>CM056573.1:135073946-138051446 GCA_029721435.1 Gymnothorax reevesii
GTACAAGTGAATTTGTGTTGTGCATCATATGGCTGCCAAATGTAGCAGTTATTCAGCTGTAAAATATGTCATTCATTTTAATAGTCTGTCGGCTTTAACAAGAGCATGAGAGATTCCACCTGTTATGACCTCTGCTTTGCCAGGGGAGTGAATGGCCTATCACTTAAGTGCTCTATATCTTCATCCTTATTGGGAGGTAGTCTACTCATATCATGTCATTTGTAGAGCTTTTAAATTACAGACTTTATTGATCAGTTGAACTGAGACTATAAACAAAAGCTATAAATTGTGTGCGGGAGGGGACAAAAATTTGAAATTGCAAATTAGCTGTGGGCTGAAGGAAATAATGACCTGATCTCTACATCTCCCATCCTCTGCCTCTGCTATTTCTCTTAAAATCAGATTTTGTTTTCCATTGTCCAGTTTCCGGGGTGCAACCACGTAGGCGTGTCCCTCGGATATTTCTTCACTGCTAAGCAGGATAGGATCTGCCCTGAATGGCTTCTGCCCCTATTTATTGAGGAAAGGAGGCAGATTCTGGAACCCATTAAAGTATATCCAGTTTTTATTTTTCAGTTAATAGCTATATTTCTGTTTATTCCTTCCTCACACATTGTCTTCTCTTTCCCTCATTCATGCTTTGCTTTTACCCTTCTCATCTTTTTTCCCTTCCTCTCTCTTTGCACGGGCACGGGGTGCGCGTTAGGATTACAATACCACTCGCTTTTCTTTATTTCCTCTCGTGTCTCCCTGGAAAAGCAATAAAAATCAATAGATTCTTCAATTTGCCGCAAATACAGTACATACCTCACTTGGGTGTTTTTAATGGCGCTGAGTATATATATGCACTTCTGGATCTTACTTCTTACATCCTCAGAACATAATTCTGCTCTGAAGGGGTTAAGAATTATGCTTTAGTGATAGGAAAAAGGCAATCCTAGTTTGGCTGCAAGGGCTGTGCTTCACATACTGGTGATGTGCACGGAGGACAGGAAGTTGAGGCCTGGACTCAGGTGCAAGGATGGACTTGGTTGTATTCAATATACCTTTGGCACAGCCAGAAGGCATACATGAAGCAATATGAAACAAATAAGGAATTGAGGTTCGTGAATGGCACTGTTAGTAAGACAGACACAGGGCTTTTGGGAAGCTTTTCCCTTGCAGTCCCTCCCCTGCTGCATTCCACACCTCCACTTCAACGAGCATCAGGTGTGGCTCGTTGAGGTGGAGGTAAGGGCGGGGTTATTTCAGAGTTGGCTGTGCCATTATCTAGTGCAGCAGAATTCTGAATTGTTGCCCTGCTGTTTTGTGCTGCTGCTCCCCTCATGTTATGTTTGTCTTTTTTAAAATATTTATTAAAAATGTTTTCTATTTTTACTCAGCCTGTGCATGTGGGTCCATTCCCCAGCCTTTGGGCCCATGGTCCCAGTGCCCGCTAGACTGCAGTTTGCAGCCGGCGGGACAAATCCATGACAGCTTTAGCTGCAGTAACAATGTATTACCAGCAGGAAAGAAAAAGGAAACGAGGTTCCTGATTATAAAGCTAAAGTGCTGACATAAAAAATAAACAGCACTAAGTTTGTTAGACTATATATATGTGAAAATGCAGGAGATAAGTCTATACAAGACTAGAGATTCAACACAGACATGTGACTTACGAGACTTCGCAAAGACTAAGTGCAAAGCTCGGTCTTAAATAGCACAACACTACCTCACAATGAAAATGAATGACAGCTGCATGCAATGTTTGCGGGGTTGAGAATGTGGTTCAGGTCTTAATAGACCAGAGAGTTTGAAGGCTGGAGGCGTGGCCTTACATGGGCTGATTGGCCTTATCTCGCCACTCATGTTATGTTGTAACACAAAAAGCAATTCCATAGTTAATACTCCAGACTTTTATAAAAATAAATATCATGTAATTAACTATTACACGATTATTGTATCATGCCAAAAAGCTTGTGTTTTGTTATATCTAGAAATGCAATTCCATTGTTAATACTCCAGACTTTTAAAGATATGCGTAGTGTGGAGAACAGTTGAATTATTTTTGTGTCACTCATATGAAGTGAATGTTTTGGTTGTACTACAGACTTCAAAAAAGAAGAAAATTCATGATGTGTGACTAACAGTTGAATTATTATTGTATCATACAGATAAAGCATGTTTTTTTTCATGCTTTTAAAGTATTCATTGTTTCTGTTGACTGAAATGGACATGTGGAGTGATCAGGGTGCTTTAAATTTTGAAAATCTGAAATGACCTCTTTTGCATGGCATGTAATCATTTGATCTGATGCGATCAACTGTTTTACTTGTTACTGAGTAACATCATTAGCAAAGCGGGTGTCCTGCGCTCAGTGTTGGAAATGCTCCCTTTTAAGTCTTGAAGTATTCCCTATTCCCTATATATATAATATTGGATATGGCTCAATGTAAACCTTGTGTCTTTATCTTGCTCATCTACCGTATAATTGAATTGCCTGCAAGTCCTATCTTGTGCAACAAAAAAAACAAATAATATTGTAAATTCGTGCTTCAATTCACTATTCAGAACAAACAATATCCATCCATCCATCCATTTTCTATACCCGCTTATTCCTCACTAGGGTCACGGGGCGAGCTGGAGCCTATCCCAGCTGACTACGGGCAAAGGCAGGGACCCACCCTGAACAGCTTGCCAATCCATCGCAGGGTGCACACACCATTCACTCTCACACCTATGGGCAATTTGGTGTCTCCAATTAGCCTAATATGCATGTCTTTGGACTGTGGGAGGAAACCGGAGTGCCCGGCAAAAACCCACGCAACACGGGGAGAACATGCAAACTCCACACAGAAAGGCCCCAGGCCGGATTTGAACCCACGACCTTCTTGCTGTGAGGCAGCAATGCTAGCCACTGTGCCGCCGTGAAATAGGAGCTTCTAAGCTGTATTACACTTGGTTAGGCCTGTGAATGTGACCTGTGCACCAGAGGAAACTTCAAGAATGGAATGGGGCTATTTGCTGTTCAGTTCAGTACAATGCTTAAATGCTTACTTTGTAAGTAGACATAAATAGTGCCCCTTTATGGAATTAATTCAAAAATTTGAATTTGACCCTTGAAAACTGTGAAGGAATTTTCCAAATGAGTTTGGAGACATGAAATCATAATGGTGTCTTTGCTCCCTTGGCGATTGGGCATGAGTGAAGAGACAACGTGAAATGCTATTGTTTCATCTTAATGGGTCATTGGGCTTCATCGTTAATTGATTCCTAATTTTTCTGGACAACTGCTTCACAGATTGAGCAGGAAACCCGAAAGAGTCACAAACGACTTTGCTTGTGTTTAAACCTGTGTACAAAACCGTGTGCCGAAGGTTCCAATTATGCCCATTATCATGGCCAATCAATGAACTGAAGGCCTTATGCATCATGTTTTGCCATAAGGTTCCTCAAATATATGTGTATACTTTATGAACTAGATTTTTTGTAGACATGCAGTAGTGTGCAGTGATAATTATACACCACCAGTTTCATCGAGAAGGTGCACCGTTATAAACTTAAACCTTTTTTGCCAGTTATTTTAATTAATTTTACAGTCAGTTTATAACTGAAGTTCCGTGCATGTTAGCTGTATACCTCAGTTAAATGCGCTCAGGACTCTACATAGTTAAAATAATAAGGAAATAATGCAATAATTAAACTTAAATTTAGTCAATTACAGTGTGCATCTCTTCATTTTACTTGGTTAAAATGTATTGATAAATGCTATTGTATGCAATGAGAACAAAAAAATAATAATAATTCCCACGAGTATATTGAGGTAAAAATATGGGAAATAAACAAAAACACTGAAAATATCAATTTTTTTATAGCAATTGAAAAAAACTTTTTTAACCTGGTTTGAGGCAAAATTATTCTGCAAAATTACCGCTGATGGTCGGTTTTTCCGGTACATAAGGTGACATTAACTTTGAGCCATGTCACAGTTTTAAACACGACGGCACGGCGGAAAGAGCTCTCTGAGATTGTTCGTCGTCGCATTGTGGCATTGCATGATGTTGATGACATTAAATGCCATAAGAAACACCATCAAGCATTTAAAAGAGATTGGTTCCCCTGTATCTCCCCTGAAAACTAGGGAAGATACAGGTGCAAAACAGAAGTTAAGAGCCTTTGATGTTCATTATCTGGGATGACAAGCAAAAAAAAAAAAAGGAGGTTGACAGCACAACAACTTTGTAATGATACTAATAGCACCAGAAGTGAAGAGATGAGAGTATCAAGATTTCCAGACGCCTGAGTGAAAATGGTCTGATTGTTCGTGTTGCTGCCAAGAGCTGGCAATATCAAAAATGGACTTGCCAAGAAATTCAAGGATTGGACACCAGGGACTTGGAACAAGTCCTTTGGACCGAAGAATCAAAATTCGAGATTTTCTCACCCAAATATAGGACTTAAGTGCGCCTTATAGTTTGAGAACGTTTCAAAAATGACTGTTTAACCCCCTCAGTAAAACATTGAGGTGGTAATATTACCAGTTGGGTTTCTGTCTGCTCGAAAGGAGGTGTTGATCTCATAAAAATGGAAGGAATCATGGATCAAAAGAGTATCACAGCATCCTTGTGACGCATACATTGCCATCTGGAAAGAGACTGATTGGGATTTTATTTTCAGCAAGATAATGGCCCTAAACACACTTTTAAGTAGTGCAAGAATTATCTTAGTCAAAAAGAAACATCCAATGGCATCAAATTTATGACTTTGCCTGCACAAAGTCCAGACCTTAATCCAGTTGAGCAAAACTGGTGAAACATTGAAAGAATCGATTTGGAATGAACTTAAAACCAGATGGAATGGTTTATCAAGTGAGGAAATAAAAAAAAGTGAATTCTTGAATAGTACTTGGTTTCTGATTTATCTTCATTTTGTTCAGTGCGTAATCATCACTGCACACTACTGCAGATTATCCAAGTATAGAGTAAGGTCTCAAAACAATGGCTGGCAGGTGTTTGAATGAAATTTTTTATGCATTTTTATGAATAAGAGTACCTTAACTGTAAGTATAGATGCAATGAATTGAATCACGGCCTTAGCCAGCCTCAAATAAAAAATACTACATCTTGAATGACTGCTTTGGTTGTTGCAACATGAATATAGCTACATTTTTATTTAATGATTGATAAAAGAAAACTGCCAATTATTATGTTCTCTAGCTACAAAACCCTAAAAACATTTTTGTTTTGTCTTTCTGTACTTCTTTTCAGCTGTCCAGCGAGGACGCATGTCCAATTCCCAGTCCAGCCCTGGACAGTATCTTACCAATGGCAGCGAGGCCTACAATGGGCAGCCCTATTTGTCAGGCTTCATCTCCCTGCTGTTGCGAGCAGAGCCATACCCAACCTCTCGTTATGGCGCCCAGTGCATGCAGTCCAACAACCTGATGGGCATTGAGAACATCTGCGAGCTTGCTGCCCGCCTGCTCTTCAGTGCTGTGGAGTGGGCCAAGAACATCCCCTTCTTTCCTGACCTGCAACTCATGGATCAGGTCAGAGCTGCTGGAACAAGCCAATAATCAAAGGCCAATGCTGTCTCACTCCATGAAAATCCTCATGCTGTCACTCATATAAAAAAAAAAAACTTATGAATTTGCCACAGGGCCACTTATATCGCTAAATGCGCAAATATCTGAAGATTTGATTTTTTGAGTCTTCCATCAGTTGACCTTATTAAATGTATTAAATCAAATCATAATTACTGAAATGTTGATACTGTCCTCGTTGAGCAGACCATTATGCTCACCAAAGCTGCCAAGGTCATCAAATATAATTTTCCTTCTTTACACATTATTGCTTACAATCCAACTGCTCCTTCAAGCTTGGTCCTTTTATTCTATATGTGGCCTACTGTGTCTGCTTTGTTCCACGCTTAAGAGCCCCAAGTGCACGATTTCTGACATGCTATCCGATGCCATGTCCCTAGGTGGCGCTGTTGCGAATGTCCTGGAGTGAGTTGTTTGTTCTGAATGCTGCACAGTGCTCCATGCCCTTGCATGTGGCTCCTCTGCTGGCGGCGGCCGGCCTGCACGCCTCTCCCATGTCTGCTGAACGAGTGGTGGCCTTCATGGACCACATCCGCGTCTTCCAGGAGCAGGTGGAGAAGCTGAAGGCCCTGCAGGTGGACACAGCTGAGTACTCCTGTCTCAAGTCCATTGTGCTCTTCACTTCTGGTGAGTGTTTGCACTCGACTAAGGTTACTATAAGGCCCTGTCAATTTGAAACCGACAGTAACAGCTTTGGCCCTGTGTCCACCCACTGTGGTGAGTTAGTGGAGAGGCAAGAATCAGAGGGGTTTACTATGCTGCAAGTTCAACCTGAGCCTTTAGCCAAGCTTGCTTTGCGTGATCTGCCTCGACAGACCCTAAATTCGTCATCAGAGATACCATACATTTCCACGGCAGGTTAAAAAAAAGCCACCTGCATGACATATAAAACCTTCGCTCTAGGCTCAAAATACCTCGCTTACCCACTAATATCACTTCGCTGTACACCCCTCAGGGCAGTATCTGGCAGCAAACGTGGAAGTTTTCCTGAAGAACCATGTTGAATTTGAATAAATGCAAATAATATCCGTGAAAAGGAGATAAAAGCTTCTATTCCCACTCCTCCTCAGATCCACTTCATCTTAAAGTTCTGCGATTCCACTTATTATTAATTATTACTGAATTTCTAGCTTGGAAAATTTTGTTATGTAGTGCTGCTTGACATGCCTTAAATTAATATTGAAGGTAATGACACACACAGCTTCTTGAATGCATACAAGTGTCAGGTCATTACTGAGGGTGATTCTGGAGCTCTGTGTCCTTCAGCGCATGATTTACCAGCAGGTAGGACTGATGGCTGATCACTGCAAGAGCAGTACTGCCTGTGGTCCACATTAATAAAAGTCTGGCAACAGAATTGTCTCACGCATTTTTAGCATGTCAGGGAAAAATAATGACTTGCCTGTGACCATCTGAAGAGCCAGACTATTTCCAAATGAATGGCTAGATGGTTTTATACATAGTTTTTCATCACATTCTTGTCTGTGGTTTTATCCATCATTGAAACGATGCAACCCCCACTCTTGCCATCCTTGATGAATAATGCATGCTGAGGAACAGCGAGAGGGATTTTCCACCGCCTAGCCCTGACCTACATAACCCCTGTAGCTGGGGGAAGACTTTTCCAAATCTAGCTGCCTGTCTCAGACAACCTGGCCCCCCAACATCCTCCCCCACACCCCTCAGCCCCCAGCTGGGACTTACCGATGGGAGCTGTCTTGAACCAGCAAACCACTGTCTCTGTAATTAGTTCAAAGTTCCTGCTGCTTCATACTGTTCCTAAGCGCTGTGTCTCAGAGATTGCCAGTGTCACTTGTGGTTCTTGTGGCACTGCTGAGTTCACATTTGCCTGGGGAAACAAAGACAGAATGTGGTCAGAGAAAGATAATGACCCCTCGGTCTTATCGTCTTTTTGTCATAAGTATTTTTCAAATGCATAACCAAACTTATAGCGAGGCATTATCTTTTATGTTTGTATCATCTGTCTCATTGTGGGGACATTGAACTTGCTGTTGCTCACCTGCTCACGATCACCTTGATAAATTGTCACTATCAGGCACAATTCTCATCTCACACAAGCTCTGAAGGCCAACTGATGTTTCCTTTGTATTTCCCATTCACATAATGCCTTGTTGAGTCTTCAGGATATTATGAAACATGAGTTCATGCAAGGCTGGTCCTTGGACTTGCCTTGTTACCTTGCTTGTTAGATAAAGTGACTCAAAAATTAAAAGTTGAAAAGGGTTTTCCTCTAGAAGATGTGAAAACTCTTGTGGAGGTGAAATCACAAATGCTTGGTAGGTTCATTGACCATTATCTCTTTGTACCCCTACTCTCTCAGATGCCATGGGCCTGTCAGATGTGGCTCATGTGGAGAGCATCCAGGAGAAATCCCAGTGTGCTTTGGAAGAGTACGTGCGTAACCAGTACCCCAGCCAACCAAACCGCTTCGGCCGACTGCTCCTCCGGTTGCCCTCGCTGCGCATCGTCTCCTCTCCGGTCATAGAACAGCTCTTCTTCGTTCGCCTGGTAGGGAAGACACCCATCGAGACCCTGCTGCGTGACATGCTGCTCTCCGGCTCCAGCTACAACTGGCCTTACATGCCTGTGCAGCGGGACCGACCCCTTCCCCTCCACTACAACGAGAACGGGCCCTGACCACATCCCCTGTTCACCTGAGGACCTCAGCCACAGAATGGAGACTCTGCCATTGAAGCCCATTCAACATCAGCTACCATTAGCTAATAACAATACCCTTGGATACATTTTATGATACAAATTGGATGGATAAGATCCATGTGATCTCTCGAATTTACACACGGCTGGATTTGAAGGAGACAGTCCGAGTAAAGGACATGCCAATATGGCTACATCAAGTTGGAGAATGGGAACCTGACCAGGGACCTGATACTGAGGATGGGTTGCTGCGCAGTATCTGCAGTATCACAGCAATAATGAACTTAATGGCAAAGGGCCAACTTGACTGAGAAAGCCTAATCTTTATCTAACTGAAATCATCATCTGCAAGTTTTGACGGCTAAGAATTCTAAGGCGCAATGACTGCGAAAACAATGTCAAATATGCAGGGACAATCATAAAACTTTGGTCTTGAAGCATTTTAGGTTCACGAACAGCATGAAAGTAACTCTACCACACATGTCTTGGCAATCCTCTATGAATGTGGCTTCAGAACTGTCTGGGTTGGTTGGAAGTTGGTCGTGATGGAATGAAGATACATGCCAAAGTTGAGACATTTTGTAGGAATTATTTGGACGGAATGGGGCTTATGTGGACATTTTATTTTGTTTCCTCTAATGGCTGCTGCCTCTGTTTTATGACTACTTAGATAAAGAACTATAAAGCGCAAACATTGTGGGATGTGAAAATATGGATATGCCCTAAGACTGGGAACTAAAAATCTGAACACTGCTGGGATATAGTGTGCCCTACAGGTGCAATGAATTGTAAAATCTCTTTCACTCCTAACACCCAAAATTGAAAAATTGTGGTATATACTGTACCTAGACTGCTGCAACCGTATCAAAATGTTGCTATTACGAAATCATTATAATTTCTTAACCTGAGAATATATGCACATAACTCATAGGTAGTGGGCACCTACAGTCAGGTCCATAAATGGTTGAACATTGACAGTGGGATTGATAGTTTACCTCCCTACCACATCCTATTGGAGATTTAAGTAAATAACGAATTCAGTAAATAACAAACGTGCTCAAAATGCAGACTTTCAGCATTACTTTGAGGGTATTGACTTCCAAAAGGAGTTAAAACCGCAGGAGTTACAGCACTTTTTATACAGTATATGCTGAAAAATCAAAACAGAAGCTTCAGAGAAGTACCAAAAGCATCACTTGTGGCCCAATGGACTGTTTAGTTCATTCTTAAAGATCAAGAGCACTCAATTAAGCGCAGAACCATTAAAAGGCCTGAAAGACCACTGTGCCAGATGACAGATGACTACTCTCCTTTGGGTGGAAAAATTTCTTCAAAAGAGTTGGCCAGAACAACAACACTCTCCAGAAGTTGCGCATATCTGTTTCAATGTCAACAATCATTAGAAGACTTCACCTGAGTAAATACAGAGGGTTTACCACAAGATGTAATACATTGAAAAGTCTCAAAATCAGGAAGTTTGCTAAAACAACTATATAAAACATGTACAGCTATGTAATAACATCCTATGGGCAGACATACAACATTCAACTAAACAAGACTGGTGGGACAAGAAGAATATAGATAAGGGAAGGAACTGCTCATGATTCAAAGCACAACACCTCAACTGTAGAGCATGGTGATGAGTGAGTATGTATGGCTTCCATTGGAACCCGTTTTGTTTGATTTACTGATGATGTGACTGCTCACAAAATCGGCAGGATGAATTCTTACCCCTATAATATCTGTTCAGATTCAAATAAGTGCTTCAAAGCTCATTATATGGTGCTTTGCAGTGCTGAACCAACCCAATAATTTCATTTTTAAGACAAAGAAGTGGATTGAAGTTAAGTTCCTGTCCTAAATCCAAGGAAGCATACATTTATCTTGTTAAAGGTAAAACTGAGGGCGAAGTGCTCTTAGAGCAAGCTGAAGCTGAAGACAACTGCTGTGAGGGCCTGGCAAAGCACCCTCAGGGAAGGAGTCCAGCATCTGCTGATATCTATGGGTTCCAGACTTCAGGCAGTTATTATCTGCATAGGATTTGCCTCCAAGTATTAAAAATGAATTTGTAATTATGTTTGTTCAAATACTTTCAAGCCCCTAAAACTGGGGGTAAAATGTATAAAAATGGCTGCTATTCTAACACGAAATATACAATAGTTTTTGAAAGACCTTCAAATCAAACCTGACGGACTACCATTCAAGCTCATCTTGATTGATTATCCTCAAATCAACTGTGGTGGCCTATAGAGCCAAAATGATGAAAAATTTGTCACTGTGCAGTACTTATGGACTTGACTGTATATTAATGTAGGCAGTATATTTGTGTTTTCCCACAGGATAACAATTTAAAGCAGCGGCAGTTGATCTGAGTATTGTTAATGCTGTCATTTTGCACGACAGCATACTGGGAAGTTGAAAGCCATTGGGACTGTGGAGTTAAGGGCTCTTACATCTTGGAATTGTTTGTAGTTAGTCATTCTGATTTTTTTCTGTTTGTTTGTTTCCTTACATTTTTTAGTTTCTTGGGAAGGCGGCCTGGATGCATTGGATTAAAAATAATTTTAAAAAATTGCGGCTAAAAATTGTCCTAAATGCTTGTGGTGAATGAATTACCACTTGCTTGCACGAAATCACAATTCAGTAAAGCCACCAACCACGGTAATTACTGCAGCTATACTTTGTAGCATTCTTAACTTAGTACGGTAAAATAATATGTGTATAACCCTCAAATCAAAAACAAACCCCAACATCACAAGTGGTCCAAAGGGCATGTCTTTGGTGTGGAAATGTTTGATATGCAATTGCCTGTAACCTTGTGATCTTGTTTCCTTGAGTGGTGCGTCAGATAGTTGAGTGACTTACACCCTCATTCCAGACCTGTCATTCCTGACTCAACACTATGACCTTACTGCCCCAATCCTTGAATATTAAGTACATGTGCCATTTTTGTGGGCCAGTATGTGTGCATGTGTATCCACTCAGAGTGTGGCTCTGTGTTTGTGTGTGTATGTGTGCGTGTGTGTGTGTGTGTATGTGCATGAGTGTGTTGCCTGTGTTTGTATGTTCATTACATTGCTGAAAATAAATTTATGTTACAGCATTGTAATGTACAAGTAGTAACGTAACACAATACTGTTTTTAATTGTTCGGAAAACTCACTTATCAGATGCAAAATTATATATTTTGGCCTGATGTCTTGCCAGGATAAAAAAATGTATCTTTTTGTTTGTTTTGTTTTGATTTGATTTGACCTTGGGACAAAATGACAAACATATCAAAGACCTGATAAATTGTCTAACAATCTGATAAATCACAGTAATTGGCAATGACACAATGTAGTCCTACCACTAGGGATAATTGAATATTGATCCTGGAACGAAAAGGTTAGTTTCGATGCATGTGACTACTAAACTGCTTTTTGCTTAAATACCAGCTTTGTTATGACAATTAAAGGCTACCACAGTTAGCAACGCAGGTCTGTCTGACATGAAATGGTCCAGGGATGTGTACTTGAGGGCTTGAGTAATCAGACAGTGAGCTGTTCCCAGAAGGCTGTGCTGTGGCACTGCAGCTGGCTGCCTGTAACCGGGGGAACAGCCAGCAGACAGAGTTCTAATCTATTGGCGAGATGTCCAACTGAATTAAGGTCATTCTTTATTCCTGAGAGCAACCACATGCAAGCACTCCATGTTGTCTTCCTGGCTAAGTCATCAGTCGTGTTCGGTGATTTTGTTGAGACTCAGGGATTATATGCTTTTAGCTGTAAAGGTTTGTTAAGAAGCCCACAAAATTGAATACATGCTCAAGGATGGTTAAATGTCAGTTTTTTTAAGCCCAGATAAGTACCCCAGCCTGGGAGGGGATACAAAAAAAAAAGGTTTTTGATGTATGATGTTCTGATGCACCCATAAATACAACCCCAATTCCGAAACAGTTGGGACAAAGTGTAAATTGTGAATAAAATCAAAACGCAATGACTTTCAAATCACTCAGCCAGTATTTTATTCACAACAGAACAAAGATAACATAGAAAATATTGAAAATGAGAAATTTTACAATTTTATCCACAAAAACAGCTGATTTCAAATTTGATGGCTGCTACAGGTCTCAAAAAAGTTGGAACGGGGGCCTGTTTACGATGGTGTAGCATCCCCTCTTCTTTTTAACACAGAGTGGAGGCGTCAGGGCATTGAGGAGACAAGTTTTTTGAGTTTAGCCATTGGAATTTGATCCCATTCTTGTTTAATACAGGTTTCCAGCTGCAGCAGAGTTTTGGGTCTCCTTTGACGGACTTCTCATTTAATTATGCGCCAACTGTTCTCAATCAGTGAAAGGTCAGGACTGCAGGCAGGCCCGTTCAGCACACGGACTCTTTACTATGAAGCCATGTTGTTGTAATAGCTGCAGTATGTGGTTTTGCATTGTCCTGCTGTAATACACAAGGCCTTCTGTGGAATAGATGTCGTCTGGAGGGGAACATATGTTGCTCTAAAACCTTTATATACCTTTCAGAATTCATGGCGCTTTTTAAAACATGCAAATGTCCTACACCATATGCACTAATGCATACCCATACTATCAGAGATGCTGACTGTTGACCTGAACGCTGATAACAGGAGGGGTGGTCTTTCTCCTCTTTAGCCCGGAGGACATGATGCCCGTGATTTCCAACAAAAATATCAAATTCGTCTGACCACAGGACACTTTGTCACTTTGCTACAGTCCATTTTAAATGAGCCTTGGCCCACAGAACACAGTGGCGCTTCTGGATCATGCTCAACAATGGCTTCCTTTTTGTAGGATAGAGTTTTAGGTGGCATCTGTGGATGGCACGGCGGACTGTGTTTACAGACAGTGGTTTCTTGAAGTATTCCTGGGCCCATTCAGTAATGTCAATGACAGAATCATGCCGGTGAGTGATGCAGTGGTGTGTGAGGGCCCGCAGATCACGGGCATCCCGTAAAGGTCTTCGGCCTTGTCCCTTACGCACAGAGATTTTTCCAGTTTCTCTAAATCCTTTGATGATGTTAAGCACTGTCGACGATGAGACCCTCAAAGCCTTTGCAATTTGATGTTGCAGAACATTGTTTTTAAAGTGTTCCACAATTTTTTTACGCAAACCCTCACAGGTTGGAGAGTCTCTGTCCATCTTTACTTCTTAGGGACCCAGCCTCTCTAAGACATCCCTTTTATAGCCAATCATGTTACACACCTGATGCCAGTTAATTACTTGCTAAATGTTCTTTCAGCTTATTCTTTTATATAGTAATTGCTTTTTCAGCCCTTTTTTGCCTGTGTCTTGAGACCAGGGTCATTCCATGTGAAATCAACCAATCTGAGAAAATCCTTCCACCACACCATCTCGGATAGCTTTTTTATTTCAAAATGTATGTCAGAACTAGTAAAATGCCAAAGTTTCAGCTTCCTACCCCTACTACAACCCATGCAAAAAAAAATAATTATATCTTTAAAAATAATGAGGATTGTATCATTAAATTTGACCCCGCGAGTCATTTTCATATATCAATTCTTCATAAATCAGGCAATAATCATTCTAGAGACTTGAAAGTTTTCATGCTTATTCAAAAACTACTGTAGATTGCAAATAAACAAACCATTTGCTTCTAACATGATTATTAACAGTCTTATTAGGGCTCAAATTTAGTGTAATTTAGAGTTTCGTCCATTTTCTGTGCCCCCAAAAATTATGATATCTCCTCCACACAGATCTGTCACTTATTTTCTATGTACTTCTGTACATGTAGTTTTAGGAAATACAACAGAAGTAGCTGGAGAATTATTTTCCTGGGGATGATGGCATGACAGAAATGTAAAATGTGCCAATCGTACATGATAAAAACTGTTGATTTTCAAGAGGTAGCTGAGGTGATACATTCCTGAAAGCTTTTTTGTGTATTCTTCAGGTCCTAGATATACTATATAAGATATACTGTGAGAAATTTCAATTTTGTGTTCATTCTGTGAACACTTTTGTGGTCTGTTGATCTTGAGCTTATAAACGTCCACTGGAAATATCCAAATATATTAGATTTACATATACTCAGAAAATTTTTCTCAGAATTCTCCCGGGAATGATATTTTTTCATTGAATATGAGCAGAGTATCCAGCTACCCATTGGGTCTTATGGAGCAACATGCATTTCAGTGCTGATGTAACATGCATGGCACAACATGCATGCATGTCCAAACACATGAATGACTCATGCTGATGTCATTCTGGAGTCCAGTCATTTGCACAATCAGCATCTATGGAATGACATTACTCTCCTTGATGATTTAAATACTCTTGTTCATAAATTAAATCTCATTTTTCAAGAAGTTGTATCGAGACAAAGCTGAAGAATAGCACTGAAATATGGCTACGCCGCCAACTAGTCACTCTTTATCCAATTGTTCGTTTGGTTTAGAATCGAATACGGCATGTCACAAAACATCATATACCAAAGGCAAACAACAAATTAGACAATTCTCAGATTTATCTGAAGAGGACAGGTCACTGATATTATGGAGATCTGATTTGAGAAATTTGAAGAACAAACCTAATCACCATGAGAAGTACTATTTGCTGAAATACACTTCATTACAAGTGAACTTTTGTGATCCTTTCGCTGTCCATAAGAATCCCATAAAAGGATCTTTGAGAACTATTCAAATTGATTATGCCATGCAGATACAGCACCGCTTTGGGAAGTCAGTTAAACCGGGACAGAAATTGTGCCCAATGTGTGAAGAAGATCACCTCAAATGTGAATGAAGTAACTGAGAGTTCTGGTGAGGAATTCATGAGTTATGAAGGTAATAAAGAAGAGGTAAATAGTTGTAGACTTGGTCTATCACCAGTCAAAGTCCATGGAGTAAAACTCGAGAACCGTGTCTCCTATGCCAAGCGTAAGGTAGAGAGTGCAGGCAAGGTGGTTGCCCAAAAACTGGCCAAAACTCTTGATGTTTTCTCTGATGAAATATTACCAGTATCACCTGCACCAGCCACTGAGAGACCAAGTACCAAGTGCAATGATTTAGAATTACTGATCACTGAAATGAAAAACAAATGCGCTGTCTCTAGCAGGAATGATAAACTCAAGATACTTACTCTTGTTCCTGATAGCTGGCCCATAGCAAGGACAGCTGAGGAATTTCAGGTTTCGAAACATTTGGTAAAAAAAGGCAGGGATTTGAAAAAGTCATCCGGTATCCTAGCAGAACCCATCCCAATTGGAGGCCGTAAGTTACCAGATGCAACTGTGCAGGCCGTTGTTAACTTTTATGAAGACGAAAACTGTTGAATGTGTCCCAGAAAGAAAGACTTTGTCTCTGTTAAAATTGGAGGAGTCCGCACCCATAAACAACAAGTCGACAAGGTCTACAACATCCCCCGCCGACCGTGTGCTTCTTATTTTCAAACTCCATTAAGGCCTTTATGGTCTGTAGCTACACACCAAATTTGGTTACTGTATCTGTAGTAGTTTCTGAGTAAAGCTGTCCCCTTTATCTCGGACGGACGGACGGACGCACGGACGGATGCACGGAAGGACGGACGAACGGACGGATGTCAAACCTATATCCCCCTCCCACTTCGTGTTGGCGGGGGATAAAAACGCTTATTGCTAAGCAATATTAACCCTTGTGTGGTGTTAGGATTTTCTGCATCCTCGGGGTGTTAAGGGGTTTCAGTCCATAACTCAGCCCCTGTGCCGGCTAGAGACTTTCCGTTTTCATCGGAGGTAACTTGAGGATGTCCTTTAGGTCACTGACCTACCACTAGCTTGCTCCAACCTGATGGGGCGGACCCTATTCAAAACGCTTTTATCCACGCCACCTGCCCCACTTCTCAGCCTCTGTGTGGGCTAGAGACACACTGTCTTCACTGGAGGGTTACTGGTGGGTTGCTGTGACGTCACTGACCCTCCCTATGATGACTCTGACCTTAGGGTGCGAAGTCTTGCCATCATGCACGCATCATGTCTCTGGCACACACAGGGGCTTGATTGTGGGATTTGTGTTACGGGTGGCGTGGTAGCGAAGCCCCGCCCCCTTGGGTTAAGGGTGGTTGGGGACAGTAAGGTGCGCTTAGGGCTGTCCCTGTGAACCTCCCAATCCACACATCATGTCTCTGGCACACACGATGGCTTGGTTGTGGGATTCCTGTTGTGTGATGGTGTGGTAGCGAAGCCCCGCCCCCTTGGATCAAGGGTGGTTGTGGGACAGTACGGTGCACTCAGGGCTGTCCCTGTGAACCCCCTGGTGCATGCATCATGTCTCTGGCACACACAGGGGCTGGGTTGTAGGATTCGTGTTGGGTAATGGCGTGGTAGCGAAGCCCCGCCCCCTTGGGTCAAGTTTGGTTGGGGACAATATATCCCCCACTCCACCCCCTGTTGAGGTATTCTAGTCTCTGGTAGAAGGAAGGCAGGTAAAGGCATGCAGCAATGTTTTTGGTCCTATTCCAATGTTCACACTCAAGCTGTAGAGTAGACTACGGCCCTATTGTTTTACATTGGGGTCCTTTGGACCCAAACACCCTCTGTGTGATGTAAATGTGGAGGGGGGGTGTAGAGTGGGTGCTCCCCCCAAAAAAGTTATCCTCCATGTTCTTCACATAAAATAAGCCAAGGACACCGAGTTTCAGGTTGAAAAAAGTATTACTTGTATGATTTTTATTTTAGTAAAGATTGAAAATGGGTCCAAAAGACCCTAACATCACACAAGGGTTAAAGAGTTGTACACAGCATTCAAACTGAAATATGATATCAGGGTTGGATTTTCAAAGTTTTGTGAATTGCGTCCAAAGTGGTGCATGACTGTTGTTTCTAAGAGTGCACATTCGGTTTGTGTTTGTCAGACACATCAGAATCTGAAGTTATTATCTATGTCTCTACCATCTAAGAAAGAATACAAAGATTTAATTGCCCAAGTGGTCTGTAACCTGGAATCAAGAGAATGTATGATTCATCAATGCCCAGATTGTTTTGGACCAGAATATCTGAAAGAATACCTGAGTAACATATTTGAAGAAGCTGAGATAGACACTGATGAAAACATGTCTTATAAACAGTGGTCACATGGTGTACAAAATCAGTTACAGTCCCTTACAAGTTCAGTTACTGAATTCATTGATATAGTGTGCCAGTTTGTTGACAAATCTACACAGCATCACCACACTGCTAAAGCACAAGCTGGGTACCTGTGAAGTCTCAAAGAGCATCTTGACACAAAATTCTGCAATAATTTTGATAGATTTTGCAGAGAATTATTCTTATATTTGTCAAGATGCTGCACAGTAAAAATCATAGTGTCAATTTTACTCTTTAAGAGTTGAATTTAACTCTCTGTCAGATAACATTTGGTCCCACTCAAAATCAGTGTAAAATTTACTCTATAGCCAGCGTAAGATTTTTAGAGTTAATTTTACTCTAATTTGTGTCAAAATTGACAATGAGGTGCATACCTAATTTAACTAAATACACCTACAATCGTCTATCATCAGCATCAGTGTATTGCAAAATGTTGGTCATAAGTGGTAAAATACTTATATTGACGGCGAAAACTTAAAAATATTCAAAAATATTCAACTTACCACGCAGGGAGAGAGACAAATTCCAACAGTGCCAGAACTTTCGCGGGGAATCATCACCCTGCAGAGTAGATTTTGTCCTTGTGTGGAAGCGGGAATTAACTCTCACTTTTGACACTTCCATTTAGACGATTTCACTCTGCATAGTGCTATAACTACTCTATCCAGAGGAAAATAGGTTTACACTGCAATATTGACACTCCATTTTTTACTGTGTGTTCAAAGTTTCCAGTGGGACACAACCCAAGCCACTCTCCACCCATGTACAATCTATCATCGTAATACTCCAGATGAAGATCTGATATGTATCAGTGTATGCGTAGTCAGCGATGACAGAACCCACAGTGCAACAGCTGTTCATGCTTTTATCAAAATTGCTGAAGATGAACTGATCCTGCAAAAGCCTCAGCTGGAATATATTTTCTATTTCAATGATGGAGCTGCAAGTCAATATAAAAACTGTAAAAATTTCAGAAATCTTTGCTTTCATGAGCAGGATTTTAATGGCATTAAAGCAGAATGGAACTTTTTTGCTACTTCCCATGGTAAAAGCCCGTGTGATGGCATTGGTGGCACAGTAAAGAGATATGCTGCACGTGCCAGTTTACAGGCAACAGAATCTGGTCACATACTGACACCTCTTCAGTTATATAACTGGGCATCGTCCAATATTCCAGGGATACAGTTTCATTATGTGCCAACACATGACATCCAACAGCACGAAGATAGATTATCAGAGAGGATGTCAAACATTAGGACTGTTGTTGGAACAAGGAGCTATCACAGGTTTGTACCTGCTGGAAATAATGAACTTCAGATGTTCAGAAAATCAGAGGACACTCAAAGTACCAGGGTGGCACTGTCAACAGATATAGAAATGAACACACCAGACTTCTCTGTAAATGAGCTACAACCAAGTAAATATGTAGCTGCTGTGTACAACAATAAATGGTATATTGGTGTTGCAGTTCAGAAATCAGATGATCAGCAAGATGTGATGATTTCATTCATGCGTATGAACAGACGTACACAAATCCTGAGTTGGGGACAAACTGATGAATGTTGGGTTCCCTATAATCATATTCCAAGACTAGTCCCCACTCCTAATGTGAGGGGCAGATCAGCCAGGCAGTATAAATTACCTGAAGACATAAAAGACTGCAACAAAAAATTTGAGGCATTCATGAAGAATAATGCTTGATTTGTAAGCCAAAGTATCCCAATATGTGCATTGAAAGCAAATATCTTGCCTTATTTTATTTACATTTTTGATAGTGATCATTTGTATAGTCATTTCATAATGATTTTGCTTACATATTTAAGTGATTATGGCTTCTTATAAAGGTTAATTAGATGAAAGTAATCATACTATGTACATACAGCTAGTTTGTTAGATTTTTGTGCACACGAAAATATGTAGAAATGTCACACACTATAAAAATGGTTACAAGAGGAACACAAATCTGAAATTTAATACATTTGTTGTTTATGATGTGAGTAATGTACACACCAAATATCATTGCCATAGCACCACTGCTACCTGCTGCAATTCACCTGATTTGATTGTGCGTGATTTACACTTTTTCCATTTTTGAACTTCTAAATGTTTAGCATGAATGGGTTTATAATTATTTATGTTATATTTTATGAAAATATACCTATAAATGTGCAAGCACAATAAAGAACAGATGTGTTTGTGAATATTTTCTTGGTTTTTTGGACTTCTAAACATGGATGAGATTGATATTTTCTTCAATTTTAGACATTCATGGCACTCAATATGATCACCAGGGAACAAACTCAAACAAGGGAACAAACTGTTGCAGATTTGGAATCTACACAAAATTCTGAGCCAGCAAGTGAAATTTCAGGTCTCTTTCATGTTTCATTGCTGAGTTATTAACATTTAATTTCCGGAAAATTTCAACAGGACTCAAACAATTATCAATTCAACTTTTATTTCCAAAAACTAAAATTGCTATCAACATGGGAAATTATTGGAGTGGGAGGTAAAAATTTTGGGATTATTCATCTAATACCATGTTGATTACCACAATAAAATTTCAAGTTAATCTGAGATGGTGTGGTTTAAACCTATTGTTCAAATGGCATGGAATGACCCACCTGTTGCAGACAGAAAATTTGAAATAAGCTCATTTTGTGGATAAAAATGTCTCAGTTTCAACATTTGAAATATTATCCATGTTCTATTGCAAATAAAATATTGGCTCATGCGATCTGAAAGTAATTGCATTTGGATTTTATTCACAATTTAGACTTCGTCCCAACTATTTCGGAATTGGGGTTGTAAACCGAATACAGACTCCTACTCGAAGACTATCACATAGCAACGGCACATATCAAGGTCTGCGCACAGACCTTGAACACAAGTAAAACAGTTGGTTCTCGTAGATGACAATGCGGGAGAGATGGGACCAAAGTGACTTTGACTTTGGTCAAGTCGTTATGGCCAGACGACTGGATCAGGGGATCTGCAAAGTGACAAAGCCTGCGGAGTGCTCCCAGTCAAGAGTGGTGAGTACCTACCATCAGTGGTTGAAGGAGGGACAAACCGTAAATTGGAGCGCTCATAGCTCATCGACACATGAGCGCAACAAAGGCTATCCAGTCTGGTCTGAACTGATAGAACGGCTGCTGTTGTACAAGTCACAGAAAATTCCAATGATGCTTATGTGAGGAGTCTCTCACTACACACACACTGCATCACGCGCAACTGCATTTAGCGTCTTGTGGCTGTCCTGTAGACAGAGTGCCCATTCTAACAACTGTCCATTTTCAAAAGCTGCTACAACGGGCATGCAAGCAGTAGGATAGACCTGGGAACAAGGTAGCCTTTCTGATAAGTGCTATTTTGTTTTACGTCATGGACATCAGCTGGTCACGTGTGCGCCATTTACCTCAGAAAGGGACGGCAGCAGGATGCATTGAGAGAAGAAAGGCTGGTGGAGGATGAATGATGTTCTGGGAAATGTTCTCCAAGGAATCCCTGGGTTCAAGCAATCATGTGGGTGTTAATTTGATGGAGCCTATTTGGCAGCATGCCAACAACTATCAGTAAAGCTGTACTGGTGGTCATAATATTTTGGCTCATTGGTATGTACATGTATTGGTATGCACACATTGAAAAACTGTGATCATTCTGGAACCTGTCCTCTCTCTGCTTTCAGGAAAAAAAATACTGCAAATGGATTTAAAATGACCAAATTGGGCAAAGTTTTCAAGCAATATTCCCCAGTACTCATTTTTGTGATTCCCTTGATGCAGTCACTTAGATTAGAATGTATTCCATTGAGTTTAATTGTATATTCAAGTTACATGCCTGCATTTTTGAGCCATACAGTTATGTTACTTTACATTTACATTGTAAAAAACATCTAAGATATTGGGATGAATTTAAATGGTGCATTTTTCCCTCTCGCTTTTGTGGAAGGGGTTTTAACTCTAATTTCATTGAAGGATTAAATGCATTTTAAACAGACAGACAATACACGTTGTACCTCTGATCAATCTACATGTCCGATAACTTCTTATTTGCTGAATAGTGATAGTGCATTCTCTTTAGGTCGTGTTTCGGCTGGGGAAGTGCTTGCAGCTGTTGATAAAATGTATGTTAAAAAATCCTCAGGGGATGATTTGCTAGATATGTATGTTTTTTAAACTGTCTGCCCAACTCATTTGGCTCGCGTTTAGTACGTCTATCATGTCTTGTAGTATTCTAAAGTTTGAATGACTGCTAATGTTCCTCCTCCATTAAAAAAGGGAGACACCAGCTACTTGAGTAGTTACCGTCCAATATTCAGGTCGTCTTGCCCGGCTGGACTTAGGATTTTTCCCAAATATCCAAAAATAGTGCCATATGCACAGTCTTAGTTGATAGTGAAGGAGTTTGATAATCAAAGTTTTTATAAGCTCAAAACTTTGATAAAGGGTGACTGTTGATGGGGTAAAAAGCTCATTCCAGTCATCATGTGCCCACATGGCCAACTTGGGGCCTTAAGTAGGGGGTACCAAAGGGTAATTTTGTCCCGAGGCCATATTTGGGACCCTACTGTACATTCATCAAGGCTCTGAGTGCCCTGAAATTCTCTAAATACACAGTAGTGTACCCACATATGATGATAAATTAGTTGTTAGTTAGTTTAATGATGATAATTAAACCCCATCAGGACAAAAACTTTCCAAGATATAGACCCCCAAAGTGCCCCAAAAATGTATTGCCTCTTTAAAAAATCCACTTTTAAGGGGTTAATATCTCTAAAAATAGTAAACCTATGCTAGTTTTAAGAGCAGATTCTGATAGACAGGGGCGGAATACAAAAATATAGCAATTTAAAATAAAAGATATGGGTCTCCAAAAATGCTTGCAAATTAAGTGTGCAATTCCCGGACCCCAAAAGTAGGCGTGGCACCCAAACTTTGAAGGGCCATAATTCAAAAACCGTTTGATTTAGGAACCTCAAACTTTGGATTCTTTCATTTGACATCATAAGGCACTAATACAATAAAAATCAGTCAAATTGAAGAGGTGTCACTGGGGAGAGTGTGTGACTTGACATGGAATGACCCCATATAATATTAATAATATTGGCTTAGTTTTAGTTCATTGCAATTAATAATATTGGCTTAGGTTTAGTTCATTGTCATTTACTTGACTGCTTCTTCAGTTCATCTAATCCTCAGCACAGTTTTAAGTTCATTCAAAGATCTCTACTTGAGTTGAAGCTTGTTTTAAATGAGGACAAAACCAAGATCTTGGTATTTTCTAATTCTCAAAAAATAGATCCCAACGATCTTCATATTGGTAACCTGCTGGGTGCCCAAATTGAATCTGTTTCCATTAATAAATGCCTGGGCATCTGGCTGGATGACAAGCTGACTTTTCAAATACATATTGAAAATATGACAGAAAAGATGAGGGTTAAAATAGACTTGTTATACAAAAAAGGGCTTCCTTCAATTTTGAAAGTAGGAAGATTGTGCATTCAATAATATTCCCCATGTTTGATTATGGTGACATGACATGCAGACATGCCTCTACATTTGTTTCAAAACCATCATATTCTGTTCACCACTCTGCTATGAGGTTTACCAATGGTCTTGTCTTCCGCACTCATCGTTGTGCCTTATTTAAGTCAGTAAGATGCAGGTCACTCTAGACAAAGACTGCTATATGTTTATATTTGTTTATAAATGTGTTTTATTTAAAAGCCCACCATATCTTGCCTCTCTATACTTAGACGGTGAGTGGGTTGCCATGGGAAAATCACTGGTTTCCTCAACACGTTTCAAAACACTGAGCAAATTGTTTTATCAACAGAACTGCTCTTCTTTTATGTAATTAATATGTTGATTTAATGATGTCAATTCTGCCTATTTTATGACTATTTTAATTTTTGTTTTATCATGCTATCTTTTAATTGTTTGGATTTTCAGCAGGGCCCTGCATTACAATCAGCTGATCACATCTATCCAATACCACTGAGACACACCTACGCTGTTAGCCTATCATCATGCTGCTGCCTTTTTAAATATGATTCTCTCTCTGCCTTTACTGTGTTCAGGCCGCTTTTGTGAACGACATCCACCTCCCAATCACCCCCCTGTCTTCGCAGGTTCATCAGCTTCATCATTCATCATCCTCATCAACTGAATAGTCAGAAGACTCATCAGCCACGGCCAGCTCTAGTATCTGGACTCTGTGGGGGGATAGATCATGCTGCGGCTCAAGCCAGATGCTCCTCAATTACAATATGTCCCTGTAGAGTCCAACCTTCAAACTACTTTCACGGCCAATAATCTGTACCATCCTATAATCAGTAATGACCTTTACATAATTCATTAGTCTCTCCTGATTGAATTTTTGTTTGATGCTGTGGCAGTCTTTATTGATTCCCTGACTCAGCTGCAGTATGATAGACACAAATATTTTCTCTGATTAAAGACATTTTTTTCACCCGTGTGTTAACCCCTTTCTGTGCTTAGGGGTCTTAGGTCTATAGACGCGAGCGTCTACAGACCTGCAAATTTAAGCACTTAGTTACAGTACTCGACCACGAGATGGCAACCCCGGATCAGCTATTGAATTTTCCCAAGCAGGCAGAGCTGAAACGCGATTTAGAGTATGGAGAACTTACCTCCAATCCCTGTTTTTCAGGAGTTGCATGAATTAAACTCCTCAGCTAAGCCTGATGAGCAAACTGGTCAATATCCTTGCCCATAGTATCGATCCAGTAGTTTCAAAAAATTATCACTTGCGACCAAAAAAAACTTACTCTGTAGCAACCATTTTTTTTGTAGCTACAGTGAGCCAACAGTATTCCAATTAGTTGTTAAAACAATACGTTTTGTGAAGCAAAAAATCCGACATTGTATTGCTTCTCTCACATTCTACTGCCAATTACAGTCATCACACACAAAATATGCGTAGTTCCCTCCCATTGAGTAACGCGTAGATTCCTCCATTGACAAATTCAGCGCTCCCTTCTATCCACCCAAGTACTGGTGTCGATAGCCAGTCACTCAATTCAGATTCATCTGCGTAACTCTACAGTTATAGTTCACGCCCTCGTGAAGCTTCCCCGGTAACGACGTATTGATAGACTCGTTTCTTAACCAATTCCCGAGTGTTTTAACTTTCCTCAATAACTGAAATACATTGACCGGACAATAAGAAGAGGATACAAAGCTAAGCGTAAAAGTAAGATCGGTTGTATTCTTCGAATGTTGGCCACGGTTGCACAGCTGAAAATGATGAGATATCAAAGAAACAAAGACACCCGAAACCGGTCTGAAGTGTTCAGTTTCATTTACGAGATAAATGTTGTATGGACGCGGTCAATGGGAATTATTCCGAATGAAACAGTACTGGCGGCTACATGCAACCTGAAAATCATTAGTTCATGCTGAATTTCATGCCCCAAAAGTTAATTCGTGTTAAATATATGATTAATGTATGATTTGACAGTGAACCATTTTGATGAATCTCAGACTTTGGGGAGACACCTGGATAGCTGTCTAATTTGGTTCATAGCAAGCTGGTAATCTAGAATGTAATGTTTAAGATGAATTGTACTTGTGGTCAAGAAGTTCATGATCCCAGAAAAGTATAGATTTAAGCCCCAGCAGTTTTTCATTTGTCAGTATTATTTTTTTGCCAATTCAAAGTAGAATTTTCATGAAGATTTTTTGTGTTTGCAGCCCATTTTCTCCACCAAAATCATAAAGATAAACTGAAATTCGATGGGAGTCTAAATGCTTCAAGTGTCTAGACTCAATTGGGCCAAAGTTTTTCTGTCTGCAAAGCTGCAATCTTGAATTATAAAGCCTTAAATCAGGTAACACCTAAATAGCCAGATTTGCCTTCTGTGCAAAGGGGTTAAAGGATCTTGTGAAAGTAGCCTCTTTCTGTATGTTCATTTGAGAGACATAGTTGCTGATTGTTTCTGAATTGAAAGTGAATTTATGGCACAAAAATTAACACTGAATGCTATGAATTCTAAAAATCCTTTGTGAATCCATCACGACTGAGAGCCCCACTAACCCATAAGCAGTACAATCCAGCAATTATATACATATATATATAGTACAGGCCAAAAGTTTGGACACACCTTCTCATTCAATGCGTTTCCTTTATTTTCATGACTATTTACATTGTAGATTCTCACTGAAGGCATCAAAACTATGAATGAACACATGGAATTGTGTACTTAACAAAAAGTGTGAAATACCTGTAACTGAAAACATATCTTATATTCTAGTTTCTTCAAAGTAGCCACCCTTCGCTCTGATTACTGCTTCGCACACTCTTGGCATTCTCTTGATGAGCTTCAAGAGGTAGTCACCTGAAATGGTTTTCACTTCACAGGTGTGCCTTGTCAGGCTTAATTAGTGGAATTTCTTGCCTTATCAATGGGGTCGGGACCATCAGTTGTGTTGTGCAGAAGTCAGGTTGATACACAGCCGACAGCCCTATTGGACAACTGTTTGATACATACGTACATAATTCCACGTGTTCATTCATAGTTTTGATGCCTTCAGTGAGAATCTACAAAGTAAAGAGTGATTAAAATAAAGGAAACGCATTGAATGAGAAGGTGTGTCCAAACTTTTGGCCTGTACCATATATATATATATATATGCGTGTGTGTGCATGTATTTTTTCCCCTCATTTTATCAAAAGAAAATTTTCGTTGCCTCTCTCTACCGATGCCTTTCAAAGCCCAGTTTCAGATTTCAGATGACTGGAATCAGGGAGGAATTTCTGACAACATCCACAAAATTCAGTTGTGTAACAGTTCTTCCAGTATCCTCTGCACAATGTCTTTCTGCACAATTTTCCTACACTGTGGCAGAGTAGTCTCCCTATTTCATTGCTATTTTGAAAGCAATTGTATCATGCCCCCACCATAGCAGGCACCTCTGCAACAGAATGGAAATTATTCTGCTGTATCTGTTTCTGGGTCAGTGAGCTAAATATTTCAGATGGTTTATTTTTAGCCCCTGTTTGAGAAGATTGTGCTGTGTTACCGGTTCTCTCTCTCTTTGTCCAGAGGCTCAGTTTGACCTAGTAAGTAACTTGCTCATTGCCTTCAAGGCAAATTTCACAACAGTGTTTAGAACTGCATACAACAGCAATGGAATCATGGAATTATGAGTTCAATGAATTGAACAGCATTTATATGCTTTAATATTTACCCACAGTCCTGGTTATTATGAAATACTGAAAGCATACAATCAGCCTGCTGAAATATTTCAGGAAAAAAAATCTTTCAAGCTTGGTGGTAATGCTCTGTATATGATCATAAAATTATATTGTCCATGTTCAGGGTCAACATTCTTTTTAAGCGCTTGTATCAATTATGGATTATGACCTCGCCCCACCCGAAGGGTGAGGGCAAGGGGTATTGTTTTTGGTTCGGTTTGTTTTTGTGTTTTTGCGTTTCTTTGTTTGTTTGCTTGTTAACATTCTAGCAGCAAAACTAATGGGCATATTCACCCCAAAGTCGGTTTAGGGATTGCCACTGACCCAGAATAGATCCCTACTGAATTTCGTACAAGTAGGCAAACGTATGTATGAGGGGCGGGGTTTGTTGCGCCTGGCACCACTTGTTTCCCTATAGTTCTCTTTCATAATATTTCGCTCGATGTCTCACTATGGGATGCACGCCTCGCTGCAGCCTCAGAAGCATTAATCTCATTACGCCAATCCTGATTGGCTGGTGAACGTGTCCGTCCGCCCAGGTGGTACACCCACCTTAAATAGCTCATGCGGACGGCACCACGTCGTTCAAACACCTCTTCTCACTCGGAGCATATCTCGCGTCCAGGGCTAGTAAGCTGAACTGTCCACAGACGGATTTTCTGTCGCCGGGCGCTACTAGCTTTGGATACCTTTTTGCTTCGTCGGTCACACCAGACCGGACTCAGTGCTCTCCCGCCCTACACGGCTTGGTCAGCACTGTCCTCGATGCCTCACCACGGCACGTCGAGTACAGAAGGCTAGCACATCAGTTACCTGTCGGTTTTCTTCACTCGACGCCTCACCACGGCACGTCAAATACCGAAGGCTAGCACACCAGCTACCTCTCGGTTTTCTTCACTCGACGCCCCACCAAGGCACGTCGAGCTCCGAGCGCTAGCACACCAGCTACCTCTCGGTTTTCTGCCTCGTCTCCCGGCTTGCACACCAGCTAGCTAGGAATGGAGGCCCAAAACCCCCATACCAAGGGGCACGGAGACTCCGGGACCCGTCCCTGTCGCTGTGGGAACAAGATCTCGAGTAAAGATCCACACCAGGTCTGCTCGAGCTGCCTGGGGCTGGAACACGCCCGTATGGCTTTCGAAGTTCCCGGCTCGTGCCAACACTGCGCGGTGTTTACGGCGAAAAGTCTCCGCAGACGGCTAGCCCGCCAGGCTAGCTTGTCTGGAATTGACCCCCTCCTCCCCTCCGACAGTGCTGCCGCCGAGGGCAAGCAGGATTTGGCGGTCGCTACGGTGGCGATTCCGGAGGCTAGCGCCAGCTGGGGCTCCCAGCTCGACCTAGCCGCGGATCCCCCGTGTGAGGAAGACGTCCTAGAACTGGACTATGGGGACGATGAAGATGGCGTCTCTGAACTCCTCATATCAGAGGATGAGGAAGATGACGACGTCTTCATTACTCCGGCTCGGGCCGCGCAGCCCGCGGCCTCCGTCACCTCTCGGGATGGAGATGAGAGTAGCATACCAGCTTCTCCTCTCCCCAGCTCCGACATGCTCGACGTGTGCAAACGCGCTGCTGTCCGCCTGAACATCCCCTGGCCCGTTGTCGTAGCTGAGACCACCAGATCCCGCTACGAGGGGAAGAAATTGCCCTTGGCTAAGAGTGCGACGAAACAACTTCTCCCCGTCTTCCCGGAGCTGCTAGATGAGGTTGCGCGCTCTTGGAAAGACCGCCCTTATAGCAGCAGGAGCCCAGTTCCCGGTGCCTCGTCCCTCGATTGTGAGGCGATGGAGAGCCTGGGTCTGCTCCGCATGCCTCCGATGGAGCCACTCGTGGCAGCGCACCTTCACCCCCGCCTGTCAGCGGTGTCCTCCCGGAGCCCCAGTCTGCCGTCCAAGTCGGACCGTTTTCAGTCAGCCTTGACTGAGAAGGCGTATAAGGCGGCTGCGCTTTCGGCCAGAGCGCTCAATGTCCTCTCCCTGCTCACGGCTTATCAGGCTGAGTTGTGCGAGGATTTTGTGCTAACTCAGGACCCAGCTACATGGGAGGAAATACCGGTCGTCGCCGACCTGTGTCTCCGTGTCCAACGCTGCGCGGTCCAGGCCACGGGAAAAGCGCTGGGGACCATGGTCCTACAGGAACGGGCGCGGTGGCTCAACCTCGCCAACCTGTCGGACAGGGAGAAGGATGACATCCTGGACATGCCCATTGTCCCGGAGGGGATCTTCGGTTCCGCGTTGGCTTCTATGCAACGGCGGTGCGAAGCTAAAAAGAAGGAGGATGAAGCTCTCAAGCTCTGCCTCCCTCGAAAGCCCCCTGCTCCTCTTCCACCTGCTCAGCGTAAGACCTTTGCACAGGCTGCTTCACAGGATTCGCAGTTTAAAATGCCGAAACTGCGGAGGCCTCAGCCCGCCCCGCCTGCTCCGCCAGGTCGGTCCGGCTGGCCCAAAAAGCCCTCGGCCCCGGCTGCGGCTGCGCCTGCGCGACCCGCGCATACCGCCAGCAGCCAGGCCAGGAAAAAGAAGAGAGCGGCCTGACCCCCCCTCTCTCCACTGGTGACGCAGCTGGAAGTTCCCCGTTCTCCGGCTCCACCTGTTTGGCTTTCGGGCGTGCACCCAGGGGCTCCCCACGCCCCTATCTCCCAGCTGCCTCGGACCGTGCCAGTGCAAGCCGGGAGAGATGGACATTTGACGTCGCGGGGTTTAGCGGTTGCCCCCCTCTCATGTCCACAAGCACGCACATACACAAAAGTTTTCTCAAAGAGAATAAATTGTGTCCCGCTGTCGCAGCCAGGCCGAGTGCCGAGGGCGCAGCTGAAAATAAAGAAAGCCAAATCTGTCAAAATAAGCACGCCACCCGGGGGCCTTGTCATTCCGCCACAGGAGAGCGTCACCGCACTGCGGCTGGGCCCTCTTGTGGTGGGAGGACTGCAGGGCACGTCACCCGGGGGCTGTGTCATTCCGCCACAAGAGGGCGCCACCGCACTGCGGCTGGGCCCTCTTGTGGTGGAAGGGCTGCAGTGCACATCACCTCTCGCCCTCAGATGGCGGAGATGGGTCGCACTGGCAGCCCCACCCTGGGTGTTGAGGACGATTTCGAGGGGGTACAGGCTGCAATTCGCCGCTGTCCTCCCGCGATTCGCCGGCGTTATACACTCCCAGGCGCGGGGAGAGTCAGCTTGTGTTTTGCAGGAGGAAATTTTCTCACTGTTAAACAAAGGAGCAATCTGTGTCGTCCCTCCCGCACAATGTCAGAGCGGTTTCTGCTCCAGGTATTTCCTAGTCCCCAAACGGGGGGGGAACGGGATTCACCCTATCCTGGATTTACGGGCTCTGAACAAATATCTCAGGAAGTACAAGTTCAGGATGCTCACACACGCATCCCTGTTGCGTCTTGTACGTCAGAACGATTGGTTCACTTCAATCGATCTGAAAGACGCGTACTTCCACATCCCAATCTGTCCTCCCCACAGAAAGTTTCTGAGGTTCGCTTTCCAGGGGATCTGCTACGAGTATCGCGTGCTCCCTTTCGGTCTGTCATTAAGCCCGAGGGTGTTCATGCGGTGCACGGAGGCAGCAATAGCCCCGCTGAGACGGCGGGGCATCCGTCTGGCTACTTACCTGGACGATTGGCTGCTTTTGGCGCAATCGGAGCAGGAAGCCAGGGCGCACACGCGTATTCTCACACAGCACCTAGTCGATCTGGGTTTTGTGATAAACGCGGAGAAAAGCATGCTGTCCCCAGCGCAAGATGCTATCTTTCTGGGGTTATCCCTGAATTCGGTGTCTTTCACAGCTCGCCTCTCGGCGGAACGGGTGAGAGCTTTCAGGGCATGCCTCGCGCTTTTTTTTTTTTTTTTTATCCAGGCAGGTTAGTTCCATTCAGATTGTGTCTTCGGTTACTCGGTCTGATGGCGTCTGCCATCCTCGTGATCCGTCTCGGTTGCCTCCACATGAGAGAATTCCAGCTTTGGGTGGCCTCATGCGGGCTAGATCCCGTGCGTCACGGCACGCGGAGAGTCTTGGTCACACTGGAATGCGCCAGGGCGCTGCGTCACTGGCGGACTCCGTCCTTTCTGACCCAGGGGGTCCCAATGGGCTCGGTCCTGTCCAGGAAGGTGGTCACTACAGACGCCAGCCTGACGGGCTGGGGCGGAATTCACGGGGGCCGGACTGTGAGGGGCCGCTGGAGTGTGGGCCTCCAGCAGTCTCACATAAATTTTCTGGAACTTTCAGCAGTGTTCCTCTCCCTGAAACATTTCCTTCCATCTCTCATGGGTCATCATGTCCTGGTGAGAACGGACAATACGACGACGGTGGCGTACATCAACCGTCAGGGGGGGTTGCGCTCCCGTCAGTTGCACATGCTGGCACGCAAAATGATCCTGTGGAGCTGCGGCCGTTTCCTCTCCTTGAGAGCGACGCACGTCCCGGGGGTCTTGAACACAGGCGCGGACCTGTTGTCCAGGGGTGCGCCGGTGTATGGGGAGTGGACTCTGCACCCGGACATTGTGGAACAGATATGGGCCCGGTTCGGTCGGGCCGCGGTAGATCTGTTCGCGGCGAGAGAAAACGCGCAGTGCGCGCGGTTTTACTCTCTGCGCGGCATGGATGCTCCCCTTGGCATAGACGCACTAGCGCACGTCTGGCCGCACGAGCTTCTTTACGCGTTCCCTATCCTGGCCTTGATATCCCCCACTCTGTCCAGAGTGAGGGAACGTGGTCACGCACTGATATTGATTGCTCCACATTGGCCGGCGATGCATTGGCTAGCGGAAATATATCGGTTTCTGTGCGCTCAGCCTTGGCAGCTATCGCAGGGGGGGGGGGGGGGGGGGGGGCGATTCTCCACCCACACCCGGAACGCCTGGCGTTGTGGGCGTGGCCCCTGAGTGGCTCAGTCTCTCGGCTGTGGGATTGTCACAGCGTGTGATTTCCACTATACAAAATGCTAGAGCCCCATCCACTAGGTCTTTGTATGTTTGTAAGTGGAGGGTGTTTGAGGGGTGGTGTCACAGGAACGGCCACGTTTCTTTTCAGTGTCCGGTGAGTGCTATACTGTCATTCTTGCAGGACCTGATTGACAAAGGCAAAGCCTTCTCCACGATTAAGGTGTACTTGGCGGCGATCGCCGCCTGTCACGTGGGGTTTGAAAAGCGAACGGCGAGTCAGCACCCACTGGTTTGCCGTTTTATGAAGGGAGCGCGCAGGCTTCTCCCCGTGTCCAGACCACTGGTGCCACCGTGGGATCTGGCTGTGGTTCTGGAGGGGCTTAAGGGCCCTCCTTTTGAGCCACTGGAAGGGGCAGACTTGAAGCACGTGTCTTTCAAGGCTGTGTTGTTGCTGGCTCTGGCTTCAGCTAAGCGAGTTAGTGACATCCATGCGCTTTCGGTGCATCCGTCATGCGCTCAGCTCTTCCCGGGAGATGTAAGGTTGGTTTTGAGGCCCAACCCGGCTTTTGTGCCTAAGGTGGTGGGCTCATGTTCTCCAATTGACCTTCTGGCCTTTGCTGCCTCAACAGAGGAGCAGCAGTGGCACGCGTTATGTCCAGTCCGTGCGGTGCGCATGTACATGGACAGGACTAGGGGATTCAGGAGGAGCGATCAGCTGTTCGTCTCCTGGGCTAATCCTCATAAAGGAAAACCTATCACTAAGCAGCGCCTATCCCATTGGGTGGTGGAGGCGATTGCTTTGGCCTATACGTGTCGGGGTTTGCAGCCGCCTGTGGGCATGCGGGCGCACTCGACTCGGGGCTTGGCCGCATCCTGGGCCTTATTCAGGGGAGTTTCTGTTCAGGACATCTGTGCAGCGGCGAGTTGGTCCTCGCCTCTCACTTTTGTCCGCTTTTATAAGCTGGACGTTTCCGCCCCATGTGTGGCACGCGCGGTTCTGCTGTCCTGACTGGAACAGATTGCTTCTCTGTGGGTTGGTGGACGCTGGATAAGCTTGTCTGGCAATACGGGAGCTACGATATCCCATAGTGAGACATCGAGCGAAATATTATGAAAGAGAACTTTAGGTTATTTACATAACCCCGGTTCTCTGAGTAATATGAGTGAGATGTCTCACCAGACAACCCTTCTTGCTGGGGCGAGTGAGAAGAGGTGCTTATCTTGAATGACGTGGTGCCGTCCGCATGAGCTATTTCAGGTGGGTGTACCACCTGGGCGGACGGACACGTTCACCAGCCAATCAGGATTGGCGTAATGAGATTAATGCTTCTGAGGCTGCAGCGAGGCGTGCATCCCATAGTGAGACATCTCACTCATATTACTCAGAGAACCGGGGTTATGTAAATAACTCATTATTGCCAGCTGGAGAAAACGCTAACTGTGTATTATCTTCTAAAGCATAAAGCCCACTCATTTAGAGAAGTAATAACATTGTCTTGGACCTAAATTCAAAAGAGAAAATGCTTTCATTCCTGAACATTCTTAGGTAGAGTATTAAGAATGAATAACATCATCAAAACTTGTTCCCCAGCAAGTTTTGCTTTTAATTTATCCAGTAAAATCACAATATTCATTAAGCCATGAGGAAAAATTGCACATAGAATTTCAGGCTCTTCAAGAAGTTTAATTGCTCTTTGTTTGATAAACTTCAACAAAAGTTGATTTTAAAGCTTAGCAAGAGCTGTCTTCTGTCTGCCATTTGGAAAACAAAAAACAAACAAAAAAAAAAACCTTTGTGTGTCTAGTTGTGAAGCCATTTTTGATCACCATTCCTTACTGAACATCATTGTTGACAAGATCCAAAATATGAATAGTTTGGTTCCAAAACACTATATTGCCATTTTCATTGTTTTAAGAAAAATATTTTTTTCTGGTTTGGGCAAGTGGGAAAAGGAAATTCACTGCGTTGGGCTTTCAAATTTATTGACTAATGGGTAGTAAGCCAAAAAATTAATATCTATAACTAATTAACTGCTTTTAAATGAAGTTATTATTACAGAAGTATTATTATTATTATTACTATTTTTTGTCGAAACATTGCGTAGTGGTGTTTACTGGCAAAACATTATATGGCCACTCTATATGGTCATGATACAGACTACTGTGTACTCTACCACGTAAATTAACGCAATCTCTCCTTGTCTTTTAAACTGTAAGTAAAATCCTGTGTGCATTCAACTGTGGTATACAGTTAACATACACGGAACCTCTGTTATAAACTGATTGTAAAATTACAGTTAAAATAATTGGCAAAAAAAGCTGCCAGTTAAAATAACTGGCAAAAAAAGTGCCATTGTACGTAGCATAGGGTGTGTCTGAAACACAGTCCTGTTGTATCCTGTTAAATACCAATAAAATGGAAATTAGCCCGCTTAAAGGAAAGGTATACCTTGCATCAAAAAATTTACCTTTGGCTTCACAACTGTGCCAAATAAAATCAGTGGAGACACTTAGATTAGGAGTTATTAAAGAATTAACTTCATTTTGGCCTCATTCACGCAGCGTGCCTTTGGGTCTCGATATCACCTTCATCATGCGTGAACCAGCGTGAGTATGACATCAGCGCCGTGCATTCATTGTACGCAAATAAAAATGACAGCTGTGCATTCTTCATTTTCTTTGTGCTGGGCTATTAGCCCCATGCAGTGAGCCAGGTGCCCTAGATGGGATCGGTCTCTTCCTCCCAGCCCCTTACTACGGGCAGCCCTCAGGGATCTGTCCTCGGGCCTTTGCTGTTCTCTATTTACATGAAGTCTCTTGGATCTATTATCACACCCCATGGTTTCTATTACTACTCTTATGCCGATGACACTCAACTTTTCCTTTCTTCATTCTATCTCTTCATTCTGCAGCAGCGGGACGAGTTTTTCCCTCTACCCTGTGTTGGCAAGCTGATTGTTCTACCAGATCACTCAGCTTCTCTCCCATCTTGCTTCCCAGAGGTCCAATGACCCTCTCACCTCCCAACAAACTGCTCCATCCCTGCCGCTCTTCTGCCGTAACCTTAAAAGTCACTTGTTTAGGCAGTTTGACGTATTGTATTGTTTAGACCTATTTGAGCTGACCTAATCCCCCCCCACTTTAAAGGACAAAAAAAATCTTCCTGCTCTAACATTTGCTCTCATTTGCTTTGGTTCCTCTTCTTTTGTGTGCAACTGCCATCTGTACAGTCTTTGCTCTGCATGATCATGACTTCAGGTGACTAATGCTTGATATGAATTGTAACTTGTCCAGTCTGTTAGGCTACAGCGTCAGTGACCTTACTGTATACATGCGCTGTAAGTCGCTTTGGATAAAAGTGTCTGCTAAATAAATGCAAAGTAAATGTAGATTAATCACATTATTAATTTACTGAATATTCAAGACCAATATATTAGCCTATAATTATTAAGAAGTTGTAAAGAAATGAGAGAGATCACCACAGGGCTACAATGACAACATGCTTCAGCGATATTGTAGGGATGGGAAAAAAACAAATAATACAATACTTTCCCTAAATTCCATCTCCCATTCAAGCATTTTTTCAACCTAATTTATTGTGGTCACTGTGACCAGTTTATGAGTTTTCAAAATTTTCCAACAGGCCCACAGGTGTCTCATTCTTAGAGTCTTACCTGAAAGAATAATGAGAGCAGTCAACACATTCTCAACTTGATTCATCATATAGTAACGCTACCTGTCCCAGCATCAATATACGACAAGAAAATGAGGCTTTTGGTGCCCTTATTTACCGTTTAGGGTTAAGGTTCCAGTTAAAGGTCCCCTATGATGCTGTATTTAGTTGTTTAAAATATGTCCGATGGGCTTTTAAAATAATGTTGAGAATTCAGTTGCAAAAACAAAAAAAATACACACACACATCCAGGCCTAGTGAGACCTTTTCTCTGCCGGCCTGAAACACAAGCTGTTTTGTGTGGGCGGGGAGGCTATGCTAATCAGGTGCTACTCTGATTGGCGGCCTGGCAGCTTCGATTGCAGGGGAGGGTGCAGACCCAAAAAACCAGGAAACCAAGATGGCAGGTATTTCAGGACAGCTCTCTATGGCATGTATTGCGGTAAGATGTGCTTTTTTGATCCCGAATCCAACCCCGAACCGAAGGAGGAAGCAATTGAAGTATTGCAGCAAAGTTAACGGCAGGATGTCGATGAGTGGCAAGTTAAAATTTTAGTGTTTTGCTCGTATTGTCTCACCTTGCATGCATGAAATTGTAGCTGTGCTGTCATACAGTCCTGTTGTATACCCACTTAGCTATGCGGAGGAAACTTGGTAGATCATGTTAACCGATCTACCAAAACGAAACACAATTCTGACACCACACTACTAAATGAGTTCATAGCAAAAAACACACAAATGCTGTAAGCATTGCTTATGTGGAGCTAGCGAATTGATAACTTCTACCGGAAATCTGTATCCGACCTACACTTTTTTTGGCTTTTTATTAGCCAGAACAATTTTCAAAGGTGGATAAAATTCTGCCACGGCAATGCAGAGAAATCGTTTGTTATCCCAGACATGTATAGTGCATTACGCGATTGCGTTCACCATGGTAGAATCAGAGAGCTAACCCACACCACGGCAAAGTACTCGGTTGACCCTGGTCATGAATAAGTAAAACGATCGTTTTACAGCAGCAGTAAACAAACCCACACACGTACCTTAAGCTCTGCAAAGCCTACGTCTGGTCTAACTGCAGCCTTATCAGTCAAATCAATCTAACAGACATGCACAACACCTCTTCGGTTAGCTTCAACTGTTGCGGTTACGATCAGGTAACCTTATGATGAAACTACCACCTTGATGCTAACCAAAGTGACACAAGGATACCAATCTGAATTACTGTATATTAATCAACCAAGACCATTTTTTAATTAACACGGAATACGAACTAACACATAGTAGTAACTGAGCGGTCATCATAACAACAGAGACAAAAGTTACCCTCCAATACAGGTTTTACAGACTGTAAGTTACATTACTGTGAACAGTTGTACCAAGCATCCAAATTACAAATTAAAAGTTAAAAAGCTTCATATGAGGTTTATGTTCAGACACCTTCTGTTGAATGTCTCCTTGACATTATTTACTCTGGCATATTTAGGACATGAATATTAGCAACAGTAACAGCTATGTTAGCCACAATGCTACAGCCACATTCAACAGGCCATCACTTTAGGAAGGCTTATCCAGTAACGCAACAAAAAATGGTAAAACTTACTGCTTCCACGTCTGTGAGTGCTTATGTCGAGCTAGCAAATTGATATTTCTACAGGAAAGAATTCTGGGTCCAATCTCCACCTTTTTCGGCTTTTAATCAGCTGAAACCATTTTAAATTTTAAAGGAATAAAATTCCGCCAAGGCAATTGAGAGAATCCTTTGTTATACCAGACGGCTTATAATGCGTTTGACGATTGCTTTCACCGCGGTAGGATCAGAGAGCTAGCCCACACAATGGCAAAGTACCCGGCAGACCCCAGTCATGGAAAAGTAAAACAATCATTTCATAGTGGCAGTAAACAAACCCAAACACATACCCTGAGCTCTGAAAAACCTATGTCTGGTTTAACTGCAACCTTTTCAGCCCAATTCTGCAGACACATACTCCAGTAAGCTTCAACTGTAGTAGCTACAATCAGGCAACATTATGATGAAACTGCCACTTTGATGCTATCCAAAGTAACATAAGCATACCGATCAGAATTACTGCATGTAAGTTAATGAGGAGCATTTTTAAGTAGCACGGCATGCAAACTAACATGCAGTAGCTGGTAACCGAGTGGTCATAACAATGACAGAGACAAACGTTACCCTGCAATACAGGTTTTACAGACAGTAAGTTCCGTTACCATTTACAGTTGTAGCAAGCATCCAAATTACAAACAAGTATAAAACGTTAGCTTCAAATGAGGTTTATGTTCACACACCTTCTGTTGAATGTCCCCTCATACTACTTTTGCATATTTAGGACAAAAACATTACCCAGATAGCAAAAAGTGATTGAATCAACATCGTGATATTTTTTATGATATTGTCAGGCTGAAGACTGCAATCAACATTGATGTCAGATATTGAAGAAAACATTGAAAGTGCTCGCTATGATCAACATGGAAATAACGTTGAACTTCCAATCAATTCTGACAATGAATCAACCTTGATTCAACCATGATATGATCAACATTGAAAGAATGTAGAATTGCATCAACATTGATTCAACTATATATATGCATTGTATTATACATTGAAACAATGTTATTATTAAAAGGCCATTTCAACACTTTTCAACCCTCCTCTGCATGTTTTTAGCATTAAAAAAATAATCACTTTAATACTTTATTTATGGTATAGTTCAACAAGGAACATGACAAAGTAGTCTACTAGTCAGTGACAGCACTGCCATATGCCTGAATGGCAGTGATGTCACAAATTGACAAGTGTGGAGCAACCCCACAGAACTTTAAAACACCAAATAGAGTAAAATGATTATTTTTTAAATGAGGTATACAGGAAATATACTGACAAAGGTTAAAATGCTGAAATGGTCCATTAAAGAATAAGTTCACGATTTTGCACTTAGAGCCCCCTTTCTGGGTTGTCTAGTTTAAAATAGAGTGTTGGACACCAAAATTTTGATGATTGCTCCTGTCTCGAGTATTTGCTCAACAAAACAGTACAGCATAATACAAGAACAAGGGACAGAATAGAGACTACCATCTGACAGGACAAAACTGAATTTTAAAAAATCATAAGTTCTAAAAATGGCTCAATATAAAAACAGTGGAAAAATATATCTAAATAGTAGTACAAGAGCAGCTAATGGGAAAGGCCTCAAAAATCTTTTGTCTGAAACTTGGTATGGAGATGGGAGAAGCAATTTTAAAACTTTTATTTGAAGGTCATTCCATGACCAAGGGCCAAAGTAAAACAGGCTCCTCTTAACAGCGTCAGATCGCACAGGAGGCACGTTGAATTGCAACCAGGCGTTGGATCTGAGGTTGTAAGGGTTCTGAATTAAAACAAATTTAGAGCAAATGTATTAGGGTAGTTAAATAAAATAAAAATAGCTTAAATTGGAAGTAGAAGTAAGCTTTTTCGAGCCTCGTGGCCCATCGGCCCGGTGCTTAAACCCGGTTTTTGTGGCATGAAGCAACTAGGAGTATTACTACTCCCCCTGGATGGGATGCCAGTCCACCGCAGATACCCCCCCAGCTCTTAGTCAGGTTTCTCGGACTATTTTTGCTGGTACCCATTTATACACCTGGGTGGAGTGTGGGAGTGTATTGCCCAAGAACACACCGCGAAGGCCGTGGCCGGGACTTGAACTCAGGACCTCACGATCTCAAGTCAAGCTTACTTGACCACTGCACTATTAAAACATACCAGCGGTGTAGCCTGCGCATAGCTAATGAAGGCCAGCAGAGTATAGTGTACAGTGTTCAGTGATGCGTCCCATAGGACGACTTTGAAATGTATCTCGGTGCAGAATGATAGTGCGGATCGAGTTTAGCCCGGAAAGAAGGACACGCAAATCGGTAAACAGTATCTCCATAATCAAGCAGAGACAAAAATATATTATTTACTAGCCGTTTGCAAGAAAAAGAGGGAAAGGAAGATTTTAATATCTATAAGAACCCAGTGTAAACTTGAGTTTCTTTGTCAACATGTCAATATGGTAATTAAAAGTTAAATTCTTGTCCAGCCATAATCCTAGATATTTATATTTATTTACAAACTCAATTGGCGTTCCATCTAGGCTAATAAGATAATAATAATAATTTATTGCAGAATCAAAATAATTTGATATACATTCTGAATTCCACAGCAAGAGCGAGCCATAAATATTTGTGTCTTACAAGCCACTGCTATGGCCTGAGGCCTCGCATTAAATCCTCAGGTTGTTGGATCACTCAACAGACATATTGGGTGTGTTCCTCTAGGAGAACATCGAGAACGTCATCCAGGTACATGGACACAATTTGGGCAATATTTTGCAAAGGACATTGCTGATCAGGTTCTGAAACACAGTGGGGTGGGGGCTTGTTAGTGAGCTCGAATGGCATCATCAAGTACTCATAATAGAGGTGTTGAATGCCATCATCCATTCATCACTTTCCTTAGTACAAACCTCGTGGTAAGCATAGCGCGGGTCTAGCTTTGTGAAGTAACAGTGCCCTGGGAGGTTGGAGAAAGGAGAATCTATAAGTGGAAGTAGGAAGCAGCTCTTGACTGTAATGGAGTTAAGACCTGGATAGTGAATGACTAAGTGAAGGGAGTTCTCTTTCATAGATGTGAGGAAGCAACTGGCACTGACTGATGAAGCAGAAAGTAGGATGATGCCGGAAGTCAGGGGTTTGGCTATATTCTTATCCATTGCTGTTGAAACTGGCACTGACAGGGAATGCAGCCTGCCCCTAGGTGGTGATATTCCCAGAAAGAGATCAATGGGACTCTCATATAGGCGGTGTGGAGTAAGTGACATGGCATCTGAGTTGCAGAAGGCATTTTGGAGGTCATGTAGATGGAGAGGACACATTTAAGGTCCAGTGACTTCTTGTGGCTAGGAGGAATAGGTGCAACGGCAGGAAGCAAACTGCAATAAGGACCCCGATCAGGGAGCACTCCGTTCAATGGTGTCATCATAATGCCTGTCTAGCCTTTTCAACCCCGCAGGTCTGTGTGGCAATGCCATCACACAGAAGACAATAGTCTCAGTATGGTTACTTAAAATCCTCATCAGAACTGGACCGATGGCTTTAATTATGTCAGGGAGCACAATTCCTCTTAGGGCTGAGACTAGATGGGCAAAGACAGCCTTGCCAGAATAGCTGAATGAAGAAGATGGACTAGGAGGAAGAGACGGAGTCCCCAGAGAGCACCTCTATCCTCTGGACAGCACCTCTCCCCCTGGACAGCTTGTGGACGTAAGACTGGGCAGTCGATGATCAAGTGGTTAGCTGCTCTGCAGTACAGGCAGAGACTGGAATAAAAGCGATGTTATTAGTCAGCTGTGTTGATGTGGTTGAATATGGTGCAGTCCATTAGCATGGATTCTAATGTAGGAGGGGGGTACAGTGAATAGTCAGATCAACTGGCTGGTTCTGATGAAGGAAGGGCCTAAAGTAAAGCTTGTCAATCAACGCACTGTGCCTGGAGATGGGCATCAATTCTGAGAGCAAGGTCAATTTCTCCGTCAAGGTCAGGTGGCAGGATGCACATGATCAGCTCTTTTGTATTCGGTCAGCCAGGCCATTCAGAAATGTGTCATACACAGGCCTACCTGTCTTAGAGTTGCCAACTTGACGACTTTCTCGCTTAATCTGGCGACTTTCCAAATCGGGATTGTTTGCCCACTCAAGACGTATGTATACGTCTTGAGAAAGTCGTCAAGTTGGCAGCTCTAAGACTTTAGCGAAATCGACAGTGCATCGTTCATTTTCGGCAGGGTGACATGCTAAAATACGCGAATTTACGAGAATGTGGATGTAACAGCTACGTCTTACAATTCATTGTTAAACATCTGCATTAACAATAACGTCATATTTGGAAGTTTTACTTACCAAACGAAGGAAACGCCTGATTCCGCTATCTCTGAAAGCAGCCTGGGCCGGTACGCGCAAGCGCAGTAAATGGCAAAGACGGATGCGAGAGATGATGTTGCAGTTTCATAGTCTTATGCTACGAGTCAACAGTTTATGTTGCGGTTTTTGCAGTTTCGGTAGCGGGGTATTATTTTTCTGTTGCTATTTCCGCGATTAATGTAGGCATTTCAAAGTTTTTGTGTGCTGAGGCTACGTTTTCTTTGGTAGGCCTGATACAGCGCCTGAAGATCACAATAGAAAGAAGTAACCAGAGTGTGGAATTTGATAAAGATGTCAGACAGATGAAGTACCTTAGTGAAGCTGAAGGAGGCACCATGCAGCAGCATGTCTGGAGCGGGAGCAGTCAAAGACCTTCCTCATCACATTAGCGAAAAAGCAAAAGTGCCTCCAGCTGGATCCCCATACTTCCCAGCACACAGTAGCCAAGTCATGGGCACGCCCCGTTGAAGCATGATGGGAGAGGTGACCCTAGAATACTCTCAGGAAAAGGAGGACAGTTGCAAGTTAAACACCATAAAGACACGACAGGAAGTCACGGCAGGCAGCTGGCAGCCTGATTGGGGCAGCAGTGGAATCCAAGCAGGTTTCAGATGGCTCTGACAAACTGGTGCAGTTAATAAAGCTCTGCTTCTTTTTTATCCAAGGCAGATTTCCTGAAATTGCTTCAGAGGGAAAGCAATCTTCAAGCTCCATAGGTAGCAAAACTGAACCATGCTCAGGTCAATGAATACACTGAAATTGGCTTTACCAAACAAAACTGAACGAGAACTCTAAAGGAGTTTCTGAGCTGGACTGTAATCACTGGATAGTCCATAGTCAAGCAGGAGTAAGCAGGAATATGTAGATTAGGGCAAGGCGTAGTTGAAGGGACTGGTCCGAGGTCAGTTTCTGGGATAGCAAACCAAATGAACCAGGCACACCGAAACTGGACAGGAGATGGAACAGGAAGAGGTCACTCGCCAAAACAATGGGGAAAATTCCCCAGATAAACAGACCCTTGACTTTAATTAATATTTTACTGAAGGCAGAGGACACCAGACACAAGACACAATACCACAATTTAGCAAAGAGAAGATGCAGACCAGGAACTTAACACATAAGACGACAGTCAACACAGTGGAAAATGCTTGTGTAAGCACGGTGTGTGAAACTTAGAGGGAAGGGAATAGAATTAAACAATAATCAACTAATAAGAATCAATTCGCAAAACAAATCCAGAACATGGACAGCTAGATTGCAGCTAAAACTAACTGAGGAAATACTCAGGATGTGAAACTCCTGTGAGGATGTGAGCCAGCTGGGCTCAAATCCTTAGGCTAACGTTCATGGCCCTTTGAAATGGCGTGCTGTCGAATTTATTGCATTAGCTGAACTAAGGTGATTAGAGTAATTTAAACAAACAAAATGAGCTTGGGAATGTGTGGCAGAAACTGGAAGGGTAGCAGGATGGTTTACCTGATCGGCAGCTCACACTAATATAGATGGGACTAGCTCAGAGCATAATAGATGAGCCATGGCATATGCAGGTGAGGCTGATACTATGAAAGTATTAGCAAGGCTCTTCTACTAGGCGACATGCCTCCATAGCCATTGCAGTGGGTGAATTTGTCGGTACAACCTCCAGCTGACTATATTTGAGGCAACCGAGTCTAAGCAAATATTTTCAGCCATGTGACTGCATGCAAAGTATATGGAAAGGAGTATTCGCAACTCCCAGATAGCAAAAGACTTTAATTCAATGTTGAATTTTGGTCAGATTGGTTATTTTTGGTTGAGGATGAAAAATCTATGTTGATTCAATGTTTAATTACAGTTACCATTTCAGTGTTTGAAAACTATTTAATCAATGTAGTATAGATTGTGATTTTTCAATGTTTAAATGTCCTACAATGAATTGACATCGCTTCAGTGTGCTGATGGGGGCAGGGGGGGTAAGCTGTAAGGTGCTTCCTCCACCTAAGCCAGACAGGAAACCTTAAAAAAGGTCAAAAGAAAAGGTGTATGCTAAAATGTACAAAAGAGGGACAAAAATGTAATTTCTTTTGAATCTTTAATAAATAACTAAATTTATAATGGTCTGTTTTATTGTGTGTTTTTTTTGTATATAGAGCATGCAGTAAAGCAGCTGTTCTCAACCTTGGTTCCTTAAAAAAAAGGAAATAGCCAATCTACAAGCTCACAACACATTTTGGAATATTCACCTATGATATAATTATAATCAAGTACGGGGTCCCTCAAAACAGGTCCCTGTAAAATGTGGTCTTTGTATATAAAGGTTGAGAACCATTGCTGTAGAGCATACTTAATAGACCATTTTAGCATTTATTCTTCATCTGTATGTTTTTAATATGCCTTATTTAAAAAAAAAATCATTTTACTCTATTTGGTGTTTTAAAGTTCTGCGGGGGTTGCTCCAAACTTGTCTATTAGTGATCTATTAGGTTTGGCTTTGCAGTCCCTCCCCTGCGGCATTCCATAACCTCCTCCTTGATGGGCAACAGGTGTGGCCCGTCAAGGTGGAGGTGAGGGCAGAGTATGTAAGGTTGCCTCTGCATTTCATTTTGTTCTGGCATTTGTGACCTGGGTGGTATATTACGAAGCTGGCTTTGTGATTAATCCTGACTTCAGCACTTAGTAAAACCAGGAACCTCTTCAAATCTGATACATGGACTAAAGTAAAAGGACCTGCTCTGGGTTTTACTTTAGTCAGGCTTAGTCACAAAGCCAGCTTCGTAGTATACCCCCCGTGTTGCTCTGTATTTAGCTCTGTTTTGTTTTGATAAATTAAACCTCCAGTTTTTTTCTAACCAGCCTGGCATTGGAGCCTTTTGTTTATTTAGGCCCTTGGTCCTAGCTCCCGCCGGCACGGCCACATTAATGCACGGGCTAACCAGGGCTGAAGCCCCTGGGCCCAACGCGTGAAAGGGCCTATCGCGAGGATCGGGATGAAAACGATCATCGGCAGAAACGCAAAATAATGCTTATAGTGCTCTGATTGTTGTTTGTGTTGGGCCTGTAAGGGAGGAGGTGCATTCATATTTTACTTAAATAAAAGACATTGTGATTGGTTAATTAACGGCGTGCGTGCCGATTGTTATTGTCCAATGAATGAATGAGTCGTTGAATTTGAACTAAGCTATACAAATACAGCTGTTACCTTGCTCCTGGAGAGAAAATTTAAGACAAAAGACAATAAAACTTAGAAAGAAATGTGACAGTGGCGCTCAAAAATGCACAAATCAACTTGGGAAATTGCTGCGGGAGTCCCAGCTTTTAAGAAAAGAAAAATAACCAAGCTGACTGGATATTTCAAAACTACGAGCCTCAACGAGAGAGAAAAAAAAAAAAAAACTCTCCAACATTAGCGGCTATCCGGGCGATGCTAACTATTCATCACCGGCAAGGTTGTTGAGTGCATATGCTGCTGAAGATGGCAACGAACAACACGCAGCTGGTGCTGACACAAGATAGATAGCAAGCTAGGCGTTTGGTATGTATTTTAATACAACGACAGCATGAGGAAATGGAGGTTCAGTTAAGCCTATTCCAGTCCACTGTAACTGAAGAGTTTCACCGCAAACCGTAAAGTTCGAGATTTAGTGATTTGCATCTGCTTTTGCTGTTCAGCATTATCATTCAAATTTTGGTTGGATAAACTGTGTAAACAATTATTGTTCGTAATCATTACTGAAATTGAAAATATGCTTGTTATTTTTACTCGGCCTTTCCTCGGCGAGTTGCGTCGTGATGTACCGTCATATGGAGTAATCCGATGTGATACTTAATTTGATCCGCTACAGTTTAACGGTAGCATGACAGAAAACTGTTTTCCGTGTACGTACGGAAGACTGCTCACTAGTTTTGTGGTATCACTGCACAGAAGCTTGTCATTTAGTTCCGAACAGAATTATTAGATGGGCTGCTAAAGCCCCTAGAACTGATGCTTCGTCATTTTTCTGCGAAAAGATTGGAAGCTGAAGACCTTCAGAGAGCATCTTGATAGCTTGTTCTGTGAAATTGATGCTTATTAAGCTTGCTCATTTCTCACATCTTTTCACGATCATGCTTTTATATTAAAGTGCGCGATAAATGCCTGCGTACTCTGTTCGTTTCATCTTTTCAGGATCGCAGTGCACAACAAATCAAGCCAACTCTAAGCGTTCGATTTCACGCGCTGATCGTGCTTTCTTAGTGAACTCTTGCAGTATTCACGTCAATGTAGGTGTCAATTTAATCGTTTTGATTTCTATTTTGTGGGGGGTTGGGCGGATGAGATATTCATGCCCGGTTCAGTTAAGTTTCAATGAAAAATTTTTACGTAACAAGGGAATTTCAAGCCTTTTTTTGTTAGAATCAGATTTTTTTTTATTATACAAATGCTTGTACAAACGTACAAGTACAAATAACAAAATACATGCATGAAAACACAACAAACAAGAAACAAAAAAGGAAAAAAATAAAAAGTAACTAAAAAATAACACATTTCAAACTGCCAGAGAGTTTGAGATATTAAGCATAATATACTGAGTCAAAAAAGAAGCTTCACACTCATAAATCTGTGAATATTTTCTTGAAACTTTAAATAAAATAGTTTTTATTATCACGAGGGGTAAATGCGTTGTCAAAGACATCATGACAAACATCAACTCCGACCTGCACAAGTACGTAGCAAGTGCGAGCATACTTTAAGCTAAAACCATGGTTTCTCGTGTTCCTAGTCACGTGACCATATGACAGATGTGCAGCTGAGCTCACTTTAGAGTGACATCTCAATGCCATGGCTGTCAAACATTCAGCGTAAACGTTCCATTGGCATCCAGAATATGGAAACGTCCGTCACTGACGTTGCAAGGGTTATGCGATGCAGTTGACGGACTATCCATGATCTTCAGACACGTCTCCAACAAACTGGCACCACAGCTGACCGACCTCGTTCTGGTAGCTCACGTGTGACGTGAAAAGCAGAAGAGCGACAAATTGTCTTATGTTATTTGCATAATCGATTGTCACTGCAACGTCCACTAGGAATGAATTGTTTAGAGGTCGTATGACTGCCCAAACCATACGTAATCACCTGCGCACTGCTCTTATTCAAGTTGTAACTTACCATTTTTACTCTTGGTCATTTCCGTAGCATTTCCGGTGGAACTGGTTACATTATGTACATTATTTTTACGATACACCATCTTTAATGAGTACAGAATTAAATAAAATAATTATTTAAAACCTCATTTCTTGTATCTTCAACTTATCGACCTCCAAACGAGTGTGAAGTCTTTATTTTGGCTGAGTATATATTCTTCTAATAGCTTGTATGTTTTAGTAGCTTTTTAGTTTTTTATCTTAGAAATCATGGAGCTATAAAGGTTAAATTCATTCAAGTGCATGAAATTTGGCTTGGTTCTTGACCATTTTGTCTTATGAATGTGGAATTTTCCAATTATTAATAGTGAATGTATAAATGCTGAGTTTGTTGGTTTCAATCATATCCTGCCTAAAATACAGCATAACATCAAACATATCTATTTCAACATTAATCTTATGTTTCCTTTTTATCAAGTTGGTTACATCAGTCCAGAACATTCTTGTATGAACACAATGAAAAAACAGATGGGCAATGGTTTCCTTTTCCAGACCACAGAAATCACACTTATAGTCAATGTCCAGCGCGAATCGTTCTAATACCTGTTTTACCAGATAAATTATATGCAGTATCCTAAAAGATACTTCCTTCAATTTGTTAATAATACAGTATTTATCACATATTTTCCACGCCTTCTGTCAATGTGCATTATTAAACAAAGATGACCAGAAAATTTAGAAGAGGGGACAGTAACATAAAGTGTATTCCTGATCACTTTGTTAGTTCATTTCTCTTTCAAGACATTGATATCACAAATATAAATATTTCCCATAGTTTTCAACATTGAACTATTTCACAGAGTTTTCAACATTGAAATGCATGTCTGTAACACCAGAATCCCGTAGAAGTACAATAGTATTTCCTGGTAAAGCATCAGGCCTCTTTTTTTCACGCGAACGATCGTTCGGTTACGTAAAGATTACGCAAAAAAAATAATAATTCATGCGAACGGCAGCCGTTCGCACAAAATGAGGGGTGAATGTGTCTTGGCCAAAGTGGTCAACTGTTCATGAACATTTTCTTTGTGTGTGTGAATAAACTTCCGTGTTTACTGTGCAACCTGGTAATAGCCTAATATGTCTTCATTTTTGTGCTTAACTGATGGTCGTATCCAAGCCACATGCGCAGCGCGAGCTATACGGTAATATGCTAGTGTTATCTCTATACAGACCTATACCTGTAAATACCAATACGCGCTGCGGTGCATAGATTAATCTTTTAATTCATGTCTTGATTTAATAACAATTACTTCATTCTACTCAACGTATGTGTCAGTTGGGGGTTTGTTATTGTTTTCTTTGTTTTTTTTTTATTTCAAACAATTGTCCTTCCCCGACCGGTTTTGTGTTTGTCATCTTGGTGTGACATCAGTTGCGTCAATAAAGAGATTCAGAAGGTTTAATTGGTCAAATTTTCTGAAGTGTTAAAAGTAACCAATGTACGTTGTTTTGATATGCGACTCCTAGTATCCCACAGGTGAGTTAGTTGTCTGACGTCAACACAGAACAATGTTTCACATGTAGATGTTTGCATACTAGTTTTATCAGTGACCTGGACTATACATTTCGATGTTATTCTGTAAGTGTAAGCTATAAAAATGGTGGCCTGCTAAAGACTGAAATGCAGTTTCTCTAAACTGAGTATTGTCAGACAGTTAAATCATAACCCGTGTCATACACTGAAATTAAAGTGAGGGGGCTATTGCTGGATTGGAATATCAGTGCTGACCGCTTGTCCCGTGACAGTGTTGCTGTAGTGTGAAAAGCCGTAGTGCGATGCAGCTCAGTTGGTCTGTCTGTGAACAGAAAGACAAGTCTGATCAGAGTTGAATCGCAAAACATACATGACAGTAAATCTTAATGCATACATATATTACACATATTTGATTAATGACGTTTATAGCAAACTGCGTCACCACGTATCTATGCGCGTGTAGCCATAGATATATATAAACACTAGATGGCTCAAGGCAGAGTCGGCAGCGTCGTCACTGGTCGGCCATCTTAGGACAGGGGACTGCTCTGGTGCGCTGTGCTGTAGTCGGAGGTAAGGTGGATGATTTACACGCTTTAATACTCGTAATTCGCTGAATTCTTGACGGATTTACAAATGGATTGGGTTATTACAAACCTTAATGTACTTTTTATATTGAATTCAATGGTTTTAATTATTCTTAAGTATGTAGTTAAATAACTACATCTCTGATGTTTACCCGACAAACCAAGCCTTTAGTTTGAAAATCAGTCGATAATTTGGGAGAGTTGAGCAATTTACAGTTATTTCAAAGTCCGAGCTCCATTGGCTGTAATGTTATGAGTGATCGAGCAGCCCTGTCCCAAGATGGCTGCCCTGTGACAACGTTACTTCACATTGGCTCGCAGCGTGCTTGAGCCATCTAGTGTTTATGTATATCTATGCGTGTAACAAGCTGTTTAATAGTCGTTTAATAGGACAAAACAATGTCTATCTCTACTCCGTTTACAGCTCCCTGCACGTGACGCATAGTCTGTTCATTTGGCGTACAGCGTAGTGGAGTAGCACGTTATCAGGCAGGCTACAAAAAGGAGCTCGACGCTGTAGACAGTTCATGGAGAAGTTATGACTGAATTAATTTTTAGGTAAAGCACTTTTTTTTTTTTTTTTTCAGAATCGAGAGGACGTCACTTAGGCAAGCTATAACTTTACGCTGAATCGGGCTGTTGTCAATCGGGAAATTTGTGACATCACACTATTCACAGTTAGTCAATACATTTTTGGTATCATTTGGATCAGTTATGCCAAGTTTTTCTGCGTAACCGAACAGTCAGTTACCCTGGCGCATTTTGACGATAACAGTGTATCGTTCACGCCGGAGTTTGGAAAAAAAAAAATTGGTGCTTCTGCAACTCTGAGAAGGAAGATGACAATAAGCTCTAAGATATGCAGTGTCGATTTGAAGGGATTAGGATAGGGATTAGGAATTCTGGTTAGGAGAAAAGTCCTGTTTGGGGTCAGGGTTATGGTTATGGTTAGGGTCAGGGTTAGATTAGGGCAGGGTTTGAAATTGGGACTGCTGTACCTCTACACTGAAATGCATTGGAAAACTGCCGTACCCTTTGCAACTGCCTTTGAACCTTTAAATTATTTTGTATGATGTTATTTTAGGAAGTGAATCCTTGAATTTTTTTACTAACATTTAAGCAGTAATATGGTTGTTTGCTAATTTTATTTGCCATTAGTCAATTTAAAAAAAAATTATAATGATCAGGGTGAAAATGTGTTATAGAGGCTAATTTGCACTGATGCAGGTTTGCCTTGAGATTTTGGCTTTCCCTTTGGTGTGCCTTGGGCACAAAATGTTTGACAACCACTGTGCTAAACAGTCGGAGCCTATTGGCAGTGCGGGCATCTATCTCCAACGCTGATTGGTGATGATGATATATCCCTGTTAGCAGAAAAACTTGCTTGGTGAAAAGCTGATTAATGCTGATGTCCAGGCGTGCTTAACACTTGGATATTGTGTGCTGCTAAGGACTGAATGCGGAATGTCAACCGGCTTGTCAAAAGTTATCTTCTCACAATGGTGGTTCAAATATGTCCAAAGTGTCATTTTTTGCATTTTGCGATAGTTGTGAGTAGATAAAATGATGCCGGCAAGCTGTATGTGTTGTGTATGAGTTTTTCGGAAATTTATCCTTCCTCTTATTGTGACCGTTCAGAATTATTCGACAGGGCGCTTATTCTGCAGTTACAAGTGATTGTTGATGCATTATTGCATAGAAAGTAAGCAGGGCTGATGTTGTGCAGATGGGACAGGTCAGTACTGCAGTTGTGATGGTACTTTGCGGGGCGATGATGTGGGCGCGGGGGGGGGGGTCCCTGGAAGTAGCCCCGGGGCCCATGGTTCTGATCCTTGCTCGCCTGTAAGGGACTGATCAGTGAGGTATGAGGACAACAGGGAGTTTGTTCAAAATGAGTGATTTTTGGGTAAATAAAACCCATCAAAATTGACAAAGGCCAAACTACGCCTATAAGAGAGGTCCAAAAAGTAACCAAAATAACACTAATTTGACGAGACTTGTAATTGAACAAAAACTGACCCCCCAGAATGAAAAAGAGGGGGAACATTTATACCGGCTTGGCAAAACCAAAAAAGGGGGGATAAACTAAATACACAGACTCTAAACACGATACAAAAGCAAAAGCAACTAAGGCAAAAATCCCCCTCTGGCACACGCGGACTTGGTATGGCCTAATATGCAGGCACCAGGACTTAATTCTCCTCAGCCCTCAGCCACGTCTTTGCCCAAACATGAAGGGACTGCCCCCAATGCTCAGGTAACTCCAGACAAAGAAACATGTGGTTAGTAACAAACAAATCGCATAACCTTACAAATGTTAATATGTGCACCCATGACTGTCTGACCACTCCCACTATCAAAGCTATACAAGCAGTTCCATTAACTTCAGTATTGATCATCTAAGCATCCTAGTCATTCGGTGAGGTAAATTTGACCCAAGGTCGTGACACAATGCACATATTGTTGGACTTTGCAATTTTAGGGCACATAGGGTTTGTATGGCCTTCTACTCCAGAGGTAGCAGATAAGTTTCCTACCTGCCGGCTTTGATGGTCTGGACATAGACTGGTTTTCTCCTATGGGAGGCTTACCCCCACTGGCTTCTAGCTTCGGATGGTACTGCTGGGTGGACCTACTGCTGTCTCATGGTCTTCCATGAATTGTAGTTCCATGGCTGCCCTCTCTTTCGCGCCGCCGCAAAGGCATCAGCCAGCTTAGCAGCCTCCATTGCAGAAGCAGGGTCGTGCTCTTTGATCCAGACCTGAAGCTCTGGGGACATGATTCTCAAATACGGCTCCAATATGATCATTTCACCAACTTCATAAATTGTTTTACCTTTTCGCTGTATCCACTTTCCGTAGAGCTGCTTGAGCCTCACATACAACTCCTTCGGGCTTTCATCTGGATTCACATCTAGGGAGCGTTCTGCAGAAAAGTAAACTGTCCTTGGCTTGGATATTAAATCCTTTGTCTCCGTCTGAGTTCTTCTAGAGAGGGTAACACCATGAATATAAAATCAAAATTCCTACAACACTTGCATGTTTTAAAAAGCACCATGAATGCTGAAAGCAATATAAAGGTTTTAGAGCAACATATGCTCCCCTCTAAATGACTTCTATTCGAAGGAAGGCCTTGTGTATTTCAGCAGGACAATTAAAACCACATACTGCAGCTATTACAACAGCATGGCTTTGTAGTAGAAGAGTCCTTGTGCTGAACTGTAGTGATGTGTCCTACCATGTCGAGGCTTTGAAGCATGTGTCGAGTAATTGAGGCTGATTTTTGTGAAGCGCGTATCGAGGCGTGTGTTGATGAAGTACGTGGTGATGTTCTAGGCCTCGCGAACCTGCCATATCACGTGACAGGTTCAGGACGCGTCCAGAGCTTTGCGTGTGATACGAAATATAAGTGCCAGCAAAACACAATGGCTCTCCCCTCACATTTTGAGGATTTCAGACTATATTGTGCGTTGTTGATAGCTAGCTACCTGATCATCATGGAGCCAGCAAGAAAGAGATTTTTTTCTGTCTGGGAGCATTTTGAGCTGATCTCTCCTAATAAGGTAGGCACAGAATAATAATAGTGTGATGTATATTAATTATTATAAATACATATACATGTGATGTTGCATTGCATAACCCTTGTACTAATATTCATTTTCCACATTCTGGTATTTTAAAAGGTGAAGTGTTTGTTGTGTGCCAAACGACTTGGCTACAACAATAACACCTCATCTCTGCTGAGGCATTATCGGGCCCTGCATGAAGGCAAGGAGACCAAAAACAGTGAACCCAGCTCAGGTAAGCCTAAGGCTCTTTACTATATACTACATTCATGTATACAGGTGCTGGTCAACGAATTAGAATAATTTGAAATAGAGCAATCGTAAAATTTTCTTGATGCATTTTTTGTGCAGAAAGCAAATCAGGTGTTCACCGCGCCTGTCCTACTTGTTAGAGTAATCACAGAACTCGCTACCTGTAAAAAAATTTGCCCAGCTGAGCTTTCCAAAAGGCCCATTTAGGCCATTTAACTGTGACACTGTTGTTTTATTGAATTAGAATAATGGAGAAACCGTTTCACTGAATTAGAATAATTTTTATTATAATTAGAATCATCACTATCTCAGTATTTTGTGGCTGCCCCCTTGGCTTATATGACTGCCTGAAGTCTCCGCGGCATCGATTTGACCGGCTTGTCGCAAGTTTCTGCACTCACTGCTCCCCAGGCTGTGGCGATGTTCTGCTTCAGTTGGTCCAGCGTAGTCGGCCTTCTGTCACAAATTTTCCGCTTTACGATGGCCGAAAGGTTGTCAATGACATTGAGGTCAGGCTAGTTGGCCGTCCATGCCAAAACTTCAAGCTGTTTTTCGGCAAACCAATCTTTGGTCGACTTTGCTGCATGAGCCGGTGCAAGATCCTGTTGAAATATGAGGTCTTCTTCGCCGAACTGTTCCTCAACAGTCGGAATCAGGAACTTTTCCAGAACATGTTGGTATACGGCAGCATTGACAGTCTTCTTGAGGAAGCAGAGTTTCCCTACACCCCGAGCGGACATGCATACCCAGACCATAATGCTCTGGGGAAACTTGACGGATCTTTTCACGGCTTCGTGGTTGTAGGTTTCGCCACCGCGACGCCAGACACGAGGACCTTGGTTACCGAAGGAGATGCAAAAGCGTAATTTGTCACTGAAGACCAATTTCTGTCAGTCTTCAGCAGTCCACTCGCCGTGTTCTTTGGCCCACTTCTGCCGTTTCTCCATTTGTTTCTTTTTCAGCATTGGTTTTACTGCTGGAACGCGAGATTTGAAGCCGAGTTCGCGCAAACGACAGTAAGTGGTTGATCTCGAGACGTTAGTGCTGGTCTGCTCGTTCCACAAGTCGCTGAGCTCGGAAGTGGACTTGAACCAGTCTCTGACTGCGATCTTTCTCAGCTGCTTGTTGTCGCAAGCAGAAGTTTTTCGGACAACGGAACAGTTGGTGTGCTTGCTCCAGTCTTTCTTGAGAGCTTTGCAGACGGAAGACTGGCTGATGCCGAGCTGCTCAGCAGTTTTAGTTTGGGTCAAGCCTTGTTGGCGAAGGGTTGAATTTGAGCCACTATTCCGGTTGAGAGGTCACGCTGCTTACCCATGATTGATTTTACAACTTAGAAATTCTACTCAACCCTGACTTTATACTGTACAGTGAACACGTCACAGAAAACAAAAATTCAAGCACTTATTCTAATTCAATGAAATGACTAATGAATTATTCTAATTCAATGAAACAACAGTGTCACAGTTAAATGGCCTAAATGGGCCTTTTGGAAAGCTCAGTTGAGCAAATTTTTTTACAGGCAGCGAGTTCTGTCAATACTCTAACAAGTAGGACAGGCGCGGTGAACACCTGATTTGCTTTCTGCACAAAAATGCATTAAAAAAATGTAACGTTTGCACTATTTCAAATTATTCTAGTTCGTTGACCAGCACCTGTATACTCTACTACTGCATTTTTGTTTTTACATTAGTAGAAAAGAGTAATGTGGATGAGGCTGGCATGGTGATACAGGACTCTCAGCCCTTCACTATTGTGGAGGATGAAGGGTTCAAGAAGCTTGTTAAAGCTTTGAACCCTAACTATGTTCCTCCCACAAGGCAGGTATGTATGTGAGCACATGAAGCATTTCCCCCATTTTGAGATATTTGCCAAGAATGTTCTCTCTTTTAGACTTTGAAAGCTATGGTGGAGGCCCGATACCAGAGATCCAAGGAGAAGGCCAAAGCCTCTGTGTCCCAGGCAGCAGCTGTTAGCTTGATAGCGGATATGTGGACCTCAATGAACACGGACTCATGTCTAGCTGTCACAGGCCATTTCATAGATGCAAGCGCCTCTTTACAATCTGTTGTTTTAGGAGTGCTTCATTTCCCTCAGTCACATACGGCTGAGAATCTGGCTAGAGTAAAAGCTGACCTGATATCATAATGGGGTATAACTCACAAAGTTGCTGGTCTTGTGACTGATGGTGCACCAAACATGGGTGCTTGTGTCAAGGCGCTTAATTTGCGTCATTCACACTGTGTGGTACATTGCTTGAATTTAATAGTGAAAAAGGCTCTTGAACAGAACCCTGTGTTGTGTGACATCCGTGCACAGTCTCGGAAAATTGTGGGTTATTTCAAGAGCAGCACCACTGCAAAGGTGAGTTCTTTATGTCACTGATGTATTCCCGATGACACCGTTGTTTAAGTTTCTGCTGCAGTGACGCTTGAATCAATCACTTGTTGTCAAATTTTGTAGGAGAGACTGGTAAAAGTTTACAAACAAATGGGCCATCCGGAACTAAAACTAATGCAAGAAGTGGATACCCGCTGGAAGAGTACCTACCACATGCTGCAGCGGATTTATGACCTGAGGGAGCCTGTTGGAGCCTTTTTGGCTTGCTTACGCACAGACATTGTGTCACATTACGCAATAATCGCGGACTGTCTGAAGGTTTTGTCACCATTCAATGATGCCACAGTGGAGCTGTCTGAAGAGAAAAAGGTCTCAGGATCCAAAGTCATTCTCTTACTGACTATGCTACACCATGCACTGGAGGAGGAGAATCTTGGATTCCTACCAACTCCAGAGAGCAGACATCTGGTGGACACTCTGAGAAAGCAACTGAAGGACAAGCTCTTCATCTACCAGTCCAAGAGTATAACATCACTGGCAACACTACTGGACCCCAGATAAAAAAATAGGCTTCTATAGCCCTAATAAAGCTGAGGAGGCAGAGAAGAGGCTAGTAGCAGAATGTGCTGTTGCCATGCGAAACACCATGTTCTCCTCCTCAACATCTTCCTTATCTTCAGCTCCTCCACATCATCCTCATCTTCAGCCCCCTCCACATCATCCTCATCAGAAGCTTCTGTGCCCAGGACTCAAGGTAATCAATGTATTTTAATTGGTTTATTGTATGTATTTTCATTATGTTGTTGTAGTCACTGACCTTGTTCTTCTGTTTTAGGAAGCAAGCTGTGGCATCGTTTGGATGCCACAGTCCAATAGGCAAGGAACCCAAATGAAACAGCAGATGCAACAGTGGAGGTGAAATCATACCTTGCTGAGCCATGTATCAACAGATCAGAGGACCCGCTACAATACTGGGAAAAGTCCAAAGATGTTCACCACAACTAATACAATCTTGCTGTGAAGATTCTTTGTACCCCAGCTTCATCTGTGCCCTGTGAAAGGGTATTTTCAAAGGCTGGAGAAATAATCTAAAAAAAAAAAAAGAAACCGCCTGAAGCCAAGCACTGTCGAAAAGTTGCTGTTCTTTAATAAAAATGAATAAATGCCCTCCCCCCAAACACAAGTAACACAGGCTTGTTTTTTATTTGCATCATTTAGGCACAAATTATGTGAATAATATGTAATATGAATAAATTTGCAGGGAAGCCTCCTTGTCATTTGAGTCACCACATGCTTTACATTTATCGTCCACTTGATGGTGCAGTAGAGCAAATGAAGCACCATGAAGGTTCGGTGCATGTGTGAACTTCTCGGAAGGAAAGCTTCAGTGCTTCATGAGGCCTCATCTCGTCATCACTACTGAACTGGCCTGCCTGCATTCCTGATCTTTCACCAATTGAGAACATTTGGCGCAAAATTCAATGAAAGTCCATCACAGGAGACCCAAAACTTTCCAGCAGCTGGAAGCCTGTATTTAACAAGAGTGGGATCAAATTCCAGTGGCTAAACTCAAGAAACTTGTCTCCTCAATGCCCAGACGCCTCCACTCTGTGTTAAAAAGAAGAGGGGATGTTATACTATGGTAAGCAGGACCCAGTCCCAACTTTTTTGAGACCTGTAGCAGCCATCAAATTTGAGATGAGCTTATTTTGTTGATAAAATAGTAAAATTTCTCAGTTTCAACATTTGCTATGTTATCTCTGTTCTATTGTGAATAAAATACTGGCTGGTGTGATTTGAAAGTCATTGCGTTTTGATTTCAATCACAATTAGCACTTTGTCCCAACTATTTCAGAATAGGGGTTGTATATGAAGTACATGCACAGTTGTACATTAAATTTGTAATCTCTTTGGTATATCATTTGCTTGTAAACTGGGGGTGACTGTGAGCGTTACAAATGCACAATACATGGGCCATTACCAAGTATGGGTAGAGCGCGGTCAGAAATGTACAGCATGTTATCAAACATGACCAGTCCAAAATTTTTAAATTCCAAAAAAATGCTATGTAAAATACATACCACCATAAGTACGTACGCAGACATGAATCAACAATATACATATACTTACATAAAATAACTGCCCATAATTTGAACGCTGAAAAAGAATCTTTGTCACACAACCTGTGCATGAAGAGAGAATGTATAGTTCAAAAGTTAAAATTATTTTAAACTTGTCATGTTATCCAAAGCGAAATGATGTCAACACAGCATGTGACTAGCTCTATCAGTCTGTTTTTGGAATTTGATTGTGGGTTGGCGGCATCTGGTAGTGCACACCAGAGGTGCTCCTTGGCCTTAGCCCTGATCAGCCATCCATGGCCTTCTTCGTTCGATCCAGGTCGATGTTACCCACGGAGCCAATCGAGGCAAGCCCTACTACACTGCATCCTGGGTCTCCGCAGGGCTGCTTTCATGCCGTTGATTGTGAGCAGTGGGCTGCAGCCTATATGGCACAATAGTTGCGTCAACACCCATGGCTTGGTACGCACGGTGATGGGATAGCCTAGGGAAATCCTAGAATTAACATTGAAGCCTGTTCTCCAATTCTAATAGTAAAGTAAAATACAGAGAATTTGTTATTTTCTGAAAATGCACCAACACTACAAAACTGTACACTGTACTGACTACTGGTGAAAGTCTTGCATGTTGACACAATGCTACAATCACCACCAACATTCTTTTCCAATTTACAACCAGTTCAACTTACGTAATTCCAAAGAAATTTCAAATTTTATGGATGACTGGGCATGTTCTTTATGTCAAAAGACAGAACTTTGGTATGTCTGGGAAAACAGAATATTAGGTCGGTAGAACATTAGGACATTAGAGCACCACCTTTCGTCAGATGGCTGTCCACCCAGAATAGTACCAAGCTAAACTCTTCATTTTCAGAGAAGACTAGCTGTGTGCATTACAATTCAAAAACAATTTATTTGGTACATTTCTGGGGATAGCCAGTATTTGCATCCAGCCTACAGCGCCCTTGTTGGTGAAATTTTCTGACGTTTGATGATGAATATTGTCTACACTGAAAATACTATGCGGTGGGAAAATAATCTTAAATACTGTAATATCAAAGTATTACTATAATAATCACAGTTCAACTGAGAGAACTCAGCCAGGTTCATATGGCCCTTTAAAATTACTGAGAGGGAGTTTGGAGCTGAGAAGAGGCAAAAACTCAAATCTGTCAAAAAACCCAATAAAGAAGCTCCTGCAGAATGCTCAAGGCCGGCTTGATGATCTTGATAATCTTCCGGAATGACTATATCAGTAGTAAACCTGGTGCCCAGGACTAGAGCATGCGCACTCGAGTGTTCTGGAGCCATCCATGGCCTGAGATAACTTATTGAACTTCAGGTGAACCTAAGGTGTGAGAGGCTCATATGTCTTCAAGCGTCCCTGGAGGCCTAAAATGAATTTACACTCTGATGTAGTGGAAAACTTGTTACTAAGGGTGGAGGGTTGCTCTATGACAATGTACCAATCAGAATGAATAATGATGGATAAGGTAGAGAGAGTCACGTTTAATCCCACCTAAAGGAACGTGCCAAAAAATTTATAAATACAAGGGTTTGGACAATTAGTGGTTAGTTGGCGTGGGGTGATTGTTGAAGAATGAATGCTGCGTGGTTTGCGCAGACCAGCCTGGGTTTTGTATTTTACTTCGAGCAGGGATACAATAAACCTAATTACATCAGACTCTGGAGAATGGGTCCATCTTTAGGAGATAGATTTACAGGGGTCAGTGGAACACTGTCACTTGCTGGGACAAAGTTTTGTTTTCCTACAACAACCATTTAGATTTGACTAATGCTGAAATATATCCCAAAGGGACTATGTATCCAGTGAATATCAGATCTCTATCTTGCTAGGTAAACAAAATAATTCCACCTAAACATAGGCATAATCTGCTATGAAATGGTCCGTTTTGAGTTTTCCTCCAACTTTGGCTCTATCTAACTTGAAAGTGTAGACACCACCAAAGAAATGCGAAACTAGAGTTCCAAAAGCACAACAATCAGCATTTAGCCTCACAGTACAAATCTGGGTTATAGAGAAAATATATACCACAAACATGCACCAAAATGAATTGCGACCATTTTTCTGGCCATCCATTGCACAAACACAGCAAGATACTAAGGTACTAGTTGCTAAAAATGATAATCTTGTTGTGAGTAAACACAAAATAAAGCATTCTAGTTTGGTATATGTCTGGGATATTATTTTATTCCCATTTTCAATTTTCATTGTTATTTCTCAAATAATTCTGGCTCGATAACGTAGTTACTCAGCTTGGCGCTGATGTGGTGCTGAAGTCTAACCGAACTTGAAGTGTCATAGGTCATGATAAAAGTATGACATATTTGGTACTGTGTGCCCTGAAGTCATGATAGTTGATGTAAAATATGGCATCAACAGCAAAACTGAGCCACTTAAATGGCTTCCAGGTGGCGCTGTCGGCAGGCAAAGTGAGATACTGACCTAAAAATTTGTCTTTTTCTGTGAGACTCTTATACCTACCAAGTGCCAAGTTTCATTCAATTCCAGGGGGTCAACTGTGCACCGAATGTCAATCTCTCATGGACTGGCTCTTAATTTGTGAAAGTTATGATAATTGCTTCCGCGAGAATGAAAAACCACAACCACCGAAGCAGGTGGGCCAGATTAGCTTCAAATAGGAGAGGAAATGGAAAAAAGCTTCTCGCCGCGCCATAATGGCGGCAAAGGTTTACCTTAGAAGCAATAAATCTCACAAAAACCAAAGAAATTGACATACTGTGTGGAGATGAGAAACAGATTTCTTAGTAACCGAAGTATGAGCGATATAGAGGGCGTAGTGCCAGAGAAATGAAGGAACACTTCTTTAGTTATAAAAGCTCAGGTGCTAGGAGCTAAGGTTTAGAACACTCGGGCACAAACAGGCTTGTGACCAGCCTGACTACCATGCCTGACTGAACAGATGCTATAAAGCTTCATTTCAAAGACTATGACTGGATTATTATTGCAGTGACTAATAGGTTTCAGCAAGGAATAGCCGTTTTAACCCTAATTGATACAGTGTGTGTTGTTTCTCAATATTTAAAGAACCATGTCGGGAGAAATATCTTGAGTTCATGGAAAAGATATTATTGGTTTTCAGATAGGGGCACATAGTGACCTGCATCAAGCAAAGTAAACAACCAAGGAGATTGCTGTCATCAATGAAAATTAAAAACTGTCCAGTGCATTATAAACCCCATTGAAACTCCCTTGCATTTACTGGAGAGGACTTCACGGAGCGCTTCAATTCCTCTGTCGTTAATACAAGATCTTGTCTAAATATTAACGCAACAATGGATAGACATAAATGTTGTGAAATTGCATAAGGTTTAAACAACGCCATGGTGAATGTCAAAGGCAGGCCAATAAAATTTCATAGTCATTTTATATCATTTTTGGCCAGGCAGTGCATCATCCAAAACTAGAACTAAACTTGGCTGCTGTTTTGACCTGGCAGAGCATCAGCGGAGAAGATGTCCAGAACCGGAGTCACCTGTCCACGTTTTTAAGACTTGCCAGGTGCCACTGCATTGAAAAGATATGTAGCACTGCATCAACTAATTTAATTTACCTAAAAAAACTGAGTGGGGGTGCAATGTGTGAAGCGAGTTGTAATTTTAGTGTGGTAAAACCAAAGTGTATAATAAAATACCATTTAATGAAACGCAGAAACGCTGCACTTTTACATCATGGTGAATTGTTTGATTACAAATCTAGGTTGTAAAATGTGGACTGTAGAGTCAAAATATGTCTGTGTTCCAAACAATTTACCACGCTCAGTGAATGCTGGGGGCAGGAGAGTTTGCTGTAAAGTTCATGTGTATTTGTGGACATGCACACTTACCTCTTTGTATACTCGTCCACATGTGCTTGAGTGGGAGCGTGTGTCCATATATGTGTGAGTGTGCCCCAGCTTGCTCCTCCCAGGGAGATCTGTGACCGACGCGCTTCAAGTTTAGGGTTCATCCTCAGTTCACAGTGAGGTTCAATGAGCGGTCAGCAGGCCGCTGCTGCCTGGTATTTCCCTATTCCTCTCACTGATTTTTTTTTTACCTGAGTGAGTCAATCAGACAACACTAATGCAATGATGTGTTAAAACAGGAACCATGTAATTTTCACTGCTGAAGCGTATGGAACAATGTAAGTGCTTCTCCTATCCATAATTCCAAAGGGGGAAACCGTACATCTGTTGCACATAAAATTGTACGTCACATGTTGTAATCTATATGTTTGCTGGTGTTTGCCATGTATCTGTGCACCCATCCATTTGAATAATGAAAACATTCCTTATGAATATTTCATATTTGCTGAGTCTTTAAAGACTAAGGCATGTCTATGATGAAGGTTAATTTACTTCAGAACTGGCAATATGTTTGCATTTAAGTGTGTGTGTGTGTGTGTGTGTGTTTACGCTAGTGAGAGAGTGCGGTTTCATGTGATACTGAATTCCAGTAGTGCATGAGAGTTTGATTATAATGTGAAGGTGTGACAAGATGATTGCAAATTCAGCAGAACAGTCAGGAATTTAATTGGTCCTTTGCGTCTTTATTTGGCAAAAGATGTAGGTAGCTAAGAACTGTTTGAAGTCACTCATAATTAACAATGTGGTTTACCTTTTAACTTGACTTTTCATAAAATGAAATTCATGAACTAAATCCTGCTAATTAGGTCAAACACTGCTGTTTTATATCTGGGTTCCACAGCAAAGCTGTATATTCTTGTGCCCTTAAAGGGACAATGTGTAACATTTACATTTTTTTATTTGCCAAAATCTAAGTCTGCAATCATTCATATGTCATCATTGGTGTATTATGACCTCCGCTAATAATCTGATATATTCTTGTAAATGAAGAATTTTAGACTTGTTTCTACATTAGACGGGTAAGCTGGGGGAGCGCCATGACAGTCAGCCAACTTGAAACTGTTGCCGCCGGCAAGGGACAAATAGCACCAAACGCGGAATAAATCCGGGTTTGCCTGCTAGCCAGTGCAGAGTGATTGAGACACCGGAGGAAATCAGGAAGAGAGGCTGTCACGGCGACTTTGAAAATCAGTACTACTGCAGCATAATGCAGGACCATACATATGCAGCCGCAGCAGAGGAGACGGAATCCTTCTCCGCAAAAAAAAAGAAAAAGAAAATTGAAAAGGCAGCACGACCAGCGTATTCAAAAAGGAGGCAAGAGAAAAAGAATACAGTGGGTCTGTGTGACATGATTTGCAATGGAAAGAAACGATTCCTCTGTTACGCTATGGATTTGAGTGGAGCACAACATACATTTGGCTTTTGGCTGGAATTCTTGATCCAAAGTTTAGGCTCTGTCTATTAATTGAACCTTACCGTGATTTCTGATCTTTGCAACCAAACGAAATACCATCTGGCAAAATATTGCAAACAGGCTGTTTTATTGGAACAAAATTAACATGACAGTGGCGCACTGGCGCTATCGCCTACTCTTCCATACAGTGTTGCGATATCCGGTCCACGAGGAAATTTTTTTTCCCCTCATATATTTATTTGAACATTGTTTTTGGGGGGCTTTTAGGCTATTTTTTCAACACACTTTATAATGTAGGCTTAGGCGTATTTTTCCCAAACTATGCAAAAACAAAATCGCGTCAACAGTGCCAGGGTTTAAGTGATTACGGCGCGCTTCCAGGACACGGCTAGCCGAACTGAAGGTTCGCTCGCTTGTTGCGCTAGTTGCTGGGACACAGAGGACTGCTTTGGCCACCATGGAGTTTTACACGATTATTCTTTGTCTCATGGTATGGTAGTTAATGAGAGCAAGACTAAGTTTATGACCATACATGCTCCAGAAATGATAAGTTACCTATACGTTTGGGTGATGTGTGTATAGAATGGTGTTATAGATATGTATATTTAAGAAGTGTCTTTACTGCCAATGGCAGCGCACGCTCTGCTGTTAGAGAACACGTACCTGATAAACTGAAGCACCTCAACAAGTTGATTTTATTTTTAAATAAGTTCAGACAGGACGCTCTCGTCAGATTTAACCATTTATTTGGAATGACATACATTTGGATTTGTTGGTGACTCTGCTCAAGTGATACTCTGGAACAATCTGAGCAAGCATGACACAGACATCCAAGGAGATCACAACCCCCAAACTCGCGCTCCTGCAGGGAGCAGATGAGCAGAGTCACCCGCGGGGATCTGAACATGAAATGAGTTTCGATCCATTAAATTTTGGATACGAATAACAAACAACCTCATTCTATGATCAAAGAATAGATGATAAGACTGGAATATTAGACAATAGACAAAATCGATATGCGGCAAGTGTGCTGTGGGGATACGCAATGTGAATGCGATGAGCATGTCACATTTCCTTTGAATTCATGCAAGCATGCATGACCTTCTCTTCTGGATGCTGGACATTAGCAGCAGGCTGAATGCAAGCAGAAGAACATTCGGCAAGACACGTTGAGTGACTTAATACAAAGGAAATATACTATATGAGAATGAGGATGTGTGTAGCGACAAGCATGTCGCATTTCCTTTGAATTCATGCAAGTATGCATGACCTTCTCTTCAGCATTCAGGAGATCAGCAGTCAGCTGAATGCAAGCAGAAGAACATTCGGCAAGTCCCTCATGAGACTTGATCCAAAGGAAATATGCTACGAGATATGAGTTTACACGTGGTAAATACATTGACATTTTAAATTTTAGATTGACCGAAGGCGGATGCAGATCGTGAATCGATATGAATGAAATGCCAGTTTCCCCAAGTTGAACGGATTGGACAATATCCATGAATTTTGCATGCGTTAATTTCCTAAGGCCCATTACAGTTGACCGACAAAGTCGAGGTGGCGACACTTTGTGTGAGCATAGAATTAACATTGCAAGAACTACAATTTACCAATTACATTAATTTTTCACTAGTATTAAGACAGACTTATTTCTGGTATACTCCTGAGGACCAGCGACACAGGGTTAGGATAACAGATGCTGGAACGACAGCGGCAGCCGTAGTTGCAGTGCCGATGCGAAATGAATGTGTGGTGCATAGGATTGGGGGCATACCGCAGCACTGCAGGGTATGCGGAGATGAACAGCAACCAAACTCCGTACATCGCCTTCCCAGAATCAGTCATGAACAGGGGCTCATCTCCTCTTGCATTGGCTCGCCATTTCAGGGACCGAGAAATAGAAGAAAAGGGACAAATGCAGTATTAGTTCTGGCAATGACCACAGAAGTGCCTTTACCACATTGATCAACGTTGATAACGTTACTTAGCTAACGTTACTTAGCTGAAGAGATGGAGCCAAAACGACACAAACAAAGCAGCCTGCTTAACTTCATACTGCGAACAGGACAGGAGTAGGAGGAAACTGTCTTGGGGAAACTGTTGATGGGGAAAATTTACCAGCTAGTTCAGTCGCTCTCTCCCTCCCAAAACCCATCCCTCCCACATCTTACACACTCGGGCCAGCAGCTAGGCAAAGGCGAGTAACAGTCACATTAGTGTCTGTCTGTTTTTAGGCTTATTCACCGTAGTCCGCAATTATTCAACGCATGCTTATTAATGAAATTCTCACGCGGAATTAAAATCCTTGTGCACTGAAGTTTCAGTTTCACTTGCGTGAAGGTGGACCTCATCAGAGAAAGCGATTATGACTCCGGACTTCTCGTGCTTCTCTTTATTCAGGGATTGGAAACAATGCATGCGTTTCATGATCGTTTAAATTGTTTAAATGAAATAAGACCATTTGAAATGTCTTTATGCAATTCCATTGTTTTCAATCCCTCAGTGAAGACAAGCGTGAGAATTACCAAGTCATAATCAATTTCGGTGTCACCGAAATGCACGTGAAACTGATTAACTTAATGCACAATGACTTGAATTCCGCAAGTGAATTTCTTCATTTCGCGTTGATAATGCTGTCCATGACACAGGAACGTGAATGCCACTAGGAGGCGAGAGACTCACGCCGAAAAGACGTGAGACTTGGCATCTCTGAACTATGATCCTGAATTCCTCATAGTTTTGTAATTGCTCTCCATTAGTAAAATATGCTGCTCTGCTGCTGGTAGACGATTGGTCATATGCTGTTATGTGAACACGCAGATATCTAGGGGGGGAAGCCACGGTGGGTTGACAAAACGAGTTGTCAAGCAGCTTCCCAGGACTGCTTTGCGGGAGTGCGGTATAATAACCGAAAGTATTGTTCATTTGCACACAGTGACTGTGTGGGGGGAGAAATCGTTTATGATGTTTTATAAAGTTCAGACAGCAGTAAGTTCGAAAATCCACTGTTTGAAAGTCCAGTGCTGTATTTAACACAGTGCGCAATGTGTGTCTACATGAATCACTGACGGCATTAACTAATGCGTTAAATTAATTCTGTTTATTTTATTTAAAAAAATGATTATCATTTTAAAAAATAAAATCAAATTGACGGATAATAATTGATCATGACGGAATTTTTATGCCCCTGTCCGTCACAATGACGGTCAATCAGAAAGTGTAACTTGACCTCAAGCTAGAATGTAGCTTTTCAAGGGATACCGTTTTTTGTGAAGCATGTTATTTATTTATTTAGCCATTTATTTAATTTTGCCCACCCGCTGATCTCATTTCCAAAAGTGTCAACACTACTAAGGCATAGTATGATCTGCCGTTGTTAGTGCCCGCTAGAATAGTTTCCTGTGTGGGCAGGTCCAGCACAGAGGTTGGCTCTGGCTAGATCTGTACTAAGTGGACCGCACAACCTGACATCAGGTTTTACCCAGATCTCGTGAAGATCTCGGGAAGAGGTCCCCTTTAAATTATTAACACAGGTAAAAATGAATTTATCACCTCAAATTACGAACAAAGGTGCCAATGCAATGATCACCTGAAATTACTAACACAGGTACCAATACACTAAACAACTCAAATTACAAACACATGTACCAACGCATTAATCACCTGAAATTACTTACACAGGTACCAATGCACTGAACACCTCTGCTTCCCAACGTAGGTACCAATGCACTGATCAGCTTAAATGAATAAAACAGGTACCAATGTAGTGATCACAGAAAATTACTAACATAAGTACCAATGCATTGATCACCTCAAGTTACTAACACAGGTACCAATGCGCTTATCATCTCAAATCATGAACGCAAGTCCCAATGCACTGACCATCTCAAATTCCTAAAACAGGTACCAAAGCACTGATCACCTCAAATTAATAACAGAGGTATCAATGCAATGATCATCTCAAATCACTGATGCAGGTACCAATGCACTGACCACATCAAATTACTAACAAATGTCCCAAAGCGCTGATCGCCTCAAATTACAAACACAGGTACCAATGCACGTATCATCTGAAATTACTTACACAGGTACCAATGCTCTGACCACCGCTGCATCACAACGTAAGTGCCAATACACTGATCACCTCAAATTGCAAACACAGGAACGAATGCACAGATCCTCTCAAATTACTAACAAAGGCACCAATGCATAGATATCCTCAAATTAATAATGCAGGTACCAATGACTTAGCCACCTCAAATTAGTTGCACAAGTACAAATACACTGACTATCTCAAATTACTGACATAGGTACCAATGCACTGAAGACCTCAAATAAGAAAAAATGGAAGCAATGCACTGATCACTCCAAAATTAGTAACACACATACCAATGCACTGAACATCTAAAATTACTAACACAGGTACAAATGCAATGATCTCCTTGAATTTCTAGCACAGGTACCAAGGCATTGATCACCTTAAATTAGAAACACAGGTACCAATGCATTGATCACCTAAAATTTCGAAAACAGATACCAATGCATTGATTACCTTAAATTACTAACATAGGAAACAATGAGTCGACAACCTCAAATTAATAACCCAAGTACCAATAAACTGATCAAATCAAATTACTGACACTAGTACCAATGCACTGATCACCTAAAATTACAAACACAGGTACCAATGCATTGATCACCTTAAATTATTAACACAGGTACTAATGCACTGATCACCTCGAATTAGTAATAAAGGTTCCAATGAACTGACCACCTCAAATTAGTAAAACAAGTACCAATACACTGATCAGCTCAAAATACTAACATAGGTACCAATGCATTGATGACCTTGAATTTCTAACACAGGTACCAAAGCGCTGATCACATTAAATTACTAACAGGGGTACCAATGCATTGATAACCTGAAATAAGTTATTCAGGTTCCACTGAATTGGCTACCTTCAATTACTAAGACTGCTACCAATGCCCTGATCAACTTAAATTAATAACGCAGGTACCAATCCAATGATCACCTCATATTATGAACATAGGTACCAATGCACAGATCACCTCTATTTACTAACACAGGTACCAATTCACTGATCAGCTCAAATTACAAACACAGTTACCAAAGCATTGATCACCTTTAATTACTAACACAGGTACCAAAGCACTGATCCCCTGAACTAAAGAACACAGGTACCAATGCATTGATCGCCTAAAATTACTAACACAAGTGCCAATGCATTGATCACTTTAAATTAATAACACTGTTACCAATGCATTGATCACCTCAAATTACTAACATAGCTACCAATGCATTGATCACTTCATATTACTAACAAAGGTAGCAATGCATTGATCACCTTAAATTACTAACATAAGTACCAATCCACTGATCAGCTCAAATTACTAAGATAGGTACTAATGCATTGGTCACCTAAAATCACTAACACGGGTACCAATACACTGATCACCTCTAATTTCTTACAAAAGTACCAATGCATTGATCACTTCATATTACTAACAAAGGTAGCAATGCATTGATCACCTTAAATTACTCACACAGGTACCACTGCAACGATCACCTCAAATCACAAACAGGGGTTCCAAAGCACTGATCCCCTCAAATTACTAACACAGGTACCAATGCGCAGATCGTCTCAAATGACGAATGCAGGTCCCAATACACTGACCACCTCAAATTGCTAACCCAGATACCAAACCACTGATCACCTCAAATTACTAACAAATGTCCCAAAGCGCTGATCACCTTAAGATACTAACACAGCTATTAATGCAGTGAACACCTCAAATTACTAACATAGTTACCAATGCTTTGATCGGCGGAAATCATTAACACGGGTACCAATACACTGATCGCCTCAATTTTTTTAAAAAGATACCAATGCACTGATCAGTTCAAATTAATAACACAGGTATCAATGCGCTGAACATCTCAAATTAGGAACACAGATATGAATACACTGATAACCTCAAATTACTCACACAGGTACCAAAGCACTGATCACCTCATATTACTGACAGTAGTACCAATGCAATGATCATCTCAAAATAGTAATAAAGGTACCAAAGCGCTTATCAGCTTAAAATACTAACACAAGTACCAATGCACTGAAGACCTCAAATAACAAAAAATGGAAGCAATTCACTGATCACTCCCAAATTACTAACACAGATACCAATGCACTGAACACCTCAAATTTCTAACACAGGTACCAATGCACTGATCATCTCAAATCATGAACGCAGGTCCCAATGACTGACCACCTCAAATTACTCACACAGGTAACGAAGCACTGTTCACCTCAAATTACTAACAAAGGTACCAATGCATTGATCAACTTAAATTACTAATATAGGTACTAACCCACAGATCACCTATAATTACTTAAATAGGTACCAATGCATTGATTACATTAAATTACTAACACAGTTACCAAAGCTCTGATCCCCTCAAATTACTAACACAGGCACCAATGCACTGATCACCTCTAATTACTAACAAAGGTACCAATGCATTGATCACCTTAAATTACTAACACAGGTACCAAAGTTCTCATCTCCTCAAATTAATAACACAGGTATCAATGAACTGACCACCTCAAATTAGTAACACAGGTACCAATACATTGATGATCTCAAATTACTAACAAGGGTAACAATGCACTGATCTCAACTCACTTCCAGAGATATCAATGCACCGACTACCTTGAATAACAAACAAAGGTACCAAAGCACTGATCACCACAAATTACTAACACAGGTACCAATGCTCTGATTTACGAGAATGTGGATGTAACAGCTACGTCTTACAATTCATTGTTATACATTTGCATTAACAATAACATCATATTTGGAAGTTTTACTAACCAACCGAAAGAGACACGCCTGATTCCGCCATCCCTGAAAGAAGCCTGGGCCTGTATGCGCAAGCGCAGTAAATGGCAAAGACAGATGCGATAGAAAATGTTGCAGTTTCATAGTCTTATGCTACCGAGTCAACAGTTTATGTTGCCGTTTTTACAGTTTCGGTAGCAGGGTTTAATTTTTCTGTTGCGATTTCTGCAATTAATGTGTGCATTTCAAAGTTTTTGTGTGCTGAGATTACGTTTTCTTTGGTAGGCCTGAGAGTAGAGCAGATCAGAGTTAGTTGTAAACAGTGATATCTACACACCTAATCAGAATACGTGAATGTTAGTTAGTTTATATACAGACAGAGGGATTAGTATACAGTAAAATTACCAGTACTGACTAAGCAGTCTAGCATTTACTTAATATGGTAATTTCAGAACGGGGAAAAAAAAGGTAAAACGAGACTTGAAGGAAATACCGGAAAACTTCCAAAATCACCCGAAGCGTGTCTACACGCAGACAGGGGAGTGCACTGGCAATACGACACAAATCACATCAGACATTACTGGGGAGACAATATGCAATGCAATAAAGGAATGAATAATTAACCATGAAAAATAGTAAATACAAAACCAAACAGACACAGTTCATAACAGATTAGCAACAACTATCCACAATTAACTCACCTGGAAAGGCACTCAGTAGAGCGCATACCTCTGCCACGCCAATTTTTAGGCCAATTGTGGTCAAAATCAAGGGGGTCCATCCCTAATGTAATAGCAACCCACACACATAATTTCAGAGATATCCATTCATAACTTTTTGAGTTTTGTTGTACACAAACAGACAGACAGACAGACAAATCAACGCTGGCAAAAACATAACTTCCTTGGTGGAGGTAATAAAAATTTTGCAACGAGTTTTATTTCTCGTCTTGCCTTAACAAGGAGAACTGGGCACACCTGATTGTGTTGAGTGTGTTCGGAGTTCATGTAATGTTTATTAAATAAATGTTCAGTTCCTCAGCTGCCACTTGCCCAGATAATGTTTAGACTCGACAAAATTTGTTAACATACATTAATTAATTTGGAGAGTTCATGAAATCCTTTCCTGTTGTCAATGTGGTTTGGCAAGACTCTCTGTATAATTATAAAACCAAGCAATGTCTTCAAAGACAAAGTATACATGAAAGCTCAAATTCCATATTTTCTTCAGTAAACAATCCCAAAGTGTTCTCCAAATACTCTTATTTAAAGGAAAGCACTAGGATCCCCATTTCTTCAGAACTCTTTGTTCTGGAAATGTGGTTTCCATCTTACGAAGACTGAAGTCGCACCAGCCAGATGGTCATCTGTCTGCTTCTATCACATCTAAATGATGGATATCCACGTCAGCCTCTCCATTTGGGAAGGCAATCTTCACTGAATCAATGAATTTTAATCCATATTTGGGCATTTTTGTACCCTTAAAACGGTATTGTCTCTAAAATGGACTCTCCCTTGTTGTTGGAATCCTTATTAGTTCACAGAAATGTACTAAACACAACGTACAGTATATTGTTTATACGTTAAACAATATACTGTAATCTGCTAATGGTTTGCCTTAATTTTGCATAATTGATGGTCGTAACACTTTCAAAAATTTTAGTCATTATCTCAGAATGCGCTTTTAGGAATATTGCTGTTTGTTGTTCTTATAATCATGAGAGTGAAGTCAGTCAGGCCCTTTCTGTCTTTTTCTAAACTGCAGTTTCTCTCCTTTCCTCATACCGTCTAATCCCTCCAATTTATGTGCTGCCATATTTGACCGAAACTGTGACCCCCCACCTGAAGCACATTTAAGTGAAGCCACTAGATTTATTTAGCCTGTAAATTAGTGCTGACGTTAGCCTTCTTGAGAAGAGAAGGTCAAAGTCATGCATGGGATTAAATTTAAATTACCAAGATGATGAGTCAAGATAAGCTCTGCCAACATTTAACCAAAATAAACCTTTAGCAGGGGCCCCTATAATTTTGAGTCAGCTTTACTAGTCTGCAGGACGTTGCAGACAAAATGTGGACTAGCAGCCGTAAAAGGCCAAGTTCACCAGTAATTCCACGTAGAACGTGCTGACGGACACATTTATCTACATACAATATGCCTTCCAACAGCAATGATGAACATTTTGTTTTGAATAAATGTTTTTTGTTGGAACTGCCGAAAATAGTACAGATAGGTGCAAAGCTGGGATAAGCAAATTTGGTCTTTGTTAAGCATTTATTACTCATGATTGGTGCAGTAGGAGGGAAGGAGAGGGAAGGGGTTAATTTAGTTTGTCTCAAAGATCAGCCAATGAGATTGCACAGTAATGACCTTTGAACCCTGTGCTTTCCAGCTGGCTGGATTGAGGCGCACTGTTCACTTGACCCTTTGCCCTGTATGGTAATTTTGTTTGAGGGAGCGCGGCCCTGGAAAGAGAAGGGGAGAATCACAGAGGGCTGTCACATTTGCCTTAATCTGCAAGATACTTTGTTTATCTTTTCAATTTTCACCCACTTTTTCCTGCTCCAATCTGTTTATCTCAGAGCTACCTTTAGATAAGTAACCAAATCCAGGCAATCATGTACATAAACAGACGGTAATTGAAAATATAATGGACATTGGTTGTCACCTCTGAACAGAAATACCCTCTGAAATTCCCACCAAGCAGAACATCTATCACACATCCAGGATCTGAGCTGGAGGAGTGGATGAGCAGTTCAGTCCAAATATCCTGTTTAAGGTTCTGAAAAGGCACACAGCTCACACTGTTGATCTTGAATCTTGATCTTGATCCCGCAACAATTTTTTTTTTCTGTGCTAAGCTTTAGGCTTCAAAACAACACAGACACTTGGGATCTACAGATGACGTCCTCTGCCTTTATCCAGACTCATCAGTGAAACAGTGCAATATTTTTTAAATTGACAATCGCCTCTGAAGCAAAATAAATGAACAACAAAAACAAGTGAGTGCTGATGGATTAAGGGAATTAGTTCTAACATTTACAGTAAAACTGCTAATGTAACCTGTGTAATATTCACCAAATTTCATATGATGACTTATTCAACAGCAATGTTATCATCACATTTCTTTTCCTCCAAAGGGGAAAGTCGTCTCCCCACTAACTTTCTCAATATCTACAAAACTTAAATATTGAAATAAACTGTGGCTTTTTATCCTTTAACTCTCCTACTCTCCAATATTCCTTTATTCTCCCTTATTAACTCCAATCTTTGATCCCATTCTGCACTTTCCACTCCTGAAAGTGAAAGACAACCTTTTGTCTGAAATGAACTGCAAATGAAAGAACTGCCCCTTAGAAGTTACAAAAAATACAACCCCAATTCCGAAATAGTTGGGACGAAGTCTAAATTGTGAACAAAATCAAAATGCAATGACTTTCAGATCACATGAGCCAATATGCTATTTACAATAGAACAACAATAACATTTCAAATGTTCAAACTGAGATATTTTACATTTTTATTCACAAATGAGCTCATTTCAAATTTCATGGCTGCAACAGGTCACAAAAAAGTTGGGACACAGGCAAAAAAGGGCTGAAAAAGCTATTTTTATACAAGAGAATCAGCTGAATGAACATTTAGCAAGTAATTAAGTTAACTAGTATCAGGTGTGTAACATGATTGGGTATAAAAGGGATGTCTTCGAGAGGCTGAGTCTCTCAGAAGTAAAGATGGCCAGAGGCTCTCCAACCTGTGAAGACTTGCGTAAAAAAAATTGTGGAATACTTTAAAAACAATGTTCCTCAAATTGCAAAGGCTTTGAGGGTCTCATCATCGACAGTGCATAACGTCATCAAAAGATTCGTAGAAACTGGAAAAATCTCTGTGCGTAAGGGACAAGGCCGAAGACCTTTACTGGATGCCCATGATCTTTGGGCCCTCAGACACCACTGCATCACTCACCAGCATGATTCTGCCATTGAAATTATTAAATGGGCCCAGGAATACTTCAAGAAACCACTGTCTGTAAACACAGTCTGCCGCACCATCCACAGTTGTCACCTAAAACTCTATCATGCAAAAAGGAAGCCATTGTTGAGCATGACTCAGAAGTGCCGCCATGTTCTGTGGGCCAAGGCTCATTTAAAATGGATGGAAGCAAAGGTGCAAAGGGTCCTGTGGCCAGACGAGTCCAAATTTGACATTCTCGTTTGAAATCATGGGCGTTGTGTCCTCTGGGCTAAAGAGGAGAAAGACCACCCCTGCTGTTATCAGCGTTCAGTTCAAAAAGCCAGCATCTCTGATGGTATGGGGATGCGTTAGTGCATATGGTGTGGGAGACACTTGCATGTTTTAAAAAGCTCCATGAATGCTGAAAAGTATAGAAAGGTTTTAGAGCAACATATGCTCCCCTCCAAACGACATCTATTCCAAGGAGGCCTTGTGTATTTCAGCAGAACAATGCAAAACCACATACTGCAGCTATTGCAACAGCATGGCTTAGTAGTAGAAGAGTTTGTGTGCTGAACTGGCCTGCCTGCAATCTTGATCTTTCACCGATTGAGAACATTTGGCGCATAATTAAATGAAAAGTCCATCAAAGGAGACCCAAAACTCTCCAGCAGCTGGAAGCCTGTATCAAACAAGAGTGGGGTCAAATTCTGATGGCTAAACTCAAAAACTCGTCTCCTCAATGCCCAGACACCTCCACTCTGTGTTAAAAAGAAGAGGGGATGCCACACCATCGTAAAAAGGCCCCTGTCCCAACTTTTTTGAGACCTGTAGCAGCCATCACATTTGAAATGAGCTCATTTTGTGAATACAATTGTAAAATTTCTCAGTTTTAACATTTCCTATGTTATTTCTGTTCTATTGTGAATAAAATACTGGCTGGTGTGGTTTGAAAGTCATTGCATTTTGATTTTATTCACCATTTACACTTTGTCCCAACTATTTCGGAATCGGGATTGTATTTCCAGTAATCTGAAAACAAAGGTGAACTGAGTAATAAAGACTCAGACATTTGGATTGAAACACTCACATAACTTGTCATTTTCCGTTTTACAGCAAAGTCAAATGTCTAATGTGTTGTGATTCTGCTTTGTCTGACCATGTTTTTGCTATGATTCTGCTTTGTTGCACATGCTTTGATAACGACTCTGCTTTGTCTATCCATGCCTTGTTTATGATTCTGTTTCTGTGCCATCTTTTGTTTTTGCCTCCTTTGTATTTCTGCCATATTCCATTCCTTCAATTAGATTCCGGTTCGTGTTTTGTTTCATACCATGCATTGCACTTTGTCTCCCCCTGTCTCATCTCATGTCATGTGATTGCTCACTGCCCCAGTATATCGTGCCACTCTTTCGGGTGATTTCATGGTTTCTGGGATTTCAATCATTCCTTCTATTCTTGTTTGCTTCCTTCACCTTGCTTTTCTATAATTACTAACAGTACTAACAGTTTGTTATTTTCGTTAATGATACTAACCCAGACTAACATTGTTTATAGAACTAACTTACTAACAAGCACTAGGGATTGTATAGCTGCGCTTTGCTAATTGACTAACGAGCTCTCAGCACTCACCCTATTCTAGTCTCCACCCGTTGTCTTTACTCAATCTACTTTGCTGCATTTCAGCGGATCCTCCGCACTTATTAAACTCTGTTCTGCCTTCTTATCTGTGCACGTTAGAACTCTCTAACCAGAGCCATGTGTTTGTCTGTAGGCTGTTATTGCGATCCCTGTCCGCGTTTGGGCTTTCGCCAATTTCATGTGGTTAGGAACGACCTCTTGTTCATTTCGTTGTTGATTAGCCTGATCCAGCTCTCTTGTTCCCTATCATAGCATGTGACTTCCCCTACGTGTTTAAGCAGTCATTTCACAAACAGCTCAGAACGTTTTCCCTGTGCTGCGATTGATGCCTTGTATTATTCTTAGTGTTATACTTCTGACTGGAACGTCCCCGATTCTGATTTTGGCTTTTCCTTTGATACTTCTGTGCCCGTGTACCGTATCTGTATTGCCTGACCCTGAGTTTTGTCTTTGCTGCCCTGTTAACGAATCGGAGTATGTCTGCTGGATTTTGCTTTGGATTTACCTCTGACATTCCTGTGCCTGTGTATCGAACCTGCTTTGCCCAACCCTGAGTTTTGTGTTTGCTGCCCTGTGTACAGTTTGGATTACGTCACTGGTATTCTGATTTTGGATTGTGGACTCTGTACCATTGCCTTCTGCCCTGCGGGGCTTTACCCCCCAGCTACAATAAAACTCATTTTTGTTGGATCTTTTTGGTCTCGGGTTTGGTTCCAGAACGATACCTCAGATAATGGCTCTTCTATGGCTAGAGGTACAAAAACAAAACCTGTAGTCAAAAGATCCAAATTGTCTGCTTTCCCGTGAATGTTTGGACAGCCAACTGCTGAACACAATGGCAATTTGAAAAATAATTGCATCCAGCAGTACAACAAGTGCTCCGCTATGTAACCACACAAACATGATTTTAGTGTTAAGTAACCTATTGCACATGCATAACTATATAACAATGATGCCAACTAAGGCAACCACATGAGAAAAAATATAAATTGAATTGTTCCCAGATTCCAGAACTATAAAAGGAGCAGCATACAGCTAGTTACTGTTATACCTGCGTTAATGTAAATATTCGCTCAATATAATGTGTAAATAATATAATGTGAAAGACGACTCATGTTTCATTCACGCATACTTTGTAGAAAAGAAACTAACACTGAGAGAAAAAAACTGATCATAAATGAATCCCCTGTTGCTAAAAGATGGACTCAGAAGGGGAGGGAAAGCCGTGGCTTGTGTTTTATACAATTTAAGCTGATTAAAGAGCTCAAAAAAAGTAGGAATTAGTGCATTAAACCTAGAAAAACTTTGGTTACGCTATTGACAGTTGATGTCAATGTCATATGACTGTCAAAGAGTTCCTTAGCCTCTCACAGGCTAAACCTTATGGGGTATGGAAAGAGGGCAACCCAAAGATATTTTATTATTGTTTATCGGATTTTCATTATTTGAAGTGTTGTAAAACTTTATGGAAAAATTGCTATAAATCCAAGTCATAACTTATCAACTCCTGATGTGTAACTCTTTTACTTAACATTGGTTTTGTGTAGCCATTATCTTTCACTAAAATACAACCTTTAAAATGCTCTTTTTTTAACCTTCTTTACTCCTCTTCACTTGTCTGAGTTCATGTCTCCACATTTTTTCCAGATTAGACTGCATTCCTAGTTTCCCTCAATTCTTCTCCTCCATTTCTTCCATCCATTCTCCACCACTTATGCAAGTCTGTCAGAGTTTTAAAGGCCCAGTGAACTGTGAAATCAGACAAATTGCTGTTGCTTTGCATTCAGCGTAATGACAGAAGAAGAGGGAGAGAGGGAGAAAGAGAGAGATTAAGAAAGAAAGAGCTAGAAACAGAGGACGGATTTTCCACTCCAACACCTCTAAACCCATCATGCCCCGGTGCTGCTCACACATGCACACTCATCTGCACTAAACCTGTCCTATGAATCTCACTCCTTCCACCCCGCACCTCTGCCACTTCACTTCAGCATTCGGATCGCTTCATAGAGCAGTGGAGCTCAAAAGCATGAGGCTGATTAACTCCTCAGACTCCCTTTTAATAGTTCCTCTCACCCAGCGCTATGATAAACTCACCGATCGATGAAGAAAATATAAATCAGTGGAAAAACTTCAGTGCCGTGAAAAAGTATTTGCCCCCTTCCTGATTTTTTACTTTTTTGCATATCTTTCACACTTAAATGTATCAGATCATCAAACAAATTTTAATATAAGAAAAATAAAACCAGAGTAAATGATGATTTAATTCATTAGGGGGAAAAACTATCCAAACCTACCTGGCCCTATGTGAAAAAGTAATTGCCCCCACTTGTTACATCATGAATTAACTGTGATTTAACCACATTTTTTGAGTGCAGGTTCATTAGCCACACCCAGGCTCGATTACTGTCAGACCTGTTGAATCAAACTTGGAACAGTGTTGAACCTTTCCAGGAATGGTCAGCCTACCAAAATTACTCCAAGAGCGCATTGACAAATCATCCAGGAGGTCACAATAAAACCCATAACAACATCTGAAGAACTGCAGGCCTCACTTAAAGGGGACCTAATATGCTATTTTTCCAAGTTTATATTTTGGTCTTTGACTCCCCTAGAGTACTCCTGATCGCGCAAAGTAAAAAAAGGGGACTTTTTTTGCTCGTACTGCCATCCTCAAAAAGCCCATTTGTAGTCCACAGTAGTCTCTGCCTGAAACCCCTCATTGGGGTGGCTCTTCCACTATGGCCCCCACTCCCCGTGTGCCCACTTTCTTCTGACTGGACAGCTCTGTGGAGGGCGAATGTAAGCGTCACGAGGCGGCAGAACGCAGTTTTCCGGGTCTCAGATTGAAACGTGGGACGCGTCTGCCATCTGAGCTAAGGAATCAGTGGGGAAATTCTGCAATCAAACGCAGTATGGTGTATAGATCGAACGAAATTAACTTAGTCTCATAAACGCAACGACGAAAGTGGAGGACGCAGTGCGGAAGTCTGGCAGCTCAAGCACGAATTTGCTATCGGCAACAGTTGGTGAGTACAGCGGTTTTTCTACTCGTAGCTAGGATGCAGGGGAAGCTAGAATCCACCCCATATAGACACATTTGTAGAACGGGTCGACATGCCCAAGTGTAGACCAGAGACCATAGAAATTTGGTGGGTCTGAGTTTAGAGGGAAACATGGACAGTGAGGGGCAGCTAAAAGTGGACCAAGAGCTTATGGACCGCTTCGGTGTGTATTAGGACCTGCTGGTTCGTGTGCAAAGCTGTGGTGTGTTGTTAGCGTAAGAAAAGAACAGCTTCTGCGCTTGTGTATGACGGAGGGGCGAAAGCTCCAAGTTAAACGGCCTTTTCGGAAATTGCCCGTGGTAATGGTTTACTTATTGGTTTGGAATGACTAGCTTTTCCTAGCGGAAAATGGGTGCATTATGGATAGCGTGCGAGAGCTAGACAGAGCTCTGGTTATGTTGCAAACATAATTTAGGTTTTACAGACCGTAAGTTCCGTCTGCGTGAATCATTGCTTATGCCAGTGGTTCCCAAAGTGGGGGGCGCAGAGCAATTGCAGGGGGGGCGCGGGGTGCGGGAGTTCCGGACACCAACAGAAAATCATTCGCATACAGTCCATTCGCTGCCCAGAATTCTGCGATTACATCGTAAATGCCTGCCTTACTCTCAACATAACTGTTCGCCAAATCATTCATCTTGCCTGCCATTTTCATAAATAATTTGTTATGAATGTTGTTGTTCAAATATTTGAAGCCGGTAATGTAGTCTCTCCATACCCAACTCGCCGCTTTTTATCCTGCACTGATCTGGCATATTGATAATAAAATGGTAAGTGACACCGAACAAAATCCGATGAATACAAAGCAGAAATAACCGAGATTGCGTCATCTTATTCTCGATAATATGAATGCTCTGTATGCCGACAGATTATTTTTATCTAGCCCAGCAACTGAACGTTACAAACATATCGGCAGGTTCGGCAAGTGGTGTTCGTGAATTTTTTTTCGTACTTCGCTGTCGGCTGTTAATATAGGTTGATTGTGGTGCTTTCTTTCTGCATCATAGAAACATAATTTTAAGTAGACGGCTATACTCAGGCAGAGGAGTGTGATACAGCCTAATGATTTTATACTTTAAAAGAGATTTTGCATTATTCAATTTTCGTGTCCTTAATTGGAAAATAACGGTGGCCGTTTCCAAACGTGCCAATCATTTTTAATGTTTCCAGCTAGGCTGGACAAAAATCATCTGTGCAGAGCATTCCTATATTCTAGAATAAGCTGACGCGATCTCGGTTAACATATTTTAACTTAAAAGTGCGAGGCCAGTGAAGAGAGTGTTATGGCCCCAATTTGTTATTACATTTATAACACAACAGCAACAGCAAGGGATGACAAACACAGTTTTAACAACTAAAACACATTTAATTTTTAGCAAAGACAAAGACTAATAACAACCTACAACTAAAGACCAAGATTGATAAATAAGAAAAAACAGAAATAATTACAGTCCCTTTTTGGTGGGGTGGCTTGGTGATGTCCTGGATGAAGAAAATGCTCAAACACAGGCAAAGAAATCCACAAAAGAAACGTCACAGGTCTTGAACAGAATGGCAGGTCTGGTCATCTTCTTGCAATTTCTCCACTACTTTACTGTCTCAATTCTTTTCCTTATATACTCTTTTGCAGACCCCACCCACATTTAGACCTCTTTTTTTTAACTTTCTGAGACTTGCCCCAGACATGTTCAGGACATGTCTAAACATGACTCCAGTCTGAGCTTAACAAAAAAAAGGTAAATACTGCCATCTAGTGGCCTATATTCACATTACACCTCCATTCCAAAAGGGAAAAATTTTGACTCATAAAGGCAAAATTTTTCTTTTCAATACAAAATGGTTTAGTGAACACTTGTCTATATATACATATCATACAATATTCAAACACATGATATATATATACACATTCAAACACGGGATAAGCAATCGGCAATTACATTGTCTGTACCCTTCACATGCTTAATTTCCAAGTCAAACTCCTGTAAAATCAAACTCCAATTCAACAATCTCCGATTCTTGTTTTTCATCTTACTCAAAAACATTAACGGATTGTGGTCAGTGTACACAATCATTGGCTTTTGTCCTGTACAAACATAAACCTCAAAGTGTTGTAAAGAAAGGACCAGAGCCAACAGTTCCTTCTCTATTGTGGAATAGTTCCTTTGGTGGCGATTGAACTTCCTGGAGAAGTATGCCACGGGATGCTCAATGTCATCAGAGTCACTTCTCTGTAGGAGCACAGATCCACAAGCTTGGTCGCTAGCATCGACCGCGATGGAGAACAGTTTGTTGAAGTCAGGAGATTTGAGCACGGGGAAGTGACACAGCAGAGACTTCAGGTGATCGAAGGCTCTCTGGCATGCATCATCCCAGGTGAACTTTACGCCTTTCTTCAGTTGGTTAGTTAGACTGAGAGCAATCTCAGCAAAGTTCTTGCAGAACTTGCGGTAGTACCCGATCATTCCAAGGAAGCGGCGCAAAGCTTTTTTGTTGTCAGGAACTGGAAAGTCCATGATGGCTTGGACTTTAGCATTTATGGGTGCCACCTTACCCTGGCCTATGACGTAGCCAAGATAGGTGACAGTAGCACAACCAAAGTCACTCTTGCTCAGGTTAACAGTCAGGTTAGCCTGGGTCAGGCACTGGAACAACGTCTCTACATCTTTTAGATGTTCTTCCCAGGAGTCACTCCATGTGATCAGGTCATCGATGTACGCACCCGTGTGTGGCAATCCGGCGATTGTAGACTGTATCATCCTTTGGAACGTGGCTGGGGCATTTTTCATGCCAAAGGGTAGGACTTCATACTGGTACAATCCAGATGGTGTGGCAAAAACAGAGATGCTCTTGGCCCTCTCAGTTAAAGGCACACACCAATAACCCTTCAATAAATCAATCTTGGTCAGAAACTTTGCTTGCCCTACACTATCAATACAATCATCAATCCTAGGTATTGGAAACACATCAGTTCTAGTTACAGCATTGACTTTGCGATAATTTGTACAGAATCTAGTACTTCCATCAGGTTTTGGAACTAGCACACAGGGTGAACTCCAATCGGAGTTGGAGGGTCTGATAATATCATGTTTTAACATGTACTCAACCTCTTTCTCAGCAATCTTTCTCTTTTCAGGATTCATCCGGTATGGATGCTGTTTTATTGGTTTGGCATCACCAACATCTACATCATGAGAGGCTATAATAACTCTCTTTGGAACATCAGGAAACAAATCCTCATATTTCTTGATCAACCTTTCAAACTGATCTCTCTGTGAGGGTTCTAAGTGCTGGAGTTTTACATCAAGATTTTGCAACACTTCAGTGTTTGACAATTTACATGAAAGAACTTCAGCTTTAATTCTTGGTTCATCATCTTGAAACTCCCCCTCATCTTCACACGTTTCGACCATTGGAGAATCTGAAGTGACAGCTGCAACCCTAGCATTTCTGTCATGATAAGGCTTTAGCATGTTAATATGACACAATTGTTTTGGTTTTCTCCTATCTGGAGTCTTCACAATGTAATTGAGATCATTGAGTTTTGTCAGAATTTCATAAGGACCATGAAATCTAGCCTGCAATGGATTGGACTGCAAGGGAAACAACACAAGGACCTTGTCTCCTGGTTTAAACTCACGGCTTCTAGCCTTATGATCATACCAAGTTTTCATTTTTCCCTGACTTGATTTCAAGTTCTCTTTGGCAAGGTCACAAGCTGCACGCAATCTTTCCTTGAACTTGCTAACATAGTCTAACAGACTGATTTGCGGCTCTTCCTCTTGCCATTGTTCACTCAATAATAGCAAAGGTCCTCTCACTTCATGACCAAACACTAGCTCAAATGGACTGAATCCAGTAGACTCCTGCACTGCTTCTCTAGCTGCAAACAACAGCAAATGAACCCCTTCATCCCAGTCTTTCTCATGGTCATAACAATAAGTCCTCATCATTGTCTTGACAGTGGAATGAAACCGCTCTAAGGCACCCTGACATTCTGGATGATAGGCACTAGAAAGAATCTGTTTTGCACCTAGTTCATACACAACCTGCTGAAACAATCCTGAAGTGAAATTGCTACCTTGGTCTGACTGAATTTCCCTGGGAAGACCAAACAACGTGAAGAACTTTATCAAAGCCTTCGAGATTGCAGTTGCCTTGATGTCACGTAGAGGTATGGCTTCGGGGAATCTGGTAGATGCACACATGATTGTCAACAAGTACTGATTTCCAGATCTAGTCTTGGGTAATGGACCAACGCAATCAACAATGACCCTAGAGAATGGCTCCCCAAATGCTGGGATAGGCTGCAATGGAGCTACAGGTGGGTCTAACTGGTGTTTTCCAACTACCTGACAAGTGTGACAGGTTTTGCAAAAGTTGGAAACGTCTTTCCAAAGCCCAGGCCAAAAGAAGTGTTTCATGATCTTATCAACAGTCTTGTTAACACCAAGATGACCTCCTAAAGGTAAACTATGAGCCATTGTTAAGATCTCATTTCTATAGACCTTCGGAACAACAATTTGCCTGACCACTGCCCAATCTGCATTGGCAGGGATATCAGGAGGGCGCCACTTCCGCATCAACACACCATCCTTGAGATAATACCCAACTGGAACCGCATCTATTTCTTTTTCAGGAAGGGCTCTCCTCTTTAGTACACCAATTTCAGGATCATTAGTTTGCTCCTCAATCAACCGCTTTCTGGACAGAGACAAGTCTCCAGACACATCAGAATTACCAGACCCATCCGGCTGGCTGAATAGAGAACTGATAAAAGTATCTGATAAGTCCTCAAACGGAGAAACCATAGTAGGCCAATCAGAGTCATGAGGCGAACCACCTGAGGCCTGACTATTCAATGTACTGGACGGCACCACAACATCATCTTCTTTAGCCTTCTTGGCCATAGCACGAGTCACTGCGCAAGAAGGATACAGAGATGGGTCCTCATCCCCATCTTCAGTGCTCGGCTGTGAAGTAAGATGTACAGGGGGAACTACTTTGCCCCCAGCCAGGTCATTGCCTAGCAACAGAGATACACCCTTTATAGGTAGACTTGACATAAGTCCCACCTTAACCTGTCCTGTAACTAAATCTGACTTCAAGAATATAGAGCGCAGGGGTACAGATACAGTCCTCCCTTCAATACCTTGTACAAGTATGAAATCCCCTGAAGCGGTCTCATCACGTAACTCCAAGGAGTCCATCAACAAAAGTGACTGAGAAGCTCCGGTATCCCTTAGGATATATATGGGGACAAGAGTAGTATGCTCATTCAGAGCCACAAATCCCTCTGACACAAATGGAAGAAATTCCTCCCTCACGAAGTCAGCTGTATCAGGCTTTTTAGCCCCACAAGAAGCAGGCAATTTAGCAGATTGGTTATCTACTACAGGGGTTTCTAACCTTGTTTTCACAAAGGCATTTGGTTTGGTATCCTTTTCTTTTTCTTTCTTAGCTTTAAGGAACCAACAGTTAGTTGTAACATGACCAGATTTCTTGCAATACCTGCAAACTAGACCACTTTTGTCACTGTCAGCTTTCACACTTTGATCAGACCTGTTACTGGATTTCTGAGCACCATCACCAGATTTGTCTTTGTCTTTGGGTGAGGAATCTTGGGTATCACCGTAACCCTTTTTCTGAAATTGGGACCATTTATTGTTACTGCTAGACTGAAATTTGGAATTATGAGTGAGAACATATTCATCTGCAAATTTGGCAGCTGATTGCAAGTTCAGTGCTTGCTTCTCATTAAGGTAGGTCTTAACATCATCCTTAACACATTTCTTGAATTCTTCAACTAACACCATCTCTTTTAGTGAGTTGAAATCATCCTTGACCTCCATAGAAGTACACCAGCGCTCAAAGCAAACCTGCTTCTCATTAGCAAATTCAACATAAGTCTGATTTTCAGATTTCTTCAGACCTCTGAATTTCTGTCGGTAAGCCTCTGGAACCAACTCATAAGCTCTCAAAATAACCTTTTTGACAACCTCATAATCAGAGGAATCATCTGCAGACAAAGCCGAATAGGCTTGTTGAGCTTTACCCTTGAGGACAGTTTGCAACATCAGAGGCCAGTGTTCCTTTGGCCACTGGCAACTCTTTGCTACCTTTTCAAAACACTGGAAATAGTTGTCAACATCCTTTTCCGAAAATGGAGGCACCAGTTTTACCTCCTGACTGGCACAAAATTTATTTTTAGTTTCAATTTTAATTTTTAGTTTCTCCATTTGGAGTCTTTCTTCTCTATCGAATTTCTCTAATTCAAAATCTCTCTGTCTCTGTCTCTCTCTTTCTGCTCTTTCCTCTTTCTCTCTCTCAAATTCTCTTTGTTTTTCTTCTCTTGCTAATTTTTCTTACTCAAACTGCCTTTGTTTTTCTTTTTCTTCCCTCTCAAATTCTCTTTGTTTTTCTTTTTCCTCCCTTTCTTTTTCTCTTTCCTCCCTTTCAATCTCTAGCATTTTTAATTTAAGTTCCATTTCTATATTTGGATTTTCCACTGGAAACTGTTCCAGATCTCCTGGTGCAAACACATTTTCATCAATGTAATATTCAACTATCTCTCTAGCCAGTCTTGCTTTTCGCATGGCTGGTTTTACCTCTGTCAGCTCCAACTGTCTGCAAATTTCTAGCAGTTCTGTCTTTTTAAAAGACTTCAAAACCCCTACGGTTGGTGATGCCAAGAAATCATCCATTGCTGTTGTCAATATATATCTAGGAAAATTCACAAAAACAATTTCACAATTTGGAATGTTAGATTTTCAATAAATTACTCACACAATGGTCTATCCCGGACGAGCCCCCAATTTGTTATGGCCCCAATTTGTTATTACATTTATAACACAACAGCAACAGCAAGGGATGACAAACACAGTTTTAACAACTAAAACACATTTAATTTTTAACAAAGACAAAGACTAATAACAACCTACAACTAAAGACCAAGATTGATAAATAAGAAAAAACAGAAATAATTACAGTCCCTTTTTGGTGGGGTGGCTTGGTGATGTCCTGGATGAAGAAAATGCTCAAACACAGGCAAAGAAATCCACAAAAGAAACGTCACAGGTCTTGAACAGAATTGCAGGTCTGGTCATCTTCTTGCAATTTCTCCTACTACTTTACTGTCTCAATTCTTTTCCTTATATACTCTTTTGCAGACCCCACCCACATTTAGACCTCTTTTTTTTAACTTTCTGAGACTTGCCCCAGACATGTTCAGGACATGTCTAAACATGACTCCAGTCTGAGCTTAACAAAAAAAAAGGTAAATACTGCCATCTAGTGGCCTATATTCACATTACAAGAGGAAAAAGTAACTGTCTCGAGACACTCCTTCAGCGGTCCGCACAAGGTCGCTGATTGGCTGTATGCAAGTAAGTTTCTGTTGGTGTCCGGAAAATGCATAAATAGCAATGTTGTTGTATATTAAAAAAAATAAACCTGTTACACTGAACATAATTACGCAGATAAGGTGCTTGAAAACATTTACACTTAAAATAATTACACCGTGGTTGTTTGTTATTTTGCTATTTCCAATTCTAAAAGTAGCCTAGTTTTAGTTTATGACAATCTACAGTTTATGACCGTTTACTTACATTTTTTCCAAAACGGTTGAGGTTCATATAAATTACAATGAGTGAAATAAACTGCATTGGTCTCTGAAAACAAAATGTGCGTATGTATTACCTATTTTTTTGGAGGGGGGGGGGGGGGGGGGGGGGGGGCGCAAAAATTTTTTTATGTACCAAAGGGGGGCCCAGCATAAAAAGTTTGGGAACCACTGGCTTATGCGGAGCTAGCAAATCGATCACTTTTACAAAAAAATTCAATCGATGGCAATGCAGCGTTTGTTAAACCGAACACGTTATAGCCTGTGCACTTCCTGATTGCTTTCACCGGTAGTATCAGAGAGCTTGCCCAGACATTGGAGATGTATCAGGGTGACCCCGGTCTTGGATAAGTAAAGCGATCATTTCATAAGCACCCAAAAACGCACCCCAAGCTCTGCAAAATCTACGTCTGGTCTAACTGCAGCCTAACTCGCCAGACAGATGCAGGACCTCTCCGTTTAGCTTCAACTGTGGTGGCTACAATCAGGCAACATTATGATGAAACTGCCGCATTTATGCTTATGGAAGTAACACAAGCATACCGATCATAATTTCTGCATCAAAGTTAACCAGGGCATTTTTAATTAGCAGAGCAGGCAAACTAACACGCAGTAACGTTAGCTGATAAGCGGTCATGACTTTGAATATAATCTATCAGCGAAAAATTTGTTTTGCGTCCGGTGTGAAAGCTGCTTAACACATCCATAACACCTGTATTCACATCTTTGCATTGACTTTGAATGTAGCTAATCTGTCGCGCGAAAAATTTGTTTCGCGTCTGGTGTGACAGCAGCTTGACGGACCCATAACGTGTATTCGTGTCTTTGCATTGACTTTGAATGTAGGCTAATCTGTCCGGCGAAAAATTAGTTTTGTGTCTGATGTGAAAGCAGCTTTATGGATAGTATGCAACAGCTAGAAAGAGCTTGGTTATGTTATGAACATAATACAGGTTTTGCAGACCGGAAGTTCTGTTAGCGTGGACAAGTTGCTTATGTGGAGCCAGCAAATTGACCACTTCTACAGGAAAGAATTACCAATTTAATCTCTGCTTTTTTCGGCTTTTTATTAGCCACAACAATTTCTAAAGGGGGATGAAATTATGCCAAAGTAGTGCAGAGAAATCATTTGTAAACCGGTAGAGCTTCTGCGTTTCGCATTGCTTTCATGGTAGCACCAGAGAGCTTGCTCAGACATTTGTGAAGTATCCGGCTGATCCCGGTCATGGATAAGTGAAGCGATCACTAACTGTAGTGGCTACAATCGGGCAACGTTATGATGAAACTGCCACATTGATGCTTACCGAAGTAACACAAGCATACCGATCAGAATTACTGCATATAAGTTAACCAGGAGCATTTTAATTACCACGGCAGCACGCAAACAAACATGCAGTAGCTGGTAACCGAGCGGTCATAACCACAGAGACAAACCCTTGCAATACAGATTTTACAGACAGCAGGTTCTGTTACTGTGAACAGTTGTACTAAGCATCCAAATTACAAAGAAGTATTAAAAGTTAGCTTCAAATTAGGTTCATGTTCACACACCTTCTGTAGAATTTCCCCTGATATCATTCTTACATATTTAGGACACAAACATTAGCAACAGTAACTGGGCTACGTTAGCCGCTGTGCTACAGCCACAATCAACTGGCCATCACGTCAGGTTGGCTTATGCAGTAAAAGCAACTTACAGCTTCTGTGTCTGTGAGTCACGGACAGTTGCGACCAATACAGGCTATATCTTCAGATATTTTACAAAGCCTGAGTTTGAGGCCAGTTGTTAGTGCTAACTATTGCTAGCGGTCCTGCTAGCTACCCGTGACACTTTAGCTTCACTTACATTATTTGCTGTTATATGGTTACTTACAGCTTTTGGTTCCGAGCGCTCGATCGATGCAACTGCTCGAGGGTTGAGAAGCAGATGAAACGCTAATCCTGTGTCGAATTATCCTTTATTGACAAAGCTGTCTTTGGTGAAATGTTGAGCACAACCATTTGACGCTCCCTTTGGCCTTGGCTGTTTGCTGCCAGCAAACAAAAAAAGCTACCCACTGATTTCTGGGGGCATCGTCTTTTGGAAGAGAAATATTTGTTTTTCTTCGCGTCCAAAAGTAAACGGACAAGTAGCTTTGGGAGAGTTACTGACAAAATTGCACCTCAAATGATCTGTGGTTCTTCTTTTGTATTTCCAAAAGTGTAGACGCTACTAAGGCATAGTATGATCTGCATTTGTTAGTGCCTGCTAGAATAGTTTCTGGTGTGGGCAGGTCCAGCGCAGTGGTTGGCTCCGGCTGGGTCTGTACTAATTAGATGGCACAACCTGATGTCAGGTTTTGCCCAGATCTCGGGAGGAGCTGTTCAGAGAGGAAATCACGCTCACGAAAGCACGTTCTTGGATTATGCAAAAATCCCTGTATCTTATGTTTAGAAACTTTTCAGAGGTTAAGCATGGACAACCAACATTACAACATTATTAATATGTATTAAAAGAAGAATCAGCATGTTAGGCCCCCTTTAAAGTCAGTGTTCATGATTCAACAATAAGATAGAGACTGGGCAAAAAAATGCCATCCAAGGGAGAGTTCCAAGGTGAAAACCACTGCTGACCAAAAAGAACATGAGGGCTCGTCTCACATTTGCCAAAATACACCTTGATGATCCCCAAAACTTTTGGGAAAATATTCTGTGGACTGACAAGACATAAGTTGAAGTTTTTGGAAGGTGTGTGTCTCATTACATCAGTTGTAAAACTAACACAGCATTTCATAAAAAGAACATCATACCAAAAGTCAAAAATGCTGGTGGTAGTGTGATTGTTGGACCTGCTTTGCTGCTTCAGGACCTAGACGACTTGTCATAATTGATGGAAATATGAATTCTGTTCTCTATGGGAAAATTATGAAGGAGAATGTCCAACCCTCAGATTGTGATCTCGAGCTCAAGCCCAATTGGGTTATGCAGCAGGACAATGATCTGAAACACACCAGCAAGTCCACCTCTGAATGACTCAGAAAACAACAAAATGAAGATTTTGGAGTAGCCTTGTCAAAGCCCAGGCTTTAATCCTATTGAGATGCAGTGGCATGACCTTAAACAGGCCGTTCATGCTCAAAACCCCTCCAACGTGGCGGAATTAAAATAATTCTGCAAAGAAGAGTGGGCAAAAATTCTTCCCCACTGATGTGAAAGACTCATTGCCAGTTATTGCAAATGATTGATTGCAGTTGTTGTCGCCTAGGGTGTCACAAACCGTTACTAGGATTTAGGAGGCAATTACTTTTTCACATAGAGCCAGGTAGGTTTGGATAGCTTTTTTCCCTTAATAAATTAACTGATCATTGAAAAACTGCATTATGTATTTACTTGGGTTGTCTTTGTCTAATACTAGAATTTGCTTGATGATCTGAAACATATAAGCGTGACAAATATGCAAAAAATAAATAAGGAAGGGGGCAAAAACTTTTTCACAGCACTGTATATGTAAACATGCCATTGAAATTTTGTTTCGTTTAGATGTATGAATTTTTGTACATATGCATTGGTCTTTCTAGGCTCAACGCTACATACCGTATGTCCTGTACAATTGCGACTTATAATATTAATTCTAACTGTGAAGGCTGAGATAGTGTTGTGTAGCCCTATTACTGACCATAAAACCTTCTTTACAAGTGCATCATCAGGGTAAATTATTATTATTATTTTTTTGAACATCAGCTATTTTGTTGAATATGAGACCGGCCCATCATAAAGGACAACCTTTACTGCCAGGCATTCCCTCAACCCCTTAAAAAGCTCTGAAGAGAAAAAAAAATGTACGTATATGCTTCAGACGGGCTTATTTCCAGAATTGTGGTGCTTAATTATTAAATAAAAGCTGCCATCTAGTGATGAGTTGTTAGTAGTGCACGTTACTCTCGAGGTTCACTGCTTGCATTACATACTGTATATAATTGCTATCGCACCTGTTCTGAATACGCTTGGTTAAAGATGAACCTGGGGGAAATTTGAGCTCATTGTCATCATGCATCAATATAATAATTCCATGAATTATTACAGGTATAATTCCCCCCCACCGTCAGCAAACTGTTCCTGACTGTAAAAGCTTTGTCTCTGCTGCTCCGCTTGGGTCCCTGACCACTGAATGGACTGTTCATGGACTGAACAGATAAGCATATCAGCATCAAACAGTGAGACCAACAAACACAATGCAAGATAAGTTTTTGCAGTGAATGTTTTTATTATTTGGTACATAGTCATAAAAATATGAAGGAAACATAGTTTTGAAAGACAAGCTTAAAATAATTTCAAGAATTTTTAACAGTACAATTTTTCAACTTGAAAAAATTGCTGCAAAAAGCATTCATTTCATTATTGGCTCAGAGATTTTAATTTAGAGTTCATTTGGGACAGGTATTTCATATCAATCAGACTGCTGAGAGTGACCCCATGATATTATAGAAAGTTAAATCATATTCCTTTGTGGATTAGGAGTGTGAGCATAAGACCCTTTGATGCCATTGATGGCATCATTTTCAACATCAAACTTAAACATGAAGAGGAAGCAAAGTAATGTGTAATGTGAAGACAGACTTGATCACAACCTCATTTTGCACTTCCGTGTCTAGCATTGTCAGCTGCCCCTCAGAAAAGCCACCAAGGCGGCACTCAAAGCTGCCGCCAAGGACAAATGGACTGAACCACTACCATTGGTCACTTTGTTGCACTTGTCCGTATTGCAGCAGGTATAGGTCGTTTTGTATATAGCACCCAAGAGTTGTCCATTTTCAGTGGTGTTACAGGTCTCTGTTTTAAGGCAACCCTGTGTTATGAGGCCCAGCGCTCCGACGATGGAGGGGAATTCTGTAGGGGAGAGGGGATAGGTCTATACCATTATAGCAATGTCATTTCCAAATTTTAATTTGTTCCATCATGAATCAATCTGCTAGGAAAACTTTGCGACTGAAACATATTCTACTGTCTGTTTATTCACATTGTTTCTTTCAGTTATACTTACTATCAGCAAACTGTTGACAGTTCATGTCTTGATTATAAACTGTCATTGGACACTAAATCAAAGACTAGCGCATTTAATTAATGCAAATGGTGTGAAATAATTAACTAAATAATGATAAATGTTCGCTTTTGTAAATTCAACTTGACTGAATTGCATCAGAAAAAATTTCAAGCTTTGCAAGACCTTTTTTTCTCTTTTTTTTAGGGGGGGGGGGCGTGGTACAGTAGAATGAGCTGGTGTGGCTGTAGGCTTTCATTCTGATCATGCAGTTTCACACGGCTAATTCTACAAATCAAGGGTCCGTGGCAAAAGCTTTATCGGTTGATTTGTAGAATCTGGTGTGTGATTGGTTGGTTAGAATGGAAGCCTACACCCACACTGGCTCATTCTGGAAAAGAGTGAGTATCCCTGGGGTAAGCATATGCCTTGTGGTTTTTTAAGGAGTATTGGGGTTTAATTGAGAGGGGGTACTGTGAATGTGGGTGCTCCAACCTGCTTTTCCAGTGTAGCAATTTGGCTCAGACATGGTACATTCCACAGTGCCACGAACTAGACATTTTGTAGAAAGTCCAAAACTGCAACTGTTACAGGTCAAATCTGAGAAAAAGTGACATTGAATCATTTACTAAGGGACCACAAATGCCAAGATCCAGCACAAATCTCCAAAAAAGAAAAGTGACTTGTTCTTACAGTGTCATAGGAGAAAGTAATCACAAAAAAGTATACTTACTGGCTGAGCTCAAATTGAAGGAATCATCTGGAAAGTATAGTATGGATTTTAAAATTAACCAATCAAAATGGTGGATAGCACACAGGGACCAAAGCCTGTAAAGGTAAATTGATGCAGCACAGAGGAATGCATTGGTAAGCTCTTTCCGGAGAGAATGTTTCGAGACTGGTCTCCTTTCCGGAAAGGAGAAACAAACTGCAACAAATTGCAGTCAAATATAGTTTAGCTATTAGAGAGCAGCACTAAGAATTAGAGATGTTCTGGCATATTTCAGAAAAAGAACAGAAAAGGTGATTCAAATTCTCTGTTTACAATATAAACCATATATAAATATATGGTTATAAAAAAATGAGAGAGATGTATAACCAGGCTTTCGACAATAAATTTACAAATATCAGTTAAACTCTGCAATGAAAAATATTACATTCCAAATGATACCCTGCAAAGGATAGTGGCAGTCAAATGAGTGGATAGTTTCTTTAAATTAACACAAGTCTCTACAACTGGTCTTAAAACGACACTGTTCATTGCCCATCACAGGTTGAGGCACTTGAAGCAGTTGGGCCAGGTCACATAGTAATGGAGTTACCAAATTGGTGTATTTTGTAACATAGCTCCAAAACTAAGTAAGATGCAGTTACAATTTAAATGGCCTTATGTAGGTCTTCCCCAGTACTTTAAACAACAGAGTTGTGATGGAGTTACAATTTTTAACTCTGTTACTGACCAGTTTTTTGCCGTTTTCACCCAAAATAAATCAAATGAACAAAACTAGCTATTTTCTTTCTTGAAGTACTAGGGAAGGCCTACACAAAGCCATTTAAATTGTAACTGCATCTTACTTAGTTTTAGAGCTATGATACTAAATACATCAATTTGGTAACTCTGTTACGGCTTGATCTGGCCCAGTTACATATTTTGGACAAAAAATCAGAATACTAGAAAGGGACATTAACTTACAAAGATGTGGATTGGTCAAATTATTGCAAAAGGGAGGTAATAACAGGGGCTTTCACAGAAGCAGAAATGCAGATGTAGATATTTCATGAGATATTTAACTTACCACCTGCAGAGAGAAAGAAGAGATGAAGGGAACATTACATTCATAAAATAAAAGATACTTTGAAAATTTTATGCAAGGTAAGCAAACATTGAGGATTCTGCTGCTCTTTCAATAGGCAGAGTGAACAGTCACCAGACAGGCAAAACAATGCTAGTATATCCACTCTGCACAACACAGTTGGGCGGTAAAATCTTTTGCAGGGTCGGCCATGAGACTGACGCACTGAAATATTCTTTAACCAGCCATGACTGGGGCCCCAAGAACACAGAGGGAAGTGTAACAATTAGTTATGAGAGTGATTCAAAATATAAGTCATTCATATTCCAAAAGAGAACAATATATGCAAATTTCAGGTAATAAACATCATGTTTGGCATCACAATAGGTTCTGATCATACTGATCTGACTTGTTAATAATTCTTAAACCGCAAAACACAAGAATTTCTTACAAAGCTGGTCAATCACCTTTTGCCGGTGCAAGACACATCAATTAAAAAGAAAATGATTCAAACAGGTAAAATTACACAGGGGCTTCCAAAATTTGATTTAGAAAAAAGCAAAACCAATTACTGACTGCCACCAAAAACAAAATAAAACTAGGCTTATGCCGTCGGAGGCGACGGCTGGGGGTATATCCCCGAATGCCCCCAATCCTCCAATTCCCCAGTCCTTGAATAGACCTTGAATAGACTTTCATTTGAACTTAATTTCAGGTCAATCGGTCAAATGGTTCTGAAGATATGACCAAAATGGTAATTTTCCATCACAAAGCGTCACCTGGTGGCAAAATATTGAACCATACAGGTATGATGTCATCATGTGGCACGTTGTGAGGTCATGACCTTGCAGTTGCACATAGTTTCATGTCAATTGGAGAAATAGTTCCAAAGATATACCAAAAATAGTGAATTTTATGTTACAAAGCTCCACCTTGTGTCAAAATTTTGAACCAAACAGGTATACTGTTATCGGGGGCACTCCTCAGGTCATGACATTTCATTTGCACTTGAATTTAGGTCAATTGGACAAATATTTCCAGAGATATGATAAAAACAGTGATTTTTTCCGTTTTTGGCCCCTGGTGGCCAATCTAGAAATTGTAAATTGTCCAAAATCAAATCAGTTCTTCCACTTTATGATACTTACTAATATGCAAAACTTGGAATTTCTAATTGAAATATGACTGCAGTTATCGTCTTAACACTGAAATCAGTTTTTGGCCCTTGGTGGCCAATCTAGACATCGTAAATTGTCCAAAATCGAATCAGTTCTTCCTCTTTATGATACTTACTTATGTGCGAAATTTGGAAATTGTAATTGAAATATTACTGAAGTTATCACGTTAACACGTAGTGCGGCGGTGGCGGTCGGACCAAAAACATAATATCCCCCGGAACGCCATTCGGCGTTTGGGGATATAATTATTGTAATTACCTGGCCCCTCCCCTAGGGGGCCAGGTTAAGCATTGATCATGTCTGTGTGTGTGTGTGTGTGTGTGTGTGTGTTTCTGTCAGTCTGTCTGTCAGCCCGTGGCTGGGGCCAGGTCTGCTATCTCTGATTGCCTTGTTAAATGTATGTATGCCGATATGCCAGTTTGCAGTGAAAGTGTGTACTCCCAGGACTCTATGTCCCAAGAGTCCTGTGTTCCATAGATGTTAAGTTCTCAGGACTCTTATTTTCCACTGTCATTCTTTTTCTAAATGAAAACAACCCCATTCTTCATCTCAATGTTGCTCTATGTGAACAGTAAGTGCCCAAAAGATTTCAATGAATAATTAATAACTCGCCACTTTTGTATTGAAAAAAAAAAAAATTAAAGTACAATGAAGGTAAATAGAATGTCTTTGTGAAAAGCTGCAGTAACCTATTTTGTGATGTCTCCCCCATCAATCTAAGAGTGCATCATTGAAAATCTACTCTCATATATTGCCAACAAAACCTCTGTTCACTCTGCCGTTATGGCCAAGGACAAATCACCCCATACATGTAAAAATAAAAAACACAACAAAACATTTCATGCTCCCAGAAAATGAAGCTGGAAAAGTTTTTGGACTAGCAGATTTTAGAAAGTAAAACTTACCAAATGCCAGGCAGATGGTCATTGCAAAGAATACCAACAGTTGAATAATCATTTCTGGTGTCCTGAAGATTTGTTGTTGTTTTTTTTTTTTATTTATTTGGATATCCACGAAGTGTTTTTTCAGATAAAGGCTAGAAAACAGCTTGTCTTCAGCTTGTGGGTATGAGATTTGCTTGATGACGTGATAGCCATCTGCCAGGAGCTATACAATGCAGTGTTCTCATGCTTCCAAATATAGGCGGGCGTGGGTGCGTTGTTGTTGTTCATCATGAAACTATCGATAGACTGGTTATGGGAGTTCAACTGGTTTAATGACATTAAATCTTTTTGAAGAACATTCCATATTCTCCCATGATATGACACTTTTCATTCATTGATTATTAAAATAAAAAAAATGGTTCATTCAGCCAACCTTATGAGGCATGCATGTACTTGTAGTTTGGTACTAAAATACATTATTTTAGCGACTAAGGGCCTGATTTACTAAGACCTTAAGCACATGCAAAATTTTCTTGCAGATGCAAAACCAATAACATTGCCACTGATTGGTGCAAGGCAAGTACCCCGGCCAATCATGGGCAATGTTATTGGTTTTGCACGGGCAAAAAGATTTTGCATGTGCTAAAGGTCTTAGTAAATCAGGCCCTAAATAACCAACAAACTTGAAATTAAGGTTATGCAGTTGTTATCTTTGGTTATGTCTGCATTAACATTTTTGCTGACAATTCAGTATTGATAAAAAGTTGCACACAATTCATGCATGCTCAACTGTGGCAGGAATTACTGAATTATTATTGAAACGTTCTTAGAGCAGAAGCTGTTATTATTGTGTCAATGCAGGTGGTAAATCAAAGCAGAAAGGAGGCAGGGTAATTTAAACTTCCTTTAGTCAATGACTGACATAGCTGGATTATCAATGTCAGATGTAAGCAAGAACATGCTTTTATATTTGCAGGTACTTTATTCACATGTTATTTACGTTCTTGTTAAGCAGTAAGAGACAAGACATTGCTGCTTGAAGTCTGAAATTTGTCCACATCCCCTCTCCTTTGATTGAGAACCTTCACTGAACCAATTATAATAGCTTTGGCCCTGAGAATAAGTTTCAATCAGCAAAACTCCTACCTGAAACTCAGCGGGAGGCAGGAATGCTGACACGCCCATTCTGAATGCTCTGTTCCGATAAGGCAGCAAGGAATGAATGATTGAACCAATTTACCTTCATCCTACTGGCAAATTTCACATGCACAAACTACCAGGCGGGGTCTGTATGGACCCCAGGAGGAATACTTTGAAATCAATGCAGTGAGAACAAATTCAATGCAGCAAACACACATTACTTATTTTGAAGAAAATCCACTACTGCTGAATATCAATGATATATTATAAATGCAATAACATTGCAATAATATTGTAATAACTTGCATACACTTTGCAAATTATAGCACCACAAAAGAAATGTTGGCATTATATACATGATTTTTGCAGCTCATGCAGCTGTAAAACATTTGGGATTACAACTTCTGTCTTTTCTTACAGAATTTAAAACAAAAAAGTAATTGTAAAATCATTTTCATTGTTTGTGTTCAGAATCTGCCTTAAGGCCTCTGCTGCTGTGTATCTACCTTGTCTTTGTTGGCCATTTTGAATCTGAAACAACCAAAAAGAAGTTGACTTTCAGTGTGCTATTCAATTATAAAATAAAAGACTGATAGGTTTTACTCTGGAGTCCTGTTGGACCCCAGTAACAAATTAATTATACCTTCACAATGCAAAAAGCTGATCTTCCGCTGCCTTAGTGTTTTAATTAAGACATTAATTCTGACAAATACAAAAAACAATGAGGCAGTATGTCACACATTTTTAAAAAGGGCAAAAAAATATATAGGTGCTGGGTCCAGATGGATCCCACTTGGTAGGATGAAGATTTGTTAAAGTGTCTGATGAACATACTGTAAAATGCTACTTGAAGCTCCTGGGAAAACAGAATCAATGTTTAATGTTGATTTCATATATCAAAATTGACTTTTGTTCCAAAGCACCACCTCAGTTTGAGTGGAAAAAAATGAACCTACTAACTTTGAAATGCATTGCAAAAGTAGCTGAATAGACTCATCAGAGCTTTCTTGCGGACTGTATGAGAGTGACCATCACTGTGTTCACAATACCAGGCTATAATGACCCAAATCTAATTTGCCTTGAAGCGTCTCAGATCTGATGTTTTCAGAGCTGTGTGGACATAGAAGTCATATGTAATATCTGATCTTCAAATCAGAAATGTGCCACTTTTATATGTGGTTCTAGAATTTAAAAACTTTCCTACTGACAATCACTGTGCACCTAGCAAATATGGGGTGAAACTGAGAAACAATCTTGCTTAAATAGGCAAATAATTAAAAATAATAGCCAAGGACAAATTTCAAATTGTGACATACTAATGTGATGGTTCTGCTCAGCAGTCCCTCCCCCTCCAGCTGTCTTCGCCTCCAGTTGAAGTGGAAGTTAAGTTTAGAGTATATAAGAGCATTGCAGCTGCATTCTGGTTTTAGCCAGAGTTTTGTGTTGCCGCTGCTCCCCTCTGTGTTTGTAGAAGGTTTGTTTATTTATTTGAATATTTATTAAAAAACCTTCTCCTTTTTTTCCAGCCTGTGCAAGTGTGTCCTTTTACCTGCTTTTGGGCCCATGGTCCCAGTGCCCGCCGCTTGTAGTTTTCAGCTGGCGGGCCCAATCCATGACAACTAAGGTTCGTTTTGAAATTATTGTTAACTCATTTCGCCATTGTTTGTATTAAGGGACGCTGAATGGCTTGATCTCCAGCATGGCGTACCCAACCACAAATTCACCACCCGCAAACAGCCTATATGGTGGATTGCTCCAGTATTCAGTGACATCACCTTAGGATGCAAAGGTTCACACCCATTTTCAATCCATACAGAAGAGTGCGGCAAAGAGGGGTGTACAGAAGATTGTGAATTGTAGAAAGCATGAGTTGATTGCATCACTGTCATGCATTCATGAGGCCGGTGCTAAGGAGCTTGAAATAAAAAGTGAGAAAGTGAGGTAGAACAGACACTTTTACAGCTCAACATATCATATGAGTAAGCTACTAAGAGAGCGATGGTGGAAAAAGGAATTGTGAGGGAAGTAAAGAAAATAGTGGAGATGGTAAGAAAAGAAAAAAAACTGATCTGACAAAAAAACTAATGACGGATCGGAGGATGTTCTGGCTATGCTGGACAGACATTTCAGGAAACTGTAGCAAAATAAGTGGAATTTAAGAAAGTAGAAAAGCCTCTAAGGGAGACAGGGATGAAAAGTGAAGTCACTGGGGTCGTTTTTGTTTTATGAGTGCATCAGGGCTTGAAGGTAGAATTTTTTATTATTATTATTATTATTTGTGTCAATTGTGTCTAAAGTAGCGCTCTCCCAGACAGTAGGTGGCGACGTAAAATAAAGGTAGTAATCATACATGACATTGAAGAAGAACAACAACCTCTGACTGTCGGAAGTCGATGCGAAGCTGCTCTAAATAGTCAAAATGGCCTCTCTGTGGCCCTGCCGGTGCTGCTTGTGGATAATTTTAAACATTACTGACCCTTTTCGTCTCATTTTTTTTATATAACAGGGCAGAGCATGGATTGCTCTTACACGGCTATTAAAACCCGTGGTTAACGAATGACCATTGTACATGACAGCGCTTTAGCGAGTATCGAAGCTGGACTCTACTCACTTTTAGCTTGTAATGCGTTATATTTTTATTTATTCTGATCATTTGAGCGACACAATTTCTTTTAGAAAATGAATACACCTCGTAATAAGTCGGTGTATTCGTTTTTTTCTGACGACAACGATGCACTTGTGATCGAAGACGCGATTAGAGCAGCTATAAATGAGGTCATTGATGTTTTCTTGAGAATAAATAACAAGAAAATACAAGACTACGAAATGAGGTTGACCGAGAAGGATCGGGAAAATGAACTGCTGCGAACTAGAATGGAAATCGCGGAAAGGGAACTCGTTACATTACGACGGCGTCAGATAAATCACCCGATGGGCTATCGTGGCAATAATGTTAGTCCAGACCCGGACACAGATGACACCCTCAGGGGGAATTCCTGCCTTTCGACTGAGGAGAATAGAACACAGCGAGTGTGTGTGGTGCCATTCCCGATTGAAAAGAGTGAAGTTCTTTCTGAATGCGCATTTAAGAGGGAGGATACGAGTGAGTAGAATATTCACCACCGTGCATGCTTGACGTATAGCGCTAGACATTCTGGTCCGGGAGATACTCAGGAACGAAAGTTTAGAAACACCTGATATGCACACTAAACGAGTTTACAACAGTGAAATGTATATTTTACTGCCTTGACCATTACAGGCAACAATTTGACATCCGTGCATGCCCGACGCACTAGCGGCTCAAATCGGTGAGGTGGCTAAACATCACTCAGGATGCATGGGTTGTTTCCCACAAGACATATCCCACATTATACAACACTTAGCTCCGACCGAGTAATTTGATTGGACGAGAGGCATTCAGTGAGTGCTGATGACAGAATACAACGTCACTGGGACATATAACAGCAAAATCACCCCTGCTCACAGGTGTTATAATAACCGTGAATTTCATTAACTCAGCGGTTCTCAAATTCGGTCCTGGCGCCCCCCTGTGTCTGCTGGTTTTTGTTCCAGCCACAACTACAATTATAGGATTTTAAAGAGCTGTTATTTTGTCTTAATTGGCAGCATTCCATGTTTGTGTAGTTATTTACCATCTTAAGTCGCATTTGAATGGACATATCCATTCTGCTATGAAGAATAAAAACACTTGAACATATTATGCTTAATTTTCAATGTTGCTTGGATTTTCAGATGAAAACATTTTTCAACAGATCCAATTAGACTCTGAGAAAATCAGTAAGCTCCATATTAGGTTTCTGAACACAGGTGTTTTGAGTTGTTCCCAAATAATCTGCCTGAACCAAATTAAATCAACAGAAAACACAACAGGTGTGACTCCATTGTTTGCAAAGTAAATTGTCGGGTTTTGCCACCATGTGTCAAGAGTTACACCAATGAGGAACCTTTTGATAATTTATGTTGATTAAATGTTTGGTTAAATTGTTTCCCTCTGCCAATATTTACAATATATCTCAATGTGGATATTTGCATAAATGCACCTAATTAAAACAAATCAACAGCTTGTTAAAATCCTAGAATTGCAGTTGTGGCTGGAACAAAAACCAGCATACACAGGGGGGCGCCAGGACCGAATTTGAGAACCACTGCATTAACTTCTGACCACAACCTTAGCGCTGGTGAAACCACATGATTGATTAAATTAAGAAATCATAATTTTTTATCGCTTATTGCTGTCAACTAATAAGTGGCACTTGTGGAACTGTTGTATAAAAGCAATATCACACTTGAGGTTGTGATTTTATTGCTGAATATCATCAGGGGGGTATACTATGAAGTTGGCTTTGTGACTAAGCCTGACTTTAAGCTTAAAGGAAAATTCCGGTGTGAAATTGACTTGGGCTGTATTGAAACATGATAACGAGTACTAATTTTGTTGAATACCCCACCTCCGTACGCACTCAACATTACGAAATAAATGGCTTTTTAGCCGAAGCTCCCAACAGGCTTACAATGGTAGTGAGTCGGGCATAGGATTGCCATGCTAAGAAATCGCAATTTTTTTCATCATTAACAAGGCTCAAAGAAGCTCCACACTTCATCGGTAGAATTCCGAGGGCCCTGACATTTAAAATGAGGCTCTGAGAACTTTGAAAATGCACAGGTAGTTTATCAAAAAAGACTATATATGCAAACAGTACCTTGAGGTAGTGATGTGACATTTGAAGCGAGGCACCGGAGCCTGTGTCGAGCATAAAGGGGTGTGCCAGATGAAGCCCCGATTCGAGGCTTGCGTCGTTACCATAAAAATCACGTGACTGATGACAAACGAGGCCTCGGTTTGTGGAGAGTACGTCATCGGTTCGTTCAACGTATCGCCTCCTCATAAATACGTTTCGAATCTGGGCCGAACTGTGGGTGTTGTGGGCGTTTGTATGAGATGGAGAGAGGTGTAGTACGTTGGAGAGTTGTAGTGAGTCACATATTATCTTCCCCATTGTTGGACATTGACGTGAGAGTGTCAGTTATTTCGTTTTTTTTCTTCAATAATGTCACTGCCGTATTTGTATTCTTTAATAAAAATTATTTAAAAAAGGAAAGTATCGTGATTGTTTCATTGCGAATTTTTTAATGAACAAATATAGCAACTTACTCATGCTATAGAAATATATCCTTTGTTTATTGTTACTGCACACAAAAGTTTTTCATGCATTTCCGCTCAGGTCATGGTACTGTGCATTGACTGTCATATGTTGTTTTGCCCAGCAGATGGCAGCATTCAATGTTTCATTGAGGCCTCGAGTACTGAACCTTTGGTGAAGCAATGGGCTGGAAAGCCTCAGTGATTCATAAGGCTTCATTTGACCATCACTACCTTGAGGTAGTTTCCAGTCGCCTCCATTGTGAAAGTAACAATAAGTCGATTGACTAGCACGAACAAATAGATTGCGATCCGTTCCCCTATCCTTCCTATTCGTTCGTGCTCGTCAATCGACTTATCGTGACTTTCAAGATGGAGGTGAAACTGCCTCAAGGTACTGCTTGCATAACTTGTCTTTTTTAATAAACTACCTGTGCATTTGCAAAGTTCTCATTGCCTCATTTGAAAGTGTGGAACTACTTTAAGCCTTGTTAATGATGAAAAAAAAATAGCGATTTCTTTGCATGGCAACGCTATGCCCGATTTGCTACCATTGTAAGCCTGTTGGGTGCTTCGGCTAAAAAGCCATTAGTATTAGGGTATTTAGTACTCATTATCATGTTTCAATACACCCCAAGTCAATTTCATTCCGGAATTCTCCTTTAAGTAAAACCCGGAGCAGTTCCTTTTACCTCAGTCCTTGTTCCAGATTTGAAGAGGATCCTGGTTTTATTAAGTGCTGAAGTCAGGCTTAATCACAAAGCCAGCTTCGTAGTATACCCCCCAGGGCTGTGATATCTATGACTGCATCACAGCCTTGATGATATTCAGCAACATCATTCCCTCTCGTGTGATATTGCTTAAGTAGCGAGTGTGATGCCCAGTGGTTTGTTGAACTACATGTCATTCGGTTACGTCGCATGCACTGTCGTTCTACGTGTTTTACCACTGCAAAGTTGGTCTTTGACGGTCAGTCTACCACACGTGTCTGAAGAAGTGTCATGGTGCGGTGGTGGCAAATGCTGCCCAGCTTGTCGCAAGCTCTATTGTGTCCTAAACATGCCAATGGCTTCATGTCCGATGCTTTCTGACATTCCTCTACGATGCCCCATAATTTTGATTTTGCGCTTTTCATGTCAACGAGGTTTTAAAGGCATCCAGTGACAGGATTTATGTTAAGCATGAATTATACAAAATAATGTGCAAAGTACGCGTAAATGAACATGTTGGCAGGATTCGACGTAACTTGGTCTACTGGTGCCATACGTTCTGTATTGGAAGACGATGTAGTTCGCCATTTCATTATATTTTCTTTTTTTTTTTTTAACAATGCTTAAAATTTGGGTATTGCAAAATTTTTGTATCTGAGTATATTTCTTCTTGCCTAATTATTAGTATACAAAAAAACTTCATGCCACCATTCTCAGACCATGTTCAACAGAGTGAGCCAAAAACTGTACACTATATAAATGTCCAATTATTATATTCTGTAGCAATGTATACAACATCTTTTTTGCATGTACGTTTTCAGCAGCTCTTTCTGCTTCTTTTGATACCAGTTTGCACCTTGTTAGATTAAACCCATGACTGCTGTGGAACAATTTAAGGAGTAAAGTGAAATTTCACTTGTGCCAACTGATCAGGCTCTGATACAAGGCAAACAAAACCGAAATTCCCTCTGTGAAGTTTCAAGTCAACAAAAAACATTTATGGCACGTTAGGAAACTGACCCCGAGAACTCTGCAGCACATTTTTAACGTTCCGTGTCCTATTATTTTCAGTGACCAAGAAGGCCCTTTGCCTGGGGGTAAACTGTGGACGCACCATGCTTGGCAGTACCAGGTCATTACAACCAATGCACAGGCAAGATTCATATGCATGTTTTTAAGTTCAAATGACCATGCAACCCATTATGACATGCATGGTCAATTTCATATCCAGCCCTGGTCAGTTAGCGCCAGTCAGATTTCACTTGAGTCCCTTAATTGCCCTCTTTGCAGTCATGCCTGAAACCTAATGAGGTGTAACTAGTACCAATATCAGCGGAAATATCTGAGGCAAAATGACAAACTATGTTGTATACATGTATATTGCTACACCATCACAAAATGACCTATTGAAAATGTTTAGTTCTTTTTTTTTACTCACTCTGTATAAATACTGTTCAGTTCTTTAAAAAAAGGGGGGATTCAAAATCACAAATGGATAAAAATATTTGTATCTGTTTCTATCACAGCTGGCCTGTATGAGGAGATGTATTCCAGTGCAGACCCTCATCAGGGTGAGGCATGCATATGGGAGAGCCCTGTTGCTATGAACTTAAGACACGTGGTGCTGCATGAGAGAACCGCAAACCCCATCACAGAGGAGGGCCAACTGGGTGGGCGGGCAGAGTGCGGCAGTACGTTGTCTGTCTCCTCGGTGAAAGAGGAGCCTCCTGATTTTCAGAGCATCCATGTGGAGTGGGAGATGTCTGACGAGACTGTCACAGGGGTGGGGTGTGATGCTCACACAGGACCTCCACCCTGTGCTGCTTTATCCCAGTGCAGAAGGGGGAAGTCTTTGGCTCCAGGGGCCCAGGACACCAGTGTTATTCACTCACAGCAGCCAGAAGGAATTTCAGCTTCAGCGACTTGTGAGAGAAGTATGCTTGGATTTTTGTGCTTGTGTACAGAATTAATTACTTCAGATGTACACTGTTGTGAAAAAGTAATCGCCGTCATCCTGATTCCTTCTGTTTTTCCATATTTTTCACACTCAATCATTTCTGATCTTCAAACAAAATCGAAACAGGAGAAAAAAAAACCAAAGTGACACAAAATACAGTATTTAAATATTCTGTTTATTGAAGGGAAAAATGTATCCAACAGCAGGTGGACCTGCGTGAAAAAGTTCCCTCTTGGTTATTCAATCAGAATTCTACTGATGATTGGATGAAATTATACCAGACATGCCCTGGCTTGATTACTGCATGCCCTGTTGAATCTAACAGCATTTCAATGGAACCTTTCCAGCAATGTTAAATAGGTGAAAAGGTCTCCGCTGGCCCCACATAATATCAGTCACATCATTTTTCACTCATTCAAAAACATAAATTATTCAGGCCTTACTACAGACGATAGGGCTATTATTCACTTTGGTTAACATGGCTGAATATTCCTTGATATTATTTCTTTTGAAAAGATTCAATATTCAACAGAGTGAAATTGGTGAGTGTGTGAGAAGAGGAGTCCACCAGCCCACAAATGGAAAGTTCTGAGAAAAACCAGTTCAGAGTTTCGGCTTTTTGTAAATTCAGATGTTTTCCAGATGGTTGATGTTTCTGGTTGAAACTGATGTTAAATATTTATGATTTAAGCATAGTCAGGGGGAGCTACATGCACTTAACTCATTTTTCACCCTAATGCTAGGTGGTAACCTCTGGTTCTCACGCACTCAAGTATGACTTACAAAAGTAAGATCCAGACAAGGAACCAGGTGCAGATAAAGAGTGCAAACCATCGAAGGTGTTTATGGGCAGGAATACAGTAGTGACAGAACCTGGAGTAGAATGAGCGCAGTTCAGCTCAGGTGGTTTAGGTAATAGGTGTGTCACACCCTGCTAGTGGCATCCTGGGGCAAAACCTAGATGGTCATCATGCTTGTTAGAGAAGAACTGTGAGATGGCAGGTGGGGGTGGGGTAGTAGGTTAAATGTAATGCGGTCTCAATCCTGGAGACTGGGAAATGGGCTGGGGAGCATGTTACCCCACAGCTCTTTATGGGCTCATGGGGTATTGTTACACCCTGTGGCATCTGGACAGGTGGGCGAGCAGTGAGTTTATATGTTGTCTGGGCTTTATCTCCTAAACTGTTGGCCACAGTTTAAAGTTTGGTATGCAGGTTCCTTGTGAGGGGTAGGGGTGCAGTCATTGGTGGATTTGTCTTTTGACCTTGGCACAGTGACCTTGTTACTTATTAATAATTAGTTCAGCGCTGTGGGGTTCTCTTGCTGCTTGGTATTGGCTTGTTTTTATTAGCCCCTCTATGCACATACCAGATCTAGCCAATCCATGCTTGCTGTGCATGACTCTTTTGAAAATTTTATAACTCAGGATTTGTGTCACAGTATCTGGAAAAATTATTTCAATGAAGCATGACACTCATCTCATTTGAAAATCCAATTAAGGAATTATTTAACAATTACATTTTGCCATATTCTAAATTTTCTGTGTCTATTCTGCACAAAGGTGTTAATAAAACTTTGAAGAGTACTTTTGTATTTTACTATCTTAAATCATTACGATAATTTCAGAGGGCAACAAACTCAGACTACCAGGAAGAAAACTGGCTAGTTGCTTTAGGTCATGTAGCAATGACAATCCAGCAACTCTGCAAGACCCAAAGCTAGGTCATAGGCACAGCAGGATAACACAGGCACACAAATGTATTACATCTGAAGGGTTAGGCAGACAAGACACTAAACCAATTAAAATAGACAATGCTTCCAAAATACATGCTGGTTGCTGGACGTGAGGGGATTACAATTAGGACTCACAGGAAGATTGTTGCAGTGATTGAACTTAATACTTCACTGAATGAAAAGTTGCTCCTTTGTTGTGCAACTACTCGTTGTTAGTTTTCGAAATTGAGTTGTGATGTGCCACTACTACATTGTCAGTGGCAATCAATTTGACAATGTAGTCTTTTTAATGCTATATGTTTTGTTACTCATGATTTTGTTGTTTGTATTCCTTTTTATCGATCTAAAAAATGACTGTTGGTTTGAACAATGGTGAAAACCTTTGCCAAGCCCCTTGCTATGCCAGTATCAAAAGAAATTTTGGATGAGATTTATTGAACTTTGTAAGCCTGGAAAAGGTTACAAATCGGTTTAAAAGGCATTTGGACTCAGTTCAACTGCCATTTTCTCCAAATGGTGCAGTGATTAATCTTCCCGAGAGTGGCTAGCCTGCCAAAATTCCTCTAAGAGCGCTTTGACTACTCCCCTGGGATTTCACAAATAACCCAGGGAAACATCTAAGGGACCGCAAGCCTGGCTCAACTCTGATAAGGTCAGCATTCATGATTGCACAATTAGAAAGAGACTGGGCAAAATGGCACTCACTGGAGTTCTGCGATTCCAAACCATCACTAACTAAGAGGAACATCAAGACCTGTCGCTAATTAGCCAAAAAACACCTTTATGACCCCTAAGCCTTTTGGGATAATGTTCTGTGGACCGAGGAGTTGAAAGTGGAGCTTTATGGACAACATTGGTTGTGTTACACCTCGTGTAAAACTAATACAGCATTCCACTATAAGAATATCATACCATCTGTGAAGTATGGTTGCAGTTGAGTGAGGTTTGAGAATGCTGTACTGCTTCAGGGCTTGGGTGACAATTGACAGAACCTTGAATTTTGCTCTCTGCCAGGAAATCCTGTAGGAGAATATTTTCTGTCATCTGATGCTTGAGTACAGTTTGGTTTTGCAGGAAGAAAATGATCCAAAACATAAGAGCAAGTCCACCTCTGAATAGCTCACGATGAACAAAATTAAAATTTGAGTAGCCTAGTCCAAAAGTTGCCTGACAAGAGTTGCAGTTCTTGCTTCTGAAGGTGACACAACCAGTTGCTTTTTTTTCTATTTTTTGCTGATCTGATACCATTTTTGTGGTAAAAATTGAAATCAAGAGGGGGAAACTATTTTTTCATGGCATTGTATGTCAATAATGTGAGTACAGTGCTGTGAAAGAATTTTTACTATCGGGTATCATAGCCTTTTAAAGGAGTCAAATATGTTTTATAAAAGCATGATCACCTTTCCCAAATCCTCAATTCTCACCTTGCACTTTTAAATACCATAATCGCTTTTCCCTAACCCTGAATCCTAAGCTTCACCTTCTAAAAAAACACAGCAGTTGCCTTTCCGTATCCCTGAATTTGCACTTTAAGCTTTCAAATGCAGGATTGCCTTTACCTAACCCTGAGACATAATGTTAATGTAATGAAAAATTTCTGAATGGCTTGTAGTAGCTATAGTAGGGCCCCACAAGCCCATATCGATGGCGCTAATGAAAGCAACAGTAGGGCCCTACTAGCCCATTTCTACTGTGGTTATATGACCGATGATGACGCCCTTTCAGTCGATTGATAGCATTCAAAGCAAGTGCTTGGAGGAGTGATGAACCCTCACAAGAGTGGTCAGCCTGCCAAAATTCCTCTGACGACTCATCCAGGGAGGTCACCAAAGTATCCACGCTAACATTTAACGTACTGCAGGCCTCATTTGCCTCAGTTAATGTCAGTCTTCATGATTCAACTGGAAGAAATAGACTGGGCAACAAGGAGAGCTACAAGGGGAAAACCACTGCTGATCAAAAAGAACACAAAGGCTGCCTCATATTTGCCAAAAAAACATCTTGATCATCCTCCAGACTTTGGATCATATTCTGTGGACTCATGAGTACAAAATTGGAATTTATGAATAGACACATGGGTCCTGTTACATCTGGCATAAGGCTACCACAGTATTCCACAATAAGAACATCATATCAACAGTCAAACAGGGTGGTGGTAGTGTGATGTTCTGGGGCTTTTTTGCTGCTTCAGGGCCATAGCAGCTTTCCATAATTGATGGAACCATGAATTCTGCTCTCTACCAGAGAATGCTGAAGGAGAATGCCCTGCCATCTGCTCGTGATCTGAAGCTCAAGCACAGTTGGGTTATGCAGCAGAACAATGATCTTAAGCAAACAAGCAAGTCCACTTCTGAATGGCTCAAAAGAAACAAATTAAAGATTCGGTAGTGTCCCAGTCAAAGCCAGTTGAGATGCTGTGACATGGCCTTGAAGTTACTACAAATGTGTGATTGCCTTTGTCTCCAAGGATGGCACAACCAGTCATTACGGGGGCAATTATTTTTACACATGGGTAATATAGGGTTTTGATGAACTGGAACATTTGAATAACAGAAATAAGCAAAGAAATCAGCAGGGGGGGGGGGGTACTTTTTCACAGCACTGTATTTGGGCATGAGTGCAGCCATAGTTCTGTCCACAGTGTTAGTGCACTTTTACCATTTAAGCCTGAAGAGAAATGACGGAGGAGGTTCCTTTTTTGCAGTATTTTGTGGCATGCATATTTCTGCATTTCCATTTGCATGATGATGTCTTTGGAGTGCAGGTGTGCATGAGCACGCATCATTGTTTTCAACAGCTTAAGGGGCCTTCCCAGGTTCAAAATCAATTTTTTTTTTTTCCAATTTTTCTCTTTTTTGCATTTAAGGTTCACTAGGATGTGTACTTTAAGAAGCTCAAAACATGTTGTCATTCATTTCATAAATTTTGTTTAAAAATGACTTTTTTTGAAGCTCTCCTCCCTAAAATAATTTTATAAGTCAGCTTGGTGACTTTCAACACTTGTGGCGCGGATAACTTTTTGATTATTCAACCTAATCACCTCAAATTTTGGCTGTAGACTTGTTGGTTATTTCTGCTTGCAATCACATTGGCTTTTTCTGATAGGGGCAAAGCTATTGATTTCATGGCAGTGTATGTGTCATCCAACTGACCCATTTGAGGATTTTTTTTTTTGAAAAAGCACTAGAAGCAAAAAAATATATATATATATAGAAAAATCCTCATGTGATTGCATAGATTTGACTTGTATCTAACAGGGAAAAGAATAAAGTGATTTGGTTGGGTGGTTAGGGAGTAAGGCTTACCACAATATGGATCGTGATTTTGCTTATTAACGTCAATTCCATGGTATAATGCAAACAAAAACCAATGGAATGGTACATTTTTGTGTTGAACTAAGAAACTGTGTTATTTTTCCCATATCTGTGCTGGGACAAGGTAAATCAAATGAACCTGGGAAAGCCCCTTAAAGAGAAATGAGTGAAGAGAGAGCAGTTTTTTGCAAGATGGTTTTGAAGATTGAATTCAATGTAGGATGAATATATTCTCAAAGAACAATCTCTTCAGACCACAAGCCTTTTTGGAACCTCAAAAGGGTAAGCATGTCCTGTTGGCCCACCATGCCCATCATCAGGTGCTGATTGAATGTGCATGTTTTTGTTCCAGGGCGACTCTTGAACAGAGAGAAGCAGCAAAAGTACAGAGAGAGGATCCGAGCTGACCCAGAGAGAGAGCGTGCTTACAGGGAGAGGGACAGGAATAGGTATTCACTTAAACCCGCTCTGTTTTGATTGACCATCCACAGTTCAGGATGCAGTGCTGATAAAATGAAGGGAACGCAATAAAAGGTTGGGTATGTGCTTCTGAGGAATGATGGAAGGAAAAAAAAATCATTTTCACCACTGACTCCCCACTTAGTCCTCCTTTGGAAGTCCACACAAAGGGAATTTGCCTTTGCACTGAAGAAATCAGCATCTCCTCGTGGTGCTCTTAACAAACCTCCTGACATCTGCTCAACATAGTTTAGTTTGAGAGTATGCCGAACTTGGTGGGAGGTGGTCATTATGCAGATGTATGATGACGTAGACAAGTAACGTAATAAAAGGCTAGACTACAAACAAGGCATTTTGGATATTTCAGCAGCTGTGTTTTTTGTGGGAGAGAATAACTCTTTCGGCCATGGACTTTGGGTTTTGAAACTTTGCATATAACTATTGTAACTATTTGTACAACCCCAATTCCGAAACAGTTGGGACAAAATGTAAATTGTGAATAAAATCAAAACGCAATGACTCTGAAATCACACCAGCCAATATTTTATTCACAATAAAACAGAAATAACACAGCAAATGTTGAAAATGAGAAATTTTACAATTTTATCCACAAAATGAGATCATTTCAAAGGAGGTTTTGCAGCGTATAGGCAAATTTGCCCACAGCCCAATTTGAACCATCTTCTGGTCGTATGTACCTACTTGTGGCACTGTTCAGAAAATAGATTTGAAATGTGAAATTTGCGTACAGCAAGCAAACTGTGAAATATGTAGTGATTTCAAGATTTTTGTGTGGCAAGACCTCAGAAAGTCCTTATTTAAACCCATAAATGATTGTTCTGAAAACCCAGATGATTTTTAATAACTACACAACAACATGCCAGACATTTTGATACCAAAAATAAGTATATGTGTGAAAAACTTAAAAATTTTAAATTTTTTTCTATTGAAAAATGCATCTGTCTTGACCAAAATTGATGCAAAGCTTGAAGTTCATCTTGAAAAACAACCAGGTTCCTTTGAAAACTCACCTAAGACATTTTCACAAAAGTTGCCTCATCTTATTGGCTAAATGGTATGCAAGTGTCGTTAAATTGCGAGACCGGTAACATGGAGCCATCCTTGTATTTATTATTACTATCTCCTTTGGGTGTCAAAATAGGTCACTAAATAATAAACATGGAATGCTTGTTAAAGATACGTATCCAAGTTAGGAGTCTTAGAGTATATATACATGATTGACGAGACATTGGCCTTCTGTATCATTCTGGATCATAACTACAATACTTCTGAAACACATTGTTCATTGTATGCCGGGGGTAGGGAACCTTCTCCAGAAATAGCTACTGTGGGTGCAGGCTTTCATACCAGCCAAGCTGCTACACACCTGTTTCTAATAATCAACCTCTGGAATGTTTCTTAAAGAGCTTAGGACATGAAATTCAACTATGCTTTTCAAGTATTTTAAGCTTTTTAAGGCAAAGGGGGTGTTCCCTCAAGTGGATAATTAAGCAGATAAAATGTGGTTTTTTTTAAACATTGCGTAAAGTACAAGATATTAAAACCAACACTAATTGTTTAAGATAGGTGCTTAAAAAGCAGAGCTGAATTTCATGTCCTAAGCTCTTTAAGAAACATTCCAGAGGTTGATTAGTAGAAACAGATGTGTAGCAGCTTGGTTGGTATGAAAGCCTGCACCCACAGTGGCTCTTTCTGGAGAAGGTTCTCCATCCCTGGCATACAACAATTTTGAATGCTTTGCGGTTCACAAAATCATTGAAGCGTGACCACAAGTAAAAACAAATGATGGCTGCAAAAGGTCTCAAAAAGTTGGGACAGGGGCCTGTTTACCATGGTGGAGCATCCCCTCTTCTTTTTAACACACAGTGGAGGCATCTGGGCATTGAGACAAGTTTCTTGAGTTTAGCCATTGGAATTTGATCCCACTCTTAGTTAATACAGGTTTCCAGCTGCTGGAGACTTTTCGTTTAATTATACCCCAAATCGGTGAAAGATCAAGACTACAGGCTGTCCATTTCAGCACACGGACTCCTCCATTACACAAGGCCTTCCATGGAATAGATGTAATCTGGAGGGGAGCATATATTACTCTAAAACTTTCATGTACCTTTCAGCATTCATGGTGCTTTTTAAAACAAGCAAGTGTCCCACACCATATGCACTAATGCATCCCTATACCATCAAAGATGCTGGCTTTTGAACTGAATGCTGATAACAGGATGGGTGGTCTTTCTCCTCTTTAGCCCGGAGGACACGATGCCCGTGATTTCCAACAAGAATGTCAAATTTGGACTCGTCTGACCACAAGACACTTTGCCACTTTGCTACAGTCCATTTTAAATGAGCCTTGGCCCACAGAGCACAGTGGTGCTTCTGGATCATGCTCAACAATGATAGAGTTTTAGGTGGCATCTGTGGATGGCACGGTGGACTGTGTTTACAGACAGTGGTTTCTTGAAGTATTCCTGGGCCCATTTAGTAATGTCAATGACCGAATCATGCTGGTGGGTGATGCAGTGGTGTCTGAGGGCCCGAAGGTCACGAGCATCCAGTAAAGGTCTTCGGCCTTGTCCCTTATGCACAGAGATTTTTCCAGTTTCTCTGAATCTTTTGATGATGTTATGCACTGTCGATGATGAGACCCTCAAAGGCTTTGCAACTTCATGTTGCGGAACATTTTTTTTAAAGCAGGGGTCTGCATAAGCACCTGTTCCTGGAGAGCTACCATCCTGTAGGTTTCTGCTCTACGTCCTATTCAGCACACCTGATTCAACTAATTAGCTACTTAACAAGATCATGAGCTGGGCAATTAAGTTGCTAATTAGTTGAATCAGGTGTGGTGAATAGGACGTAGAGCAGAAACCTACAGGATGGTAGCTCTACAGGAACAGGGCTGGTGACCCCTGTTTTAAAGTATTCCACAAGTTTTTTAAATAAGCCTTCACAGGTTGGAGAGCCTCTGGCCATCTTTACTTCTGAGAGACTCAGCCTCTCTCAGACATCCCTTTTATAGCCAATCATGCTACACACCTGATGCCAGTTAACTTAATTACTTGTTAAATGTTCTTTCAGCTGATTATCCTATATTTTAATAGCTTTTTTTCTCAGTGTCTGTGTTTCAACATTTGAAATGTTATCTTTGTTCAATTGTAAATAACATACGTATTGGCTCATGTGATCTGAAAGTCATTGCATTTAGATTTTAATCACAATTTACACTTCCTCCCAACTATTTCAGAATTGGAGTTGTATATCAATGGATCATTTCCCTAGCCTCCCTGAGGTTCGTCATTTGTAATTATTATGGGGAATTGGAGGAGGAAGTCAATGGGAAAAGAGTTAAAACTGCTTCAAATGCTATTACAATGTCTTTAAGATTTATGAGAAAATCAGCTGGGGTTGTTACAAGATAATTAGACAACTTACCAGACTGGCTGCCTTATTTGCTTCTGCCTGCCCTGGTGATACCACTCTGCCTTGATGATTTTGGGATTAGGGCTCGCTGGTGGCCGAATTGTCTTTGACTGGCTTTAATGAAATCCAAAAATTTCTGGTTAAAACTGAATGTGGGAAATCTCAGATATTTTGTTTTTTACATACACTCAAAAGCAAAATTAATAAACATCTAAGACCAATTTTTAATTAAAATATTGGGTGTCTAAGACAATAGCATGGTAACTTTTTGCACGGCTTGACGCTAAGTTATGATTGGACGGAACTGGTTTGCATCGGGTTTTCACTGATACTAGGTTGAGTCCTATTCCAGTGAGCCAATGAAATATTCACCAAATACATGCAGATTTTATCCAGACATTTGTCCAGTGGCGATGTAACAAGTTTGAGTTGCAGCATTAGCCAGAGAGGGTAGGTTCACAATTTTTGACTCACAGAGGCCGTGATATATGTAGTATTAATGCCAGTGCTCAGGGTTGTTCTTGTGTTGTTCAGGCAGCGTATCAGGAGGAAGCGAATCAGTGAACTACCAGAAGACTACCAGAAACTGAGGAGGGAGGCCGAGAGGGAGGCAACCAGACGCCATCGAGCGCGGAAAAAAAATTCTGCATCCTGACCCTGTCCTTGTCCTCTTTCCAGACTGCTGAGATGTTGACCACTTGAATATTATATATTTTTTGGCTGCTCCAAAAAATGACATTTGCAAATTAGACCATTTATCTGTCCTGCATCTAGTGTTGACTTCAGCAACTGTGATGCTAATATCTTTATTTGTATTGTGTATTTCTACATGGAATAAACTGAACATGAGTACAAAATTAGTCTGTTTTTTTCATATCATCTGCTGGTTTGTGAACATAAGGTTGCATAAATTTAAATACATTAGCTTTTTGTGCCTTCGCAACACACAATACAGGGTGTGACATTAACAGATGCTCGAATGCCCAGGGCAACTTCAAAAAGCCGACGGGAAAGTAAAACTTGTAAGGACATGCCCGATCGGGCAAGCACGACTCTGGGCGTTTTTATTCACCAATTTTATAATTTTCCTCTCTCGTTTTTAGCCCCTGAGTAGCCAGATGCAGTGTGTCGCTGCCTCCAATGGCTGAGCATGTCTGCTGAATAGATTTATATGACTAGATTGCTGACAGGGTAACTCAAGTGAAGCATCTGTCCCAGGTACACTTATACACTTAGACTTTTAAATAATATTTTCAAAAACACTTTGGTGTGAGTCGGTGTTATTTTGGTATCGTGCAGAGTAATACTTTGTCTCCCTAAATGTGTGCTTTCTGGAGGATGGAAAGCGGCACACTTACTATAGGGAAGATCGAAATATGACTCGGTGTCAACGTTGAAGTGCAAGCAGAAAAGTTTAGTTAACGCACTGGTTCTCAAACTCGGTCCTGGCGCCCCTCTGTGTATGCTGGATGAACTGGAGAACTGCAATTCTAGGATTTTAACAAGCTGTTGATTTGTTTTAATTAGGTGCATTTATGCAAATATCCACATTGGCATATATTGTAAATATTGGCAGAGGGAAAAAATTTAACCAAACATTTAATAAACATAAATAATCAAAAGGTTCCTCATTGGTGAAACTCTTGACACATGGTGGCAAAACCTGACAATTTACTTGGCAAACAATGGAGTCACACCAGTTATGTTTTCTGTTTTATTTGGTTCTGGCAGGTTATTTGGGAAAAACTCAGAACACCTGTGTTCAGAGACATAATTTGGAGCATATTGATTCTCTCAGTCTAATTTGGTCTGTTTAAAAATGTTTTCACCTGAAAATCCTAGCAATATTGAAAATTAAGCACAATATGTTCAAGGGTTTTAATTCTTCATTGCAGAATGGATATGTCCATCCATATGAAACTTAAGATGGTAAATTACTACTTGAAACATGGAATGCTGCCAATAAAGACAAAGTAACAGCTTTTTAAAATCCTAGAATTGCAGTTGTGGCTGGAACAAAAACCTGTACCCTGGTTGACTATTTGCCATCAACCGAATTGTTTACATTGAATCATATGGCTAATGCCAAGGTTGATAAAAGGAAGCACTAGTGAACTCTGGCTACTCCTTTACTAAGCTTCATCTTTGCCCATGTGCCGTTAAAACATTGCTCTCAAAAATTATCACTGCACGCCACGAATCCAGGGTATGGATAAGTTTTTTCTCCTGATTTCAAACAGCCAAGCCTTTCTTACCTCCATGTCTTTTGGAGCTCTGTGCAAACAGACAATAAACCAAATAAAAACAGCAGAAAAGCACCATATTATTTATTTTATATTGTGCTTTGTTGGAATGTCAGTGCTTAATTAATATTTTCATAATTTTGTAATTGATTTATTCTTTGAAGCATGAATATTAATGTATGCAAGTGCAATGCCTTGACTTTAGGTAGGTAAGTAAACAGTCATAGCCATAAATGCAATGGTACAAAAAATTGGCATAATAATTTCTTTCGGTATTTCGGTTTTCAGCCAAGTGTTTCTCATTTTCGGTTTTCAATTTCGGCCAAAAATGTTCATTTCGGTGCATCCCTAGTTTGTATTTTTACCGTTTTAGTATTGTAAATATGAAATTCCTGAGTTTGAATTTCTTCAGAAAACAACCTGATGCATCTTTCTCATTGCTCTGATCTGTTCAAAGATAAATATAATTTCAATCATGAAGACTTTGGAATTAAAATGTAAAAGATTTATTTGACAATGGAATTAATAATGAAATTAATTTGACAAAGTCTTTGGCGATGACTCCGTCCTCATGGACCCTCCAGCAGGGAGGGGTGCTGATCTGCCTGGGTAGTAGGCAGAGGCGAAGCCGCCCCCCTTGAAGGGTCATCAGATTGCCATGGGGAGGATGGATTTGATGCTGAAGAGGCCGGAATCGGAGGTTGGTGGTGATGGGTAGGTGGTGGGCGATGCGGAATCTCTGAAACAGCAAAACGGAACGTGTCACGGGCATTTATATTGAAGATAAATGGTTACGATTTGGTAAGACCGATTGCTTGTGTTCTACGTCTCGTGATTGAACTTTCGTTTACACTCCCATTTTCTGGGCTAACACATTGCAAATAAATACGCTTTTCGTAAGAAATAAGTTGTGTATTGCTTTCCACAGTCAACAGGCAATGGATTTTAGTTCTAAGTATGTTTGTGAGCAAAATGTATGCACTTGAGAGCCAGAAAAAGTACCTCCTAGACAGGGCAAGAAGGAATTTAGACGGGGCAAGTAGATTTGGAAAAAAAAAACTTAACATCACACCCTGCGATAGGCAAAAGGAGTACTGTTCTCTGGTTGTCCATCCGTCACAAATATAATGTTGACACTATGAACTGAAGGAGTGAAGGGATTTTCTCCAAATCAAACTGAGTAATTGTGCACAGAGAATTGAAGCACGTATTACTAAAACCCCATAAGTCACACTTGACTTGACTTGACTTGTGGGGTTTTAGTAATCAGTGCTTCATATTGCTAAACTGATTAGGTTTTGGAAGTATGTTCTTCAAAGGTTAAGGTTGCATCATGTCAGTTGTCATTAGAGGCAGAAGAGCAACTTATTGGGTGTAAGAAGCTATGGTAAGCAGAGGCATAGCAGTCAATGTTTTGAACTGAGCTGTACCTTGTTTCATTTCTGCAGCAAGTAAATTTCATTAACCGTACTTTAAAGTACGTATGGGAAACTTCCTATTCTTGGAAGTGTTACTAGATAGAATATTATCTTTTCCATTTTGTTTATTAGTGATGTATTGGACATTTTCTGTAAAAATATCAAGGCTTGCAAAAAGTGATGTTCTCTTTCCACTGCATGCAGGGAAATGTAAAGCTCCCTGAAAGTCCCCTTAATCATGTCAATATATGATTCACATTCTGTAGTTGCATTAACTTACATAAAGCGTAACAGAGTTTATATAGGTTTGCAGTTTTTGCAATCAGGTGTACCCCTTCAAAACCTGGGGGTCATTTTCATGAGTGTCAACAAAAATCTCACAACAGATTATTAAAATTCATATTTAATTTTATTCATAAGCCTAAAACTTTTTCAGCTGCTTGAATACAATCTACTCTCTCCCATAAATCAAAGTGTCATGATGGCACAGTAGGTAGGACTTCTGCTTCACAGCAAGAGGGGCCTGAGGTCAAAACTGGCCTGTGGTCTTTCGGTGTGGTGTTTTCATGTTCTCCCTGTGTTTGCTTGGTTTTATCCGGGCTCTATGGTCAGGCTATGCATGTCAGACTAATTGGAGACTCTTAATTGCCCGTTGGTATGGGTGTGTGAGTGAATGGTGTGTCCCTGAAATGGATTGGTGGGCTGTCCAGGTTTTGTTCCTGCTTCTCACCAATAGTCCGCTGGGATAGGCTACAGCTCCCCAGCAAGGAAGTAGTGGCATTGACAGTGAATGACTTACTTTCGTTTCAAGGCAATGCAACTATCAATTCAGCTGCTCAAAATTATTAGGAACTTGCATAGTTTCATGGAAACTGATTACTGTAAGAGCTTTCCATGTCATGGTATGTGTGTTTTAGGAAAAAATGGAATAAACTGACAACTTTGGAACATGAGCCAGTTTTAACACAATATCTTTTTATATGAAGTATTTCAACACCTTGATCAAACAGCTCCGAAGCTGCTGCAAGGTTAAAAAAAGATTCCTGATGTGATTGTATGTATCGAAGCCAACTCCTTTGCTTCCTTCATACTGACAAATTGTTACTGATGATTGTTACATTGTAGCAGGAGTATAGGAGGTTTTGCATCCATCTGGGACAACATAGCAAAGGAGCAGGCAGACAATCCATGACAGAATAGAGCTAGTAAAAATAATTTTCTAATAGAAAAAAAATGGAATGCAGATGCGAAAAAAGAGGAAGAGAAAGATGATCAAGGACCCAGCAGAGGACAATGTGCTTTTAGAAAGGAGGCCATTGGCTTTTGTCAGGGAGGTAACTAGTGACCTTATTTGTGGAGTGGACACAAACCTAGATGGTGTCCAGAGAAAACTGGGCAATAGCAATGAACTTTCATACATTGTAGCAGGACAATGACTGAGACAAAGGCATCAATGAAAAACTGTGCAGCATCATGCTTCAATGGGGCCAAATCAAGGCAGAGAAGACAGCTCTTTATTGGCCAGAAAATGTGGGGTCAAGATAAATATTTGTGTTGTGATGTTGGAGGTGTGCAGGAATATAGAACTCATATTTGGATGCCTTGGTGCGAAACCAAACCAACAAATTCATGAAAATTTAGGTTGTAGTCCAGTCTTCTGTACTGAAGCATAAAGTAACATGTCAACCAAACAGCATAGGTCTCTATGGCACTGATTTGCAAATAACACTTAACAACACCAACCCACAGAGCTCTAAATAGTTCTCTTTGGCATTATTATATCTGCCTATCAGCTCCTGTTAAAAACTTAAAATGCTGACATGAACCAACCATTCTGATACACAGCTTTCGTACTTCAGAAACCGTACATCTTTGAATCTGCCGCATAATCCTTATATTAAATCTGCCATCTTTTTGAACTTCATGACTTGAATCAAAGAGATAGTTCTGACTGACTGTTATAACATTGGTGGCTTCTCTTATAGTTGGACTAGTAGTACTGTTCAGTGCAGACATAACAGTGATGAACTTAACTGAAAATGATATATTGAGCGTAGCGTTCAACCTTCTTCACCTGTAGTCCCTGACAGCGGACTATACTGCTTGTATCAGTGTTTAGCGCATTAGTATGATGTTGATGAAAACCCCTTCCATCAGAGTCCTCTCTGTGACACCTGTGCTACAGTCACACTCAGCCTGGTTCCTTTGCAACTTGGGACCTCCACCATGTTTACTTTGGTAGTGCAATTCTGAGAAATGCTGTGTAAATTACTTGGAAGGGCAGCAGTATTTCAGTGATGAATGTGTTAATTTCCCTCGAAGAAGACTGTTTTGTGCCATTGTTAAAAGTGTCTGAAGATAGTCATGTTTGAAAGTTACTAAGTCTTGCCAAATTTGGTAACTCAGTTCGATTACGTTTAATTTCAAAGCAAATTTGTGAAATTCATGTTGGTAGTCTTTTCTAGGAGGCATGCTCTTTTCATTTGAGCATTGTTACTCTGACTTGTGTTTGACTTCTGAAACTGTGGGGATTTCAGTGGTTTGCAGTTGCATCACATGATACCTTTGTTATCCGAGGCCAAGTACTTGGTAATGCATGGAGCGGTTTATTTTCTCTTGCGGACAACAGCTGTCCATATCAGTTCAGTATGTGTAAAACTATAAGCATTAAATTTTGTATAGCAAGTGGTGTTATTTTTTAAAATGTCATATCATGGAGATGGGTTTCTTTACAATTTTCTCTTTACTATATATTCCGCAACATGAGCATAACGAACCAACCATTTCAAAGTAGTTTTGTAGCATTTACATTTTATTCTTTTCAAACCAAATATAAGGTTTTGATATAGATTATTGAGCTGCATCAAAGAGTGGTTTGTGATTTTACATGACCTCTTTCATACTACCTCAAAGTGGTTGTCTAGCAGCAAGGTATCCATTTGATTTTGCAATGCAGAGGTTATGATGAACTTCCTTGATGAATTACAGCTAACCTGTCAAGCAAATTATGTGACAAAAGAGATACTGCGGCACAAAGACAGTTTCCACCATGCTGAAGTATATGCAGACATACTTAGTTCAACTGCTTACAACCCAGTATTTGCCCCTAATTGTCCACTGCATGGAGATGGACCGCGTGTAATTATTGCCACAGGAACATGCAACATTTCTCCCGGCCATGATGATTCTTGCCATGGCATCATGGCCGACCAGTATCAGGCTTGGCTTTCCCGAGCCAAACGTTTTTCTACTGTATGTAAGGCATATGAAAATATTCACTCGATACCAAGAATTTTTAAAAATGATTTTGTTTCCTTTTTGACTGCAGTTGAGGAACAGGGCAGCAGAAGGAATGTTTCCAGCGTCATAGGAATAATTATGGGCTGCTCCACTCTCCTGTTATTCTCTTTCTTTTGAACCACAGCAAAAAAAAAAAAAACTTCTCAGCAGTGAAGTTATTAATGTCTTGTCTGTGGGAGATCTAAATGAATGTTCCAATAATATTTCATGGTAAAGTAGTTATTTGAACACTTCAGAAATGCAGAACCTTTTGCAAAGATCTAGACATGGTAATCTCTAAAGTTTCGAACATTGGAAAAAAAATCTGAAATCAGTGCCTAGAGAACAGATCATAAAAACTCAATTTATTTTACTAGTATTTCCAGAAGATTCAAAAGAATTGTTAAATGCCCTTTAATTTTTTTTTCTTGCGATAGAGTTATCAATGCCTATAAACTTGTTTTTGTTACCCTGCCCGTAGGGGGGCGTGGTATTGTTTCTGTGACGTTTGTTTGTCTGCCTGTCTGCGGGTCAGTCAGCAGTTTAGCGCAAAACCGGTTTGATGGAGAAGTGCCCCCACCCTGCTGGGAGCGTAAGACCACTGAGCCTCTCCCAATGGTCCAGGACACTGATAGAGAGAGATGGCATCTCATTCAACATCTAAGAGTCCTGCCGAATGGCTAGTTAGTACAGCCAGGCATGCTAATTTAGAGTTGACGTGAAAACCCACAGGATTGTTGATCTTCTGGGTACTGTTTCACAAAGCAGGGTACTGGGTACTGTTTCACAAAACAGAGTTGCTGCGTAAGCCCGATAACTTCCCCCTGTTAAATTCCCCGGGCAAATACTGCACTGATTTTAGACAAAAACTTCTTACTATATCGGGCAGAACAGTGCTTTTCTACTTCAGTTCAAGTCCCAGATTCTACAGGTGAAATGAATTGTACTGTGTGCTGTTATCCAGCTAACCTAGTAATCCTGCTTTGTGGAACAGGAGAGAGAGTAAGTCCGTTCCGAGCCTAGTGGCCCATCAGGCCGGTGCTTAACCCCGTTTTCCATGACATTGCTACTCCCCCTGGATGGTATGCCAGTCCATTGCAGATACTCCCCCAGCTCTGGGTCAGGTTTCCCCTGACAATTTGCAGGTACCCATTTGTACACCTGGGTGGAGTGAGCCAGTGTGTGAGTGAAGTGTTTTGCCCAAGAACACAACGTGAAGGCCGTGGCAAAGACTCAAACTCAGGACCTCATGATCCCAAGTCATGCCTACAGTACAGCCCTTAGTAAAAGTAAAAACTAGCGTGCTAGCAGCGCACAAATTTATGCACTGGCTTCTCCTAGATGGTGTAAGGCCCGCTGGTCTTGCCTGAATGGTACCCAGAATGTACCCTTACTTGGTTATTATAACTGAGACATTCAATGCCACTGCTTGATAGGAGGCCAAGGTTATGTTTGGTCTCCTTTATCTGTCCCCACCCGTTTGTATGTGTCATTTGTTATCGATATCTAAATGATCACTGCGTAATTACAATATTAATTTCCTCTTCGAAGACAACAGTTGAATTCACGAGAAAGTCAAAACACAGATTCATGCGGAAAACAGAAAGAAAAATGACAGAACAAATGATTTTTTTTGAAAACAGGCATCAAGTACTGTATTTTTTAAATCAAGGCTGAATGCCTGTCTGAACGAAACTTAGAAATGAAAGCAATAGTTCTTTTCTGTCCAAACTGTACGTTAATTGTACTGTACTTAACCACTGCACTACAGTGCCTCCCACTTTGTGAAACAAGGCTCAGGAATATCTCGGAGGGGTTTCATCTACCAGTATGATTCACTGTGAACATTTTGAGTCTGCATAGCCATTAAAAATTTATTGCAGGAAAGGAAAATATGATTATGAGAAAAAGAAAGTACACCCTCTTTCAGTTCTATAGTTTTATGTATCAGGACATTTAAAAAAAATCAGCTGGTGCCTATTAGGTCCTAAAATGAAGTAAATCTAACCGCAGGTGTAAAACAACACACTACAGATGTCATTGTGCCATTATTTATTGGAACAAAATTGTGTCAAAATGCAGAAGTCATTGGAGAAAAACTAAGCACGCCCCATGATTCAATAGTTTGTCGAACCACCTTTCACAGGAATAACTTGATCATTTTCTATATGATGTCATCAGTCTCTTTCATCATGGTTCAGGAATTTTGGCCCATTTGACTTTACAACATTGCTTCAGTTCATTGATGTTGAGGGAATTTGTCTATGCACAGCTCTCTTAAGCTCCTACCCCAGTATTTCAATTGGCTTGAGGTCTGGACTTTGACTTAGTCATTGCAGCATCTTGATTTTTTTTTTCTTATCCAGATTTTCTGTCCTAGATTTGCCTGTGTGCTTGGTATCATTGTCCTGTTGCATAACCCCTTTACGGTCAACCTTTAGCTGTCGTACAGATGGCTTCACATTTGAATCTAGTATACTTCAGTACACAGAGGAGTTAATGGTCGACTTAATGACTGCAAGGTGCCCTGGTCCTGTGGCTGCAAAACAAGCCCAAATCATTACTGCTGCAACACCATGGTTGACAGCAGGTATGAGGTGTTTGTGTTGATACGCTGTGTTAGGTTTGCGCCAAACATGGCGCTGTGGATTACGGCCAAACAACTCCGCTTTGGTCTTGTCTGTCCAATAGACATTGTTCCAGATTGCTTATGGTTCATTCAGATGCAACTTAGCAAACTTAAGCTTTGCTGCCATATTCGTTTTGGAGAGAAGAAGCCTCTCCTGGCCACCCCTTCAAAGAAGCTGCACTTGCTTAGTCTTTTTTTTTTTTCAAATTGTACTATCATGAACTTTAACATTTTAAAGAGCAACAAAAGGGGGTTTGATATATATATATATTTTTTTTTAAGTGGGAAATTATGTATAAAATAACTGAAAATTAAATCAACTTGTGAGATTTGGGTAAAAAATACATTTTTAGAGGCACTCAGTTCCTGCACCAGCATTTTGTAAGAAATCCGAAAAGTGCAATCTTATATGTGAACACTTATCGTCATTCTGAGACTCCGTTTGTTACGGTTTTGCCTTGCAGTCCCTCCCTCTTGCTGTCTTTACCTCCACTTCAGTGAGAAACAGGTGTTGTTCTTTGGTGTTTAGATGGGGGTGAGGGCAGAGTATTTAAGAGCTGCAGTTGCCAGTTGGTAATTGCAGTTGCATTCTGGCTTCAGCTCTACCACTTTGTATTGCTGCTCCCCTTATGTTAATTGAGTTATTGTTATTTTAATATGTTTATTAAAATCTTTCTATTTTTGTATCAGGCTGTGCGTGTGGGTCCTGCCTATCTGCTTTTGGGTTCCTGGTCTCAGTGCCTGCCGGATTACAGGTTGCATGCGGCAGGACCAAACCATGACACAGTTGTGTAGTACCCCTGAAAAAGGGGGAAAAGAATTACATTTGACACTAGCAGTGTTTCCCCATCAGAAGCTTCATCTGGAATGAGGCAAAAGACCGCGATCCCTCTCTAGGTGGATCCCACATACCATCCGTTGCTTCATCCTTGTCCGCTGACTGCATACACGTCTGATTGATCATAGCTGCGGTAACAACCTCCCCACAGACCTGTGCAGGTAAAACTGTCAAGACAGGTTGTACTGTGCCAACCAGGGTGTGCCCTGCTAAGACAATGTCATGGTCAGTTGGGTTTGAGACATCAATGGTGATAACTAGGAGAGTCCCTTTTGTTAAATTTACAAAAGTATCACAAAACTCAAGATCGTCTGGCCGCTCAGGGTTCAGAACTGGTTCAAATATCAGTGTCATATTCTCTTTGAATGGCTGTGCAGCTACACAGCACTCTATTTGAATGGTGCTGTGTTTTGGAACAACCATCCTGTCCCTCTTTGTTTTGGCTGCATATTTACATGTCTGCTCTGCACCCACGGCCTCTATGAACACCCTCACCTTGTTCCTTTCGAAGCTCGGGAAAGCTGTCCTCACCATGCCGACCTGTTTTGTTTTCTCCGTTTTGGTCAAAATGTGCTCAGTGACATTGAAGCCAATCATTGGGTGGGACAGACATCGACCTTTCATCACTAGTGCTAGGATGATGAGTTACTTTGCTCGGTCCATCTCCGAGGCCAGTCTAAAGGTAGTTTCAACCCACCCTAGGTATGGCATTTTAGTTCCATTTGCCGCTGTCACAGTCAAACAATCAGCTGATCTAAAATCTCAGACACGTCTCTCAACAGTGCCGATGGTCAGTATTCCTCTCTGCCTCACTCATCAATCACACAGACCTGCGAACCCGTGTCTCATAGGGCTTGTATTCTATGGCCATGCAAATAACTCAACAAGGCACTAACGGCCAACTGGAGATGTCACTTTACGGTGGAGGTTAGCATGAACTAGCAGTGGTGTGCTTGGGGCATCTTTGGCATTACAAAATGTCCCTCCACGTTCATTTGACAGATAAGTGCAAGTTCTCTTATGGTCAAGCCATTGCTGTTTTTGACACCTCTTGGAGCAATACAATGTTTTCTTACAGGGTGAGCATTGCTGAATTTACACAACTTACACATGAATTTACACGGCTGCAATTCGCACATCTTTGGGGCCCTAGACCAGCTATAGTTAACACCCGTCCCGCGATGGTAACCACTCCCCATTTAAAGGGGGCTCTCTAGACGGTTTAATTCCTCTGATTTTGCACCCTGCTTGGAAATGCTCATCACTCCCACATCGGTAGAAATGTGTACAACATTCATCAATACTTCTCTGTTGGCAGATGAAGCATCGCCTTGGGGCACAGATTAAGCTGTTGTAGTGCGGGTTAGGCCCTGGAAACTCATTGGCGTGAGGGCTTGCGGCTGGTAGTGAGCATCATAATACTGTTTAGAGGCAAACTGTGGTTGCAGTATGGCAGGTGCTTGAGGCTGGTAATAGCGATTGTTAACTGGATGAAACGGCTGGGGAGCTAGAGGTGGCACTGAGCTAGTAGGATCTCTACCTGGCCTCCCATCTGGGAGAAATTTAATGTCTCTTTAATGTGAGCTATCTTTACATTGTGGTTCTTCAAGGAGGCTACATCAGTTCTCAGTTCTTTCAGCTCAGACATCAACTCAGGGGATATTTTCGGTGTGATTTCCTTCACAGAACGCTTGGAGAGCTCAGTGTCCCCTGGTTGAACAACATTCACTGCTGCAGTAGACTGTGCAGCATTGAGTCTTCTTTTATTCTTTCTTTCAGCCTCATTCGTGCATGCAACATTTAACCTCTCTAACAGTAACTCATCAGAGGTCTTGGTGTCCAAAAGAAGAGGCTGTATGTCAATCTTAATACTTTCATTCTGAAGCCCAGTGCACACTGTGTATAGAACATGCTCTGGACTAAAGCCCGATCATATTTGAGCCCCGATTCTGCCTCTTGGGATGCAAACAGCACGTTCTGCTTAAGATCCAAGACGCACATGAGGAAACCCTGCGAAGTTTCTTTGCTATGCTGCGCTTTAGAAGCAAGCTGTTTATACAACTCTGCCACGCTCTTTTCCTGACAGTGGGATCGCAGTATAGGTCTGAGTGTGCAAGCAGTATTTCCTCATCAGAAGCTTTATCAAGAATGAAACAAAAGACCGCGATCCCCCTCTAGTGTATCAATGAAGACATAAGCAATCAATCCAAAATTTTGTATTGAAGGCTCACTTATGGATTGCCGAACAACGGTAAAATACACATTTTCGTACTCCTTAAACCAGTGATGAATTAAAAAAAAAAAATTAACTTGAATTACATGCATTCAACGTAACTTAGAAGTCTAGCCTTGAGGTGTCACTGCATTTATGTAAATACATTATTTCCACTTGTCACAGTTGCACCTTGTGCACACTTTACAGTATACAAGTAAGCCTTTTTGCTTCATGCAATCACAGAACTGTTGGCTTAAATCAAGCTGTTATCAGATTGTTCACCTTATGTTTTCATCTTGTCTTCACAAAAAATCAATAGCAACAAAAGCTTTAAAATACATTGATTTTATAATGCAAAATATGGTTTGCATTGCCACTGAACCTGCTCAAGTCAGTGAGAAGTAGAGGCTGTGTTCATATTGCAGGATGTTGCTGTCTATTTAGCATTATTTCACGCACATGCAAATGAACTCGTCCACGAAAATACGCAGTTTAAAATATGGGGACTCACCAACAGCCTCTCTCTGTGCCTTCCTGAAGCATGTTGTCTGAATGGATTTAATTATGACATGAAGTTAGTTCTGTACATCATCAACTCTCTGGTTTTACAGCCAGCTAGCCATATTCGATAAGTCCCTCACAGCATTGACTCGTGAAATGTAATATGAGTTTTGTGGCTTTTTGGAGTTGTCAATATTTCTGCAGGTCATTGGTCATGTCACTAGTTTCAGTCATTGGCACAGTAAACATCTTTACAGTGAGCAAGATCTAACTTCGACATTGATAGTAAGATTTTTGACAATGTTCCTCGTACAGCCTCCAACTACAAAAGATCGAGGCATTCTATATTTGTCCAATAAAATGAATTAAAAACAAACCCAAAGGCAAAGCTTTAGCTCAGATATTTCACACAGAACATATACACTTGAATGTCCATGTAGGGTCCAGACCTGCAACGAGTCTCAAAACAATGTCTTATGCATATAATGAATATGTTATTAGCTTTTCAGAAATCGGGGCAGTCGCATTGCAGCTGGGCTGGCTTTTGATCTTTGTTTTTCAACACAAGTGGAACAATTGAGCTTGGTCACTAATGCATTTGGGGAAAGAGTAATATTAAGTACCTAAAACTGCAAAAAAGTCAGTGCCATTAAAAAGTATTTGCCCCCTTCCCGATTTCTATTTTTTTTTTTTGCATATTTCTCACACTTAAGGGTTTCAGGTCATCAAACAAATTTTAATAATAGACAAAGATAACCCAAGTAAATACAAAATGAAGTTTTTAAATGATGATTTCATTTGTTAATGGAAAACAAACTACCCAAACCTATCTGGCCCAATGTGGAAAAATAATTGCCCCCTAAACCTAAACCCATCCTTGGTGACAACAACTGCAATCAAGCATTTGCGATAGTTGGCAACTAGTCTTTCACATCACTGTGTAGGAATTTTGGCCCACTCTTTTTTGCAGAATTATTTTAATTTAGCCACAATGGAGGGTTTTCAAGCATGAACGGTCTGTTTAAGGTCATGCCACAGCATCTAAATTGGATTTAAGTCCAGACATTGACTAGACCACTCCAAAACCTTCAGTTTGTTTTTTTTAAGCCATTCTGAGGTGGACTTGCTAGTATGTTTCGGATCATTGTCCTGCTGCATAACCCAAATGCGCTTGAGCTTTAGGTCACAAACTGATGGTCAGACGTTCTCCTTCAGGATTTTCTGGTAGAGAGCAGAATTCACGATTCCATCAATTACGGCAAGTCGTCCAGGTCCTGAAGCAGCAAAGCAGCCCCAGACCATCACAATACCACCACCACGTTTGACTGTTGGTATGATATTCTTTTTATGAAATGCTGTGTTAGTTTTACACCAGATGTATCGGGATCCATACCTTCTAACAAGTTCAACTTTTGTCCCCTCAGTCGACAGAATATTCTCCCAAAAGTATTGGGGAATCATCAAAATGTTTATTTTTTATTTTTTTGGCAAATGTGAGACGAGCCTCTGTTTTCTTTTTGGTCAGCAGTGGTTTTTGCCTTGGAACTCTCTCATGGATGCCATTTTTGCCCAGTCTCTTTATTGTTATTGAATCATGAATACTGACTTTAACTGAAGCTATTGAGGCCTGCTGTTCTTTAGATGTTGTTCTGGGTTCTTTTGAGGCCTCCTGGAAGAGTCGTCGATGCGCTCTTGGAGTAATTTTGGTAGTTTGACCACTCTTGGGAATGTTCAGCACTGTTCCAAGTTTTCTCCATTTGTGGATAATGGCCCTCACCATGATTTGCTGGAGTCCTAAAGCCTTTGACTTGGCTTTATAACCCTTTCCAGACTGATAAAATATCAATTACTTTGTTTCTCATCTGTTCTAGAATTTCTTTAGATTGCGGCATTTTGTGTTGCCCTTTGAGATCCTTTAGCCTACTTAACTTTGTCAGCCAGGTTCTATTTAAGTGATTTCTTGATTCAACAGGTCTGGCAGTAATCAGGCCTGAGTGTGGCTGGTGAAATTGAACTAAAAAAATCTGTTTAATCACAGTTAATTCATGATTTAACAAGGGCGGCAATTACTTTTTCACATAGGGCCGGCTAGGTTTGGATAGCTTTTTCCCCTCAATTAGTAAAATCATTTTGTAGAATCTGAACATTTGGTTAATTAGCTCAATTCAGAGCCAGCAGTAAAATTTTTATAACCTAGGATGTTCCTGCAGCCTGCCTGTGGGGGGTAGCATCTCTGGCTTTGCTCAGCGGGGGGGCGGAGCCACAAAGCCCTGCAGGTCCCGTGTCTCCTAAAGTCTTATCACTGTCCCCACTGAAGTTAAAGTCCAGTTACATTAATCTGTTTAAAATAATCTAAATCTCTGGGAAATTCATAATATGTTTATGTTCAATATCTTGTGAAGAAACCATTTTTATACTTATAATCCAATTAAACTATATAATACTCCATCTTAAGGCTTTTTCATGACAACTGCATCATATTAGTACATATTCTTATCATGTTTGGTCTTGTTATTCTCGGGGGAATCCAAGGAGTTGAATGGAGCATGTTTCATTTCCCTTGAAATTATGGTTCATTCCCTTTGGGAAACTCTTTATAATTGGTCAGATTCCACTCTCCTCTCTATGCTACATGGTTTTATTACCTCAATGGTGGAAAACCCAGATTCGGCCCTCCCTTCCTCCGCCTTGATCGGGGGTGTGGTTTTGGGGGCTTAAAACCAAGAGATTCTAGTCATTAAGGGCCCTATTTTGAGATCTTGCGTGCGGAAGGGTGAGTAGTCTCTTAATTAGGGAGAATCACATGCCGCCTCGCTCCGCATGCCTGGGTCTGAGCATAAGAAACGGATCTAGGTAGGCGGAGAGGGATGGCATCCAAGTTCTTCCCAGGCTCGTGGTGTGGCCTCACTTCCCGTGGTTGGCCTCAAATTTTTCCGGGTGCGAATTTATTCTCTCTTTCTAAATTGTGTGTGACCTGCAATTGGCTTAACGTCGATTTGTTTGATCCAAGTTTTTGCCTACCTGGTGATTAAATTATTGTTATTCCTTACAGCTTTCGTGGTCTCCGTGACTCTTAACACTTGTACATTCTTTCTAGCCACGTCACGACCGGTACTTAGGGGGTGATTTCTTACCTTCCAGACTAGCTAGCTGATACTGTAAGTAGTGATATGCTCGAAGTTGGATTGCAAAGTATGTTTTACCCCTGAAGGGTTTATGTGGTACCGGTCCTGAAGATTTGGCTCTTTAAAGGTACCCCTGGGCGCATAAGCTGGTACTCGGTTACATTTTCTTAAGGGACCCTTGGGTGTACATAAACCTGGGTTTGCGATATGTTTATGCTCAGTGCTACTTTGTTTATACCTAGATGCTACTATCATGGTAATTTCTTCCATCCTCTAGAACTATCACTGAACTAAGATCCGGCAGCAACGCTTATTAACCCTGGGGGCGTTTTGCTGAATGACAATGGTTTTCGCAGGCGAGTCTCTAATGACGTAACTGCCTCGAGATTCACGTATGCTGTCCCCAAACTATAAATTCTAGATTTTTAACGAGGATATAAATAAATTTGGTATTCTTAATGTATTATGGAGTCATATTGATTGTAACCGTTGTGTTTTTTTGCCCCGTCTTTGGACAGAGAAAAATACCCATTTTATTGAGATTCACACCGGCCAGGAAGTTGCTTGAATTAACGCCAGCCAAGAAGAACACATGAAACTTTCAGCCCTCTACAATGTCCATCCTTGCTATTGTTTTGTGGGGTTCTACAATTTAAAAACTGCATTTTGTTGTTACTTAGGTTATCTTTGTCTAACATTGAAATTTGTTTGATGATCTGAAACATTTAAGTGCGAAACATATGCATTAAAAAAAAATCAGGAAGAGGGCAAATACTTTCACGGCACTGTATGTTTGAGACCTGAGGCCTGTAGAGTGCTTGATAAGCAATTTCTCTGGGAATTGCATGGTCTGACCTTAGGGTGAATTAGCAGGGACGTCCACTTCTGGGCTGATCGGCAACTGTCGTGAATGCTTTCCACTTGTGAATAATCTTCATCACCGTAGAATGATGAATTTCAAATTGCTTGGAAATGGCCTCATAACACTTCCTAGATTTATGGGCAGCTACAATTGCTTGTATCAGACATTGCTGATGTTTTTCCCTCCTGGCATTGTGTTAGCACATGCTCCAGACCAGCAAAGCGCAGAAACCTCTGCTTTTTTGGAGATGGTCACATAGATGATCAATTAATCAAGTGTACTTTATTGGCTGTGCCTTCTTAATTTCAATGGAAGCAGTAATGATGTACTTAGTTTTTCACAAATGGCTTCTTCATGTTGACTGAATTTTTGTAAGCTAAATAATGGAATGGTGGAATCTGTTGTGTGCTGTTTTACATCTGAGGTTAGATTTACATGATTTTAGGACCTGATTAGAACCAGATGATTTTTTTTTTAAAATTATGTCCTGATACTTAAAACCATGGAACTACAAGAAGGCGCACTTTTTTTTTTCTCATGACTGTAATTGGATTTTGCTTTGTGGATGGTTGAATGTCTAGTTCAGTTGAAGTAGATCTTTTTCAGGCCAGTTTTTCAATCAGTGCAACTGGCAGCTGAGTTTCATCAACAGCCTTGTGTGGTTTGTACTCGCTGGTAATGCATGGGTAATGTTCCTCTTTGATGAGTACAGTGTGATCTGAAGCTAGCCAATTTGCTGTAATGCTTGCTTTTCCAAGAAATAATAAATGAATAAACAAACAATAAAAAAATCACTAAAAACTGTTCCTGTGAGGTACAATTCAGGAACCACTCGCGAGAGACAGAAATCCAAAAAAAGTATGCCTTTAATGGGGTTCGAGTCAAAGCCAAAAAACACAGGAATTGCCAAGCCACAATACAAAATCCTAATACAGTGTTGACTAGACAGGCAGGGGTCAGAACCAGTAAGACAGATGAGCAGAGGTACAAAAACGATTGGCAAAAAGTCGTAGTCAATGAACAAAGCCAAGGGTCATACATAGGGCATCCAAACACAGAAATCGTGGTCATACAAAAATGGGTCAAAATCCAGACAGACAAAAACAATACAAAAAAAGCAATGGCAAGAATCGAAATTGGACAATCCAGTAGAAGAGAAACAATACTCAATGGCATACAAGGCGCTCTGCACAAAGAAATATTGATCAATGTTCTGACAAGAGCTGCGAGGGAAATGACTGCTTAAATACACATAGGGGAAGTCACGTGCAACAAAGGGAGAGCGGGTGAATTGGATCAAACTAATTACACAGGAATGAACATGAGGAAGTTCCTGATTACAAGAAATTGGCAAAAGCCAAAATGCGGACAGGGATCACAGAGACAGCCTACTGACAAACATACGGCTCCAGTTAGGGAGTTCTACTGTGCACAGAGTGAGAGGCAGAACAGTAATTATCCAGGTGCAGAAAAATCTGCTTGAAGCGCAGCAAGTAAATTGAGTGAAGGCAAGGGGTGGAGACTAGAGCAGAGTGAGTGCTGAGAGCTTGTTAGTCAATTAGTATTGTGCAGCTATACTATCCCTAGTGCTTGTTAGTAAGTTAGTATTATAAACAATGTTAGCCTTGGTTTGTAAGTTTAACTAAAACAACAAACTGTTAGTATTGTTAGTAAGATAGAAAAGCAAGGTGAAGGAAGTAAATGATATTGGAAGGAATGGTTGAAATCCCAGAAACCATGAAATCACCTGAAAGTGTGGCACACAATACTTTGGCAGTGAGTGATCACATGACAAAAGAGCAGACAGGGGGAGACAAAGTGCAATGCATGGTATAAGACAAAACATGGACCGGATTATAACTGAGGGAATAGACTATGGGAGAATATGCAGGAATAAACATGAACTGAACATGGCATGGATCAAGACATGGCAAAAAATGAACAGAACAAGGCAGAATCATAACAGTTGCATTACAGAAGCAGACTCTACTTGTGGCTTTGTGTGGTTTTAATGGAGGATTGCTCCTTTACATCCCACATGAAAGAGACAGATGTACTTTTGTGATGTGTTTTGATGACATTTATCATTTTTTCCTTTCATGCTGGATGGCTAAATCATGCAATCATAATATCTTGGCTCTTAGCTTCGTCCATTTATTTATGAAAAGGTCATTTGAAGCACAGTAAATGTAAAATTACGCCCTCAGTTTAAAGCTTGTGTCACTGACTCTTATATTGTGTCTCATGTCACAAAAAATGGTTTTTGTTGATTCTGCCTAATATACTGAAGCAAAAGACTAGGAAATGTGCTGGCAAAGTGTCCAGCAGAGAGATATCACTCTGTTATGTTGGTGTGCAGCAAATTCATCTTTCACAATGTAATGACACAGGCTGCAAAAAATACTGTCATTTGATGGCCATTGCCTCGGTATCTTAGTTGACTGAGGCAGCTGGATCAATGCCTATACTGTAACTTCATATTGTGAAGTGTAATGGTGAAATTGCCATAAAACTCATTTTTCTCTGTGACAGTTGGTTTTGCCTCAAAATTTATTCTGCTTGAACTGAACACGTACCATAAAGTTCTTAAACTGGTCTAAAAAAAGTTTGTCCTCTTGTTACAAATTGCGCGAAAGGAACTTTTCATTAACAGTTGAAGTGGTAAATTCATTAAGCGCATGCTTTATGATTTTTAGATGAAAAGGTTTTTGATGGTGTGCAAGAGAGTCCCAACACCCATGAATAAATATGTTTATTCTTGATGTATTTTATGTGTTAAGTTCAAGGCAAGCCCAACTCTAAGACCTGGGCCCCTGTTACAGGAAACTTGGCCATGGCCAATTGGTGGCAGCAAGAATGATCCGGTAGATTATGTCTTATTGATAGGCACATATTGGGGTGCATTTTGACAGTTTTATTGCTTGGAAGTGACAATGATTGTTTGCTTAGTATGTATCTCATGTTTAGGAGAAAATTGACGCATCAGAATAAAGATCATTCTTGGAAAGAAGAAGCTGTTCATGCATGACCTTAGACAACTAACACCCCCAATTTTGCAATATTATACCTCAGAACAATAATCCTACTGTGAAGAAATAACAAAACAGGTTACTTGTGGTGTAAATGTCATGTAAGTGTTTGAAATAAAATTATCCTGGAGAAACAATTCCTCGCAGAAGATAAATTCCTCGTCGAAGATTTGATTCCTTGAAAACCCTTGGTTCTAAAAGGGTCAAAAGTACCGTACTGAGATCACAACAATATTCTCCCGCAAAAAAAAGTGTCCCATGAAGTTAGGGTCTTACTGAATTCAGCGACTCAATCCCTCAACAGTGAGTTGCCAAACGCAAATATTAATGAGTTTTTATACCATAATTTATGCAGCTAATAAAAAAATTGGAGTGTTCTGGTGAAGACCGAAAACGTGACAAATTGTGTTGAGCAGTCGTTGAAACATGCCTCATTAGCGATAGGTTTTTATCAAAGAATTTTCTACTTTTATAGCTAATTACGTTCGACAGGATAAACATATATATAGCCTATATTAAATGACGGTTTTCTCCCCGGCTACGGATGACTTCGCAAATACAGAATATGCAAATAATGAAATATAACAATGCTGAAATGATAACATTGGCACTGAACCTTCTGAACGGACGCCTGCCGATTTTAATTTACAAGAAAACCTGCATTCGTTCACAGAAGGCGACATAAAAAATGTTCCAGACACATTCCTCTCCCAAAGAAATAGAAATATATAATCAATAGCAGCTCTTGATGTTGTGTATGATATCAACCCCAATGTTTCTCAGCAGCCGTTGGGATGTATATATCATGTAGCCTATATCATATCATAAGCCTCTATGATCCCCACGCCCAGGCGGGATGAAACCATTCCTCGTTTCGCACGTCTTTACCCTTCTCTCTGAGCATCTGCGGGGCTAAAATGTAGACGGTCCGAACAGGCAATCTAACGTCTTGACTGAGCGGCAGAAATCGACGCAAAGGATGCTACTTACAACACTGAATGGGCACATGACGATTCCTGATACGACATTGCAGATCAATTGGTTTTTAAACAAAGCAACTTTATGAGCCATAGGCATTATTTTGGTGAACAATTCTCAGTGTTTATTTGTGGCATTTTCATTGTCGCACACGTGCAGCCCATTTGGAAGTGACAATCATGGGGTTGAACTGATGTTATTGTGAACTAGTTGTAGACATGAGTATTTATCAAAGGCACCTATTGATCGGAGTGACACCATTTAATCATTTCCATTGTGCGCATGTTGTAATGTTAACCTGCCCAGCAAGCTGACGCACCAAGGCAACGCTGCGCGTTTCACAACATTCATTGTGCAGCCTAAATGCAATACCCCGCATAAATACAACAACAGCTTTAACAGTAGATTCAGGCCATTTTCTTGGTAGTGTAGTTGGGGAATATTACTCGATTTCAAAGGAATGGTCAATTTCGCAGAGAGCAGCTGTTTAAGAAAAGCAAGTGTGCACCAACCATTCGTCTAGCCCTGGAACTTTGTAGTAAGTTCACTTGGTGAAAGTTTGTCAAAATTATATGCGTTAATAGTAGGCTATGTGGGTCTATTTTTCTGCCTTTCAATGGCACAAATGACAAAGTGAACCGGTCTCTAAAATAAAATGGAATTCCCTGGGCATGGGCTGGAAAGGAACAGTTATTCTTCACGTGAGATTTCAGATCAGATGTTCATTGTTCTGCGTGGTTTACAATTATCATTATCTGAATTTTCAAGAACTTTTGATTGGCACCTCTAGTGTATCTGAATATTCATTGTTTCAATCAAGTCATGGTAAATGATAAATATAAGTGTACTCCTTCATTACAGTGGTAACCTTTAGGTATCAAGAAATGCGCTATGTTTAATAGAATGAGAATTTCCGTTATATTAGAAAAATATAAATACATAATGTATGCAATAGGGTAGGACGTATTGCAGTTACTTCTACTAGGATTAAATATAAATTGTACTATTTCAGCATTTCAAATCATAAAAGGCTTTGTTCACATTATATTCAAAATAAAAGTAGTGGCTCCTGATTTTAAAACCTGGCCAAAACTGGATTTCTGAGTTCATATTCGTAGCAGTATGACCCCTATTCTAATGAATGACAGCCATTCATTAGAATAGCAATGGCATCTTGTGATTCAGAAATTTTTATGTTCAGAATTTGATTTCAACAAGGTGAGGCAACTAAAACATTATTAACAAACTTCTAGTGGTCATTCTGCTTGTGCAGCATGCCAAAGAGAGCGCTGGTTTTACTTCTGGATGTTCTGCAAGGCATACTTGCAAATTGTGGAAAGTATTTGCATGAATACTTGCGATGCAAATGAACATTTTCTGTTAGTTTTCTCCAGTGAGCCCCCTCATTTGTCCTTATTTCCAGTCAGTGTCATCCCTAGAAGCTATTCTGGGCCAATGAGGGCTGCTCCAATGCCTGGCAAATGCCCAGTTCCCTCTGAAGTGCCCTTAGGGTCCCAGCTGTTCTGGAAGCGACAATTGGCTCTCTTTGTGGACTCTTTAGCTGTTTAAAGGACTGGAATATAGAAAAACTATTTAGGGAGGACTAGAGGAGGCTTGTGAGGGGGCATATGGCTGCAGAGTTGGTCACTGACTATCTGATAGTAGCATGTAGGAGCTTGTGGGGCCATATGAACAAACAGGCCCTGTATGAGCAGCCAAGGCTCACTGTACAGTATAGGAATGGTACAGTCCAAAATGAGCACCCCTACATATTAAAGATACATGGGAGTGCCCCTTTGCAGGGCTTGCTGGGAAGAAGAAGAGGACTACATGATTGTGGATTGAGAAGAGGGAGACATTGAGAGAGAGACTGTCAAGAGGTAAGGAAGCCTTGTTTCTTGCTTATCATGGCATCTGGGAATGGACTGGGGTACATTGAGACCCTATGGGTCAAATTTAGTGGAAGAAAAGTGGTTTTATCAGGTTATATGTGGAGTTTGATCACTATTTTAGAGAGGGGAGGGAAAAAACATTGTGCTTAGCTTAAAACAAGGAAATGGAGAGACGGATAGGGGGAGCCATAGCTAGCCAGGGAAGGTGGCTTGATGCTTCTGACTTGCTAGAGTGATTGTGTGATCTGTTGCCACTCAAAATATTTACCTTGCTCAGGAAGTAGCTCTCATTGTTGTCTTTTGGCTTGATTAAGTAACTTCTGTTGGTTGTTTGTTGGTGTCAGTACTTCTGTGTATAGGAAAAGTGGTCAAACTGTCTGTCAGGCATAGCACTGTAAAGAATGAGAGGAAACAGCCAGGTTAATGAACAGGAAGGGAGTATGCCACTCCGAACAAACAATGAATATGAAAATAATTCAGTGTGCAAAGCAGTTTGTGCTGAATTGATGAAATTAAATGATCTGATTAGCCTTGCACTGTATTAAGATAGGGAGCTTTCAAAATGGCTGCTCCAGTGTAGAGCCAGTGCAGCAAGGCACTGCCCACTTCCTGATTCAGACATTGCATGTGTAGCTGTATTTACTGGCTTACTTTTCATGAACTGTGTGGCTTTCTCTCAACAAAATAACTTTAACTGTTAAAAATATGTATTTTATGGTAAATATTATGGAAATTAAGTAATAGGGATACAGGATACAGCCCCAGTGTAACTGAACAGGATGCAGGAGTGTTGTTAGGACTTGCTCCTCAAGGCTTAACTCTTAGCAGTTGAAGTCAGAAGAACATGTTTACCTTGGCTATGTAAACTACTGCTGGTCCTCCTCAAGGATATTTAATATCAGTAAACATAATCAAAGAAAGTCCTAATAATCAAAATCATGTGTCAAGTGGTAGCTCAAATTGACAGATTCCACCACACAGTCTTTATATTCCTTCATACTGTCTCAAAAACCTCTGAATAATTCAATTTGTAAATAATAAGTTTAAGTGTGATCTTTGGTGGCATGCATGCTATTGGATATCAATGTAATTAATTTGTTTTGGCACATGAATGTAATTATGTCAGGCCAATTGTAATTTTATTGTGATGCATTGTATAAATGAAATTTGCCTTTGAGTATGATGGAAAAGTTATTCAGTTGTCCTGAAGGCTGAAATTATACCAGATTTGGTAAGTGTTAACCCTTTCCCTGCCATTGCCTATCGGCTGGAGTGGAGAGATGAATTCTGGATCAGGAAGTCATATCTTTTGATTTCTTTTGCTGTAACAAGATGAAAGCATTATTAAAAGATCAATAATAATAAATTAGACCATTACTTTTCAGATTATTATAACAAATATCCAACCTAATTGATTAATTACCTCATTCAATTTATATGCTTGGGTCATTTTTTCTAAAGAATCAACAATTGCAATGCATGCCGTGATTAAAGGGTTAAATGGGGCCTCAAATAAAGAGAAGTTTATGATTGGCCAAACAACCTGTACTTGCACACATAAATAAAACATTAGGCAATGTATTACTCACCTTCAACCAACATTAATCTGTTTTTCCCCCGATCGCATAGATAATCAAACATGGAAATTTCATGCATGGGAATTTATTACACAATCCATGATAATCAATACCGACTCAAATGATTTAAAAGAGTGTAATGAGAATATGCTACAGTGCAGTATTATTAAAATTACAGTGCTTTACATCTGACAGTTTAGACTGTGGAGAGAGGAAAATCAGAAAGTTGCTGCCCTCTGTGGTGGAACTACACTATGGGCTCAGACTGAAACTGAATGGGAGTGCTGAAAAACCAAGCATTAAAACTATCCTCGCTGTGCGACTGCTCCTGGGAAACCAGCATCTTTATCACAATGTGTGTCTCTCATTGACAATAACAGAAGTCTGCTTTTGTGGTGAGAGATTCCATGCACACTAAAACAATGCTGTTTCATGGGTCATATACTGAATGAATTCCAAACCATGAGTTCAACTCATCCATGTCATGAGCATTCTTCATAATATATCAAAACACTAATCTATTTCTTTAAAGGCTGATGGGTAAAGTCTCACTGAGTATAACATTGTTCACTCATAAACATCTATACCTCAATAAGACTGGATTCTGCATTAAAACTTCAACTTTCCATGGCTAGTTGTATACTGATCTATGTCACAGAAGGTGGAATATTGCAATGAACTGTACAGTTAACTTAAAAATGGAGTGGGTTATGGTGAATGGTTGTTCATGCTTTCTCCTTCTGAAGTCCCTCAAAGTCTGTGCCTTTCACTGAACGTCCCGCCCATTGCCTGCTTCTTTCCGCTGATCACATTCTAGCAGATTTAACTGTTGCAGAGGACATACCTTTTCAGTCTCCTTCTGAGCAGTTCTTTAGCCCGCAGCCCCTGGCTGTGCTGTGACTCTCAGCTCTCCTTGGTGCTGAAGTACTGCATTCGCCCTGTAATGGCTGCCTCAAAAGAGTTAACTTTTACACCTAGTTTGCTCTTGCTCGTGATCATTCGCTGTTGTGCTGGCCTGGTCGTTCTGTAGCTCGTAATTTGATCCCTTTAAATAATATCCTTAAGAAATGTTTGCAGACTTACACCCATTTCTGTAGTCAAGATGACTTCCTTCTCAAAACTGTAGCAAAGCTTACAATCTCTCTTCTCTGCTAAGTGTTAAATCTGAGCTCTTCTGTGGTACAATTGTACTTTGTTATTATGAATCCAGAACAAGCAGGAAGTAAAGAAGAAGGTTTAACTCTCATCTTTGTTTTTCCTTCCTCTGGCCCTCCTCTTCCTGTTGAAGCTTCTATACTAGTTCGTTGAGACAGGAAGTTCCATCATATACGAGAATCAGTTTGAATTCCTGGCTGAGAACTGGGTGAACTGTTTTAAAAAGTCCAGAACCTCTGGACTTGTGTTGTTTTCCATTGTCAGATTGTGTTTTGTACACATTTACAGAGATTAATTATATTGTAATTCACACTATATCTCACAGTGCAAACCCATCTGTCATGACTCTTACATTCTCTGAAATACTAGGGCCCCTACGCATAAAATTTCCCAGAGTAAGAGTGCTGCTCTGGGATTATATTTGTCTGATCACTTTTCGTAGATATGGCGAGGAGGTAAGCCTCAGAGACTGATTTTATATCAGACCTCCTTTTGAGTAGCTTTTTGAGTATTGGCCAATATCTTTGACTGATAAATATCAGGGTTATAATCTTGCAATATTGAACTCAAAGTTAATTTCATGATCTCTTCTCTATCAGTAAACCAGGACAAATTACATGCTTTGTAATGTCCTACTGTACATCGTATCATAATGATGATTTTTTTTTTTTTTTTTTTTAACATTAGAGACAATATTAGAATTAACTGGTTAAATTATTCTGTTAAGAGCTGAAATATTCAAAAAGCCACATTAGATGCACTTGCACTAAAATTAAAGAGGATGCTATTTAATTACATTGTTTAATAATCAAAGCCTATTTGAATGCATTTGAATACAAACTATAATATATGCAATGATGGCAATAAATATCTTTTTTTTTTTTAATACAGATCAATGGCTTGAAAGCGACAGTTTCTTTAGTCATTGACATCTTTGTTATCAGTTTACTTGGGCTTCTAAAGGCCTCTGTGATTTAGAAAATAAGTCCCTGTTTCTGAACATCACATTTCTACCACCATTGGAATACAAGCAGCTGACTGGTCTGACTCATGAGCAGCTGACAGATAGTACTGCTGCCCCCCGGTATCTGGATTTAAAGTTGTTTACTGCCTTTGAATGCATTTATAAGCCATGCTACTATTTACAAAACACCATGTTTTAGCCATCTTTTTTATTCTTATATAATGAGGATTATTGCCTTCAATTCTGTGGAGACCTGGCATGCCAATCAGCGAGCTACAAGTCCACTGAAGATATGTTGCAATTATCAGTTTGTAGAATGTTTATTTGCTGTTTATAACACTGGATATGAGCTGGCATTATGATAGTATTGCTATTGATTTTTTTTAACTTGTTATCACTGAAATGCTCCTTAATTAGTTAAAGTTTGATGCAATAACTTTTTGTGACTAAATGTTTCTGTGCATCATAGCTGGTACCTTGTTCACAGCACACCCCTCAAATGTAATAAAATCTAGTAAGTTAATTCCTTTGAATTGGTTTAATACGTAGAGAGTTTTGTCGCAATAGTTCTCTGGAACTCTGTGACCGATACCAGGAAGTAAAGCTCACCTGAACTACGGTTGCAATTACATATTCAAGACAGACAGGTTACTGCAGGGAACAGGCCTTCCTGCTGCCTGTTCACTTGCAGCTGAGCTTCAATTTTACATGAAAAAATGTTGTTTAAGTGCAAACTAATTTCTTGCATGTGCAAGCGCCATGATGTCATTCATCTCATTCGACAGAATTCAATGAAAACTGTGTTTTTTCATGTTTTCATGGATTGATGGAAGCCTTCACTGTATTATCTAATTGCTGATTTATCAATATAAAAGACTAGTCATTTTTTTCAAAACTAAGGTGTTTTACTGTGGTATGTTGCATAGTCCTTGTTCTGGGTTCATTCAAAATGCCTATGTTATTTAGAATCATGACACCCCCCCCCCCCACTCCCACCAAACAGATGTTTTTGAAACAATACATGATGTATTGTAACAAATCACCGTGGCTAGTTTAGGATAATACTTTGAGTTTCTTTCCACTCTATCATTTAAAAAAAATTAATGTCTAATGACTCAGTAAATGTACGTATTTGCAAGACAAAAGCCACACTTTCAATGTAATGTGTAGAAAGCAACACAAAAATAGTACTACAGAAGTGAATTGGATATAAACATACGCTTTGAAATATTGCCTTGTATTGTACAACATGAATACAAATAAAATAGTGTGCTGTGCACGAAAAACATTGTGTGTATATATGTGTGGGTGTACATGAAATAAACTATTTGCACTTGCCAAATTCCTTTTCATTACACAGATTTTATTTTTATGCAGAAATGAGTACAATATAAACAAGAGCAACAGTTCTCCAAATGAAACAACTCACCCTTTTCTGTGCTCAGGACTCTCAACTGTCAAAGTCGCCAGCCAGTCTTCAGCTGCTTTCACACCAGAGGGCATTCGCAGGTGTTCTTCACAGCAATCAAGAAGAGACCGTCACCTGCACACAGAGAAGACGTAAGGGACTGTGTTTCAACTAACTTGTATTGTTGATGAATTAGTGATCCTCACACAAATAATTTGTGCCCTGTCTAATACTGATGAATCCTCAGCTGGTTAATGTGGTCAGATTGTCCATTTAAAATTACCAGAAGAGTAAGCAGTTGTCTCACTTTGGGCGTTTTATTTTTTGATTTAAGAGAAAAGTGCTTTCGCCACATTTTTGAGCCATTCAAGTTGCATAAAAACACATTGTAGCTATCGAGCCAAGGCCATCCTATAAGTATTATAAATGGGAAAGGGGCCCGAGTCTTTTTTCTCCAGTTTGGAGACAACAAATCATGATGTTTGGCTGCGTAAGAAGCACCTAAGTCTGGCGCTTTGGTGCTAAAAGTGCCTTATCCAGGTAAGAACAGTTGTAATATGCAACTCACAAGCAAACTGGCAGACGATTGAAAGCCTTGTCTGGTTGTATCTTAGAGCCAAAAAGAAAAGGTGAACTGCTATAAATTGAAAAAGCACAATGGCAAAAGAGCACTAAATTTGTATTTGTAATATTATGATCTATATCAGAGCAATAGAAGCACTCAAGTCTAATAATTCAGTGCAGTGGGTTTGCAGGCTTAAATTGGGTTATACCTGTTGAATACAAATACCTAAAATCTAGATCTATCAACTGATCTATTCATGTTTGTTTCTGTCTCTTTATCTGTCTGTCTCAGCAAGACTTACATCCAGAAGCTTTGGATTAATTATAGTTACAAGGTTTAGTTTTATTTCATTTTGATTGCTGGCTGCCGTTAGTATGATAATGTCTGCAGAGACTATTTATATACTGATGCACATGCATGTCTTTTAGAACAGAAAACTGTACTTTTAATTGGGATGGCAGTTACAGTTGTTGCCCTGGCAGTGTGTTGGAGATTATCTATCTGTTACTGAGCAAAATAAATTTTGAATACATTTTCTAATGCAATACTTACTGCCCTAACATCGCCAGAAGTATTTTCTTTCTCAATGGAACCTGCTTTATTATGGATATTATAGCCACATTGTTGGCTGCTGCTATAAATGTTGCGCTAAGAATGCAAGAGAAGGCATTATTGTGGCTGAAGTATAATAAGGTTCTATCTGTCCTAGAAAAATATCAATGACCATAGTGCAAAACCTCCTGTCAGCAGAATTTTTCTGATTGGCGGATTTCACTTTGGATGAGCTGGCTTCCTTGTTCTCATCATCCAAAGTGAAATCCGCCAATCAGAAAAATTCTGCAGATAGGAGGTTTTGCGCTTTGGTCATCGATATACCCGATAGAACCTTACTGAAGTCAAGTTATAAGCTATATATGCTTTCAATTCCCAAGACCATGAGGTACAAAATATCTACCTACATATTTGTTTCATCTGCTTATGACTAACCTATTGTATAATAATTCTAATGACCACATGATTGAATGCTTTCAACTTACGGAATTTTCATTGTTTTGAAAACCTTGTTTTTCTGAGGTGTAATAAATTCATTCAGATTGAAATTTTTGTCTAAAAATACTTTTTCTGAAATTTTTGTTTAAAAATACTTTTTCTGATCATGTTCTTTTCCAGTTTTTAGCCAGCAATATCCAGGTCTTAGCCAGCTGCAAAAATTCCCAAAACAAAAATGACCTAAAGTCAAAATTTTTGAGATTTCAAACTGTATTCATAAACTTCAAATATTAAGGATTGCTAAACACTGTGTAGAAATATTAAAATTTTATTTGACAGATGTTATGGATCCATTACATTTTCAGACCCTATTTTGTCAAAATCAATATTTTATGACCTCAGTAGTTTCAGCAGCAGTGTCTTCAAATACTATAAGGACACTCCAATCTGGTACATCATTTGCACTGCCTCACTACAATCCTTTTAAGATTCCTAAAAGAGGGAGTTTTGTTTTGCAGTGCTGTGCTTTACTGTGTTTTGCACTAATTTATCTTTTTAAAAATTTAGGAATATTGTTTTTGATATTAAATGGTGGCCAGTATATTTTCAAAAGGCAGAAAATGGTAGTTCTTGTATAGTCCCTGCCCTTTCTTCTGCTCTCGTCCAATAGGTTTTGTGCTTATATGTGCAGCTGCAAAGAGTATAATATTCCCTTTCAGTGAAATGGTGGTGAAAAGAGCAGGGAATTCTAATTATGAAGATACTGACTAGCAGCTCTTATGTAGTGTGAGGTACAGCTGTCTAGAGGAGACAGGTGCTGAACAACCTTCTTTTTTTTCTCTGCATGAAAATTATGGCAACTCACTGACACACTCTGATAGGAACAGCTGTCAAAATGAACTGCTGCCTCTGATGGCTCAAAGTGCCAGTTGCTCATGGCAAAGGCATTTGGTCTGCCAGCAGAAGTCGTTAATCTCCTAACTGTCCTATGATTGTATTAGTGTAACTCCGAAACATTGTCTAGTGCCTCTGCTTCTAAGGAAAACTGGTCAGAGGTTTATTTTTTCAATTCTATGTAAAAGAATTTAGCAATGGCTGGTATACAATACTGCCGAAAGGCTAAGGGTCTGATTTTCCATTTAGATGGTGCAGAAAACCTTTAGCAAAGCTAAGAACATACATGTGCTAAAGCAGATGATTCTTTATGATATTTTTACCACTGTTGTAGACTTTGTAAATGTGAGCTAAAAGTTTTGACATATTCTCAAAGTCGTAATCAGCCCCTAAAACACAAATATGTATTTTTAGTTTACTTTAGTCTAGTCGACTGAGATTTGATGACTGACTGTACTTTAATTAAAGTAAGTTAAAATTTTAAAGAAATTATGCAATAAAGCTACCTCATGAATAAATAATGTAAGAAAGTACAAACAGACATCTAGAGACTATGGGTGAGCTGGTACAGTGTGAGAATATGTGGGAAATTTCAACTTGTAGCCATATTCATAGATCTGATATGTTCTCTGAAACCATAACACAGGGTTCCTGCTCATTTTACAATGTCAAATTCAAGCACTTTTCCTGCATTTTCATACTTTTCCAGCACCATACAGCTGGAAATACAGTGTAGATGGCACAAGTCTAAGAGCAGCATTTTTCCCTAACCCAATCAGCATTTTTCATGTGTGAGTCACTCTCATGTCACTGTCCAAAAATGGCGTGGAGGGCGGGTCTGTCTTGAAGAGAGGGAAGTGAACTGCCCAAAAACAGCAGTGGTAAGAAACAGCAACAGGCACTAAACAGGTAAGCTATCGAAACTAGCTCCTTAACTTTCATAGATGAATGTTGAATGTTTTTGTTTAAATTTAAATTACATTCTCTTTATAATACAATCTGTTTTGTCCTCATTTTTGATGAGGATTTTAGTAACTTATGAAATGGCGCAAAATGTTATGTATGTTGTGGCATTTAGACAAGGTAGCTGCTCTGCTGCTAAACTGACGGTTTTGTTGAATGTTTTTGTGTATGAAGTGACACTCCCTTCCTGTCTTAAAAAACTTTCTTTATTTTATCTCACCCTGCATGTTGTAATGTGAAATTCCGGAGTTTTACAGAAGAACTGAATAAACATTCTATGCTTTTCAAATGAAATAGCACCCTGTATAAAGGAATAGGGCATTTTAAGTGCTTTTCAGGCTGCTTCTTATTTGCATTTGTTCCTCTCACTAACTTGAGGTTCACAAAGAGTATCAATGGGTTTGTTGTCCAGTACCACAGCAAATTGGTGGCAGTTGCTGGGTTGGGTGTGGGTTTAATGGGGCTTGTGATTTGAGTCTTTACTTTTCAGGAATAAGGGGTTTAATTACACCAAATAAAATACCATTTGCAATCTAAAACACGCCAGATAACATACAGTCCAGTGACTTATGTGATCACATTCCTGCTTCACAGGTGCAGATACAGGTGCTAGTCCGAAAATACGTGAAATGTTGAATGGATATGCAGTACAGAAATTGGTTCCAGGACTGATCTTGTCAGTGTCTGTCAACCAAGTCCTGTTTCTTCAAACTTGAGTCATGGAGCAGTGTTCCAAATTCAGGGTATAAACCCATAATGCTGCCAATGGCCACTGAAAATATTTTTAGAATAGCAGAAAAATGTTGCTTTCACAGGACAGAGTTATGGAGTACTAGATACATATTGACAACAACAAAAAAAAACTGAATTAGTATATTTTTGACGGGTTATTTAGTATTTTTTCATTAAATATGGGAAGAATTAAAGAGGGAAGAGTTAGATTGAATCTTTCAATTTTTACTTTCACTTAATATCTATTAGGGTTTGTCAGATGTATTATATTCATTATACACCAACGGTGTTTGGATTGCACTCACACATTTTATCTCTTCTCTCTGCTAAATCCACAATACTCATATCATGCCATATTGTTCCTGCTGTGTGCTGCATTATTTTACCTGATATAATGACCACAATACATAGCACCTTAATCTTCAGACGTCATGCAGGTGTAACTGTATGGAATCAATTATCATAGTTTGCAGTTGTATTCACTGGCAATGTAGGTGATTGAAACTGTGACTGAATTTTCAAAATCATATGAGTCATTACATAAATATAACAAGAAGTCAGTACTCATTTATTATGCTGTTAATATGTAATACTGAAATACTAATAGTTTCAACAGTTTAATCTTGCTCATTACAAACAAACTTAAGCATTCAAAAAGTGAAACCACTGACTTCTCTTTGAGTGAGGAATTTATTTGGTATGAGTAATAAAACCATAATTTGAAACAAACAAGGTCCAATCCTATTACTTCCTCATTCTTTACTATACTTACATTCGTTACTATATGTGGTGGTTCAGAATGTCATTTATTTTTTCAATACGTATGTCAGATTTGTCTTTAAATGTCAGTTCTATGTAAGTCTTATCCCATGTCCTGGTTTAGACTTGATTAAGGCTCATATTAGTAGGTCTGGTTCCCAATTTGAACCCATAGTGTCCTGTAACTTTTTCATGTAGTCTCTTTCAGAACTGGACAGCAACCAGATTGTCTGTGGCTATGGTAATAATTAGGCTGTTTGTGTTTTTTCTGAAATGGTATGCTCATGACATTATTGCATCTAATTATTTTTAGTCATCATGAGGTTGAAAGACCCTTAGAATTTTTAAGGATTTACCCCACGATTGTTATTTGGTATTTACTTTTCCAAGTAAGTAGGCTGCCTTAGCATATCTGATGACGTGCTACATTAAGCTCTGAATCGAGCTCAGTTAGTATAAGTTAGTCCTTATCGTTTGTTCTGAACCAAAAGTAGCATTTATTTTACAGTTGAGGCATTGCATGATTTTTGATGAAAGCAAACAATAGTTTCTAATGTAGGTTTTAAATGGAAAAATGTTGCATATAACAGATGTACATTACCGCTCAATTTTTTGCTAATATTAGTGATCTTCACTGAGATTAAGTGGAGGAAACCTTTCAGTGCAGCAAGCCGAAGAGCAAAGACCTGAAACTTAAATCCACCGGACAAGCTTTACAGAAAGAAAATGACAAGCTGCAGAGTTGCCAGCTCAAAGCAGCTGTTGGAATTACCCAAATCATTATGAAGTATTTCGCCACTGAAAAAGAATGGCCTTTTCATAAAACTTGGGCATCTTTGTAACGGAAAGGTGACATTTTTTTTTTTAAATTGGTGCTACATGACCAGAGATGATGGAGAATACGGGCTGTGGTTCTCCATTTCAATGAAAAGGTAGAAAATGAACAATAACCACGATGCACTCGATACTTTGCGTTCAAAGGCCACTACTATTGCTGAAGTGTAAACTTACACTTCCCCAAACTCTTATAAACAGCCAGTCAGAACTACTACTGTGACTAAACTGCGATAGCACCGGCAGGTACCAAACTGGGGCAGTGTATGTTCCAATGTAGTCTGCGTCTCTTAAATAAAAACGTGTATTGCACCTTTATTGCGCTATTCCACTTCCTGATGTATGTCTCCAATGCTCATCTGTCCTTGTACGGCCCAAGGCTTTTGTGTAATGTTTCACATGCATCTGCCCCTTCATCTACGGAATTAGCAACTTTATCCAAAAACAAAATGTGCCCCTTTGAAATTCGCTGCAACGCATTGACTACACTTCTTTTTCCATCCGAGTACAACACACATTTACTTCAGCGGCAGCACCAGTTGTCCCCAGCTCGAAATAACCACAAATGTCTAAGCCCATCATTAAACTATTAAATTCTTGTTCTTCCATATCTTCAGGAACATTGCTTTCAGCTGTAGTATTCCAGAGGTTGTAGATGGTAGACAGGATGTTGACAAAAATAGTCTTCCACGTGACACAAAAAGCCTCATCTGGTGAACAATTAGAGGTAAATGAGTAGGGAATTCTTATAGGCAACATTGAGGAAAGTTAAACATTGTTAATTTGCATATACATACCACATTCATTCAAAGCTGGTTGAAATTTGGTGAAGTATCCCTTTAAGCATGTGAAGTGTGCCCATGTTCAAAGCCACACATATCCATCAAGAATGATTCCTCAGTGAAATTATTATTCCAAATGCCTAAAATTTTTAAAGCAGTTATTAAATCTCATGTGGAATATTTGGATGAGAAATATCTAAAATTAATAACAGTATTATTTATCATTTCTTACATTTTATCTTTACAGGTTCATACTGAGCAGAAAGAAGTGTAGCAGACATGGCCGACAAAAAGCAAATCAAAAAGACAGCTGCCAAGGTTCTGTGTTGTGTAGAGAAGGTTTCCTCCTTTGCCTCCTCCATTGACCCCCTTTTCGGAGTGGTCACCACCCTGGTGGGGGTGATTCGCACAGGCCTGGTTGCTGAAGAAGACCATCCTCTGGAAAAGGACTTCAGGGAGATCCATAACAAGCTGGAGAGCGTCTCCATGAGGAATAAAAAGACCCTACAGCAGATGAGGATTGATGAAGTTAATGAGATATTTGGCAAGTACGAGGAGTACATAAAGAGCCAATATGCAGCCTTCAACACGATGGTTGCGCGCATAAAAAAGGATCCGGTGTCAGCACATCGCCACATGGAAGATTTTGAGAATGTCTACGAAAGGCGCAAGAGCGATCTTGGATTGAAAGTCTACTACCGGGGTGTGATGGGTACAGAAACGATCTTTGGCAGACCTCTGTTGAAAGTCTACCTCGAGCACTGCAAATATGACCGGGAGGTGATGAAGCGCAGATGCTCCCACTTGACCTATCTCTTCCACATTGGGCTTATTTCCCTCATGGCATACACCTCTGTCACTGAGGACGATGAGGATGAGATCAGGGAAAGGTGGGCTCCCAGAGTCGCAGATATCCAGGCCAAACTGCAAGACGCCCTGGGACAGTGCAATTAGAACTGACCTTCCTGCCTTAGTGCTCAGAGGTGTATCTAGTCTGGAAATACCTGCCCATAAATAGAAACGATGTATTATCTTAATCTAAATACAACTGATAAATTGAAACCAAACCAATAAAAATAGAAGAATAAGCAATGGCTGATTTTTTATAATCTTATTGTTAATATACTGCTGATAAAAGTAAGCTATTTTCACGCATATTATATGTTACTTTCTTATGCTGATTATTGATTTTTTTTTTCCCTTCAAGGATATACTGAATGCACTGACTTTCTTGGCCTGTAAAGCTGTATGGTTATTTTCATGTTGGAATATTGTAAATGCAGCCTTGGGACTCAAAACTTGATGAATGTACAATTTATTATATTAAGTAGTAATTAAATCCAATGATTTGAAAAATCCAACATTGTTTTGCTTGTTTGACATTTTTAATCTATAATTTGCATGGTATAATAAGTAACACCTCATTAAATGCAATATTAAATAGGATTTAATATAATATTTAAAACATCAAAGGTAAAATGTTATTTGTATACTGCTGCAATAGTTATTCAATAATTCAGGTGAAAACTAAGTGAAATACATAATTCACTAAAATTTCGTAGCAAGGTATTCATCAAATCTTGTCATGAATCAATAACTGGTCTTTAGTGCAGTCATGATTATACACTGAACAAAATTAAGATGAAACAGAAGTCAAGTACTATTCATGTATTTATTTCATGTAATATTTGATATATAGATGAAAATAAGTCAACGGATAACAATATATATTAAAAACAAAAATAACTAGGGCTGGACTCGCAAGAGCCTATATCTCTGCTACCACAGCTAAATTTCAACTTTGGTCTATATCTCAGCTTTGCTACTTAAACATCCTGCAAAGTTTGGTTAAAATTTATGCAACCATTTTTGAGATATCCTGCTAGCCCACAGACAAACAAAAAATAAATAAACAAACGGAAGCAAAAACGTAACCTCCTTGGCGGAGGTAATAATGTCTTTTCAAGAGAAAAAGTAAATATGTCGTGTGGCCACACTTTGTTTTGATAACAGCATTTGATCTTTCAAGTGTAGTTTTCACATATTTTCTTATTTCCGCACTCGCTAAACCATTCCATATGGTTTGAAGTTCATTCCAAAGAAATGTTTTCAATGTTACAACAAATTTGCTCGATCGGAATAAGGACTTTGAGCAGGCCAAGTCATAGCTTTTATGTCACCAGATGTCTCATCCCGACTGAGATAATTCTTGCACAACCTAGAAGAGTGTTTCAGGTCATCATCTTCTTGAAGATAAAATCCTCTACCAATCAGTCACTTTCCAGATGGCAAAGCCTGCCTCACAAGGATGCCGTAATACTTGCTTTGATCCATGATTCCTTCGATTTTTATGAGCAGACTTCAAATCATAATATTACCACACTGTCAGAAATAGGGGTACAGCAGGAGTCCATTTCTCTTCCCCAAGGTATAATGTACCTTTTAGGGCTAATTATAGGACCTCAAGGTACCTGTGTGAACCTTTTTAGGGTCTAAAAGGTACTTTTATGTTCCAAAACAAATAAAAACCCACTTCTAAGGTACAACAGCAGTACCTTTGAGGGTACTGCCCCGGTGACAACCAAGGCTTGTCACTAGGGCAGTATTTTTGTTTATTAGCTACATTTTACCTCAGAATACTTGTGGGAATGATTTTTTTTTTTTGTTTGTATTGCCTACAATAGTATTTTTCAATACATTTCCACCAAAAAATGAAAGAGAAGTAATATATTAGGACTCCTTTAAGATGAAAGTGGTGGGGTATAATCATCACTGCACATTACTGTATTATTTCTTTTTGAATTTCAAATTATTGAATATTATATATTGAATTAAAAAACTGGGGGCTATATTTATAATTGCTGTTCTTCTTATATAATTAATGCAACATTTTCGACAAAACTCTTAAATTAAAGCTGGCTGTCTACACATCAGGCCCATTTTGATTGCTATATTTCAAATCCAATGTGGCAGTTTCCTGAGCCAAAATGATGAAAATTATTTTACTGTATGTAATTGTAATTATGTTACAAAACATTACTGTAACTAACATTAAATTTAATTTCCAAAATCATGCACACCATACATAAATTGACCATTGACCTCTGATTCTTCTCACTGCCGATTATACAGACTTCTTTTTCTCAGTTTTGCTGCATAAAGTGTCGAGACCACAAAAGAAGACTGAAAGACACCGAGAGAACCCCACAGCCCTTAACAAACTATTAATAAATAGCACCATACACTATAGCAAGGCACAGGCCTCTGTGCCAAGGTCAAAAGTCAAATCCACTAATGACCCTTATGTTGCACACTTACCTCTCACAAGGAATCTGCATACCAGATTTTAAGCTGCTGTGGTCAGTACTTTTGGAAATATAGCCCAGACAAAATTTTCAAGTTCAAGATCTCTCTGCCAAGGTCAAAGGTCAAATCTCCTAAGCACCTTTACCTCACACACCTAATTCTCAAAAGGAACTTGCATGTCAAATTTGAAGCTGTTGTGGTTAATACGTTTGGAAATATTGCCTGGACAAAATTTTTAAGTTGAAACTCACTGCGCCAAGGTCAAAGGTCAAATCCACTAATGTCCCCTACGGTACACACCTATCCCTCACTAAGAACCTGCATACCTAATTTGAATCTCCTGTGGTAAACACTTTCAGAGACATGGCCTGGACAAATTATGGAGCCCACACGCTCCCAGATACCACAGGGTATAACAATGTGGGGTAATAATCTAATAAAAAAAGAAAACCTATAAACTAGGGTCACGAAATTCTTTAGTCGTTGATCGAAAATGCAGATTCAAATGTTCACAAATCACTTTTACATTTGTGTGCACAAATACCTATGTATTTGGATATTATTTCAAATAATTACTTAAGGGGCTTTCACATACTTTCTATGATTTCTTTATGTTGTACAATTTCAATGGGTCCATGACAGCTGATGTCCGTTTAGGAGAGGAGGACTTGAAGGTTGCGTAGTAGTGGTCACATAACAATATGTCATATTACCGTCATAGGAAAATATGTTATAAAAAGTTTCAAGAGCCAAGCGACTGACGTAGAATAGAACTGTAATTGTTCCATTAACTCGTGACAGTCGCAGAAAGGATGCACAATGGTGGGACATTCATAGAACTGTCTTGGGTTAACGTAGGATGACTGCAGGTCCATTGTAGAAAATTCCAAAGATAATGAAAACCTCAGATGACCCCAAAAGTAAAATGAAATTCGTAGGTCTAGCGTAACACAGTTGAACAACCTTGTAGGGCACCGCACGACAGACCTATGATATGGGCCTGACATACAGAATCACCTAGATACCAAAACAATCTAAGACGTTCAAAATACTACAACGAGAGTCTACGACTGCCTTTTTTCATCGTAGAGTACGCGAATTTTGTAGGACATGCTCACGAGCATTTCACAAATTACCCCATATTTCTGTCATAGACCTGTTGTATACCCGTCGTACTGCGTATGTGAAAGCCCCTGTACAAGAACAAGTTCAATAATGTTTGGGAATTGCAGAGCATATTTATGAAGCTACTATTTTTTTTAAACATGGTATGATCATTTATCAATAATATTGAGACTAGCTTCTCTCAATTCTTTTTGTTATGCTATTGCTGCTGGAGTAATATTAAATTTTATCTCTATGTGCTGTCTACTAATATGTCATATTAGTGTGCAGTTTCAGTTTTGTGCAGCATTTTCTCATACAAAAGAAATTATCTGTTTTATTAAGGTTTCTTATTTAATGGAAGCAGCGTAGCCAGATCATTTTAGGAGGGCATCTGAAGTGAAGTGAGGTGAATTATTGCAGCCCCATTCTAATTATTGTTTTCTGCTCCTTTGTCCTAGACTCCTGTGATTTCGGGAGGCCCATAAAACTAAATTTCCACAACAAAACTCTACTGCAATGGCTGAGATTGTAGAAGACCGTGACAAGCTGAAGAGAGGCGTCGTCCAGGTACTTAAATGCGTTAGTGCCATCTCCTCAGCTGCCACTGTGGTCAACCCAATATTTGGAGTAGCTGGCTCCTTAATCCGCGTGGTACTGCATCACATAGACGATGAGGACATCAAAACACTCAAGCAAGAGTTTGGCAATGTCAACAGAGGCTTGGATGAGATCTCCCAGCAGAACCGCAATGCCTTACTGCAGATCAAAAAGGAGACGCTGGACAGCCAGTATTGCCGTGTGGAGGAGAACCTGCGCAACCAGTTCCGTAAGTTCATGGATATTGTGGAGGCCCGGCCGGATAACCGTAAGAGCAAGATGGAATCCTTCATGGAGAGCTATGCAGATGACCTGGGGGACCAGAATCTATACACTCTTTATGAAGGCGTGATGGGAAAACCAAAGCTCTTCAGCAAGCCCATCTTAGAAGTATACCTGAGGCACTCCCAAGGTGACTACCGGGTAATGGAGCGCCTGTGCACCCGCCTCAATTATCTCTTCTGCATCGGCCTCATTGCTCTCATGGGCTACACCGCCCTAATGGAAGATGACGAAGAAAGCCTAAGTGAAGAGTGGGCAGCCAAGATGGAAGATGTGCAAGAAAAGATGGAAGAAGTGCTCAGAAGGTGCAAGTGATTCCATGCCGTCTCCTCATCACATGCAACGCTGCCCGCATCCAATCACTTCCCCAATGTTTGTTTGAGAAATATAAAGCCTGTAGAGCAACATGACACTGACCGATCTTTGGTGACATGGATGTAATATAAATTTTTGAGAAATTATACACGCAGATGTTCCCTGGATGTTGTATCATGAGATGCTTTGCATTAGTGACTTTTTTTTTTCTAAATTTTTGCATATATTAATTTCAGGGCAATTATTTACCCTTGACTCACGTTGACACGTCATGCTTACAGTATGTGTAAAAGTAATTCCAGTAAATGTGAGAACACTAGGAATCTTGTTCTGTGACTAAAGGTCTTTTCACACTAAGAACAAAACTAAAAAGCAAATGTGTGATACTCATTTGATGGCAACATAAGAAAGTTTTGGATTTGGTGTATAGAGGCTCTTGGAGATAAAGGGCTTAAAATTTTTTAGTAGATGCATTTTCATTTCATTTTTCCATTTCGTCTTTGGTTTGAAAAGGCCTTAAGATGGAATGTTTCTGTTTCACTGAACAGTGATGAAATAATGTTATTCTTATTTCAAGTAACATGGATAGTGAATATATCATATCATACTTCTGACCAAAACCAAAACATTACTCAAAAAAGTAAATATTATACATACTTAAAACATGTTATGTCAAGTGGCTCCACACTAACTTACATAGCCACAGTTATTTTGATAATTGAGTTTGGCACACAATCTCAGATCTGTCTTTAGTTACTTAAAATTACTGAAAGTGGTTGTGTAAAACCATTTGACATAAGATTTTAAGGTAGGTTCAACCTTTTTTTTTAGCATGCGTCACAATTCAAGCAATTTCATTATTTCCTATATTAACTAATTCTGTGTGCCTTCTAGAGTCCAAAGGCAAACATCTCATTCGGTTTACAATTTAAACCGTGAAAAACAAGGCAAGAAAATGTAATGAGTTATTTTTTGCACTACACAATGTTTTAAGCTTGTTTGTCATGCAACTTTGAGCCATGTGACTTTTCATTCATACCAACTTCCATGTTACATGATTGTTTATCTTACTGCAACCTTGAAAGCTGTGACAAAATTAGGTCACAATCAAGAGGCAAGTGATCACTACATTTATTTAGTATTTGTGGAATCCCCCACAGAAAGTATGAACACTAACATTCAAAAATTATCTAAGAATGAGACGAGGCAGCTGATTGTTTTCTGTCTAAAACACTAATTAGCATGAAATGACTGCACATCTCATTGAACTGATCAACCAAAAGCACTGACAGGAATTTTAATTTGCCATGCTAGCTGAGGACTGTTTCTGTCCCATAGCTTACTATCACCCTTCTATATTCTCCACAGAGGGTTTCTACAGGCATCCCTATCTCTCCCTATACAAGGCCTATATAGAGATCATACTCAATGCATTTCATACCTACCATAGAGCAGTCCATAAAGAACAACAGCATGGTGATGGAATAGAGCCAATGAACCTTTTTGGAAGTGTATGCACAATTTCAAGAATGCCAATAGTGCCTATTCACACACCGTTTTCCTATTATTTGACTTAAGTCTATGGCTGCATGGCTGATTCAGCTTCGCCTTGGACCACAATCTTTCTGTTTTCTTTTTCCTCTATTATGTCTAATTTAAGTCTATTTTATGGTAACATGATATCATTTGTATGCTGTCCAGCGTCTACTTCATTGGGATTTTGGTGTCTCTCTTGTTTTGTTTTGTATTTTTCTTCCAAAAATGTGAGGAATGATTGAGGTGCACACCACGTGATCCATTAACCATGTTCATTGATGTAAGATTTTGACTCATTGCTACATATTATGCTGGCTATGTAGACTTTAAAAACCACTGCAATGCATGATGTACATACTGTTGAAATTGCACTTTGAAAAGAAACTGGCTTTACTTCTTGAGTATATCTGCATACACTTCTGAATATGACATCCTTATTCTTCTATCCTATTGTGGATTTTTTTTAATGTAATGTTTCAACATAAAGCTATCAATAAAAATTTATGGCAAGGTCTGCTCTTGTAATGTTTTGCTTCCGTTATATTTTCTGCACATATTATAATTTCATGGCCATTAAGTACGCTGAGGAATTTCCCCTAATTTGGATGACTTGATTGTACTGCTATACAAAAATATCATATCTCATGTTTCAGATACTGTAAATGCAGATTGCAGTTGGTAGTTCTCCTTATACACTGCCTTATACATAAAAGCCGTGCACTCTACTATTTTGTTGGACTGCCTTCAGCATTGATCATAGCTTGCATTTACAACCTTATGCACTTGTATTTCCAACCAGGGTTGCATGAATTTTTCGCCAAGATCTTCCACTGACAATGGAAAAAGCCAAACCACTCTGTAAAGCCTTTTCCAGCACATCACAAAGGCTTTCAATTGGTTAAGGTCAAGACTCAGCGGTGGCCTTTTCAAATGTGAAAATTATTCCTCATTCTTGCTAAAACACTCTAACAGTTAGAGACCAATGATTCTCTGCGTTGTCATCCTGAAGTATGCAGGTGCCGTCAGGGACTAAAAAAATCCATTGATGGGATTATATGGTCCTTCAGTTCATTTTAGTAGTTTGCTTACTTTATTTTACTGCTGCAGAACAGTGCTGAGCCAAGACTTGACCAATTGAAGCAACCCTAGATCATAACACAGCCTCCAGAGGCGTGTACATTGAGTGCAGCACGATGAGTGCATCACGTCACGGGCTTTCATTCTTACCCTGACCTGCCCATCACTCTTGCATTAGGAAACTCTAGACTCATAAGACCTTATGACCATTTTCCATTTCCACGCAGTCCAATCCTCCTGCTCCCAAGGAAACTGAAGCTGTTTTTTTCCTTAATTAGCCTCACTAACAAATGGCTTTCTAGAAGCAATGCAGCTGATTCATCCCAATCCTACAAGTTCTTTTTGCATTGATGCTCTTACTATCACAATTAAATGCAGCCATGAGTTTTACTATCAATGTTTTATTGATATGGCCTCACCAAGTGTTTAGTCATCTTCGATTTCAGATAATAAATTATTTTTTGTCCACCCATTTTTTTTTCATTTTTTTTTTTTTTTGCAAAGTTGTTGGTTCACCACCATCCTTCCAGGTTATAATATTGCACTGGACAAAATCTAATTCAAGTGATTTCAGCTATGTCCTCAGTTGTTTTCTTTGTTTGATGCTGATCAATAATATACCCCTCTTGGAAAACAAGAACATCTTTTCCATGACCATGGGATGTGTCTTCTGACATGGTTGTTAAAGATGTGAAAAGCTACTCACAGCATCAGTCTGGGTTAGACGAATTGTTGCCTGCTGAAATGTGAATCACTGCCATAATGGTTCTGTCATGGACTCTAAAGTGTTTGATTGTTTAAATCCAAATGGCAACTTTTTTTGACCAGGTAGCGCAGTATAAAATCCACAATTGTACTAATTTATTTCATGAGGTGTACTTGACTATTTCCTTAGTGCAGAAATGAGAGACCTTTTGGTATCTATTCTTGATTCTTGGCTTTTGGTAAATTAAAAAAAAAAAATCTGTTGATGACCTTTGTCAGCTTGAGGCCCAGAGCTGTGACCATGAAAGCCAAAGTAGGAATCATAGGGATTATAAGATAGGGGTGTGGCCTCTAGCCTACTGACAAGCATGTTTAACTGGGACTTGTAGGGTTATTGATTCAAGCCCCAGTGTAGGATCATTGTAGCTTTCTGGTCTTTGAGCAAGACCCCTTGCCAAATATAGCTCCCGGGTGAATTGGACTCAGCTTAGTCTGATCAACTGTAAGATGCTTATTACTCCAATATACAGTGGTGCTTGAAAGTTTGTGAACCCTTTAGAATTTTCTATATTTCAGCATAAATATGACTTAAAACATCATCAGATTGTCACAGAAGTCCTGACAGCAGATAAAGAGAACTATGTGCTGAAATATGAACTATGGGCTATGTGTTGCGTAACCACATCCATTGTGGTGACATAATCTTAGCGTCTGTATGTAGGGTAACCGTTTTATAAAAGCAATAAGCTCCGCTGCACGTTGTGCCTTAGAACGCCCCTCTGATGTTGAAAAAATCACTGTAATCCACTGCTTTTTGGGGCTTATTCCTTTAATATGTATTGATTAATGATCATGGTAAAATTTCTAACTGCATCTTGCTCCCCTCGAATGAGTGGCCCATGTATCTGAGGACAGTCATTCCTGCAAGAACCGCAGCCAAGAGCAGTTTGGTTAAATGAACTTGGTAACAATTGCGGAGTACAGGATCACGTAGAGAGTGATAGGGCATCTGAAGAACTGGACGTCTGCTGGGGAGCCCCTGCTGTGTTTGGCCCCTGGGGGCCCCCAAAAGAGGCAAAAAAAAAAAAAAATTGCTTGATCAAACATAGATACTGTAGGTACCACACACAATGCATTTCAGGGTAATTTACACATCACACTGGGTAAAAAATGGTTCATGCCAGACATAAGCTCTGCTACATTAGGCCTGCCAGACACCCAGAAATGGCCTTAAAAAATTTGGCGAGATCAAACATTATTGGTACCACTTGAAACAAAGTTTATATACTTCCACACATCTTAGAGAGTCCAGAATGGTCAATACCAGACAAATTACCCGCTACATTATGCCCACCAGACACGCCCAAAAGTTGACCTCACCCTCTGCTCTGGCAAAATTGATGTAAATAAAACAAGGAAGGTATTGCATGAAACTAGGCAAAAATTAATGTTAACACTCTATTGATACATTATTTCCCTTGCCAGAAATTCTACCCGCAGCATGAAGCCAGCCAGACACCAAAAAGGAAGGAAATTTGGTTGGATAACATATAGTTGTACCATACAAAACAACGTCCCTGGCAGATGTCCAGTTCTTCTGATGCCCTATCATTCTCTACATGATCCTCTACTCCGCAGTTGGTACCAAGTTCGTTTAACCAAACTGCTCTTGGCTGCTGGTCTATATTTGGAGATGACTGTGGAAAGCTGACAGCTGTATTGTAACATTTATTCATTTATGTATTTATTCATTCATTCACTAATTTTGTTTTGCTTTGTTTTGTTCAAATCTCAGGTGATAATGTATGGAGCTGAAACTGGGGGGAAAAAAATCAAGTGCTTCCAGCTCTAAGGCATGATTATCTTCCACTAGGGGTCAGCAAAGCAGTCCGCAAAAGTCGAGAGCCCCTCAGTAGCTACTAGGAGAGCCCGTTAATGACTACGGGAGGAGAAAATATCCCTCTTCCAGTCCATTTGCATGCAGTTTTACTCAAAAAAAATTTGAGAAAAACATACTCCGTCGTGAATTTCAAATTGATAGACGTACAACATATGATTCGGCATATGCTGTGAATGAGACTTGTTGCCATACAAATGTCCTTTAAATCTGTAAATTAACCGAGCACCAAATCCCTGAGAACATCCCTTGCATGGATCAACAGACCCCGGCGACAAATTAACAGGTTGCTAGAGGCCGGGTTACTTTAACACCTTTTATATGGTATTAATACATGATCATATCAATTAGACGTTTTCTGATAAGGCCGAGGCATTTCTCAATTAGTGACATTATGACATGCAATTAGTCATCATCATGTTTTGAATGAATGTCAAGCCAAACACGAGCAATGATGATAATAATAATGATAATGATGACGACGACGATATAACAACCCTAATAGGCTACTAATGTCCCACTACAACAACTACTGCTAGCTACCACAACTACTAAAATTAATAATAATAAGAAGAAGAAGAAAAGAAGAAGTAAAGCCATATTCTTATTAATGAGTAAGGGTCGAACTATCCCCTTATAAATGTGATGCCTTATTATGCAGCACCGAATAGGGTCATTTGTTTTTGTTTGTTTTGGAACAGTTGGCAGTAGCTTGACAAATGTTCTGGTCAAACGGTAATGGTAGCAATGGTAAACGATACATAAATTTACGTGCAAGAGGTCAAGAGGAATGAACTATTAAACTGGGCTCATGTGGCATGTTTAAAGCCCAACAGCAGGTTTTTGTCACTGCCCTCCTCCGACTGTTCGCATGTAAGCTTTTCCTTCAGCTCTGATACTCAAAGTTAACACGGCGAGCTCTGAAGCTTGAGCATATGATAACATGTTCGTCACGAATAACTGCTCGGTCACAATTGAATTTCAAAAAGCAACACAATAAACTAAGCAAAATGTATTTGTGCAAGCAAAAATATATGGTTTTACTCCCCCCCACCAACAAGATACAATCACCACAGCTAAAACACAAAACATGTGGACAATTATTAAGACCTTGAAAAGTATTGCATGGTTACAAAAAGGATAGACTGTAAAATTTCGACCATCATTAATGAAAAAAAAATTGCGACATGGAGTATGTGTCGTCAGTATAGTGACCAAAAAGGTTGAGTCACTGCTGTTCACAGACAAATTAAGTTCAAGTCATGTGTGATGCCCAATGTGCACGCCAAATCGCCTGAATTAGTAAATAAATAACATGGGCATCCGGAATGGTCATCATCTATCTTTACATTTCATGTCTGTCTTCAGACCAAAAGCGTATTCATTTTGAACGACAGAGAAACGGCGTATAACGGCGTAAAAATGCGTATAATATGTGTAAAGTGTGGCGTTTTTGAAAAAATAAAAATAAATAAATAAATAAATAGATAAATACAGATGAAACTAATCTGTTTCGCATCGAACACAAAGCGTTCTTTTCGTCCAGTTTGGATTTGCTGCGCATTCGGGGTCGACTCCACCCAAAATTAACCATAAATTCTATCAGCGTACAGAAAAAAGCTATGATGAAACCGGCAAAAATATTCACAAATACAATTTCATAATACTTATTTGTTCTTACCGACATTTTGTAGGTTCCGGAGTCCCCATAATGGTCTTTTCTCCTGCGCAATAAATTTTGATGAACATTCTGCGTAAAACTCCCGAGGAACATCGCAGCCAACAGCTTTGAACATTACTAACTTATCTATCGAGGTGTCTAAATGTACAATCAATTTCCTCAACAGTCACAACCAGTTTACATTATAAAGAGCTTTAGGTTTACAGTTTAAAGAAACCCAAAGGAGAACACGAAGAATAAGCTGTAGTGGACAGTGGCTTCTTCGCGCAGAGCGTGCGCAATTTCCTCTCTCTTCGCCCCCCACTTGATCAAATTGCGCATAGTCTCTTAGCCAGGCTGCCTCTCCGCGGAGTTCACTGCCATCGTGGGAAACGTCCAGGAAAGGGGGTAAATTTCTGGAACTTGCGGCCGTTGTTTGCTGAGGTAGGCGTGAAGGACAAGACAACCATTTTGTTGCAGGTACAGTATAACCTTCATAACTCTGAATTTATATCGGTTGTAGCAGCAGGACTCCTAGGGCATAGAAACTCAATTTAGACAGTAGATGGAAAGGTGTGTCCTGTGCTGATTTTATGGTCGCATTTTATTTTATTTTTTTGCGTCTCTCATGATTGATTTTATTCATACAGTACTGTTTGTAAAGTATTAAAATACGACTTCATCGCGTATTACCGGCGAATAGTTGATAACTTTAGACGATATCTGTAAATATTTTTAAAAAGAAAGAAATAAAGGAAATGAATGAGAACTGCGACGTCAAAATCAAGCGCAGATCGTGCGTAGCCTACCACCTCCCCTGGGTAAAATAAATAAATAAAAAATAAAATAAAATGGAGAAAAAAATAGTCGACATATATATAAATTGAGAAATATGCTCTGATATGTCTCACATTCAATGATGGAGCGACACAAAACAGCAAGTCATTTTTGACCGAGTGGGCGGCTGTCATTTATTGAGGTTACATGGAGGGGGATTTCTAATGATCCAGGGCGTGTTTATGAGGATACATCAAAGCAAATTATTTGCGAATGTGGCTCCCTGCCCTTATCTTGTCCGTACACTTTGAACTTCTATTCCTGCTCATCACAAATTACCATTATTTGCCTTTTAATCCCTCAAGAGTGCATTTTCCAAATGTACAATGCAACAATGTTCAAACACTTGAACTGCTTATCTTACCTAAACACTCACTATCTTCAGTATGTCCTCTCAAATTCTTCATAAATATTGTAATGATAAAAATACGATTGAAGACTGATTGCCAGTATTTCTTTTCATTTTTCATCAGATTCAAAAGTGATGAGCTTTAAATACAATAAATACAAAAATTGAAATGGAATTGATCGTGAATCATATCCTCTGAACCATGCCTTGAGTGTGTTATTCCATTTTAGTAATTACATTCTGAAAAAAAAAAAAATCAGTAGTCTGTCTTTTCAAGTAAGTTGATCTTATTTGATGTAGAAGTCTTATTTGAATTCTGGTCACACTTTATTTGAAGTGTTGCTCATAAAGGCTTTATACAGCATGTATAATGCCTTCATAAATGAGACATAATATTTTCATAAATCATTCATAAGCGAATGTCATGCTTTGTAAAGGGTGAAATAACATCCTTATTCAACATGTGATGCCAGATGTGACAATGACAATGTCACTGAGCTGGCAATGTCACCCTTATCGCGATTAGCCACTAGCTAAGTGACATTGTCAGTTATATCACATCTGGCATCACATGCTGAAGAGGGATGTGTTATTTCACCCTTTACAAAGCATGACGTTTGCTTATGTATGATTTATGAAGACATTATGTCTCATTTATGGAGGCATTATGCATGCTCTATAAAGCCTTCATGAAAAACACTTCAAATAAAGTGTGACCTGAATTCCTTTTTTGCTCAGACAAGAAAGAAAGAAAGGAAAATGATGTCACCGGCAGATTTTAACTAATTTCAAGGTTTGTCAATGGAATTAGAAAATTTGATGGCAAGAACGTATCAACCTAAAACAAGCTATTTCTTCACATAAGGGAAAACTAATAAGATGAAAAATCTCACGCTCAGTTTCTATTACTTTTCGAGGCAGACGTCTGTACTGCAGAGGTTTCCCATCTTCTTCAGTTCGCCTCTCCATTCCCCTGCAGACCATGTCCAGTCCCCTGGAAAAAGTGGCCCAGAAGAAGGAGGCCATCGAGGCTGTAATGGAGATGTTTGAGCGGGGAGCGGAAGTTCTGGCCAGTGCAGTTGGGGAGCTATTCCCCTTGTGTGAGGCGGCTGCCCCACTCGTACGGCTTGCCCTGGACAATGTGCATAGCAAGGAGGTCTTCTACGTCAAGGAGCAGTTTCTCTTTGTGCGGAACAAGCTGGATATCCTCTCCACCCAGCTGGAGAACATAGATAATGAGATAAAGAAGGGAAGGTTGGACTCCCAGTACTTCTCTGTGGAGGAGAACCTCCGGAACCAGTTCCGCAAGTACATGGACATCTTGGAGGCCAAACCAGACTTCCGGGAGGTGAAAACCAGGCTGTTTTTGGAGCACTTTGGCAAAACAGGAGGGGACAAAAACCTTCATGTGCTCTATGATGCTGTGATGGGGAGAAACACCTTTGGGGAGTCCATTCTGGATGTGGTGGAAAAGTACGAGGCAAGGAACAGGCGAGTGCTGGAGGATTTTTGCGTTCGAATGAAGGAGCTCTTCTGCTTGGGGCTGATCTCGCTGCTGGGCCACTGTGCGCTGACACTGGGGGAGGAACAGGAGCAGGCAATGATTGAAGATTGGAACCACAGGATCCAGGAAGTGGAGACCAGGATGAAGGTGACTATAGAGGAGTGTGTGGCTGCCTTCCCGGAACAGGCTCGTATGGACATTCAGCAGCTGGTCCAGGAGAAGGCGGAAAAGAGCAATCAGGACACAGCTGAGGCACTGCAGCAGTTCCTGACCAGGAAGTATGACTGGGTGAGCTGGTCAGTTCGTGTAATCAACCATTCCGGCAGCAGCTACCGAAACTGGCGTGCTGGAGACAACTTCCAGTGTGTGGTGGGGCAGAACTGGTTTGATGTGTTGCAGGTGAATGACACGAACGTGGTGGTGTCCTACAGTTCTAGCCCCCAGCCAGTGCCAAAAGACATTATTCAGCACCTGATGGAGGGCGTGGTGAAGAAGGCAAATTCCCAGGCTGTGGTGGAGGCCCTGCAAAAGCAGTTGCCTGGGTTTGTGGCGCACGCAGTCAGCCGTCACAAGGAGAGCTGTGCTGCCTGGAGCTTCCCAGAGGACTGCCATTACTGGGAGAGGCATAAGAACGTGGCACTGTGTGTGCATTCTGAGTGAGCTGGCATGATTACTCATGACAGTGTAGTGATGTGACGAATTAGGGTCAACCTCGGACTAGCATTATACCCGTTATACTGCTCTTATTAAGTCTGATAAAGCTTTACACCAGTCATCCACAACATTAAAATCCCCTGCCTAATATTGTGTAGGTTCTCCTCATACCACCAAAACTGATGTCCACTCGAATTCCCAGACCCAAGATTTCCCAGCAGAACATGTCCCAGAGAATCACACTCCCTCTAACAGCTTGTCTCCTTTCCATAGTTTATCCTGGTGCCATTTCTTCCCGAGGTAAATGGCCCTCATGTACCCAGTCGACGCAACTGTCGATCTCTTTTTCTACTGGTGGGTGCTCAAAATAGTTGGAAAGGGCAAACCCAAAACCAGCATTGTAGAATCATAGGCCTGTGTTGCAGACACTTTTAAGTTGCAGTTTCATAATATTTTACAATGTTTAGAATTTCTATTGACACTGCTTCATATTTGTAAATGTACATGAAATCTAAACACCACTATGTAACCTGAATACCAAGGGGTTTATTAACAAAAGCCTACATAAGGTTTTTTTTTTCTGCTGCAATCATAAGTTGGATAGGAATTTAACAGCGGCCAATCAAAAAACAAGAAAAAAATCATGCTTGGTTTTCACCCGCTGTCACAGGCCTTATATAATATCGATATCCACCATATTTGCACCCTTCAGACTGTGGAAATTCATGATCTTAGTGGGCTATTTCTCTGCTACTCATCTCTGCTCTATTCTTAAAAATTAAGATTGATTTGTGCTCACAAGACATAAGGTAGAGAGACATGGTAGAATGTTCCCTGTGCTGTCTGATTACGCAGCCAAGAGAAAGTTCAATATATTCTTATGATTTCTGCTGTTGTTACTCAGGTGATCAATAACCTGGGTGAGCAGCTAAACCACTAAATAAAATAAAATAGTCCAATTTTTTTTTTAAATTTGCCTACTTTGGTCAGTTTAAGAATGAAAAAAGTTTGGAAGTGTACAACTATGCAGGTGGTGTCTTAATTTGTGACTTCAGTACCCAGAAAGATAACTTCAGACATAATTCAATGACTCTACATTCAAAATTATATTAATATCAATAGGTATGTGCCTATCCTAGACAGCTATGGGCTTCCCCAAAATGACTTGACAAGCACCAACACAATCACTTTGAAGGTAGAATTTGCTCCCTTCTCAGTTAGACCTCAACTCACGACTGAAAGCTCTTCTCATTGATTACTTATAATTTTTGTCATAGAACTGAATCTTTCTTTGCTTTGGCAATGGGCCACAGTACAGAGAACCGTCAAAATGTTTTGCACTTGGACTGTAATCTACCAGTGTATTCATACTGAAGGGAAACAAAAATGGCAGATCGTGAACATTGTCAAGGTTTATGTCATGTGAGTGAAAACCAAGAATACAGCCCTTTGAGTAGGCCTATAGGTATCTAAGATTCAGCTAGTGATACACACCAGAACATACAGCAACTGCTGCCGCAAAAATCATTCAGCGAAACTATTTATCATAGAATAAGTGCACAATCCAGCACAATGCTTCACGATAGTGGCTGTGGGACACCAGGACTAAACCTAATAAATTTATTACACATTAACAAACACATACAAGCACACAGAGTAAAATGTAATCAATCAATCAACCATTAATAACCACTGATTTCAATTATCTTGATTGAAATACTCATGTGAGAGCAATTTGCTCTCGGTGCAACCCAGCCACGTGTGTAGCTCAGAGATATTTTGAGTGCTTCTGATTAGCGGCTGGATCAAACTGGACCCCTGGTCAATTTTTTCTTTGAAAAGCGAATCCCTGACCACTGACATAGAGGATAGATTACTAAACAAAGCAGTTTTTGCATCAGCCATTTGCTTTTGCTTACCGCCGGTAAGAGCTGTTTCCACATAAAGCCCAGAGTTAGCAGCTCTAACTTTGCAAAAACCAGCTCAATACTGATTGCACTTCCCATAGAATTAGAATCCTTCCAGTATTTAAGCCCAGCTAGAAAAGCCATTTTGTACAAAAGCTTTGTACGACTTCTGGTTATGAGAATGAGAGCAGGAAACACATATCGCTAACTGTCGGACAAATTTTAATGAATGTCTTAGAACACATTACACAGAATGTCATTTTTGGGGCATCGTGGACAATTCAGAGAGATGAAATTGCGAGCAGGCTTGTTATGGGGTCACTCAGCTTCATTGGTGCAGTGGGTGTTTGTACCTTTAACATTACTAGCTAACATGACTAGGCTCTGTTCGGACTTTGACAAAATATCCACAGCATGATTGAAGTTTGTTTTTTTTTTTTTTTTTGAACGACAAATTTGTTCATTCTCACAGTTTTTTATGATGGCAAGTGATGCTTGCTAACAACCGGTTTGCCAGCCTTGCATTATAGCATTTAAACTTACAATGCTTTCAGTGGGACAGTGCAATGCATGTGCTACTGCTAATGGAATCAATACAGCAAGGGCTTTCCAGTGACTAATTAGCTTTTCCAGAGGGAGCTTGGCAATCAAAGCAGATGCCTGAGACCCTGAGCACCCACGGGGGATTGGTGACTATGCCGGCCAATGCCCATTATGTAAAAGAAAATGGGACTCCCTGGACCAGGCAACCTTCTTCTGTTGCTCTAAGGTCCAGTTCAGATGCTCACATGCCCATTATTGGTGCTTTTGGTGTTGGACTAAGGTTAGAATGGCCACTCTGACTGGTTTGCAGCTACAAAGCACCACAAGTAGCGTTACGTGATGCACTGTGTATTGTATTGTGTTCCTCATGCATGTATCAGTAAAATTCCCAGTGACTTGTGCCACAGTAGCCCTTCCATCAATTCGGACCAGATGGGACAGCCTTCAATGAGCTTGGGCAGTGACGAGCCTTGGGCATCCAACACGATGTCGCTGGTGTATAGTTTGTCTTACCTAGTACCACTGGCGGTAGGTGCTCACCATTGTTAACTGGGAACACCCCAGAAACCTTGCCACTTCAGTAATGCTCTAACCCACTCCTCTGGCCAAAATGATTGGGCCCTGCTCAAAGTCGTTCAGGTCCCATTTCTCCCACATCAAACACATCGATGCCAAGAACCAACAGTTTGCTTACCATCAGACCTTGACATGCACCATTGTGACAAGATAATCAACATCATTTGCATCTGAGTGGCTTTAATATTTTGGCTTACTGGTGTATACAGACTATGTGAAGAAATCAAGCAAAATTCACAATACATGCTGTTTATGATGGTCAACGGTTGCTTGTGCCTTAACGCACAAGCCCTCACCTGAGCAGACTTTTGGGCCTAGGGAGGGGATTTTTAAATTGGAAATGACAAACATACAGTATTTAGGGATGAGATCAATTGCAAGCTTTGTTCATAGGAGATGCTGGCGCGCTTACCTGTTTGGACAAGGATAGAAATCTGTATTCAATGTTGCATGATTTCAATTGATATATAGACCTTTAAGTGATGCAATGTCCATTGCTAATTGTGTTACTCTCCTTTGTCCTCGGCCAAAGTGGACCTGTCCCACTGTTTACAGTAACAATGAGTCTTGGACATGGTTGAAGTATATTGATAAGGTCAATTGACAAATAATGAAAAATTGTGGAAAAATAATGGGACTTTAAAGCAAGCATTTACAGATGTCCATGATCTTTCTAACTCTCTCTGTGCTAACATAAACACATGCACATGCATGCTTCTCTGTGATGTTGTAAAAAATGACTAGAGAAAAATATAAAAATTGTGCAACATTTAACTAAATACTAAATGGTAATGCATTATTCCAATTATGTAATTAACTACATTTCTGTCAAATAAATTATGCTAATAAAAAAAAAGTAGATGTTTTTTCATAACCATCTTTAAAGCCTGAAAAGCAGGAACTACAACAGTGTCTTTATATCATATCGCTTTTCTCAGTTCAGAATATCCCGACACGCACTTCCATTAATGTCAGCATTTTTTAATGTATGCTCATCTTTAACAGTCTGCGAGTCGCCTTTAACACCATTAATAACGAGCAAATGAGTTTAAAAGTGCTTTGCTCAGCGCGTGGGAATTGCTCATTACACTAGTCAGGGATTGGCACAGTGGACACAATCATAATTTTAACGGCATGAAAAAAGCTGTGTCAGGGCTTTTGCCAGCACTGAATAACCTATACAATTACCTGTATTGCACATCACAGTTGATTGATCCTTGCTTTTCATGACTTTTCTGTCTAGCAAAATTATGAATTTGCTTGACTCCTTTTAAACTGTACATTACATTACTATATTATTATAGTATATACTATAGTATTATAGTATTATATTTTTGTTTGTGCATCTGCTATTGAAAGTGTAGATGCCAGGATTTTTACAAGCCATTGATAACTGAGTACTTTATGACTATGCATTATAACACTTCTAACTTTTAGTTCTGTGCCTATTGATCGAGTGGCCACACACAGTTTTTTTACCAGAGACGTTTGTTTACCTTTAATATTTTGTGTACTAGATCTTCTTATATGTGCTAATTAGAGCAGCACCCAGCTTGAACAATATGGTACATACAGCTTTCTTGATTTCTTGAGAAATACACAGCTAAACAACTTTAAATTCAACATCAAACTTCCTTGGGTCCTCAGCAATAAACACACTAAGTTTGAAGTTGATACGATGAACAGCTCTCAAGAAATGTGAAGAAAACGCATTTATGTACACACACACACACACACACACACACACACACACACACACATATTCCTTGCTTAATAGTGCAATGATATTCAGAATATTTTGCAAAAACAGCAGCAAAAACAGAATCACTTATGCCAACTATTTATTTATCTTCTTACTTACTTAGCTATTTATTGGCTGTTTTTTGCATGTTCACCTTTTTGCATTGTTAAGTCAAACAATCCACTGCATTTTCAAAAAGGTAGTTCAGTTTTCTACTGCTCCAGCTAGTGTCTGTATGGAGTGTGCAGTCACGTTGTTGCTAAATAATGCATTGTGAAGGCAGTTGTGCTCTTGCTAACACAGCAAGATATTTTTAGCTTCTTCAGCTCTCAAGTCAATCAAAGTAAAGTGTGAGAAAAACAACCCCTTTCACAATTAATTTAAATGGGAAAGAGGATTCTCTTTGAAGGAGTGATTAGAATTGTACTTTTCAATTGACTTGTACTGATGGTTGGAATTGGTTGTGTTCCTGTTTCTGTCAGAGGGAAAAGATACATAATTATGCCAAATTACATGCTTATCATATAGCACAACCATGCAGTTTAGCATTGAGAAACACTAGCTATCTATTAATTCCAATATCTTTAGGAGAATTACTTTACATCTTTCATTTTCTGTGTAGGCAATAAGATTAACCCCTCTGAATTTTATGGAGCAGGTGATTAACTGAGCTACAGTTTTCTCAGGGCTAACTAGCTGATAATTTCGTTCATCATTCTTGTAAATCTCCTCATGAGTTCCCAAGTGTACTAATTTGTTGCTAAGGGTTCACAGGCAGGTTGATGTACTCAAGTCAAATCAAAGGATTGCAGGACTTTCCCACTGGATTTTATTTATTTATTTATTTTATTAATAATAATAATAATAATAATAATAATAACAATAACAATAATAATAATTTTGAAGCTCTGAAAACGTGTCCTCAACACTGTGAAAATTGTCTGTGAGTTTTGTTAAACAGCCAGACTAGTTGCCCCTTATGGTGCTAGCCTTTGCAGTCTTTCCTGATAACTCCTTCCTAATGACCTCAGAACATTCCCTCGGCCAGTGCTCTATTTTGACTGGTGTAAGCGATTTCCATGGAGCAGATCAGTTTTAAAACCGTGTCTATAATTTACAGGCCGCAATGACTAGATATCGGCACCAACGGAAACCCTCATTTTCATTAGTGGTTCTGTGGCAGCTTCCCACGTGTCTCATATTGATCCACTGAAGGCTCTTCCCGGATAAAGGTTTTCATTGGCTTTGCTCACTGGTTCAATCCGAGCTGTCATTCAGATGAGGTGTTGATTCTTTTGGCCTGCGCCATTACTGAGAAAGAACTTGCTTTGTGGTGACACAGTAAAACCTTCCCTTTTTTTCCCTTGCCTTTCCCCCTTCTTTTTTCTGCAATAATACTTGCTTGAGGAAAAAGTAAAAAAAAAAAAAACAGTAGTCTCGTTTTGAAGATAGATGGCGCCATAAACAAAGCGATGTAGGAACAATTGACGACGGTTTTTTTACTCAGACTAGACAAAACAATATATCTATCATTTAACCTTCCAAATGCGATTTTGGAATTCAGTAAGATGACATGATTTTATTATAGGTTTAATCAGAATGTGACAAACATTTCATTTAGTGCACTTTAAAAATATAGACATATTAAACATTGAATCCGATATATACGCTATCACTGTTCGGGGGGGAAAAATGAAATACCAATACAAATGAACACCAGGTGGCAGAACTGAATTTGACAGGTATGTATGATGAAGGCACAGCAGAGGAGCCAGAGAATCACAGAATTGATCCTCTCTCCCTGTGACTGCTGTTGTCTTCTGGAGGTTATGATTAATGACTGGTCTTTCCCTTGGGGATCAATATTCCTGTTGAGCTTCACAACAATAAGGAAATTAAAAGTATGTGGGAGCGCCAGGGAAGGAACAGAAGGCAGCGATAGAATCATAATGCTTTTATGAGATCTTGGAAAGGGAAATGGAGATTGCGCAAACCTAGTGTGGATCCAATCACTGAAGATGATTGCAGCTTCAGGGTGTCTGCTGTTATTGGCAGCTTAGTCATTCCATGCCAAGGTTCTCGAAGTGCGTCTAAAGCCCTGGATCAAAACTGAATTGTCCTCCCTCAAAAACCTAAAAAACAATCTGCCCCAGCAAAAGATATCAGCCAATATCAATATTTAATAAACAAATGACTGATTTCATGGATGCTAGCTCTACAGAGTCCCTGGAGGCGGGCGATCAATCGCAGTATGGCTCTGCCTGTCTGTTTCTGCCAATCACTAGCCGAGAGTAATGCTATTATCTGTCCATTCGAGTGGACCATCGACCAGTCTGTCCCTCTTTAAATGGATTAACCTGATAAAAAAGCATTAAAACATTTGTTCACTGACACACAGGCAAGCCTCTTAGATTTTTGAAATGTCACTCGTCAAAGTTCCCTCTAAATGGCTGTGGCAGATATTGACATGCAAACTTGGTCAGTAGCTTGTCCAGTGTCTTATGCACTATTACCTGTACAATAACACAAAAAATTTAGATTACTTTAGGCCTTGTGATTTTACTGACCACCGCAATATTATAAGCATTCTTCAGCATCCTGTCTCTGCTGTTTCCCATAAAGCACTTCAATGCCACCCGTAATATTTCTATATCTATATCTCTAACTGAACTAAGTTTACCTTCCCCACCAATGTAAATAACCCCTTCCCACACACACACACACACACACACACACACACACACCATATACATTCTCCTTCCTTGAGTGTGGTTCATAACCATGTCAGCACTTAGGTATTTCTACGCCTCCAGATACCGTGTAACCCCCCCCCCCGGCCCCTGATTTGCATTACATCAGATTCTCAGCAAATACCCTTCCGCTGTATTCCATATTCTTGCCAGGTCCGTCGGCTCACACAACCTAGCTGCAGGGGTGCTGACTCTAATTGCTTTGTTACTGATTAGTGGAGGGCTTGCGGTTTCATCTCCCACAAACAAAATTTTCAATCTGCTAAAATTTTAAGATCTGCAGAAATCAGGATGCAGAAAATTGTTCTGATAATAGTTGATTTACATGAAAAAAATAATTCAGCAAAGTAAATGCAACCTAATGTACTGATGAAAGCTCTCACTATTTACCACTCAGTCACATCAGCATTACCATAACAATGATTTCCCAAAAATGTTTAAGGAATCTTATAATTAATAACAGCAGTTAACATCAGAGCTGTAGCTGTGAAGAGAGACCGGTGATTTCCTGGTAGGGGTGGAGAGACAGGATTACAAGACTCACATGCGCACACCCCAGCCCCCTTCCTCAGGGAATGACAGAGCCTGAGAAAATGAAGGAGATGAATGCAATTTAGGAAACCCAGCACCGCCATTCACCACCACATTAACAGGAAGCAATAGCTATGATATCATACTTAAACCCCGATGAAACACACAGAGTAAGACTTTAAGTCCCAAATTAATCATTTATTTCATCAGTCATGAGGGAAAAGGGTTACTAAGCAGACGGAGCCTCACAATCAGAGCACAGGCTTTTAGAGACAGCAGGCTTTCTGCAGATTCTATAAATAGAGCTTGCTTTTTGTCTCATTTATCTGTCTTCAGCATCTACATTAGTGAATTAAAGTTCTAACCAATGTATTGATCTATTTTCTGATTCAGTACGATATGCTCTGCGTTCTCTCCGCTTCGCTTCCTGAACCTTTTTTCAGTTCAGTTCTTCATTACTTCATTCATTTAGAATTTTTCTGCAAATGCATACACTGTACAGACGCCCTCAACAAGTGTTTACAGCTACATTTATACAAATTGCATCATTGAATTCAATGCATTTAAAGGACATTACTTGTAGTTGGGGAAATGAAAGGTAAAATGGAAATATTTTATTTCTAATCATAATTGGGAAGCACGATGGCTAAAAAAAAAAAAATCTCAGACACTGTCTGTTTCGGCTTTTCAGCTCTTTCTCACATACTCTTTTTTTCTTCCCCACCCATTCTCAATGAATCACTTGTGTGGGTGTCAGTAAATGGACTATGTGTGGGAGACGGTGGGAAACAGGAAGAATGCGAAGCCAATGGTGTTTGAGCAGTGAGGCATGTTAAATGATCAAAAGTGGGCCACGCTAGTGCTTTCAGTCCAAGTGAAATACACATGAGGGTAGAGTAAGAGAGTTTGACCATTTTCAATATGTAATTGCAGTCTGTCACTGATGAAGAAAAACAAACTTCAAATGGTAAATTCACAGCTGAATTGCCTAATAATTGAAACAATATCATTTTCTCTCCCCCTCATCCCTCTCTCTCTCTCTCTCTCTCAGACACACATATTTGTTAAAACAAGGCATGCTATAGCAAGACATACTCCACTTTCATAAATCAATTAATATTTTCGCATGCTTGCTTGTTTAAGGCACAGTAGCAGTCAAAGCAGTCAAAGGTGAGTTTTTGTGTGATCGATAACCTGCTCTGTACAAGCTGCCATTACCTTATCTATTTCCCCTCATCTTTTCTGGAGATTACATTGATCCAGTGAGAATAATAAATGGAGCTGGGTGCGTTGTGTAGATTGAGGTCAAGTAAAGCCAGCACCTCTGAGCAGGGCAGTGGCCTGGTGTGCATACAGATCAGAACAGATCGTTAATTTTCAGCTCCCTCTGTCAAAGCTCTTTGCTAAGGCAAAACAATTGCTGTAGACAAGAATAGCCTGCCTTTTCAATAGCTAGGGGATCAGGCCGCTGTAAAAAAGATTTAAACAAAAATTAAACATTTTTTAAGGATGGTACATTTAGTCGTGACTCTGTGAGTAAGACTGCCAAGAGTAAAGAAGTGATCATTTTTGCTGTCAGCTGATGAGGCGATCAGAAACCACTGTACTTTTATGGGCCACCTATGAGACAGTCAGTTCATCACTTCATTGTCATATAATTTAATGAATGTGGTAAAATTAATTATAAACCAAAAACACACAAAGGTGAACAGCTATTACACATATATGTTATATATGAAACAAGCACCTTTTTTTACAAACCAATGAAATTTGGTTTACATGACAAGAAACGATTTCAAATAACTTTGGCAACAATGCATACAGCCTTGCTGAATTTAAATGCCGAACGCCCTCTCCCTTCTGAATGTAATCCTGGAATGCTGGCATGAGCACTGGGCTTTATTTTGAGTAAGAACAGAGCCTAAGCATGTAACATCCAACAAAGTTTACAGAAATGGCAGTCAGCATGTTTTGGCCAGAGCATATATCGCATTTCCTCTGGTACCTCATTCCATGAGAGGAGGCAGGGGAATTCTCATCTGTCTCAGACTGTCCCTTTCCTCTTCAAATAGATAAAGCCGAATCAAGACACCACCCCCCCTCCCCAGGCTCTTATCATACTGCGCATGGAAACACCTGCTGTATGAGGCCTATGCCCTTCCTTCTCACCAAAAAGAGTGGAAAAGTGCAAGCAGCAGAGCTTTAAAATCTAGGAAGGACATCCACAGGATTCCGGTTACAGGCAGCAGGAAATGAAACCCTTGCCGGAGTGATGAAAAACTGCGCGCCGCCTCTATGCCCCCTTCCTCATCCACTCTCTCTGCCATTTTTCAGGCGCACACAGGGCGCACGATATGACTGTATGACTGCACTCCAATGCATATTACAGGAAAATAAAGCCTTGGCATAACTTTCTTTTTCTGACTTAAGCTTATTCCAGCCACTGCGTTATTTTGTTAATTTCACAAGAAAATATTTGAAAACTTGTTATAATTCTGCCCTGTCTGATATGATTCTGATCTGCTTTGCCATGATTTGTTAGTTTTGGTCTTATATGGTTTCTGATCTTTGCAATGTCTGACTATGCCTTGGAATATGTACAGTGATTTGGATGCTTGACTATGTTCATGTCTTGTCTAGTTTAGTTTTGCCATGTTTTGTATTTTACTATTTTCCATTCTTGCAGTTCCATTCCGGTCCATGTTTTTGTTTTTGCCATGCATTGCACTTTGTCTCCCCTGTCTGGTCTCTTGTCTTGTCATTGCTCACAGCCCCGGTACTGCGTGCCACTTTTTCGGGTGATTTAATGGTTTCTGGATTTCAACCATCCTTCCAGTCTCGTTTACTTCTTTCGCCTTACTTTTCTATATTACTAACCGATACAAACAGTTTGTTATTTTTGCTAAAGTTACTAACCCAGACTAACTTTATATATAATACTCACTTACTAACGAGCACTAGGGATTGTATAGCTGCACCTTACTAATTGATTAACAAGCTATCAGCACTCGCCCTGTTCTAGTCTAAGCCTCTTGCCTTTACCTAATCATCTTTGGTGCATTTCAGTAGATCCTCCACACCTGTTCACTATGTACTTTCTCTCATTATCTATGCACATTAGAGCTCCCTAACTGGAGCCATATATCTGTCTATAGGCTGTCTTGTGATCCCTGTCCGCGTTTTGGCTTTTGCCTATTTCATGTGATTAGGTTCTCCATGTTTGCTTCCTTTGTAATTAGTCTGACTTCCTGCACCTGTTTTCTGTTTAGAATGAGACCTCCCGTATGTGTATATTAGGAGTCTTCTCACAGCAGTTCCCTGTCAGAATGTTTCTCTTGTCTACTCGTGCTGCTCTCGTCTTCGCCTTGTATTCATAGTGTTACTCTTCTGACTGGACCGTCCGACTTTCGATTTTTGGCACCTCTATTCACTTCTGTTTACGAACCCTTTTTTGCCCGACTACGATTCCTGTGTTTGCTGCCCTGGTTTTTCGATTTGGATTTTGCCCTGAGGATTGTGATTTTGGATTGTGTTGCCTTCGGCCCTGCGGGGGTTTTCCCCCTCGCTCAATAAAATCACTTTACCTGCACTTCAGGATTCTCGCGACTGGTTCCTGAACGCAACCTCACAAAACTTTGAAACTGACATGCCTTTAAAAGATATATTTAAATGCTTTGTAATAATAATAATAATAATAATAATACAGAATACATATACAAGCATAAAGTAAATACATTCAGTGGTAGAATTATTGGCACCCTTAATAAATACTCAGAAAAAGGCTTTATATAGTAAATAGTACAATTTATACATTGTTGGCATTCCGCTATTTTTGTTGGAATTGGGGTAGTCTACCGCATCACCCGGACACCGGAACTCGTGAGTGCACGGAGTTTATAAATTAAATAAAACCAGTGGCGTAGTGAGTACTGAAAATTTGGTAGAGCACTGGACAATTATTAGTCCTAACTTGTTGTCAATTATTTTCATAATTAACAATAGATTCACTCCCACAACACTTCACACTATCAGGAGTCGCGAGTTCCCCCCCGTTTAGGTAAGAAGACAGTCTTCATTTGGATGTGTAATTTGGTGCGTTTAAATCAGCGTTATTCAAAATTACCGGTCAACTTTCACACATATGCCGTGAGTCTCATGCTTTTTAGTGGCATATTATGTTCTCACGCCATAGCCAGTAATCTTACACTTTATGACAAAGGTGAAGATGGAAAATTTTTATTCAGAAAACAGTCACGTAGTCCCATTTTTTAATCAACCCATGCTGTACTAAGAGTGAAAGGTGATATTTCATTAGAACGTGGATCAGTCGTTATTCAATCAATGCATATTTAAGAGATTCTCACTCGGAATTTAAGTTTTTCAGTTTCACGTGCGCTAAAGTAGATTTCACCATAGTCACATGGAAACCAATTATGATAGACGTCTCACGTTTTTCTTTTCTCAGGGGTCGGAAGCTATGAAATTGCATAAAGACATTTCCAAGAGCCTTTTATTTCATTTAAATCTTTTAAACGATCATGAAGCGCTAGTTAAATCGCCTGATGTGCGAAAAACGTAGCACGGAAATTTAAGAGCAGTTTGTCTTTCCTTAAGCAGGGGTCTATTTTTTGGTAAATTATTTTTCTGTTCTGACTCTAGCCAATTATTTACTCGCCGATAGATCGCATGGAGAGAGAAGCCGTGACTTTGATTGCCAATGGATTATTCTCATAATTTGAAAGGAAAATGACACAGAACAAGCCAGGACTAATAATTGTTGTAAAGGGGTGTTCTGGGCACCACCAAGTTTTCAGTGCTGGCTATACTACTGGTGCAAGCTTTTTCCCAACGGTAGGTCAGAGTTTCCAGTTTTGTTGGAGCAATCAACAGCTACATACAGAGGCATCACAACAGATTTTGTTGCTCAGGTTCTCAAAATGATTGGCGATATCAGTTCTTGATCATTCTGCGTAAAATTAAGCTGCAGCAGGAATGATAATCAAGACTAATTTGTATGCCCTTTATATAGATCAGCTGATTCCCTGGTGTCCATGCGTGTCAAAACATCCGGGACACAGACACAGGAAGTATTTTTGGATTGGCTATAATATACAAAATGGCAGCATTTGTGAACTTCTACTTATTAGTTTTATTTCAGAGGTTGAAGGTTTGATTACTCGACACATAAAAATCACAAAAATTTGCAAAAAATATGAATGGAACAAGAAGAATTTGTACTTTTTTGGGTAAGAGCTGAAAAAAGTGTTTTCTTTCCCTTTAATGATGCATTTGATTATGCACAAACGCACAAAACTATACACACTTATTTTAGCACGTACATTTTCATGTTTCAATGTTCAATGTACTGGTACCTCTGATTTGGGACTTTATGCAAATGTCCCAGGCAGAGGGTGACTGCCATGTGATACCTATAATTTGGAGGGATTATTCCTCTATACTCATATTTCATTGAGTCATCTCTGATATCCATGGATTTGCACTTACTGACTGCTCTCCCCAGTTTAAATAACAAGATTTCAATGGGATCTTATTCCAGAGATAAATATGCCCATCGAAGAACATGACTGTTGTTACCACTTACTCATGTCTGCATGGATTTCAGTGTATTTTGTAGTCTTTGTTCTATGGGAAAATCCTCCTACGAGCATGTCTTGTCCTGCGAGATCTGATTTATTGCCAAAATTATCCAAATTCACTATGCCAGATCCTACTGATGTTAACAAGCTCCCCCAGACCACAGTTAATATTTGACTGTAAGGGCAGGGCACTTTTTACATGAATTTGTATCTTGCCATCAAACATGCCTATGGTGTATATGACCAAATATTTCTTGCTGACTATACCACTTTCCTCCAGTCATACTTCTGAAGATGTTTAGCATACTCCAGATTCTTGGTATTGTTTCTTGCATGCAGTAAGGGTGCGCTTTGTGTTTTTGAGACATAGTGACATCAAGATGCAACCAACTGCTGCAATTCATAAACCATGATCCTTTTAATTGCCTCCTTTACCATCTTCCTCACGAGCCATACAAAAAACCATGCAAGTGCATGTTCTTACATGGTTGTAACCATTTTATGATGTTTCAAATTTCTATTATTGCCTTTTCAGAGCTTAGTGATATGTTTAGCCATTTGTGTATTTTTGTATCCATTACCTCACTTTCGAAGGTTAGTTATCATTTGTCTCTTTTGAATACCAAGGAGATTTTTTTTCCATACATGTTATGTAACCAATTTATACATTCTAATTAAACCGGAAGCAATGAGGTCAACTTTGTTTGATTTTATTTACTATAATCGTTCGATAAGTCAATAATTGTGAGGCCTGCGGTTTTCAAAATGAAATGAGATGACTTTCAAAAAAATAAATCCTTCCAAAAATAAAACAAAAAAGTTAACAAAAGTTTTATCAAGGGTGCCAATAATTCTTCACCTGACTATGTATTTTGCCACTAAATCAGGTTCTACACAAACATCAATCTCAATGACACGCAGAGATTCTCTCATGCGTCAAGTACTGGCACTCAAGCTGCGTGTAGTTTTCTCCTCTCTTAATCTTAGTACAGTGACGCAACAGAGAGTTTACTGTTTGGAGCCTCAAGCGAATTCTCACGTCTCTGCTCTGCCCGGCTTATCATAATAGCGCTTTCGTTTCAGAGGCTCCACTCATTCTGAATAAAGTAGCCCAACCCGCTCAGGTTTTCCCATGGGAGCAACAGAGAACTGGAGAAGCTAGGTGATCGGCTATTTTCCCAAAACAGCCTTCTGTTTGTGGTAATATTCCCAATGCTGCCATTTCAGAAGGACACTTGATGTAACTCACATACAGACGCATTCATCCACACAACAGCAGAGCATTAGAGGGCAACCATTTTGTAAAAACAAGTGATGGCCAGGAGTGTATTATCTTTGTCTACGTGAGGCTGGACCTTTTCCTGCTTTTAATTTAGAGAAACTCACTCAATTCATGGCACAACAAGGCAGAAATGACCTCAATCGACACAATTGAACCACTTGAAATGCCGTATTATGAGGCTCTTGAGAAGTAGAGCACCAAAGACAGACATTTAAATATGTCTCATTTAGTCAACCTGTAATTAGTTATAAATACATTACAGTGTCCTTATAATCCTGCTGTAATGGTGTTCTCTCTGTCAGACATCTGGCTTTGTGGCCTATGGTTGGCTTCTCCACCCTGCTACTGACAGCCACACCCAGGGTGGTTACTCACCGAAAAGGGAGTCCATCTGAATTGAGGGACACTATGGGATCAGTCCAACAATGCTGACAGACGCATAAAGGAGGAAGAGTGCAAATTCAAAATCTTTACACATGTGAGCAGACCTGGGATTTAGAGAAGCATACTGTGTGTGTGTGTCTATATATAGAAGATGAAGAGGAAGAAGAAGCCTTTAATTTGTGACTCTGGGCTCATTAGCACCCTTCTAGGCTAGCACAGGCCTAGAATGATTCATTGCTTGAAGACTTGTTTTTTTTTTTTTTTTTTAGTTTTGCAATTTTTTTTTTTTTTTTAGCAATTTATCATAATAACACTTTCTGATGTTGATACCCCTTGGAAAAGACTACCACGGTGTCTGCATATGTGATTACAACAATTTATCAATTCAAGAATTTAATTTTATCATTGAATCAAATGAGTTTGCTCCTTTCTCAAGGTTTAAGGATGTTAGGTGACTGGAAGATTTCTCTCTGTGCCCATGGCCATCAAGAGCTGAAGCCGACTAACGCTGCTTAAAAGTTAACCCTCGGAATCATCTGTCAGCGCATCATCTTGTCAGAAGAGAACAGTGTAGAAGGTCAGACTGACATTATGAACACCTAATTTAAAAAAAAAAACCTCAAAATGCTGTTCGTCCTCAAAGTCCAATCATCAAAGCCTTACTGTCCGCCCTTTTTCTAGTAGAAAACATAAATAGTCGAAGGCAGTATTTATTTTAAAGAATAAATTATTTATAACAGTTCACCAATAATAAAGTGTATTGTTCTGATTCAAGGGTAACTACTAGAAAATATAACTACTGAACATTTGCTTGCACATATTTGAAACATCAATGTGACAAACTGCTGAATAGCAATTAGAATATTCTTAGATTATCAACACCTCATAATAAATAAATCATTGAAAAATCTAGCAAGTTCTGTCTGAATTGGGTGGCATTTCTTTCTTTACATGCGTCAGTGCCTTTCATGTGACTTGATATTGCAAAAAAGATTCCCATTGCCAAATTATTCCCTGTGGAAAACCACAATGCAAGGCTTTGTTCTTATGGTGTTACACCGCCAGCATAAACAGTATTCACATTGTTTTATTCCTTAAATAGAACACTAGAGTGAATAATTTGCAGATCTTAAGAATTAAGAGATATCAAAAGATTACAACTGCTGTGTTCCAGTAAAATTCCTGAGTAACCGATCCCCACATCCACCCCAATTCATTTATCAGATTTATATTGAAATTTAAATACATTTAACGCAAAAAATACTTCTTGCATGATTTTTCCCTCAGTTCTCATGGCTATGTTTAATGTGATATTTGAGGTTTTTAAGCGTTAGACATTGCTGAGGTGGTTGAGCTGGAATGTTCAAGTCGTTAGGCAATTACTTCTCTAAACATAGACACAGCAAATCAGACTTGGAAAAAAAACAAAAAGGAAAAAAAAAAAAAAAACCACAAGCTTTTCTGGCATATCTTGTTCACCGGGTTATTTTTCTTGGTAATTAATTGAATGCATCTCAGGATACCTCCCTTACTGAGAACTGATGTTCACTATTGCTCAATGAAACAACCTACCTACCTGCCGACCTACTGAGGACAATGACATTCAGTTAAAAAAAGGGACCATTCATTAAAATTATTTCTTGTTGGTCAGGGTTCGCCTTTTCAAGACAGAATTTACGAACACATCTGCCAAAGGCAGGCAGCAAAACTTTTTGACTCACAATTTAAAGAGAATGTACATTATTCTCTACCTCCCTTGTTACTTGCCTTTGGCATTGTGTGCCATCCAGTGTTCAATTGGGACACTGTGAGATATAGGCGTGGTCTGAATTGTCATAGAATGTGAGCTTGAGCAGTGAGATGACATGGGATGTATAATTGGTGACATGCGTGCCTGCACAATTTGACCCCACATCTGTGCACAGAGGGGCTGGCCGTGCCTCTGCACAACGCCTTTTTAGTTCTTCCCTCGTAGTATCAGAAGTGGAAGCCATTTTCACCAATGTGGGACACTGTTTCCGACAAGGACAAGAATAAGTATTCCAGCCACGGCATCATTGCAGAAACACTGGATCCTTTCATTAGTTATCTGAGCACTGCGATAGGCTAGTTCTCAAAGCTGTGCCTGCTCAAGGGCATTTTTCACTGCGATTTCTCTGTTTCCCAGACAATGGCTGTCCAAGTTCATGGAGGTTGTTTGCATAGTCTCAGGGACAAAAGATTAACATTCATTGGGATGCTGTTGCCGTCCTGTCCGTACCCTTGCACAGCTATATAAAGATAGATTTTGAACTTTGAGAACACCTTGAAATATCAATCTATTCGGTTGACAGGCTTAATGTGCCACAGCACTAACTAAAAAACAGACCTGGATGTTACATTTGTAATCAATCTCTCAAAAGGATAACTGTTTGAATACTAATGGTTACAGAGCAATCTCAAAAGAAAAAAGAAAGCATGCTCTTTGTGGGGCATTATTTCTGAACTGTTTTTCTTGTCCCTCCATCTTATTTTTCCACATTCTGTATGTCGTGTCCTTTAAAAGGAGTGTTTACAGGATGTTATCTGTTTCAGTGCCTGCCCCCTATCCCTTGGAGTGGGTTCTGTGGAATGCTCGGAGGGGATGGAGGAGCTCCAAGGGGGAGTGCCACGGGAGCAAGTCTATATATACATCCCAACCCTGACTGATATCTGCTCAAAGACACAGCTGGTGTCTGCTTGGAAACTGGACTCTCTGCTGGACTAGAGGTAAGTCATTTTCATCTTATTTTGCCCTGATCTTTGAAAAAATATATATTTTTGCCATTGTGGATTTTTTTTTTTTGTCTGCCCATGATGAAGTACTTTTCCTTTCTGCATATAGTTTTGTTCCCCTCTTTTGTATGCATGACAGAAGTCTGGTTGCCTTGAAACTCTGATGGGCAGTTGATATTTGATGATGTATTAAATAAAGATGGGGGTTTGATTGTAGATCTCTGTGTACATATCAGTATGTTTTACACAACGCAGGTGAAGTTCACTTAAGAGTTGTTAGAATGATCCAGCTAAATCATTATTTAATGGAGCCAGTTCCTTGGGAATATGGTTAAGTGGATTTAAAATTAAGGACGTGGGTTTTATGATTTGGGGATTGTTTGCCATTCCAGAAAGGTGGAAAAGATGGATCACAAGTTGGAATGCATGTGTCTTGAGCAATTCTTCAGTTTAGTTTATATCACTTGCTCAACTGTTGAGAAAGCTGAGTTTGTATTTTCTAGTGCATGGGCAACTTATTTTCCATAGTTTTTCATTTTTCTAAAATTTGAAACCTGAAGTCTAGAATTCCAAGCAGTCTGGTCTTTTTTTTTTTTACCAAGTGAGGACTTGAAATAATGGAGCCAGGGTTTTTCTGACTATGCAGATTCATACTGTCTAAGTGCCTTCTCCCATCTTTTTGCTATAGTCGGGGTGTTGGGATGAGGTAATAATTGAATTTTTTTGTGACATTTCTGTGTATTTTTTTGCAGAAATTTATATTTTAATTGTGTATAATGTAAATGAAGTGACTCAGACTTCCAGGAAACTGGTGACGTTGCAAATGGAAAAAAACACATCTAAAATGGACCCCTAGAACTGATGTCGCAGTGTTTGGCAAAGGATTTTGGAGTGATCAAGCACAGACTTGGAGTCAGCAGTATTATTATGAATATTACCTCCGTCTGATGAGGATATTTTTAACTTTGGAAGCTCACAATATAGGATATCTGCTCAACATCTTGGTGCAGCATCAGGCTGTAGAAAGTGAGTTCAGGCAATATGTTTCTGATTACGGAACAAGTGTAGTGGCAAAGGCAACAAGCACACACAGACCAGGGTGTGCCTTTTTTTGTATTTGGAGTCTAGGGAGCTGAGATATTCGAGTGAGATAATTCCTCTGTGCAGAAAGAAGACCTGCTGTGTTCACGAATGTCCATTTCATTTTCCCACCATTGCCCATGTTGTGAACATCTGTGTTTGCTTTGGGATTTGGCTTTTTTCTGAATTTTACCAATTTTTCCCTTGAGTGCAATATTTCATGTTGTGTAACCATCAGCGTCATAAAGAGGTATAACATATGTTACTTTTAATGTCTCTTTTATAGTCAAATGTCATTTTGCAAATACAATTTTTTTTTTGTAAATATTTCCCATGTTGTGATTCTTTACTGTGAAATTATGGGTTGAGTTCTGTTGTCTTTGGGCGTGGCACTGCACTGGCTTGTTCCACCAGGAAGATTTCTCAATTTTTCTTGATGTCTATTGCTGTTAGATTTAGAATTCATCTAATTAGCCACCTTATTACTTTCTCAATTTGGATTAACTGCAGCTTGTGTGGCTCTATCATCGGCAATCGTGAAAGACGTATTGCAAAAATAAAAAGTAAAAATTTGTAGATGTTACAGATAGAAAGGGGGGCAGAAAAATCATCATTTTCAAAACTAGTATCACTCATCAATCTCAAAATCATTCTTCCCTTCTTTTTCACAGCAGACACTACGTCACATTCTAGAAGGAAAGTGTTCTGCACCCATTGAGAGAGGGCCAACATGAACCGTGTAGAAGATTGGGTGCTGCAGAACAAGGACAAAATTGAGAAGGGGGTGGAGATAATGGGTCAAGGCTGTGAGGTCCTGGCTGCCACAGTGGGCCAACTCCACCCCATTTTAGAGGCTGTCTTTGTAGCCTCTGCAGAGCTTCTCAATAACCCAGAGGGCAAAGAAGCAAAATACCTGGCGGCGCAGTTCGAGAAGGTGAACCAGCAATTGGAGACCATACAGGATGAGGTTGACCGTATCGCTCTGGAGTTGCAGCGCACTTCCATGAACAAGCAGAACTTTGACCGCGAGGCCCAGATGATCAGCCAGTATGAGAAGTTCCAGGATTTTATCAATGCCAAGCCAAAATTTAAAGATAAGAAGAAAGATAAGTTTCTCAGCCACTTTGAGAACACAGATGGAGATCTGAACCTAGATGCTTTATACAATGCTGTTACTGGAGAAAACACCTCCGGGGACGCAATGCTTGAGATAGTGATGGCGACGGAGCGGAGGAGCCGTCGAGCTGTAGAGGAATTTTGTGCTCGGCTAAAGAAACTCTTCATCGTGGGAATCATTGCAGTAATGGGCCACGCTGCCCTGAAAGAAGGGATTGTTGGGGAAGACCTGGCAAAGAAATGGCAAGGTCGAATGATGGATGTTGAGAGACGCATGAAGGCAGTAGTGGATGACTGCACAGAGAACTTTGCCATTCAGGCCAAGGAGGATATAGAACATCGCCTCCAGGAGAAGCAAGGAAGTATTGACCAAACTTTCGCCCAGGAACTTTTAGACTTACTAAAAACAAAATATGATTGGGTCTCCTGGTCTCTCCGGATCTTCAGCCATAGTGGGCTGTTTTTCTGGAACTGGCTGGCTGGCAAGAAGTACCATGGTCGTGGTGGTGGAGGAAACTTCTTTGATCTTCTGACCAAAAACAACATAAGAGTTGTCATCTCCTTCAGTGCAGATCCCCAACCCATCAACAAAAGTCAGGTCCAAGAGCGAATTGAGACACAAAAGCTAAAGGGAAACATGGTGGCTGTGGCCCAGACCCTGTGTGATGACCTTCCAAATTGTGTGGTACATGCTATCAGTCGATACAAGGATGTAATGGAGTCCAATAACTTTCCAGAGGAGTGTTACTACTTTGGAAAACATAAACGAGCATATCTATGTATTCATTCAGAATAGTTTTTGATGCAGATTACACAATAGTTATACAAATCCATACAACTGGAATGGTTCTTTTTCTTAAATCAGTTTTTTTTCCCGAATAATGTCCATCATTGCACGTTGAAAGCTGGTCAAGAAATATATATATCGCCAATCAAGCATAAGAGAGGAAATTTTTAACCTGCATTTGACTCGCCTTATACTTTATTACAACTTTTTACTTTTACCATCTTACCAGGATCACTTCTTTCTTCACTACACCAATTTGTTGTTGTTTTTTTGTTTTTTTTTTTTTGCATGTTACAAGGGTCTGACTGTGACAGCCTTAAATGGTACTCCTGTATACCAAAGAGAAAGTACATTAATTGATTTTTATGTGTTTCAATTATTTCAATTAATGTAAAGTGACATGTAAATACTGAGATATATGAAAATTGTTATGGCTCAAAGTACTGCTGGCTTTTCAGAAGACTGATGAGTCTTTAAATGCTGTATTCTGCCACTGAGTGTAACGTTTGCCCATGTAGTTCAAACTGCTCTACATTCATACATCTTCTCTTTTTTACTTTGTGTATGTTGTCATTTTCATGAATAAAATCCCAATTTAAGTATTATTTATTGTCGTTTGTGCAAAATGAAAAAGTATTTTAAACAGCTAATCTATCATTGATTGTGAATTAAGCCAAAATATGGATTTGAGAAAACAGAATTCTTTATATTTTCTTTTAACATGTATACAAGATCCGATCAATAAAACACAATAGTCTGCGAATATACATTAAATTCAAGACATTCAGAAGAAAAAACAAACATGGGCTGCAATAACAATATCAGTATACACCGATCAGCCATAACATTATGACCACCTGCCTAATATTGTGTAGATTCCCCTTTGGCCACCTAAACAGCCCTGACCCATTAAGGCATGGACACCACTAGACCTCTGATGGTGTGGTGTGGAATCTAGCAGCAAGACATTAACAGCAACTCCTTTAAATCCTGCCAATTACTCGGTGGGGCCTCCATGGATCAAACTTGATTGTCCAGCACATCCCTCAGATTCTTGATTACACTTGGACCTGGGGAATTAGGAGGTGAAGTCAACACCTTGAACTCATTTTTGTGTTCCTTAAACCACTCCTGTGCTATTTTTTAGTCTTGCAGGACGCATTATCCTGCTGAAAACAGCTACTGCCATTAAGGAATACATTTTCCAGGAAGGAGTGTATTTGGTCCACAACTATGTTTAGATTGGTGGAGTGTGTCAAAGTAACATCCACATAAATGGCAGGACACAAGGTTTCCCATCAAAACATTACCCACAGCATCACACTGCCTCCGCTGGCTTGCAGCCGCCATAGTGCATCCTGGTGCCATGTTTTCCCCAGGTAACTGATGCGCACGCACTTGGTCATCTAAATGATGTAAAAGAAAAAATTATTCTTAAGATCAGACCACCTTCTTCCATTGCTCTCCGTGGCTCCGTGGTCCAGTACTGATGCATTGTAGGCTCTTTTGGCAGTGGATAGGGGTCAGCATGGGCACCCTGACCGATCTGCAGCAAACAATAAGAAGAAAAAAACTGCAATGCACAGTGTGATGGTTCTGACACCTTTCTGTCAGGTCAGAACCAGCATAAATTTTGGCAGCAATTTGCGCTACAGTGCCTCTTCTGTTTGATTGGACCACATGGGCCAGCCTTCGCTTTCCATGAGTGTCACTGAGCCCTGGCCGCCTTCGAACCTGTCATTGGTTCACTGGTTTTCGTTCCTTGGACCACTTTTGGTAGGTGCTCATCACTGCACATGGGGAACACCCCACAAGAGCTGCAGTTTTGTAGATGCTCTGGCTCATTTGTCTAATCATCACAATTTGGCCCTTGTCAAAGTTGCTCACATCCTAACGTTTTTCCTGCCTCCAACAGATTCTCTTCGAGGACAAAATATTCGCTTGCAGCCTCGTTTAACTCACCCACCGGCAGGGGCCATTATAAAAAGATCATCATCTCGGTGGTCATAATGTTATGGCTGATCTCTGTATATTGACGTAGATGATAAAAGTTCAGAAAACTTGTGCTAAATCGGAACTTTCGCTATCGAAAAATATTTTAACTATATTACAACCTGCTGATAATTAGTTTCCTGGGGCGTTACCTGATTACTGGTGACCGTTTAAGTTGGTCCAAAAATGAAACGCGATATAGTTTTACGCACTTTGGCCATTATTTAGAAACATATTTTTGACACATCATAAAAGCTGGCCAACACTGTCCAAACTTGCTTAGCCTGCCAGGCAGCTTTTTTAATTAGTACCTCTTTCATAGGGGAGAGTGGGTGCGCCAGTCACTTCTGCAGTAACCTGACACCGTTGAGAAAAAGGCGTACAGCAAAGCAGGTTAGTTCATTAAATTGTGTTTGCAGCGCTTCTAAGGTGAGTTTAAAACTCTTTCATAGAGTAATGTGGGCTATACAATCTGGTGTTCGGTTTCTTTGGCTACATTACATTAAATCACTTCGCAGCAGTCTTCGTGCGGCGCAGTGGAGAACATGAGATTATGCGTGAACTTTCCATTTTCCGGTTTTGAATGTGATTCAAAACCGGCGTCTCATCAAAAACGAAGTGTCTATTAAAAACTGTATGACCTCCGCCGAAACTAATATTTCTCTTAAATAGTTGTGCTCTCTATTTGGTAGCCTGATACAGCCAATATCGGAACTGATTGGAAAGCTTAAATGAAGCGTGTGATCATCATGCGCTCACCGTATTGTTACTTTCTCCGCACCGAAGTTGGCGTCCTTCAGAGAGTATTGCAAGCTATTGATACTTAAAATGACGTGTTACACGTCCTGATGTTTTTCGCCTTTTGTTCTAGCTATATACGAAATCAAGTGAATCAGTATTAACTACAAAATGTAAATCGCGAGTTGCCTCTGAATTGTCTGTGCACATTAATTTAAACAGACCAGTGGAGAACACGTACCCAAATTACAGTAGCCATGCCATGCTTTGGGAGAGCAGGGTCGGTCTACAGTTGGGGCAGTTAGAAAGCAGTTATACCTAGGTCTATACTGTTCACCATGTTCATTCTCAGCCACAATGTCTACATCAAAGTGGAGAACTTCTAACTATTCCTCACATTTTTTTCCCAGTTTTCAAATCTACAGCTTGTCACTACATTTTTGGTGCTTTTATTATTTTTGTTCTACCCTCCTGTTTTTACCTCCACCAACCTGAATGTTTTCACCCGTGTCTTTTCATCTGTCTGTCTGTCTGTTAACAAGATAATTCAAAAAGATATTAACAGCTCGGTACGAAATTTGGTAGGATGGTAGGTGGTAGTCCAAGGATGGGTTAACCCTATAATGCCACCTAACCCTAACCCCCCCCCCCCCCCAAATTACACCAAATTTAAAGGACCATGCCCACCTGGTAAGATGCAACAGAACCACTACTGTTCACTGTATCATATCTGATACACAGGGCTGCCACCTGGAAGAAAGAAGTGAGATTACAGGAGTCTCTCCCCTCGTCACTCACTTCAAGGTAGTAGCTCCCATGTGAATGGGAATTCATGAATTTCCTTGGAATTTGTCAGTGAAGTTCGGCATTCCAAGGTAAATATTACACAAAAACTTATTCTTATGCATGTTAAGGCATAGCTATAGATAGTAGAGAGCATATACTGTAAATAATTAGAAATTTAGAGTGTTGTGTTCTGGAGGGGTGCTGATTTTTGGCTGTATCAGATATGATACTCCTGGAATTAGAAGTTCTGTTCAGCAATTTATATTTTGCTGTCACAAAACCTAATGATGAACAGTGGATCTGAATACTACCCTTCAATACTTCAAAAATATTACTGGGTCATATTTTTCCTATAATGATGTCTGTGTCTGGGCATTATAGGGTTAATTCAATTTTGGAAGTGATCCGGGACATATTCTGGATTCTAGATCTGGAAGAGGATAAAATACACTTGAATAGAATGATTGTCTCCAATGTAATTAACATTTTTATAAAGTTCCAGCATTAAATAGAATCTACACTCATTGAGCTTTAGTGTAGTTCAGTCAGGCACGGGACTCTGTCCAGTCTTTCCTCATTTAGCTCCTCCCACCCAACTGATGAGCCTTTATAACCAAGGCAGTGTTCATTTATTTCTCTAGCTCCATGCCCTCGACACTGCTCCTACTCAGGTTACTAAGAAATCTACTTCTTATCTCCCTCCACCTTCCCAACCTCCTCCTCTATAATTATCATTGTTCATTGCAAGTAGCATTTGTTCATATCATGTTCAATAACTTAAATGTTAACAAGATTCAAGAAATATCAGGCTCTGCCTGGGGGTTTGTAATCTCAGGTACTGTCTGTGTCGTGATTGCGCAGATTGTTCCAAAGCATCACTTGAGCAGAGTCCCTGCTGAAATCAAACCCAGGTCATCCTGCAATAAATTGTTAAATCTGACATAAGTGTCTTGACTGAAATGTAGAATTTATTTTAGTTGCTGGTGATCTGGATAATATTCTTGTGGATCCAGAACCAATAATACTGACATATGGCATGGCAAAAACATATGGCATGCCTTCATGTTAGTTATGCCACATGAAAAAAAAGAAAAAATGATGCTAGTAGTGTTAGAATATGAAATATTGGAAGGACAGGATTCTTGTTCAGTCCCTTGAGATACACTCTACAGTGATATACGACCAAGGACTAATTATTTGACCTAAAGATAACTCTATGCACTAAAATGCTGCATAGGCCTATACATTTTCAAGGGTACAATAGGCATACCTTAGAGTAGGGATCCTCAGATGTGGACCTCAAATCCAAATCCAGCCTTGATTTTCTGTCCTCCCAGTCATAAACTGAACAATCAGCACTGTTTATTGGCCAGCCTGGCTTGACGACTGACTCCCAGGTAAAGGGAGGGTGCAAAACCAACAGTTCTCAGCCCTTGAGGACTATGATTAGTGGAACAAGACCTTAGGACGTTCAGCCCTAATGACAAGCCAACGTACTGCTTAAGTTACAGGACAACGATCTACCTCATATTCTGAGAGTGTTGGGACAGTATTGTTTATAGTTCATACCATGTAACAAATTTACAAAAAGTATTCAAAAAAAATACAAAGGCTTTTCCAAATTTCCTAATTTTACCTCACCCGCTGTGAAGTCTGTGAGAATATCAACTGAAGTGGCAGCCTGTCGGACACCCTTATTTGCCCCCTTTAAATACGACTACGCTGCATATGAGAAATTTTACATTAAATAGGGCATGAAAGACAGTGTACATACAGCAGATTATATTATCATGGCCGATAAATGCATTTATATTATCATGGCCGATAAATGCATTTACTCTTGATTTCCTAGTCATGAGCAAGACTGGTAGCTTGGTTACTTGTTAATCTCAATATTAGCTCAGCTTACATGTAACTTATACAGTACTGTGCAAAAGTCTTAGGCATGTTTAAAGCTATTTCGTAGCCAAATATTCTTGCAAAAATGATGAAATAAAAAGGTTCTAATAACTGAGAAATGTATGAAACTGAGTGGTAAACTGTTAAAAACTACTAAATCACATCAATATTTGGTGTGACTACCCTTTGCCAAAGTTTTATGAGATAATTGGCTTTTTGCTTGTCCCAAACAGAGTGGAGAACTTGCCACTGTTCTGCAGACTGACTGTCTCAGTTGCATCTATCCCTCCAAGAAATTACTAACATGGATGATGATGTTGACATCAAGGCTCTGTCAAGACTATAATATCTGTATTTACTATTTTTATTGGAATACAAAATACAAACATTTATTTATGAAACTGTTCATTAAATTAGCATTTGTAATTTCAAATTTACTTTTTATCTTCAGGAACTCTAATATGGAATCAAGAAGTAAACATCTAATACAGATTTAAATAAAAAAAAAATAGCAGGGTGCCAAAGACTTTTGCACAGTACTGTATATTTTCTTACTCTAAGCTAGTAAGTTGTGCTAACTAGGTAATTAAGACAGACACCTAGCTTGCTACAAGACCAGTGCTGAATAGCTAGCTAGCCTCATGTGGCCAGAGTGCGTAGGCAGCCCCTGGATGAGGAAGGCATTGATGCCATTGACTGGCCCTTTCATTCCCCTGACCTAAATCCAATTGAGTACCTATTGAATGTTATTTATCCATGCATCCGACACCCCCAAGCACTGCCACAAACTGCAGGAGCTCAATGATGCCCAGATCCAGGTCTGGGAGGAGATCTCCCAGGACACTATCCACCAAATCATCAGGAGCTTGTCCAGACATTGTCGGGAGTGCATACAGGCATGCAGGGGCCATCCACACTACTAAGTCACATTAAGAGTTTCAGTTTTAAGATTTACGCTAGTTGGATAAGCCTATGATTTAAATTTCTTAGTTTCATTTTCAAGGTGATTTCGAATCCAGCCCTCAATGGGTTGATGATTTTGGTTCCCATTGACAGTTGTGACCGAATTTTGTTCTTGATAAATTACACTTTAAATCGTATATTTAATTTTTACATTTTTAATTTCATTCATAAACTCTGCGCACTCAAGAGTTCCGGGGTCCGGGTGACACGGCAAGCTACCCCAGTTCCAACAAACATGACGCGCTGCCAGCAATGCAGAAATCTGATCTTCTTGACCTTATTTAGTTGCTTAAACTTTTCAAAAATTGCCCAATAATATATTTGAATAGCAGAGACAGTGTACTTTTATTGGGTAAAAGCTGAAAAAAGTGTTCTCTTCCTTTAAATCTCATATTTACTGTTAAAGGAGAATTCTGGTGTGAACTTGACTTTGGGTGTATTGAAACATGATAACGAGTACTAACATTTGTGGAATACCCCACTTCCGTACGCACGCAACATTTCGAAATGCATGGCTTTTTAGCCAAAGCTCCGAACAGGCTTACAATGGTAGTTAATTAGGCATACCATTGCCATGCAAATCACTAAGAAATCACTATTTTTTCATTATTAACAAGGCTCAAAGTAGCTCCACACTTCATTGGTAGAATTCCAAGGGCCTTGACATTTAAAACAAGGCACTGAGAACTTTGAAAATGCACAGTTAGTTTATTAAAAAAGAGTGTTTATGCAAACAGTACCTTTAGGTAGTTTCCAGTTGCCTCCATCTTGAAAGTCACAATAAGTTGATTGACGAACACGAACGAATAGGAAGGATAGGGGAACAGATTGCAATCTATTTGTTCGTGCTCGTCGATCGACTTGTCATGACTTTCAGGATGGAGGCAACTGGAAACTACCTCAAGGTACTGTTTGCATAAACACTCTTTTTTTAATGAACTACCTGTGCATTTTCACAGTTCTCAGTGCCTCGTTTTAAATGTCAGGGCCTTCAGAATTCTACCAATGAAGTGTGGAGCTACTTTGAGCCTTGTTAATGATGAAAAAATAGTGATTTATTTGCATGGCAACGGTATGCCTAATTAACTACCATTGTAAGCCTGTTGGGATCTTCGGCTAAAAAGCCATGTATTTCGAAATGTTGCGTGCGTACGGAGATGGGGTATTCGACAAAAGTTAGTACTCGTTATCATGTTTCAATATGCCCCAAGTCAATTTCACACCGGAATTCTCCTTTTAATTTCAGATCCAAGGTACTGTGTTTGGGATCACTGTCTTGATGAAATGTCCACCCTTGTTTCATCTTCAGCATCTGGGTAGATGGCGGCAGATTCTTATCTAGAATGTCTCTGTACATTTCTCCATTCATCCTTCCTTCAATTATATGAAGTCTGCCAGTACCTTATGCTGAAAAACAGCCCCCCATCATCATGTTCTCTCCTCCAAACTTCACTGTTGGTTTGGTGTTTTGGGGATGATGTGGAGTGCCGTTTGTCCTCCAAACATGGTGTCTGCTATGACATCCAAAGAGTTCAATTTTGGTCTCATCTGACTAGGCAGTATTCTCCCAGTATTTCATAGGCTTGTCCAAATGTTGTGCAGCAAACTTCAAACAAGCTTCAACATGCGTTTTCTTCAGCAATGGAGCCTTGCTCAGTGAGCGTGCATAGAGGCCATGGCGGTTGAGTGCAGTACTTATTGTTTTCTTTGAAACAACTGTACCTGCTAATTCCAGGTCTTTCTGAAGCTCACTACGAGTGGTCCTTGGCTCTTGGACAACTCTTCTGATTATTCTTTTTGCAAGGAGCACCTGGTCACGGCTGGTTTATTGTGAAATGATGTTCTTTCAACTTCCGGATTACTGGAACATTCAGAAGTTGCAAAGGTCTTAGAGAGCTCTTTGCTTTTACCCATCATGAGATGCTTCTTGTGTGACACCTTTGTAATGTGAAACCTTTTTATAGGCCATCGATTAGAACACAATCAGCTATTAATTTGTAATGACAGGGGGCAGGATTGCTTTCTGTACATGCAGAAATCAAGATTACCTTTGCTGCTGTAGATCATGGACTTCAGTTCTTTGTAGGTATTACACATTAACAGAGTATTTTTCTGCTTCCCTGTTAATGATTTTTGGTATGTACAAAACCCAAAACCAGTGAAGTTGGCACGTTGTGTAAATCGTAGATAAAAACAGAATACAATGATTTGCAAATCCTTTTCAACTTATATTCAATTGAATACACTGCAAAGACAAGATGTTTAATGTTCAAACGGAGAAACTTTTTTTTTTTTGCAAATAATCATGAACTTAGAATTTAAAGGCAGCAACACATTGCAAAGAAGTTGGCACAGGGGCCTTTTTACCACTGTGTTACATCGCATTTCCTTTTAACGACGCTTAGTAAACATTTGGGAACTGAGGAGACCAATTTTTGAAGCTTTTCAGGTGGAACTCTTTCCCATTCTTGCTTGATGTACAGCTTAAGTTGTTCAACAGTCCGGTGTCTCCGTTGTCGTATTTTACGCTTCATAATGCGCCACACATTTTCAATGGGAGACAGGTCTGGACTACAGGCAGGCCAGTCTAGTACCCGCACTCTTTTACTACGGAACCATGCTGTTGTAACACGTGCAGAATGTGTCTTGGCATTGTCTTGCTGAAATAAGCAGGGGTGTCCATGAAAATGACATTGCTTGGATGGCAACATATGTTGCTCCAAAACCTGTATGTACCTTTCAGCATTAATGGTGCCTTCACATATGTGTAAATTGCCCATGCCTTGGGCACTAATACACCCCCATACCATCACAGATGCTGGCTTTTGAACTTTGCGCCTATAACAGTCCGGATGGTTCTTTTCCTCTTTAGTCCGGAGGACACGACATCCACAGTTTCCAAAAACAATTTGAAATGTGGACTCGTCAGACCACAGAACACTTTTCCACTTTGCATCAGTTCATCTTAGATGAGCTTGGGCCCAGCGAAGCCGGCGGCGTTTCTGGGTGCTGTTGATAAATGGCTTTCGCTTTGCATTGTAGAGTTTTAACTTGCACTTGCATATGTAGCGACGAACTGTAGTTACTGACAGTGGTTTTCTGAAGTGTTCCTGAGCCCTTGTGGTGATGTCCTTTACACACTGATGTCGGTTTTTGATGCAGTACCGCCTGAGGGATCGAAGGTCACGGGAATTTGATGTTGGTTTTCGGCCTTGTTGCTTACGTGCAGTGATTTCTCCAGATTCTTTGAACCTTTTGATGATATTACGGACCGTAGATGATGAAATCCCTAAATTTCTTGCAATAGCTCGTTGAGGAATGTTGTTTTTAAACTGTTCGACAATCAGCTCCACGCATTTGTTCACTAAGTGGTGACCCTCGCCCCATCCTTGTTTGAGAATGACTGAGCATTTCAGGGAAGCTGCCTTTATACCCAATCATGGCACCCACCTGTTCCCAATTAGCCCGTTCACCAGTGGGATGTTCCAAATAAGTGTTTGATGAGCATTCCTCAACTCTCTCAGTCTTTTTTGCCACTTGTGCCAGCTTTTTTGAAACATGTTGCAGGCATCAAATTCCAAATGAGCTAATATTTGCAAAAAATTACAAAGTTTACCTGTTTGAACATTAAGTAACTTGTCATTGCAGTGTATTCAATTGAATATAAGTTGAAAAGGATTTGCAAATCATTGTATTCTGTTTTTATTTACGATTTACACAACGTGCCAACTTCACTGGTTTTGGGTTTTGTAATCTTATGTGCGAGCGGTTGGAACCAGCGTGCACGGTACGGTGCCAACAGTCATACCAGTGGCTAAGTTGTTCTTAGATAACAAATCTTGCCCTTTTAAATGTCAGACTGAACAAAAAAAAAAAAAAAACCTAAAACTTGTAACCCTGTTTATTGTATTTAATCTGGAAATAAAGAAAAAAAACCATATTTTTGATCAAAGCATGCAACCTCATTCCCACTGCCTTGAATCTTATTTTTATGCTGGTGAGACAATTGTGAATACTCCCATATGCTTGCACACTTTGATGAATGTCGGGGCATAAATAAGATATTTGAAGAAATTATTGGTAAATTTCTTAGGTATATTGAGATAAACCGTCAGATCCAATACTTGTTACAAGACACAAGATTGAACATAAACAAAACTTCATCTAGTTCAAGAATGACCTGGTATTATGGATTGCAACGAAAAGTGTCTCTTTCATGGAAAGATGATAACAAAAATTACCTTTTTATCAATAAACAGTAATTTAGTTGGGCAATTCAGTGGTATTGTTAACCAAATGTCCCCTCCGTGACAGACACTAAAATGATTCCCAAATGGAAATGGAGGGAAAAATTGTGCTTTTTCCGCCCGAACAGTAGTGCACGATTACCCATAAATTGTCAACAGAATTTTGTTAGGGGGATGGTTTAGTGTCTCAGCACGGAGGGGACATTTTGTTAAAATACCTCAGAATCACCCTGTTGCAGAATTCATGGAGCATCAGTTCCCAGCAGACATGGCTTTCTGAGAGCCATATTTGGAAAAAAAAAAAAAAAAGACACGACCAGATCAAACGGGTCCATTCAAAAGTGTGCAAATGTGTCATTCTTATGTTCACAGTGAATCATAAAAAATTAAAAGCTGCTGCTAGACACTATCCATTTGCCTCATCTCTGGGTTTAATATGTAAAAACGGAAATTGCTTGGTGGTTTCCCAGCATATTCAGACTGCATTAGTGGTGTGTTACATTGCATTGTCTCACTGGAACATTTAATGAAAGCTTAATGCCATACACTCTAAGAAGGCTGGTTTTCTTTGAAGTCTCTGGATTGAATCTGAGGGCGTGTGCATGTTTTCTAATCAATGAGGAAGAAACTCTTTCATAATGTAGGCCTTTCCATATTTCATTGATTGGCTATGCAGTGAGTAGAATATTGAAGCAACTTACTTTCTGAAATTATGAAGACTATCTCCAAATGCAGAGATTGTTCGCACTTTGATGTGTGCTGGCTAGCTTTTTGAAGGTTATTTTGGATGGTAGTGCATAAAATTCTGCTGTTCAGCTGTACCTAAATGTCACAAAATTGGCACGTTGATTTTGGTAATGCTTGCATATTTTGTCAATAGTACAATACTTTGCTTTGCAAATAATGCTGGATTTGTTAGACCAATTCAAAAGCTGTTTTTTTATTTACAATACAGCTGTTGTGTCATGCCCACACCCATGTGGACCGTAATGTAGTGTTGTCAGTGTCACTCCACCCTGCTGGTATTGCAGATGGGGGTTTCTGGGGCATCAGTAGCAGCAAAGCAAAGTTTTCCTAAAACAGGTATCTTTCTCCCTGCGACGATGACTGCGCAAACACACGCATGCTTGCACGCATGCGCGCGCACAGACACATGCAAAAAAATTGCACACATAAAGGCTGAGAAATGAAATAAGGGCCTGACCTAGTCCTCTGTCCTGTAAAATCCCCTGGAGCACAGAACAGTGAGAGAAGCTGACAGAATAGTTTCCATTGTCGTATTGCCAAGGTGACTGTCTGGATTACTGTGGAAAATGTGCTCTTGCCCAGCTCATTTTACCTCCTTTAATAAATCTTAATTCACTCCCATGGCGGTGCAGTGAGTGAGGGGTAGTGGTGTTGGGGAGGGTATGTCCTGGTGTACTGAATAGATCCACCTCTTTATCTGTCAATTTACACTAAAATCACTCATCAGCCAAAAAGCCATTAAAACGCATTGGAGACTTTACAGTATCTACCCACCTAAGTAATTAAGAATAATAAGTTCTTCAGGGACCTCTACTCCACTGTTGAGAGGCTAGTTGGTGAGTGTTTTAAGGTGTTTGGATTACAGAATGTTCGAGTTGCAAGTGCAGTTTCACCGATAAGTTTAAAAAGCAAGTGGTTTCACTTGTTAGGCAACAAGGAATGAAACTACAAACCCCAATTCCAATGAATTTGGGATCTTGTGTAAAACATGAATAAAAACAATACAATAGAACAATACAATTATAGACTCCAGGGAAGGACTGCCCAGGAATAATCAGCCAGCTGGGTGAAAAATCCAATGGGGAAAGAATACGATGTTGTGATGGACGAGAGTAACAAAGGAAAGCAAAAAGCACATACACAAACCATGACAATTAGATGTTGAAAGTGAGACATTTTTCCATTTCATGACAAATATTAGCTCATTTAGGAACATTTTTCTGAAATTGTTCCACAATTTTTAGACACAGTTTTTCGCAGATTGGTGAATCTGTGCCTATCTTTACTTCTGAGAGACTATGCCTCTCTAAAATGCTCTTTTTATACCCAGTCATGTTACTGACTTGTTGACACTTAACCTATTTAGTACCAAAATGCTTCTCCAGCTGTTTTTTTATTAGTACTACTCAGTGGCGTCGCCAGCGGGGGTGCTGAGACATGTCCCTTTTTGACTGCAATTAATAGTTCTCAATCATTTTCCTTTATTGACGCGTTTTCTAATTATTGTAATTGGTAACAGTTGTGTTACAAGAACAGAGAATTGGGTTGCACAAAACTTCCGTTTAAAACAATTATTAGTCCTGACCTGTTGTCAGTCATTTTTTCAGACACCATCTGGAGTATTGTGTACAGTTCTGGGGACCATACTTTAGGAAAGATATAGAGGCTCTAGAGAAAGTTCAGAGAAGAGCCACTAAGCTAATTCCAGGTATAAAAGATGAAAGCTATGAGAAGAGGCTGAAGATCCTTAATCTCTTTAGTTTTAGGGAAAGGAGTCTAAGGGGTGATTTGATTGAGGTCTTTAAATATGTTAAAGGGATTAACAAAGTGAATTATGTAGGATTCCTTCGACCAAGTGTTGTGAGTAGAACTCGGGGTCACAAATGGAAGTTGACCAAAGATAAATTTAGCACTGATATTCGGAAATATTTCTTCACCCAAAGAGTAATTTCAATGTGGAATAGCTTACCTGACCATATTGTTGAGGCAGAGACCTTGGGGGTTTTCAAGAGCAGGCTTGACTTAAAGCTAGATACCACTGAGTCATTGAGTATCTGAAGTGAAATATTCCCAATAGTATAAAGAAACTGGCGAGCGTAGTTGGGCTGAACGGCCTGTTCTCGCCATTCATGTTCATGTATTTTCATAATTAACAGAAGGTTCACTCTGAGAGCACTCCACAGTTAACAAGTGCTGCTTGTTCTCCCCGATTAGGTAAGAAGATAATCATTCATCTGGATGAGCGTCCAATCACGATAATTGGAAAACGCGTCGATAAGGGAAAATGATTGAGAACTACTAATTGCAGTCAAAAAGGGACGTGTCTCAGCACCCCCACTGGCTACGCCACTGGTACTACTTACTTTTCCAGCCTTTTGTTGCCATCGTCCCGGCTTTTTTGAGACTTGTTGCTGCCATCAAATTCAAAAAGAGCTAATATTTTTCAAAATGGTAAAATGTCTCACTTTTAACGTCTGATATGTTGTCTATGCTCTATAGTGAATAAAATGTGGGTTTATGAAATTTCCAAATCATTGTATTCTGTTTTTATTCAGGTTTTACACAATGTCCCAACTTCACTGAAATAGGGGTTTGTGCTTCATATGATTAAAATTCATATTCAGTATGCTAAATTTGAAGGCATATTGATGTGATTTGCTACTCTGTACTCAGTATTGAACTACTCAAGTTGGAGTATAGTGATGAGGTGAGATGAGAAAAACATTGAGCTTATTTGCCAGGCACAATGCACACTCTGATTGGTGTGAACAGAGAAAGGATCCCTTTGTCTAAAATAGTGTGATATTGGGATAAATTGTGGACAATCGTTGATGTCATCGAGTTGCAATTTATCTTTATGTAATGGGGCTTCTGCTAAAGCTGATGTACCTGTGAAAGTCAACAAAAACCTAAGCAATTTTCTGAAAAATTGAGGATACCCCCCTACCCCACCTCAGCCCAGAAAAATGGAAGCACAAGTGGTTTAAGATATGGTCTTGAGGTGTGGTGGATGAATGGATCTTCAACTTCCAACTTTTTAAAAAAAAGTCTGTCTCACGCACATGCCTGTCTTTTTTTAAGTCTAGACTTAGGAAATTAATGGAACAGTTATCATATAATTGAAAACTGTAAATGCTTTGGGTAATCCCAGCTGGGTTTTCTTCAGTAGAATACTTCGCATTTATTTCTTTTGCAACTGTCTGTCTGCTGTCATACTGCTTACATCACCAAGTCAGCATAATATTCGTATATTACTCCCTTGCCACTGAAGAGTGGTATTTGGTGTCCTGTGCTGTGTCATGCTTAATTTTTACATTTGCATTAAAAGAATATAACTAATACTTTAGCTAAGCATTATCTCATCAAGGTGTTTTTATCTGTTAATGGAGGAGAGACAATGGTAGCCCTACATCTCAGGATAAAGCAAAATAATATTAATTAAGTAATATTTCACTCACCTGGATTTTTTTTGATCACCTGTTATAAAGAAACCACTAAGAGTGTCTTCTTTCACTTTCAGAATTATTAGTACCTGGAGTTCTCCTGTGGACCGAATCAGAGATGGCCAGTGAGCTACAGAGACTTGTATCTGAAAGGAAGAGTGTGGTGGAGACTGTGATGGACGTATTTGAGCAAGGTGCAGAAGTTGTGGCCAGTATTGCTGGGGACCTGTTCCCTGTTTTTGCCATTGCAGCACCAATAGTAAGGCTGGCCCTGGACAATGTGGAGAGCAAAGAGGCGGTGTTCATGAAGGAGCAGTTCCAGAAGGTACGAGACCGCCTGGAGGCTGTCTCTGAGGAAGTCCAGCGCATTAACCAGGAGATTAAGAAGAATGTAAATGATGCCACTTACTTCTCTGTGGAGGAGAATATAACTAACCAGTTCCGAAAATACATGGACATCCTCAACGCCAAACCCAAGTTTCGAGAAGTTAAGAAGAAGCTCTTCCTAGAACACTTTTCCAAGACTGGAGGTGACAAGAACTTGCACACCCTGTACAATGCTGTGACTGGAGACAACTTTTCTGGGGAGTCAGTGCTTGAGATCACTCTGAACTATGAAGAAAAAAGCCGCCGTCCTATGGAGGACTTTTGTGCGCGGCTGAAAAAACTATTCTGTGTGGGTCTCATTGCTCTTATGGGACATGCTGCTCTGAAAGAAGGTGGTGATGAGGAAGAGCTGCTTCAGGAGTGGGGGGAGAAGATGAAGGCTGTCCAGGGGAAGATGAATGCTGTCATTGAGGACTGCATCAACAGCTTCCCTGAGCAGGCCAAAACAGATGCATATCGTGTGGTGAGGGATCAGGGAGGAAAGACAAAGCAACAGCTGGCAGATTCCATTGTAGAGACCCTGAAAAAGAAGTATGATTGGGTGCGATGGTCTGTTAGAGTGTTTGGGAGCCCAACTGGTTTGTTCAGAAGCAGAAGCGAGTTCCAGTGCTCCAAAGGAAAGAGTCAGTTTCAGGTACAAGGATCAGATGAGAAGCTGAATGTGATGGTGTCCTATAGCGCCTCCCCTGAACCTCTGGACAAAGCCCGGATTCAACGTCTAATCTTGGGGATGAAGAAACTCAATGTGGTGACTGTGGCAGAGATGCTTTGTGAGCAGCTGCCTGTTTGTGTTGTCCATACTGTCAAGACTTCTAGAGATCTGGCCTACTCCTGGAGCTTCTCAGATGAACTCCATTACTGGGTCCTCCACAAGAATATCTATGTGTGCGTCCACTCGGCCTGAGGCTCGTTTGCTGGAAAAGGACAGTGGTTAGTAGATTAATCATTCTGTGATAGTCAACATACTGAATGAGAGAACAAACTTTTAAAAAGATATCATTACAAATCCATTCCATAAAAGTTTGAACACTGTGTAACTTGTGAATAAAAACAGAATGCAGTGATTTGCAAATCATTTAAACCCTATATTTCGTTGAAAATAACAAATTTGATGGCAAACATTTCTAAAAAGTTTAGAAGGGGGCACCAAAAGACTGGGAAAGTTGAATGATGCAAAAAAAAAAAAAATACATATGGTGGAACATCCAACAGCTAATTTGGTTAATTGGTAACAAGTCAGTAAAATGACTGCCCATAAAAAGAGCATCACTGAAAGGCTTAAACTTAAAGAAATAAAAATGGCAAGGCTGTCACCGCTGTGTGGAAGACTGCACATGCACATAGGAGAACAATTGAAGAATAACATTTCTCAACACAACAATGAAAAGAATTTGGGTATTTCATCATCTATTGTGCGGAAGATCATTAAAAGAATCAGAGAATCCACAGGAATCTCTGCACTAAAGTCCAAAAACCAGTACTGAATGGCTGTGATCTTCAGGCCCTCAGATGGGAGTGCCTTAAAAACAGACTGCATTCAGTAGTGGAAATCGGCGCATGGGCTCAGGAACACCCCTGAAAACCATTGTTATTGAGCACAGTTCATTGCTACAACCACAAATGCAAGTTAAACCTCAACCACGAGAAGGCAAAACCATTAATATGTTGCTACCTTCTCTGGGCCTGAGCTCTTTTAAGACTGACTAAGGTGAAGAGGAAAACTGTTCTGTGGTTTGACCAATGAAACTGTGAAATTCTTTTTGTAGATCATGGGTGCCGTTTTCTGTGGGCTAAAGAAGAGAGGGACCATCCAGCTTGTTTTCAGTGCACAGTTCAAAAGCCAGCAACCATGATAGTAATGGGGTGCATTACTGCACATGGCATAGGTAACTTGTATATCTGTGAAGACACAATTAATGCAGAACAACATACAGGTTTTGGAGCGACAAATACTGCCATCTAGACTTCTTTTTCCAGCAAGACGGTGCCAAACACCACATTCTGCTCATACTATAACAACATCACTCCTTAGTAGAAGAGTCTGGGTGCTAAACTCGCTTGCCTGCAGTCCAGACCTGTCATTCACAAAAAAATATTTAGTGCGTTAAAATATGACAAAAGAGACCACAAAGTCCTGAGCGGCTGAAATCCTACATCAAGCTAGAATGGGTAAATATTTTGCTTTCAAAAGTATAGCAGTTGGTCTCCTCAGATCCTAAACACCGATTGAGAGTTGTTAAAAGAAGAGGTGATGCAACACAGTGGTTTACAATTTTCATTTATTTCTCAACTTCAGCACTTGATTTGCAGTATTGATGTCTTTGTAGTATTTAAAATTAAGTATAGAATTCAAATGACTGACAAATCATTGCATTCTGTTTAACTGACATTTTACACAGCATCCCATCTTTTATGTAATTGATATTGTACCATTTTTTAGTCTTTAAAAATATTTGCACTATACAACCTATGACTACTGGATGTCTATTGCCTATTGGAGTGGTTTTGTTCTCTTGTAGGATACTTCATCAAGAGAAAATAATTTAGCGGCAACTCAAAGATTTTGGGAGAAGTTCTGCCTGAACAATTATTTTAATGCTCAGCTGTGAACCTTTGTATTTAGATGGTGCTCTTTTGGCAAATTAATATATACCTGAATCAGTGGGGTTAATATTGTACTTGAAGGAACTAATGAAATGTGTCTCTCTGTTTGTTTGTTTGTTTTTTTAAATATATACTTGGGTTTAGATCAGGGGTATCCAATCTAATCCACAAAGGGCCGGTGTGGGTGCTGGTTTTTGTTACTCCCCGACACTAACACACCTGATTCTACTCACTGAGGTCTTAATTGACCCCCCTGATCACTTAATTAGTGGTATCAGGTGTTGTGGCACTGGGATAAAGCAAAAACCTGCACCCACACCGGCCCTTTACGGATAGATTGGACACCCCTGGTTTAAATTCTTAATTTGGAATCTGGGAATATTGATTTTATTGCTTGAAATGGATCCCTTATTGGTAGTTAGGTTGGAAATGGGTTTTCTGGATATTTTTTTAAATTTCTCAGTGGCTCGCTGCCTTTGCTACCAATAATGTATAAATTTATAAATGGCATAAATCAGGAAGCATAATAGATGTGTAACCTCTCTATTAGAATTACTTCAATCCCTCAGTGCACAGTAATTATTGGCCCACTCATGTTTTGAATTCAAGCGGTTGTTTCAAGGCTTGTTAAAAGGCTATGCACTCTCAAAACTCAAACTACAACCTCCAACAGGAATTACATGCAATTCAGTTTATAATGGCAATCAACTTTTTCATCTTTTTTCTGGTTCCTATTTTTCTCTGGGATAAAGATACTTTGTTGATTTCCTCAAAACTTGTCCGTGAACAATTCCTTGGTAATCAAAACAGCCTCTGCAAATGTGAAACAGATTCACAGAGCATAGGGAGTGGGAATGGGCATGTTCAGACAAGTCGAGCTTAGAGGTGGCTGGGATACCGGCTTGCTTGTAAATATTTTCCACAGATCCATGGTTCCATAGTATCCTTGGCCACAGCTGGAAAACAATATCACTGGTCACTTTCGTAAAATTTTGCATAACTAGGATATTTTCAGACATACATAGTTTTTTCTGTCATTTCCATTTGCTTCAAGGTATCTTTCTGATGAGAAGCTTGGCAAAAGGCCTTTTCTGCATCTTATTTATGTGCATGACTATACTTTTTACATGTTTTGATGTGAAATATTATATTTTGAATGGCTCAATCTGAATTGTTGAGCAGGTTTTTCTGCTGTTTGTACATGTTGTTGCTGACGGTTTCAGTACTATATCTCACTTTAAGAACATTGCTGTGCTGCCAGTATTTGAATTATTGCTAATGGAGCTGTTTCACTAAAGTGAATTTTGGTTTATTTTCAATTATTATTGCTTCAGTGGTGTTTTTTATTCTAGGACATGGGTCATACCTAAAAAAAAATAAAGCTTTTTTTATATTTTGAAACCCTTGCTTTTTTTCAGCTGTTAGATATGGCTTCATCTTGAATTTACCCAATGCTATTGTGACGGTGGGCTCAGAAACAGAGAATATGGAAGATGAGTATCCAAACAAGAGTTTAATTACAGGATTGGAACTGATAACTCAAATAAAGATAAATATCAGAAACAGAAGATACAGGTTGGAAACAAGGGATGAAGAGACAAAGGAAACAATACTAGATGCAAACAGAGGAATAATTACAATAAGGAATCTAGAATTGGGGAAACACGGTTAGAAATTAGGTCTGCTTAACAGGAAGCCACTGAAACGAAGACTGAGGGGAGAGTGTGGCTTAAATAGGGCAGTCCACTGGGAACAGGTGCTGGGGAATCAACAATTGGGTGAGTCAAGATGAAAACATGGAGTGGAATTCTGAGTTCGGAGGGGGCATTTCAGCGGGAAAACCCAGTCCACGTGTGACAGGAATACACTAATTTATATGCAACTCATTTTGGTCTTGAATTAAAAAGTCAAGCACTTGACCACCTTTAATCAAAAGCCTTCATCCCACTTTTCATGCCACTCTCCCTTGAAAAAAATGTAATGATTAAGGCTCAACTGATGTGCCCAATTTACCTTGGGGAGCATCATCTGCAGACGTTTATGCTGGATAATAGTGGCTTAATTCAACAAACAATTTTCTTTTTTTAAAAAGGGCAAATCTGCTGGAAGTTACTTTAATATGCCATTGAAGTGAAATCACTTTGAAAGCACTAATATTAGGAAAAAAATTTGCTCTTGTTTCTTTCAAACCAGGTACTCACAGGATTCACAGTGTTGGCAAAAACGTGAAATATTGTAAGACCTGACAAGCCTGGTTATCAGGTTTTGGTTGTAGCTATGGTACAGTGCATAGATAAAATGGAATCCTTTCTAATTAACTTTATGTAGAAGATAATACCTAACACTATACAAAATAATTTCTCACAAGAAAGCTAATTACCAGCAAACTACAAAACCTCAGTAACGGCAGAATCAAATAATATCTACCAAGCTTAATTCACCCTGGCTACCTGAAAGATTGCCAGCTATTCATAAAGAGAAGCATTATATAACACTGGCACTATTAAAATCGTAATAAATTTTAACTTAGACAGTGATATCGCACTGCGATATCCATTGTTGAATGAATTGCTGGTATTCTTCAGTGCATGAACTTGGAAGTAAGAGAAAACTGTAAATTTTGGTTGAACATAAAATTAAAAGCTTTGTGAAGGATAAATAAATGAGTTGACAAGACAGAGGCTGTTGAAGAGGACTAATTCATTTGGGGTCATTGGGACAAAGTCTTGTGGTTCCATGGAGAAAGCTACTGTTGTGTACAACCCATCGTCCTTGACTGGTTGAAAATTGAAAAAGGTATCTTTCTGATGAGAAGCTTTGCATAAGACTTTTTCTGCATCTTATTTATGTGCATGACTATACTTTTTACATGTTTTGATGTGAAATATTATATTTTGAATGGCTCAATCTGAATTGTTGTGCAGGTTTTTCTGCTGTTTGTACATGTTGTTGCTGATGGTTTCAGTACTATATTTCACTTTATACTGGTAGTGTTGCCAAAAACATATCACCAAAAGTCGCTATTGGCTATCTGAAAAGTCGCTAGATTACGTCATGACGTTACTATGATGTCATAACGTCACGCACGACTCACTGATCAAGAAAATGTGTCTACATGGCTATGTTGACAATCCCAAAGGGTACAGTTTCGAGATCGGGGCTAATGTGCAGTGCTGCTTAACCATGAAATAAGCTTCTGGTGGCGGTGCAGAGCTGAAGTTACATTGTAAAACAATGATTTTGACACTCAAGATATGTGTTTTTTTAAAGTCGCCTGATTCACCTAAAAAGCCGCTAAGTCGCTAGATGAGGTTTTAGTTGCCAGAGAAGGCCAAAAGCCGCTAAATTTAGCGACAAAGTCGCTAAATTGGCAACATTGGATACTGGCGGTATCATGTAGGGAGCAGATAGCCAACCGGGCTCTCATTAATATTTTCCACCATTGTTTGACTCTACCACGAGCTCAACATGGAAGTTTGGAAGATCGTTCCTCGCGGTTGTATCAATATTGCAACATGCGCACATGTCTGCGTACCTTGTGTTCAGGTGTGCTACCACGCGTAACATCGACATAAAATACGCATGGCAAAGCATTCGGGCATAAAATGTGCACATGGCAACCATATCCTGGGCCTAACGCTAGCCCCAGTAGACAGCTAGTAGAGGCTGGACCTATTTTCTATGAGAAGTTATTTCGCTCCCGCACAGTATTGGGTGTACACAATACGACATGGTCCTTGGAGTGCATCGAAACTGTCATTGCGACACGTCCAAAAGTTCAGAAATCTCTAACTCCATGCAAATTTATCGCGTGTCACGACCATATCGTGAAGCAAGTGTCCAATAGCTGAGCTAGACTCAGGGGCGGGCTGTACAGTGGTCCAGTCCCAATACACAGCAGATTCACGTGTCATTATATCCTATAGTTATCTTCGAGGAGAGTAGTAGACTGGTAGATATTCACCTTCAGAATACTGAGTTTAGCCCCGCTTCACTTTGCAGATTTCGCTTCCATATGTCCTCACCGTAAAGGGGTGTACTGTACACACCAATGCCAACAAAGTGAAGTCCAAGTGAAAATCCAATATCGATACAACACTCCCACATTACACTTGGCATTGCTTTTATCAAAACTTATCACATGGCAGAAATTTTGGAAGTTTAAGTGAAAATCCAATTTTGTTAAATCCATTTATCAAAACTCCTAACAACATTCTTACATTAAAACCTTTCCTAGACTATCAGATTTAGCATCCAACACCCTATTAAAAAGCTCAATTACATTTACATTATATTATATTGTATTGTATTGTATTGTATTGTAATAATAGTGTACCTTAAGACTTAAAGCCATTGTAAGGGCTTCTGTATTTTCAGTGAACAAATTTGGAAGTCTAAGTGGAATTCCAATATCGATTTTCCAATGGACTGAATGAAGGGGCGGAGACTTGGGCTTTCTCTATATATAGCACCCTGCCTCACTATTCTTCACAACCTGACCTTTCAGCTTGACGGCTTGCTTTGTATTCAACCTGTGCAACCTGACTTGTTCAGCAGTTTAACATTTAACAGCCTTTTTAAAGGCTTATATCCATTTATATTATATTATATTATATTATATTATATTATATTATATTATATTATATTATATTACACACTCCCACACTCAGACCAGCCATCACCTGAGAAAATCTTTCCAAGTGAGGAGGATTGCACGGAGCCCAGTTTCACACCAGAAGCTGGGGACACCAACTCCGGTCATGAACCTCTTATTGACCTTGCTTTATGGCCAAATACCACAACCATGAAAGACTTGTGCACTCTTAAGACAGGAGACTCACTGTCAGACCAGGTATCGCCGGAGAAAGTCTCGTCAAATCAGGAGGGGTACATTGAGACCAGTATCACATTAGGAGCTAGGGGCTCAAACTCCTAGTATGAAACCGTTAATGACCCTGCTTTATGGCCAAGTGCCATTACTGAACAGGTCAAGTCGATTCTGGTTTGTAGAGGAGCAGCTGCTTTTCAAAATCAAAGTGAAAAGTACCCTGCCTCAAGTAGGGATAGGACCATGGGGGCATCACTAGGAGTTTCACAAATTCCTTAATCAAATGCTCTCTACCTAATGCCCAGTCTGTGACTAGGCAGTGGCTACTTTAATCCCCTTCATCTGGTTGCATCTTTTGTTTTGGTTGCAAACTGTTTTCAAGTAAGCACAATGCGTTTGTCCACGGGTTTTCTGATTGGAAACATTCTGAGTGTATCGGTGACCATAAGAGGAGTGAGGAGCATAGGGCTAGCATTACAGTCGCTCCAAAAACACAGGAAGAGTTGATTCTGATCTTGTCAAACAAATTAATGCAGAGAGGCAATACTGGCGGGAAGTTTTGAAAAGAGTTGTTGCTGTAATTCAGTTTTTGGGGGAGAGGGGCCTTGCTTTCAGGGGAGATGGTGAGCGGTTGGGATCACCTCACAATGGTAATTTCTTGGGCATTTTTGGGGGGTTCGGAGTGTTGGGGGGGGGGACTTTGCAAACTCCTGGCCCCGGGGCCCAGACCCCCCATAATCCGGCCCTGGCTGTGCTGCCAGTATTTGAATTATTGCTAATAGATCGGTTTCTGAATCTGGCCTGCCTGCTGTCCTGATCTTTCACCGATTGAGAACATTTAGCGCCTAAATGAAACGTCCGTCAAAGGAGACCCAAAACTTTCCAGCAGCTGGAAGCCTGTATTAGACACCCCTGCGAACCGTGACTATGGCTGACCTTGGTTCACCATGGTCAACCATGGTTAAAGCATCGTTAAAAATGGCCAACCATGGTTGAAGCAAGGTTGCACCCGCTTGTGGAATTTTTGCACCATGGTTAACCATGGTTGACCATTTTTAACCATGCTTTAACCATGTTTAATCATGGTCAACCAAGGTCAACCACGGTCATGGTTCCTAGGGGCAAGACCGAGATCAAATTCCAATGGCTTAACTCAATAATTTTGTCTCCTCAATGCCCAGGCGCCTCCACTCTGTGTTTAAAAAGAAAGGGGGATGCTACACCATGGTAAACAGGCCCCTCTCCCAACTTTTTCAGACCTGTAGCAGCCATCAAATTTGAAATAAGCTCATTTTGTGGATAAAATTGTTCAATTTCTCAGAGTCAAGATTTGCTACGTAATCTGTTCTATTGTGAATAAAATACTGGCTGGTGTGATTTGAAAGTCATCGCATTTTTATTTTATTCACAATTTACACTTTATTCCAACTATTTCGGAATTGGGGTTGTATGTAAATTTTCATTATATTGACATTTTACAGGATACAGTAGGACTCTGTTTAATATAAATCCTATGCTCGAAGTTTATACTTATTTTTTTTAATGAAAACACCATGACTGGGATACATGGTGTTTTGACAAATTAATAAATAAATATACAGGAAAAAATGTAAAATAATCAATCACTTCATTTAAACTAATTAATTAATAAGAGGTTTTTTTTTTGGCTTGTTATCTTTAAACAGCTCGTTAACAATGTTTAAAACATGGCAAAGTTGATTTCCTTTTTCCACTTATCCAAACCACAGAAAAAGATTTTTCTTAAAACAATAAAAGTGGATATGTACCCTTTTGGAACTCAATTATTCATATCATCACCCTATTAAAATAATGGCCTGAGTCATTTTTTTTTGTTGTTGTTGTTGTTGTTGTTGTTTTTGGCCTGAATCATCTCTCGCTCTGCATTTGGTGAAGTTTTTTGTGTTTTCCCAAAAACTTGAAAAAAAAAAGAAAAGACTTAGGCCATTATTTTAATAGCATGACAATATTCAAGGTTGTGACGTCTTTCAGCCACAACATACTAAGTATAGTAACAGTCAGAGACTTAACAGCTGTTGATTAACTACAAGAAGATAGATGACTTATAAAATGCATCAGACTGTACTGCCCAGAATGACTTGAATTTAATGGTGGTATGTATTTTGAAAGTTAATATTGCACCAAACGATTTGCTTAGTAAAGAAACAGTGGAGAATTGGCTTCTCCCTTTGAGTTATAATCAGACCTTCTTTGTTTTGGTAGATCAAAGATAGTATACGAGATCTGCTCTCTACCATAAAATCTTGAAGGAGAATGTATGGTCATTATTTTGTGACCAAAAACCTGCCCCAGACAGGGCAACTTTGCCTGAGGCAAGTGACGCGCATGAATACTGCATCAGGCAATGTTGCACCGTGTGGGGGTGGTTTTTGCTATGTAACTTCCTCACATGACAGTGCAGCAGTATATCTAGCATGCACGCAAGGAAGTTACTCACCATGTGGGGGCTACCTGCTGCAATGTTACACGTGCTCGGCCAATCACACCATGCAGATCCGTCATATGATGTGCAGATACATGATACAGAAAAATAGGGGCACCCTCTGAAATATCACTTTCCAATGAACTGACATTGAGCATGGGTGCCGCTATTTTCTGTATCATGTGACCCATCTGCACATCATATGACGGGTCTGCACGTTGTGATTGGTCGAGCACGTGTAACATTGCAGCAGGTAGCCCTCACACGGTAATACGGTGCTGCATGGTCACAGGAAGAAGTTACACTGCAAAAACCATCCCCATACAGTGCAACATTGCCTGATGCAGTATACACGTGTGTCACTTGCCTCAGGCGTAGTTGCACTGTCTGGGGCAGACTTAAAGCTCAAGCGCAGTTGGGTTATGCAACAATGATCTGAAGCGCACAAGCAAGACCATCTCTAAATTTGAGCCATTTGAGCTGCTGTTGCATGACTTTAAGTGCGCAGTTCATGCTTGAAAATACTCTAATGTGGCTGAATTAAAACAATTCTGTGAAGATAAGTATGCCAAATTACCCCAACAGCGATGTAAAAGACTCATTGGCAGTTTTTGCGAACATGTGATTGTGGTTGTTGCCACTAAGGGTTATTAAGTTTTGTGGAGCAAATTCTTTTTTTTTCAAATGAGTGATACTGGCTTTCAATTAAATGATCATTTAAAAGCTGCATTTACTGTTTACTTATAGTGACTTTGTTTTATATTAAAATTAGTTTAATGATCTGAGGCATTCATATGTGACAAAAAGGCAAAAATAGAGATAAATGGGAAGGGGGAAAATACCTTTTCACAACAATATAATTTGTCCCCCATCTTCATAAAGGCAGCTTGTCTATTTCAGCAGCTTACTCACGGCATTATAAATATAGATGAAAAAACAAACAAGCATGGAATAAAAATAGTATAGCAACTTTTTTTGTTAGTGGTGTATTGGCTTTTTTAACAATTAGTGTATTTTTTTAGAAACAGCTTCCACTACTGTCTCTTAAAATAATTACATAATGCAGCGCCAAGTTCTGCATACTGGAATACAAGACATGCATCAAGTAAGTGGAGTTATTCACGTCTGTGTAAATGTTCCAATACTACAATTGGACAGTTGGCATTACAGGCTTTCAGCATTTACACACAGCAACAATGGTAAGTCAATTGTGCTTGATTGTGCACAAATTGATGGACAGAAAGAATAAGGAATGAGATATGTTGGATAAAACTACATAACATTCAGAGTTCACCCATCATGAAATTCATGATTCACTTAGCCATCTTGATCGTCACGCCCCCTTTTTTCTATTTTGTAGTATAGCCAGCAAGTTCACTTGTATCTGAATAACCTGTTGCCTGAAAAAGAAAATGTAGTTAATATAGGTTTAAAAACTCCATTTAACTCTTAGTTACAGGGATTACTTACAAGTTGGTGGTAGACCATAACCTGACACCAGGATGGGCAACATATCGTCTGGCCAAGACAAAATGCAGAGTGCAAAATTTTAGTAGTGTTAACTCTTCATTAATGTGGAGAAATTTGGAATTAAATCTGGCATTCCATCTTGCATGAGTGTTCCGAGTGGTTAAACCTGGAGCATCTACCAAAATTGCTTGTTCTGTTCATTGATTTTCAAAAATCAAAATCATGAATTTTCTCAGTTTTGTTTATTCAAAAATCGTTACTTAAATTTCTAGGAGAGAGTGAGCTTTCATGGCCATAAAGCCCACAACAATGGATCAGTCCAAGTAAAGGCATCCAAAAAAATCTGAAAATTTGTGGGTTACCCCTCAGAAATTTCTCAGAAAAATTCTCATGGGTACCTCTGGTGGATTTATGAAATAATACCACGTATTAGACCAATATCCCTAATAGTTTTGAAGTGATTGCCTCTCATAATTTTAAGTATCTTTAAAAATTTTGACGAAATTGTGTTTCGTCCAACTTTGGGCTTCCACTGCTCCTCTATTATTTGACCTACAGATCAGATTTTTGGCAAATATTTGATGAAGATGAAGTTGACAACTATACCCATCTATGGTATAGATTTGAAGGATGTGGTCAATTACGCACATGGTGAACCATGGACTTCAAAATTGCAATTTTTTCCGTAAAATGAAAAACGAGCAAAATAAAAAAAAATTTTCTTCTCATTCCTGCCAAGATACAAACAAGATTAAGTGGATTACCTATGAGAGGTATCAGGACTGGCCAAAAAAATTTCAAGCTTGAATTCCCTAAACTTTCTGATCTGTAGAATTTAAAAAGTACACCAATTTTTGCGATTTTTGGCTTTTTGGCCAACTTTGGAGCACAATTGTGGAGCAACCAGGGTAAATACACCAACTTTGACCAGAAATTCTGATTCTTGGGGAAAAGTTGGCCACGAAAACCAAAAGTCTGATCTGTAGGTTAAATAATATAGGAGCAGTGAAAGCCCAAATTTGGACGAAACACAATTTCGTCAAAATTAAAAAAAAAAAAAAAAAACAAAAAACAAACTTGTGACAGGCCATCACATCAAAACTATTAGGGATATTGGACTAATACTTGGTAATTAGTCCAAGTATTACCTCCACCAGAGGTAAACATTAATTTTTTGAGAAATTTCTGAGGGGGTCATCTGGGAGGGTCTGGATGCTTAGATATGGACTGAACCATTCACCTCCCACTTTCTCAGTGCTCTGTGCACTGCTCCACAAGATAGAACATGCCCATATAAAACAAACTCTGTAAACGTGTATTAGCAATATTGCTTCAGTTTTCGAACCAAGAAGAGTCATCAACATTTAATTGATTCTGCGCAACTTCCTCCCAATGGACTTAGCAGCATGTGTGAACAAGTATAATGTAAGGCTCATGCTTGTGTATTTCAACACAATTTCTCACTCGGTGAGTGACAAAGCATAAGCTTAGATAGACCTGCAGGGTCAGAAAAATGGCTTCATCTTGCTGCTTGTGGATGGCTGACTCAATCAAACGGAGGCTGCAGACCCTAAAATATAGGCTCCTTCAAGCACCATCTTACTGATCATTACTTTGGGTGCATTTGCTTTTTTTAGAGGTGTAACAATGCTGTGCAAATATGTTACCAGGATGTTAAATATTTGATGACCAGAGAACATTGTGGTTATATATATTTGAGCAAAGAAATGCTGCAATAAATCCAGTACCAGCAGCAAATGAACTGAGTGACCTGAGTATATTGCCCGGCATTTGAGTCACATTTCAGCAAAAGTATATCAGGGCCTCAGAAATGAAAACTTCAAAAATTACATCATAACCCTATTTTGTTTTTGAATGCACACTTTCATCTCGCTCCATAGTTATTTTAATATGTTAATAAGTTTATGTCAATGATTGTTGTTATTGATATTATTACAGTCACTTTGAATTATGGCTCACCCTTCCACTCTCTAATACTTATCACCCAAATACCCACCATAAGTAAACCTCCTTTATTACTCCTGGATAAACAAAGCTTAGGAAGACGTGTTGTGATGGGACTCCAATGTCACTCACGAATCAATCAATCTGCCGTTAGCTCCGCCACGGGCCGAAAGATAAATATGATCTAGGCATGGATAGCTGATCCCCAGTTCACAAACAGCTTATCCAATAGTGTCACATTGATTAATAATTTTATTGCCATTGTTGCCGCTATTATCGACAGTGGCTATTTTCTTGCTGAGCGGTCCATGAGGTTATGTCAATACAGGACTCGTGTTTCTTTGGATTTGGATACTGTTGTACCTGTTTCCTTATGCTGCATTCACACAGGACGCAAAACTAATTTTTTTTTTCGCATGACAGGTTACATTCAAAGTCAATGCAAAGACGAGCGCCTTTGCATTGACTTTGAATGTAATCTTTCGTACGAAAAATTTGTTTCGCGTCCAGTGTGAAAGCAGCTTTAAGCATCTTCACAAGGTCCATTGCTGCTTTTCTGGAAATGATTTGTACTTTTCACACCAAAGAACATTCACCTCCAGGAGACAGAATGCTTCTCCGTCTTAAGCAGAATTACAGCACTGTGGTCCCATTGTGTTTATGCTTGCATATTTTTTTTTGCACTCATTAACAAGGTATTTGGTAATTACTCCCAAAGATGAACCAGACCTGCGGAGGTCCGCAATTTTTTTCTGTCTTCTTGGCTGACGTGTTTTGATTTTTGCATGATGTCAAGTGAAGAGGCACTAATTTTGAGGGCAGACCTTCAAATACATCCACAGGTACATCTCTTATTGACTAAAATGATTTCAGTTAGCTTATCGGAAGCTTGTAAAGCCATGGCATTATTTCCATGAATTTTTCAAGCTGCTTATTGGCACAGACAACTTTGTCAGTAAACTTCTGACCCACAGAAATTGTGATATGGTGAATTATGAGTGAAATCAGTCAACAGTCATTGGAAACATACTTGATGTCACGCTCAAAATAGAGGTTCTGTCTCACTTGTCAAAATGAAAGTTTGTTGAAATCTGTGGAGTGCTTAAAATGAAGTTTAATGACTCCAGCTATGTTTTGGACTCCTGACAATCGAAGAAAGATTTTTGGAGTAGAATCATGCTGCATTCATGCAATTTACCTTAGTACAATACACACTCTTGGCAGTTACTGCTGTTTAGCAGTTGTTTTAATACTGTTATTTGTAGAATCCTCACTACCTTTACTAAGTCTCCTATACCATTTCATGTGCAGCCCAGATATCCGATGAGGTCTATAGAAAATGAGTGCTCCTGTGGTGGTGAGCATAGACTATACATTTTCCTGGTCTAACTAGCGTAACCTGTGAGAACCATGTAGGACAGCAAATTAAGGTCAGGAGGAACCTTAATCGCTAATCAGAGACTAATGCTTGGCGGCCAACGCAATTGACCTTCTGAGATGGGGGTGTGTGTAACTTAGACAAGGAAAATCATATCATGGTAATGTGGTTCAGAACTCATTAAACTGCTTAAAACGCATGTTCTACAGAGTCAATGGGAAAGACGGGTAATGCTCCCTGGCAATGTGAACATACCCTATATGGACTATAACTGGAGCAGACTTGGGCTGTGGTTTTACTATATTAGCCTTGATACATTTAAACAGCTCTTTGGTGAATGTAAGATGAGCAATATGTAGTACCAGGCGATATAAAACCAGGGGAACTAAAACCTATAAAATTTAATCTGGCCTTGATGTGAATCAAAGAGCTACTGAGTTCAGTCTGTCAGGGAAGCAAAGCAGAAGGATTTTTCCATTACAAGTGGGTACAATGTCTGTGTTGGGAAGTTGAAATTCCAACTATTGGAGAAATTGATGCAAGAGACTTGTATGATCTGGTGACTAATACTCAAAATTCCTGTTTCTTTTATATAAGAAAACTAGTGGACAGTGGTTCAATTGTGGTCCTGGGGGCTCCCTGTATGTTGGTTTTTCCCTTCAAACTACATTCATAGGATTTAACATGCTGTTTGTCAAAATAAGACCATAAGGAAGTGAAAAAATATTGCATCAATTTGTTATATTGAACTGTATGTTTGATTCTCTCTTTTATCCACTTTAAGCACTGAAACTTAATTTCCGTAGGTCAAATAGAATTCTCTTGTCATGTAAATAGCAAGCAAGCAAGATCCCCCCCCAAGTAATGTCCAGAAGAGTTGTAGCCTTAGGGTATATTTTGATAAATGCCATGTAGAATTAAAGACCCTTGACTATACTGTGCTTTTCTAGATTTCCATGTGATCATGAAATGATATTTTAACCCCATGAAATGTATGGATCCACATATTGGTCCATCACATGCAGCTGCTACATTCCAGCTTTAGGAACCTCAGGTCTGTCAGATTCAAGGCTTCCAACAACTCCAAACTTCTTGCTGAACTACTGGGAAATTAGAAGATGCATACATGATCTAGATATTGCTCATTTAACTTAATGCTGTAGGCATAAAGACATGGCATCTTGCTTTTCAATCTCTCAATGAAAGTGTGATGTAGCTTCAGTGAAGCACTGCAACTGTCAGGAGTCACAATGCTTCCCCCTCCCACCCCAGCACAGGTGCCCCTCTGGTCCACCCACCACAGACCAGAGTTGGAGGCAAATTTCTCATTAACCAATCTTAAACAGGACAGTTTGTCATTGGATGAGTCCACCCAGTTAACCCCTCCTCATCTTTTCCCCCCAAAACGTGCTGCCCTCCCGTCTCATTCTATTGCTATGGCAGCTCAGCACTGAGCGCTAGATTTCACCCCATATTACTCACCCCAAATAAAAATAAATAAATAAAATTACCCTGTGCACCTTACCCATATAGCAATATTGATCCAAACCCATGCTTACATTCACATGTGAAAGGGTGGGATGCAACTCAGCCCACAATTCAATGCTGGGCCTTGCTTATGCCCCAAAACAAACCTGAAGCGGGAGTGCTGCCGACGCCAATACACCCCCCAGGCCACTGCCTCCAAACACCACCGCCTGCCACTAACAGCTTGGGCAGGAAGACAGATCACCCACACTGCGAGGCTGGGCAGACAAGCGCCTGACACATGTAATGTTATTACCGGACAGGTCTCTTACAACCACTGGGGACCAGCCCAATTTCACTTTCTGCCCAGCCAGGGCTCTTGCTCCAATGCTTCCTCCCCAGCCAGGCAATGCTCTCCACCCACATCCACTGGTAGTGGTCCTGGTGCAGTGCTCCGCCTCCACCTACTCCACTTCAAAAAGGATCCTCCCAGGATTACCCCCAGCATAAAAGGCAAAGAAACAAAGCAATCAAATAAAAAAAAAAAACCCCAGCTGAAAAAGAAAAACAAAATCCTAGACCAAAAGCAAAAATGGTAGGAACTCAAAAAAACCTTTCCCCTCAAAATCCCTGTCACAGAGCCTGCCTTTTTCTAGAGCCATCCAAAAATTCAACTGCCTGAATTGCCACGCCTTTATACCCAAAACTCCAGTTATCAGCAATCCAGAGCAGCTGTTTGCCCGCAACTGTCCAGCAGGGGCAAACATCCAATTGACCTGGCTCAACGAGGCACACGTGGTTCCCAATTACCAATTTTCCTGGCAAGAGGCTCAGCCTGGGCAGCAGCTGAGAGTATACCTCCTGACACAACCTGCTGATAAGGAATATGGAAGTGACATTGTCCTACAATTTGTCCTACTCTTTCTGGCCTTGAAATTAATTAAGGAAAAACTTCAGAGAAAAATTACAGTTTGAAGGGGTCAAACAGACCAGATTAGACTCTGAGAAAATCAGTGAACTCCAGGTTAGGTTCTGAACAAAAGTGTTTGAAGTTCTTTCAAAACTCTGTGCATGAACTTAATTACAAGAACATGCCACCAAAAAGGTATGACTAGATCACTTGCTTGTGTCATAAATGGTTGGTTTTAGGGACCGTGTGTGCATCTCAAAGCATAGGCTGCATCCTGCAAAGGCTGTGTTTTTGGAGGTCATCTCTTACTTAGGAGTCTGCCCAGCTGACTTTTAGGGTGAGGGACAAAGTTCTCAGTCTGCCTCTGGGAAAAGCTTAATCACGCGCACTTAATGAATAGGCTGAGAGATTATTTTAATCCGACCAAAATTGCTTTCTCATAGATACGAATTGGTCAGACAGTCCCGCATTGAGCCCAGCCCATCAGGTGACTTCAGGAACGCAGAAAAACATCACGTGGCAATGGGACCATAGGCTCAGATGCAGAGAAACTGTGCAGTCCTTTATCGCCCTCCAAGTTGGGGCAATCCATGGATCAATGCTGTCTCTGTGAACATGATTTTGTTCAAAAAATGTTTATCAGATGATATGCCAGAATAATTTGCTTTGGTGGTCACGCGGCTTTTCCAGAATGATCCGAGCAAGGGGTGATGCAATGCACGTCTCCTGAGATGCACCCTGAGCTCAATACCCTGACTTTAACTGGATTTTTTACTTGCCTGAATGCAGTGCAAGGCTTTTCCCTCGAAGAACCTGAAAAAAAAACATCCATGATGAGAAATCTTGAGTCCATGTGAAATAAACCTTGAAGACAGCTTCAAACATTTGCATTTTTGAGTAAAGCCATTGAAGCTTTTAATGTGCGGGTTCAGTACTTGTCATTGATTAACTGATTTAGAGATCAATTTCCTTGATTGCTTTTTATTTTCAGACATAAAGTCATAGGTTTTGGTCAAAATTCATAGAAAGGGACTGCATAGCAAGGGACCACTAAATATATATATATATATACAGTATCTCACAAAAGTGAGTACACTTCACACTTCAACAATTAATTTATAGTATCTTTTTAAGGGACAATGTTACAGAAATGAAACCTGAATATATTCTAGAGTAGTCATTTTACAATATGTGTAGCAGTGTAGATTTACAACACTGTCCAAATAACTGAACAGTCACTATTTCCAAAATGGGTGGCAACAAAAATGAGTACACCTCAAGCTACGACCTTACCACCTCATCGCGCTTACGATTGCGCTATTGATCTTCTGCCAGGTACCATGCCCCCTAGAGGTGCCCTATTTTCACTCTCAATACCCGAAAGTAAAGCCATGAGAGATTATATCCAGGAGGCTTTGGCTAACTACTTTATTAGACCCTCTACTTCTCCTGCTGGAGCAGGTTTTTTCTTTTTTTCTAAGAAAGATGGCGGACTCCAGCCATGTATTGACTATAGGGGTTTAAATAATATCACTATCAGGAATCATTACCCGCTACCTCTCATGAACTCGGCGTTTGAACACCTCCAAGGAGTGTCATTTTTCACTAAGTTGAATCTCAGGAATGCTAACAATCTTATTAGGATACCTGAGGGGGACGAATGGAAAACAGCGTTTAACACCCATGACGTGCACTATGAGTGCCTGGTGATGCCCTTTGGCCTCACTAATGCCCCCACTGTCTTCCAGGCATTAGTTAACGATGTGTTACGCGATATGCTGGAAAAATTTGTATTTGTTTATTTAGACGATATTCTGATTTTTTCAGGATCTCTCAGTGAACATAAGGCCCATGTACGTCAGGTGCTCTAAGCTCTGTTGGATGCCAAACTTTTCGTAAAGGCAGAGAAATGCCATTTCCATTCTAGGTCTGTCTCTTTTTTGGGTTTCATTGTTTCTGAGGGCAAGGTCCACATGGATGGCCAGTTCCTCAGTCTGTCAAAGAAATTCAGTGATTTTTAGGGTTGGCCAACTTTTACAGGCGATTTATTAGGAATTTTAGTGCTATTGCAGCCCCTATTATCGCCTTAACTAAGAAGGATCAGTGTTCTTGTTTTGTTTGGACTCCTGAGGCAGATGAGGCCTTTGAGGAGCTAAAGAAGAGGTTTGGTTCCAAACCGGTTCTTGTCAACCCCAACCCACCCTTCCCGTTTGTGGTGGAGTTTGATGCGTCTGAGGTTGAGTTCGGCACCATCCTTTCTCAGCACTCCCAGCACAACAAATCTTTACACCCGTGCTGCTCCCTAGGTCTATGAAGATTAATCCTACCTTTCATGTCTCTCGTATTAAACCAGTCAGTACCAGTGTTTTGGCACCTGTGGACAAGCCACCTCCTCCACCTCATTTATTGATGGGGCGCCTGTTTACACCGTTTGGCGCATTCTGGCTGAGAGACGTGTTGGCAGAGGGAAACAGTATTTGGTTGACTGGGAGGGTTACGGGCTAGAGGAGCGTTGCTGGGTCCCTTCAAGGGATATTTTGGATCCCAGCTTGATTTCTGAGTTTCATCAGCGGGGTACTAGGGGAACCTCTGGTGCCGTTACTTGAGAAGGGGGTCCTGTCATGTTACAGGTTTTCCCTTTGAATATTTTCTGCCTTAATCATAGCTGCTTTCAGCTTCTGGGTATTTTTCTTCATTGACAGGACTGGTTTGGTCTTATTTCTTGGGTTTCTCACATCTTTTTTCCGGGTAGTTTCTTTTTTACTGTCATTGTGGCTGATTAGTAATTGGTCTCAAGTGTGTGAAGTCTATATATTACCCAGGGCTCCAGCACTTCTTTGCGTTAGTGTCGTCTTGCACTGCATCAGTTTAGGCAGAGGTTTTTTCCGCTGACGTGCGGTTAGTATTAGCCTGGAGTTTTTTTAAGCAGTGTCTTATCTTGTGCAATATTCTTTATTTTTGCTCGCGGAATTTGTTTCTTCATTTTCGTTTTAGTATCTACGTAGTATTTCTCTCCTAGCACTTTCTTTCTTAGGGGCTGGTAGTAGGTTTACTCCTGAAGCCTCAGATATTCGGTTTTCTTTTGCATTTGGACTTTCCCACAGGAGTGTACCTTTTTGAGTTACATAATTTTAGGGATTGGTCCGTTCCTGTCCGTCTCCTCCGAGACTTTAGTGGTTCAGGTCTTCGTGCCTTAGCTTTTCGCCTTAATATTGTGCTCACTAGCGAGTCCACTTTTCACTATTCCTTACACTTGCCCATAGTATTGTCGTGGATTTTCTTCAACATATTGAGAAATTCCCCCATCCTCAAGCAACTGGAGAGAGACAGATTCTTAAAAAGTAAAAACTTAGGCTTTATTATGTCATGATGAGAAATGCAAAGCTGGGTTCCTCCTCTCCCGATCTGGTCCCTCACGAACCGTCCGTAGCACTCCCAATTTTCTTTAACCCTGTAAAAAACTCCCCAACTGAGCTATGGCATACAGTTTTTATACAGGAAAATATGGTCCCTCCCATCATTACAATTGGTCAAGTAACTTGAGATTGCAATTAGGTAATCCTTCTGAATTTGATGTCACGCATGAATCACGCAGGAGATGCATGCGCATTACAATGGACACTCACTGTCTCACCCAGATGGAAAATATACAGAGATCAGAGATACAAAGACAGAAAATACAGCCAAAAGAAAAAGATACCAGTGGATGAATTTGATGCATATCAAATTAAAAACAAATAATTCAATTGAGTATGTTTTCAGTAGTGAATAATGATTTTGCTGAACAAATATTGATCAAAGCTGCAGAAATCAAATACATCTTATGATTATGGTTTTTGAATCAACTAAGCAAAAAGCCTGCTTATGTGTGTGTACTGCTCATGCAAGTGTGAACTGAATTGCCCTGTTTGTATATTTGTCTGTGTTTGCACTGCAGTATATGAATTACTCGTATGTATGCGTGTGTGTGTGTGTGTGTGTGTGTGTGTGTGTGTGTGTGTGTCTTTCTGCTGCCTGCATAATATAATTATTGATTATTAGTATGAGCAAATGATAAAATATATCTATAATCAATATTATCGAATATAACAAACACTGCTTAAATAAAATCCTCAACAGAACTTACCCAGTTATGATGTATTGATTGACTCTTTTCCAATACCAGAGAGTATAAACTTTGCACGGTAACTGAAAGACATTGATTGGACAATCAGAAAAGTATACAAACCTTTCCAGAACAACAAGGTAGTTTGTATTTTCTGATCGTTTCGCACGGCTGCGCAGCTGAAAATGAAGTGATTTAAAGGAAAAAAAGACTCGCAAAACCGACCTGAAGTGTTCAGTTACATTTACGGGATTTAAATAAGGTATAGAACACCCTTATCTTGACTGACATGAAAGCAAATGATGACGAGTTCTCAGTATAACACCTGTTTCACACATCAATGTAAAAAATGGCGAGAATCAACAGGTGTACACAGGGGCCCCCAACTGATGGTATGTAATCAAAATGACTTTGTTGGACAATACTGAAAATGCAAGCTGGTGTTGATGTCCTTGGGAGATGTGTCTGGGCAAATCCTGCCTTTTAAAGAAAAAAAAATTCCAGTGTCACTGAAAACCAGCTCTCTTGTTTACTTTTGTGAACTGAGAGTGGATCAGTCAGGGAACAGCAGGGCCTTAATTAAAGATTTAATTCTTTCTTTTGTCTGTTCTTTTTCTATTTTTTGTCTGCTTGTTGGAGATAGGTCTCAACTTCAAAATACTGTGCTGATGTCCATCTTTTAAAAGGCCTTTTTCTTGCATTTCATATTTTTGTTATAAGTGTTTAAAAGTTTTGTTCATGCCAGTTGTGTAATGGCATTTGGATCGCAGAGGAGGAAGAAATAGTTGCTACCACCCTATGATCCACCTATGATTGCAGCCTGTCTTGTTACTGTCACGCATAACCACAGGAGAGAGAGAGAGAGAGAGAGAGAGAGAGAGAGAGAGAGAGAGAAGTATAGCCTCCCACTTGTTTTTGAGAAGCCCTGAAAATACACAGACATACCAGTGGCCGGAACCAGATTTTCTCACTGTCTATTTTTCAGAGAAAAGTGGAGACGAAAGAATGACCATCATTTTTCCCAGCCAGGTGACTATCCTGTCACCTGCTACAATTCTAAAGGCAGCATTTGCGGTTCTAATTGTGCAACTGACAGTTTCTGTATGACGTGGAACTCATCACACCCACTCAGTGATTGCTGATTAACCTGCTTCAGTTGTGTGTTTCTCTGGTGTATTAAAGTTGAGCATGATTCCCGTGAGGGCACACTTTTTCCTTTTGATATATCTTTTTCAGTGTTCATGAAAAACATTACTGTGCTGAAAGCAGTGTTCACTGTAATGGCATGAAATGTATGCGAAGGAAAGTTCTCCAGCGATCAGGCCTCTGAGATAACTGAATACCTTCCCTTTCTCCCTCCTTTGGAATACAAATATAATTTAGTACTCATAACTCCAGGTCATATTCTGTGTGCAGTGCACCTTGATGGAGAGCAGGCTCATGTTTGCAGTGGGGCTGATTAATTAAATTTCCAGGGTTTTGACCTAAATTTTTGTTTCTGCGAATGAAAAAAAATTACACTTAAAATATAGTTCAACATATTTTACAAATGTTTCACAATCTGAGAGTGAATTAAGCTTGAGCTCTCGTAGACTTGTTCATTGGACTTTCATGTTTTTAAAAAATTCTGGGCTACCAGTGTAAATCATGTGAATTTGGTTATATTCTCTGGGCAAGGCCAACTGCTAAAAGAATGTAAAGTCATTTTAACTAATGAGATAGTGGCAGAAACAGGCACATCATGCATTCCTCAGACTGGTGTGCTACAATTTTTTTTGAGGTTTTAAGAGAAATAATTATGAGAAATTTATGACATTGTATTTTTTCTGACTCAATACTCTCAACTTAGGATAAGTATGACTGTGCTGTCAAGGTAAAATGAAAATGAAAGATGTCTGTGTTTTCTAAGGCATCAATAAACATTATTTATTTCAGGATTACTGTGCAAGCATCCAAAGGATGCACCTCTCTCCACCCTTCTCTGCCATACAGTGGCTCCAATAAGTATTTGTACACTACTTGAAAATTCGACTACATAACAGCTTTTGTATATTTGGCTAAATGCTTGCTATTGAGTGTAAAAGTGATTAAAATATTTGATCATCAATATGTTTTAAACAAATATTTAATGTCAAAATGGCATATTTGGTCAGAAAGGCGATTATCTGACCCAATAAGTATCTGTACAGTTCCATTAGTGAGTCACAAAACTTATAATACTCACCTAAAATTGACTCAAGATGTTTACAGGACATGGTTGACTCACTTGGTCTGATTTGGTCAAGCGTAACCGTACTGGACACTCCCTCTGTACACAGACTGGCCTATGTAAATGGCCTGACCATGCCCATAATGTATTCCTGTGATATATGGCTAAGACAGGCGAGATACCCCGTCGAATGCGGGAGCAAATCATTCAGCTACATAAAGAAGGCCAAAGCACCAGAAAAATTGGAACTCGGCTATCGTTACGCCACACGACCGTGCAGTACATCATCAAGAAGTACAAGAACAGTCTGAACGCATAGCCAATGCAGCTAGGAAAGGACGTCCCAGGAAGACCAGCCAGCGCACTGACCGGTACATCTCCCTGCTGGTGCAGAGGGAGAGACAGTCCTCGGCCTCCAGTCTTGCCACCAAAATGGAGGAAGCAACTGGAAGCCATGTTTGTGCCCAGGCCATCCGTAACCGGCTCCATGAAGTACAGTAGTGTACAAATACTTATTGGAGCCACTGTAAATCCTTATTTTTTGAAGATTGGTATGAGAATTTCTTAACTTATGAACAATTCTGTATGAAATATACAGTGGCTCCAATAACATCCAACATATCCCTCCCTCCTGGGGAGGCTCAAAAGAAAAACATTTTCTAGGTGAAAATAGTGCAAATTTTTTTATTTTTGTCATATTTCAAAAAATCATTACTCAAAACCATTTGGAATATAGCATTAAGATTTGGCATGCTTTCATTTCTCAGGTAGGAGTACCGCGTGAATTTTTTTTTCCCGGAAAAACCATGGGAAAAGTTACAAAATTTAAGTGAGTTCTGCACCCCCTGTTGCTCTTGTGGCCTTCATCCAGAGGTCCCAGCAGCGTGAATCCCGTCGCCCACGACCAGTGGATGACCAGAAGGCTTCTCTTGTGCACAGCGGGCACTTTTGGCTACCTGCCTTCATTCAATTAGGCAATTATCTCCTCCATTCTCCCCCTAATTATTTAACCAGATTTCCATTAATTGAGTTTCATTCCTTTGTCTATGTAAACCTAGTTTTCCCCTTCACTGGCAGGCAGCCTTAGGTTGTGACACTGTTTAGATGAGAGCACTCCCCTTTTTGTCATCCTCCAATAGTTTTGTATTTGTGTTGTTCAAACTCCATTAAAATCCATGTCCCTGCACTCGGTTCCTTCCTTATTCCACCTTTCCCCTGGTGCCCTTTTAACATCTTTGGGCACCAGGGCGTTGCAATTTTTCAATAATTAAAATATACTGTTGTTAACCATTCATATTGTGATTACCACAAGGAATCAAAATGAACAACTAAAAATGATGTAATTTAGTAGGCCCCTGCTATGGCTGTTTTTTACTTTTGTTGCCCTTGATAAGCCTGATAAACAGGTTGTCCTCATGTAACATGGTTTGGTTACAGTGTTTACTTGGTTGCATAATTTTCTGTTCTAGCCTATGTCGAATGTTGGATTTGCTCTGTCATACATTCCCTGTAATGCATTAGCATTAACCAATTTGATTGAAAGGCATTTTTCCCCCAAGTGGATGTCTTCATCCTTGAGATTGGATTTATTTCTAGATATAGCAATGGGTGAAGTGTCTGTGCACTTTTGGCAATTAAGTCTCAATACCAAAACCCCCTCTGCCCCCTCATCCTACCCACTCCCCCTCCATTTTTGTGTTCACGTGGTGGAACTGCCATGGCGAAGTCTGTCCTAATCCAATTACTGCTCAGTGGGAATGGACTATTAACCCCTTTGGCAGCGAGTCTGCATCAATGCTGACTTTAAGATTTTATTCTCCATTGCTGGAAGCAGAACAATGGGTAAGGTCAAGCTTGAATGGAAAAGTCTGGCTCTGGCTAGACCGATATCATGTTTGCAGACCCAAGAATTCCATCTTTTGATTGGTTCTTGAACATCGCCCCCACATGCATATTCAATACAGAGTTATAATCGCCATGTAAAATTACAATTGCTGCATCAGTTTAACAATCACTGAGAGGCAAGATTTTGAAGATCTGCCAATCTTGCAGAAAGGAGCAAATAGGTCTGTGTATGCATGTGTTTGTGTGTGTGTGTGTGTGTGTGTGTGTGTGTGTGTGCGCGCGCACGTGTTTACAAGTGCGTGCATGCATGTATGTGGGTGTTTGAGTGTGTGTGTGTGTACAGTCCTACAATGGAAGACTGCAGTATCTGTATATGTTAACCTATATGTTGATAATAGCATTTCCTCATTTTACTTTGTAATATCAGTTCTTTACTTTTATCAAATACAATCATTCGCTAAGTTGAAACCTATATTCATGTCACAATTGTTAAATAGATAAATAACTTTCCTGGTCTGCCCCCTGCCTGTTCACTGTAATTGCATTCGTTACCGTAGTGAACAAAACTACTGAGTCTGCAGATACTCGAGTGCAATTCTGCCATCTGCTGTTTGCGAGTGCTTATTGTTATTATCTGAGTCATCATGAAAATGTGTTCAAGATACAAATGACACTGACAGTAATTCACCAGTTCACTTCTTGACATAGCTACCAAATGTTGCTTCATTATGAAGTTTATTGCATGGAGGAAAATTAGTTGTTATTATTAGGTATTTTCTGCCATATCAATATTCTTGATCAAACACTTCACTCTTGTAGCTAGGAAACAACATGAAGCAATGTATAGTAATTAGTAATCTTTTGACAACTGTATGACTGAAAATCCCAACAGGATGTAGTGATACATTGAAAACATTATTTGAATCTTTTATTGATTTTTTTAGTAATCCCAGCCATTGACTCCTTTATTGACCATTTTTTAGCCTATAGAAAATAAGTAATGACTTCACCACATGCTTGCAGTGCCAAAGATGATCTAAAGCTCCTCTCAGGCCCTTTAAAACCATGTGCTCAGCCCTGGCAAACTTGCTTGGCTTCTCAAGCATAATGCTTATATATATATATATATATATATATATATATATATATATATATATATATATTATAGATAAAAATACATGACTCAAGGATTCACTCTCTCTTGTTTGGTCGAGGCGAGCTCTGCCGGTCACCCGAAAATGCGCAAGAGGTGAATATAACAATCCTTTGACCTGGAGCTAAAAATAGATTATGCTTCCCCACAGGACCTTCTGACTTCCGCATTTCCAGTCGCTTTGTCCTTGTGAGGAGAATTATTTTAGAGCTGTCACCCTTCTCTTATTCTATATTTTCAAATAGGGTGATATAATAAAACAGTTATTGACTTCAGTTATTGGTGAAAGCAATGATTTATCCACCTTGGACAAGGAATTTTTTTTTCAGGTCATTGCGTGGAAGAGACAACTGTGTTCAAATCGTAAATCTTATCATGTTGGTCAGATATGCATTCATTTTGATGTGAATGTAGCACAGCCTTGCACTGTACAATTCTGAGGAAATAATAATAATGATAATAATTATTATAATAATAAGTTTTATTTTTACAGCACCATTCTCAGACCCAATGTCGCTTTACAATGGAAAGAAACAGCAAATAAAATACAAAGAGCAAAGCATAAAAAGCGTATGATGCTGAGTTTTGGGCATGTTGCTCCTTATTGAGGGATTTCGCAGGGAGACCAGCAAGTAATGAGTTACAAGAATCCAGGCGGAAAGTGACAAAAGTAAGGACTAGTGTTTCTGCGTCACCAAAGGAGAGGGAAGAGCGAATCCGGGCAATATTCCGGAGGTGGAAAAAAGCTTTTTTGACAATGAAATTGATGTGTGGCTGAAAGGGGAGTGTAGGGTCAAGAATTACTCCAAGGTTACAAACTGTGTCGGATGGGGTGACAGTGATGCTATCTATGGCACGATGGGGATCCCCAGCCTTTGAATGAGTCGTCTTGGACCCAACCAATAGGATCTCAGTCTTATCACAGTTCAGCTGAAGAAAATTGAATGCCACCCAGAGCCTTATATCTTGCAAACACTCAATGAGGGAGGAGAGTGGGAGAGGAGAAGTAGGCTCAGTATTGATGGATAATAGAGCCAAGGGGGAGCATACAACATACCATGAGTGGTGAGAACAGGCCGTTCAGGCCAACTAGGCTTGCCAGTTTCTTTTTACTATTGTGATTATATCACTTCAGATACTCAATGACTCAATGGTATATAACTTTAAGTCAAGTCTGCTCTTGTAAATCCCAAGGTTTCTGCCTCAACAATATGGTCAGGCAAGCTATTCCTCATCAAAATTTCAAAATATAGATTGTGAAAAGAAGGGGACCTAGGACAGAGCCCTGTGGGACACCTTGGGAAACTGGAGCGGAATGTGATTTGTGCTTGCCAGTGGACAAAGAATTCGGTCTTTCAGTGAGATAAGATCTGAACCAGGTTAAAGCAGAGTCACAGATACCCAAATATGGAAATGATAGCTTGTGTTTGACAGACAGGGAATACCAAGGAACACTATTCATTTTTTCAACTAAATAGTGGAGCGGGTAACTTGAGAATAGCAGGGAAAAAGTGCAAATAGTGATAAAAGCATGAAATTCGGCATAACTATTCTTCTTTGTCTCCTGTCTCATAATCAACCTCCGGCCACACAGAATTTGACAGTTTTTCAAAATGGCTTCCTTCCGATATATGAATATGGACATTTAATTCCTTAATCACTTATACATTTCTTTATCATTGTCAGTTTATGCTAAAATATTGAGAGCAAGCCTACAAGTACTAAGATTATGTAAAATAGTAATAGCAAGATGCCACGGCCGGAGAAATTGCTGACTGATTCGGCCCGCAAAACAGGAAGAAAAGGCCAGGATGAAGAACGATTGAAGGCAGGATAAATATAAAATGCCAAAGTGATCGCTGAGAAAATTTTTTTTTTTTAAATTTAGCATCTCCAATCCCACCCGAATCTGGAATGTCCAATTGGGGAGCTATGTACAAGGCTTTAACATATGCAATCCCCTGTTGCCAACTCAGGAGAGTGAAGACAGCTCACGGCTCACCACCACTTCTTATATACTCATTGGTTGAATCTTTGCAAGTTCAGAACAAGGGCGGAGGAAACCCGAACATGAACAAGCTTAGAATCTTCCTGACGAGCGCCCATCTGGCAAACAGGAGGCACCTAAGGAACGAACAACTTACAGCGCCCTCAATAATTATTGGCACTCCTGGTTAAGATGTGTTCTATAGCTTCTAATAAATTCAGTTTTTTTCTAAATAATATAGGACCACAATGACAAAAAGAGGAAAATCCAACCTTTCATTCAAGTGCATTTAGTCCATGGGAAAAAAATCCCACATTAAGCAATAATTCTTTTACATCAAATAATGTGTGCCACAATTATTAGCACCCCAGATGTTAATACTTTGTACAACCCCCTTTTGCCAACAAAACAGCACTGAATCTTCTCCTAAATGTTTCACAAGATGGGAGAATACAGAAAGAGGGATCTTCGACCATTCCTCTTTGCAAAATCTCTCTAAATCATCCAGCGACCTGGGTCCTCTCCTCTGCACTCTCCTCTTCAGCTCACTCCACAGGTTTTCAATGGGGTTGAGGTCTGGTGACTGATATGGCCATAGGAGGAACTTGATTCTGTGTCGGGTGAACCATTTCTGGGTAGATTTGGCCACATGTTTAGGGTCATTATCTTGGTGAAAGACCCTGTGATGACTCATCTGCAGCTTTCGGGCAGAGGCTACCAGATTTGATTTAAAATGTCCTGGTATTTCAAAGCGTTCATGATGCTATGCACCCTAACAAGGTTCCCAGGGCCTCTGGAAGAGAAACAGGCCCACAGCATCACCGATCCTCTCCCATACTTCACAGTGGGCATGAGGTGCTTTTCTGCATACTCATCTTTTGTGTTCCGCCAGACCCACTTAGAGTGTTTGTTGCCAAAAAGCTCTATCTTGGTCTCATCTGACCAAAGCGCACGGTCCCAGTTGAAGTCCCAGCGAACTCCAGACATTTGCGTTTATGATTGTGAGTGAGAAAAGGTTTTTTCTGTGCATGCCTCCCAAACAGCTTGTTGGCATGTAGGTAGCGCCTGATGGTTGCTTTGGAGACTTTGTGACCCCAAGATGGTACCATTTCTTGCAATTTTTTAATAGTGAGCTTTGGAGAACTTTTTATTTCTCTTACCATCCTCCACAATGTGCGTCGTGGCAAAATAACCTTGTATCCTCGTCCAGGCTTGTTTACCACTGTTCCAGTTGTTTTAAACTTCTAAATGATTCCTTTGACAGTAGATATGGGCAGGTGCAGGCGAGTGGCTATTTTCTTGTAGCCATTGCCGGACTTGTGAAGGTCGACACACATCTGCCTTACTTGAATGGTGTGTTCCTTTGTCTTTCCCATGTTGAAGAGTGGTGTGTCATGATGTGTCACATCATATTTATACCCCAGGGAAACAGGAAGTGATGATTTACCAATTAAATGTTCCTAGATACTCTGATCAACTTTGTAAACTACTGTAGAAATGACAGAAATACTTCAATACATTTAATTCCGAGGAATTGTTAGGGGTGCCAATAATTGTGGAATAGATGATTTTATGAAAAATAATTATTACTTCATCAGGGATTTTTTCTCCCCCTTAAAATTCACTTGAGTTGACGGTTACATTTTTCTACAATTTTTAGTGTGAGAGTATGCTTCTACAATAAAAAGTGAATTTATTTTAAGGCTTTTAACACATCTTAACCAGGAGAGCCAATAATTATGGAGGGCACTGTATATTACCCTTCCCGGCAGACCCTTCTCAATTTGCAACCCTGTAGTGCAATGGCCAATTGCGCGCTACTTCTGAAAAAGCTGCCGACCACTGCCAGTTGGTACGAGACGGGTGTCGAACCCCCACCGTGATAGTCACTTTTGCTTTCCAATGTGATGTTTTAACCGAGTGAGCTATTCGACAGCTGACCACTGGCAAACTTTTAAGCCAGGTTTGGAGATATTTCCAAAGAAGATGTGACCACACTTTTGCTGGATATGTAAGGAAACTTGATTCCTGGTGCAATATGCCCGATTTCCCTGTTTCCTAGCACTCAGATCGTTAATGTACTTGAAATCATCCCATATTAGTAACTAGACATATTGAAAGCAATGAATTTCTAATGCATAAATGTAATTAATTTACTAGCAGTCAAGCCTGATGACTGATCTAACGTGACTTTTCATGCAATCCCTCATGCAAATGAAGTAGTAGGCACGTCGAAATGACCGCGGTCCAGCAACCACAATGGCTGGTCATCACGGTCGAGTGGTTGCTTTCCTTCTGAGTTCATCCTTCTTGGTGGTCGAGGACGACATTGAAACTTAAACACAATTTTTTTAATGGAACAGCCTGGCAAATTATTCGAAAAAAGGGTTGAAGTTAAGGAACAAATTGGGTACCTTTAAGCCCTCCAGTTCATGTGCAAGTAGCTGGGTTGTAAACTCGCTTCTATTGGGAAGTTAACCTTCCCAATGTTCAGTTCTAACACTCTTTCATCTTTTTCAATGCCACTGCTACTTCCTTAGAAGTCATTATAATAATTTAGTTGCTTCAAACAAGCTTCCAATCTTAATCAGGGTCCATGATTGGCACTAAGTTTAAGTTAACTGAAGTCAAGTCTATTCCTGTTCTTCTGCTCCGTAATCAAGAACAAGTTTCCAGTCTTAGTTAGGGTCCAGGATTGGGACTGCATTCTTGTTAACCCATCCAGCTTGCTCTCCTTGTCCAGCTTCTGAGTAACAAGCTTTGAATCCTAAATTAGAGCCAGGAGGTTCCCCCTCAAGCAACCTCTCCATCCTCTGAAGCAGCTCAGTGCTGGCGGAGCTAGTGTAACACCTGGCAGTGTCTAGGAAGCCTGGATGGCGTCACCAGCACAAGTTTTAGCCTTTTACAGCTGTGCTGAACTGTCAATCTTCCTCAGGGTTCTGTCCCCGCTATCTTATCCTGGGGTTCCACCAAAAATCTTTCCCGTATTGCTGTCAATAAACTATCCGTTGGATTGTGCCTCTGACTCCGTACTTGATTCCTGGTCTGGGCAATAACAAGGATAGCCAAGTGATATGTTGGTTGATTGGCAACAGTCATGTTGCAGGGTTGATTCGCTAATGAGACTTGGGATTCTGAGTTCCATGCAGTGAAATTGGGTAACTTTGCCATTGGCCCCTTGAATAAGGTCCTTAACCCCACAACTGCTCCAGGGCCATTACTAATTAGACAAGGGATAAAACCCAAGGCTTTCTTATTTTGCTTTTTGTTTCCTTGAAAACAGACTATCTTACACTGCCATAAAACTCAAATTTGGCATTCAAAATTTGGATATGACATTGTATGAATAAAATTAATTCAATTTTTTGACATTGTGCATTAATTTACTGGGTTGCTAAGTGAAGATGATTCAAATATTGTCCAAGAATGGGCACTTAAACATTACTTCTCACTTCATGATTTGAACATTTTGAACTGACACAGTAATATCCCAGTATTTGTAACTATGGGCCCAGTACATAAATACTACTTGGATGTGTGTTTTCATGAATGAGGACATACTTCAGGAAAAACATTGTAATGTCAATAACAAGAAAAACATTGAAATATATAAAGTGCAATAAATTTTAATGAAAAAAATGCATCATTTTCCATCAAATGAAGTAAAAATATATGTTTCAAAGAATAGCCAGTCATAATTAGTCGTGATTCCATCCCTCTGTTCTTGCGTGCATTCTGAAAATTTGCACTGGAAAAAGCAGATGGAAATGGCAATATGTGAATAAACTTCCTCTAAGTCGCATAAAAGTTTATACCCTCGCTTGAGGTGGTTTTTGCCTAATGCAATAAAGAGTTAATGTGCATAATGTGGGATGGAAACAGCTTAAGTGGCCTTAGCCGACTAAGTTCTGACATAGCTGACATGCTGCCGCTGCGTGCATTAGTATTCGACTCAGTCTTTGTCTCCAGACAGCATCAAACATTGCAGCTGAAAGAAAAGCAATATGAAGATTTGCTGAATTGCATGTTTTTCTTCTGGTTTATGACCACTTCCTCCTCTTCTTCTGTTCTATGCATGTTACCCCTCTACACCATCTTGAGACAAAACTGACCTACTTTAATGGAATTTTTTTCGCTCCAAGCCAGTTGATGGAAATGCAGGTAATTCAAATTTTCCTTTCGACAAATTTTCAGACATGAGATGGAAACTCGACTATTTATGCTGTCTTTTATTAAAGTATTTATGAAAACGCCACACATTATGTTTCGTGAGAAATTTTTTCATAACCTGAAAAACGCCAGCACTTATGAAAGTTCTAAAGAAATACTGCAATTTTTAAGATTACACCAGACAAAATTGTCATCATTGCATAATCTTACAATTTTTTTATCAGGCTGTATTTAATAGAAAGCACAAGCCATTGGAATTATCCACCAGTTACACTTGAGAGGCAATAGAAAATATGGTGGTATGTAGTGGTTACTTTACGAAACTGACAGGTCGGTGGTATCTTCTTCCACTAGAGGCTTGAAAACTTCAGGGTCTGGATTAAGCTGGAGGACGAGGAAATATTAGTTAAAATCTTTACTGAAATGCAGATCTTCCCAAACGACAAGAGATTGTCAACACTAGTCTCTAAATTAAAATCTTCTTACAGAGTAGTAAGAAAGTACCTTTCTTATGCACATCTTTTTTGTTTGATAAAGATATTTATCATCACAGAATATGGCTTGTGTATTACAAAACAAAATACGCAGAATCATGTAAATGCTTATTTACCCTTCTAAAGTGAGGACCATAATTCATGGAGAAATCACATTTTTGTAATTGATTCTGTTAGCTGAGTCCTTCACTGCCAATCACTGGATCTGAATGAAACTGAACATGCATTTTACATTATAAAGACAAGACCATTGAGGCAACAGTCCCTGAAAGAAGAGGGAAAGAACGATGGCAGCAGCACAGGCCCAGCAGAGCTTAGCAGGGGAGAATGCCTGTGAGTAAAATATCTAATATCTTTCTTGTTCTTGTGCTGTTAAATTAAAAAAATGAATTACATTATCGATACTGTCCTAACTTTCTTGAGAATGAAGTTGTTCAGTTTTATGTTGAGGTTCAGATTTATGTTGTTCCACAACCATAGTGTGCGTTGGGGCAGTGCCTTCACTTCATGTGAGGACAGCCAACACCCAGCTCACCGGAGAGATTAATATTTAATAAATAAAAGATAACCAATGCTTAGTTCAATATCCTTCTCCTGGATTATAGACAATAAAAGAAAAGCATTTCAGGCCAACAAGTTGTGGGTGTGAAGCAACTAGTCTTTAGTTTTGGTGTTTTGACTAAACCTGAGAGAGATTGGAGCATTCCATGGTGATGGGTCCTACCTCTCCTTGTCTACAGACATTTAAGGCCCTATTTTCACGATCTCAGTGCATGGTCTGAAATGCATGGCGCAAGTGCATTTAGGGCATGTCCAAATCCATTTTAGCTAATTAAAGTGGGGGTTATCAGGGCACAAAGTAAGGTGCAAGGCACAAAGAGGTCATACTTAATTTCTTAATTACCCCGCCCCACCTGAAGGGTGAGGGAACGGGTATTGTTTTCAGTTTGGTTTGTTTCAGTGTTTGTGTGTTTGTGCATTTGTTTGTTTCTGTGTTTGTTTGTTAACGCTTTAGCGGCAAAACTAATGGCCAGATTCACTCCAAATTAGGGATTGCCACTGACTCAGAATAGATCCTTCTTGAATTTTGTACAAGTAAGTGAAAGTATGTGCAAGAGGCGGGGTTTGTTGTGCCTGGCAGCACGTGTTATCCCCCGCCTTGTGATTAGCGAGAAGTGGGGGATATAGCATTGCGTTCCGTCCATACGGACACATAAAATTGAGGCGGCGGGGATATTGCCATGTTAGTGGCAAACACTTCTTAAGTACTTGTTTTGGGTGTAACATGAAATAAACCAATCAGAGTGTCATCTCCCATGCCCTTTAAAAGTCAGATGCCCCTTTACCTTGGTTAATTGTTTTTGTAAGGGTGCATTTTCCAAATGGCAGGAAAAACACCTCTCTGCAGAGACTAGTTAACTCGTGTGCGAAGTGAAGTTGCGCAAGTAAACCATTGCGGAAACCTGATCTCTGTACTATCCAAAAAAAAAGCTAATAAGAAATGTATTTTCAAATATTGTTCAAAATTATTTAAATTTTATTCTGATGAAATAAGAATTCATACACTGTGAATCCTGGGGTCGCATTTGAATGTGAGTATAAAACAAGGAAATGAAATTAAAAAAAAAAAAAACTTTTAATTGAAGGTTGTGGGTAAAAACATAAATATGTGCGAACGAGGCAGTGAGCAAGAGAAATTAGAATGAGAGAGGAAAATAATATCTTGGGAGAAAGAAACAAAATAGTTCTTTTTTGATTAGGCTACTGTAACCCCTTGACTAGCCTAATGTCCAGCAGGAGTGAGATGAACTTGCTTCTGCTTAATCAGCAGTGAGGCTGGGAAAGAAATGGATCACCCTGGATAACATAAGAACAAATATAACTGCTGGAGAATACCAGATTGTTGAACTCTCATCCTTGAAGGCCAAGTCGAATGTATGGAAGATATTTGGATTAACAATAGATGGCAAACACAATTTAATCCATTGCTTTAAATGTTCATAACGTGCAGCATTTCACGGTTGCTTCGTCTGTCAGCCAAACCGTAAATTGAAATAAGCACATTTCCAATAAAATGCGGAGTTGTATATTTAATATAAAAATGAAAAAGACGGGTTGCAGGTATTGTTTTCGTGGGTCAGTTCATTTCAGAATTGAATTTGCGGGTAACTAGTTGATCCGTGCTGGACTTCCTCAAAATCTGAAGCACTCCAAACATTCTTTCTATACAGCACAACAAAGGTAATAAAATTTGATAAAAGCCTAACCAGAAACTAAGTATGTGCATAGTTATTATAAAAATTTCAGTTAGGTTAAATAAATGAAATTTATTATTAGCACATGCTCATTTATACTCATTTCCTCAAACATTTCTCTGTTTTGTAGTCAGTTCTTGGTGACAATGCCAGTACATTAATAAACTTGAATGAAAATTCACACAGTTATAGGTATGGTGTGCCATGGCCTCCTAACAGCTAATCCTCCGGAGGAGGATCACCTTGAAGACTGCATGAATGGCAGACTTAAGGAATATCATGTATTAAGGAATCACAACTTTATCCTGAATAATTTGCAAATACTTGAATATGTAATCTTGCAGGCTGCATTGTGAATCACCTGGATGTTGATGGACTTGGTTCCCTCACAACTGAAATAAATCAGAGCATTCAGTAATCGGCACATAGTTGCAGGGGCATGCAAAAGATCACACTTGCCATTATAACATTATTTTTTAAATATCTTGATTTAGGTAATAAAAATCTTTCACATGGTATCCTTTAATTTATAATTGTTTGCATGCCCATGCACAACTGCTCTTCCCTGTATGTGTACCAAGCCGAGGGTACCGTGCTGTGCACTCGCCTACAAACGCACATATTAACAACTTAATCACGTGCCCTTAAAATAGCAGTTAAAAACTAACTATTGACTTTTGAACAGGTTTTTCTTGGTCAGTCGCGCATGAGCTTTATGCGACCTCAAGATAGAAACATGCCAGCAGGGCACCTAACCACAATTTTAAGACCAACACACCCATGGGTGCTCAATTTGGTGCAAATGCATTCCCTACACAAAAACATGCATCATTGGAACACTCCAACCAGTATCCACTGATCAAGGCGCTGGCTTTAGAACTGGAGTTGGTCCCCAGGCACTGCTCTGTAGCCGCCCACTGATCCTAACTATACAGGATGGGTCAAATGCAGGGGACAAATTACTCCACCGGGTTCAATAAATTGTATCTTATTTATCGTATGTTATAAGGCAGATGGACGCTGGACAGGATAATGGTATCGGCTCTGCGTCGGTCAGAAAGTAGCAAAAATTATTGCATTATGCTTTGTGCTGAGTGTAAGATAGCAGCCTTAGTCTGTTCAATCTGTGGCCTGCACTACAGCAGGCATTCCAAGGGTGACCCTTTTTGTGAGATAAATTTAATTGTAATTCGCTTATTTAGTGATAAATTGCTTATCCTTGAGTGACCTAGGTCGTACGTGATTGCTAACTTTTGTAATCTAGCTTGTCTATAAGCAGAAGCATCATGAAATGTGTTTATTATGTGATCATTCTTCCTGAGCCTTGGGGTCCTGCGGGACCAAGTGTACTGTCGGAGTTGTGTGTATTCTCAGGAGAGAGTCCCTGGGGAGCCTGCTGGACCGCAAGATAAGCCCTGATTGTTGTGATTCTGCCTTTCTGCCATGTCTCTGCCCTGCCGTGCCATGTCCATGTTCTGCTTTGCCATGCCCATGATCTGTTTGCTATGTTTATATTTGGATTTTTGCAATGTCTGACTATTCTTTGTAATGTGTATTGTGATTTGGTTACTTTGCTTTATTCATGCATTGTCATAGTTTAGTTTTCCATGTTTTACTTTTTACCACAGTTTATTCCGGTCCATGTTTTGCTTTCCACCATGCATTGCACTTTGTCTCCCCCTGTCTGGTCTCTTGTCTTGTCATTGCTCACAGCACCGGTATTGCATCCCACTCTTCGGGTGATTTAATGGTTTCTGGATTTCAGCCTTCCTTCCAATCTCATTTACTTCCTTCATCTTGCTTTTCTATTTTACTAACCCATGCTAACAGTTTGTTATTTTGCTAGACACAAACTAACATTGTATATAATACTTACTTACTAACGAGCACTAAGGGATTGTATAGCTTCACTTACTAATTAAGCACTCGCCCTGTTCTCGTCTCCGCCTCTTGTCTTTCCCTAATCTTCTATGCTGCGTTTCTGTGGATTCTACCGACCTGCCCGCGCTGTCCTTTCTCTCATTATAGAACTCCTTGACCAGAGCCGTATGTTTGTCTATAGGATTGTCTCGTGATCCCTGTCCGCGTTTTGGCTTTTGCATATTTCATGTGATTAGGTTCTCCCTCTTGTCCCCTCCTTTGTAATTAGTCTCATTTCCAGCACCTGTGTCTGTGTAGCACGTGATTCCCCTGGAGTGTGTATTAGGAGTCTTTTCACAGCACTTTCTTGTCAGATCGTTTCTCTCAGTTTGCTTGTGCCACATTTCTCTCGCCTAGTTCTCTCAGTGATTCCTTTCTGACGGGACCGTTCGACTTTTCGATTTTTGGCTTTTTGATTTTGGATTTATTGTTGCATCTGTGTTTTTTGACCCTTCTCTGCCCGACTACGAGTTCTATGATTGCTGCCCTGGTTACGGTTTGGATTACGCCCACTGGATTTTGACTTTGCTTCTCTGACATACCTGTGCCTGTGTACCACACCCATTTTTGTCTGACCACGGGTACTGTGATTGCTGCCCTGGTTTTTGTCTCTATTTTTGCCCAACTGGATTGTGATTTTTGGAGTATGGACTTTGTACCTTTGCCTTCAGCCCCGCGGGGTTTTTTTTCCCATTTATAAAATCGGATCTACTGCATTGCTTGGTTCTCACGACTGATTCCTGATCACATCATCACACTGAGTGAGAACTGCGAACAGAGTCTCCTCTCCGCTGCGGACTGATGTTGCCAGGGTCAGGCATATAATAATAAAAATAAATTAAGTAAAAATGGGACATGCTTTTGTCTTGATGGCTGCAAGGCAGTAGCAACGGTGTTCTGTTGTCTTAGGAATAGCAGGGGTGTACAATCATAGTTTGTGACCCTCTGCTTGACCCTCTTGAACCTAAAAGTGTGGTGGAAATTTTAATTTATTCCTGTAAGAAAACAGAGACAGAGATAGTAAATAGGATCCAGTCTTTACTATATATATATGCATATACGGTCCAGGTTACATGCAGGAACAAGAACAAAGAATTTCCTCCTTTGTCATAATGTCATAATCTCTTCCCCTTGGGACTGATTCATACATCAGTATGTTGTCTTCAGCATTCCACGGCTGAGTGCATGTATCCCACATATGCCTGACCCTGGCAACATCAGTCCGCAGCGGAGAGGAGGCTCTCTCCGCAGACTGCCAAAATACGGTACTTGACCTTCTGTTTTCTTTTTAGTTTTTTTGGAGGGGGGGGATAGGTGTTTCTGCACCTATGATTCATTTCAGATAATTATGAGCTCAATCACACGCCATTAACTGCAAACAATGTAGACATTCAGTGTCCTATATCACAGAGCAGTGCTTTCAGACAGCTGAACAACACCATAAAGCAAACCCTGACATTTTAAGGGATCTGAAGCATGAAATGAAGTTAAAAGAGCAATGGCAGGATTTCCTCAGTGCAGTTTTGCAGCATACTGAGCAGTTGTGCTCTAAGATACAGGCGCCGAGATTTCAGCTTTATTCCCTGAGCTGAGATAATATAAGTCGATCCCCTCCAACTGATTCTGTTCTGAGGTTCTTACCTTTTCCTCTGTTCTGTTCTTACACAAAGCCTTCACTCCCAGAGCAGTGGCAGCAATTGTGACACAGAGCTGGAGAACTGCCAAGATGATCAGCAGAACTTCAATTCCTCCCAGCATCACCTATAGAGGTAGAGATTGAGAGGGTTGGAGCGACAGCACAAGTCAGAGTAGGAATGGGGTGCTGGGGGGTGGGGTTTGAGTCAGTATGCAGGTATCACTGACTAGAGACCAGCCCATAGACCTATAAGAAAAAGCCAAAATGAGAATACAATTCTGACAACTGCCTATCAAAAAAGGGATCACATTGAAAACAATGCAGATGCATGAAAAAAGATTTATATAGGCGCTCATGGGATGAGAAAGTTTCAAAGAAAATGTCATGCTGGTGCTCTTGGAAGTGTGGGATAAGAGAATAACCAAAATTGTGGGAATTCCAGGAACTCAAAAAAAAAATTATTTCATAAAGAAACAAGAAAAATAAAAAGCCTTTATCATAACGTGGCTAAACTGTTTAAAAAGCCAACATGTTTAAAACTATGGGGTCTTCATCAGGGCGTGATGATGACCGCAAAGGTTGAAACATTTCGGCTTTTCAGACTGTTAAGCCATGTTATAATTCAATCTTTTTATTCTTCTTGCTTCTTTTTGAAATATTTTTTTTCTCAGTCCCTAGAATTCCTACATACATTGAAAACAATCTTTTTCTCTCCATGATTTATTGAAGGTCTGATCATGTCCAACTTTCATTTGTTGTAATGAAATGTCTTATCACAGTTGAAGACCTATAAAGTTGATGAAATGACGGTGATGAGGGGATACCACCAATCACTTGCAGTGCCATGTACTTAAGCAAACGAAATATTTAAAATTCTTGATTTTGGGTGTCAAGCGTTACAGTTGCCATGGGATGTCAAGTATCAGAGCTGAATGAGCTCCAACTAGTATATTTTTTCAAAACAGGTAACGTTAACAGTAACAGATGAATTGTATGTACTGCCTTAGCTTGTACTCTAGGCTTCAACCCACCATAAGGATGCCTCTGAAATTCAGACAAATGTCAAAGTTTGACCTCCTGAGCAGGCTTCTCAGTTCAGGGTCTTCAGGAGGTGACGTACTTCTCCACTGGCGATAGCGGTAGTAGTAGCGTGCTGGTCGAGGAGTGCTAATCTCAGGTTCATATGATGAGCACTGCCATGAAAAACTCGGCCCACGCGCCAGGTCCACTGAGTACAGCACAATTGCTGCGATTGCCAAGCAAGCGCTGGCCAGATTCATTAAAGCTGTCAGGGACACCTGCAAGATGAATGCAAATGAGATTATCTCTGTTAAGCATTCATTGCTTTTCCATTTGAGGAAAATAAAGCTGTGCTCAGCCAATAAATACCTGCATACTGCAAAATATAAAGGAATTATTCAACCTGCATTTGAAAAGCTTCACTATATACATTTGAACAACCTTACAACTACTGCCTTGGCCAACAAAATTGAATGAAACAAACCTTCAAATCTAATAAGAGGAACAGCTTTTGGAGTCAGCTCAGGTAAACAACTCAGGGCATTCCCAAAACAGTCTCATACATATCTGTCACTGCTCTACTGTACTGTAAAACTGGCTACTCCTGCTCAACCTAAAAATTTGCAACAAGGAACGCTTGCTTTTCACCTGATGTCACGGGCCCTGTATCCGCCATGACTGAGCACCTCAGACTGAGCTAGTTGACAGTTTCTTCAGACTCATGGTGTTCTCTGCTCTATTCTGTGAATTTAAGATCGAGTTATTTGCTTGAAAGAGGATAAAGAAGTGACAGCGAGATTCTGTAAAAACCCTCCTGTGCTTTCAACTGATGTGTTTGAGATGTCCTTGGAACTTTGAATAGTAGGACACTGGTCCTAGTGGGGATTCCCAATGGGGAGTTCCACTATGATTTCTGAACATCCAGGGACCTTTTGTATTTTGACGGCCTACACGGAGTCTCCAAACACAAGTGCTAACAGTATTGCAGATGGAAAATGGACTTGTCTGACTCCATGCTGGTAAATTTGTGGAAAGATTATGTGATATTACTACAGTACCACAGCTGCACTAAGTGTTGGACTAAAACAAATTAATTACCTGCGAGGGCAGCAGGGTTCTTGTTTCATTAAAACCAATCTGATTAGCTATTGTGATTCCCATTATGACTAGTGCTTCAATTCCATAGTGAACTGGCAATTTTCTCTGGTGAAAAACAAGCACTTAAATTGCATTACTGTCACTGACTCAGTCCTCTGAGAACGGCGCTCCAATTTAGCAATACATGGGGCATTTGGGAGAATATATAGAAGTAAATTCAGCGGGTAACGCATTTTTTAATGAAAAGATGCAAGTCATTTAAACCATACACAGAGTGGTGTTTGTGGTATTTATACAAGGGTGTTTTCCTCGCACAAAGAAAATATTCACATGTACAAAAATACCCCTTCACCCATTCATTCCCATTAGAACCCCATTACCAATTTGAACCCAGGTGATGAAAATGAGGACTAATCAAGAGATCCAAGCATAGATCCGGTATCATTGCTTCCTCTCATCTACTCCAAATCAGCTGGAACACATCAAATGATCAAGAATGGGGTTTCGGGATAATGTCGTTTTGGATCAAGAGTGGCATTTGAATCTAAGTCATATGAACACTCACTTAATCTGCAATTATAATTCTTATGATATTCATAAATTTCACGATCTTACTTTCTGACGTTAAAACGTAGCGTACATGGACATTAGCTCTGCTGTGATTTATAATCCTTATGATATTTTAACCATAATCAAACTGTTTTTTCTGGAAGCTGGGGGCGGGACTCTGATAAGTGATTTCGCTTCCCCCGCGACCCTTTCGGTCATGATACATGTTGTGTCGTGTTGAAATTGTCATGAAATGATTTACAATCATGCCGAAGTAAAAAAAAAAAAAACAGCTCTGCCAGCTGCAATTAAGTCCAACGAAACAGCTATAGAGCTGCAGCATTTGCATTAAAAGGCAGATTGAGTAAGTCAAAACCCAAACAAGGTCTGAGGCTGAAAAATTTTACAGCAACAGCTTTATGTTCCTATTGCACAGTCCGACCCCATGCGATGCAGATGCTTTTGTCGTAGAGCAGGAAACTATCTAACTGGGGAAAAGCAATGAATGTGTCTCTTGCAACGAACAAAAATTTTACAGCCATATACATTTTCATTTGTGAAGTCATGAAAATCAAGCCCCCAGCTTTTGGAACAAAATACTTTGTTAATAATACAGAATTAATTTGGCATTATGATTTAGCGACACCTAATGCATAGCAATTGTAAATTAAAAATACAAGAAAAGCACTCAGAGAGCACAGACCTCCGGCAGGTGGCAGCAAAACCCCAAAGCACAGCGATTGGGACTCCGGCCCATTGCACAACAATGAAATAGAATTTCCGAGTAGTCTATAGCTATATTCCATCCAATCAAAATATCTGAAGTTCACCAAAAATATTCATGCGAAATCAGCAGGTGAAAATGCGTTTCCATCTAACGTCATTAAAGCGAATAAAAAGTCGTGTGTAATGATGTCACATGCTGTTATGCAGTCAAATTGGTGTATGGAATGGATTTCTGATATTTTAAGCTGTTTCCATTCATTTTCGCACTGAATCGCAAAACCTTCAAGTGAACAAAAGTAGTGTTAGCCGACAAATTTAGCTAGTAAGCCAAAATTAATCGCATTTACCATTCAAATGGTGATAATTTGCACAAGTTGTACGTGCTTATGTGCCAGCTATTAGCAACATAGCAAACCATTATCAGAAGGCAACGACGGCATCAAAACACCGCCACGATGCAGTTGCAGATTTATTCAGCAAATAACGTTTCCATCAGCAGTTATTGCAAAAGCCTTTTACCGATCAAAAGAAAATCCGATCAGATCAACCGTATAAACTTTGTGTTGATATTCTTCAAATGAAGTCGAATGTCACCGTTTCCATAGGGCATTTTTAATTCGATATGACTACATTCGCATAAGAACGTATGGATGGCTTGTGGTGAGCCCTAGTCAAAAAGTCCTATAGGATTTTTAATTTTTTAAATGGAATTCTATAGGATATCTGCAATTCCTATAGAGACAAGAGAAAGTCCTATAAGAATTGTGTCTGGTTCCTTTTAGATTTCCACAGTCCTGTTGGAAATTTTGAAGTATTCTATTGGGACCTATTGTTTTTTCAAAAAGTCAAATAAAAGTTTCGCTTTTTCTATTGCAATCGAATAGGAGTTATAAAATTCCTTTTAGACTTTGTCATCTCTGTCTGGTTCATTATGGACTGTCATAATCCTATTGGAAATTTTAAAGTACTGTTTTAGAACCTCTTGGTTTAAGACTTGCTTTCACCTTTAGCAGAATCACCAAGTAATATTCCTTATCTAAAATATCTCCCAATTAGATGGATGCTTCATGGATCCTTAACCCTTTAACTTCATCAGGAGGAGTGCATTTTGTTTGTATTTTGTTTATATTTCCAATCTGCTAGATCTAGATCCGATCTCAGTTTGGTGTTCTTTTGAAACAGTTGAATTATGATGATGATGCAGGAGGCATGACAACACAAGCAAAGGACACTCATAAACATGTCAGAGCAATGTAGTTAAATTGAACTGAATTGATTCAATTTTTTATCTTGCACATCATATAACAGACAATGGCGCTTTTGTTCACAGTTCACATACTTAAGGTAATGACAACAGTAACAACAGTAAGACTTCAATTGCCTACACAATTGCCAGAAACACACACATCAGCACCATAACTATCATCAAAGCAATTGTACATCAAGTTCTTGCCGTGGTGTCACTTTGGGAATATAAAAAAAACCTGAAAATATATACATAAATATGAAAAGCAACACAAGCAAAAGGCGCTTACAAATATGTCAGAGCAATGTAGTTTAAAAAGTTAATAAATTCAGTTAATCAGTTTATCTTAAACATCATAAAACAGACAAGGTGCTATTGTATGCAGTTTACATACTTACAATAATGACAACAGTAACAAGGGTGCTGGTAGAGCACAATATCCCCTGCTGGGCTCGGTAATAATGAGCAAATCTAACACAGCATCTTTGGATTCATCTCTCAGTCACTGGCCAGTAATAATACATTACATACTAGAGGCCTATCTGAAAAACTTGCATGATGAATATCATAAGTGGACAGCATTGGCATGGCATTGCTTGTAAACAATTTTAATCTGATCAAAAATAAAATGTAAACATTATTATGAAGCCAACTTTAAAAATGCAATATATATATATTGTGTGTGTGTGTGTGTGTGTGTGTGTGTGTGTGCGCGCGTGTGTGTGTGCGTGTAGTTGTATTTTATTAATTTCATTCATGTTCTACAAAAAATATATTATTTAATATTTTAAAATCATAACTAAAAAAAATTAATTGTAATTATTGTTTTATAAAAAGGTTGCAGTATTTTTTCAAGGGTAGTAACAGTGCTAGCTGTTGCGCTAAACAAAATCAAACTCAGTATCAGAGAACCACCAAAACTCAAAGACAGGCGTCAAGACAGACCGGAAATGCCTTATATGGTGATCATCATTTCTAAGCTCCCAGGACTCCAACGCGACGGTTAACGGTCTTCTGCGGACAGCAATGTACTGAGGTGAGTAAATTTCTACATGCTTACAATTTCTTTCTTACTTTTCCTTGTGCCCTTTTTATTTAGATACTGTCATTAAATGTCTTCACAGGTAACATAAGGTCGCCTTATGGTTGGTTTTTGGTAGAATAGTTTCCCCGCTTGTCAAATATCTTTTGGCCCGCTGTATTGACTGTGCCGTATCTGACGTTAACGTTAGCTAAACTGCTATTGAGTCGTAGTTTACGTTACTTGTAGACTACGGAGTAGTGACAATAAACCCCGTTGACTTACATGACAGCCTCCTATGAGGAGCTAGCAACTCGTTTTATCTCTTCCTTTTTCTTTCTTTTTTTAGCCGTAGTCAGAGCTAGCCTGTGAAGTGGCGTAGTGGGATACGTTAAGTTTTGTCAGATTAAACCAGCAACAGAACCGAAGGTTTGTGTTCTGCTCTGCACAAGCATTCGTTTTCAGGGGCACGGCTGGTGTTGTCATCGCTATCCATGTTGTTCGTAAGATAATTCAAGACACTGAGCAAAATCCTTCTCAAATGAACGTGACTGTATGGAAAGTATTTGTTGAGTGGCGTGCTAACATGCTTCAGTTGGGCCACTCTGTGTGAAATAGTATGACAAGGGCTGTAAGAGTTAAAATCATGTAACTTAGGCCTTCTATATAACTTACGGAGGATCTCTCATGAGTGAGCCCAAGATAACAAATTTACTAAACGAGAGGAGTAATTCTCGTTTATTCCGAGCCTTTGACAGGAGTAAACGAAAATTACCGCTCCAGTTTTTGATATCTCAGGTTCAGGGATCCTATTTATCCAGTCTTGTCATTTGGGGGAAAAAAAATAAGAAAAATGTTCGCTTCTATTTGGCGGTTTATTCAAGTCAGTGTGGTGAATAATTAGCTAGCTAGCATGGGTAACGCTTTGCGCCTTTAAATAAATAAATTCGAGTTTCAACGATAAAAGTTACTTATTTAACTTATTGCTTTAATGGCAAAAGCTCCAGCATGCTAGCTAGCGAAATATTCGTCCCATTGACTACCATTGAAGCCTGTTTTCAAGCCTCCATCGATGTCGAGATTTTGCGTCATATTTTCGAGCAACAACAAATGTCATTTTTCTTGACCTAATTATAAATTTTCGCCACCATGCTAATCCTTTTTGTTGTCTAAAAACGACATATCCCATAATGCTCCTTATTCCCGGGCAGAACGAGATCTCAAACCGTCAGAAATGTTCAGAACCTTGTAATGGCCTTTTTTTTTTTTTTTTTTTTTTTTTTTTTTTTTCGCTTAGCCTGGTGAGACTGGCCATTTCGCCAGCTAAGCTTCTTATATATTAGGATGTGAATCGAGATCAGGTTGTAAATATCCCCTCGTCTGTGTATGCTACAGTATGCTTTGTTAAATAATGTGTGTACAACATTGTTCAAGATTATACTTTTTGGTAACATAAACATACAATGATCAGTTGCACTGGAACTGATGAATTTTCTAGCTGCTTAGGTGCCGAGGCACTAGAAAGCCAGTTTGTACCATTTCATATTGTTATGGCGGGGCATTTCAACATTGACTGATTTTGTACTGTGATTTTCGAAATGAAGTAAATTTACTTACTTGAAATACTGCCATTATTGTTGCTACTGGTATCATTAGTATTACAATTACTACAACTGCAAACAAGAAAAATAATAACAGTAATGTTAACTATGATATGAGGTGAAATATAACCACGTATGTATTGTTCCCCCTCAGAGAATGGCTTATATTTTAGTGCAGTGGATTGAAGACCCCCCATCTTGGGATGTTTTACCTACAAAAAAAATTGCCAATGGAAACTGCACAGTCAACAGTATACGTGACATCTTCTATAAGGATGAAACAAGCCCAGCAAAGATATTACGGATCGGTTTGTGGATCTAAAATTCTGACATCTAAATTTGATATAATTTTCTTGTTTTGTGTACTTGACTGTAAGCCAATACAGAATACCACACACAACCTTACGCTCTCTCTTCCTCCCTCTGACTATCTGTCTGCTTTTTTTTTACTCTGCCTGCCTTTTTTTTGGGATACTTTTTCATAAAGGGAGCAGATCAACCCTTCTAAAAGACTAAGAAACTCTGGAGAGAGAAGACTTTGCGCCGAACAATTCAGCACAAGAGTGCGGTCGTGGTCAAAGGAAAAAGTGGCCAAGTAGCCGTGTTTGCTCACCAGCTAGAAGCTCTGACGAAGATGATGTAGGTATTCAAAAGATCAAATATGCACATCAACACTGTTTTATTTCAGCTGTTAATCATTATCTTTTCTGATCTCAGATTTGCAACTTGCATGTCATTGCTCCTGAGTATTGACTGCCATTTTCTAGCACTAAAAAGTCAACCACCATATTCGTCAGGTCATTCAGGTGTTCATGTATCAGATCAATGCAACCCCCCCACCCCCACCTCTCCACACACACACACACAACATCTGAGTAAGGTTTGTTTTGTGTTGCAAATTGTTTTACAGGAGACCTTTTTGCCAGCTAAGGTCCAGAAAAAGGAATTGTCAAAGAAAATGTCGAAGTCCATTTTAACAGACGACAGGGCAAGACAAAAGGTGCGGATTTCATAATGCCTACAAATGTAACTTAAATGTGAAGAGAGGCTGACGGGTTAGCTTGCTCTGTTAAAGCCCCACGAAGTTTCAACCAATGTGTCTGAAGAAGCAGTGGTTGACAGGCGTGTGCTTTGGAGGAGAGCCGCGAACTGTCTTCGCTCTCCCGAGTTGGCAACATGGGGTCACTTACGGGCAAGCCTTGTACATGGTTCTTGAATTGGGCATTCCAGATTTTGGTGGAATTGGAGATGCCAAATTAAAAAAAAGAAAAAAAGACAGACTCATTTTAACACTCATAAAATTGACTACTATCGGCAGTTATATAGTAGATTGCATACATAAAAGTAAATTATACGTTCAATGAAATCCAGCATGATCCCAACATAAACAAGTTAGCGCCACCATCAAAAGTACAAAAATTGAATCATTTTTATTCTTTTTTTAACTCTGATTATTTAAATAATAATAAAAGATTTTATGGTGGTAATGCAGGTATGTGCGTGCTTCTTATGAACCCTGTTTTTGTTATGTCTCGGAAGCAACATCACTTGCATTTTGACAGGGTGTTGATGAACTTAAATACCAATCATTCCAATTTTATTTATTCTTTCTGTATGACATGCTGTATTTTTCATGTATTTCTTGCACTTTAGAGACTAAGAACAGTAGATGGGGGTGAAGGAGACACAAGTTTTGCTGAACCCAAGGTAAGCCCTCCTGTTCTCCTCCTCCTTGTTTCTCTCCATGTTCATAGGGTTTGAAAGCATTTGATCAACTCTAAATCTAGTTCCTTTAATCCATCTATGGAATTCATCCCAGTGTTTGCCTCATAAATTTGCATAGGCCAGGCGGTACCAAGAAGTAGATTTGGAAAAGCTGGCTTTCATAAGATATTAACTCCTTTCTGCAGATGTAGATGCCTGCAGACATACAGCAGCTCTTTTTATGGATGCAGATGCAGTCCTCTATCACTAGATGGCACCCCCGGATCTGTTGTTGAATATCCAAAAGCAAGCAGAGCTGGAACACAGTCTAGAACAGGGGTCTCCAACCCTGTTCCTAGAGAGCTACTATCCTGTAGGTTTCTGCTCTATCTCCTATTCAGCACACCTGATTCAACTAATTAGCTAATTAAGATCTCTAGCTGGGCAATTAAGTAGCTAATTAGTTGAATCAGGCATGCTGAATTAAAGGTAGAGCAGAAACCTACAGGATGGTGGCTCTCCAGGAGCAGGGTTGGAGAATATTGATGAGTTCACTCCTATCCCTGTTTTTCAGGAGTTGCATGAATTAAACTCCTCAGCTAAGCCTGATGTGCAAACTGCTCTATATCCTTGCCCAGAGGCTGGCGGTCTTATTCTGCCCGTTGGTTTGATATAGAGAATAGCTATGACTAGTGACCACGGTGGCCGGAATTAATGTACAAGGAAGCAATGACAATTAAGACGACCGAGATGCCACTTTTTAACATGCCATTTGACATTTTCAGTCGCGTACAGCTATGCCAGAAGGCTGCCTAGGGCCAGTGGTGCCTTGGTTACCATCACTCGCGGTGTTTTCATCGTCAGCCTCTGAATCACATGGCTCGTACAAATACAAATCCCACCTATTCCTCCGTGCCTGCTTTTCTATCTGTGTCTGAATTATCTGTTACATACGAACTTTCCGGCACTGACAAAACCAAACTTTCTTTGCCGCTCCAGCCAACTGTCATAGCCACCAAAGGTTTGTGTTTCCACGCAGTTCTCACTGTGACGCCGTTTCAAATATTCACGCTGTGCGGCGGTTACCTAGTAGAAGCTTGGCTACTTAATTTTAAAGTTAATATTCTACCATTCTGAATGACCTTTCTGATATTCTTTTGTTGTCTTTACAATATCCTTAGAATAACCATTTGAAAGATTCAGTAAAATGGAAATGCGTGACAGATTCACTTTGATCTTTACATTTTTGGGTAGTCCTCAAAAACCACCACCATCACTGCAGTTTTGACTTTGAAAGTAATTTTTATTCATTTAATTGGCTTCCGCCGCTCGCGGTTCGGGAGCTATGGTATCGGGCTCCGTCCGTGCATGCGTGTGTCCGTCTGTCAACACATTTTCCTCATTTTTACTGCACATGCATCTCATAAAGCCCTACAAATGACATGCCTAAAGGTGACCTTGGCCTATTTTTTTCAAGGTCACTGGCCTAAAAATATTAACAAAAACTTCAACATTTTGCTGTATCTCATCAACCATTTCAACTACTGGCTCCTAGTTTTTACTGGACCTGCATCTCATAAAGGCCTACAAATAATGTGCTTAAAGGTGACCTTGGCCTATTTGTCATGGTCACTGGCCCAAACATATCACCAAAAAACTTTGACATTTTGCTTTATCTCATCAACTCTTTCAGTTACAGGCTCCTAATTTTTATTGGACATGCATCTCATTAAAGCCTACAAATGAAGTGCCTAAAGGTGACCTTGGCCTATTTTTTTCAAGGTCACTGGCCTAAAAATATCACCAGAAACTTCAACAATTTGCTTTATCTTATCAACATTTTCAGTTATAGGCTCCTAATTAGCTCCCGCCGCCCAAGTTGCATGGGAGCTATGTTATTGGGGTCCATCCGTGCATGCGTCCATCAATACGTGCGTCCATCAACAAAAACATTGACGTTTTGTTTATCTTAACGGCGGGAGCTTCTGGGGCTGCCAGTGCCCTATATTTTATTTTGGAACTGTAAAAAATGGTAGTTATGGTCTAAATTAGGATGGTCATGATCACTTAAATTAAACTGATATAGTGATTAGCATGATAATGACCTAACAAATGTAGAATGCGCTAATTGCACAATTACAAAGTTTTCACATAATTTTTGCCCCAATGTGAAGCAGAGGTCCCCAAGTCAGTCAGTCAGCAGTTTGGTCCAGAGGGGCATATTTCCAAATCTACTTTGTGTATTGCCATGAATTTTATGGAGGCAGTGTGGCTCAGGAGGTAGAATCTATCATCTAGTGATATGAAGGTTGCTGTCTTGATCTCTCCAGATCAGGGGTGGGCAATCACGGCCCTGGAGGGCCGGTGTGTATGCAGGTTTTTATTCCTATCAATTACCCTGACTAATTGAGTTAATTGATTGCATGCACAAATATAGATTTTCGCAATGATTCGATCAAAGGAAAATGTTTTATGAAGGGAGACAAGACTACTCTTTGTAGTTTCATGATAATTTAAAGAAATGCGCATGAAACGTCAGATTTCATAAATGGTTGCCTAATTGAGACAATCAACTAAGTAAAGACCAGACGTTGGTGTGAAAACCAGGGACAGATACGGCCCTCGCTGCCCACCTCTGCTCTAGATAGTGTGTTGAAGTGTCCTCTTGCAAGATGCCGAACCTCTAACCGCTCCTGATGAGCACATTGGCACCTTGTATGGCAGCCTCTGCCATCAGTGTGTGTATGAGAGACATGCATTGGAAACAATTTTGCCTCTTGAAATCTGTGCAAAAATGTTTGAAAACCCCTGGCTTAAAGGATGAAATCTGTCCATTTTGATGGCCTCAGGACCTTCCTACCAACACCAGCAGGTTAGATTGATCACATACCAATGTCAAGTTTTTGCAAAAGCATGGAATTTGGCTTCATTGTTTATGGTCACTACATGTTGATTCTTCAAAACTTAGTAACACCACAACCACCTCCCTCTAGCGCCACCAGCAGGCCAAAACATTGAAACAGTGGTATTGGTTGATCCTCTCTTTCCCTTTTTTTAAATGGAAAAAAAGGGAAATGAAAATGAAACCTGCTGATTTGGGTGTCAGTTTTGTATTTTTCTTTTTTGTTTTTATCTTTAGGGAACATAAATGCCAAAACTGGCCTAACCAAACAGGATATTAAAAAAATAACTGCCCAGAAGTGTGCTGATGAGGAAAAGCTCGCCAAGAGGAAAATCTTCACTGTTACTTGAAGGTATGTTTGAATTTGTTATGAGTGAGATATGTCTTCTGTTTTGAGAGAGGAGTGATTATGCTGTAGCCATTAATTTACAATATTTTGGTTTCATATTGATGGTTTGTTTTGTTTGATGACGATGTGATTCTGCTATATGATTGATCAAATAAGTTGTAAAGAAAGTACAGTTAAATTGGAATAAGATTGGAAACTATTTTTTTATTTTAGTTCATAATTATAATTGGAGACTATATGACACCGTTTAAAAGGTCCCCTCACTTTAATTAACTGGGACTGTGCTTCAAACTACCGAGCTCCCTGATACTTGGTGGGGATCAGACTTGGTTACCTGGCATGTATTGTTCAGTTGATTATTGCTATGAAAAACAGACATGCTTACTACTTCTAATCTAATTTCTCTCTCCGTCCTCTTTGTCTGTGTTCTGTCTTTTAAAAAAAAAATCAGAATGGAGGTGGACTTGGAGTGTATTTTTCTGTTTGAATTTGACTGAGGAGTTGGCAGCATTTGATATTTGTAATGCATATTGAGCTTTTCTATTAAAGTTAATCAGGCTGACTTTGTGTCTTCGTTGTTATTTCTCTTTGAGGTTGCCTGCAAGGAATTCATTGGTGCAGCTGTGGTAGTATTGCTTGTTAATGAGTGGTTAATACTTTTTCAGTGCAGTTATATTTGAATGGAGTCTTCCTTTTAAGGCATTTAAAGGTAAATGTAAAAAAAAATTGTCTAGCAAACACTGTACCTAATACCTCAAAAGGATACTGATCATTTCAGTTCAGATTCCCATTGATGAAAGCCTACTGGAAGGTAAGCTAAACCTACTGGATAAAATCCGATTAAAAAGCCTTTAAGATTTTCAACCAGTTCTATTGGAAAGTACCCTGGATAAAATCCAATTAAAAGGCTGATCAGATTTTCTACCTGTCTTATTGGAAATTCTAGTGGATAAAATCCAATTAAAAAGCCAATAAGATTTTGAGACAATCATATTGGACATTTTGGACCTAATCCAGTAGGATTTGTGTCTAATAGGTCTGAATCCTATAGGATTGGTTCCAAAATCAAATAGAATTTTTAACTGGAAATTTTAATTGGAATCTTATAGGACTTTTTGACTAGGGCAAGCATACGTCTGGTGAATTCTATCCGATGTGCTATTCTAATTGGCTATGTGCACAAAATGGGCTAAGTAAATTCTGAAATACACTGGCTCGCTTTACTATTTTAAGTTTGCTTCTGTCATTTATCAGTCTACATCAGATGTTGAGCAGGTGACAGGAATATAATCCCGAAAATGTGATTTTAACTATTGCCGCTGTTTCCAAGATTTGGCTTACGTAATACAATAATTCAGCAAGTGAGTATATTAGATTAATACAATAATTCACTTGGATATACCTTTACTTAATTGTTAACACATTTGAGTATAATGGATTAATATTTTCTACAGCATGTGGTATTGCATTGTCCTGCTGAAATACACAAAGCCTTCCCTGGAATAGATGTCAACTGGAGTGGAGTATATGTTGCTCCAAAACCTTTATTACCAGGGCTCGAAATTAACTTTTTTTATTTGGTAGCCCTGCTCTCCCAAGTTCAAGAAGTTAGGAGTGCAAGCCAAAATTTAGGAGCGCGCACACCAAAATCTAAGGAGCACATAGTCATGCCAAAGATTACTCATACCCCTACCAATTTTTGTTTTTTTTTTTGTGATATTTTTTGACAAATTTATTCTTGCAGAAATTACACAGTAAGTTGACATTAGGCTGTAAGAAGTACAGTAAACAATTTTTCAAGAAATACAATACTTTTTGGTATTTTATTTGACAGATTTACAACAAATGCCATGTCCAGAATTATTCATACCCTTTTCTCGGTAATTGATTGCAAAGCCTTTATTCACGATTACAGCCTCCAAAGGCTTCCTGTGGTTGATCACAGGGTTTCTGCACGTCTGCATGGGGATTTTGGCCCACTCCTCTTTGGCAAACTTCTCTAGGTCCTTAAGGTTTGAGGGATTCCTTGCCATGACCATGGTCTTCAGTTCCCTCCACAGATTTCTGATGGGATTGAGGTCGGTGGTCTGGCTTGGCCACTCCAAAAGGTTCACTTTGTTGTCCACTATTTCTTGACGGATTTGGCCGTGTGTGTAGGATCATTATCCTGTTGGAAGATCCATTCCTGCCCAAGGCCAAGTTATTCGCCAGACTGCTTGATGTTTTCCCTGAGGATCTGGTTATCCTGGTCCTGTTTCATAATGCCATTCATTTTAACAAGGTTTCTGGGCCCATTTGCTGAAAAGCAGCCCCCAGAGAATGATACTCCTGCTACCTTGTTTGACCGTTGGGACCATGTTTTTCAGGTTGAATGCTTCACCTCTTACGCTAAAAAAAAGCCACATCTCTGTGCTTAAACAGCTCCATCTTTGTTTCATCCTTCCATAACATTGACAGCCAGAAGCTGATATCTTCATCCAGGTGACCTTTTGGAAAGGCTAGATGCCTGGAAACCTTGTTAAAGTTTATGGCATCATGAAACAGGACCAGGATATCCAGATCCTCAGGGCAAACATTAAGCAATCCACTGAAAAATTTGGTCTTGGGCAGGAATGGATCTTCCAACAGGATAATGATCCTAAACACATGGCCAAATCCCTCAAGAAATGGTTAGCGGACAACTAGGTGAACGTTTTGGAGTGGCCGAGCCAGAGCTCCGACCTCAATCCTATCAATAATCTGTGGAGGGAACTGAAGACCAAGGTCATGGCAAGGAAACCCTTAAACGATAAGGATCTGGAAAAGTTTGCCAAAGAGGAGTGGGCCAAAATCCCCGAGAAAACGTGTAGAAACCTTGTGATCAACCACAGGAAGTGTTTGGAGGCTGTAATCATGAATTAAGGCTTTGGGGTCTATTCTCCCATGCGCGTAAGTCGAAAAAAGCGCGTAGCTACGCGCTTCTCAGCCTACACGTATTCTCCCCTCGACTTAGGTCTGTGCATTACACGCCCCGAAGGCAGTTACGCGCTTGGGGTGGAGCAAGGCAAAAATCTGGGCATTTCCGGGCGTTTCTCATGCAAATAACACTAACGCGTATACTCCCCCTGGCTTACGTGCTCTTCTGTTAAGCGCTTTTGAGGGCTGTATTAAGGTCAAGCGCCAACATAAGGCGAAATGGAATATTGGGTTTGATGTCAATTAAAGGCCGAATTTTAACATTAATTTTATTTTATTTAACATGGTAAAGGTTGAGACATTTAATAATCGATTGTTCTTCCTTATTTCTAAACTACATTTCTCAAAGCCATAATAATTTATCAAACGAAATCATCACATGATAACACGTATCAGCCTCCTCTCCAGTCAGTTCAATTACTAACGCAAAACAACAAATTAATACGAGTGTGCATAAGACCATCATTCTACCATGCCCTCAAAATCTAAAACCAAAATGCCAGTCCTGCATTTGCTTGCACTCTTGCGTGATTGGGAAAGAGTAAGAGGAGCACGCCGAGCTCGAAGACGAACACGCATATATCGGCTTCGTCTGGACATCCTGGGACCAACAAACATTGAGTGCATCCAGCGCTTTCGTCTGGACCGTGCATGAGGCAATCATCTATCTTTGCTGACTTCTGGATGAACAGCTGTCCAGCCGCAGCAATTATTCACAAAACATACCCGTGGTCATCAACGTCAGAATTGTGCTGTCGCTCCTGGCATCTGGGTCGTTCCAGAGAGTGGCTGGTGATGACATACACATATCGCAGGTGTCTGTGTCAAGGTGTCTGACGCAGTTCGTTGACGCTCCAAGTTCTTCTCCATGCACTTCCACTGCAGAAAGAGTGGATGCTATCTCCTCCTCCAGTGCAGTGAAATACAAAGGAGATGATGGTTGCCCACCACCTGTTGCGTGTACACTTCTCCGGTATGCAGAGAGCCTGGCTTTTACAGCGCCCCACAGATTTCTCCATTTATGCTTTAAATCGGGGATACTGCGCTTACATCTCCCCACCGAAGCCACATCCAGAACGATTCGCAGCTTAATTCCTGGGATCAGCCTTCAGTGCGCGCTTACCATACAACACCAACATCTGTGAAATTTGGTTTTCAGCTTCGGCTCGACGTTGCCATCATTGTCTTCATGTTCTATTAACAAATGCGACTGCCCTATATGTTTGTGATAATCTAAAAAGTTGTGATATTCTCACGAGTGAGGAGATTGATTTTCTAACTGAGGATATCTGATTAACTAACTTGTCTCTTTGTAATTTTTTTACCATTGATAATACTGTGTATTTTAATGTGTGAATTAAGATATTATTAAATAGGCTACTCTAGACTGAGCTCAACCCTGGCCAATACTAAAGCTCAACCCATTTCTTAATCAATTTTAGCCTATAAAGAATAGCCGACATGGGAAGAATCATTATCAGTAAATGGGATAATTGATTATAATAAAGTATTAGGCACAAGTTCAAGTGAATGTGTCGTTCAAATCAGATAGGATATGATAGGCTATGGATATGGAATTCTGTCATTGCTGAGGCGGTTTCGGGGCGGGGAGATGATCGCGTGTGGGGTAAGAATCCTTGTTAAAGCTTTTCCATGTCCTTTAGTTGCAAACCTGACATCGGAGTAGTTTGAGATTTCAAGAGCGCAATTTCTTAATGAGATCATATAAACTGTCTTTGATTGACTTTTTTTGTGTGACTAGAATGTTCCCTTTGTCTTCTTCCCTTTCTTCCACGGAGCAAACAGGCTGGTGTAGGAGGGGCACATTTTCAATGATCTGATTGCGCTGGTTGAGAAGCGCTAAATTCTTTATTTATTATTTCATTATCGCGGCAATTTGTTTGTTTGCATAGCTTTAATGCCATGGTGGCTAGAGTAAGAAATAACAATTGTTTGCCAACAACATGGCAATATCCCCCGCCGCCTCAATTTTATGTGTCCGTACGGACGTACGGAGCCCAATGCTATATCCCCCGCTTTGCGTTATTCGCGTGGTGGGGGATAAAAAAAGAGATGTCTAAATTACTTCTTGTAATTGGTACAGACATACATAGGCCTACTATTACAGCGGCATATAAAATCACGTATCTTCAAAATGACAAACTTCCAGCGGCGGCTCGTGAACTGGCAATAGGGGAAGCTCAAACAATCCCTTAAAATTAATGACTGGTCATGACCTGTTTTCAATCATTCATTTAAATTACCATAATTACCATAATTTATTAAATTACCATAATAGAAACTCCGAAAACATTATCAGATGTGGCCTGTTTTCAGCATACTGATTACAACTCCAGACTTCTCACGCTTTTATTTACTCAGGGGTTGGGGTTGGAAGCAATGCATTTGTTTCATGATTGTTTAAATGAAATAAGATAATTTGAAACGTATTTATGCAATTCTGTAGCTTCAAACTTCTCCATGCACAAGTACTTAAATTCCACGCGAAAATCTCTTACATACGCCTTGATGGAATAATTGCTGTCTACAGCAGAGTAACGTAAAAATACCACTTAAACTCATGCCGAATGTGTGAGAGTTGACAGGTACGTGTTATTAATGAAAACTGGCCGCATCAGATATTGTTGAGTTTTTGGAGTTTCTGTTATTGTAATTTAAATGAATGATTGAAAACAGGTCATGAACAATCATTAACCTTAAGGGATTGTTTGGGCTTCCCCTATTGCCAGTTCACGAGCTGCCACTGCAAACTTCACAGGAAAACAAAAAATAAATATAGAATTAAATAATAATAATAATATACTATAAATGGATAAATATAGTTCAAAATAAAAAATGTTTAATTTTGCATGTAAGAATAGTGGACATGCGAGTTTTCGTTTCTTATCAGTTTGGAGATACAAGGTTTTATCAGCAAGCCGACGATATTCAAATTTAAAGTCTGATTTGCGTTTTCCATGGACCACAACTGCATTTTCATGGTTTTCAGAAAATCCTTGTTCCATGTTTTCCTGATAGCCATAATCAATGAGCTTTGTAGAGTCTGCCTCTCTTTTGCATTAGTCACACCTCTTTCATAAGGCCGCCTACATTCTGAAGTTAGGCGCTGTGGGCGTGATCGAAGTGCGTAGGGGAGAATACGTGTAACTCAAAAGCGCTTAACTCGAAGTGCGTAAAAAAGGACTTACGCCCTAATGGGAGAATAAACCCCATGGTGCGCTCCATTCTTTCACTGGTGTAGCCGGCTGCGGTACGTCCAGTTGATGCATGACACATACGCCCATCTCTGTTTGAGCTGCAGCAGCGGTTGGCATGCCTACTGATGACCAAGTGTACAGGATAAGAGGCATTTAGTTGGGGGGGAGCAATGGCACAAGTGCGAATATTTTCATTTCAAGGTCACACAGTGTTAATTCTGTTCGCAATTTCGAGCCCTGTATGCCTTTCAGCATTCATGGTGCTTTTTAAAACATGCAATGTGTGGTGTCCCACACCATATGCACTAATGCATCCCCTTACCATTAGAGATGCTGGCTTTTGCACTGAACGCTGATAACAGGAGGGGTGCTCTTTTTCCTCTTTAGCCCCGAGGACACAACGCCTATGATTTCCAACAAGAATGTCAAATTTGGACTCGTCTGACCACAGGACACTTTGCCATTTTGCTACAGTCCATTTAAAATGAGCCTTGGACCACAGAACACGGCGGCGCTACAGGATCATGCCCAACAATGGCTTCCTTTTTGCATGATAGAGTTTAAGGTGGCATCTGTGGATGGCACAGCGAACTGTGTTTACAGACAGAGGTTTCTTGAAATATTTCTGGGCCCATTTAGTAATGTCAATGACAGAATCATGCTGGTGAGTTATGCAGTGTCATCTGAGGGCCCGAAGATCACGGGCATCTGTTGAGGATCATATATCACTATTTCTCATCATATTCATCAGTAGATCAATTGCCATGTAGAATTTCCATGATCAATAATCATAATCAATAACCATATTATGTAAGCAGCAGTAACACTCACACACACACATACTAGTAGTTCACATACACGTAGGGAGGGGATGAGCAGTGGAAACACACACACACGCACGCACGGACACACACATGCACAGGCACACTCACGTGTACACATGCACAAACGCACACAGACACACATAAAACACACGCATACAAGCAGTTCACACACACATGAGCAGTGCACACAGACACATGCAGTTCACTCATACACACGCAGCACACATGCACATGCACAAACACGCACACACACACACACATACAAGCAATTCAATTCACACATGCATAAGCAGCTCACACACATAAGCAATGGGCTTCTGTAGCTTTGATTAGTAAGCAGGCTTCTGTTTAGTTGATTCAAAAACATAGTCAGGTGATGTATTTGATTTCCGCAGCTTTGATCAATATTTGTTCAGTGAAATCATAAGTTGTTACAGAAAACATAATCAGTTGAATCATTTATGTATCCATATGTATCTTATACCTTGAGCTGTGTTTTTCCACTCTTAAACTGTAATTTTCCAAACCTTTTCAGTGTATATTCTTTCATTTTTTTATGAGCAAATGCTTCTGTACGCCTCCAATATTTCTCAGAGAATTCAAGGGAAAGAAAAAAACTTGAGCGATAACCCCAGAATTGTGATTGGAGCGAAGTTGGTTGAGTTTTTCCCATAAATATTGCTCTGTAAAGAATGCCGAGTTAGCACTTCTTGGCCAGGGACTGCCCTCCGGGTTTGGATTATTACTTCATTCAAGGCTGGAATATAGATAGCTTTGAAGATTTTGTCTCTCACTGCCAATTATTCACGTACAAGAGGACCTCAAAAATATGCAAACATCTAGTCGGGAAGACATAACACATCCAGTAAAGGTCTTCGGCCTTGTCCCTTACGCACAGAGATCTTTCCAGTTTCTCTGAATCTTGCACTATCGATGATGAGACCTACAAAGCCTTGGCAATTTGATGTTGAGGAACATTATTTTTAAGGTATTCCATAATTTTTTTATGCAAGCCTCCCAGGTTGGAGAGTCTCTGGCCATCTTTACTTCTGAGAGACTCAGCCTCTCTATGACATCCCTTTTATACCTGATGCCAGTAAACTTAATTACTTGCTAAATGTTCCGATTCCGCTGATTCTCTTATATATTAATTGCTTTTTCAGTCCTTTTTTGCCTGTGTCCCAACTAGTTTGAGACCTGTTGCAGCCAGAAAATTTGAAATGAGCTCATTTTGTGGACAAAAATGTAAGCTGTCTCAGTTTCAACATTTGAAATGTTATCTATGCTCTATTGTAAATAACATATTGGCTCATGTGATCTGAAAGTCATTGCATTTTGATTTTATTCACAATTTACACTTCATCCCAACTATTTCAGAATTCGGGTTGTAATAAATTAAGTTATTTATTTATTTATTTTCCTACAACCCCAAGTAGATTGTGCTTTGTCTGAAGTTATGTTGGATTATTGTCTGGAATATAACAACCTGGTAGGTATATCTAGGTAAATTCTGCCATGCCAACTCAAACTATTTCTGTAATTTTCTCTCAAAACAAAAACCTCAACTTTAAATTATTGCGACTATGAAGAAAGAGGTGGCAAATATGAAGGTTAACTACTCACCAAACAGGGACTTGGAAACCTTTCACCAAGCATACTCATGAAACCAGCAGTAATAAACTATAGGGGGGAAAAATGAAACAAATTATCTTAAAGGTGCTAAGCATAACTTCAAAAAAATGTATTGATTGCTTTCTATTACTGATGAAAGAATTGACCGTGATGTAACTTTAAAAAATGGGACCTTTCCTGACTTTCTTGGTTGCCAACTAACAGCCTGTGTGTCATGATTTTGGGAGATTGTTTGTTTCATTTCATTATTCTGTGAGGGATGCACCTCTATTTTTACTGGTTTTTTCATGTTACCAATTGGTTTTGGCCACTCAGCTATGGAATTCTTTTGCAGGTGTCTGCCTCCCCAGAGCTGGTTAATTGATGATTCACAGCACCTGCATTCAGTCTATATATATATATACAGTGTATATATATATATATATATATATATATATAGATGCATTAGTTTTTATAATTAGTTTCTCCTTTTCCAGGCACCCAATTTTGGTGCTGATTGGGAGGCGTTTTCCCGTAGAAGTATTCCTCTGATTTTGTAATGTTATTCCTTTGTCTCAATCGAGACCTCAGTGGCTGGTTGTTTCTTAGCGCCAGCTTTTAGATCAGATTCGTAGCGGAAATTGGCCTCTGCTAGAATTGTTATTCTCAGCTAGATAACAAATTTACGCTTTATGAATTTCAAGAAAGGTTTACCATCTTGAGTTCTGTGTGTGAGAGCTAGTATGAACAGGATGTTGAATGCAGTTCACAGAATGGTTGCAAGTGTCAGACTTGAATTTCTGAAAGTTGAACATAGAATCTGTCAACAAGAATTAAAATTTTTCAAAAAATTATGTTGAAACATAGTAATGATAATCCAAAAAGACACAATTGATAATGAAAGTCACAGTATAAGTCTGACCACTCACCAGTCCCCCTAACCAATAAGGAGTGGAGATCCAGAAAAGGTATCTTTCGTTTACTGTCAGGACTAATGCTCCAAGGCCAATGTTGAGAAGACCCACCATGATCTGCACTATCTGCAATTGGATTACAAGATGTAAAGCTTTCCTCATGATTGACTCACAAGGTATGAGAGACACCAGCTTGAATCAGAACACAGAATACCGTAAGCTCCAAAGTTAATAGAGTCTTACTGAATTTTAGTATTGCTCTCTAAGACCGAAGAGGGTGCGGAGAGCTTTGTGCTCACCCCGAGTGTTGTCTGAGTACCAGCAAGGAGCCGTTTTAGCCTTTGTGACACAAAGCATATTGGGCTGCAGCATAGGGAACCCAGAAGCTGCACAATCAGGGGGATATTGCTGTCAGCTGCAGTGGGGATGGTCAAAACCGTCACTCCGTCCCCCTTGGTAACTGTCAATGGCATCCTGACTTTGCACAGTCAAACTGCAGGAAACGAGAGAAAGTCATTGCACAAAAACACATCTCCATATCATTCGATTCAAGAACACATCATAAAAGGCTGTTTTTGAATTATAGCTTTGCCTGCGGGAAAGTGGAAAATGGAAACAAAGAATGGATGTGGTGTGCTGTTATTCCCATGCTCAAGTCATACTTTTATTTTTATCATCTTTCATAATCCAATGCATGCTGTTGATGCATTGTCTCACATGCAGTATACTGTGTAATGATGATATGCTGCAAATGTTTAGTATTATTTATTAAAAAAGACTTTAATATAACCCCAGATCAGAAAAAGTGAGGACTGTATGTTAAATTGAGATTAAACAGAGAGCAGTGGTTATTTCTCTTTGAGCTTTTTCTTACAATGAAAACAATATGTCAGCACTTTAAGTTATGTTTTACCGCATTAATTTTATTGATTTTCGATATAATGATGATGATGGAGTCAGTGGAGCGACGCATTGCGATCAGTGTGGTTTGTTTGTGTGACCTGTCTAGCGTCCAGACCGTTGCAGAGATTGACCTCAAACTTTCAGAGTATGTGGGCAATGATCCGTAGATTACCCGATTAAAGTTTGGGTGTGATCGTTTTTTTGTTGTAACTTTCTGGAAGGTCATCAGATTGACTTCAAACCAAACCCAAAATGTGCATCATTCAATTCTGCTTCCAACCATATGCTGCAGGATAGTCTCCGTAGTGGTTGGGGGTTAAATGTCAGGGGGGGGTCAAGGTCATTGCTGGAAATAATATATTTTCTGTTATAGCTCAAAAACGGTTGCAGATAGACAGATGTTTACTATTATGAACATACAGGGACTCTTATATGGACTTTTATTTTACCCCATGACCTTTGACCTTGAGTGACCTTGAAAGTTCAAACTGAGGGTCATGGATTTTCAAAGGCCTATATGTTGAAAACCGTTGAGGTCACACTTATAAAACTGAGTCAGCATCAAAAGCACTAAAATTAGCAGGTGGCAGGTGAGGTTTGTTTTGCCTGGCAACACTTGCTACAATTTTGTTTCTTTCAACGTATTTCAAAAAAGTTGGCACAGTAAAATATTTACTGCTTTGTAATGTTGCCATTCCTTTTCATAACACTCAATAAACTTTAAAAGACTGAATACAGCAAGTGATTGTTTCTGGTGTCATTTTGTCCCAATCCCCCTGCAAACAATCTTTAGACTTGCAACAGTTGGGGATCTGTGTTTCAAATTGTGCCACACGTTCTATTGGGGACAAGTAGGACTGCAGGCTAACCAGTATAGTACCCACACTCTTTTCTTAAGGCCCCGTTCACACATAGACGCCACTTCTACTACGATCAAAGCGTGACCGAAAACGTGGCCGATCGCAGGAGAAGCGTAGTGGAGTCTTCATAAGCGCAGTATGATCGCGGTAGGGTCTTCATGATCGGGAAGCTCTACGCTCTCGCCACGCTTATTTTGAACATGCTCAAAACAAGCGTAGCGGGATCGTGGCCAACAAGAATCGGGGTAAAGTCGTAAAAAGAGCGTAGTAGAAGCGCCGTATTCGTACAAGCAGCGCGGAAGCATCGTGGAGAGATCTTCACGATCGTAGTAAAAGCGCAGTAAAAGCGTAGTACAGTCGGGGAACATATCGAGTACGCTCCTACAACACTCCCACTGCATTGTTACTACGTTCCCACTACGATCTCTCTACGTTCCTGACGATCCTACGAAGACCTACCATGACCTTACGCCGATCATACCACGATCTATCAAGCAGCAGTTTGTACATGTACATGTACATGTACATGTACTTCGATACAGTATTTAAGTAGATTTTTTTTTTTAACTGGGACTTTTACTATCCTACATTTAAAAGATAAGTATAAGTTACTTTTGCTTCGTTACTTTGGCACTGGCAACTTAGTTACTCGTTTCAACAAGAATATTAATTTAATTCATCATTCACGGATTATCTGGATTTGGCGTGTTCGAGAAGAACAACGGTGTATCTTTGTGCAGATGTGTCCGCCAGTGGACGTAAAGCTGCAAATTTATACACGCAATTACAATATTCTATCACTAGAAGGCACATCAGGATCAGTTATTGAATATTACAACTGTCACTAAACTCAAAGAAGAGATTTCATGCATGTAATTCATTTCATGTAAGCAGCCATGCCTTCGTAATGTGTGCCAAATGCAGTTTACATTGTCTTGTCGAAATATGAACATGCCAGCCTGGAAATGATGGTGACCTGAAGGCAGGGCATGCTGCATCAAAATCACAATGTGCTTCTCGACATAGATGGTGCATTCACTGTAGTGCAAGTTAATACCACTAACACAATGCCATACCCCAAGAGAGGCTGGTTTTTGGACTTGTTGCTAGTTTGGATTATCCTCTTCTTCTTAGTTTTAGAGCCCTCGTGTCTATTTCTTCCAAAAAAAGGCCTGATTTGTCAAACCACAATACACCTTTCCACTGTATGATGGTCCATCATAGATGCCTCTGAGCCCAGGGAAGTTAATGGCGCTTCCATAATACAAGGCTTTTTTGCACAGCAAAAGTCAAACTGGCATATGTGGATGTAAAGTTATTCTGAGCCCATGTAGGTATGACATAAATGATAAATGACGGTTCTTGAAGCAGTGCCATCTGGGTGAATGATGTCCATATGTATTTGGCTTAGGCATGCGCCTTGCCCTTTATTCACAGAAATTCCTCTAATTAAATTAATCTTTTTCATATGTTATGCACCAATGCGATTGGAGTGTGAAATTCTTTAATCCCTTTCTGTCTTTTTTTGAGTAACATTATTTTTAAACCTTTCAATGATTGTCTCTTTAATTTGGGGGCAAATTGTGATCCTCAGCCCATCTTTACTTCTAAAGGACTAGGCCTTCTCTGGAAGCTGCTTTTGTACCAAATCCTGATTGATATCACCAGCTAACATCAGTTGTTCCAAATTTTTAACTGATTAGTGGTCCTAACTTGCCCCAGTGACAACTTTTTTTGGGAATATGTTGCTAGCCTTAATGGCAAGAATGGATGTATATTTACATTGTACAACTAAATTGAAGTTAAGCAATCTTAATCTTTCATTTCTTAATACTGTCTAGAATAAAATACAAGCCAAAGTAAATTTAGAAATCACTACTTTCTGTTTATAGTGTGTGCATTTTCCATGCTGTCCCAAATTTTTCAGAGTTTGTGTTGAATTTGCTATAGTTAATGTTGAAAGTACCACCACGACATGCTCTCCTGTGTTCACTGAGATCAACTCAGTCAATAAATACACTACCCAACCGAAAACGTTGTCATTTGGATTTAAATAAGCAAATACTCGAGAACCTATGATTGAATCATTATTGCAGTGATGACCATGTTTCGGTTGGCAATAATTCTTTTATTCCTGACTGATTTAGTGCTCAATTTTGCATTTCTTACAAAATCATGTTAAAGACATATCTCATGGTTGTTGGAAAGATGTTATTGTGTTTCAAGAGGGGCAATCAAGCAAAGAAAAAAGATATATAGATTTCTGAAATCACAGGAATCGGGTCAGGAACTGTCCAACAATTTATTAAAACCTAGAAGGATAATAGTGAACTGTCAACTTAGCCGAAGACATGGGTAGGAGAGAAATCATGACTGATCCCGATCGGAGATCATTAAAATGCTCAATGCTCAAGTCTCACCTTCAAAAAATCAACCATAGAACTCATGGCTATAGGTTTAATTATGAAGGTAAGAGCATTTCCACGTTCACATTGCAACAAGAACTTGGAGGATAAGGACTAAACACCTGTGTGTCCACAAGAAACCCACTTTTTAGTGAGGCTCATTGGAGGAAAAAAAAGACCTCAATTTGCAAGTTAGCATAAAAAATTGGTCTAATGAGTCCAGATTTACCCTATTCCAGAGTGATGGGCACGTCAGGCTAAGAAAGGAAGCCCAGGAAGTGATGCACCCGTCATGCATAGTGCTCACTGTACAAGCCTTTGGAGGCAGTGTTATGATCTAGGGTAGCTTCAAATTGTCAGGTCTAGGCTAAATATTGGTCTGCAGCAATAAAATGAATTCGGCAGACTACCTGAATATACTGAATGACCAGTAATCCATCAATGGATTTTGTAATCCCTCATGGCACAGGCATAGTCCAGGATGAAAATGCCAAAATTCATCCGGCTGAAATTGTGAAGGAGTGGTTCAATGAGCATGAGGAACCATTTTCACAAATGAAATGGCCACCTGGACCTTAACCAGTCAAAAATCTTTAGGATGTGCTAGAGTAGGCTTAATGGAGTGATTTGATTCCCCAATTGTCCATGCAATATCTAAGATTTTTTTAAAAATGCAAATCTGGCCAAAAATAAATGTAGCATTGTATTAGAGTCTGAAAACAATACCACTGTAAAATGCGATTTTATTCACAGTTTACACTTCGTGCCAACTATTTCATAATTGGGGTTGTAGATTTAAAATGCTGAAACCAATGAAATGTCCTCCGAGCTAGTTCTACCAACTAAACTTGGCTTGAGGAGGAGAAAGGTCACAACGTGGAAATGGAGGGGTATGAACTGTTTACATTAAATAGGAATAATAAAAAAGGAGGAGGAGTTGCACTATATGTGGACACAGCTCTGAGATGTAACACAGTTAAAAGTATGACAACCACCATAGATGAGGTTCTTGAATGTCTAACCACTGAAATTTTAATTGAAAAATCCAAAAATATAATCATTAGCTGTTTGTATAGAAAGCCAGGATCTTGCCTAGACACATTCAATCACAAAGTAGATACTATGTTCAGCAAACTAAATAATAATAAGATGTACATGCTATGTGGTGACTTTAATATTGATTTACTAAACCCCCATGGAAACACTAAGACAACCGATTTTATCAATGCAATGTACAGTAATAGCCTTTTCCCTGTTATCACCAAGCCAAGCAGAATAACAACTGACACTGCCACATTGATAGATAATATATTCATAAACACCCTTGAAAACCAAGTAACTTCTGGGCTCCTAATTAATGATATAAGTGATCACCTCCCACTTTTTGCTATTTTTAGACACCCCAAAATTGTGAACATAAGTATGAATTATGCACATGTACTGACTAGATGCAGAACACCACAAACCATTGCTGCCTTCAAAGCGGACTTATGTACACAGACATGGAGCGAGGTTTATGCTACCACTGACCCAGACCAGGCCTATGAGGCTTTTCTGACCACATTTCTTAAACTGTATGATAAACACTGTCCTTTAAGGAAGTCACAAATTATCAAGCGACACAGGCAGGATATGCCCTGGATGACCAAAGGCATCGTAAATGCATGCAAAAAGAAAAATGCATTGTACAAGTTATTTTTAAAACATAGAACAAAAGAAGCCGAAACTACGTACAAAGTGTATAAAAATAAATTAATAAGTATTATGAGAACAAATAAAAAGGATTATTACCACAAGGTACTGCAACAACATCAGAGCAATGTCCAAGGGACATGGCGAATATTAAATAACATAATTAAGAAGGGTACTGTTAATGTTGGGTATCCTAGTTGTTTTTTAAAAGATAATATGATTATAAATAAAACAAAAGAAATTGCAAATGAGTTTAATAACTTCTTTATAAATGTCGGACCAAGTTTAGCAAAGGAAATTGTACAGCCAAAAGATAGAGAAGGCCTAGGTGAAAAGATAATCAATCAAAACCCCTCCTCCATTTTTATTAAGAGTGTACATGAAAATGAAATACTTGAAATTGTAAAAAAATTTAAGAACAAAAAATCCACTGACAGCACTAACATTGATATGATGCTGATTAAAAATATAATTGAATACATAGTAACACCATTTACATACATATGCAACCAATCTTTTCTTGCAGGCATCTTTCCCCGGGAAATGAAAGTGGCTAAAGTAATTCCTATTTTTAAAAGTGGAGACAGATTCCTGTTTACAAATCACCGGCCTGTCTCTCTGCTCTCACAATTTTCCAAAGTCCTAGAGAAACTCTTTGCTGAAAGACTAGACAACTTCATAGACAAACACCATCTACTCAGCAATCAACAGTATGGGTTCAGGTCTAATAGGTCCACTTCGATGGCAGTAATGGAGCTGGTGGAACAGATATCTGATGCAATAGATAACAGAGAATTTATGGTGGGAGTCTTCATTGACTTAAAAAAGGCTTTCGACACCATTGATCATCAAATACTAATTAATAAATTACAAAGACATGGAATCAGAGGAATCGCTCTCTCATGGTTACAAAGCTACCTCAGCAACAGACACCAATATGTCCATATAGAAAACAATAATTCTGATCTGAACAGGGTTACATATGGAGTCCCTCAAGGCTCTGTGCTGGGCCCTAAATTATTCATTCTGTATATCAATGACATCTGTAATGTGCCAAAGCATCTGAAATGTGTCCTGTTTGCCGATGACACCAGCCTCCACTGCTCGGGAAAAGATCTTGCACTGCTTCTGAATACAGTTGAACAGGAATTAGCAATACTAAAAAAATGGTTTGACATTAATAAATTGTCATTGAATGTACGCAAAACAAAATACATCATATTTGGAAATAGAATAATTAACATACCGGTCAAACTTCAGGTCAATAATGTGGAACTTGAACGGGTGTATGAAAATAAATTTTTGGGTATTACAGTTGATCATAAACTCAACTGGAAACCTCACATAAATATCTTGCAAACAAAAATATCCAAAGCAATTGCCATAATATGTAAAATGAAATATTTCTTAAACAAACATTCACTATATATTCTGTACTGCGCTCTCGTGCTTCCACACATTAACTACTGTGTGGAGGTGTGGGGGAACACACATAAAACTAAAATAAATCCAATCTTCCTCTTACAGAAAAAGGCCATAAGAATTGTAAATCAAAAAGGTTATTATGAACCAACAAACCCACTGTTCATTAACTTATACACCTTAAAACTACAAGACATTATTGATCAAAACACTTTAATTATAATGTACAAGGCTAACAATAATCTGCTCCCACGATGTATCCAGGAACTTTTCTTGTTAAGAAAGAGTGATCATAATTTAAGGGGTATATGTATGTTTAAAAACACCAAAATAAGAACTACTATCAAAAGCAAATGTGTATCCGTTAAAGGGATATCTTTATGGAACAAATTGGACAATGAATTAAAACTCTGCAGCTCAATCAGTCAATTTAAAAAAATGTATAAATCCATGGTAATAGATAAATATAGATCTTTATTATAATTATAATCAAAATAATATGTACTTACTAATCCTTTGATTTTGCTTTTATATGTGCGTCTGAATTAATTATTGTTTTCTGATATGTCATGACATCCTGATATTGTAATTGTATGTTTGTAACTTAACACGTATGTAAGAAGGGTAGGCACAATAAGCCTTGGCTTCAGCCTACACCTTTTCGGCCTCTGGAAAAGAAATTTATCTTGTTTTTGTAAATGCCAATGGATTGTAACTGAGACCGAAATAAACTTCATTCATTCATTCAAACATGATGGGCGCTGCAATGTTGACTTACTCTTGTAAAAGCATTTTTTGACTGGCCGGTTATCAGGTTTTGCTGTGGCACGATGGGGTAATTGACAGAGTTGTTAGGTTCTGACATTGGAATATCAGCTTATTTATGGGAGAAATTGCAATTAACAATATACATTAATACGAAGCACACAACATATTAATGCCAAAATAGTTGAAAACTCAACTTCGATCAAAAAGTGTTACCATGTTCTGCCTTTGAATGAGAGAGCAATCCCAATCTACCCCAAGCCATGAGAAATTATGCAGTGAAACAGTACTTGTTATTTTCACATTTTATGTGTGTAGATGTCAGCATTACCTTATGTAGCCTTACCCTGTTTTCATTTTTAATTTAATCTTCCCATATATCAACATCTTATCTGAGTTCTTTCTGCAGCTTTGTTTACATTAGTGTTCAACGTACAATAATCAGAGCAGGAAGTTCAGGAAAAATCCACTTCTGCTCTGATGGGAAATTACTGAGTTGTGCAAGAGTGTGTTTAGAAGCGGCAGACTGCCATTGTTCACTCCTTAAGCAAATAGTGAAGTCGTAAAAGTACTCTACCGTCCTGAGCTGCAGATTTAAGTAGGGTAGTTTTGTAAAAGGACAAATCGGAAAAAAAATTCATAAAAACAAAAATGTGCAAGTATGCACCACTCGTAAATAATTCTGCTCATAGACACATGTAAACTGATTTTGTCGAGAGTGGAACAGCAAAAACCACAACTGCTCTGGACATCGTACACAAACATAATCTGGGACACTTCCTTAATGGAAAAACAAACAATATACGTGTGACATGACAGAATCAAAACGTCTAAGAGCAAGTATGGTATTTGACGATGGATCTTGATTTACCTTGCATTTATATTTTATAATATTTTATTTCCAGTTTTTCCAGACAAAACAGGACAAAGCTTCAGACAAAAAATGAAAAATAAAATTGTAACATAAAACAAAAAAGTATAGTTCACAGCTATTTTTAAAGAGTTGTAGTCACCTGCCACAACAAGTAACCCCATTAGGCTGATGCAGGCCTATTGATCTCAAAGGCCCGTTGTGCAGCTCCAGAGGAAGCTGGATAAACCTCACATTTATCTTACCCAGGAATCCAAAACTCCCTGCCTTACTCGGGTAAAGTATTTGTTGAGCTTACCTTATAAAGCTTGCCAAAGAGAGACTGCGGGCCTAGAACAGCGTCACACTCTTCGTTTCCTATCCTGCTCGCCTCTGTTCGCAAACTCATGAAGGGAGGGCTGGTTCTCTGTGTTTGTTTCACAATTGTCCCTCCTCTAGTGCTCGCTTTCCTACATTTTATTTTAACCCTTTCTTTCTCTGAGATTGGAAAACCATAGTTCACTCACATTTTGTTTAGCCAATGATAAAACCATAAGAATTCCTCAGAGCCTAAAATTACATTGTTAAATACAAGTATTTTTTTTTTTTTACCAGTTACTGAATATACTCTATGCTTTCAAATGTTTATATGAATTAGAATTTATTGCCATTTGTACAGGCTAAAAACAATTTTCAGCGAGTACATTGGAATTCTTGTGCGTTTCCCGGTCAGTTTGTGCAGTAAGAGCAATAAAATAAAATATTAAATATGAAGCAGAATCCTGTAAAAAATATAAAATATAGCTGTGAATAGAAAATATCCTAACAAAATATACATGAAGAAGAAAAGCTATCAAATGTACAATATACTAGAGAATCAAGAGAATATATACATAAGGCATCCTGAGAAAGTCAAAATCAAAAGAATATATACAAAAGGCAACCGGGAAATAACGGGATATCACAGTTGCTATTGCACAGAAAGTAGGTTATATTGCACTGGTAATAAATAATATTGCACATGGGGAATGAAAATTAATAAATATTTGGACGTGAGGTATTGGGTTACTGCACATGAGTAGAATTATCCATATGAGGCCCAGGATGGTAATGTCGTCTGCATACTTAATGATGATGTTGTTGCTGTGTGGGGGAGGGGTGCAGTCATATGTGTAGAGGGAGAAAAGTTTCGGGGCTGAGGCAGCAGCCCTGCGGGGTTCCTGTGCTGACCGTTAGCTCTGCAGAGATCTTCTTTCCCATCCTCACCACTTGTGGTCTGTCCGTCAGGAAGTCCAGGATCCAGTTGCGAGTGGGTGTTGGTAATCCCAGGTCAGCCAGCTTGGTGGTCAGCTTCGTCGACCTGATGGTGTTGAAGGCTGAGGTATAATCCAGGAACAGTAGCCGGGCGTAGGTATTGTTGCTGTCCAGGTGTTGGAGGGTGGAGTGAAGAGCCAGTGCCACCGCGTCCTCCACTGATCTGTTGGAGCGGTAGGCAAACTGATGGGGATCCACTGAGTCAGGAACTGATGAGTTGATGTGGATGAGGACCAGCTTCTCCAGACACTTCATGGCAGCCGGGGTGAGTGCCACGGGTCGCAGGTCGTTCATGGTGGTGGCGTTGGTTTTCTTGGGAACCGGCACAATCACTGACGACTTGAAGGCGCGAGGGACGGTTTCCAGCGAGAGGAAGGTGTTGGAGATGTCTGTGTACACCTCCGCCAGCTGCTCTGCACAGGTCCTCAGAACTCTGGGTGCCACCCGGTCAGGTTCGGCCGCCTAATGGGGGTTCACCTTCCTCAGAGCACTGAGGACCTGTGAGTGTGTCACTTGCAGTGGAGTCTCACCTGGGTCGCTGGGCGCCTTTAAGGGGATGTCAGTATTCTGCTGGTCGAATCTTGCATAGAAGCTGTTGAGGTTGTCCGGCAGGATGTTGTTCTGGACCACGGGCCTGTTAGCATCAGGCCTGTAGTTGGTCATAGACCTGATACCCTGCCACATGCCTCTCGTGTTATTCTCCTTGTAGCAGCTATCAAGTCTCTGAGTATAAGTTTGCTTAGCATCTCTGATGGATTTTTGGAGCTCGTAGCGGGCGACTTTATACTCCAGGGTGTCACCAGACTAGAAAGCTGCACACCTCGTCCTGATTTTGCTGCGTACATCCGCATTAAACCAGGGCTTCTGGTTAGGAAAGACACGAATAGTCCAAGAGGGAATGCAGATGGAGGTGCACCAGTCAATGTAGCTGCTAACAGTGGGCGTGTATTCGTGAATATTGTTCGTGGCTTCTTTGAAAATGTTTGTATCCGTGGCCTCCAGGCAGCCCTGAAGTTCTCCCACTTCATCACTGTCCTGACTGTGACTGGGTCCGCTTTAAGCCTCTTGGTGTAGGTGGGCCTCAGCAGAACCGCCAGGTGGTCACACTTTCCAAAGTGTGGCTTGGGGACAGCAGTGTAAGCATTCCTGATGTTACTGTAGCATTTATCCAGAATGTTGTTACCTCTGGTGGGGAACTTCACGTGCTGGTGTAGTTTGGGGATGAATTTCCGGAGATCGCAGTGGTTGAAATCACCCAGTGTAATAAAAGCAGCATCGGGGTGTGATTTCTCATGTCCGGTGATCATGTTGTGCTGCTCGCTGAGCGCTGCCTGCTCAATGAATAGCAACATGTTCACAAAAAGCAAAAAATAGGGTCTTATATTCTGAGAGATAATGATGATGATGATGATGATGATGATGATGCAGTGGAAAGCACAATCACCTGATTAAAATAAGGCCCAGTTTTCAAAGACAAGCAGGGGCCTTTGATCCTGGAATTTACATGCTCTCTTTATGTCTCTGCGAGGTACTCCAGTATCCTCCCACAATCCAAAACAAAAAGCAGGTTAACTGATTTGGAGTCTCAAAATTAAGCATATGTCTGTATGTGTGTGCACTAATGGTATATGCATGTGCACCATTTGGAGGATTGGCTACATGTCCTGTGTATAATCCTGTTTCTCCGCCAGCACCTCCCATTGGTGGTTTATATGAAGGATAATAGTAATCATATATCTTTTATTTGTATACCATGGCATTATGAGAATTGCAGGTAAAAGTTATTTCTAGATGATTGTACCTAGATTTTATTCCAAACTGGTATTTCTGCCTAGTAGTGTTTCACAGGCACTCACTTTCAGACATGAAGTGCAGAAATCTTACTATAGAATAAGGAAAACTGTTCATCCTTCTTTCTCCTCGATTACGACGATAGTTGGGAGATACTATTGTTTATTTCCGGGGCCGCCGCTGCCGGCATCGCCGCTGAGATTTTCTGTTCCAGGCCCTGGAGGCTTCAAAGTTTATGGGATTTTTCTCTAAATTAGCATAGTTAAAGATATTTATTTGGCAATGCTGAAGATCAGTGGCGTAGCTAGTGGGGGGGCACAGACACGTCACTTTATGACAACAAGGCAATCAGAGATGGCAGACTTCACCCCACTCACGCAAATTTTGGCAAGTGCAGAAACACAAACAAACAAGCAGAGCCACTAGATGGCAGACTTCACCCATTCACGCAAATGCGGAAGCACAAACAGGGACAGACAGACAAACAAACAAACACACAGAGCTGCTAAAAACAGTGCTTCACGCCCACTCCATGAGGTGAAGTAATTAGTCCTGGCTAGTTCTCAATCATTTTCCTTTATTGACGCGTTTTCTAGTTATCGGAATTTGCAACTGAAGACACGGTTTCTCTCCATATGCATCTAACAACGATTAAATCAAGGCTAAATTCAGAACAGTTGCAGAACAAGAACAGAGAATTGGGTTGCACCAAACATCCATTTAAAGCAATTATTAGTCCTGACCTGTTCTCAGTCTAGTTAAAAGAGGGTTCACTCTGAGAGCACTCCACAGTTAACAGGTGCTGCTTGTTCTCCCCGATTAGGTAAAACGACAATCATTCATCTAGACGTGTATTTGCTGTATTTAAATCAACATTATTCAAAATGACATACCTGCACAAATAGGTTGAGCCACATGCTTCTAATAACCTATTTAACTGCTGAATGTCACTTTTTTTTATCAACCCACAAAATATCAAGAGTGAAAGTCCGCATTTCATTGGAACGCAGACCAGTTCAATCAACGCAAAGCACTGGCCTATTAATAAGTAAATTATTTTTCTGCACTGAATTTAGCCCATGATTTCATCGCTGTTAGATCGCATATGGAGAGAAACAGTACTTACATTTGCCAATTACAATAATTGGAAAATGCATCAATAAAGGAAAATAATTGAGAACCAGCCAGGACTAATTGTTGTCATAAAGGGATGTGTCTTTGCCCCCCACTAGCTGCGCCACTGATCAAGATCAATTTTCAGCTATTTCTGACATCCAATATGGCCACTGGTAGCTATTTTGCAAAAAAAAAAACTTTTTCAGATTTTCTGTTTTCTGATCATTTTGAGCCAAATTTACATACAGCGCCCTCCATAATTATTGGCACCCCTGGTTAAGATGTGTTAAAAGCCTTAAAATAGATTACATTTTTATTGCAGAGGCATATTCTCTAGAAAAATGTAACCTTCAAGTTCTCCAAAGCTCACTGTTAAAAAATTGCAACAAATGGTAGTATCCTGGGGTCACAAAGTCTCCAAAACAACCATCAGGCACTATCTACATGCCAACAAGCTGTTTGGAAGGCATGCACAGAAAAAACCTTTTCTCACTCACAATCATAAACGCAAACGTCTGGAGTTCGCTAAGCAGTACTGGGACTTCAACTGGAACCGTGTGCTTTGGTCAGATGAGACAAAGATAGAGCTTTTTGGCAACAAACACTCCAAGTAGGTCTGGCAGCACACAAAAGATGAGTTTGCAGAAAAGCACCCCATGCCCACTGTGAAGTAGCTGTGGGCCTGTTTCTCTTCCAGAGGCCCTGGGAACCTTGTTAGGGTGCATGGCATCAAATGCTTTGAAATACCGGGACATTTTAAATCAAAATCTGGTGGCCTCTGCCCAAAAGCTGAAGATGGGTCATCACTGGGTCTTTCAGCAAGATAATGACCCTAAACATGTGGCCAAATCTACACAGAAATGGTTCACCAGACAGAGAATCAAGCTCCTCCCATGGCCATCTCAGTCCCTAGACCTCAACCACATTGAAAACCTGTGGAATGAGCTTGTGAGGAGAGTACAGAGGAGAGGACCCAGGTTGCTGGATGTTTTAGAGAGATTGTGCAAAGAGGAATGGTCGAAGATCCCTCTTTCTGTATTCTCCCATCTTTTGAAACATTATAGGAGATGATTGTTGGCAAAAGGGGGTTGTACAAAGTATTAACATGAGGGGTGCTAATAATTATGGCAGACATGATTTGATGTAAAAGAATTATTTCTTAAAGTGGGATTCTTTTCCCACTGAATAAATGCACTTGAATTAAAGGTTGGATTTTTTTTCATTGTGGTCCTATATTATTTAGAAAAAAACTCAATTTACAAGAAGCTAAAGAACACATCTTAACCAGGGTTGGCAATAATTATGGAGGGCGCTGTATATATACAGTACATGTACAGGGATGCATATTAATGTCATAGCAAGAGTAAAAACAGTATCATTGCGGCTGTCAAAATTTGAAGTGATCTCTGATGGGGATCGGGGAGATACCTGTGGATACCTGTCCCTGTGTATCAAGTTTTCCAAGTTGTATGCAGTTTACAGGTAAATTTAGGGTGTTGACGAGCATTTCTGGTAAGTCTGTGAAGAGTAGTGGAACACTGAAGTCTGAATATTACGGCGCTCGCAGCCCCAGGTGCAAGACTAGTGAAAGAAGAAAACATTGATACTTTAAAAGGGCATAGAACACATAGAAAACTCACAGTTAAATGAATCAATTTTAAAAAATTAATGCAAGCTACAGCATAGGACCTCCGTACGAGGGCTGATTGGCCTGATAATCTTTTATTCATTTTCCTCATCATTTTCATGTGGGTTTTTACCTTTTTTTTATGAGGAGGGTTCAAATGAACTTTCTGATTTGGGAGTGATAGCTTTGATTTTCTGAATGAAACCCATGCCTGGAAGGTCCATCACAATCACTATCACCCCCAAGCACTTTGATCCTCTAGATTTTTTAAGACATGGCTGACCATTAATGAGGTAGTGGAGATGGGAATTTATTTCTTGAGCAGCATTTTTATTGATTATTTTCTGACCCCAGAATATGCACTTGTTTCAGTCACCACCTAATACCAGGGATGTAAAGTGGGGTTCAGAAAGTAAAAATCCTCCCCAGAACTTTATTCCAACCACCTGCATTTACTTCGGACAGGATATAGAGCCAAGGAGAAAAACTTGGCAGGGCTTTTACTTTCTGATCCCTGGATTTTCCACCTCTGCCTAATACTCATCTACATTTTCTGCTGCTTTTAGATGCCTCAAGATCTTTTCTATTATTTCCTTATGAAGATTCAAACTTTTTCCCACCCATGAAAAGGTCCACCATGAGTCCTTTTTGGAACTTTACAGCACAATACACAAGCATAATTTTACCCCGTACGTGTTTCATTTTGGGTACTTTTTTTGCCCTCCACACTTTAGCGTTCCTTTGAATGAATCTTTCTATTTCATTTTAAGCCTTATTGTCATCTTCAGTGCTTAATCATAAAATGACAGATACCCATCATTGGAAAATATTTATTTGATAGCTATTAAAATTTTTTAGTGGGCCCATGTCCCACCCATCAACATGGAGGGGGCAGGGTTTATAACCTATATTGTTCTCAAGCTTTTGGCTGTGGAAAACTATGAAAGTGAGTATTTCTGTCCTAATCTAATTGTACTATTATGTTTGTACATTACAGATAAATATGTCATCAATCACTTTAAAATTAGTGATTTGTGGAGAAAGAGAGAATGTTATCATGGTCATGACCAGTCACTCCCCCTTTTTCATCAATCAGCCCTTCTCGCTCATCTCGCTTTCCTTTCATGGAAAGTCCGCGGTACTTAAACCATGTTTTTAGTTGTTTAACCCTTTTAGTGGTCGATTTGCTAGCTATACAGCATTACTTGGCTATTTTATTTTTTATATAAACCAAAAGGAAAAAACATAAACAAAAAATTACAATGATTAAATAACACATTTTTTTGTATTAACCCCTTTGCGCAGAATACAATGCCAATTTTGTTATGCATGAGCCTATTTAGGCTTTATAACTCAGTATTTGTGGTTAAGATGTGTTAAAAGCCCTAAAATAGATTACATTTTTATTGCAGAGGCATATTCTCTAGAAAAATGTAACCTTCAAGTTCTCCAAAGCTCACTGTTAAAAAATTGCAACATATGGTAGTATCCTGGGGTCACAAAGTCTCCAAAACAACCATCAGGTGCTATCTACATGCCAACAAGCTGCTTGGAAGGCATGCACAGAAAAAACCTTTTCTCACTCACAATCATAAACGCAAACGTCTGGAGTTCGCTAAGCAGTACTGGGACTTCAACTGGGACCGTGTGCTTTGGTCAGATGAGACAAAGATAGAGCTTTTTGGCAACAAACACTCCAAGTAGGTCTGGCAGCACACAAAAGATGAGTTTGCAGAAAAGCACCCCGCACTGTGAAGTAGCTGTGGGCCTGTTTCTCTTCCAGAGGCCCTGGGAACCTTGTTAGGGTGCATGGCATCAAACGCTTTGAAATACCGGGACATTTTAAATCAAAATCTGGTGGCCTCTGCCCGAAAGGTGAAGATGGGTTGTCACTGGGTCTTTCAGCAAGATAATGACCCTAAACATGTGGCCAAATCTACACAGAAATGGTTCACCAGACAGAGAATCAAGCTCCTCCCATGGCCATCTCAGTCCCTAGACCTCAACCACATTGAAAACCTGTGGAATGAGCTTGTGAGGAGAGTACAGAGGAGAGGACCCAGGTTGCTGGATGTTTTAGAGAGATGGTGCAAAGAGGAATGGTCGAAGATCCCTCTTTCTGTATTCTCCCATCTTTTGAAACATTATAGGAGATGATTGTTGGCAAAAGGGGGTTGTACAAAGTATTAACATGAGGTGTGCTAATAATTATGGCATACATGATTTGATGTAAAAGAATTATTTCTTAAAGTGGGATTCTTTTCACTTGCACTTGAATTAAAGGTTGGATTTTTTTTCATTGTGGTCCTATATTATTTAGAAAAAAACTCAATTTACAAGAAGCTAAAGAACACATCTTAACCAGGGTTGGCAATAATTATGGAGGGCGCTGTATATATACAGTACATGTACAGGGATGCATATTAATGTCATAGCAAGAGTAAAAACAGTATCATTGCGGCTGTCAAAATTTGAAGTGATCTCTGATGGGGATCGGGTAGATACCTGTGGATACCTGTCCCTGTGTATCAAGTTTTCCAAGTTGTATGCAGTTTACAGGCAAATTTAGGGTGTTGACGAGCATTTCTGGTAAGTCTGTGAAGAGTAGTGGAACACTGAAGTCTGAATATTACGGCGCTCGCAGCCCCAGGTGCAAGACTAGTGACAGAAGAAAACATTGATACTTTAAAAGGGCATAGAACACATAGAAAACTCACAGTTAAATGAATAAATTTTAAGAAATTCATGCAAGCAACAGCATAGGACCTCCGTACGAGGGCTGATTGGCCTGATAATCTTTTATTCATTTTCCTCATCATTTTCATGTGGGTTTTCACCTTTTTTTTTATGAGGAGGGTTCAAATGAACTTTCTGATTTGGGAGTGATAGCTTTGATTTTCTGAATGACACCCATGCCTGGAAAATCCATCACAATCACTATCACCCCCAAGCACTTTGATGCTCTAGATTTTTTAAGACATGGCTGACCATTCATGAGGTAGTGGAGATGGGAATTTATTTCTTGAGCAACATTTTTATTGATTATTTTCTGACCCCAGAATATGCACTTGTTTCAGTCACCACCTAATACCAGGGATGTAAAGTGGGGTTCAGAAAGTAAAAATCCTCCCCAGAACTTTATTCCAACCACCTGCATTTACTTTGGACAGGAGATAGAGCCAATATGAGTGATCAGCTCATTCTGATCATTCTGATCAGCTCATTCTCATTCTTAAAATTAGTGATTTGTGGAGAAAGAGTTTGTTTGTCACAGAGAGTGTTTAAAATTATTCCAGTGAACGAAGACATTTGAAAATTCGATTACAGAATTATTTAGGAATTAAATTTTAGAATTTACTCACACTGGCATCTATACATATATAGTTTTTTATTTAACCTTTATTTAACCAGGGAAGTCCCCTTGAGATTGAAATCTGTTTTTTGCCCCCACAATGCTATGTGATGACCTAAGCCTGGTGATGTGTGTGACGCAGCAACATTAAAAAAATAACAGCGAGGAAGGCTAATAGTTAGAAAACAGAAAGCTTACAAACCTAGCTAGATTGCCAACTAACATCGACTGAAAATGTTACTTATATCTACAGACATTATTTTCTTTTTTCCCCAAAGCAACTTGATACCTTATGAAAGTTATGCAGTTGGTTATAAAACTTCTTCGGAAGCCATATATGGCCAGTGAATGAAGTTCGTCCGTGGACAGGCCGCCATTGTTGACAGCACCAAAGAATGATGTTGAAGGACATTCCAAATGACTGTTGCTTGGGAAACCTACTCTGTGCTGCCCTTCAGAGTTTTCACTATGAAGAGAAGTGACTTTGCAGGGTTTAGGATTAGGGATTAACCCTATGGAAAAGGGCTGTGCAAAATTCGGAATTGAATTGAGAATGAATCCTAAATTCCAATTCAGTTCTTTAATTTTAATTGAATTTTAATTGATGTCAGAAACAGGATATAGAATCACAATTCAAATTTGAATTAAAGGAAGTAGAATTGAAATTCAATTAAATTAAAAGAAATTAATTTATATAATTTAAGTGGAGTGTTTATCAATGAAGCTTTTCAGAACCTATGTCAGATAAGATTGCAAAACATACTATACAAAAAATATTAGTTTGAACCACTTTACTACCACATGTATACATTACTTTCCATTAAGAGGAAATGTCTTCACACAGTGATGAATGTTAAAAACACTATTCATAGAACAAGTAATTAAGTTTGATTTATTGCCATTTTCATTTTATGGAACATGATGGAACAAGACTCAATTTCCCAGCATGCTTTACTTTAACCAAGTATTCAAAATGGCGGACAATTGTTTGAAAGCTTTTTTTCTCACAACTTTATGGTCAAAGCTGAACTTTTTTAAGATTAAATCTCTTACAACTGATCACAAACATTTTTATTGGTAGATTTGACATGTGTAATAAAAGAGCTACAGCAACAAGGAAAATAATAGCAGGCCTTAAAAGTCATCTGGACTGGTTAATTTTGATGAAACAGTTCCAGCAAGAACACCAGGAAACCATAGAGCCATATGCAAGCAGTACAGTTAATCAAGTGGCTCCATCAAGGTTACTTCAAATTTCAAAAGGCATCCACAGGTAAGTTAGCAAACTAGTCCAACTTTTGTTTTGAAATCCACCTCTCTGATATTTGATATCATCAGTGCTGGGGTCACTACTCAAGAAAGTGCATTACACATTACTAATTTCTTTGATAAAAATGTAATGCAATACCTAACTTGTTATTCTCTGTAGATAGTAACTCATTACTCTACCTGTTGCATTACTTAAGCACACCACAGCAAGTGCCTGGCACTCCGGGACTAAACACACCTTGAACTCATATAGCACAACAGTAACAGTAAGATGAATGTGCTAACTTACTCAGCCAAATATGATTACATTATGGCGTTACGTAGTAAGGTGTTACCTCCAATAGTGGATGTCATATGTGCTTAAAAGCACGCAAGGACACTTCACACTTTTTGTAAATCAAGAAAACAATTATGTTAATCGTGAAATTAATGGAAATCTTTGTTCTCTTCATCTACAACCCCAATTCTGAAATAATTGGGACAAAGTGTAAATTGTGAATTAAGTCAAAAGGCAATGACTTTCAGACCACATGAGCCAATATGTTATTTACAACAGAAAAAAGATTTCAACATTTCAAATGTTGAAACTGAGACATTTAACATTTTTATCCACAAAATGAGCTTCTTTCAAATTTTCTGGCTGTAACAGGTCTCAAAAAAAGTTGGGACACTGGCAAAAAAGGGCTGAAAAAGCTATTAATATATAAGTGAATCAGCTGAAAGAACATTTAGCAAGTACTTAAGTTAACTGGCATCAGGTGTGTAACATGATTGGCTATAAAAGGGATGTCTTAGAGAGGCTGAGTCTCTCAGAAGTAAAGATGACCAGAGGCTCTCCAACCTGTCAAGGCTTGCGTAAGAAAATTGTAGAATTCTTAAAAAACAATGTTCCTCAATGTCAAATTGCAAAGGCTTTGATGGTCTCATCATCGACAGTGCATAACATCATCAAAAGATTCAGAGAAACTGGAAAAATCTCTGTGCATAAGGAACAAGGCCGAAGACTTTCACTGGATACCCGTGATCTTCGGGCCCTCAGACGCCACTGCATCACACTACGGCATGATTCTGTCATTGACATCACTAAATAGGCCCAGGAATACCTAAACCAGGGGTCCTCAATCTTTCCCAGAAAGGGCCGGTGTGGGTGCATGCTTTCAATCTAACCAAGCAGTCACACACCTGTTGTCACTAATCAACCCCTAGATTCCTTGCTAAAGACCTTGATGAGCAGAAACAGATGTGTAACGGCTTGGTTAGATCGAAAGCCTGCACCCACACTGGCCCTCTCTGGGAGAGATTGAAGACCCCTGACCTAAAGAAACCACCGTCAATAAACCACTGTCTGTAAACACAGTCTGCCGTGCCATCCACAGATGCCACCCAAAACTCTATCATGCATAAAGGAAGCCATTGTGGTCAGACGAGTCCAAATTTGACATCCTTGTTGGAAATCAGCATGGCTTCGTAGTAGAAGAGTCTGTGTGCTGAATTGGCCTGCCTGCAGTCCTCATCTTTCACCGATTGAGAACATTTGGCGCATAATTAAATGAAAAGTCCGTCAAAGGAAACCAAAAACTCTCCAGCAGCTGGAAGCCTGTATTAAACAAGAGTGGGATCAAATTCCAATGGCTGAACTCAAGAAACTTGTCTCTTCAATACCCAGACGCCCCCACTCTGTATTAAAAAGAAGAGGGGATGCTACACCATGGCAAACAGGCCCATGTCCCAATTTTTTTGAGACCATCAAATTTGATAGGAGCTCATTTTGTGGATAAAATTGTAAAATTTCTCAGTTTCAACATTTGCTATGCTATTTCAGTTCTATTGTGAATAAAATACTGGCTGGTGTGATTTGAAAGTCATTGCGTTTTGATTTTATTCACAATTTACACTTTGTCCCAACTATTTCGGCATTGGGGTTGCACAACAAGGGAATATTGATTGACTCTTTCCCAACAGAAGAAACATCTGGAAATCTTGATGGACTCTGAAACCAGCAGTCACACAATCCAGCCTTACCAGAATGAAAATCATTGTCATCGTTCTGAAACAGCAGGTGCTCAGCAACTAATAGGCATCAAGTGGCTCTGACTTATTAGTGTCTTTCCGTACATTGCAAATGGTCTCCTCCGTCTCTCTACTGTTGACAGTAAGGATTTCATAAATACGCTGCATTTGGCCCAAGCCTCCTTCACAATGCCCTCCCGAAGTGCTCTCAGCCAGGACCTTATCCCTCAGCGCTCAGCAACTGTAAAAACACAACTGATTCGACTGATGGAAAAAACTGAGCATATTTTCCTGACAGTTGAAGTATGCTCTAACTGATCAATTCAATCGTTTTTTGGAATGACTAGCCATTTCATGATAGATTTTGTGATGCAGAGTGCAGTGCTGGCCTGTCAGCGTTTTAAAGGGAGGCATACAATTGAAAACATTTGTAAAGTTTTTGAGGCTGTTCTTGAAAATTATAGCAAATTATAGCACATTTAATGTTCAAACTGATAAACTTTATGGTTTATTTGGAAGTATTCACTAATTTTGAATTTGATGCCAGCAACACAGATACTTGTTAATACGATCTGCCTCAGAGGTCAAGCTCACAAATTAAAAGTAGGCATGTGGTTTTTATTCCCTCTGACTTTGACATATTTTCATTAACCATACCTTTATTATCATACAAAACTTGGAGATTATCAATTTTATATACATACTTATGAACAACAAAAATGATTTTGAGGGCAAAGCAGGATAAACTTCTCCACTGGTTACTACTAATAGCACCAGTATACCAATGTGTGTTATTTATTTGTTCACCCCAGCCCATAATTTCCATTTTATCCAGTATTCATTTTGTCCAATATTTAGTCATGTTTCCACTCAGTAATGTATTCTGTTAAAATTTTACAAGTCAACTGAAATCTCTATTTATTTATTTATATATGTACATATGTATTTATTTAGTATTTATTGCTATTTCTGCTGAATTTATTTTTAGGCAGTTGCTCCGGGTACGGCAGTGTTCCAGTGCATTTCAATGTGGAGAGGTACGGCATTCCCCATTTCAAGCCCTGCCCTAAACTAACCCTAACCCTAACCTTAGCCCCTAACCGTTCCCCCAACCCTAAACCTAACCCTAACCACTAACCCTTCCCCTAACCATAATCCCGAATCCTTGTCCTAATCCCTGGAAATCGACTGCCGTACCAATAAAAGCTGCCGTGCCTCTAGACACTGCGTAATTTTTAAGGGTGTAAGGACCAGGATACAAGTGTCTTATGCTTATTTGGGCTTGTGTTCAACATTTCAAATTCACAATCTGTGAAATGCACCATATTGATCTTCAATAACCTCTTTGTGCAGAAGCCAGACCTGGCTCTTTATGGATTACCCTATTTAAGGCTTTACAATTCCAAGATTTGCACCTCACAGAAAGGGGGAAATAGCTTTAATGAAACAAGACACTTGTAGAATTTAGAGTTACCCTGTATTTCAGATTAATTTCATAATTTTGGCATGGAATAAGGGCTGCAAACACAAAAAAATCTTCATGAAAATTCTGCATTGAAATTTTAAAAATAGAATACTGAGAAGTGAAAAATGGTCAGGAGTTAAAGCAATAAATTGACTCCTTAACTACAAGTGTGCTACATCTGAGTGTGTTATTCAAAATTACCGGCTGTTTATGAGCCAGTAAAATGGCGATCCGAGTGGCTCTCTATGCTCTCCGACCCCTCAAACTTGTGCACAGTCAAATCATAAAATCAATTTTTGACTTATGAAGCTCAATGTGAATGAATGATTTTTAAAAGATTATTTTGGAGGAATTTTTCCTTTATTTGATAGTTATACAGTGAAGAGCAATAGGAAGATTGGGGAGAACATGCAGCAAATGACCTCAGCCGGAATCAAACCCAGGTCTCTGTGGGAAGGACACATCCTTTATGGTGCTTGCGCTTAGACAGATGAGCCACCGAGGCGTCCCAAATGAATGATAAGTGGAATTAAACACGAGTTCATCAATGTAGGCACGGATGGATATCAGTGGTCATCAATAACCACCTGAAAAATAAAATATGCTTTTTCTCCATCATAGAGTTTAGAATTTCGTCCATTTTTCCTCAGAGCCCCACCTCCAACCACCTGAGCGAAACGCAAGCTTGTGTAAACACTGTCCACATGCTATAAGAAGCAAGTATAACTCACTAACACTGTAATACAGTATCTGAAATATAACTTATTTTTACAGAACAAACAGTCCACTATGAGGAAAAAGCAGGCAATCTGCTGCCCTAGATTGAAGAGAGTCAGTTCAGCAAGTAACATAACAGCAGATGACTGGAGAGAACAGGCCGTTCAGGCCAACTAGGCTCGCAAGTTGCTTTATACTATTGTGAATATATCACTTCAGATACTCATTGACTCAGTGGTATCTAGCTTTAAGTCGAACCTGCTCTTGAAAACCCCCAAGGTCTCTGCCTCAACAATATGGTCAGGCAAGCTGTTCCACATCGAAATTACTCTTTGACTACAGAAATATTTCTGAATATCAGTGCTAAATTTACCTTTAGTCAGCTTCCATTTATGACCCCGAGTTCTACTAACAACACTTAGTCGAAGAAATTCTATATTATTCACTTTGTTAATCCCTTTAACATATTTAAAGACCTCAATAAAATCACCACTTAGTCTCCTTTTCCTAAGACTAAAGAGATTAAGGATCTTCAGCCGTTTTCTCATAGCTTTCATCTTTTATACTCGGAATTTGCTTAGTGGCTCTTCTCTGAACTTTCTCTACAGCCTCTGTGTCTTTCTTAAAGTATGGTCCCCAGAACTGTACACAATACTCTAGATGTGCTCTGACGAATGTGTTGCACAAAAGAAGCATCACCTCCTTGGATTTGAACTCAATACTTTTGGCTATGTATCCCAGTATCCAACTGGCTTTTTTTAACAGCTACCGCACAATGGCTAGAGCCTGTAAGGGTTTAGTCAACAATCACTCCCAGATCTTTTTCGTGTGGAGTACATTCCAGTTTCAATCCTCCCATGAAGTAATCCCGTCTAATGTTCTTATTACCTACATGTACAACTTTACATTTCACTACATTAAATTTCATTTGCCACATTTCTGCCCAATTCTGGATTCTATCCAAGTCATCCTGAATCACTTTAGTGGACTCTAAACTGTTTGCCAAACCTCCCAATTTACTATCATCTGCAAATTTAACTTATCTGCTCTCAATATTCCTATCAAGGTCATTAATGTAGATGAGGAACAGCAGGGGTCCCAACACTGATCCTTGGGGGACGCCACCCCCCCACCATACCTAGCTCAGATGAGATACCACTGATCACTGCTCTTTGTGTTCTGTCTTGCAAGCAGTTTTGAACCCACTTCAGAATACCTCCTGTAACTCCAATGGAGCTTATTTTAAAAATGAGTCTCTTATGCAGAACTGTGTCAAATGCTTTCTGAAAATCCAACTATATGATGTCATAAGCCCTGCTCCAGTTATAAGTCTTGGAGGCCTCTCCAAGCATAACCTTCCTTTACAGAAACCATGTTGGCTTTCCCTCAAGATGTTGTTACGTTCAAGTAATAAGTCCAGCTCATGTTTTATGATAGATTCCAATATTTTGCACGCAATGTAAGTTAAACTGACTGGCCTGTAATTTCCTGGCTCAGTAGCGGGGGTTAACTGAAGACCTCAAGCTGTTCTAATTTTAAATGGGCAGAAAACCTTGGCATTCTATTTTGTTGAAAGCAGTATAAATTCTTAAACAGATCGCCACAATAAGCAAAATGGCACCATATTGTCATGCCACGTCTCCAGCGCTCCTAATCACCAGTCTACTAAGCCCCGGCCTGCATTCCACGCTCCACTCTAATCATCCGCATCTGTTTCTTATTGTGTGTTACTCATCATTGCAGCAATATAAAGTATATAAAGTACCTTTAAATAAAAAGTCTCGTGAGATTTTTTTTGATATAAAGTCTCGTAAGCCTGTTGTTAAGCCTTGGTCTTCAATAGACTCTACTACCGTAATTTGGCACAGTGGTTAGCATTGCTGCCTCACAGCAAGAAGGTCGTGGGTTCGAATCCGGCCTGGGGCCTTTCTGTGTGGAGTTTGCATGTTCTCCCCGTGTTGCGTGGGTTTTCGCCGGGTACTCCGGTTTTCTCCCACAGTCCAAAGACATGCATATCAGGCTAATTGGAGACACTAAATTGCCCATAGGTACGACTGAGAGTGAATGGTGTGTGCGCCCTGCGTTGGATTGGCAAGCTGTTCAGGGTGGGTCCCTGCCTTTGCCCGTAGTCAGCTGGGATAGGCTCCAGCTCGCCCTGTGACCCTAGTGAGGAATAAGCGGGTATAGAAAATGGATGGATGGATGGGTTTCCTGGTGATTTTGTATTAGTCTTTTTACCTTTTCTGTCCTGAGGCAAAGGCATACTAAAACCCACCACATCTTTGAATCTGAATCCTGTTCCAATTTTGCCGTTCTTCAGTGCACCCAACCTGGTGCACAGAAAAAGCCAATACAAAAGACTTCGCTGGTACCCAGGATTCAGCAAAGATCCCCTCACCTGGAGATGAGGGAGACCACACATCCAGTTCTCCCGACATCTTCAATGTGGTGGCAGCACAGCAGAGGAGACTGCCTGACTCGGGGCCACTTTGGAGGACTCAAGGACACAGTTTGTGGCTTCTGTGAGCTTGCCATCTCCTGCTCTCCACCACCAATCAAGAGCCCCATTCAGGAGACAAGACCAGATATTCCCAGGTAGTACTGGTGGCTCCAAGAGGTTTTCAGCAAGACCAGATCTACCCAGCTCCCTCCACATCGCCCGTGGGACTGAGCCATAGAGCTCCTGTCCATTGCCTTACCTCCCAGGGTCGACATATACCCCCTTTTGGTGGCTGAGACTCAGGCAATGGAGCAGTATGTCCAAGAGGCACTCCAGCAGGGCTACATCCATCCCTCTACCTCAACAGCCTCAGCTGTCCAGAGGAAGGATGGTGGTCTCTGCCACTGTATTGACTACAAGGGAATGAATGAAGTCACATTGAGGTAAGGGTACCCAAACCCTCTGGTCCCCAGTGCAACAGAGCAGCTGCAAAGTGTGAAAATCTTCACCAAGCTAAACCTCTGCAGCACTTACAATCTGATCCAAATCCGGAAGGGAGATAAGTGAATGACGGCCTTCCGTGCCACCTCAGGTCCCTACGAGTAATGTGTGATGCTTTATGGCCTTGTTAACGGCCCATCAATGTTCCAGTCCTTGATGAAAGATGTGCTGAGAAACATGCTGGGGAGGTTTGTCATTGCCTATCTCGACGACATCCTAATCTTCTCCCCCACTTATGAAGAGCATGTTGGCTCACCAGCTCCATGTGAAAGCCGAGAAGTGTGTCTTCCACAAGTACACCATCTCCTTCCTTGGACACGTGATCGGACTAGAGGGGGTGGCGATGGAGAACATGAAGGTAGAGGCAGTAGCAGCATAACCAGTCCCACAGTCCCTGAAGGAGCTCAGGCGCTATTTGGGGTTTTCCAACTTCTACTGCTGTTTTATCAAGAGCATAAGCACGATTGCTTAGCCTCTGAATAACCTTTTCAAAGAGGGTGGTGTGTAACCCTGAGGCACAACATGACTTCAATTCCCTGAAGAGGCTGTTCACAACAGCCCTATCCTGAATCTACCAGACCCAGAAAAACCCTTTGTCGTGGAAGTGGACACCTCCAATGCTGGGGAGGGGACTGTCTTACTGCAATGGGTCACCTTAAAAGCTTTTATCTTGTGCTTTTTTTATCCTGCAGACTGACATCCACTGAGGAGAATTATGATGTGGGAAACCGGGAGCTGTTGGCGATGAAGTTAGCACTCGAACTGTGGAGGCATTGGCTGAAGAGGGCTTGCCACCAGTTTACAGTGCTAACCAACCACCGAAACCTTGAATACCTACAGAAGACAAAACAACTCAATCCACGTCAGGCCAGGCGGGCTTCATTCTTCACTCATTTCTATCCAAGTGCTATCTTTGTTTATCCAGCACATTCATTTTTGGACTTTGGGACATCGTTTCCTGATGGTTTTGTATTAGCCTTTTTACCTTTGCTATCCTGCAGCAAAGGCATAATAAAACCCATTTCATCTTTGCATCTGAATCCAGTTCCACGTTTGCCATTTTTCAGTGCACCCAACCTGGTGCTCAGAAATAGCCATTACATACAATATTATGAGCAAAAGTTAATGGCCATATCGGTAAGAGTACCATACACAACCTCCAGCAAAATCGAAAAAAATCACAACTTTTTCGGCTTACCTCAATGTTTAGATACCAGTATTCGGGTGTGGAAAAACGTCGACCGTACATCCAGTAAAGATAATTTACACTTTCATTACTACAGCGGCTATACGTGCTACAAGCTTATAAAGGTGGCAGCCATGACACTGTTGACAATACTGGGGCATGCGCACTTTGTGCAGCGTATGCATAGTTCACGATATCGCGTAGGCACGCGCGTCCTGCGCTCACTTTCCGTGCGCTAGTGTGTTCGACATTTTACATCCAGTTCGACATTTTATTTTTTCGTGCCTGGACCTCTGTTTAAGTGATAATTTGCGTGCTTAAGTTTGCTTTGCGCCTAACGACAGAAAGTTTGGAATTTACGCAGAGTTGGCTTTATGATATTAATTCTATGGATGTCGTCTCGGTGAGCAGTGTGGTGGTGCCTGAAACCATAAATAATGCGGTTCCAGGCGCAAAGTTTAATTGTTCTTTCTTTGGACCTCGTAGGAGACCTCTGCCGAAGCGAAAGTTTAGAGAGTGGTGGCGACAAGATGTTACGTGCTCTTCGGTGGCGCGTACAGCAGCAGGATATCAAACTCAGTTGGTGTAGTGGTTAAGGCCACAGTGAATGGTGTGATTAACACTGCATTCTCCAAGTGGGGTTCCTGGTTCGAATCCCCCTGCAGACACTAATATAATGTCTGACTTAACATGTAAACCTTTGTTCACAGCATCATCGACGGAAAGAAGACTTAGAAGAAGCTTTTGGTGAGAGCCAATTGCCAAGTTGTTTGGTGCTTGAAGTTATAGCTAAAGATAATGGTGGGTTGAAGTTTCAGTGCCGCTTTCTTTTTCTTTTAAGTGTAGGCCCTAACACTGGGTTCACCAAATCACAGTCCTTGTGGGCCAAGAACTGTTGGTTTTCCACCCTCCCTTCATTTGGGAATCAGATGGAATGACTGTCTGACCAATCAGTGGCAAGAACTGTTCACTTAAGTTTTTGAAAGGAGGGAAAACCTGAGCTTTAAATGGATTTAACGGCCAGATTGGGCAGCCCTGCCCACACATAGAAATTGAGTATTAGATTTGTTTAATTATATATCCAGTAGGTGGCAGTAATACACCTTAGATTTGTCTTTAAACGATCAAGAAAAGAAGAAAATACTGGGAAAATACTTCACTGGGAATCCGTTTGAGAACAAGCTCTCTTTTGCAACGGAGCCCAGTGGCGAACAATAGCAAACAACCAAGAACAATAAATAAAAACAATGATTACATTGCACATGTACATTCCAGCTTTGTGGCAGCCAAACAAAAAAGACATTTAAAACAATCAATTGAAATAAGACTTTCCAACTTTAAAAACTGTTGAAGCCTATTCCATTTCTGTGGATATGTATTATTTCATAATACATAAAAGCAGTTTTACCCAGTTCAGTACATACCCTTGGGACATCTAAAACCAAAAAGTCAAGAGTGCGTAGACCATATTCTCCCCTTCTCAAGTTAAGCAAACTGTTCTAACAAAGCCTTGTATGACTTACGGTAAGGGGGCAGTAAGAGCTCATTCACGGACTCACTGACTTGATGATCTGACAATGGAGCAGCCCTCACACACTCACGGACTTCCGGTGAACACGCCTCTAAGTCAGTGAGTCTGTAAGGGGTCGGTTTGGGATTGGGTTGAAAAGAACTAGACCGTGCAAAGCCCCCTTTCTCGTAGTAAATAGGGTTTAACGCAGGGCTGCCAACTCTCACGCATTCGCCGTGAGACTCGCGCCTCTTAAGCTGGGGACACACTACAAGATTTTCACAGTCTTTGCAGATTTTGAAAAGACTTGGAGCACACACTACACGACTGGCTTCAGCATATTCTTGTAAAGACTGGGGATCACACATTTAAGGACTGCAGCAGAGGGGGATCACACACTACACAATTTGTCAAACCAATAGAAGCCAACTGAACACACCAAACTCCGGCGAAAAACTGTGTCCCAACTCCTCTTTTTCATTGGCTGTTGCCGACATGTGTTTGCTATTGGGTCTGTCATCACTACACAACTCGTCCGGAGTAGGGGTGTCAACGTTTACAATTTTTTCTACATGTGTACAAGGGACTTCTAACCGACGTGTACCCGGTTACACATTCGGAAATCTATGAGCTTTTTCTATCGCAGTTGCGCTGTATAACCACAGAAAGTAAAATGAGTTGAAAATAAAATCCTCTATCATTTTGACGGATAAGAAAACATACAAGTGAAAGCTGAAAAAGTTTTAACCTTCTTTAACTAACGTTTTAACTATTGCTCACTTTTGTACATTTTTTTTTTAACTTTAAGTGCAAACTGCATCCCTCTCTCACAACTGGAGCAGCGTCTGAATTTTAATATGCGTCTCATCGTAAAAGTACTGTGGAATTGGCGAGAGAAAGCAACTCAAAAAGAAGCCTAAGTAAGCTGAAGTGAGAGGAAAACACTTCACCTTTATATCCACAAAGTTCACAATTATTCAATAAAATTGGCAAAAAAAATGTGTTTTCTTCCTCCTCTTTAGACGCGAGGATGCGTGATCAGGTCGTGAAAAGCCGACAGAACACCAACCAACGATATAATGTACAACAACACGCAACAATATAGGCTAAAATAACACGCCATTAACAGTTTTTGTTTTCAGCAGCACGACATTTGCACATGGAGAAGAAGATGAGCGCTGCGCTCTTCTCAAGTCCTCCGCAGCCTATTCTTAGTGTGGCGCGACACTGGCTGTGGCTGCGGGGTTTTTTTTATTTTTTTATATCAAGGAAACATTGCGCCCCATGCATCTGTATGCGGATAACTGCACTAATGGAAACATTTAAGAGTATTGTTAGTTAATGTTGTTATCTGAAGCTTTCAGGCAACATCATCACCCCTAAAAATAGGCAACTATATATATTGGTGAGAAATGAACGAGGAGGAAGAAGAGGAGGAAAAATGACATGTACACAGTCATTGATTTTTCTAAACAGTTAGGATTTGTTATCCGTGTAACCGTTTACACGTGTAGATGTTGACACCCCTAGTCCGGAGTCGGCTCCAAAAATTCAATCACGTTTGAATTTCGGCGACTGCAGTCGGGTGGAGTCTGTTCACCTCACACACTTGCTGATTCCAGTCTGTACCACATCACATACTAACAGATTCTGCGCTGACTTGTCATGACGACTGTCCCCAACTACAGCTGACTAGCGCAGACTAGCCCCAACCGCAAATTCTGGGTAAAATCTGGCCAAAAATCTTGTAGTGTGTTCCCAGCTTTAGAGGCATTCATGTTCCCATGCCGCAGTCAGCATTATTCAGTAGGAGCGATCAGATATACAATACGGCACATGACAAGGTGGATATGCTTGCCAATCATGACGGCTCAACTGTCAGAATGTCGATGAGTGAACTTCCACTCATGTCCGCGTGCCGTCGAACACTAGCTAATATAATGGCTATTTATAGCGTTTCGTTCCAGGACGTGAACGCCGGCTTTGACGAATTTAGAGTTTATTTGAATTTTGCGGTATTTTCATATTCATATCTGTGTATCCACGATGGTATTCGACTGTGAAATGCTCGTCGCATTTCGTCATGCATGCATTGACTTCTTCTTTTTGGGGTTTTATGATGGTTTACATACCTATGGTGTAGGGTAGATTGAGTGCAGTTGAGACATGTGTACAGTTAAGACAACGTCAATATCTTGACTGCGCAGCAAGCCTCAGCTGTGATTTTTACTGTGCACATGGGTATTAGCATCCTCTTTGATCGTGGGAAATTTTAACTCCATGCGAAGCTCTGCTCCAAAGATATCAACAAAATTTTTTGCCAGGTTAGATTTTGACTTTACCATGTCCCTTCCACAATGAATATCTTATTACCCTTACGCGACTTCTAAACATAACTTGCATATATGCTAACGTTGTTCTGTGCGCTAAAAACGTATACATTTCATGACATCGCAGCATTCAAGGTCATTACATAATCCAGTGAAATGTGCGAGGTGGTCATTGGGGTACAGTTGAGACACAATGTATCAACTGTACCCGACGTAGAACTCCATTGCAAAATGGTATATTTAAATCGATTTTGATATGCGTGATATTTGAATGGTCTGCTATTAATGGATTAATTTTCCTGGCATGAATATTGGAAGGATAACAGAGTATGTAGTGAAATATGAAAGGTGGTAAAACGGGTACAGTTGAAACAGGTCTTGTGTAGGCTATGCAGCAACAGAGTTCATTCAGAAGTCAGAACATTAAAATGCATATGGATAACACTTTATAATGAAGGGACAAAATAAGAGCAAATAGTTGTGCTCCGTCTGTAGAATGTGGTCTCACGTAGAGTGTACCACTGGTGGACACTACTATACATGCCACCACTGTGAGTTAATAAATTTTAGTTTTCATTGTTAAAGTTGTTTAGTTACTGTTTGCCTTGTTATTCTCACTGTTAGTATTGCACTTTTATTATGTTTACATTTGTACTGTTTCCAATATCTGTTAAATAAAAAAAATTCTGTTTTTTAACTATTAACCTATGCTAGTGCTGATTGAAACGAAATGGGTGAATTGATGAGGTGTATTACATCAACAATGAATGTTTTTTTTTCCATACAGTTTATTACTTTTGCAATGCTTGACTTGTCAGCTTTACAGCATTTTGAATGGTGTCTCAACTGTACCCATATGTGTACTATATGGGTATGATTGAGACAAAAATGCTTTTGTTTTTGATTAATTGTGAAAAATATAAACCACTTAGGGATATCATTTCTTGGTTATATTTTAGCGCACAAATAGAGGATATATTATGTAAAAAAGAAAAAAAAATCTTCTTTTCAGTGTCTTTTCAATGTCTAATTTTTGTGTGGAAATGGGAAAAGCAAAAACTGTCTCAACTGTACTCGCCAACTACTGGTTGTATAATCTCATATGTAACTTGAATTTAACAGAAATAATAACTTTTAAAAAAAACAATAATACTTCCCAGTCTGCAATTCTCAATTAATTACATTTATACATATACCTCAACTATTCAGTTGGTACCTGGCTTCCACTCCCACCAAACCCTGTTACTAAAATCTCCTGAACGTCTTCTCCCTTCTCATCCGTAACCCCAAGAAACTCCCTGGCTGCACGCACCACCATTTTGATCCTTTCCGTCTTTGATTCAATCTCGCTGGCACATTTAATAACCATTGTCACGAAGGGTAAAAACCTCCTTTTGTCCACACTGACACAGTCACGATCACATCTTGATTCTTTTCATACTGTCTCCTCAGACTCTGTAATTCTCTCCACCCTCAGCATACGAATAGGCTAACCCCTTTTCTGCTTTCAAGGCATTGACTTGGCGGAGTTTATTACCGGAAGTGCGTACGTCGACAAAAAAAATCCCCTTCATCATCTCGTCTCTCGATTTACAACGGTGTTGCGCTATATCAGATTGCTCCTATTGAGAGATTCTCACGCGGCATTGAGTCCTTGAGCATGGAAGTAAACCAGTTTCATAATGCATTACGGTGGATATCCGTTATGACTCTGGAATTCTCAATTGTCTTTGCACAGGGGTTGGAAACAATGGAATTGCATGAAGACGTTTCAAATGGTCTTATTTCATTTAAACGATCATGAAACACACACATTGCTTCCAACCCCTGAGTGAGGAAAAGTGCACAACGTTTGGAATCACAATCGCTGTTATGTTACTAGTGGTGAAATCCACCCTAACGCAAGTGAGACTTAAACTTCCTCTCACAAGGATCTTACGCGTAAAATTCTAATTATTTGTCGTTGATTGAATTACCGCTGACTACTATAATTACGCCTTAAAAATGCGTGAAACTTACACCGTATGCGTGAGATTGCGTAGAAAGTTGGCAGCGCTGTTAACGTCCGGTCATGGCAAAACAAAGCATGAGGTGCCTTAACCTATGTCGGTGCGTATGACTCATGTCAAAACTTTCAGTTCCTGTTGCGCTGTTGGCTGTGAAAACCGTGCCGAAAAACGTTTTTTTTTTTTGCTCTGAAACTGTAGTTTCACTGATATTTATGGATAAATATTTGAGCTTTATACAATTTCATTTCCTGATTTTGATCGTATTAGTTATATCCCGAAAGATTTCACTCATAAGCATGTCCTTATTTGGAACAGTTCTCAATAGCAACCTTCTTTCTGAACAGGGGTGTTAACTTACACAGCCTTTTGCCATGACCGGAAGCTGGCGCCTGTATGACCATAGTGCAGAGCCTGCCATGGTGGAATGCATCAAGAACAGGGAGCGCGCTGTATAGTTTTTTTTTCCTTTACGTCATTGTAAGGAACTCTCAAAACCGGAAACCAGAAACACATTGAAATCAGCTGACACCACTAACCTCCATGGTTCTGCAAAATAGACGGCATTCTCAACATTGTAATAAAATCCTCCATTTATAGTTTATTGCATGCTAATTAACAGCTATGTTGCGACCGAAAGCTTTGACTCAAGTTCTCAGCCAGGCGAATACAAATGGAGTTCAGAGCACGTTGTAAGTAACTTAGATCAGAATGTGCAAGAAGCTAGCTAGCTAAACGATAAATGACTCTGTAGTTAACTTGTTAGCTTTGCTGTGTTTGCTTGCCGATTAATTTTGTGGCATAACCGCATAAATTAATTACTTGATCGAGCTACAGCTGTTGGTAATGTTACGTTTGTATTTATGTACGCGCCGTGTCTTGGAAAATGCATGGCGTAAGTTGGGTGACTAACCCCTAAATCTTAACACATTAAACTAGTTAGCTTGCCATATGGCCCTAAGGTTGTTAGACGAAGCGACGTTCCACGGGCGGCACAGTTCACGGTTGCCCAGTACAATTAACATGATCATTAATTTAAGGCACGCTATGTTAATGCGTCTTAACGGTGATTTTTTCCCATTGTTTGTGTGTGCCGTCAAGAACATTTATTTATTTATTTATTTATTTATTTATTTATTGATTGTTACAGGCTGTTAAATAACGAAGGTTCTCTCCTGGCCTACTCTGGCTATGGCGACACTGATGCTCGGGTCACTGCTGCAATTGCAAGTAACATATGGGCAGCCTATGATAAGAATGGTCATCAAGCCTTCAATGAAGACAAGCTGAAGTTTATCCTGATGGACTGTATGGTAAGAAACCAGTGCCTCAATTTAATTACTCTCTACGAAGGGTGGCAGAGGCAGACTTGCTCATTAGGCAAGGTAGTTACGGTAGGTTAATTTCATATATATTTAAAATAATGAACCTTTTTTTTTTCCCAATTAAGTCCCCTCAAAAATCACGTGCAAAAATGTCCTGAGAGTACTTATTTTGTGTTCGTGTCTTTCCTCCCCCCCACACACTCACTCTACTCAACAATGGTCTATTAGTTAGGCCACTGTGCCACCCAGAGTCGAAGATGTCACAATTCGCAAAGTACACGGCGCCGAGTAGAGTCATCGAAGCAAACTTGTTTTTCTGGAAGTTACCTTTTGCATTTTTAGGGACAAAAAACAAATGTAATCTCTGGCCTATATCTGCAATTTGCCGCTTTTCATTTAAGGCAAAGGCCTCTTTTTTTTAGCAGTCACCGCTGAGTCTAATTCCTGAAATATTTATTCACCCTGCATATCTATCACATTCTGATTTGAACATGCTTGAGACATGAGGTTAACCACTGAATTTGAAATTTTGTACATTGCTATTTTTTCAGTAATGTTACTTGGAGGGTCCTTTGTGAGCTTTAAAATAGCTGGGTTGAAGGCCGTGTATTAGGCTATTAGCCACTGCGTAGAATTGGTACTACGCATCTGTTACCTTTCAAGTTCTTTCAACTCCTTTTTAGAAAACTGGTTTGCACGCAACTGTGGTAGTTTTGCTTTTCAAAAATGGGTTGAGGACCCCATCTAATTTGGGCCTACTTGCAAGAGCACTTGAAGCTGCCCATATTTGGTACTGCAGATGCATTTGTCAGCCAGCTCGTGTGTAAATCTTCAATAGCAGCAGTAATGCATACTGTAGATAAACCGGTGGTTTGGCGTCCTACCCCTTCCAAAGCCTACATGTTTGCCACTGCTGGGGACCTCTTATTAAGATTTTCCTAGGGCCCCCAAATCCTTAAGTCCACCACAAAAGGTTCGGGATGAGGGGTCGTGGTCACAATCCTGTAGGTTAAAGCGGAGGTTTGGAGCCTTAGTCCAGATAGTGGTGGACTTCAATGGGTTTTTTTTTTTTTGCTGTTAGTCTGTCCTTTCTTCATCAACTCTTCTGTTCTTTCGGGCTGACATTTGTCGAACTCTGAACAATAGTCTAGTGCATATGAGGCTGTTCTACTTGTTTCACATGGTTGATTTGGACTGTACAGGCAAACTACAGTAAAGGCAATGGGGCCTGTTGGCATAAGCCTTGCACATTAACAGAATAGATGTGAAGATGTGTATACTGCCCTAAAATGGAAGACTGCAGTATCTGCAATAGGTTAACATATACAGATGCTGCAGTCTTCTGTTGTTGGGCAGTATAGGCTATTCTATATTCAGTTGGGCCCTTAAGTATTTGGACAGCCAAATATAATAATGTTGTCAGTCGTCCATAGAATATTGAACCTAAAATGAAATATTAATTTGAACTCAAAGTTGAGACATCCTCCTTCAGTTTGAGGGTTATCCCATCAGAAATTGGGTGGATGGTGTAGGAATTAACAGCTTTTTTCTTTTAAAGATGTCTCTTTTACGCACCAAAAGTATTTGGACAATTCTCAGCTATCCATGTACAGGTCAGCCATTCCATGTAAATGGATACATCATAAAAATATGAAGTTTGAAACTGCCTTTTATTGTTAGTTTTTGGGATGAGGGGTATCAATGACAAGGCTCAAATGCTGCAAAGTTTGGTGTTTGAATTTTTATAGTTTATTGCTGTTTATAACTTGTTTCAACTCAGTATTTCTATTTGTTATATCCTACTCTAGTTTGTGTGTTAAGTAGGCAAATTGCTGTTAATAAATGACGATTGAATGGAAATCTGTTATAGTTTGATGTTTTGGGTGTACATTTTAACCATATTGAGTTTTTACTTGAAGGTATAAAGGTTATTTCTACAGTGTCACGTGAGTCATGTTGGCCTGTCTCGCGAGTCACATGTATTCACACCCCTGACTGTGACACTATGATTTATTCAGTTAGAATAAGTTCATCAAATGATACGAGTTTCTGTTAGGTTCCAACTTTACAAGGAACAGTTGAGATATTGGAAGTGACTCTAAACTGGGAAATACTGAGCAGGAGTGGCAATACTTGAAAAGAAGCCAGTCACACAAGTCACTTTTTAAAAGTGATTATTTCTCACCAACTATCCACAACAGACCAACTTTCTTCACATCAAATACAGCGGGGTGCAAACATTTGGGGACCCCTGGTTTAAATGACTGTTACAATTAATCTCCAAGTGATTGAAAACAGACATAAACACTGAATGCTATGAAGTTAAACATGACACATTTCATCACATTTTAAAGCAAGAATATTTTTTTTATTAATTTTTTACAGTTTCAAAACAATAAAACGAGGAAAAAGGCCTTGTGCAAAAGTTTGGGAACCCTGTCAGCAAGTACTTGTAACTCCTCCACGGGCAGGTATAACAGCTTGCAAACGATTCCTGTAGCCAACTAAGAGTCTTTCAATTCTCGGCTTTGGAATTTTTCCCCATTCTTCCTGACCGAACAACTCTAGCTCTGAAATATTCAACCTTCTTGAATGCACAGCATGTTTGAGGCCTCTCCACAGATTTTCAATAATCTTCAAGTCTGAGGACTGTGTTGGCCATCCCAAAACCTTCATCCATCTTTCCTGGAGGTACTTCATGGTGGATTTTGAGGTATGCTCGGGGTCATTGTCTCGCTGGAATACCCAACGGGTCTTCAACTTCAATTTCTGGACTGAGCTTTGAACATGAGCCTCTAGAATGTCTTGATATTTGGTGGAATCAATTCTTCCATCTGTTTTTAAAGCTCTGCATGGTTTGGCTCGAGGGTACATATCAGATCTTGTCTCGCCCTACTCCACTGCACGGTCCCTAAGATCATCCAATAAATTGCTCCTGTCAGTTCCTCGGTCAAACCTAAAAACCAAAGGTGACCGCGCCTTTTCAGTTGCGGCTCCTCAACTGTGGAATAAACTACCCCTAGAAATCGGGTCTTCTCCTTCTCTTGCCATTTTTAAATCACGCTTGAAAACCTCTCTCTTCTCTTACTTTTTAATCCGCTTGTTCATCTGTTTTTGTCATGTCAAGTTTTTATTGTGCCGTTTTACCTGTTGCGCTTTTATTCTTCTCTTTTAACTGTTAACATTAAGTGCACACTATTAATAACATCTTTATTTATTAATATGCTTCTGTGTGCTTTATATGAACATTCTTTTATTGATGGTGATTTCGTTTAACAGTTTTATTGTTTGTAATGTATGTTTTAGTTCTCCCTTTTTATTCTTTGCCAATTGTCACTGTACAGCACTTTGTACAGCACTCTCTGGCCATTCTATCTGAAATTTTTCTTGGTCTTCCAGATCTTGCCTTGACTTCATCTCATCCATTTATTTTCCATTTTCTTATGATGTTTCTGACCGTAGAAATAGATAGTTTGAAACATTGCGAGAGTTTTTTATAGCCTTTTCCTTGTTGATGGAAGTGAATTATCTTAATTTTGACATCCTTGGGCAACTTTTTAGAGGAACACACGTTTTTTAACACCAGACACATCAGCCACCACAGTCAATACTTTAGAAGGCATGGAGTTACTTTAGAACAAGTGTTTGCCACCAACATGGCAATATCCCCTGCCGCCTCAATTTTGTGTGTCCGTACGGACGTACATACGTACAGTACTGGTCAAAAATTTGGACACACCTTCTCATTCAATGCGTTTCCTTTATTTTTAGGACTATTTACATTGTAGATTCTCACTGAAGGCATCAAAACTATGAATGAACACATGTGGAATTATGTAGGTATGTGTCAAACAGTTGTCCAATAGGGCTGTCGGCTGTGTATCAAGCTGACTTCACTACCTATGGTCCCAACCCCATTGATAAGGTAAGAAATTCCACTAATTAACCCTGACTAGGCACACCTGTGAAGTGAAAGCCATTTCAGGTGACTGCCTCTTGAAGCTTATCAAGAGAATGCCAAGAGTGTGCAAAGCAGTAATTGGAGCCAAGCGTGGCTACTTTGAAGAAACTAGGATATAAGACATGTTTTCAGTTACAGGTATTTCACACTTTTTTTTGTTCAGTACATAATTCCACGTGTTCATTCATAGTTTTGATGCCTTCAGTGAGAATCTACAATGTAAATAGTCATGAAAATAAAGGAAATGCATTGAATGAGAAGGTGTGTCCAAACCTTTGGCCTGTACCGTACGTACATATGGACGGACGTACGGAGCCCAATGCTATATCCCTTGCTTTGCACTAATCGCGCGGTGGGGGATAATATTTAGTTCAACCCTGGAATTATATTCACCTGATGGATTGAAGCCCTAACAAGTAAATAACCTGGGTCTGGGCCTTATTAATCATTCTATTAAAAGGTAACAAAGAATAATCCAAAAGGGTTCTCTTACTTTTGCACAGGGCCCTTTTTCCTTTATCATTTCAAAACTCAGGGAAAAAAAAAAAAAAAAAAAAGCCTTTCTTTTCCTCTCTTGCAGAAAGGTGTCATGCTTAACTTGGTAGCATTTTGTGCTCAGTTTTGCTTTCAATCACTTGGAGACTAATTGTAACAGACATTTAAACTAGGGGTGCCGAAGGTTTTGCACCCCACTGTATTAGAGGACTTATGACAAAATGAATATTCCATGTTCATCAACTCTTGTTACCATGTCATAAAAATTCACAAGCTGTTTTATCTGAAAATAGTGTAAATGTCACGCAAGTCACTATGGAATGGCTGAGGTGTGTTTCATTCCCAAAACATTTTAATTGAAAGTGAGCACAAAAGGTCTACAGTTGATTTCAAAGTTACTTTTTCATTTGGAATCTGATACTGTTAACTCTCAAAATGAAATCTAAAGAGCTGCTAGTGCCAATAAATAAAGCAAGCCATTATTAGGCTGACGCTCTGACGCTCTCAGAAACATGGTCGTAGAAAAAAAAAAATTGTCAATTATGACCGACCGACTCTCAAAAGGCGCGCAACCCTCTTTAACGGAAAAATTATTAGCTGCAGTAAAGTCATCAATAAAGTATACAAACGTTCGCAATCCTGCTGCCGTTCCGTGTTCATCAGCAAATTATGTGCACCTTAGCATGATGACGTACGCGCTTGGCATTTATGGGATTAAAGTGGGTTCTCGCTATCTTGCTTTGCACATTCACAGATATAGTGTAGCAGATGAGCTGACTTAAGTCTGGTTGAATATATGAAACTGCATCATACTAAATTAATATGCAAAATGCACTGCATCGCACAATCCTGAACAATCTAGTGGAACTGCACACTTTTTTCCCCAATTAGCTGGCTAACCAAGCTAGCTAGCTCATAAAAATTATTAGCGATTCAGTCAAAGCTTCATAAGAGACCAATGTCACCAACAGTCATGCAAGCAATGCTTGTTTTGTGCATCTGGCTCAGGTGAAGTGTACTGTACTAACGTGACTTGCGCATTCCTTCATTTCACATCTGCTGTAGCCAGCTAACTAGCTATCTACAGAGCTACATGAAAATGGTGGCTCTGAACAGCCCAAAATTCAGGCGTTGTCTCTACTAGCTAGATAAGTTGCATTCTCTGGACAGATCCTGACTTTATTAGCGGCACTTCAGTTGCATTGCATCATAGTTGATTAATATGCAATAAGACACTGCATCGCAGAGCACTATACATTCCAGTGAGAGTGTACATTGCTGTTGATACAAATGAAATGGAATGGAGTGTCAGGCAGCAGTGAGTATCAGTATGTGAATTTAACCACATAACAATTATATTAATATTTTCAGTAAGGTAGCTTAGCCCCAGTGTAGTCTGTGATTCAGATTTTATTTTTTTTGGCCTCGGCGCTCTATCCAACGTTGTAGAGCATCTGAGTTTTTTCCACACATGCCTCCGGCAGTTCAGCACCTCTGACATCCTCACTTCGGTAAAATACCTGCCGCCATTTTTGTCTTTACGAGAAGGCTCTTCAATGCTGGGCTCGACATTGCTAATGTTTCCCTGGCATTTGGGCCTACAAATAAATGAGTGCAAATTGTTAAATGTATTTAGGATTATTTGTTCGAGGAACAAAAATGACCAGCGCAGAGAGTATGTAGCACATCGCGGATGGCTGGACTGCCAAAAAGCCACAGAAGAGTCGTCATGACTGCACTGAGCCAGAGCTGTGTATCAAAAACATCACATGATTCATTCATCCAAACAGTTGGCGAATTTAAATCATTTCCGCCTCTGATAGGAATAAAAGTTAGGCGTGCAAGTTATTAGCTACAGACATCCAATGAGACTGTCAGTCCCCGATCCTTACCTCCTTCCTGATTGATTCTGTGCATGCGCAAGGGCAGTACTGCGGAAGTGTATAGAATTTCTGCTTTGCAAGCTAGCTAGCTAGTTCGCCACCTTACTAGACTGGTGTGCTAGCAATAGCACTGAAGAGTTTATCACTTTAGCCAGCTAGCTAGCTACTGCTTATTACAGCAGAAGCGAACTGTAAACTTATTAGCAAATTAGCTAGCTAGCTCGCTTGCTACACTGGTGTGCTAGCTATAACACTGAAGAGTTAATCACTTTAGCTAGCTAGCTAGTACTTACCACAGTAGAAGAAGTGAACTGTAACCTTAAAGGCAAACTAGCTAGCTGGCTCGCCACACTGGTGTGCTAGCTATAACACTAAAGAGCTTATCACTTTAGCTAGCTGTGGTTATTACTGCTGTAACGGACAACCTGTTCCCTGTTGGAAGTAAGGGGGATTAGTTTGAGTGCCACGACATTCTCAGACTCAGGCTGGTTGATTGGGAGCACAACTATTATTAATAGTATTAATATTTTAATTAAGAGTACACTCATCTAGTGATTTCCCTGGCTGTTGACTGATTAGGGTGAGGCGGTTTGACCATGTGATGTTTTCACCTGCGTGAGCTTGATTGCTGACGTGGCGGAAGTGCGAGGGAGAGACCCTTTTGACACGAAATGGCAAATTATCAAAATATGCATTTTTACCCCTCAGCCCTAAAGGCTGACTGGGTATTGCTATCCTTCGTGCGGGCGGGCGGGCGTCTCCAAAAACTTCGACATCGGGCTGAGGGGTATTTCGGGCATTGCACGCCTATTTTTATTTTCTGCAATGTCAGCTAAAAGTCTCAAATCTCTCGCTACTGCTCGTCTTTGTGAAGCCATTCCCAAAATTTAGCGAATTGACCATTCTCAACAGCAAGTTGATGCAGGAGGAAGGCCTGTGTAATCAATCTAAGCACTCTGTTATGGATCAACCAATGGGAATAAGGCAACGCGATGACAGGGATGAAAGCCACACCCCCTCATTACCATTTAATTTCTTGGTCCGGGACTGCCAAGGAAATAAAAATATATAGAAATAAATAAATTGAGAAATAGATAAATACCTAAATAAGTATATACAGAAACAAATAAATTGGGAAATAAATATAGAAATGAGTTGAGAGCAATTATACATAAATGTTATTTATGTGTAGATTTTTTTTTTTAATTTCGCAATTTCATTGCATCTAAGTGTGTGTGTGCGCGCTTGTGTGTGTGTGTGTGTGTGTGTGTGTGTGTGTGTGTGTGTGTCTATAATATATATATATATATTTATTTATTTATTTATTTATTTATTTATTTTGGCAGTTTTGGGCTTCCATAGACGTCTGGTGGTAATCATGGCCGATTGTGATTCGTTTCTGTTTTTGCTATTTTCGGGATTCTGATTAGCTAATGTTGGCTTGAGCTTATCATTACACTGCCACCTACAGGTTTGATATGCTCTTGGCGACATGTTCACAGTCCATGTAAACAAAAACTTTTCTGAAATCTGATATGTGTGCATGACATCATTTTTGAAAACGGAGACGGTGAAATGTTAGTTTATGAAAATAGTGTGTATTTTCCTTGTGTAAACGGAGTGTCAGGCTTCTTCCCGACGGCATTTTAAATCATTTAAGCCGCTTCAGGTGTGTCTGTTTCAAGAAATTACACGCGACCCCATGACTGCTAGTAGTCTTATCACACTTTTTAAAAAAATCCTTGTTCAGCATCACCACAATATCCCAGTGATTCTCAAACTCAGTCCTGGCACCCCACTATGTATGCTGGTGTTAGTTCCAACCACAATTGCAATCTTAGGATTTAACAAGCTGTTGATTTGTTTTAATTAGGTGCATTTATGCTCATATCCACATTGAGATATATTGTAAATATTGGCAAAGGGAAACAATTAATTAAACATTTAATCAACATAAATAATCAAAAGGTTCCTCATCGGTGAAACTCTGGACACATGGAGGTAAAACCCAACAATTTACTTGGCAAACAATGAAGTCACACCTGTTTTGTTTTGTGTTGATTTTAATTTGGTTCAGGCTGGTTATATGGGAAAAACTCACAACACCTGGGTTCAAAAACCTAATTTGGAGCTTATTGATTTTCTCAGTCTAATTTGATTGTTTAAGAATGTTTTCACCTGAAAATCCTAGCAATATTGAAAATAAAGCACAATATGTTCAAGGGTTTTAATTCTTCATGGCAGAATGGATATGTCCATCCAAATGTGGCTTAAGATGGTAAATAACTACTCTAAACAGGGAATGCTGCTAATTAAGACAAAGTAACTGCTTTTTAAATTTCTAGAATTGCAATTATGGTTGGAACAAAAACCAGCATACACAGTGGGGTGCCAGGGGTTTGAGAACCACTGCCATATCCCAGCTCTGCATTTAATCTCTCATTGTATTAGGGCTATTTTTAGGATATCTATAATGATGAAATAAAGATAAAGAGATGTGTTTTCTGATCGCCCTGGATTTCAAGCGTCATAAAAATACACAAGGTGGGTAAACACTCTGAAAAGCGGATGAAACGTGAATGTGAGATATAAATGATCACAGTCGCACGAAATGCCGAGGCAATGGAAATCGTGTTCGTGTTGTGCTGCTCTATGGCCATTTAAATTTCAAAAAGTAGCAATCAACGAAAAAAACTCCCGCACACGGTCTTGTCCCCTGCAATTGATTTATTAGTCAATGTTTCGGTCAACCGACCCTCCTCAGGACGACAAACAGAATATATTGGAGAGCATATCTTAAATGCAGGCTGGTAGGCCTACGAGGCTCAATCAGGTAAAATCACATGACCACTAGTCAGACGCATCTCAATAGTAAAAACATCAATACGAATAACCATATACCAAGGTAATAATAACCCCATTCAGGGAAACGATTATACAGTGTTTGTAATACATAGCATGAATACATAATACATGAACAAATGGGGAGCCAGTTCAGGGTCTGAAGTCAAAATATGCCAGTGCTGCTTAAAAGTAGAATTGATAGTGAAAGAGAGAGGAGAATAAGAGGTGATTCAAGTAACTGAGAACTTTTTATTATTACCCCTCAGCCCTCAAGGCTGACGGGGTATTGCTATCCTTTGTGCGGTTGGGCGGGCGGGCGTCTCCAAAAACTTCAACATCGGGCTGAGGGGTATTCCGTGCATTGCACGCCTATTTTTTTTCTTTTCTCTTGGTTTGTTGTAACAACTCTGAGTGTGGTTTCCTCAGTGCTGCATCCTAAGCCTTCTGTATCATTTGGGGATCCACGTTGGACAAATCTAGACCTCATCTCAGATGCCTTCTGATATAAAATCTTCTGTCGTACTTCAAATTCATCTAAGCCTAAAGAATTGACTTTTGGGGCAAACTTCTCTTCAGAGGAGTGGTGTGAGAACTACTTGCCAGAAGAACCGTGTTCTTATTGGTTTCTTTGCGGGAAAGAGTGGTGGATAAGGTGCCATTATTTTTAATAACCCACATATCCAAACAAGGAACTTTTTCACCACTGTAACTCATGGTAAATTGCAAGTTACAATTAAAGCTGCTCAGTAAAGTGAAAAAATCTTGTAGCTCATTGGCATCAGCTTGGACCAGGCAGAACACCACATCAATAAATCTGTACCACTTCAGAACGTTAGGCAGAAAATTTCATTCAAAATAACCAACATACAAATTGGCATAATTAGGTGCACAAATTGAGCCCATGCTTGTGCCCGACGTTTGTATATGGAACTCTAAATTATTTTAATTTATTCTTCATCACAAGAGTGGCTAATTCAATAACGAACTCATTGGGAGGCATAGCTGAATCATCTCGGTTCTGAAGATAGAATTGTAAAGCCTCAATGCCCCCATCATGCGGAATATTTGTGTAAAGACTGGCAATGTCAAAGGTCACAACAGAATGTCATCATGTAAGTCGGTAAGACTTGAAATATTAATGATATAAAAGGCTCCACTGATTTTATATGCTGGCAGTGTCTGAACATAAGGTTTAATGATGTAGTCCACATACTGAGACAATGGTCATAATAAAGAATTTGTCTGGGCTACTCTGGGACGGCCTGGAGGATTGGACAGAGACTTATATACTTTAGGCAATGTGTAGAAGACTGGACAAATGGGATGCTGACAGTACAAAGAAATCATATTCGGCTTGCGTAATCCAACCTTTTGGTTTGGCATCTTCTTGAAAAGGACATAGCTCCAGTTGGAATGAGCCTGTGGGATCCGTTTGCAAACGTTCGTAAAATCTGGTACACAACTGTGAAATAATTTCAGATTCATGTTTGTCTGCATATTGAATACAAATCCCTCCACCTTTGTCAGCAGGTTTTATTACAATGTCTTTGTCTGTCAACAATTCATACAAAGCACACCTCTCATTATTTGTTATAGACTACCATAGAGTAGTCAATCATGACCTGAATCCAAATGAACATGCGTTATACTTGGTGAAGGCAAAACGCCCCAACAACGAGGCAGAAACTGAAACCGGCTGCAGTGAAGGCTGAGCAGAGCATGACCAGGGAAGAAACCCTGTGTTGGATGATGTGTTTGGGTTCCAGACTTGAGACAGTCATTTACTGCAAAGGGTTTCCCTCCGATTTTCAGAAATGACAATTTACTTATTGATTGTGACTGTTCATCTAATTACTTTTGAGCTCCTAAAATTGAGGGGCTGTGAGTAAAATAGGTGTAATAATGCATAATTCATGTTTTTTGAAAAAACTCAAATTGAAGTTGGTCTGCACTTCAAGCACATGCTGATTGTTTCTGTTCATCTTGATAGCATACAAAACTAAAACCTTGAAAATAGCCTCTGTCCAAATATTATAGACTTAGCACTGTTATTTTTATTCTTGTTTTGCTTTCATGTTCTGTTTCCGTGTTGTCAGAGTTGTTACTCTTTTGAATTAATTTTCCATTTCTTAATTTAACAAAATGGTTATTTTAAAAAATGCTAGCTGTGTAAATGTCCCTTTAATGTATCACTTTATTTCTTTATTGTATGGTGTACAAAGAAATCCTGTGGCTTTTTAAATGCAAGAAGAGTGCAAATGCTTTGCAGTATGAATTTATATACACACTTTCGTTTCTTACAGGAGGGCAGAGTGGCAATTACACGTGTTGCTAACCTGCTTCTCTGCATGTATGCAAAGGAGACGGTGGGCTTTGGTATGCTGAAAGCTAAGGTGGGCCTTCCTTGTTTTGATTTTGTCAATCCAAAAATCAGATCCATTAATGCCGCTTGCTATGACCATGTCTTTTAATTTTGAATGTCAGACTTTCAGAATGTGTTACATCTGTGTTTTTTTCTTTGCATTCGTATGTCAAACTTTTTGTGTAATGAGTTTGCACCTATTAAACTTTTCAGGTAGAACTTTATAGGCAGCGTGACAGTCCGATTCAGGATGAAGTTTGGAATTCTGGGGTGGGTGGTTAGTGATACATTTACTGTGAAATTGCATTATTTGGCTTGCAATCCAGGAATGTCATGGGATTTTCTCCAATAAACATTTAATTTTAATTGGACTGAAAATATTTCAAAGTGAAAGGCATCCTTTGTTTTATGAACTGCAAATGAAAGAACTGCCCATTTGGTGTTATAAATTTTTTTTGCTTATTTATTTATTTATTTATTGGAATAAATTTGGCATCTCCAATCCCACCCGAATCTGGAACGCCCAATTTGGGAACTATATACAAGGCTTTCACGTATGCGACCCCCTGTTGCCAACTCAGGAGAGTGAAGACAGCTTGCGGCTCTCCTCTGAAGCACGCGCCTCTCAGCCACCGCTTCTTATATGCTCATTGGTTGAATCCTTGCCAGTTCAGAACGAGGGCGGAGGATACCCGAACATGAACAAGCTTCCTGACAAGCGCCCGTCTGGACTACAGGAGGCACCTAAATAACGAACAAAGCAACTTCTTTTACCCTTCCCAGCAGATCCTTCCCAATTTGCATCCCTGTAGTGTAATGGCCAATTGCGCGCTACTTCTAAAAAAGCTGCCAACCACTACCAGATGGTACGACCGGGGCTCGCACCCCCGCCGTGATGGACAATTTTGCTCTGCAGTGCGATGCTTTATCAGAGTGAGCTATCCGGCAGCTCTAGTTTTTTGGTAAATTTTGAACGAAGCTGATCTGAATATTAAATGCTGAAGTGTCTGGATTGAAACACTCACGGAATTTGCCTTTTTCTTTTTAACACAGACATCTAATGTACTATTGACAACTTTCACATGACATCACTAATTAACACTACAGCCATAGTGACTTTCAAGTGTGAGAGCAAAAATTTACCATTTGACTCAGTTTTGAGTCAAGATGATGGTGGATGGCAGTAAAATTGCTTCATCACTGCAATAATGATTTGATCATAAGCGCCTAAGTCTTTGAGTGTTTAAATTTAAACTGTGACTTTTTTGGCCATGCTGTGTATGTGGTTACAGTTGTTTGCAAAATTTTGGGCACCTCCTAATCAAAATTTCTGTTACTGAGAATAGCACAACGAGTAGAAAATGAACTGATCTCTGAATGTCATAAATTTAAAGATGCTACACTTTTTTGGACATTTTAAACGTCCAGTAATGGTGTATTACTTTTGTTTTGTACAATTCTAGAGCAAAAAATAGGAAATGAGCACCGTGCAAAAGTTTGGGCACCCCAAAAGATTTGAGCTCTCAGGTAACTTTGACGATAGTCTCAGATCGTATTTAGTTTGTTAGGGCTATTGCTTGTTGACAGTCATCGCTAGGGAAGGCCAGGTGATGCAAATTTTAAAGTTAATAAATGACCAGACGCCTCTAACATTGGCCCAACAATCAGAAGCCGTAGGGTCCTCTAAGCTGCTGTCTAGCTCTCTGAAAATGAAAATAATTAATGCCCACTAAGCAGGAGAATGCTATGATGGCTAACGCTAAGAAGATGGCAAAAGTTTTTATGTTGCGATTTCCTCAGTTCATAACGTAATTATATCACCAAAATACGAGTTTCGGGGATATTATGGTTTCGCCCCACCTGCCGCCACATCCGCAGATTTTAGCCGTTTGGGTGATGACTCACAAAATACTTTACATTGGCTTCTCATTTTTAGCATATGGGTAGATATGGTAGAGAGGATGAACTGATTAGATTTTGGGCAAGTATGCACTTCTAGGTTTGCCACCAGGTGACGCTATATATAAAAAAAAATCTGTTTTTTAATCATATCTCTGGAACAATTGCTTACAGACCTCAAATTTGCCTCAGATTGTAGGTCTAGTGATGGGGAATCTCATAAAGGGGGCTTCAAGGATTGGGGAATTTCAAAGATATACCCCTTGCTGTCGGCGGCCAACAGCGAAGGCTGAGTTAAGAAATGGCAGTCAATAGAAACCATGGAGGTCAACTTGAGGTCTGAAAGACCAAGAAACTTCCCAAGAAAACTGCTCATCGGATTGCTATAAAGGTAAATCAAAACACCTATTTGACAACAAAAGACCTTCAGCAAGATATAGCGCACTATGGAGTCATGGTGCACTGCCTTACGGTTCAGCGACACTTGCTCAAATATGACCTTCATGGAAGAGTCATGAGAAGGAAACCTTTCCTGCATATTCGCCATGAAATTCAGTATCAGAAGGTTGCTAAGGAATATTTCAACAAGACTGATGCATGTAGGAAACAAGTCCTGTGGACTGATGAAGTTAAAATAGGACTCTCTGGCTGCAATGAGCAGAGGTATGTTTGGAGAAAAAAGGATGCAGAATTTCATGAAAAGAACACCTCTCTATCTATTGAGCACGTGGTTAGATCGATCCTGTTTTGGACCTGTGTTGCAGCCAGTGGCACTGGGAACATGTCACTGGTCGAAGTGAGAACGGACTCATTTAAATTGCAGGAAATTCTGGAAGTCTACATCACCATCTAAAAAAGCTAAAGATGAAAAGTGGATGGCTTCCACAACAGGATAATGATCCTAAATACCCCTCAAAGTCCGCAACTGACTACCTCGAGGTGCGATTTGAAGGTTTCACCATAGCCCTCAAAGGTCTCCTACCTCAAAATCATCGAAAATCTGTGGATTGACCTCAGAAGAGCAGTGCATGCAAGGCAGCCAGAGAATCTCACACAACTGGAGGCCTTTGGAAAAGAATAATGAGCCTAAACCAGAATACACAAACTCTTAGGTGGCACCAAAAAGTGTTTACAGGCTGTGATACTTGCCAAGGGGAGTGTAACTTAGAACTGACCATGCAGGGTACCCAAACCTTTGCTTTGGACCGTTTTCCTTTTTTGCCATTTTGAAAACCGTAAAAGGATGGAAATTATGAAGTAATCTTGCTTAAACTATAAAGGAGATGTGTCCTCTTTAACTTTATGCCTTTTAGAGAGCAGTCATCTTTTACTTGCTTAGCTATTAACAGTAACAGAAATTTTGATTTGGGGTGCCCAAACTTTTGCATACAACTGTGTTATCAGGTTCATGTTGTGATATTGGAATAACACAGCTATTAGGCCATCTACTCATTAAACTTTTTTTTTTTTGGCTAAATGGAACCCTCTGATCTCCAGGTGACTGTAGTTGGATTTATTCTTGCACTCAAGAAACACTTAAATGTAAGCTACTAGTCCTGCACTAAGCTTCTAGGGCTGATGAGCAGTTTTAGAACAGGCATAAACCTAATTCTGATGACCTGTATTTTTATCTTGAATATTATTAGCCACAAAACTTTCCAGGACAGTTGTGTGCATATTGGAAAGGTTAGCTGGTGCAGCCAGTGTAGTGTCAGTTCCACTTTTATGCATCAAATGGCAGCACTGATGGTCTAAATACACTGCTCAAAAAAATAAAGGGAACACTAACATAAAATCCTAGATCTGAATGAATGACATTCTTATTAAATACTTTTTTCTTTACATAGTTGAATGTGCTGTGTTGTGGTCCCAATTTATAACGGCAAATTGGACAGCAAGGGATGACAGACAAAATTTTAAAACTTGAACAGATTTAATAAAATAAAGCACTGACCAAAATTGATAAAATAAAAAAAAATATGAGATGGTTACAGAGATGGGCGTTGCTTTGTGCGATGTTCTGGGACAGGGAAATGCTCCAACACAGGCAAAAATCTGCAAAAAGTCCCAGAGAATAAAAGGGGGTCTCGAGGGTGGGAGGGGGCTGCAGGGGGGTGTATAGGGAGAGCAGTTGAGAGAGTAAAGTAGTAGGAGAAATTGCAAGGAGAAGGATACATTTGACCAGACCTGTCACTCTTCAAGACCTGTGAAGTTTTTTGTAGATTTTTGCCTGTGTTGGAGCATTTTCCTCACCCGGAACATCACCAAGCAACCCCATCTCTAGGGACTGTAAATATTTTTTTTTTTTTGTATATTATCAATCTTGGTCAGTAGTATGAATTTTAGGTTAGTGTTGGTCTTTGTTGAATTAAATCTGTTTTAGTTTTAAAATTTTGTCTGTCATCCCTTGCTGTCTTATACACTGCCCGGCCAAAAAAAAAGTCGCACACTGAAATATTTAGTTGGAACCCCTGTAGCTTTGAATACAGTGCATATTCTTCTTGTCATTGTTTTAACATCTATATGCAATGCCAGAACATTTATTTTAGATCAGAAATGCCATAATTTTGGCCGAGATCTTGTCTTCTCGACATAATGGTTGAACCACTGTGGTCTTTCTTGAGCACATCACAATAACTTTTAATGTGTTTAAGGTCAGGATTTTGTGGTGGCAAATTTGTTTGTGAAAATGATTCCTCATACTTGTTTTTGTCATTCATGGTTTTCTTTGCTAAATACAGGCCAATAATTTGCCCGTTCTGAAATATTTTAACATCTTTTCCACCATCAGGGGATGTGTCTTCCAACATGATTTTTTAAGAAATGAGTAGCGACGTGCTTCATCAGTCAGGGTAAAATGATTATTGCCAGCTGAAACGTATTAATAACCACAATAATGATCCAATTATAGAATTTGTTTGTTAATTTCCAAATGGTGACTTTTTTTTTGGCCGGGCAGTGTATGTCATAGCAAATTGGGGCCATTACAATGGACAATGCAGTTAGTGTAGAGTTCTGTTCAGGGGCATCACTAGACCTAATACTGTACTGGGGCACAAACAACGCGAGCGCGCAAAAAATTTTTAGCACTTATTCATCATAAAAAAGCATAAATAGTGCTTCAAATTAAACATTCATGTCAGATTATCTTGTTGTCTCATAACCAAAGTACTTGAACGCGATTCTCTGTTCAAACAGAACCCATGTTTTAACGTGAAATGGCTCATATATGCTCATCAAACATCGATAGCAATCTCAAGGAATCGAGTTGAAAGTGCTATGCTAACCATTATGAATCAATGTTATGCCTATAATGAGCCAGTTAGCTATAAGGCAGCAGCTAACGTCTGCACTAGGCTACTTCAATTTACAGCCAGAGCTAGCTGGCAAGACGGCAGCTGAAAGTTTAAGCAAAGTTGTGACATTTAAATTCCCATGGAAATGGCGACACAGAGGAGAAAACGAACAATAAGGACAGGCAGTTGCCCAGCACTAACCTGAAGACAGGTGGAAAGAATGACGGCGAGAGCAGTCAGCACTGACAGACACCGCTGTGTGCGTGACCTTGTATTCTGAAGTGAGCACTAGCCGATTCACAGCCAAAGCCACGTGAATATTAAGTAGCCACATGCCATTGTGTACTATACGGAGTGAAGTGAATAAAGTAGCAATGAGTTACAGTTATCATATTAAGTAGTTGTGTGCCTATGCACTTTCTGTTACAGTAGATTCTCTTACTGTAGATTATGTGGACATGTAGACTTAAAACATGATTTTTTCTTTTTTTAAATCCCTTGGGGAAAATTATACTGAGGCACTGCGAACCAATACTGGGGCACGTTCCCCAGTAAAATATGTCTGGTTCCGCCGATGGTCCTGTTGTAATACCCAGTGATAAGCACTGCTAAAGAACTGTTGTCAGGGGCTGAATTTTTCTACAATTTACTTTTTTTGGCTTAACATGTATCTCAGGCTTTCTTTGTTGAGCTTTATCCACATTTTCATGGGAGTTAAGTTTGACCTGCAGGTTTTTTGACTTTCAAATTGTGCAAAATTGGCTATTTTGGAGTAAGAATCAGGGTTTACTTTATTTCTTTATTTCCTTCATTTAATTTTATTTGAAAGCCTATCTTATTTTTACATTTTTACACTCGGTTCGGCTGTAAGCTTTTCACATTTTTCTGGAGAAAAATGGATACAAATGAAGTATAGGTCATAAAAGATAAATGTACTTCTGAATCCGGAAGGTTGTAATATTTCAGCGAATGATAATGAAATGGTTTTGTTTTCCAGGCTGAAGCACTTGTACAGTACTTGGAGGAACCCCTAACACAAGTGGCTGCTTCATAGGAGACCATTTTTATTCTGCAACATTGACAATGGAATTTTCTCCTTGAATATCGTTGAGGAAATCAAGTTGAAGTGGTGTCATAGACTACTAAGCACTTTTTCCCCTTTGAAACGGAATGTCTCAGTGCTTTAAAATCAAGGCACTCCTGGAGTATTAACTTCTGAATATGATCTACGACTTGCTGGATATGTCATATTGTACTCTTGTCAAATGCTGTCATCAAAGTAAAAATCTGAAATCCAGGAACATTCAGGCTTTCATCATGCAGATGGCTTTACAAAACGTAAACCCCTCAATGCTCATTCTTCCTTGTCTTGCAAGTGTCTGATATTTATTCATGGCTTGATTTTCCCACTAATGAATGCTATGACTTTGTCTTTAGATTGTGTTTACTAAGCATTTAAGAATCTGTGTATCTTGCTGGTGCTGGAACAAAAGTAAAACATCCAGCTCTTGCTAATTATAAACCTGTTTTACTGAGTATTGATGGCTGTCTTGCATGTTTGAAGGCAGGGATGGGCAGTTGAAGTCCTTCTGGTTTCAGTGTTGCCATCAGTCTGAATGATACAATGAAATGAATAAGGAAGATGGAGAAAACTAGCAAGACCTGCTGATGCCCTTTTTACCCATCCCTCCTTTTGCGTGAGAAATGCTCGTAGTGTCACCCTTTCCCATTCTATTTGTAAAGTTTGAGCTGCGAACACCGCTTACCAGCGGATCATTGTAGCTTTTATGAGCAGTGACTTTAATATGAATTGTGAATGTAATGCGATCATGGAGTTCTGTGATTAAAAATGTTTCTTGATTACAAACCATGTGCACTTCGGGTTTTTTTTTTTTTTTTTTAATTCCCTTGAGTATGTTTTTTTTTTTTTTTTTTTTAAGGTAAGAAAGGAAACAATTTTCAAATAAGAATACAGGCTGAAGGTTCAGAAGAAATAATGTAAGTGTTTAAGTGTGGCCCCTTGACAGTCTTATGCCTCACTGGCAATCATTAAATGCCTTCTTAATACCTCTGATGCCTGCTGAGGTAGACCTTTGAATCATATATACTACAGACAGTTGTAACTCAAAGACAATAGAAATTCTATCTGAAGCTGCTTCTGTATTGTCTTTGAGATGCATCAAGATGATTTCCATTGTGGCAGTTATCAAAGCTACAGAGGTACTGTGAGAATGATGCTACTCAGAAGAGATGCTCTTTTTTGATCATTAGTTGGAATTTCATTAATCACATGTCTGGAGGGAGCACGGTGTGGAATGGTAATGAATCGCTGTCTGAGTGAAGGGATGGGATTGGCTCACAGGGATGGATCATAGATTTGCAGGAGCAAGGAAATGGAGTACAGAAACACGTCCTCAGTCTGCTGCACCTGCAGTAGTTTTACCTGTTCGACCTGCCTCTGCCTCTCTCGGAGACACACCTCCGAACTTCTGTCACACTTGAGAGCTGAATGCCTTGCTTAACAGCAGTATTTGCTCGTTTCATTCCCATATACTTGATGTAAGAAAGTGAGGACGTCAAATAAGCATTAATGTTTGTTTGCCTACCGCGTGAGAGACGTCTTGAGATTTTTTTGGAAGTGAAAGTGACTTGCGGTGTCCTGTTTTTTTGTTTTTTTTTTCTTCTCTGAGTCAAGTCCAGCCTGAAGGGCTGTGCCCTGACTCAGACTGACGGCTGAGAGAGCAACCATTGAACGGACTCAACATGAAAACCGACGAGTCTTATAACTTTGTATTTAAAGGTAAGTAATGTTAAACTGATCAAAATTAATTCTTAATCATTGCTTGATTTTCATCACTAAAATATACTGGCATACTTGAACTCATTAAACTCTCTTTTCATGTGGATGTCCCCACTCAATCAGAGCTGTGGGCATGCAGTTAGGTCACATTTCATTTGTTGTTTGATCACATGTCCAGGATCATTTTTGTGCACTGACAACAATTGCTATCAGATTGTCCCATGGTGAAATTTTTTCTAAAAGAAAGTCAGTGAACCCTGCATGCATGCTTTTGGACTGCGGGAAGAATCCAGTGAACCTCTGGGAACTCCAAGCAAACGGAGACCGCACATAAAACTACACTGGGAAATGCCCAGGCCGGATTCAAACCAAAAAATAACTTTATTTACATAGCACTTTTCCAGCAGGAGCACAAAGTGCTTTACACAGAGTAAAACAAACAGAAGTAAGGGTACAAGAGGAGTAAAACGATGAAAAAATAAAAATAAAACAAAAATAAAAAGCTATTTTATTTATTATTATTTTTAAGACCCACGAAAAGCCTGCTGATAAAGATGTGTTTTAAGACGTGTTTTAAAAATGGACACTGATTCAGGTGATCTGATGCTCGGTGGTAGACTATTCCTGAGTCTAGGGGCCTTTACTGCATAGGCACGGTTCCCCTTGCGTTTTAACCTAGACTCTGGAACAGCCAGAAGACCCTGGCCAGCAGATCTGAGAGGCCTCGGTGTTTCATAGGGATTCAACAGCTCTGTAATATATTCAGGTGCAAGACCATGTAGTGCTTTGTATGTGATTAATAAAATTTTAAAACAAATTCTAAAATTTACGGGTAACCAGTGTAGTGAGGCCAGCACCGGGGTGATATGGGACATAGCTGCTGTCCTTGTCAGAAGTCGGGCAGCTGTGTTCAGTACTAGCTGAAGGCAAAACCATGTCCTATGGTTGAGGCATGAAAACAGGGCATTACAGTAGTCCAAGCGAGATGAAATGGAAGCATGTATTATACGCTCAGTGTCCTTAAACGACAAGGCTGTTTCGCAATGTTTCTCAGTTGGTAAAAGCATGACTGAACTAGTTTTTTAATGTGGTGTTCAAGGTTTAAATTTGAGTCAAATAAAACTCTCAAATTTCTTGAAACGGTTAGATTGAATTTGTTTTAAAGACTGCTCCGAGCCAATGATACGGACCTCTGTTTTCTAAGAATTTAACTGGAGATAGTTGTTGGACATCCAAGATTAAAGGTCATTGATACAGGCATGCAAAAGAGCCAGCTTATCAACATTATCAGGCTTACATGAGAGGTAATTAACTAATAATCAAAAAATGCCTTGCTTTGCGGCAATAGTGCTACCCTAGTGAATCAATGGCAGTAGTAATGCAGTTTCCTGTTTCATTTTGGTGCATCAATTTGTATATTAAATATATTCACTCCATCCTGATTTGTAATTTCAGAGCAGAGCTTTCTATTGCACAGTACTAGGTGTGCTCCTCATGCGGCCATTTAATATTTCCTTTAGATTTATACTTTTAATTGCTGATCAGGAGAAATCATCAAAAACATAGAAACATTTCATAATTTTCTATAGCTTTTCCCACTTTATGTACTTAATGTGCAAGAACAGGACCATTACATTGGGGACAACATTTGTGTAATTCCCATGCATTTGTGTGGAAATGAGGTCAGACTACAAGTCAGTGCAATGAATCAATAATATGCTGAGGCAGTTTTGTAGTTTGAGTTGGAGAACAAGAATTCTCTGCTAAATTTGCCCCAAGGATAAAGGTGGGGCTAAATTATTTGTCAGTAATTGGTCGTGTATATGCTGTTTAGCATATATTTATCCTCTGGAATCTTTGTTTGTATTAGCTTTAGTCATGAAGGTATAAGTCAAGTCACAAATTTTTTAAAGGCATCTCAAATGATTGATAGCTTAGTAAGAACCTCGTAACTTGCAGCCTGTCTTATATTTCAATCATAGAACAACGTCTGAATGAGCAGCTTCAGAGAAGAATGCACACTTATACACACTTCTTGAATAATTTTATCTCATGATGCAATATATTCCTGAAGCTTTCCTACAATGTAGTTTATAAAAGAGAATGTGCAATGTTCCAGGAGAAAATGCTGAGCCTACACAGTGTTTTATAATCAATTGTTTGTTGCTTCACAAATAAGAATTGTATAGCAAATTGGTTGCAAATGACACATTTTCCACAAACCCAAATATGAAGTTGATGGAGTTTATTCTAGCCTTGGTCACAGTCATTCACAAACTGCTGGACTCAGTTATGGATCCCCACCTACCGTTCATGAGCATTGCTGAAGATATCTGACTTTACTGGAAAAAAAATAATTACCAGGGCATCTCAATAAGACTGCCCAAAGTAAAACACCGGAGCACTATCATCTGCACGTTTTAATTGTCATAGAACAGGGTGTGTGTCCACACCCTGGACACACACACCCTGTTCTCTGACAATAAAAAAAGTGCAGATAGTAGTGCTCCCGTGTTTTACTTTGGGTAGTCTTATTGAGATGCCCTGGTAATTATTTATTTGCCCATACTGTCCGTTACTGTTGAGCATCAGCAGATCCTCATTTTTGAAACTTTGGCTGAGGTGCATTGGACTTCATTCTTGTGCTTGATATCTGACTTTACTCTTTGTCTCTCCTCATTCAGTCGTTCTAATTGGAGAATCTGGTGTGGGCAAGAGCAATTTACTGTCCCGCTTCACCAAGAACGAGTTCAATCATGACAGTCGCACCACCATCGGGGTGGAGTTCAGCACACGCACTGTGCAACTGGGATCCGCCAATATCAAGGCCCAAATCTGGGACACCGCTGGGCTGGAGCGGTACCGGGCCATCACCTCAGCGTAAGTACCTCCATTTTCGATCAAATTCAATGGTACTTTGGGTCTCAGACTCTGGTGAGAAAAAGAGACTGCATACTGTATTAGTAGCAACACAATACTTCATATATTAAGCTCAAATGTAAGCGGAAATAATACTTCATTTAAATGGTGTTTTTAATTCAAAACCTCCTTCAGTAATGATGTCATTTTCATTCGCACCCCTGGCTTAACACTTTTCATAAACAACCCGTTCTGTGAAGAAATTCATGTATTATTGTGGTCATTATCCTGCTGGAAAATCAACTTACGACCAGTTCGATGCTTCCTAGCTTGGATTCGGTTTCCTGTCAAAATGTTAAATTACTTTGATTACTTTACTCACGCCCTGATGAAGACTGCATAGATCAAACATGTTGGCTTTTTTAACTGTTTGGCCATGATATAATAATAATTCTTTTTATCCTTTTTGCTTCTTTTTGATCTAATTGTAACAAAATGAGATCTTCCATTTACACTGTGTTCCATCTTCATTTACTCTGACTCAGTGACATATATAGTGATTTTTACACCAGGTATGAAATTCCAAATGGTTTTACCTTTATTATGATACCAAGATTATTCAAATGGACCAAGCAGTCGCAGAGATATACTCATTTCATTTTGGGCTTGCCATTTTCAAAAAAGAGGGTCAGGGCTTAAGGAGTTAATTATGTGCCAAATGTTCTCAATCAGTGAAAGATCAGGACTGCAGGCAGGCCAGTTCAGCACACGGACTCTTCTACTATGAAGCCATGCTGTTGTAATAGCTGCAGTACGTGGTTTTGCATTGTCCTGCTGAAATACACAAGGCCTTCCCTGGAATAGAAGTCATCTGGAGTGGAGCATATGTTGCTCTAAAACCTTTATATACCTTTCAGCATTCATGATGCTTTTTAAAACATGCAAATGTCCCATACCATATGCACTAATGCATCCCCATACCATCAGAGATGCTGGCTTTTGAATTGAACGCTAATAACAGGAGGGGTCTTTCTCCTCCTCAGCCTGTAGGACATGACGCCCATGATTTCCAACAAGAATGTCAAATTTGGACTTGTCTGACCACAGGACACTTTGCCACTTTGCTACAATCCGTTTTAAATGAGACTTGGCCCACAGAAGACGGCGGCGCTTCTGGATCATGCTCAACAATGGCTTCCTTTTTGCATGATAGAGTTTTAGGTGGCATCTGTGGATGGCACAGCAGACTGTGTTTACAGACAGTGGTTTCTTGAAGTATTCCTGGGCCCATTTAGTAATGTCAATGGGGTCATTCCATATGAAATCACCCAAAATGGGGAGTGCTCCCAGCTTGATGGTTTCAGAATTGCTTCGTTTGGTGATATTTTGTTGCCCGTGATGAGCCAATGAAATCGCAGGTGGTTTCAAGTCGATATCTCGTACCGTTCTCATTTTATGGGCCCCCGAAAAAGGGAGCATGGCCCACGTTAACCCTCTGGTCACTGTTTGTGACCATTTTCAAAGGGTTATAACCGATGAACTAATAAGGATACAAACTTCATTCTTTCAGGATATGTTTATTCTGTCTGATAGTCTGCCACAAAACTTTAACAATAGTGTTTAACCCTTTTTGCTTTGTAATTAACCCCTAAACATTGAAATTTGGTGCCAAACATGTCGATTTCAAATGAAGTATTATGCCAGTATCCTTAGAATGTCCCCTTTGCCATTTAGGTTGTTGATAGTATACCTGATGGAGTTTCAAATTAAGGTAAAAACATCTTTCTATCTTCATACAATTTGGAGAAACATTAACCCCTTTTCAGCTAATTACTGAAACGGTGCACTTTTTGACCCTCATTTTGACCATGTGGGCCTGTTTTGATTTTCAAAAAAGTTGGCCTCAAATGAAAGCTTATTCAAAGAACTTCAAAATGCAACACAATCAAACTTGGAACAAATACTACTTGGAAAAATAAGAACCCCTTTAAGGGCTATTTGCACATTGGCACAACTACTCTCAGTGTATGTAAATGTACAATAATGTACAGGAAATACTGAACTCCACTGATTTATTTCTACTTTCAGTTGCATGCTCTTTGATCGTTTGCAGCCTATATCATTTTCTTGTATTTGTTTTCCCAGAAATTTCAAGATAATTTGATTGAATAGGCAGAATTGTTGCTAATGTGGATGAAACCCTTCAAACCGTACCTGCCCCTTCATGCCCTTTATTTGCGAAAAGGACAATCCTGTGGAGCTAAAATATTGTAACCCTGGTTGATTTGTTGCCTGCTTATATGATGGCCAGTGGTGGTTGGCCAATATCTTAGAGCAATCCCTTGAAAACGAGGATGTTAAAGTATCTTTTATGCATCCAAATGGCCCTGCACCACAATTCTCTTGGCCACAAAGGCAGGATCTTTGTTGGGTACCACTGAATCATATCATGTTGGTTGATGCTCCTTGCATGAGTGGCAAGGGCAGGAATTATATAATCGCCAAGAAAGAGCTGGACCGAATCTCAGTGTGGTTTGAAAAATTGGATTTAGCAAAATAATATGCATTAACATTTGTATCATGTTTGCCATATCTGCCTTTCTTCTCAACGTTTCCCTGTCCATTTATGTACATTTACCTGTACACTGAGAGTAGTTGTGCCGATGTGCAAATAACACTAAAAAGGGGTCTTGTTTTCCCAAGTAGGAGAATTTGTTCCAAGTTGGATTTTGTTGCATTTTGTCGTACTTTGTATAAGCTTTCATTTGAGTCCAACTTTTGGAAAATCAAAACAGGCCCACATGGTCAAAATGAGGGTCAAAAAGTGCACCGTTTCGGTAATTAGCTGAAAAGGGGTTATTGTTTCTCCAAATTGGATGAAGATAGAAAGATGATTTTACCTTCATTTGAAACTCCGTCAGGTGAACTATCAACAATGTAAATGGCAAAGGGGACATTCTAAGGACACTTGCATAATATTTCATTTGAAATCGACATGTTTGGCACCAAGTTTCAATGTTTAGGGGCTAATTGCAAAGCACTCAAAGGGTTAATCACTATATTAAAAGGTTTGTTGCAGACTATTAAACAGAACTAGGGCTGTCAGAACAATTAATCGCGATTAATTTAAGGGCAATAAAAGTAACTGCCACTATGAGGCAGACAGACGTGATTGCTTATTACCTTTTCTATGACACATACTAAATGCGGTCATTTGAAATGCTTCCGGTAAGAAAACTTTGAAGTCCAATAATTACCAGCCAGGTTGGACAGCCTCCATCGCCTTGGCATAATTAGCTCACCTTAATTCAATTCCTGGGTACTTGTCTTTGCCTGACTTGCAATCAAGCCATTTATTCAGCCAACTGACTTATCAAAACCAAATGTAGCCTATAATGATTAAGAAGAGAGAATGAGAACCAGACAGACCTAACCAGGCTGCCGTGTTATATTAAAAGATTTTCAAATTCGTTAACAATTTACATGTCACGTTCTATACGCTTAAACAAAATGTTTTCCACCTTCACTGTTGGTTATTTAGATGCCCAAAAGTAAATAAAATCAAGTGCTATGAGTTACATTATTTTAAATTACTTTCGTTCAAATTTCTAATAAAAAATGCCTCAAATTTGCGGCAACGATTCGCCTGAACGTTAATTGCCAAATCTTCGGTGCATTTGACTATTGCCTGCAATGCAAACGTATTCTCTCTCACATTTATGTTCGGTATGCTTCACAAAATGTTTTCCAGTTCACGTAGCCTATATTTTTAAGCTCTTAAAACCAGGGCCATCTTTGAATAACTTCATTTTTTTAGAAATATCTTTAATAATGCATACAAAATTCCTTGATGAAAGGTGGAATTCAGAGGTCTGCTATTTATTCAGATTATTGAAATTTTTTCAATCAAACACGGCAACCTGGTTAGGTCCGTCTGCTTCTCATTATCACTTCTTAATCATTATAGGCCACATTTTGATTTTGATTTGTCTGTTGGCTGAATAAATGGCTTGATTGCAAGTCAGGCAAAGTACGCGGGAAATGATTTAAGGTGAGCTAAATTATGCCAAGGCGATGGAGGCTGTCCAACCTGGCAGGTAATTAGTGGACTTCAAATCACAGTATTCTTCCCGGAAGCATTTCAAATGACCGCATTAGGTATGTGTCATAGAAAAGGTAATAAGCGATCACGTCTGTTTGCCTCATAGTGGCAGTTACTTTTATTGCGCTTAAATTAATCGCAATTAAATAATTCTGACAGCCCTAGAATGAACATATCCTGAAAGAATGAAATTTGTATCCTTATTAGTTCATTGGTCATAACCCTTTGAAAATGGTCACAAACTGTGACCAGAGGGTTTACGTGGGCCACGCCCCCTTTTTCGGGGGCCCATAAAATGAGAACATCAACTTGAAACCACCTGCAATTTAATTTGCTCATCACAGGCAACAAAATATTACCAAATGAAGCATTTCTGAGACCATCAAGATGGGAGCTTGGGTGATTTCATATGGAATGACCCAATGACAGAATCATGCCGGTGAGTGATGCAGTGGCCTCCGAGGACCCGAAGATCACGGGCATCCAGTAGAAGTCTTCGGCCTTGTCCCTTATGCACAGAGATTTTCCAGTTTCTCTGAATCTTTTGATGATGTTATGCTCTGTCGATGATGAGACCTTCAAAGCCTTTGCAGGTTGAGGAACATTGTTTTGAAAGTATTCCACAATTTTTTTACGCAAGCCTTCACAGGTTGGAGAGTCTCTGTCCATCTTTACTTCTGAGAGACTCAGCGTCTCTAAGACATCCCTCTTATAGCCAGTCATGTTACACAACTGATGCCAGTTACCTTAATTACTTGCTAAATGTTCTTTCAGCTGATTATCTGAGTACAAATGAAAACGCACCACTCACGAAATCTGGAATAGCACCACGGATTGATATGTGAAGTATATACGTATGATGCATTTGAGATAAGGAATGATTTAAGAAGACATGTAAACATCATTCAATTTCATTCACGATAATGTTAATGCACGAGAGAGGTTTAACTGGTGTAGGGGTCAAACAGGAAAGTCAATAACGGGTGTGACCGCCATTTGCATTGACACATGCGGTGCATCGTTGTCGCATGGAGTTGATCAGTCTCTGGATAGTGGTTTGAGGGATAACATTCCACTCCTGAACAAGGGCAACCTCAAGTTCTCGGATGTTGTCCATCTGGCGTCGACGTGAAAGACGTCGTCCAATTTCATCCCATAAGTGCTCGATAGGGGAGAGGTCGGGTGACAGAGCTGGCCACTGAAGCACGGGGATGTTCAGCTGTGCAAGGTACTGCATGGACACCCTTGCAGTGTGTGCCCTAGCGCTGTCCTTTTGGAACGTGTGGACATCGTGGTGTTGGTTGAAGAACGGCACAACATGGTTCTGCAGCACCTGGTCCCGGTAGTAGACGCCGTTCACCCTTCCTCTGCAGATATGGAGAGGGGTTCTGTGACGGTAGCTTATTCCACCCCACACCATAACGCTGCCACCACCCCAACGGTCCGTTTGAACGACACAATCGGCGTTATAACGTTCACCACGTCTCCACCAAACACGTATACGGCCATCTGCGTTCCTTAAGTGAAATCGTGACTCGTCAGAGAAGATGACACCGTGCCATTGTCGTAATCGCCAATTCTGGTGCCTGTTTGCTCACTGTAGACGCTGGTTTCGGTGACGATCCGTCAATATCGGGCTGAAATAAGGACGTCGTGCACGCAGGCCTGCAGCTCGCAGACGGTTCCGTACGGTGTTGGGGTGAATGAATCCACGTCGTCCTTGGACTTGAGCAGCCGTTCTTGTCGCTGGTAGTGTTCGGTCTTGGACATGATCCCATACGATCTGACGGTCCTGACGTGCCGTTGTCACACGTTGTTGACCCGGTCGAGGACGGTCCCGAGTGCTCCCCGTTTGCAGAAACCTTTGATGGAGTCTTGCGATCGTTGTGTGTGCGCAGTGTAGTCGTCTGGCAATTTCCCTGGTGCTGGCGCCAATTTGAAGCATGCCACGTTCCCGTTCAGGGGCTGTAAGTCGCGGCATAGTGTCGATGTTTCACAAGTGTCAGTGAAGAAGTGAAATTTTATTTGGATTCACATGCTTTTAAAGGAAATGCGTGCACAAAATCAGAGTGAAATTCATTTTTCCCGTGGTGTGCGTGCAAGATGTTGCGTTTTCGCAAAAAATTGCCTAGCGTTACAGTTAACTTGAAATTCTCGCATTTCTTGCACCTGGCATGTCGGCTGACGTCACTGTAGTGTTTTTGTTGCGTAAAAATTATATTGAAGTTCATTTGAACTTAAATATTGACTTTTTTCAAGTGGTGCGTTTTCATTTGTACTCAGTATATTAATTGCTTTTTCAGCCCTTTTTTGCCTGTGTACAAACTTTTTTTAGTCCTGTTGCAGCCAGAATATTTGAAATATGCTAATTTTTTTTTTTTTTTTAAATGTGAAATGTCTCCGTTTTGACATTTGAAATGTTATCTATTTTCTATTGTAAATAACATATTGGCTCATCTGAAAGTCGTTGCATTTTGATTTTATTCACAATTTACACTTTGTCCGAACTATTTTGGAATTGAGGTTATAATTTGTTTTAAAAAAATTAACTATTAAAAAATTTATACAATCACTTTCACCAATAAAGACAAAATTAAACTAATAAAAACATAAAAATAATAAAATGAAACTGTGGCATTAAAAACCAAAAAATGGATACGTACACTAAACCACATGAAAATGTGATGCTCTGTCATCCCCACCCCACTCTGCTTCTAACTGGCAAATTATCTAAAATTTACACAGCAATCAGGTGATAGATGTGATAAGTATCACTTTCTAAAATGAACTAATACATTTGGTAAATTTCATTTGGCCTGTCTACATTCAATTGTTAGATTGGTGTTATTAACTACACTTAATTTGTCATTGTAATGCGGTTTGACTCAACTCAAGTGAATTTTAAAGGAGGAAATTAAATCCCGGACTAAGAAATAATTATTTTTCATAAAATCACCTGTTCCACAATTACTGGCACCCCTAACAATTCCTAGGAAATAAATGTAATTGAAGTAGTTCTTTCATTTCTACAGTAGTTTACAAAGTTGATCAGAGTATCTAGGAACATTTCATTAGTAATTCATCACTTCCTGTTTCCCTGGGGTATAAATATGACGTGACACAGAGGCCATTTCTCTTATCCACTCTTAAACTTGGGGAAGACAAAGGAACACACCATTCAAGTAAGGCTGATGTGTGTCGATCTTCATAAGTCAGGCAATGGCTACAAGAAAATAGCCACTTGCCTGCACCTACCCATATCTACTGTCAGAGGAATCATTAAGAAGTTTAAAACTACTGGAACAGTGGTAAACAAGCCTGTACGAGGACGCAAGGTTATTTTGCCACCACGCACAGTGAGGAGGATGGTAAGAGAAATAAAAAGTTCTCTAAAGCTCGCTGTTAAAGAATTGCATGGTAGCATCTTGGGGTCACAAAGTCTCCAAAACAACCATCAGCCGCTATCTACATGCCAACAAGCTGTTTGGGAGGCCTTCACGGAAAAACCTTTTCTCACTCACAGTCATAAATACAAACGGCTGGAGTTCACTAAGGTGTATTAGGACTTGAACTGGGACCGTGTGCTTTGGTCAGATGAGACCAAGATAGAGCTTTTTGGCAACAAACACTCTAAGTGGGTCTGGCGGAACACAAAAGATGAGTATGCAGCAAAGCACCTCATGCCCACTGTAAAGGATGGGGGAGGATTGGTGATGCTGTGGGCCTGTTTCTCATCCAGAGGCCCTGGGAACCTTGTTAGGGTGCATGGCATCATGAACGCTTTGAAATACCAGGACATTTTAAATCAAAATCTGGTGGCCTCTGCCTGAAAGCTGAAGATGGATCATCACTGGGTCTTTCAGCAAGATAATGATCCTAAACATCCCAAATCTACTCAGAAATGGTTCTCCAGACACGGAATCAAGCACCTCCCATGGCCATCTCAGTCCCTAGACAGCAACCCCATTAAAAACCTGTGGAGTGAGCTGAAGAGGAGAGTGCAGAGGAGAGGACCCAGGTCACTGGATGATTTAGAGAGATTGTGTGAAGAGGATAGGTCGAAGATCCCTCTTTCTGTATTCTCCCATCTTGTGAAACATTATAGGAGAAGATTAGATGCTGTTTTGTTGGCAAAGGGGGGTTGTACAAAGTATTAACATCAGGGGTGCTAATAATTGTGGCACACATTATTTGAAGTAAAATAATTATTTCTTAATGTGGGATTTTTCCCACGGAATAAATGCACTTGAATTAAAGGTTGGATTTTCCTCTTTTTTTCATTGTGGTCCTATATTATTGAGAAAAAAAACTGAATTTATTAGAAGCTAAAGAACACATCTTAACCAGGGGTGCCAATAATTATTGAGGGCACTGTGTGTGTGTATATATATATATATATATATATATATATATATATATATATATATATATATATATATATAAAGTACAATATTTTGCTTAAATACTCAATGATCTTTGTGTAACTTATGCATGTAGCCTGTCAGTGATATTCTGCCAGGCCTCCTCCCTCGCCATGTTGATGGCAGCAGTGGTCTCTTTGCTTGTGATAATTTCCTGATAATCCTCATAAAACTCCATAAGAGGGTTTGCTCTGCTGAGGAGAATGCTTCCGCTGGTTCCCATCTTGCTCTGAACCCTTTTTTCGGCACTCGATTAGTGTGGGCTTTCTATTTTCCCCGGGCATGTGCAGGGCCTGTGGTTTAACAGGTGAGGCTTGAATTAGCAAATTAGCTGGCTGATTTCACTTGATGGAAAGGGTCAGGGCTAGATTGGGAGTTGGTAACAATTCAAGCCTCCAGATTATGCCTAAGTTTGGATGTTCTCAGCTATGTTGATGGAATATCCCCCTGGACCTCTGGCAGCCAAACACATGAAAAACATCAATGACCCCTCTCTGTCTTATATTGCGGTGGTTTTAAAGAGTTGTTGACCCCAACGTGCAACCAACTGCAACAATTCTTGAGCCCTGGTCCTTGGTTCTTTGTCTTCTTCATTAGCTACCTCATCGTCTGCATGAACAACATGCGCGCGTGATGCTTACAGCCTTTCAGCATGTTTTCAGTTTTTTTTTTTACTATTACATCTACTGTGTAAAGTGGTGTCATCAACCATTTATGTATTTTCATTACCTTCTGTCTCATCATGAAAGTTCGTTCCTTTCTTTCTTTTCAAACTGAGGGCTCAAGTAAAGAAAAATTCCCACATATGGTCTTCTCACTTGCAATTAATGTACATTTTCATTGTCAGTCAACTGACCTTCCTCAAAAATAGACAGTGTTGTTTATGTTTTATTGTGAATAAAATATGGGTTTATGAGATTTGCAAATCATTGCATTCTGTTTTTATTCATATTTTACATGTCCCAACTTCATTGGAATTGGGGTTTATGCATCAGAGAGTAGTGTCCATCATTTTCTTTTTATTTATTTACAAGTATAGATATAACCATATTTCTAAATTAAATTAACTTTTTTCCAATCAGTGAATTAAGTGGGCTTATTGGAGGAAATATGTGCAGAAAAAGCAAAACAGAAGTTCAGAACATCTACAACAATTTATGAGACTTTTCAGGTGTGAACTACCAGAAACCATATTGTTGCAGATGTTTAAAAAATAAATAAATAAATGATCAGTCTGGAGAAATGTTAATCACCAAAGGGTGTACAGTATATTTTACTAAATTCAAGATTTAGAGTTTTTTTACAAGTAAAAGGCATTTTAATACATAGTTTAAGTATTGCTAAAGAATGTCTGTATGTCTAAAATTTAGTTTCAAAAAACATTTTATGCAATTGTGTCAGCCTCTTTAATTTTTTTTTTTTCATTTGAATCTCAGCTAGCTCTCAATAAGGCTGTACAGGACCTATGGCATAATAAATACATGCCCCCGTTTGAATGATACCATTTCATTGTGTCTAACTGCAGCTACTACAGAGGTGCGATGGGTGCTCTGCTGGTCTATGACATTTCCAAGCAGCTAACGTATGAGAATATCGAGCGCTGGCTGAAGGAGCTGTATGAACATGCTGATTCTGACATTGTTGTCATGTTAGTGGGCAACAAGAGCGACCTGACTTCACTTCGAGCTGTACCTACCGAGGAGGCAAAGGAATTTGCAGGTGCCTTTCTGTGACTTACTGTGCCATATCCGTGATTCAATTAAAATGCATGTGTTTTATAGAATATGCGCATGTATATAGTACACTCTGAGCCTTTGTTCAAAAATGCATTTATTGTCAGTCTTGGATGAGATTGTTTCCATGAAACCATCCCAATATGTGAAGTCATCATCTGATTCTTGTTCTCCAAATGCAGAGAGCAAGAGTTTGTTATTCATTGAGACATCAGCCTTGGAATCCACGAACGTTGAGGCTGCCTTCACTAATGTCTTGGCAGGTAGTCTTGCTATTTATTCATTTGCCATGTTTGTTATATATATAATTATCGGTGTACACTCTTGGGCAGAAAACCCAAGCTTTAATTAGCAAATTATTACACTTAACAAACAAAGTAATATGCAATCTTCTAGGATTGATCAGGACCCTGCGATGCAGTATCTTTTTGCATATTAATTAGGTATGATGCCACGTTGCAAATCTAGCTACCTGGTAAAAGTAATGCCTAAATTATTCCTACCCAGCCAGCATAATTAGACATCTACAGTAGCTACAGAGCTACATGAAATATGCTCTGCTTAACCCCATGGTTTTCATGTAGCTCTGTAGCTAGCTAGCTGGGTACTGTAGATGCAAAATGAAGGTATGTGCAAGTAATGTTAGTGCAATACACTTCAACTGGGCCAGAAACACAAAACAAACAGCATTAGCATAACTATTGGTGAAAATGAGCCTTTCTTAAGCTTTGACTTGATCACTAATAATTTTATTAATGTGCTAGCTAGCTGGGTTTTCAAGCTAACTGACAGAAACAACATGCAGTCTGTCTTGATTGTATGGAGCCATGCAATGCAGTGTGTTTTTGCTTATTGATTTAGTATGATGCAACTTCACAGATTCAACCAAATATTAATCAGCTCATCTGCTACACTTTATCTGTTAAAGTGCTAAGTTAAAAGGTTATGGATAGTACCATTCTTGAGATATTGAGTATGAGACGGCTCACTCACTCACTCACTTCCATTATGGCCATATTAGCCTGCTATCGCAGGGATAGCATTGATCAGGAAATTAATGCAACCCCTCAAAGTCTGACTTTTTCGCTTAAGTTTTCCCTTTGGTAGATTTAATATCAGAAAAGCTTTTTTTCATATTGTTGGACTATACCACATAAATATGCTGTGTCTGCTGGCTGCAGCGCTTCACTGAAACTACACCACACTGATATTAGGAGAAATATTTAAACCAAGGATACCATGTTTTTATGGCTACAGCATCACGTTAAAAGGAACATATCTAGATCTTGTACACCATCATGCATGTCCCTGTAATTCAGCAGAACATATTAGGGATAATAGGAAACCTTGGGAGCTTCACTACAATTTAAAAGAGGCCTGAAGTTTCACAGTTTTGAATACAACAACTGCATCTTATGGACCCATTGGTGTGGGATTTTTTAAAGTGTTTAAATGTTGTGGTTAGCCTTGCTAACAACTGTTTTACAGAAAGGAGGGTCAATGTTTTTCCACCCAGTGTTGGCGGTTTCAAAGAGTGAATGAGTAGTTGAAAAATGTTTCCTGGTTAGTTTGTGCTCAATGTAAGACTAATTATTTTCTATGGAGGACAAATCTGGACAAATCTGGAAGGAGAATTCCACTGTGAAATTGACTTGGGGTGTGTTGAAACATGATAATGAGTACTAACTTTTGTCAAATACCCCACCTCTGTACGCACGCAACTTTTTGAAATAAATGGATTTTTAGCCGAAGCTCCCAACAGGCTTACAATGGTTGTAAATCGGGCATTGCGTTGCCATGCAAAGAAATCGCTATTTTTTCATCATTAATAAGACTCACTAATAAGTAGCTCCACACTTCATCAGTAGAATTCCGAGGGCCCTCACATTTAAAACGAGGCACTGAGAACTATTTAACTACAAAACCCAAAACCAGTGAAGTTGGCACGTTATGTAAATCGTAGATAAAAACAGAATACAATGATTTGCAAATCCTTTTCAACCTATATTCAATTGAATACACTGCAAAGACAAGATGTTTAATGTTCAAACTGAGAAACTTTATTTTTTTTTGCAAATAATCATTAACTTAGAATTTAAAGGCAGGGGCCTTTTTACCACTGTGTTACATCGCCTTTCCTTTTAACGACACTCAGTAAACGTTTGGGAACTGAGGAGAACAATTTTTGAAGCTTTTCAGGTGGAACTCTTTCCCATTCTTGCTTGATGTACAGCTTAAGTCGTTCAACAGTCCGGGGTCTCTGTTGTCGTATTTTACGTTTCATAATGAGCCACACATTTTCAATGGGAGACAGGTCTGGACTACAGGCAGGCCAGTCTAGTACCCGCACTCTTTTACTATGGGGCCATGCTGTTGTAACACGTGCAGAATGTGGCTTGGCATTGTCTTGCTGAAATAAGCAGGGGCGTCCATGAAAAAGACTTTGCTTGGATGGCAACATATGTTGCTCCAAAACCTATATGTACCTTTCAGCATTAATGGTGCCTTCACATATGTGTAAGTTGCCCATGCCTTGGGCACTAATACACCCCCATATCATTACAGATGCTGGCTTTTGAACTTTGCGCCTATAACAGTCCGGATGGTTCCTCTCCTCTTTGGTCCGGAGGACACCACATCCACAGTTTCCAAAAACAATTTGAATTGTGGACTCGTCTGTTTTCCACTTTGCATCAGTCCATCTTAGATGAGCTTGGGCCCAGCGAAGCCGGCAGCGTTTCTGGGTGCTGTTGATGAATGGCTTTCGCTTTGCATTGTAGAGTTTTAACTTGCACTTGCAGATGTAGCGACGAACTATAGTTACTGACAGTGGTTTTCTGAAGTGTTCCTGAGCCCATGTGGTGATGTCCTTTACACACTGATCTCGGTTTTTGATGCAGTACCACCTGAGGGATCGAAGGTCACGGGCATTCAATGTTGGTTTTCGGCCTTGTCGCTTACGTGCAGTGATTTCTCCAGATTCTCTGAACCTTTTGACGATATTACGGACCGTAGATGATGAAATCCCTAAATTTCTTGCAATAGCTCGTTGAGGAATGTTGTTTTTAAACTGTTCGACAATCAACTCTCTCATTTGTTCACTAAGTGGTGACCCTCGCCCCATCCTTGTCTGTGAATGACTGAGCATTTCAGGGAAGCTGCTTTTATACCCAATCATGGCACCCACCTGTTCCCAATTAGCCCGTTCACCTGTGGGATGTTCCAAATAAGTGTTTGATGAGCATTCCTCAACTCTCTGTCTTTTTTGCCACTCGTGCCAACTTTTTTGAAACATGTTGCAGGTATCAAATTCCAAATGAGCTAATATTTGCAAAAAATTACAAAGTTTACCTGTTCGAACATTAAGTAACTTGTCTTTGCAGTGTATTCAATTGAATGTAGGTTGAAAAGGATTTGCAAATCATTGTATTCTGTTTGTATTTACGATTTACACAACATGCCAACTTCACTGGTTTTGGGTTTATGAAAGACTATTTATGCAAACAATACCTCGATGTAGTTTCCAGTCGCCTCAATCTTTAAACTCACAATAAGTCGATTGACGAGCACGAACGAATAGATTATAATCTGTTCCCCTATCCTTCCTATTCGCTCGTGCTCGTCAATCGACTTATCGTTACTTTCAAGATGGAGGCGACGGGAAACTGCATGAAGGTACTGTTTGCATCAATAGTATTTTTTAATTAACTACCTGGGCTTTTTCAAAGTTCTCAGTGCCTCGTTTTAAATGTCAGGGCCCTTGGAATTCTACCGATGAAGTGTGGAGCTACTTTGAGCCTTGTTAATGATGAAAAAATAGTGATTTCTTTGCATGGCAACGCGATGCCCGATTCACAACCATTGTAAGCCTGTTGGGAGCTTTGGCTAAAAATTCATTTATTTTGAAAAGTTGCATGCGTACCGAGGTGGGGTATTCGACAATAGTTAGTACTCATTATCATGTTTCAATACACCCCAAGTCAATTTCACACCAGAATTCTCCTTTAATAGTGGTAGAGCTGACCATTTTATTTTTGCTCAGGAATGTACATGGAGTATATATCCTCAGTTTTAGGGCATTACCCTCTGTGGTTTAAAACATAATCAAATGATTTAATTTTGGAATTTCTGTGCATAAAGGGCACACAAGCCTAAAATAAATACCCGCGAACTCTGGTCATTTAGACGGTATTGCATTAAGAACCATCATTTATCTGATTTATCTCTTAAGTGATGTAACCACATTGTTGTAAGATTAGTTTGGCAAACCTTTGTTAGGTATTACAGTATGCAGATATATCCATAAATGCCACTGGAAACTTTTTGTGCAAAAAGGACGCCATCACGAGTAACAGTGTCCACAAGCGACGTTGACTTCTACGGGCTTGGGGGCACATGCTTTGTGGATGGCGCATTGCACAGTAGAAATATGTGTTGTGGTTAGACAAATCAGTATATTAGATCTTTTTAGGAAGACATGGATGTCATGTACTCCAGACTAAAGCAGAAATGTACCATCTAGTCTGTTATCGACAAAAAGTTCAAAAGCTATGCTTTGTCATGGTATTGGGCTGTGTTACTGCCCGGGGCAGGAGTAACTTACTCTTCTGTGAAGACACCCTTAATGCTGAAAAGTACTTTGAATTTAACACATCATCTCTGGGGACACCCATGTACATTTCAAAAATGCAATGCAAAACTGCATTCTGTGTCCAATAAAAGGGCATGGCTGTGTAAGAAGAGGATACAGGTGCTGGACTGGCCAGCATTTCAAATTTGTCCCCACAAAGGAACATATGGCACATTTTGAAACATAAAATGCAGCAATGAAGACTTTATACTGTTACAGACCGTAAAACTTGTTTGCATGAGGAACAGGACAGAATTGCCCCTGAAACACTTATTCACTTGTCTTTTTTTTATTCAATAAATATTTATGTGATGCAAAAAATGGCAATATTGCAAAGTGGAAAATACTTATCTAACCCAACTTTTATTATTTTTTTTCCAAGATTCAATATTGAGACACATTTTTAAATTTATTTTTTAATAAATGCAATTAACGTGGTTAAAGATCAAATAATATGATATTGTATCATTTTCAGTGTAATACCGGTCAAAAATATATCACAAATCTGTGCTATCAGTTATCATTCTAATTTAGCGTACTATCCGGACTTTTTCTGAGTTGGGGTGATATAATTTGTTCGTAAGTTCTAGTACTGCCCAGAATATCAAAGTGGAACTCTTGTTACTGCAATTCCCGTTTTGTCGTACCAACTCTGACTATTGGATTGTTTTCCCAGCAATCCACAAGAATTATAGCTGCAAAACGGTCAACCGTGGCTCCTTCAGTGCTGGGGTCCTGTCTGGCCTCACTCCTCAGCCTGGAGCAAACCAGGAAGAGAAAAGGGCCTGCTGCTAACAGCTGTGAAGGATAAACTCTGTGGATGGGCTTGGACAAGGGGATGCAGGGACACTGTGTATCCACTTTCATCGTATCCATTAATGAGTCACTCAGAAATACCCCATTCTTATTGAAAACAGAATGGGGAAAAGCATGACAGACAACATTGTAGATATTGATTATTTAATACATACTATAACCCAACAAACAATATACATTCTCCTTGTATTTCCGTTGAAATATCATATGTATCTAAATAACATAATATATTCTCTCTGATATACAATCTTCTGGGATATTGCTAATCAAAGTCCCATGTAATTAGACCATGTGCAAAATGTTAACGAGAAACTAAAAAGTCCTGGTCTTTGTGCTGTTTAAATTTGTGAGATTCTTTAGTTCATTGTTACTATACATGTGTATGGTTGTAATGTGTAATCAATGAGATATGTACTGTAAAATTGAAATGTGTTTTTTTTATTTTTTTTTTTATTTGTTTTGTTTTTTTTTCTGCCACATCATGGTAAATATTTCAACTCTCTAGCACATTTATTATTGCATGACTTCTAATTCACCATGCAGTATGCATGTAGTTTTCTATAGTTTTTAAAGTGGTAGCTAATTTATTGCCGTTTATGATAACAATGATTATTTTGAGAAATTCTCATTATTAAAAAAAGAAATCCTGGATTGAAAATGGAACTTTCAAAAAAAAAAAAGAAAATGGAACTTTCATCCAAGGTGCTGTTACATGTTTCAGTCATAATGCACCTCCAAAATGTTTAAGCATTAGTTCTGAAATTTTGATCCAGTAAACTCATGTTGTGATTCACGTTGGATAATAGGAGGAAATTCCAGCTAAGATGAGTCAGAATTTTAAGCTGATTTCAGATGGTCTAATAAGTGCTCTTAACACCTCTGACTGGACATAGTTGCTCTGCACCTAGTTTAAGTCGGTCTCTTGCTGGTCTCTTTGACAAGGGTTGTCAAAGCTTTAAAGCTGGAATCAGTTGATGAAAGGTTGGTTGACAAGCTAAAACGGGGCAGAAACAAAACTTAAATCAGCTTCACCAGCTTAGAATGGGAAGCTGGAATTTTCAGCAGGGAAGCCATTTGCGTGAGAGCACACTTTGAATTCTTAATGCTGACAAAGATAGGTGCCAGATTGTCTGCCCTGAGCTCTGCTGAAACCACTTTGTAAACTGATGCCATGCACTGTGTGGAAATGGTTACATTATTTATAATCTCAAGAATTGGGAGGGTTTGACATCTTTCATTGGCACAAAAATCTTTATTTTTAACCACAGAACTAATGGCACATGGGGCATTTAACATTTTATACCTGCTTTGAAATGCTGGTAGTGGCTCGCCTGTTTGGAAACATATTCATGCATTCCTTTTACTTTGTTAAAACTCAAATTTTTAGTGAAGCATACATTTTCTATCAGTATAATGCAGTTAGGTCCCTGAATTTTCGGATAGACCTGTCCAGGGTGGGTCCCTACCTTTCGCCCAGAGTCAGCTGGTAAAGGCTCCAGCTCCCCCATGATCCTAGTGAGGGAGAAGCGGTATAGAGAATGGATGGTGGATGGATGGATATTTTTACTGACACACAATTTTCATTGTTTTAGCTTTGTAGGCCATCATGATGGATTTGAAAAGAAGCTGTCAAGATGCGTTTGAAGCGCAGACTTCAATTTAAGGGTTGTGTCAACAGTGTTGTTTTAAACGTGTATGAATTGCACATATATTATGTGCAGCCCTCTTGATTTTAGGAACTGAAAAGTAATTGGACGAACTGACTTAAACCATTATTAAATTGCCATATTTAATACTCAGGGTCTTACCCTTTGCAGTCAACGATTGTCTGAAGTCTGGATCCTGCACTCGTCACCAGACACTGGGCTTCTACCCTGGTGATGCTCTTCTCTGCCTTCTCTGCAGAAGTCTTCAGCTCCAGGCTTGTTGTTGGGTTGTTTTGTCTTCCATAAATGAAATGCTCCCTCAGTCGGATTCAGGTCATTTGATTGACTTATCTGCAGAAGAACAATTCACTTCTTTGCTTTAAAAAAAATCTCAGGTTGTTTTTGCAGTGTGTAACCAGGTCCCTGTCCATCTACACTGTAAAGGGTTTTCCTATTAGTTCTGATGCATTTGGCTGAATCTATGAATATAGTATCGCCCAATACGATTCATAATTCATCCTCCAGCTTTTGTCAATAGTCTCATGAGCAGTAGATACAAGGGAACCCGCTCAATTAGCAGCCGCACATGTCCATGCATAACCACTCTTCAAAGATAATGCAGTGTACCTCAGATCACGACCAGCTCCTTCCCCTCTCTGTGTCACTCTATTCCCATCTTTCTGGTATGAGTTGATCTTTGTCTTGTTTGTGCTGTTATGGCCCCAATTTGTTTTTACATTTATAACACAACAGCAACAGCAAGGGATGACAAACACAGTTTTAACAACTAAAACACATTTAATTTTTAACAAAGACAAAGACTAATAACAACCTACAACTGAAGACCAAGATTGATAAATAAGAAAAAACAGAAATAATTACAGTCCCTTTTTAGTGGGGTGGCTTGGTGATGTCCTGGATGAAGAAAATGCTCAAACACAGTCAAAGAAATCCACAAAAGAAACGTCACAGGTCTTGAACAGAATGGCAGGTCTGGTCATCTTCTTGCAATTTCTCCTACCACTTTACTGTCTCAATTCTTTTCCTTATATACTCTTTTGCAGACCCCACCCACATTTAGACCTCTTTTTTTTAATTTTCTGAGACTTGCCCCAGACATGTCCAGGACATGTCTAAACATGACTCCAGTCTGAGCTTAACAAAAAAAAAGGTAAATACTGCCATCTAGTGGCCTATATTCACATTACACCTCCATTCCAAAAGGGAAAAATTTTGACTCATAAAGGCAAAATTTTTCTTTTCAATACAAAATGGTTAAGTGAACACTTGTCTATATATACATATCATACAATATTCAAATAAACACAGGATATATATATATACATATTCAAACTCGGGATAAGCAATCAGCAATTACATTGTCTGTACCCTTCACATGCTTAATTTCCAAGTCAAACTCCTGTAAAATCAAACTCCAATTCAACAATCTCCGATTCTTGTTTTTCATCTTACTCAAAAACATTAACGGATTGTGGTCAGTGTACACAATCATTGGCTTTTGTCCTGTACAAACATAAACCTCAAAGTGTTGTAAAGAAAGGACCAGAGCCAACAGTTCCTTCTCTATTGTGGAATAGTTCCTTTGGTGGCGATTGAACTTCCTGGAGAAGTATGCCACGGGATGCTCAATGTCATCAGAGTCACTTCTCTGTAGGAGCACAGATCCACAAGCTTGGTCGCTAGCATCGACCGCGATGGAGAACGGTTTGTTGAAGTCAGGAGATTTGAGCACGGGGAAGTGACACAGCAGAGACTTCAGGTGATCGAAGGCTCTCTGGCATGCATCATCCCAGGTGAACTTTACGCCTTTCTTCAGTTGGTTAGTTAGACTGAGAGCAATCTCAGCAAAGTTCTTGCAGAACTTGCGGTAGTACCCGATCATTCCAAGGAAGCGGCGCAAAGCCTTTTTGTTGTCAGGAACTGGAAAGTCCATGATGGCTTGGACTTTAGCATTTATGGGTGCCACCTTACCCTGGCCTATGACGTAGCCAAGATAGGTGACAGTAGCACAACCAAAGTCACTCTTGCTCAGGTTAACAGTCAGGTTAGCCTGGGTCAGGCGCTGGAACAACGTCTCTACATCTTTTAGATGTTCTTCCCAGGAGTCACTCCATGTGATCAGGTCATCGATGTACGCACCCGTGTGTGGCAATCCGGCGATTGTAGACTGTATCATCCTTTGGAACGTGGCTGGGGCATTTTTAATGCCAAAGGGTAGGACTTCATACTGGTACAATCCAGATGGTGTGGCAAAAGCAGAGATGCTCTTGGCCCTCTCAGTTAAAGGCACACACCAATAACCCTTCAATAAATCAATCTTGGTCAGAAACCTTGCTTGCCCTACACTATCAATACAATCATCAATCCTAGGTATTGGAAACACATCAGTTCTAGTTACAGCATTGACTTTGCGATAATCTGTACAGAATCTAGTACTTCCATCAGGTTTTGGAACTAGCACACAGGGTGAACTCCAATCTGAGTTGGAGGGTCTGATAATATCATGTTCTAACATGTACTCAACCTCTTTCTCAGCAATCTTTCTCTTTTCAGGGTTCATCCGGTACGGATGCTGTTTTATTGGTTTGGCATCACCAACATCTACATCATGAGAGGCTATAGAAACTCTCTTTGGAACATCAGGAAACAAATCCTCATATTTCTTGATCAACCTTTCAAACTGATCTCTCTGTGAGGGTTCTAAGTGCTGGAGTTTTACATCAAGATTTTGCAACACTTCAGAATTTGACAATTTACATGAAAGAACTTCAGCTTTAATTCTTGGTTCATCATCTTGAAACTCCCCCTCATCTTCACACGTTTCGACCATTGGAGAATCTGAAGTGACAGCTGCAACCCTAGCATTTCTGTCATGATAAGGCTTTAGCATGTTAATATGACACAATTGTTTTGGTTTTCTCCTATCTGGAGTCTTCACAATGTAATTGAGATCATTGAGTTTTGTCAGAATTTCATAAGGACCATGAAATCTAGCCTGCAATGGATTGGACTGCAAGGGAAACAACACAAGGACCATTTCTCCTGGTTTAAACTCACGGCTTCTAGCCTTATGATCATACCAAGTTTTCATTTTTCCCTGACTTGATTTCAAGTTCTCTTTGGCAAGGTCACAAGCTGCACGCAATCTTTCCTTGAACTTGCTAACATAGTCTAACAGACTGATTTGCGGTTCTTCCTCTTGCCATTGTTCACTCAATAATAGCAAAGGTCCTCTCACTTCATGACCAAACACTAGCTCAAATGGACTGAATCCAGTAGACTCCTGCACTGCTTCTCTAGCTGCAAACAACAGCAAATGAACCCCTTCATCCCAGTCTTTCTCATGGTCATAACAATAAGTCCTCATCATTGTCTTGAGAGTGGAATGAAACCGCTCAAAGGCACCCTGACTTTCTGGATGATAGGCACTAGAAAGAATCTGCTTTGCACCTAGTTCATACACAACCTGCTGAAACAATCCTGAAGTGAAATTGCTACCCTGGTCTGACTGAATTTCCCTGGGAAGGCCAAACAACGTGAAGAACTTTATCAAAGCCTTCGAGATTGCAGCTGCCTTGATGTTACGTAGAGGTATGGCTTCAGGGAATCTGGTAGATGCACACATGATTGTCAACAAGTACTGATTTCCAGATCTAGTCTTGGGTAATGGACCAACGCAATCAACAATGACCCTAGAGAATGGCTCCCCAAATGCTGGGATAGGCTGCAATGGAGCTACAGGTGGGTCTAACTGGTGTTTTCCAACTACCTGACAAGTGTGACAGGTTTTGCAAAAGTTGGAAACGTCTTTCCGAAGCCCAGGCCAAAAGAAGTGTTTCATGATCTTATCAACAGTCTTGTTAACACCAAGATGACCTCCTAAAGGTAAACTATGAGCCATTGTTAAGATCTCATTCCTATAGACCTTCGGAACAACAATTTGCCTGACCACTGCCCAATCTGCATTGGCAGGGATATCAGGAGGGCGCCACTTCCGCATCAACACACCATCCTTGAGATAATACCCAACTGGAACTGCATCTATTTCTTTTTCAGGAAGGGCTCTCCTCTTTAGTACACCAATTTCAGGATCATTAGTTTGCTCCTCAATCAACCGCTTTCTGGACAGAGACAAGTCTCCAGACACATCAGAATCACCAGACCCATCCGGCTGGCTGAATAGAGAACTGATAAAAGTATCTGATAAGTCCTCAAACGGAGAAACCATAGTAGGCCAATCAGAGTCATGAGGCGAACCACCTGAGTCCTGACTATTCAATGTACTGGACGGCACCACAACATCATCTTCTTTAGCCTTCTTGGCCATAGCACGAGTCACTGCGCAAGAAGGATACAGAGATGGGTCCTCATCCCCATTTTCAGTGCTCGGCTGTGAAGTAAGATGTACAGGGGGAACTACTTTGCCCCCAGCCAGGTCATTGCCTAGCAACAGAGAAACACCCTTTATAGGTAGACTTGACATAAGTCCCACCTTTACCTGTCCTGTAACTAAATCTGACTTCAAGAATATAGAGCGCAGGGGTACAGATACAGTCCTCCCTTCAATACCTTGTACAAGTATGAAATCCCCTGAAGCGGTCTCATCACGTAACTCCAAGGAGTCCATCAACAAAAGTGACTGAGAAGCTCCGGTATCCCTTAGGATATATATGGGGACAGGAGTAGTATGCTCATTCAGAGCCACAAATCCCTCTGACACAAATGGAAGAAATTCCTCCCTCACGAAGTCAGCTGTATCAGGCTTTTTAGCCCCACACGAAGCAGGCAATTTAGCAGATTGGTAATCCACTACAGGGGTTTCTAACCTTGTTTTCACAAAGGCATTTGGTTTGGTATCCTTTTCTTTTTCTTTCTTAGCTTTAAGGAACCAACAGTTAGTTGTAACATGACCAGATTTCTTGCAATAACTGCAAACTAGACCACTTTTGTCACTGTCAGCTTTCACACTTTGATCAGACCTGTTACTGGATTTCTGAGCACCATCACCAGATTTGTCTTTGTCTTTGGGTGAGGAATCTTGGTATCACCATAACCCTTTTTCTGAAATTGGGACCATCTATTATTACTGCTAGACTGAAATTTGGACTTATGTGTGAGAACATATTCATCTGCAAATTTGGCAGCTGATTGCAAATTCAGTGCTTGCTTCTCATTAAGGTAGGTCTTAACATCATCTTTAACACAGTTCTTGAATTCTTCAACTAACACCATCTCTTTTAGTGAGTTGAAATCATCCTTGACCTCCATAGAAGTACACCAGCGCTCAAAGCAAACCTGCTTTTCATTAGCAAATTCACCATAAGTCTGATTTTCAGGTTTCTTCAGACCTCTGAATTTCTGTCGGTAAGCCTCTGGAACCAACTCATAAGCTCTCAAAATAACCTTTTTGACAACCTCATAATCAGAGGAATCATCTGCAGACAAAGCCGAATAGGCTTGTTGAGCTTTACCCTTGAGGACAGTTTGCAACATCAGAGGCCAGTGTTCCTTTGGCCACTGGCAACTCTTTGCTACCTTTTCAAAACACTGGAAATAGTTGTCAACATCCTTTTCCGAAAATGGAGGCACCAGTTTTACCTCCTGGCTAGCCCGAAATTTATTTTCACTTTGAATTTTTATTTTTAGTTGCTCCATTTGGAGTCTTTCTTCTCTATCGAATTTCTCTAATTCAAAATCTCTCTGTCTTTCAAATTTTTCTAACTCAAATTCTCTTTGTTTTTCTTCTCTTGCTAATTTTTCTAACTCAAACTGCCTTTGTTTTTCTTTTTCTTCCCTCTCAAATTCTCTTTGTTTTTCTTTTTCCTCCCTTTCTTTTTCTCTTTCCTCCCTTTCAATATCTAGCATTTTTAATTTAAGTTCCATTTCTATATTTGGATTTTCCACTGGAAACTGTTCCAGATCTCCTGGTGCAAACACATTTTCATCAATGTAATATTCAACTATCTCTCTAGCCAGTCTTGCTTTTCGCATGGCTGGTTTTACCTCTGTCAGCTCTAAATGTCTGCAAATTTCTAGCAGTTCTGTCTTTTTAAAAGACTTCAAAACCCCTACGGTTGGTGATGCCAAGAAATCATCCATTGCTGTTGTCAATATATATCTAGGAAAATTCACAAAAACAATTTTACAATTTGGAATGTTAGATTTTCAATAAATTACTCACACAATGGTCTATCCCGGACCTTGAGCCCCCAATTTGTTATGGCCCCAATTTGTTTTTACATTTATAACACAACAGCAACAGCAAGGGATGACAAACACAGTTTTAACAACTAAAACACATTTAATTTTTAACAAAGACAAAGACTAATAACAACCTACAACTGAAGACCAAGATTGATAAATAAGAAAAAACAGAAATAATTACAGTCCCTTTTTAGTGGGGTGGCTTGGTGATGTCCTGGATGAAGAAAATGCTCAAACACAGTCAAAGAAATCCACAAAAGAAACGTCACAGGTCTTGAACAGAATGGCAGGTCTGGTCATCTTCTTGCAATTTCTCCTACCACTTTACTGTCTCAATTCTTTTCCTTATATACTCTTTTGCAGACCCCACCCACATTTAGACCTCTTTTTTTTAATTTTCTGAGACTTGCCCCAGACATGTCCAGGACATGTCTAAACATGACTCCAGTCTGAGCTTAACAAAAAAAAGGTAAATACTGCCATCTAGTGGCCTATATTCACAGTGCATAGGATGCTCCAGAAGGAAAAAGGCTTTTTTAAATTTTCTGGGGCAAGTTTCCTGTATTTGAGTCTTATCAATAGTTTATATGTTAAAATTAACCCTCGGTATATACTCTGGTCAAGTCTTTATTGATTGCTGATTTTGGTACTGATACGCCTAGTGAATCTGGCCAACTGTTGTGTGTTTTTTTTTCTGAACCAAGAAAATGTTTCTTCTGACATCCACCACAGTTGTTATCAGTGGTCTTCCTGCCCATTCTACATTCTTGAGATCACCAGTGCATCCTTTCTCTTTAAGAATATACCAAACAAGTTCAGCTGGCCACACCAAATGGTTTTTCCTATTTTCTGGTGGGTTTGTTTTGATTTTTAAGCCGAATGGCTGCTTTACCATCACTGACAGCTCTTAAGATTTCATATTGAGATATAACAGCAACAAATGAGTCCAAATGAGAATTTAACTCTTGAAATCAATTGTAGACCTTTTCTGTGTTTACTTTAAAATGAAATTATTGGGTGATAGAACACATCTGACCATAGAGTGGCTGAGCAGCCGACTGTCAAAATACTTTTGGTCTCTTAAACAGGGAGGCCCTCTCAAAAATTGCTGTAATTCCTGCGCCATCCACCCTATTAACCCTCAAACTGAGGCAGAATGTCCTCCCTTTGAACTCCTTTATTGTTTAGTTTCAAATCCAATATTCTATGTTTGACAGCCAAAATAATAACGTTGTCAGTTATGGACTATATGAGCAAATGATTCAAACTGATGATTTCTAGAGCTGTAGCTCTGTTAGCAATTGTCTTTCCTAAGTATATATCTGTCCCTGTCGAAGAGCTTTAACCTACAAGCTACTACCACAGTTATTTTTTGTTGTTGCTGTTTTTTGGTGTTAGGCATATGTTCCCATGTTTTTTGACACAGTTCTCCTTTTCCACATTGAATTATTATTCAATATTAAATAATAAAAAGTATTTTCCCTTTTTTTGTGACTGGAGCGCCTGCAACCTATAACTGTTTGGCCCCTTTGGAATTTTGTTAGTATCCTCAGCTTGCTTTGAAAATAAACCTTGCAGACTGCTGCTGGTTATGCCTCTTTTAAAGAGTACACACTGCTGATTCGCTATGGATCTAATAGGACTGACAGACAATGATGTTTGTTATGCCTGTGATTTCAAGATTTCAGAATTAAAGCCATTTTTCAGGGGTGCTGCGGATATTTTGTCCACACTTTGTATTTACCATTTATTGTATCAACTTAGCCATTTATAGCATGCTCTATAATTTGGGTCTGAATGCTTGCACAATGAGCTTTGCTCTATACTGCACAGATTGTTTGATTATCTGTTCTAGCGAATGGTAAATGTTAAATGCAGGAATTCTTTGCTAAACTGAAAAGGGTTACGAAGTGCCATTAATTCATGTGTCCAAATGTTCATGTTTTTCAAATGAAAAGAAAACAGAAAAGTTTGAGGCAACCATTAATTCATATAAAAGATGATACATTTCTTTCACATTTTTTCCATAATTTTCAGATCTCAGCAGCCATTACTTGTGAAAATGATACATTAACGACTAACACCATTCCTGTCGCCAAAAGTATGAGTATGTGACAGTTGTGATTGAGAGGTATCCAAACATTCACTGCAACTGTTTTATTACATGGAGGGGGAGGTGCACTTTGTATCCATTTAAGTTTCCAGGGTAGCATAGCTTTCATTTTCAGACAGCCAAGCCCCTATTTTTTCCCAAGTGTATTAGAATGAGCTGATAAAAAGCTGAGTGTTTTGTCTCAGGTGCACTTTACTCATGATGCCTGGCATCATTGTGTCCTCAGATTTCTACAAAGACGCAATCGTTTATTCCTTGTTTACAAGAAAGCAGCCATTTTGTTTCTAAAAGTAAGAAGAACAGTAACCAAGAATTACATATGAATGCTGGAAAAATGGTAGGGTATGGCTGCATAAGAGGAAATGTCACCAAATTTATTTCAATCCGGAAAGACTTGAACACAAGGAAGATATGAAATTTAACAAAGTTTTTATTTATGAACATGAAACATGAACTTTGGTGGTTAGACCCCGGCATTGAACAAATAAAGCATTAAGAGAATCTGAGGATTAGATGCTTCGTAGAGATGAAATTCCTCCCCCGAAACCCCCACCCCCCAGGTGTCAACACTGGTGGTGGTGGTGAGAGGCTGCTGCAGGGATGAGTCCTGGGATCAGAGTGATAGGAGAGCTGAAGAAGAGTCTTGGCCGACCTCAGAGGATGGTGGTGGGGAGGAGGAGGGTGGCAGAGTGTATCAATGGGTTTGACAGCTGGATAACTGTGTGGAGAGAAAGAACTTTCAAAAATTTGACAGCTAGCGAATGATTGATCCAGAGACACGGAGTATGATTCTGATTGGTAAATAAGTTCGACAGAGTGATTGGCTATAAAAGGAATGTCTTAGAGAGGCTGAGTCTCTCAGAAGTAAAGATGGCCAGAGGCTCTCCAACCTGTGAAGACTTGCGTAAAAAAATTGTGGAATACTTTGAAAATAATGTTCCTCAACTTCAAATTGCAAAGGCTTTGAAGGTCTCATCATCAACAGTGCATAACATCATCAAAAGATTCAGAGAAACTGGAAAAATCCCTGTGCAGAAAGAACAAGGCTGAAGACCTTTACTGGATGCCCATGATCTTCGGGCCCTCAGACACCACTGCATCTCATTACTAAATGGGCCCAGGAATAGTTCAAGAAACCACTGTCTGTAAACACAGTCTACCATGCCATCCACAGATGCCACCTACAACTATATCATACCAAAAGGAAGCCAATGTTGAGCATGATCCAGAAACGCCACTGTGTTCTGTGGTCCAAGGCTCATTGAAAATGGACTGTAGCAAAGTGGCAAAGTGTCCTGTGGTCAGACGAGTCCAAATTTCACATTCTTTTTGGAGTTCATGGGCATTGTGTCCTCCGGGCTAAAGAGGAGAAAGACCACCCCTCCTGTTATCAGCGTTCAGTTTAAAAGCCAGCATCTCTGATGGTATGGGGATGTATAAGTGCGTACCAAGTGGGACACTAGCATGTTTTAAGAGCCATTCCACAAGACATTGACATTTGGTGCGCAGTTGACCCCCATAGAATTGAATGAAACTTGGCACATAGGTAGATATTAGTGTCTCACAGAAAAAGCCTAATTTTTAGGTCTGTATTTCACTGTACCTGCCGATAGCACCATCTGGAATCCACTTAAGTGGCTCAGTTTTGCTGTTGACACCACATTTTACATTAACAATCAAGGGTACACAGTACCAAGTATGTTATACTTTTATCATGACCTGTGACAGTTAAAGAATTATTTGAGAAATGACAATAAAAATTGAAAATGGGAATAAAATAGTACCCCACACATGTACCAAACAAGAATGCTTTATTATGTGTTTACTCACAACAAGACTATCATTTTCAGTGAATAGCACCTTGGTATCTGGCTGTGATTGTGCAACAGACGGCCAGAAAGATGGTTGAAATTCATTTTTGGTGCAGGTTTGCAGTATGTTTTCACTGTAACCCAGATTTGAACTGGGTAAATGCTGTTTGCTGTCCTTTTGGAATTAAAGAGAACAGTTAAAGCATCCCACTGCTTGGAGGATTTTGAAGGTTTTTTTTCAAGTTGTTCTCTTTCATTCTCCTTGAAAATAACCAAGACATAATTGAGATCAGGGGCACACAATTATGAGATCTCCTCTGTTCATCCCACTTCTCAAGTATTGCTCAAATGGTTATCTCAACTCAACCTCCTTTGTCTCAGTGATGTCTTGTCTCTGTTTAGCTTATCTCTTGCTCCTAAGGGACCTTTAGGAGAAGTAACTCAGAAACAAATGATCACAGAATGATACAAATATGAGAAGCTCAAATTCATCTGAAGAGACGAGATTGAGCAACACATTTTTCCTACGGGTGGGAACACGACATCCATAATTTCCAAAAGCAATTTTAAAGATGGACTTGTCAGACTACAGCACTCCATTGCATTTGTGTCTGTCCATTTCAAATGAGCTTGAGCCCAGAAAAGATCACATATAGCGTAGTACTCCTCACTTGTATTTGATGATGCAACAAGTAACTGTGTTCAGTGACACATGTCTTTTGAAGTATTTACCGATGGTGATTTCCATTACAGAAGCATGTTGGCTCTTGGTGCAGTGCTGTCTATGGGCTCGAAGGTCTTGTGCATCCATTATTGAAATTCAGCGTCACATTTACACACTGAGATTGGTCCAGTTTCTCTGGATTTTCTGAAAGTTCTCACTATATTGCAGAGTTTCAATGGTGAAATCCACAAATTCAATGCGACTGCATGCTGAAAAACTGTAACTCAACTGTCTCATTATTTGCTCCATAGGTGAAAGGGTGAACAGGTAACAGGTGATTCAGTTATTATTATTCACAAATCATTAACAAAAATAAATACAGGTGCTAAGGGGTGAATATTTATATGGGTTGTTCTTTGTGCAGTTTTCAAATCTGCGGGTAAAATTTAAAAGTAACTTAAATTCAGTTTTTTTTGTTTCTGTTTTCATTTTACGTGTTGTCCTAAATCTTGTGGAACTGAAGTTTTAAATGATGATTATTTCTTCGACCTATATCACTCAAGACAATTGAGTGATACTGTTTTCAAGGCCTACAGCAGTTTTCCTGCCGCCATGTTATTTCATGAAGAACAAAAATGTCTAATGATTTTATTACCCAAGTAAAATTTGAAAGGCACACATACACCACAAGGTGGCAGTATGGATATAAAAATAGACGGGAGGTCTCATCCCGGCAAGAGTGCTGGTTCACAGAAAAGGGCACACTTTCCTCCAAATATATGCAGTGAGAACCATAATTCATTTAATTGTAAAATATTTTTGCCATCTTGGTTCTGTGGCCTGAATCAATTTCTAGGTTTGAATCCAACTGCACTACAAGTCTGGCAGAGCATCACCAGGGAGGATACCCAGCATCTATGCATCACAGACCTCAAGTGGTCATTGCATGCAAATAGTATGCAACCAAATATGAAAAAAAGAAGATTCTTTAAGTTAAAGAAATCTATTTATTTTTTTGATGCACCAAAAAGAAATGGGGTGGCAATATACAAATGGTGCTCTCTTTTCTAAATGGCTCATTTGATATGGATGATTAAACCCTTAAATTAAGGCTGTCCGAACCTCAACCTGTTCATCACTGTATCCTTTAAGCTGTTTTTGAGCACAGAACCACAATAGAAAATGTGTCACTGTCAAATTAATTATGGAGCTCAATGTAATATCATGAGTGGATTGGAAATATAATGCCATAGTAGTGTATAGCTCGCGCATACAAACAGCATAAAATGAAATACAAAACAAAACCTCAATAGTATAAATTTAATGTATGTACTACTATTTGATATACAATTAAATTAAAGAGCATGGAGCTAAGTATACTTTACAGTACATTTTCACACATTGTGAGGTAAGGATGGTAAATCGTCTTTTATAATAATCTTCGTCGATTTTCTCAAAATAGACATTTTGTGACTAAAGTACTTTTAGCTCTGGGGTCTTCAGTTAAAATATTGAAATTACTTGTAAGAGCTCGAGATTGTTGCAGGTGTGATAGCTGAGGCTGATTTTTATACAAACTGGTGTTTCCAAAGTGTCTACTTTTCAATACCACAATAATGAAGATTTTTGTGTTGATGATTCAATTATACTATTATGAGGGGATATTTCATTTTTGGACTTGCAACAATTTTTATAAAATTAACTCAGGAAAATGAACAGTATGCCACATCATGTTTGTTTTGGATTCGGTCAAGCAGAAAGATGTACATTTTATATAGCTACAGAATGTACTGCCGTTAAAGTGACCTCTGTAGGAGCATTAATGTATGTATCAAAATGCAATCACTTTCAGATCACATGAGCTAATGTTATTTACTTTTGTACAATAGAACATAGATAACATTCTAAATGTTGAAACTGAGACATTTTACATTTTTATCCACAAAATGACCTCATTTCAAATTTTCTGGCTCAAAAAAGGTCTGGCTCAGGTCTCAAAAAAGTTTGGACATAGGAAAAAAAAGGGCTGAAAAAGCAATTAGTATATAAGAGAATCAGCTGAAAGAACATATAGCAAGTAATTAAGTTAACTGGCATCAGGTGTGTAACATGATTGGCTATAAAACAAGGGATGTCTTAGAGAGGCTGAGTCTCTCGGAAGTAAAGATGGCCAGAGGCTCTCCAACCTGTGAAGACTTGCGTAAAAAAATTGTGGAATACTTTAAAAACAATGTTCCTCAATGTTCAATTGCAAAGGCTTTGAAGGTCTCATTATCAACAATGCATAACATCATCAAAAGATTCAGAGAAACTGGAAAAATCTCTGTGCATAAGGGACAAGGCCAAAGACCTTTACTGGATGCCCGTGATCTTCAGGCCCTCAGACACCACTGCATCACTCACCAGCATGATTCTATCATTGACATTACTAAATGTACCCAGGAATACTTCAAGAAATCACTGTCTGTAAACACAGTCTGCCGTGCCATCAACAGATGCCACCTGAAACTTTATCATGCAAAAAGGAAGCCATTGTTGTGCATGATCCAGAAGCACCGCTGTGTTCTGTGGGCCAAGGCTCATTTAAAATGGACTGTAGCAAAGTGGCAAAGTGTCTTGTGGTCAGACGAGTCCAAAGACTATCCAATTTTACAGTTCATTTTGAAGTATCTTTATCTTCTAGCAACTCTTTAGGGTGGCAATTTTTTGTTCGCATTCAGATTGTGGAAAGTGAAAGTATATCTCTTACTGATGCTGAGGGTCATGCAGCCTCTTCCAATGACTGATGAAAAGAGCAAGCCTTTTACTCTGAGGATGTGCTTGTTAACGCTTGAGAAAATCCTCCACCGCTTGACTACTACTTACCAAAGATCACCGATGTAGTGACGGAGGTTGTTTCACTCTCATTATCCCACATTATTCATTTGTTTATTGGACAATCATAACCATGAGGACTTCCACAATTACTATATATACACTCAACAAAAATATAAACGCAACACTTTTGTTTTTGCTCCCATTTGTCATGAGATGGACTCAAAGATCTAAAATTCATTCCACATACACAATATTACCATTTCTCTCAAACCTTGTTCACAAATCTGTCTAAATGTGTGATAGTGAGCACTTTTGCTTTGCTGAGACAATCCATCCCACCTCACAGGTGTGCCACATCAAGATGCTCATCAGACACCATGATTAGTGCACAGGTGTACCTTAGACTGCTCACAATAAAAGGCCACTCTGAAATGTGCAGTTTTGTCTCACAGCAAAATGCCACAGATGGCGCAAGCATTGAGGGAGCGTGCAATTGGCATGCTGACAGCAGGATTGTCAACCAGATCTGTTGCTCGGGCATTGAATGTTCATTTCTCCACCATAAGACATCTCCAAAGGCGTTTCAGAGAATATGGCAGTACATCCAACTGGCCTCACAACCGCAGACCACGTGTAACCAAACCAGCCCAGGACCTCCACATCCAGCAGGTTCACCTCCAAGATCGTCTGAGACCAGCTACTCAGACAGCTGCTGAAACAATAGGTTTGCATAACCAAAGAATTTCTGCACAAACTGTCAGAAACCGTCTCAGGGAAGCTCAACTGCATGCTCGTCGTCCTCATCGGGGCCTTAACCTGACTCCAGATCGTCGCCGTAACAGACTTGAGTGGGCAAATGCTCACATTCGATGGCGTCTGGCACGTTGGAGAGGTGTTCTCTTCATGGATGAATCTCGGTTTACATTGTTCAGGGCAGATGGCAGACAGCGTGTGTGGCGTCGCGTGGGTGAGCGCTTTGCTGATGTCAATGTTGTGGATCGAGTGGCCCATGGTGGTGGTGGGGTTATGGTATGGGCAGGCATCTGTTATGGACGAAGAACACAGGTGCATTTTATTGATGGCATTTTGAATGCACAGAGATACCGTGATGAGATCCTGAGGCCCATTGTTGTGCTATACATCCATGAACATCACCTCATGTTTCAGCAAGATAATGCACGGCCCCATGTTGCAAGGATCTGTACACAATTCTTGGAAGCTGAAAATGTCCCAGTTCTTGCATGGCCAGCATACTCACTGGACATGCCACCCATTGAGCATGTTTGGGATGTGCTTGGCCGGCGTATACGACAGCACGTACCAGTTCCCACTAATATCCAGCAACTTTGCACAGCCATTGAAGAGGAGTGGACCAACATTCCACAGGCCACAATTGACAATCTGATAAACTCTATGTGAAGAAGATGTGTTGCACTGCATGAGGCAAATGGTGGTCACACCAGATACTGACTGGTTCTGAGTCCCCAGACCCCCATAAAGCAAAAACTGCACATTTCAGGGTGGCCTTTTATTGTGGACAGTCTAAGGTACATCTGTGCACTAATCATGGTGTCTGATGAGCATCTTGATGTGGCACACCTGTGAGGTGGGATGGATTGTCTCAGCAAAGCAAAAGTGCTCACTATCACACATTTAGACAGATTTGTGAACAATGTTTGAAAGAAATGGTAATATTGTGTATCTGGAATGAATTTTAGATCTTTGAGTCCATCTCATGACAAATGGGAGCAAAAACAAAAGTGTTGCGTTTATATTTTTGTTGTATTAAAACAGACATTTCACCTGAAGTTGTTCAAGGCCAAAACAGCTTCAACCAGTTTAAACACTCGGCTTCAAATATTAACACACCGACACAAGAAATTGCAGCACATCATACATGGGTTTCCTGTAAAATTGCACCGTAGTTTGAGGAAAAGTTTGCTTTCTAAAATATAACTGAAACTTTTTGAAGGATCATTCCATGTCAGATCATCAAATGGGTCTCACCACCACCTCCTTAATTTTGCTGTTTTTTTTTTTGTATGCAGCTGTATAAATATAAATCACTGACAACAGGTGGCATTTTAGCGTTTTTTTTGTTTTTTTTCCACATTTGGCAAGGTACAGACTGCAGTTGGTGATGAACTCATGGTGAATTCAGCCTTATTTATACAACCCCAATTCCAAAATAGTTGACACAAAATGTAAATTGTTAATAAAATCAAAACGCAATGACTATCAAATCACACCAGCCAGTATTTTATTGACAATTGAACTGAGATAACAGCGAAAGTTGAAACTGAGAAATTTTACAATTTTATCCACAAAATGAGCTACTTTCAAATTTGATGGCTGCTACAGGTCTCACAAAAGTAGGGACAGGTGTAGCATTTACCATGGTGTAGCATCCTCTCTTCATTTTAACACAGAGTGAAGGCGTCTGAGCATTGAGGAGACAAGTTTCTTGAGTCTAGCCATTGAAATTTGATTCCACTCTTGTTTAATACCAGCCTCCAGCTGCTGGAGAGTTTTGGGTCTCCTTTGACGGGCTTTTTTTAAATTATGCGCCAAATGTTCTCAATCGGTAAAAGATCAGTACTGCAGGCAGGCCAGTTCAGCACATGGACTCTTCTACTATGAAGCCATGCCGTTGTAATAGCTGCAGTATGTGGTTTTGTATTGTTCTGCTGAAATACACAAGTCCTTCCATGGAATAGTTGTTGTCTGGAGGGGAACATATGTTGCTGTTAAACCTTCATATACCTTAAGTTTTTTAACTATTTATTTTTATTCATTTATTTATTTATTTGGGGGGATATTGGTAATATGATTTCCGGGTATAAATTTGTATGTGAATAGTGTATGTGTTATCTTGATTAATTTAATTTTTTTGTTATTCTGTTTTAATTCATGATGTAAAGTGTAACAATTTGTATGATCTCTCATAACTCTTCATAGAGTGGCATTTTTAATGGAGTTATTACCTGGCCCCTCCCCTAGGGGGCCAGGTTAAGCAATGATCACGTCTGCGTGTGTGTGTGTGTGTGTGTGTGTGTGTGTGTTTCTGTCAGTCTGTCTGTCAGCCCGTGGCTGGGGCCAGGTCTGTTATCTCTGATTGCCTTGTTATTATTTGGTTGTCTATAATGTAAACGGTGAGACCCTAATAAACTTATCTCTCTCTACCTTTCAGCATTCATGGTGCTTTTTAAAACATGCAAGTGTCTCACACCATGTGCAATAATGCATCCTCATACCATCAGAGATGCTGGCTTTTGAACTGAACGCCTATAACAGGAGGGGAGGTTTTTCTCCTCTTTAGCCCGGAGGACACAATGCCCGTGATTTCCAACAAGAATGTCAAATTTGGACTCGTCTGACCACAAGACACTTTGCTACAGACCATTTTAAATGAGCCTTGGCCCACAGAACACAGTGGTGCTTCTGGATCATGCTCAACAATGGCTTCCTTTTTGCATGATAAAGTTTCAGGTGGCGTCTGTTGATGGCACGACAGACTGTGTTTACAAACAGTGATTCTTGAAGTATTCCTGGGCCCATTTAGTAATGTCAATGACAGAATCATGCCGGTGAGTGATGCAGTGGTGTCTGAGAGCCTGAAGATCACGTGCATCCAGTAAAGGTCTTTGGCCTTGTCCCTTACGCAGACATTTTTCCAGTTTCTCTGAATCTTTTGATGTTATGCACTGTTGATAATGAGTCCTTCAAAGCCTTTGCAATTGAACATTGAGGAACATTGTTTTTAAAGTATTCCACAATTTTTTTACGCAAGTCTTCACAGGTTGGAGAGCCTCTGGCCATCTTTACTTCTGAGAGACTCAGCCTCTCTAAGACATCCCTTGTTTTATAGCCAATCATGTTACACACCTGATGCCAGTTAACGTAACTTGCTAAATGTTCTTTCAGCTGATTCTCTCATATATTAATTGCTTTTTCAGCCCTTTTTTTTTTTTGCCTGTGTCCCAACTTTTCTGAGAGCCGCTGAAGCCAGAAAATTTGAAATGAGCTCATTTTGTGGATAAAAATGTAAAATGTCTCAGTTTCAACATTTGAAATGTTATTTATGTTCTATTGTAAATAACATATTGGCTCATGTGATCTGAAAGTCATTGCATTTTGACTTTACACTTTGTCCCAACTATTTTGGAATTGGGGTTGTACTCAGCAGACAGAAATGAATGGAAAAAATTCCAGAGAGCCTTTGCTATGGTTTATATTGCGGGTGCTTTGGGTACCTAAACATGGAACAGCCTAAACAAAAGGCACTTTTGGTGTCCTCATAGCTCCACAACCAAGTAAACCAGTAAAATGCATTTTCTGAATAAGCAGTAAAACATTAGCTTAGATGCAAAGCTTCAAAGCTGTAGGTGTAATAATAAAAAAGTTATGACATGTTAAATACAAGAAAAATGTCAATTGACAAAAAAACTGACGGACAGTACCCTTAGAAAATAATTAACCAAAAATTCATTTTTGGCTCGAATGTGCTGAAATTTCAGCTTTGTTCAATAATGTGTATTTATCTAATGTCAAAATATGGAAGCAATCTATGACTATGTGGTGACAAATGTTTTGTAAATATTTTGTATGTTTTGTATTCCATTTGACATGGAATGACCCTGAAATAAAATGTCAAATTTCATGGAGAACAGAACATAATTTTCATAAATTGATTTTATTAAAAACATTTACATTTTTGACAATCTTTAAAAAAGAAGAAACTTATAGTATAGCATAGATAAATAAAAATAATCACACAGTGCATGTGCTATGGAAATAACTTGGCAATCTTACATGCCTTGTAGACATGAGAACACTGTGACATGGTTCGGAGACATTTGATGGCCAGCCATGTTTCAAACAATGCAAAGCCCCCTTACTCATCACAGGAACATCTGAAAATGGCAGCAGTGGTTGCTGGACCATAACGAATGCACAAAGACCACTATGAAATCAGTAAGCAAGTGCTAAAGGACTCAGATCTACCAAGGACAGACTGTAAAACTCTTAAAAACCCTTCATAAAGATCTATTTTTATTGGCCGAAAAGGCTGTTTCAGTCTCAGAAATTCTCACCTTTGTTTTCGAGAATCAAAGTTCACACACACATTTTCACCAGGCTGCATTCCAACACAATTTAAGTTAAAGTTTTTGAAAGGCTAATCAAGTGGAAGTACCTAAGCTAACATACTCCACCTTCATTCTACAAGAGAATTATTTGGAGTGCAATCACTCCTCACTAAATGGGATGAGACTTACTGAATGACTGGATCAGCCCCCTCAGTGTCATCTGTAACTTTTAAATAACCCAGACCTCCTAGTCCACTGCCAGTGGGCTGGCCACTATGAAACTCTACAATGAAAAACAACCGACTGAGACCTGTGCGAAAACGGTTTGAGACATTTACGTTTTCAAACCACACGGTGCAGAGCTGCTCTTCTGGCTAGGTGTTGACACAATAAAACAAGCGAAATTGTACTGGAATGAATGAACACATTTGCATGAGACTACCAAATATTAACAACATACTTTGTCTATTGATCCAAAAGCTCCTGGGAAATGCTGCAGCAGAACTGCATATTTGTTCAAAATGTTACTCATGACACAGCTCAAAAAGTAAACTATCAAGGTTTCATTTCATCGGCGAGTGCATGCTACCCCTTCCAGAAACACATGTTGCATAAAAGTAATGGTTTTGTAAGAAGGTACAAGCATGTATTCAGCATGTGCGTGCATGATTTCAGTATCAGACCACAGTATCTGCATTCCCTTCTGACCCACAGAAGATACTCATTCTTGGTAATAAAATCTCAACAAAGTCTGTTCTGACTGTAGAGCAAATAAAAGTCATTTAATAATTAAGGACATATAAAGTGGACTGAAAACTTCATTGAATTAAAATTGGCACCTTGTTCATCAATAAGGTTTCAATTATATGCTTTACAACAAAGAAATATTGTAGAATCCATTTTTGGTTCACTGCTTATTCACCGTTTCAACTGAAACAAAAAAAAAATAAATAAAAGAGAGGAAGAACAGGACTCAACGCACAATCAGCTCATTCCGAGGTGATATAAAAGGCCGCCAAGTCTGATAAATGTATCACTCTCTCACCATTATTCTGCAGTAAAAGCAATGTCTATATTGTGCTGCTTAGAGTTTGAGTATGAACCATAGGTTATGCAACCCCTTCATCCAGCAAGATTGAAGTGCGAGAAATTTGTTTTTTTTTACCTTTATAAATAAAACTTTGATTTTTTAAAAAATAATTTTACTAGAAACCAGCTTCATGCATTTACAAATATATTAACCTTTTGCCTTTATTATATAAAGAAAAACAAAATGCTGATGTTACTCATAAATACCTCTGCTTCTTTTTAAAATTCTCATAAATAACATTGATATGGACTTTCCCCCTTCTCTGCATGAAATAACAGCCCACACTAGCAAAACAGAACATAAGAAACTGTAGAAAGGCTTTGTATCTGAAGCTACTTCCTGAAAATGTTCAGCGAAAGCACCAGTATCTACTCTGAACAAAACCTTCACAGATTACCTTATCGAGCACAAGATAATAAAAAAATAAATAAGAGTAATAAAAATAAAACAACTTTACAGGATAACCAAAAAAAGAGGGCATTATGGGAATAGACACATTTACATTTAACCTTTTACTCTTAAATCACAGCTTCGGTGTGCGTACATATTGTCGCAAGTCACATTTTGAAGAGCATATTGTTAGGGTCCACTCATGGTACAAGCTGCTGTCACATTGTGAAATGAACCATCGCATGAAAGTAGAAAGCAGAAAAATGTTCTTTTTTTGGTAAGAATTATGACCGAATTCAAATTTACAACTCAAGATACTAAGTTTTCGCAGGACATGTTGCAATGTCCCATCATTGAATTCACCTTAGAGGGGAAAGCAATTGATTAAAGAGAACTTTTATGAATTGTCCAGTAAATAAATTCAAATATGTTTCCAATTAAAAAACATCTATTTCAGTCACTTTCTAGCAGATATCCTCAGGCCAAGACAAAACCCTTTTGTTCTATGATTTTCCAGCTAAAATCACAATTCCTCTGTAATTACAGACTATTTCACCAAAATCTTTTCCCTTTGGCATCATTTCACTTCTAGAATATGAATATTTTCTAGAGCCAAGGACTGAGCTTTCAGCCTTGCCCATAAGTGCCTATTTTAAATAGAACAGAACACAAGCAGTGAAATATAATTCCATTTAATTATATCAAGAGCTCTTTTATTTCTTAACACAACAGTGACAAACTAATAAAAATGCTTAGATTATTTCTCTTAAATGAGCCAATTAAAATATCATCTTTAACCTAAACTTGGCCTCTTTGGGATATAATGGTGATTCTGTTAGATTATATAGTTCTTTGACAATTAGAAAGGGTGTTGGGCAGGAGAAAAAAGATTAAATAAATGTGCTTCTGTGGGAGGGGTTCTGTGTCTAAGAGCACCACAGAAAAAAGATAATCTGTCCATAGCCAAGTCTGAAATGAAGAAATAAGCACATAATCATTCATAAAAACAGGATTTCATGGTCTTGGCCACATGTTGCGCCTTATTACCACAGGTAATTCCATTATTAGTTTTAAGATAGACAACATCAGCAGGAATCTTATAGCAATTAAAAAATCTTAAATGCAACTCACAATGATTCATTCAAACCCATTCATTTTACTTTTTTCTCTTTGGCTACCTTAATTAAGATAGGGAGGACTTCATATATAACTAATACCAGTAGCATAAAGAATAGTTTAGTACTCAAGGTAATCTGCGCATTTTTTTTAATGGCGTTTTCTTAAAACACTGACATTCACATTTCTTCATTATATTCTTATGGTTATTATACTTCCAGATAAAAGTTTAAGCCTAAATCTGTATAAATGCAGCTGCATAAATGCATAGTAAATGCTACTTGAAAAGAACGTTATGTTTGGCTTAAAACAGACATCAGTATCCTCGGGTTGTCAGAGTGAGGGAAAGGTTGTCCACTAGAGGCAGGGCGCCCACAATAACATTGCATTCATTCTGGTTGTCTCTTCTCTGTGATACTTAAAAACAAACATCTTAGTTAAAGGGAAAGTAAATTCCGCCACCGTGGGGATTTATTTGTTCTTTTTGAACGCGTAATTAGGACCTGCATTTTTTCAGCTGTGATATATAATATTTTCCCTATTAAGGGATTTTTGTTCTCTCAAAGGACTCCCTAAACAAGGATTCACAGCGCTCTTCACCATATTAAAATAATAATAATAATAAAAAAAAACTTGTAAAGGGCATTAGCAGGGTAGTGCAATCAGTGGGGAGGGATCAGACAAACCACACCTTCAAGTAAGTAGAAATGAAACTTGCTTCAAAGAGTGAACATGATTGATTTCTTTAAATACGTTTGAAAAACACTTTGTCAGGAACAATAATACATGAAACATTTAAACTCAAAGTTACTTCCAGTCAAGGAATTCCTGGCTCATAATTTGTCAGTGCTGCATACCAATAATATTTCAATAGGAGGGTTAAAGCATGGGTAAATAGCACACTATACTTCAAAATGGCACCACATAAGAAAGAACTCATACATTCTAGAACAAACACATTTCCAATTTTGCGCACAACTAGGTTGTTAAAGAGTACTTTTTGAAATAATGGATTTCTAAAGAAAAAATGAAACTGATTTCCTAACCAATGCATCCATGTTCAACGGTTTTACTGTGCATGATGGGTACTCGTACCCTGTTCCTTCATTGATCAATGGTAATAGCATAAGGGCCTGAATGGTCCTCATGTTTTACATGATGAATGTTCACAAGGTGGTTCAAGAAAACTCGGGAACAGCTGAACCCAGAGAACTGCAGCTATTCATGCCCTGGGATTTAAAAGTAAAAGTTGAAGTGCTTACTAAAATGACAATTGATTAAAATTCGAGGAACAATTTCATTTATTGCTTATTTTTCATAAATATATAGATATAACCTGATTGTATTTATAGCATGGGATTTCATGTACTCTATAAAAATATTGTTTTTTATACATTTCACTTTGAGAAGGTGAATCAACAATTAAATCTGAAAAGGTTAAAGACCACCAAATTATGTAGTCTGTTACATAATGTCTAGCATTGTTCTGTCCAATTTTTAAAATGGAACAATCATTTCAAAATGAGCAAAACTGTTTCCCAAAGATTGACCCATGGATATATGTAGAGTTAAAAAAAAACTTCTGATAAAATGTCCATTCTCAAAATAATGTCAAATAAAAACTTCTTTCATTGAATTAACTTTATATTACATTAAATTAATAACTAAACAAACAAGGGAACATTCATTTACTCCCTCTTGGGGTGGGTAGGAAGATACAGCTGAAGATACGACCACCTCAATGCCAATACCAGAGCACAGGCATAACGACCACCTCAATACCAATACCAGAGCACAGGCATAACGACCACCTCAATGCCAACACCAGAGCACAGGCATCACGACCACCTCAATACCAATACCAGAGCACAGGCATAACGACCACCTCAATGCCAACACCAGAGCACAGGCATAACGACCACCTCAATACCAATACCAGAGCACAGGCATAACGACCACCTCAATGCCAATACCAGAGCACAGGCATAACGACCACCTCAATACCAATACCTGAGCACAGGCATAACGACCACCTCAATGCCAACACCAGAGCACAGGCATAACGACCACCTCAATACCAATACCAGAGCACAGGCATAACGACCACCTCAATGCCAACACCAGAGCACAGGCATAACGACCACCTCAATACCAATACCAGAGCACAGGCATAACGACCACCTCAATGCCAATACCAGAGCACAGGCATAACGACCACCTCAATACCAATACCTGAGCACAGGCATAACGACCACCTCAATACCAATACCAGAGCACAGGCATAACGACCACCTCAATACCAATACCAGAGCACAGGCATAACGACCACCTCAATGCCAATACCAGAGCACAGGCATAACGACCACCTCAATGCCAATCTCAGAGCACAGGCATAACAACCACCTCAATGCCAATCCCAGAGCACAGGCATAACAACCACCTCAATGCCAATACCAGAGCACAGGCATAACGACCACCTCAATGCCAATACCAGAGCACAGGCATAACGACCACCTCAATGCCAATACCAGAGCACAGGCATAACTACCACCTCAATGCCAATACCAGAGCACAGGCATAACGACCACATCAATACCAATACCAGAGCACAGGCATAACGACCACCTCAACGCCAATACCAGAGCACAGGCATAATGATCACCTCAACGCCAATACCAGAGCACAGGCATAATGACCACCTCAATGCCAATACCAGAGCACAGGCATAATGATCACCTCAATGCCAATACCAGAGCACAGGCATAACTACCACCTCAATGCCAATACCAGAGCACAGGCATAACGACCACATCAATACCAATACCAGAGCACAGGCATAACGACCACCTCAACGCCAATACCAGAGCACAGGCATAATGATCACCTCAACGCCAATACCAGAGCACAGGCATAACTACCACCTCAATACCAATACCAGAGCACAGGCACAACGCTGCAGCTGATTTTCACAGGGCAAAACAGAAATCCACCCTGGAGTACAAATTTATATGAGGACTTACCAATCACAAATATAAACTGTATACTGTACCACAGAGCACCAGCACAGGCTTTAAATGTATGATCCCCTAGACCTGTGAGGCAATGCCCAACTGAACCTTAATATTTAGTGCAAATTTCCCATATTCAATTATATTTGGATAAAAGCTGAGCTATATCAGAATATCAAACAATTACTCAAATCATTACTCGCACATATACGCAAGCTCTCCATTCAAAACAAGTGGACTGTTTGATTTTATATACTGTGCATTTTAATTTCCAATATAATAAGGTGCTTTTTTATTTACTAAATAAGCAACTTCCTAAGTTAAGACAGCTGGAGTCTCACCCACCCCAAATTTAAGACATTCTAATATAAATGTTAATTACTATGTTTTTAGGGGCCATGCATCTAAAGCTTAACTTGCAGTTATTAATTTACAGCATGTCACTGTTGCCAAAACCAAAATTAAAGCTTCGATTCATAGAGTAATTTAAAGCCTGACAAACCAGACATAATTCAGAAGTCTAAAAACAACTCTAACAAACCAATTTTGTCTGCATTATTTAGAACTGAATTGACAAAATAATAATAATAATAATAATAATAATAATAATATGAAAACTCTACCGGTCAATGTGCTGAATCTACAAACCCCAAATCCAATGAAGTTGGGACATTGTGTAAAACGTGAATAAAAGGATTTGCACATCCTTTTCGACGTATATTTAATGGAGTACATCACAAAGACAAGATATTTAATGTTCAAACTGATAAACTTTATCGTTTTCTGGAAATATTGACTCATTTTGACTTTGATGCCAGCAACGCGTTCCAAAAAAGCTGGGAAACGGCAACAAAAGACTGGGAAAGTTGAGAAATGCTCAGAAAAAACAGCTATTTTGAACATTCCACAGGTGAACGGGTTAATCTGAAACAGGTCACTCACGATTAGGTATAAAAATCATCTGCAAAAGGCTCAGTGGTATACAAGCAAGGATGCGGCGAGGTTCACCAATCTGTGAATAACTGCATGAGCAAATAGTTCAAGAACAACTTCTCTCAACGTGCAATTTCAAGGAATTTAGGGATTTCATCATCTAGTCCATAATATCAAATATGATGTCAATATGAAGTGTCAGAGAATCTAGAGAAATCTGTACATGTAATGGCAAGGCCGAAAACCTACACTGAATGTCCATGACCGTCGGTTCCTTTAGGCACTGCACTAAAAACCGGCATGATCCTGTAAAGGATATTACCATGTGGGCTCAGGAACACTACGGATAACCATTGTCAGTTAACACAGCTCGTTGCTACATCTACAAGTGCAAGTTAAAACTCTACCATGCAAAGCGAAAGCCATACATCAACAACTCCCAGAAATGCCGCGGGCTTCTCTGGGCCCGAGTTCGTCTGAGATGGAATGACGCAAAGTAGAAAAGTGTGCCGTGGTCTGACAAGTCCATATTTAAAATTGTTTTTGGAAATCATGGACGTCATGTCCTCCGAGCTTAAGAAGAAAAGAAACATCCATATTGTTATCAGTGCCAAGTTCAAAAGCCAGCATCTGAGATGGTATGAGGATGTGTTAGTGCACATGGCATGGGTAACTTGCACATCTGTGAAGGCGCCATTAATGCTTGAAGGTACATAAAGGTTTTGGAGCAACATACGCTGCCATCCAAGCAACGCATTTTTCAGGGATGTCCCTGCTTATTTCAGCAAGACAATGCAAAGCCACATTCTGCAGGTGTTACAACAGCGTAGCTTTGTAGTAAAAGAATGTTGGTAATAGACTGGCCTGCCTGCAGTCCAGACTTGTCTCCTACTGAAAATGTGTGGCGCATTATGAAGCCCAAAATATGACAACGGAGACCCCGGACTGTTGAGCAACTGAAGTCGTACACCAAGCAAGAATGGGAAAGAATTCCACCCACAAAGCCTCAACAATTAGTGTCCTCAGTTCCCAAATGCTTATTGAGTGCTATTAAAAGGAAAGGTGATGTAACACAGTGGTAAACATGCCCCTGTCCCAGCTTTTTTGGAATGTGTTGCATGCATGAAATTCAAAATGAATGAATATTTCCAAAAAAAAAAAAACAATGAAGTTGATGCGTTTGAACATTAAATATCTTGTCAAAGTCGCAACTTCATTGGAATTGGGGCTTGTATTAGTACAGCCAAAAATTGACCAAAGAGGACTGGCGGGTCAAAAGGAAAAGTTAATACAGTTAATACAGATGTACTAAGTGTACTTTTCATTATAGAGGGTTTGATTGAGGCAGTTTTAATGGATATGCACTAAAACAACTTTCAGATACTAACTAGACAGGGCATCCACTAAATCTCTACTCAGCGCCATTAAAAACGCACAAGTGAGGTATGCACTGTATTTGCAGCAAATTAAAGAATCAATTGATTTTTATTGCTTTTCCAGTGAGGCACGAGAGGAAATTAAGAAAAGCACGTGGTAGTGTAATCTTGACGCGCACCACGTGCACGCTCCAAGCACATCAGTAATAACAAACGTTGAGCTGTTCATGATGTGTACAGTGACACTTGACTTGTTCTTTTTGGCATGGTCAATAGCCTACATAAAGCAAACAAAAAAAAAAATGAAAAATGCTACTGCATTAAGAAAATAGAACGGCTTGTGACACAGGAGAGAGTAAAAGAGCCTTTGGTATGTTACGGGCAGATCTTAGCTGCCGCGAGGTGGTGCGTCATTTGCACTGTCACCATTCAACAATCAGTCGGCCTCCAAGAATGGAACACAGGCACTGTAACTGACCGACCCGGCTTAGGGCAGCCACGAGTGACGATGGCAGCTCAAGAGCACCACATCTGGTAACAGCCTGTACGTGACAGATTCCAGACAGCAACCAGAACTGATCATGAGATGAGGAGTCTGAGACGATTGAGGATGAGCGCAAGTACCATTTGACGGGTCTACGTAAGCAAAACATGCATGCGCACGGCCACTACAGAAAACCTATTTTTGCCCATTTACGCATGGCTGCCCTTACCGTGGTCAGTTAGCGACAGTCCCGGTTTTCCATTCTCAGACAGAAACAGGGAAATAAAGTGCCAAAAAATGACACAGAGGCAGGTGCCCACAGTCAGAAGTGAAGAGTTCCTACTCCTGTTGATGGGCAAAAAATGGGTTTTCTGTAGGGGCAGTGCGGATGCATGTTTTGCTCATGTAGACGGCGTCAAACGGTACTTGCGCTCACCCTCAATCGTCTCGGACCCCTCATCTCATGATCAGTTTGGGTTGCTGTCTGGAATCTGTCACATACAGGCTGTAACCAGATGTGGCGCTCTTGAGCTGCCATCGTCACTCGTGGCTGCCCTAAGCGGGGTCGGTCAGCGACAGTGCCTGTGTTCCATTCTCGGATAGACAGCCGACTGATTGTTGAATGGTGACAGTGCAAATGACGCACCACCTCTCGGCGGCTGAGATCTGCCCGTAACATACCAAATGCTCTTTTTCTCTCCCCTGTGTCACAAGCCGTTCCATTTTCTTGATGCAGTAACATTTTTACTTTTTTTTGTTGGCTTTATGTAGGCTATTAACCACACCAAAAAGAACAAGTGTCACTGTACACATCACAAACAGCTCAATGTTTATTATAACTGAAGTGCTTGGCGCGGGCATGTGGTGCGCGTCAGGATTACACTACCAGGTGCGTTTCTTTCTTTCCTCTCGTGCCTCACTGGAAAAGCAATAAAAATCAATCGATTCTTCAATTTGCTGCAAATACAGTACATACCTCACCTGTGCGTTTTTAATGGCACTGAGTATATTTTGAACACAATTACCCCTTCATTTTAATTTGGTGATTTAATCAAACAATTCATTCCAATGCACACTTGTTGGATTATTGGGCTACTTATTTCCCTCTAAACACAGCACTTCATGAAGAAAACCATAAAAATGAATCGCCAAGATTTTTCTAACGCACACTTCAGTCTCCTCTCATTGGCAAATCTGACTGATGAGAAGTTCCCAGCCATTCTCAAAAACAGCTTTGTGTTTTTATTCTTTGGAGCATTCAATTCCAAAAAAAAAAATGCCCCTTTTTTCCGCCCCAGTTTTAATTCCTCCCTTCCTAATAAGTCCCATCTGGACAGAAGGCGAGCAGAGAGTTAGCAATTTGATTCATCATGAGTGGCGGCTAAATGGGGCAAGATTCCCCTGTCAATTAGAATCATCCGATTTCAACATACAGCCTCAGACCAGCCTCCTATTGGCCACAGGGCTTTTACATCCCACCGGCCTTTTGTACGAGGGCAGCTGCAGGAGGCCGGCCATTCAAGTCAGCTCAATGAAAACTCCCATCAACGTGCACCCACTCCTCCCTACGCGACCACAGTCCCGCCCCGCAGTGGATCAGAGTCAGGATTCAAATGTCTGCATTTACCATCCATCCCAAGTTTTATCAAGTCATAGCCTCCGTCTAAAAAAAAAAAATTATAATTCCAGACAAGAGTTATATCATTGTGTACATGATGCTAGTAAACCATTTTTCAGTCCAGTACTAAAAATTAGATTCTACCGATTTATTCATTCAGCGGCCAACATTTGATTACAATATATCACGTTCAATGGATATTATCAAATTAATCTTCCAGACATTTGTTTTTTTTTTTTAACCCAAGAATCAGCACCAGCCTGGTTTTTAATTTCAAATCTCTGCACTTAGAGCCTCTGAATCTTGGGACAAAGGAGGTTCCAGTTCCCCACAGGGAATAGTCCTACAGTGCAGCAGTGTGGAGAGGAGGGCTACGTGCCCAGCTGCACCCAGACTGGCCTCCTGAGTAAGAAATGCAGGGAGGGATAGAGGGAGAGGCTTATCCCGCTGTGTGTCGATGGGCGGGTCCCCTTTCCCATCCGCTCTTAGGCAGCAGGTCCCCCACAGTTTGCACCTGGCTCAGCGTTTGTCTCCCTTCCAATGGGGACCACAGGCCCAATCCTCACTCCAGCTCAACAATACGGCGCAGGCCCTGTGGGTAGGCTGCTCCAACAGAGAGAGAATTTAACAAAGGGGAAGAGAGCTGCAATTTAGGGTCACATCTCGCACAGAGCCACCCGCTCGGAGCCTACCGCCCCGGATATCAGAGATTACAGACATCAGTCGCGACAGTGTGTGAATGTGGCTGTAGGCACGGTAGGAAAAGCTCTCACTACTGATGCATTTGCCCAGAGTTGAAGCACTCTGCTCTATCCGCTATAACTATGTAGAACAACCAAATCAAACCAACTTTACCATCTTCCTAGTGTGGTTCCTACAAGGCTTCTTCCTAGCATGGTTCACTGTCATACTCGTTCTCCATAAATCCGAGCCCTGGGGATGACAGAATAATCCAGCTAATTGGTATTAAAACAGTTCGGAGAAGACTGGGTAAGGGGGAAATCGCTCTGGAAGGCTGCCAAATCCACTGGCCTTAAGCTGCAGAGTGGCCGCATCACACAGGTAAAACCACATAATAAATGTTTCATGACTCTTCAGAGCATTCCAGTAAAGTTGTCCACATAAACTTTGCAATAATTTTAGCTAATTCAGCAGAGAACTGCTGCTATATTTCCAGTATTTTTTTTGTTCGGCATAAACAAAAATTTACTGAGCAGACCCTATGGAAACCAGTAAAAAAAAATAAAACAGTTAACTCCTGTTCATAATTCCTAATGAAGCCCAATCCTGATCACTTATGTAAAAATAATAATTTAAAAAAAATTACATCATTTCTCCTTACTGTATTCCACAAAACAGCAGCAAAACAAAACACTAAATACAATTTTTTTTTTTTTACACAAAACTTTATAAAATATACAAAAAGAAAAGATGAAAAAAATATTTGTTACTTTTTATTAAACCAAGCAGCACTCTAAAATACCTGCTCGCTGATTTGTTTATATCTTCTGGAAAATAAACAGTAATAATAATCATAGAAAAATATTTGATAAAAAATAAGGATAAGAAGCGTAACAAAAGCGGAAGGGTTTTAGGAGAATATTCGGATGGCCTGCGTGACCAGGCTGTGGCAGACGGGGCACTCGGGATGGTTGAGCTCACATATTCGGATGGCGCACTCCATGCAGAAGAGATTGTGGCCGCAAGGCACCAGAGCGGCAGTAACTTTGCTCTCGAAGCAGGTCATGCAGTCCCGGGCAGCGGCGGTGGGCGCAGGGAAGGCGGTGCTGGCCGAGATGGGCTCGCTGTGGGCGCGCCGCGCCTCCGAGTGGGCCGACCTAGTGGAAGCGGGCTCGGGTAGCCCCGGGGACAGTCTGCTCAGAGGCAGTGGCAGGCCGCCAAAGCTCTTGGAGCGCTGCTGCGTGTAGAAGGCCACCTGTTTGGGGTAGTCGGGCTGTCCCCAGCCTTGGTTCCCCTCCGAGCCGAAGTAAGAGCAGCGCTTTTCGCCGGGGTTGGGGAGGTCACCCTTGCCGTAGATGGCTCCTCCCGCTCCTTCGTCTCCGTCACCCACCATGGAGTCCGGAAAGTTCTGCCTGTAGCTGCTTGCGAGAGGTTTGCGCTGGCCTGCCTGCAGCCCCCACACCTGCTGCAGCCGGCTCTCCAGGCCCCCGCTGCCCGGCTCAGAGCCCAAACAGTCGTTCTCGTTGTTGATATCATGCAGGCCACCGGTGCGGAATGCGATGTGAGCCTCGATTTCCTCGCGGGCACGCTCAGCATTCCCCGGCGAGCCGGTGATCTCGAACACGGGGTCGCGGTCGCGGCTGGGCGTGACGATGTAGGTGCAGGTCTGCTGTTGGATGCGTTTTATGGTTGAGCCCTTCGGCCCCACGACGAGCCCGACCACCCTGTAGGGCACGCGCACCTGGATGGTGGTCTGGCCCGGCAGGGGGGCGGGGGGAGAGCCGCTGAAGGGCACGCCCAGCTTGTTCCGAGACGCGCGCAGCATGGAGAAGTGCTCGGCCGCCGAGATGATCTCACGCCGCGCAAGCGCCACATCCTCTTTCCTGCCCGTGATCAGGAACACTGGTTCCTCTCCTCGCACTGGAGTCTTGATGTAGGTGTTGGTCTTGGCCCGGAGCGCTTTGATCTTACATCCTATTGGCAGAAACAAACAAACAGAAGTTCTGAATGAAGTTGAACAAACCAGTAGTCTTTCAGTGAAATGATGAACACAGATGCAAGGACTACAATTTTCAATATGATAAAAATTCTGTCACAAAAAGCATTCCTGAAACTCGTACTTCATTCACATTTTCACATCAAAACTTACAACAACCAATTAATAATATAATTTCCACTAATTTTTTTTGAAGCATCATGCTGTATAAAGCCCATTCTATAATAAACCATAAAATTCAGCATTTGGTCATTTTACCTTTGATAGTCCATAGCAAAGTGACAGAATGCCAGATGCTGGAATATTTAAACATAAAACGCAAAGCTGAAGTACCCTCGGCCGTATGGGCATAAGACAAGGAATTACAACATATAAAGGGTTTTTTAATGTATGCCTATGTAACACAACGTGTTTAATGCTTTTGGGCTTGAGAGAAGATTCAAGAGTCAAAAGGAAAAAAGAGGTAATTGCCCAATTTTATCTAGGACCTGGCAGGTTATATGGAAAGTGTGGAACAGGACAGATGGGACTTTATATTCTTTAGCATTCAGAATATGACGTCTGACATGATGTGCAGTCATCAAAGTTCGATTTTATGTTGAGGGTGACTGAACAGTTTGGTTGATAATATTGCTACGTGAAATTGTAATTAGAAGGTATTGAAAGTAGGTGAAGGCCATGTAGCTTCCATGTCCTCCAACTTGATTATCCAGTGAGTACAACTTATGAATTTAACATGGCTACACCAAAAAATGTCATGGTGGTGCAAAGGCGTAATGAAAGTAACACTGTTCAGAAACAATGTGACCTTTTGACCCCATGAACCAGGTAAAGGTCATCTACCTTTAAATGTTCTGCAAGCTGATTATCCAGAAGATGCGCGCTGTAAATTTTACGCGGCTACAACAAAAATAGTGGATGTAATCAAGAAAACAGTGTTTACAAAGAATGTGATCTTTTGACCCCTTAAAGTAGGTCAAAGTTACCCATATTCGAACTTCTCCAAGCTATATGTTCCAAGAACAGTCCCTGCGAATTTCATGACCCTGACATTAATATGAAAGGAGTTATTGTGTACACAGACGGGCAGACAGACAGAGACAGATGCAAGGCCTTTTCAATACCCGATAGCCATACTTTGGCCTCAGGTAACAACTTGCTCTAGAGCACAGTAAAAAAAAAAATTCAGGAATTAATGAGAAATGTTGACATTTTTCAAAGGAATTGACATCCTTCCAGGTAGCACTAAACTGCTTGAAAAGTGAAGCCAAGACATGAACGACGTTAAGGCATGAACAATATTACTGATCGCCATTTGTGCTTGAAATAGCAGTCTTCCAATTTACTTTCAGCTCCTTTTTTTATTAGCCAATGTCATCAGCCACTGGAGTACCAACAGGTTCCAACCTGGCATGAGAGAAACCCCTCTCATAACATCAGGAGCAGCAGAGGCTAAAAATGCATTCACTGCAGCATCTAATACACTCGTACGCACAATTTCAATTTTGGTTCAAAATAGTCAAAAAAAGAAAATACTTTTTCCAAAAAATTGTCCGTCAATTGTTATTATCCCCCACCAACACGAAGTGTGAGGGGGATATAGGTTTAACCTCCGTCCATCCGTCCGTCTGAGAGAAAGGGGACAACTTCTCAGAAACTATCACAGATAGGACAACCAAATTTGGTGTGTAGCTTCAGACCATAAAGGCCCTGATGGAGTTCGAAAATAAGAAGCACACGATTGGCGGGGATTGGCGATGTTGTAGACCATGTTGACTTGCTTTTAATAGATGAAGGCTACTAAATGTATGATACACCCAAAAAACAGAAGATTTCATTCAAAAATGGCTCTGCTATATTGGAATAAGGGCAAACACATGGTCTCACCAGGACAGGAGAAATCAGAGGCCCAAGACAACTTCAAAAGAAGCAAGCACCTCAGGAGTTCCCTGTCAGCAAATTCAGTGAACAGTACCAAACAGGTATCCGCAACTCGAATGAATCTGAGCCTCGCACATGTTATACTGGTCCAATCTGTGTTCTTTTACTCGTTTTAACACTTTCTTCTTGTTTGCCAGTTTCAAAGGAGGCTTTTTCATTGAGACTCTTCACTGTTACAGATGCCGTTGTTTACCAGGTCCAATCCAAAGAATCTGCCAGCTGAGGACATAGGAGGCGCATTGGCTTCGCAGCTACAGACTCTGATGAACTTGTCCTCACGCAGAGTTCAGCATCCAGGCCATTGACTTCTCTTTCTGTCCTTGCTAGACTAGTTTGAGTGCTTCTCTCGATCCAGTAGTGCAAATCTTTATATGAAATCTACTGCCTCGTACCAAAAAAAAAAAAAAAATGGTTTTCATCTTTCAAAACAACAACTGAATTGCAACATTCATTGCTTTCATTTATTTTCACCAATTTTTAAAACAAAATTGAACGTTATGAACACTACTGTATCCAATAGTTTAGCAACTGAGAATGATGATTTAGTTTTTGGTGCAATTAATGACAGGACTGGCCTATTTAGGACAAAACATGACATTACCACAATCATATATGGGTGAAGTGACAGTGTCTTATCTATACACTGGAGTAATGGCTGCTGCAATTATAGGCAAATTATAAACAATAATTCCATGTAAAGAGTTGGAATACAAAACCCACAAAGTCCACTGAACCTCTTTTGTTTTAAGTTGAGTTTTTTTTTTTAAACTCGGCATATTATGGCTAAAATGCCACCTGTTGAAACTCCTGCATCTCCAGGGGCACACCTTGGACTTTTTTCTAATCTAATGTGAAAATATGAAAGTAATCTATGACTACATGGTTACAAATGTTTTGTATATCTGATGATTTGACATGGAATGACCCATAGACCCTTATTGTCATCAAAGGAAGGCCCTTTCGCAAACTGCTCCCTCACCACTAGCACTTCACTACTGAGTGTCTCTGTGTGAAATCTCCCTCACAGCGATTATGGGAGCTTCATTCAGGGGGAGAGTGCAAATAAGTGCATAAACTTTGGGATGTCCCTGCCCTTTATCCAATGGGAGGTAGAGGTAGTCATCACCATGCCTACCTATATATGGGTTGCATTGTATACGATGTTCGAGTTGTAGAGGTAGCGTTTCTTCCATCCCAGACACAAAATAAGTGCTGCACTTTAAAGGAGGGTGGTTTGTGTGCCTGCATCGCTGTACACTAACTACTGAGGATTTTATAAGCCATTTCCACTCCACGCTAATTGGTTTGGGATGACACTCAATGTGGATGGACCCTCCACCCAAACGCGCAAATGAAGAGGGAGTGGATAGGGCGAGGGAATAGCGGCTGGTTTGCGAAAGGCCCGAACCCTGTTGACATCACAGCTGCTTCAAGAAAAATTTATTTCTTTCAAACAAGCTTTTGTCTAGATAAACCTCAAACTGCATGACACTTGTTCACATCTTTACATAGCATCCCATCAAAGCAATTTATGACACAGCTATTTTATTAAATGCCTGCAAAATTATATTGTGTTATGTAAACATCAATAAAGCCAGAATAAAGGTATATATATATACACACACACTCAATTTCCCCATTGCATTTTTTTTGTTTTTTAAATTGATGTAGAATAAAATAGTAGAGGATAAACCGAACAATAACACTGATGCAGATAGCATGAAAGTGTTGAAACCATTCTCTCAATCAGCTGTTAAATCTAACCCGCTTATTTTCATTCTTTATTCATTCCTTGTCAGATTAAACGGTGTTTATAAGATGCAGCAGGCAGTGATGACACGAACCGTTACTCAGCTGCTTCGCTGCGCTCGTGATTTGAACCATTTCAACTCCCATAGAGCCTTCTAAAAATCAACACTGAGACACCTATCAATATAAAAATTCTAAATTATCAGTCTTGGCCTGATATATACACCACCTACTTCTTTAAGCTCAGCTTATAACATTAAAAAAGTCACATATTATGATTTATACAACCACACCCATTTTCACGAAACCCGCAACATTTTTTAAAGCGCATTACCTATTGAACGCCACATATTTGTATTGAGAAACACGCACTATATTTGCTCTGATCATCATTGCAACAATATCTCATATTAGAAGAATCCTATTATGCCCATATTCTGCAGAGAATGTGTCTACACTACGAAACAAAACTTAAACAAGTCCAGGAGTGAGGGTTCACCAGTTTCAGAAGCAGAGCTACAAAAAAATACCCCCGCCCCCCCATTTTATTTTTTTAATAAATCAAAGAAAGGACTGCAAATATCAGTAACAGGTATACTTGTGCATAATATGCTAAGCCAACATGCACAGTCCATCCCATGTCCCACTGAGGTCCCGACAGCCACTGTGTGTCATTCTATCAACGACCATGCAACATTTATCACTGAGGCGGGGGCCACTTCACATGACACATCATAGCTTGTGTCCCTGGAGAACCACCACGCACTTTAACATCAGAGGTAAACAAGCTGGTTCAAGACATCTAGATACACCAACACAATAGTTTCACTCACTGCTGAAAATTGTTCTATTGCAGAGGACAGAAGCACAACATAAGTGTTAGCGTAGGGGCTTAACCACGTCATGGGGTTTTCCACATCAGTTTCCTCAAGAAATGGGAATAGGACTCCTCTAAATATGCTTCTAATCATGTTTAAATCAATGCACTTCAGATGGAATCTTAAATATTAATTTTTTTCTAATTGACTATTATTTCAAACCGTTTTTCGCCTCTTTATTCATCGGCAGATATTATACTCAATGGAACAAAGCAACAAAAACAATGAAACAATAGCACACAAATCTACAGAATTTTATAGCAAATAAGTATGTTTCTCCAGTCAAAACCTTAGCCTAAGTAAAACCACTATCTGGTGACAGAACTCAGGATCCAATAAAGTAACAATTCCACATGAACCATCGCAATCAACCAGCATTTTCTCAGCAAGAAAAAGTTTCATAGCACAATGCCATTTCGATATGCGAGAGCTGCTGTCATTGCAGGAGACCTGATATAACCTACTACAATAAAAGCAATATGAGGTATAGCAAAATTAAACAAAATCATAGCGCAGCCTGGAAGAAAGAAAGAAAAAAAAAGAGGACAAACTGTTGAATAATTCACGTCAATTGACACTTAGAGCCCCGAAATTATCATTTAAAAAAAAAATATAAATAAAATTTTCTTGTGTTGTTGAAACCTGTGGGGAGCTCTTTTAAACCAGGCGCCACATGATAGATTTTCAACAGCTTTCATTTTGATATCATACATCATTGAGTAACAATAGTTGCATTTAGTGCTGCAAGGGTTAAACTGTGGCACCTGAATAACGTGTAGCTGCGCATGCAGCATTCACTCAAACGGTGACCCCAATGCTATAGAAATGCTAATATTTCAGTAAAGCCATCCCTTCTGCACCAGGACCCCTAAGGCTTGAACTGTCAGACCAGGGCAGAAAGTAACAAAAGAACACCACCACCGCCGCCGAGGTGATGTCAGACTCTATTACCGCAGGGACTGGCAACAGCTTTCAAAAGGCTCATCCCCAATCACAATTTTCAGATCATTACAGGCTCATGAGGTCTTTGTTGAGCTTTCCTATGCACTTTCCAACCAGGTATCAGGGGTTTGCCGGGTAAAATATGACATTTACAGCTAAATTTAAACAAGTCAACAATTCACCTAACTGGACAGCCATCATCCACAAAGACAATAATGAATTGCCTTAGCCACTGAAATATAAGAACCTAAAATGAATTGGTAAGAAGGAATATAAAACACAACATTGATCAAAAAGCGTAACATAAAATGAGAATTAAATTGAAAGAAAGGTAAAACAACTTCAGCTTCTGAACTAAAGCTAAGAAAGCTTTGGTGCACCTGTATATGAATCAGTTGAATATGAACGAAGCACTTGCACACTCATGTTGAAAAGCAGCTCATGCCAAATCCAGTAAGTCAGCAGTTTTGAGCGAGAGGAAGGAGCTCTGCAGCCCTGGTGCTCTATATATACACCCTATGACTGCACTGTTACTCCATTACAGCACAAGCCAATACCAAGTCCCCCAATAATGAGTAAGTGTTGCACAGGAAGATAGATGCACTTAATGACAAAATGACGCTTCCCATTTACACCATTTCATGTAGCATCTGTATTCGCAAACAGAATCCAGACGCTACATATATGTTGCATCTTAACAGTAAGCAGCATTAGGTTTTTGTGCTCAGTGACTGGGCGTGACTCCCTTGAATATCCCTGCTCTCAATGCCCCAACCCGTCTACACAAGCCCCCGTCGCTTCAAGGCCACCACACACACACACACACACACACACACACACACACACACACATCTTGTCAATAATGACAGAAAACAGTTTACACCAAGTATATGGGGTCAGTTCCATGGGCCCTCATCATGCTAAAGTGGACAGGCTGCAACAATAAAAAGCCACCTGATCCCCTTCAACACAGAAAAATCAACTCTGAATACAGAACTCTGAATGGCAATGGAAAAACCAATACTTTTTTTCTTTTCGCCCACAGGAGTTTTCAAGTGTCATCTACAGTCAGGCAACATTCCTGCCCATTCATAACCTTCTGTTTTAATAAAGTTGTAACTGCATTCTCACTTAGCGCTTCAAACGATCATTCTTTCCTTACTACACATAAGCAAAACAATAACATTCATTCACACTCTGAATCAAAAATACGTTCAAAACAAAACAAAAATAATGCATGTCATTGCTATAATCTGATATGGCTAAACTAATCAGCGGTACGTTCGATTGTTGATTACTCAGCTAACCAGTAAAAACGACTGGCAACAGTTGCAAAGTAAAAGCAGCCTCTCGTAACAGTCCGTTAGACCGAAAAATGGTAATTCACAAAATGAAAACAATTTACAGGACTAAAACAGGACGATAAAAAACAGAATTGGAAATTTGTTTTCAAAATGCAGCAAACATTAGACGTGTAAAGATTGAGGGCCTTCTGTCACGTCATAGCCTAATCATTACGCCTCAGTTACCTTCAGCTGCAGCACTTGAAGTGGTTTGAATGATTCTCGCGGCTACATATGACAAAGGAAACAAGTGCGGGCACGGTGCATGCACGTTTGCCATTCGGTGTCATCTGTGAAAAACTAAACGGGCAACTGGATGCATATTCAAAATGTATACATTTATCCGCACTTATACTACTTTTTGACCAGCAGTCATCTGGGACAAAAACAACATGCTATGAGCTGGCAATGCCTGTTGTGATTAAACCACCTCCAACGGAACAAAAAAAAAAAAACAAATAGGCAAGGCTACCACTCCCTTTTCTACATCAATGCCATTTGTCCACCTTACTCCTATTGACCAACTCGTTAATATTAACACATGATATTGCAGCTGACAGCATTTTCAAAGTTTGATTCAAAAGATTGCTTAGTGTTGTCTTTACCTTGCCGTCCTACTATTTCGGCCACATGTTCAGAACTGGGCACAGGTACACATTCGGTTATGTTACAGCCTCGTCCTTTCCCTTCGATTGAGGAACCATCGTACAAGGTGGATAACTTGGTCTTCCCTGGCAAAAGCCCAGTCTCCCCGCTTCCTCCAACACCATTTGTGTGATTGTTGTGGTGGTTATTGTTGTTGTTACTCCGGTCTAGTGTTCCAGTAGTGGGAGCCCCGACACCATTCTCGGATTCCCCCAGACCCAACAGCGACAACTGGCCCAGGGCGACCCTCAGGGCACGAGAGTCATCTTCTTCCTCGTCAGGCGGCACAAGTAACCCCTCGCTTCCAAAGCCGGAGCCGGCCAGATCCACGCCGTAACTCCCATTTTTCTCCATGATCCCCGCTAAAACCAGCAGGCTGGGCATGGCTAACAAAGAGTGTGAGACAAAGACAGGGAAAAGAGACTGAAACAGCCCCGTGCCACCTCTCCGCCCCCTCCTTCGAGCAATACCCCCCCACCCTTTCCAGTAGTCCCTCCCAAAAACCAACCCCTTTCCTCAACGTGCAGCCGAGCCGTCCCTTCTCTGGGAAAGGGCATGAGGACCGTCTGCACCGGTCGACACAGAAAGGGGCGAGGCAAATCCGAAGCTCCACCCCGTCTGGTTTATACCGTCCCCTTCTCTCAAGACATACGCAGGCCTCCTATTCCACTAGACCGTCTCAGGTTGCGAAGCTTGTCGCTGTTGGGGGTGGGGGAAGAAACATCCCCAAGCCGCTCGTTATTAATTTCGAATAAGCCATTCTAGTTCGCAATAAAATATGAAACTGTCTTTCCTGTGACTCTGTGGTGCTCAACCTGAAACGAGGTCGTGTCAGTTCGATACAATGCAAGAAGCAGCGACAAAAAAAAAAGTTTTTAAAGGGTGGGTTTATCCTGCTTATAATAGCGCACTGGATTCGATTTTAAATTTTGCTGCCTTTATGGAGTAATGAATCACATACAGTTGGCCTAGTTGCTAGAATCATATAAACTGCTGAAGTCCGCCACAGGCAGAGTATGGACAAAGGGAAGGCTGCTTTTGAGGGCAGCTTGGGACAGCTTGTTTTTGTCTGTCAGAATTGCTCTATTATAATGAAGCCTTCAGTTTTGCTGAGTCTGCTGTGAATGGGGTTGTCTATGCAATTCGTGATTTGGAACTATGTCGTGGTTGACGAACGCCAATGAGGAGAAACTGGGGAGCCGCCCCACCTCTCTAGCCATCATCAGAAAATGCAGTGAGGTCGTAGCAGGTCACCGCATTTAATATGTTGAACCACTTCGGTAGTTATGTGAGGGCAGGTTTATCTAGAGATCAGGGAGGGAAATGTCTGCTTTGTTTTTTCAAATCCATCATGATTTATATTTATATAAAATTCATCCCATTTCCCGTAATCAGATCTTCAGCTGTATTTGTGACTCGTGTTTATGTCTGTAGCAAATGTCTGTTGCCAGCAGAAGTCTAAGACTCACCAATATGCGTGTTGAATTCCAGGCCTGAAAGCATATTCGTATGAAAATATTTATTTATTTATTTATTTATTGATAGAAAAAGCTAAAGCTGAATTCATTGTTTACACCCATTATAACTATTCTCCTGTAATAATGCGCATAATATTCCCTTCTTGCTGTAAGCCTTTATAAGAGGCCACTATCGGACCCGCATGTATTTTAAAATGTATCACAGCCCACAGGTGAGGGTTTCAGTACCAGTTATTAGCAGACCTAGAGATGGCAATTTCGAACCTTTGAAACAGTTTTGAAACCTTTCCAACGACCACTGTTTTGAAATGTTCTGAATTGTTTCGAAACCAGATTTATTTCAGTATTGTACTGCATAGTGGCAAAAACCTTTACTGCTGCTATTAAAATGTTTAAAAGTGAAACAAAACACATGGATCATTGCCGGGCGGAGCAGGAAAAAGGCCACTAGTCACGTGACAAAAGTTTTGACACAGAGGGTGCATCTCAAAACATAGGCTGCCGCCTTTGAAGGCTGCATTTTTAGGGGTCGTCACCTAATTTCATCCGCCAAACTGACATGACGTTATTTCTTCTCTGATAAACAGCTTTGATTTAAGCGAATCATCTCTGGTTTATCGAAACCTAAACTTAACTCGAACCTCTAATCCTAAAACTGACCCTAAACCTAACCCTAATCCTAAATTTAATCTTATTACTAACCCTAAATGTTAGTTTGGTGGATGGAAGTGCGTGATGACCCCTAAGAATGCAGCCTTCGACGGATGCAGCCTAGGCTTTGAGATGCACCCTTTGAGATGCACCAAGAGTCGTAAACCCGTGTCAAACCCGGAAGTTTCGAACGTGTTCGAAAAAGTTTGAATCTGCGTGTCGAAATTGGCATCTCTAAGAAGATCTACAATGTAATGACTATAATCTGCTGAATTACAGTCATCTTGGACACTAATTTGGTTTTGTTTCGGTATACAATATTTTTACATATATGCTATAAAGCACTTCAACTTATTGCTATTGTTTTAATTTACTATGCTTATATCCATGAAAAAGAGTGTTTGGGAATACAATGGATTCACCTTGCTTGGTGTCACTGCCAAAATCCTTTGTGTAAGTACAAAAACTTTGACAGTTTATATGGGAATTACACAAAACCTTAGCATTCAGTCCTAATGCGCAGAAGATGAAACCAATTCTTTTGTGTGACCCTGAAACCTTTCCTGTAGCACCACTACTAGGTAGATCTTTACTCTTCCAAATGAGGAGTCGACTTGCAAAACCTGCTAAGTCAAGTTTTGAAAATAAATGAGTTATCCCCCTTAGCCTCTCTTTAAGGCACCAGCGTATGTCCCACTCATAGCTCCACTTTCAAAACCTACTAAATCATGTTATAAATTGTAACAGAAAAAGTGAAACTCTGTCAAAACGCGCCACGTCAAGGAGGGAAACTGTCAAATTCTGCTAAGTCATCAGCCAATGCGGAAGCGCAATTCCTTTTTCATTCACTAGAAGGAACCAATCACAGTTGAGCTTTTATAGCCTGTTCAGCTTTTGCTTTCTCTAACTCTAACTGGTTTGGGCAGTTCAGAAAAGTGTGATGATAGTGATACCATAAAAGGGGAATTCGAATGAAGTCATGTTTATGTTATCATTGCCATAGCAGCTATTCAACCACTGTGTTGTCTGTGGCATTGAATCACATGTAGAGTGGGTCCTGAGTCAAATACCTTCACCTTTTGAGCAATGGGGCTGGTTTAAACACTGTCAAAACCTACTAAATTTCCACTCCACTTCCAAAACCTGCTAAGTCAAAACTTTGTGTTGCAAAATCAAAGTCATTTCTTAAAAATAAAATAATGAATTGCCTCATGGATTATGTCTACAAGGCTAATAGTTTCAGTATAGTGAAAAATGGTATCTATAGAAGACAATTTCCATGCCTACCAAAAAAAATCTGATTTTTCTAAAAAATTGACCAACTTGATTTAGAAAGCCAGTGGACTCCTCAAATGCAGTGATAACTCAAATAGTTTTTCATGGAAATTGTGCCACACTTCTCGTGATTGTTTCTGGTACAGAGAAAAGGCTTGTTTTTCATGCTGGTCACCCTGTGGCCTTTGCTGTAGCGCCACCACCAAGTGGCTAATATAACTGATATAGTTAATGCAATTTTTAAAAAGTAATATTTTGGCTATTACTTTTTAAAATTGCATTAACTAGTTCATGTTTTACAGAAATCATGTAAATACTGTTCTTAGCATTCCTGGTGCTTAGTTGATACAGGCAGCTCTGTAATATCTCCTGTAGCGCCACTACCAGGTCAAAGTTTACTCTTCCAAAAGAAATACAGACTCAGAGTTTTTGAGTGGAATCACTTCGCACTTCTTGTAATTGTTTCAGGTATAGAGGGAATGCTTGGTGTTGCATCAATCCATTTCAGATGATTTCAAGCCTGGAGAATTTGGTAGTGCATCTGGATGGTGTTGATGTATTGCTTACTCTTTGCATAGTAAGAGTCTTAACTTGCATTTGATGATGCATCATGAAACATTGTTAACTGACACATGCCTTCTAAAGCATTTTTATGCCAGTGTGTTGATGTCCATTACAGAAGCTTGTCCTTTCATATTGCAGTGCTGTCTGAAAGGTTGAAGGTCATGCGCCTACAATATTGACATGGTGGTTGTTCTTGGTGCTCTGGATTTTCAGAACTTTTTTGCTATATAATGGACCAGACTTTTGATGGTGAAATCCCTAAATTCTGGACAATCACAAGTTGAGAAATGTTGTTCTTAAACCTTTTTTTAATTTGTCCATGCAGCTTTTGACAATGTGGACAAAGTGGCAAATTTAGGACCGTCTTACTGGTAAACAGCCATGCCATTGCTGACCTCTTACTTTATACCCTATAATAACCAAAGCACCTGCAACCTATTCATTGTTTGTGTAATGTTCCAAACAGGTTTTTTTCTGTAGAATTCACAAATTTTCCAGTCTTTCCATCTTCCTGCCCAGCTTGTTTTGAAACCTGCTGCAGGCACTGAACTGATAATATGTGAGTATTCACAAAAATAAATACAGTTGATAAGGTCAAGCTTTATTTATTTCTTGTGCTTTTTTTAACTAAAGGTAGGTAAAAGGGAATTTACCAGCCCATTAAATCTGTTTTTTTGCATTTGAATTTATTTGCATTTTACACATTGCCCCAATTATTGTGAAATTGAATTGTACATCTTGTTGTTTGGGTTCAGTCTTACGCTACCAGAAATCATTACAAAATGGGGTTCATGAGTTGATTTGTTTCACTGTTTGAAATTATTCTGCAGAATACCAAATAGAAAGATTTGAACAAGTCATAAACTCATTCACTTTTGGTCTAATTCCTAAATAAAATTGAACGGATTTCAAACCAACAGTAAGTATTGTGTTTGCTCAAAAAATTGAAAAAAGAAAAATGATACATAATTTATCCTACTTCATAAAATCATGGGTGAGCTAAACTGCATGCAAGTTTATTGAAGTAATCAGGATTAACTTGGAAGTTTTCATATGCGCATTATCCTATTAATTTTGTATCTTTTTGAAGTCAAGTTATGTTTTTAGCAATCAAAAATCCGCAGAGAAATTGGAATCTTTTCCATGCCTGCATACTGTTTCTGTATGAGAATTATTCTATTTGGATGAGGAATGGGAGTTTGGGAATGTGCAAGTGAATGATGCTGATAGTTAATTGACTTGCAAATTGCCGCCTGGTTTGACTTAGCTCTGTCATGGGCAGGCATGAATGAATTTCATTCAAAGGGGGGTGTTTTGTTTGAGAAGTGTTGATTGTGATTGGCTTTTAGCTTCAAAACTTTCAAAAATAACAATTTAGAAATAACTACCAAAATCCAACTCAAAAAGATGATTTCAAAATTACAGACATTACTAACTCAATAATAATAATAATAATAATTCAAATGGTCAGTAACTCAGGGGGACATAGCCAGTATCAATGTGATATTCCAGGCATTTTAAGAAGCGAGTCTCCAGAGATGTTGCAAAGCGTACAGTGGGGGTATCATTGTGAAGGTGACTTGGATATCCTATTTATTGCTTAAGCCTGTCTTAGTGCATGCACTGCCCCATCTTGAGCAGGGGAAATGGAGCTGATCTGTCGATATCAACACTCGTGTGAGGAAAGGGGGCAGGGATGGCGCTGGTAGGAAAGGCCTGTGGGATTGGCTGAGGTCGTGGGACATGCACGGGAATGGGGCCAGCCTCTTAGTCATACAGCATTAGTGTGTCCAAAAGATCATCATCTCCCCTCACTGTGGACGTCCACAGGGAGCTTAGCATCGATCACTGAGGTGTATGGATAATGGGAAACGTTTCTTATTCATTCTGGTCTCTCTGTATGTTATGGCCCGTTTTTGTTATGGTTTATTATTTTCTTACTCAGAGCCAATTGTTTCTGGTCCTTTAGTCTTCAAAATCACCATCTATTGATGTATTTATCTGTTTCTATCTTTTTCAAGGTAAATCAGGTGTGGACGTTTTGACAAGTTATCCCTGGTCATACATACAAACTGAAATAACAATCTATCTGTTCTCAAGTGAATATGTTCTACTCTGATGCTGGTAACTTAGACACATAAGTGAATGAAGTGAGAATTGAGGGAATAAACATAATGACTCAGTGATTGTTCTTGGGTTACTGTTTTATTCCAGAGCCATTTTTCAGGTTCTTATTTCACGCATCATGTTGTTTTAGCCCCCTATAGAAGGTAATGAGCTCATGGTGCAATCAAAATTATTCCATACTTCCCAGGTTTTTTTTTATTTTATTCTTTTTATTTATTTTAATTTCAAGACTTGAAACTTCAAGGGCAGGTCACAGGTCACTTTGTGGTCTTCTGTTTCATTTTGTGGGAAATGTTGACGAGGGAAATAGTCCTGGTGTATTCAGCCCTATCCTGGGAGTTTTTCAAGTATTTTCCTAGCCTAGACCTCTGTACTGTGAGTTCAGCCTTCAAAAACTTTGTATTATCAATAGACTTTAAAATAAGGTGCATATGATGCACTATACATGTAAAATCTTTGTGTATGATGTTGAACATACTGGCAAATATTCATGTCTTGTTTTAACTGAATTTAAATAAATTCAAGTCAGTCATTGGTCATGGTCAGAGTCTACAAGCCTTGACAATCTGATGGACTGAGAACCCACTGTACTATTTTTTCATCCAGCGGTGCGTTTCCAAAAAGCGACTATGAAAGTCCAACTATGGTACAGATGCTAAGTTAGCATCTGTGATTTCAGGAAATGACTGACCAGTAGAAAAATGAATTTTGACTGCACATGATGGAATATCTGTTCATATTTGATCTGTACATAGCTTTATATTTAACCTTCTGTGCTTTTTTCAATAAGAATTATGCGTTGTTGGATGAATGTTACACAACTGAAGAAATTCTTTTTTTTAATGAAGACAAATTAATTTCTCCTGATTTTCATGGGAAAGAGAAGTGTTTAAGTGGGTCTCCTTATCGTTAGATACCACTGCTATTTGCCTCATTTACTAGGAGCTGATATGAACTTGATATAATGAGAGTGGACAGATTCCAGACATTTATAATAAACTCATAATAGTTTTTATTAGCTGGTTATACTCTACAAATTCAGCAGATGCGGGCTAACCATCCCCCCCACCACCACTCCCACACACAAACACATGCACGCACAGTTCTATGCCAAGTGGGACTGCAAAACTCAACTGGGAATAGGAGTCAGGTGGTTATGACTTCATTGTTTTTCTTTAGCTATGAGGTCATTCCTGCCTGAGCGTCTCTCTCTCTCTCTCTCTCTCTCTCTCTCTCTCTCTAGATGCTGACAACCAATGTGATTTCAGTGGGGTTGGTAAGCAGATAGTGACACACCTTAAATTATGATTCAAAGGATCGCTATCTTTCCTTCTCCCAGGCCTCACTCTACCATGTAAGTGAACAGAGAGGCCTAACCTCGTTCATGTGTTATCAATATGCGGAAAAAACATACTCTGGCAAGCAGCTATTAGTTTACCACTTTGAGAGAACCTGCATGTCCTATCAACATCTAATTACGACCTAAACATGCATTATCTTTGTATGACAACCGCTGGACCATGATGAAATCATATTTCCCAGAGGTCTGTTTTGGAAATCTTGGGCTAAATTAAAGAACCAACATAGCAAATAATGAACTGCATTTAGTGCTGCATTTTTTCCTGGAACAATATGGGATTATAATCACATGTACATTGGTTAGGTAATTGAGCTGGACAGGAGAAAAATCTCCTGTGTTGTGTGAGTCACCCTCCTCAGAGTGTTCTCATAAATTCAATGCATCATCCTTTGATCTATCCACATTAGTCATTGTCATGTAATTGTCCAGTTTAAGCTTTTGATGTAATAGCATCAGTGTAATCATGCAGAAACACACACACACACACACACACACACACACACACACACACACTTACACACGTTTATTATTTATTGTATGTTTATTCATTTATTCTGAGAGAGCAAGCTCACTTTAGCAACAGAGTCCAGTTTAAACTATAGAAAAACCAAATATAACATCCAAATACAGGTATAACAATAAATAAAACGCAGTGGATATTTTGCCGCAAACCGGTTATTCATTTCTACAGCTATAAAGTACTAAAGTGATGACGTCACGCAGGTGTCGGAAGTAAAATTTCCTATTCATTTTACCATTAGACAGTTTTCAGGCCACTTCTGAATCACCTCCCATTGTTTTCAAGCCTCCATCTTTTTCAAGATTTTCCATTATATTTCCGACTAAAAACAAATATAATTTTTCTTGACCGGAATCAGCTATATTTCAAATCATTTTAATTTTTCGCCACCATGCTAATCCTCTTTGTAGTCTAAAAACTACACGTCCCATGATCCTCCTGGTTCCCGGGCTGAATGAGTTCAAGACCAGTTAATTGGAAGTCACCAGTCTTGAATTTTCCAGCTCCTCGCTACAGCCGTTTGCTAGCTTAATTAGTTTGCCACTCTACGTTCTACTTGGTTACGCTTTCCTTGCTATATATTTAAAGTTTTACTATTAGCGCCAATTTACTTTAATAGCCAGGCATCTTTAGCCAACGTTTGTTTGCTTAAAAACTCGATAGTTAGTGAACTAGCTTATCAGCCTTGTCAAAGCATAACTGACAGTGTACTCACTGTCAGCAGGCTAATTTAGCCAGCGATCTAGTTTCTATGACTTCTATATAACTTTTTATTTGGCTCATTTAGTTAAATACCAGCTTGTGAAATGCTCGCAGCTTAACGCTAGCTAAGTAGTCAAATAATGGCCCTTCACCGTTTTTATTCACTTAGCTAGCTCACTAAGCTAGTGATATTTATTGAATAATCATACTAGCTAGCTTGCTAAATAACAGTGAGTGACGGTACCATTTACTCTTTCTATCGGTTTAGCTATGTGCACAAGATGTAATGTAGTGTAAGCTCACTAGCTAGCTAACTCGGTGGTTCACTAGCATTGCTTAATGCTAGCTCGCAAAATGGAGAAATAAATATTCATAGTGATCCTTTCATTTCTAGGCAACGAGATATATAAACTAGAGGCTTGTTGCTCTTTCCAGATCAGCTGTTGGCTGCCACCTTATGATGGGCGTGCCTGCCACTGGAACTCATGTAAACTGATACGCTCGGGTTAATATTTCGGTAAATATCAATAAGCACTCAGCAGCGTTTTAATTTCCGACATTTTTCTGACAGAAAACTAGAAAAGATTTAGCTTGAAGTGCCATTTTTTGTCTATTATTGCCCATTGCGTTCACCAAAAGCGTAGTTGCTAACTAAGTTAGCAGCTTACATAGTTCGTTCATTCATTGTCAATGGTTCCTACGATGTAAGTTAGCATCTGAGATTTGGGGTAACGGACCCCTGAGCGATTGATATTATTCCATGGGGAATGTTTGAAAATACAGTGGTATACATCCAGGTCATCTTAAAACCCCTTCGTTAGAGTTATATTATGACTGATCTCGTTCTGTCAGGCCTGGTCTATTTCTCTAGCAGTACGATCGAGGACAGGGCACTTGATAACTCGTGAGAAATTATCACCGCATGTCTGTCCAGCCATCAGTTTGTGAGGTAACGCTTAAGCCCATTTGGGTAATGCATCAGGGCAATGATCCGTAGCACGCAAGCAAATCCACCTCTGAATGGTTCAAAAGAAACAAAACAAAGGTTTTAGAGTGACCAAGTCCTGACTTGAGTCTGATTGAGATGCTGGGGCATGACCTTCAACAGGCAGCTCATACTCATTAAACCCTCCAATATGACTTAATTAAAAAGATTTTTGGAAAAAAGAATGGGCCAAATTTCTCCCTCAGTCTCCCTCATTGCAAACTTTTGTTGTTGCCGCCAGGGGTTTACTGGGTCAATTATTTTTTCACATGGTTGACATAAGTTTTGAATAACTCTTGGCAGTCAATAAATGAAACGATCATTTAAAAGCTGCATTTTGTGTTTACTCAGAAAAAGTGTTTAACACTTTTGTGTTACTCGCAGGAAAGTACATCACTAAGCCTGAAGGAATGGGTCCATCAAAGCAGCAGCCGCAGCAGCAGCAGCAGCAGAAAAACGCAGATAATGCAGATGATGAACAGGTCTCACTATCACAGGTAAGAGACCTGTTAAAGAACCAAAATGACATGTTCACAGCACTATTACAACAGCAGCAAGACATGTTTAAGAGCTTTGTTTCACTCATCATGGACTCAACCAATTCTAGATTAGACGCACTGACAAAAGAGGTACAAGAACTTAATACAAGTATACAATTCACACAGAAGGATGTAGATGAACTAAAGGTCAGCTTAGCCAAACAGATGGACAACTGTAACACAACACAAACTGACATCATAAAGCTCTGTGAAAGTCTACAAGTCATGCTAGATAAACATGAGTACTTAGAGGGTCAATCACCCTGACTGACTCAGAAGAGAAAGTAAGGTAAGCACTGAAAGAGAAACAGCAGATCCAGAGAGAGATGGAGATCGAACATGCTCATCGAGTGGGCAAACCAGAACTAAACAGAGAAAGACCGAGAGCGATAGTAGTAAAGTTCCTTCACTTTAGGGACAAAATGGCAGCCCTTCAAAAGAGCAAACTTTTGAAGGGAACAAAAATTTACATCAATTAAGATTTCACAGAGGAGGTGAAACAGAGGAGAAAAGAACTTAAGCCGAAGCTGAGAAGCGAGGGAAAAAGGACACATTTCATACCTGAGACAAGACAAGCTTATCATACATCAGCGCACCAGCACTCCAAAATGATTATCACATGGTAATGTATATCACATGTTAAATGAAAGCTTTTGAAGCTATGAATCAATCATGTCAAAACACAAACAAACAAAAGTATAGTATAGTAAAGTATAAACATTGCACATGTCAAAATAAATAGTATTTGAAATGAAATTGGTGATGTTAAAAATTTGCTAGTGAAGCATAGACTACAGATTTTGGCTGTCTCAGAGACCCACTTAGACAGCTCTTTTAAAGACTCAGAACTGTCTATCATAGGATATAACATCTACAGAAGGGACAGATATGGGGGAGGAGTAGCTTTCTACATACAAGACAACATACCTGTAAAAATGCATACCTGTAAAAAGATATTGAACTGCTATGGGTGCAAGCACATCTACCTCATAAAAAGCCAATTAATCTTTGGTGTTGTTATAGACCTCCAAATGCTAATAGTGTGTATCGAGATGTGACTTTGTGGAAAGTAACACTATTGTGGGTCAGGATATTTACTTCATGGGGGATTTTAAGATCGACTGGCTTGCATCAAATTGTCCAGTGATGAACAAATTCAAATCTGTTACAACCACGTGTGGCCTTAAGCAAATGATTGACAAACCCACAATAATACATATTAGAACTGATGGTACAAGAACAGCTACATGTATTGATCATATTTTCACAAACAGTCTTGAACATAGTAATAAGACCATGTCAGTGCCCATTGGCTCCAGTGACCACAACTTGATAATCCTAGCCACAAACATCAAAGTAAGTAGACCAGGACCAACAATAGTGTTAAAAAGATCATACAAACATTTTAATAATGAACTTTTGTTGAGGAAGTAAGGAAGATAAGTTGGGCGAATGTGTTAGAGACAAACAATCCAGAAATTGCTCTGTGTAAATTTAACAATCTCTTCATGCCTTTAGTAGAGAAACATGCGCCGTGGAGGAAGTCTGCTGTTAAGAAAACCGAAACACCCTGGTTGGATGGCGAAATCAAAAATGCAATAAAAATCAGAGAACAAATGAAAAGAACAGCTATAACAACTAGAAATCGGGAGGACTGGGGTGCATACAGGAAAACTAGAAATTTCATTACCAAATTGAATAGGAAAAAGAAAATAACTTACTTTGAAAATAGAGTAAATGATATGGGCAATGATAATAAGAAACTATGGGGATTTTTAAATGATCTAACTGGTAGGAAAAACAATACTAGCCCAACTTTTCTGGAGGCTGACAACACCTTTATAATAAAGCCAAAAGAAATAGCAAATTACTTGAATGATTATTTTATTAACAAACTAAAAATACTTAGGAACAACATGACTACACAGAGTAATGAAATATCTAACCTATTAATAAGGAATAAAATAATGAAGAATAACAACTTCAGTTTCAAATTTGTAAATGTGGATGCTAAAAAAGTAGGAGATCTTTTAAAAAATTGGAATGAAAAATCATCTGGGGTGGACGGCCTAAACGGCAGACTTCTGAAACTAGTAGCGGAGGAGATTGCAATACCACTTACACATATCATTTACTTAGGTTTCTCACAGGGAATTTGTCCTAAGGCATGGAAAATAGCAAAAATAGTTCCTCTACCAAAAGACAAGAAACTGCTTCTATCTGGTCAAAACAGCTTACTGCCAGTTTTAAGTAAAATCATGGAAACTTTAGTGCATGAACAAGTAAATATTTATCTATCTGCTAATAACATTATTTGTAAGTCACAGCATGCTTATAGAAAGGCCCATTCAACAGCTACTGCTCTCACTAAAATGACAGACGATTGATTCAAGGGCATAGATGAAAAGAAAAAGGTGGGTGTTGTGTTTTTGGACTTCTCAGCAGCTTTTGAAATTATAGATCACCAATTACTAATGAATAAACTCTCTTATTATGGCTTTGAGCAATCTGCAATCACATGGTTTTACAGCTACTTATCGAACAGAACACAAAAGGTGTTTTTTAACAGAAGCTACTCAGATGTCCAAAACACAACATGTGGGGTCCCGCAAGGGAGCTGCCTTGGGCCATTACTGTTTACTAATTTTACAAATGATTTACCGTATGTACTTGATAAAACTAGCATAACTATGTATGCGGACGATTCCACTATATACACATCTGATAAAACTATGAAAGAACTTGAAACAACTATTAATTATGAACTAAGGAGTGTGGCGGAATGGGTCGAAGTAAATAAGCTGGTGTTGAATGTAACCAAAACAAACTGTATGACTATGGGAACGTATATTAAGGAGGACAGTAATTCAATGTTTGAGATTAGAATTAAGGATAGCATAAAACAGGTGCAGGAGACCAAACTGTTGGGAGTAACTATGGACAATAAATTGTCATGGAAAAAACATATAAACAACATAGTTACAAAAATGGGTTGAGGCATATCTATTCTAAGAAGGTATGCTACATTCATGAATCATAAATGTCTGAAAACAATTAGAGAAGCGCTAATTCTTTCTAGTCTTGATTACTGCCCAGCAGTTTGGTCAAATGCAACTGGGGAATTACTTAATAAACTGCAGAGAGCACAAAATAGGGCGGCCAGAATGACACTTAGGTGTGGTTTTCGTACTAATGTACAATGGATGCACAGGGAGCTCAAATGGTTACTGGTGAAGGATAGATTATTATATTTGTTAATTATGTTTATGAGAAATTTACATACTACAAGATCTCCTCCGGAACTGTTTAAAAATCTCTGTCTAGTGCTGACAATCACACTTACAATACAAGACACGCAGTTGAGGGTAACTTCTCGTTGCCCAGGGCGAGGTCCAACGCAGTAAAGCGCACTGTTTTCTATAGAGGAATGAAAGAATGGAATTCATTACCTAAGCACATTAAACTAATGACTAGTATTACACAGTTCAAAAAACTAATAAAGGAATATTTATCAAAATAACAAAAAAAAAACAATAATAATAATAAAAATAAATAAATAAAATTGAATTTCTTTTTAACTTCGGGTAGAAAAAGAGTTGGGAGAAGTGCGTTTTGCTGCGTGGGACTTTGCTCTGGGAACCAAATCTACTTTATCTCAGGGGACAGGAGTTAGGTGTCATGGGTGCAGTGTGTGTGTGCGCGTGTGTGTATGTATGCGTAGGTATGTATTGTGTAGGTGGGTAATCAATCATGGGTTTTTTCTGAATTATGTTGAATTAGTTAGTTAACATACGAGATATTTTGATCTATTATTGATGATAATATATTATTAGATATATGTGTGTATATATATTTATTATGTATGAGCATATGTGAGTGTGTGTGTGTGTGTGTGTGTGTGTGTGTGTATATATATATATATATATATATGCGTGTATATATGGATATATAGGGATATAAGTGTGGATACATAGATAGATACATATATTGTTTTGTTATTGTTTTATTGCTTGCGTCAGTTTGCTAATCTACTCAGAATTTTTATCTTAGTTTATTGTTTTGTTTTGTATGTTATTTTCTGCTTAATTAACTCTGTAAGTCTTTATCTTCAGTTTATTTGTGTGTTGTTGTTTTTTGGCTTAATTTATTTTATTTGCTTTGTTTTGTATGTTGTTTTTTCGCTTAGTCTGCTCTTTTGTAAATTTTTTAGCCTACTGTATTTTTTTTTTTAAATGTCTTTAGACCCCAGGAAGAATAGCTGTGGCAATGCCACAGCTAATGGGGCTCTAAATAAGCAATAAACAATAAACTCACATTGTCTTTGATCTGAAACATTTAAATACAACAAATGAGCAAAATTGGAAGAAACCAAGTAGAGAACACAAACGTTTTCATGGCTCTGTTCTAGTAAGTTCAGATCTAAGGAGAAATTAAAAATGATAAGTGGGGCAGAGTCATGGTTTTTCTTTAGTCCTAACCAAACCATTTGGTTCACATTTTTTTATGAATAAATGGTTGCTTATGAGTGATTTTTAATTTATTTTTCTCATGCAGTAAAGTAGGCCATGCAATGTACGTGTATCAAATCACATCATTAATTACGACAATTAATCTATTTCCTGAATACCAGCCTGTAATATTTGTAAACCTTGGTTTGTTTTGTGAGCCAGTTCTCTACTATCTGATGGAAAAGTGCGTTCTGTTATTTTAAACGAATAAACAGAGGACGATGACGCTCGTAAATACAGTTCAATATAATAATATAATTTATTTGTATATTTATTTATCGTTGCTGCACTATTTATGGTGGCAGAGGATGACGAAAGTATAATAACATGAATCATATGAGAACCACTAATGTTGCTCCCGCTTCGATACCACACGGTGGCGCAATTTAGCAAGGCTACTTTTCCCAATTCTAACTGCACGCGCGGAAATGTGGTCGTCGTTTCACTCAAATCATGTAATTCGACAACCAGCATTGTTTCTGCAGCTCAACTCAAGAGGGCTGCCTTGATTCACCTTATGATATTTCTGGTGAATACATTGATTCTCGGGACTAAAAAAAATAAATCTTTATTGAGATGAATACTTTCTTGAAAAAGCAAAATAAGTGGAAAACAAATTTGTATCCAATATTAACAAATCCTGTAGGGGTAGCCTTTTATTTGATTGAGTGGTGTGTACGGTGGTTGAGTCAATATTATTATTATATTAACTCGAACTTTTTATACCTTACTTTCTGTCGCCATTCCGATTACTCATCTTTTGGACTTGTAAGATGGGTGCAATTTCTGAACAAGCGGAGGACCACGTCCTGATGCTGCTGGTGTGGCAGACTATGTCACGGTTAGGGTCAGACATTTAATCCCCCCCCTTATAATCAGGGGAACTGTCCGCACTTCAGAATGAGTCGAGTTTTATATCCTCGATCGGCTGACCAATCAATCTGAAACTGTTCTTGGGCACTGGAGCGAGGGTCGAGGCTAATTTCTCAATCTTCCGCATTTTACGCCGTTCATGAGGAAATTTATCGTGGCAAATTCACGGGCATTTTTTGGCAAGGCTGTGTGGACCTGTGCCGTGTATATTTTCGGAAGTGTGCATAGTTGTGGCGCGCTCAGCCCTGACAAGCTGCCAGATTATTTTTCAAAACGAAGTTAGGGAAAAATTCCAGTTACGTACAATCGTTGTGGTTCACAATTCCAATTGGGTACAATCTGATTGACTGAAGTGTGGCTCTGAGCGGAAGTGGTACCACAAATTCGTTAGGAAAAAAAATTAGACCGTGGGCCGGCTGTAGGCTTGGTCAAAGATTTTCTTTATTGGCTTGGTCATGAGTCTGAACCATTGGTCTGAACAGAGAACTAACCGGAAGTTAATCAGAAGAAGGCCTATGTCAGAACGTTGTGGTTGACACAATGTTCGTCTGTATGGACTGCCCACTGGATGTTTTGTTGGGCCTGCACTGAGTTGCGTTAAAGTGGTAATCTGTAAGATTTGAATTGGTTTGTTTATACAGGGTGTGTCAGAAAAAATGATACTCTCGGAAAAATCATCAGAAAATTAACATGGATAATAGTTTTGCAAATGTGGGCGTAAACCTTGGTAGAGGGGGTCATTCCGCTTCGAATGATACCAGTATCTTGGTTTACGCTTCATGCTCCAGTGAGCACAGACGCTTTGAATTTTGCAAAATTCAAGTTTTTTGCGCACGGGAATGTGAGGGTTAAAACTGGATTTGTGACATTAAATAAAAATTTAGACAGGGTTTTACCAGTATGCCAAGGCATTTTTTGAATAATTAACCCTTTCACCCACCTAACCTCGGCACAAAATGATTGCTTTTATGAGTGGATCGTAACCAAAGGGTTAACACATGCAATTGAAGTGGCCATGAACAAGTGAATCAAGCTTACAAGCATCATTCAGTGGGTATGTCACATCATGTCTTGTCAGTTTCTCCTTTTCATCACACAGCCAATGATCACTAATCCGTTATGTTATGCAGGCAAGTTAATTCATGGACATAAAATCGGTGAGCACTTGTGCATTGGCTCCACTTTTTGCCTTGTAACTGTGTGGTGTACAATGGTCAGACCACAGTTCACAGCTCAGCAGAGGTCTTTTCTGGTAACGGAATACCTCCGAACGAAAAGTGTTCGCACTGTCCTTCAGCGGCTCCAACATCAATTTCAAAATGTAAGGGTTCAGAGTCGTCTCACTGTCTTAAGGAATGTCAGCAAGTACTATAACTCTTGCACCAGCCACAATCTCAACAAAGGGAGCTCAGGCCAACGCAAGACCCAAAGTACACCAGTCAACATCGAAGCAGTCAGGACCCTCCTCGAACACCAACATGCTGGAGAAAGGAGGGTGCAAACCATCAGTGGCCGACGGAATGGTCTTAGCCTGTCGTCATCCACCTTCAATCATATCACACGTCTTGACCTGCGGTTCCACCCATACCAAATGATTACGAGGCATCAACTTATTCCCGGTGACATGCAACGACGGCTTGGACAGCGACAATGTTTCCTCGAAGACTTTATCATTGAAGACGAGTCTGGCTTTGCCATGGATGCTTCAGTCAACTGCCATAATGTAAGGGAATATCGTCCCAGAGGAGACCAGCCGCTTGATTTTGCATATGAGCGTAATGACGTCAGGCACAAAGTGACGGTTTGGATTAGCCTGGTTGGTAATGAAGCGATCATTGGTCCATTCTTCTTTCGCCATAACCTTAATGGTGAGGACTACCTGTAAATGCTCAATGTTTGTGTGGTCCCCGCTATCAACCAGCTGCGCAGATTTCGGCCACCAAGGTATACCGTCCAATTTCTCCAGGCCTGGTGGGCACAGGTTGGCGCGCCACCCCACAGGAGGAGGATCGTAACAGAGCGACTGACAGAACTGTTCGGAGACAGAGTTGTGGCATTGAACACGCCAGTGGAATGGCCCTCTCGGTCTGGGAGCGGAGGTGCTTGCTATCTGGGATAATTTTTATAAATAGACCAATTGCACATTAAACATTCACTTTTGGAACATTTGAAGCCAATTAAAATGTTTAAAACAAATATCTGGGTGTTTTTGCTCATGTTTTAACAACAGAAATTTAAAAAGATTCCAGTAAATTTGATCACGTTACTTTTGCCCTGCCCGTGCATTACTTTCATCCCGACTGGATGGGTCGAAAGTAGCAATGCCTAACTTTCGTTCGACATCAAACTATGGCGAAGTCAATATATATGGTGATGATTTAGCACCTGATATTGACAGAGCACACACGAAAGTAGTTAATCGCGCCGAAATTTTTTTTTCGGTCTGTTACGTTATCTTTTAAAATGACGTGTATGTGAAAAATGTAACTTTCGTACCAGCTCTCCCCTATCTCACAAAAGTGAGTACACCCCTCACATTTCGACAATTAATTTATTCTGTCTTTTCAAAGGACAATGTGACAGAAATGAAACTTGAAGATATTCTAGAGTAGTCACTGTAAAACACGTGTAGCAGTGAAGATTTACTGGACTGTCCAAATAACTTAACAGACAGTCATCATTTCCCAAATGGGTGCCAACAAAAGTGAGTACATACCCCAATAGTCAATCAAGCAGTGAAACGTGTCTTATTCATCATGATCATGCTTTTGTCTGTTTGACTGGCCCATATGAGGTTGTGTAACATGTTGAAGGTTTGAATTGTGGTGCTTTGGGTGCAATGCTCTCATTCTGGTCACTGGATGGTCAACATGGCACCTCATGGGAAAGACCTCTCTGAGGATCTGAAAAAGAGAATTGTTGCTCTCCACAAAGATGGTCTAAGCTACAAGAAGATCTGTGAAAACCATAAAACTGAGCTACAGCACAATGGCCAAGGTTATCCAGCGGTTTTCCAAGACGTGTTCTGCTCGGAACAGGCCTCGTCGGGGTGGACCGAAGAGGTTGAGTCACCGTGCTCTGCGTCAGGTGCACAAGTTGGCTTCAGACTACAAATGCAGGAGTGGTGGCAGCATTGCTAACAAGGTTGCAGCAGTGAGAAAACAGCCTGTTAGTGTTCAGACCATATGCCGTGCACTGCACCAAGTTGGTCTGCATGGCTGTCAGCCAAGACAGAAGCCTCTTCTGAAGCTAGCCCACATGACAGCCCGAAAACAGTTTGCTGAAGACAACCACTCCAAGAACATGAACCACTGGAACCATTTTCTGTGGTCTGACGAGACCAAGAGAAACTTGGTCAGCTCAGATGGTGTCCTGCATGTGTGGCGGCGCCCTGGTGAGGAGTGCCAAGACAAGTGTGGACTCCCTACAGTCAGACCTGGTGGTGACAGCATCATGGTCTGGGGCTGCATGAGTGCTTCTGGTCCTGGGAAGCTGGCTTTGTTAATGGAATGATGGATACCAACATGTACTGTGACATTCTGAAGCAGAATACGATGCCCACCCTTTGGAAACTGGGCCGCATGGCAGTTTTTCCAACATGATAACAACCTCCTAGATGACAACTGCCTTCCTGAAGAAGCTGAAGGTGAAGGTGATGGCATGGCTAAGTATGTCTCCAGACCTGAATCCCATGGAGCAGTGGTGGGGCATCCTCAAGTGGAAGGTGGAGGAGCAGTAGGTGTCCAACATCTACTAGCTCCGTGATGTTGTCATGGAGGAGTGGAGGAGGATCCCAGCAACAAACTGTGCAGCTCTGGTGAATTCTATTCCTAGGAGAATCAAGGCAGAGCTGGACAGCAATGGCGGTCACACTAAATATTGACACTATGGACACAATATGGCATGTTGACAGTGAGGTGTACTCACTTTTGTTGCCACCAATTTTGGAAATAGTGACTGTTCAGTTTTTTGGACAGTGCAGTAAATCTACACTGCTACACATATTGTACAATGACTACTCTACAATTTATTCAGGTTTTATTTCTGTAACGTTGTCCCTTAAAAAGATATAATAAATTAATTGTAAAAGTGCGAGAGGTGTACTCACTTTTGTAAAATACTGTAGAAACCCCAACTCCAGTAAAGTTGGGACGTCGGTTAAAATGTGAATAAAAACAGAATACAATGATTTGCAAATCCTTTTTGACCTATATTCAATTGAGTACACTACAAAGACAAGACATTAAGGGCTCTATCTTTCATACTGCCCTACCCGTTGCCACTACGCGCAACCCGTGAATTACGCATTTAGCAGCTTCCACTATCCCTAAACGGTATCTTGCGGCCACACTAACCGCTATGCGTTATACCTACTCCCTTATTTGCACCTGGAGGTGTGCCTGTGGGCATGTTTATGCGCTTTCCCTACAATTGCTATCTTGACCACACACGTTAATGAAAGTGTATAGCGAGTCCTCAAACCACCCGCTAACCATTTGGGCTTTTACAAGAGCGTGACCAGGCGGCTTCATTGCGTTTCCATTGGACACATGTGGACGTGCACATGCAGCTCCACTTCCCGAATTAACTCGCCTATAAAAGCCTGTAAAAATTTGGGGGAAAATATCCCTCCCTTTATTGACTACAATTAGTCCTGGCTAATTCTAGATGGTTTTCCTTTATTAACACGTTTTCCAATTCAAGAATAATCAAGTGGCTATTGAAGACATGGCTTCTCTCCCCCATACGATCTAACAGCCACAAAATAATGGGCTACATTCAGTCCAGAAAAATAATTTAATTATAAATAGGACTATGCACTGGCATTCAGCAACGGTGATTTTTTTTCCAGCTAGAGCAGCATTCCAGAACTCTTTTGCGAATGAAGGTAATTTTGGCGGCAATTACGCACACCTGTTTTTGCAGGACACTCACGCAACTTGCTGTAAAAAATAGACAGCTGTCCGATTGGAAAATGTAAATAGATGAAACCGCGTACTTGTCACCAGAATTACCTTCATTCACTGAAGAGTTCTGAAATGGCACTCTCGATGGAAAGAAAGTTACGTCACTGAGTGCCAGTGCGTAGACCTAATTTTATTTTTCAAAAATGGGACTTTGTTCTGTGCTTCATTTCAGACGGGAGAGGGAGTTGGAAGTGAATGGCAAAATGAAATTTTTTTTTCTGTTTCTTTTTTTATTAAGTTTCCATCGCAAAAGGCGTAGGCTTGATGTTTTTTTCATTATTACATACCAAACATTAAGGGGTCAAGACTAGGTTCAGACTTGAAGAAAAAAAAAAAATTTTTAATTTTGTTAAAAATCTTTCAAAACATTCATAAAAGGTGATTTTAAGACCAAAAAACTGTCTTTTAAGTGGATTTTTATCATGTGAACGCCTCCAGAGCATTCGTTTCGCGACAAAAACGTGATTTTCTTGCATCGCAAAATTTCCAAGTTTATCAGGCTTGTGGCGGGCATAAAATCCACATTTTTCAAGGTATTGCTCTGAAATTTTCACCATGGCACCAATTTGGTATGTTCTATACAATGACATAGCCATTTTTGGGTAGGTAGATACATAGTGTATTTATGATCCATCTGCCAGGCAGGTTCTGCCACCCATTTCTAAAATTCTATGACCAAATCATTTTTCAAAATATTTTCCCATCAAATTACCCAGAAGTAGTGTGTTATTGTATAGCTGGTGATATTAGCTTCAAAACAAAAAAAGAATTACAGGAAAATATGGAATAGTTTCTGAGATATTGTTGCCACAAGATTTCACATTTTTCGCCAATAATGTACAGTTTTCACGGAACGTGTTGCAGCATCAAATTTAAAATGAGAGAATATTTCCAAAAAACAATAAAGTTTATCAGTTTGTACCTTAAATATTTTGTCTTTTTAGGGTACTCAATTGAATATACGTTGAAAAGGATTTGCAGATCATTGTACTCTGTTTTTATTCACATTTTACACAGTGTCCCGACTTCATTGAAATTAGGGTCTGTAAACACAGAATGCTGGAAACTCAAACGTGTGCTAAGCTGGCTCTGACAACAAGTTGATTGTTTTACTGCCGTTTAAAGGTTCCCTGACATGAGGCTCACCACCTGAAATTGTTGGTTTATTTTATTGTTTATAATTATCTTTTGTTACGCTACAGATTTGTGGATTCTGTTGGATAGGTGTTTCTCAGGTCGGCCTGTTGGAGGTTAGGGTCAGAACTGACATCACATTGGGGTGTGGTTGTGGCTCACCGCTAATTGCTTATCAGCTGATTGAGAACAGCTGGGCGGGGAGCACGGTTTTTTTTGAAGGCGAAATTCCGAGCTGAAGCGAAAGAGGAGATTTTGGCCCACAAAGCTGGCCAATGATTTCTTTTTCTTTTCGATTTTCCTTGATTTCACCCACGGTCACTCTTAATGAAAAGATGTTCGCACCTTGTTTTTAAATAAAATTGAACTCTCCATCATCGCATGGGCTGGCCCCGCCGGACTTCCAGTGGCTGGCAGAGTCGGCGTTTGTGCTGGTCCCGTTCCCCTACGAAGCGGTGAGTCCTGCCCAACCCCAAACAGTTTAGGGCTGCACTCACCAGGTAGGCATATGTTACAAGTTAATGCATACACGTAGGGAAAGGTTGGGTCTTTAGGTTACGCAGGCGTGTTAGGTATAAGGGGGTTAATAGATTATTACGAGCCGCTAGCTCGCCTGACCGTAACACTTTCTATTCACTCAAAAGTTCTGAAATGGCAGAAAAATCCATCAATTTCAAGGAATAAAAGTGATTTTTTGCACTCTTACGCCCGGCCCCCTGAAGAAGTAGGAAGTTTCCAAGACGTAAGTCACATGATCCTGTGACGTCATCAAAGGACCGCACCTCTGCCATAGCAATCTCCGCAGTCTATTTGCACGCTTGTTAACACATGTTTTCTAATGTGTTTGCTTAGTGCAGGGGCCTCCAACCCTGCTCCTGGAGAGCTACCATCCTGAAGGCATCACTCTAACCGAAGCAAACCACTCCTGCTTTCCCAGTTACAGATCTTGATGAGCTGAATCAGGAGTGTTAAATTAGGGTTGGAGTAGAATCCTACAGAATGGTAGCTCTCCAGGAACAGGGTTGGAGACCCCTGGTTTAGTGTATGAGCCTGCAGTCAAGATGTCTATCTATCCATCTAATTGTTACACTCGACAAACCGTGTTACGTAGGCTAACATAGCTAGATGGTTGGATGGATGCCCACCTCCTAAAGCACCGCCGGCGATCAGGCATCACAGGACAGCCTCCCGAGTTCATCTAGATCGTGTCGATTATCCAGTTACGCTCGCCTGCTAATTTATCAAAGTTAACCATGTATGGCATTAAACTTTAGGATTATTTGCCAGAATTGATGGCGTTAAACCTCTTTCACACTGGACACGAAACAAATTTTTCGCATGATAGATTACATTCAAAGTCAATGCAAAGACGAGAGTACACGCGAAACACTGCTCATAAAGCTCGCAAAATACCTGAACCAAGACCGGGGCTGTGGGATCACAGGAAATACACACAACTGTCACTAACTAACGTTAGCCTGCTAAATGGGAAAGGTGGTTAGTTAAACTGGCAGGTAAGTTCAAAGTTAGTGTGTAACTTGGCTGTTCTCACAACACTGGATTGAACGCTTGCTGTATAATTTCAAAATTGATATTCATGAAAATCTACCGTTATGTAGAACTTAACAACTTCTGCAGGAAATTAACGTCAGCTAGCCATCTAGCTTGCGTGCGTGTCTAAAGCTGCTTTCACGCATAGACTGTATAAAAAGATGGACGCAGCACTCTGGTCTGAAAAAAGAAGCCCATGCGGAGTACCGTAAAATGGCATTCTATTTAATGGCCAGAGATGGCGACCTCGGTGGTTGCAGAAAGAAGTTCAATGCTATAGAAGTCTATGAGAAAATTACCCTACTTTCCCATCTGACTTTTCTTTTAAATAATGATTTTTCACATTATCTTATGGTAGCTATAGCAAGTTTTGAGTCTCCTTCGATGTATCATGATGTTCATTTTTGTAAAAAAATAAATATAAGTAGACTAGAATAAAGGATAAAGCCAGAATATGCTTTAGAGGCGTGGCTATCCTCTGTTCCTCGCCCGATACAGTGAGATCCACCTCTCGCGTCCCTCCCCGGATCTTGATTCTCGCTCTCGTCCAATAGAAATCACATACGGTTTCAAAATGACAACATGGCACAATTCAAATTGCCAAAATCGAGGCTTCCTTTATGGTATGCTGAAAGCTGCAGGGTGAAGTTGCCTTCAGCCATCGACTTCCAGGCTGCTCAGCCTGTCAGGCTGCATAAGCACCACCCCCAAGTACAGCCAATCAGATCGCGAGCTAGAGTACAACCAATCCGCTCATGAGGCAGCCAATTCAATTCAAATTCCTCTCCTCTACTGTCTTTTCTCATGAAAGAAACTGATTAGTGAGGTTACGTTAGATATTTCAGCTATTTTGATTTTGTTGACCAATGCAAACTAGTGCTTTTTTTGTCTTAAAGTTAACTTATAGACCTAACCTTAGCTAAACAGGTCATACTTGTTGACTTAAACACTTCTACAATATAACCAAGTATAACTCAGCCTGTTTGAAACATAAAATTGGCCTACTTGTGAGATATTTTGTTCAATAAGTTGTCTAGTTGAAGTTCTTTAAAACTTCAACTGCAAGTTGCTGTAAAGTTAGCTGCCTTCAAGGCTGACAGTAGTGACTATTGCCTTGCTGGCTGGTTAGAAGGCTAATGTTGATTTGATATTATATAATCTTCAATAGTATTACCTCAGATGCCTTCAAGGCTGATTGTAGAGAACTAGTGCCTTCCAGGCTGAGCATCACTGACGGGGTCTCTACTGGGAGTTTCTATTGAGTTGGAGCCTTCCAAGGCTAATTTAAAATCTTCTATTTTTCAGCCCATAGATTTATTACAGTTTGAAACCAACCGCATTACCTCAGAAAAATGACTGAGGTGTTGTTGCATATAGATGTTGTCTTTATTTTTTACACTCTTTTTAGGAGTCAATGTCTCATAGGGCTCCACGTTGGCTATCTACCTGCCCCGCTAAAAAAGTAAAAAAAAAAAAAAAAAAAAAACAGCCCCTGCAATCACCCTGGGCCCTGATGCCTTGAAGGCAGTAATCTCTAATCTCAAATGCCTTGAAGGCATTTGAGTGAATACTTGAAAGATCATACAATATGAAATCAACATAAGCCTTCTACCCAGCCTGCAAGGCACTAGCCTCTACTGGCAGCTTTGAAGACACTAATCTATACAATCAGCCTTGAAGGCATCTGACTAAATACAATTAAAGATTTTACAATATGCAATCAACATTAGCCTTCTAACCAGCCTGAAAGGCACTAGTCTCTACAAACAGCCTTGAAGGCAGCTAACGTTACTGCAACTTGCAGTTGAAGTTTTTAAGAAGCTCAACTAAACAACTTATTGAACAAAATATCTCACGAGTAGGTCAATTTTATGTTTCAAACAGAGTTATACTTGAAGTTAAATTGTTGAAGTGTTAAAGTTAACAAGTATGACCTGTTTACCTAAGGTTAGGTCTATAAGTTAACTGTAAGACAAAAAAGCACTTGTTTGCATTGGTTAACTTAATCAAAATAGCTGAAATATCTAACCTAACCACACTTATCAGTTTCTTTAATGAGAAAAGACGATTAAATGCATTCGTTTTTAACAATATTGATGCTCGCTCCGCTTTGAGGAGCGGAATTCAAATTGAATCGGCTGCCTCATGAGCGGATTGGTTGTACTCTAGCTCGCGATCTGATTGGCTGTATTTGGGGGCGGTGTTTACGCAGCCTGGAAGTCGACGGCTAAAGGCAACTTCACCCTGCAGCATGAAAGCAATGGGTGATGTCACGGTTGCTTCGTCCATCTTTTTTATACAGTCTATGCTTTCACACTGGACGCGAAACAGATTTTTCGCATGACAAATGACATTCAAAGTCAGTGCAAAAACGAGAGTACCCGCAAAATACTCTGCTCATAAAGCTTGCTAAATGCTTGAACCGAGACCGGGGCGATTGGATATAGGGAAAAACACGCAACTGTCACTAACTAACCTAAGCTTGCTAAATGGGTAAGGTGGTTGGTTAAACTGGCAGGTTGATAGTTGGCAGTTCTCTCAACACTGAACTGAACGCTTGCTGTATAATTTCATAATCGAAAAAAAAAACATACAATTACAACAATAATACTATAGTTTTTTGGCAGTAAATTTTATGGTATTTCAACAGTGGTTTTTTGTAAGGGCCTGTCAGCTGGCTATGGCAAGTAAAGCGTAGTGTATGAACATTTCGTTGTCGAGACTGGAGATCTGACCAGCTGGCTGCCTTGCGTGACATTAGTTGCCCTATCAGGTCAGTTCCGGATATTTTGAAGGGGGTGTTCCCGATCAGTTTAATTAATTCGAAATAGTTTAAAAACAACAAATTTTCACGGAAAAGCGGTTACATCTTCGTTTTCATCGCGAAAAAATACAATGGAAAGTTTTAAATGTGAATTTCGGCCTATTCAATGTCAGGGAATCTTTAATCACAATATCGGAAGTGACACTTAAGAGAAAATAAGCCAATAGACCGATAAACAGTAACTAGTACGATATAATCAGTGGACAAATACTAGGAGTGGGTGCATTGAAACAATATAGTTTCCTCAAATTCTCCAAATATAAAAATCATGATACTTTATTCAGGATTCTGATATGAAACCCTGGAGTGTAGCCGCAACGTCAGCGAAAGTGAAAAAGGAATTTAATGAATATCTATGGGGGCCGGCGTCCAGCAGCTGACTGACACCTGGAGCAGTTGCTGAGTCAAGTGATTCCGGCTGCCAATTAATGCTGAATTTGAATAAAGATTGGCATTATGGCAGCACCATGCTCATAAAGTAGAGGTGCACACAGGATTAACATTACCTTTTAGCTCATATTAAAGGGGATTAAACTGTTGACAGTTGAGATCTGTAACTTGTCAGAATTCAGCAATGTTGCCGTAAGGTGCGTTATGAGTGTTGGCCCAGAACAGGTACGGATGATCGGAAATGAATAGCAGCTGTCAAACTGGTGATTTTATACCTTTTTAAGTACATGTTTACACAGAGTTTTGTGTTTTGTCATTAGGGCCATTTTTCTAACCCTGGGAGTCTCCAATTGTTTCTGTTCGTAGCACTATCAGCCAGACAAGGAGGTGTTGAGTATCTCCATTTCACTAGCGAAAGTGTGGTGGAGGGTGGGGGGAGGAGGGGTGTCACCCTTCATCTCTGTAACATGATCTCTGCAGGTTTAAAAATAGCTCAATCCTTCCTAGTGTCTGCACACAGCTCAGTACCATGACTGCATCCTAAAGTATCATAATTTGATTAGCTTTGTTTATCACACGCTTTGCCTGGATGTCACCTCAAAGACTGTAAATTGTGCTTTCACCTAGAAATGCCAGTAATAACACGATGCCTTGATTTAAACTTTAAGTCTGTTGCAAATGCGCAACGCACTTCCAGACTGCAAACATGTAAAAGGTGTCCCAGATGACCGAGCTCTGCAATACGATGACTCAAGGCTCAGTGCTGCACGATAAAAGCAGAGCAGGAAGACGGGCGTGGCTCTGTGCTGCGCAGGCCGCAACTAAGGCTTCTCCGGGAATCTGATTATCCTTTGCGAAAGCCACCGCCATGGCTGAGAAAAGTTCGGACACTCTGTGAATAAAGAGAATGGGCAAAACAAATTACTTTTCCCCTCAGGCAGGACTGAGTTTGTAATAAAATCGGCATTCTATGCAATAATCAAATCCTACCAGTAGAAATATAATCCTATCTTCAAAACAGTAGAACTATCACTAAATATTTAAGATACTGCAGGTAGCTTTTTGTTTTGCCATTTAATTTTGTCATTTCTTTGTGATCCCTGTTATGAGTGTTCACTGTGGACTTTGTTTTGCCAGTGGATTGAAATTAGTCAGTATTAGTCTGAATATGTCATGCTAAACAATGTTCAGTTCCCCATACAGCTGGTGTGCGCCGCCAAAATGATACTGAAAGTTTGCACAGAAACAACTGACTGAGCAATTGCTTTAAAATGGTTAGCGATATACTTTATGTAAAAAGAGAACAGATGCAAACCTGGTGTCACCATGACCGACTGCAATCGAGGCACTAAAGTGTGAAGAGTATGACTCAATATTCCGGTTAATTTAAGATATCCAGTGAGCATCATAATTCATTGGACAGTGACATCTTTTGTTATTTTGTTACTGTTGGCGGAGTCAGTCACCAGATCTGAATCCAAATGAACATTCGTTTCACATCTGAAGGTGAAAAGGCCCAGAAAGAAGCTTGGCCTGAAGATGGCAGCTGCACAGACTTGGCAGATCATTACTGGGGATATTCAGCGTTTGATGATATCTGTGCCTCTCAGCAGTCATTGCATGCAAACAATATGCGACCAAATACATTGTGAACCCAGATAGAGAGTTGCACTCGGTTGTTTTGTGGAAACTGATTACCTCAAAAAAAAAAAAGAGTAAGCCAACATAGTGATCTTGTGTTCACAGCACTTAAAAAACTTGGTAAGAATAATTTTTCAAAGTTTTTACCTTATGTTCTTTAAGTACCATCCACACAGTGGCGTGCTGTCAGATGTCGGGAAGGCCTTCAGTAACATCGCCCTTTCCTGTATAATTTCTCTTAAACGGTTTGCGATCAGGTTTGTCTGATTAACAATCAGTTTATTAACTGAACAGCCACCGCCAATGCATGACACGGAATAATTAACGAACGACAAAGCAGTTACCTATTGGCTATGTTGATATAATTGATGTGACTCTGCAAGGATGACAATCTGCAAAAAATCCGCAACTTTCGCTGACTTCGCGGAAATTACTTTCGTTATTATCACTCAGCTGTGCGTCTAACAACGCACTTGACTTGGCTTGTTGCTCAATTAACCTCGCGAACTAACGTACGCGGCAAATCCAGAAATGATAAAGACGTAGGCGATTGATATTTTCCATCGTCATTGATGTGCGGAAGTAAACGCCGTATATATTCGTAGTGCAATGTATAACAAGGCTTTCATAAATAAATTAGATTCTCGTCGGTGCCACCAATCAGTCTGACGAACAGTTTCTAATCGGGGAGGTAAACTGCGAGAGGTGTCTCTCATTAAGAAAAGGTGAGGTTATTGCTGGCCCTGTGTTTCTGCCGACGGACCGCCACTGCATCCACACAATGCAATTATGTTGACTTGCATAATTTTTTTCAAGGTAATAGGTTTCCCCAAAACACTTGAGTTTAACACACTATCTGGGTTTACAGTGTATTAAATTATGACTTTATGTAACATTATGTTAATCTAACATCTTTGTGAGCCTAGAAATAAAAGGTGCTATGTACTCATGGCGCTGTCATTACTAAATGATTAATCTGGTATAAAAGAACATACCCTCAAATTAAAGCTAACAATCTGCACTTTGCTCTCAATGTATCCTTTCAAACTCAAACTAATTGAGTATTGAACCAAAAAGAATATTGTGGCTCTGTAAAGTATGCGGTTAAGAGGTCCAAAGCATGTACTGTCACAACCCTCTCGTAAATCCATTTTGTGTCTCCTATCCAACAGATTTGTTTGTCTCTTAGATGTGTCATCTCCTTTGATTGGATTATGTCCTATGTGCCTCCCTCCCCAGCTGTTATGCATTCCTGTTTTCCCATTTTCTCACCTGTGTGTTTGTGAATATCTGCTTCGTATTTTGAGAGTGCTAGATGTTGGATTATCACTTGCTGTGTGCGCTTTAGCAACCAGTCAGTATCTTCTAACTAAAAGATAATTGTCTTAGGAAATTATTTGCAAATCTGTAATGGTAATTAAATACTGAAGTTCTCTCCCTAGTTTAAGGAACGAGCTCGCAAGCCTTACTCACTGTCTTCAGGATTGAGACCACAATCCTATTAGTCAACCTTCAGTCTATTCCTCTGCCTAGTTTGCTAGGAACACCTCCCAAGCCTTCTGTACTCATTAGAATTGGGACTGAGTTCTTGCCAAAATCCCCAGTCCTGCCACCTGACAGTTATGCTCTGGTGAAGTGAGCACTCAATCTGGCAGCTGTCTTGGATCGCCACTGACTGGGCACAGACACACCCCTGGCATTCAAGCGTGTATCATCTGAACACAACTGTGTCAGTCTGTTCTACACTCTGTCCTTCTGTCAATACAGCTTTACAATCAATAAACCCTACTATTAGATTTTAGTCTGACTTTGCATTTGGTTCCTGTTCTGGAATATACCAATTTATGACATTTTTCATGTGCATTTTTCATTGTCATGCCTGTTACAAAAACCTCTTCTGTAAGTTTTTATGTGCCTACAACAAATCACATGAACTGCACTCCACTGAAACCCACTGGAGATTCTGTGTTGTACATCTGCTCTGTGCTGAGACTTCTGAATACGCCCTTCAACAGAAGTGCGTTGAAGGTATTCTTAAATCCAGGTAGCGATGTCAATTTTTTAAATTAATTATCTCAGATATATTAGCATTGTTGTTACATAATTCAACAGACAGTTCATGACAATTTAAATCATTAATCTTGCATCATGGAAGGACAGCTAGACTACAGCCTGTATATTTGGTCCCCTAATCTAACTATCTACCCCAGTTGTGATGGCATGGTACTTTGGCCTGCTGATTCAGCAAAACCAGCCGGATATGAGTGGTTTAAACAAAAAAAAAATCCTGATAAGACAAAAGTGCAAGATAAGGCAAAGTATTCTATTCTTTACCCTTACTCATTATATCCTTTTCTTGGCTGTTAGATTGTTGGAAATGGCATTGGAGAAGACTTCATTCATTCCTCTCATGAATTGTGCAGTTGGCTCTAAACTCATTTGGTCTTTGACACAAGTTCCACATTTTAGCAGACAGCAGCATTTTAGCAAGGGTCTACTGTACACTGAACTTAGCAAGCTTTTTTGTTTCTTTTTCCTTTAAATTGAGACAAACTGAAAGCTCATCCTACTCCCTTTCAGAATGATGACAGGTATTTTCCACTGGGGGGTATTATACCATCCATAAACAATATCCTCTCACTGACTAACTGTTCTCTCTAATGCCCTCTAATGCAGTGGCAGCAGAGATCATACACTTCTTTCTGACAGTGAGGGAGAGCAATTTTATCACGCTTCATGCTACAATATGGCTGTTTTGTTCTCTTGGATTTCAGAGGTCTTATGTTTGAATGAATATTTTTGATAGGTATTTATTAAATACATTTTAAGTACTTTTTATGAGGTGTGCGCGCGTGTGCGTCAGTGTGTGCTCGCGCGCGTGAGAGTGCGTGTGTTTGTGTGTGCGTGTGTGTGTTCGCGCATGTGAGTGTGTGTGTGTGTGTGTGTGCAGTCTGGGCTGTAACAGCTTGGCTCGCTTGTGAGGGTGACTCTAGTCTGGCTCCTCCTTACTGCCCCTCCTCTGCCCCTCCTCTCTCCCTCTCTCTGAAATAACAGAGAAGGGAGAGACTGAAAGGCAGCCAAACTAGAGCAGAAGCAATAGCCAGAGAGGCTGAAGGGGGAGAGAGGAGCTTTCGCTGAGTGAGGGACACACTGCAGTTCAGGGACTTTGCAGAGGAGGAAAAAGTCTGGTAAATTCCGGGAACTCTACTTCAACATCCTGGTCTCTCCCTAAACGACTGTGCGATTCAACCTGCCACGCACTCAAAGAAGGTAACTAATTTTGAACTTCTATCTGAAACTCAAACTTTATTCTAAATCAGACATAAGTTACTCATGCTTTGTACTGCGCAGGACATTCAGAAAGTTACATGCGTCATGTCCCATTAGTCCTGCAGATTGAGCGGATTATTGTATGTGATAGTATATTTAATGTATAGAAATTGGTTTAGGTGATGAAGTACTACAAAATGAAGCCATTTGAAATGATCTCAGGCAAATGCATTATATATTTAAGCAGGGATATTTTTTTATGTTTTGAACATAATTATATTTCCTTGTTCTATTTGTGGGATACAAAAATGCAAATGTCTATTTGGAAAAAGAAAAGACTGTCATTGATTTCAAGCGGCTGAATGTGTTATTGAGCCTTCAAAATGAAACAAATAGATTATGATTCCTGGTAACATCAACTTTAGAATGTATTCCATTGAATTTATGCATTGAAGGCATCTTGCAAACCCTGGTATCATTTCTAGCTATATTTCTACTGCTGCTTTTTAAGGTAAATATTCAGCTTAACTTTTCATTCATACATCCATAATTTAAATGGGATTAGCTAAAGTTAGCCTTGCTGTTTGCACAATGTCCAATATAACAGAAATATAGTTATCAAAAACTAAAAATTATTTTCCAAAATGCATTTCGCTCAGCAGAAGACCATCCTCTGAAAATACCAATGATTGAAGTTTCCAGTTGGAAGTGATTGCTTAATTCAAAAATCTTGGACTTCAAAGAAAACACATTTCACTGTGCCATATTCCCAACTATTTGGCGGGATTCATGACTTGTTCTAATCCAGATGCACAAAGCAGAGGAAATGTGTTCTAATGAACTACCTCTCTGCTTGGCCAGATGGATGTTAATCACTATTCAATCTAATTAGAGCTGGTCAATGCTCAAATACATGAGCCTACAGTAGTTGTTGCAGATTTACAGATGTACTGCTTAGTGTCATTTTCTCTGTCTGATCTTTGCTTGTTTTTGTAGCCAATTTACAAGCCAATTAAGCAATTTTTTGCGAGAGGCCATGGAGACCCCTGGCAAGAAACGAGTGACCAGCAGTGCAGCCACGTCCCACTCTCCAACCCGCATCACCCGTCTTCAGGAAAAGGAGGACCTGAGCAACCTCAATGACCGCCTGGCTGTCTACATTGACAAGGTCCGCTCTCTGGAGGTGGAGAATGCTGGACTCCGCCTCCGCATCACTGAGTCAGAGACTGAGGTCAGCCGTGAGCTGACCGGCATGAAGGCTGCCTATGAGGCCGAGCTGGCTGACGCCCGCAAGACCTTGGACTCTGTGGCCAAAGAGCGCGCGCGGCTGCAGCTGGAGCTCGGCAAGGTGCGCGAGGAGTTCAAGGAGCTGAAGGCCAGGTAGGGCTTGTCTGAATGGGGCGGTGTGAGGGCAGGGAGGAGTCATACAGAGCACGACAAGAGTGGGTGTGGCTTGTACATAACACACATTGTACATCCTCATGCACTCACCTGTTTACTACCGCCACATTTTCTCATCCGTATCATCCGCATTATTTAATTTTATGTATTGAGGAACGACAGAGCCCTGTAAAGTTTGTACTATTAAGACTTTTGTCTACCTTTTTTTTTTTTTTTAATGCATTTATTTATTTAACCAGGGAAGTCCCGTTTAGATTGAAATATCTTTTTCAAGGGAGCCCTGGGGGGTTGCAGAGGAGAGGGAGAGGAAATGTTGCACAGCCAATCAGATCAGGGGATGATTAGGTGGCAGGTTGTAAGAGCCAGGAAGGGAATTTAGCCATGACCCCTATTGTGGCACTCGGAATAATCAAATTCCATTGCCGAATTATGAAATCTGAGGTCATTAGGCCAGGATTGGATGGATACAACACAACTGGCTGTATGTGAATTTTCCCCAAATCTCCAAATAACAAATCCAAAAAGAATTATTCAAAATTCCAATGAGGAAAACAAACACAAAATTAGATAAGAGTAGACTTGTCAATCTCTCTGTTAGCAAATGAATCTGACATGGTGTTAGGTCATTTATAATGCATCTGTCTGCGATACTGAACTATTCATGTGAATAGCTATCACCCAAGCCAGAGCAAACTAACTGGCCTCAGTGAACAGTCCAGGATACAGCTCTGTTGATCATTTTTAGCCCTGTGGCTGATGATTGCTTCTGCTGCAAAGAAATCTCACTGACCTCGTTCGTCACCATGAATTATTAATTTTGTTCACTACCGCTTGAGCTACGCATATAAATCAAAGGATATATCTCAAACAAAAACGAATGGTGGCTAAATACCCTGAATTCCTGGACCATCAATTTCTCTGGCCTCAGTCCCACTTAGGCTTTTGTAATATTTACATTAAAATGATGTATGCTGACTGGTATGAGAATCGTAAAGTGTTTCCTGTGTGCACTCTGCTTTATGCAGCTTTAAGCTAAGGATCAGGAACTCTCAGCTGTAAACAAACCACACAATTGGGAGTGCTGTTCCGAAGAACTAGAATTTAGAAGAGAACATTGATGTTAGTTGTATGCAGAAGGAATGTGCACTGTAGTGGTGGTGCATGGAAATGTGTTTAGTAATATTCCCTGAGAATTTAGTGAGGATATCCACAAGACGCCACGCCCAGCCTGACACATGATTTGTGTTTGGGTTATAGAGATTATATCATGTCTCATGCTTCCCAGTAACATACTCTAACTCCTCTGGCTTAAACCTGCTTGCAATAAGCCTGTTTTTCTAAGACTTTAAAACAAATATACGTAATTGAGGGCTGAAATATGACAGTTTCAGCTTCAAAAAAAAAAAAAAAAAAACAGAAAAAAAAAATTATATTATATATAAAGTTTTTTTCATAAATTATGATTTTATTTGGGCATACTTTTTTTTGAAACACTATGTGAATATCATTGAACTGGAATACATTTAGCTTTTTTAATGGTGGGAAGTTTTTAAACAGTGAAGTCTTAAATCTCATGATTACATTTCATTGTTCAAAACTGGTAGAATTCAATTTGAAGGCATCATGTTTTCCATTTACATTTGTCTCTGCTGTTGTGCAGTGCTGTCAGCCAAACACTGGAAAGCTTTCCTTGCCTTGTATTATGTCTTCTGAAATCAGAGAAACCTAGAGGGTTACCCTAAAGTATAATTTATCAGAAGTGATCACTGTTAATCTGAGTGAAATGCCTACCTAAATTGGTTTTGTTAAATGAACAGTGTTTACTCGACCTATGAAATCTGATCAAAGTTTGTATTTGCTGTATCCACTCTGATGGATGGGGGATTCATTCAGTGACCATAGTGAGAAGCGTATCAGCTGGGGCCAGATCATTTCTATTTAAAATGCATTGGCCTGCTCTAAAGAAATCATCCCTTAGTCACTGCCCTGTGACGCTGCGGAAATCCAGCGCACCATTCCGGCACAGCCTAGCCTCCATCTCTTCCATTGGCCTTGTGTTTTCCTGTGTTTGGTTGCCATGGCAACCGTGCAGCTCTGCCAGTGATGTGTGAAAAGGCTGGCTGAGCTCTGACTCATGGTAGTGGGCGGAGGAAACTGTGCCATTTACGCAGGGAAGCTTTAATGGTCATGCAGGGATACTGACATCCTGTCATCGGTTGCTTTGGCCTCAGGCTGCCAAAGGGAATTTCGGGTCGGTCTGTCGGCCTGTTACATTCAGGGGGCTATTTTTGGACTGACTCAGCTGGCAGTGAACTTCTGCTGTGGGTTTCCTGAGCTGTAATTTTTGTGTGGCCCACAAAACTGAAAACAGGAAAATTAATATATATTTTTAATGTTCTTATTTAAAAATATTATGCTTTTTCTATTTTATCAAAATCATCATATAATGATTGTGTCTGGGTTTTAGCTCATACTCTATAATAGCAAACAACAAAACATAATTTTCTTTATCAGAGCTGCAGATGTAACAATTAGCATTTAATTCATATGTGCACTTATTTTTGTGCAAATACATTTTTTTCTCTCACTGAATTGGTTGCCTTCAACCTCAAATCAGAACAGGACACCATATCTTGTGCAAAGCCATTCAGGGCCTTTTTTAATTGCTGTGAATTATAGGTCTAGTTTAGTTCCTCTAAGCCAGGGGTCTCCAACTCTGTTCCTGAGAGCTACCATCCTGTAGGATTCTACTCTAACCCTAATGCAACACACCTGATTCAGCTCATTAGCAGCCCGTCAAGATCTCTAACTGGGAAAGCAGGTGTGGTTTGCTTTGGTTGGAGTGAAAACCTTCAGGATGGTAGCTCTCCAGGAACAGGGTTGGAGCTCATGAATTCAAGTATCAGGCAAAGGGATGACTGACAGCGGCACACTGCTACACACCTGTTGGCAGCAGAGATTACTCAGCAATCCTGAAGCAAACTGCTGCCTGCATCACACCTGTTCAGAACAAAAGTCTCTGCTCCGTTCAGAACACAACGGTCTTTTGTGGGACATTGACAATAACGCACACATGGGGATCCCTTGGGCAGCGAACACATGCCTTTGCATCTGGCATGTGGCTGTGCACTTGCTGGTGGCCAGTTTGAATTTCCTTTTCTAAGATGCATCCCAAATTGTCATCTGACTTCTGTTCAGTCAGGTCATAGCCGAGTGTCTGTGCAACCAAGTTAAGGAGACATAATCCTAATGAGGTCCGTAGCATTGTCTGGAGCTCTTTCTCAAAGAGGATAGTAGGATCTGTGTGATGCATTCAGTCACTCCCTTTGGCATATGCATTTCCTATCTCTGACTCCATGTTATGTAATAAAATGATCAGTGTAATCAGCCCAGAAGAGCACATACTGCTTCTACTGTATTTGCCAATGTAAGATTGAATTGACATTTTTGTCAATTAAAATTGAGCATTTTAATGCATACTTTGTTTTCTAACACAGGTACAAATAACTTTATTTCAATATGAATTGGGCACTCTGCTTATTTGGTACATTGCATGACATTTATATCAAGCTGTTTTGATTGTGATTCTATGGTTTAAAAATATCACTCCTAGGTTACTGGCTACTGTACTGCTGTTCTCTTATATACACTTAACAAAAATATAAATGCCTCATGAAAATTATTTATGTACCATGAAATGTGGCACCCTGAATGAGCTGATAATGTCTTAATTGCGCAAAATGGTTATTTGTCTTGATTTGTCTACAACATTTGTGTTCATCTCTGCCAGTGAGCACTTGATAAGTGATGCATTGATTCCACCCACAACACGTGTGGCATGTGTAGACACTGCTCAAACAGCGTGAACAGAGCTCAGACATGCCCTAAAACTGGGGACAATAAAAGGCCACCCCAAAATGTCAAATTTCATCAAAAGTCTCCATACCACAAATGTCACAAATCATGCGAGAACGCGCCATAGCAATGCTGGATGCAGGAATGTCCACCAGAGCGGGTGCTGCAGGGCTGAATTTTCACTATCGGACAATTGGGCGTTTAAAAGTTTATTTTAGACAGCCTGGCAGTATAGTAAATCAACCTCACCCTCGTCATCCGCGTGTGACCACATGAGCACAAGATCGTCACATCCGGCTTCTCCACTTGTGAGATCACCTCAGAACAGTCATATGCACAGCAGATGAAACAGTTGGTCTGCACAACAGACGTATCACACCTCAAACTGTCCGGAACCGCCTGAGAGAAGCCAACCTACACGCTTGTCGTCCACATCGTGATCCCAACCGTGTCTACAAGTATCCCTGATTGCCATACACCACTATCTTGCTTTAATGAACAGTAATTAATTGCATATTGAACAATAAAATGAATTGTGTATGACATAATTAGCATGAAGGGTTTTACAATATATTAAAGTTTAAAAGTGTCAAATGGGGCGTTTATATTTTTGTTAAGTGTAACGAAGCAGAACTGTTTTGTTTGATGCAGTTCTCCTTTCATGCAATGCTGCTCTCTTCTTGAATAGCATATCAAGTTTTTGCACCCAGTCTCAAAGGCTCCTTAGAAGTTGTATGCGGTCAGTGTTACTGCTCTGATGCATGCAGTCGGCCTACTTCAGTAAGTGACTACATTGCCAGCAGAACTAATCAGGCATTATCATGTAACTGAAACATATTTCCTGTGCTTCGGGTATTCATCCAAACAGCTTCCTCTTCATGCAATTGTAATTCCAAGCTACCGTCAAGTTAGGGCTTATCATCTTTTTATTTGTGGTATTTTTATGTCGGAGTTATAAAAATGTATACAGCTTTCGATCTTATTTTAATATGAGTTAAAACAAAAGAGGCAGGGTTAGATTATTCACACCATGGGCCTGATTTTTCCTGGCATATGCAATATACTTAAGCACCATCGAAACCTCTTCTGTGATCCGTCAATCGGAGTAGTTCAATCGGAGTTTCTTGATCTGTCAGTGGGAGTAGTAAGCCTATGCACACGCGATGTGATAGGCAGAGGTAGGCATGATATGAAGAGCAGTGATCAGTTAAAAGAGGCTGGCTAAAAGCAACACCAATACTGCTGCCCTGTGTTGGGGCTCTTAAATATGCACAAGAGGAAGGTGCACACACAGGCTAAATAATGTTGCTTACGTTCATTAAAGTGCCATTATTCATTTAAAAAGCATTCTATTGATTGCATTGAGGAAACTTCTTTTGTACTTTTTTGTTGTTTATAAAAACATTAAATGCTTGCAGAGTGTTTACAATGCAACAACAGCCATATTCAAAGACCATATATATTTTTTCATGCCGCACCAGTGCATGCTTGATATCTCATGCTACTCTGTATATTAGTAATGATGCAGTGTATTAACCAGCAAATGACAATGACTATATCCTGTACGACAGCTATATGACCACCAAATCATCCCAATCAGCTGGGTGTCAGTGGGATTAATATAGGAGTATGAAATAACACATTTCATTTGCCGTATTACTAACAAAGTTCTTTTTTTTAATTCATTGTCAAAGCTGTGTACCTGTGAGGGATACACTCGTTGTTGTTGAAGGAGGGCATAAAGAAACATCTGTTACCATTGTCCCAACAATAACCCCTGACAGTGAAACCTGACTTGTTTCCTTACTGAAAAATTAGCATGGCAAACAGCAGGATGTGTTGTTTTCTGTTTGTAATGCCTTGTTACAGCAGCTATAGCCCAGACTGTATTACGCATAGCATTTAAAAGGAACCTCGATTCTTCTTTATTTCTTGTGCTTCATTCATGCATTCTGCTGTGCAGTCAGCATAATAAACTTTCAACCAAGTCCATCCTTGCACCTGGATGCAGTCCTTAACTTCCTGCCCTCAGTGCCTGTCACGAGAGAACATGACACAACCCTTACTGCTTGAGTAAAAATACCAGTTAGTTCTTACAGGTGGAGGAAAATAGGAATAGGCGTGGCGATTGGCCTGTGGGCTTATTGTCGGACAGTGTTTACAGAAAAATTGGATCCCATATGTCATACTGCACACAGCTAGAATGATAATATAATGTGGAAGTGATCTGATATGAGGTTGAAATTCTTCTCCTGAGGACAAGATCTTAGTCACAATTAAATAGAAAGAAAAAAAAAAGTGTTGAGATGTTGAATCTTGCAGCAAATCATACTCAGTAGATCATGGCCCATAGTCAATCCTTTAATTTTTCAGAATTGCAGATAGGACATAAAGGTACACGGTAGTTGACTATTAATATGTGAAGGATCAGGGCTTTTCATAATTATATACTAGTGGTGGCTCGTGAATTGGCAACTGGGGAGGCTGAAAACAATTCACATCTGATAATGTTGAGAGTTTTAAGAGTTCCTGTAATGGTAATTTAAATTAATGATTGAAAGCAGATCATTGCATATCATTAATTTTAAGAGATTGTTTGAGCCTCCCCGATCGCCAGATAAGTTTTTAGAGTTCCTGTAATGGTAATTTAAATTAATGATTGAAGGCAGGTTGTGGCAAATCATTAATTTTAAGGGATTGTTTTGAGCCTCCCCGATCGCCAGATCACCAGCCGCCACTGATTGATTTTTTATTTATATATATATATATATATATATATATATATATATATATATAAAATAATTTTTTATTTTTTTTTTGGCAAAAGTCAGAGTAATTCATATAATTACTGATTTGGGGATTTTAACCAGAGGAAATCAGTATCAATTTAGTCATGAAATGTGCAGAAATGATGTTTTTGTCTTGCCAGTGGTTTGGAAAGCCAAGAGAATCAGAATAAGAATGACCATGTTAAGCTGTTAAGCTCCTTTGAATTGTCAGCCATAATTGCTGGCGAGTGTTATGTTGCGATTCATCATGGAAAAAAAAAAGATTACAATTTGACTGGGATATAGAGGGAATGTAGTAAATAAATAAATAGATAAAGCGCATGTGAAGTGGTGATGCTAGACATTTTTTTTGGATATTGATCCTCTTGGATGTTTTTTTTTTTCCCCCTAGGCCTTGGTAAACATGTGACAATGACAGATCTAACTCTGCAGCAGTTACTGTACATGTTGCATCAGTTTAAAAAAATGAGCCAACAATAGTTTCATTATTCCCCCTCTCTCTGAGGCTAAAGTCATTTTTGCAATCTGAGTGCAGATTCTGCCTTTACTGTGTACGGACATTATCTGACTGAGTGCTTCTTTGTATCTTTAATTATGCTGAGCAAACTGCCTCCGTAATCTTCCTAGATACTTCCTTTTCTATTTTGTAGCATCCAAGTACTTTTGATTTGATTTTTGAATACAAATTTACAACTGCTACTAACTTGATGGACAGTTATTATGAAGGTTAGCTATATCGAACAACTGTAATACTCTTACCAATTGATACGTTTCGTAATTACATAATGGTATGTTTTATAATTAGAGAATGTTGGGGTTCCCTCCCTCATTACTCTGCTGTATTCTTGACTTTGTATGTATTTTATTTCATATATATATCCTTTTAGGGTTTTAGGTGGCATCTGTGGATGGCAAGGCGGACTGTGTTTACACACTGTGGTTTCTTGAGGTATTCCTGGGCCCATTTAGTAATGTCAATGACAGAATCATGCTGGTGAGTGATGCAGTGGCATATGAGGGCCTGAAAATCTTGGGCATCCAGTAAAGGTCTTCGGCCTTGTCCCTTACGCAGAGATTTTTCCAGTTTCTCTGAATCTTTTGATAATGTTATGGACTGTCAATGATGAGACCTTCAAAGCCTTTGCAAATCGACATTGAGGAGCATTGTTTTAAAAGTATTCCATAATTTTTTTTTTATACAAGCCTTCACAGGTTGGAGAGCCTCTGGCCATCTTTACTTCTAAGAGACTCAGCCTCTCTAAGACATCCCTTTTATAGCCAATCATGTTACACACCTGACACCAGTAAATGTAATTACTTGCTAAATGTTCTTTCAGCTGATTCTCTTATATACTAATTGCTTGTTCAGCAAAAAAGCCTGTCTCAACTTTTTTGAGACCTGTTGCAGTCATAAAATTTGAAATGAGCCCATTTTGTGGCTAAAAGGGTAAAATGTCTCAGTTTCAACATTTGAAATGTTATCAGTGTTCTATTGTAAATAACATATTGGCTCATGAGATCTGAAAGTCATTGCATTTTGATTTTATTCACAATTTACACATCATCCCAACTACGTCGGAACTGGGGTTGTACTTTTTTCACAGCACTGTATTGCATATCATATTATTCAGCATAAATTATTTCATACTGCTGCCTGTATCATACACAGTGTACACAAGGGCGTAGGTTTGCGTATATTTTGGGAAGCCAGATTGTCCTTATCAATATTTCAGCAAACTCGTTCTTATCATCTTTACAGATAAGCCATATTAGACCAGGTTGTGGAGGCTACGTCTTGAAGACAACTTATTTACACATTCTGGCATCTGATTGGTTGAAAGGGAGGGGCTACCTGAAAGATAAAAGTCAAGTGTAAATTGACCACTCTATTCAGGTCATGAATATTCATTTTTGTCCAAAGAGACGCACCCCTGGATGGGTCTCCCTAAAACGAAGGACAAAGGACACTGGAAGGACGAAGGACAGCCCACTGTTTTACCGTAAACCACCGAAAGCTACTAGAAGGGCACTCGTAATATTTAGAAGGACACCCAGTGCAAGTAGAAGGATGCTCAGAGCAACTGGATGGACAACCCTATAGCAAGTGGAAGGACAGCCCTGACTTCATCTAAACTGCCCCCTGCCCCCTTTGATAAATAGAAGGACACTCAGAGCAAGTGGAAGGATATCCTTAGCAAGTGAAAGGACAGCCCTGACTTCATCTAAACTGCCCCCTGCCATTAGGTAAGGCAAGATAAAACCTATTGTGTCTGAAAATAAGAATGTTCATTTCTAATTCGGTACTACAGACAGTATGAATCTTTTTGGACTATGCCCCCTGCCCCCTTTTATAAATAGAAGGACACTCAGAGCAAGTGGATGGACACCCTTAGCAAGTAGAGCTGTCCTTCCACTTGCTAAGGATATCCTTCCACTTGCTCTGAGTGTCCTTCTATTTATCAAAGGGGGCAGGGGGCAGTTTAGATGAAGTCAGGGCTGTCCTTCCACTTGCTATAGGGTTGTCCATCCAGTTGCTCTGAGCATCCTTCTTAGACCACAACCTGGTCTAATATGGCTTATCTGTAAAGATGATAAGAACGAGTTTGCTGAAATATTGATAAGGACAATCTGGCTTCCCAAAATATACGCAAACCTACGCCCTTGTGTACACTGTGTATGATACAGGCAGCAGTATGAAATAATTTATGCTGAATAATATGATATGCAATACAGTGCTGTGAAAAAAGTACAACCCCAGTTCCGACGTAGTTGGGATGATGTGTAAATTGTGAATAAAATCAAAATGCAATGACTTTCAGATCTCATGAGCCAATATGTTATTTACAATAGAACACTGATAACATTTCAAATGTTGAAACTGAGACATTTTACCCTTTTAGCCACAAAATGGGCTCATTTCAAATTTTATGACTGCAAAAGGTCTCAAAAAAGTTGAGACAGGCTTTTTTGCTGAACAAGCAATTAGTATATAAGAGAATCAGCTGAAAGAACATTTAGCAAGTAATTACATTTACTGGTGTCAGGTGTGTAACATGATTGGCTATAAAAGGGATGTCTTAGAGAGGCTGAGTCTCTCAGAAGTAGATATGGCCAGAGGCTCTCCAACCTGTGAAGGCTTGTATAAAAAAAAAATTATGGAATACTTTTAAAACAATGCTCCTCAATGTCGATTTGCAAAGGCTTTGAAGGTCTCATCATTGACAGTCCATAACATTATCAAAAGATTCAGAGAAACTGGAAAAATCTCTGCGTAAGGGACAAGGCCGAAGACCTTTACTGGATGCCCAAGATTTTCAGGCCCTCATATGCCACTGCATCACTCACCAGCATGATTCTGTCATTGACATTACTAAATGGGCCCAGGAATACTTCAAGAAACCACAGTGTGTAAACACAGTCCGCCTTGCCATCCACAGATGCCACCTAAAACCCTATCATGCAAAAAGGAAGCCATTGTTGAGCATGATCCAGAAGTACCGCCATGTTCTGTGGCCCAAGTCTCATTAAAAATGGACTGCAGCAAAGTGGCAAAGTGTCCTATGGTCAGACAAGTCCAAATTTAACATTCTTGTTGGAAATCGTGGGAGTCGTGTCCTCCAGGCTAAAGAGGAGAAAGACCACCCCTCCTGTTATAGGCATTCAGTTCAAAAGCCAGCATCTCTGATGGTATGGGGATGCATTAGTGCATATGGTGTGGGAGACTTGCATGTTTTACAAAGCACCATGAATGCTGTAAGGTGTATAAAGGTTTTAGAGCAACATATGCTCCCCTCCAGACGACATCTATTCCAGGGAAGGCCATGGATATTCCAGCAGGACAATGCAAAACCACATACTGCAGCTATTACAACTGCATGGCTTCGTAGTAGAAGAGTCCGTGTGCTGAATTGGCCTGCCTGTAGTCCTGATCTTTCACCGATTGAGAACATTTGGCACATAATTAAATGAAAAGTTCATTAAAGGAGACCTAAAACTCTCCAGCTGCTGGAAGCCTGTATTAAACAAGAGTGGGATCAAATTCCACTGGCTAAACTCAAGAAGCTTGTCTCCTCAATGCCCAGATGCCTCCACACTGTGATAATAAGAATAGGGGATGCTACACCATGGTAAACAGGCTCTGCCCTGTCCCAAGTTTTTTGAGACCTGTAGCAGCCGTCAATTTTGAGATGAGCTCATTTTGTGGCTAAAACGGTAAAATTTCTCAGTTTCAACATTTGCTGTTATCTCTGTTCTATTGTGAATAAAATACTGGCTGGTCTGATTTGAAAGTCATTGCGTTTTTATTTTACTCACAATTTATACTTTGTCCCAAACATTTCGGAATTGGGGTTGAATAATAAAAAGAGAACCTTGCCAACAATAATAATGAAAAGTCAACCAGACTGACTTGCTTCAGATTAAAGGTGGGAATGGAGGGATGATTCCTAAGGAGACAACTCAGGTAATTTTCTTTTCGCTGCTGAAAAACTAAAACTAACAAAGATATTATTACCTTAAAGAGCATAAAAACCCTAGGGGATAGACAGTCATGACATGATAGAGAATTACTCAGAGATCACAAAACTTATTTATTTTTTTACAAAAGTCGATTGCAGATTGCTGCAAATTGAATTTATTGATCACCTCTGGTGGAATATGCCGACTTGGCGCAAACGCAACCAAAGGATGCATGACGTCAGCGCTAGAACACAGTGTCTTCAGTGTTGCCCTCTTTGTTCTTGTTTTACCACATCAAAACCAAACAAAAATAAAAATGCAAACCAGTTTGATCCTGTTTGAAATAGCTCTCCATCCCATAAATGAACTTACAAAAACAAAAAAATGACCAACAAAGAAATAGAGTTTACAACCATCAGGCAGCTCAAAAATATGACACAATAATCAAAACAGCTAAAATATTCTAGAGTGCAAGGATTGTGATATTAACTTTTGATTCTCAATTTTTTTTCCATCACTTGAAAATGTAAGCTGAACAATTTCAAGATTGGAGCAAAGATTTTCATGATAGTCCCCCTTTAAGAAAAACTTGTCCGGCATTTTGATGAAGGCAAATAGCAGCACATGATGCCACGCTCTAAAATTTAGGAGCAGTGGAGAAACAAATTTTTGATATCTATCACTCTGGAAAGGTTTACAAAGCCATTTCTAAGGCTCTGAGACTCCAGCAAGCCATGACGAGAGACATCATCTACAAATGGAGAAAACTTGGAACAGTGGTGAACCTTCTCAGGAGTGGCCAGCCAACCAAAAATCCTCCCAGAGCACATTGATGACTCATCCAGGAGGTCAAAAAAGAACCCAGGTTAACAAATAAAAAACAGTAGGCCTCACTTGCCTCAGTTAAAGTCAGTGTTCAAGATTCTACAATAAGAAAGAGACTGGGCAAAAATTGCATCCGTGGGAGAGCTGCAAAGTGAAAATGACTGCAAACCAAAAAGCCGATACACGTCTTAATGACTCCTGGGACTTTTGAGATAATATTCTGTGGACTGATGAGCCATCAGTTTTTGACCAAAAGCTCAAGCACAGTTGGGTAATGCAACAGGACATACTGTTGCTGTCGTGGGCCTACCCACATAGCGCCAACACAAAAGAATGCCAGTTCTTCCTGTCTTGCGCTGCCACCATAGCTTCCTCGTATGAGATTGACTCCTGAAGGTCTCTGGTGACTGCATCACGCCAGCGCACACGTTGCCTACCCGGACGTCGTCGCCCTAAGGGTGTCCAGAAAGGAGGCAAGTGTGTTGGAGGCATGCGCATGACGTGACCAAACCACGATAGTCTTCGTTTTCGGAGGATGTTCACTAAAGGGACTTGGCAAGTTCTTTGAAAGACCTCTACGTTTGAAATATGATCTTTCCAGGATATACCAAGAATTCTGCGAAGGCATCTAGTGTGGAAAACAGATAGCCGTTTTTTGTCCTGCACTGTTGTGTTCCAGGTTTCAGCACCATACAGTAGGGTGGTAAGCACTACGGCGTGATTGATTGACATTTTTGTGCGAAGTTGGATGGACTTGTGGCGCGTGATGGACAGGAGTTTGGTAAAGGCGCTCGCTGCTTTCCCAATACGGTTGTTAATCTCCCGTGTTAGGTCACCATTAGAAGTTATCATACTTCCCAAGTAAACAAACTTCTCCACATTCTCCTGCGTATCCTGGTTAAGTCAAGTCTGATAGTAAAGTCGCACTTGTCCTTTTCAACCGCCATAACTTTGGTCTTTGTAGAGTTGACGATTAGTCCTACTCCCCTTCCCCCTTCTTCCACTTGAGTGGTTGCAAACTGTAATCTTTCTTCCGATTCATCAATAAGAGCAATATCGTCAGCAAAGTCAAGGTCTGATAGTCTTTGCTGCTGATGTTGTGAGCTTCTTCTTCGTTCGACCACAATCCCAGAGTCATTCCTGTCCAGGGCTTGTTTAAGCACCCAGTCGATCAATATGGCGAACAGTAGTGGAGACCATACACAGCCTCGTCTGACGCCCGCTGACACTGGGAACCATTCTGTTGTTTCACCATCAACCTTGACACAGCATTCTGAGCCGTCATAGGTGTTCTTCATGATATTAATTATCTTCTTGAAAAACCCATATGCCTCAAGAATTTTCCAGAGGGATTTTCTGTGCACGCTGTCAAAGGCTGCTTTGAAGTCAACAAAGTTGATCTTCACAGGGACAGGACAATGATGTGAAACACATACAAGTCCACCTCTGAATTGCATAAGAAACAAAATTAAGGTTAAGGAGTGGTATTGTCCGAGTGCTGACTTGAATCAAATTTAAATGCTGTGGCATGATCTTAAACAGGCTGTTCATGATCAGAAGCCCTCCTGTGTGGTTGAATGAAAGCAATTCAGCAAAGAAGAGTGGGCCAAAATTCCTCCTCAGCAGTGTTGAAAACTCATTGTCAATTATTGCAGATGTTTGATTCCAGGTATTGCCACCAAGGATATTGCAAGCAATTATTAGGTTTTGGGGGGCAATTATTTTTTCACATGGGTGATTTCAGTTTTGAATAACTCTATACATTTTATCAATGAAATGATTGATTAAAGGCTGAATTTTATGTTGTCTCATTTTGTCTTTGTCTTACATTAAAATTAGTTTGATGATCTGAAACATTAAATAGTGCAAATAAGCAAAGCTAGATCAAATTGGAAGGGGGAATACTTTTTCATGGCATGGTACATGATTTTTTTTTTTTTTAATTACACACCCAATTTTAGCTACACGAAAGATTATGGTGCTGCTTCGAGCATGCTTGTAGTTGGCATGTGTTGAAACAGTTTGTATGCATTTGCAGAATTTATCTTGTGCTCTCTGTTCGCTGGAGGGATGAAGCGATGGAAAACAGATGTGGAAAGGCGGGAAATAGGAGCTCCTTTATTGGTTAGAGTGGTATTCCCAGATTTGGCACTGAGAGATGGTTTGAGCATCACTGAGCTAGAGCTCTTCTGTGCAGTTATAACAGCTTGGCTGAAGAGGAGTGTGTGCGTGTGTGTGTGTGTGTGTGTGTGTGTGTGCGTGCATGCATGCATGCGCGTGTGCCTGCGTGCGTGTGTGTCGGTGTGTGGAATAGGACTGGAATCATAGTTTCCAGGGCACTTTCCATGGATTCCTTCTTGGTTAAAGCCAAGCTGCATGACTCACTCCTCAGGCAAATTGTTTTAAGATGTAGGAGTCTTCAAACCACTGGAAAATTCTCATTGGTCAATGAGTTCTCTGAGTAGGTTTGTATGGATGGAGTTTGCTAGATTGTCATATGATTGCAATTTTACAATTTTGGCTTTCGGCTCAATTTATCAGACTCTGTAAAGAAGATATTGTTGCAGCATGAACCCTCCCAAAACAAAACAAAACAAACAAACAAAAAAAGAATATGATCAAGTAAAAAGACATTCTGAATAATTTTTTTTTTCATTATTTCTTTTTTTTTTTTTTGAGTGCAAAATCAAAATGCTCACCTAACAGTGGCACTCAGTCCTCCTTGAACCTGTCTAAATTTGGCTGTATTTGGCAGTTGTCAAGGTGACATGTTACTGAGTGCATGTTACTGAGTGCCAATCTGTGATGTTTTAATATTTGAAATAAGCCTATTTGATACCCCTCCAAGGTGGCATTTAGTCACAAAATGCATTTGTTTTCTTAAATTTTAGACTTAAAAGACTTAGACTTGGACATCATAAACTTGTTACGTGAAGTTCCGGCACATATTGCTTTTTCATGTGGTGTACTGAGCTTGAGTTAAGGTTTTACCAAGGTCTTATGTATTCTTAGAGCATTCCATGACAAATAATGAAAAGGCGAGCATTTATTATCGAAAAGCATAAAAAAAATCAAGGTGCTTAATATTACCATGTCTGACAATATTTTAGGTTTTTTCCAGGGAGTGATCTCTCTGTAAACATGTTATTGCAGGTTTTCTCCATTGAAAAGTTTATCACTTAATTCAATATTTCAATTTGATAGCGTGGTTTCATTTGGAATTCTTGCAGAAAATGTACACAGCAGTGACCATAAGATGATTCCAAGTCAACAAAAACTGAAATTCTGGAGAGGCTTTTCTGGTTTTCACAGAAAAATGCTCTCCCAACTTGCAGTATTGCAGTGTTCTCAAATTCCCAGATTTATGAGTACTATTTTATAATTTCTGGACCCATGTTTATGAATTTATCATTTCCATAGCCGTGGTTGATCATTGTTCACTGAATGAGGAAAGATAGATCAAAGAGGGCATTACAAAGGGAAAAGTTTGTCAAAAAAATAAAGCATTAGCGACCTCAAGGTTTCAATACTTCCTAAAACACCATTGTATTTGGTGTAGAGAAGATGAAAACTTCCATATTTAAGAAGCACACAAACTAATGCAGTAACACTCTTTACGGCTCCTCGTTCCAAAGCCAGTTTCAGGCTTTTGGATACCGGATACCACGAACAGTCCCAGAAGTGTTAGAGAGCAGGAACTTCAATTAATGGTCGATGGGCAGAGTTTTGTACACAATGAACAGATGAGAGAAAAATCAGAACGGCTGAGCGAAGGTCAAAACCACGAGATCAGTAAGGAGGCAGGCCAGGTGTTGAGATGGGAAAGGGTGATGTACAGTAGTAGTGGGGTCTTGGGCTGGTGACTGACACAAGGCATAGGAAACGGAAACATGGCGACCAACAGGCAGGAACAAAGAAACATGGATGATGCATGAGGTGAACTCCCTCAAAAGTTGTGACAAGCCCAAGGCAGGCTCTAGACATTTCGGCTGCTTCTCAAAGCCTGCAGTATAGCTGAGGAGGAAACATACACCGTATACTGTGCTACAAAGGCTATGAAGGCTTGGCGTCAAAGCCTCACTCTTGAAATTATCAATCAGGCCTAGATCTTTGCATGACTGGAAATTTTGATGTTTACATATACACTCATTGCTTAATATGGTGACCAGTTTCATTCAGTCAGTTTTTCATTCATGTGATTCAAGTTATTGCATAATCTGTAAAATAATAATCTTTTTCAGTTTGCCTCCCAGATTTGCCTATTTGGACTTTTCATTTTAATTATGACCAAAAATATCCTCCATACTCACAAGTATGAGAATATGATTAAATCATTATTTTGGTAATATCAGCTGGCAGTTATTCTTTTAAACCCAGTGTGTAGTTTCTAATTTCTTCAAAAATCACGTTGGAGAAGGCATCCTGTGGTCTTGGAAAAAAAATGTCATTGTGTTTAAAGAGGGGAAAATTATGGGTAATATCTCATCATAAAAAATCAACCGCAGAAGTCATGGCTATATTTAATCGTAATAGTTAAAGCATTTCCTCACGCATAATGCAATGGGAACTGAGATGATTGTGACTAAACAGCAGTGCCGCTGCAAGAAGAGCCACTTGTTAGTGAAGCTGATCAGGATAAACTATGTCCGTTTGCTGGGGACCAATGGAAAAAGGTCATGTGGTCGGATGAGTCCAGATTTACTGTCTTTCACCTCGATGGGTGTCACGCCCTGCTCCTCATTATTCAGTTCTCATTATTGAATCATTGTTTCATTGTATTCCCCCCCCCTCCATGTCTTCTGCTTGTGTCTGCACATCCCCTTTTCCATTTGTTAATCGTGGTCTTTGTGTATTTCATTTCCTGCATTTCATTCCCCCTTAGCTGAATTGTTACAAACTCCTTCTTTGTGCTTTGAACCCTAGCTCTGTTTTAGGACTCTAATCTTCCATATTTGGTTTTGTAATCAAAAGAAAGTCAGTTAATATTTATTAGGGATTTTCTCAGAGTGTCAGTGGGTTCCAGAGCAGCATTCCCTCCGGTTCCTCCTGTCTCAGAGTTTCACAGTGAGCATAATCCTGCATGTCTTGTTACCCTCAGATTGCCCTCCTGGTACTGATCTCAGACCAGTCTCCTAACCGTCAGGCTCAAATTGTGAAAGAATGATTCAGCGAGAATGAAGAATCATTTTAAAACACGAATTTGCCACCACGGAGTCCTGGCCTAAACATCATGGATGGTCTTTGGGATGGACTGAAGAGGGCTTCATGGAGAGGTTTAACGCTCCAGTCATCAATACAGGGTCTTTGCAAAAAAAATGAATGTGACTGTGGGTGGTGGGCGGACATACTGTAAGTATTTTAGGCTAGACAGTGCATATGAATATATGTAACTGTCAGATCATGAAACCAGTCATTTCATGAAATAACAAAAAATTTCAGTTATTTCATGAAATAGCTAGCATTAAACTTCAGTCAATTTACAAAATGACAACAAAGTTTTAGTCATTTCACAAAATGACTGGTTTCACAATCTGACTGTAGCATATATATGTGTGTGTGTGTGTGTGTGTGTGCGCGCACTGAGCGACAAAAGAAATGCAAGTTAATGCAAGACTGACTGGAAACTAAGCATGTGCGTAATTATTATTAATATATTATTCACACGTGGACATTTGCAGTCATTTCCTCAAACATTTCTTTGTTTTGCGGTCACTTCAACTGGGTGACGCTGAGAGTACATTAACTAACTGGCTGAGCCTTTTTTTTGTTGCTCAGTATATATGCTGTGACTGCAGCAGCCGCTATTCTTCACTGAAGTGTCAGAAAGGGCTTTTTCATGCAACGGAGAATACCTAACGTTGCAGTGTGGAATCAGAGGATGATAACTCATGAATTAGAATGGGGTCTACACATGACTGATCAACCAGTGGGGGTCACTAGATTGCAATAAATATGAGATTTCTTCCAACCACTGAGTCGTATAATTACCAATCAGAGCTTGGTTCTATCCGAGACTGAGGGATTCATTTGTTTTCCATGGTGCCTTAACTAAATGAGCCACTCAGCAACCGCCAATTTCCATTGATAAATTAAATATTTGCTTGATTTAATATATATTTTTGCCCAGGAGAAAATATCAGGCCTGATAAAAGTCTTGTGGCTCAGTATGTGTTGTTTTCTTACAGACAGTGTGAAATATCCTCAAAGCACTTTGCTGAAAAAATAAAGATTTAATTTTCTCTGCTCCTTTAATGGGGAACGCTCTATAATGTGTGATTTTAGAAGGGAATGAATGGGCTATAAATAAGTGAGGAAATAGTCTGACTGCTGATTTCTCAACAGAAAGGGAAATCCTCTCAGTAATATCTAAAGCAGACCTCTGTTTTTGCTAATTTCTGCACTGCAGCCATAACATGCGTTGAACTGACAGGCATTGAGTAAGACATTGATCAGGCTGGAAATTTTTTCCTGAGTGCAAAAAAACCTAGTTATACAGTTGCTTGTGTGTGAGTGTGTGTTTGTATATGCGTGAGTGAGTGAATGAGAGAGAGAGAGAGAGAGAGAGAGAGGTGACCGTAGGATTTAATTACGCTAAAGGCTTATTGTATTTTTTCCTGCAGTATCCCTGTGTATCTGATTACCATGGTACTCATTCTGTCTTGAGCAAAATTTTAATCTAAATTTTCGAAACTATGTGCGACCCATCGACCGCTAAAAGGGGACTGATGACTAACTCTTTCTATTTTCATCTGATTACACTCAGTCTGAGTTGCAGATATAATTCCATTCATCACTTTCAATTGTCTGTAAAAACAAGGTCCCAGTAATACTTCATGCTCCTAGCAGGCTAAAGTGTTGTCATAGCAGCCATACAGTAAAACAATCAGCGCTGACCACTTTCAGAGGCCTGCCTCTCTCCGAGGTGGACAAAAAAAAACTATGAGTCACACAAAATTGGAGGCTGAACTAAAACATTCCTCAGTGATTTTTTTTTTTCCTTTTTCCATCTGCTTATGTGAAAGTCTGCTCATACAAGCTCCCAGCCCAGTCTCTGTACAGTTACAGGACCTCTTTTGTGTAATAATAATAATAATAATAATGCATCAATTTTATATAGCGCTTTTTTGGACACTCAAAGACGCTTTACAATGGAGGCATTATTCATTCACACTCTGATGGTGGTAAACTACGTTTTTGTAGCCACAGCTGCCCTGGGGCAGACTGACGGAAGCGTGGCTGCCAGTATGCGCCTACGGCCCCTCCGACCACCACCAAACATTCACACACAGCCATACAGGAGGGAGGGAGGGTTCCTATATTGCATGTTTTGGATGGGTGGGGGAAACCGGAGTACCCGGAGGAAACCCACGCGAACACGGGGAGAACATGCAAACTCCACACAGAAAGGCCCCAGGCCGGATTCGAACCCACGGCCTTCTTGCTGTGAGGCAGTAGTGCTAACCACTATGCCACCATGCCGCCCATGCCGCCGTAATTCCTGATACTACAATTTGTTTACATTTTCATTGCAAACTAAGTGCCATCTCTGTTCTTTGTTCACTCAAAGAGTGGTATTCCTTCTGAATGTAAAATTCTCTCCTCCTATCCTCACAAAAACTGTCACAAGCAGTCTCACCCTCACTGCCCGGCCCGAAACACAACGGGTGAGCTGGAACAGACAATGTGTGTCTTTGTGGTGACCAGCGCTTACTGCTCCCATTCATTGATATTTTCATCCATGGCTTAGTGGATCCATAGTCTTTGGAGAGAAGTGCTCATATTTAAAATTTATGAACTTAGCGTCCCAGCTCCTAATAAAAATAGTTTATTATTCCAAAATAGTAATGCTGCCAGACGATGACAAGCAGTTGAGCTCATTTTTCATGTCTGAGAATGCCTCAGTTTCTAATGCAATGGAAGTTGTTAACTGTAGTAGTTAACTGGTGTGGTTCTGCTAAGTGCTATAATGGTTGCATGTATGAACTAATACTGAGATGCAGTGGTGGTGGCTCAAAAACAGAGATCTTGCAAATTGTTTAATTACTTTGCAGTTTGCAGTCATACTGTTTGGTTAGTTATTCAAGACGAATTCAGGGTTGTGCTCAGCTCTGTAACAGCTCTGAGGGGAGTTCACTGTTCCAGACATAAGACAGCCCGTCCATGAGGCTATTTGAGTTGCTGTAAATGTGTAAAGAATGTGTCTGATGGGTGCTGCTGTTGTAACCGCTGAGGACCTGACCGAGAGGGAATTTCACCGCGCTATCCCAGAAATGCCATCTCCTCCAACCCGCTAACATAACATTCCACACAGATCGCTCGGTCAGCCTACACATTGTTCTGATTCTCTGTTAGTTTGTTATAGACTTGTGGCACATACAGGTATATGACATATTGCACCTGTTTATCAGTTGTGCCACTGAAGATTCTTTTTCACTTGAAATTTAGCTGCTGCAAAATGTACAATGCTAGTCAAAAGTTGTGATAGAACTATAAACAGTCAGAGATAAAAAAAAAACATATTGATTTTAACTTTTGATGAACAAGAAAAACTGTCTATTGCGTTCATAAAAATGGCCATCGAGGGAAAAAATGTATAGATTCATGCCATTGCTTCTGTATGGACAGACATATGGCTCTCATGGTTCACTACAATACGGGCTATTGTGGAAATTCCCATGGATCGGCTGCACTTGTCAGTTGCTTTTGCCCAATTTGTTTGTCCATTTAGTCCAAAACAATCCTGAATTTGCTTCTCTGCTTGACAATGCAACACAGAATGTAAGCTGGTTTGCTAACTGGCAGTAATCATAGTTTTTTTTTTTTTCTTCTTCAATGATTATTGGTGATGGTAAACCAGCTTACATTCGTTGTATCCCTCCGCTAGAGTGAGAAAATAGCACTTTGAATCCTTGAATTTCCATGGAAAACTCCTTAATATAAAGAGCATAATGTCTGAGTAACTAAAATAAATAAATACAATGGAAAATGAAGATGGATTGGCAAGGATGGAGTCATATTCTGACTTACGGTCAAGCAGATTCACTTTCTTGAGATGTAGTTCTGACCATGCACAGTAATTGTGACACAGCCCCTTTAAGTTTCAATCAGGGTAAGACTCAGCTCTTCTACTGTCACCATAAATAATTAATGTGCGTATTTTCCATTTGAGGAGTTATATATTCGCTGAAGCAGATGAGATCATAAGATCCCAGCTGAATGGAAACACTAATGAAACACCTAGAAACAAGCTGCCTGTTTTTTGGGGGGTAATATCTGTGTTAATGTGCCCAAATCCATGCATTTGGGCATAGTTAAATACTTACTAGAGGGGATGCAGCATGTACAACCCCGATTCTGAAATAGTTCGGACAAAGAGTAAATTGTGAATAAAATCAAAATGCAATGACTTTCTAATCACACCAGCCAGTATTTTATTCACAACAGAACAGAGATAAAATAGCAAATGTTGAAACTGAGAAATTTTAAATATTTTATCCACAAAAAGAGCTCACTTCAAATTTGATGGCTGTCACAGGTCTCAAAAAAGTTGGGACAGGGGCCTTCTTACCATGGTGTAGCATCCCTTCTTTTTAACGCAGAGTGGAGGCGTCTGGGCATTGAGGAGACAAGTTTCTTGAGTTTAGCCATTGGAATTTGATCCCACTCTTGTTTAATACAGGCTTCCAGCTGCTGGAGAGTCTTGGGTCTCCTTTGATGGACTTTTCATTTAATTATGCGTCAAATGTTCTAAATCGGTGAAAGATCAGGACTGCAGGCAGGCCAGTTCAGCACACGGACTCTTCTATTATGAAGCTATGCTGTTGTAATAGCTGCAGTATGTGGTTTTGCATTGTCCTACTGAAATACACAAGGCCTTCCCTGGAATAGATGTCATTGGAAAACCTTTATATACCTTTCAGCATTCACGGTGCTTGTTAAGGAATGTTCAGGTGGACACCAGATGTAGGATCCAGGGGGTTTTTTATTAGGAACCCCAGACACGGGGAAGAAGTGGCACACAGGCCAAAAAAAAAAAACACTGTGCACACACACTGAAACAGGGAGAACCTAGGTACTCTGCCAAGGGCAGGGGACAAACTAAAGTACACACTTCCACGAGTGGCGAGGGATAAATTACAGAAACAAGCTGGCGAAGACACGGAACGAAGACAAAGGAGAACACTGAACCTTAAAAACAATGGAAATACTTGGGGTGCTTGGGAACAAAAATTCTCAAAGAAGCTCAGATTCAGGTAAACGTGTGCGGGTAAGCGTGTGTGCTCGAAGCAAAGTCCAGCCTGACATCTCTTTCCTCTTCCCGGATTAAATACACCAGGGAGGAGGCGGGGATAAGGCAGGCAATCTTAAAGGGAACAGAAACACATGGGATTAATAAACAAATTCATGAGGACCGGGTAAACAATAATGACTCGAGATGCCAAGTCGATCAATCAAACTAGACAGTTTAGATTAAGGTAATCTAAACGTGACAAGTCTAAAGAACCAAGAGAACAGCAAAGAAAAGCATAGCTTTAAACACAGTTAATCAGGGAAAGCTTCAGGCAGAATTTACTTAAAGCCAGAAATGCACAGACTCGCTAATGAGTTAATTAGGTTAGTAACTACATGATGAAAAATTTACACACCCTTAAGTGCTGGTTAGTACGGTTAGTAATGGCCCTATCAGAGAAAGCATTCACTCAAAGTTTTCAGAGAACACAATCGCTCTGAGTTTTGCGAGACCCAGAATTAGGGCCGGTTCATGCTCTACGCAAGGTACGCAAGCGAACGCGAGCACAGGTCCGTTCCATTCAGTTCACAGAGAAGCCTGAACGCGCGTCCCTTGCTGCGCTGTGCCTCGTTAAAAAGCAGTACACTACTCGTGCACTAGGGGGTAGCAAAGTCTTCTCCTTGACCTCCTTCTTTTTTCTTTTTGGTATGTTGAACACAGCATATGGTGCATTATTTGCTTTATCTCCCCTATTGGAATCTCACGGAAATACACGAGTCGATGCGTCGCGTTAAAAAAATTTGGACGGCACACTTTGCTACGCAAGGGCGCAAGATGGCTACCTTGCGTTGCTCGATGCGTTGCCTTGCGTTCGCGCTTGCGTACCTTGCTTAGAGTATGAACCGGCCCTAAAGCACAGGTGGAAACAATAAATGAAATGCCAAAGCCGAAACCGAAAGAGGAAACGTGGTTGGACAACGAGACTCAGGCATGCAGGCTGTCACACGACATCACAGGAACCAGGCGAGGGGGAATAGGTGGTCAGGCCGCAGGAATGGAGCTGAAACACAAGCCAAGAGAGACACGAGGAAAAACGCACAAACACAAACAAGCACACAGGGCAGAATCATAACAAAAATTTTAAAACATGCAAGTGTCTCTCACCATATGCACTAATGCATCCCCATACCATCACAGACGCTGGCTTTTGAACTGAACACTGATAACAGGAGGGGTGGTCTTTCTCCTCTTTAGCCGGAGGACATGACGCCCATGATTTCCCACAAGAGTGTCAAATTTGTACTCATCTGACCACAGGACACTTTGCTACTTTGATACAGTCCATTTTAAATAAGCCTTGGCCCACAGAACTCGGCGGCGCTTCTGGATCAGGCTCAACAATGGCTTCCTTTTTGTATGATAGTTTTAGGTGGCATCTTTGGATGGCGCGGCTGACTGTGTCTACAGACAGTGGTTTCTTGAAGTATTCCTGGGCCCATTTAGTAATGTCAATGACAGAATCATGCCGGTGAGTGATGCTGTGGCGTCTCAGGGCCCGAAGATCACGGGCAACCAGTGCAGGTCTTCGGCCTTGTCCCTTACGCACAGAGAGTTTTCCAGTTTCTTTGAATCTTTTGATGATGCTGTGCCCCATCGATGATGAGACCTTCTAAGCTTTTGCAATTTGACGTTGAGGAACATTGTTTTTAAAGTATTACACAATTTTTTTTATGCAAGCCTTCACAGGTTGGAGAGCCTCTGGCCATCTTTGCTTCTGAGAGACTCAGCCTCTCTAAGACATCCCTTTTATAGCCAATCAAGTTACACACTTGATGCCAGTTAACTTAATTACTTGCTAAATGTTTTTTAAGCTGATTCTCTTATATATTAATTGCTTTTCAGCCCTTTTTTTGCCTGTGTCCCAACTTTTTTGAGAATTGTTGCAGCCAGAAAATTTGAAATGAGCTCATTTTGTGGATAAAAATGTAAGATGTCTCAGTTTCAACATTTGAAATGTTATGTGTGTTCTATTGTAAATTATAACATATTGGCTCATGTGATCTGAAAGTCATTGCATTTTGATTTTATTCACAATTTACACTTGGTCCCGACTATTTCAGAATTGGGCTTCTATATAACATTACATGTCAAGTCAGCTCTGTTGTCATATGTTGCTAGCTCATTTATTTTGATATAATTGGATTTTGCTGGTAACAGTTGAGGGGCAACAAAGGTAATTTTTGTGTGCTGGGAACCATCTCTGAAAAGAACAGGCCACATTAATGTCAAGTCTAATTGTGCTGAGCACAGAATACATAATAACGAGCTCTGTATGTCTCCAGCTGGGCGGCTGCTTCTTCTCAAAATTACTTTTTTACTCGTGTACCGATCTGAGATAAATTTTACTCACTTCCTTCTCACTCTCTCTCCCATTGTCTGCTCGCTCTCTCTCTCTCTCTCTCTCTCTCTCTCTCTCTCTCTCACTCTCTCACACGCACACACACATACATGCAGACAAACACAAACACAGATACACATGTGGACGCACTCACAGAAATCTGTTCTTTTCATACACACACACACACACACACGCACACGCACGCGGACAAACACAGATACGCACATGGACACACACACAGGAATCTGCTCTTTTTATACACAGACACACACACACACACACACACACACACACATGCATACAGGAATCTGTGCTTTTTTTTTAATTCACAAAATTCTTACCATTTCAAATATGCACAATGTCATTCATAGTGATTTTTTTTTTTGCCCATAAACTCCTGCCAACGAGTTTAATGCCCTGGCAAACTGTACTCCTGTTCACAGAAATTCCAAGAAAGAGTCTGAACTGGAGGGAGCGTTAGCCCGGCTGAAAGATTTGGAGGCCCTTCTCAACTCAAAGGATGCCGCACTGACCACCGCCCTGGGGGAGAAGCGCACCTTGGAGGGTGAGGTTCGAGACTTGAAGGCTCAGTTGGCAAAGGTGAGATATCAAATTATTTGCATGCAATAAAATGTACTAATTCCGAATGCCCCATGGTAAACCCTTTTAAGGTATGGTGCCAATATGTGGAAACATTCAACTCTGCAGTCTAATGCAGCCTGGCTGTTTTATGTACATACACACTTATTTGACTGAACCGGCAGGGAGGGATTTCATTTAATCCCTTCTGGTCCATTTAACACCACTCTTCTGCCTTCAAAACACACACCTCAGCAATCCTCCAATGGCTTTAACAGTGAATTGTGGTGCAAGAGCAAACCTGTGAGGAAACCATCAAATATTTTGGATGTGGGTGTTTTTTCTATTTATTTATTTATTTTTACTAATATGTTAGATTTTTTGATCACTGTTATTTCTCAGCATTGGCTGGGTGCAATGTTCCTGATAAACCATGAATTAGAGGAGTTCTTTATCTTGCCGAGGTTTGGTCAGTTCAGGCAATGTAAGGCTGTAGAGTATTACCTCATAAATCATAAATGATTTTATTAAGCAGATACCATACATACACCATACATTTCCTGTGGTGTGCACCAAGTCCACTTGGTTTGTCGCTTAATACCTCTTATAAAGGCGCAGGAAATTAAATTTAAATACAAATGTTTGTGTTTTGATTCCATGGCAGATTCTGAAATCGTTAATGAACCAAAAGTGAAGCTGATCTTCTCAGTAATCAAATGGAATAAAATAAATAGATTTTTAAAAAATACAATAGTTGATTAATATTATCAAGATGGTAGAAAGTCATCCTAATGTTTAAATAGTCTGTTTCTCATGTGTTGATATCTTCCTAAGCCACAAGTTTGCTTATGAAATTAATTTAGTTGTAAATTCTGTCATTCGCTTTCAACTTTGTCAGTGTAAGAATGAGTGGTATAGGTCGTTGATCATAATCGTACATGTTAATCGTTTCTTTAAAACACATCTTCATCGGTACGAACAATAATAGGAGGTGACAGATAAATTTAGAGAGCTTTACGGAATTGCCAATGCATTCAAGCGGTGGTAATGCGTTTGAATGAACATGGCCCTGTTCGTGTGGGAGACAAAGCCCCATCTTGTGGTACATCAAAGAATTACAGATCATTCATTTTATTTCCGCTCTCCCTCTGGGCCTCTGCCACCGCTCTCTCATACAGCGATACTGAACAGCAGTTACTTTAGTTTACAATGAATATTTGAGTTTAAATCATGGGATATTAGAAACATCTTGAATACTTGAGGGAAATGACTGAAATTTTCCTGGGACTGAAATCAACAATCACTATGTGACAATCAATGGCAATATAATGCAAATATGTCCGGTACTTTCCACTGTTACATAATATGCAGTTTTAGTGCACAGAAAGGCAACGATGTGAACACACAACCCTTAGATTGTAGCCCACTGCACCAACCTGTTTTCACATGTATGGCCCACGGTATCGCCCGGTATGAGGCATTTTGACCTCAGCGAGTGCTCTGTTATCCCTCAGCTGGACGGAAGCCTGGCCGATGCCAAGAAGCAGCTGCAGGATGAGATGCTGCGGCGGGTGGATGCAGAGAACCGCATTCAGACCCTGAAGGAGGAGCTGGAGTTCCAGAAGAACATCTACGGCGAGGTCAGTGACTCCCTGCGGCCTCAGCGCCTGAGGGTCAGCGTTAGGGCAGGCGCACTAACTCAGGCATGACTGCAGACACAGAAATACACACACATACAAATTCACGCATACATGGCTCTCTCATGTTTCTGAGCCTTATAGCATGTATAGCTCTGACATTTAGTTACTGCCATCCAGTATAAAATATGCAACTAGATTTGTGCAATGGCTGTGAGCCCTTCTTGAAACAGATAAAAGATTGTTCAAGAGAGCAGCAGCGGGGCATGCGAGTGTGTGCAACAGTGGCCTTATTTTTAAGTGAGCAATAGTGTTTAGTCAAATTTCACGGTGTATGTGCCCCATGTTACTTATTACTTATTATTTATTACTTACTGCACAGAAAACTCAACTATGTAATCACTGTATGGTTGTTACAGACCAAAAGGTATCATCCACTCAAGGACAGTACAGTATAGTTTTGAATATTGGCCGTCTGACCCATGCTCATTGCGATGCAGTTCACCACAAGTGTTGACACCCAGTCCTAAAAGATTACTCAGGCTTAGAGCTTACTTGTATGATTCGCCTCTCAGCCTAGATTAACTCTTTTAAGTTAACCATGGCCCCCTCTATCACCGACCTTTTAATTCTCAGTCACTGTATCTCCACGTCCGTGTTTGCGTCAGCATTCCCACGGTTTCCGGGCTGTAACTTTGAAACAGTTTAAGATATTTACATCAAACCTTGCACACGTCTGCATCAGGTCATGTGGTCATTAACTTTTCTAGTTTCTTCCTAACTGTGTGTGAAGATCAATGAGGGGTGGCCGCGTTGGGGTGGGGGGAGACATTTGTTTTTTTTTTTTTTTTTTGGATTAAAAACATTCTCTAGTTATTATTCGTTTTCATGTTGTCACTTCAAGTGGAAAAGAAAGCTGCAAGTTCCTGATAAAGTTCATTATCAGACCAACCTGTGTTCTTCACCCTTGTGCTCACCTGCAACTTCCCTCTCTGCAGGAGCTGAGGGAGACGAAGCGAAGGCACGAGTCGCGAATGGTGGAGATCGACAGCGGGCGGCAGCAGGAGTTCGAGAGCAAGCTGGCCGAGGCGCTTGTGGAGCTGCGTGCTCAGCATGACCTGCAGCTGAACATGTACAAGGAGGAGATTGAGAAGACCTATAACGCTAAGGTACTGGGGCAAATTACAAACTGCTTGTTCACCAAACGTATTGGTAACTCGTAATACACTGAGATGTTTGTGTAAAGCTATATAGAGGGTGTTCATCCTGCTTTCTGCAACTTTCAATGCACATATTTTTTTGGTTTGAGTTTTGATCAGCTGTTTACTTAATGATTACTATTCAATATATTAAAAGCTTTCGACTGTAGCTTGAAAAATGATATTTAGTTGTTTTCCTGGGAGAAAAATAGAAAAACATTTGAAAGGCAGATGTTCGTGAGCATGTTCAGTTGAATGTCATGTAAGCCCCACAGCTTTTAAAGCCTGATTTATAAATGTTTGGACATTGTTTCATGGTCAATTCCATGCAAAATGATACCGCAGGGGAAATTTTTTTGTCATATATTTTGAATTATTTTTGTTTTACAATAATTTACCACTATTACCATAGACTGTATAAAAAGATGGACGAAGCAACCATGACGTTACCCATTGGTTTCAGCATACCATTCAGGACGCCTCGATTTTGGCTCTTTGAATTGCGCCATTGTCTCATTTTGAAATTGGATGTGATTCCAATTGGATGAGAGCGTGAATTGAATATCCAGGGAGGAGGGAGGGGTGGATCTACGTGTGGATCTGACCCTATCAGACGCAGGATCAGAGGATAGCTACGCCCCTAAAGCATATTCTGGCTTTAACCTTTATTCTAGTCTATTTAGGACTATAATTTACAAAAATAAACATCATGATATATCGAAGGAGACTTGAAACTTGCGATAGATACAATAAAGTAATGTAGAAAACTATTATTTAAATAAGAAATCAGGTGTAAAAGTAGGGTCATTTTGTTATAGACTTCTATAGGATTGAACTTCTTTCTACATGGAAAACATGTTTTTTTTGTCAGTGAAACATGCTTAATCTCCTTCAGAATTATATGCCACAGAAAAGTCAACAAAGCTGAGTTTTCTTATTTAGTCCCAGACACATTACGTCAGTTACCAAAGAATGTTACGTCAGTTACTCTACTTTTTGACTCAGAAAATATAATTCAGCCAACATTAACACTTTCTTCATTCTGATTGCTGGAGAGGTGACGGTCAACCTTCTTTTGACAGAGAGACTAAGATGATTGTAGGAAAGAATTCAGAGAAATCTTCAGTTTAAAAAAGCATGTTAAAATTGAGGATTTTTTTCATGCTATGTCAGTTACCCTGTAAAATGACAAACTGTGGGATAGTGCAATATGCAACATAAAATCTATTACATGGGTTCTGAAGCACCAACGAATGTTTGAATGCCGATATTTTGTTGTGATCCACCATGTACACTGAACAAAAATAAAAATGTCAAATTTTTGAGTTTTTATTGACATTAGGGTTATGCAATATATGAAGCAAATCAACATTCATTTTTGTAAAGGACTAATCCTCAGATCACCGTCCATTACAGCTTGATATTGGCATCTGCAAAGGAGTGACAGTCCTTTGAACACGTTGGGGGTCAGGTTGAAGAAATTGAATGTTCAATATCTTGTGTGTCCACCATTTGCGTCTCTTAGAGCAACACATATCCTTCGTATAGAGTTGATCAGGTTGTCTATCGTGGCCTGTGGAATGTTATTCCACTCTTCCCGAAGGGCCACACGGAGCTGGCGCACATTATCCAGAACTGGAACACGGTCGCGGACACGTCGATCCAGAACATCCCAAAGATGCTCTATGGGCGACATGTCTGGCGAATATGCAGGCCAGTCCAGAACTGGAATGTGTCCTGCTTCAAGGAACTGCATGCAGACCGCTCTGGTGGACATTCCTGCATCCAGCATGCCAATGGCACGTTCCCGCATCACCTGAGACATCTGAGGCATGATGACTTTTGACAAAATTTGACATTTTGAGGTGGCCTTTTATTGTCCCCAGTATAAGGAGTGTCTGGGCACTGCTCATTCTGTCTGATCACCGTCTGGAAATGCCACACCCATGTACTGAGTGAAATCACTGCATCACTGAGCAAATGCCCACTGACAGAGAGATGGATTAAAAAATGGTACACAAATCAAGAGAAATATCCCAATTGTACAAGTAACAGTCAGCATATGCTCACTTAGAATCGTTAACTCCATATGGCATCAATATTTGACACGGGGCGTTTGTATTTTTGTTCCGTGTAATTACAGAGTAACTGAAGTTAAAGTAGCTCTAAATGTTATTTCAGTCACCGTAGAATTGGCCTCATACATATCTGTGACTCTGTGCAATTCAAGTGTTACGTCTTTACATTACTTAAGCAGGTGTCTATATTCAGCAACATTTACATTCTGCATGTCAATGAAAAAGTTACTATTTGAGTCTGATCTCGAGCTAATGTGAAGGTCAATGTTGTTGAAATTCGGGTCAGTCATCCTTTGCTAGACTGGGCTCAGGAACAGGAGCACAATGTAAAGGCATTGTGTTTGGCATAAACCATACTATTGTTCGTCAGACAGACCAGTTTATGTCACATGCTCTTCTTGGACACAAGGGAGCATTATGGTATGTGGTTGGAGGAGCTACCCAAATATGGTGTTTCCTGGAGGATGTGGGTCGGCTGTGAGTATCTTCTCCAGCTCCGCCCCCGACTGATGTCCTTCTGCTTGTGTGTGTCCGCCAGCTGGATAATGCTCGCCAGTCTGCTGACAGGAACAGCCACTTGGTTGGTGCAGCCCACGAGGAACTACAGCATACGCGTGTTCGCTTGGAAGGTCTCTCCGCCCAGCTCAGCCAGCTGCAGAAACAGGTGGGATTTTTAGCCTTTAGCATGCTGTTCTTTTCAGACCCAATTACACCGAATCACTGTAGAGAGCCACAGCAAAGGCAAGTTGACTGGAGAGCCTCTCCTTACAGATCAGCCAATCACAGAAACAGGTGGGATTTTTAGCGTTTAGCTTGGTGTTCAACTCAGACCCAATTGCACTGAATCACTGTTCAGAACTGCAGCATGTGTACGTACGTCTGGAGAGCTGCTGAGAGCAGCTGCAAAAACAGGTGGGCTGTTAGCCGTTTGCTTGCTGTTCCACTCAGAAACTGTAGCACTTAATCACTGTGAAGTGATTTCATTTGACATATGACAAGAAATATGCGCAGCTATGCTGTGATGATTGATGACAGCCACTCCACCAGTTAGAATTTAAATTATACATTTGTTTTCCTTCTCTATCTTTATGTGGCATTGTCAGTCTAAAATCTTATCGATTGCAGCGCAGAATCAATTGTTGTTGAACATTTGGCGAGCTTGCATTTTTGTGCTACTTGACATCGCTGTAGTTGTGCCACAGCAAACCTGCTAGCAGTCAGATATGGTTTACATAGTCTATCATCAGCTGACATGTTACAGCCAGCAGACTGAGAGGTTGTTTTTGCATTATTATGATTTCTGGATATTCTTCTCAGCTCAATCGTTATTATCACCAATCCATCTCTTGGTCAGTACTCCAAACTGCAACTTTCCCCATAAAATAAGAGGCTCCTCAGAGCCTGTACTCGGGCTGGGTCTAGGCCTGGGCCAAAGGCGAAACCGCACGCGCGCATGAGCAGGACGATCGCAACCCCGAAAAAAAAAAAAAAAAGAAGAACGGAGCCGAAACTTAGACTCGTAGCCTACTGGCCAGAGTAATAACTTATTCATTAATGTAAAGGAGAGGTGAGCAGTGAATTGAACTCGTTAAAATGTGTGGTCAGAAATGTATGATGTGATTTCGCTTAGCTGAGTATACTAAGCAATGGAATCAAATGCTTATGATATGAGAAAAATACTATCATTAGCCTCGTAGTATAATTGTTTATCTCATTTTTATACCCCCTACCCATAAGAGGTGGGGGTATACAGTACAAACCAAAGAATTCCGTCTGTGCTTCCACTTGTTCGTCCTTCCGTCCGTCCACACCAGTTTGTCCGCCTGAGTTCTCAAAAACCATTCATCGGATTGTTTTCAAATTGCAGTCATGCAATCTACTCTGCATGGAGAGGTGCAGTGCCAAGATTCATGAAACTGTGATGATTTTTTTCAAAAATTACTTCTGTTTTCCATATTATGAACTTATTATTATTATTATGAAATTTACCACTGCAAAGGTTGTCAGACAAATTTCTCGAAAACTGCTGATCAGATTGTTTTCACATTTCAGTCATGCATTGTCTGCTTCATGCAGAGGTGCAGTGCCAATTTATATGAAAATATGCCATGATCTCTTAAGCGCATAAGGGTTGGGAGTGTTAGTGAGCTCTGCTCACTTTTTCACTTTTTTTTTTTTTTTTGTCTAAGGTTTCTTTCTTTAAGGGAAGGAATTTTATTTATTCATTTATTTATTTATTTTTTAAGGTTTTGAGGGAAAGGGGGAAAACAAACACATTGTTTTTGCCAACACAAAAGAACAGGCAGCCGATATCTTAATTTGGCAAAAATATGACTTTGGCAATTATGCTATAAAACTAATAATTTTTAAAAATGACTGTACTCAGCTCAGACCTTCGGGGGTTGAATCTTAAAGAACTGTCCCCTGCCCCTGTCCCAGCTGGCTGCGCGGGACGCTAAGGTGCGTGAGCTGGAAGAGACTCTGGCTCGAGAGCGGGACATGATGCGGAGGCGTCTGGAGGATAAGGAGCGGGAGATGAGCGAGATGCGCCAGCGGATGCAGCAGCAGCTGGACGGGTACCAGGAGCTTCTGGACGTCAAGCTGGCGCTGGACATGGAGATCGCTGCGTACAGGAAGTTACTGGAGGGAGAGGAGGAGAGGTGAGAGGGACTGACACACTTGTACGCTTACATGCATAAACACACACGCGCTCGGGCGGCCGGCGCAATGAAACACATGTAAACTACCGCTCAGAGATTTGGAGTCACTTGTGATTGTCACATAGTTTAAATTGAAGACAATTTGTGTCACAGCAGGACAACTGCCCAAGACATAAATCTGAACTTGTCAGGGACTTCCTGGGAAAGAAATGACAATCATTCGCCCGATTTAAAGCCCATATGCTGCCGTGGGCTCACCTGGATTGGTTACTCTGTGATGTGAGTCCAACTGCCACGACACACCTGGAGGAAACATTGTCACCAATGGAAATTCAGTGTGAATCATACCTTAATAAAACGAACATCCCAAATACCTGAACTTTTGTTTTGTGTTTACTTTGCTTGGAAATCACTGAAATTGATATCCTTTCCAAAATTCCTCATTTGAAACCAAATCATTGCCAATAACCTAAAATACAAACAAAAACACCTTAAAATGCATTTTGATATTCGATCCATGTAATTTACAAGTTAACCAAACCCTTTCATTGACTCGAATTGCGTAAACCACTAGAATGATTGTGATTGCAAAGTTGAGTGGTAATGTACGCACTGCACACGTACACAGATATAATGTATGTCATCCTTTTGCACATTCACATGTACATGCATGCACATACTATCACAAGTACATCATTTTACATATATACTCATACTTTAAATCTGAACAAACACACTCACTCTCTCTCACGCAACACACACACGCGCGGGCGTGCGCACACACACACACACACACACACACATACCTGCACAGACTCATGCACATTGTCTGCGACCTCAGCCCCAAGCCTTCATAATGATATGATTTTACCTCACACATTTTATCTGGAACCAACTTCCTCTTTCCTCCTCTCCCCAGGCTCCGTTTGTCCCCCAGTCCGCCCCCCACTCGAGTGACTGGGACCCGCAGGTCGGGTTCGGGCTCGCAAACCCGTGCTGTTCACGCCAGCGCCCACAGCTCCTCCAGCAAAAAACGTCGTTTCAACGATAATGATAGTGAGACCTCCAGTATAGCAGGTGGTGTTGCTCGCACCCGAGTTGTGCAGCAGGCTTCTGCTAGTGGTCGTGTGACAGTGAATGAGGTTGACCTTGAGGGAAAGTATGTACGTCTCAGCAACAAAGCTGACCAGGTGAGAAGTGAAGTACAATGTACCAATGCTAACTGCTTTTCTAGTGTCTCAAGCGTAGTATGACATGCCATAGACAAAGGACTGCAGATTATACTGTTCTAGTGTAGGGCCCATTTCAGAGATGCCACCTTGGTTTGACCTTATTGCTTGGCCTCCAGAATTGCGGCTTGCAGATTTCTTCAGATTTCTTGAGGACCGCTGAGCCAAACAACATGTCACTCAACACTGTACCTCCTTGGGTTCTTGGCATTATGCCTGTCAAGTTTGAAATCACTTGGAGGAACAGTTGACAAATTGTCTGTGACATCAGCTACAATTCTGCCGATGGCTTTTGTTCAGTACATGTGGTAATCAATGCTGTGCCATATAGCTTCAGTGCTATATGAAATCTGATAGCATCCAAATAATAAATCAGTGGACAGTATCTATACAATCTAAATATAAACCATGTGATCTCTGTCCCTGCAGGACCAGCCAATGGGCAGCTGGCAAGTGAAGAGGCAGGTTGGGTCTCAGACTGCAATAGCTTACAAGTTTCCCCCTAAATTCATCCTGAAAGCTGGACAGACTGTCACTGTGAGTGTGTCGAATGTCACCCTAATGGCTGTCTTGACAGACATTACAGCAGCTGATGACACTGTCCAATATTGAGTTGTAGGACATCAGACCATGAGACTCGGAGATGATACTGTACATTGTGCTCATTATTGCGAAGACACTTTGCCTGATTTTATGCCTGCTTGTGCTGTACAGATTTGGGCTTCAGGGGCTGGGGGGACTCACAACCCCCCTTTGGACCTGGTGTGGAAGACCCAGAACTCCTGGGGCACTGGAGATCAGTTCCAGACAACCTTAATTAATGCCAATGGAGAGGTGGGCACCAGCAGTACACCCTTTCGCCTGTTGTGTGCTTGTTCCTGTTTGTGCGTGCGCACCTGGAATAGGTTGGGAACTTATTTTGCGAGTATTAAAACTGACTGAGCATATTCTCTTTTTCATGTTTTAGGAAATGGCGATGAGGAAGGTGACGCGCACACTGTTTCATGATGATGAGGATGATGATGATATGGTATGTGAGGTGATGTGCCAGACAGAGACTGACGCAAGAGAGAGTCTGTGCTGGACAGACTGTGATGACCTTCTGTAATTGTCCGTAAGGGCATATCTCTGGACAAATGCAGAAAGAAAAAGGAACTGAAAACCATACAAGCGAGCATACATTCAAAACTTATGACAGTACCTACTTATCACCACTGGGGGATATAAAGAAGCTAAAAGGGGGATAAATGTTTTGTAGTTTAGTTCATGAAGTATTAAACAATCAGATTTTACGGGAGTGTGATGACAGCTCCAGTTTTTCGAACGAATAATTTCTATTATTTTTTATTTACGAGCTACAATTATGAAGAATTTGTTTTGTACGTTTTGTAAAACCTTGTGAATTGTCCCCACTCCAATATCTGGAAATCCTCCATCCTGTAATTTTTCATTTCAAACCTAAATTGGTATGCCTCACTCTGATATGAGTTCAGTATCATCTCTACCTTATCAAGATGTGCTTTGGTACAGTTTGAGAGTACCTGCAAGATAATACACGACCATAATCGGCGTTGAAAACTCCTGAAATGAAATGTCATTCTTTTCGTGGTTAAATATGCGTGAATTGTGACTCCCCCTGCTGGTGAAAAGGGGAAACTTCACATTCCTGTTCTTCCTGTTCTATTCTTGTAGGCGGCTCACAGCACTTGCGCTGACAGCGAATATAACCTCCGCAGCCGCACAGTGGTTTGCGGATCCTGCGGCCAGCCATCGGAGAAGTCTGTCGGCGCCAGCTCGGGAGTGTCCAGTGGCTCTCGCTCCTTCCGTACCAGTGGAGGGGGTGTTGCTGAGGGAATGGTCTCCCACTCCTTTGTGGTGGGGAATAACATGCCCCGACAGGTAGGCCAGTCGCCGTGTGTTAATGTTGCCACAAACCAACTAGGCCGTACCCTCGTGAAAACTTACAGGCCAACACAACTGTGTTAAGTCTGTACTACTGGGCTAGCTGAATTCTTTAAATATTAAGGTACAGGGTGTTTAAAAAAAAAGTATACCCAAATAAAATCATCATTTTTTATGAAAAAAACATAATTTTTTTTAAGTGTAATATGTCGTTGGAAAGGGCTGATTGAGCTCTTTCCAATGATCCTTAGGACATGCATTCATTTCCACGGGTGAATGAGCAGCAATGCATCTTTTGAAGGGCACCCAGATCCTTACTGTACCTAATGTTGTATTCTTCATTACGAAGAATTGGGAAGAGAAATCAGGCAAAAAGATTGATGAAGATTACTCATTTATTCAGTGAAATGAATTCAGAGTAAATTTCATGGCCCTGGCCCCTCAACATGACCGCCCTCCCTATCAATGCATAGCTGGCATCGTCTGACCATGTCGCGGACAGCTCGTTGGATCATTTGGTGATCATGGCGCAAGTTATCAACTGCCTGTGTGATATTTTGCCTTAAATCATCCAGATTTGCCGGAGGTGTGGTGAAAACCTTATCTTTCAGATAACCCCACAGGAATCCCCAGATCTTACCCCCTGTGACTTCTTCCTGTGGGGTTATCTGGGGTTATCTATATCCTTTCTATATCCTCTGTGCATCCTACTGAACTGCATAGCCAGTTTTTCTCAGTCTACACAGCACTGAGGCATGTCCAGCCAGGTCTTTAGACTTTTGAATAACCTTTATTTTCCATTTTATTTTATTTACTTTCTTCTTTTATATTTTTTTCTTCAATTTCCATGTCTAATCTCTTCTGCTTGGGCTGTAGCTTTGTGTCAGTCTATGGGTATACCATGTGGCAATTTACGGATGTATTTAACGCTGAAAAAATGTGCTTCTTTATGTTATCTGAATTTATGACAGACGGATAGAGGTTTTGGAATTTCTTTCCTGCTTAGGCTACTCCCACTGACACGTAACTCACCACCCTCGTATCCCCTCCCCCTCCCACAGAGTGGTCCCAGGCCAGAAAACTGCAGCATCATGTAAACCTAGCAAAGTCCCCACGGAGGACAAGGACTCCTGAGGACAGGAGAAGATCCTATTTCTACACATGAACGGAACAGTTCTATTTCTCTATCTATATATTGCGTTTTAGAGACTTTGTATTTAAGTCTTATTTTTTACATCATAATCTGCAAATATTTTTATACTGTATGCTCAAGTACTTGTTTGGTTTTACCTAACTTGCTTACATTTGGCAATATGCTTGGCACTGCAGCTGATTACCAAAGATTTGTCTATATATGGCAGGATACCATGCAAGTAAAAGACTCCTCAACCACCTGTGTTCTTTAGAAGTTTCAGTTTCAAAACAGCTGTATTCATGAATTGAGGGACAAAAGGCATTGTCTGGCATAGTAGTTTTATTCAACATGCGGTTTATTGTCTGAGATCCTGGCTGTCATTGTTGATCACGCACAGGTTATATACCCTGTACTGAATCAAACTCAGTGATGAAAGGAGGGTCTGTTACCTTAGTATGCTTCATATCTCTTAGAATGTCAAATCTTTAACCTGAATATAATGGATGCACCACTGGCAAAAACTAGTGGAATCTTTTATTTTCAACTCAAGTATGTTTAACAATTTTCCCTTTTTCAAAATTGGCATGATGTTGTTAATACTTAACGACATCCCTGTCAGTACATAGTAGGGGTGTCACGATTCTGAATCAATTCTGAATTGATGTTTTTTAAAGCACAGGACCGCCATGCGGCGAACACTCGAGCTTTCCCTTTTCCTTTATTAAACCCGACGCAGTCTTGAACAAAAGTGGCAGACATCGAAGGGCATGAGAAATGCTTCCAGAAAAGAAAAACTTGACTGACATTAGTATTTTTCGGCGACATGCTGCACAGAGCCAAGTAAAGGATTACAGATTTGTCTCTTTTTAAGCAATTGGGTTACTCTAACCTTGTCCCTGTTTACTTAGCTCAATTTCCAATCAAACAGGGGATTCGCTTATTTACTTTGCTGAATGAGTAGAGTTGTTTATTAAGACAGCATGTTTGATTGAGGCAATCTGAAAGTTAAATGGGCATAGATTTGCAAGAGCGCCTATTTGGCAATTTCGTATGATTGTGATAAATTATCACTCACTTTCACGTTTCATCCGCTTTAATGTTTTCCACCTTGTGTATGTTTTAGGCGCTTGAAATCCAGGGCGATCTGAAAATAAATCTCTTTATTTTTATTTTGTCATTATAGATCTCCTAAAAATACCACAATAAGAGATGAAATGCTGGGTTGGGATGTGGCGATGTTGAACAAGGATTTTTCTTAAAGTGTGATGAGACTACTTGCTGTCATGTGGTGTGTAGACAGTCGCGTGTAATTTCATGAAACATACACATGAAGCGGCTTAAAACAATTTAAAATGCAGTCGGGAAGAAGCCGAAGGGTGCATTCGAGCGCGTCTGCAAGTAAGCCGGCTGCTGCGTGAGATTCCCGAAAAATTAAGCGAGAATCTTGCCGAAGTTGAGCGATAAGCCCTTCAAACTCTGCAATAGCTGCAAGATCCTGCAGCTATCGCATGGTTTGGTGGGCTTATCTTGCAACTTCGGCAAGATTCTCGCTTAATTTTTCGGGAATCTCACGCAGCGGGCTTACTTGCAGACGCGCTTGAACGCACCCTGAGTTTAGATTTTGCTAATTGCAGTTGCTCCGCCCTTCCCTAAATCTGCTCTAGTGTACTCGTCCTAAATAACAATCAAGAAATTTAGCCAGTAGCCTATGACAATTAAGATGTGATGGTGAAAAGCAGACAAACCTGGGCTACTGTGTTCGATTGAAAGAATGCCAATTTGAATAATTAGAAAAAAATTTCCCCCTGAAGTACATCTCTCATTGTAGCATTTTAGGACATTATTCAAGATTAATTTAAAACAGATTTGTTATAAGATCGCCCTGGAGTTTAAGCATCTAAAAAATACATAAGGTGGAAAACATTCTGAAAAGCAGATGAAACGTGAATGTGAGATATAAATTATCGCAGTCGCACAAAATGGCGTGGCAGTGGCAATCATGTTCATGCAAATCTGTGCCTTTCTATGGCCATTTAAATTTCAAAATGCAGCAATCAAACATGTTGTCTTAATAAACAGCTCTGCTCATTAAACTTATTGAGTAAACAAATCCAAATTTGATTGCTAATCAAGCAAAGTAAACGAGTATACTTTTCTTGGAGTTACCTAATTGGTTAATAGGAGACAATTTTGTTTTCATTTGCTTGGCTTCTCTCAGCATGCAGCCGAAAAATACTGATGTCAGTCAAGTTTTTTCCGGAAGCATTTCCCATGCCCTCTGATGTTAGGCACTTTCGTTCAGGACAGCACGGGGGTCGATAAAGGAAAAAGGAAAGCTCGAATGTTCGCCCCATGGTAGCAGGTGGTGTTACTACGCTTTAAAAAAACATCGATTCAGAATAGTTACCCCCCTACTACAAAGTAGCACTAAATTACTCTGCATTTCACTGGTGGAAATGCATCAAAAATATTAAGAAAAGTATAGAAAGTTGGTTCTGTGTGGATAACCATCCTACTGGCATTGGAACAATAATATAGAATTAAAAGTTTAACCCTTAAAGGTGCTACGTGCGACTTTCAGAAATTCCTTATTATTACTGTCACTGGTGGCCATTTAGTGAACTACAGTCATCATCCTATTGCTTTTGCTTGCACTCAAGCTCCCACAAGACTGAACACGACACAAGGTACTTAGCCAAGTTACAATATTAAAGTTTGACTTAGTTGAAATCAGATTTAAAAAGCATAGTATCGCTAGACAAAACAATATAGGCTAATGAAGTTGAAGCAATCCATTCTCGTTAACCCAGCATGATACCTTGACTGCATTTATATGATACGTCCAAGTTAGCTGGCTTGCTAACTAGCCAGCTTGAACAATTGCTGTTTGTCTAGCTTTCATGGAGAGGTTCAGCAAGGTCAGCATAGGTACATTTTCTGGTCGGTGAAATTGCAGTAATATTGTGTGTTGCCACACTTCATTATTGACATCACAATCCTAATTTCCTTGACTTGATGTGCTAAAATGTTTCTGCATAATTCAATCACCCTTTTTATTGTGAAATAGTCTTAATGTACTGAATTGGACAGGAGATAATAATGAAAATAGCCTGCACAAAGTAACGCTGCATAAGTTCTGAAGAAAAGATATTTTTCACATTATCCTGGAACACAGCCAGTGCATTAATCATTTGATGCATCATTGTTGTTTACCTTACTGTATGATGTCAGATAACCAGTATTTATGTCATTATTACTGTCACCAGTCCTTTGTTGCTATTTGCGCTGAACAGAAGCAGGTAAGGCACTCGCAAGGACGTATAATGTCACTCACCCAATATCACCAGGTATAAATCAGTCCACAGGCTGCACAGGTGGCGTATTAGAATGATAAAGGTCTCATTTTTAAGATCTCTCACAGTCCGTTCACACATTGGCGATAGAAAGTGATTAATACATGAAAAATTAAAAGTTGCAAATAGCACTTTTAAGGGCAGGGCCAAAGCAGGACAAGACAGAAATCTTAAATGACCAAAATGCAGTGGCAAGCACTGCACCTCCATTAACAACCTGAGTTTTCTTTTTGTTCTAATGGTGTCATCATTTTGTGAAAGCATAGGTTTACTCAGGTACATCGCTTGGTTTTGTCATGAGGTGGTAACATCTTTAAAGAATTGTTGCATTTTGGTGAGTCAAAGATTATGGCTGCTTAAAATCTTATTTTCCATATTTTTAACTTTTTGAGGCTTTGACAACAACTGATTATTTGATAATCGTTCAAAGTGACACTAAATGTGCAATTTGGCACAAAATGCAAATTTAACTTATACATTGTTTAAGAATTAATATATTTTTGTATGGTCAGAATAATGAATTGTTTTTGAAATTTAACAAAAATTTTGACAGTATTGTATTTCTGTTCTCAGAGTATTAGTACAGTATATTGCCATACTAAAGACACTTCTTTAATTTTCTGAAAGAAACATTCAGATAATGAAATTTATAAGTGCTGCACAAAGGAAAAATGAAATGTTTTGATACTCCATTTAATGAACCCAACTCACATCTCCAACATCAGTGTTTATTCTCAGTGTTGTGTGTAATGCTCTCATCTACAGCTGTATATTGTGGTAAGGTGCTCCAGCTTTTTGCTTGCATTGATAAAGTAGTCTGTGGGGGTAGATTAATTTCGGGACACTTTTTTGTATAACTGTTCCATTAGAGCAGAGATCATAACTCAGGATCCTCAGTGGTTAAGAACTGCTGGTTTTACACCACTTCGTCCCCTGGAATTTAGAAGTAAAGACACTGTCCAATCAGAGGCACTGATTATCTAGCTAATTAGTTCATTACCAAAAAGATAAGAAAACCAGGGCTGGATCTGGATTTGAGGACCTGGGTTGATGATCCCTGCATTAGAGGATACTTATTGATATTATTTAGTATAAGTCAGTCCTTTCAATCATAATACACATTTACATTTAGAAAAGAACCATTTACAGTCTCTTTATGATTGCATATGAAAATAATTCAATGGTTAATGGCTCCTGAAAATACAGTTCTTTGGCTTAATGTTTTTCATTATTGTTCGACTTATATACTCCAAACTTTTGTGTTTATTCTAACAGTTGAAGTCACATTCAATTTCTAAGACAATGTTACAACAATATCAAATCTTTTCATGTAATATAAACACAATTTTATGATATGTATTGTACCCATTGTGTATTTTTTTTTAAACAGTATTTGCATTTTATACATTTACATGACCATTTTCAGAAAGATATCATAATAATGACCTTAGAGAGGTTGCATTATATTCAGTTTCAGTTAAACTGAAAATGTGGAGATAATTTCACAAAACAAATTAAAGACTGCCCATGCTTTGCTAGTATTTGGCATACTTTTGCATTCTTAATAGGGGTTTGAAAATGTTATTACTCTAATACTTCTCCATCACAATCCAGCCTTATAGTCAGAATAGATCAATCACATTTAACAAGAGGCCAGAAGTGTAAATTTGCCTGAATTTTATTTTATTTTTTTCACACAAATGTCCACAAGCAATGTTATTATCAGTCTGAGGCTGAATGGAATATCACAAAACTCAACAATCAAATAAAACACAAAAGTCAAAGAATATAATTTGTCCATATTGCCTGAGCTGATTTTTCACGGTTGATACCAATTTCATCAACAATAAAACAGTTTTATACATTGAAGGATTATAATGTTGCCATATGCATTTCAATATCAATTATAAAAATGTCAAGTTGATGTGGTTCTTAACTGTTGGATCACAAAATTTGGAAGGATAATATTCAGTCAATCACACAAATAAAAATAATGGTAAAAATAAAGCATCTGTAGTGGTTCTGCAGCACTTGCACTGAAGGTTTCAAGATTTACTGTATTGCATATTCACTTTCATATCTAAAAATGGTACCTGTTCCATTTTTTTTATTGATCTTGCTTTTTTTATAAATTAAAGAAAGACAAATGTACTCGCTGACGCAGTTTGTCAGATGTAACTGCTTACTTGTTTCCTTTGTTTCATACATTACCTTAAATGTAAAGCAAGAGAAAAGTATGAATAAATGTTTTCCCCACAAATCAATTATCCTGTGAATGATTAAAAGGGTTCAGCATTTTTCCTGACATTTTCAGTATTTCTGTGAGGTCTTGTTACTTCTCATATGAATCTGTGTACCGAAACATCAAATGGAAAAAAAAAATGTTATGTACAGTATATACAAGGGAAAGGCTCGGTGCAGCAGAGACTATTGCTTTGACCAAGAATATAAATAAACCAGAGCAGTACGTTTTCACACGGCACCTCAAGTTAGTAAAACCAGGACCTTTTTGTGGGCTGGTGTTCTGAAAGTACTGTGTATTTGTTAAAAGATGAAATGATAAGATGTTAATTCAACCAAAATGTAAATGCGTTTAATGTTATCAGAATACTTTTTTCAGTGGATTTAACTGTATGCATTATGCTGTGTTAAGTTACCAACTCACCATATGATTTTAAAAGCAAATGCCAAGAAGAGTTATGATTTAACCACAGTTAGAAGTTTGGCTGGGATTCAACATTTGCTCTTAGTTTTTTAAATTCATGGCTGCTTCATGAACACTTTGGCTGGTTCAGTTTTGTGTGTAAAGTTAGTAATTAATTACCCAAAGTTATCTAAGAAAAAATATTGGGCGGAATGACAATCTTTTCAGCAGTTTGGTGGGAAGAGGATCGTGGAATCCAGTAACACGCCTTTGGTATAAATCAGGGTAGGCAGAATCCTAAACTTTCAAAACACTACTACTCTCAAACTGTTCCCATTCACATTGCTTATATAAGCAATAAGCTACCAAACGACTGATTAAATGACTAAGACTAATCAATTGAATGGCTCCCTTTATACATTTGCATCACATTATTGCTCATTGCGTCTAAACCAGGGGTGGGCAATCATGGTCCTGGAGGGCCGGTGTGTGTGCAGGTTTTTATTCCTATCAATTGCCCTGACTAATTGAGTTAATTGATTGCATGCACAAATGTAGATTTTCGCAATGATTCGATCAAAGGAAAATTTTTTATGAAGGGAGACAAGACAAGAAACTACTCTTTGTAGTTTCATGATAATTTAAAGAAATGCGCATGAAACGTCAGATTTCATAAATGGTTTGGCTAATTGAGACAATCAACTAATTAAAGACCAGACGTTGGTGTGAAAACCAGGGACAGATACGGCCCTCGCTGCCCACCTCTGGTCTAAACGCACAGGCGACAGCACAAACTTGCATAAGTTTGATAGCAAGCTCACAGAAGACCAAAGCACCGCCATTTCAAAGGGACATGGAAACCCATTATGTTGTGTTCAACTCATTTTCAAAATGTTTAAGATGGTGTTTTCCACTTTCAATGCATACCTTTTAATGCTTAAAACTAAATCACGTGCAAATTTAAAAATTTTGTGGGATACATTTTCATCTCACACAATCTCTGATGAAAAAGGCCACAAAAATGAATGAAATGTTTTCAGAAAGTCTATATTATTTCAAACTAATTAACCTTATTGCCATCCTTGCAATCCTGCACTGAAGTGTACCACTAATTAACCCATTTATGCCTAGCGTCCTCACATGAGGACGGTTAAGAAAAAGTGTCCTGTTTGAATGACTATCGGAGTGTCATTCTGAAGTATAATAACATAAAAAAGTAAAAATAGAAAATTCAGGCATAAATGGGTTAAGCACTTCATCAGTATCACACCTTATTCATTATTTGCTGCATAAAGGTCTAAATTATTTGGTACATAAATTGATTGATTGAGAGTCAGGCAAAGTACATGGGAACATGCCGTGAAAATTCAAGTGCCTCTCCTGACTGCACATCTCTATTGAATTAATGAATTTAAATCTGGGCTGGTGCCTTTCAGTGCGAATTGCATGTTCTCATGGTGTGTGTCGGGGTTTCATCTAGGTACTGTTTTCCGCCCATAGTCCAAAAACATTTATGTCATGCTAATTAGAGACTCTCCTTGCGAGTCGGAGTGTGTGAGTGAATGTTAGGTAATCCCCACGGTGGCTTGGGCCTCTTGTCTATTCTGCGCTGGGATAGGTTCCAGCCCTCTCCAAACACTGACCAGGAAACAGGAATGGTCAGTGTTGGATGAATGAATGAATGTCAGTGTTGGGATGGAGGGATACCATCTAATGACCCAGATTCAAGTGAAATACTCTGAGTTCCAGGTTTCCATGTATTAAAGGGGACCTATTTTGCTATATTTACATGGTCATATTTTGATCTTGGACTCCCCTAGTGTACTCCTGATCCAAAGTCCAAAACAGGGTCCTTATTTAACTCATACTGCCATCCTCAAAAGTCTCATTGGGGTGGCTCTTCCGCTATGGCCCCCACTCCCCGTGTGCCCACTTTCTTCTGACTGGCCAACTCTGTGGAGGGCGGAGTTGTGTGGGACAAAGCTGCAGAATGCAGTTTTCTGGGTCCGCCTCCCCTGAGTGTAACGTGAGACACGGCTGCCATCTGACTAAGAATCGGCGGGGAAATTCCGAAATCTAAGGCTATACTTGAATTTGGATCTATTGGAATGAACTTGTTCTAATAGACAACGGTAAAAGTGGAGGATGCAGTGTGAAAGTCTGGCAGCTCAAGTTCGAACTTGCTATCGGCTACAGTTCGCTACGGCAACAGATGTGAGTACAGCGGTTTTTCTACTCTATAGCTAGGATGCAGGGAAAGCTAGAAACCTCTCCATATAGACACATTTGTAGAATGGGTCGACATGCCCAGGTGTATACCGGAGACCATAGAAATCATGTTAGAGGGAAGCATGGACAGTGAGGAGCAGCTAAAAGTGGACCAACAGCTTATGGACTGCTTCGGTGTGTATTAGGACCTGCTGGTTCGTGTACATAACTGTGGTATGCCGTTAGCGTGGAGTAACGAACAGCTTCTGCGCTTGTTTATGACGGAGGGGCAAAAGCTCCAGGCTGAACGATCTTTTCGGAAATTGCCTGCGGTAATGGTTTACATATTGCATCGGAATGACCAGCTTTTCCTCGCAGAGAATGGGCGCGTTATGGATACTGCGCAAGAGCTGAGCTCCGGTTATGTCATGAACATAATACAGGTTTTACAGACCGTAAGTTCCGTTTGCGTGAACCGTTGCTTATGTGGAGCTAGCGAATCGATAACTTTTACAGGAAATAATTTAATATTCAATTGCCGATTTAATATTCAGTTGACGGCAATGCAGAGAAATTGTTTGTTATACCCGACATGTTATAGCCCGTGCGCTTCCCTGTTGCTTTTACCGGTAGCATCTGAGAGCTTACCCAGATATTGGAGAAGTATCAGGCAGACCCCGGTCATGGATAAGTAAAGCCATCGTTTCACAAGCACCAAAAAACACACTCCAAGCTTTGCAAAACCTACTTCTGGTCTAACTGCATCTCTCCGGTTAGCTTCAACTGTAGTGGCTACAATCAGGTAAAGTTATGACTAAACTGTCTCATTGATGCTTACCGAAGTAAAACAAGCATACAGATCAAAATTACTGCATACAACTTAACCGGGACCATTTTTAATTAGCAAAGCACGTGAACTAACATGCAGTAGCTGATAAGCAGTCATGACTTTGAATGTAATCTGTCACGTTAAAAATTCGTTTTGCATCCGGTGTGAAGGCTGCTTACCGCGCCCATAATGCGTGTATTCGCATCTTTGCATTGACTTTGAACGTAGCTAATCCGTCGCGCGAAAAATTAGTTTCGCGTCCGGTGTGAAAGCAGCTTGACGTGCCCATAACGAATGTATGCGCATCTTAGCATTGACTTTCAATGTAACCTGTCCCGTGAAAAATTAGTTTTGCGTCTGGTGGGAAAGCTGTAACGCGCCCATACCCATGTATTCGCGTCTTTGCATTGACTTTGAATGTAGGCTAAAATGTCCCTCAAAAAATTTGTTTCCTGCCCGATGTGAAAGCAGCTTTATGGATAGTAGGTGACTGCTAAAGAGAGCTCGGTTATGTTATGAACATAATACAGGTTTTGCAGACCGTAAGTTCTGTTAGCGCAGACAAGTTGCTTATGTGGAGCTACCGAATTGATCTCTTCTACGGGAAAGAATTTACTTATTAATCTCAGCCTTTTTCGGCTTTTTATAAGCCACAACAATTTCTAAGGGGGGATGAAATTAGGGGGGATGTCAAGATAGTGCAGAGAAATCATTTGTTATACCAGACGCAGTAGAGCTTCTGCATTTTGTATTGCTTTCACGGTAGCACCAGAGAGCTTGCCCAGACATTTGTGAAGTATCTGGCTGATCCCGATCATGGATAAGTAAAGCGATCACTAACTGCTGTGGCTACAATCGGGCAACGTTATGATGAAACTGCCACATTGATGCTTACCAAAGTAACACAAGCATACCAATCAGAATTACTGCATATAAGGAGCATTTTTAATTAGCAGAGCACATGAACTAACATGCACTAACCGAGCATTCATAACCAGAGACAAACCCTTGCAATACAGGTTTTACAGACCGCAAGTTCCGTTACCTTGGCCAGTTGTACCAAGAATCCAAATTAAAAAAACAAGTATTAAAAGTTAGTTTCAAATGAAGTTTATGTTCACACACCTTATGTAGAATTTCCCCTGATATTCCCCTGATAATTATCCTTTATTTACAAAGCTGTCTTTGGTGAAATGCTGAGCACAAGCAGCTAACGTTCCCTTTGGCCGTGGCTGTTTGCTGCCAGCAAACAAAAAAGGCTTCCCACTGATTTCTGGTGGCGTCCTCTTTTGGAAGAGAATAAGTGTTTTTCTTCGCGTCCAAAAGTAAGCGGACAAGCAGCTTTGGGAGATATACTGACAAAACTGCACCTCAGATGATCTGCGGTTCTTCTTTTGTATTTCCAAAAGTGTAGACGCTACTAAGGCATAGTATCATCTGCAGTTGTTAGTGCCTGCTATAATAGTTTCTGGTGTGGGCAGGTCCAGCGCCGTGATTAGCTCTGGCTAGGTCTGTACTAATTGGAGGGCACAACCTGACGTCAGGTTTTGCTCAGATCTCGCGAAGATCTCAGGAGGAGCTGTTCAGAGAGGAAATCACGTTCACAAAATCACGTTCATGGATTACAGCAAAAATCTTATGTTTATAAACTTTTCAGAGGTTGAGTGTGGACAAACAACATTATAACATTACTAATATGTATTGAAATAAGGATCAGCATAATAGGTCCCCGTTAAATGCTGAAATCCATCCTGCAGGTGGCAGTGTTGTGCCATCAGAATCCCATGGTTTTCTTACCAGCAGTTGGGCATATATGACCTCCAGAGCAAGGGTGACACAGGATAGATTTAGAAGTATATTTCAAACACGGTCCTGGAAGTTTTTTGGTTTTCTTTCCAAGCATAATTACCACCCTGTATTAGTAATGAGCTGTCTCTTGACCGGTTGTTCGTTCACAGTGAATAGTGACATGCGGCAGACTTTGCTTTCCTGGTTGATTTTTTTCATGTAATCTACGTCGTGAATGGTTTCACTGGTCAGACTACTGTCCAATCACTTCAATGATACAACCATTTTCCAAAAGAATAACCTTCCAAACAGCATGTTATTGACAAATGCAGCACTAATTGTTCTGATTGATTAAACGTCCCTGACATTTGACATTGAATATGAAATATTTATTGTCCATGGAAAACAAGCTACTTTTGACATAATTTGACTAAAACGGGTGACAATCTCTCAGTCAAGATAATTGCCAAATGAAGAATTATTAACAGCTTTATTCCTCAATGCTTAACTATCCATATACTGAAAACTAGCTCTCACAGTGTGTCCTCAGGGCAGAATCTGTAAAGCTCTGGGCTCAGGAGAGGACTGTCAGTGGAGGGCTCTCCTGGATGTGGGGGAGGGAGGGCGACGAACAGGGGGGAGGTCGTAGTGTCCCGGGATGTGGCTGTTCACAGGGAGGTCATAGTGACTTTGTGGCTCCTGCTCTGTGACATTTTCCAATGTAAAGCATTCTAAGGAAAACCAAGGAAAGAATATGAGCAGATAATAAAATTGTCTATATAGTAATGTCCAGGCAAAAACAATATGCAACAGATGTAGATCTTTTATGGAGCTAGCCCATGCTAATTCAATTCCCTGCTTCATCTATGTCTGAAACCAGGGTCCCAACTCCCAGCAGAAAAAGGTAGGCTATGCTGTTTTATTGTAGCCTGGAATCCATACTTATCAAGTGCTGGTTGCTCCCAACGGTCACTGACTGATCAGTCTGGCCTCAGTCGTATAGCCAGCGTTTAGCTTACATCACTAATGAAGTGAATATATGAATATTCATGTTTTCTGCTCTTGGCTGATTGGTGGTTCTCGCCAAAAGGTTTTCCAATCGAATATGAGTAAGCTGGCCAGCAATGGCATTCGTGAATGTTATTTGACATGAGCTTAAAAATTAGATTGTGGCTTGCTTGCGTTTACTCTTGGAGTGGTTGCCAAGTTTTGAACAGGATAATGTTTGGCCATATCTGCATTTTGTGTATTTCAGAGGGATTCCCCAGTTTAATAATGGCTAAATTAAATAATACTCAAATTACATAACGTATTTCACTATAATTGGCATTAGCTATTGCTCGAAAGGGCATGATTGCATCAGCTAGATTAAAGTGATATTCCACCCAAAAACTAAAATTTGTATATCAATTACTCACCATTAGATGTCTAGAACGGTTTTTCACCTGGCGCAAATTTATGGCCACTGGAGAGTTTTGAAAAATTATCCAAATTCCATTTTTGCTGGAAGCAAAATGGGGCCTTTTTACCACTGTGTTACATTGCCTTTCCTTTTAACGACACTCAGTAAACGTTTGGGAACTGAGGAGACCAATTTTTGAAGCTTTTCAGGTGGAACTATTTCCCATTGTTGCTTGATGTACAGCTCAAGTTGTTCAACAGTTCGGGGTCTCCATTGTCGTATTTTACGCTTCATAATACGCCACACATTTTCAATAAGAGACAGGTCTGGACTACAGGCAGGCCAGTCTAGTATCTGCACTCTTATACTACGGAGCCATGTTATTGTAACACGTGCAGAATGTGGCTTGGCATTGTCTTGCTGAAATAAGCAGGGGCGTCCATGAAAAAGACGTTGCTTGGATGGCGACATATGTTGCTCCAAAACCTGCATGTACTTTTCAGCATTAATGGTGCCTTCACATATGTGTAAGTTGCCCATGCCTTGGGCACTAATACACCCCCATACCATCACAGATGCTGGCTTTTGAACATTGCGCCTATAACAGTCTGGATGGTTCTTTTCCTCTTTGGTCCGGAGGACACAACGTCCACAGTTTCCAAAAACAATTTGAAATGTGGACTCATCAGACCACAGAACACTTTTCCACTTTGCATCAGTCCATCTTAGATGAGCTTGGGCCCAGCGAAGCCGGCGGCGTTTCTGGGTCCTGTTGATAAATGGCTTTCGCTTTGCATTGTTGAGTTTTAACTTGCACTCGCAGATGTAGCCATGAACTGTAGTTACTGACAGTGGTTTTCTGAAGTGTTCCTGAGCCCATGTGGTGATGTCCTTTACACACTGATGTCGGTTTTGGATGCAGTACCGCCTGAGGGATCGAAGGTCACGGGCATTCAATGTTAGTATTTGGCCTTGTCGCTTACGTGCATTGATTTCTCCAGATTCTCTGAACCTTTTGACGATATTACGGGCTGTAGATGATGAAATCCCTAAATTTCTTGCAATAGCTCGTTGAGGAATGTTGCTTTTAAACTGTTCGACAATCAGCTCACGCATTTGTTCACTAAGTGGTGACCCTCGCCCCATCCTTGTTTGTGAATGACTGAGCATTTCAGGGAAGCTGCTTTTATACCCAATCATGGCACCCACCTGTTCCCAATTAGCTCGTTCACCTGTGGGATGTTCCAAGTAAGTGTTTAATGAGCATTCCTCAACTCTCTCAGTCTTTTTTGCCACTTGTGCCAGCTTTTTTGAAACATGTTGCCGGCATTAAATTCCAAATGAGCTAATATTTGCAAAAAATTACAAAGTTTACCTGTTCGAACATTAAGTAACTTGTCTTTGCAGTGTATTCAATTGAATTTCAGTTGAAAAGGATTTGCAAATCATTGTATTCTGTTTTTATTAACGATTTGAACAACTTGCCAACTTCACTGGCTTTGGGTTTTGTATTTATTTTTAAGTCTGTCTAAAGGGGCGGGGCACCCCTGTGACTGTGAGCCACAGATCTCGCATGGATTTTGTGCGAATATTTGAAAGTCAAACACTGGTCTACCGACTGAGGCCAGACATACAAGCAAGTGACCGTTGAGAGCAACCACAGCTTGATATGGATGGATTCCAGGCTAGTTTTTTGAAAATAGATGTTCTCATCTCTAACTATCACTGTAGCTATGAGATGTTTTGTGCTGAAAGGCTGTGAGATGATATAGCATACGTCCATTATCAAACAGACCTAACATGATAAATAAGGTTCATTAGTTTACTTAAAATGGCTTATTTATCGTAGAATTCATACTTGAACTAAACAAGAGACGACTCTAAAAATCAATAATGTCCCAATTTCTCCTGGACATTTGGTCATCCTGCTTGATGCTGTGCCCTGATAGCACTTCAAGTTAATTATTAATTAATAGTTATCTCGATATTTAAGTTTAACTATGGCTAGTTACATATTTAACCGGTAAGACATATATGTCGTAGCGATGAAATGAAAATGCATAGGGAAGTTGTATTATTTGCATTGTTTGTTCATTGGCCCGACATCACTGAGACATCAAGGCTAAATTTTGCTGGAATAATGGGCAGCGACGTCTTGGTGACGTAATGCCAGTGAGTGAGCAATGTAGATATAACTCATCTTCCCTAGGCATTTTCATTACTTTGCATATACGTCACAGCAACATGTATGTGCTGACTGGGTAGGGAAGAAAAATGGCCAAGTACTAAATGTGGTTCGGCTGATGACTTCACAAGAATACAACCTGTAGTTTTTTATTAGCAGTCATATTTTTGTTTTCCCTGCTTTGTAAAAAGTTGCCGCTCAATGTTGCATTCTCCAATATGAATATGGTCTCCCACATGGAAACCTGATCTCCTCCAAAGGGCATGCAGCTTGCCACAGATCTATTTCAACTGCCCACCAGGCATGATACACCCATTGTAGGAAAAGTACAAATTTTTACAGGAAGGTTGGTGTCTCAAAATCAATCGATCAAAAAGAACAATTCCCTGCGATGTACACTGACACAACTCCAGATCCTCAAATCAAATGCAGTGATACTTACATACAGGACACAATACAGTCCGCCAATAGAAAATAACTAATGGCTTAAAATTAAATGGTGAAGCTCATTCTGATCAAAGTTCGCACAACTGAACTCTGCAAACACATTTTCCCCTGCCCTCTCAACACTTACCCATTGCAGTGGAGACAGGGTGTTGGGATGGTGACCTGATTTCCACATATGACCTCTCACGCTGAATGGGTGACTTCATCTCCATGTAGCTGCTCTCCAGTGGGCGAGGCTGTGGAAGGGGCAGGTCCTTGATGGTGGCGTAGGGGTTCTCACTGTTCAATGAGCTGCTGCTGACAGTTATACACAAGTCCTTGGACAGTTCTGTACAGAAGTGTGCAGAACAAATGATCAAACCTCAATTAAAAAGGAACTAAGGCCAAGCTAAGTTCCTTGTTTTAATCCAGCATTTTATAAACACCCATCAGCAAAGAAATGGGGCAGTATAACTTGCACAAATATCTCTGAAAGGAAGACAACTCTAATACACGGCGTGATTTTTTTTTTCTGGCATTACTATAAACGTGAATGCATAACAGCATAATCATTATAACAAAGTAATGCATTCTGATGTTTGCACATCTAATCAAAGCACTTCAGGGTAAGATAGACTCCACAGCCTCATTTAGTCCTCTTCTAAGGCAACAGTTACATGCTGATGATTATTCATACAAACAAAGGCAGTTAGGCAATCTCAAAGAATCAAGAAAAATATATTTTCAGGCAATACCTTTATCATAATATTTGCCAAGGCTTGCGCTGTAGCTATAGCTGCGGTCAATTCCAAATGCTCCTGTCAAAATTAACACTTCAAATTATCAGACATATAGGGAATTATACACCAGATTTACATCCAGATATACATCGAGACCAGATACATATCCGTCCTTTAGGCAGTATTTTAAAAAAAAAAACAAAAACTAAAATCAATATTTTACTTTAGTATCCTCAATAATGGATGAATTTTAAGTGATTTTTGTCAGTTATAATAAATGATTCTGTACAGACTTCTCCTTAGTGATTTTGTTCAGAGAAGTCATGGCAGTCACGTTGCGATGGGAATTTGCCAAATCTATCCTAAGGGACAGCTGACAGGCGCTTCGCCAGTGTGACAGAGACGTGACTTCATGACAGGGGCAGATGGACATACCCATGTCTTTACGGGCAGGAGCCTCATGGTGTTTCCAGTCAGCCGGAAGGGAGGCATTGCTTTCCACTCCAAACAGCCCCATTCTCTCCCTCTCCATCTTCTTTACATTACACAACAGCTGATTATTGGTTTTCTGTTCAGGAGGAAGGTCAAAGGTCGCATGTCCCTTACAGAGAAATTGTTTTACCCCAAGGATATACAAAACCGCACATACAAGGACTGACATAGCACCAAAACATTTATATGCATAAACAAATAACTGCAAATGATGGCCAGAGTGATTTGTAAGACTTAATTTGGCATCAAGGACAAAGTGGAGAAAACAAGTGAGCAGGTTTTGCAAAACTTTGTTGAACAGGACCTCAGCTGAGACCCCTGAATCATAAATAATCATCTAGATCAAGAATCATGTCAGTTCTTACAAACATCTGAGACATTAAAACCATTAAAAAGATAATTAATATCCAAAATAAATATAGTAGAATGACTTCCCTGTAAGAAAAATACTGTACTTTATTAAACACGGAAAAAATGTTAATAAAAGCATGGACATCTATTGCCAGAATGCTATGCTACAATGTTTCATGCTACAAATGACAGCCAATACAAATGTGCCCAGAGCAATTATTTTGCTGTTGCTCAGTGATTACAAGTGCCTTAGAGGGATCAAATGAGAGTTGTGCTACATAAAGTGCATTTCCGCCAGGCAACACTCAGTCCTCACCTTACCTGAACCCTGGTTTATGCCCTGAAGAGTGCTATGTTGTAATTACAATATTGAATAAGAAAATGAGAAAAAGCTGACAAAACCCGCTTGCTTTCAAATGATTCAACAGGGTGGACCTGATTTCCTTGCGATGATGTCAGATACTGGTAAAGACCAACAAAAGTTGAATGAGGAGCAGATGGCACATGTGTGCCTATTCAAAGGAGCACCTGCCTTTATGTGGCGGCTAGAGTGGCCCTGGTTGTTGGGGACATGGGGGAGGGGAGGTCTGTTCTGGGACAGGGTGTGGTAGCTGGGGTTGGAGTAGAAGTGGTGGTAGCTGGGGGGGACATCTGAAAAACCACAACAGGACACAAAAAATCATTATGACTCCTCATCTGCAGGACAACTTTTTAACACAAAATGCCAAGTTCAAAAGCATAAAATATACTGATAAAAACAATTATAAATGTACAAATTCACTATGAGGTAAAACAACACTGGCATTCATGTTACATTCAGTGTATGTCCTATTTTGTCCATGTTCTGCAAGAAAGATAGAAGAGTTCACATTCATGAACTGTAAATGACTTTTGTGAAGCAGGAGACAAAGTTCTAGAGAGAATTAAACACAGAGAAGACAATTAGCACTATTCAGCTGTGTACAGCCTTTTAAGAGTCATGGATTAGGGTGCTTGTGGCCATGAAACAAGCACTTTGTTGGGAGCCATTTCCTAAACATCCATTTGTACATGGTGATTTCCCAAAATAATGAACAGAAAGGGCTCTAATTTCTTGGCGCAGCGCAGGGTGGCGCAGTGTGGCGTAGCGTGGCGCAGCCCACGCAGTGGTAATTTCGTCCGGTGCACCCCCTGCAGTGGTAATTTCGTGCGGTGCAACACCGTGCGCAGTCACTTTGGCAATTTGGTAAACGTGCGCCGAGATGGGTGTGGCGGCGTAGTAGGGGTTGGTGTCACATATTCATCAAGACGCAGTAACAATTTCGTAGCAAAAGTCTCCGCTGAAGTTGTGCAGAAAGCTTGCCAGCTCCAACCTGGTTTATTTTCTGTGTAATTTGGCCGACCAGCGCACAGTGCGCACACGTCACTGAAACCTCACAAGCAGGTTTCCAGAATGTCAGGCACATTTCAATGCAATAAATAATTACAGCAACCATTATTTAATATAACTACCTGAATCAGCACATAGCACATAAATTAAAGTATCCATAACAATTGTCCTGAGGTCAGATCAAAGAAAGAAAGAAAGATAGAAAGAGAGAGGGAGAAAGAGAGAGAGAGAGAGAGAGAGAGAGAGATGTGTACATATGGGTGCGTGAGTGCATGGGTAGGCTATGTGGGTATGTGCCCTTCAGCTGCTTTCACACCGGACACGAAACAAATATTTCGCACGACTGATTACATTCAAGGTTAATGCAAAGACGCTAAGACACGCGTGTATTCGCGTCTTTGCATTGACTTTGAATGTATCTGTAGTGCGAAAAATTCGTTTTGCATCCAGTGTGCAAGCGGCTTAATACTATTATTGTCACTTAGGTTTTATCATTTTTGTGGGGGAAAGGAATACAGCCTGATTGCTATGATCTTGTACTGAGTTAAGATCACATATTGAAAATAAATGTTACATATCTTGCATTGTTGTCCATGCCTGTTAATGCCAAAATTTTAAGCAGCAACAGGGTGTAATAATAGGAACACGCTATCCATCTTTTCTCTTCCCAATGATGCAGGCAGAAGAAATAAATGAGCAACCGTCGTATTTCATTCCAACTTCATAGGTTTGAATGATCTGACGTAGTTTCAATTTGAAATTCCATTCAAGTTCGCTTATGGTAATAATTTGCGAATGCCCTAGCTAGCCAGCTAACCCATATTCGTAATGGTTATTATAGACGTAAGTGGTGCAGAAAACATGCCTGAAGCAAAGTAAAACGCATAATGCAGATATAGAACAGAGGCTTCTGTATTCCAACACATTAAAGGTGAGCAGAGGAGCTCATTTGATAGGTGAAGATTTGACTCGGCTGTGTAAAACCCATTCGCCACGCCTGTGCCTGGTCTATGAATTTAGGGCCCAATGTGTTTAAACTCGTATGAACTGCATATTACATTACATTACAACGCTTGGAAAGGAACAAACTAAATTTTCTGGACAAATACATATTACTGTATCCCGTCACAGAAGTACAGTGCATTGCTATTTGTATTGTAAATGAACCAGTGGACATAGAGGGGAGAGTAGCACCTGGTAAGGAGTTGGAGTTGACCATGCGGGTGGAGGAGAAGGCCACTGTGGGTGTGCGGCTCTGCTTGTCCTTCAGACGACGGCGGTAGAGCAGGAGCAGAGCCAGCAGTAGCACCACCAGGACGATGAGCACGGCGATCCCCCCAATTACCCCCCACGAGTCCCTCTCCACAGGGGACATTGGCACCATTACACTTATACTCTCCTCTGTCAGAACAGGGACAAAGTTAAACCTCCCCCTGCCTGAATTTCACAATTCAGCCAATGATCCTTACAAAGTTACTATCGTGGATTCGTTTCTGCTCTGTGTAAGTGGTACAATGCATGATTGTGAAGCAGAGACAGAAGGATCTGAATCACACAGCTAGAACAGAGATCAAATCTCTGTGAGACACATGCAGCTTTACCCATGTCGCAATCAACATTCTGAATTTTAATTATTTCAGTACACTTCAACCTCAGAGATGTTTCTGTTTGGAAATTGTAACATTGTGTAACCTGTCCATAGGTCTTTGGCAAATAAGGAAATATATTACAGTCTAGCAGTGGCACACGTTGCATTCAATAAAAATGCTCGTAACTATGGCCATTATCGCTGTATTATACTGCATACGTATGTACTAACAAGTCTTATTGTTCCTTTATACTTTATATTTACTGACCATTCTTAATGTTGTATCCTGGATTAAAGGAGCTGTGTCACGAATACTGTGCACTCTCAGAACATACATCCTAAGAAAGTGAATCTGCTTAAGTGCAACTCGTAATCTGATTCCATCCTTACCAATATATCCTTGTTTTGCATTGTATTTATATATTTTAGTTACTCCGGCATTATGCTTTTTATATTAAGGGGCTTTCTAAAGAAATTCAAGGATTCAAAGTGCTATTTTAAGCTTTAGCCAAGGAATACAAACAATGTAAGCTGGTTGCCATCGCCAAATAATCATAGAAGAAGAAAAAATATCCTCTAGATTTTGACTTGCAGTTTAGTGGATGCACAGTTATCATGACACAGCTCCTTTAATATAAAAATACTAACAATTATTGTGGTATTATATTGTATAACTGTACATGTATTACCAATTCCTATTGTTGCATTATACTGAGTTATTGTATATGTATTCATAGTCCTTATTGTTGTATTATGCTGTATTTTTACTGACAATTCTTAATGTTGTATCCTGGATTAGTGCATATACACTATTATTTTTCTATTATACTGTATTACTGCACATGTACTAACAATTAATATTGATGCATTATACTGTATTATTGTTTATGCATTCACAATTCTTGTTGTATTATTCCGTAAATGAGCACACAATTCTTCATACTGCATCCTGAATTACTGTATACGCACTAATAATTGTTACACTGTACTGTACTACAACACAAGTACTAACCATTCTTATTGTTCGTACTTATGCTGAATTCTTGAACACAAACTGTACTTACAATTCTTATTGTAATATTAAATTGTATAACTGTATATGTATGTACTATTAAATTGTCATCATTTTTATTACACTGTTTATGCACTACCCATTCTTGTGGCTGTATTATACTGTATTTGTACTGACAGCTCAATGTTGTTTTATACTGTATTACCACATATGTACTATTAATTCTTTTCGTTTGTATTACACTGTACCTGTACCAAGATGTATTACTGTTGCACTACACTGTATTACAGTATATGAACTAACAATTCTCGTTACTGGCATACAACCATATTTTTTTTTACTCGGATCTTTATTTGGTTAGCAGTAATATACATTGTTCACGCAGCCAAAACGTAATGCCTGTTTATGAGTAGAACACAGAGCTTGTAAGCATGATGGTGGTACCTCCTCTGCAGTGGGGGCCCCATCCTGATTCACAAACACACGCTCCAGTGTGAGGGTCACAGCTGGCATTTGGGGGACAGGAGCAGGTGTGAGCGCAGTCTGGTCCGTACAGGCCTGCCCGGCACTCTGCGCACAGAAATCAGGCATTACGGCTGTATCAAAATACATCATCCATACTGCTGGCTGTAAAAATATAAAAATATATCATGCCCTGCGAATGAGGAACTCTGGGCAATTTCAGATCAACTCATATTCTCATGATTTACACTCATGCAGTCCGACCGAAAAAACAATCCTGCAAAACAAAATGTTTATATTTATAAAATGATTACTACAAAACCATGTGGAATAAATACTAAATAAATTGACTGTATTATCATATACTTTCACAAGGGTGCAATTCAAGTATTCTCAATTCTGACTAAAAAAACCTAAAACTATGATCCCCAGCAGTTAACTGTAAAAAAACGAATAATAATAATAAATTTGATAAAATTTCTGGTAGTTTCTTTTTGACCAGAATATTCAATCAATGCAAAAGGATCATTTCAATGCTTGAAAGAATATTGAAAAAAGAAACAAAACAATATTATTTATGAGTTCTGATGTTTCATAAGAGCAATACATTACATATGTTGAGCTGGCAAGCAGCTCATCCTGCTACAGTGTAATAGTGAGTTTCTGACTGAGGTTCAGAGTAGTGACAGTCAGTGGGGAAGCTGCCATCTGCTGGAGCCAAGCAGCCAGAAAAAAGTGTCAGTACAAATGATATGTGAATGAATTCAACTAGTAGTGATGGCTTGCAAATAAGAAACATGTTTTCCATGCGAACGCATCACGCTGTGATATCAAAATTACACAAGATGTGAACATATGCCTTCGGAAATTCTGACTTTGACTCCCTCCAATAGTTCAATTTCTCTCCCAGTTTGAAATGCACAATATTACACATTTCAGTGCTCGTTATTGTACTCTCAACAGAGATTCAGCTTGACAAGCTCCGGTCCAAATCATGCAGTGTTTTGCTCCATGTCTCATTACACAACAGCTTGCAAGTCAGAGATGTACGGAAGGTCAATGCTTGAATCGCTGCGCATTACGCATGCCTACAAGCATCTGATTTGTCAGCAGGGTTTGCTGGAGGACATTTTAGCAGCAGATCCCTGCTGACAAAACATTCCTGAGCCTTGAGTGGAAGTGTGACACTAATGACAATTCAAATGACAACAACAAGACTCATCGTGGGATTCAGAGAGGTGACTTAACTAGTGATCTACCGAGCAGCCAGGACAAATGGTTGTATTTTTTAATTGTGTTTTAATTTTTCTGACATACTAGATCATTTGAAATTTAGCTATTCTTTTGATGTCCAATTCAGTTATTATGTGTATGCAGTTTAAAGTGCAAGTAATTCCATGAGAGGCATGAATTTTGATAGAAATTGCTCAGAAATGTCCTCCCAGTATTCAGTGTCATGCTCTTGGCTGTAAATGGCACTCATTGAGATAGTAAAATGGCTGTTTGACTCACTGGACTGGCAGAAGTGGCCTGTGTAGCCGGACGGGCAGAAACATGCCCCTGTCACAGGATCACAGAGACCATCACACAGGCAGCGCTGGCTGCAGCCGGAGCCATACGTCCCTGGAGCACAACCTGTGAGAGGACCACAGAGGACCACTGTGAGAGGACTGGCTCTCTTACCCTGTCATCTGCAACACGCTAGGGTTTCCACACCAATGCCCAGAAAAAGAATAATCTACACTGTCCCACAGACGTGTGCGTAAGCATGTGTGTAAGTGTGTATGCATGCAGACTTGTGTGTGTGTGTGTGTGTTAGTGTAATGTGTGTGCGTGTGTGTGTGTATATGTGTGTGTGTGCTCATGCATGTGCATGCTTATGTGTGTGAGTGTGTGTGCGCATGTGAGTGTGTGTGTGCGTGTGTGTGTGTGTGAGTGTGTGTATGCGTGTGTGTGTGTGTATATGTGTGTGTGTGCTCATGCATGTGCATGCTTATGTGTGTGAGTGTGTGTGCGCATGTGAGTGTGTCTGTGCGTGTGCGTGTGTGAGCGTCCTTGTGTCTGCTTCAGTAAGTATGTTCCTCTGTGTGTTTGAGTTCATATACCCAAGAGTGTGTGTGTGTTGGGGTGAGATTGAGTGGAGACTCACGCTGGGAGCAGTCAGGCCCAGTCCATCCAGGATGACAGTGGCAGGACCCGTCTTGATGGTGACATGTAGAGTTGTTGGCACAGCGACACACCCCAGCACACTGCCTCCCATAGTGCCCCAGCGGGCATGCTGGGAAACAACACAAGCAACAAGTTTAACAGTCCAGCCAAAACCACATCTAATCCACTGCAGCAACTGCTACATTTTCTGTGTGGGATGAACTCTGATGGATAACGGAGCAAATGACTCTGAATGGATTTGTACAGAACATTTCTGTGCCTTTACACAGAGCACATCTCATGATCTAAAATGCAAACATCCAGCCAAAGCCTAAGACTACAGACATACTAGGGTTACTTTCCTTGTCAGTCTCGTCCGACATCCCTCCTTCCCATCCACTCTTTCTTCTTGATTTCTGTCCTTTCCATTTCGGTCTTCTCTCTTTCTTTTCCCTTCTATCCTTTTCCAGGAATCTGGGGCGACTAGATGGAGCTTTAATGACTCAAAGAGGAGATGTTTCCCCGACGCTAATTATCGTGTTTTGGGGTTCCTACTTGATTCAGTCCAATCCAAATTCACTCCACCCTCCATCCAATTCCATTACACCAGAAATCGTATGTGAAAGACATCAAAGTCCATCTGAGTCCTCCAAAATATATGAATCTACCCCATTACACTTTGTCAGCTAGTGAAGGACGGTTCTCCCCTCTGTAGCTGGGTTCCTCCTGAGATCTCATTCATCTCTGTTTGAGGGTTTCTCCCTATGGGGAGTTTTCCCTCACTCACCCGACAATCCTAGCAATTCAAACTGGGCACGACCCCCCCTTTTCTGAATCGTAAAGTGTATTTGCGAAGGTCCTTTAACAAAAAGCCTTGTACAAATGAATTGAATTCAATCAACTACTGTCTTCACTCATTCCAGTGAACAATTCTACTTCAATTCTGAGACGTCATCTTTGTTCGCTAAAAATTGCATCTCCATCCAAATGCATATAAAGAGCAGTCCGTGAGTATTTTAACAGTAACACAATTTGTTTTGCTAAAGTGACTATCGCAGTCTGTAATAAGCCAACACAAAAAGCAGGTCATGATACCTTGATCACACAGGGGTCCAGTGTACCCGGGATCACATGCACACTCGCCCGTGATGTGGTGACAGGGGAGAGAGGCGCGGACACAAGCAGGGCATGGCACACTGCACTGGGAACCGTACGTGCCAGCACTGCAGACTGAGAAAAAACAGTGAGTGAGAGAGAGGAAAGAGAGCCACGGAGAGGTGGAGAGAGTGATAGAGGGAGAGAGGAAGGGTGAAAAGGGCAAATATTTAGATAATTTCAGCATGGCATGAAATCTGTTGGCTGAAATTGCAAATAAAGAAGAAACAACCAATTACAAGACTGCATCAGAGCTGAGAGAGACTGTAAGGAAAATCTGCCCCAACATAAACGGATGAGCCAGCTTTTCCCAAAACGCCCTCATTAACTAAAGTTATCATAACCAGAAGAAAACAGCACAGACAGAAAAGTGCTTACAGTATGGTGACAGCCCATACTTACCCTGCTGGCACTGTGAACCCTGGTACCCGAGGCGACACTCGCAACTCCCACTGTCTTGCCTACAGGTGGCGCCATTAAGACAAGAACAGGTTTGGTTGCAATGGCGTCCCCAGAAGCCTTCAGGACACTGCAGTGTGCAGTGGGCCCCTAGGAACGAATAGCCATGAATTAGGATAGTGTTTGCTAAGACGTTGAGATTAACTGAAGAGTTCAGTTTGAACAGCCTGACTTTGTCTGATCTGGCATTAGTGAGTACATTACCAGTCCAGCCAGGTAAACACTGGCACAGCCCAGTGACCCTGTCGCATCCGTCGGCATGGATGCAGTCACATTTCTGCAAGCAGCCTGGTCCATAGCTGGCCATCTGCACACAACAGAAACAGCGTTAGACAATATGTCAGAAGTACACACAATGTTAATGATGATAGAACTACTGAGCCCAGGACTACAGTAATCCTGGGAGGGAATCCTTTGAAGAAAAATTACCCTGCTTTATACTGCCAAAATGATGCCACAAGGTAAACTTAAGCATTTACAACAAAAGAAGAGATTACTGCATTGGTGGGGGGAAAAAACATTTTTATAACTGTATATGATGAAGGTATGATGTCCTCAAGATAAATAAGGAGGCTTTGTGAAAAATTACATTGGGAGCTTTTCGTGAAAGTGTACAATGAAACTTGAATGCTGATTAAATAATATAACTAACCGGACAAGCTTGGCCACACAGCGCCCCCTGCCAACCTGCGGTACATGTGCACGTTCCATCCACTGGATTACAAGAGGCCCCATTTCTGCACTGGCATGTACCATTGCAACCTGGACCCCATCTCCCAGCGGGACATGGAATGGAGCAGTCTGAGCCCTTCCAGCCTGAACAAAAATCGAGCTATTACATGAAAATAATGGTAAATCAATGCTAAACATTAAAATAATATTGTCTACCAATGAGAAGATCAGTATGGGGTGTTTTTGATTGCATGTGTACACATACCTGAGTAAAACAGGGTATTTTACATCTTACAGTATGTTGCATTATTCATTTGCACTCCAGGACATCATGTTTGTGAGTTAATGTGTACAAGTACACTGCCATATGAAACTGTATGACCTTGTGTGAATGTAATTTGAAGTACAATAAAATGTGTCAGTATGTGGATGGCTGTGAGCGTTTCGCACCCTCTTTGCAGAAGCAGGCACCATCAACAGGGGAACAAGCCATTGCGTTCGTACAGGCACAGGGCTGTGAGCAATTTCTGCCAAAGAAGCCTTTCTCACAGTACATCTCACAGTGCGCCCCCTGCAGGAAAGATACAAGCTTGAGTACTTTGATCACTACAGTCACACACATCACAGGTCAATCGCACTTCGTCCTCCAGTGCATCCAAAGGCACCCAGGAGGGACAGGCTGCAAACAGGGTGGGCTCTGCCAAATCAAACAGAGGAGCTTACAATCTGTGCAACAGGTGTCCCTCAAACACACGACACCTATACAATACACTTACCATATCAAGGAACAGAGATGCTCACATTTATATTCAAATACCAATATTACAAAAATGTAAAATAAACCATAACATTAAAAAAAATTTGGGAAATGCATGAAAGTGTCAGTTTTGACCCATGAGCTGTGACTTTTTGCCACCTACTTCAGCTGAAATCTACAAACTGTACACATAATGTAGAGTATTAGATGAGCAACTAATAAGTGAGTGTGAAAACTAGAGTGTTCAGGTGAACACATGTGTCGCCTGAGTGTGACTACCAACTGAAAGTGTGACTACCGGACAGACAGACGGACAGACAGACGCCGGACAAAGTGATCCCTATATGCCGCTATGCTTCGTTGGCGACACAAAAGCTAGCTTTGTGCATAATTTTTTCTTATACTTCTGGTAGATTGACCACCCCAATGTCACAGAGCTCCAACCCAGCCAACCTGGATACTCACCCTGTACCCAGGGGCACACTGGCAGTGCCCGTTCACGCTGTCACAGACACCTACATTCAGACACAAGCAGGTCTCCAGACAGCCATGGCCATAGTAACCCCGTGGACAGGTCTCATTGCAGTACAGCCCTGACCACCCCGGGTTACACGTGCACTCGCCCTTCATTGGGTGGCAGCTGGTCAGTTAAGAGGGATAAAGTTACACAAAAGTCAGATTGACATACAGGAAATACAGGTTATATGTAGACATAGACAACTAAATAATACTGAGGGTCCACTGCATTACTGTGCGCGTGAGTATTTGAATGGATATTTACTTGTATGCATCTCTACAGTATGTGCTTGTATGAGCTATACTTGCAAGAAACCACTCTTGACAAACCTCAGATGTTGTGAGGACTTTTTGGGTGGTCCAAACAAAGGACTACGGGGGATTATTTCAAACTGGTAAAAATTAGAGCTAGTTTCCATCACTGGGTCCCAGAACACCAGGGTCTCTGCCCCTGCCTGATCCACACTGCACAGGTCCCCTACTCCTCTCCTCGTGAGTGGTAGGTCCATATGGAGGCAGCTCCCCGTAGCCACTTTGGGCGGAGCCCGGCCAGGTCCCAGGACAAACCCGGTCACCAGGCACTCGCCAATGAGCTCCTCTCCCATGCACCATAAGAGTCTAGTAAATCGCATTTTGTCTGGCCCATCACCTGGGATTAATTTGCCAAGAAAGAGCCCACTAGGAGCCAATGCTCCCCGCAGCATAGCTCCCAAGATTTGCCCGATTGTCTAACCTCGGATTCAGGATGAAACCATGCGGGTTCCGTTCCAGCCGTGAAACAGGCTTTTTTACCCTCTTTTTACCCTCGCACGGATTCCGGAGGGGTCATGGCAGTTTGCCCATCCAGTCTACCTGTGTTTTGTGGACATGGAGAAGGCTTATGACTGTGTTCCATGAGGTATCCTGTGGGTAGTGCTGCGGGAGTATGGGGCTCTGGAACGGTTCGCTTAAGTCATCCAATCCCAGTACAGCCAAAGCCAGAGTTGTGTCTGCATTCTCAGCACTAGGTCGGACTCTTTTCCAGTTGGTGTTTGACTCCGCTAAGGGGGTGCGATGTCACTTGTCTCATTTGTGATTTTCATGGACAAAGGCACAGCCAAGGCTGCGAGGATGTCCAGTTTGGTAGTCTCAAGATTACATCTATGCTGTTCGCAGATGATGCGGTCCAGCTGAGTTCACCACGCTTTGACCTCCAACACACACTGGAGCAGTTCCCAGCTGAGTGTGAAGCAGCTGGAATGAGGATCAGCACCTCCATATCTGAGGCCATGGCTCTCTTCTGGAAAAAGGTGGATTGTCCCCGCTTAGTGAGAGGTGAGCCGTTACCCCAAGAGGGGGAGTTTAAGTATCTCAGGGTCTTGTTCATGAGTGAGGGTAGGATGGCGTGGGAGATCAACAGGCAGATCGGTGCAGCATCTGCAGTAAAGCTGGTGTTGTACAGGTGCTGCGTGGTGACGAAGGAGCAGAGCTTGAAGGCAAAGCTCTCCATTTACTGGTTGATCTACGCTCCAACCCTCACCTATAGGCACAAGCTTTAGGTGGTGACCGAAAGCACAAGATCACAAATACAAGCGGAAAAACTGTGCTTTGTCTGCAGGGGGGGCTGGGCTAACCCTTAGGGATAGTATGAGAGCTTGGACATCCGGGAGAGGCTCAGAGTGGAACCACTGCTCCTCCGAGTCGAGAGGAGTCAGTTGAGGTGGTTCAGGCATCTAGTCTGGATGCCTCCTGGACGCTTCCCTTTAACGGTTTTCCAGGCACGTCCAACTGGGAGGAGGCCCTGAGGCAGACCCAGGACTCTCCGAAGGGACTATATCTCCCAACCGGCCTGGGAACGGCTTGGGGTCCCCCAGGTAGAGTTGGAGAAAGTGGTGGAGGGGGATGCCGGGACCTCTGGTTAGTCTGATACCTCCACGACCCAGCTCCAGATAAATGGCAAAAAATTGATGGATGCGTGGATGGTAAAGATTAGGGCTATGGTTACAGTGAGGAATGGTTAAGATTAGGGTTAGGGATGATTAGGTTAAGGTTAGGGTATGGGAAAGACTGACTGGAATGAAATGAATATGTGCGCGAGTTTGTGTGCATGTGTGTGTTTGGGTGTATGTGTGTATGCGTGTGTGTGTGTGTGTGTGTGTGTGTGGTGCAGATGTGTGTTGTGTGACTGAGCTAGTCTAACCTCAGCGTATGAGCACTGTGGCACATGCACTGGTGGTCACAGCGCATGCCATATTTCCCCTCTGGGCACATCCTCTCCCGGCAGTGGGGACCCTTGAACCCTGGTTCACACAGGCAGCCCCCGTGTATATTGTAGCAGCGAGCTCCATTAGCGCAGTCACACACACCCTGGCAGCCCTGGCCATAGCTGCCCACTGCACACTCCTCACTGCACCTGTAGCAACAAAGCAAAGTGCAAGGCTTGGAGTCACGAGCAAGCCAAGACAGTTACAGTCACATATCCACAACGAAAAAAGGATAAATATTTCTGCTGAGTACATACAAGTCAATGTCACTCCAGCAGACACTGAAGGTCTTTAGTGCCACTCTCTTAACACACAGAAAATACAAAAAGAATATTTTTCATAGTTATTTCACAGATACAGACCTGTCACCTGTAAATCCTGCTGCACATTGGCACTGTCCAGTCTCTGGGTCGCAATGACCACCATTGTGGCACACACACTCCTGGGAGCAGTTTAGCCCAAACCGACCCACTGCACAACGCTCTGTACACACTGCACCCTGAGAGGTATGGAGAGCGAGAAGTTTCACATTAATACAAACAGCAAGTATTGAAACTGTTGACTTAATGGACAATATAACCACTCATAGCACAAATGTTCCAGTATCTGCATCATAACTCAGAGTGTGTCTGAATAATTTTAAATAATTTCCATTCAATTGACATTCCTGTCAATTGAGAATGAGTTAGCTCCATCATATGTAGAACAAAAAGATAAAAAAACACACATTAAGTCAGGTTGAGTAATTATTATCTCTATCAAGGAGGTTATGTTTTACTTTCAGTTTGTGGGTTGTTTGTTTGTATGCAACACTACAGAAGAAATTATGGACAGATTTTTTAAAAATCTTTACCAGAGGTGTGTCTTGGCCAATCCTTTCATTTTGGGAGTGATCTGGGTCAAATTCCAGGATCCAGGAAATTTGTAAAGGATTCTTTACAATTGTGAGATTGGTAGATTGGAATAATACATGCCATACATTAAAAAAACCACTAGATGATAGTTAAGCTCTAAATGCCTAGGCCAGAGGTATGTGAGCTCTCAGTGTTCTTCTTCCATTTTGAATGGAAAGTCTTCAAAACAAACTCAAATTGGCTCAAGACTAAGCTTAATCTGTAACCATGAAACAGGCTGAATGTCTCTCATCCAATTCCACAGATGTCAGGCATTACCGTCCACCCAGGAGGACAGACACACACACGCTCCCCGAGACAGTGGCCCCCATTCTGACAGGGGCATCGGAGAGGACAGGGTCCCCTGGTGCAGGGCTGGTCACAGCTGAGGGGCGTGAGGGGGAGAGAGAATAGAATAGCTCATCTCCTTTTTGTATCTTTCAACAAGTTGAACAGGAATTTGAACATTGAGTTCCATGAACTCAGACATGTGACGCAAGTGCAAATTCTTCACTGATGTCAGATAGACATTCAATAGCGTATTTGATACAGTGATACATTCACTTTACCCAGAAAATAAATGAGCTAAGGTTTGCTGACTGCTCTGCTCCTGTCATCAAACTTAACGTTGTTCGTTCGATATTTTCACGTCTACATCCCAAACAAAATGTCTGGTAAAGAGGATAAATTTTAGCACTGCATGACTGGATTGCTTAAATTAGACTTCACCTAAGACATCCCAGTTTTCTAGTTTGTGAGACCTACAGTACTTTCCAATGCTTCCTGTACAGAATAAATGGCAAGATAAATTTCTTTACTTCATGAATATATGGTGCAAATAGCCACAACATGAGCGTGAGTGCTGAGACCACAGATACTCACAGTGTTCCGGTGAATCCCTCTCTGCATCTGCATTCCCCAGTTTCTGGGTCACATGACCCACCGGTTCCACACACACACTTTTGAACACAACCATTGCCGAAGGACCCAGGAGGACAGAGGTCTTTGCAGCGTGTGCCGGTGTATCCTTTTCGACACTTGCAGGAGCCCGTAAGAGGATCGCATTGGCCCCTGTTCTCACACAGGCATGGCTGGCTGCAGACAGGGCCCCAGTGAGCCTCATCACAGTCTGAAAGGCAAAGCTCTCAATGAAACAGGACAGCACTACGCTGTATTCTATCAATCTAACAGCAATGCAGAGGGAAAGAGAAACCACAGAGATAATCAGCACTCAATTTCACATCACTGTAGGATGGAGTAGTGAAAAGGTTTGGTAGTCTGATTTTCTCCATAAAGCTAAACAGGCCGTTTACCTAAAGCATCAAACGTAACCTCGTTTGACTCAACAAGCAGAAGCTGCACAGATAGACGAGGCAAAATACAACAAGTCACCCTGGAGTTAGAAATCTTGTAAGTAAATAAGTTATGAAGTACAATCATGTCTGAATCTCTGGATGCAATTCTCACATCACAAAGTGCAAATCATGTAAAAGGAATTCAGGCAGAAACAAGCCTTCTATGTCCCCTCTGGCTTTGTAGTATAACATCACGTGTGGGGATATGGTATTGACAAGCCAATTTGCATGGAGCTAAAAAGACGGATGATGTTCTAATGTGGAACTAACTTAGCAAAGGGTGCCTTGAGTCTCAGGGATTGTATGAAGAGTATGATTCACATCATACTCTTAGATTTCACTCCACGCAATGACAAAGCTGTCGATCGAAGATGAGGGAGATGTTCATTTTTCATGAGGCAGGAAATACACATTTCCACCGTTATTCTTCATCTCGACACAGTCACGTCAAGCACAGCCTTGCATTTGAAACAGCACAATCTGAATTAGTCAAACAAAACATAATTACTGTGATAATCTCAACGTTGAGAATGGTCGCACATCCAAATAAACAAATCAAGACGGCATATAGATATACCTTTATTATCGGCAAACACTAAAAAACATAATTACTTTTCCATCACAAACCTCGTGTATCCTTCACTGGTTCCTTCCTCTTCCCAGGAGTCTGCATGTGTTTTGTGGTTTTGTCTCCTTTAATTGATTTATATTTTTGTTTCCCTCCGTGCTCCCGGGTGTAGTCATTTGTATCCCACACTCCTTTTGTGCAATAGTCTATTTTGCATCTAGTATGGTTGCTGGATAGTAACACATTGTACCCTACCAGTCAATTTGTATCTTCTAGTTTAGAGCAAAGTTCTCCTACCATGTGTTTCAGTAAATTAATGATAGGAGAAAAGTGTAATTTCTCCTCGGAGTCTAAGTAATAGGAACAAGCTCCCAAGCTTTATTAACAGTCTCCAGGACTGCAACCACTTTCCAGTTAATCTTCCATTCCAGTCTGTTCCTCAGAGTCTGTTTATTAGGTACATTAGGATTGGGACTGCCCTTCTGCTAAACTCTTTGGTTCGACAGTCAGTCTAACAGTCCTGCTTTAGTCCTGCTTGTGTTCAAAGGGCCAAGATGGAGGGGAGGACTACAGCGATGTTGAGTGACAATCCCACACGGAAAAGCTGTTTATTCATGTGAACACATACATTGGAAATATAGGCTCAGACTGTCCCTAGTGCCAACTCAATCACTGCAAGTTCATAATCTTTCTTTTCTTTTTTTTTTGTAAATATGTATCATGGGAAATTGACTCGTAGAATCTGAGCCAACATACACAATATAATTATGAAATAAGTGACAGGCCATGTGGCTGTAATAGGACTCTACCCCAAGCCCGCTTCAGTATTTTTGTTTACATAAGATGCACTTTACCGAGCCAAGGACATGCCTGCGTTACAATGAATGAGGCAATCTTCAGTCAAGATGGCTGGTTCTCAGTATTGGTGGAATGTTCCTAAAAGCCGTAACCTTCCAATAATTCTTGAGGAGCAACAAACGCTTTATCCAATAACACACTCTCTATTCAGGGTCATTGTGCTGTATGAGCGCCACATAAGCTTCAAACCATCTACATTCCCACATTTAGCTCAACAATCAGGCATTTAGAAACCAGCAATTTAGCTGTTCTGATCCAGCCCCTGGGCTCCAGCACAGAAGGACGGGGCCAAAACTGCCCTAATACCACACCGCAGACCCTCTGCCCAGAGCCGAGGACTCAATTTTCCATTTCCTGTTCTCGAATCCCCACTCAGAAGGCATTACCAGCAGTACTGCGCTTCAGCAGTCTCCAACACAAACCAGTGAAGTCACTTACTGGATTTGTGAACCTGGACCTTTCTTTACTTTGGATAAAAAGGATTGTCTAAAGAGGAGGGTTGGGGATGAAGAGAGGCCATCTTAAACTGGGAAACATTTCAATTTAAGATTGAAATCAGACAGGAGGGTGGTTGTTTTGTGCAGTGATGCAGTGGGAGATGCAGAAACTCACCACTGGAGCAGTCTTCCCCATGCCAACCACCCTCGCACTGGCAGCGGTCCGGGGCCTGGCATCGCCCATGGACACACTCCTTTGTACATCGAGCTGCCAGGAAGGGAGCAAGAGAGTGAGAAAAACTCTGGCACAGACAGGGGAATGGGCAAATGCATTAAATAGGCAGCACAATTAAAAGCAAATAAACGACAGATGTGCAGCAGCTTCATGAGTCAGTGTAACGGTAGCGAAAGCTAACGAAAGTTCTCTTAAGGGAGAAGAACACTTTGAGGAGACAGAGGGTCAGGTAAAATGCAACAATGACTTTTGGCCCTCACTTTAAACTCTGTCAAAATTCCAGAGGTTCTTTTTAGTTTTGCAACATTTTTAGGTTAACTCTCTACGCTGGTTTACATAGTTTGTAAAGTACACAGTACCAGTCAAGAGTTTGGACTTCCCTACATTTTTCTTACAATATATGTAAAGAAATAAACACCTTCGATTTTGCAAAAAATCTCATTCTTAAACGCAAGAAAATCCATTTGAGATTATATAGAGAAGTGACGCCGTTTAAATATCTGTAAAAACTGAGTCCTATGACATTGGCAAAGCGTATTCAAACTTTTGACTGGTAAAGTAAATGCAGCTACATTAGAGTTTTTATTTCTTTTTGCAAAATAATACTTACGAACACATTTTTTATTGCTCTCATAATAGCCGGGACAGCACTGGTACCTCTTGCGGTACTCCATCTTCACAGCCTGTCGATATGCGGTCTTGTAGGTGATCCTGTGACATAATAACAGTCCCATAAGGCCCTGGGCTTCCAGACAGCAAGTGTCCAAGCAGTGAGGAAGAGGCACACTGACCTGTGACGGGTGCATTTGTGGAAGCTCCAAATGTCAGAACAGGGCTCCTCAATAGGCCAGTCATAAGGGCGGGCATAAGATTCCTTGACTGAGGTAGTGTAGCTAGGAAAAGACACACCGCAGGCATGTCGATTCATAATATATCAGCAATAGCACAATAAATTCAAATTCACATGCTTACAGCTAATTCGACTAGAACACAACAGTAGAAAGAGTAAATGCAGAATTGAACACCCGAACAAGGTGTAGCCTTCTGTTTTGCTTCAGCGTTCCCCACAGAATATATACAGACTGCAGTCTTACCTCTCCCACTGGCTGCACACATTAGGGTCTCCAGGATTCAAAGACCAAGTGAGGTCCAATAAAGAGATAAGACACAGAAAGGTGGTGCATCCTTTAAAAGACCACTCCATCCTATTTGACAAAAGGCGGTAGTCCTGACAGAAAAAAAAGAAAAAAAAAAACATTAGCTACTATAATTGTGTTTTTCTACTGGTCCATCAAGAGCTAGTCTATGATATTTGAGGGACTTTTCAGGAGCAAATACATCTCACTGGCATATGAAGTTGTCACTAAGATGCATTTAGGCAAAACATTCCTTGTTAAGCCGGCCTGAACTTTCCCCGTGTGGAAACTCAAATAAAGGAACTCATGAGAGAGCAAGAGCGAATTCTGGAGGAGACAGCAGCGGAACCTGGGGCCGGTTCTCTTCATCCGTTTAAACACAGCTGATGTTGTCCTCTGCCTGATTTTGCAGTTGTGCTGTCCCCACGCACACACATGCTACACAGCCATCTGGCCTCAATCAGCCAGGGGATCATTAGGGTATTGCGCAGAGAGAGAGAGAGAGAGAGAGAGAGAGAACGAGAGAGGCAAAAAGAGAGGCAGAGAGGCGTTGGGGGCCCCCAATAAATACGGTTCCAATCCTAACCCTGTTTATGACCATCTCTTTCAGAACTCCCCCAGACCCGGCCACACTGGCACACACAGATGACGTGGCTAATATGGAAAACTGGTGCATTTTTTCCTGCGTTGTGCCAAGCCTTGGTGAAGAAGGGTTAAAGCTATGAGATCTGCTTAATGTACAGTGTTGCAAGCCAAATCTCCAATAAACACAAAGCACCTATGGAAAATTTCTCTTACATAATATAACAGGAACATTTTCAATAGGAGAAGAACATTCGCAATAGGAGTAAAAATTATGCGCATCAGAATATATAGAATTCTGTTCCGTACATTACAAGTCTACTAAATGATTAGTACTGCAAACAGCCAAAGCAATACTGTAAATGAGAGAAATCAGCTGGGTGTTCTGGGAAACGAATTATCCATCATTACTTTTGTATTTAGTTAGGAACTCATTTAGAGATTGGTTTCAGAATTAAAAATTAAACACTGCTAACACTATATGTAGATCCGACCGGGCAATCTGATTGGTCAATCAGGCGTTTAGAACGTTCTCAAATGAGCATGACAGTATGGGTAGCCGAGCTCATATGAAAAATACCTCATCACTGAAAATATCACTCCATTGTTATTGTCACGGCACCTGTTGGCTTAAAACTTGACTGAGATGTCGGCAGAAGTATAACTATCAGTCCATGAAAAAATTATTTTTTCCAGCGGATATTCTAATTACATCACGATTGAGCTTGCAAAGCAGTTTTGTGTTACTATGTGAGGTATTTATTCAGTTTTGGGAAATCACGATGTCTAGAAAACTTAAGCTCAAGTTGGCTGGCTGACAAGGACTAGTTAACGTCAGATCTCATGTATTTCCACTGAAATGGAGAGAATACTAGGTATTACTACAGTATGAATGCATTTTGATTATACATTTCATTTTGTTGGTATTATTTGCATAATCGCATTATTACACTCGAGGGTGTGCTTGACAGTCATTATTGTCACTTCAGAGATGCTAATGGAGCTTGGCGCAAGTGTCTCATTCCTGGCCACATCACTGTCGTGACAACAATAACGGTCAGGCACACCCTCGAGTGTAATAATGCCTAAAAAAAACTTGCCCAGGTAGAATTTAAAACAAACAGGAGACTGTATGGCTTTCATCAACAGAATTTATAATGAGCTCATTTGACAAGAGTAGATAGTATAATAATGAGAAAATATAGTATTTTCTCATTTAATTGTGCCTTGCTTAATGAAGCCTCTAAGTGACATTAAGATTTTGGTGTGATGAGGAACAGGATGTATTGGAAATGAATGCACTGCCACAAAAGAAAAGTGCATTGGGTTTGATCTTTAATTTAATATACAGTGCCAACCATGGATTGAATACAGCAGTTCTATCTATAAAGCAAGTCAGGTGAGCAAAATGCTCTTACTGTCCTTAATTTGACAAATTCTTTTTAACATGTACAGCCACTGATGACTTCATTTTGCTCGCTGCTTTTCAATGCTTTATCAGAATAATTTCTGAAGTAATCCTTGATTGAAACACTCAGTGGATTTAACTGTTATGGAACAGACTCTCAGACTATTTTGGACAGAAGTGGGTAATAGACAATCAATGCATGATAGAAGTAAGTTTTACAAAATGACTCTGATTGACAGCTGTTTTTGTTTTGGTAAAACATCTTTAACCAAGAGGCACCTTTCCCCTGCCTGGAACATATAAATCTCTACAGCAATTCTAAAAATAGGAGTCAGTCCCCCGTGTTTATACCGACATCAAGCCCAACTACACTTATGAAAATCACATTGTAAACGTCTCACTCAGTGCGCACAGCAGAATAAAGACTGTGTCTGGAATTTGCACTAGTCTCAAATTTCCAGCCCAGTGCCAGAGGCTCACTAATATATGGTCAGGGTATGGTTTCAACTTACAAAGCAGACGATCTTACTCAGCCCTTTTTTGATGTGGAACAATTAAACAATTGAAGATTACACTTTACAAGACACACATGGACATGCCAAGGCTTTCTTCATAAACTCCACATTTGTTTTCAATCTCCTGGAGCCTCATTTTGCATGCAGATTTTAAAATTAGATTAAAATGAGTACCAAATGATCAAAAGGATATAAGTTTTTCCAACAAACGAAAATAATTTAGTACCTTTTTGCGTCAAAGGATTGTGAATGTAAGCAATAAATAAATAAAGAAAACACCACATGGAAAAGGGCAGCTCCTCGTTGACGTGGCTTGATATTAGCTAAAGCGTTTTACAGTAAGTAGTGTGACATGGTGAAACCGCAAGCCCAGTGGAATTGAATAAAGGTACTACAATATGGCAAAACAGCTTACCAAACTGAAACCTGAAGCAGAACTAAAATACTATAGCTTAATGTGACAAATCGCTCAGTGGAGGACAATGGAAAAAGTAAAAAAAAATAAGTAGTTGAATTCACAAGAACAGTTTAAACAGAGGGTGATGATAAATGATGGCTCTCAGTTTAATATTTATTGATATTTCTACAAGTTTTTTTTTAAATGATGTTTTACATGGTACATTAAGACATGACAATCCATAATACACAACCCTTAATAAACTATAAATTGATGTTAAATCGTTTATCTTAAATACATTTGCGTAAAATGCACATTATTCTATAGAGCAAAATTTCAAAATCTCAAGATGAAAAGGGTGGCCTAAATCATAGAAATTGAACTTTGGAGTCCCTGGTTCTACTAACGGAGCTACAGAGTCGCAGACTAATCAAAGGGAGAAGAGCAGTTTTACCCTCGTGTTGTTGCAGCACCAGCAACAGCTGTGGAGCAACACAAAACTCCCCCTCATCCCAGTCATGTGCCAGCAGCGAGGAGGAAGAAAAGAGGGCATCAGGAACTGTTCTCTTCTGTTCAAAGTAAAACCCGGAGCCCTCGGCACATGGCACTGATCATAACATTACTGCTCTTTTCTTCTGCCTCTCCCTCCCCCCCAGAAAGAAACATTTTAATTGAGGTAGAAAATATTAGTCATACGATGGAACAGAGAGACTTGAAGAAAAAGAGAAATAAATGAGGTTCAAAAAATGGAGGGGAAAATGCAAACAAGAGACCAAGAGACACACAATGCGAGGAGTGCTGCCCAAACCAACAAACTCAGTCCCTGCGCATGACATAAATATCATAACCCATGATGACACTGACTTAAAGGTTAATTGAAAACGTGCCCATATTTTATGCAGAGGCTGTTTTAAATCTGTTACTTTGAATGTGTTTTAGAATGAAGGAGAAAAGACAACAATGAAACACAGCTTTAACATCCTTTCTTATCTTCTAACAAGAGTTGCCTTGAGAATGATGACATTTTAAGTTTTATGGTGTAGACTTTAAAGGCAAAGAAACCACTTGTTTGAGCTCTAACCCTATAAAAGTACATTTTTCTCATTCAACAAATTTTTTTTTGCAAATTTTTGTGATTTTTATGCACCAAGTAAACAAACATCAAACCTCTGAAATACAACTGACAAGCAAAAGTTCATAAATGCTTCCATTCCGTATTTTTTTACCAATCAAAGACTAATTCTTGTGGCAATGTCCTGGATGTTACGATGCGAATGGACCCCAAGAAACCAGCTAATCTATATAAAGTGTAAACAAATTAGTCTTGATCGTCACTTGTGCAACAGCTTCATTTTACACAGAAACATCAAGGTTCAATATTACCTTTAATTACTAGAATCTGAGCAACAAAATCTGCCATAATGCCGCTGTGTGTGGCTGTTGGTTGCTCCAGAAAAATGGGGAACTCTACCCGGCCAACACTTTTTACCCAGTTGTTTCAAGGAGCAGGTTTACGCAAAATATCGAATTGAATCACCCAGTAAATATCGAAAGATTTTGAAAGATGATGCCACACAGATGGAATTTAGTCACCAGCAGGCCCCCAAACCCAAGCACCTGTCAATATCAGCAAGGCTGGAAAAATAACAGCGTGAGTTACAGAAAAAATAAAAAAAAACAGGAAGATTCTCCAAATCTTATTCAGCTTATAATTTGTTGTTGTTATATCGAGAATAAGCAGATAGGCCATTCATGTCAATAAGTAGAAACCAGGGATGGCACAACACTCAGCAATGTTAAATACGACATTTATAATAAAAATGCATACTGGTACAACAGTTCTCAACTGTCCTAGTATTTTAATCTCCGCGCACAGGAGAGTTCCGGTGTTCGGGTGACATGGCAAGCTACCCCAATTCCAACAAATATGGCGCACCACCAGAAATGTATATAACTGATCTTCTTGAGCATATTTTGGCATTAAAAAAAATTCAGAAATTACCCAAAAATATATTTGTATAGTAGGAGCAATGTACTTATATTGGGTATTCGCTGTACCATAGTGAAGGCACTTTTAACACTTCAGTACCATTAGTACAGTACCATTAGTTTCGAACACGTTCAACACTTCCAGCACCAACACAGATTTACACTGCTGTTTTGAAACCTCAGTCACATGACCAAGTACAAACCCCAATTCCAATGAAGTTGGGACATTGTGTAAAACGTGAATAAAAATAGAATACAATAATTTGCAAATCTCATAAACCCACATTTTATTCACAATAGAGCTTAGACAACATATCAGATGTTAAAAGTGAGACATTTTATAATTTCATGAGAAATATTAGCTCATTTTGAATTTTATGGCTGCAACACATCTCAAAAAAGCTGGGACAGGGATGTGTTAACTATTGTTAAAAGAAGAGGGGATGTTACACATCAGTTGTAAACATCTGGGAAATGAGGAGACCAGTTGCTGAAGTTTTTGGAGTGAAATGTTGTCTCACTCTTGTCAGATGTACACTACCAGTTAAAGGTTGATGCCATCAAATTCAAAATGAGCTAATAGTTTTCATGAAATGGTAAAATGTCTCACTTTCAACGCCTGATGTGTTGTCTGTTCCATTGTGAATAAAATATGGGTTAGTGAGATTTGTGCATCATTGTATTCTGTTTTAATTTACGTTTCACACAACGTCCCAACTTCATTGGAATTGGGGCTTGTAGTACTCTTCACTGAAAAAAAAGCCCTTACCCACCGCAGAATAGTTTGAATGCTTTGTTGTGCTGTTACGATGTTACTGCTTGATAGAGACAGCCTGTGGGTGGCGATTAAATTTTAACAATATATGTTTAATTTACTTACTCAAATAGGTATTACGATTAAAATATACAGGTAGATATAGCAAGATAGATACGTGTTATCTATGTGTATACCCCTTAGCTTTATTCAACGGCCTACATCCCTTGCTGAACTGGTCCAAAGGCTTTCCTTCAGTTACTACGATATTTGAAAAATGAACATCTGGAGCTGCAATTCCAGTATTATAAAAACAACTTCACCATGATTCAATTCGAAATGGACCCTCAAAATTTCTGGAAGTGCCACCTCATCATCTCCTCGTTCCATGCAGAGCAGTGATTTTAAACAACTGAATTATCGCCCGATTCCTCCATTAAAATAACAGCAAAATTATACCATTACAATGTGTGAGCTGTTCAATAAAGAAGAGAGTTTGGTTGCTGACCTGATGGGTCAATGGTTTGAAACCAAAATAACCGACATTATGTATCTTCGTAAAAGCTTGCAATGACTATAAATATTGGTATTAAAAACCAACAAGCAATGGCAGTTTGTTGCTGAGGCTCATCTACAATTATCCAGGCTTTTTTCAGTTCAAAACATTCTCAATGGCTGCATTAAACGTTTCTGCCACTATTGGTAGAAAACACTGTATCAAAACATTTCAAAACGTTTTGACACAGCAGTTGTCTCAAAGGTTCCAAAACTCTACCAAAGGTTTGAAAGTGCCATCTCTACTATACCTAGTGTTTTCTTTTTCTTAAAAATACATTTTCAGATAAGGCTAATGTGCATAAGTTCCAAAGCTTAAAAAAAACTATGGCAATAAATGTGATCCCAATATGAGTGAAATACCAAAATGAAAACAAAACTTAGCAGCAGAAATCTTTGTTCAAATTCATTACAGCTCCAGTTGATCATTTTTTGTCATGCATTCAGGGGCTGTTCCTCATTAGCTATAAAAGTGCAGATGGACGAACCTGTCTGAACAGTGAGCTGAGGAAGGTACTCAGTAATGTTCTTCACACGTATTTCTGATTAAGCTTCCTTAATCAAAACAGAAACATATGTTGAATGAGAGCCACTTTGTTTCCAAAATCACTGAACTACTGACAAAAATAAAAAATAAAAAAAACCCCATCCAGGAACCAAGAAAAAGATTAAATTCAGCACTTTGGCTGGCAGTTTTTAAAACTATCATGCTTAATATAAAACATACATCTTATGTATAGAAAACAATTAGAACAAAGCAGCACCATTATTACGAGTAGTAGAACACAAATGATGTCAAACATAACACTGTCACCGAAACACATAAAAAAAAGAAAGTAAATTTTGAAATGACAGCGAGTGAAAAGATTGATTTGGTTTTCCCAGGATCTTTAAACCAGTGTTTCTCAGACTCGGCCTAGGTGCCCTCCTGTGTATGCTGGTTTTTGTTCCAACCACAACCTAGGATTTTAATAAGCTGTTAGTTAGTCCTGATTAGGTGCATTTCATGTTTATGGTCAATATTTACCATCATAAACCACGTTTTAAAATAAATACCCAGGTTTGCCATAAAGAATAAAGGACCTTTTAACATATAGGGCTCTAATTTCTTGGCGCAGCACACGCGGGCGCAGCCCACGCAGTGGTAATTTCGTCCGGTGCAGCCCATGCAGTGGTAATTTTGTTCGGTGCATCACCGTGCGCAGCCACTTTGGCAAATTGGTAGAAGGACGTGCGCCGAGATGGGCGTGGCGGCGTAGTAGGGTGAGGTGTCACATATTCATCATGACGTAGTGACAATTTCGTGGCAAAAGGTTCCGCCGAAAGTGTGCAGAGAGCTCGCCAGCTCCAACCAGGTTTACTTTCTGCGGAGAGGCAATTTGGCTGACCGGCGCACAGTGCGCACCCGTCACCAAAACCTCATAGGCAGGTTCCCAGAATGTCAGGCACATTTCAATGCAATAATTACAGCAACCACTATTTAATGTAACTATCTGAATCAGCACATAAATTATAGTATCTATATCGATTGTCCTGATGTCAGATCAAAGAAAGAGAGAGAGAGAGAGAGAGAGAGAGATGTGTACATGTGGGCGTGTGAGTGTGTGTGTAGGCTACGTGGATGTGTGTCCTTCAGCTGCTTTCACACCGATGAGAAACAAATTTTCCACACGACTGATTACATTCAAAGTCAATGCAAAGACGCGAATACACACCATCTATGGTCAGCTAAGAACACAGCTCAGACCATCTTAAACCAGCTTAGAATTCTAGCGGCTAGAATTCTAAGCTGGTTTAAGATGGTCTGAGTTGTGTTATTAGCTGGCCATAGCTGGTCTAGCTGGTCTCTATAGCTTGATGAAGGCAGTCAAAGCTGATATTGTCAGCTGGAGTCAGCTGGTGAAGGGCTGGTCGATCAACTAAAACTGTCCAAAACACAGATCAAACCAGCCTGACCAGCCTAGGCTGGTCAAATCTGTAATTTTCAGCAGGGAAGGATTTTAATTCCAATTAGAATCTCATTAATAAGCTTTCATTAAATAATTCCAGACTACGGTGAATAAGCCTAAAAAATGTGTAGGACCTACATCGAATGCGGGAGACTTGGCATCTCTGAGATCCGTTTTTGTGCTTACTCCCCACTTGCTCAGCTGCTACTCCGCCGAGCCCGGCGTGGGTAGCCCACGGCCCAGCCCTGCTGTACAGCTTTGGTGTAAATGTCTATGTAAGAGTGCTGTGAAGACGAGCTGACAAGTGAGCTTGTGTTTCCGTTGCTCTGTTGTAGATAGTAACTTAGTGTCGTTGATCATTGTTGATCACATTCTAATTTTGCATTTGTGTTTGTTTCTGAAATACTGGCAATATTGTGATCCTAGTCACCGGGGACTACTAGGACTTCGGTACGACACATATCCGGAAGCGAAACCCAAACATAAACACAAGCGACCGGTCAATGCGAGTATGAAGTTGCCGTGTTTCTCAGTCGCTTCTATGTTCGAAGTCCAAAATTTGCACTCATTTTGTGCAGTGGGCTACACAATGCAAGAATGCGTATAACAACTGTACACGCGTTTACGACCAATGCAAACTTTTCGTTTTGCAATCCCAGATGAGATCAGAGCTTTGTTCAAGGAAAAGTTGAAAACCCACAAAATCTGAACATTTTGCGTCAAATAATTTAATTGAGTAGGTAGAAAATGTATCGATAAGAATATTCGTCCCAAATAGAATAACTATAACTTGTCTTTCTTTCACAAATTGGCTGTTGAAATGACGAGTCAAACAAGTAATTTTGTGCACAAGCTTCGGTGCAACTTACTTCTCATGCCTGGCAGCCGATTAGCCAATCACTCGCGAGTTTTAAGAAGAGGTCTCAAAGTGTCCAGTTTCTTCTTCTATTTTTTTTTTATTTTTTTATTTTTTGCCATTATGACATACAATTACCAAAGTTAAATGCTGGATTCGTGAATTACAGGCAATAATGCATGTATGCAGCATTTTGTTTCTCACTTAGTAGACCTTCAAATGTCCCCAGGTTCATTTATAGCTGGCTAGCTATATCCGGCAAATCATCTACAGCATTCACGTACACATGAAATGCAATGTAAATTCAGTGGCTCATCGGAATTCAGTACTTTCTACTGGTCATCAGCAATGTCACTAGTTTTATCTCTGGTAGCGTACAGTGAGTGAGCCATGTCCAAGATCTGCGTTCTTAACAGAATATTTCTTGGACCAGTTTCAGCTGCAACCCCTACTGGATCAACTGCAGTCTCTTCTTCTTCTTGCAAAAGGAGGGTTACGGATACAAACATAAATGTATACGTTTACAAAAAAACACATTTAAAGATAAAAACATAACGATACATATTTGCAAAACCACGGTTACAGATACAAGCATAAATGTACAAGTTTACAAAACTATGGTTACACATACAAAGCCCTGTTTTCAAGTACACCTTTTTGAATGATATAATATTCCATAGCTCTGTCCTTATATACTGCTGTTGCAGAGGGAAGTGAAAGAACATGACACATATTTTGCATAATGAGCAGGGGCTGCTGCAGGGTCCTAGTAGACCTGCGAGCCGGAGGCTGGAGTTATGACCTTACACTTTTATTCTGGTGACGCACACGGATATTTCAGTTAAAATGTAGCTTAAGACAGTAAATGATTGCTTAAAACATGAAATGCACAAAATTAAGACAAATTAGCTACTTTTTAAAATCCTATGATTTTACACAAACACACAAACACAAACACATATAAATTCAGTATGATGCACAGGGTGACATGCGACATTGATTTTGGGATGCTACCCCAAATTTACCCCCAAGCTACACACCTACGACCCCTATTTTTAATCCTAAAACGGATACTTAATCAAGGCATATACCTACTAAGTTTAGTCAATTTCTAGTGCAGTGGTCCTCACCGTCATTCCTGAGGACCCATTGAGTATGCTGGTTTTTGTTCCAACTGCAATTGTAATTGCAGATTTTTAACAAGCTATTAATTAAAGTGCATTTAATATTTGGAGCAATTATGCACCCTCTTAGCTAAATTAAAGATGTAGATGGCTCCTAATTGGTGAAAACTGATTGGAACATCATGACAAATTTATTTGACAAGCAAATGGTGAAAAGTCAAATCAGTTTTGTGTTATGTTAATCTAACTAAGTTCACCTGAAGTTTTTTTTAAATAACTTGAAACAGTTGTGTCCAGCAGCCTAATTTGGGGCTTATGGGTTTCCTCAGTGTCTAATTTGACCTGTTTGAAATGCTATATTATTTGAAATTTCTTGCAGTATATATATACTCAGCAACAAAAGTTTCTGTGACACCAATATTGTTAATTATTTTTCATAACGCAATTATGAAATTGTCATACATGGTGATATCAGACTGAAACAGTACACGTAAACACAACATTGAAATGGAAATCATGAAAATGCGAGAAAATGACTTTGCATGTGAAAATGTGCGTAAATCATGCTTGTGGATGGCAATAAAAGAGGAGAATTTTTGGAATGTTCACATTGTGCCTGATGAACGACGGAAGCATCACTTATCGAAAACACAGCCATTTCGGATCAGGAACTCTACCCTCTAAATGCCAAGACTGTCTGAAAATGATCGGTGGAGGGCCATTGGGATGATTGAATCCGGAACCTCGCAGAGGGAAGTTGCTCATCGCCTGAATGTCCACCGAAACACCATTTGGAACTTATGGCAGCGTCATCAGCAGACAAGACATGTCAGAGACCGTCCTCGCAGCGACCGTCCACGAGTAACCACTCCCAGACAGGACAACTGGATTCGAACAACCCATCTCCGAAATCGATTCCAACCTGCAACCATAACTGCAAGAACGATACCTGGTTTGAGGCGACTGTCTGCACAGACAATCCGTCGCCGTCTCCGTCATTTTGGCATTGTCCCACGTCGGCCAGCAAGACGTCCAATACTCACAGTACAACACCGACGACTGCGTCTACAGTGGGCACAACAACATCGACGGTGGATCCAACGTCAGTGGGATCTTGTACTCTTCACTGATGAATCAAGATTCATGCTTAACCGATGTGATGGTCGTTTACGTGTATACCGTCGACGTGGAGAACGTTATGCCAACAACTGTGTTCAGGAATTTGATCGTTTTGGAGGTGGTAGTGTCATGATTTGGGGAGGGATCACGGCTAGAAACAGAACAGATTTGCTTGTTATTGATGGAAATCTGACAGGTCAAAGATATCGCGATGAAGTGCTACGGCCATTGGTGGTACCGTTTTTGATGCAACATGGTCCCGGAATAACGCTGCAACATGATAACGCCAGACCACACGTTGCAAGGATTGTACAGCAGTATCTGATGCAACAACATGTCAATGTCCTGCCATGGCCAGCCAGATCCCCAGACATGTCCCCAATCGAGCATCTTTGGGACGAGATGGATCGACGTTTGCGGCGGTTGGATAACCCGCCAGCTACACTCCAGGAATTGCGACAACGTCTACGTCAGATTTGGAATGACATCCCACAGCAATTTCTGGCACATCTGATTCGGTCCATGCGCCGGAGATGCGTTGCTTGCATCATGGCACGAGGAAGTCACACCCGGTATTGAAGTGTGAAGGTCACAATTGGTTAGACGTCAGACAAGTGCTTCATGACGCATGAAAATGACATTTTTCGTTTTGAGTGACGTTGGCACTGAAAAGTCAGTGGTTCTCCTGTTAAATAAACATATTGATTGCATTGAGATCTTTGCGTGTCATTTATAACATACACATAAATGGTGTCACAGAAACTTTTGTTGCTGAGTATATAATCACACTAACCTCTAGGGCAGGGCTCCTCAAATCACGGTCCTCGAGGGCCGATACCTGCTGGTTTTCCACAATCCCTTTTACCTGGGAGTCAGGTGAGATGACAGTCTGGCCAATCAGCAGCATTAATTGTTCACTTAATTGCCAGGAAAGACGGAAAACCAGGACTGTATTTGGATTCGAGGGCCGGATTTGAAGAGCCCTGCTCTGGGGTATTTTATTCTTCATGGCATGTATGGATGTACCTATGTAACACTTGGCTAAAGAGAGTGATTAAAAACTCTAAACATGAAAAACACCTTTACGACATTACGACATTAACAGCTTGTTAAAATCCTGCGATTACAATCGTGGTTGGAACAAAAATCAGCATTCACAGTGGGTCCCCAGGAACAATGTTGAAGACCACTGATCTAAGTGTATCGTTTTGAAGTTATTGAATGGACAAAGAGACGGACAAACACTCAGCATGGTACTCAGGATGACATGTAACATTGATTTTGGGATGTCTGCAGTGTAAAACGACAGAAATCCGGATCCTCACACAGACAGACACATGCACACAACTGAAAACAATACCAGCCCTCGCTTTGCAGCAGGTAAAGTATTGAATACTTTTGCCATGATAAAGTGAATGGTTTGAGTGGACCTTGGTGGGGACGTATGCTTTTCGGTAACAGAGGTTTGATAAGCTACATTACCACCAGAAACCACTGGAGTTTGCCGAACTCTACAGCAGGGATCATATAATTATGTTTCTCATGGTCCCTGAACTGCAGTTGCCCTCCCTCCCTTTATCTGAGAGTTAGATATGAATACAGGCCGGCCAATCAAAATACCAAGTTGTTTGATAAATTATCTGTTTTATCTATTAGTCCAGATTTGAGCATCCCAGCTCTGGAGGACATCCCTATCTTCAGCTTGCTGGTTTCACGCAAGACATCAAAGCAGGTGGAGATCATTCAGATGAGTACTGTCACAAATACTGTAGCAAAAAGAAATGCTGCCTGAAGTGTCAAGCTGATGCACTGCTGGGCATCTCACATACAAGTGCAATTTTCAGATAAAACACGAAGCAAAACTGAAATGGCATTGCATTGCAGATGAGTCAACTGGCATTTGAACTGGACTAAAATGATTATAATAATGACCTCATTTATCCAAGAATAAATTTTAGCCATCATTATTAGTTCCATCATTAGACAGTCAGATGGGTAAATTGTCCGAGCAATGTTGGCATACAGAATAAAATTTCTCCCTACGAAACCTCAAGTGATGCTATTTCACTAGCAGACATGATTTCTTGTTGAACAATACAACAAGAGTGCCCACAACCTTCAGATTGATCAATGATTTAAGTACAATAAGTTTCGATGTAATAGATGAAACTGTTCCCTAATTTTATTCAGAAGAATAAGCATTCATTTTATTTCATTCATGGTTCTACTGGGTGTGAAATACTGTACATACCCACAAGTTTGGAATGGAAATGAGACCTTGCCCTCATTGTTTAGCTTGTGAATGCTTTTTGAGATAAGGTTGTGCACTGGTCTGGGAGGAGATGAGTGCTGTACATGAGTATGTCAGCTGTGGAATTCAGCAGCACTTATGAGCAATACCATGATGACAGAGTAGTGATAATATAATTACGTCCTGAACCAAGGATACATAACAGTGCTCTACTGGGATATTGTGTTTTGATACTGTACTATATACACTATGCAATTATTTGCATTTGTCAAATAGGTTTAAGGATTGCATTCTACCACAGAAAGTTGACATGGAATTCATCAGCAATGAATAATTTGCAGGAACCACAATTACTGCCAAGCAAGGCTATTTACACAGATTTACAGCATTAGTCATATATAGCCGAAACAATAGAATGTCTCGTCAGAGATCACTAACATATCGCAACTGAACTGGCAGATCTGTCTCGAAGAAACACAAATGCAAACACAATTGAATACACTCTCATACGCACACAAGCATGCACATACTGACACATGCAGTGAACATGTTTCTGTTTCAGAGGAGGGTCATTCTCTAGTATTCATTTTGTTACACACAGGACTTTTAGACAAGTAATTCCATTGCAGCTGCTAATGTGTTAGTCCTCTGAATTGTTTGAATGGCTGAATTTTAAGTACTCTGAGATTACTTCAGGTGATACAAAAATGAATGTCATCAACGTTAATTAATGCACTTAATTACATAAAAGAAAAACTGACATGGACAGGACAGATTGCGACATGAGATTTTTTTGTAAAGTGGTAAAATCAAAACTTCTCTTCATTTAGGTGATATTCTTCTGTTATGGCCCCAATTTGTTATTAGATTAACAACGCAACAGCAACAGCAACAGATGACAGATACAGTTTTAAAACTCAAACACATTTAATTAAACACAACAACTAACTAAACTGACCAAGATTGAATAGGAAAAAAAAAAGAAATATTTACAGTCCCTTTTCGTGGGGGTGGCTTGGTGATGTCCTGGATGATGAAAATGCTCAAACACAGGCAAAGAAATCCACAAAAGAAACGTCACAGGTCTTGAACAGAATGGCAGGTCTGGTCATCTTCTTGCAATTTCTCCTACTTTTTTACTGTCTCAATTCTTTTCCTTATATACTCTTTTGCAGACCCCACCCACATTTAGACCTCTTTTTTTTAATTTTCTGAGACTTGCCCCAGACATGTCCAGGACATGTCTAAACATGACTCCAGTCTGAGCTTAACAAAAAAAAGGTAAATATATACTGCTATACTGCCATCTAGTGGCCTATATTCACATTACACCTCCATTCCAAAAGGGAAAAATTTTGACTCATAAAGGCAAAATTTTTCTTTTCAATACAAAATGGTTAAGTGAACACTTGTCTATATATACATATCATACAATATTCAAACAAATGATATATATACACATTCAAACACGGGATAAGCAATCAGCAATTACATTGTCTGTACCCTTCACATGCTTAATTTCCAAGTCAAACTCCTGTAAAATCAAACTCCAATTCAACAATCTCCGATTCTTGTTTTTCATCTCACTCAAAAACATTAACGGATTGTGGTCAGTGTACACAATCATTGGCTTTTGTCCTGTACAAACATAAACCTCAAAGTGTTGTAAAGAAAGGACCAGAGCCAACAGTTCCGTCTCTATTGTGGAATAGTTCCTTTGGTGGCGATTTAACCTCCTGCAGAAGTATGCCACGGGATGCTCAATGTCATCAGAGTCACTTCTCTGTAGGAGCACAGATCCACACGCTTGGTCGCTAGCATCGACCGCGATGGAGAACGGTTTGTTGAAGTCAGGAGATTTGAGCACGGGGAAGTGACACAGCAGAGACTTCAGGCGATCGAAGGCTCTCTGGCATGCATCATCCCAGGTGAACTTTACGCCTTTCTTCAGTTGGTTAGTTAGACTGAGAGCAATCTCAGCAAAGTTCTTGCAGAACTTGCGGTAGTACCCGATCATTCCAAGGAAGCGGCGCAAAGCTTTTTTGTTGTCAGGAACTGGAAAGTCCATGATGGCTTGGACTTTAGCATTTATGGGTGCCACCTTACCCTGGCCTATGACGTAGCCAAGATAGGTGACAGTAGCACAATCAAAGTCACTCTTGCTCAGGTTAACAGTCAGGTTAGCCTGGGTCAGGCGCTGGAACAACGTCTCTACATCTTTTAGATGTTCTTCCCAGGAGTCACTCCATGTGATCAGGTCATCGATGTACGCACCCGTGTGTGGCAATCCGGCGATTGTAGACTGTATCATCCTTTGGAACGTGGCTGGGGCATTTTTCATCCCAAAGGGTAGGACTTCATACTGGTACAACCCAGATGGTGTGGCAAAAGCAGAGATGCTCTTGGCCCTCTCAGTTAAAGGCACACACCAATAACCCTTCAATAAATCAATCTTGGTCAGAAACTTTGCTTGCCCTACACTATCAATACAATCATCAATCCTAGGTATTGGAAACACATCAGTTCTAGTTACAGCATTGACTTTGCGATAATCTGTACAGAATCTAGTACTTCCATCAGGTTTTGGAACTAGCACACAGGGTGAACTCCAATCGGAGTTGGAGGGTCTGATAATATCATGTTTTAACATGTACTCAACCTCTTTCTCAGCAATCTTTCTCTTTTCAGGATTCATCCGGTATGGATGCTGTTTTATTGGTTTGGCATCACCAACATCTACATCATGAGAGGCTATAGTAACTCTCTTTGGAACATCAGGAAACAAATCCTCATATTTCTTGATCAACCTTTCAAACTGATCTCTCTGTGAGGGTTCTAAGTGCTGGAGTTTTACATCAAGATTTTGCAACACTTCAGTGTTTGACAATTTACATGAAAGAACTTCAGCTTTAATTCTTGGTTCATCATCTTGAAACTCCCCCTCATCTTCACACGTTTCGACCATTGGAGAATCTGAAGTGACAGCTGCAACCCTAGCATTTCTGTCATGATAAGGCTTTAGCATGTTAATATGACACAATTGTTTTGGTTTTCTCCTATCTGGAGTGTTCACAATGTAATTGAGATCATTGAGTTTTGTCAGAATTTCATAAGGACCATGAAATCTAGCTTGCAATGGATTGGACTGCAAGGTAAACAACACAAGGACCTTTTCTCCTGGTTTAAACTCACGGCTTCTAGCCTTATGATCATACCAAGTTTTCATTTTTCCCTGACTTGATTTCAAGTTCTCTTTGGCAAGGTCACAAGCTGCACGCAATCTTTCCTTGAACTTGCTAACATAGTCTAACAGACTGATGTACGGCTCTTCCTCTTGCCATTGTTCACTCAATAATAGCAAAGGTCCTCTCACTTCATGACCAAACACTAGCTCAAATGGACTAAATCCAGTAGACTCCTGCACTGCTTCTCTAGCTGCAAACAACAGCAAATGAACCCCTTCATCCCAGTCTTTCTCATGGTCATAACAATAAGTCCTCATCATTGTCTTGAGAGTGGAATGAAACCGCTCTAAGGCACCCTGACTTTCTGGATGATAGGCACTAGAAAGAATCTGCTTTGCACCGAGTTCATACACAACCTGCTGAAACAATCCTGAAGTGAAATTGCTACCTTGGTCTGACTGAATTTCCCTGGGAAGACCAAACAACGTGAAGAACTTTATCAAAGCCTCCGAGATTGCAGTTGCCTTGATGTTACGTAGAGGTATGGCTTCGGGGAATCTGGTAGATGCACACATGATTGTCAACAAGTACTGATTTCCAGATCTAGTCTTGGGTAATGGACCAACGCAATCAACAATGACCCTAGAGAATGGCTCCCCAAATGCTGGTATAGGCTGCAATGGAGCTACAGGTGGGTCTAACTGGTGTTTTCCAACTACCTGACAAGTGTGACAGGTTTTGCAAAAGTTGGAAACGTCTTTCCGAAGCCCAGGCCAAAAGAAGTGTTTCATGATCTTATCAACAGTCTTGTTAACACCAAGATGACCTCCTAAAGGTAAACTATGAGCCACTGTTAAGATCTCATTCCTGTAGACCTTCGGAACAACAATTTGCCTGACCACTGCCCAATCTGCATTGGCAGGGATATCAGGAGGGCGCCACTTCCGCATCAACACACCATCCTTGAGATAATACCCAACTGGAACTGCGTCTATTTCTTTATCAGGAAGGGCTCTCCTCTTTAGTACACAAATTTCAGGATCATTAGTTTGCTCCTCAATCAACCGCTTTCTGGACAGAGACAAGTCTCCAGACACATCAGAATCACCAGACCCATCCGGCTGGCTGAATAGAGAACTGATAAAAGTATCTGATAAGTCCTCAAACGGAGAAACCATAGTAGGCCAATCAGAGTCATGAGGCGAACCACCTGAGTCCTGACTATTCAATGTACTGGACGGCACCACATCATCTTCTTCTTTAGCCTTCTTGGCCATAGCACGAGTCACTGCGCAAGAAGGATACTGAGATGGGTCCTCATCCCCATCTTCAGTGCTCGGCTGTGAAGTAAGATGTACAGGCAGAACTACTTTGCCCCCAGCCAGGTCATTGCCTAACAACAGAGAAACACCCTTTATTGGTAGACTTGACATAAGTCCCACCTTTACCTGTCCTGTAACTAAATCTGACTTCAAGAATATAGAGCGCAGGGGTACAGATACAGTCCTCCCTTCAATACCTTGTACAAGTATGAAATCCCCTGAAGCGGTCTCATCACGTAACTCCAAGGAGTCCATCAACAAAAGTGACTGAGAAGCTCCGGTATCCCTTAGGATATATATGGGGACAGGAGTAGTATGCTCATTCAGAGCCACAAATCCCTCTGACACAAATGGAAGAAATTCCTCCCTCACAAAGTCAGCTGTATTAGGCTTTTTAGCCCCACAAGAAGCAGGCAATTTAGCAGATTGGTTATCTACTACAGGGGTTTCTAACCTTGTTTTCACAAAGGCATTTGGTTTGGTATCCTTTTCTTTTTCTTTCTTAGCTTTAAGGAACCAACAGTTAGTTATAACATGACCAGATTTCTTGCAATAACTGCAAACTAGACCACTTTTGTCACTGTCAGCTTTCACACTTTGATCAGACCTGTTACTGGATTTCTGAGCACCATCACCAGATTTGTCTTTGTCTTTGAGTCAGGAATCTTGTCTATCACCATAACCCTTTTTCTGAAATTGGGACCATCTATTATTACTGCTAGACTGAAATTTGGACTTATGTGTGAGAACATATTCATCTGCAAATTTGGCAGCTGATTGCAAATTCAGTGCTTGCTTCTCATTAAGGTAGGTCTGAACATCATCTTTAACACAGTTCTTGAATTCTTCAACTAACACCATCTCTTTTAGTGAGTTGAAATCATCCTTGACCTCCATAGAAGTACACCAGCGCTCAAAGCAAACCTTCTTCTCATTAGCAAATTCCACATAAGTCTGATTTTCAGATTTTTTCAGACCTCTGAATTTCTGTTGGTAAGCCTCTGGAACCAACTCATAAGCTCTCAAAATAACCTTTTTGACAACCTCATAATCAGAGGAATCATCTGCAGACAAAGCCGAATAGGCTTGTTGAGCTTTACCCTTGAGGACAGTTTGCAACATCAGAGGCCAGTGTTCCTTTGGCCACTGGCAACTCTTTGCTACCTTTTCAAAACACTGGAAATAGTTGTCAACATCCTTTTCCGAAAATGGAGGCACCAATTTTACCTCCTGGCTAGCCCAAAATTTATTTTCAGTTTGAATTTTAATTTTTAGTTGCTCCATTTGGAGTCTTTCTTCTCTATCGAATTTCTCTAATTCAAAATCTCTCTGTCTTGCAAATTTTTCTAACTCAAATTCTCTTTGTTTCTCTTTTTCCTCCCTTTCTTTTTCTCTTTCCTCCCTTTCTTTTTTCTCTTCTCTTGCTAATTTTTCCAACTCAAACTGCCTTTGTTTTTCTTTTTCTTCCCTTTCAATCTCTAGCATTTTTAATTTAAGTTCCATTTCTATATTTGGATTTTCCACTGGAAACTGTTCTAGATCCCCTGGTGCAAACACATTTTCATCAATGTAATATTCAACTATCTCTCTAGCCAGTCTTGCTTTTCGCATGGCTGGTTTCACCTCTGTCAGCTCTAAATGTCTGCAAATTTCAAGCAGTTCTGTCTTTTTAAAAGACTTCAAAACCCCTACGGTTGGAGATGCCAAGAAATCATCCATTTCTGTTGTCAATATATATGTATTCAATTAAAAAAAATCAATTTTACAATTTGAAATGTTAGATTTTCAATAAATTACTCACAAAATGGTCTCTCCCGGACGAGCCCCCAATTTGTTATGGCCCCAATTTGTCATTAGATTAACAACGCAACAGCAACAGCAACAGATGACAGATACAGTTTTAAAACTCAAACACATTTAATTAAACACAACAACTAACTAAACTGACCAAGATTGAATAGGAAAAAAAAAAGAAATATTTACAGTCCCTTTTCGTGGGGGTGGCTTGGTGATGTCCTGGATGATGAAAATGCTCAAACACAGGCAAAGAAATCCACAAAAGAAACGTCACAGGTCTTGAACAGAATGGCAGGTCTGGTCATCTTCTTGCAATTTCTCCTACTCCTTTACTGTCTCAATTCTTTTCCTTATATACTCTTTTGCAGACCCCACCCACATTTAGACCTCTTTTTTTTTATTTTCTGAGACTTGCCCAAAACATGTCCAGGACATGTCTAAACATGACTCCAGTCTGAGCTTAACAAAAAAAAGGTAAATACTGCCATCTAGTGGCCTATATTCACATTACACTTCAAATTCAGTCTTCCAGTGATGTACCCTTACATCAAAGGAATATCATTCAGGAATATTCAACAAAAAAAAAACAAGCTAACAGATGAATTCGACAGGGGTGTCAATGTGCATTACGGACAGGACCGGGCAAAATGTTACGGACAGGACACTTTTGTCACTCTATATAAATATCAATTAATTACCACTAAAACTTGTATTGATCAATTTTATGCATACATTTGCTCTGTGAGAGAGACAGCTACATATCTTTTTTTTTTTTAAAGATTATTTTTTTGGGATATTCACCTTTATTTGACAGTTGCAGAGTAGAGAGAGACAGGAAGGTTGGGGAAGACATGCAGCAAATGACCCAAGCCGGAATCAAACCCGGGTCGCTTAGACGATGAGCCAACAGGGTGCCTAGCTACAATCTTTTAATAAGAAATATGTCATTTTAGTTTCAAATATCAAGACCTACAGCTTCATATCCATAAGCATGTAAAAAATTGTTATACAATGTAAATGCACACATCTAAGTCTAATGCCTGAAATGACTAACTTGAAATATGTAAATTAAAACAAAATTCCATATGCTAATGCCGGACACAGTCATGAAATCGACAATGGTACATAATTGCCCTTAGTGCAATGATCAACAAAGCCAAAATACGTTTTTCAGAACCTTTTGGATTTCAACATACCCACCAGGTATTTCATGAAAATTCAGAAAAAAAAAAATTTCAGTCGCAAATACCACGGATTGCCCCAGAACCAACATTAAATATTGTGGCAAAGTTCACGAGCAATGTGCTGCCAATTCCTCATAGTAATAAAAGTGACAAAGTCAAATTATTAATCAAATTAATTCTTAAGTCAAATTAATTTATTTGAACTGTCGCGAAAGGAAGAGAGAGAGAGAGAAAACAATAAGAGCAGCCCTGCGTCTCACTACCAGAAACTTGGCTCTTGGGCCCAACTCTGTCTAATAAAATCACAATAACAGGATGCACATCACAACCATTGCCCTTTCGCCTGCTCCTCCGCTCTTGAGCAGATGACCCATGAGACCACACTTTCCCTGCTCTGCAGCCGCCCTACTCACCTCTATTAAGGCATCAAAGCAGAGAATCAGACATAAACACAATACTGAGGGCCACGGGGTACAAAGCCAGGCCACATCGCACCTTTATTTGTCTGTTAGTAAAAGCACTTCTGTGAAAAACTTGAAGGGAGCTCTGATGTGCCATTTATTAACACTAGAGTGTTCAGGTGAACACGTGTCGCCTGCGAACCTTATGTGAAAGTATGACTACCAACTAAAAGTGTGACTACCGGACAGACACACAGACAGACGGACAGACAGACGCCGGACAAAGTGATCCCTATGTGCCCCTATGCTTCGCAGGCGACACAAAAACACTGGATGGACTGGACTGAAACAACAGGCTACATCATGTACTAAAGACAAATTGGCGCCACTGAAGCAACATACTAGCACACCCTGTGTGACGAGGATTCTAAATGAATATGGTTATTATCTGAATATTACAGGTATAATTCTGGTTATGAATATACAAAATAAGAAGAAAAATATCTAACTGTGGTCCGCAGCCTAAGACGGGAATACAGGTGCTGGTCAACGAATTAGAATAATCTGAAATAGTGCAATCGGAAAATTTTTTTAAGGCATTTTTTGTGCAGAAAGCAAATGAGGTGTTCACCGCGCCTGTCCTACTTGTTAGAGTAATCACAGAACTCGCTACCTGTAAAAAATTTGCTCAGCTGAGCTTTCCAAAAGGCCCATTTAGGCCATTTAACTGTGACACTGTTGTTTCATTGAATTAGAATAATTCATAAGTCATTTAATTGAATTAGAATAAGTGCTCGAATTTTTGTTTTCTGTGAAGAGTGTTCACTGTGCAGTATAAAGTCAGGGTTGAGCAGAATTTCTAAGTTGTAAAATCAATCATGGGTCAGCAGCGCGACCTCTCAACCGGAATAGTGGCTCAAATTCAAGCCTTTCGCCAACAAGGCTTGACCCAAACTAAAATTACTGAGCAGCTCGGCATCAGCCAGTCTTCCGTCTGCCAATCTCTCAAGAAAGACTGCAGCAAGCGCACCAATTGTTCTGGCGTCCGAAAAACTTCTGCTCGCGAAGACAAACAGCTGAGAAAGATCGCAGTCAGCAACCGGTTCAAGTCCACTTCCGAGCTCAGCGACTTGTGGAACGAGCAGACCAGCACTAACGTTTCGAGATCAACCACTTACCGTCGTCTGCGCGAACTCGGCTTCAAATCTCGCGTTCCAGCAGTAAAACCCATGCTGAACAAGAAACAAATGGAGAAACGGCTGAAGTGAGCCAAAGAACACGGCGAATGGACTGCTGAAGACTGACAGAAAGTGGTCTTCAGTGACGAATCACGCTTTTGCATCTCCTTCGGTGACCAAGGTCCTCGTGTCTGGCGTCGTGGTGGCGAAACCTACAACCACAAGTGCGTCAAGATCCGTCAAGTTTCCCCAGAGCGTTATGGTCTGGGGATGCATGTCCGCTCCGGGTGTAGGGAAACTCTGCTTCCTCAAGAAGACTGTCAATGCTGCCGTATACCAAGATGTTCTGGAAACGGTCCTGATTCCGACTGTTGAGGAACAGTTCGGCGAAGAAGACCTCATATTTCAACAGGATCTTGCACCGGCTCATGTGGCAAAGTCGACCAAAGATGGTTCACCGAAAAACAGCTTGAAGTTTTGGGATGGCCGGCCAACTCGCCTGACCTCAATGTCATTGAAAACCTTTGGGCCATTGTCAAGCGGAAAATTCAAGACAGAAAGCCGACTACGCTGGACCAACTGAAGCAGAACATCGCCACTGCCTGGGAAGCTGTGAGTGCGGAAACTTGTGACAAGCTGGTCAAATCGATGCCGCGGAGACTTCAGGCAGTCATACAAGCCAAGGGGGCAGCCACAAAATACTGAGAAAGTGATGATTCTAATTATAATAAAAATGATTCTAATTCAGTGAAACGGTTTCTCCATTATTCTAATTCAATAAAACAACAGAGTCACAGTTAAATGGCCTAAATGGGCCTTTTGGAAAGCTCAGCTGAGCAAATTTTTTACAGGTAGCGAGTTCCGTGATTACTCTGACAAGTAGGACAGGCGCAGTGAACACCTGATTTGCTTTCTGCACAAAAAATGCATTAAAAAAATTTAATGATTGCACAATTTCAAATTATTCTCATTCGTTGACCAGCACCTGTATATGTTTGGTGAATACTTTGCCAAGAGAAGAAGAGTGTCAAGTTGGTTAGCTGTCCATGTGCTTAGAAGCTTTCCCCTCCAGAGGTTGACCGGGCACCACTGAACTTTACGGCAAAGCTGTGTATGACCAGACTTCCTCTGACACCGCTCTGTTGTCCTTGGCTGTGAGCTCTGGCGTGAAAAGATGGAGGTTGGTGAAAACATTTTTTGGATGAGAGCTATCGGTGTCCTTACTCTCCAGACTGGGCAGTGGAAACCACACCGTGTGGCAGTGGCTAAAAACAGTGGACATTTCCAAATTAGAGTGGCACTTGGGTGCATTCAGTTTGTGCAGTGCTGCACAATTAAAAAAATGGGGCAATAATCAGGCTATTTTGAAGTATGTACTGTATGAATATAGACAGTAAATCATGAATAAATTCAGTGCATGCCAGGAAAAAACTGCACGGGCACTATCAGTCACTCAATTCCGCCAATTCTCCGACAGGCACTATTTTTTTCCACTCCTGCCATATGTTCGTCAGGCATGTTTTTCACCTACCGGCTCCCATTGTACTTCAGCTTTAACTGTACATGTATATGCGCCCCATTTTATTTCTTCTTTGCTTCACAAGTATACTCATATTGAGCATGTAATGGTACCTGCTAGCACTAAGCCGCCTACTCCATTCTTCACCTGTCCTGGTGTCCTGCCCTGTCCTTGGCTTGTAGACTGTCTTTAGAATGTTGCAAAGAGTACAGCCCATTGTCCAAACATGTATTTTATTTTATTATCCTCACAACTGTATCCGTCACTACAGTTACTAGTATAAGCCCCGTTGAAAAAGGTAGATTTGCTACTACTGCTTCCAAGCCAACATCCACCCATCCTCACCCAGTCCCATAATGTAGTAAGTTTAAAATAGCCATCATGTTCTTTTAAGGGAGAGGAGGGAGAGAGATTTTCCATCGCCGGGACCATTTTTTTTATGGTAATAAAACTTTGTACATACTGAAAAACACATTTATAACGTAGTTTGTTTGAATTTCTTTATTCACAACACAAAAAGTTGTACAATAAAAATTAACAATTAAAATGAAAACCAAAATAAAAACAAAAAGACACCAGGCCTTACTCCGTACACAGTGGGGTAATTATAGCAGTAATTTCTTGATCTCTAAATAAATTTACCTCACAACTGTCTCTCATTGCACACAATTCTTTCATTTGTTGAGCAAGTCTAAATATGTTTTCATCAAAACTATGCTGCCAAAAAGCACAAACATTGCTAACATCACAATGAAATCTGTACAAGAGATATCTACTATTAGCACCAATGACAGAATGTGTTCCTAACATACGCATGTTGGTAATTGTGCTAACAACATAATTGTGACTCTTACAGATCTTATCAATAAATTTAATACAACGCTTCGTGAATAAAAGATCAATATTCATACAATTAGCAAGGTATGGCAAAATATTACAATGAGTAGTATAAGGTACACACCAGACATTACGTATAGACTTTCTCCATGCACAATAAATGGTTTCAATTTCATTTGAATATAAAGGAAGAATTTGGCAACCAGAGAAAGACGTACAATATTTGTGAAATAACTCATTCCTTATGTAGGAGTTAGCATAAAAACATATTACATTGACGATTAAAATGCTACACATTTGTCAGCGTTTAAATCAAATATATCTTCATAAAGGTCATGACCTAAGTATGTAACCTTTGCATTTCTAGGAACTCTGACATTATTCACAAAAATAACAGGGTCAGATGGTCGAGCCCTAGTACATTTGAAAATAATAAGCTCACTCTTTATGCCATTAAGCATGATATCAAATTCCTTGGCATAATTTTCTCAAGCAGTAATCATAAGTTGTAATGCGCTAACACTCGGTGCTAGTAACTTAACATCATCTGCATAGCTAAAAGCACCAGCATAAACACTGCCCATATGACAGCCAACACCTAGATTTTGCAATTTGTTCATCAAATCATCAATAAATACACAAAACAAAATAGGGGATATAACCCCACCTTGTTTAACACCATTTGAAATTGAAAAATATTGTGAATATGTGTTTTCCCATTTAACTCTTAATTTTTGACTGAGATACATATTTAACAGAAACCTACAAATAATGGGACATAATCCTCTATCTATTAATTTTCTAAATAGACGACAGTAATTGACTCTGTCGAATGCTTTACTAGCATCTAACATAAGACCATACACATGAGAACCATTGTTATCGTAATACGAAACAGTTTCAATAACCATTGCAGCGCACATACCAGTTGACAAACCATCTTTATACCCAAATTGTAAATTGCTGGTACATAACTTGTTGCTTTCCTTTAAAAGGATAATAACATCAAGTAATTTACAAACAACACTGCCTAAAGTGATGGCACAAAAGTTATCAGACACTGTTAAATTTGACCACTTACCCTTAGGGATGGGTACTATAGTGCCATCTGACATACCATCAGGTGTGAAATCATGCTTAATCATTGCTGTATACAAAATAGATAGTACAACATACAGTTTGTGACTACCATAAATTATATGATCTGTAACAAGATCTGAGGTACCATCCCTCTTATTACATTTAAGTTTATTAACACCATCAACGATGTGAATTTTAAATTGCTACATCCACACCTCTCCACAGCAGAGCTTTATACTAGCTGAGTATACAGCATGTCATAACATTTTCCAGTTAACAGAAAACCTCCTTTTACCTTTGACAGCGGAGGTAATTAAGAAATGGGGAGCTCAGTTATCTGCGTGCAACGCATTAATGTCAATATAAAAACCTCGCAAGTCACGGTTCTACATGCACACCTTTAAAATAGAGATGGAAGAAATGGCGAACCACATGAGAAACGACCTAATGCTCCATTATCCTGGACTTACAATAGGTAAATTAGCATGCTGCACAAAAGTGCAGTACACAATAAAATAAAAATGTGTTAACACCAAAGTAATCCTCAAAGCAATAATGAACAATATCTTTTACCTCAACAAAGAAGTATCTTCCATTTAGCATTTTACTATACCATTGAAAAGAGCACTTGTTTACCTCTCCACAGCAGAGGGTAATACTGAGGAGAATACTGTGAATTTGGAGAAAGTTACATCACTTAAATGTCAAAGGTCAAACAGCATTAATATAAAAATTCTACTGAACAAAAGAAAACTCCCCAAAACAATATATGCATAGATAAGAGGAAAACAATAATAATGTGCAAACAGAAATCAATTTTTTGGTAAAATGCTAAGATTGCATTCACACACGGGTTACACTTACGATACCTAGGACAAGACCTGAATGATAAAATTCTCTCTGAATTTTTTTTCCAAAATTCTTCCAAGGTCCGAGATGGCTAGTTACCGCTATGATGATGGGTCGGATATGCCTAACTGAATATGAGATGCTTCCTCACAGCTGGCACTGGTTGCCTCGATCTGAGGGAATGTTGTGATTACTAGTTTTGATTTTGACATTTCATTATCATCATGGTCGTTACCGGGGTTGGTCAAATGGGCTTACGCTTATTTTCAATAGTTGAGCTCCCCTGAAGAGACTGACGGGCGTGTTAAATCACAGCCGTGAAGAGGACTTGACGGGTGTTTACAGGCGCCGGCGCAATCGCGCCCGTCTCGTGGCATGCACTGCAAATTATATGTCATTTTAACACACATTTTCATATTCATTTGCATGATACAGTACCAGCTTTCAAATACAATACATGACCTTCAGTTGCAGAGGAAGACTCGTGCTGCAGCTACTCTTAAACTGCTTGTTTGAGGCTCTACACTGACAACCACTTCTGCAGTTCAGCCTCAGACCACAGACCAAACGATTGTGGCTTTACAGTCAAAGACAGCATTGGGTGACCAAACAGGCTCGTGGAAAGGCGCGAATGCATAGATGTGCACATACTTGCCCGCACATCCTCACACATGTAAATCCACACACATGCAAGCATATACTTATGCATGTATTTACACACACCTGACAACACTATGCTCAAACAATAGAGCACTGAACGCAGAGAAATGAAATGAAACTAAACCAGATGTGCTTCAATATTGTTTGAAAGAATTGAGCAAGCAAGGGCCCAGATTGAGGGTTCAGTATTTCAAGAGGGCAGGGGTAAACAAAGTGGTTATTTCGTTTATAATAAACCACACTGATGTGGAAAAACTTCTCCACTCATTTTCCATGATTTACTCCCACACAAAATGCCTTTTTTCAAAGCGCCACACTGAAAATGCACACAAGAGAACTGTGACCAAAATAGTGTAATTCCACAATTTGGCAGTTGCTGTTTCGCGAATATGAGTTCATTTACAGCAACTATACAAAAGTCATGATTTAGGCAGCCTCTGTAAATTATGTGTTTTGTAATAAACTGAGAGACAGCAAATGCTTGTATATTGCGTATTATTCCTCTAATTTCTTTCATCTGCCAACATAAGGCTTGCTGTAATCCAACATTGTGAATTAAATAATTCAAGAAGGACTTGGATCAACATGTCAGGAAAAAAAGTACCATATGAGTCAATATAGATATAAATGAAATGTCAATTCCAGTCACCCTAGGATAGGGATATGTATGTTCTGAATATGGCCAAATGCAGTTAGTGGATTAACTTCCCCAGAAATACGCTATGACATATTTGGGTCTGGCCAAGCGAAAGTGAACATATGTGATGATAATTATAGTTCTTTCTAACACATAATAATGTATATCTGTGATACAGAATGCTTCTTTTATAATAAAAGTATGTAATATTACCTATTTTAGTTATTTTCTTGAAGTAAACCTTACTTTTTCTCATGAACATCTAGTTCTATAGTGACGTAACCAATACGGCTTGTAATGAGTAACCATATTCTTTTTCCTATTAAATCTAAGAAATTCCATATTTTTGTCATGGTGTTGGCCTGCAGGCCCTTCCCCCTGCTGCATTCTTTGCCTCCACCTTAACGAGTCATACCTGTTGCTCGTTAAGGTGGAGGTGAAGTGTTAGTATTTAAGGGTTTGCTGCACCTTACTTCCGTGCAGCAGTATACTGAGTTCGTGCCTGGAGCCCTGGATGTTTCTTTTGTGCTGCTGCTCCCCTCTGGGACTGTTTTATCTTCATAGTTTAAATTAAAGATCTTACATTTTTACTCAGTCTGTGCGTTTGGGTCCCTCACCTCTTTTTGGGAACATAGTTTAATAGGTTTATTGCAATAGTGAAACCAGGTTGACTCTCATTTGTAATGAGAACAGCATGTTATACATCTTTGCGTAAACCTTATCAAATCTGATGTCCTCTTTTGGTAGTACCGTACCCGAGCACATTTTTGCTCATTTCACATTTTAAAATAATTCTAACAATCCACTGAGTATACCATTTTAAAGTACTTGTAAAAAAGTTTAGAAACATGTATTTCAAGTTCATATAAGTCATCCGGATAAAAAGTTATAGCCCAATGAAAAATTGTAGTGACGTGACCGCCTGGCCAGACCCATTTGTTCATATCAGGCTTTATATGTACAGATAATACAGGTATTTTCGAATTGTAAAGACTTCAGTCTACCTGAACAGCAGCCCAAATTTTAGAAAGTACCCCAATTTTCACAACATGTTACAGCAAATGGTATTTAGCCACTGCTATGCCATTAGCAGCTCGAATATGGGCATCACAGGATAAATGTACTCGCTCTTGAGGCTGTGATTACTCACTACAGAGCACAGAAACAAGCACAGTCTCCACATTAACTCACACAAGCTGGTATGCTGTACATGCTGTGTCCATGAGAGCAGTTAAAGCAGTGGGAATCCAAGTGAAATGCACCCACAGCCAGATGAAGTGGAACTTTTCGTCATAGCTTGCACACAATAGAACTCAGAATCAACGCTTTCTTACGGAAATATCTCAAAAGGACAGGACATACTTGTTACATTAGTAAATAAACTGGACAGTACTGTCCAAGGCTCCGGAACTGCTTTGAGAAAATGGCAAAAAAAAAAAATCATGCCGATCCAAGAAGTCAAACATAATCATGCAGCTGTTTATTCAATCATTTAAATTTTTTTTTCAAGTTTCTTGGTCAGTGGTCCAACTTAAAAGTAATTTATCTGCTCCATTCACAAACCTTTGCATTCCAGATTCATCTGCTCTGTTCAGCTCCAATTAGGTCAATGTGTTCTTGACCTCTGCACTTCAGTACATCCTGCAGGAAACAGCCACTTTAACAGAAAAGCGACTCAGCAGTCTCTCACACTAAAGACCACACTGGCTTTCTCACTAAAGCTGCCACTCAGTGTACTTACTCATGTTTATTTACTCTTCGCACTGATGCTCCACGCATCTATGACCCTTCAGCTCATCCTTCCTCACCAACACATACTACAGCTGGGCTTCCTGACCATGGGAACCCATTGTGGCTGTGCATCTGTGATTTAAATGGACCAAAAGATAGTGTATATATAGTGTATAAGGTTGTTCAAATAAGAATTCAGAAAAATTAAGATGTGACAGAACATGGACTTTCTGAAGCTTCAAGGCTTTCCCTGTTGAGGGTGGAGAATTTAACCCATTCTCCATCATTGACACGATTTCCTGCCAATTATGACAGAATGCTTCCCCTACATATGATGAGATATTCCTGCAATCAACATTTCCACTGATATATGGTGGAGAGGGGGGTGCCATTACAGACCTTCAACAAAAATAGGTAACGAAAGATCAATGTACAGTATATTATCGGACATGCTGACTGTGGTTGGCAACTTAAGAAAATACACTGGTGGGCAAAGTGTTAAAAAGATTTTTTTTTCTTCATAGATTTCTAAAACTGGTACAACCCCAATTCCAATGAAGTTGGGATATTGTGTAAAACATGGATAAAAACAGAATACAATAATTTGCAAATCTCATTAACCCATATTTTATTCACAAATGAACATAGACAACATATCAGATGTTAAAAGTGAGACATTTTACCATTTCACAAAAAAATTTTCGTTCATTTTGAATTTGATGGCAGCAACACACCTCAAAAAAGTTTGCCATCTGTAGCATCCCCTCTTCTTTTAACGACAGTCTGTTAACGTCTGGGAAGTATGGAGTTCAATTGCTAGACTTTTGGGAGAGCAATGTTGTCCCACTCTTGTCTGATGAAGGATTCCAGCTGCTCAACAGTCCAGGGTCTTCTTTGCCGGATTTTTTGTTTTATGATGCGCTAAATGTTTTCTATTGGAGACAGGTTTGGAATGCAGGCAGGCCAGTTCAGCAACCGGACTCTTCTACTGAAAAGCGATGCTGTTGGAATGGATGCAGTCTGTGGTTTAGCATTGTCTTGCTGCAATTTGCAAGGCCTGACCTGAAAGAGACATTGTCTGGATGGGAGCATATGTTGTCGTAAAACCTCTATATCCTTTTCAGCATTCATAGTACCTTTCCAGATGTGTAAGCTGCCCATACCATGGGCACCAGTGCAACCCCATACCATCAGAGATGCAGGCTTTTGAACTGAGAACTGATAACAAGCTGGATGGTTTCTCTCCTCTTCAGTCTTTGTGTGACACAGCATCCGTAGTTTTAAAAAAGAATTTCAAATTTTGATCTATCACAGAACAGTTTTGCCTCAGTCCATTTTAAATTAGCTTTGGCCCAGAGAAGAACAGCGGCATTTCTGAATCGTGTTCACATACAGTGGCTCCAATAAGTATTTGTACACTACTTGAAAATTCGACTACATAACAGCTTTTGTATATTCGGCTAAATGCTTGCTATTGTGTGTAAAAGTGATTAAAATATTTGATCATCAATATGTTTTAAACAAATATTTAATGTAAAAATGGCATATTTGGTTAGAAAGGCGATTATCTGACCCAATAAGTATCTGTACAGTTACATTAGTGAGTCACAAAACTTATAATACTCTCCTCAAAATGACTCAAGATGTTTACAGGACATGGTTGACTCACTTGGTCTGATTTGGTCAAGCGTGACCATACTGGACACTCCCTCTGTACACAGACTGGCCTATATAAATGGCCTGACCATGCCCATAATGTATTCCTGTGATATATGGCTAAGACAGGCGAGATACCCCGTCGAATGCAGGAGCAAATCATTCAGCTACATAAAGAAGGCCAAAGCACCAGAAAAATTGGAACTCGGCTATCGTTACGCCACATGACCGTGCATTGGTGCATGACCGTAAATTGGTGAACCTCTGCCTATCTTTACTTCTGAGAGACTCTGCCTTTCCAAAATGCTCTTTTTACACCCAGTCATGTTACTGACCTGTTGCAAATTAAGCTAATTAGTTGCAAAATGCTTCTCCAGTTATTTTTTATTAGTACCACAGACTTATTCAGCCTTTTGATGCCCCTGTCCCAACGTTTTTGAGATGCGTTGTCGTCATCAATTTCAAAATAAGCTAATATTTTTTAAGAAATTATCAAATGTCTCACTTTCAACATCTGATATATTATCAATATCCTATTGTCATTAAAATGTGGGTTTATGAGATTTGCATTCTGTTTTTATTCATGTGTTACCTGACGTCCTAACTTCTTTGGAATTGGGGTTTGTACAATCCAAATAAAATGCCCAAACGATTCAACATGAAGTTCTCTTAATCTGATCGAAATATGGCGGGAAATAAATCCCGGTGTGCTGCCGTAATACGGGATAAGAGCAAACTTTTGGCTGTTCCTCATCAAATTTTTGGAGTACCACAAAATGACAAACGGTACTGCGTGTTTTGTGAGGAAAAACAAGAGGACAGGATGCCTGAAAAAGGAAACAGGGAGCAAGTGTGGAGGATAAAACACCCTCATCATCAACAAACCTCCTGTCTCTACACCCCTTCACTAATGCACCAACAGTGGTCCACAGTCTGCCCATTCGCTCCAGCATGGTCAAAGTTCCTGGACACAGCACTGAGCTCCAGCTACATTCCACAGGCCGAGAGCAGTGTCAGCACACACATGCAAGGACCAGCACCATAACAAAAGCAGTCCTGCACCTGTCTCAGGTACAGTACCAGCGTGGATAAAGGTACCGCTAATGTTAACGAGAAGTTGGCTTCGCCTTTTCGTCCACCTTTCTCTGATCGGCCTGGCGGGTGGCGGAGGATTACAACAGGTGTCGGTGTAGTCCCGGCAAGCAGAACTTGGGGGGGACTGTCGATAGGGGGGAGCGGTTTTTGGGTATGACTGGTGTGTAGCCTAGCAGACGTTATTGCAGGCCTTGAATTTTGGCAAGGATGAACTATCGCAACTGTTTTGGATACGCAAGCTCAAAATACTGCGACCATATAATTGACTACGCAAAACTACGCAATACTGTTTACCTTTGTATTAAATAACCATTTTGTATGAAATACGGATATATGGGCAGTTTGCGTGGTTTTATTGTTGAAAACAGTCCTGTTGACTGTTTGTAACAGCAGTAATGTATAGAGCGTTATACAGACGGCCCAGTCTTACCGGTGTTTTTAGTCGCGATAAAAATGTATAACTTCATTGACTGTAAAAGTTGTTAAAAGATTTGACAGATGTAAAATATGTAAAGTGCTTTTGATATTATTTGCGTGTTGATAAAGTTATTTAAGGGTTCATAATTCTTATCGGCAAATATTGCAGCAAAAATATAATGGCAATAATACATGAATTTGCAGACATTAACTTTCCTGGAAATAAATATATCACCAACTGCGCGAAAGAAAATCTGTAGCAAAAATTACTTCAGGCGTTTACACTATAATGGACATTATGTTGTCCAACGAAAAAAATTTCAACGCTGAACTTATTTGGACTTCTTTGTGACGGGGATTTACACTAAGATATGTGTGAAACGGCTGGCCAACATGCCTTCTCACTCACCCTACTTCTCATTTCAGTGAGCAGGGCACGTCCACCTGACTTTTGGCTGACACAAGGCCAACGGCGCGTTGGCGAAAGTGGAACCTTTATCCACACTGGTACTGTACCTGCCTGCACTAAACCAGATGTTTTCTGCAGTGCATGACTTACAGAAGGAGGCTTCAAGTTACATTGGATGAAAGACACCACATTCTACATTATGTTCAATGGATGTGAACTTTCAGATAAAACAATCTTTCTCTTGCAAACATCTGGTTTCTTTTAATAAATGATTTATGCATTTGGCTGACAAGATTAGTTGAAGTACTGAACTTCAACTGATACTGGAACCAATTTATCTACCCCAATAAAAATATTATTTTTTGAGCTCCTTCCTATTTTTGAGTTGTAACCATGAGCCACCAGGTTACTTACTCCACAAACCTTTGTCTCAAAAAAGAAAGAAATGGGAGAGAGTCGATGTATGAATACATGACTGCGCACACACATTCAGACTCAAACATAAGCTCTCTAACCCACACACACACACACGCAACAGACACACACACACATTTATGCACATGCACAAATACATACATACACATACACAAGCAGGTTGCCTGATATTCACTACTGAAACCCAAGACAGTGTTTTCCAAATCCATATAGGGCACATAAGATAGCTTTTTTGTGGTAGTGTGGTTATGTAATTTTCCAGCCAAATTGCATGTTGGTCAATGCTATGCTACAGGATACATGTGGCCAAATACATTCAACAGGTGCTTAACAAAAGGTTTCATTTTCCGCTACCTTTATCATTCTAAGCACATTGGCATAATAGCTTAATATGCTCCTCGGCAAAATGGTGGCACAGTACAACAAAATGTTGAATCCGTATTTATATGTGTTACGACTCTCACTTTCAGGAACATCCAAATCATAGAGCAGCCTCTGCCAGTAAATTTCCTCACTTAAACTCCATGGATTTACTGGCGTCACTCCCATTAAAGCAGGCCTTTCTGGAGGGCGAGGAGGAAATCTGCTCTTCATTAAGGAGACCTATTTATCGAGTTCTGTTAAAGGCATAATTATTCCAGATGTGACTTAATATCTGCATCTGAATACAATAAATTTCCCTGAAATTCTGGAACATTTAAAACTGTCCCTCAACTCAATCCACTGCACACACAAAAGTAGGCCTACTACCCACCATAAACCCCACTGCTACAGCTGTAACAATTTTGGAATGGGTAGATAATGATGCATTTACAGAGAAGATTATTTATATAATCAGAAAATAAGACCCACTAACTGGACTGGTAAAAGTTTCCCTTTAAGTGGATTATGCCCAACACAAGATGTACAGCCATCACACAAGTGCTTTGTGCAACCCCATTTCCAAAAAAGTTGGGATGCAGCATAAATGTAGTTTAAAAATTATTTAAACTCTATATTTAATTGAAAATGGTGCAAATACAACACATTTGATGTGTTGAAACAGATTTTTTTAAAATAAATATATATTATAAATTTATAAATATCGGCTCATTGTGAATTCACCATCAACGTGTTTAAAAAAAGTAGTGATGGGGCAAACAAAGACTGGAAAAGTTGTAGGATGGCAAGAAAATACACAAAGTGAAACATCTAATAGCCGGTTAGGTTAATTTCCAACAGGTCAGTAACATAATAAGCTATAAAAAGAACATCCCAGGGAGGCTGAATCTTTCAGAAGTTAAGATGCTGAGGGTTTAACCACTCTGTGTGTGAAAGATTGTGAATAACAATATAGGAAAACTGTTTCTCAATGTAAAATTGCAAAGAATTTGGGGATTTCATCACCTAAAATATTTCGAGAATTTGGAGGAATCTCTGTAAGCAAGAATCAAGGCCAAAGAACAATAGTGAATGGTCATGACATTCAGATCCCCAGGCAGCTCTCCATGAAAAAGAGGCAGTTTTCTGAAGAGGAAATCACGACACAGGCTTAGGAACACTCCTGAAAACCATTGTCAGGAAACACAGTTCATATCTGTGTCCGCAAATGCAAGTTAAAACAGTCCCATGTAAAGATAAAACTATAAACAAGATTCAACAACACCGGCACCTACTCTGGGCCTGAGCTCATATAAGATCCACTAATGCAAGGTGGAAAACTGTCCTGTGGTCTGAAAAATCAAAACATTAAATTATTATTGGAAATCATGGACGCTGTGTCCTCCAGGCCAAAAAAAGGAATGGGACCATTCAGCTTGTTATTAGCGCACAGTTCAAAAGTCAGCATCCATGAAGATATGGGGGTGCATTAGTGTACATGGCATGAGTTAGTTGCACATATGTGAAGACAATACTCCTGTTGAATGATATATACAGTTTTTCGAGCAACATACACTTGAAAAAGAAAGGCCTACCTTATTTCAGCAGGACAAACACCATGCTACGCTGAAAGTAGCGTAACATACTTGTGATTGGCCCCGATGCAATTTTTTTTTTTGGCATCAAGGCATCAAGTTCAAGATGAACAGATACATTTTTCAAACTAAAATTTCTCAGTTTCAAGATCTGATATGCTGTCAATCTACTCAATAAATCTACAGTACAAATGATTTTCAAACCTTTGAATTTGTTTTTATTTACATTTTATGCGGCATCCAAACTTCTTTGGAAATGGGTTTGCACAACAGATTGAGAGATTTTCTTTGTTGTTCATTGGGAATCACACTTCCATTCGCTGCATGCTAGCTGCACCCACTTTAAAATGAAACAGTTGTTCTGACTCAAAAAAGTTAGTGCTTGACCAGCCTTAAAATTTGAATTAAACTGAATTGAAGATTACAAGTTCGGGTAATTTTGAAGTTATTCTTCTCTTTAAGTTAAAGTCACTTTTTTTGTGTGTCATTGGGACAAATGATTTAAAATCATTACTTAGTAGAAGGAAGAGGAAAGGGGGGTCTTAAAAAATTGCAAGGAGCTCACAGCCGGGGGCATCCTTCTCAAAACAGGAAAAGCACCCAGAGTAGAGCTGGGGAGGAGAAATATGGCATCACATTCCATTTGGAAACATTTTTCCTGTTGCAAGAATGAAGAGACCAACCAGCAAAAAATAATAAAAAAACTGCATTTCCCATGGTGAATGCTGCACATTGGTGATGTCTGAGTTTAGTTTACCAGCCTTCACTCCATAGAGTTCTGGTGCAATATGACAGGCTCTACAAAACAGGTCTGAGGTGTCTGCAGGTATGTATTAAGTCAACAAAATGAAATCTATCATTAATGGCAGGCTCATTTGATTCAGACGCCATGTTCTTTCAGGGAAACGTTTAACTGGCAAATTCTTCTCCACTGGGTTTTCAAACAAGGAATGATGAGTTTATATTAAACCATTTAATTTCAACTGGGCATGGTCAAAAATTAGGTCTAAAAAAAGCAAAAAATAAAAAAAAAGGCCAATAGTCGAAGGAATTCATATTGACTTTTGCAGATGGAAAGCTGAAAACCAGGTTGTGCCACAATCAGATTATTTTAGCATCCCAGTTCTGCAGCTCAATCTCTCCCTCACAGTTTCCACGATGGAGTGTTGGGAATTGACGAGGATGAACAATAGGAAGCAGGTAGGAAACATCTTGTATGTAATCCCACTGTGCCACATTAGAACATCCTTTTCCTCTCAGCAGTAAACACCATCTCAGGGGAAATGGGCAAAGAGAGTGAAAAAAAAACCCTCCATTTGCCAGAATATTTTGCCCCACATTGGTGCCCCGTCCTGCTTTTCAAAAGGCAGCTCTACAGGGATCCTCTCTGCAGTCTGCACTTATGTTTTTCCAGGAGTGAAATTAATGTTCTGGAAAAAAAGAAACTATGACTTCAACAACCGTATGGTACAGTGACTGAGGTTCAGTGAGTAATTTCCAAAAGATGTAGGCTTAAGCCTATGAAATGGATCATGGCTTTGCACAGACACTGAATCTTCAGCAGTGAAAGATGGAAACAGATCATTCTTCCTTGCAGCACAAGTCTGCAAGTCAGTCTTTTCTTATGAGAAAAAGCTAAAAACATGGCATTAAACAAATCACTCATCCAGTATTCTAGAGCCCAATCAGTCTTACAGAGGTAGGCTACATGGAACAGCAGGTCCTTGAGTATACGCAGAGGTAGACAATCCAAGTTCCAATTGTAAAACGGCCTCTGTATTTTGTTTCAACCACCTGAGTTTGCCAAGTAGAACAACCCTTCAACCAAGAGGTTGAACTAATTAGTGAAATCAGCTGGCTGAGGTCATGGATGGAAGTAAGACATGGCAGGATGAAGTGCCCATCTCAAACTAGGCTAAGCATTCACTCTCCAGGGGTCTTTGAACAGTGCTATTTGCCTGTTGATGGTCTGAAATCCTACCTATAAGTAATTAACAGTAATGAGATGTCAGTTGTGGGTGAAGCTCCACTGTAATATGACCACATTTGAATTCAACAGCCATTAGAAGGAGCTATACACACAGCTCATATGCACTCTAGGACGATGTGCGTTGTAACCTTGGTCCTGGGTGATGTCTTACCTCTCTTATGCAATCTTGGTGCAGTCAGTTTCTCCTTGTTTGTGACACTACAATTATAAGAAACTATAACAAAAATGGGGCCTAAAGTCACCAGACATTAATTCTGTGTGTCTCCTCTCTGCCTGCTCTTAAAGACCGACACTCATTATGGGAGTGGCTTAAGCACAGACCCTCACCACAACACATTATGCGGTCTCTCCCCACTCCCTTATTTACGCGTCTTTGAGCGCGCTCACTTTTGCCAGAGCTCGTCTGCCCATGTTCCATTACGAGAGCCCACCTCCTCACCCTCCCTTCCCTAACCACTGCCTGAATGCAAACATATCTGCTTCTATTTTTCTGCCTGCATGGCAGTCTCTGTTTTTTATTGGCTTATATAAGCTTGTGGAGTGCTAAATATGCATTGTCACTTTCCTTGAGAGGTACCTGAATTTTCTATTTTATTTATGTTTTTGATTACTTGATTTTCTTGTGTTTGTGTAAAGTCAGATTAAATCATATTTTGCATTTACATGTTGTTTTATATATAAATATCAGTGCATTTCTCAGTGCAAAGATACTCCATTGACAGTATCCAACTTGTATGTGGGTGGCAGTCCCTCAGGGAAATGTACTGCCAGCACATTTGGCGACAGCATCACTCCAGGATTTAACGTTTCAGTTGGAGAGGAATTGCACATTTTGCCACAATAAACCACTGTTTCATCAGGTCCTTGCAGACCAGCGTAGTGCTGGCTTTTTCGTATGTATATAATGGAGAGCAGGCCCGGCGCTAGAACAGGGAATTGGGGGGGCAGAGACATGTCGCTTTATGACAATTGGGATAGTCCTGGCTAACTAAGAATTGGGATGGACAAAAGATCAATTTTAAACAATTATTAGTCCTGACCTGTCCTCAGTCATTTTCATGATTAACAAAAGGTTCACTCGGAGAGCGCTCCGCACTTAACAGGTGCTGCTTGTTCTCCCCGATTAGATAAGATGACAATCATTCATCTGGAAGCGTATTTGCTTAATTGAAATAAACGTTCTCTCTGTATTGAGTGAAAAAGAGTGGCACTCGCCAGTGAAATAGGCCATAAAAAGCACGCGGCTCATTCGCGCAGGTATGCAATTTTGAATAACGTCGGTTTAAATTCAGCAAATACGTGTCCAGATGAATGATTGTCGTCCTACCAAATCGGGGAGAACAAGCAGCACCTGTTAAGTGCGGAGCGCTCTCGGAGTGAACATTTTGTTAATCATGAAAATGACTGAGAACAGGTCAGGACTAATAATTGTTTAAAATGGATGTTTTGTCCACCCCAATTCTCAGTTATACTGAATTTACCCCACAATTTCATTGCTGTTAGATCGCATATGGAGAGAAACTGTGTCTTCTGTTGCCAATTACAATAATTGGAAAACACGTCAATAAAGGAAAATAATTGAGAACTAGCCAAGACTATCCTAATTGTCATAAAGGGACATGTCTGTGCCTCCCAAATTCCCTGTTCTAGCGCCGGGCCTTGCTGGAGAGATTTCAGGGATAGTTGCTGTTCATTGTTTTATTATCAGCAGATAATGATTGATGCATATAATCCATGTTCATTTTGTTGAGCACATATAGAAGATATAGTGAGGATAAAACTAGCACTTAAACCTCAGTAGTTTTTTTTTATTAAATCAATTTAAATGATTTTTGTCTAAAATAAAGACACCAAAATGTGACATCAAAAATAAGTTCTTGAAGCTGAAGTTGGGAAGATTGCTCGACCGAGAGGACTTAGTCAGATTTTCAAGCCCCTCCCCTATTTGCACTGAGATCCAAACCAGTCCCTCCCTCGATTTTTTGTGCACATCTGAAGGCGCGTGCTAATGATCTGATTGGTTAATTGAGCCAGGAGAATTTCGCAGATCGTATTGAAGGCTGACGATGGAGATAAAGTTGCAGATTTTTTTCTAAAGTCACCTGATTCATATTCACATGTCTAAGCATCGTGACAGTTTCAGTAAATACGCCCAAAAAAAATCTTCCAGACTTCAGCTTTAACAGTACGCATGCGGGAAATAAAAAAACAAAATAGAAAGTATCGTGCTAACTTGACCATAGATTATTTATTCACAGTCCAGCGAATAAATTCCCTTTTGTCACAAAACTTTTCTGGTCAGCACATGGAGGATATCAGACTGAAATGATCAAATAACAGTCATTGCCCATTGTATCCACTGTGCTAAAGACTGTTACCATGGCAGGCAGGCCATGAATGAGAGGTACTGCTGGAATGCAGGTGCTGCTCCACAGATGAATTGACTTTCCTTGCACCGATAAACCAGACTCTTCCCCACTAATATTTGTTGATTTTGAAAAATACTAACTGAAATACTAAAATTAATTTTGTGTCCAGTCAATCACGACTGTTACCAAAGGCAAATTTTGATTTTTATTCTTTGATGATGCGCATCAATTTATTGATTTTTCATATTTGATGAAATGACTCTGTGCAGATATTTGATCGACCATGAAAGTTTTCCAGCGTGTTGCAGTGAGTCGGCTATTTCTGCTACAATAAATATCGTGTCCACAATTTCTCATCCCGCAACGACTGTTATGTGAGAACAGAATTATCATCCGCGAAGCCGCGGGGAACATAGATTCAGAGGCAGGGTACATCACTCCATATACCCCCTTGAAAGAGCTGTACAACGTTTTTATCTTACGGTGGCAACCTATATATTGTTCTTAAATCCATGTAAAAGTGACTCAGCGTCTCAGCCAAGCGAACGCTGTCGAAGCATTCAAATCCACATCTTCTCCTTTTTCTGTTAGGTATTCACGCAACATTGACGACAAAGATAAGGTATTTGACTTTTTTGTATTTTGGGGGATCACTTTTGCGCGTTTCTCAAGAATGTTGTCGTCTGTGTGACAAGCGAAACGTTTCGATGCCATTTTGACTGCTGTCAAAAGCAGACGAAACGCGGTAAACAATTCAGATCGGCAAACAAGCGGTTGAATCGAATTCAAAATCATACTCTCCCGGGGTATACGATCATATACCCCATGAGACCCATGGGGTACATGGAAAAGAATTAAACATCTGTCAGCCAATCGAAATAAAGGATTTTAACGTTAGGTAAGATAAATATATATATATACACACACAGTACAGGCCAAAAGTTTGGACACACCTTCTCATACAATGCGTTTCCTTTATTTTCATTGACATTGTAGATTCTCACTAAAAACATCAAAACTAAGAATGAACTCGTGGAATTATGTACTTCCACGTGTGAAAAAAAGTGTGAAAAAGTGTGAAATACCTGTAACTGAAAACGTCTTATATTCTAGTTTCTTCAAAGTAGCCACGATTTGCTCTGATTACTGCTTTGCACACTCTTGGCATTCTCTTGATGAGCTTCAAGAGGTCGTCACCTGAAATGGCTTTCACTTCACAGGTGTGCCTTGTCAGGGTTAATTAGTGGAATTTCTTGCCTTATCAATGGGGTTGAGGCCATCAGTTGTGTTGTGCAGAAGTCAAGTTGATACACAGCCAACAGCCCTATTGGACAACTGTTTGATACATACGTACATAATTCCCCGTGTGTTCATTCATAGTTTTGATGCCTTCAGTGAGAATCTACAATGTAAATGGTCATGAAAATAAAGGAAACACATTGAATGAGAAGGTGTGTCCAAACCTTTGGCCTGTACTGTATATATATACATACACACACACACACGCGTGCGCGCACACACACACACACACACACACACTTTTTTTTAAAAGTTTAAAACTTTTGGGTTTTTAAAGAAAGGAAGTTACACAGTCTAATATGTTGTTAGACCGCCTTTTACTTTGATTACAGCACACATTTACCGTGGCACTGTTTCGGTAAGCTTTTGCAATGTCACAACATATATTTCTGTCCAGAGTTGTATTAGTATGTCATCAAGACCTTGCATTGATGATGGGAGAGAGATAGCACTGCATGAAGTCGTCTCCAGCACATCCCAAAGATTCTCAATGGGGTTAAGGTCTGGACTCTGGTGGCAAGTCCATGGGTGAAAATGATGGCTGAAGCTTCCTAAACGACTGATTCACAGCCTGAGCCGGATGAATCCAGATGTTATCATCTGGGAATATGCCTGTGCCATCAGGGAAGAAAAAACCCATTGATGGAAAAACCTGGTCATTCAGTGTATTCAGATTGCCAGCTGGCCTCATTTTTTAGGCACAAAATCTAGACCTTTGCTGAACCTAGACCTGACCATATAAGCAACCCCAGATCATAACACTGCCAAAACAGGCTTGTACAGCTGGCATTAAACATGATGAGAGCATCACTTCATCACCTTCCCTTCTCACCCTGATGCGCCCATCATTCTGGAACAGGGTTAATCTGGACTCATCAGACCACATGAACTCTCTTCATTGCTGCAGAGTCCAATCTTTAGGCTCCCTTGCAAACAGAAGATTTTTTTCAATTACACTGACTGATAAGGGGCTTTCGTAACGCTACACAGCAGTTTAGTCCCAATTCGTTGGGTTGAAGACTGTGCAAGTGGAAATGCTCCCACTTTCACAATTAAACATAGCCGTGAATTGCACTGTTGATTTTTTACGATTTCTTCTAACCAAACGCACTGTGTATGGGATCTCTGATCACGATCATCCAACATTTTTTTTGACCACATTCCCTCCTCAAAGTTGAGGGTTCGTCACTGTCTGATCCAGGTTTTATTTATGCATCAGACAGTTCAGCCCAGTTCTAGTAGTTTCAGCAATATCCTTATATGTTTTCTTTGTTAAATGCAGGCAAATAATTTGATCCCTCCGAAACAGAGTAACATTTTTTCTACGACCCCAGAATAGGTCTTCCAACATAGTTAAGAAATGAGAAGCTACTTGAAACAGCAGTTAGGATTAAATATCTTGTTGCCAGTTGAAACAAATTAATCGCTGCAGTAATTATCCCATGGGAGGCTCTAACCTTTTCGCTTGGTTAAATCGAAGAGGTGTCTTCTTTTTGGCAAGGCAGTGTATATGGTTCACCAGTGATGCAGTTCTGCTGTTCTCAGTAGACACCATTACAGAGAGAACTGCCCACAGCCTCTTGATGTTTTATTTATGGCATGGGCCACTACATTTGTTAAGCCACTCCACATTTGAAGAATCAACATGTACCAGTGCCAGTGTCGATAATATATATGAAATGTGCAACAGTAACATTGTACCTTTCAAGGCATTGAAGTATTTTGCAATGAAAGCTAATGAAATTATACACAATGCAGCCAACTTAACAAAATCGCACACTGAAGTTAAAACCAGCCTTGGAGTACAACCATGACATCAGTCATATCACAACACAGTTTATTGAAAATGTCCCAAGTTTTTGCTGTAATCTTGTGCTGTTTGAAGCATATTTGGATTATTTTCCACCGCTGGATTTAAAATCCTATTCTGCAAATTTTTCATATGTCAAGGCCCATTGTTTGAGCTGGAGTCATTCTTACCATTGGGACTAAATGGACAAATGCATGGACTTTCTTTTAAAGATTTTACAGAAATATTAAAAATCATCCAGGTGAGATCAGGCTGATTATATAAACCCACAAATATAATATACATTCCTGGTAACACTAAAAAGACTTCTTCAGAACCTTACCACATAAATTTAAATTTTAATCCCTGAGTTTTCAAAATACAACATATTCCACCAAAACACATGGCATGCCTTCAAAATCTGGAAGATAATCCTTTGTAATGTTTTTGATGGCCTGGGAATAGGAACAAAAATGCAGCCATGTGGCTGCAAGGAGGACACTCTGTCCCGGGGTCTGGATAAAACCAGACCAAATGTGACAGGTCAATGGATCACTCTGGATATTTATTGTATGAATTCAGAGGAAGTAAAACATAATCCGCCTGTTATATTGTATCATTGCTTGTACTGATGCTGCCTTTACCTCACACTGCCGTAAGTCACAAACCCAGGCAATAAATCACAGTACAAGGAGCCGAAAGCCTGATTTTGATCTTAGAATACCTAAATCCCAGCTTTCAGAATAACTGAGTAAGCAGACAGAGGGGGGAAAATGATATAGCCGGATCCTCTCGCAGCAGGAAAGAGCAGCTGATGCATTTCCATAGGCCTCCTCTATAGCCTGCACTGGGAGGATACCTGGGCAGTGCTTCTATTACTACTCTATTCTAACATTAAAATGCTTTTGTGAAAATTGGTGATGCGCTCATTGGCCTCAGAAACATTCAAGTTTTCTGTCACGAATGGCTTCATTGCCATTATTTCATTAGGACTTTCAGATGGTCACATTTGAATATTAAGCGGTTTCAAATATTACACGAGCTAAAAAGGCCCAGTCTACTACACATTAGCCATCCTGAAGCACCACAATAGTATGGTCAAATTATAAATGTAGCCACAATAGCCCAGTGGTACAAAAGTAGTCTGATTTCTTCCGAAAAACATAAACTCAAATAAGCCAACCACTCCTATTTGAACAGATTATTCAACATAACGTAAAACATATACCTGTTCCCAAATAGCAGCCAATAATTATGAATAATTAATCACATTTCAGATGAATGAGTAATGGAAGCATGCGGTAAACACACTTAATGCAATACAAAAAGGGGGGAAAAAGATGTGTAGAGACTGGCATTTGTTGTGCGAACAAACAGACAAAAAAATAAATAAATAAATAAATAAATAAACAAACACTGTGTTGACTCTTCATTCAAACTTCTCCCATAGGCAATCAATACAGATAAAAAGAGTTCAGAAAACATTCTCAGTTCCTTCCTAAAAATTACTGACGAAGTATGACGGTATTTGCTCGTGATGGACCTTAAATGGGTTTTAAGCCTGACACCCAAACATAATACGAAACTAAAACGCCCAGCACATTATTAACCCAAATGATAAAAACTAGATGCTTTAGTATTCGTAGGATTGAGCTAATGATTGCCTCTTACCTGATGTCAGGGCATTTGCCGATTTTCCGCGAGGATTTTCAAACTACTTTCTCTTTCGGAGATCAGGTTTATATCTTTCCTTCGACAGACTAATTACAGAGGTCTTGCCATAAGCTTGCCCAGTTCATTCCGTCGATTAATTGGCAAAGAAAGACTTATCGAGCAAAGTTCAAATATATCTGTCAGCCTATATTCGGCGAAACTTACTCATGATAAAAAAAAATACCAAATCTTTTAAAAATGGGTACCATACATGTTCCCCAAAGTTGTGCGCTTGCAGTCTGAATAGCGCATTTCCAGTACAAAACTTGAGCAGCTTTGACAGTGACAGCAGAAACCTTCAGAGCGAACCCTCAGTGTTTCCGATGCCTCCGCTGGGAAAGCATCACAAGAACAGAGCGGGGGCGGGAGGAGGAGGATTCGGGGAGTTTATCGCGCAGCCGAAGAGGGTTTTTAACGAAACTAAGGAGGGCGGTTCAAAACGAGGGGTCACTATACACTGTCAGAAATTGGGGTACAGCATTTCTGTTCCCCAAGGCACATTCCCTAGGGATAATTATCGGACCTCAAGGTACCTGTGTGAACCTTTTAAGGGTTTAAAAGGTAATTTTGTGTTCCAAAGCAAATGAATACCCACTTCTGTGGGTTCAACAGCAGTTGCCTACCTTTGAGGGTACCGCCCCACTGCTAAGCCTTTCACGCCTAAAAGTACAAATACTACCGGTAGGTTCTTTTTTCGGCTTCAGCCTTGTAAAATTGATTTGCACTCGATCCAAAACGTTGCCAATTATTGCGCTCTACTGTGTCTTTAACAGTAGTTCTTGAAGCAATATAACATCTACGCTTCATTGCACCATTTAAATATTTATTTTAAAATTAATTCAACGTAAGTTAACTTGCTGTTCATTGTGAGAAAGATAGTCTATAGGGCCTACTCGTGCAAAATTTTGGAAATGGTAAGTGTATTATAGACGGTCAAATCGTCTCTTGGCCGTGGTAGTTGTAGCCTATGGCAGTTTACTCTCAGGATTGTAGCTATAATGAACTAATTTTTGGAATATTTTCGACCCACGTTTTTACAGTTGTGATGCACTTACGGCTTAGTGTGTCGCTATAATACTTTCGCAGACCAACGGCATTTCGCTGGGTTGTTGGCATAATATTGTAGGACCTTACAGTGCAGGCCTTTCGTTGCAATATTTTTGTTGGGACCGTTCATCCCTAGTGATTAACATGCGCACATACCCATGCTGCTTACCAACTACTTCTTTCAAGTGAAGTCAAGTCAATTTATTTATATAGCACATTTAAAAAACAAAAGGAGTTGACTCACAGTACTTTACAAAAGAGGCAGGGAGAGTAAAAACATTAGGATGAAACATAGCTTAGTTTAGCTTAATATAGCTCAGAGCTAAGGCATCACAGAGGTCTAAAACAAGAAGTTAAACATATAAGAGCAAATAATAATAAAAGCAGGTCTAAAATTTAGAAAAGGCAAGTCATAATAGGACAAGCACTAAAAGCCAAACAAGAAATAATGATAAATAAATAAAATAATCAAGGAGGGGGCCTCAGACTGAGTTAAATGCACAAGAGAAAAGATGGGTCTTAAGACAAGATTTAAAACTCGAGATGGTGGGACAAGACTTGATATGAGGGGAAGAGAGTTCCAGAGTTTCACGCACAATCTGGTCATGGCTGCATGACACAATAAATGTCCATTAGAAAGAAAATGTGCAAATCAGAGATGGGAAAAGCATGTAATATAAACTGGATTTTAGATGATCTTCTGTTATCAGTTATTTAACTGGCCAAACTGTAAATTAATATTGTTGAAATATAAGCCATGGTATCTGGTGGTAATAAAAACCTGCATACATACCAACCCTTTAGTACTGAAATTGCCCACTACTTGGGTTTGAAAAGGGTGAAAGCTGCCTGATTGAACTGTTTTCTCTTACAAATAACCCTTAAACTAAATGGAGTTCCTCACTGAAAATGCATAGGAGACTTTTAGGACCTTTTTTAATGTGATGCAGGGGCCAACACTATGGAATAACTTTGTTCCCTGCTGGCTTAACAGCTTTGGAATCCCTCAGAAAATTGTGAGGAATATTTAAAAATGTGTGGCAAGAAAACTATGATATATATCTGAGGCTTTTGAAGCCTCTCCCATTTCCTAAGATATCCCCGGATAGAGGATCCTCACCATGTCCTGTTGAAGTACCAATGTGATTTATGATGGGTATTTTAGGCAAACAATTGTATCTCGGCCTGAAAATGACTTTTCCTTGTTAGATTTTAAGGAACATGAGTTTCCTTGAAAACACTGAATTGGTAGAGATAAGCAAAATTTCAGAACTTTTGTTTCCTACCAGGTCTGAAAATGATACCGAGACAGATAAATCAGTTGTCATTGCCGCAAGTCGTTATAGTGAGGAAATCAGGACTACAAAGAATAAAAGTCTGTTGACTTCTTGCTCAAAATCCTCATGATATTTTTTATTTCAGTCTAGACTCTAGAGCAATAGGTGATGCCTCTGTGTAGCTTAGCAAAAGTTATGTCTTAATTGAACTGCAGCACCCAGTAACCAGTGTTGATTTTTAACTTGCTTCCACATGTTGTCTGCACGGTGGAACTGTTCAAAACAAGTTAACCCTCTCCAGGCTCATGTTGCAAATTTGCAACAATAAATCAAGTGATGACTGATTTTAAAATATAAAGGCCACACGAATGAATGAAAGATTTTTCAAATTGGACTGGAGAGGGTTATTATGGTGATAACTACACCTCCTACCCATTCCACCACCCAAACCCTCTATAATGATTGGATATATACACTACAGGCCAAAAGTTTGGAAGCAAGGCCAATACAGGCGAAAAATTTGGAAGCAACTTTGTTGCTGTTCACAATGCCTTTCTTAAGAACCGCTATGAAATCTATGGATTTTGGGATGTATTTACTGCATGATTAGACTTTTCTTTAATTGATATGCATCATTTTCCTCAATTTACCTTTAGTTACCGTATACATTGATGTTACCTGACCATTGCTGAATAAATGTTAACAAAAGAAAGGAGGGGCTTAATTTTTGGGTTGAGAAGATTTGCAAGACTCTCAACTTCAGTGAGAAAGTAAAAAACAAATCACAGTTTGCATTATTCACTCTATGTCATGGTTTACAACCCACCGGATGAAAACGGCATATCAGCAGGCACTAGGACAGGGGTGGGCAATCACAGTCCTGGAGGGCTGGTGTGTATGCAGGTTTTTATTCCTATCAATTACCCTGACTAATTGAGTTAATTGATTGCATGCACAAATATAGATTTTCGCAATGATTCAGTAAAAGGAAAATGTTTTATGAAGGGAGACAAGACTAGTCTTTGTAGTTTCATAATAATTTAAAGAAATGCGCATGAAACGTCATATTTCATAAATGGTTTGGCTAATTGAGATAAAAAACTAATTAAAGACCAGACGTTGGGGTGAAAACCAGGGACAGATACAACCCTCGCTGCCCACCTCTGTTCTAGGACCATGGGCCTTGTAATATGGGCCTGATAATTTGAGTAAAAATGTATTCTGATAAGTGACTCTTTATATAATAATCATGTTTATTTTGTTGCAAGGTATGTCAATGAAACTATGATTTTTTTTTGTACAAATCTTGCTTCCAAACTTTTGGCCTGTAGTGTATATCCAGTTATTTGCCTGGTGCACTTAGCCCATCGCCTGTGAAACTTGTGCCTTCTTATTCGTCTCAATTGTTTTCTTACTTTTTTATTTATACATTTTTTCAAAACAATGTACAAATTTATTCAAAATTGTGAATAGAGATTATATATACATGTATAATATATATATACATATTATATTTATATATAATATACATATATATGTATAACTATATATATGTATAAATATAGTTTCAGAATCTGTTATTTACAACCACCACCCAAGCGATGAGCACTGAAGACCTTGAAGCAATTGAGGCTTACATTTTGTCTGTTTAATCTACTAGAACCGACATTGTATTTACCATTCAATGAATCTGTGACTATGAATGAGTCTGTCTAAACAGACAGTACCTAATGTAATATCTCTACTGTATAAACCAGGAAAGCAATCAAAAAATATCTATGCAAAAAACCTAATTGGGTTGGAGAAGATGCTATAAGGACTTCAGTAGCTCGTCCGGGTGTGTTGATACTGAGAGATCTGTAGGTAGGGTGGGATTTAGATTGATACCAGCTCATACTGGGCTGGTGGGTGATGAATGGGCAGATGAGGCTGCCAGAGCAGCCTTGAAGCAGGTTGGGATGAAGCCATGACGGTGTTTTTGTGTAGAACACAATTTAGGATGAAGATTGCTGCGGCGATAGGAATAAAATTTAACAAAGAGTAGGTCTCAGTAGTATACGAAGTGTACAGTTGACCGAAGTATATGAAGCAATGTGGGCATGTACAGGAGGAAGACAATTGGGCTTCGGGGGTGATGGGTTTGAAGTTTTCTGTACAGGATGAAGGCTTGGGCAGAGTGGGTTGAGATCAGGATAACAGATAAAGAGATAAAATGCCTTATGGGTTTTTCGAGGTGTGTGGATTATCTGAAATTGCAGCACGTGTAATGTTACAGTGTCAGAGATATGCACTTGAAAGGTGAAGCCTGTGTTAGTACTTATGTGATTGCGTTGTTACAGACTTTTATTTTCAGATCATTTTGTGTGTACATTTCAATGAAAGCACAATGCTGTTCAGGTTGTTTTTGACAAGGGCAAATATTAAATGAGAAAAAAAAAATTTTTGTCCATATCACTGATCTGATAATTGTGGAACTGTCCATTCTACTTTACTGAACCTTTATTGAGTCCATTAAGACTGAAGCTGCAAGAGAGGACTGCACCTGATTGCAGGCACCTGGTCAGACTTAGAAAAAGCCTAAAATATGTCAGATTAAAATCAGGCTGGAGGGAGAAATACAGGAGATGAGAGGGTGAGGGGATGCTGCACTGTCTAGCATCCCCTCACCCCCTGTCTACTGCACTGAGCAATAGAGGTTTTGGAGAAGAAGGTAGAAAGATGGCTAGGTTCTGGAGAATTGTGCTATATCTAGTTGAGTTTGGATTGGATTTGTTCTTTTACAATCACTAACTTCAGTCCAGTTTGTGAAATCATACTTTGTTATAAACTTGTGGAGCTCGTGTGCTAACAAATAACTCTGCTTACCCTCCAGTGAGTAACCACAACAAGACCTCTCCCTCATCCTGGAACCCCAAGGAGCGGTCTTGCCAGCTTCAGTCAGGGGAGTGCATTTTAATTGTTTGTTTCTGATGTGTGTGATTTGTCTCTTTGTGATCTCGTTGCCGGACTACTGCGAATTTTGAGGTGGCAGGAAGGGGTGGAATACTATCTCAGTCTGTGGGTGTGCCACGTTTCTTGAGCTTGTGAAGGTGTTATCAGATTGGTTGATTTATGAATTTGATGTGTAGGATTGATGTCTTCATGTATCTATCAGTGAAGGCCGGTGAACTGAAAATTGGCAAAGCACAGAACATCTCTTGACAGTAATGACTGGTCTTGACCTGTATTCTATCATTCATTTAAATTAACATTATGTACACTATAAAAACACTCAACATTATATGGTGTGGCCAGTTTTTCTCAACAACCTAATACAAGAAGGAAAGTGTCATTTATTTGCAAAATTGCAGTTCAATCAATGTTATTCATTTGCAGATATTTGTTAATTTTCAATTCGTTGTAATTAACTCATCATGAATTTAAGATTAGATGCCTCAAGATGTGCTCAAAGCAAACACGGAAGTTAACATAGGAGATTATCTTTTTTTTTGTTGAAGTGAATTAAACAATGTCTGTTCCATTGTTGCAAAATTGTGATGAGAAGGAAGCTGTGTGTTGAACTGCAGATGGCTTATTCTTATCATTCGAAAACTTGTTAATCAAGGACAATGATTGAAAACAGACCGAGTCTTATTAGTTCTCATTTTACCTAAATAATAAGGAGAACTGGCTGTACCTAATAATTACCTAATAATACCTAATAATAATTTTTTTTCGGAGGTCCCGAAATGTCAATTAAAAAAAAAAAGAGATTGAAAACAGGTCAAGACCAATCATTATTCTCAAGTAATGTTCTATACATCACCAATTTTCATTTCACCAATGTTTACTCGTATTGATGCATTTGCACTGCTCTGTGTCTTGAAACACACTGTCTTGAAACATATCTTTATTAATATTTTGAACCTTCAAATATCACATATTACACTTGCCTTCACTTTTTCCCCCATTTATGAACCCCCCCAACCAATCTCCAAAACAGATCCCACAGCACAGCCTTGTTTTACTAGTGGTATTCAGAAGATAAAAATGAAAATAATACACATACATATACACATACATGCATATACACATATATATATATATATATATATATATATATATATATATATATATATATATATATATATATATACATATACATGCACATAAAAGGAGAGAGAAAGAAAGGAAAAGCAAAAATTACAGACAACCAAGGCTCCCTAAATAAATTCAGTCATTATTCTGTGGTTTAGGGAATGTCTTCCCAAAATGTACTAGATATCCTAGGTCCCACATAATCAAAGAATGGAGTCCATATATCATAAAAGGCACCAATTTTACATTTGGCCCAGTATGTCAGGTATTCCATGGGCTGGGGTATTTTAATAACTGAATAAAAATTTGCCTTTTAAGTGCACATGACCGTAGTTTGTTGGCTGATCTGACGTTGGTCTAGTATTTTTTTTTTCCAAGGGCTGGCTGAATTTTAAATTTGTTATATAATCAAATAGACTTTCCAGTAGATGGCAGCAATACACTGAAAAGCAATATCTAAGAAGAAAGGCTAGTTTGAATTTGACGAATGTTCGGTTTTTGAATCCAGTATTCCCTTTGGCTTATGAATTTCTGGTAATAGATTTGTGTATGCTTGGATTTTAAAAAACGGAATGTGAAATGGCAAGGGGAGGAAAGAAAAATGGAGAAGGGAAATGGAAGTGAAGACAACATAAAAAGTATGACAGGTAAAAACAAAAAACTGGGAAACTAACTTCATTTTTTGAGATACCCATGAGATTGAGAAATTTGTTTAAGAGATTTGGGAGGGTAGACGGGTGAGAGTATATTGACGAGGAATTAATCATGGAATTTCAAACTGGGGAGCTGAGAGACGAACCTCTAAAAATAAGAAAATTTAGAAGTACTAGAGTCGTTTGCTTCTTGATGAGAGACAGGATTTCTGTGTGGGGAGTTGTCGGTGGTTTTCACTATGGGGTAAATGATGAGGTTGGGGCACGTCAGTGTGTGAGAAGAAAACTGTAACGTGTGGAAGAACGGGCATGAGAGGGAACAATTTCTCACTGAAGTTGAAATAAAGGTGATGAAATCCAGGAAATACTGGCAGAGAGGGTTTTGGGATCCAATGTTTGGAAAGTGAGTAAGGTTAGAAAAGGGTAAGTTGCTAAAAGGTTAGCAAGGAAGGAGCATTTAGGTTTATTTTGCATTAGTCTTTTTTGAATATATAGATATAGTAAAGGTTTTGATATATAATAAACCCAGTAGGCGGTAATAACACATCATGAGATGAGAACCAAATTAAAATTCAAGAAGTTGTTAGGGACGTGAGCAGGGAGTTAGTCTGGGAAGGCATGAAAATGTATATTCCTTTTGGATTGTTTGGTTATTGATATTTTATGTATTTTTCTTGGAATAAGATTTTGGATTAAGGATGCATGAAATTTCATTGGATTATATGCAGTTGAGAGAAGACATGAAAAGATAAAAACTGAAAATAAAATGAGAAGGAAGAAAATATGTGGTAGCAATGAAGGTGGATGTTAAAGGGTACAAAATCAACCATTTTAGTTGCACATGGAGCAGGCACATTGTTAAAACTGAGGGAGATCAAGGGTTATGATAATAACAGGGACAACACTACTAATTGTGAAGTGCTCTTTAAGGTAACAGAGAGCTCAGGCATTCAAAATAAAAAGATTCAGTGGGATAGAAGTTGTTTGTGTTATAATTAGGGACAAAACCCCATGTGAATTGGAATATCAGTGGGGTTCCATGATCAGTGTGTGCAGAAAGTCATCTGGAGGTGGAGGGAATATGTGGGGTAAGGCTGCTTAAAAGCCATAAAACTGGAGAAGAACGGGAGAGCAATTCAGTGCTATTAGAATTTGATGGATCTGCCACACTGAGTGTTCTTACATTATGTCAGCTGCAGGGTGTGGGCATACAAGAGTTCCACTGTGATGTGTCTGCAGTGTCAGGATTATGGGCATGGGGCAGCAGTTGGTAGGAAAATGATGCACAGAAGTAGAAGGTGTGAGAAATACAAGTGTATTGAAGAGTAATCTGAACTGATTCAAGAATAAGATAGATATTTTCAATGTTTTTTTAAAGCCACATAGGTATGTAATTGTCAAATGATGCACTCGGTAGGTGGCAGTAATACACAAACAATAGAAAAACTATGAAACCTAAGAGAAGAAGAAAACGTAAGGTCAAAGTTTGTACTGTCATGTCGGCTTGCATCAGAAGGAGCATGGTGTTAAATGCTGCTCAATAGCTCTCCTGGAGCAGCCCGTTGTGCGATATTTGACTGAAAATATGGACTTCGAGGGGATCATCCATTGAAATGCAGTTCACGGTTAGGCTAGTATCTACCTAGCTAATCTCATATATGCAAAATTGTTTCTCTCACTGTGGAATTTAGAGATGGCTGGGGCTGTTGAAGATAAAGGTCGAGGACTGAAGTTCGCCGAGCAACAGCTCCTTCGACATGGTTGGGAACAAGGTGACGATTTTAGCTCTTAAGGCTTGTTACAGATTTCTTCGGCTATTTGCGCTGACTCCTTTTACCGTAACGTTTCCCTAGACTGTCAATGACATCATGAATAGCACGTTAATGATTGATATCACTACGTTGTGCTTAGCTATTTTTCAATTGGATTGCTAAGCTAGTGTCCGAACATGGCTTGGTTCATTGGTGTCATGTGCTATGCTGTTCACCAACACATTTGTGGCAAAGGTTCGTCGTTCATGCGTTTTTATTTCGCTGAGTTGTACTTGAATACATTGATTACGTAATCAAAACCAATGATTCTTTTCAGGAAAAGGTCTTGGCAGGGATGAAAATGGTATTTCAGAGGCCATCAAAGTCAAAGTTAAATGTGACAAGGGAGGGGTGAGTCTATTCCTTTTTTTTTAAATAATGAAGCTTTATAATGGCAGTAAATCTATTGGAGTCCCCGGACTTCTGGCACAGTACTTGCATGTGATGTAAAAGAATTGTGACAGCAATGTAAATTTTGTATTTGGTTCTGTACTGCACGTTGGATGTAAAGCCGTTGAGGTGCAGTCTGTTGGGTTCAATTAGCAAGTTTGAGGATTAGGAACTATTTACGACAGGGATGGGCAACTCCAGTCCTGGAGGGACTTTACCCTGACTAATTGAGTTAATTGGCTGCATACACAAATATATATTTTTGTAAAGGTTTGATAGAAGAAAAACGTTTTATGTAGGAAGTCAAGAACAGTCTTTGGTAGTAATTCACGATAATTCAATGAAATGTCAGATTTCATGAATAGTTTGGCTAATTTAGATAATTAATATTTTAAGGCCAGACGTTGGTGTGAAAATCAGGAACAGACATGGCCCTCTTTGCCCTCCCCTGATATATGACAATGCTAGTTGATTATGGAGGTTTTTCCAAATTCAGGTGTAATGTCATGTTGGTTCAGGTGGTAACTGTACTGATGTTTTTTATGCATTTCCTCTTCAGGTTGGTCACAGTGAGGGGGAGCAGTTCACCTTCCACTGGTGGGACCACATTTTCAATAAGGCCTCCTCCAGCCTGGTAGTGGAGACCAGCCAGGTCAGTCTGATTTAGCAAAGAGTGTTAATTGTACAATATTGGTGAAGTTGCTAAATTTGTGACATAGACCCATCGGGACTTTGCTGCTGAGATAGGGCAGCAGTGCATTCTGGGTTATTTGTTTTGGACCACTGATTTGTGAGACAGTGCGCTCATCTTCATACTCCCTGACTTTTGGGCCTTGAGATGTTTTCTCATGTGACGTGTGACAGGATGGTATAAAGGTGAAGAAGGCTGCAGGAGAGGAGGAGGAGGGCAACATATCCAACAAGAGGCCCCGCAAAGCAGTGCTGGCCAAGGCCAAGCTATACGGACGCTTTGTCAAGGTACCAAACCTATGGAGTAACAATTTTGAATTGGGGGGTGTAAATGGACAGCAGTGTTTTTTGAGAAATGGTTCATATTTTGGGACAGAAAGTCAAATGACTTGATATTCATTGAATAGCGGGGTCATTTGATTATTAAATTTGATAATGCAGAGAACCGTTTTTTGTCATCCTTTTCATTTTGTTAGTTGTTCTCTCATGCAATTGAAACTTTCTGATCTAAATCCAAATGCTCATAATTGCTGAGCATTCGATGAGTTGTCCATGAAATTTGTTCTCTTTTCCGCCAGTCAGGTACTCTCTGGTCAGGAGACGATCAAACTGCAAAGAACTCTTCTGCCTCTGAGGACAGCAGTGAGTCGGAGGACGAGGACCGGAGATTAGACCTCTCTTCCACCACCAAGTATGCAGAGTTGATGGTTTTGCTGGTTTTATGGTGGCCTGGTTGTGGCATGCGCTGGCTCATTATGAACATCGTGGCTTAGCTTTGATTCTTGCATTGCTTTCTCGTTATGAATAGGCTCTCCGATGAAGATCTCATGAAAGCATGTGGAGGACGGACTGCACACAAGTAAGATGGCTTCTCAGGATACTTGAATGATGGGTCCTGTGAACAGTTGAAATCTAGTCAATTTCTAAAATTATTATGGGTGGGCATGCTCTACTCAGTCAAATAAAGTGTTAACAAATTGTTGCCGCTCTGTTATTTTGCTCAAGATTTCTTCCTATTGGGGAGTTTTTACCAGCCATAGTTGCATTTGACTTGCTCCTAGGGGTTCAAGCCTTGTCTGGTGTAAAGTGCTTTCAGCCTGTCACAGTTGTGAAAACTGAAAAGACTCAACAAATGTTTTTTTATTTTATTTTTTTTTTTCCTTCACCGTTTTGCTCCTTTGGCTCAGCACAGTACCCTTATTGGCTTACAGGGTGAAATGATAAACATGAGCACATGATTAAAGGACATAAATTGTATAATTTCTGGAAATAAATGCCAAAATTAATTACAATGGCTGCGCATTTACAGAAAGTACTACCTTTTTCTTTCTATTAAAAGGATAGTCCAGCATTATTATGAGATTTATATTATGTTTGTTTACTCTGTCTGAGTGGCTGCAGAAGGGAAGATTGTAGGCTTTGCTCATGAGTGGCAGAATGTACCTTACCACAGCACCAAAAATGAAGTAATTTATGTTTTCCTTTTATATGTTCATGAAGGAATAAAGTAAATAAACAGTATTGGAGTAAAAACTGCATTTGAGGTGAATTGAAATTTATGCTACAATTGATAGATAACCATGTGTCCATCCACTGGATATGTGTGCAGTGATGCTAGAGGAATGAACTTGACGTGACTTGTCATGTAGTGCTGCTGGTTGCAGGGAGAGCACAAGTTGATGGTCATTGATAAGCATTTCGTTGGCCTGCTGATAAAACCTTGTATCTCAAATTTGTTTAGAAATAAAAACTCACATGTGCACTATAGTAGCATAAACATGCATTCTTGGAAGAAAAATGGTCATCCTACCCAAACACAGCTAAACTGCATTCTTACATGCAATATAAAACATTTTTTATGCTCATGTAAAGTTCATAATTTTGAAGATACAAGGTTTTATCAGCAGGCTGATGATGTGTAACAGCCCTCAACTCACTTTCATTGATGCATCATTTAACTTGGCAGAGCTAAAAATGCCCGTCCCTTGATCTGTATAGAGGTATCACTGTTGGCCTATGGTGTGTGGATAATGTGGTGTTTATGCAGTGGTCACACTGGGAAGAAATTGATGCAAGTCTTATCAGATGACTACGGTATCCGAAAAGTGAATTCCCAAAATCAACACTATCCCTTAATTTACCATTGCTGGCCACTGTTCACTTTAATAGCTTGCAGCATTGTAAACTCACAGCATACTCCAATATGAGGAATAATCGATCATTTTCTGTCTACATTCTCTTTCCAAACAGGGGTGCGAGGCATGGCCTAACTATGAGTGCCAAGCTCGCTAGGCTGGAGCAGCAAGAACTGGAGTTTCTGGCAAAGTATGGCAAGAGGAGCGAAACTCCACAGAGCTTCTCCAACTCCAACTCTGCTGGTCCAAAGAATGAAGAGCCCAGGAGCGATGAAGGCAAGAGGAGAAAGAAGAAAAACAAAAAGGCAGAGAATAAAGACAAGGGAATAGTCAGCATGGATTTGCAAACAACCACACATCCTGTACCGGACGAGCCGGCCATTGTTCCCAGAAAAAAGAGGAAAGGCTGTAAGGAGATGTCTGAAACTGCGGTTGAAGGACAGTCGAGCTCTCTTCATATCGCTCAGAAAAGCCGGAAAAAGAAGAAGCGCGCAGTGTGTCAGGAGGGAGAGATCGGTGATTCTCAGTCTGAGGTAAAAGAAGGCCGTGTAACTCAGAACAGTGGAAGTACTGAAAGTGCCTTAATAGAGCAAGGAGAGGAATATGCTGCAATTCCTGAGGCAGCCCACGATGGTGATGTTTCCAGAAAGAAGAAACGCTCTAAAAGCAAAGTGGTGACATCTGTGGAAACGGAAGAGAAGTGCTGCGGTGGTGCAGAATCCCAGGCGGCTGAGACGGCTCACAGAAGGAAGAGAGCGTCTGATGATGCCAACATCCTGCAGCTGGAGCACCAGGAGCAGCAGTCACAGGTGAAGAGGAAGAAGAAGAAGAGTGTGCGCAGCGAACAGGAGAGAGTTTCAGAGGGAGAACTGGAGGAAACTAGGACAGTGAAAAAGAAGAAGAAGAAGAAGAAGAAAAGATCTGGTGAGCCTGAATGTGACTGATGGAAAGGAGGTCAGCAGATGGGAAGGAGAATTATGAACAAACTTCTCATTTCAGTGCAGGCTGTAGCTCTGTCTCTGTAATCGGTTTTCTGGAGTATTTTGCTCCAAGATGGGCTGCTTTGCTCTCCACTGGAACAGAACAAAGGCAGTCAAATCTAATGCGTGTTACAGTAATCCCTCGCATACCTGATACACCCTGTCCGGTGTATCCTCCATAGACTGCAGTGCTGTTAAAATCAAGCACCAAACCCACTACAGAAGTATTATGTTTTAACGAAAGAATTGTGCTGTTGGGTGAGGGGTTCGTTAATGCAAGGAAAAAACAGCGCATTTTATTACTCTCTTGATTGGGCTATATTAACCTATGCATTATACAAGAAAGAGCAGATGATGTCAAGGGTTTAGAGCACAATGGTTACATGTCCATTTTAGAGGTTTTGAGAAAAATTGATTTTTAGGTTTGCTAATGTTCTATTAAATCAGGTTTATCATTTACATCATTTTTATGTCAGTCACTCTTTTACTGCATGGTTCAGAAGTACACTGAACACTAAGTTTTCATGAGTGTAGTACTGCGACATCATGGCTGAAATTACCAAAATGGACACACCTGTACTCAAACAGTACTAATGCTTGAGGTGACATAACGCAATGGTAATAGATTGGAGTTAAGTTTGTTTGTAATGGAAGACAAATGATTCTGTAATACTATTAATATTTATTCATCAAAACAACCATGTGTAATTCATATTAACAGATTTTGTTTGACATACTACAAAATAAAAATGTGAATAATATTTAAAACTGAGGCGCATAGACATCTAGTTATTGTGTGACGGAAGGTAAAAATGTCAAAATCACAAAATTTGGACAAATCACCATTGTGCTCCAAACCCTTGATGTGAAATTGTTAGAAATGTATTTGGCCAAACTCTTGGATCAAGCTAATTGGATTGCATATGCACAGGGCCAGAACATTTCATTTGGTGCCAAGATGGTTGATCGTGGAGCTCTGTTGATATTTTTACTGCCTCAACAAATGTACCCATGCTGTATACTGCACTGCCTAGCCAAAAAAAATGTCGCACACTCAAATATTTAGTTGGAACCCCTGTAGCTTTGATTACAATGCATATTCGTCTTGTCATTGTTTTGACAACTATATGCAATGCCAGAACATTTCTTTTCGATCTGAAATGCCATGATTTTTGTCCAAGATCTTGTCTTCTCCACATAATGGTTGAACCACTCGGTGGTCTGGAGTACATCCTAATAACTTTTATTATGTTAAAGGTCAGGACAGTGGTGGAAAATTTGTTTGTGAAAATGATTCCTCCTGCTTGGTTTTGTCATTCATGGTTTTCTTTGCTAAATACAGGCCAATAACTTGCCCGTTCTGAAATACCGTAACATCGTTTCCCCCTTCAGGGAATGTGTTTTCCGACATAATTTTGTAAGAAATGAATAGCGATGCACTTCATCAGTCAGGGTTAAAATGATTATTGCCATCTGAAACATATTAATAACTGCAACAATGATCCAATTTTACAATTTGTTCATTAACTTCCAAACGGTGACTTTTTTTTTTTGGCCGGGCAGTGTATGTGAAGCTAAGTGTTTAACAATGACTTTCACTGATTACAGTTATAGCCTTACCTTTGATATATTAGAGGATTCTGACTTTTTCAGAAGTTCCATTTTGATCTCCCATATCTCTGGTCTGAACAGTAGTGGATATGGTGTGTCCGACATTACTTCAGTATGTTGTGTCTGGTGAGATCTTTGCCTCATGAATTCCTGTTGAATGTTTTGCTCATTCTTTTAAGTTGACGACTCCCCTCAGTGGATAGAGTTAATGGGTGCATTGGCCAGGATGATGTATTTATGCTCCCTAAAGAAGAAATGAAGTATCAGGATGTCAATGAAATATGATTAGGTTTTAATGAACTTTGCCTTTACGATGTGATCCTTTTTGAAGCCAATTAAATGGATTTTAATTAGATCCCTGGAATTGGTTTATTTTTTGGAATGAATCGTCTTGTATTTTGACAATGAATCATTGAATCACTCTGGTTCATAAATACTTGGCTGTTGATTAAGTCCTTGTCATATTTGCAGTCTAGCGGAGCATATTGGTGCTGAAATATTTCTAGAATGTGGATTTCAGCTTCTATTTATGGGTATTTACAACCAAATCGAGTGAAAGGGTTCAGAATTTTGTGCCCCAGTGTTAAGAGACCAAAAGTAATTGGATTGTTGGCCGCAGGGCTGGCCCACAGCCACGTGTATTTTGTGATGCCTGCCCCACACGAGGGGTGGGCGGCGTACGGTTTCCTGGTTGTCTGTCTGTCACAAAACTCTTGTTTGAGCCATATCTACTGCAGAAGCGGAAGAATTTTGACAAATCACACTTGGCAACTCTCCACAGAGGGTAACTGAACTGATTAGGTTTGGGAAGTCATTGGGTCAAAAGTCAAGGCCATATAAGGTCAGCTGTATGCGGAGAACCAAAAATGAACGTTTGAGGGGTGTGAAGCTGTGGCTGACAGAGGCATAGCAGTCAGTGCTTTGCGTGGACCTCTGTGTTCCATTTCATTTTGCCCCAGCTTACAATACAGGGGATATAATCGGCAGTGCAGCCATTTTGTTTCTGGAGAGAACTCAAATACTGTTCAATACTTTTTTGCAAAACCTGTGCATATTAATCAGGTCCTAGACTGTTGCCCTGGGGTATTTTGGGACTTCTGAGATTAGATTGCAAGGACCAAGGGGATGTGTCATCATCTGTAGACTTTCGTTCATTTGTAAGTAAGAAGATTTGGGGGCGGTTTCACAGACATGGCTTAAGCGTAGTCTTGGACTAAGCAGAGTTTTGTGTAGATATTTTCTGTTGAAAATTGAATTTAGTCTAGGATTAAGCTTAATCTGTGTCTGTGAAACTGGCCCAAAAGCTCTAGAATTGATTTAAAGTGTGACATTTGCTATTGCTGTCAGCTCTCAACATAAGGTCCTAACAGCTGGCAGTGAAGCAAGTCATCATTGGTCTGAAAAATCAAGACTTGTAGAAATGGCAATTCATACATTTTGAAAAAAGTTGCTGGTGAGCTTGGGAACACTCTGAATTAAGTGGCACAATAAGTACTAATACTTATGGACCAAACTATTTCATGAAGCAAGTTTATTACTCTCACCAGCTACAGATTTTCTTGAACAGCTAATAGGCACATTAGTGCGAAATTAGGGTTGCAATAAAAACCTGGATGTTGTATTTAATGAAGATTCCCACTGACCAGATAAGACCAACATTTTGTACTGTAGAATTCGCCAAGCTCTTGAAATTACTGCAGGACCATGTTATGCTCTTAATTTACACTGAACAAAAATATAAACGCCACATCTCAAATTTTTGAGTTTTTATTCACATTAGGGTTATGCAGTATATGAAGCAAATCAAAATTCATTTTTGTTAATGACTAATCAGATCACAGATCACTGTCCATTACATCTTGAGAATGGTATCTGCAAAGGAGTGACAATCCTTTGAACACATTGGGGGTCAGGTTGAAGAAATTGAATGTTCAATATCTTGTGTGTCCACTGTCCACCATTTGCGTTTCTCAGAGCAACACATCTCCTTCGCATGGAGTTGATCAGGTTGTCTATCGTGGCCTGTGGAATGTTAGTCCATTCTTCCCGGAGGGCCACACGGAGCTGGCGCACATTATCCGGAACTGGAACACTGTTTCGGACACGTCGATCCAGAACATCCCAAAGATGCTTTATGGGCGACATGTCCGGCGAATACCCAGGCCAGTCCAGAACTGAAATGTGTTCTGCTTCAAGGAACTGCATGCAGACCGCTCTGGTGGACATCTCTGCATCCACCATGCCAATGGCACATTCCCGCATGACCTGAGATATCTGAGGCATGATGACTTTTGACAAAATTTGACATTTAGGGGTGGCCTTATACTTGTATAAGTATCAGGAGTGTCTGGGCACTGCTCATTCTGTCTGATCACCGTCTGGAAATGCCACACCCATGTACTGAGTGAAATCACTGCATCACTGAGCAAATGCTTACTGGCAGAGAGATGGATTAAAAAATGGTACACAAATCGAGCAGTATCCCTATTGTACAAGTAACAGTCAGCATATGCTCACTTAGAGTTGTTCATGTGGCATCAATATTTCATATGGGGCATTTATATTTTTGTTCCATGTAGTTATGCTATTATGGGTTTACAGCATGATTGACTCATAATTGCCGGAAGCTAAGTCTGCATGAGCTGGTGAAAACCTTATCATGACCAGCATTTCTTTTATTATATCCCCAAAGTAGAGTTTTTTGGAATATGATGGATTCACCCTGGATGTTGCCATTGCTGCAGGTCCTTCAGGATATTGTGATCGCTAGAACGTTTTTTTTTATGGGAATGGCATGAAACAACTTCTGCTCACTCCTTGAGCACAGTGGACAGACCCTGTCATTTTTCGCGTGGCCCTAAGTTTTTTCCTTTAGCACCACTATCAGGTCAAACTTTAAATGTATAAATGCAGTGACTCATACACTTCTGATGGGGATCATGTCTCTCCTTGTGAATGTTTTGGTTTACGGGAAGGATGTTGGTGACCCTATGACATTCCCTGTAGCCCCACCACCTTGTCAAACTTCATTTTTAGCTCGCCGGGACGAGTAACGTCCGGAGAGCTATTGTCGTGCGTCTGTCCGCGTCCGCGTCCGTGTCCGTGTGCGTCCGCGTGCAGAAAAACTTTAACCTTGCCCCGGCGAGCTTTGTTGTCTTTCTGACAACTCTTGTTAAAAATTGCAGTAACTTGAACAGTTTCAGTGGGAATCCTGTCAAATCTGCTGTCAACATTTCTTCTGCATAGAGGAGGAACCCCATTGATTTTTATGGCTCTTTCACTTTAGTGCCAGCACTAGGTGAAACTACATTTCAAAATGCGGTAAGTCAAACTTCTGACGGTAATCAGATCAACTTTCTGTCCTGGTGCAGAAAAGAGCAGACTTATTGTTCTGGTAACACTGTGACCATTACTGTACCACCATCTTTAGGCCAAACCAACTTTTCAAAAAATGAAACAAGTGAAAGAGTTCTTATTGGAATCAGGTAAAATTCGCTCTCAACATTCTTAGAGCCTAATGTTGATTTTCTTGACCCTATATTTTTTCCTCTGGCTACACCACTTAGTCAAACTGAATTTTTTTGGGAAAAATGTTATGTTTTGAGGCTATTCCCAGCTGTAGTCCTCTGGCAGCATTTGTCTAGTTTTAATTTTAATTGTATTTGCATTGTGTTCTAAATGCATATTGCATATCACCAATTATGCAGAATCTGCACTCTTTTCACAAATTTATGAAATATCCAGAAAGAAATGAGCCTGTCCCAAGTTTTAGAATAGGATATTTGCAGACAAGTATGCAACTTTGAAAACTGATCTATGTGAGTTGCCTGGTTTTCGTAATCCTGATTATAGACTACTGCATATTCCGGTGGATGTGATTATCCCACCAGATTGAGTTCAAAGCATCTCCCAAAGTAGTCATTAGAGGGCGCTGTGGAGTAGGCCATACTGTAATTAGAGGAAGTACCAGTTTCTCAGGTTCAGAGTTAAAATGTTGATAAAGCGGATGGAGCTGGCTGCACTGCATTGCCTTTTTATTGTGCTCCTCATACGTGACTGCATGAAAGCGAGTCCTTAGTTTCTGTTCTACATCAGGTCTAAAAATGCCATAAAATAATATTAAATTGCAATTACTTGTAATTTAATTGACACCGGTAGTCGGGTGTTGATAAATATTAATGAATGTATCTTACAATATGCCTGTATATAACTTAAGGTAAACAAAATAAAGCATTTTTTAAATTTGCAACCTTCCATTGAAATTCTCAGAGTGAATTTTATTCAAAAATCTCATAATTTATATATTTACAATTTCTGAACTATTTTGAATATTTAAAATGTTTGGAAAATAAATATAATGGCATTGTTCCCATTGTATACCAACTTGCATTGTTAGATTGCCACATATCTGAACGATGCTGGTTGAACAAAGGCATATTTCACATGAGAATTTTGATTATTTTATTGGTTGACTTTTTAAGGTCAGTGAACAAGCAATAAAAGATCTCTGAGTTTCTTTGAGTCTCTCCATACATCCCAGGGCTGATAGAGTTAACAGCAAATTCACAATGCTGGCCACTCCTCCCTAAGCCCCTCCCACCCTCCCCCCTTTCTGAATCACAGTATGAAAGGGGTGTTTCTCATAAGCATCTGCATTCTAAGGGGCATTGAGCCTTTGACCAGCAGTGCAGCTGACACCCCACACACCAGAGAGAAAGAGAGAGGAGGAGAGTGACGTCCCGCTAACATGGAGGTCTCAGGCGTGCGGCAGTTCAGGGGCCACCTCGGGTCAGAGAAGCACCAGATGCTGGAGCTGAACAAACGGCTGGAGACGTACCTGAGCCGGGTGAAGCTCTTAGAGGAGGAAAATGAGCTTCTCAAGGACGAGATCCAGGCACTGCAGGGAAGCAGGAAGCCCCCGTCCTGGAAGGGAGAGCTGGAGGACCAGCTGAGGAGAGCCAGGGAGGAGCTGGAGGCAGCCTGGAACCAGAGGGACAGGGTGGAGCTGGAAGTGGGGAACCTCAGAGAAGATCTACAGGCAATGCAGCTCCAGAGGCAGAGGGAGGCTGTCGGTCAGGCGGAGGCCAAGAAGAGGCTGGGTGAGAGCAAAAGGGAGCTGGAGGAGGAGACGCGGGCCCAGATATGGCTGCGGGAGAAAGTGGCACAGCTGGAAAAGGAGATGCAGCTCCAGCTGGAGATCCACCAGGAGGAGGTGTCACATCTGCAGGCCAACCTGAGCCACGCCAGGCCTGTCCTCATCTCCCCTCCACACTCCGAGGTCCCGGGCCTTCAGGACCTGAGCCTGCAGTTCTCACAGAGTGTGACCCGGGCGTGGCAGGAGGCCGCGACTACGTACCAGGACCAGGTGAAGCGACTGGAGGACTCTCTGTCCAGGGCCAAGGACCACATGGCACAGGTGACCCAGGAAAGGAGGGAGGGCAACTTGATGATGCAACACCTGGCAAAGGAGGTGGATGGAGCCCAAATGAAGAAGAAGCTCCTGGAGGAGAGAATCTGCCAGCAGAGGAGGAGGGATGTGAAGGAGCTGGAGAGTCTCCAGGTGAGAGATGATGCCGGCCTCGGCACAGGGAGATTCAGTAATTATGTACTGCCAGTCTTTCCAATAATTGCACTAATATCTGTATTTCAGGAACAGGGATAAATTATGTTGTGTAGCAAAGTAGAACAGAATTACACATGCTGATCCATCAGCTGACGTTCTGTTTGCCTACTCTCCACTAGAAAAAGCGCTGGTTTTACACCCTGCACATTATGCTCAAAACATTCTAGCGCAATGCTGGAATAGTCCTACACATCAGAAAGGATTATAGGACTCTCGATCACAATATTTTCTGGAGTAGACATGACGAAGAATGGCACTGTCTGTTTTCAATGTCGAAGTGAAAGCCATCATCAATTTGTAGGTCAGTAGTACTGGCCGATTCTACTTTGTAAACTCAGCTAGTTGGTAATACTCGCTGATTCTGCTTTGTAAAAATGTACATTTATGCAGTAAAATGTACATTTTTTCATGGAAAGTTGCTATGCTTAATTATAATGCTTCATCTAATTGCTAATAAAATGGATGACAACACATTTTAATACAATTGGTCATCCTCAGTTAAAATTATGGTGTCCATCCCTTCAAAAGTGTGAGCCCATTATATTGATTTATATTAACATGGCTCCCAGGCATATATTAGCGCGGGAATCCACTCTGCAAGGCTCCACACAAGCATTATTGGTCAATTTTAAATTTAGACATGTCAAAATCATACTTATGATATTTTTTGGCGTTTATAGAATTTATTTTGGATCACTTTTGTTCCAAACTTTTGTTCAAACTTAATTTTGTCTTTTTGCGACAAATCTTGATTATTTTCAAGCAAGGTCAGCTGTTGGAGAAGGGGAAGTTGAAGCCTTCTGTGTTGAGCACAATGCAGGCTCAATGTCTCTGTCCCCTCGTTTCGTATCCGTCAGGCTTGTTCATTGTGTACCGTCTCAATGTCCGGCCAACAGTTGGAAGAGCATTGTGCAAGCAACTCCACGTTTCTTTGGTGCAAGCTTGTGAATTGTGAGAAGGGAAACTCATTTTAAATGCAAATTATTCTCTTCTTTTTAATTTTGGAATACAAGGGTGACCCGGGTGAGAGGGACTACAGACATATTGGATCAGGTGCTGCCTGACAGTTTCAGGCTAATTGCTTCCAGGTCACTGAAGTAAATGAGTTTCAAAAGGTCAACACATCAGATTGCGGCTCAATGTGATTGAGAGCAGCAATTTTAGCTGTTTCAAGCCCCATGGTGTTTGGCTGTTTGCACTTACCAAAATGGTTTTGGCCTTTGATGCTGTCAAAATAATTCATTGCAAAGTTCATATCTTGTATCAGTGTTTTTTAAACTGTTCTTTATTATCTTATTTTGTCATCTTGCCTTACTGTTGCTCAGGCTCACATGGAAGCCTTAGAGGGGGAGAAGGCGCACATGAGGGAGCAGATTTCTGACATCATGGACGACAGACACAACCTGCTGCAGCTGAAGATGTCTCTTGGGCTAGAGGTGGCAACATACAGGTACAAGTCATGGACATCTCTCGGTTCAGATCTATGCCTAGTCTTTAGGATTAAGACCTTCTCTATGACCACAGTTTTCATCAATCAGGGGCCCACAGACTACTGAGACTCCCCCGTGAGGACATATCTATGGCCTGAACCATCATTTCAGGAGAGAATGGAATGCTAACTTCATGACATACAGCTCAGTGGCCTCTTTGTCATGTTCATTATTCAGCATCACCTGCCAGTCAACATCAAACTTCATACCATTTTTATTGAAGTAAATACTCCATAAAACTGACATATTCAGATCTGGATCAAACATGTCATTGTTTATAGTCATTTTTACTGGGCAACGTTAGCTTTTTTTGCTACATATTTTCTCTCTGGGTAGGGCACACACACGAATGAAGTTGTCATGAACTTGTGGATTTGCTGCTTGGGAAAGTGTAGGTTTCTAAAGAGAGGGTCAGTGGACAGATTGGGGCCGTTTCTTTCATGCGCAGAGAAACTGTGGAGCCCGTCATTGAAAAGGGATCTTTTCTCTCCTCCCCCAGTATTGAGCCTGATCCATCTGCTGTGGATGAAAAGCTGGAGTAGTGCTCAGGGAGGGTGTGTGAGCCGAGGAGAGGCAGCAGACAGGATAAATGGAATCTCAATGATTTTCTTATAGATCAGTTTCATCCTGGAGGCATGCAGTTTTGAACAGTAGTTTCAACCTAATACCGCTGAGTCTGTTAATGTAAGCAAAATGGCAAGTACAGCATGAAAGTGAAATAAAGTTGCATTCAAGGTTTTGATTGAATTTGATTTTGCAAGAGCATGCAGGGGTTTTAATAGAAGTCTGGCCAGGTATTTTTGGCTCCATCTTTAAACAAAAAAAAAAAAAAAAAAAATGAGCGAATGGCTGCATGTTATAAATAACTCAGTTATAAACCTACAGGTTTAAGTAAAAACTTTGGGAGCAAATATACCCTTTCATTTCAATTCACTGATTCTCATCTTTCCCTGTTTTCCATCAAGTGATTGCATTCTTTTGTGACAACTTTTGAAATTATTGCCACTGGTTTACTACCCTGGTTTACTACTTTGCAAAGACACCTCTGGCAAGATTACAGCTGTAAATCTTTTCATCTAATTGGTGATCATTTCAGAGAGCCCGTTTTGAGGGGTATTTGATCATTCCTCCGAGCAGATATTGGTATCATTGGGTTAGCTCTCCTGGACTGGCCTGATTGGGAAATGGAGCTGGTGTTGGAGCAGGGGTATCGGCGCTGCTCTGGCTGTTGGGAAACTGCGTTCTCTGTCTGGCTGTGTGTCGGTATGCCTCTGAGGCCCTCTGAGTCAGAGGCCTCATATCACTGCCGTTGCTCGCAAGATAAAGGGAATGACATCAGTATTCTGCAGATGGCCAGACAATGAGAAAGTTGTCACTGTATTACCATAACAATTGGCTGTGCCAGCTGCTTCTGTTCAACAAAGGGCACCAGCTACCTTCCTATCCAATAAAACACCATGACCAAACAATCTTGATGGAACAAATGGACTCGTAAATTAAATATTGTCAAGTAATGATGTATGTTTTTTCATACTCTTATACTTTTACCTCTCAAGAAAAAAAATCACTGTAAGTCTTACGATGCTAAAAAGATTAGATCCCCAAAGTATACATATAAATCTGATATCTGATGTTTACCTGCGCATATCAGTCAAAATTAGCACTTCAGTTGTTTGTGTCAAGCAACCAAAAGCTTTTATTATCTATTAACAGTTTTAGTAGTGGCCAGTATTGCAATCTGAGGCTGAAAAAAGATTAATTATTTGGTTTATAAGTCCATTAAAATCAAGAGTAATTCATGAAAGCATGTCTCTCTGACCATTTATTTTTTTCAGAGCACTGTTGGACAATGAGAGCCTGAGAGTCGACAAGCCTTCCATTAACAGCCCCTGGGGGTCATTTGCAGATGGTATGTCTACCAGGAGCATATATTCTGGATATTATACATCAGTGTAATGGAGGGATGTAGAACCATTTTTTTTACTTATTTATGAAAGAAAATCAATACTTAAAGCATAAATAAAAAATACCTTTTGCTCGAATGTCCATATCCCTATAAGTAGAAAATAATACCTTGAAATTGACATTAGCCCTTTTCTTTGCAGAAGCTTTGTATAGACAAATTCTGGAAGAGGAGTACATGAATGTGTGCTCTCCAAAAGATCCCATATTGTGCATATGCACATCCTTCCTGCAGTAATGGATCTTGTGATTCTAACCTGATTGTGCTTTATGTTTGGTAATGCAAGCTGCTCACAGTGGTCCCTAAAGGTCATTCAATCACATGACCTTCCTGTAATTTAAACCAAACTGAAGGAAGAGACGATCAATATCTCCCCATTAAAACATATCCTGTGCAATCCCAGTGGCTAGGATTTGGATTGTGCTAGCCTAGTCTCTTCTAAAGCAGGATGATTTCATACGTTTAGTCTAGAAAATTGAAAAAATAATAATGATAATGATAAATTTCTCATTGTTTTACCCTGACTCACTTTGTTTCAGGAAGCAATTAATAGTCTAATTAATCTTTTGATTAAATAATTAATTGGGATATTGCATATATTTTCTAGACAATATGGAGTCAAGGAAATGGCTCTGTACGTAAGCTTAAATGCGGTAAAGTATGTGTCCAGGGGTTTATTTGTTTTTGTGTGCAAATTTTGAATGAAAATAAGTGAAATTATGCTAATTAAAGGATAAAAAATGATAAATAATTGTCATTGCCAGTGCCTGTACCCATGACTGTTATGCACAAAATTTCCTTTCAAGCACATTTTTCTCTTGTCATCTGCAGATGGAGGATCCAGCCTTCGAGGCGTTAAACTAAGACCCTCGGCTGTGCCTAATAGTAGCCACATCACCACCCCGGTATCCATCAAGCTTGGAAAAAGGACCCCAGCCACAGAATTGACCATGACAACTACACCTGTCCAATTCTCAAAACAAAATTCCTCAAAGCAAGAGCCAAAGGGTGCTAAATTTTCAGAACTAGAAGGTGGTTGGAGTGTGGAAACCTCCCAGCCTGCAGTTTGGTCGACCCCTAACTCGAAAGATAAATTGAAAGAAAATGGTCTAGTTTACAACTTCAGGGACAAGGATGTCCTGGAAGAGATCACACAGGTTCCAGCTGTCTATAGCAGCAACTCATCTACACAATCACAAGAACCGTCAGGCTCAGATATCAGCATGAAGGAAAAGGATGCGCATTCTCTCACTGCAGAGTCTGAAATACACCCTGGTTTGAATGATGCAGTGACCAATGTGGAACAAAGTCCTACTGATTACCACTCAACAGTTTTCAGCACTGATATTCCTTTGGATGATGCAGTGACTAATGTGGAACAACGTCCTACTGATTACCACTCAACAGTTTTCAGCGCTGATATTCCTTTGGATGATGCAGTGACTAATGTGGAACAAAGTCCTACTGATTACCACTCAACAGTTTTCAGCGCTGATATTCCTTTGGATGATGCAGTGACTAATGTGGAACAACGTCCTACTGATTACCACTCAACAGTTTTCAGCGCTGATATTCCTTTGGATGATGCAGTGACTAATGTGGAACAACGTCCTGCTGATTACCACTCAACGGTTTTCAGCACTGATATTCCTTTGGATGATGCAGTGACTAATGTGGAACAACGTCCTACTGATTACCACTCAACGGTTTTCAGTGCTGATATTCCTTTGGATGATGCAGTGACTAATGTGGAACAACGTCCTGCTGATTACCACTCAACGGTTTTCAGTGCTGATATTCCTTCGGATGATGCTGTGACTAATGTGGAACAACGTCCTGCTGATTACCACTCAACGGTTTTCAGTGCTGATATTCCTTCGGATGATGCAGTGACTAATGTGGAACAACGTCCTGCTGATTACCACTCAACAGTTTTCAGTGCTGATATTCCTTCGGATGATGCAGTGACTAATGTGGAACAAAGTACTGCTGATTACCACTCAACAGTTTTCAGTGCTGATATTCCTTCGGATGATGCAGTGACTAATGTGGAACAACGTCCTGCTGATTACCACTCAACGGTTTTCAGTGCTGATATTCCTTCGGATGATGCAGTGACTAATGTGGAACAACGTCCTGCTGATTACCACTCAACAGTTTTCAGTGCTGATATTCCTTCGGATGATGCAGTGACTAATGTGGAACAAAGTACTGCTGATTACCACTCAACAGTTTTCAGCGCTGATATTCCTTCGGATGATGCAGTGACTAATGTGGAACAAAGTCCTACTCATTACCACACAACAGTTTTCAGTGCTGATATTCCGTTGGATGATGCTGTGACTAATGTGGAACAACGTCCTGCTGATTACCACTCAACAGTTTTCAGCACTGATATTCCTTTGCAATTCCATCCTGAAACACGAGCATCTGTTAGCCCCAGTTTCACACAAAATCTCTCAGAGGCAGGACCACATCAAGCTTTGGAGAATTGCGAAGATGTGGGAGCGAAAGGGTCGATAGAAATGGCTATTGAACCTGCACATGCACCTTCACTTGCTTGGGGAGAAAAGGAAGAAGTTAAAAAGGAGATTGAATTGGAACATGATCCTGAATTTGAAGTGGAATCAGGATCTTATATTAAAGACCTAGATTTTGCCTTGAATTCAAGAAAGGATGACAAAATCTTCAGTGGTTTTAATCAATGTGAGCAAGATGAAGCAAAGCTTGACTCAGTGGAGTTGAAAGCTGCCGTACTGTCAGAAAAGATTCTGAGTGATGAGGGGAAAGTGACCGAGGGTCCGGGCGATGAAAATGAGAATAATCATAAAAGTGATGGAGATGATATGCCTGTTAGATTTGAGCCCGAAGAGGAAGGGGAAGATGAGGTGGTGCCAGAGAAGGAAAGAGTGGATTCATGGAATGGAGACAAAGTATGTGAGACAGAAGCTGACGGCACATTCAAATATAAGGAATTGAACCATGATGATGAATTGGAACAGAGAGAAACGAAAGTGGCAATGGATGAAGCGATTAATGAAATGACAGAATACAGTGCAATGGAAGTAAATGAAAAAGAATGTAACACTGAAATTGCTGCTGTCTCTGCTGATGTTGACCTTCTCACACAAGCAGGTGGAAATCTTGGGGACGTTGGACAGGAGCCCACAACCTCCGATGCAGAGCGGCAGGACTTCTCTGAAGAAGATGGAGACCATTCACAAAATGGCTCCCATTCATGGAGGACTGAGGGTGGAGACCTAGAGAGCAACGGTAGCTACTCGCTTGAAAACACTCTTGCCGACACACGGCCATTGATCCGCTACAAGAGTGATGAGGCTGACATGAGCACCCATGCCTCGCTGTTGGGGGACAGTGACTTAAGTGAGGATGAAATTGCTGATGACAAATGCTGTTGGGGAGAGGAAAAAAGAAGGGTCATTACATCTAAAAGTGTAGAGTTCATGGAAGACCTGGATGAAGAGCCTGAGAGGGAAGCTGAGAAGGAGGCTGGAGAACATCCACAGGAAGAGGATATTGATGCTGCTGTCCATCCAAGGGATGAAATTATCTCCTCAAATGAAGTTGATGAAGTTGACAGAGTGGTGGAAGTGGGGGCTGTATCACTGCAGGTTGTAACCCCTCATATGGCCCTACCTGCAGGGGCCATGATGGATCAAATAGAAAACAGCAGTACAGAGGGGGACGATGGGCATAAGTATCTAGCACAGGAGACTGATTCACTGTCACTCCCTTCTGAAGGTGCCTTTAAAAGTGAGGTTTTAGACAATGAGGCTGCAGTGGGTCATCAAACTGACCTCCCTCACCACGAACAAGAGGACATAGAGCCCCTGCAGCCAGTAGGTGCAGCTAATGTCTGTAGGGACGTGAGCACTCACAGTCATTCAGACACGGAGGAGGAAGTCCAAGGATCACATGCTGAGAAGTTAACTACAATGTTGCCATCTCTTTCAAGCGTATTACAGGATTCAAGCGAACAACTGTCCTTTTCTGAGACAGAAGCCGCACCACCAACACCAAGCACTAATGTAGATGAGAACGGAGGAGGTGGAGGAGCAGATTCAGAGAAAGGAGAGGTTCTTCCTGATAAGACAGAAGAACTGTCTATGCTTACTAACTTGGATTTTGCCGATGAGCTGTCCCTGCACAGTGAGCTCAGTAGCACTGTTGGAAGTGTGATTAATACTGCCAACTCTGACTTGGATGAATACAGTTCTGGAGATGACTCGCCCAATGCCAGTCAAACGTTACAATCCATCAAACAGGAAGACAATTCTTTCAAGGAATCGGACACCAGAATTAATAGAAGAAACCTTTCTGAAGGCTTTGGTGAGTCAGAGGGGCATTCTTTAGAATTATCTGACCTTCATCCTCTGGATGTCACGAATGAAGTTCCTGACCACAGAATTGAAAGTGATGCAGCCCCACAGGATCAAGGGGACATTGTTGAGAGCCCTAGTGCAAAGCATTGTGGATATGAATCATTTGCTGAAAGTAGTGAAAAGATAGTTGAATGTTCGCAGAACTTTTTTGACGACAAGAATAAAATTGGATTAGATTATGTTGCAGAGGAAAAATTGAAGGCTGCGAGCCAGTACTCGGGAGATTCACCTAACGTTGTCCAGGATGAGGAGGATGGTATTTTCAAGGTTACTGAAACTGAGGCACTACTTCAAACAAATGGGAAATGTCATGATCATCATAACTTACTAAGCATCACTTTACATGAGGATATCTGGAGCTCAACCAAGAGGATAGAGGCAACATGTGATCCCCAAGAAGGTCTTGGGTTTGGGATTTCTTGGGAAGACACACAGAACCTCTTGGGGTCAAGTGAACACACGGAAGAAGATATGGTGACGTCTCAGGCCCCATCATATGCTGCCCAAAGACAGATCTCTCTACCGGTAAAGCTGCTCTCCGGAGTGAAAATGGAGGAGAGTGGAAGCCATTCAGAAGGTTCTCTTGAAGAAGGGTATTCCTGGTCTTCTGGGGAAGAGTAAAAAACACTTATAGAAGAGTTAATTTGAGAAACATACAAGGAATTACTTGACTGCTGAATGGAATGTGTGTTCTAATATATCTGAATTAATGATGCCATATCTTCTGACAAACCGGTCCCAAAATGCAAATTATGTTCCATTTATGAAGTCAACAAAAAGAACCTTTACCATAAGGTAACTGCTACTTTACATCACATAAATGATGCTAAAGTAGGCTATGCAGAGGACTATTTGTATTAGTCCAGAATACCAATGCTGTGAATTTATCTCATCGTAATGTGCCAGTGAAAAAAGCCTTAATATAGCATATATGTCAACAACTACCTTTTCAAACTGGCCAGCATAAAGGAGATGAACATATGGAGCCATTGATGCAAGAGGGCTTTCTACAATCAAGTCTGGACCAGCATGTATTTTGGTAAATTTGAATGATGAGCTGGAAAAACCTGTTAACCTTAGAGGAAATTCAGAAGGTCAAACCTTGATTACTGTGCTTGATCTTGTACTGATCAGTTCGGATGAGCATGGAGGAGCAGTGTTCTCCCCGGCATCTGTCCGTCTCTGTTTCAGGCAGCTGCATTCATCGGCTCCTCAGTCACGCTTGTGACAATTTTCAAAACCTGAACACCATTTACACTGGACTTACTACTATCTTTTGCCTGACCAGGTATAGTCCTTAACTCAACATTGGCAGCAGAGTCCTGAGGCTTGTTTACCAAAATTTTGTGCTCGGGAGATTTTCAGGTCGATACGATACCGAGACAGTTTACAATGAATTTTAGGTTATACATTTAAGAGTGAGTTTTGAAATTACAAGCATATAGTTGTATCTCAACTGCACTGAACAACATGCACACTGGACAGACTAAACTCTCAAATGCCTCAGATCTTTCAGAAAAAAATGTCTGAGACCCTTCAAAAATTAGGACTGCCTTCTTCAGTGTCGGCAGTGTCTGTTTTAAACATTGAGCGAAAAATACATAACTCTATCATGGGGTCTCGTGGTAATGGTTCCTCCTTTTCTAACTCTTTTGTTAGACTTCAGAACGACTTGTTTGTATTTGGCACTTCTAAAATAAATTGCATTTCTTGATAATTTTTGTTGTTGTTTTGGTTTGATTGGCCTTTCTGTGGACACACAAACTGAGAAAGCTAAGCTTGTGGTTCCATGAAAATAAACTATTTCGCAAGCAATTTTTGATGTGTATCAGTTCTAAATTTTTGTGGATTTTTAACTGTGACCAGTATCCAATGGGGATCAACATGGATTATCAGCATCTAAAATTCATGCTGGGTGCATACTGAGGTGCAGAAACAATGAAGTATTGGTGTTGGAGTTAGTCCTTTTAACAAATTAATTTGGTTACTTTTTCTGGGCGAAAAAGAAAAAAGCATACTCTCCTATTCTGTGTCATCCACAGAAATGTGAGTTCAAAACGAATCATTTTCGTACTCTTACAAAAGTGCAGTTTTCAAACGCAGTTGAAAGAAAATTCAGTCTTCATTTATACTTTTCAAAAATCTATAGAAATTTTTTTTTTTTCTATGAGTCACAGAGTCTGTATCGAGACCAAGGATCTTTGCTTGGTTGTGCCTCAGTGCAGGTTCACTGGCTGGACAGACGTATGTCCTCGAAAGGAAACAGGTTTGGGAGAGTGGCAACCAGAAGTGAATTGAACAGCCAGGCAGCCATGAACAGTGCATGACCTCATCTCCTCCTCTCTATAATATCCTCAGCCTTCTTCCCCTTCAACCATTCATTTGTTAATTTTCAGAACAATGGGTGTTATTTTAAGAAGCAATCTCCACTTCTTCTCTCTCCTTCCTCTCGATCCGCCTCCTTGTCTCTCATAATGGATTCCATTAAGTGAAAAGTCCAGCGCCAGTCAATCTGAAAGCCTGTTCATTGCAGGCTGATTGTCTGCTCTAATGAAATTACTTCAGCTGCCTTTAATTTCCCTCTTTTTTTTACTCTCCTTTATCCAGCTGTTTCAATCCCAAAATTTCTACTTTTCTGGGGATTCATGAATTGGGCTACATTTGAAAATTCACCACCAGAAGGAGCTTAAAAAAGAGAAATGTATTCTTCAAGAAATAATTTGATTCTTTTTGAAAATTACAATGTGAATTTGATTACTATTCCATGCAAGGGAACTAATTTCAGTGCCATTTGGACAATCAGCAATTTGCATTATTATTTATTTACAGTGGGCTCCAAAATTACTGGCACTTCTGATGGGCAATGCACAGTGCTTCAAAAAAGTCTACAAAATATATTTACACAGAAACTCTAAATAACCACAAGAAAAATAATGTTTGACAATAATGTTCCAATGGATCCTACCAAAATCATTTATTTACTGATTTAATTTAAAATCGATTTCCTCCAAATCAAGTTTTCACAATTAATGGCACCCTCAAAGACTGCTGTAAATAACATATACCAAAATTACCAGGCATTAAATTCCACTTATTTAAGCTCTAAGTGTTAAGGAACTATATTGAGCCATTACAGCACTTCCAGTTTCCAGGTATAAAAATGAGGTAACACATATGCAATATCCATTTGCCATCCAAAACAAAAGAACTGTCAGTTCAAAAGAGGCAGATGGTCCTAGGCCTTCTTAAATCTGGTAATAGCTACAAGAGGATTCACAAACAATTGAATATGCCACTGTGCACTGTCCAGGCAATTATTTTAAAAATTCCAAAGATATCGAACTGCTGAAAAGCACAAGGGTTATTCCATGTGAACTCAACTAAAGTACAAACATTTTTTCAAGAATCTTCCTCGGTCACCAACTTATATTTGGCTCAAATTTATTTTGGGAGTACTTGGAAATTTTAGGCTCCTACTCCAAGGGGTTTCCCAGATATGACCCCCCAAAAATCTGGGGCCAAGCACCCTTTTTGCCCTCGCGAATTGCAAACTTTAATTTATAGGGATTTTTGAGGCTAATATCTTTGGAACAAATCCTAGATATGGGCTGAAAATTGCTACACAGGGTAATTTGGGTCCAGGCTTTCAGAATCTCTTGTCAAAAATGATCTATCTCAGTTTCATTTTCACCATTTGCAACATCATACATCATCAGTTTATTTGGCATTGAACCGAAGATGCTTACAAGGAGAAGCACCTCATACCCACAGTGAAATTTGATGAAGGGTCTGTCAAGTTATGGGGCTGTTTTACTTCAAGAAGTCAAGGAGGAGTGGTTAAGATTAATGGCATAGTGAATTCAACCAAGTATCAGGATATTTTGGCTGATAATCTGGTTGCCTCCGTCAGAAGGCTGGGACTTGGCCGTGGGTGGACTTTCCAGCAAGACAATAACTCAAAGTAAACCTCAAGATCCACTCAGAATTGATTTTGTGACAAAATCAACATTCTGCAGATGCCATCTCAGGATCGTTACCCTGATGGCGGTCCTTTGACCGAAAGCTTGGTGTATTAAAGAGACTTGCATTGATCCAAGTGCGCAGAAACTCTTTTTTTACTAGTTGTTATTTGGTTATCTGGCACCTCAGCATTTTTTGGTTGTGAGTGCGGTGATTTGCTCTCAGTATCTCACTTTCCAGGGCCTTTGAAATCTTTTGCTTCCTACCTCTGCCAGTCTCGTTTTGTACTGAGTGACTGTCTTTGAATTTCTGGATTATACTTCTCACTCCAGGTCTTGACATTTGGAAACGCTTGGATAGCTTTGCAAATCCTTCTCCTGCTTGGTGTGCATCAATAATTATTTTTCTCAAGTCCAAACGGATTTCTTTAGTTTTCGGAATGGTGCCTTCTCATCTGACAGCTCAATGACCCATACTGAGGCTTTTATACCATGTTTTAAGTTAATTGTTGAGTGATATCACCTGATTCACCTGATCACCTTTAAGCACATCACCTGTGAAGTTAAAGCACATCATTGAAAGTTAAAAACCATCAAAAGTGGTTTGTGCAATGACTTGGTAAATGTTAATTTCTTAAAGGGGGCTAATAATAATGTCCCTGGTCTTTTTATTTTTTTTTTTATAATTCTGTTTTGGTGTGCAAATATAAATAATTTGTGCCTTCTAAAGAAAACCAGTATGTTCAGAAATGCTATTTTGAAAATTTCTTGCTCTGTTAAAAAAGTACATGGGAAAATCTAGAAGAAACTTCAAATTTCATGGGGGGCCTAATAATTTTGGCCTCGACTGTACCACTACAGAAACTCCGCTAGCTCTGAACATTATCAGATGTGGCCAGGTTTCATTTATAGCACATACCGATTACGACTCCAAACTTCTCACGCTTTTTTTATTCAGTGATTGGAAGCAATGCATGCGTTTCATGATAGTATAAATAAAAAAAGATCATTTGAAAGATCTTTATGCAATTCCATTGCTTCCAACCCCCCTAGTGCACAAGGACCTAAATTCTGTGTTAGAATCTCTTACATACGAGTTGATTGAATAATTGCTGACTACAGCAGATGAACGTAAATATGCCTCTTAAACTCACACTGAATGTGTGAGTGTTGACAGGTATGTGTTATAAATGAGAACTAGCCACACCTGATAATGTTGAGAGTTTTCAGAGTTTTTGTAATGGGAAATAAACCCTATCTAGACCAGCATGTAAACGACATGGCCTATGACCACCAAATTTGCAGGGGATGATTTACACATTAAACTAAATCACTACAATAATTTAGCATTATTACGACCTATTATGAAGTCATTATGAGATCATGTTTTGATTTTTATTACCCAGCATGCTTATTTTATCCCAAAGTGCACCACCTCTGAGAGGCCATTAAATGCACAAAATTCTATTTATGTTTAATGTTTTTCATTTACTCAAAATGTTTCTCTTAGAAGTTCAGGTGAGAAAGAAATGAAAGTAAACTTATAAAGGATTATGGGTTTGTGTTAGCAAAACTTGTTCTGTTCTTATCATCAGCTTCTTTGTGTTTAGTATATTGATTTTAATGTTGTGCCCAAAAGACCACCTTAATCATGGAAAAAAAAGCATGTATTTGATGGTAGTAGAAGCTTTCATCATAGGAAAATAAAGTAAATTCAATGACGTCATCAAATTAGCATAAATTTATTCTACTAAACAAAGCTGATAGTGAATTACGTAAGATATTGTAAATATAATGGAATAAGTATATGTAAAAAAAAAAATTGGGAAACTACATTTCAATGAGATAAACGGGGGACAAAAAGAAAAAAGAAAAAAAAGGAGACTGCTCATAAGTGTCTAAATGTGCTGGTGAGAGAAAGAAACAGCAGAAGGAAAAGAAAATATATAAAAAGAAAAGGGAGAAGAGGGTGGAGACTGCTCAGAAGGGTAAAGATGCAAACATGATGAAAAAGTGCAAAAAAGTTGGTAAAAGAACCCCTGCGAACCGTGACCATGGTTGACCTTGGTTGACCTTGGTTAACCTTGATCTTGAAAAAGCTTGGTTAAAAATGGCCGACCATGGTTGAAGCATGGTTGCATCCGCTTGGGGAGTTTTTGCACCATGGTTAACCATGGTTGACCATTTTTAACCATGCTTTAACCATGGTTGACCATGGTGAACCAAGGTCAACCATGGTGTTCCATTTAACACGAAATGTCAAAACTATGGTTTGACCAGGGTTGACCACGGTTACTTGAACCAGGGTCAACCAAGGTCATCCACGGTCATGGTTTGCAGGGGAAAGATGGAGTGACAAAAGGAAAAGAGAATTCAAGTTAAAAATCTAGGAAAGTTTCCTCCGGGAGTCTCGACATATTATGTATATATGACAAGAATGACTGCCATCTATCTATAAATTTCCCGTAGGAGCCCCTAAGTGTGAATGTTATCTTTTTCAAGTTTAATAAATTGCACCATGCCCTCTATCCATGAGTTTATTGTTGGGGGACTAGAGGACTTCCAATGTAAAAGAATTCTTCTCCGTGCTATAAGAGAAGAGATTGCTATCACATCTTTTTGACTAGAGATTAATTTAAGATTGGATTTAGGGACTCCAAAAATAGAAAACTGAGGACAGGGTTGTAGGTTCATGTCCCAAATAGTGGACAGGGTCCTAAAAAAAATTCCCAAACTGGCTGCAACTTGGGGCAAGAATAGAACATATGAGAAAGGTTGGCAGGGGTGTGGCCACACCGATCACCTCTGTCATCCAAATTTGAGAATATTTCTGAGAGTTTGGTTTTAGAATAGTGGAGCCTGTGTAGCACCTTAAATTGAATGAGACCCAGTCTTGCGCCTGAGGTAGTGGAGTAAATCCTACTGGTTGACTCCTTCCACCAATCATCCTCGAATCTGTTTCTCAACTCTTCTTCCCGGGCTAGTCTATATTTGAGGGAGACTTGGTCCCCAAAAGACGTAAGAAGCCAATAAATATGAAAAATTAATGAATTATCAGAAGATTTAAATTTGAATAGTTCCTCCCAGGGTGACAGCACTGGTACAACAGGAAATTTTGGGAATTGAGACTTTGCAAAATTTCGAATCTGAAAATATTGAAAAAGGTGTTGCCGTGGCAGGCTGTATTTATCCAATAGGAGTTCAAAAGTGGTATATTCCCTCGTGGTACAGATCCCTAATGTCTTATTCCCTTCCTCTTCCATACTGAAAAAGCTGTGTCGATCAGGGATGGGGGGGAACAGATGGTTTGTGGACACTGGCCCTAAGGTTGAAATAGGGGAGAATTTAAAGTGGAAATCTGGAAATCGGAATTGAAACCAACTTTTCACGGAGGCTAAGACAATGGGATTCTTTGAATATTGAGAACCAGGAATGGGGAAGTAAGAAGAACCTAGAAGAGCAGAAAGCGAGGTTCCTGTGCAAGACTTTTCTTCCATCCTAGACCAAGGAGCCTCCGAAGTATGAAACCAGTACAAAAGCTTATGGATGTTTGCTGCCCAATAATACATAATATAAAAAGTTAGGGAGTGCAAGACCGCCATTCTGTTTTTGTTCCTGTAACGTCGTCATGTTAATGTGTGGGTGTTTGTCTGCCCCAATGAACGAGGATTTCAATTTATTACCCACGCCCGACGAGGCGGCGCGGGTATACAGTTTAGCACCGTCTGTGTGTGTGTGTCTGTGTGACCGCGCGGCAGGTCAGCCACCACTGAAGCTAGGCTGATCAAACTTTGTGGGGTAGATGACTCTTGGGTACCCTGTCCGAATTCGCATTTTGATGTCCAAAGGTCAAGGTCAACAAGAAGCGTGGGTTAACATCTCTATAGGGTGCGCATCATCTAGTTTAAGTTTTGAAATAATTTTTTTGGTAAAAATGTAGGAATTGTTCAAAATAAATACAGAAATTTAGGGAGTAGTGTCATTTTTACCGTATTGATTCTACTTGTTAAAGTTAAAGGGAGTTTATTCCATCTCTCGAGATCTATTTTGGTTTGGGATACTAAATGACCACAATTTTCGGAGAAAAGGGCTGCATATGACTGAATTATGTTGAGTGCCAAGATATTTGAATCCTGACTGTGAGAGAGAAAATGGAATGTCAGTCTGTTTTAATTGTGTTGCCAAGAGGTTGACTGGAAAACATATACTCCTTTGTTAGTTTAATTTGTATCCAGAGAAAGAACTAAAATTGTCTAAGATAGAAATTATGTTGGGGATATTGGCCAGAGAACCATACATTTTCTGAGTAAAAAAAGTGTGTTCGGCTGTATAGAGTGCTGCAACAAATCAATGATTCTGTAACTGGAGTCAATTTAACAGGCTTCTGATGTCACTAAGATACCGTATGTCTTTATATAAAACTTTGAACGTGTGGAAATGCCTCTGCTGTTTCACCAGGACACCTGTTTTATCATGTGAATTGAGGTCACTTCCACTGTGGTCTCATGGTAAGTCCCCAGTGCTGCCAAGCCTGATGAAACAGCCTGAAAGCCTTATATTAGTCTAGCCAGTTGCATGTGGGTTCTATTTTAGAGGCAGCTTGTGTTGTGTCTAATCCAGGCTTACTGTCACCATGCGCCACCCCCAGCCCCTGAGCCCACCACAGGAGGATGGGCAGGGAGCATTAAAGAGGCTTGGCTCTCTGGAGTATAATATACTTCCCCAAAAGCCACCTGCTCCCCTGAAATTCATTTTAACTATTATATTTGACCACAAAGGCAGATTGATCATCTCAAGAACTAGTTATATTCATAAGTCCTATTTGGGCTAGTGGGAGCAGGGGGGCTCCTGTATGTTTGAATGCCATTTGTCAGTTTGAAAACAATTCAGACCACAATATTATACCATCAATGAGATCTTTATACTAATACTAACTCTAGATAAGGCCACCTTTTACTTTCAGAACTGTCTTAATTGTAGGTGGCATGGATTCCCCAGTTTTAGGCCAATGGCTACGTTCCATGAGGTATCCTGAGTGAGGTGCTCCAAGAGTATGGCCATTAATTCAAGCCATTCAATCCCAGTACAACCAAAGCCAGAGCTGTGTCCGCATTCTCGGCGCTAAGTTGGACTTGTTTCCGGATAGTGTGGGATTCCACCTATTGGGTGTGCCTTGCGTACTATTTTGTCAATGATTTTTATGCTAAGACTATCAAGGTAGAACCGAGGTTTAGAGGTTGTCGATTTTAGTGGCTTTAGGGTTGCATTTTTTGATGTTTGCAGATGATGTGTTCCTGTTGGCTTCTTTGGGCTTCCAACATGCAACAGAGCTGTTTGCAACCAAGTGTGAGGCGGTCGGAATGAGCATCAGCACCTCCGAATCTGACGGCATAGTTTTCAGCCGAAAAAAGGTGGATTGTTACCTCGGAGTGGGAGGTGAGTTGTTACCCAAAATGGAGGACTTTTAAGTATCTTGGAGTCTTGTTCTTGAGCGAGGGCAGGTTGGAACAGGAGGTCGAAAGGCGGATTTGTGCAGCGTCTGCTGTGATGCTGGTGTTTTGTACCGGGACATTGTGTTGAAAGAGCAGCTGAGCCTGAAAGCAAAGCTTTAGATTTACCTGTCAATCTATGTTCCAACCCTCACCTATACTCATGAGCTCTGGGTAGTGACTGAAAGGACAAGATCACAAATACAAGTGGCCAAAATGAGTTTTCTATGTAGGGTGGCTGGGCTTTACCTTAGAGGTAGGGTTAGGAGGTTGGAAATCCAGAAAAAGCTCTGAGTAGAGCCCTTGCTCCTCCTTGTTTAGCGGAGTCAGCTGAGGTGGTTCAGGCATCTGGTTTCAATACCTCCTGAATGTTTCCCTTTAGAGGTTTTCCAGGCATGTCCAATGGGGAGGAGGCCCGGAGGCAGTCTCAGGACGCGCTGAGGGGACTACATCTCCTGGCTGGCCTGGGAATGGTTTGGAGGATTCCTGGGCTACTTTACTGAGTCTGCAACCCTCCCAACCTGGCCCTGGATAAGTGGCAGAAAATTGACTAATGGATGTATAGATTGTAGATTCCACAAGATGTTGGAAACATTGTTTTACAGACACTGAATTGTCTTAAATTGTAAAAAATCAATAGTTTATTACAAAAATATTAAGTGGCTCAAAGTGATTTGAGAAAACATTCCCCACACTATTGCATCAACACCAGCAGCTTGAACTGTTGACACAAGACAGAGTCAGTTGATGAACTCAAGCTGTTAATGACAAATTCTGACCCTACTATCTTCTTGGCACAGCAGAAATCCAGATATGTCACACCAGGCTACGTGTATTTCCATTCTCTGGCCTTCCAGAGCCTGTACACACTGCAGTCTCAAATTTCTGTTCTTGGCTGACAGGACTGCAACTTGATGTGGACGTCTGCTATTGTTGCCCATCTGCCCTAAACTTTGGTGCTTCTCCACACATCAAGTTGCTGAGTGGCTATAGCGTCACCATGGGCTTTCTGTTAACTAAATAAGTCCGGCCATTCATCTCTAACCTCTCTAATCAAAAAAGGCATTTCTGTCCAAAGAACTGCGGCTCACTGAATGTTTTTATTTCAATGTATTTTGTGTGAATTTGCGAGATCAAAAATCTCCAGCGATCAGTAGTTTAAGATATATTCAAACCAGCATGTCTGACACCAAAGCCACGATCAAAGCCATGGAGTACACAATTTGTTTCCCATGCTGATATCTAATGTGAACATGAACTGAAGCTCCTGACCTGTGACTGCATGATTTTATTCATTGAACTGCTGCCACTTGATTCGATAACTGGGCACTTGTATGCAAATACAGACGTTGTAGCATTCAGGATAACGTGCTTGTGAGCCCCTATTGCTACATGTTTTTGTTTTTTTTATTTTTAAAAGTAACATTTTTTTATTCAGATAACGATGTTTTCCCCACTTGGGATGCTAATGCAAACAAGTATAAGTGATTAACATAATTGAATGTTGTGAGCAATATTTTTAAATGGGTTTCAATAATTGAGAATAATATGTTTGCAATGATACATCCGAGTTGCTTAGTTGAATTAAACCCATAGAATATTTGTCCATTTTAACTAAAAGAAATGTGTAACCATGAAAAATATATTCACGTATCAGCAAAATTGGCAATTCTTGCCATCAACTTAAAAACAGATCGTTTTCTATGATTATTACTTTTTTTTAAATGAATGATTATGTTTTTGTTTTATTTGGCTTGGATGAATGTTTTCCCCTTTCGAAGAATGAGCATTTTAAAATGTCCATGAGTTAAACAGTCACACATATCTAGTTAGGACGATGACCTAAAAATAAGTGTGCCCATTTCAATCAAACACCATAACGATTAGTTGATCGATTGTCTAATTTACGATGCTGCAAAACATGGAAAAAGCAACTGATAATAGAAAAGTTACTGGTCAACAAAATTTGATGACAAACTCCAAAAATAGAAGCCTGTGTCAGTTTACTTACTAATGCTGAGAGCCTGTATTTTAAAGACCACAAGCAACAACTTAAAATATTCTCTTTCGCAGTGAGTGGGCCACTCACTGACAATTCATTAATTATACACTATGACACACATCACTGTGGGCAATGGTCTAATTAGATTCAATACAGCAACCTACTGTAAATGACTTTTGGTTTTTCAGTGAGTGACAGTGAAATGAATTGGTTGACTATGGTTCTTCTGACAGTCTCCACATGCCAAACCCAATATGCCTGTCTTCTCATTCCTCTGGTCACAACTGTTAAAGCACTCTCATAAGGGAAACAATAGTGCTGTTGAGAGGATTACATGAATCAGCGTTCCATTCTTTCTTCATGGCTAACGAGAAAAAGCCGAAGTCTAGACTCATGGAGCGACAGAAGGAATCCTGGGAGGAAATGCAGACTAACCCCTTTTCACCATTGACTCCCACCTCCCTTTTCCCATAATGGCTACAAATGGTGACCCTCAGAGAGGCTGGGGAAAGGTCCATTAATATACATATAGGCATTATATGTAGTCATTACTCATTATAGGGAAAAGAGTTAAGAGACATTATGACACAAATGGCCAAGGTTATACAGCTCAATTTTTATAAGGATTGTCTTCTCTAAGTCAAATAGAAAAAATAATACACTCAAACAAATGTAACAAAATACCGGGTAGGTGGACAGCATTTAATTGACTTGTCATAAAAGTTTTGCAACAGAAAACAAAAGGGAAATTTGGGACAAGCTCAAATATATCTTGTGAAAAAATAAACAATGGGACATCAACAAGTAAGGTTACAACATAATTACTAATTATAGAGGGTTCTATTTTGGAATAAAGAAATGAATTACATAAAGCAAAGCTTGTATTTTTTCAGAACTGTAAGCCTTTCACCTCTTTGCGCAGAATACTATCATCACCAATTTTTCCCAGTGTGCATGGGCCTATTTAAGGCTTCATAAGTCATTATTTGTGCCATAGAGACTGTGGAAAATTATTTCAGTGAGGCAAGATGTTTGGAAATTTAATTACAGAATTATTTGGCAATTAAATTTCGGAATTTACAGACGCCAGCCTCTAAATCTGCGCAGAGGGGTTAATAGTTAAATACATTTGAAAATACATTCATGAGATAATTGTCATTGATATAACATTTTAAGAATTAATTAAAAACCACAATGTAGAATATGAAACTAAAACCTTGTTTTAAATACACAAATAAGATACAATAAAATACTTTGAAGCAGTTTGACAGAGCAAGAGGAATTCCAATTTTAAGTGAAACAAACTCAAAAACAATTAGCCATCAGTAAAAGTAACAAATATTGTGTCTGCATGAACAACAGAGCTTGATTTATCCCTGCCCAGTGAAATGACATCAGTGAAAACTGATGCGGTGGGCAGGGTTGAAGTCTGGAGCCTGCTGTTGCCCTGTTGAGATATGAGCTCAGCACCTGTTTAGGACAAAGGCAGCTGACTGGTCCGGCTGACGCTGTGGTTAACAGCCTGTTCAAGAGGAGCATTGCTTTAATCTGGCCAGCCAGCTCTTTGCCAAAAGAGTGAAAGTCAGTTGATATACTGCGAAGGCCTTTTGATTTTTGCCAGAAGTCAAGTATATGGAATGGAATGTCATTGTGGCTCCTAAAGGGCAGAACCCTAAATGAACCCTCAGACAGCATGACCATAGACAGTATGAGGACAATATATTTAATGTTTTGTTTGGTCATTTTATTTGTAATTATTCCTCCATTCCAGACAGTCAGGCCTGAATCACATTCCAAAAAAAGCTGGGAAGGGGGCAATTTAGGACAAGTACTGAGGTAAAACGTTTGAATAATTATTTGACTTGAAAAATTTGTTGTCAGCAGGTGATTGCAATCATGATTTGGCAAGGGGGAACGGTCAAGTCCTTCTGGAGCAAAATTGGGCTGAGGATCACTAATTTACCCCCAAATGCATGTGAAAATAAATTTAAGTTTTATAGACAATGTTCCTCAAAGAAAGCTATAAAAGGATTCTGATATTTAACTTTTAAAAGGGCATTACATGGTTAGAATTCATGGAATCTGGCAGAATTTCTGAACAAAAAGGGCGCTGGCACAAGCCTGAGCCAAATCCCTTTCGTCTCTCATCACTGAGACAGCACTGCAGCAACAACTGTCATTCATCTATGAATGATTTGACCACAGAAGCTCAGGAATATTATAACAGACCTTTGTAAAGTACCATAATATGCAGCATCATCCTCAAATGCCAGCTAAAACTTCACTGTACAAAAAGGAAGGTTCATGTTAACAGTGTACAGAAGACCCGTTGGGTATGTGATGGGCCTTTACGCAGTGGAGACATGCTTAGTGGTCAGACAAATGAATTTATCAAGTCTTTTTGGGACGAAATGGACAACTGTGCTCCAGACCTGAGGAGAAAAGGACCAGCCAGATTGTTATTAACAAGAAGTCCAAAAGCCATGCTCTGTATAGCATGAAGTTTTGCTAGTGCTTTTGGCAAGAGTAACTTGCATGTCTATGAAGGCTCCATTAATGCTGAAATGTGCACTGGGATTTAAGTGCTAGGCAATGCTTTCAAGACAACACTTTTTCCAGTGACACTCATGCATATTTCAATGAGACAAGGCAAATTTGCATTCTGTGCACATTCGAAAGGCATGGCTGTGTAAGAAGAGGGTGCGGGTGCTGGACTGGCCTGCCTGTAGTTCCAATTTGTCCCCGATAAAAAAAAATCTGACACAGTTTGAAACAAAATCAGTCAAAAACCTCTTTCTGTTACACGTCTTAAAACTTGTTTGCTGGAAGAATGGGAAAAGATTACATCAGAAACATTTAATCCATTGGTGTCCTCAGTCCCTCATTATTTACTAACTGTTGTGAAAAGACATGGGGATATTACAGAGGTAAATACCTCACTGTCCCAACTTTTTGACATACTGTATGTTGGAAGAATTAAAATTGAAATGAATTTGATTTTTCAAAATAAACCGAATTGGTTGTATTGTCGTACAACTGAAGACAATTTTAAATCAATGCTTTCATTTCAATTTAACAAACCATTCCTACTTTTTCTAATTTGGGGATAGTATTTTTCAAGTATAATTATGATTTTAAAAGCATTATCAAAAAAATTAAAAATAAATAAATAAAATAGAATAAATCAAAGGATAGACATATATCACTTTATGCAGTTCAAACTGTTCACATGGACTTGAGCACAAGCAGATCTATCTATCTGCTGTCTGACAAACCTGGCCTCCATTTTAACAATCCGTGAAGGAACAATTGCATTTTCAAAGAGAACAGAAGAAATTCTGATTGGTTTATTGCACGTTACTGGTCAAAAAGACCCACTGACAATGCACGTGCACTAACGATGAAACCAGCAGTGTGCTTGACCACACCCTGAATGGATTAAGTGCAATGCGCCGTAGTAGTCATCTGCTGCCATCTAGTGGACTTGACTGGCAATCTACGGCTACATTGATAAAGTAGGTGTATTTTGATGACTAGATTTATGTAATTCTTGAAAGCCAGGGGTATTTACGAAGATAAATTGTTACACAGTGCATACAATTGCGCCAAATACATCCCTTGATGCCATTACAGGCGTTTTTTCACCTTCTTTTTGATTCAATTTGAACTGATTAAAGACTAATGAATAAAGACAAATGATCCGTAATTTGCTTAAGGTCAACTTGTCTATTTAATATATAAAATACAGTAAAACATACGCAAAAAGGGGTAGGTATCAAGGGACAAATGGATACTTTGGTACAATAACAAACACTTTTTTTTGTAAAAGCAGTATAGAATTTTTTTTAATAACATATCAGTGCATACTTTGTTTATGAAAATATACACAAATTGTATATCATTCTCCAAAAACAACAGAAATAAAATCTTTTTACAACAAAAACTCAAAAGCAGACTAGCCGAACACAATATATTAGATATAATTTCTTTTAAACTTTTCCTCAGATACATTTTTGTGGTTTATATTCTTGTTGATAATACATCTCATAAAAAAAACATAATATAACATGACAGGTTCTTTGCTTGTTTTACTCCCATGCATTTCACTGAAATCGTTGATGACTGGAAATAAATTAAATCTGCTTCTCCTCCACATATTTGTCAGATTTTTGACATCCGACTAAAAATTGCAGCATTATACTGGTAATTTCATTCAGTTTTATTAACTTTTCTCCTTCTACTACTATTATTACAATATTTTTTTATAAACTTTGCAATAATAACAGCAACCCTTTTGAAAAAAATAAAACCAAAAAACATATTTATATAGTACTTATATAGAATAAATTCAAATAAAATAAGACTGCTATACTACATAGAATGGCAAAAAAATTAAAATGGCTTTCAATTTTATCATCATTCATAATAATAACAAAAATAATAGCAAGAATAACATTAATGAGACAACTGTCACCAGCACGAATCAACACCAGAAAAAGTGATATTTTTAACTTCATGAGAAATAAGGGATCAAGGTTTATCATTTTTGAGAAGATTGTCTTACATTTTGATTACACTGACCAATCCATGATAGCGTTTGTACAATGACTCGCGAATGCCAGCACGTGAAGCCGTGAACACGGGCAGCAAACAGGGCGGTTTCATGCAGCATTGTGCACCCAGAGTCCAAATCAAGCCACGTTTAGAGAAGTGTACACAGGTCACCTCAACAGCTCTAAACTCTTCTGCCTGTCCAACAAGCAGTTCAGAAACAGGGCTATGACACCAAACCATCTCACCCAGTGCTTTCTCCTGCCGTCAGTCAGCACTGCACCTCTGTCCGCACAGATGGCAACAGTCCCCATCACTACTGCCCCCATCACTACTGCTGATACTCAAAGCACTAGGCTTTGTTGGCTACCTCGTACCAGAGAATGACACGCTACATGAAACCCTTCTCGCTGCAGAGAAAACTTCAAGCTTTTCTAAACTTTTGAACAAGTGGCACCGAGTGCGTCACGGGAGAGGGCGCAGTGAGCAATTCTGACGACACAAACCTAGACCTTCAGCAAGACAGAAACATGACTCATCCACAGCAACAGCCTGCGGGGTAAGCAGACACTTAGGAGATACTGCGGGAAAGGAAAAGAGATTCTGGGAAATTCAGGTTCTTAAGAAAACCCAGTATATCTCAAATAAACAAAGTACAAAAATTCTGTAAAACTGTGTTTGGGTAAACTAACTCTGAAGAGAGAGGCATTCACTAGGGAGGAAATCTTCTAAGAGAAAGGAGAGATCAGAAGTTTGGCCCAGTGAAATCACACAGTAAAGATGACTGATCATCAGCCACAGGCATAATAAATCAAGCTCCTTTCAAAGCTCTCGTTCCTGACAACTGATTCCAACTGCTTCATATCCCATCGGCCTGTGTTCTTAGCAATGCAAGAAATGCAATTCAGCAAGTCAATTCTGGACATGGGACAACCAGTTTGCCCCTTAGATTACTTGTTACCTTAATGAGGATACCGCGTCACGCTTAACAGGAATAATAATGGGCCTAAAATCGTTACGTAGTTCGCCAGTTGTAAAAAATATTTCATTATCACTCAGATACATTAATTCCACTATAAAACATTCAACCTACGTGGCAAATTGGACATCATTGTACAGTTCGGCAAAACCGTGGTACCTGTCAGAAAATGTACAAGTGAATTCACTTTTGACGACGTTGCCCAACTTATTACATAGCTTCAGCTATCAAGTGTTATAAGTGCAAATAAGCAGTTCCTCTGTGAACTCTACACTTGCATATGTAGGGTCTTAAGAAGAACCTGCTTTTGGCATTTACTCAGAGTTTCTTATAAGCAGAGGAACTTAGCGTAGCATTAGCTCATTTATGAATGACGGGTTTCATAGTCCTGAACCAGTCTGGCTCCTAACATTAACAGAGGAACGTGCCACCTCTACACATGGGACACAGCTGAAGAGCAGAGTTGGGCAGGACATGGACATCACCTGAATGCACTTGAGCGATTATTCTAGGAGAAAGACGAGATGAGGCAAGGTGTATAATCCCCCAAGATGACGTAACAGGAAGTGATAATGAGGGTGTGCAGACGTACAGGAGAGCGAGTGTAACACAAATGATCAGCGTGTGTTGAGTGAGGTGCCGAGCAGGCATCGCTGAGGGCTGCGCTCTGGAATATAAAGTGCATTCCATTACGTGAACTGTTACAGATCACTCAAGTCAACTTCCCTGCTGCCCCCCTCACTGCCCCTCCAGCATTCTAGCTTACAAATACATGTACATATACATAAATATATAGACAGATCCACTGAGAATCTACACGTTTGTTTGAGGGATATCCTGCAAAATATAAGTGAATATATATTTATATACATAATCCCTACTGTCTTACCATTCTGTCCACATAATAAATGCAGTTTCTGTTCAAAATGCATTTCATTTTTAATGCCATCTAAATACATTTAAAACCCATGTGACTGTTTGCCTTCGAACAAAGCCCTCTGCTACTGAAGAACCAAAGGAGCCAGTAAAGGAACATAGAAAAAACCATCAGTGAATATGTACATGGTTCTGCATTTCTTTCTTTCATAAACCATCTGTCCAAACCCTTTTTTTTTTTTTTTTAAAAGAGTACTTTGACTGAGCTGAGCAATATCCCCCGAATTAAGCAGACAGAAACATGAAGATCAGTAAAAGAAATGCACTGTGAAGAGAACTAGGGAATTTTTAGAATCCACAGCTCATGTAAATGGATGATATGAAAAAGAACAATTTTCTCATTTAATCTCTGTTGAAGAGACTGAATCTTGCCCGTGACTGCATGTGCTTGAATTTGATGAGGATACAATGTTTTAAATAAAGAATATGTTTTGCTGAAGACCTCTTCATTTGAGCGTGGGGAAAAAAAAACAAAAACACCAACTTATGGAGCATGTATGTTAAAAGTGATGTATGTGGCAGACTGGGATGGGAGGAGATCGTTGGGGAAAACTGACGCAGCATTCCTCTCACCAATCCGAGAGCCGCGGCCTTGAGCGGAGGGGTCCAAGCACACCGCTTGAAACTAGCTTCCAGAAGTTTCTGGTTTACTGTCAATGAATCTGGGCTCTGTAGTGCACGTCCTTTAGATCGGATTCGAATGCAGTGTTTTCAGGTGAGCTGTAGCAGCCCCTGTGGTCTTTGAATGTAACCAAGTCTCTTTCCAAGTCTGAGGAAATGGCAAAGTCCAGGACAGCCCATTGAGTTGAAGTGCTGGTTTTTCCGAAAGAAAACTGCTACAGTCTCTCAAGTCTCCTGGGAGTGGAGGGATGGGAAATGACCAGCAGTGGAAAAGAGTGAGTTATCGCCCAGGAAAGTGAATACATGGAGCAATTATTAACAGCCTTGTGTACACTCTCGTGACACAATCAGAGCCTGCATTAGGCTCTGCAGTACAATGCATGGACAGTTTGAGAATGCAAAACAGTGCGGCTGAATGACGCCCCGAGAGAAGATTCTGCTCAGCGCAGAAGTCCTTAAAAAACAGCCATGACTGAAATCCCAGAAAAGACAAAATGGCAGACAGTGCACTGTTGCTCTGCTGTGACATCCACAGCAGTGCAGTCTCTTCCATCCTACCATCTACCACCCATACCCAGCACATGAGGATGAACATAAATATAAATACAGACCCTCACCCGCCACACCTCTAATCCCAACCCAATCAGTAGATTAACAATTAATCCCTGGTTTTGTGACTCAGCCCATGAGAGAGCGGTGCGCTTGTGTGTGTACCAGTGTGTGATCGTCTGCTTGCGTGTGCGTTCCTGCATTTGTGAGCGCGTTTGTGTGTTTTTCTTTTGTGTCTGTGCAAGTGCGCCTGCATGTGTGCGTGCTTGTGTGTGCGTGCGAGCGTGTGCCAGTGGAGAACAGAGGAGGTGAGGACAGAGGGTTGCCGCGCATCTCTATGTGACCCAGGCGTCCAGTCTCATGCGCTTGACGTTGGCGCCCTCCTGTTCTACCTCAGCCGCGGGCCTGAGCTGCCCAGCGGGGGGGCCGTAGTCGGGCGGGCGGGGCTGGGCGGCGTCGTCACGGTCGCTGCCTTCGTATGAGCTGCCGTTGCTGCTCAGGCTGTCCACCGGAGAGCGTCCCGTGGGCTCCAGGCGCAGGGCCCCGGGATATTGCAGCGCGGCCCCCAGCGTGGCTCCCAGCAGGGCCCCCGAGGTGGAGCAGGGCGTGCTGCGCTCTCGGCTGGGAGACACCGGCTCAGACTTGATGCTCACGTTGGCTGAAGTGTTTACGGTCTGCATGGTGCCCTGAGGTATGTGACCTACAGGCCTGGGAGAAAAAGAGAAAACAAAGAAAATCAGTCTCCAAATCAAGTAGCCAAGCATAATGGATCAGATCAGATTCTTTATCATCATTGTCATAAAGGACAACGTGACATTAGGGCAACTACATCTTTACATAGCTTAAAACTGCTGTGATTGTTTTGTTTTTAAAAAAGTAATAAATAGCTCCACATTCTGATAAAGATCATTTATTTAGAGTATCTGGTCGATAACACAAGTCTCTCCGTCACTGTCTTCTGCAATAAAGCAGCCAGCGGCGTAGGTATTGCCGGTGCAGCCGGTGCGCTGAACTGGGGCCCCGATGACCTCTGAGGGCCCACGGTGATTAACTATGCCATTCTTCCTCTTATCATAAAAACACATTAAGCAATTACACCTGCAAGTTGCATCATGTCAAGTCTTCTGTTCAACGCAGGATTAACTTCCTCAACGTAGGGAGTTGATGAGTATATATATTGCTCCACTGTTTCATACAACACAGTCATGGTAACAACCCCCCCCCCCTCCCACACACACACATTGGCCATTTTTCCTCTTTTCTTTGATATACGTCTTTTGTATTTCAGTAATGATACTTTTTCAGTTATAATCACAATTACTAATCATATATTTGATTGTTTTATTCACAACATTTTCAAATGAACATGGCCTGCTGGGAAATGTGTTTGTCCAATTAGGTGACATTCACTTATTCCTTTCTGATCGTAGCTTCGTAGGCTACGCGCTTGCTCGTGAATTGTTCTTTTTTGAGAGATCAGCTAACCCATTAGCCTAGTATTGGAGGTGAAAAGTCTTGAGCACCATGTTGAGCAGCACAAAAGCGGTGCTCAAAAAAGAAAAGAAAAAAAGAGCTCGATGTACGGAACTCCAAATTGGCGAAATTGAATGCATTTTTTAAATAGTCATCTTGTCCAGATGCAGTTCCTGCTAGCGTAGTGAATGATAGCGGCGACACGCAGCAGTCAGACTTGGAGGCTAATGCTACCACCTCATTGCCCTCTTGCTCAACGACTTTGCAGAGCAGAAGGCACCCAGAGTTAACTTCTGAATGGGTGAGTGCAGTTTTTTATTAGGCTACTGCAAGTGATCAGCTTGCCGGTTGTGGTTAAATGGCTGCTGTGCCAGGATGTGTGTCCATCTATCTCTTTACTTATTGATTTGGCCACTGTTGTGCTGTTAGGGAAATACGGTTGACTGTTCAGCCGTATGGATCTTTTTCGCATTTTCATTGGCAATGTATTGTCACTGTTGTTCATGGTTCAAACAGCCTAACGTGTTGTGTGATGTTGAGATGCTGTGCAAATATTCATTGTCCATGGTTCTAATAGCCCTAATAATTATGGGTGTCTGCGTTTTTCAGAAAACTGATTTTTCTTAATTACTGATTTGGATACCTACTTGCTCACTGTAGCTGAAGTGGTTGGCTACAGAGAACGATTGTTTCCGTGAATATCCAATAACTGATGCGGGTGTGCCATCTAGTGATAGAATATTGTAACTACGTGCATAAATTTGCAGCTCCCTGTCCCCGCACTAACATACCCTGCTGCCGAGCACCGTTGTTCTTCTCGAAGACGCTAAATCCAGATAAATCTTAAACGATGAATTGCGTTCATATTTTAATTTGTAACGAAGTGGCTAGTGTCAAAGTAACGAAGTAAAATGATAATTATTAAGTTTTAAATGTTGTAGAGTAAAAGTCCAGGTTTAAGAAAGAACTCAGGTAAAGTACAAATCCTCAAAAAACTAAAGCTCTGTTACAATTACACCTCTGCTTCGCGGATAGGCCTGGGGGGGGCTAGCGCCATTCTCGCACCGGGGCCCAGCGCCTCCACTGAAAGCAGCATAAAATTCTGGAGCCACCGTCTGCCACTATCCAATCAGGTGAGAGAATGCCATAAAGACGCATTTCTCTCGGCTTGCGAACGTGCAGACCTGAATCTGCATGGTTAGTGCGCCATCTGCCGCAGAAATCATTAGAAGATGACAAAGAAAAAATCTGTGTTGCTGGCACTGGCGGGACAGACGAAGCTTCCGATCCCAGCGCTGCGGGAGACGGCCGACACAAACAGCAAAAGTGCCAAAGAACGGTAGAGGATCAAATACAATTAAGCAGGAAAAAACGCAAGATGGCCAGGAGCCGTATTTATATTGGCGCTGCTTTTGATAGGTGGGGAAAACTGAAGGAATCAAAGCGTTTAAAAAGCGATGCACTGCTAGCCTTGCTGCCATTTCACAGGTAAGCTTTGTTTTACTTTGCTGTAGTTATGCAGTTTTATCAGTCTCAGATAGTCCTATTGGTGGTTTTTGACCCTGATAATGACAGTTTATAAATGAACCCTCATCGTTTGTGGCCGACTACAGCTTGCTTAGCTGTGTAACCATAACATGTGCGGCTATAGGACACTAGCTAGTTTAAGCCAACACCTTCAAATACCCTTTCATACCGAAGTTTCTGCATGGATGTAATGTAATATCCATTAGCGCCCACTGTATGTTCGCATTGAGCTAACATAGTGCTGTAGCAGGCTAGTTAAGCGCCACTCACATAAGTTCACATTACTTAGCTAGGTAGCGCGCGCACAATACTTCTTCAAAACTAGTATGCAACATTAGTTTCTTAGCTAGCGAGTTAACATTAGCAAGCAACTCAGTTGACTGAATTTACAAACCGTTGCTCGTTCAGCCGCGAACGTCTGACTCGAAGAATGACAAGGCAGAGTGAAAGTTTGCAACAAACGCAAAACTTACTCAACTCGTTTCATGTCTTTCATATGACCAAGCCCACTCGGATAAAATCCTCTATCATGCAAAAATGTTTTCACAATTCACCGCTGAAATGAGGGAAAACCTCCTTTAATAGAGCCTGAACAGGTAGTCTCATCACCTGATAGAACGTTGTCGTGCTGCGCATGGGGGGATAAACCGCTCAGGGGTGCATTTCCCAAAACCACAGATGCTAACTTACATGGTTGGGCCCATTGACTGTGAATGGACGAACTACGTAAGTTGCTAACTTACTTAGCAACTATGCTATTGGGAAACGCGACCCAGAGCGATTGACCATTCGCGCTGATTGAATTAAAGCGCGTGACATTTACCATTACGGCGCTAACGGAAATCAAGTTTATTTTCTGCTAGGTTACGCAATTCAGTTACATGATAAATAGAATCTTATACTCTTAGTCGTATTATACAACAGTTATGAAACTTGTCGAGTAAATTTTGGGTTGGTTTCTGTCTAAAGCTCACAACAACGAACAAAGTAAACAACTTTCATATGACATGCCCACTCATGCAAGACCCTCTACTAGCCTACATGTCGCCACCAGACAAAGGATGTTTCACCCAAGGCGAGCCAAACACGAATGCTCATTATTCTTTCAGTGGAGACTCCACTTCATTGATTCTATGAAATCAATTCTCTATTAGTCTACACTTTAAAAACCTAGAGCCCCAAAAGCCAATGTACAACCGAATATTAAACAAAATGTACAAAACACATAGGGGACAAAAAATTCATTTAAAAGAAAAAAGAAAAAAAAAAAAGATATTTAGCTGTGACAAAAGTAAAATTCAGTTCGCTCTCATACTTGCACTAATAACACACTTTCCAACAAATCTGAGACAGATTCACCGTTTGAAGCAGTGTAACATGATTTCAATCTTACCTGTGTTTTAAGGATAACAGCACCCTCTACTGGGCTTTAATGAGAGCTTAAAACTCCAATAATTCTGCTCAGTAAATTGTGTTCTTGCTTAAAGGTTCACTCGGAATAAATTTTGGCTATTTTTCCAAGAAATTGATCATTTGTAGCAAATTAATATGCATCACACAGATCATCTTTTTTATTTCCCTCTCTGCACAGAGAAGCATTTTTTTAAGGTAACCATTTTTTTGTGAACAACGTCCTCTACAAATCCCCACCAAGTTTGCCAAAATTGGATGAACGAGTATGACGTCATCGGACAGGAAAATGTAGCTGCACGTTGATCCGTTTGTCCCTGTCTGTGGGGATGAACGGATCAAGTGACGTGGTCGAATGGATTGGCTGCATAAATCGACCACAAAACAACTAAGTACTTAATATTATTTGCAAATAACGCTCATTTAAGTTTCAGTTGAGTCTTTTGAGCAAATCAAGATGTTGAATTCATACCATACCACTTTAGCTATCATGTTACTAGGCGACATTCTGCATTTTGCTCGTTATCACCGGCACTTACCGCACATCCCTGCTTCAATTAACAGCAAGGCAAGTCATCTAGCTGCTTCAGTTGAGGTAAGTTGTTTCAGAATGTTTTTCTGTTCTTATCAGCCCTTTCCACAAGATTTTTTTTCCCTTGCCATTGCGGGGAACCAATTTACAATCGACGTCATCAGAAAGATGCGAGCACATTTTGGCAATGGAAGTAGCGGTCTCCCCATTGCTATGAATCTACAAACATTGAATTAGATATTTTACTAGCACCGAAATGTCTGGTTGTTGCGTGTACGGCTATCAGAATTGATATTTCATTGGTGGACTCAAGTTTTACAGGATTCCGAGAGGATCACATCCGTATAACACCCACAGGCCGCAAGCGAAGCGTCCAGTCGAACTCCTAAAGCTGCCTTGATGCTTTTAAACGCCCACTGAAAGCGTCAGCCGCATCAACATTGACAGCTGTCAACAACACCGAGAAGCCATGGGTATCACTCTTAAAATATTCAACAAGATCACGTTTAATTTTGAAACACCTACTTATAAAGCTTATTTTAAGTGATGAGTAAGTGCGACGTTCAGGTTACTGCGCACTATATGTTATATACAGGCATAATTTTCCTCCGAAATTTAGCTGTCTCGTAAATTAACATTATGATTCACTTTACTTCACCCAGCAGCGAATTAGCTAGCTAGCTAACTTAGCAGTGTTAAATTCTTACCAGTGTACCTGGAGTTAGGTTCTGTCTAACTGTTGATAACTTAACTGCGCACAAAATAACGGATTTCCTCTCAAAACTGCGACTTGGTTAAAAAGCACGTATATCGTTTTCGACAAGTGCATGTGAGGTTTCCGTGTGTGCCACCACCATGACAAAGCGAAATAGTTAAACAGCTAACCTAAAAGACAAATGCGTTTCTATTGAGTTGACGCTCAGGAAATTGAGCAGCGGCGAAAAGTAAAAATCTGACGCGTGTCACACGCTGCCTGCGGGCTTTGCTCCCTTGAAATTAATGTAACCAATTTTTTGACGCGCATCTCACGGTTGCGGACATTAAATGAAATGTGTGAGAATAATGGTAGACCAAAGCAGATTTCATGTTTGCATGACAACTATGCAGTCAAACTTGCTAGCTAGCAAACCAATAATATACTCAGCAACAAAAGTTTCTGTGACACCAATATTGTTAATTATTTTTCATAACGCAATTATGAAATTGTCATACATGGTGATATCAGACTGAAACAGTGCACGTAAACACAACATTGAAATGGAAATCATGAAAATGCGAGAAAATGACTTTGCACGTGAAAATGTGCGTAAATCATGCTTGTGGATGGCAATAAAAGAGGAGAATTTTTGGAATGTTCACATTGTGCCTGATGAACGACGGAAGCATCACTTATCGAAAACACAGCCATTTCGGATCAGGAACTCTACCCTCTAAATGCCAAGACTGTCTGAAAATGATCGGTGGAGGGCCATTGGGATGATTGAATCCGGAACCTCGCAGAGGGAAGTTGCTCATCGCCTGAATGTCCACCGAAACACCATTTGGAACTTATGGCAGCGTCATCAGCAGACAAGACATGTCAGAGACCGTCCTCGCAGCGGCCGTCCACGAGTAACCACTCCCAGACAGGACAACTGGATTCGAACAACCCATCTCCGAAATCGATTCCAACCTGCAACCATAACTGCAAGAACGATACCTGGTTTGAGGCGACTGTCTGCACAGACAATCCGTCGCCGTCTCCGTCATTTTGGCATTGTCCCACGTCGGCCAGCAAGACGTCCAATACTCACAGTACAACACCGACGACTGCGTCTACAGTGGGCACAACAACATCGACGGTGGATCCAACGTCAGTGGGATCTTGTACTCTTCACTGATGAATCAAGATTCATGCTTAACCGATGTGATGGTCATTTACGTGTATACCGTCGACGTGGAGAACGTTATGCCAACAACTGTGTTCAGGAATTTGATCGTTTTGGAGGTGGTAGTGTTATGATTTGGGGAGGGATCACGGCTAGAAACAGAACAGATTTGCTTGTTATTGATGGAAATCTGACAGGTCAAAGATATCGCGATGAAGTGCTACGGCCATTGGTGGTACCGTTTTTGATGCAACATGGTCCCGGAATAACGCTGCAACATGATAACGCCAGACCACACGTTGCAAGGATTGTACAGCAGTATCTGATGCAACAACATGTCAATGTCCTGCCATGGCCAGCCAGATCCCCAGACATGTCCCCAATCGAGCATCTTTGGGACGAGATGGATCGACGTTTGCGGCGGTTGGATAACCCGCCAGCTACACTCCAGGAATTGCGACAACGTCTACGTCAGATTTGGAATGACATCCCACAGCAATTTCAGGCACATCTGATTCGGTCCATGCGCCGGAGATGCGTTGCTTGCATCATGGCACGAGGAAGTCACACCCGGTATTGAAGTGTGAAGGTCACAATTGGTTAGACGTCAGACAAGTGCTTCATGACGCATGAAAATGACATTTTTCGTTTTGAGTGACGTTGGCACTGAAAAGTCAGTGTTTCTCCTGTTAAATAAACATATTGATTGCATTGAGATCTTTGCGTGTCATTTATAACATACACATAAATGGTGTCACAGAAACTTTTGTTGCTGAGTATACAAACTAATACTTAACCTGCCATGCAGGTACAATTAGCTCAGCTGTCAGGACGTAGTGTTCTGTTTTTTTAATTTTTTTTTTTATTATAACCCATGCGTCATCCGCGGTGGTTTTATGTCCTTGTGTTTGACTAGGAAGGACCTCTGATTTCGAGACACAAAATTCCAAGTCTGTCGTGGTATTTAACAGGCTGCTTATGTCCGCAGATAATGGAGTCATAAGCATCCAGTGACTTGTATGCTCGTAGTTCCTCCCTAGTGTACACGATAGGTTTCTCGATCAAATGGGCATATAGGCCACGGAATAATGGGCCACTAACTAACGTCATCTACCCACTCACTGATACCATACGGATCTGGAAATCGGATGCCATTGGTCAAAGTTAATTTGTTTAGGTAGAATTCGTGATCTTAGATGGCTAATGCCCTCGCTTATCTTGACAAGCTATTATGGTCCGCCGTACTTCCGTTGCCAAGCTGCGCGCGCAGCCTGTTTTGTTTGCAAACAGTAAATGGGTCTATATAAAAGAACTGGATAGCTGATGACGTCATATTTTTTGAAGTAACCGTGCCGCCATAATGGAATGCCCAACTATATAATCTCTCAGAACATAACTCACATTATAAGTTATAATGTGGGACTGGCGCAGAGGTAGGAAAATGGGGTCACTCAACTCGCTACCATGGTTTCAGAGTCGCGCCGTTACGTTATCCATAGCGTCATGGCGGAGGGCAATCGGACCTATGACCTTGACATTAAGGCTTCTGAAGACACCCAATATGGTCTATCAATTCAAGTTTGAGGGCTGTTCCTACAACAGTTCAGCAGCTTGAGCGATAACTTGACAAGCAATGGGACAGACAGATGGACGGACAACAGTTGGGGGGACAAAAATACCTCATCGGCTAGAATCGGGTGAAGACTAAATGAAGAAAATAACCTCTGCCATAACATCAAAGAGAGAGAGAACCAAATCGAAGAATCCCGCATGTACACCATCACTTTTCATAATCAACTCGTTTGAAGAAATAACAACAACAGCTGGGTCCAGTACGAGAGAACATTCTCTAATACAGCCATCAGGAAGCCTAAAGCCGACCCAGATTAAACAAAGCAGCACAGCAAGAATGATACTTCAGAAGTTAAAACAAGGCCAAGCTAAAAATCTAACAGAGGCTGCATCAGATCACTACATACCTCATTAACATTTACATTGCGAGGCAGTTGGCAGTCTGCTCCAGGACAAGTCATTTACGCTACAGTTTTACAATGGGTGTCTCATGTTGACCGTGAATGCAACACAAATCAGCCCTCTACATCCCTTCCGCCATCTTCCAGCATTATGGAAGTTGTACGGTGATGCAGTACAAAAATAATATATATTGGAGCACATGGGAAATAAAGATTGAGTAACAGTCTCCTTCGTTCGATAGCATTTCCGTGGCGTCTCCACTGACTCCAACAGTACAGGAGGAAAGCAAGCGGAGTTATTAAAATGCAAATCAACGGCTGTGGCACCTGTGTGCTGAAGGACATGACAGCGCTCTTCTTGCTGCTCTGACAACAAAGGCCTGTGATTCAGTGACAGCCATGACATATATTCAGACACACATTTTAGCCATATGTTTATTAGCATGACTGAGTTTTTTTCTTCCATATCAACACTGCATATGGAAACTCATTTTCACCCTCTTGGTGTCATAAGACACGTGGGTGAGACAAGGGCTTTGCTAGAAGCAGGTATGGAATCACAGAAGCACAGAATCGACTGATGACATGGAAACTTGGCTTCGCCAGAATCGCCACGCAGTAATTGTTAGCCAATGCTACCCACTCATGCAAAATAAAACTGTTAACAGGGGGCAGAGGTCACGCAACACGACTGCCAATCGCTTCAGGTTTGCGACGAAACTAGAGGTGCAACGAGACAGGTCGCTGGTGTGCTTTTCCGAGCCCCACATCCTGCCAACAGAAGCACAGACGCGCTCACACGCTGTAAACTGCGGTCACGTGATCTGGGTCTCCTATGGGCACTACTGAAGCAAGAATTCAGCATTCATGGATCTCGGCTCTCAGGCCAGGAGCTCAGAACGCACTCGCAGTTCGTCTGAAACTTCAACAAACCTGCCGTGTTCCACTGATTTCTACAGTACAGCTACTGTGCTGGAGTTTGTAACAGTACATTCTGTACATTCATTCTAACAGTACATTTGGATGGTTTTATCGCTGTGCCACAGCAGTATCCTTTGCCATTCCAGGCAGCCGTTTGATTTTCATATTTCTATCTTTAAACTTGCCCTTTACATTACAAAAAAGAGAAAAATGTTCCGGCCTTAGAATGGGAGAAATTTTTACTTTTTCCCCCGCTCCCAATTAGAAAATATCATCCTCCAAGTTTAAGTTTCTTTTGGCTTAACAAGGGAATGACATCATAGGTAAATACGGAAGCAAAATAAAACTGTCTCACCTCATTAGCAATAAGTTTGTCTCATTTCCCAAAGAGACTGTCTGAAGAATTTTTCCTTATTTAGTAAAAACTGTTATACAGTCAGATGGAGCATTATTAGCATCTTCAGAAAAATGAGGAAAAAAAGGTTGAATATATAATAATCAACTCTGATCATGATGCATGATGGATTTCAGAAAACATTAGATTACTTTATCAAAACACAAATGTGAGATCACATGTATTGAAATCTAAGTGCAGTTATGTAATACGAGTGAGCTTATGAAATGTTGTAGGACCTGTGCTGTTTATTGTACGTAGCCCTCCTACTTCATGTTACCAGTGGTGTCCAGAGCTCTGCACCTGACGGCAGGTTTTGGGTTCTGCAGAGTGCTGTGTGCATCTAGCTACACTCGCTTTGTTGATCTTGATCCAGAATAAAAAAACTGAAAAAAAGGAGTCCTTCATCAAGACCTCAGACCCAATGAAATTTGTAAAAGGAAAGCTTAACATGCCACTTTCACCATTACATTTTTACCTCCCATTGTTTTTCTTGCGCAGTTTGACATTTCTAATGGGGTTTCAATGGAAACAGATCTTCAGTCTTCACATCTTACGACTTAAACAGGAATAAACGCAATCTAGCACCGTGGTTCAGTGTGCTTGACTTGGGACTGAAAGGCTCCCGAGTTTGTATTCCTGGCAAAGGCTTTCGCGGTACGTTCTTGGGCAAAACATGTCTCTCCCACACTGCCTCACTACACCCAGGTGTATACAACTGGGTACCACCAAATTGTCAGGGAAACCTGACAAAGAGCTGGGGGAGTAACCTGTGATGGACTGGCATCCCATTCAGGGGGAGTAGCAATACTCCTCATCGCTTCATGCTACAGAAACCACGGTTAAGCACCGGAAGCTCGGAACAGACTTCGCTTACTCCACGTGTGTAGTCCTAACTGTAACCTACTCTAAGGAAAGACTTTTTTATTATTCGTTTCTCGGATCCGCCAACAACCAGATTCTGAAAACCTAAAATAAGAAAAACTTTTTTTTTTGCCATTTCGCTGATCGGCCGATCATTAATTGCCCTGGTATTGAAAAAGTATATCCTTTTACTTCTATTTATCCTGTATCCGCTGATGTGGAAGGAACTGTATCTGTCAGACAAGTTTGACTTACCTTATAAACATAATCCTTTCTGTTTCTCAACTGTACAATAAATTAAAAAAAAAATGTTTTTGTTTTTTATTTCCACCTCCGTTGCAAATACAGGTTGAATATTCTTCAAGAAACAAAATATTTTTTACATTTTTTCCCCCCTCCCTCCTAAATTAAACCTTCAGGATAGAAGTCTGAGAAACAAGTAATAAAAAAAAGTGTGGCCTAACTACTCTCAACAGGCAGGGAAGTTTTCCCCTCAATCAACCTGCTAATCAAGACGAACTTGCTAATCAAGCAAAGCTATTATATTACAGTGCACAAGAAGAGGAAAATGGTGAAAGAAAGGACTCGTGTTTTGCTGGAGGCGATGCTAAAAAGGCATGGTGAGCAGACATGCAGTACAGGGGGACTATGGAGAGGAAGCTCCATGACACAGTAACGACATCCCTACTTACACCAAGTTACTGGCCGATGCCAAGCAGAGCTGCTGCTGCTGTGGTTGCTGGGATACGATAGGCTGCTGCTGCTGTTGCTGCTGCTGTTGCCAAGTGGACATGTTTCCTAGCAACAGGCCACCCGGCGACATGAAAGCCTGAAGTGCTGTGTGATCGGCACTCGTCAGCTGATAGTCTGAGACAAAGAGAGGGCGAAGCGGCACTCAGTACATAATGAATCACGTGTTAAATGTTTCATAGGTGGAATTCATATTATATGCGGACTCCTGGAACAAAAATGGGTTGAATGTCATGAAACCTTTACTAGTCCCTAGTCGTTGTTTCCAAAAAGGTGGTCGAGAAAGTTAAGAAAAATAAGGAAAAGAAGTTCCTGCGAGAGCCAAGTGAAATGTCCGAATGCAATTAAGATGCAATCCTGATAAATCTTAAAGGGGATAAAGGCTTTAGAATGGGGGTCACACTTAACTCCTTCAGTAGAAGTTGCTCAGTGACGAGCAGATGACTAGACAGTTACTGCTCAGGACATGGAATGTCGCACTTGATCTCACCTGTGTTGTAGGCTGTTGGCATTGCAGAGAAGGGCAACCCCTGCGTCAAGAGGCTGGGCGTAGCCACGGAAACAACTGGCGTGGTGAGAGGCTGTGTGACCTGAGAGCCAGCTAACCGCTGAGCATTCAGGGAGGCAAGGGCAAAAACAAGAGTCAGTGAAGAACCAAACAAAGGATTTATGCTCTCAAGGTTCTGCAATGTTCAAGTTGTACATAAATCAAATCAAGAATCAACAGTTCAATGCATTTTGGCAAAGTTATCACTGTGTTGATGAAAAAATGCTCACACTTCATTTATTGCTTCGAAAAAGAATGTCTCCATAGTCCCACAAAATCCAGGGAGACAGCTACATCTTAGATTAGGACAGAATTCGCTAAAAAAGTAAAGTAAAGTAAAACTAAACTGCATTGGCTAATTTGGCATAATGACTCTTCTTAGATTACAGTCAATTACAACACAGACTGAAGTACAAAATCAACAAAATATTTCATATCTAGACAGTGTCCAAGATCAATTACTTGGGCAGGAAAAAAATAGTTATGCAAAAATAATAAAGTTTGTGGTCAAATACAAGATATGCTTTACCAATACATAGTATGTATTTATTTCAAGACTAAATAATCCTTTTACATTGTTTCCCCTGTCTGTCACTTCCCAAGTTCAAGCTAATTTCTGGGCAGAGCATATGGCGATCATCGAGTTCACCAACATTGAAGTAGAGCGCTCTACAATATACAGAAAAAACCGCCACTGATGTACAAAGTGCGCTAGAAGAATAGCAAACTATAGCACGCATTCTGCGTGATATCGCGCGCTGAAGAGGCTGTACGGAGGGGCTGACTAACAAAAGAGGGACTATAGGCTAAGTCAGGCTACAGAATCTGTCAATGACACATCAGAAGGCCGACTCAGGATCCGCACACACCGTCCCGATGGGAGTCAGATGGCAGAGGAGCTCGTTGTTGGAGGGAGGGACACCACTCGCCTCAGCATGTGAGCTAAATGTCCACACTACTGCCGCAGAACTACTGCATAAAACCTACCCATTTACTTCCTTATACAGACAGATCCAGAGGACACCTGCACGTGTCAAGTCCTTCCTGTATGCGGGTCAAGCTAAACCACGATACCTCAAAGTAGGTCCCCTTAGCTGCAGTGTAGAACTCAGCTCAGAACTCCATTATTTTACATTTTATACAAAAATATGGAACGATCAGAGAGATAATGGCATGCGCTGACTAAGCTTTGCTTATAGCAGTGGTTCTTAAGTTCGGTCCTGGCGCCCCCCTGTGTATGCTGGTTTTTGTTCCAGCCACAACTGCAATTCTAAGATTTTAAGGAGCTGTTGATTTGTTTTAATTAGGCGCATTTATGCAAATATCTAGGATTTTAAAAAGCTGTTACTTTGTCTTAATTAGCTGCATTCCATGTTTAGAGTAGTTATTTACCATCTTAAGTCACATTTGGATGGACATATGCATTCTGCTATGAAGAATAAAAACCCTTGAATATTTTGTGCTTAATTTTCAATATTGCTAGGATTTTCCGGTGAAAACATTTTTAAACAGATCAAATTAGACTCTGAGAAAATCAATAAGCTCCAAATTAGGTTTCTGACTACAGGCGTTTTGAGTTTTTCCAAAATAACCTGCCTGAACCAAATAAAATCAACAGAATAACACAACAGGTGTGACTCCATTGTTCGCCAAGTATAATTGTCGGGTTTTGCCACCATGTGTCAAGAGTTTCACCAATGAGGAACCTTTTGATTATTTATGTTGATTAAATGTTTGGTTAAATAGTTTCCCTCTGCCAATATACGCCAATGTGGATATTTGCATAAATGCGCCTAATTAAAACAAATCAACAGCTCCTTAAAATCTTAAAATTGCAATTGTGGCTGGAACAAAAACCAGCATACACAGGGGGGCGCCAGGACCGAACTTAAGAACCACTGGCTTATAGCATTGTCTATAAAAAGGTTAATTAAGTGTTGCGTTCAGAAGCGAAAAAATCCCTCGCTCACAATTAAGGGATTAATGCAAATGAATGCAAGCACTTCAAATACATCATTGCAATGTTCAACAAAATATTGGCAAGAAAAGCACATCTCAGAAACATGTGGGGAGTTTAATTGGTGGTGTGTACGTTCCAGTCCAGAACCACATGGTACAATCAGCGAGGACAGCATGAAGAGAAAACAAACCCTTCAGCCACAGATGTGAAATCAAACAAACGTAAAACAAGCAAAAACAACAGACTATTAGAGCTGGCTCTGAGAGCAAGTGGACTCATGTTCAGACTCGATCACAAACGCTAATGGGAACGCGTGCTGGACTGATTTCAACCCTGTGAAGAGTAAGTAAGTAAGTTTAACTTTTAACATAGTCAGGGTTCTATAACACTGCTGAATCTGTCTATCTGTCATAACACCAACATTTAAATGTCCAGCAAAGAAGTAAATAAAATAAATATCAGTTAAATTAAATAATAAAGGAAATAAATAATCCTTCTTAATTACATATCTGTAGCAGTTTTCATTCATCCCAGCTCTTTACATAACTTTGATATTACCCCAGGTACATGATACTTTCACAAAAATGTAATTGGCTGAGAGCATGGGGGGGGAAAAAAATAATTCCATATCATGTCACACTGATTATATTTAGCCAGACTGAATACCAAGTGTGACGTTAATTAAAATGGTATGGCTTAGCGCTGTAGCGAGCGAGCTTAGAGCCACTCTCATAATAAAGTTAACATTGCTTAGCTGGCTTGAGTGCAGTACCTATCCATGATCTTTATGTCACATTAGTTTGTTAGCTAGCTAGCGAAATTAGTGAGTTACTCAGCTGACTGAATTTAGAAACTCTTGCCAATTCAAACGCAGATATCCGTGTCTCACTGACGGACTGAGTATTTGTATTTGTATTTGTATTTATTTTGATCTCCATTAGCTGTAACAAGTACAGCTACTCTTCCTGGAGTCAATTCAACATGCTCCATGCAAAACATTTACACCAGTGCTCACATCACCAACAAAACACATACAAAAAACAAATAAATAAAACCCACATCCACCCACCCACCCCCTCCCTATCCACACACACTCACACTCACCTACATATAAATGCACATATAGTACATAGACATACACATTACATACATATATTCATATACATACCTATATAGTACATGCATGTATATATACACATGTACATGTACAGAAAGGACCCAGTCTTTGCTGTTTTTCCTGACATTTATAGAGATTCTCAGGCTCATGTTATTTAGTTATTTCAAATTCAGAATTCGTTCCTAATAAAATGCCTCTTCAGAAGGAACTTAAACTGTTGTTTACTGTTTGCAGAAATTATTTCACTTGGCAAAGTGTTCCAGCCAAACATTGCTCTATACATTACTGTACTTTTTCCATAGTTTGTTTCCACATTAGGTAGTTTAAATCTACCCTCCGTGGCATGTCGTGTTTCATATTGATGTTCATCAGAGCTTAGATATAACTTTTGGAAGAGTACATTTGGTAATTTAGTTGTAACAATATTTCTAGTAAAATTAAGCAATGAGGCCGTAAATCTTTCTTTCACTTTTACCCAAGACAATATGTTGTGCATCCAGTTCACATTAGTCCTGAGTGGACAACGTAGCGCACATCGAGCTGCTCTACTTTGGACAGTTTGTAAGGTCTTTATATGTGTTACAGCAGCACATGACCAAATCTCAGAGCAGTGATCTAACTGCGACAGCACAAGGGTCTTTATCACATCTGCTGTCATGTTGAGAGGTAGCATGCGAGAACATCTTCTTACCATTGAGAGACTTTGGCCCATCCTGCGAACTACTATACGGATATGTTCTGACCATGATAGTTTGTTATCAATCTCAACACCAAGCAGTTTTGTCACCCGTACCTGTTCAACACTAATGTCTTTGACAACCAGATGTAGTTTGGGTTCGGTTAACAGCATATGTTTGGTTCCAAAGACAATACTTTTTGTCTTGCCAACATTTAGAACTAGCTTGTTATTCATAACCCAGTCAAGTACAGCTTTTAACTCTTCCATCAAAACATTTTGAAGTTCTTCAACTGTATCTTGTGATGAATAAATGGTTGAGTCATCAGCGTACATTGCTATTTTTGCTTTTTTTAACACTAATGGCAGGTCATTAGTATATATAGTGTTATGACTTGGAAAAATCACAACAAAAAAACTGGCAAGTACAACTAAAACAAATTTATTCTTTACAAAAAAAAAGTTTAACAAAAGAATATCCACTATTTAAATTCGCTAATAACACTCTGCCACTATTTAACTGTTGCCAAAACAAAACTCTGGTCTGCTCTCTTCTGCTGTCTGCTCTCTTTGTTGTCTGTCTCTCTTTTTTGTGCTTAAAATCACAGCCTTTTTATAGTCTAGCAACCTTCCAGAAAGATCCACAGGATTCTAGGGAAATCCCGCCCCCTCCAAGCAGGAAAGTGCCAGAAGCTTCTAGAAATTACTAGACTTTTCTTAATGATTTTACAAACACGCCACCAGATGGTGCCAATGAACAAAATAAATATAGCTGACCAGCAAGGCAGCAAAACAGCATGCAACAAATTTTCATTTAAAAATGAAATGTAATGCTGTACAAAAATTTATCATACATAACAATAGAAAACAGGAGTGGTCCTAGACAGCTTCCCTGTGGTATACCACAGCGAACACTTTTCCCATCTGAGAAGCTCCCATTGAAAAAGACAGCTTGCCTCCTGTTTTCTAAATAACTCTTTAGCCAAAGTAATGCTGCTTGACCGAAGCCATAACATTGCATTTTTCGTAACAGAAGGTTGTGATCAATAAGATCAAAAGCTGAGCTAAAATCCAGCAATACAGCTCCGGCCAACCTTCTGTTATCTAATGCCGTCATCCAATCATTTGCCGTCTGGGCCATAGCTGTAGCGGTTGAATGCCCTGCTCTGTATGCATGTTGGAAATCTGTATTTAAATTATTATCTAAGAAATATTTTTGAATTTGTTCAAAAACAATCCTCTGCATAATTTTACTCAGAGCAGGTAACAGACTGACCGGTCTACTGTTAGGGCCACAGAAAGGTGCAGTTGCACTTTTTGGTAATGGCACAATTTTTGCTGTTTTCCAAGCATTTGGATAGATTCCCTTATTAAAAGTCAAGTTTAAAATGTGAGCAATAGGAACTGCAATGAAGCTTGCAGCAAGTTTCAATAATTTTGGATCAATATTATCGATACCCAATGGCTTTTCTTTACATTCTAATAATAATTTTTCTACCTGGCCAGCAGTAACATTAACAAACTCAAAATTGCAAGTTTTCCCCACCATAATACAATTTCTTATGAGAAATTCTGCTTTTGAGTTATTAGTTTCTCCCATATCATCTCTTAACCTATCAATTTTGTTCCAAAAATAATTGTTCAAGTGATTGGCTATATCCATTGGCTTTGTGATAAACTGACCCCCTGATTCAAGAAATGATGGAGTGGATTTAACATTCCTTCCCAGGATACTGTTCAGGATACTCCATAATTTCTTGTTGTCATGTTTCTCATTTATAATCAAATTGTTATAGTACGCCTTATTTTTCTTTTTATTTAGTTTAGTTACATAATTTCTCAGTTTCCGGTATATCTGCCAATCTGTTTCATAATTAGAAACATTTGCCACTCTTTTAGCCTCATCTCTTTGTACCATGCAGTCCTTGAGTTCAGTATCAATCCAACCAGCTCTTACTTTCCTCACTGTACGCTTTTTAATCGCAGCATGTTTATCACTCACTTCTAAAAACAGCTTGTTGAAAACTTAAACTGCTACATCTGGATTTTTACTAATCAACACATCATCCCAACAAATATTACGGATATCCTCAGTAAAACCATCTTCAGTAAAACTTTTATATGACCTTTTAACTATTATTTTATGCCCAGCTTTAGGAACTCTGGTTTTCCTCACCATAGCAATGAGGTTATGATCACTACAGCCCGCTGGGACTGATATAGCTTTAGTACAAAAATCACCAGAGTTAGTAAAGATATGGTCAATTAAAGTAGATGTCTTAGATCCATCACTCCTACAGTATATTCGTGTTGGTTTGGTTACCATCTGTTTTAAACCACATGCCTCAATAATAGAATGAAGCTTATTTCTTAAAGGACACTGTAATAAATTCCAGTCTATATTAAGGTCTCCCATAATATAGACTTCATTTTGATTGTCACATACATTGTCTATCATAGCACATACATTATCCAGGTAAGCAGAATTTGCATTGGGTGGACAGTAACAACAGCCAACCAGCAGCGGTTTTAGATGTGGAATGTGGACTTCAAGCACTAATACTTCAATCTCAGGTAACATTAAATCCAATCTAATTTTTACTGGTATTTGCTCCTGTATATACAAGGCTACACCGCCACCCCTTGCATTTCTGTCATTTCTATATATGCAATACCCTTGTATATATACTGAGGAGTCTTCAAATGAGGAATCAAGATGAGTCTCAGTAATCCCTAATACATGTACATTGCCTTCAAACAAGATATTTGAAACATCCGTTAACTTATTTCGAAGGCTACGTATGTTTAAATGTGCCAGCTTTAGTCCCTTCTTAAGTAGCTTTCCTAAATTCACCATTCTCAGTTATTAATCTTATACTTCATTATGCTCGGATTTATTTAACCACCATAGAGCCATCATCTCTACATTGGCATTTATAGTTACTGGGTTCAAATTCAACAGACATTTCAATACACAACCTCTCACACACACACTCTCACCCCTCCCCTTCAACCCCCCAAAGTCTGTGATCATAGTGAAACTAGTGCAATAATTTTCTCCTTATTGTCCTGCTGTACAAAAAAATATATTAGTCCATCGTTCTCTAATTCATATATTAAGTTCCCTCAAATAATTTCATAGTTAAATATACATCCACCAGTCAGTCTTCCAATTGCTTACGTCATGTATGATCGAATGGCCACTCATCCAAAGCAACTCTTGCGGCTTTACCACGTGACCGACAATGCGGAACCCAAACAACAGTATTAATCCTCACATGAACCGGCGAATGGAAGAATACCATCCGGTGCTTGGACACAATGTCTGGAAAAAAGGGAACTTTAGGATAGCTGACTATACGATGACATATTTCAACATGGCTAGCGTTAATTTGAGCGACCCATGTCGTCATTCCTTTGGATTCTACTCTGCGTTCTCCTGACTCTTGAGGAACAGCTCTAACTTCGCCGGGTCATCAAAAAACTTGTGTTCATGGCCTTTGGATACTTTTATAGTAGCCGGATAGATCAGAAAAGCCATGAAACCAGCCAGTCGAGCCTTTTCCATGACAGGATAACAGGATTTACGTCGAACCCTAGTTGCCAGGCTGTAGTCAGCTGTGAAACGGACCTCCTTTCCTCCGATCTCAAGTGGTGAGTCCCTCGATACTCTCAAGATTCTTGCTCTGTCCGTATGTCTTAAGCACATGAAAATCATGATCCTTGGTTTTGTGGCCGCATTGCCCCGCGGAGGTCCAATGCGGTGCGCTCGCATGATCTCCGGCGGTGCATCTTTCAGCGTTGGGAACCAAAGTGGTAATTGAGCCGTGATGTAATGTAAAGCATTAGAGTTCTCCTTGCCCTCACAAAGGCCATGCACGACAATGTTGTTTCGTCTGCTCCGATCTTTTAAGTCAGCTAGCTTTGTCTCCACAGTTGTCATGGTTTTGGACAAAGCTGTAGATGTCTGCTCCACTCTTGCCGTGCGAGCCATTAAGTTTGTGTTGGCTTCCCGTAGCGCCTTTGTCTCTTCTTTAATCTCTGAGAAATCTGCACGTAGTGAATCCAAACGTTGCTCCAAACGTGCAAATCCTTCCTTTGATGCTACCTCAGCCTTGGCAAAGTATTTCTCGAGAGCAGTTTCAATAAGCGAAGTTAGCGTTTCTGCAGACGCCATTGTGGCCTCGCTCTCTGTGGTTCTCTCGGGAAGGTTTCCTTTTCCCCGCGGCATGTGAAGTATCAAAACTTCCCCAAACCCTTCAAAGTTGATGTTTAACACAAGCTACTTGCTAGTGCCAGCAAATCCAGTGGACAAAACTTGGACTATACTTTATACATTAAATCATGCAGGAGGAGAAGCGAACGGAGCTACTCCTCAGCAGCCATATTAGCATGGCTATTAGCAGGAGTAGCAGAGTGATTGACTTGGCTCAATGCAAAAATATAATGGGAATCACCATTAAGGCTCTAACAGATATTAGGTTTGTTTACCGATTCAATTCAACTATTTAGTAATGTGATAAACAGAATATTATATTCTTGCAATCACTTCGGACAGTAATAAGCATATTCAGAAATTACGTCATCCCATGGAATTTCAAAATCTATAGCTTCATTCTTCATTATTTTGTCATTTTCTATTTTAAATGCACATTTTTTCTTTTTTCCTACAACAATTCAGCCTAAATTTGAATACAAGTACTGATATTTACAACCCCAATTCTGAAATAGTTGGGACAAAGCGTAAACTGTGAATAAAATCAAAATGCAATGAGTTTCAGATCACGAGACAATATGTTATTTACAATAGAACATAATTAACATTTCAAATGTTGAAACAGACATTTTACATTTTAATCCACAAAATGGGCTTATTTCAAATTTTCTGGCTGCAACAGGTCTCAAAAAAGTTGGGACACAGGCAAAAAAAAAAAAAAAAAAAAAAAGCTATTAATATATGTGAATCAGTTGGCTAAAAAAGGGATGTCTTAGAGAGGCTGAATCTCTCAGAAGTAACGATTGCCGGGGGCTCTCCAACCCTTGAAGGTTTGCGTAAAAAAATTGTGGAATACTTTAAAAACGATGTTCCTAAACGTCAAATTGCAAAGGCTTTGAAGGTCTCATCATCGACGGTGCATAACAGCATCAAAAGATTCAGAGAAACTGGAAAAATCTCTGTGCATAAGGGACAAGGCCGAAGACCTTTACTGGATGCCCATGATCTTCGGGCCCTCAGACGCCACTGCATCATTCGCCGGCATGATTCTGCCACTAACATTACTAAATGGGGCCAGGAATACTTCAAGAAACCACTGTCTTTAAAAACAGTTCACCGTGCCATCCACAGATGAAAACCACCAAAAACTCTATCATGCAAAAAGGAAGCCATTGTTGAGCATGATCCAGAAGCACCGCTGTGTTCTGTGGGCCAAGGCTCATTTAAAATGGACTGTAGCAAAGTGGCAAAGCATCCTGTGGTCAGACGAGTCCAAATTTGACATTCTTGTTGGTAATCATGGCCGTTGTGTCCTCCGGGCTAAAGAGGAGAAAGCCCACCTCTCCTGTTATCAACGTTCAGTTCAAAAGCCAGCATCTCTGATGGAATGGGGATGCATTAGTGCATATGGTGTGGGACGCTTGTATGTTTTAAAAAGCACCATGAATGATGAAAGGTATAGAAAGGTTTTAGAGCAAAATATGCTCCCCTCCAGACGACATCAATCCGAGGGAAGGCCTTGTGTATTTCACCAGGGCAATGCAATGCACATACTGCAGCTATTACAACTGCATGGCTTCATAGTAGAAGAGGCCGTGTGCTGAACTGGCCCGCCCACAGTCCTGATCTTTCACCGATTGAGAATATTTGGTGCACAGTTAAACGAAAAGTCCATCAAAGGAGACCCAAAACTCTCCAGCAGCTGGAAGCCTGTATTAAACAAGAGTGGGATCAAATTCCAATGGCTGAACTGAAGAAACTTGTCTCCTCAATGCCCAGACGCCTTCACTTTGTGTTAAAAAGAAAAGGGAAAACTACACCATGGTAAACAGGCCCCTGTCCCAACTTTTTGAGACCTGTAGCAGCCATCAAATTTGAAATGAGCTCATTTTGTTGTTAAAATATTTAAATTTCTCAGTTTCAACATTTGCCATGTTATTTCTGTTCTATTATGAATAAAATACTGGTTGGTGTGATTTGAAACTCATTGCGTTTTGATTTTATTCACAATTTACACTTTGTCCCAACTATTTCGGAATTGGGGGTTGTTTTGGTCTGTGTATTACTTTTTTATCATTGTTTTCTGGGTGTAGTCCTCATATAAGGACAGTAACTGGTGTCCACCTCACCCGCATGCTTTTATATTTTCTTTGCACTTTGTGTTATTGTGTGAAATGAAACTAAATTTAACTATAAAATATTTCAATTTCTATTTTTTCACTTCGACAATTTTCACAACAATATACGTATGGTGATTACGTGAAATACCTGCATGTCATGATGAGTACACTGGACTTGTATAAAGAGAGAAACACGCTCGTTCTCACACACAGTCACCTGCATCAGAGCTGGCCCCAGCTCAGACTGTAAGCCCAGCTCGCGGGACCAGCACTGTGAGTCAGATGCTGCACCCAGTCTGGAGCCAGCCCCCATGGTAAAGCACCGTTTGAGGACTTCACAGTCACATGACTCATATAACAAAGGCACTTATGCACTCCCACTGGCGTTCTTCAGGGAACTCGCAGTGAAGACACATTGCTTGGAATTTAATTATATACACCCCGTTTCAATCGTTTGTGCGAGTGCCAGCTGAGTTCATCCCAGGACTAGGAGTTCCACAGTGAGCGGGCATTTGTGTATTAGTGAGTGTGCCAGTGTGTGTGTGTGTGTGTGTGTGCGTGTGCGTGAGTGCATGTTAGCATTTGCTTGCGTGTGTGTGCGCACGTTAGCATTTACTCATGCACACGCATGTATGCAGACTCATGCATGTGTAATTGCGCGTGTGTGCGCAGGTCAGGATAGTGTACACATACACACACAAACATACGCACAAGCACACGTACGCACACATACCTGCACCCATACACGCGCGCACACACACATGCGCCCACACGCACACACACACACACGCGCCCACACACACACACACACGTGTGCGCATGCGAGAGTGCTTGATCGGGAGAGTGTGTGAGCATATAACTGTCGACAGGCATGCTTATTAGACAACACGCACTGAACAACACGAGTCACGAGGGTAATTCACCTCACTCACCAACTCCAGTTCCTCATCCGTCTGCATGAGGGAACAAAGGAGCGGGGTTAACCCTCCATGCTAACCTATCAGCAGTATCCCCCAGCTCCACGCTGGTGTCTTAGACACTGCCATTGGCTTATTTTAACAAATCAGCAGATTTCTCAACACAGCATGCCAGGTGAAGAGCTCATTCTAACATTAAGAGTTCGCTGACCAGGTACCATCCAACACCAAAAAAAAAAAAAAAATTAAAAATTAAAAAAAAAACTCAGAAAACCAGAGTTCATTGTATCTGGTTTAATTAACATGTGTGATATCACCACCTACAAGGCATGAACTCAATTCAAAGTAACAGCATTTTTAGTTTTTATCATGAAGGTCAACCTGAAATGTTCTCAAAATGCTTGTGGAATCCTCTATCAATATTTCAACACTGCAATAACACTGCAGCGACATACTGGGAATGTTTTGTATTCTCTGTGACAGCTAAAATGAGAATTAGGGTGGATTTACTCACCAGCTGCATTAAGCTTTTGCCGCTCTGTGAAGTGATGACCCGCAGGTCCGGCTTGCGGCTGTTCACCATCTGAGGGCTGGGCGGAGGCGGAGATTTCGCCGGAACTACTTTTGTCAAGCCGTTGCCATTTGAAACCGATAGCAGGCCAGGGGAGGCCCGGGCACTGATATAGCCATTCGCTGAAAAGAGAGAGGAAAGGAATAATTCTTTATCAGAAATATTCACACACTTACAGCTCTACACCTTAGTGTAATATCAGAACAATGAGTCTAAAGATTGCAGAAGTTGGGAATTAAAAATGAAAACAATTGAATGATAAACACAAAAAAGTTATCCACCACGCAAACTTTTGCATAAAACACCCATATAAAAAATAAGAAAACCTGGAAAATAACAGGATTTGTTAAATAAAGTGAAGTAGGTGAACCCATGGCTCTGGCTGTCATAACTGGGACCTGCCGAGAACTATCCCTTTTCCAGTGAATGTGTTCCACAGCGTGACCTTTTCACCACACACATCCAAATGAAACAATCCCTCATCAGTGAGTAGCAGAGAATGGACAGAGAATCCTGATAATGACAGAGAGGGAGACAAAATTTACAGGAATGTCAGCAAGTGGAGCTGACCTCACGCAGTAAGCAGTCCATTTGACTGACAGGCACACCTGATTGGCCAAATCTCCACTGAGAGACGGACAGATAGAAAGACAGACTCGCCCAACTGGTGAGACCTGAGAGCGATATCAGCCAGCACAGTCTAGCAAGTCCATACAATTAAGGTCCTCAGTGATGAGCACCAACTGGAGAAAGACTTTTTCCCAGCCATGAAAACTGGGCAAAGTTCAGCATGACCTGACAATATTACACAAAGTACCTTTCTACTACTGATGTTTTGTTTGCATCATTCAAAATGCTCAAGTCACTGTAATCCCCCAAACACAGGTACAAATCACAAGAGCAAATCTTAGGGCAGCAAATGATTAAGAAGAGCATTACTCATCTTCTCTCAGTCTGTAAGTGTGAAACCTGCGCGCGCATGCGTGCGCGTGTGTGTGTGTGTATGTGTGTGTGATTCTGTACATGCGTGCAGTTGGCAGCAGGCCCTGCGCTGATTAACTCCTCCCTCTGGGCCTGTGTCTGAGCTGCTTGCTCTCTCCCATGCAGCCTACAGCTCCAATTACCCTGGGCCAGGAACGGGAATGTGAGGAATGCTGGGTGACGTCAATAGTGACATTCCCAGAGCCCGAGCCTTCATGCAACAGCTGAGAACCCAGGGACAGGCGAGGGAGGGGTCAAGGCGCGGTGGGGTGGGGAGGCAATTTTTTTTTGGAATTTCTCCCTCGCAACCTCTTGTTTAGATTAAGAAGAGTTCAGCTCAAAACGGAGAAAGAAAGATTACTGAAGTGCGCACTAGGCTCACCATAGGGTTTGTTCAGTTTCCCGGAGCGCAGTGTGACTGATTTTACCTGTGCTGTTTAGCGTGTGAACACAAAAACTGGGAAGTGTAGAGACATGAAAACAACTCATGATTGTGCCCCACGTATGAAGTAATGGCAGCTCTATTAATCACACGATGACTGCCTGAGTTTGACTAGAAAAAGACCATATATGGAGCTTTGGCAGCAGTCAAAGTCACCTCTGAGGAGGGTTCCCCGCCAGAACGGGCAAGAGCTGGAGGCCAGGAACAAACAGTCAGTGGTAGAGATATGAGGGAACAGCTGTTGGGTGGGGAGATGAGATGGGGGGTGTAGGGCGGAGGTGACGGAGGTGATTAACTCTGCCATTCATGTACCCCCCACCCCACACCGCACCGCATTTCCACTGGGCTGTTTACATGCTGCAGGGGCTGCCCAGTGACCCTCAGCTGTCCAGAACAAACAGGTGTCACAGAGTTTGGAGAGCAGGGGTTTAAGATCAGAGCGAGTCCCCATTGACAAGCAACAGCAACGTCTTCGCCAGTCACAAAGGACTGTGGTGGACACAAATGTTCACAAGCTGACATCTTAGTTTTAGCTAGCGAGCCGTGCAGCCGTGATTTGCACGGCTTATTTTCGAAAAACACGGCCAAAAAAATGGTGCAATATGTATTATAAAACAGGTGCTTCCCATCCTTAAATGTGATTGGCTGAGCCGCATTCCATGCCGGTATAAAATTACTGTAACCCACTGTGGCAGGCTGCAGCAAAAAATATCACTGCACGCAACGAACTACTCTGCGCTCAACTGACTCGTTAGGTTACGTTTGTTTCAAGACTTTTAGCTCGTTATTTCAGTGTCAGCGAAGTTTAGTCTTTTAACCCGATAAGCAGTTGGCTATCTACCTAGCTAGCTATTGCATTACGGAGTTCGATATCACTTTTGCGTTGCAAGCTATGTTGCCAACTAAGCTCACTATTTCAGTAGCCTATTAGCGATAAATTGTTGACTTTTTTTCTTGTGTGTTTATCTTATGGGCTATGTGTAGGGTAACCACATTCACTGTAGTGAACGCTAGCTAGTTGACAAACTGGCTAGCAAACTAATGCACAATTCAACATATTTTCCCGGACCCCGGCAAGTGTGGAGGACAAAAGTCAATCGTTCCTTACTCTAGATGCTGGTTGTAATGATTCGGCTGATCAGCGCAGGTTGAGAACAAGGAAACTTGAAAACTGAAATGAACGTAAAATTATTTAACGGGGTCTTCGGGAGACCGAAGGAGACATTCAAAATAGCCTTTCATAGTATATCTACATTAGTGAGCCCAAATAGCCTTATGTGACATGATAATGGTGCTAGATGAAAAAGCAATCTTAGCGTCTGTGTTGTGGCCAATCATTCTCTCCACTCTATCTTGCTTGGTGGAGGAAGTTATCAAATTTATTGTAGCATTATTACCAATAAATTGTCGATTTTTTTCTTGTGTGTTTATTTAATGGGCTATATGTAGGATAACCGTTTATTAAAAGGAATAAGCCCCTTGAAGCACTGGGTTACAGTGATTTTATAAGGGCGGAGGGGCACTAAGGCACTCGTCAATCGTCGTCGTCAATCGTCAACCAGGCCTCCCCCGGCCCCCTCCCTCGCCGTTTTCAATTAACAAAAACTTATCAGCACACCCAAAAACATTTTTTGCACTCCCAAAATTTGTATTTCTACCTAATACTGTGGCTGACATGGAAGTGATAAAACAAAATAATATGAGTACAAAGCTAAAACCATCTAGTCCTTTAAAGACTAAGTTTTGGAAAAATGTACTTCCACTTTTTGATACTTCATGTCAGAGATCTACAATGAACTGACCATGACTCATCCCACACCCACAAGCAAAAAACAGCACATATTTCCAGTATCCTCAGCTCAGCAGACACAGTCCTGATCCTGATGAAGACATCAAGCAAAATGTCTGACATTTGGCCGGGTAAGCTACACCTCATGTTCTGACCGTGGCTGCCAGCAGCTTCACTGGCTCAGAAAATCAAGAGATACAGCTGTGCTACATGTATACAGGCATTTCTGGGACTTATTATTTCTCCAAAGCCCTTTACTTTGCCAAGGAGCAGTTTGCTAGCCATAAAGAAGGGGAGTCTCAAAAAGACAGAAAAATAATAAATACCAGCATTAAAACATGTTAAATTCATGTGACCATAAATGAAATTGTTGAACGAAACCTGACATAAGAAACAATAAAAATATAAATAATCAACTTAAGAGCCATTTATTAGATTTATACCACCATTACCAGAGAGACTTAAAGAGGTCGACTGTTTAAATGAAGTTACTTACGGGGACAGCACCCAGCGCCCTAGCAGCGGTCTAAACCACAGTCACCAAATTAGACGAGCAGATGACCAATTTACATTCCTCCCTGCTGCCCAGTATCACTTACACTAATTACAGTAATTGGTCAAATTGGCTTGAACCCCTTTAGACTGAAATAATTCTGTATGCAGTTTGCAGGCATTATCAAGCAGAAGTATTTTCCATTATGACTTCTGCAGCATGATGGTAATACAAAGACACGATAAGATTTATCCCTCTCCAAATTAATTTCATGGAATAATTCACATTTTAAAATCAACTACCCTTGTTAAATGTATAAATATATAAAGCCTGATTTTTTATAGAGCATCACAATTTGATCGAGAATACAAATGTGGAATACATGTCACCAAATGGAATCAAACTACACTGCTAAAAAAAATAAAGGGAACACTTAAACAACACAATATAACTCCAAGTGTTCCCTTTATTTTTTTGAGCAGTATACATTAAGCAAAAATGACCATCTTAGATTACTGAACACAAACTTTCTGTCCATATGCACATGATGAAATAGGTATTTACCAAGTATGTACAAGCAGGCATTTCAGGAGTAATTCTCAGCCAGTTCCTAAAATAAAGATTGAAGCATGGAAAAATTCTGGACATTTCATTTTAATTTGATATGCCTGACTCCACCATAGCTCTCTGGAATCTCAATCAATTTACCACCAACTGAACATCTTGGGCATGCAGGCCTTCCCTTTTGTGGTATCCACTAGTAATGTGGGCGCGCCAAACTTAAATTAAAATTAGACAGGATCATTGTCGACATTCTGCAATCAACTTTTACAGTCAGGTCATGCTGCCCATTTGTATTTCATGAGCCAATTACCTCACAAATAGGCATGTCAATTCCAAGAAATTGCGTTACTCGATTACTGAAAACGTTAACCATCAATCTACGATTAATTGTTATTCAAAAAAAAAGTACCATAGGGGCTATGTTGTCTGGGGCTTATTTGCCCCTGGTAAGGTCTCCCAGGGCAAACAGGTTCTAGGTGACAGGTCAGACTAAGAGCGGTTCAAAACCCCTGATGAATGTAAATAGAACGAGGACGTTTATGTCGCCCGGATTGGCGTCACCGGGACCCCACCCTGGAGCCAGGCCTGGGGTTGGGTTGGTAGGCGAGCGCCTGGTGGTCGAGTCTCCACTCACGGGACCCGGCCGGGCATAGCCCGAACCAGCGACGTGGGCCTGCCTTCCCGTAGGCCCATCCCCCGCGGGAGGGTTCAGAAGGGGCCGATGCATTGCGCTTTGGGTGGCGGTCGTGGGCGGGGGCCCCTACGACCCAATCCCTGGACACGGAATCTGGTTCTCGGGACATGGAATGTCACCTCGTTGGGGGGGAAGGAGCCTGAACTTGAGCGGTACCGGCTAGAGATAGTCGGGCTCACCTCCACGCACAATCTGGGCTTTGGAACCCAACTCCTTGAGAGAGGCTGGACTCTCTTCTACTCTGGAGTTGCCTGCGTTGAGAGGCGGCGGACTGGTGTGGGTTTGCTTATAGCCCCCCGGCTTAGCCGTCAGGTGTTGGAGTTCTGCCCGGCGAACGAGAGGGCTGCTGCCCAGCGGCTTCGGGTCGGGGACAGCTGCCTCACTGTCATCTGGGCTTATGAGCCGAATGTCAGCGCTGAGTACCTGACCTTCTTGGAGTCCGTAGGAAGGGTACTGGAAAGTGCTCCGACTGGGGACTCCATCGTTCTGCTGGGGGACTTCAACGCCCACGTGGGTAGTGATAGTGTTACCTGGAGGGGCATGATTGGAAGGAACGGCCTCCCCGATCTGAACCCGAGCGGTGCTCTGTTACTGGACTTCTGTGCTAGTCACGGTTTGTCCATAACAAACACTATGTTCAAGCATAAGGGCGTCCATCAGTGCACGTGGCACAAGGACGTCCGACGCCGGAGGTCAATGATCGACTTTGTGGTCGCGTCATCTGACCTTCGGCCGTATGTCTTGGACACTCGAGTGAAGAGAGGGGCTGAGCTGTCCTCTGATCACCACCTGGTGGTGAGATGGATCCGCTGGCGATGGAGGAAGCTGGACAGACTTGGCAGGCCCAAACGTGTTGTGAGGGTCTGTTGGGAATGTCTAGCGGAACCCTCTGTCAGAGGGGTTTTCAACTCTCACCTCCGGGAGAGCTTTGACGAAATCCCAAGGGAGGCTGGAGACATGGAGTCTGAATGGACTATGTACTCCACCCTCATTGTTGACAAGGCTGTTAGGAGCTGTGGCCGTAAGGTTTCCGGCGCCTGTCGTGGCGGTAATCCCCGAACCCGGTGGTGGACACCGGAAGTAAGGGATGCCGTCAAGCTGAAGAAGGAGTTTTACGGAGCTTGGTTGGCTCGTGGGTCTCCTGAGGCAGCTGACCGGTACCGGCAGGCTAAGCGTGCTGCGGCCCGGGCGGTGGCAGAAGCAAAAACTTGGGTATGGGAAAAGTTTGGGGAGGCCATGGAGGAGGACTATCGGTCGGCCCGGAAGTGATTCTGGCAAACGGTTCGGCGCCTCAGGAGGGGAAAGCAGTACCCTGCCAACACAGCTTACAGTGGAGGTGGGGAGCTGTTGACTTCGACTGGGGATATTGTCGGCCGGTGGAAGGAATACTTCGAGGACCTCCTCAATCCTGCTGATACGCCTTCCGTAGAGGAAGCAGAGGCTGGGGACTCAGAGGCTGACTCATCCATCACTCGAGCTGAAGTCACTGAGGTAGTTCGGCAGCTCCTTGGTGGCAAGGCACCGGGGGTGGATGAGATCCGCACCGAGTACCTCAAGTCCCTGGATGTTGTAGGGCTGTCTTGGTTGACATGCCTCTGCAGCATCGCGTGGCGGTCGGGAACAGTGCCTCTGGATTGGCAGACCGGGGTGGTGGTCCCTCTATTTAAGAAGGGGGACCGGAGGGTGTGCTCCAACTATACACTTCTCAGCCTCCCGGGTAAAGTCTATATCAGGGTGCTGGAGAGAAGAATCCGGCCGATAGTCGAACCTCGGATCCAGGAGGAACAATGCGGTTTTCGTCCTGGTCGTGGAACACTGGACCAGCTCTATACCCTCCGCAGGGTGCTTGAGGGTGCATGGGAGTTTGCCAAACCAGTTCACATGTGTTTTGTGGACTTGGAGAAGGCATTCGACAGTGTCCCTCATGGCATTCTGTGGGAGGTGCTTCGGGAGTATGGAGTCCGGGGCCCTCTACTAAGGGCCGTTCGGTCTCTGTATGACCAGACCAGGAGCTTGGTTCGCATTGCCAGCAGTAAGTCAGACCTGTTCCCAGTGCATGTTGGACTCCGGCAGGGCTGCCCTCTGTCACCGGTTCTGTTCATTATCTTTATGGACAGAATTTCTAGGCGCAGCCAGGGGCCGGAGGGAGTTCGGTTTGGGGACCACAAGATCACATCTCTGCTTTTTGCGGATGATGTTGTCCTGTTGGCTCCTTCGAACCAGGACCTCCAGCATGCACTGGGGCGGATTGCAGCCGAGTGCGAAGCGGCCGAGATGAGAATCAGCACCTCCAAGTCTGAGGCCATGGTTCTCCACCGGAAAAATGTGGCTAGCCCCCTCCGGGTTGGAGGAGACTTGCCTCAAGTGGAGGAGTTCAAGTATCTTGGGGTATTGTTCACGAGTGAGGGAGGGATGGAGCGTGAGATTGACAGACGGATCGGTGCAGCAGCAGCAGTAATGCGGTCATTGTACCAATCTGTTGTGGTGAAGAAGGAGCTGAGCCGAAAGGCAAAGTTCTAGATTCACCAGTCAATCTACGTTCCTACCCTCACCTATGGCCATGAACTCTGGGTCATGACCGAAAGAACGAGATCTCGGATACAAGCGGCTGAAATGGGTTTCCTCCGCAGAGTGGTGGGCCGCTCCCTTAGAGATAGGGCGAGGAGCTCTGTCACCCGGGTGGAGCTCAGAGTAGACCCGCTGCTCCTCCAAGTCGAGAGGGGTCAGCTGAGGTGGCTCGGGCATCTCTATCGGATGCCCCCTGGACGCCTTCCTGGGAAGGTGTTCCGGGCATGCCCCACTGGGAGGAGGCCTCGGGGAAGACCCAGGACACGCTGGAGGGGCTATGTCTCTCGGCTGGCCTGGGAACGCCTTGGGATACCCCCGGAAGAACTGGAGGAAGTGTTCGGGGAGAGGGAAGTCTGGGCATCCCTGCTTAGACTGCTGCCCCCGCGACCCAGCCCCGGATAAGCGGTAGAAGATGGATGGATGGATGGAAAAAAAAAAGTTTTTGCTTTGTATATACACCAAGTAATTCCAAATGCCTTCTTATTTCACAAGTCATTCACAGCAACATTTTAGCTTCTTCTCTCTGCATATTTGCTTAAAAAACAAACCAGTATTGAAACAAAAATTGAATATTAATGTAACTTGCTTCGGCATACGGCTTTTTAAAAAGTGTAGTGGCAATTCATGGGCTGTAGCAAACGGAAGCCAAAACTTGCACCCTTCAGTGCTTAATGACCTAAACTATCGCAGTTTACTGTTGATTAGCAACAGTGGCTCACACTAATTGGTTGAACGACAATTTATTTTACATAGCATTGTTAAACATTGCACCACAAAATTATGAGACGTTCGCACACGAGTCTGTGCGAAACATATGAGTTGATTGCAAGCTGCACCGTGTGTTTTCGGAAATACGCAGGGTTGCTTCAGTATTAACGGTTTGCTTCTGTTACTTATACCGGTCATCTGCTCAGCATCTGATCTAGACTGACATCATCCCAGAAATGTGATTTTAGCCATCGATGATATTCCCAGGATTTGTCTTAATTAACCGCAAATGAAGTTCGCAAGATTTGTCTCGATTACCCTTGACTGATGTTTGTACGTTGGCGTTCTTAAAGAGACATCAGCTGCTCCTCCGAGAAACGAGAGGGTTCTTAACTAGCATCACATTTCCAGCCGTTCTCACGGATGAGTGATGAACTGGCTTTAAGCGACAGACAAGACATGGGAAAATATCTGATAATTAATCTGCAAATATTCCATAATGTCAAAATACCGTTTCATAAATCTAACATGCGATCAACGCGTATTTTAATATTTCCGATACTTCATTTACCTTCCCACTTGGCGTCAGTTGCACTCTCACGACCATCACTTCTGTAGCTATGGTTAGCTGAGCACATCTAAGATAAGAAAACCATAATGATATAGCAGAACTAGCTAGGTAGCTGCATCAGAAAATGTCAAAGTAAATTCAATATGAAACCGAAACAGAAAATCTGGCCCCGAAATGTCGGCGATAGCAAAAATCACACTTCTCGGATGATATACCTGTCATCTCTCAGCATCTGATAGCCTATAGGCTGTAAGTAACAGAAGCAAACCGTTAATATTGAAGCAACCCTGAGTATTTCAGAAAATACTGAACACCATCATGTGCCTCTAGCCAATGGGCCATATTGAATGATCTTTTGTCATAAAATAATGGACTGGGACAGCCAATGGGCCATATTGCATGATCTTTTGTCATAAAATAATGGACTGGGATAATCACCCTATCCAACACAATAACAGCGCATACCTCTGGGTGAAGGGCAACATTTCGTCATTATCACGCCACAGTTGTAGCAGATGACGGCTAATTAAGGGGAATAAAACCTCATTTATCTAGTCTTTGAAAACGAAAATTCCACATTTTGGTATTTTACAACATTTATTTATTTTATGTTTGTATAAAACAGCATTATACATTATCCCTGAGTTCCCCTTTAAGTAAAAACATTCACTATATGGCCGCTCAGTGTAATTGCTATCATGCACCCTCCTCCGGTGGATAATTGAAACAGCTTTTGAAAATACAGACAGAAAGTCCAATAGACCTATAGGACATATTACACTCGCTTTTCCAGATTCACTTTTCCATCAAAGGTCCCATGATCGAGTAAATACTTAACGGTCAATCATTGATACGTTGAGTAATTGTAAACATCCCTACACACAAATCATGATTGCTAATGTTCATGAGGTGCACAAAATGGAATAAACCATTTGGCATTAATGGACATTTCTGGGACGATTTAGAAAACTGTTATACATGCAATAGTGCAGTGCTGAGAAAAAGTATTTGTCCCTTTCCCAATTTCTTCTATTTTTGTTTATTTGTTATATTTAAATATAATCAAATTAATTTTAATGAAAGACAAAGACCATGTACATAAACACAAAATTCAGTATTTCATTAGATTTATTGAAAGTATAGAGGCATTCAAAAGCAATATCAGCCATGAGAAAAGCTAATAACTGCTTATGCCGCCCGAAAGGGCACTAATTTGCAACAAATTGTTTGTAACTGTCAATGAGTCTTTTACATCACTGTTGAGGAATTTTGGCCCTCTCTTCTTTGTAGAATTGTTTTAATTCATCTATAATGGAGTGTTTTCGAGCAAGATCTGCCAGTTTAAGGTCATGCCACGGCATTTCAATCAGATTCAAGTCAGGATTTTGACCAGCCACTTAAAAACATTCTTTTTGTTTCTTGTGAGAATAGTTGAACTTGCTTGTGTGGTTTGGATTATTGTCCAACCACATAACCAACAGCACTGAAGCTTTAGGTCACGAACCGAAAGCAGAACATTCTCTTATGGGATTTTCTGGTAGAGAGCAGAAGTCATGGTTCCATCAATTATGGCAAGTCTCCCGGGTCCGAAAGCAGCACAGCCCCAGCCTGTCACAGGAGCACCACTGTGTTTGACTGTTGACATTATTCCAGATGTAACAGGACCCCAAAAGATCCCACTTTTGACTCACTCATCAGTCTATAGATTATTATTTAAAAAGTCTTGCAAGTCAACGAGATGTTTTTAGGCAAATGTGAGATGAGCTTTTGTGTTCTTCTTGGTCAACATTGGTTTTTGCCTGGCAGCTCCCCCCATGGATGCCATTTTTGCCCAGTTCTTTACTTATTGTGAAAACTGACCTTAACTGAGGTAAGTAAGGCCTGCAGGTCTTTACATGTTGATCTGGGTTCCTATGAACCATTTTTTTTTATTTTTGTGGGCCTTTCCATTGTTTCAAATTTTCCCTCAGTTTGTAAATGGCTCCCAATGTGGTGCATCGGAGTCCCAGAGTCTGATAGATGTAAATAACTTTGTTTTTATCTGTTCTAGCATTTCTTTAGATTGTAGCACCATGTGTTGGATTTTGCCTGCTTCAAACTGCCAGAGAGGTTTTATTTATTTGATATTTGCATTCAAGAAGGCTGACCGTAATCATACCTGAAATCACCCTTTAAAAACCACATTTTCCGTTTACTTGGGTTTTCTTTACCTCATATCTAAATTAGCAAGAAGATTTGAAATATTTAAGCAGGAGAAATATGAGAAAAAGGAAGAAATCAGGAAGGGGGCAAAAACTTTTTTACAGAACTGTAATTACACCTGGAAGCACTAATGCCCCGTGCCATGTGAGAATACCATGAGGGGAATGGCAGTTCGCTGGATTTAAAAATCCCTGCAAACTCTCGCCTACAGACAGTCAGCGCCAAGACAGACACTAATTAGATTCACTTACCCACTGGACTTGGACATGCTCCATTTGAGTTGTTGAGGTCACCTCCTAAAAGTGCTCCTATGAGGACAACACAAGCACAAGTACAATGTGCAAGTTAAGATGAAGGCTAACAGAAATTACTTTATATGATAGTTTTCACTAATTTTTTTGTAAGTAATAAGAAGCCTAGGGAGGAGCAATGAGTTAAACGGTCTCTGAGGTCAACGGAGTTTTTCCATTTTCACAAGGCGGAATATCTCTGAAACTCTGCCACCTCACTCACCTGCACTGGCTGGCCTCTGCGGTAACCCTGGAGACACTGTATTCCTCTGGAGGGCTGGTTGCTGCGGCGATAGGAGGCGGGGATCAGTGAGTGATGATGTCACAAAGGAAGTGGTAACCAGGGTGCTGCTGGGGTTGCTGAACTGTAGCGTGTTCTGATTGGATACAGGGACTGTGACTGGCATGGAGAAAGTAGGGGGCGGGACAGCAGACTGGAGAAGAAAGGGAGAGGAAAAAATCACTCTTAAAAGGATGCCCTGGCAAATACATGGAATTTTTTTGTACTCGTTACCTCCAGAAACTCGAGTACATTTTTCGAATGTTGGCAGATCTCATGCAAGATACAGTACATCTATTGTATCAGCCTAACACTATTTCATCAGGAGACCTGACAAACAAATCATAATAGGTAAAATTAATTTGTTACTTTGTTAAGTAATGGCCAAAATGTTGAGACTGAAGCGACTCCTTCAAACAAAAAGTTGCTGCCATGCATGTAAATAAAGCCAATCAGAAAAATGTATCATAAGAACAAAAAAACAACAAAAAAAAAATGCACATGAAAATTACACAAGAACCAGAATATTTGAGAAGTGCAGGGTGAAAAAGTATAAGTGAAAGACAAGGTGTAAAAGAGCAACATTTAGGACCAAAACAGTATTTAGTACAGTGAGAAAGATCTGTACAATATCTAAAGGCTGATGCACAAGAGGCATATCTCATTGACGAACGAGACTATGGCCCATTTACACACCTCTGGATATAGTCATATTCCCCCATTTTTCCCCAGTTTCCTTGAAGTTTGTACAATTCGGAGCCCCCATGTCCTTTTGGTTGTGAAGATTCAAAGACTGTACCATTTTAAGTTCAGATAAGAAGTGGTACAATAAAACAGTGGATGGATGTTAAGTCTCAAGTTAAAGATGATAAAATGATGAAAACCAGCAGTTAGTTGACAAAAATAATTGAGGGTAGGACAATATTTTATACAAACATCTCCAAAAGAAATTGACTTTCTTTTACACGAGCTGAAAAACTTATTACTGTCATTAACGATCCTTAATCGGTTGCTAGACTGTATAGTATGGCTGACTTACAAAGCCTGACACACTGTGGTCAGAATACAACACTGCTAACAAATTAAAATACAGATTTGGACTGAAAACTGAAGCCAATTACCAATGGCAATTTCATACCCATGAATACCCTTTAAGAGCAAGCAGATCAGAGACTGCAAAAGCCTTCTTCCAAAAATCGGATGAATGAACATGTGTTCAGACTGTGTTCAAACACGGCAAAATCAATATTCCCCAACCTCCTTGCTGCGTGGTGACTAAAAAGCAATTTTGAAAGGCCACTGCAAAAAGTCTCTTCAGGTTTTGAGAAATTGTTTGCAACTTAAATACTTTCAACTTTGAAACTCTTGTTCTTTGTGGTCTGACAAATGAAGTCTTTGTCATGCATATGACTTGCATTCTTGGACAATTATAATCTTTTGATCAGGCAGCAAAATTAAGGATTGGAAAATGCTGAAGTAAATACTCCTTTCCTTTGTCTTCTTTTCTGAATCGTAACAAACATAAAATTGGTAACCCTTAAAGGACCAGTCTTATTAGTTTGAAAACATTAACGGGACGGAATTAATTTTTTCTCCTGATTCAGAAGCATATAGCGCAAGAGGTACAAGACGTTTACATGGGTCCAATGCTTTAATCTGATAAATACAGAACAATTCTAAATTAGCGTGATTATGCCGGACTGGCAAAGTCACAATGCTTGATTTTACACCGAGGGCCAATTCATTCAGCTACTGATAATACAGCCTTCTTACTGCAACCCATCTTCCCCTGATTGGCAACCAGAACAAGGCCCTTATATTCAAAATCTGTGACAGATATTGTCAGTACCCGCTCCTATAGTGAACAGCTTTGTCTACAATCCAGCAGTCGGTGTCTGTTTCAGTGTCTTATTATCATCTTATTATCGTCTCGCCCCACGTCCGTCACTCCTGGGTCATTCCATGTCAAATCATCAAATGGGTCTCACTACCACCTTCTTTATTTTGCAAATTTTTTGAATGCGACTGTATAAATATACAGCGCCCTCCATAATTATTGGCACTGCTGGTTAAGATGTGTTAAAAGCCTTAAAATAAATTCAATTTTTATTACAAAAGTATACTCTCACACTGAAAATTGTAGAAAAATGTAACCTTCAACTCAACTGAATTTTAAGGGAAAAAGAAATCCCTGAATAAGAAATAATTATTTTTCATAAAATCACCTGTTCCACAATTATTGACACCCCTAACAATTCCTAGGAAATAAATGTAATTGAAGTATTTCAGTCATTTCTACAGTAGTTTACAAAGTTGATCAGAGTATCTAGGAACATTTAATTAGTAATTCAACACTTCCCGTTTCCCTGGGGTATAAATATGATGTGATACAGAGGCCATTTCTCTTATCCACTCTTCAACATGGGAAAGACAAAGGGACACACCATTCAAGTAAGGCAGAAGTGTGTCGACCTTCACAAGTCAGGCAATGGCTACAAGAAAATAGCCACTCACCTGCACCTGCCCATATCTACCGTCAGAGGAATCATTAAGAAGTTTAAAACAACTGGAACAGTGGTAAACAGCCTGGACGAGGACGCAAGGTTATTTTGTCACCACGCACAGTGAGGAGGATGGTAAGAAAAATAAAAAGTTCTCCAAAGCTCACTGTTAAAGAATTGCAACAAATGGTAGCATCTTGGGGTCACAGAGTCTCCAAATCAACCATCAGGCACTATCTACATGCCAACAAGCTGTCTGGGAGGCATGAACGGAAATAACCTTTTCTCACTCAAAATCATAAACGCAAACGTCTGGATTTCGCTTAGCGGTACTGGGACTTCAACTGGGACCGTGTGTTTTGGTCAGATAAGACCAAGATAGAAATTTTTGGCAACAAACACTAAGTGGGTCTGGCGGAACACAGAAGATGAATATGCTGAAGAGCACCTCATGCCCACTGTGAATATAGGGGAGAATCGGTGATGCTGTGGGCCCGTTTCTCTTCCAGAGGCCCTGGGAACCTTGTTAGGGTGCACGGCATCATGAACGCTTTGAAATACCAGGACATTTTAAATCAAAAACTGGAGGCTCCTGCCCGAAAGCTGAAGATGGGTCGTCACTGGGTCTTTCAGCAAGATAATGACCCTAAACATGTGGCCTAATTTACACAGAAATGGTTCACCAGGCACAGAATCAAGCTCCTCCCATGGCCATATCAGTCCCCAGACCTCAGCCCCATTCAAAAGCTGTGGAGTGAGCTGAAGAGGAGAGTGCAGAGGAGAGGACCCAGGTCGCTGGATGATTTAGAGATATTGTGCAAAGAGGAATGGTTGAAGATCCCTCTTTCTGTATTCTCCCATGTTGTGAAACATTATGGGAGAAGATTATGTGCTGTTTTGTTGGCAAAAGGGGGTTGTACAAAGTATTAACATCAGGGGTGCTAATAATTGTGGCACGCATGATTTGATGTAAAAGAATTATTTCTTAATGTGGGATAGCCTTCGTTGCCGGCGGTCAGCGGCTGGAGGGAGAAAGGTAAGACCGCCTGCACGATAGGGATTTTGAGTTGTCCGTTCACCAACGAATGGGAATTACTGATTGGCTTAAGAGGTGTCAATCAAAATTGAACTGTCATCGAATGTAACGCAATGCATGGTTACGCCGTAAATTGCCAGAACAAAGATGGCGAATGTAGAGAACGACGCTTTGATAAAGAAATCACTTGGATATCTTGAAATTCACGACCGAAAGATTACTCTAAAGAATGAACAACTACAGGCGATCAATCATTTACTAGATGGTAAAGATGTACTTGGAGTTTTAGCGACTGGCTTCGGTAAAAGCACGTGCTCTCAAATTACACTCGAGTTTCATTGGTTTAAAAAAGGGGTGGTCCGTCGCGGCTCGTTGCGCAAGGAAGTGGGCGGCTACTCAAAATCCCCACGTTATCGTGCAGGTGGTCTTTCTTCTCCTTTCTCCCGCCAGCCGCTGACCGTCGGCAACGCAGGCTACATGTGGGATTTTTTTCCCACTAAATAAATGCACTTGAATTAAAGGTTGGATTATCCTCTTTTTTTCATTGTGGTCCTATATTATTGAGAAAAAACTGAATTTATTAGAAACTAAAGAACACATCTTAACTATGGGTGCCAATAGTTATGGAGGGCACTGTATATCACTTTCAAATCCGAAATTTCATTTCATTCGGACCAAAAATGAATTTTTGGTGAATTATTTTCTAAGGGTACTGTCTGTCAGTTTTTTGTTAATTGACATTTTTCTTGTATTAAAATGGCATAATGTTTGTTATTACACCAATAGCTTTCAAACTTTGCACCTAAGCCAATGTTATATTGCTAAATGGAAAATGCAGTCCATTTTACTTTATCTTTCTTGGTTGTGGAGCTATGAGGACACCAAAGGTGCCTTTTGTTCAAGCAGTTCTATGTTTAGGTCCCCAAAGCACCCCCAATATAAACCCTAGCATAGGCTCTCTGGCATTTTTTCCATTCATTTGTGTCTGCTGATTATAATTCAGGCTGAATTCACCGTGAATTCATCACTAACTGCAGTCACTACCTTGCCAAATGTGAAAAAGCGCTACAATGCCACTAGTTCAAACCCCCGTATCTCCAGGGGCACACCTTGGATTTTCTTCTGTTTTTTTGAACTGATTCCTGAATCCTGAAATTCCCGATTTGTTCATCACTAATACATATTTATCTAATGTGAAAATATGGGAACAATCTATGACTACATGGTGACAAATGTTTTGTAGGTCTGATGACTTGACATGGAATGACCTTCCTCGTTCCATTTGCTTGCCTCCTCAGTTATTCTCCCTCACTGTAGATCGTTGTCTAATGGATATTAGTTCCCATTTTCTCATGTCCCTCCAAAATATCTTTATTATCCTGTCTCTATGCTTTGTGCCGAACTGCGTCCAAATTCTCTAAACTTCTGGATTGAGGTTTGAAAGACCAAGTTATTCCTCTTCCGTTTATTTTTGTGCCAAATGCGGCCATCTGTTTTCATTAAACTTGCCGATAGCGGGTAAATCGGAGATCTGCGCCCATTTTCTCCAGTGAAGTCTGTAACAGATATGGCCTTACTTGTTCGGAGCACACCCAGTTCAAATGACTCGCTTTCCTTGTGATGCTGCCCTTTATCCTTCTCATCTTTCCATTCTTTATCTTTGAGCGGATGAGATTTTCAGAGCCTTATACAATATCCGGATGGGATACGTTCAGCATTAATATTTCAATTAACTATTAAATTAATTGCGAATGCCACAAGCCAACAAGTAATCTGCACTTCACTCCGTGAACACGAGGCTGTTGAGACTATGGACAATCTGTGTTGCCCACTGAAAAAATAAGTCCCAGGTTGAGAACCACTATATTAGGGTAGACAGAAAAAAACTTCTGAAGTTCAGTGCATCACAGGACCTGGGACCCAGTTTGAGATAAGACTGACCAGTGGCGAGTCATCAAAGGTGCAACATGTGTGTACTGCTCCAAGCCCTATAAACAGACTTATTAGCTGTAGTCTGATCGGAGTGAAAACTACAATGGGCCATAACGTCAATTCAGAAGGCTGCGCCACAGCAGAACTTGGATTCCCCCCAGTGCAACCGCAAAACCTCACATTTTTCAATTTGACACCAAACAAACTTTAAATAAACGCACAATGTTCAAATCTTCAGAAATATTACCACTTCATCATTATCACACACCAAATATAAAAAGATAATACAAAACCCAAAACCAGTGAAGTTGGCACGTTATGTAAATCGTAGATAAAAACAGAATACAATGATGTGCAAATCCTCTTCAACTTATATTCAATTGAATACACTGCAAAGACAAGATGTTTAATGTTCAAATTGAGAAACTTTTTTTTTTGCAAATAATCATCAACTTAGAATTTAAAGGCAGCAACACACTGCAAAAAAGTTGGCACAGGGGCCTTTTTACCACTGTGTTACATCGCCTTTCCTTTTAACGACACTCAGTAAATGTTTGGAAACTGAGGAGACCAATTTTTGAAGCTTTTCAGGTGGAACTCTTTCCCATTCTTGCTTGATGTACAGCTTAAGTTGTTCAACAGTCCGGGGTCTCCGTTGTCGTATTTTACGCTTCATAATGCGCCACACATTTTCAATGGGAGACAGGTCTGGACTACAGGCAGGCCAGTCTAGTATCTGCACTCTTATACTACGGAGCCATGTTATTGTAACACGTGCAGAATGTGGCTTGGCATTGTCTTGCTGAAATAAGCAGGGGCGTCCATGAAAAAGACGTTGCTTGGATGGCAATATATGTTGCTCCAAAACCTCTATGTACCTTTCAGCATTAATGGTGCCTTCACATACGTGTAAGTTGCCCATGCCTTGGGCACTAATACACCCCCATACCATCACAGATGCTGGCTTTTGAACTTTGCGCCTATAACAGTCTGGATGGCTTTTCTTTGCATTGTAGAGTTTTAACTTGCACTTGCAGATGTAGCGACGAACTGTAGTTACTGGCAGTGGTTTTCTGAAGTGTTCCTGAGCCCATGTGGTGATGTCCTTTACACACTGATGTCGGTTTTTGATGCAGTACCGCCTGAGGGATCGAAGGTCATGGGCATTCAATGTTGGTTTTCGGCCTTGTTGCTTATGTGCAGTGATTTCTCCAGATTCTCTGAACATTTTGACGATATTACGGACCGTAGATGATGAAATCCCTAAATTTCTTGCGTTAGCTCATTCAGGAATGTTGTTTTCAAACTGTTCGACAATCAACTCACGCATTTGTTCACTAAGTGGTGACTCTCGCCCCATCCTTGTTTGTGAATGACTGAGCATTTCAGGGAAGCTGCTTTTATACCCAATCATGGCACCCACCTGTTCCCAATTAGCCCGTTCACCTGTGGGATGTTCCAAATAAGTGTTTGATGAGCATCCCTCAACTCTCTCAGTCTTTTTTGCCACTTGTGCCAGCTTTTTTGAAACTTGTTGCAGGCATCAAATTCCAAATGAGCTAATATTTGCAAAAAATTACAAAGTTTACCTGTTCGAACATTAAGTAACTTGTCTTTGCAGTGTATTCAATTGAATATAGGTTGAAAAGGACTTGCAAATCATTACCTTCGCCAGCGACTTCGCTGACGAAGGTAATGTTTTGATCCCCGTGTATTTATTTGTTTGTGTGTCTGTCTGTATGTGTATCGAATAACTCAAAAAGAACCGAACGGAATTTCATAAAATTTGGTGGGTTGATTTGGCATGACCTGAGGATCAATCGATTAGATTTTGGGAGTGATCGGGTCAAAGGTCAAGGTCAAGGCCACGAAAAGGTCAAAACCGACTTTCGGCCATATCTCGGTCAATTTTTATCCGATCGGCATGAAACCAACGCCAGTGGCGAGGGATTCAGTGGCGTCGGCGAAGGTATGCGCTCTACCGAGTGCCCGTTCTAGTTGTATTCTGTTTTTACTAACGATTTACACAACGTGCCAACTTCACTGGTTGTGGGTTTTGTAAATAAATAAATAAATAATGAAAAAAGAGGAGCAGTTACACCACTAGTGTAGGTACGGAAAGGCAGTGGTTAAAATCTGGTTTACACACACACAAAATCACAGCAACTCAAGCACAAAATGCCGCACTGTCTGCATGTGCGGCATCACACAGCACTCGCTGTCAGCAGGACGTGCGCACACACACACACGCGCTGACCCCATTCAGGCATGCTGGTGGCCATTACACCATGTTACCGCACAGCATACAAACTGGGTGGGGAGAGATAGCGTCAGTGAAATTTGAATGGGAAAAGTGTAGCATATAGTGCATTCTGATAAAATGACAATGCTCATCTTTAATCTTTTCTATTCCCAATAGCTACCTGCATGTCTGCGGCCACAAGTCGCATGACATTTGGGTTTACACCAAAGTGCCAATCACAAATGTCCATTTCATCCACGCAAAATTAAAAGGGGAATTTAAAGGCACTTGGGTATCAAATCTTAAAGGCAGATACTGGTTAAAAAAAATTCTATATTGACAAAGATATTTCATCTGAAGGAAAATGTTTGCCACTGTACTCAACAGCAGTAATCATAATTGCAGACAACTGTGTATGTGGAATGTGTATTGAAACTGCAAAATGGTTGGTGCAAGCAAAGGGAAGGCCAAACTCTGATAATCAATATTTATCTTTTTATTCTGTAAAATTAAAAACTAAGGAGGAGGGGCCAAAACCAGGGAAATATCAGGCTAATCAAGAGAACGTAGCAACTAAACTAGAATACTTTGTCGCCTACCATTTACAGTGCATTACAGCCCTTCAATATTACTGCATAATAAACCTATCTGTTATAAAAACTGTATTCAAGTGTAAACGCAAGAAAGCGGCAAATTATATTCAGCATGCCTTTGCAGAGTAAATCTCAATCAGATTTTTTTTTTATTTAAATGCATCCCTATCATTCTCTGGGTTTGGAGGAGTGGGTGGCCGCAGTGAGCCAAACAGAGATAATAATGGATTCAATTACATGGTTAAGTGCTTAGGTGGACGGACATCCAGATGAAACAAGATCAGGGACACAGATTAAGTGGTCTGATGTTGTGACAGTGATCACACTGGAATGAGCACCAGGAAATTACAGCAAGAGCTGAAGCTCTTCAGCCTCATTATTTTCGCTATAATCATACTCTATCTCTACTGAACACATTTCAAGCTGGCAGCTGATTTTCCATGTAAGCCTGAATAGAAAATAATAAATATGTGAGCACAATCGTGCATGTTTACAGTGTATAACAATACACCGTGCACTTTTTTTGAATGATATGCCTGCTATTCAATTGAAAAGCATCTAAGCCCTTACTTAACGAGAGGCACTTGTAGAGTGCAAACCTTCGCCAAGGCAGCACAATCCAAATGTGCATGAGTGGGAGCAAAGCTGTTATCGCGTGTGATCGGATTTCAAGATGGCTGCTGTGGCGGCCATATTGTTTCACAGATCGCGGTCAAAATCAATAGGGTCCATCCTTGATGTAAGAGCAATCCACCCACAAAATTTCAGACAAATCCGTGCACTACTTTTTGAGTTATCCCGTGTGATAGGATTTCTACATGGCTGCCGTGGCGGCCATATTGTTTCAGTGATTGCGGTGAAAATCAAAAGGGTCCATCCTTGATGTAATAGCAATCCACCCACAAAATTTCAGACAAATCCGTGCACTACTTTTTGAGTTATGTTGTTCAAAGCCAGACAAACAGACAAACAACAAACAGTGGCAAAAACATAACCTCCACCCCAACTTCGTTGGCGGAGGTAAAAAATGACAACATTTCGCTTCTACATAAAATATACTGTGAGGGTCCAAAAAAATTAAGTATAAATGCAACAAGATATGAAGTAAACTGCTCATAGTTTGGTTACTATATGGATCCATGCCTGTTTTCTGAGAGCAACTTCTGAATGGCATCGATCACTCAGGAGTTAACATGAGCTGCCCCATAACCAGGCTCTACCCCACATTCCCAGCTGCACTGAACTCTCCTCCAGTGTTTTCCACGTGATGCAAGGGCATCAAAATGTATTTAAAAAGATGCCCTAGTTCGGCTCACTCCATCTGTCCCAGCGACCCCAAAACTTTCCCGCCAACTACAGGAACACTCCGTTCAATTCGCAACTGATTGCGCACAGTGCCGGCAATGCCAAAGGAAGAAAATAAATAAACCACAGATTTGGCCTTTCAAGGTCATTTGCAGAATTTTTCCAGTTATAGAGCTGGCCTCAATAATGCAACTCAATTCGACTACTCAAATAAAGTGGAAAGTTAGTGCGACTTTGTTTATTTTTGTACATTATTGTGTACCAACTGTAAACCCTGTCTGCAATACATTAACAAACCATGTTACACGTATTAAAAACGACGTCTGTAATGGTTTTCAGTTTCAATAGGATGCATGTCAACCAACTCATCCAAGGTCAAGGGAAATTACAGCCTGATACAAACAAATAATTATGATGAAAACACTGCACACTATAGTGTACCCTAGTGCAGGAGAAATCAATTAATTACAAAAGTTAAAACATGCCATGTAAACTTTTATTTCACACTGTTTTTCAATGTTTTCTTTATTTTAATGGGTATTCGTGGCTTAGTTATAGTGTAACGCACCTAAACCAAAATGAGAATTATAAAAGCTCCTGGTGATTGCAGATTGCCAATAAAATACAATTAACATCCAGAATTAGCAAAAATATTAATGATCACAAACTTTGGTAATAATTAAAGGATGTGACAAACACAAAATAGCACCATGCATCAAAAGCAAACGAATAACTTAAAGTATTTTAAATTCTGCATTTTCTTCTTTCAGAGCCATCCTGTTCAGGAATATGCCTGTCCTACTCAGCACAGTCAGAGTTTGGAGAACATGCAGGATTAGTCTTGCATATCACAGACTCTGGCTGTCATGTTAGGATTATGGTTTTATTTGAAGGATTGGCGCTGTGCAACATAGCTTTCCCTCACCTATGAGAGAGAGACTGGTGCTCTAAGCGGTAGCCCTTCCAATACCTGTGACAGATAAGTGCTGCACTCACTACCATTCTTTTCACTTGTGAGAGACCAGTGCTGTATGCCAGAACATTTCCTAATCTGTGAGAGACTGGCACTGTATGCTGCAGCATTCTCTCGCCCTTGAGAGATTGGAGCTGTATACCATAGCATTACTTAGTTTGTCAGAGATAGCTGCTGTATGTTGAACTACTCTCTCAACTGTGAGAGATCGGTGCACTATGCCATAGTATTAACTGTTCTGTGAGAGATTAGAGCAGTATGCCATAGCCAACTCATTTGTGAGAGATTGGCACTGCAGTACCAACGTGGATAAAGGTACCGCTAAAGTTAACGAGAAGTTGGCTTCGTGTTTTCGTACACCTTTCTCTGATTGGCCTGGCGGGTGGCGTAGGATTTCAACAGGTGTCGGTGTAGTCCCGGCAGGCAGAACTTGGGGGGGACTGTCGATAGGGGGGAGCGGTTTCTGGGTATGACTGGTAGGTACCAGATGCTACTGCAGGCCTTTTTTTTTTTTGGCAAGTATAAACTACCGCAACTGTTTTGGATACGCAAGCTCGAATACCGTGACCGAAAAATTGACTTCGCATAACTACGCAATACTGTTCACCTCTGTATTAAATAGCCATTTTGTATGAAATGCGGATTTGTGGGCGGTTCGTGTGGTTTTATTGTTGAAGACATTCCTGTTGACTGTAACAGCAGCAATGTATTGCGCGTTACACAGATGACCCGGTCTTACAAGAGTTTTTTTTTTTTCGCGATAAAAATTTATCAACTTCATTGACTGTGAAAGTTGTTAAAAGATTCCATGGATGCAAAACATAAACAGCGCTTTTGATATTATATACGTGTTGATAAAGTTATTTAAGGGCTTAGTTTCTTAATGCTTATTGGCAAATATTACAGCAAAAATACATGAATTTGTAGACATTAAACAACTTTCCTGGAAATAAATATATCACCAACTGCGCCAAAGAAAATCTGCAGCAAAAATTACTTCAGGCGAAAAAATTTCAACGCTGAACTTATTTGGACTTCTTTGCGACGGGGATTTACACCAAGATATGTGTGAAACGGCTAGCCAACATCCCTTCTCACTCACTCTACTTCTCGGTTCAGTGAGCAGGGCACGTCCACCTGACTTTCGGCTGACACACGGCCGACGGCGCATTGGTGAAAGTGGAACACTTATCCATGCTGGTACTGTATATGGTGTAACATACTCTAACCTACGAAAGATCGTTGTTGTATGCTGTAGCAAGATTGGTTTTGTATGCCAAAGCATTACCTTGCCTATGAGAGATTGGTGCTGAATGCTGTAACTTTCCGCCCCACTGACACAATGTCTTAACAGGGCTGCAATACTGCTACACCCTGAAATCAACGCTGAACACCTACATTTGATCTCACATTCATGGCTCAATTTGAAATCCAGCATAATGGTTTCAATATGCAAAATGAGAACAATTTGGTTAATGTCCGGCTACTTACAAAAGCACATAAAGGCCATTCCATGCCAGTTCAACAACAGTCCTACGAACTTCATCTCATATAGAGTACTAAAGTAATGACGTCATCGCTACTTTGCTTCTGGTGACGGAAGTAAAATCCCTATGGGAAATTATAATGGGGTTTGGACAATTTCTGGCCTTGCTCAAACTTGTATTAATTCTAAGAGCCGCCTCGCTCCGAGATTAGCCTACATGGTATATAGATTCAAATGATCACATCAAATTCGTAGTTTATCGCCAAAAATGATATGCTTTTGCACTTGCAGTCCAGTTTGTAGTCCACTTCTCCGAACTACATATCCGCTGCACAAGTGGGCGAGTACCCCGTGATTCGTTCCAAGCCAATGAAGTACCTCCGTTTTAGCAAAGGTTCAAGATGTACCACGACGGTAGCCCGTCAATGCCTTGCTGTCTGCCCCTGCACCCGTTCCCACATAGCTGGCGACTATTAGCTAGCTATATACCTAGAAATGGAAGAATCACAATGAATAGTTATTTAACTATTTAGCTAGCGAGTACCAAGCTACGCTAGCGAACCCACTGAGCTAGCCAGCTAGTGAGCTAATTACATCTTGTGCACATAGCTAAACCAATAGAAACAGTAAATGGTACCATCACTTACTGTTATTTAGCAAGCTAGCTAGTAGGATTATTCAATAAATATCATTAGCTTAACTAGCTAGCTAGCGAGCTAGCTAAGTGAATAAAAGCAGTGAAGAGCCATTATTTGGCTGCTAAGCTAGCGTTAAACTGCAAACATTTCACCAGCTTGCATTTAAATAAATGCGCCAAATATAAAGTTAGACAACTACTGAAGTCCATAAACTAGCTCGCTGGCTAAGTTAGCCTGCTGTCAGTTATGCTTTGACGAGGCTGATAAGCTTGTTCGCTGACTACCAAGTTTTTAAGCAAACAAACGTCAACCAAAGATGCCTGGCTATTAAAGTAAATTGGCGCTAATTGCAAAACGTGATATCTAGCAAAGTAAGCGTAACCAAGTAGAACGTAGAGTGGCGAACTAATTCAGCAAACAACGGCTATGGCGGGGTGCGGGAAAATTCGAGACGGGTGACTTCTAACCATTGACTGCATATAACGCGTCCTGAACTCATTCAGCCCGAGAATCGGGAGGATCATGGGACGTGTAGTTTTTAGACTAGAAAGAGGATTAGCATGGTGGCAAAAAATTAAAATGAATGGAAATATAGCTGATTCGGGTCAAGAAAAATTATATTTGTTTTTAGTTGTAAATATAATGCAAAATCTCGAGAAAGATGGAGGCTTGAAAACAATGGCAAGTGATTCAAATATGAAATAAAAAAAAAAAGTCCATGGGTAAAATGAATGGGAAATTTTACTTTCAACACCAGCCTGACGTCATCACTTTAGCTCTCTATTTGGTTTATATTCACACCAAATGTTCCAAAACATGTCAAAAAAAAAAATAAAAAAATTCGTATTCAGTAGCCTCCTACTCCAAATACTCGGAGATATCACAATTTAATCAAGCAAGGGCCAGAATAAAATCAGCAACAAATGTATGGCCATGATTCCCAGGGCCAAGTTCAAGCATCTCTTGCTCACTACATTTTTAAGACAGCTACTGGAAATTTTTCGTGCTTGTTGATGCATGAAATGCCTCCTACTAGACTAGTATTAATATTTATAATAATAATTTAAAAAAATCAGATAGATGTTTGCCGTAGCTTTGTCTCGTCTGAGATCAGTGCTGTATGCTGTGGCCTTCTCTCATCAGTGAGACTGATGCTGTGGTTCTTTAGATTTTAATGGCCAAAGCTAAATTAGCGCTGTATGCTACATCTCTCTCTTGTCTGAGAGATTGGTGCTGTAGGCTGTAGCTTTCCTTTGACAATGAGGTTGGTGCCCTTTGCTCTAGGTTTTGCTTGCCTGTGAGGCATTAGGGTCTTGTGTTTGCTTTCTCTTGTCTGCGAGACAATAGTGCTTTCAGTTCACCCTTGCCTGTGAGAGAAGTGAGCCTTATGTTTCAGGTTACACTTAGCTGTGAGAAATGTGAGCCTTAGGTTTCAGTTTACTCTTGCCAGTGAGGGATGTGAGCCTTAAGTTTCAGTTTACTCTTGCCAGTGAGGGATGTGAGCCTTAAGTTTCAGTTTACTCTTGCCAGTGAGGGATGTGAGCCTTAAGTTTCAGTTTACCATGGTCTGTGGGAGAAGTGAGCCCTATGTTTCAGTTTACACTTAGCTGTGAGAAATGTGAGCCTTAGGTTTTCAGTTTACTCTTGCCAGTGAGGGATGTGAGCCTTAAGTTTCAGGTTACCCTTGCCATTGAGAGATGTGAGCCTTATGCTGCAGTTTACCCTTGCCTGTGAGGGATGTGAGCCTTAAGTTTCAGGTTACCCATGCCATTGAGAGATGTGAGCCTTATGCTGCAGTTTACCCTTGCCTGTGAAAGATATGAGCTATCTGCTTCAGTTTTCCCTTGCCTGCTGTGAGAGATTTGTGCTGTGTTGGGCAAGGTGGAGGAGAGGTGCATGAGAATATTAGAGCTGTTCAGACCCATGCCCAACTCAAAAAACACTGAATCCCTGTTCCAAACACACACGCCCCTTGATCCAATCACACAGGATGGCTGTACAAAACACTCGTGCCCAGTTCCAAACACACTCCACCTTGTTCCAAACACGCCGGCACCCTGTTCTAAAAACACTGAACGTGCACAGACTCTCAGTTCCAATCTTAGCTGTTCAGTCTTCTCACCACCACAACGAGACGTCAGCCTGATGGGAGCCAACCACAGTGCGACCAATACGAACTGAACTACACAGGTGCAAATGCCATTTCAAGTTTATTTTTTACGGTTGTCATGGTAAGGTGTTCTGCACCCTGGCTGCAGCTTTCAACTGCTTGCGCAAGTGTGTAGGCGCAAAGCAATAACTGCAATTCATATCATAATGAATAATCAAGCCGGTTTTTACTGCTTGAGGTTGCTTACCTAAATAGATGAGTGAAACACTGATTATTTGTACCCCTGTATATACGTGGGAGTCTCTGTATTCTGATATGAGCTGTGCTTATTGCAGCAAAGTAAAATATTGGCATAATTCATAATTATTGCAGTTTAGTATAATATTAGTTTACATTAAAGAATCATTCATGCATGAACCAATTCATTTTTTTAAATTATCTTGGACATGTAGCAGTGTAGCCATGATAACTTATAAACATGTTTTACTGAGTGAACAAACGGTACCTGGGAGGCAGGTTACTAAAGGAGATTCATCAGTCACATGCGCTGCTGTGGGAGCAGGTCTGAGACACCGGCTCTAAACCCCAGCTCCCATCACATGCACAGCCAAGCAATCCCACAGCACAGCCACCCCACTCCAGCACCACACACACCGTCACACCACCCCACTCCAGCACCACACACACCATCACACCACCCCACTCCAGCACCACAAACACCATCATACCACCCCACTCTAGCACCACACACACCGTCACACCACCCCACTCCAGCACCACAAACACCATCATACCACCCCACTCTAGCACCACACACACACCGTCACACCACCCCACTCCAGCACCACACACACCATCACACTACCCCACTCCAGCACCACACACACCACCCCACTCCAGCACCACACACACCACCCCACTCCAGCACCACACACACCGTCACACCACCCCACTCCAGCACCACACACACCGTCACACCACCCCACTCCAGCACCACACACACCGTCACACCACCCCACTCCAGCACCACACACACCGTCACACCACCCCACTCCAGCACCACAAACACCATCACACTCCCCCGCTCCAGCACCACAAACACCATCACACTACCCCACTCCAGCACCACACACATACCATCACACCACCCCACTCTAGCACCACACACACAGTCACACCACCCCACTCCAGCACCACACACACCATCACACCACCCCACTCCAGCACCACACACACCATCACACTACCCCACTCCAGCACCACACACACCATCATACCACCCCACTCTAGCACCACACACACCGCCACACCACCCCACTCCAGCACCACACACACCGTCACACCACCCCACTCCAGCACCACACACACCGTCACACCACCCCACTCTAGCACCACACACACCATCACACCACCCCGCGTGAGCACCACACAGTGTCACACCACCCCACGTGCCAACAGAGGAAAGGGCCACCAACTACCTCCTCTGGTACGAGAACAGGCTCGGACTCTCACACAGAGACATTACAGGCACAGCACAAAGGGAAGAAAAGGACAGAAATTTGTCGAAATGGTGAATTGAGGAATGGATGCCAATTCAGAAATGGTGCAGAAATCACGCTGAATCCACCCAACGTTCTCCATTCACTCAGATGAAGAATCCTTCAGATGCGACTCTTTCTTCCGCTGAAGTTCTTGTGCCTCTAAGTGTCTCCGTACTCAACAACCCCACCCCCCAGCCAAATAAAAGAACACGCAAACAAGGGGGGTGCAATGCTGCAACGTGAAGGGAGATGGAGGAAGGGGTACGGGGAGTGGGGGGGTCAGGGAGGGCTGTGCACGGTAAGTTGCCATCTAGTCCCTACGGCGGCCAATCCTCTACTCACAGACAGCCTATAGCTCTGCATCATTTTATCAAACTCCTCGTCAATTTTTTTGTATTTCTCCTGGGTGCGGGGAGTGAGGGAGAAGGACTCCTCGGGGTCAGGGCTCTCTGAGTCCCGCTGCTCTTTCTTGTTCAGAGCCTTTGGACCAGGGAAATGAAAGAGAGAGAAAGAGAGACAGAGACAAAGAGAAAGAGGCCAGGTTAGAAAGAGAGAGGAATAAGGTTCAGGTACTCACTCCAAATCTTTTGAAGAGGATATCCAGGTCCTCGTTGGTCTTGCGGTACTTGTCCTCGCTCAGGGGACTCTGGTCGATAGAGTCCTCCCCATCCGGCTCCGGACTGTTGCAGCCATTAAAGCCTTTCTTTCGCAACGTCTGACCAGTTTTTGAAGGGCAGAAGGAGGAGGAGGGAGAGGAGTAGAACAGGTTTACTGATCCTTTCAAGCAGATTTTTGCTGCTGGTTTACCTTTTCCAGCTACCCAGATAGTATAGTATCACTAAAGATAATTCAACCTTCAACATTCATTACTCCTCCTAAAACCAAGAATGCACCAATACAAGAACCATCAAAATATCAGCACTTTTTCAACTAATATACAAGACAATGACATCGACCAAGAGGAGCAAGGCTGAGCTTCTGAAAATGTATCCTTGGGATTCATCCAATTATTTGCAGGCGAAAAATAACTTAAGAAAGTCTCGCTTTCAGACTATGCTAGACCCCAGGCAGAGGAGACACAAGGTTTGACCATTGAAGGCCTTGACGCACCTTGAGTTTATTTCAAGCAAATAATTTGCACGAAAAACATATATTTCGAACTGATGATTGGGAATGAGGTTTTAGTACACACAGAATGCGATTGTCACGTTGCGAAAAAGCAAACCTTTAATTTTTCGGATCAAGTTCGACTTTTTTGAACATTCGCACTGCGAGCAAATGCATCAACCTATCATACTTTAACAACTTGCCTACATCAGACAGACTGCGAGATGTTCCTCTGGCGTGCCGTCAGGTGTTCAGAGGGCTTTCCGTAACATCATGCTTTACCGCTTGATTGCTCTCAGTCTGTTTGCGTTGAAGATTGCCTTGTTGACAAACAATTTATTGCCAGAACGAACAAGACTAAAGTATGACCTACATTAAGAATTGATAATGAAAAAGTGAATGCCTACTGCCTAAATTCATAACATTGATATGGCAATGTAATGATGGCAATACTATAGATACAAAAATCCAAAACTTTCTCTGACTCTTCCTTACAATTGTCACTCAGCCGCAACAATATTCAGAATAGTATAGAACAGCTTCTTGTGGCTTATTGCTTAATGAGCCTCGCGAACCAATTTACACAAATCTGTGCAGTTTCATGAGCATAGAAATTAATAAGATATATTGACATTTTACGACATCACCTACCTGCGAAAGAAAACACCTCTTTTAGGAGATGAAACTTTCCTTCTCTATCCCTACTTTGTATCAGAGGTTGAACCCAAAACATCTTTTTTTTTCTCAGAAAGATAGGAAAAAAAGATGTCAAAGAATATTATTTCCATCAAAATCAGCCTGTAGGCATGGTGCACCGAGACTACTTACTCAATTTTATGGGGCCGAGACGAGGAAAGGTGTCCGAAAATAAGTAGCCAATGTACAACACAAGACCTTCAGAGTCTATTAATTCTGATTCCACAGTGCACACTCGGCAAACAACATGACCCATGCAGGTCAAATGAGGCCCTGTTTGCACAACTTGGGTGCGTTTCCCCAAAATCACAGATGCTGACTCACATAGTTGGAACCACTGACTGTGAATGGACAAACTATACAAGTTGCCAACTTTGCAACTATGCTATTGGGAAACTCAACCAAGGCTGAGTAGCATGCATATGTTTTTGCTATTTAAGTATTAAGATGCACGTGTAAAAGTTGTTGCTGGAGCTTGAATTTATTAACTTAACGGCAAAAAGCGTAAGCATGCTAACAAGCAAATTATTCATTCCATTGACTTGAACAGACTAGAAGCTTACGCTTTCTTCGTTCTCCAATTGCAACTCCTGATCTTGTTCCGGCTTTGCTATCATGGCCAAAATTTCGATTTTACTCAAGGTCTCATGATGGAGGATGGAATCAGCTTCGTTATGAGTAATTTTTTGCATTAAATAGTTTCTACGCTCATCTTAGGGTGAGCATTCTGCACCCTGCAAGCGGCATCCTGGGCTTATTCACCCACTTTTCGGGACTGGAGCAGTTTGGGCTTGCTTTATTGATCGATGGATCAGTGAAGTGTTTAGAGCAGATCACCAATGCTGATCCGGAGTTGTGTCCGATTGAGTTCCCCTGTCAAAACGTGTTTCCATGAACAACGCAATGCAATGACATCCTTAAGTAGTGGGGAGCGTAAATGTTCATTTTACTCTGAATTTGACGGCAGAAAAGATCTTTGAAGCATGTAGTAATTGTGTGATCACTGCCACGCAGACGAGCTCAATATTGCAGGACAACCCCCTAGAGATGGCACAGTATCAAAATTGATTGCTTTATCTGGCATCATCTGTGATAACTTTCATTGGAGCAAGCTGATTCATCAATGCCTGTTACATTATTTCTTCCATGATTTTCTTAAATCACCAACATTATCATAAAACTTTCTCGAAGGGGGGACGCATCTTGATTGGAGAGCAGAATTGGACATGACACCGGGCTCTGTGAAATCCACTCGTTTCCAGTTCGCAAAATCCACCCATGCCTTTTGAATTGTGGGGTCTTTTTTTTTTTTTTTTGGAAATTTATGGACTATGATACCTCTGCTTGCATCGGCCTTATTGTTGCAGCTGTAAACAAGGCAGATATTTGACATTTTCCCATGATAATAATCCAAAATAGGCGTGCAATACACGGAATACCCCTCAGCCCGATGTCGAAGTTTTTGGAGACGCCCGCCCGCCCAACCGCACGAAGGATAGCAATACCCCTGAGTCCAATGCCATTGCCAAAGTATTCTCCACTGCTGGCAAGGTTCCTCCCATAACGTCATCACTGAAGATGGCCGAAGATAAATCAGAGAAGATCGCGATTTGTAGTGATTAAAATGCAAATAAATTTGTAATGCCTGATTAAAATTTGAGATGACCAGTGCACAAAGGATGTATTTATATTAAAGATTCCATGGTCCAAATCTTATTTTTGGATGAACAAGAACTTTAAGAACTGAAACAGGATTCAAACCTTCCCTTGGCCATGTCAAATTGATACCAATAATATCTAGCCAAATCTGACCAATAAAACCATAAACAGAAAGGATCTAAAGCTCGTTTAGCAGATTTGATAGCAGAAAGTTCTACCAGCAAAACCTCACCTCAGAGGGTACTTACAGATGAGGTTTAAAGTTTACATACACTCAGATTGAAGTCAATATAAAACTCGTTTTTAACCACTCCACTTATTTCATGTTCATAAAATATTGTTTTGGTAAGTCGTACTGGATAGCTACGTGGTGCATGATGCGAGAATTTTTTTAACAACTGAATACAGACAAGCTATTTCACTTAAACTTTGCGATATCTTGATTCCAGTGGGTCAAAGGTTTACATACACTGAGCTAACTGTGACTCCGAAAATTCCAGAAAATTATTTCACGACTTCAGAAGCCCCTGTGAGGTTCAATGACATCATTTGAGTCAAGGGCTACCGTCAAACTCACCGTCCCTTTCAAAGATATCAAGGGGAAATCAAAAGATCTCAGAATACAATTTTGTGCCTCTGCAAATCTGGTTTATGCTTGGGAGTATTTTCTAAATGCCTGAGGGTACCTCATTCATGTGTACAGACAATAGTTTGCCAGTAGAAATACCAAGGGACAATGTAGCCATAACACCACTCAGGAAGGAGACACATTTTGTAACAAAAATCAATCCCAGAACAACAGCAAAGTGCCTTCCATGGATGCTGGAGGATTCAGGTACCAGTGAATTCGATATCAACATAACCAGAAAGACTGCTCAGCAAGGAAGAAGCCACTGCTCCAAGACCACCATAAAAAAGCAGAACATGGGCTACAAAAGCATGAGGGAACAAAGATCATACTTTTTGGAGATATCTCTCTAGGGCTGATGAAACAAAAAATGAAACAAAAATTACCATAAAGACCATGGCTATTTTTGGAGGGATAAAGGGGAGGCTTGCAAGCCAAAGAACTTCATCCCAACAGTGAAGCACAGGGGTGGCAGCTTCATGTTGTGGGGGTGCTCTCGAGAGGGAGGGACAGGTGCACTTCACAACACCGATGGCATCAAGAAGGAGGAAAATTACGCAACACATTTGAACCAAGTTAAATTATTTAAAAGCAATGCTATGAAAAACTTTCTAAGCGTATGAAAACTTCTGACCCACTGAAAATTACATGAAAGAAATAAAAGCAGAAATAAGTAAGTCTTAACTATTATTCTTACCTTTTACATGATTCCTCAAATTGAGTAGTAATCTTGTCTGACCGGACAGGGAATGTTTTCTCAGATTTCATGTCAGGATTTGTTTTTAAAAAAAAAAAAACTATTTGGCTAAGGTGTATGCAAACTTCTGACCTCAACTGCAAATAATGCTGTTAGAAATACATGCGCACGTATACCCGCCCTCTTTAGGATGGATTGACATGCAGTCTCAAAGCTGAGCTAAGGAATTTTTTAAAGTTACATCGCGTTCCCTTCTTGTTTGCAGAGGATCATACAGTCAGGTGCTACCAGTAATTAGCTTCGCGGATGGGGACCTAATCAAACGGTATGTCAGATTCCATCCAAGAGAACGTGTCACTTCCTTTCCCTATAAATAGATGAACGATCAGAAGGAATAGCACAGGAGGACCACCAAAGCCATCTCACGCACTTCCTCTCAGGTCAAATGTTTTGGTTAAGGTTTCAGCCCTGAGTTGATGGTAGAAAATGATACCAACACTCAGAAGAACATCTTACCTCAGCCATGTGTCTGAAACATACAGGCGCCCTATGCCATTCATAGACGACAGCCTTACTTGGGGCATTAAAAATCGGCACAGGATAAACGGTGCAAATGGTGAAACATTTTGCACAGTAAAGGGAGCATGTACACATCCAAGAGCTAGCATTCTTTATTAGCCTCATGTGGGTGATATTTGTGGTCCTGGGCGGCCATTTTGGCTAAACCACAGACGGCTGCCAGTCAGACAATGGGCCGGCTCTCCAAGAAGCTCGTCCACGAAGCTGGGTCGGAGTACCTATACTCCAGCCCTCTCAAAGCACAGGCTCCATTGTGTTGCCAGGGTAAGATTCAGAACAGATAGACTGTGACTGGCTTGCCGTTCTCCATCCAGACCCACCTCTCCACTCACCCTCCCTCCCTCTCTCCATCTCTCTTACCCTCCCACGCCTGCTGCATCTCTATCTGTCCCTCTCGTTCCTCACTCTCTCTCCCTGCCCCACTTTCTCTCCGTGTCTTCATCACATTAAGGGCTGAGTTGTGATGAAGCTCTTAGGGCAGGACCAGCGAGGGCCCACTGTACACGGGAGCAGAATAAGGTGCCACGTCACACATTCTGTGCTCTGTAGCCTCAGGGCATCCTGGGAGAATTCCAGATCCACTGCTTACACACCACCGAGCAATAGAGAAACAGGGAAATGGCTAGGCACGCAATATGCTGAACGCACAGCAGCCATGGAGATCATTCTCAACACAGCGCTAGTCTTTAATCATTGCCACATCACGCCTTGCATGACTTATACATGGCCTTAATGGCCTTTTCCGATACGGTGACTGGAATAGGAGACCGGTGTCTCACGCACTGCGGAATCCATTTATCAGATAACCATTTATACCTGAAACTGAGCGCATGAAACATTGCATAACCCTTAAAACTCATCCCTGGCTGTAGACCGCTTGAGACCAAAGTCATCCACATGGATTCTCAGAAACTGGCCTTTCCCATTTTTCATCAATGCTAACCGACAGCCAAGACCACTAGGTCTGCTTTCAACTCGATGACCTGACTGCTCAGCAAAGTGCAATAGAGTACTAAAGTGATGATGTCATGCTGGTGTCGGAAGTAATATTTCCCATTCATTTTACCCATAGACTGTTTTTTCAGTTCACTTTTGAATCACTTCGCATTGTTTTCAAGACTCCATCTTTTTCGAGAGTTTGCATTATATTTCCGACGAAAAACAAATATAATTTTTCTTGACCGGAATCAGCTATATTCCAAATCATTTAAATTTTTCCCCACCATGCTAATTCTCTTTGTAGTCTAAGAACTACACGTCCCATGATCCTCCTGTTTCCCAGGCTGAAGGAGTTCAAAACGCGTTCGAGGTCTCCCGTCTTGAATTTTCCAGCACCTTGCCATAGCCATTTGTTTGCTAATTCGTTTGCCATTCAATGTTCTACTTGGTCACGCTTTCCTTGCTAGATATCACGTTTTACAATTATCGCCAGTTTACTTTAAAAACTCAGTCGTCAGCGAACGAGCTTATCAGCCTTGTCAACACATAACTAATAGCAAACTAGCTGTTAGCAGGCTAACTTGGCCAGCGAGCTAGTTTACAGACTTCGGTAGATGGCTAACTTAATATTTGGTGCATTTAGTTAAATGCCAGCTTGAGAAATGCTCACAGCTCAACACTAGCTAAGTAGCCAAATAATGGCTCTTCACTGTTTTTATTCACTTCACTAGCTATTAGCTAAGCTAGTGATATTTATTGAATACTAATGCTAGCTAACTTGCTAAATAACAGTAAGTGACAGGAAACCAACCATTTACTCTTTCTATCGATTTAGCCTTGTGCACATGGTTTAATAAGCTCACTAGCTGGCTAGCTGGGTGGTTCGCTGGTGTAACCTGATGCTGGTTAGCTAGCTAAATGGTGAAATAACTATTCGTTGTGATCCATTCATATCTAGGTATGTAGCCAACTAATAGTAGCCCACTATGTAGAATGGGTGCACGGACATACTGCAATTTAAGGCACTGATCGGCTACCATTGTGGTACGTTGTGAACGTTTGCTGAAACTAAGGTACCTCATTGGCTTGGAACAAATCACATCTGTGTACCCTGTAGGCTAATCTCGGAGCGAGGCAGCTCTTAAAATTAATAGGAGTTTGAGTACTGCTGGAAAGCGTCTAAACCCCCCATAGGGATTTTACTTCCAACACCAGAAGCTAAGTCGTGGTGGCGTCATCACTCTAGTACTCTATAGGGTATGTGGGCAACTCGAAAACACATGCTTTTGAGGTTTGGGGGGGGGTGAAATAATTGTGACATCATCACAGAGGTTTGGCTCCCAGTTGAAATCGCCAAGGCAACTGTGGGGGCTTCTCCTCAGGAGACCTGGCTCTCCAGAGGCTTTCTCAGGCCAATCTACAGCTCACCAATTACGCATGTTCATTTGAATAGGAGGAGTCCTGCCCTGCAATGCCCTTCATGCAGATTCAGGCAGTGATCCTCCTGATTAAGCCCTAGTAGCGGACGATGCTATGTCAAGGCTCTTCCCTGAGCTACTCTAGGAAGAGGCATTTCCTTCAACATTTTCCCCTCCATCAATGTCCCATCTCCTCCTCTCCCTTCCTTTTTCCATCCCTCTCTTCCTCCACACCTCCTCCCCCTCTCTCTCCCATGACTGGGAGCCGCAGTGGAGCGGATTAACACATTCTGGCAGGAAAGGCAGGCTGCCTGCTCTCTCAGCACGTGCAGAAGTAACGCGGAGTGAGAGAGTGTGTCTGTGTGCCTGCATCCTTGTGTGTGTCCGTGTGTAGGTGTAAGTTTGTTCCTGTGTGCGTGCGTGTGTGTGTGTGTGTGTGTGTGTGTGTGTGTGTGTGTGTGTGTGTGTACACCTGTGTGTACTTGTTACAGTATCTATACTTATGGGGACTGAGAGAATTCACAAGAATAATGAAGTCTGAAAAATTATCAATGCAGGGCCATTTTTTTAATTGCTTCCAGGAGGAAGCTTAATTCTGGCCCATGGGCAAGGATTAGATCAAGGGTTACAAACTGAGCTTATAGTTAGGAGTAGGTGTAGTTTTCAAGGTAAATATTAGAATTATGCTCAAGGTTAAGGTGCTGCGCTAAATTAAGGAGAAAAATTGGGCTGGGGAAGCAGTTAAATTGAGGGTTGATTTTAAGGTTGGAGGGTATGGAAATATGAGGAAGAAGAAAACAAATTTCTTTGACAACTGGGATAGAAATAATTAAAGCTGCGTGCGCGAGTACTTGTACGTGTGAAGTTCTGTATGTACATATGGATGCGCATGCGTATACATGTAACAACCAGGCAGAAAGTTCTAGTTGAACAAATTTGTGAACAGGAAGTGCACACAGTAAAACCCATCCTACTGAGCATTTTATTCCTCTGTTTAGACATCTGCCAGAGGTGAGAAAATTTAGACTCATTTCTAGATTTGTCTATGGGCTAAGTGAAATTTTCATTTGCAGCGCATGAATTTCGTGCACACATGGGCATCTTTCTCTACTCCCTCCCTCTAAACCATGAAAATTTAGCCAGCAATCATCTCTCATCGCCTCTCGAGGGGTGAGCTGCCTTTAAAGGGGTCTGTCAGACCGAATCAGACCAGGAGAAGAGGCACGGTCTCGCTCCTCAGCCTAATCCGAGGCGGAGTCCCCGGACAAAAGAGGCCGTTTTGGGCGCGGAAACGATGGCCCTTAATACTGCATGAGCCGCACTCCTGGGCTGCAGTGCACACAGCGCTCAGACCCAGTCAGGCATTCACTGATGTGGCCCGGAGCCGCCCCGTGCCTCAATGCTCCACGCACTCGCCCGTCCACTTAGGAGCCATCTGCACTCTCTGCTTTCGCTGGGGAAATAAAACTGATGATCTCTTGCCATCGCAAGCTCTGTCAGCCCCACACCAGCACAGTTTGTCTGCACCTGCCATCTCAAAGTGCACTCTCATCTCATCTCCAGTTTCAGTTCCCTACATGTGACTGAAGTCCTTAACCTTTAGAAGTGTGGGTTCCACAACTCCTTTGAATCAACGACCAGCAGTGATTATTAAACATATTCAAGTAAGATGCTACTAATGACATGCTCCAGCTCTAAAGAATAAAAGGGTTAAGACTGCACAAACAGTTTTCTTGTCTCACATAAAAAAATTCAAAAAGCATATATCATGACAGACCTGACCAGCGAGTACTTCAGAATTCAGCAGCACGTGCTCTGGTTGGCCATAAAAGGCGATTTGCAAATGAATTGGGACCAATAAAATTTGGCTGGAATGCCAACCCATTCTTACATGACATCTTGCAATCCATACAGAGGGCACTACTGGCAGGAACTGCCCATTTCTCTAGCACATATGAGGGTATATGAAATTCTTTACATACACCAGAGGGGCACATTCAAGCAATACATATTGCCGATATCAAATGTAAGGTAGCAAAAAAAAAAAAAAAAACACTCAAAGAATGTCATTAAGACACACAAGGTACGAAAAGCGATTATCCCTATTGTAGAAGATAAAAAAAGATAAAGAATAGCCTTACTGTGTGGAAGACAAAGCTTGTCAATCATATCACCGTGTTGCCAAGGGTACCTGTATAAAGTATTAGCATGTTGCACTCAGCGGAGAGAATGGTAGGGTGATCGTGAACAGCTCTTGCTGCCAGACCGGATCGGCTGGGTGACAGCAGGTCCAGCCGTCCCCAAGGTTTCTGTCCTACAGTCCGACAGGCACTCGGCCAAATGCCGGAGGGGCCACATAAGCCTCTAATCTCCCTGCCTCCTTCGGCTGATATGAGGACTGATCACAGGCAGAGGCACCTAATCTTGCCCCTGAGGATCAGTAGCTCTGGCCGCTCATCTGGCCCCAGTAAAAGGCTGCGATCTCCACACCGCAGGTCAATGAAAGAGCTGTACCCCGGCTGAAGTCACAGCTCCAGATGCACAATTAAAGCACAATTCTTCTATGACCGTGCCATCGTGGGCAAGAAATTAGATGCTTCGTTGGTTTAATCACGGACTGCCTAGGAGATAACATGGGTTATGAATGTACAACCCACCAGGGCTCCATCAAGCCATGGGGGCAAAACATCCCACACGAGGCACATAACTGCAGAGCAAATATCACAGACAGGCACCAGGGTGACTCATGCATGCAGCGACCAGGAAACCAGTCACCGGCGATCAGGGCTGCCCACCCCTCTTCCCTCTCCCCTTCCCCCTCCTGCTGGGACCCAAGCCACCACGGACCTTGGGAGACTGGACCCCCTGGCATACCTCGATGATGTCGGCGTTGGTCCGGCTCTCGTGTGGCTCGTTGTACTCTGTGTACTTGAGCAGGACCTTGTCCATGTCGGTGCTGGCGTACTGGAACAGCTTGTTGGAGTGGTTGAAGATGATGAGAGCGATCTCACAGTCACAGAGCACGCTCAGCTCGTACGCCTTCTTCATCAGGCCAAACTTGCGCTTGGTGAAGGTTACCTGTAGAGCAGGGATGAGGGCGAGGGGTGGAGAGTAGAGGAAGAGGAAAGCACATAATCAAGTGAAATGATGGAATTCAGAGAACAAGGAAAGGCAATAGAAAGATTAAAAAGAGGGCAAGGTAACAGAAATGGTAAATAGGGGTCAAGGGAACAGAAAGGATCAACAGGGGTAAGGGAACACAAAGGGTAAATGGGGGCAAGGGAACAGAAAGGGTCAATAGGGGTAAAGGAACAGAAAGGGTACATGGGGTTAAGGGAACAGACAGGGAACATCGGGCAAGGGAACAGAAAGGGCCAATAGGGGGTAAGGGAACAGAAAGGGTAAATGGGGGTAACGGAACAGAAAGGGCCAATATGGGGTCAGGGAACAGAAAGGGTAAATGGGGGTAACGGAACAGAAAGGGCCAATATGGGGTCAGGGAACAGAAAGGGTAAATGGGGGTAACGGAACAGAAAGGGCCAATATGGGGTCAGGGAACAGAAAGGGTAAATGGGGGTAACGGAACAGAAAGGGCCAATATGGGGTCAGGGAACAACGAGGAGAAGAATTTCCAAGAATGAGAGAAATGGAACCATAGAAGAAAAAGACAAAGATGTTGAGGTTCAACAGAGGAGGGTAACAGGAAGTGAGAGAGAGACAGGAAAGAAAGGGGGAGAGAAAGAAGGGAGGGGAGAAGAAAGAAGGAGGAGGGAAGAAAGATAAAGTGACGAATGAAGGTCAGAACAAATACCAAACCAGACTCTACAATCAACCAGGGATAAGCAATGGAGAAAGTGGCCCCACTCAAGATAACAGCAGAGCCGCCACTAGCACTGATACACAAGCAAGCAGCAGCACGGTGAACTACACCAGAAATTTCATGCAGATGAAGGAGAGAGAGCGCATTTTCTAAAGAGGGTTTTTTGTTCTTGATCTTTTCATGCACAAAATGCTTCAGAAAGGAGGCGCGTTAGGAGCCGTGGAGAGAGCACACAGATGAGGCGCGTTAGGAGCCATGGAGAGAGCACACAGATGAGGCACGTGTTAAGAGCCGTGGAGAGAGCACACAGATGAGGCGCGTGTTAGGAGCTGTGGAGAGAGCACACAGAAGAGGCGCGTGTTGGGAGCCGTGGAGAGAGCACACAAAAGAGGCGCGTGTTGGGAGCCGTGGAGAGAGCACACAGAAGAGGCGCGTGTTAGGGGCCGTGGAGAGAGCACACAGATGAGGCGTGTTAGGAGCCGTGGAGAGAGCACACAGATGAGGCGTGTTAGGAGCCGTGGAGAGAGCACACAGAAGAGGCGCGTGTTAGGGGCCGTGGAGAGAGCACACAGAAGAGGCGCGTGTTAGGAGCCGTGGAGAGAGCACACAAAAGAGGCGCGTGTTAGGAGCCGTGGAGAGAGCACACAGAAGAGGCGCGTGTTAGGAGCCGTGGAGAGAGCACACAGAAGAGGCGCGTGTTAGGGGCCGTGGAGAGAGCACACAGATGAGGCGTGTTAGGAGCCGTGGAGAGAGCACACAGATGAGGCGTGTTAGGAGCCGTGGAGAGAGCACACAGATGAGGCGTGTTGGGAGCCGTGGAGAGAGCACAAAGATGAGGCGTGTGTAAGGAGCCGTGTAGAGAGCACACCGATGAGGCGTGTGTAAGGAGCCGTGTAGAGAGCACACAGATGAGGCGTGTGTAAGGAGCCGTATGGAGAGCACACAGATGAGGCGTGTGTAAGGAGCCGTGTAGAGAGCACACCGATGAGGCGTGTGTAAGGAGCCGTGTAGAGAGCACACAGATGAGGCGTGTGTAAGGAGCCGTGTAGAGAGCACACAGATGAGGCGTGTGTGAGGAGCCGTGTAGAGAGCACACCGATGAGGCGTGTGTAAGGAGCCGTGTAGAGAGCACACAGATGAGGCGTGTGTAAGGAGCCGTGTAGAGAGCACACAGATGAGGCGTGTGTAAGGAGCCGTGTAGAGAGCACACAGATGAGGCGTGTGTGAGGAGCCGTGTAGAGAGCACACCGATGAGGCGTGTGTAAGGAGCCGTGTAGAGAGCACACAGATGAGGCGTGTGTAAGGAGCCGTGTAGAGAGCACACAGATGAGGCGTGTGTAAGGAGCCGTGTAGAGAGCACACAGATGAGGCGTGTGTAAGGAGCCGTGTAGAGAGCACACCGATGAGGCGTGTGTAAGGAGCCGTGTAGAGAGCACACAGATGAGGCGTGTGTAAGGAGCCGTGGAGAGAGCACACAGATGAGGCGCGGAGATGGAGTAGAGCCGCTCAGCTGTGTGACATGCCAGACCTGCGGCTCCCCCCTCTATTGCTCTCCTCTGGCACTAATTGCTTCAGCGCTCGTCATGTCACAGTGACACAGCTCTGTAGAGCAGGAGACAGATCTCTCGCTCGCCTGCCTGCCTCCTCCCCCTCTCTCTCACACACACACTCGCTGCTCCCCGCCGCCACAAATCTCATTATTGTGGGGTCGTTTCCATGAGCAACCACCTTACAGACCCCCCCCCCCCACGCAAAAACACACACACGCACGCAAACACTCACACAGACACTAAAGCAGGGCAAGTAAGCAGCTATCTCAGAGGAAATGAGCAGAGATTGCTGAGGACCAAATGAGTGGCGTCGATGACCAGATTCTCATGTAACTGACAAACGTTTTTGATTTCCACTGCAGCATTTGCAGTATATGCTAAACATTTCCATCACCTATGGTCCTGATGAATAACCTGGCCTTTGAAAGCCTGAGATGTAACAGAGGGCAAACAGTGAACCACCAACACATTTTGCAGTGATGAGCTCATCACAAAGAAAAGGTATGATGAAGGACTGAGAGGACTGATGTTTGCACACAAAGACAATGCCCAGCCTTCTCCCACACATTTTCACCTCAAGAGCCCAGGCCACCGTGACAAACTCATGTCGTAATCGTATTTAGTGCTCAGCCTGCCCTTCCCCTGTCCTGGGATCAGCCCTCATTACGCCTCCAGTAATCATAATTTAAGTCCCTGTCCCGGACGCAGGACAATTCATTACCAGCCATTTCCACAGGGAGAGACGGAGGCCATACTGAAAAAAAAAAAATCAACAATACGGATGATATTACACCTCGCTGAGGTACTTCAGTTTCTACTACTAATAGAAAGAATTCGCCACATTCTGCTAATGGAGACACCATGGGTAATGTAATTAATTAAATCTTAGTGATTGTAATCTGACTGGGGCTTTGAGGGGAATGCCCTTAAGCAGCGGATGCAGAGTAACAGGATTAGCCGTGGACTGTGCGAGTCAGTGTACACACCCGGCACAGGTGCGGCTGCAGCGTAGCGCGTTAGAGGTTAAGCTTAAAGTAGCCATGAAAACCGAAAACAAAAATTAGGCACTGATATAGGAAACGTCAAGAGACCCCATTCTCACTTTCTGCCACCTGCACCCTCAAATTTGTTTGTTTGATTCGTTTTCACAATGGCTGTCTACGTTGCTTGCTGATTAAATCAACTTTGGACAAAATCGATTCCAGACATCTCCGGTGAATTTTGTAATTTCCTTTGAATGCAGGAGTGAGTCTCCAGCAGTTTGTTGCACATGAGAGAAGAGCAGTAATCTGAGCGCAAGAGCGGTGTGTGTTCTGCTGTGCGCCACGAGGGAAAAGACGGAACACTCTGAACTCTTCTTCAGAGGATTTCTGCTGCCGCTACCTTTACGTCACGCATCTTTTTCTTCATCTTTGGTCCTTGTTAGAGCAAGCATCGCCTACACCCACTTAGAAACATCAGCTTCAGGAACACGGGTAAAGAGGACATTTCAGACTAGTTTCAAGCCCCTGACATGAATCAGGATGTTCTAACAGTCACCTCCAATGCTAACAGCGAAGGCCAGTAACTTAATTTGCACAGAGGACAACTGGCATGCAACTATAACGCATCAGGGTGACATTTTGCTCCGTTCATCTGACAAAGAATGGTTTTTAATCATTCAATCTAAAATAAGTCAATATAATTTTAGTGCTCGAATATTCTGCTTCAATGGAGCAATGACAGATCATTTCACTTTCATTACAGTAAGTGCAATCAGTGTTTAGTACAGTTGTTTCCTGCATTTGTGTGGAGAAAACAAGGCAGAAGCAATGGAATGACAGGAGACACGTACTGCAGAGCCCCACACATCGAGCCGAGCCGACCCCACCCTCACCTGTCTGTTCCTCTCATCTGTGATCCTCTGTATCTGAATCTTTTTCCTGCCCATGGTTCTGGTTCGGTAGCGGGAGAGGCGGGGAGCGGTCAGCGGGCGGAAGGTGGGCGTGGTGGTCTAGAGGCGAGGCGCTAGTGGTTGGGCGCCGGCGTTAAGACTGTGCGGCAGCCAGGACTAAAAGGAACAGGAAAGAGGAAACACTGGGCCTGGAGGCGGGGCCCTCAGTTCATCATCCCGGAAAAAGGAGCCAGTCTCCAGGTGTCCTCCCCTCCGGATCCTCTCTACCAATCAAATTCCAGCTTTCGGTGTGTGTCAATCCTAGAATATAAACATAGGGAAAGATGGTTGTTCATTAATGCAAACTTAACTAATGGATTATGTTTACAAAGAGAAAAAGTAGATTCATTGTTCCTTGAACAATGGGTGAATTTTTTAGACAAAAATAAACCCTTTTAAACAAACTTTTAAGCAGCCAAACAAAGGGTGCACGACAGTAGTGAACCTTTGGGGGAACCCTTCTTTCAAGGCCTGTTTTCCCCAGGGGACGGGTGAGGATGTTGCGCACTACAGGGCCCTCAGGGCAGCAGAAGCGAGGCTGTCCTGTGTTAGCTTCATTAGAGACATCAGCGCCACACCACTGATCAATTCAAGCCGCTGGCCAAAGCCGGGCTGCTCAGTGTGCAGTGTGTGGGAATAAGTACAAAGATGAGTGCACTTGCACAGTCTTAGGAATGTAAATGAGGAATACAGAGAGGCTATTAACAGTTTAAGCACAGCCTAAGTAAATATTAAGAAGTGCACTGTTTATGGGCAAAGCTTGAGAACATAATGCTTTCTATGGCATACGGGGGCCGCCAAGCCAATGTTGACATGGAGAAGAAAAAAAAAAAAATGTGTTATGATTGGTCATTTTAAGTGGAAAACTCATTGTAATATATTGCTTAACTGTAAAAATGTAAATAATTATGTATATATGTATAATATATTGAAATAAGTACATTGAAACTAATTAATACTATAGCGGTCATTCCGTGACAATTTGCCTCTTGTAATTCTGTGACATTGACTTTTTGAAATTTCTTGCCCATAAAGCAGGGTTAAAGTCAATATTTGTTTCTATAACTTACAGTATTAACAAAAAACACCTTAAATATGAACATATTGAAGTTTCATAACTTAACTATGACAGGAACATCATTTTCTGAATAGTTATTTAAACACAACATTTCAAAAACCACGTCAATTTTGTGTAATTCCGTGACGGAGTAGTTTTTGCTTGTTTCTTCTATGAAAATTTCTCAAGAAATATATTTTCACTAAATAATATTAAAGAACAAGTTAATACCTTCAATATGACACATCATACTTGATTTTATCTTATTTAGTTGTAGAGTTACAACCCAAAATGTAGTGGGACTGTAATTCCGTGACAGCTTGTCAGCCCCCATACAAATTATACATTCTCACAAAACCGACCACAAAAAGGACTCAGCAGGTTACAATCAAGAGATGACAAATACATCTCAGACTTACAGGGCCGACTCAAACCCAACACACCGACAATGCCATTGAAAAGAAGGGCAGTAGAGTCAGCGAGTCACAGGGCAGAGCCCCCGGAGGCTGTGGTTTACAGCAATGTTTTGTGTTCCACTTCCTCAACTCACCTCCAAGCTCTGAGGCAGATTCTCTTGGAGGAGGAGCAGTGACATCATCCCTTTTACCCTGGGTGGCAAACCTTTCTATGCCACTTGAGTACTTGCCTTTTAGATTTGGATTTTACCAAAGAGAAGTAGGCTAGAGTTTGGTCATTTTGAGCTCACATTAGCATGATGCATGAATATAGACAAAATGAAAATGGAATAAAAATGGGAATAAATCATAGATATATATATTTAGAACACTAGATTGCTGATGTTGTCATATTTACATTATCCAAAGTGAAGCACCCGGCCGCCATATTGATAAACCCAACTTCTTCATAAAAATGAATGGTTTCCTACGAGGCCAATTTCAAATAAGTCGATACAAGCGAGAAAATGCCGAGATGTGCGGCTGCCTTTTGCAGCTACATTTATTTGAAAAGCTGTAATAAAACGTTTCATGCGTAAGTTAACGTATGAACGCAAAGTTGTCACTTTAATAGTAAAAAAAAAAAAATCGCGTTTCATGCTAGTTAGCTAATTAGCCGTCCCATTGACTTGAACAGACCGCTGACTGAAAGCGAACACTAGCGATTGGTAACGGTGACCAGCGAGCTACCTTGGCGTCGCGGGGACTGCATTGACTTAGTGGTAAATAAATTTTAAAAGGTGGCTAACAAGCTAGCTAGCTTCTTGAAATTGACATTCAACGACAATACTTCTTCCCCGCATAATATCTAAAACAGTGGACAAGTCGCTTTGTCTGTTACACAGACCTCCAAAAGACAAGGAGGGGAGAAAGGCTTCACTGGTGCTTCCTTTTATCTACGTTGGCATTAGCCATATGATTCAATATAAACAATCCGGGTGATTTCAAATAGTCAACCAGGGTTAAATGAAGTGAAGAAACCAGAGTGTAATTTCATAAGGTACAAGGACATGCATCGACGTTTCTTCTAACGGCGATAACTTCCAAGCAATTATCTTATCAGAGGTAAAAGCCTCGGGCACGTTAACGACACTTCTCTGCTTCACTTTAACGTTAACAGCGAGTCACATTTCGATCTTCGCTTTAGTAAGTGTGCCGCTTTCCATCCTCCGAAAAGCACATTTTAGGAAGACAAAATGTTGCTCTGCACAGCGAAAAATAAAACAGACTTGCACGCAAGTGTTTTTGAAATCGTAATTTTAAAGTAGGCGAAAATGAATGGGAGTCTATGAGCGAATTTTACTTCCGGGTGTATAGGCTCTTAGAACAGATGCTTCACTTGGGTCCACCCTATCAGCAATCTAGTGTTCTATATATATATATCAATGGAATAAATGTATAAATCCATAACATAATGATAAGTATCATGAATTTATTCATTAAATCATTTGCTTGGCTCAATGCTGGAGATTTCATCCCCCATATTTTTTCATAAATTGTTTAGATGAACCAACTAATCAAAGATGACTGGCAGGTGTAAATAAATGCGCTCAGTTTCTGGAACAATCTTCTCTCAGGTATGTTGCATAACAAACTTAACTGCATACCTTTGTTGCATGTCGTTCACTCGAATATGGCAATGAATCAGATCGACATTGAATGCATTTCCCCTACTGAACAAAGAACAATAGCTACGCACATTGCCGGTCGGAAAAAGTAATGTTTCCACAGGATTACAGTCCTTATAATAAATGGTTGCTATCAGCACACAGCCAGTAACACATAACATAAGAGAGAGGTCAACTCCACATAAGAATGAAAGTGTGAGAAAGCATGGATGCAGGACGCCAGGAGGCTACCAATCAGAAGCCAGTAACCCATGTGGCAGGACGCCAAGCAGAGCAGCATGAGCGGAGCGAACAGGAGGACTCTCTCTGCTCTCCCCTCTGCTCTCTCATGCAGAGCCCATGGCTCAAGGGCACCAGGCCGTGTGCTGTTTTGGCTGCGAGGCCGGCAGACATGAGAAGGTTCCTTTATCTGCTGGGCCACTGAGAAGTCAACCTCCTGCCCTTCGTGCTCAGTCAACCTCCTGCCCAGTCCCAGCTCAAAATTACACCAGCAACATCAGTCTCACATGTGCTAAAACACACCAATAAACAATTAAATTAGTCCACAGGAGTCCTCAGGCGTCCACTGGCCAAACCTGACCGAAGGAAAATGCTTGAGCCCTTTCTGAAAATACCTTCACAAAGTGCTTAGGGTAAGCCAGCACAGGTGTACCCACTGTCAGTATGGACAGGTCCATCCTTAGAGAATGAAAATAATTTATTTACTCGCTCATTTCAAAAGTAAGATTGTTCAGTAAGTGATCGATGGCTCACTGCCTATTGTAATATGAAACAGCAGCTTTGAGGAGGTTCAGTAGCGAGATTAAGGCCCGTATTCAGAAACGACACACACCCACCCACCACTCACCATATAGTGAGTATGACTGAAATGTAACTGGAGTGTGAGAAAGTGATCGACCTACCACTTACCGAGAGAGCGGTCCCACTCCTCGCCAGTTGCTATTCACAAACGCAACTTGAGTATAACTGACGGTAGTGGGCACTGGGTACCAGAGGCGGTGCGTCGGCTGCTGCAAAGGGATTCTCAATCCACGCCCTTCAGTGCTGAATAATCTAAACCTGAAGAAGTTTACTTTTCTTGATTAGAAAGTTTCTCAGACTAATTGGTAAAACGACAATCAAATTTATTCTTTATAGTGTCGTCATACATTGCTTCACAAAATTGAGGCGTTTCTTTCGCACATAAATGAGGACGCAAATATCAGCAGGTCTTCATAAATTCTGTGGTCGAGTGGCTCGCGAAAGGTGCAGGACAGCCCGCGAGGCTCACTAAGCAACAAGCTGTGACACGTGCCGGACATTTCCTTCAACATTCAGCAATTAAGAATGTAGAAAAGAATGGATTCTCGTGACTTACAGCTACATGAGCCTCGCAGACCGATCCACACGCGCCCCACGAGCTGCTGAGCGCAGAATTTTCCAACCCATAAGTAAAGTGTGAGAAATCCGAATGCGAGAGAGTTAATAGATATGCCTCATTCATGAAAACTGGCCACATCTGATAATGCTGAAAGTTTTCAGAGTTTTTGCAATGGTAATTTAAATAAATTGAAAACAGGGCAATAATTATCAATGCTCATTCTAACTTAACAAGTAGAACTGGCGACACATGATAATCCTTTGGATTTTTGTAGTTCAAGTAAATAAAATTTTATTAAATGATTGGATATGACCTTTTTTCAATCATTATCTTTAAGGGATGGTTTTGAGCTTCCCCTATTGTCAGTTCACCAGTAGCTACTGGTGGGTACACAAATGCTAACCTCGAGCTCACTACAGTGCAGTTCGTAAACACAGACACCAGGTGGTCAGTTAGTTAGTTACCGGCATCGTTATCATCATTAGAGTTAAAATTTGCATCGTTGCGATTGCGTTGAGCACATGGCTGTAAATGAACCAGAGTTTCTAATGTTTGTGACCACCAGAAAGCCATGACAACAAAATACCGGCGCAAGTTAGTGCGGCTCAAAGGAGGTGTTCCCTGCACTCAACCTTCACTCATAAAGAAACGCTGTTTTCAGTGCGAGTGAGGTCTCTGAAAGCAAATGAGTGTTAAGGCAACCTCTGACTCATTTAGTATAACCTGACACTAATTAAGTTATAGTTCTCACTCGCACTCAATTAGTATGAGTGTCATTTCTGAATACGGGCCTAAGTCTTAGACATGCAAACAAATAAAAAAAAAATCCCTGTTGGAAAAAAATAAGAAAACATTTTTAACGTATCAATAAGCAGTTGAATGCCAAAGCATTCATAAAAAAAATAAAAATACAAAATTGTGTGACCACCCTGCATCACTAGAAGTACGCCAGTTCTCTTAGGCAGCTCATGTAATGTAAGCTTTAAAGTTTTGTAAAAAAAAAATCTTAAAAATAAAATAAAATGAAAAAAAAAGGGCAGGTTCATTTTTGTAAGCGAAGTGGAAAACTTCCAACAGCAGACCGGAGTCTCCCAGTTAATCCCAAACGGTCTTGATGATGGTGATTTCTGGGCTCTGCAGAGGCTATACCATCTGTTACTTCATTCAACAAAATGCAAATATTTCTCCGCAATACTTTATAGAAATTTATTTATTCATTTAGAAAACTAATGTTTGTAAATCTGAAATTCGCCCTTTTCTACTGGGACAGTAATGCAGAAAACCTAACTAAAATTAAGATCAAATGTATACCTAAAACAATTCAGGGATGCCCAAGAGTTTTTGTACCCAATAAAAGAATAAAAATGATGAAGCAAGAAAATAATGAAAACTTTAACAAAAACAAAAGGGTTCTCAGCACTGCTGGCGCATTCACTCCTGCAGCAGCAGCAGCGACTCCAAGCCCCTTCGGACTCGAGCCCTAACAAGCATGAAACACTCAGATCCCCCACCATAGCATGGCTGCCATCTGGCCCGGAAACAGAAGGCAGGTGGGGGGGGAGACAAACAGACAGGAGGATGGATGGTCATAAAGGTATGAAAAGGCACATCTACAGAATAAGATGCGGCCATCTACGAAATTTCATGGAAAAATACTGTACGGTTCAGGAGTTCTGGCCCGGAAAAGACGTGACCTACGAACAGACGGCCAGACAGACAGGCGGAAAGACAACACTGACTCTATATCCCCATCAACTTCATTGCGGGGTATTAAAATGGGGGTGGGGAATTCCAGTGACGTCTCCTAAAGGAGTAGGCCAGTAAATTCAGCTTCTGTCTGACACACTTACTTATCGCTGAGGATCCACTGAGTAAGTGTTTCCGTTTTGTAAAATGGCCCACTGAATGGAAACAGCGGGAGTGTGAAAGCCTGTTGCAGGTCACAAAGCAGAGGTCAATCCTCGTTTATCCAGCTGTGTGTTTGTTACTCTACACTGGAGAAACAGGTCTTCAGGGTGACCTAAACAACAAAACACCAAAGCAAACAGAAGTGTCCATCCGTCCTCATGTCCACGTATGCAAACATACTTCTGAGGAGACTCGTCGGCATTTATTTGATGTCATCGAACCTGTCACTCTTTGACTCATTATTATTTATTGCCATTTATTTTTTAACCGAACAAAGGCCACAGCGACTTCAGTCTATCTGCAACAAAATCTTTTTGTTTGGGACTTCAGAACTTCAAGAGTCTCCCACTGAGTGTGTGTGAGAGTGGTGGGGGGAGGGGGGTAGTAAAAAGGGCCGTGAGGCAGTCGCTGCTGTCGTCATGATCAGGGAAACGGTGGGTCTGAGATTACAGTCTTCAACAGGCAGGGGGCTGGAGTCCTGCCAAGAGAACAGGAAAAAAATCCATCACCTTACCCACTCCGTACTGGCCTGTCACTGCCAGCTGCTGTCCAATCAAAGCGACTCCAACACAAGTCAGCCGCGCTGAACAATCGAATGTGTGACTCCAAGTCACTAACTGCCAAGCGCCTTACAGACCAAAGACCTGAGCGTAGTGTTAGCAAGCAGAGGCTAATCAAGGATGTAAGGACTGCAGTACACAGGAAGGGAGGAAAAAACACATAGTAAAGTTGACAGTGAAGGAGCATCCAAGCCTCAAATATCTCGTCATTTGTCAACAATGATGGCAGTTTTTAGAGTCCAGAGCATCAGTCCTACAACACGACAGAATCACAGAAAACTAACGGACATGAATGAGCTTAATAAAACAAAGGAAGATTATAATATAATATATAATTTACTGCTATAGTAGTATTTACTGCTATAAAATAATGTGTTTCTTCGATATTAAAGGCTCGTGTAAGGGTGCAAGACATGCAAGGTGCATGACTCCGCACGATCCTTGTCAGCGTCAGGTCCACCACAGAGGTAGAGAGAGAGAGAGAGAGAGAGAGAGAGAGAGAGAGAGAGAATCACAGGCTGCGAATATGGGGGATGATGAGATGCAGAGAGAATTACAGCAGGACCCAAGAGAACAGTCTTCATTTCACAAGGAGTTCCAGGGGAACTTAATGACCACGGTGAGTCAGGACCTTGTGAGGCTTAAGCAGACACCCAACTGCAGGCTCAATTTACCACGGCTGGTCAGGGCTAGAGGTAACAGATCACATGCTCTGCATGTTTAGCATATGACTGAAACAGCAGAGGTGACCACTGCACACAAGCTGCATTACGATGCGAGGAGGGAACACTGGACACCTGCCGAGGCAAAGGGTTCGAAAGCTCGTTGGATCACGCATCCTACGCGCACAGGTGGGCTGGCCAAAGCTGCGGCCATCCTGTCAAAGAAAAAAGTCACGAATGTCCGACTTTCATTTCAGAAGGTCACCGCTCCGCCCACAGAGCGCTAACTGGGGCAGTGATTGCGCCACACGCTGCTCCGGGACCTCACTACTGCGCCCAACTGATGGCCCAATTACAACATAAGGCAGGGAGTGAGGTATGGATAATAACCTGCATCTCAAACATTGCCTAAATTAGAAATGAACGCCGATAATCCGCCCAGACAATCAGAGCAGCAACGCTGCCCAACCTGTATGGCGACAACTGCTACAGACGCCACCCAGGCTTTCAAAGCCGCCCAGCAGGGTCACAAAGCACCTAGCACCTCTCGGCATATCATCAGCCTATGAGGTAAACCGAAACAAGCAGTCGGTGCTCAACCACACACTCCTGCCAGTGGAGCCCATTCCACTGCAGGTAAAAATGCAAGATGAAGGCTTGTAAAAAACAAGCACCCCACTGCCATCGCCAGAGAGAAAAAGAGGGCTGCACTATTTTCAGGCACTCTGCAGGTTTCAATACATGTCCATTCACAACAAATAAATAGCGGCGCGTACAAGACTCTGTCCTCAGGGTGGCTGTAGCCTGTGTTCCACTGCTCTGGAAAACTGAAACAACAGTGGCTTTGTGTTTGAGTCCCTCACTGACTGCACATGGAGCCGGCTCCACCTTAAAAGACACAGCAAACACAATGACGCAAAAGCTGACCAAAAGCGGAGGAAGATGTTTCCTGTGTCTGTCAAGCTCTATGAAGGGTTACTGAAGGTAGAGTGGTTCTATACTAACCGCAGGGTTGCCAGTTTGATTCCCTGGCTCATCCCGACGGTCAGACCAGCAGCTTGCATGGCAGCCCCGCTGCCATTGATTTGTCTGTGTGTGTGTGAAGGGGTGATTGACAGGCGCACACTGTAGAGCACTTTGTCGGATAAGGTCGAGAAGCTCTATATGAGTGTAAAAAGAAATTTTTGGGCTGGGCCAAGCAGCCAGACCCTATAAACGCGAATGTCGCTGAGTGAGTATCTGACTGACTGGCTGCCTGAGTGATCAAGTTCAACAATTGGCTGACCAACATGGAAGAAGTTCAGTGATTGGTCGACCGGCGGGGAAGAACTTCAATGATTGGTTGGCCGACGATTGGCTGGCTGGCTGGCTGTGCGTTGACTTCACTCATATTTACTGGTCTGTGTATATGCATTATAAATACATGGGTCTCGGAATTTCGGCTTTGAGACATTGCAACAGAAACTGAATACTTTACCGTTTTTGGATCTTGGATTTGAGAGATGGCAGCAGAAACGGAAATTAAAAAGTGGAACTGAACGCACCATGTTCACTTATGTACATCCCGTCCTTGTTTTGTCTGTCAGAACAGTTGGTAACCTTACGTTAAACATTCCACAGCCCAACATAGGAACTTACACGATGTTAGGAAAAACTGATAAATACTGTTACTATGACTATAGCGGGACTATTTACATACACGGTGGAAGTGGCGCCGGCACCATTATGTTTCAGTATTTTCAAGAATACAGATATGATGCCCCGACTGGTTTCCAAATCAACTTATACCCTTGCGCATCCCTGAGTTGGTTCATTTGAATGGAAGCAGTTGTGGTGGCCGCTTTGATTGCATCTATGAGAGCGACTTTAACTGACATCCATGAAAACAACAAATTTAAGAAAATATTAATTTTAAAACATCGCGCAAAGCTGGCATTGACACCCCATTGAGGCAGCTACTTCTATCTTCTCCACTATGTTGTTGTACCCACTACGCCACTGCCACACGACCAGCATTTGAATTCAGTCTAGCAATGGACTGCAATAATCAGGCATTAGTGTACTGTGAAATTAATACACATTTTTATACATGTAGAACGTTCACAATGTCCAATTTTTGATGCCAATGAATGTTTCTTCAATGAATGAATCTTTCTTCATCAGCTGGTAAACGGATGTAAGCGTGTGCAAAAATATCTTTTGCCATGAAGGCAAGATGAACTAAGATAGCTGGTTCAATTTAGCTTGGCCTATAAATAATGGGTATGAGAAAGGTGCGGCTCCTGTTTAATGATTAACAGCTCATTTTTTTAGGTGCAAAACTTTCACAAAAATTTCTGAACGCTGTGATTTAATATTGCCAGCAAATGACCATGTTATATGCAGGATAATCAACTTGTCGGTGTGCATTACACGGTTTAAAGGCACTTCGCGGAGGCAACCACCCGACGCAAATTTGCCTCCGTGTCATGTCTTAAACCGTGTAATGCACACCTATGAGTTGATTATCCCTTACAGAACATGTCCAAAGACGAAACATGGGGGAAAAAAGGAAACCTTTAAGTTTGTTCTTAACTGCCATGTGTTCACGAAAGTGATGTCATGTCCCCGATTAACACAACTGTAACGATAACTTTACTGTTTCATTACGATTCATGAACATACATACATACTTTAACTGCTATCTACATCTGCTGCTGCTGTCTCTCTCAAACTGACATTCACAAAATCAATAACTGCTATCCTTACTCTAGTTCTTTGTATATTCAAATGTATAACTTGCATTTGATGTTTTCCTTACTCAAGACCCCCCACTTCCCACTGCCTCACACACTCTGACTCACTCCCGTTCTCACTCTCTCACACACTCACTCTCACACTCTCTCCCCACCCACTTTGTAAATAATTTATCAGCTCAAGCTCATTACTAAACTTGCACTTCATATAATTGCATGAGCTTTGCCTCATTTAGCACCCTTTTCTTGGGCCCACATTCTCATACAGAACTTGGCAGCCCAGCCATATACTAGGTAGCACCCAGTCATGTTTATTTCAGCAAATTCTCTTTCTGGAGCATTTCAAAAAATTTTGGGGGGAAATTCTATCAAGTTGCCCACTATAAATTGCCTTCCAGGCAGTTGTATTGTGGGAAGAAACCGATAAAGAGATATTACTATAATAAGTTAGTAATTGTCTGCCAGCATGGACACTACACACCGAGTGCTAAATGTTTATTTAAACTTCACGGCAAATGTCATTAAGCAGATGATTAAACATGACAAACAGACCAGTTTCTCAGGCTGAAGTTTTGCTCTTGAATTGTTCCATCCTAAAAAAGAGGTAACTGAATCAATACTCAAATGGTATGCTTAAGAATAGAGAGCACTCAAAGCTAACTCAATGTTTATTAAATCAAGCATACAATGGGAAGATGATAATCTTGTAAAATGGCATTACAGAACAAATATGCAATTCATAGCTGGGTCGTTGAGAAAGCAAGCTTTTCAAATAAAAAGAAAATCCATTTCACCCATGGTATGGAAGAGTTGATACAGTTTTGAAAAATGCTGGTTTCACCACAATTGAACTATGGCTAAGCCCAGCCCCCTCCACTGACTCGGCCATGAAAAGTTTAAATTAGAAGCTAAAATTTTCAGGTCTCAGAGTAAACGCGATCAACCGCATCTCGTTTCAGTCACCCTCTCGCACAACAAGATAGATGATCAGCATTGTTCATGCACTGCATGGTAAGAAATTTAATTTACGTATTATTATTGCAACCGAATTTCAGAAATCTAACCTGAAGTGACTGAACTCCTGAGTAAACAAGGTGACATGGTGAACAACATAGCCAGAAGCTCACGTTAAGCCAAGGTCCATCAGCACTGACGTTAGCCATAGAGTTTACTAACTTTAGCTAACTTAGCGATGTTAAAGATTTACTTTACATTAATCTCCAGTGAAGTGACAAGATGTCGCCTTAAACACGATGTTGACTTAGCTTGGAACAAATGTACACGTCCTCGTTGACCTTTGTTAGCTACGTTAAGCCAATAGTGGGGCCTTCCACAAACTTTTATCCAGAGGAGACACTTCTCTCAGTTATGCTGTGGCTTTGGGAAGGCTATAAAATACACCCCATCGTCCAGCCTCTCGGGATACCTCGTATAGGAGTTACATTTACCCCAAGCACTGCGTTTGACCATTTTTTTTAAGCGAACAATTCAGAGTTTCCGTAATGCGTTTAAATAAAAGTTCAGGCTCAGAATGTCCGAGTATATGGGGAGAGAATACGCACTGTGGTTGGCTCTCATTTGAGGGCGGAGCTTAGCCATAGGTCAGTTGACATAATCATCAAGGTATATCTCCGAAACTGAGTTTTATGGGATATTGTGGATGCACTTTGGACACTGCAGTCACCGTAAATCCTTTGTGCTGGTGTGGTGACCGTGACACTTTTTATAAGAATCACAAAAAATAGGACCAAGGGTCCTATGGTTTACCGGCAAACAGCCTTAACGCGATGATACAAGTTCTGAAAATTTCATGTAAAGTTTGACATTTCAATCAATAAAATAAAAATCAATGTCAAGGTCACTAAATAAAAGTTCACATACATTTATAAGACCTTCTGTAAAACAATCCTAAGCTCTGAAGCAGTTTTGGTGATACAAGTCATTCTAATTGGCTCAATCTGTGACCATTTTGGTGATACAAGTCATTGTAATTTCACTTTCAAGTTTGACCCTCAAAGGTCACTGACAGTCAAGCTAAATGTCACCAAATGAAAGTTCATATGTGACTTCTTCGATGTCAGTAACACAAACCTAGGCTCCATCTGTGACCATTTTAGTGACACAAGTCATTGAACTTCCACAAGGTCACATTTGACCTTTGAAGGTCAATATGAAGGTCACCAAATGAAAATTCATACATGACTTCCTATACGTCTCCAATACAAGCCTACACTCAATCAGTAACCATTTTGCTGATATAAGTCATTGAAATTTCAGTATGAAGTTTGGCCATTCAAGGTCACTGAAGGTCAAGTTCAATGTCGCCAAATGAAAGTTGACACATAACTTCCTATATGCCCGCAAAACAAACCAAAGCTCTATTTGTAATAGTTTTGGTGATAGAAGTCATTGAAATTTCACATGTGAAGTTTGACCTTCAAAGGTCGCCGCAGGTCAAGTTCAAGGCCACCAAATGAAAGTTCATGTATGACTTCCCATACATCTCCAATACAAATCGAAACTTTCTGTAACCATTTTGTGATATAAGTCATTGAAATTCCACTGTGAAGTTTGGGCATTCAAGGTCACTGAAGGTCACGTTCAATGTCACCAAATGAAAGTTCGTACATGACTTCTATTAGTGTTCAATGCACACATGTTCCTAATCTTCAATATTCTCAAGCCTAGAAACCTTTGAAAATTGTAACATTTTACGTGACCTCAAGTTTGACCTTTCAAGGTCATCTGAGGTCAACTTTAACACAGCCAAAATATAGGTCATATATCACTTCCTATATGTCAGTAATACAAACTTAACGTCTATCTGCAACCATTTAGCTTCCACAGGCGATTTGGCCCATTCTCCATAAGAGCCAATGTACAGCGCCCCCACCAGACCCACTCTCGTCGATTCAATCAAAATGGCACTCACACTGTACATATAGTGTATCAAGGTGAGTTGATTGCCAGATTTAGAAAAAAAAGTTATAAGACAGTTTTTGAGATTTTTTTTTGAAATTTCAAGTCATATCTTTTAACATTGTTAATATATTCCCTGACCTCGAGTTTGACTGTTCAAAATCATCTATGGTCAAATTTAATATTGCCAAAATATAGGTCATATATGACTTCCTATATGTCAAAAATACAAACTTAATCTCCATCTGCAACCATTTGGGCCTCCACAGGCCATCTTGCATATTCGTTAAGTACAGCGCCCCCAATGGACCCACTTCCGTTGATTCACTCAAAATGGCGCTCGCACTGTACATTGATGGTACCAAGGTAAGTTGGTTGCCTGATTTAGAAAAAAATTTATCACGAACTTTTTGAGAAATAATTTTTTTGAAATTTCTCAGTCCTATCTTAAACATCGGAGACAAAATTTCAAGGACGCATAAAACGGACAAAAATTATTCAATCAAAAATCCAAGAAAAATGACTGGAGATATGGTCTAGTGGTTTGTCACTGCAAATTTACATCAGGCCAAAAAAAAAGATAAAAAATGTTCCAGAGACGGTCGCCTCACCACGACAAGAGCTTATTGGCCCATAGGGCCGGTAGGCTAAAAACTTATTGGACCCAGTATTTCTGCAGGTACTACGTTTGACGATACATGCACAGCCCAATCACTGTGCATATTCCTACCACCTTCCTGCAGCAAAGACTTACACTTATTTTCCCTTGAGTGCTGCACGCACCTGGGAGGAGAGCAGAGTATCGAGGGCTTAGTTTTTGTATAATCCTATTGCTATAATCACACTAAGACTGTTCCTGTGGCACAACCTTCCGGCAAAACTTACCTTTTTCAAAACTAATATAATTCAAACAGTTCCAATGGGAATCAGCTAAAGTTTGCAATCGGCATAAATGGAGCCTAGAAGAGACCCCCAGTAGATTTTCTGGACCCGGTGTCCGTTCCTGTAGTGCCACCACAAGGGCAAACTATGGATTTAGCCTAAAGGGAGAATGGTATCAGCTCAGGGGTATATCCTGCTGCTGCCGACCAATAAGATTAGTGTAGTTTTTGTTTGGTAGTCACTTTTTATTTATTAAACCTTTATTAACACAGGAGAACCCATTGAGACCTCAGTCTCATTTGCGATGGTGCCCTGTTAACAACACAAAATACAATACAGTGAAGTACATCATCATAGAAAGTAAAATATACAATAAAAAATGATCATGCAGGAATGCATACAATGTAACTGTATATGTAACTGAGAAAATTACAGTAACATAATTCAAAACATACAGAGTCCCAAACTCTAAATCCTTGATAACTTTTTTGAATTTCTCTCATGAAATTAATTTAAAAGGTTTCTTTAAAATTGTTCCATTAAAAGCGCAGACACATTCTTCCACATCAGCGCACACAGTAAAAGTTTCCTCATTGAAACTGCACAACTATTTCATGAGATGTATTAAACCTGCTAATGTTTATTTGTCATTTCACACACCGTTAAAGCTGAAATTAGAATTACAATCTCTCAGTTGTATACCTCCGCCAACCAGTCAAGTTGCAGATTCCATTCATATGTGCCCAGGCTCATAATGTAGTGAAGGCCTTGATGGAATTTACTAGAATTTTAACCAAACTGTTTAGAATGATGCCAACATTCCACAAATGTGTGACTGGTGCATGTGTGAATATTTGCTCCAATCTTGAAATTGTTCACCTAATTTTTTGAGAGGTGCAAATAATTCTGAGGATCTTCTAGTGTGGAGTGTTATCATTACAATCACACTATAGAAAACTTCAAGAGTTTTGTCATTCAGATTATGATTACTGGTTTGTATCGTGGTCATTTTTTTCAGAGTTCTAAGATGTTTGTGAATGCTAATTCTTGGTTTGGGATTCTTACATATGCATTTATCAGATGGAGAGCCATTTCAAACAAGACTGTGCTGGTTTGAGTTTTTATTTTTGCACAGTTTAGATGTGGTTCCACAATGACAAAGAGAGCAACGCTCAAATGTTTCCCCCCTTTACACAGACATCCATGATTGTTTTGTCCTGTTTTCTTTGTAGAGCAAGAGCTCTCATACTGACTAGTTCCCAAAGTTAGTAATATCACTGTTAGTTTTAGTTCTACAAGAAAGTGAGAAAAATCAGCTAGTTTTTCATCAATGAAAAGATCTTTACCAAGTTTTCTTCTTAGGAATCATCTCCTAATTCAATGACATGAGTGCAAAGTAAATCTGAATGGTGGTCTTATTATTATTTTTTTAAATTTGTATTTTTTTAATAGGCACTGAACGCTGAACAGCAAATTCCTTCTAACTCAAAGTTCTAAATACCTGTCTATTCGGTCACTGTCCAAATATTTATGAACCCAACTCTATGAAGGATAAAAGCTAAGCGAATCAGAAATTGAGGCATGGCTTCAGTATTCAACATGTGACTCTTTTCAGAGTCCAATAACCCAATAATGGGACTTCCCTGGTTAAATAAGGGTTAAATAAAATTAATTTAAAAAACCCCACCCCCATCTCATTCAATGCTATGAAGAATTCAATTCTGGCCAATCAGGAAAGCTTTGACAAATAACATGTACCCCTTTCTCAAATCCACACAATCCAGCCGCCACCTCTCAAAAACAAACACTTCAAAACAAATATTAACCAATCAGGGCAGGGGACAGGGCTTCACCATTTAACTTGTCATCCATTTCCTGTGTCTAACAACCTGACCCCTACCTTACCATGACAAATGGTTCCTAAAGTGATATGAGATCAAAGATCATCAATTCATGTAATATGAGGGAGGGAGTGAAGAAAAGAGGTGAAGAATGCCCTGTGAGTCTATGCGTATGTGTATGTTGGGGTGGCAAACACAACATCAATTGTTTGGGAAAGTCTGAAGTGTGAAGCAAGTTTGATGTCTCTCACTTAAAAGTTGCCAGACTTGGTAAATTAATTAAGCTTTATGGAGGACGAAGGGATGACAAAAGAAAAGAAAGAGGGGGTGCAGGGATAGAAATGACTCCCATCCTTTGGGACAGTCAGAAGCTGAATAGAAAGTTTGGAGGCTCCAGCCATCAAATTGTGTCAGTATGAAAATAGATGGAAGTCTGTCAAGCTGAAAAAGAAGAGATGTAGGAGGGATGCCAGTGGGGCATCATCTAGAAAATTTGAACGATGACAAATCTGGCCCAGCAGGAAGCTGCTTTGACATTTCTACCTCTGAAAATGTATGAGTATGAACAGTTATAATAAATGGCCCATTACAAGTTTTTGGAAATGGTACGAACTGGAAGTCACCTTGACCTTTGACTGCCAAAATCCAATCACTTCATCCTTTAGGCCAAGTGGACATTTGTACCAAATTTAAGGGTAAAAAAATCCTCTAAGTATTCTGAAGGTATCCCTTTCACAGCAACGAGACAGATGCCAGGGCACAATGACCTTGAACTTTCACCACCAAAATCTAATCAGTTCATCTTTGAGTCCAAGTGGCCAATTGTGCCAAATTGAACAAATTCCTTCCAAGCATTCTGGAAATATCATGTTCACAAGATGGCTGGAAAGCCCCCCCAAAAAAAGCCATCACTGCCATCACCAGCACAGAGGCATAGAAATATATATAGAATTCATTAAAGGTGGGGGGGGGGAAATAGCTTTGCAAAAATTAGTTGAATTTGGGATCAGTTCTTTCATTGTGACTTGAATTACATCCATAAATGTGGTCTTTTAGTTATTCTACTGCACCATAAAGTAGGAGATGAAACTGATGACAGCTCTAGATTTGTACTTCCTTTACTCCAGTGGGAAAAGTACGCACAATGGCCACGGACAGGAAAAGGCAATCGCATAGTCTGTGTCATGAGCGCAATCAATCTGCTCAGTCCTCCTCTATCTACCCAGCGCCTTCCGTCACTGCTGCCATCAAACTGCCAAAAATTCCTCATAAGAAATTTAATTTGTAGTGCAAACCATCTCTGAGAGAGCCTGACCGTGAGCATGTGCTCTTATGCATCTGTATGCAAACCTACATGCACGTGTTCGCAAGTGCAGAACCCTGCGAAGATTAGTATCCAAATTAAGAAATAGCAATTCATTTTTCAAATCTCTGCATCTCATTACCAATTTTTCCCAGTCCAAGAGTCCTTTCATGACTACAATTAACCACATCAATAACTGTTATTGTGACAATATTGCAAATCGATTTACCACCTGTACACATCATATCATTGACTTCACGCACAGCATTTACAGACTAGCACTAAAATGCACTTTAATAAGTTTTATTTCAGTCAATAGAATGTACCTAGTTTCCAATTTAACATGAAAGGTTTCACATGGCAAATAGGAGTGAGCTTGATGTGTTGTAATCATGAACGACATTCAGTGTCATGCGCCTTCGTTCAGCAGACAGTTCACAGCTCTGTGGAAGGCAGTACAGTAAACACCCTAACAAATGATACAGGGCCATTCAGCATTTACACAGGCATTTCTATGGCAAAGTAATGCCAGGATTTTTCAGATCTTTTTTATGGAAACCTAGTGTAACAAGTGCTGCCACTAAACATGGCCTTGTCCCCCGCCTGGTCACGGAAATCGACTGGGGTCGGTGAGTCACACTAATACGCATTGAAGCCAAAGATGAATGAAATTAGTCAAACCGTTCATGAGATATTGCGTTCACAACAAACGGGACGTGACGGACGGACGGAGCTGAATGCTGTGTCCCTCGCTCCGCTCGCTATCGCGGTGGTGGGGTACAACTAGAGGTTCAAGCGAACCTGAAACTCAACTGGTCTGCTACCCCGTCACACTGACTTGGGAGCGGAGTACAAAGCTGAAATAAAATACTACACATATGTCCTAAAGATGTTGTATGCAGTTTCATCAAAACTGATTGACATTTGTGACCGCCACAAAATGGTCATTTTTCCAAAATCGTCAAAAACCGTCATTTAAATGTCATATTAAAAACCGTCATATTATTTTCTATTTACACTGAAAAACTTAATTTTTTTCAATATGACCACCCTGCCATGTCCACTTTGGGAATGTGGGCCTGAAATGCAGTCCTGAAGGAGTCTGAGGTAAGGATGTTGCACAAAGTTTACTCAAAATTGATCAGTATTTATAACTACAAGAGGTTATGGGTCATACTGCTGACAGACTACAGACAACGTTGATGGTGTTTACACCATCTTACCTATTCAAGTTCAGTTGAGTTAAAAACATTGCATGAATAGACTATTCTACAACACAGAGCAGAGCGTATGAGGCACATAGGAGCGAAACTTTCCTGAGGCGCTTTATGAAAGCTCAAGAAGTTTCAAGGAGAAAGTTCATCCCAAAATATAATGGAACTCAACTGTATTTCTCTTGTGGTGCACGAAGCACCAAAAAATAAACCTGAAATATTTAAAAGCAATGAAATCATAGGTTGGTAACTCAAGACAATCCACACAACTATTTTCTTTCAACAGGACACCCACCTACTGCAGGAATGATTTCGGAGAAAAGACGTGACTTTTACATGTTTCAAATGCTTTTTGGCATCTTGAGCACCTCAAGTCAAACCCAATGAAGCTCCATTAGATTCAAGAGATGGCAAACATTTCTATGGTTGATGTCTCCAAAACTAAGAGGACAGAGTCACTCCTAACGCCACATTAACCCCACTAAAAACACGAAAGAAGCGGCAAGCTGAGCCTAGTACTTTCATAACATTATACAATAACTGCCAAGTTCACACTAATTTTGAAGAAAGTAATGCAATTGTGAAATCATTCTACTTTCATCATGACTCATTTAATCTTAAAAGACTTTTCTGTTGGGAGAGGAGAAATACCACCTCTGGCCCAACTGGCTGGTGTGAAACTTCAACCAGAATATCAACCCTGAGCACAGGAAGGCAAAAGCACTCAAAAAAAGAATACAGTAATATGGCTGGTGAGTCACTGGCTGTCCATAGCCCCTTGCCGCCCACACTACAAAAAATACACCACCAAAATACAGAGGACATGGTCCAAAGCTTAGTTTGTCACTCTGGTTAACCCCTTTGCGCAGAATACAAATATTGCCATTTTTTCCCATTATGCCTGAGCCTATTTAAGGCTTCATAACTCAGCATTTGTGTCACAGAGACTCTGGAAAATTATTCCAGTGAAGCAAGACATTTGGAAATTCAATTTCAGAATTTACAGACGCCAGCGTCTATATCTGCGCAAAGTTAAGGAAAAGAATTTGATTAAATTTTCATTTTTGAAAGGAATAGTCCCAAAAAATGAATACGAAGGCAGGATTGCCTTCTCAGAAAGCTGTTGGTCAAACAATGCAATAAATCTTCTTTCCTCAATAAATTTCACTTAAAAAAGACACAGAACAGAAGTCCTTTTCTCCAATTTCTAAGTTAGGACAGATAGAGTTAAAAACATCTCCGGGCCAGGCTCAGAAACATGACAGCTTCAAGCAAATGGGGAAACCCACGACAGAAGGCAATGAAACAGCAGCACAGCTCTTACCCCAAAACTATCCCTGCAGTCAGGACGGCCAGACCAACACCCGGGGGATTCCGTAGAGCAGCACGAAAAACACACCTCCAAACTGAATCCCGGCGAATCGTACGAAACGATCACATGCAAACCAGCCCAGACCCCGGTGTCAGCTGAAGTCTAAGCGCGAGGTAGAGTATAGGGGTCGAGCTCCAGCCCTGGGACTGTTCGAGAGGAGGTGATGTTCCAGCAGCGACCGCAACACAGTCTACTCCCCACGTTGCTCTTCCGTCGACTGTTCCCGTGAGTCCTCCGCTCTTTTCAGTCCTCAACAACTGGCACACAGTCATCGCCGTCCTCCTTGGTAATCGAGAGGGTGGTTAGAGCGCAGAGCTGACAGAATCCAGGGAAGGGTGGGTTAGTGGATGGGGGGGTTAAGGTTGTAGTAAAGCCGTTTGTCAGGCCGTCATTACCCCCTGCACACATGGTGTGCGAATTCCCTCCATGGATTTGTGACTCGCAGTAAACGCAGTTGCAGCTGCTCCCTCACCTTTAATGTGACCCCCTCCCTCACAGCTGCTCTGACTGCGTGTGTGTGGGCTCGTACGAGAGCCTACCCTCATGGAGGACAGGCAAGGTTTCTACATACAGATGGCTCTGCCAGGCCAAGGAGGTTCTTGTGGAATTGAGAGATTCCACCATGCCTCACATCATACGAGCATTATATCCAACAGAACATGTCCATGGAGCATCACACAGGCAGGGCAGGATAAGACTTCACCTGGGTGAGGTCACCACTTTCACACTTTCATGTATTGGAATGGGACTCTGAGATTCCACCAGCTTTGGCAATAGTTGCATCATTTGGCTTCAAGGAAAAAACAGTTGGGAGGAAATGCAGCACAGAGGAAAACTCATGTTTGTGATTGTGTGGGTCAAGCAATGATTTGGATAAATTCTAAATTGGAACCACAGTTTAACAGGGCAATCATTGGGGAGAGTTTGTGCCCCTCTGTTTTGGGTAGCCCATCTGCACACTGAAGAAAACTATGTGGGCGACGAAAATTTTAAAGGACCCAAAAGCAAAACAACATTTTAGCAAGAGCCGTACAAAGCTCAGTGTTTGGTGATGACCTGAATAAGATTCTTTCCCCCGGTAACAAACACTCCCTCCTCAATATCCCAGCATTTCCTGGGAGCCTCTTCACAGGACCGCTCATGTAGCCACACAGATTAATAATGGGATCTGTGTGTTTGTATTCTCCATTCTTCCTGTGATGAATCCAAGAGCAGCCACTGGCCTCGTGGACTCAAATATGAGGGCTGAAAGGAGACACAGGGACCAGCGAAGGTGGATAAAGCACGCGCTCATTCCTCCGTACATCTTTTGAGATTCTGAAGACAACAGCCAAACCACAAAGCAGAAAAGCACATTCACCCAGGACCAACTAACGCTGCAAGGAGCCCAGAGCTCTATAGTAATGCCACAAAGGCACCCCCTCCTACAGCCCTCCGAGGACCCTCGTTAAGGCTACTTAAAGCGCGTTTGGTAAATGTCACCTGAGAGTTCATTAGAGATTCTCCCCAGGTTAATGCCCCCACCGAACTCTCCCTGGCACCAACTACTCCATATCAGCGAACTGTACTGGAGTAAGCTGTACTATACACAAACACAGCGAAAGTCTGGTGCTCCATATCAGCGAACTGTACTGGAGTAAGCTGCATTATACACAAACACAGCGAAAGACTGGTGCTCCATATCAGCGAACTGTACTGGAGTAAGCTGTATTATACACAAACACAGTGAAAGACTGGTGCTCCATATCAGCGAACTGTACTGGAGTAAGCTGTACTATACACAAACACAGTGAAAGACTGGTGCTCCATATCAGCGAACTGTACTGGAGTAAGCTGTACTATACACAAACACAGCGAAAGTCTGGTGCTCCATATCAGGGAACTGTACTGGAGTAAGCTGTATTATACACAAACACAGCGAAAGTCTGGTGCTCCATATCAGCGAACTGTACTGGAGTAAGCTGTATTATATACAAACACAGTAAAAGACTGGTGCTCCATATCAGCGAACTGTACTGGAGTATGCTGTACTATACACAAACACAGCGAAAGTCTGGTGCTCCATATCAGCGAACTGTACTGGAGTAAGCTGTATTATACACAAACACAGTGAAAGACTGGTGCTCCATATCAGCGAACTGTACTGGAGTAAGCTGTATTATACACAAACACAGTGAAAGACTGGTGCTCCATATCAGCGAACTGTACTGGAGTATGCTGTACTATACACAAACACAGCGAAAGTCTGGTGCTCCATATCAGCGAACTGTACTGGAGTAAGCTGTATTATACACAAACACAGTGAAAGACTGGTGCTCCATATCAGCGAACTGTACTGGAGTAAGCTGTATTATACACAAACACAGTGAAAGACTGGTGCTCCATATCAGCGAACTGTACTGGAGTATGCTGTACTATACACAAACACAGTGAAAGACTGGTGCTCCATATCAGCGAACTGTACTGGAGTAAGCTGTATTATACACAAACACAACGAAAGTCTGGTGCTCCATATCAGCGAACTGTACTGGAGTAAGCTGTATTATACACAAACACAGTGAAAGACTGGTGCTCCATATCAGCGAACTGTACTGGAGTAAGCTGTATTATACACAAACACAGTGAAAGACTGGTGCTCCATATCAGCGAACTGTACTGGAGTAAGCTGTATTATACACAAACACAGTGAAAGACTGGTGCTCCATATCAGCGAACTGTACTGGAGTATGCTGTATTATGTATTATGCACAAAAGTCGTCTGGTTTCACAGCAAACTGCTTCAACAAGTGTATTCCCAGGTATTACAATATAGTAAGTAAGTAAGTAAGTAAGTAAGCTTTATTTATATAGTGCTCTTCACAGCACGAGTGCACAGAGTGCTTTACAGAGGTAAAAATAATAAAAAAACAACAACAATAAATAAGAAAGAGAATAACAAACATACATGATGATCACAGTTTTAAAACAAGATTGCATAAAAAACTTATGCAATAAGTTTATTGCATAATAAACCGCGATAAAAATAAATTAAAAAAAGACATAAGAGACATTTACAAGAAGTAACCAATAAAAGACGATAAAACCGCAACACTTAAATCAGAGCAAAAAAAAATAAAAATATGGACTCATGTCAGGGCAAACTTGCTCACCAAGCTACTCCATCACTGTAGAATTTCGTCACTGTGATGTGCGTAAGGGATAAAGTTTAATGAGAGTGCAAGTCAGCAACCATATTCAAACTTCAAATGATGACTTGTACATTAGCTACAGAACAGAGCTGAATCCAACAGAACAGGCTTGGAATCCACCTTCTCATACATTCAAAACAGACCATCAGGCAATTAGTATCCCTTAGGACAAACACCCCGCTAGTTCTGTGTGGGAATGCTGCAGTGATTCACTGAGAAAATGTGCACGTGGTGCAGTGAGGCATAAAGCAATGGAAAACACAACAGAAGGATTGTTGGAGAGAATCCAGCCTGATGCCCAGTCTCAGGAGTCCGGTGAAACTGCCCAAGCAAGTCTCACTGAATGACTCATTCTCTGGAGTCACGCATTGCACTTCATACAGACTGTTTAATAGATGGTTAAGTCTTGGTTCCACTAATTTTTTCACTACCGTTGGGTTATGTCTTGCCTGTGTTTATCCGTCTGACTACCTGCACTGCAGCAACTTTACCCAAAAAGCTACGAACGGATTTTGATGAAATTTTTTGGGTGGATAGGGTACAGCCCAAGGAACAATCCACTAGACTTTGGTGGTGATCCGGATCGCCATTTGGACCCAGGATTTTTTTTAGGATTCTTCGCCATTGCAGGACTGCCAGATAAGTTCTTAAATGCAATACATTTTAAAATTTACAAGATGGTATTAAAGCAATGAAACTCAGCCAATTGTAGAAATAGGATAATTGTCCTGGCAGATTTGCACATCATAGAAGAGTGGACTACTGACCTTAAAGGAGGTCGGAGCACTCTAACTGTAAATGTGTTCAAAATTTGTGTGTGTAAGTGTACAGTCCCCCCCCCAAAAAAAAGAAATTCCACACAGAATCATGAGAGAATCATAACCTCAATTAAAAGAAAAAAAAAAAAAAACCTTTTTTTACATCATGAATTGTGCAGCCCTGGTCCCTCAAATTCTGAGAGCAACAAAAGGAAGCTGACAATGTGTAGGCCACAACACAGGCCATCCTATGAAAGTGAACAACAAGCAGATTGTCCACTGGACTCCCAACCTGGAAAACGTCATCATGAGCCCAAACTCCGCTTACCTTCACAAGAAATCCAACGAGGGCCCCCATTTTTAAAACTGGGCCACCAAGGACACCTTGCTCAAGCACAGCCACAGAGCAGAGGAGTAATGACAGAATAAGAAAGCAGAGGATAGGCAGATGAACGCAGCTTAGCAGCACATGACTAGAGGAATACAGCAGTGACGCAGTCGAGGAGCAGAGCAGTTGGTGACAGAGCACAGCACAGGAGCAGTTGAGGAACAAACTAGAAGATAAATGGAGGAGTAGAGCAGAGGAGCAGGCGATGAACAGAGATGCGGAGCAGCGGATAGACAGAGAACAGCAGTAGAGAAAAAGAGTGGCAGAGGTTATCAGAAGGGCTCAGCACAACTCAGCTGTCACACCACACAAGGCACAAGCCTCACTGCAGCACTCCAGTTTCCACACTCTTTGTGAGATACACTCGGCCACACAAACACACTTCTACACACAACACACACACACACACACACACACACCCACTCTCTCTCTCTCTCTCCTCCACTGGCCCTCTCCCTTCGCCTCCAGTACCCACATACACATACATGAAGTTGTCTGCTCACAAACAGCTGACGTTTTTAACAGACTCCCAACAGCTGACAGGCTACAGGTGGGGGTGTGGAGGCAATTTAACTCCTGACTCCCCACCCTCGGCCCTCAGCCCCCAGCCCACACCTGTTCATACTTTACAGGAGCTGCTGTCTGTGAAGACCCTCCTGAACACTGGGATTTATCTTTGATTGTTCTCCCCCTTTCCCCTTGTCCGGAGTTCATGACCCAACAGTAAGTCTTTAAGATACTATGTAGAGCCCTATGAAATCCGCTCTATTTTTTTCCGAATTCCATTTTATTTTTCCCCAAATTCCGTTTTTTCTGTTTTAATTTTTTGGAATCCTGTTTTTTGTTTTTCACCTTTTACACCATTTTACCATCGGAGATGGTGTGCAGTTTATGTTCATGAGTAAAATGTGCGCTAATTAAATCAAAATAACCTTAAATTTGTTGATGCAACACGACATTGCTCAATTTTCCTCAGTACTCAAATTCAGAACAAATACTGCATAATGATGCAATGTAACATTGCACTGTGAAGAAAGAATTTTTTTTTTACCAAAAATAATATCACAAAATAAAAGTGTCACTTGAAACGAAGTGACAGCTACAGTCAAAAAGGCAGACAACGGCTGTACTGACATGCTCTCGTCTGAATGCCCCTTTTTAATAAATAATAATCTTATCGTGTAAATGAGAGCAGCAGTAATGACACCCAGTTTCCCCAAGGGATCAACAGTTGTCTGATTTTGATGCATCAGCTTTATTTATTTATTTATAATAAACGTTTGTTCAGTCATCCCAATACATTGTATTACATACCACGATAAAATGTAATACAGTATTACAGTATGCATGATTAAACATGAACAAACTGAAACAAGGACGCAGCTTTTATTTCACCACTGGGGGACGACGTTATATCATAATTTTCATGGACACAATTAACAAAGTAGACTGTGAGAAAAATAATTGTGAGCTATTAAACGGTTTTACAAGTTGTTAAGTCAACATAAGCTGACCAATGATTATGTTTAGGACGTTTTAATCTAGGAGTAATTGTGGTGATCCTATCAGATCTTATCAGATCTTGAGGTCAGTCATGACAATCGTGTTGATCGTAGAAAAGTTTTGGACGGTTCAAAAATTTCCAACGATCAACTAGATTAATTGTCAATCGTGATCATCGCATCACCTCGTATCCAATACACGCGTTTCGTGCATATTCACGTCTTTGCATTGACTTTGATTGTAATCCGTCGTGCGAAAAATTTGTTTCGCTTCCGGTTTGAAAGCAGTTTCAGAGAAGTTCCACGGTCAGCTACGAATGACCAATCTTGACGTTCGTAACAGAGCGCACGACAGTGGGAACTAAGCAGAAGAGAAGACAGGAGTGAATAAAACGCAGTCTTCATCAAGGGCGAGTGAGCATGGAGCGCCACCTGAAACCGTACACTGTGTGGGATGTGTAATGGTGGAACGGAAAAAAACAGCCTGGACAGCAACATAAGAATCCCAATGAAAAAACTGCAAAAACGTAAGCCAAGCCTGTCCAACTCTAATCTCAGAGCGCTACCATTCAGCACATTTCCATTCCAACCCAAATTTGCCAAACTTTATTCTTTTAATTTGCAGCTCAGCGTGAGCTCTAGCTGTCGAAGGAGGCATGGTTTGGTACAGTCGGTATGAGCACTGACCACTTGGACCACTGCACACCTTCCCTGCAAATTCTGAGTCATTTAATCGAGCCTTTTTTGCACTAACCTATTGACAAATAGACAAACAAACAAATGCCACCTAAAGCCATACCACTACCCCTGCAGGCAGGGGAACTAGAGAGCATCATGTACTGGGATCACACCAGCCGCTCTCTCTTCCCTGTACTTCTGCTGCCCCTGCTCGGCCCAGACCCACCTTCAACCGGCCTTCACTGTAATCACAAACACACCAGGGTCATCCCATGTCAGATCAAATGGGTCTCACCACCACCTTCTCAATCTTGCTAATTTTTTGTATGCAGCTGTATAAATATGTATCACTGACAAATCCGGAATTTCAGCTCATTCGGTCCAAAAATGAATTTTTGATCAATTATTTATTTTCTTACTGTACTGTCCGTCAGCTTTTTTTGTCAATTGACATTTTTCTTGTTTTTAACACGGCGTAACTTTTTTTTATCATTATACCAATAGCTTTGCAACTTTGCATCCAAGCTAATGTTACACAGCTAAATCAAAAAATGTGGTCCACTTTACTTTACCTTTCTTGGTTGTGGATAAAGTAAAATGGGCTGGATTTTCTGATTAAGCAGTATAACATTTGCTTAGATGCAAAGTTTCTAAGCTTTAGGTGTAATAATATAAAAGTCATGCCGTGTTAAATACAAGAAAAATGTCAATAGACAAAAAAAAAAAAAAAAAACTGACAGACAGTACCCTAAGAAAATAATTCACCAAAAATTCATTTTTGGTCCGAATGAGCTGAAATTTCGGATCTGTTCATCACGAATATATATTTATCTCGTGAAAATATGGATACAATCTATGAATACATGGTGACAAATTTTTTTATGTCTGATTATTTGACATGGAGTGAGGTTTGGTGATGGCACTTTACACGGCCAAAGAGACACTCAGAAAAAACACCGGGAAAAGCATTAAAAAAAAACACTTCTGTGGTAGTTCCTGCTACAGTAAGCGTCTCCAAGACCACATTATGCTATGTTGATACACACACAGGCTCCCAAGATGATAACGATACCAAACAACACAGTGGTGGCTGGTAAAAATGTTGAAGTGATTATTTGAGTTTGTTGTCCCACACAGATATTGGTTGAAATGAACTGCAGCAGGACAGTTGATCTCCAGGAACACCACTGGCATGAATATATGGATGAATAAGTATGCTTTTATCTGCTAACCCAGTATTAGAAATTCAGCATATTTAAATGCTGGATTCACAGCACAATGACCTATTTAGGCATCAAATGGCATCAGTAATGCTGCAATTGCAGTGTATGCATACATGCTGGAGAAACACTCATATTGTTTCTGTGTCCATGGGCCCAATGTCACAGAGCAAATGTAGAGCTTTCCCACATCCCAGCGTTAAAAATTATACCAAACCACACCATCACTGAGATAAAGAAAAAACATCCACAGAATTTTCCCCCAAAACAACCACATTAGCTTAAGAGTCCATATGATCTTGTGCCTCCATTGATTCTTGCACTCTGCTGAAATGGTTGCCTTCTAGTGTAGTTACCAACAGCTGTGAAAACATCTCCACATTAGGACATACCAGAAACCCAACAGCTGTCACCCTGATATAATCCACAAAATGTATCACTTTCCAAAAGCCTTAACAATCATTCAACATTTCCAAAGCAGCCAGTAAATGTACTAAATAGCACATTTTCTTGGACAAAATCACGCCCTCACTTGATGGTTTGATGCTTAATATCAGCACGTTTTTGAAGAATGCAAGCATCAGCCAGCCATTTAAACCACAGGACCACTTTTGGGTCATCCCTCCACGTGTTGCAGTTACAATGGCTTCAATTTTTTTTTTTTGAACCACCGATGCCAACCACCGATACTAAGTCCTACATACAGAACACATAGAAAGAGAATACGACCAAGAAAACCACACGGGACACCATAATATGCAAAATATAGTGACTTCTTGAGGCACTGAAAGCGAGAGAGCGAGGCAGACAGTGAACTGGGAGAAATGGCAGGCGTACAGATGAAAAGGAGAGGGGACAGGAGTGTGGGGTTTCAGCTTCTGCCTGCGGCACATGCCGTTTCAGCTGTGCTCCAGTAACAGCCAGTGCTTGATCCCCTCCTCTCCCTGCCCCTCAGCCGAGGCCAGCCATACCGCACCCTGCTCCAGCCAATACTGCCATGACAGTCCCCAACAGCCCACTGCGCCTCAACACCAATACAGTCTAGACCAGCTAATATCAAGGTCCTCAGCACAGTACAAACCATTTTACAAATGATTAGCTCAGTCACAGCTGAGGGAGTTAGTAGCAACCTTTTCGAAGAGGGACCCACGTTGTGAAAACATAGTCATAGTGGACAGGAAACCAAGGGTGTTTTCACATTAGGCATGATTGTTTTGTACTGTGCCCCACCCCATCGGTCAGCTTTCAGAGGTGATGTCATTCCATATCAGACTATGCATATGTATGTGCACAGCCTGATACAGTGGATGGCAGTATTCACTTCGTAGGTTTGTGATTTGCCCAAATACATAAAGAAGAATAAGGAAATGCTTGCATAATCCAGATCCCAATGCCAAAGTAGACAATAAAGCCCGCCTTCATGCTATGCCTGTTTCCATCACTTTGGAGATTGCCACTTGTGATCCTCCGTAAGGCGAGAAACTGTACTGAGTTTATTCGGTGGACCAAACAGATCCCTTCGTGGCCTTGTTTGTTTGAACGGGCCAGCTGAATAGTTAAAGCGTCACACAGCAGTACACTCCTGTGTTTAGTTCTCTTCATACCTCACGCGAGGACACATGAAGCGCACTCCAGACCACCTATTAAATCGGACCTGTGAACAGTGTGGGGCACACTTGGACTCACACTAAATCAAATGAACTGGACTTGGGGAGGTCAAGGGTCCTCGGATCCAGGCCCGGGTCCCTGATGTGAAAGCACCCACATAGACCATCTACATCAATTACAAGCACTGACCTGCAATGAACACTGTCAATCATTGCAGGTGTGGATACCTCACAAAACTGTGCTCTCCTAGGAGACTGAGGTGTTGTAGAATGTGGAAATACATCTCAATAAACACACTCCCACACAGAATGACAAACTCTGCCCAATCACACTTAAACCAAGTATTTAAAGCAGGCACAATGGAAATGTAATCTCGTCAATGCGAAAATTAATAATAAATATCTCTGGGGCTCTCTCAGATACATGCAGTTTTGATGCAGTACATTCAGTGAGCTTAATACTCCCACTATCGGCAGGGCCTTGAGCCACACGAGAGGCAGAATCTGCTGTGCATCAGCCTGCAACAGCTCTGAGCTGATCTGTGTCATTCGCTCACGCTAATCCTGTGTCTGTGGGCCATTTGTGCCACATTCCACCATCTGTATATAGGCCACTTTCATGTCACCCTTTGACTGTCCCACAAGCTATAGCCTAAATGCAGGCCAATGTCAAAGACCTTGGAGGACAACCAAACAATCATTTTTATGATGAAAAACAAAGGCAAAAAAATAATACAAGCCTCCAGGCTCTGATATGGGCTTAAATGATCTGGAGGCAAAAAAAAAATACATAACGCGTTGCTGAATACCCTTCGGCCCAGACAAGATTTCCTGCCTGAAGGTCACAGCGCTAAGGTAAAATGGTGAAATCCAGCAAAAAACATGACATTGCACATCTATGTGTCACAGTGAGTTGCCATACCAAATTTGGTGAAGCTGCGATAATTAGTTGCCGAGTACTGACCCGGGCAAGTTTTCCAGGGTCATGGTCACAGAGCTAAGGTCAAAGGTCAAATCCAGCAAAAAATCTGACATTGCACATCTATGGGTCACAGTGAGTTACCATACCAAATTTGGTGAAGCTATGAGAATTAGCTCCAGAGTACTGACCCAGACAAGATTTCCAGGGTCAAGGTCAGAGAGCTAAGGTCAAAGGTCAAATCCAGCAAAAAACCTGACGTTGCACATGCATGGGTCATAGTTCGTAACCATACCAAATTTGGTGAAGCTGAGATAATTAGTTGCCGAGTACTGACCCAGAAAATATTTCCAGGGTCAAGGTCACAGCGCTAATTTCAAAGGTCAAATCCAGTAAAAAAACCTGACATTGCACATCAATGGGTCATAGTGAGTTACTATACCAAATTTGGTGAAGCCCCCGATAATTAGTTGCCGAGTACTGACCCGGACAAGATTTCCAGGGTCAAGGTCACAGTGCTAAGGACAAAGGTCAAATCCGGCAAAAAACCTGACGTTGCGCATCTATGGGTCATATTGAGTTAGCATACCAAATTTCGTGAAGCTGCGATCATTATTCGCCGAATACTGGCCCAGACAAAATTTTGGACGGACAACGGTCAACAGACGGACACACAGGTGACAACAATACCCCTCCGGCCAGAGTCGGCCGAGGGGTAACAACCTAAAGACACACGAACACAAATCATGAACAATACAGAGATGAGGAGCAATACAACAAAGCATTCCCACACATGTGATAATGCCAAATATAAATACACAAAATATTCACCTGGTTCACGGTTTTCAATTTTTGAGATTTCAGTTTCGCTTTTAATCAAAGAAGGTCAACTCTGAGTCGCAGATATTTTTGCATGGGCAACATTTCCAGCAGTTTCTATCTCCTCCTTTTCAGATCAAAGACAGACGGGATAAATTTGATTTTTTTTTTTTTTGTATATTTTTAGGGAAAAGCAGAACAGATCCAACTACCCATGAAACACTGAACAATGAAATCCTGAAAACGACAAAATGATATCAAACACTAGTTTGTAATAGAACATGCCCTTCAAGACTTGGGCAGTTGTCTTTTCCTTTGTAAGGTAACACATATGGCCACATATTTGTTGGCCACAATACTTTCTCTTATAGCCCATAACGTGAAGAGTTACAGTAGACCGAAATTAAAAAACAATGGCAGTGAATGTGAAAAGGGCCATTTAGCTCAAATAATTATTTCCTGAATTAGCACCCAATTTCATCCTAAATCTACAGGCCTCCAGACAGCAACATAAATAATGACAGAAATTAATATATAAAATTGGCTGACAGATGTGACCTGCAGTTCAATCGCAAGAAAACACTAAAGACGAGGCGGCGGAAAAAAGATACAAAAGTCCATAACACCTGAAAATGAAAATTTAGCAGTTATAACATTACATTAGGCATTAGTTTTAAGGCACTTCATTCTGTTGCGCGGTAACTGTGAATATCATAAATAACTGATCAACATAACCTCTGGGAGGAGTGTTATTTTGTCAACCACTTAGAAAAACCTGCCATTACACTATGGATACAGCTCACCTCGTCCAAGACAAAATTCCTACAAAAAGAGAAGAAAAGCAAGGCGGCAATCAAATTGAGCTTAGGAAGAAACAACTTTGTACACTTAATAAATTATTTTACTCATAACCACTCCAATCTGAATACCACCTGAAGTACATAAAGTAAAACAGCAAAGGCAAACCAAGAATCAAAACAGAATAGTTTAAAAATCCTATAAAAAGTAAAATATTCCTGCGGTGTGACACCACCCAACCTTAGACTGTTGCCTTCTGCCGCTCTCCCGTTACAGTGGCATCCGTGCATGACCCCAATGAAAATCAGCCATAAAATGCAAGAGATGTCCTGTCCTTATTGAAGCAGCTGTACCCATCAATAAGGAGGCAACACTTAGATCGGTCAAATAAGGTGTGAGAATGCAGAGAACTGCATTCCTGCCACATTAACCCAAGTCAGACACACCATTGTCTCAGATACATGCTGCGCCACTTAGGAGTTCATTTTGACTTCATTCACTTCTTCTCTTCAGCCACCCATTTGGATTTTTCACAGCAAACCTCATAGACTCTCATAAATGAAAGAGAATTGAGAACATTATCTATATTTGCTATATGAACAAGGCACTTATCTACTTACAGGGCTCAAAATTGCGACCGTTTTAGTCTGTGCGACCTTCGAATTAAAATAGTCGCACCTGTCGCGACCGCTTTTTCCCCCAATTAAACGCCTCTTTTCGGGCACATTTGGTAGTCAGAAGGCATGCGAGCTGCTGCAGCTTAGATAGAGATGGGCGTAAGTCTCAGAGCAGTGCATGAATCTACTGGACATACCGCAGCCGTGCGTACCGGTATAAGAATAGAGCGGACCCAGTGTGTTCCCTCAAGCTGACAGTAACCATTCTGACCAATCGAAGCGGAGGTTGACGTCCTAAACCTCAATACTGATTCTAGAATAGTTAGGCTAATGTTAGCCGTCAATCACTCCATTTCGCGGGACAGAGAGTTACTGGTGTAGCTATGCACAAGATTTGGATGGAAAATGAAACGAAGAGCAATGGAAGACTTCTTTTTTTTGGTACAGTTGACGTTAAAAAAAAAAAGTTGAGTCAGTATCAGAAGTTACTGTAACTGAAAATCATGACGGTGATTAGGATGAACGGGCGGCGAAATCAGTTGATTATGCTCGCAAAGAGTTGAATCGAAATTTTGAATGGCTGAGGTTACAATAAGGTAAAGTGCACCGTGTTCATAGTTCAATTCAATTCAATTCAATTGTTTATTTCAAACTCAAAGTTCATTGTATGGTACAAAAATAGAATAAAAATAATAATACTAATAATAATATGATACTAATAATAATATGATACAGTGACTAGATCAGTATAAAATAGTTCGCCACCACTTCCAAACGTTGGAATGTAGCGGGGTTGATGAATTAACAAGTGCAACAATAAAACAATTGGAACACGATTGGAGTCGCCTGATAAAATTATACACATTTTTACGCAACAGTTCACCAAAAGACGGAATATTGACTGAGACAAACATATCACTTGCACTCGCTCGCCTAGGAACACCTAACAATCTCCTCAAAAAGTTATTATACGCAACACGTAACTTGTTGTGAACAGTAACATTGGTGCTAAACCACAACGGTGAGCAATACATGGATGTACAATAAGTTCTAAATAACATACATTTCACATCTGGTGAACACCTATTGAAAGTTCTAATCAGTAAATTAGTCTGAGCATATATTTTCCTGATCTGCCTACAACAATCAGCATCGATTTTGTGACATTCAAACCAGAAGCCCAGATACTTTGCCTTCTCAACAAATTCTAATGGGATTTCCACAGAGCAACATAACTGGGTCAGAGGTTTTCACACCTCTGTGCTTAAAAGACATACACATGAACTTCTTGGCATTGAACAAAATGTCATTTTCAGAACCATAAGCTTCACAAACTGTTAGAAGTTGCTGCAGTGCTAAGACTCAACAAACAAAGATCATCGGCATAGAAAATGTGATTCAGTTGAGTATCATGCAATAGACCACCAAGTTTGGCATCAACTTTCATTGTAAAGATAATGGCCTGAATCTCGCTGGTAACAGCGCGTTATCTACTGAGTCCAAACACTTTAAACATGAAAGTCCTTCCAAACATGGAGAAAGCACAAAACACAGAAAATACTGTGACAAATGAGCGTAAACGAGTCGGTCCGGTGTTCTGTTAATTTATCGAAATATGCTGCCTCGCGGCTCTGCGCTTGCGCAGCCCTAAAATCTCCGTCTCGGTTTCTTCGCTCCCATCTTCAGTATCCTATCTGCAAAAATAGATAGGATGGCTTTGTAAAGCCAACTTACTGATCATCTTCTGAATATTATTGTAATTATCATTATTATGATGATGAGCCGAATTGGCCAAAGCAACTCCAACAACTTTAAAGTTGAAAGCCCAGAAATTGCAGGACTGCTTCAGGATAAACCAAGTCAAGTTGCTTAGAGTAGATAGCTCAGTTCTAGAATTCCATTCTATTCTCTCGATTACTTACTTGGTTTTTATCCCCTTTTTTCCCCTCAAATGTACTTACAATAGGCCGTTTAAAAAAAAAAACATAACGCGTTGCTGAATACCCCTCGGCCCGGACAAGATTTCCTGCCTCAAGGTCACAGCGCTAAGGTCAAAGGTGAAACTCAACAAAAACATGACCTTGCACATCCATGTGTCACAGTAAGTTACCATACCAAATTTGGGGAAGCAGCGATCAGTAGTCGCTGAGTACTGACCCGAACAAGATTTCCTGCCTCAAGGGCACAACGCCAAGGTCAAGCGGTGAAATCCAGCAAAAAAACATGATGTTCCACATCTATGGGTCACAGTGAGTTACCACACCAAATTTGGTGAAGCTGTGAGAATTAGTTGCGGAGTACTGACCCGGACAAGATTTCCAGGGTCAAGGTCACAGCGCTAAGGAAAAAGGTCAAATCCAGCAAAAAAACCTAACGTTGCACATCTATGGGTCATATTGAGTTACTATATCAAATTTGGTTAAGCTGCGAGTATTAGTTGCCGAGTGCTGATCCGGACAAGATTTCCAGAGTCAAGGTCACAGCGCTAATGTCAAAGGTGAAATCCAGCAAAAAACCAGACATTGCACATCTATGGGTCTTAGTCAGTTATAACAACAAATTTGGTGAAGCTGTGATCATTAGTTGCCGAGTACTGGCCCGGACAAAATCGTGGACAGAGACAGACAGATACTCAGGTGACGACAATACCCCTCTGACAAGAGTCGGCCGAAGGGTAAAAAACTGCTCAAATTCTTGCGGCTTCATAGATAGAAACATCAAACTTGCTGTCTCGCTTCATGTTTCATCAGATGTGTAATTTTCAAGTTTTTCTTGGTGATCCCCCCTTTCAATCCCCAAGTTTCATCCTTTCTTTTTCAGCTCCATTGACTTCCATTCATTTTTAAAATCTCTCATTCTCCCACAGTTTGAATTTAGTGCATCTACACTTCTATAAAGCTCAGGACTACCCCAAGGGATCATATTTCTGTGGCCCAGCCATATGTTTCTTTTCCATTTCATCACACCACCCTCCTTTAAACTCCAGTCATTTAACAAGCTTTGCAACTTTCCAGCATCAGCCTTCAAACTTCATTCACAGTCAAGACTTTCCCAAAGGACGGATGTTGTTGGACACCCTTTCCGGATTGATTGAGATTTCATTCTTCATACGTGTTGAACCGTTTGTCATAGACAGCCGTTGTTTTTTTTTCACAATAAAACATTTAATTATTAGACATTAATATGAACATTGAACTCTACAAGACATGCACAGCAACAGTATAGTGTAAAGAGGTAAATAATGTATATTAACCGGATTAACACAACTAAGAAAAATTCACACCTTGTTTAAATTCTGGGCTTATAAATGCATAATTGTAATTGGAACAAAAACCAGCATACCAGGTGGGCTCCTGGAACGACCTTAAGAACCATTGGCGCAGACTTTCCTTGCTCAAATTAAGTTGGGGGAACTGCTTATTCCATTTCCCAACATATTTAATAGATTGGAATTTCAAATCATCTCTAATAATGGTATACCTCGATCCATTGTAAGGTCAGGCTCAAGGAAGGAGCGGAGTTAAAAAAAAATAATCAAAGCAAATGAGCGCAGTGTTCTCAATGGAGTCTCTCACAAGCACCATTTTGCCGCCCTCATCTCTATAAATTAGGTTATGGATTTGGTTGAAACCACTTTCAAAGTGGTCACAATGGGGTAGCCACTCTCTCTATGCCACCAACCACACACTTTATATCACGTTGACATAACTCAATAAGCACATTGCCGGAGCTGCAATATTAGAACTGCCTTATTTCAGCTTAATTTTAAAGATTGGAGGGAAATGTCAGCCTGTGAATCTCTCTCATTAAAGGTTTTTGTGCACAGCTTACATCTGAAGGCTAAGTCGTGCCTCCGTGTGAAGCACATCAGCACAGCTATGTCTATGCATTAAAGAATTGAAGAATTTTCCTCTCCACAGCAGAGACTGCAGTGCTTTTTATGTTTACCCAGCCAACTTTTATTTTTTGTTTTAACCCTGGTGGTAATCCTCTCAGAATCATGAAGAATCCTGCAGGAATCCCGCAAGAACAGGATCCTTCAAGGAAAAATAAGGATCCCTCCAGGATCATTAAAAACAAACCAGGATACTGGCAGGATCCTGCAAATATTCTTGAAGCATTTTCCCAGGACCCTTGATAATCCTCAATGATTTTGCAACGGTCATCAAGGACCCCGCCACCAGATCCTTTGTGATACTCAATGATCTTGAAGGATCCCTTCACAGGATCATTCAGGGTCCTTAAGGACACAGATTCTCACCAGGGACACTTCAAAAAAAGGTTGGAATTCCCTTCACACTTTAATACTGGGCCATTCCGCGTCACAAGTGTTACAGTTCGGACACACATTCATACTCTTTCATGGAAAGTAAAAAAATTTTCCTCTCTTTGCCAACTTTTTTGCTATAGCCTCATTTTCAGCGTAACGTGTTACATTCAGAGAAAAGTGAAACGTTGTCACTTTTTTCAAATCCTCAAAAGTCTGTGAAGTGTGCCACTGAGTGAATCTCTCTTAGTTATATTTGAATACCCAATATATCAAGTTGTCATATCAGGTATTGTTGGAGATTTTAGAAATACCGAAAATCTTTTAATGGGGGAATTCGGGCTTTATGTGCGTTACGGGAAAAAAGTAAAGTGCGTTACGCATCCGAACTGGGTATGAAGAAATCAATTTCTGGTGCATTTTGTAATCGAGTGATTTGTTTTTCTTCGAAATAAATATTTTTTACAAAATGAAGTGGTTTAGGAGTCGTTTTTTTGTGATGGGTTTCAGATAGGAAGCCATTTATACGTAGGAAACTGTAAAAAGCCATTCTTGCCGAGACCAGTTTCTGTTGTGAAACCTTGTTGTATTTCTGCAAGAAGACATTCTTGCTGAGACCAATTTCTGTTCTGAATGTGAAACCATGCTGTTTTTGAGACACAACTGACACTGACAGGGCCACCTCGTCTTCTATGGAGGAACAGAGTGGAAAAAGACTTTGCAGACCTATGTCCTCCGTGTAACACAGAGGACCGATTCTCAGGATCACTCACTTTTACTCAGACAAGTTTCGCTCTTTACCGAATTTCCAATTTCTGTTCATGATTCTCACTTTAAGATATTTGAAATTTATATTTACCCAGGGATGTGCAGTGTGACGGTATTACTCGCATTTGCGCTAAAAATAAAATTATGTGCGAAGATAAATTTGAAAACACTTGCACACATGCGAAAGGTTGCATAATTGCTGTTGATCTGCCCAAACTTTGTCTACTGCTAAAGACGAGTGGGTGTGATTGTCTGTGATTGAAGGAGTGATGCATCAGGGGAAATGTATTTTGAAGTACCTACCGACCATTTAGAGGGTATCGCAAAAAAAAAAAAACAAAAAACAAAAAAAAACAAGATGTGTTTGTGAAACACTGATGCCCCCGTACATAACATGCACATGCTAATCATTAAAGGCCTATCATGTGTCAAAGGTTAAAGGTCAAGGTCACAAGGTCAACATTCATTACCTCATCAGAAAGGCCTTATCCTAAGGAATACATATGCCAGGTATCAAATGCCTATTACTCGCAAATGTAAAGTTATGGCCCATGTTAAAGTTTTTGTCACCAAACGTCATGCTCCAAGGTCAAGGTCAGAAGGTCAAAAGTCATGACCCCATCTGAAATGCCTTCTCACAAGCAATGCATATGCCAAGTATCGAAGTCCTATCATGAGCTGATCAAAAGTTATAGCCATGGCAAAGTGTAGACGGACACACGGACAGGTGAAAAACTATATGCCCCCGAAACTTCGTTTACGGGGGCACAAAAAAACTAGAGCACTCGGCAACCGAGTACATGTATCCCCCGAAGGCCCCCCAGTTAGGCCCAGATGCTCCCAGAGTACCCAAAATCAATAGGTGTGGTGAACTTACCATAATAAATGTCCCTGCAAAATTTGAAAAGAATCGGTGCGGTTATGTGGGCTGTAGAGCGTTCACAAGAAAATCTCTGCGGACGCGGGGGACCCGGATGCGGACGCGGACACATGACGAGGCCAAATCCATAGTATCCTCTGAACTCGTTCGGGGGATACAACTACATTTCCCGAACAAGAGCGTGCTGCACCGTCAAAGACGGTACAAGGCAGATTTGAATCACTCTTACACCTGCCAAACTGACATTACATCAATTTGGTTCCTGTAAACGGCTTCAGTTTACGCAGGTCGTCACTTATTTCCCCAACCCCACACAAAAACCCAACTCCAAACCCAAACTCAAGCCCTGAACTCTAACTAAACTCAAAATATAATCTTGTATAGATGTTTTGAGAGAGCTGGAACCACCAGTTCCAGTGAGTATGGTTGGAGCAGGTGGCAAGGAAGACATTTTCTATGAATTCAATACTGTTGTATAAATCTAATGTCAACATGCACACAAGCAAAAAGTAGGAAAGAAATCACAAAGATTGTCACGCTTTTCTGTCAAAAATGACCGTTAAATTTTCGTACACACGTAACGTTATGTGCGTTACACATCTTTCAGGCAAATTTCCACTGTGAAAATATGAAAATCTCAGTGATTTCTTTGGTTTATTTTTTTTGTTCACCCATTCTACCTTCGCATAGGAGGAATGCAGGCCAAATATGGTCAATTGTTTGTTCTACATACATTAAAGGGTAATTTCTGTAACTTGCGTTACACAGACAACTACCTAAATCTTCATCGGAAATTTTTCAAAAATCATCAGCAAGTCAGACATTGAACAACTGCCACTGATTAAAGTATGCCTCTATTCAGTAAAAGACTGTGTGACTATGTATATTTTTGTTTTGGAAATGATAAAAAAAGTGATAAAAAATATTTCATTGTTTTTGCCTTTTTTCTAATCTCGAAAGTGGCTTATATTTGATGATGTGGCACGGATGGCACACGTGATGAATCAAACTTAAGTTATAATTTCCTACTGGCTTAGATGTGCAAGTTTCCAAAAAAATGTCTCCCATTGACAAATTTCAAAATTTTATTTTTCTGACCCAGGACCACTTTGGCTGGAATAGCCCTAGTGGAGTTAGCATATCGTAAATCAATCACATTGTCCCATTTGCAAATCACATTCTATTTTTTTATTTTATTTTTTATTAATATATTTATTATTTTATTAATATATGGCGCAGTCTTTTTTCCATGCCTGACAGAGACAGTTTTATAAAGGTGCCCATATACATAGCCCTGATATACATAAATATATCAAAGAGCAGAATTTAATTCATAATAATTTAGACTGCTTATGATTTAAATTTCAAAGAGGTTATAATTCACTAGCAAAAAAGAAAAAAAAAAAAAATCTCCATCACAGAGGATTTCTTTTTTCACCAAATTAAATACAGCCAATTCATCTGAAGGTTCTTTTTTTTTCTTTTTTTCTAAAAACTCAAAGGATCCTGTAATATGCAGTAGTCTCCCCAGCCCCTGTGAGTCATGCATGCCTAATGCACAGACCGCAATAAAGCCAGGCTCACCTCTGCTGCCCTCTACCATGGTGCCCCCACTCAATGTGCACTTCATTACCTTAATTGATATTTAAATCCTCTATTCAGGCTGATGCTGGCTCAATTAAGAGCTTGCTGGAGGACAGATTAGTGGAGGGAAAATGGGGAACCACCCAGGCCCTGAGCAAGAGGCCTAATCCCCAGATGACAGTGTTGCGAGCAGAGCTCTTCTTTAGTGGACTCAATATTGGATGAACCGAGTCCTGCAACTGGTGCAATGCTAAGATGAACATTTGGGGACCAAGGGGAGTCCATCGCTGTTTGCTAGTTTCCTTGCAGGTGTTTAAAGCCACCTTAAAATCCTGATAATAAGTTTAGGAATGATTTACTGAATAGGACCTACAGCCCAATTGTCAGACAATTCCAGGAGGACCATAAGAAAAGCTTAACAGCCCCTTTGCAATAATTTTATCCAGACGCACTTAAAGCAATTCTTACCTTTCTGGTATGTCGCACAGCACTTAGTAAAAATTTGAACATGAACAACTCCGCCTTCCTCCTAAGTCCCACCCTTGTTCCTGATTGCCAGACTTCCACGAAGAAAAATATAACTAAGGCAGTTCGTCAGACTACAAAGGTAACTAAACGTTACAAGGGCATTTTATACCACATATAGAACTGAATATTATGCCACTAACTGTTGGTTAGTTTTCAATTACCGGTGGCTCTGAAACTGACTCCACTGACCCGTTTCACTCGCGCTGCTCAGTTCCTCGTGCCGCACACAATATTTTTTTTCATAGGAGAGTGAAAGGGTCAATAGAGTCGGATTCAGAAGCATCGGTCAGTGAAAACTAATCAACAGTGATGACAAAATATTCAATTCTATAAGTGGTATAAAATGAAATTCCCTCAAAACGTTTATGTTAAGTTGTACTTTGATGGACTACCATTAACATTATTATTGTACAAAACCCAAAACCAGTGAAGTTGGCACGTTATGTAAATCGTGGATAAAAACAGAATACAATGATTTGCAAATCCTTTTCAACTTATATTCAATTGAATACACTGCAAAGACAAGGGGCTCTAATTTCGTAGACCAGGCGCAGGCGCGGCGCAGGCGCGGCGTATGGGGGGTGCGCCGCGCCAACGGGGTGTGTCCAGGCGTATGTGGCAATTTCGTGCCCGGCGTAGCCTGGCGCAAGTACTCCTCTGTCCCGCCTCTGCCCCTCCTTCCAGCGCAAGCTGGCAAAGAAGGCGTGTTTGGGTATAACACAGCCGAGTCAAATCTTCACCAGTCAAATGAGCTCCTCACCTCACCTTTAATGTGTTAGAATATTGAAGGCGACCCAGCCGAGTCAAATCTTGCTCACTGGCAAGAGAAACGATGGATAGCGTGTTCCTATTATTACAAACTGTAGCTGCTAAAAATTTTGGGATTAACATGCATATACAACAAAGCAAGATACGTTACACATTTATTTCCAATATGTGATCTTAACTCAGTACGAGATCATACAGGCTGCATTCCTTTCCTCCACTAAAGACGATAAAACATAAGTGACAATAATCGTAGCCTAGTATTAAGCCGCTTGCACACTGGACGCTAAACGAATTTTTCGCTCGACAGATTGCGTCTTGTGTCCAAAGGTCTGACAGGGTTTTAATAAATCGTCGTGTCCGACAGTCTATTATTGTTTTTAATTTCTTCAAATCTACTGACTCTTTTAGATATTACACGTGAATGTTTGATAAGAGGGTTCAGTACTTCAAGATGAGTACCGAGAATTTCAACCAATGTTTCTGTTTAAGCTGCTCAGTAAAGCGAGTCGACATTGGCGCGGGACAATGTACAATGCCTCCGTGTCTGACAGCCAAAAAAAAGGACGATTAGAACAGATTGATAATGAAATAAAGAATAAAAAGAAACATTTTAACAACAAAGCATCAAATGAACACTGCGATTTATTTATTGGCGTGTCATCTTTGTTTGATATCACGTTTGTTGCTGATATATTTTTATTCTTTATTTCGTTATAAATCTGTTCTCATATCAATACTTTTACTTTTTGCTGGCTGCTGGACATGGAGTAATTTGCATTTCGTGTCGGACAGTCTTGATCGTGCATGCGATAATTTCTTCACTCTGTCAGTGGTCATGGAATTGATTTGCTCACGCACTGTTTTATCTCAGCTGTGGAAATAAAGCGTGAATCTGTTCGATCCATCTGACTAATTTTCAAAAGAAAGACCGAATAAATAGGCTTCTGATGTCTATCTTCAATGGAAGAAAACAGATGAATAGGCTAAAAAGACCAAGAAAAGTCGATAGCTATCAATTTGCATTTTGTGAAGGCCGAGCACAAACATAGCCAAGTTTGCACGTCTAATAATTCCTGGAAAACTCGGAAAAATTAGAACTTTTATGACTCTCGGACACGGAGCTATATTAAAACCCTGTCCGACTATCGCGTCTTTGCATTGACTTTGTCTGTAATCAGTCGTGCGAAAAATTCGTTTTGCGTCCAGTGTGCAAGCGGCTTTAATGAGCATAGAACGCAAGCATTGGATATATATATATATATATATATATATATATATATAGATATATATATATATATATATATATATATATATATATATATATATATATATATATATATATATATATATTATGCAGTTTGTGGTTGGCTGAGAAAGATGTGAAGTCGTTAGTTTGCATCACAGATTCAGTTGCGTTGATTAAGCCAGGTCAAGTTTCCATTACGCGTGGCAACCACCTGACATCAGGACAATCGATATAGATACTATAATTTATGTCCTTATTCAGATAGTTACAATAAATAGTGCTTCCTGTAATTATTTCTTGCATTGAAATGTGCCTGACATTCTGTAAACCTGCCTGTGAGATTTCGGTGACGTGTGCGCTCTCTGCGCCGGTCAGCCAAATTACCACTGCACGGAAATTAAACCAGGGTGGAGTTGGCGAGTTTTCTGCGCAACTCCAGCGGAGACTTTTTCTACGAAATTGTCACTGCGTCTTGATGAATATGTGACACCTCCCCCTACTACGCCGCCACACCCATCTCGGCGCACCTTGGTCTACTGAAGGCTGCGCGCCTCACGAAATTACCACTACGCGGGCTGCGCCCTACGAAATTACCACTGCGCGGGCTGCGCTTCGCTACGCCACCTGCGCTGCGCCAGGAAATTAGAGCCCAAGATGTTTAATGTTCAAACTGAGAAAATGATTATTTGGGGAAAAAAAAATAAAATAAAAAAAAAAATTAAAAAATTTACCTAGAATTTAAAGGCAGCAACGCATTGCAAAAAAGTTGGCACAGGGGCCTTTTTACCACTGTGTTACATCGCCTTTCCTTTTAACGACACTCAGTTAACGTTTGGGAACTGAGGAGACCAATTTTTAAAGCTTTTCAGGTGGAACTCTTTCCCATTCTCGCTTGATGTACAGCTTAAGTTGTTCAACAGTCCGGGGTCTCCGTTGTCGTATATTACGCTTCATAATGCGCCACAAATTTTCAATGTGAGACAGGTCTGGACTACAGGCAGGCCAGTCTAGTACCTGCACCCTTTTACTACGAAGCCATGCTGTTGTAACACATGCAGAATGTGGCTTGGCATTGTCTTGCTGAAATAAGCAGGGGCGTCCATGAAAAAGACATTGCTTGGATGGCAACATATGTTGCTCCAAAACCTGTATGTACCTTTCAGCATTAATGGTGCCTTCACATTTGTGTAAGTTGCCCATGCCTGGGGCACTAATACACCCCCATACCATCACAGATGCTGGCTTTTGAACTTTGCTCCTATAACAGTCCGGACGGTTCTTTTCCTCTATGGTCCGGAGGACATGACGTCCGCAGTTTCCAAAAACAATTTTAAATGTGGACTCGTCAGACCACAGAACACTTTTCTACTTTGCATCAGTCCATCTTAGATGAGCTTGGGCCCAGCGAAGCCGGCGGCGTTTCTGGGTGCTGTTGTGGCTTTCGCTTTGCATTGTAGAGTTTTAACTTGCACTTGCAGATGTAGCGACGAACTGTAGTTACTGACAGTGGTTTTCTGAAGTGTTCCTGAGCCCATGTGGTGATGTCCTTTACACACTGATGTCGGTTTTTGATGCAGTACCGCCTGAGGGATCGAAGGTCACGGGCATTCAATGTTGGTTTTCGGCCTTGTTGCTTACGTGCAGTGACGATATTACGGACCGTAGATGATGAAATCCCTAAATTTCTTGTAATAGCTCATTGAGGAACTGTTCGACAATCAGCACACACATTTGTTCACCAAGTGGTGACCCTCGCCCCATCCTTGTTTGTGAATGACTGAGCATGTCAGGGAAGCTGCTTTTATACCCAATCATGGCACCCACCTGTTCCCAAATTAGCCCGTTCACCTGTGGGATGTTCCAAATAAGTGTTTGATGAGCATTCCTCAACTCTCGTCTTTTTTGCCACTTGTGCCAGCTTTTTTGAAACATGTTGCAGGCATCGAATTCCAAATGAGCTAATATTAGCAAAAAATTACAAAGTTTACCTGTTCGAACATTATGTAACTTGTCTTTGCAGTGTATTCAATTCAATATAGGTTAAAAAGTATTTGCAAATCATTATATTCTGTTTTTATTTACGATTTACACAACATGCCAACTTCACTGGTTTTGGGTTTTGTAATTATAGCATTTTGGCACCCGTTTGTTAACTGTCAAATGCGTCATTTTTTCTTCCAGAGAGGCGCCTGACGCAAGTAGTGACAGCGGTAGGCAACTGGAAGGGGTGCTGCGACAGATGACAGGCAGGAAGTTCGGCAAATCATTTTATTCGGACCAAAGAAAATGATTGGTCAGACTTTTATCAGAAATATATGAGAATTGAATATTGAAGTTTCAACATCTGCTAGATTTCTTTTAAATTTTTGTGCGCCATACGCTTATTAGGAGCATTTTGAGATTACAAAAGAAAAGTGTTAAAATGCCAGAAAAGTAAGAATTTCTTTAATGGTTCTAAACTGGAAAGTATCACATCAGGGCTAAGTAAGTTAATTACATATAATCATGTGTGTGAACTACTCAGCTTGTATGCAGCACATCCAGCAAACAAAGTTCTCCTAATACATAAATCAGTTAATTTAAAAAAAAGACTGTCGAAACAGAACAGTCATAAGTGTCCTGAACCCATTTCAGTTCAACATCATTGAAGGCTAATCCTCAGCAAAACATCCTAACCATGAAGCAATGGCAACTTGAATCAACTTAAATTGACAAATGGGGGAGTCAAGACCAGAACAGCAGAACTTCGGCTAAATTGAAGAGCTCTTCTTTTATCGTAATCGCTAATCTTCATCTTTAACTTCCAAATCCATTCTTCTTTAACAGCACATTTGTGATCACCCCATCCATATCCGGACAGATTCTAAACAAAATTACCTCCAATCATCACCGTTACAGCAAGATGTAACTGCCAGAGAACAAGCTACATCCCTACCAGTGGCGGCTGGTGAACAGGCCATAGGGGAGGCTCAAAACAATCCCTTAAAATTAATGTTCGGTCACAACCTATTTTCAATTATTCATTCACATTACCATACGGAAACTCTCAACATTTTCAGGTGTGGCCAGTTTTCATTTATAACACATACCTGTCAATTCTCACACATTCGGTGTGAGTTTAAGTGGCATATTTATGTTACTCTGCTGTAGTCAGCAGTTATTTGATCAACGCATATGTAAGATTCTCAGGCGTAATTGAAGTCCTTGTGCACTGGAGGGGTTGGGAGCAATGGAATTGCATAAAGACATTTCAAATTATCATGAAACACATGCATTGCTACGAAACACATGCATTGCTTCCAAACACTGAATAAAGAAATACGTGAGAAGAGTTATAATCACATTATAAATGAAAACTGGCCACATCTAATAATGTTGAGATTTATCAGAGTTTCTGTAAAGGTAATTTAAATGAATGATTGAAAACAGGTCGTGACCAATCATTATTTTCAAGGGACTGTTTTGAGCCCCCCCTATCGCCAGTTCACCAGCCGCCACTGATCCCCACTGAAAATGAATTTGAAAAAAAGTAAAGCAACTGTAATGACATGGATGTCAACACTGCCAGTTCAATAGGGTTGTACAAATACTTGGATGAAACATTTTATTTCATTTCTTTCCCCACCACAAGAATATGCATGTAAAGAGCAGATAATAAAATCAACGGTACTCTTAGGAAGTCTCCCATGAGTCTTGTAGAAAACGGCTCTCAAAATTACACATAAGCTGAGGTAATTATTCCAATGTTTCTACCTTGCATAAAAACAAGAGTCATCAGAAGATGAGATAGCCCCCAGGCCCTTAATTATTTGCGAAAGTCATGTCAATCCTACACATTCAAAGAAATTCAAACAAGAATGTTGAGGTGATTTTTCTCTGGAATGATCTGGAAGTATGTACTGGCAACATCTAGCAAAGATTATAAAGCACACGTTGGCAAAGGTAATAAAAAAAAAAAAAAACAAGGGTAATTAATGAACAGTGTTCTAGTTCTGCTCCAGAATCAAACCAGCCCTGCGACCGAGTCCAAATCCATGTCACTTCCATGGAAAGGAAAAAAAATAATAATAATTTCAAAAATATGAAAAGCACCACAATGCACATGCAAAGTTTCAGAAAGATATAATGAACGCTGTACAGAGTCCAAAAACAACTCATTTCCATGGAAACGAAAAAAAAAAAAAAAATTCTGAAATCTGAAAGTATTAAAAGGCACCATTTCAGTATGTGGGTAATACACATGCAAAGTTTCAGTAAGATATAATGAACGGATTTTGAGCTGTGCTCCGGAAACGAACCTCTCTGCACTGAGTTAAAGGGCGATTCCACAGTAAACTTTTTGTTGCGGACAGGACATTATGAGAATTTAATTAGCTATAACTAATTAACTATTTGACGTAGAACTATAACACTTAGTTCAAAGTATATTGGACCATAATACTTTGCTTGGGTGGAAATTTGAACTTTCTACTGTTGTGATAATTCATTAAATTAGCCCTTATTAGTTGCGTTGCGGACAGGACACTTTGCGACATGGGTTTTAACAACCATTAGAAAAAATGAAATTTCTCTTCATTTAGCCAAGTTATCTTACTTCTTTTCATTATATTGATAGATAAGTTACTTTATGTTATCAAAGTAATATTTTGTGAAAATATTTTTTTAGGAAGAATTTATTGATGAATATATTGCGTTGCGGACAGGACAAGGATTTTGTTGCGGACAGGACACATTTGTCCAGGCTGGCTCTGGCACAAACAGAATATGCCAAATTTAAAATTAGGCTCAGACTGTTCATATCTTTTCAATTTAAGTAGACTATCAATGTATAGAAACATTAAACCTGTGCTTTTATAAAGAAAAAATTGGCAATTTGGGCAAAAATAATTTTAAGCGAGAGCCAGCCCTAAATTGTCCGCAATAAATTCCACTTCATTACCATAACCAAACCACAACCAAAACCAAAACCATAACCAACCATAACCAAAATGATTAACAAAGAGTTATATAAATAGATTACATTTATTACAGTTATATTAAGTGAATATTATATATAGATTATTTACAAGAACAATTAATTTTCAAAATAATACATTCTCTATAATAACCGCCAATCACATAGCACGCATGCATTTTCAAATGAGAGAAAAATGTTGTAGCTTCCACGATTGTGACAATACGTATACATAAACCTAAAGTATCTCAACTACAGTAATCCAGTAGTATATTTTAGTCAAATTACATTTAAAATAGCGTAATGCTTCCAGTGGTCCATTCATCTCAGCACACATTTGACATTTACTCCTGAACATTTACTTAGGATTTGAATTTATATCTGTCTCTATTGTCCAATGTAGGCGTTTCTAAAATGATTGCAATAATGTTCTCTCTGTTGATCCATGACATGTCGCCATCTTTGAATGAAAATGTCTTAAGTTCAGTATCCTTGGCTCGAAGGAAAGAGACGCACACATCCACATCATCAACGTCTGTACCTGTCCATACCTGTCCGAGGTACACTTTTACTGATTTAGCTGTTGTCACCAATCCTCAAGTTGATTACTTCTTGTTTGTTGCCATCCGACATGTCCGAGTTCTGAGCATCATCATGTGAGGATATGGGTACCACTGCAGCGGGAGACAGAACTTGCTTCAGTAGAAACTGCTGAGATCCAAAGAAGGGAGAATTCTTTGCAGCTTTGATTGAAGTGCTGTCATGAGGTACTAAGTAGTGGAGATGCTGGAGTCCAGCAAGTGGCAGCATGTTCTCATGTCTGTCGTTTAGGCCAGCAGTTGTTTTTTTCACATCATCAGCTGGAACCCATAGTACAGTGATCTGGTTTGACAAACTCTTTGCTGCATGGTAGAACTCCTCTGGACTGGTAACAGTGATTTTCTTTTGTAGAACGGACCGCCAGACTGATCTTTTAACGTGACCGCCAACACCGTCAACTGGTCCTTTGCCGTGTGCAGTACAAAAGAAGCTCCAGTCAGCTGAGCATCCGAAGTCTTGTTCATGATAGAGAAGATTTCCAAGATTGTACTGGTTCTTTAATTGGCTCGCTGCCCCATCCAACCAATAGTGTACCTTTGTGATGTTCCAAGGCAGACAACTTCTAAGATGATGCAGGATAGTGATTGTATGCATACACAGCATTTTTGTCGTGAGCCATCTCGTCTGATACTAGAGCAATTGATATATGTTGAAGCTCAGAGTCATCATCATCTCTAAAGTATACCACAGCAGTGAAGACTGTAACTCCTTCAGAGGACCAATGAGCTGACATGATTTCGTTCTGATGACGAATACTGTAATTCTCAGAAGAGTCCTCTTGTATGATTACTTCTCCTGGTTTAAGTGAAGTTTTTAGATGTCTTAGTTCCGAGTGTTGTCTTCTTTCATCATAGACGTGACGGGAAAACTTCACTAACAGGCAGCTGAGGTCATCAAGAGCTGATTTAACATCACCGTTTAATACTAGTGTTTTTACAGTCTTTCCATCTTCTGTTGTCCACTGGTAGTAATCAATAGGTGTTGTAGGGTCCACATCATCAACATAACACTGCAGGTCATCCACACTACAGACTTGACGAATTCTATCCACACAGTCTATATTGTTGATGTCACAAACTGTCAGTTGCACAACATGGACATGGTCTATAGGTATCTTTGGAGCCATTTTCTGTAGAGCAGTTGTCAACAGTCCAACATTTTCATGGTATCGACACAAGCAAACTTCTTGGTCTTCGCTGCTGAAAACCATGACGTGCTTTGGACGTAGGGCCGAGAACTTTGCCAAGCCAATTATGTTGCCGAACTCTTCACAAAACAGACTATGCGCCTCAGATAAGGTCATCAGAAGGAGACACTTCTGTTTATGACTTCGTTTTCCATTAGAGTTTTTGACTGATACATAATCTTTTTTACCAGGACACTGGCGGCTGATGTCATCACTTGTGTAGAAGTCTAGTATCCGTTCAACAGTTTCCTCTGGTATGGCATCAGATCGTTTTTTTCTTGATCCAATGATAGCTCGCCGAACATTTGAAGACACCAAAGTCCGAAGATTATCTCTTTTTGTTGGAGACATTGATGACACTATGGTTCCAATCACATGTAACTGTCGTTTTGGTGTTGATGGTAGTGCTCGCTTTGCTCTGGATACAGCTTTTCTGAGTGTCTTGTTGTTGCTATATGGTCCTGTAGAAACACCACGTTGGTCATTTAGTGAAGCCTCTTTTTTCTTTTGTCGTTGAAGGCGCTTTGCTTCTCAGGCCTTCTTACGTGTGATTTCTTCTTCTTTTTCAGTAACTGGATTATTCTTCTTTGCTAGTCTTGCTGCTCTCTTTCGATCTCAGTCTTTGGCTTTTGCAGCATTGCAAGCATCTGGGTCTTGCTTTTGAAGTTCTCTGAATTTTCTGCTTCATTCTGTTGCAGTTTTAGGAGCCATACTGAGCTTGTAGCATATCAAAACTGAATTTGTTTACTCTTACTATGTATTTATATAGGATGCCTATTCTGATTAATATTTTGCATTTGAGACTTGGAGTCTAAGCTAATCAGGAAAAGGCAGGTACATCAATTACATCTAATCACATTTCAGTTGGGCGATTTCCTCCCTATTGTTTATTTAGCAGCAATTAACCGGTCTCTATAATCTACCCAATTGCAGAGTTGATTAATTAGATTAGCCGACCGGCCAACTTCCTGAATAATTGCTCCAGTTGAGAAACAAAGTGATTTACAGGTGTTTCTGTTGGCAGTTAATACAGTGACATGTCTTGGCCGCAACGTTCTGTCCGGTCCGCAACATAATTTAACCTATTGTTTCAGTACTTAAGGCTATTGTGATTTTTCTCAAAGTAGATTAGTTATGTCACCACATGGCCACAGTAAGAGGAAAATGAATTTTAGCGATATAGATTTTACCATTAGGATATAATTAAAACTTTTCCTTCTCAAACGTTGCGGACAGGACAACTGACGTGTGACATGCATTTTCTCAAGAGTTACATGCATTTAAAAAATTTCTACATGGTAATATGATGTAATCTAGTACTACAATAATGTCCAGCTAATTTCACTATTCAGTGGTAGAAAATGAAGGATTTAATTAAAGAAACGTGTTGTCCTGTCCGCAATGCAGAACAGTGGTTTGGCTAATTAAAAGTGCAATTAACATGGCTAATTAGTCAATTGACGATTGTTGTAGTATGAAACTTGGGGTATTTGGCTATGGCATGCCATATTTATTTGAAGGATATTAAGAAGTTGATTTTTTAAAAGTCATGTCGCCAATACTGTGGAATCGCCCTAAAATGCAACTGGTTTCCATGGAAACGGAAAAAAAATAAGATTTTCAGAAATCTGAAAATATCAAAAGGCACCACTTCAGTATGCGAGTAATACACATGCAAAGTTTCAAAAAGACATATTAAACAGTTTTTGACTTGTGCTCCGGTAACGAACTTACCTGTGCACTAGGGATGTTAACAATTACTTGACATATCGATGATTGATCGTTAAGTATTTATTCGATCATGTGACCTTTGATCGAAAAGTGAACTTGGAAAAGTGAGTGTAATATGTCCTATAGGTCTATTGTACTTTCTGTCTGAGCATTTTCAAAAGCTGTTTCAATTAACCACCAGAGCACGGCGTACGATAACCATTACACTGAGTGGCCATACAATAGGCCTAAATGTTTTTACTTAAAGGGGAACTCATGGATTATGCATAATGCTGTTTTATACAAACATAAAATAAATAAATGTTGTAAAATACAAAAATATGGAATTTGTGTTTTCAAAGACTAGATAAATGAGGTTTTATTCCTCCAAATTAGCGGTCGTCTGCTACAAAGGTGGCGTGATAGTGACGAAATGTTGCCCTTCGCCCAGAGGTATGCACCGTTATTGTGTTGAATAGGGTGATTGTCCCAGTCCATTATTTTATGACAAAAGATTGTTCAATATGGCCCATGGGCTAGTTGCACACGATGGTGTTGAGTATTTTCTGAGATACGGAGGGTTGCTTCAATATTCACGGTTTGCTTCTATTACTCATCAGCCTATAGGTGATCAGATGCTGAGCAGATGACAGGTATATCATCCGAGAAGTGTGATCTTAGCCATCACCGACATTCCAGGGCCAGATTTTTTGTTTCGGTTTCATATTGAATTTACTTTGACATTTTCTGATGCAACTACCTAACCTGTATGATACAGTCGTTATGTTGCGCTCCTCACTGACTAACTGTTGCTATACTAACGCCTGTACGCGAAAGCTATCAAAGTGCTTTGCGCGGCCTCGTTATGAGTGGGAGGCTTCTTCTTTTTGGTTTTATGGTGGTAGACAGACCTGTTGGTGTATTACCGCCAACTACCGGATTCATTCAACATAAATTTCCCTATTTCCCTTATATAGAATTCCCATCGAAGCCTCGCCAAAGTGAAGGCGAGGTGTGATTACACTTTCGATTCGTGTAATCTACGAGCCGAATGTGGACGCAATGCATTGAAATGTCGTGATGGTTTAGATATTCTCAGTGAATTAGCGAGTGTGTTTGGAACTTATCGCGTGGTGTTACTCAAATCAGTAGCTAACGAACAGGAAGCCTTCTTGTGCAAAGAATGTTTCAGACTGCTGCAACAATATAGAACTGCAAAAAACAAGTTGTTAAGTGCCAGAAAATCACTCATTCTCAAGGGTTTAAAAGGAGCGTTCAGCAGCTTTTGCACTAGCGGAAGACGGCTTTTGAAGAAGGAAATGACGTCAACACCAAAGCTGCCAGCTGATTGGTCCAACCAAAAAATTTCAGGCGAAGTGTCGCGAGGTAGCTTTCCTTTAACGCCCTGATGGGAGTGATCATCAAAGCCATCCAGCGGACACAAGGGCATTAATTATTAACGTTAGCAACTACCTAGCTAGTTCTGCGACATCGTTATGGTTTTCTTAGATGTGTTCAGCCAACCATAGCTACATAAGTGATGGTCGTGAGAGTGTAACTGACGCCTGGTGGAAAGGAAAACAAAGTATCGGAAATTTTAAAATATGCGTCGATCGCATGTTAGATTTATGAAATGGAATTTAGAAATTATGGAATATTTACACATTAATTAGCAGATATTTTCACATTTGTTTTCTGTCGCTTAAAGCCAGTTCATCACTCATCCGTGAGAACGGCTGAAAATGTGATGTTAGTTAAAAATCCACTCGTTTCTCGAAGGAGCAGCTGATGTCTCAATAAGAGTGCCACGAACAAACATCAGTCATGGGTAATCGAGACAAATCTTGCGAACATCATTGGCGGTTAATTAAGACAAATCCTGGGAATATCGGCGATAGCTAAATTCACATTTCCGGGATTATGTCAGTCTACATCAGATGCTGAACAGATGACATGTATAAGTAACAGAAGCAAACCGTTAATATTGAAGAAACCCTGTGTATTTCCGAAAGCACACGCTGGAGCTCGTGATCAACTCATATATTTCGCACACACTCATGTGAGAACATCTCATAAGTTTGTGGTGCAATGTTTAACAATGCTAAGTAAAATAAATTTGACTGTCGTTCAACCGATTAGTGTGAGCCACTGTTAATCAACACTGCTAATCAACAGTAAACTGCGATAGATTTAGGTCATTAAGCGCTGAAGGGTGCAAGTTTTGCCTTCCGTTTGTTACAGCCCACGAATCGCCACTGTGCTTTTTAAGAAGCCATATGGCAAAGCAAGTTACATTGATATTCAATTTCCATTTCAATACTGGTATGTTTTTTTTAAGCAAATATGCAGAGAGAGGAAGCAAAAATGTTGCTGTGAAAGACTTGAAATAAAGCTTTGATTGTGAAATAAAAATGCAACTGGTTTCCATGGAAATGAAAAAAATAAGATTTTCAGAAATCTGAAAATATCAAAAGGCACCACTTCAGTGTGCGAGTAATACACATGCAAAGTTTCAATAAGATATATTGAACAATTTGAGTTGTGCTCCGGAAACAAACCCATCTCTGTACAGAGTCCAAATCCAACTTGTTTCCAAGGAAATTAAAAAAAAATAAATTAAAAAAAATTCAGAAATCTGAAAAAAAAAAAAAAAATCAAAAGGCACGACTTCTGTATGTGGGTAATACACATGCAAAGTTCCAGAAAGATATAATGAAAGGTTTTTGAGTTCTGCTTCGGAAACGAACTAGGCCAGATGTGCACTAAGTCCAGATTCGTTTCCATGGAAATTACAAAAATAGGAATCCCGAAATTTCCAAAGTAGCAAAAGGCACATCTAGACTATATACCGAATACATGTACCGAGTTTGGTTCCGATATCTTGCATAGTTTCCGAGTTCTGCTCCGGAAACAAAATGATTGTGGACGGATGGATGGACGGACAGACGAGGTGATTCCTATATTCCCCCGCATTCTATGCCAGGGGATGATAATAAAAAGTCACAGATTAAAACAATATCACTGCATCAGATCATATCATTTAGTGATATGTTCAGCATATGTTTTCAGTGTCTATTCTTTGCAAACCCATCTCCAATCTTGGTTATTTTCTGGGATTGAAGTTGAGAGGAAGAAACCGTGTGTGTGTGTGCGTGCATGTGTGTGTGTGAGAGAGAGATTGAGTGAGTGAACATTTTTGTGACCTATTGGGGACCTTTTCCAGTGTAAAAACTGACCTTCTCCAGACCAGTAGTCCTTATGGGGACCAAAGCCTGGTTCTAATATGGCAAAACGTCATTTCTGAGGTCATGGTTGAAATTAGAGGTCAGGAAATGAATTGAGGTTTTGTTACGGTCAAGGTCAGTTATGATCTGGTTAAGGTTAGGGTTAGGGGTAGGGTTAGGATTTGGCTGTCCATAATAAATAGAAGTCAATGTAATGTCTTAACAAGGATAGCTGCATGGACTTGTAAGTGTGTGTGTCTGTGTGTAATGGACTCAAAGCACAGTGCATTAACACGTCATTCCACCACACAACGAATCCCGATCTGACTGATGCACCATTTCAAAAAAGCAATCAATCATCATATTAAAACCAGGCTTTGCATTTTCATGTAAAAACATGAACACGACCGTGACATCGCACCGCATGAACAGTGTTTACATCTCAGAAAAGCGCGGAATCATTTCAGGCATGAAGAATCTTTGCGTCACAGCCCAGCGAGTCCTCAGTCTGCCCCTGCAGTCCCTCTTTCTCACGCTTCCATCACAGTCTGAGGTCTGGGCTGCTGCTGGAGGAGCACGAACCACTGCTGAGGCACTGCTGCCGAAATCTGCTGAAGCGCACCTCTGTTCTCCACCGCGCTGTGCCTCTCCAGCGCAGGTCAGTGTCAGTACAGCACCAGCCAGCCTCTAAAAGATTCCTTTCAAGTCCACAGCAGCTGGCACATGACTGTACGTACGTGTGCACTCACTGCATTGCAATGGATCTCATGCTTCACATGACGCTGGCATTCTTGCTCTACCATGACATTCTTTCCATGTTTCATTGCACACCAGCTCGGTAAAATGCTTTGGTGAACTCCACAGCAAGACAAGTTCTTAGTTCATATTTGCTCAAGATTTATTATCATTTTTTTAATAATACCTGAAGAACCTGCAAGAAAGCAACTAGGAGAGTAAATTCTCTCCTCTTATTTAGATTTTCATACTGATGCTCCACTTTAAATTGGCTCATTTTTGCCATTACTTCAATTATTTCATTCAAACAACAATAATTTGTCAATGCAATAAGAATTTCAGTTGGACCTACTGTAATGACATGGGCTTAACTATGCCAGCGCAAGATCAAAGGATTACATTCGAGATTTGAATGATTTTGTGGATGTTCTAATCGCATATCACAGCGAGTGAGGGCATTCAGCATATGCAAAGACTGCACAAGGCTATGCATCACAATCATTAGAAACAAACATTTCACTGAAGATAACTCTGCAAGTAGAATTAAAAATAAATAAATAAATAAACAAAAAAAGTTTGTTGCTGTTAGCAACTGACTACCCCAATTCCATTTTACCAATCTCATTTTCAGATTAAGCATTTACCTGTGGCAGATTTGAGACCATTCATTCCCACCATGTTCAGAATTAAGCTATTTTTAAAATATATTCAAGGAGACAGTGCTGTTGCCCGCTGGTTGACGCGCATCCCCGGACCCCTTAGAGCAGGGCTGCCCAACCCTGTTCCTGGAGAGCTACCATACAGTAGGATTCTGCTCCAACCCTAATTCAACACACCTGATTCAGCTCATAAGGGGGCCGCCAAGCTGTCATGGAATTACAGTCCCATTACATTTTGGGTTGTAACTCTACAACTAAATAAGATAAAATCAAGTATGATATGTCATATTGAAGGTATTAACTTGTTCTTGAATATTGTTAAGTGAAAAAATATTTTTTGAGAAATTTTCATAGAAGAAACAAGCAAAAACTACTCCGTCACAGAATTACACAAAATTGACGAGGTTTTTTTAATGTTGTGTTTAACTATCCAGAAATTGATGTTCCTATCATAGTTAAGTTATGAAACTTCAATATGTTCATATTTAAGGTGTTTTTTCTTAATACTGTCGGTTATAGAAACAAATATTGACTTTAACCCTGCTTTATGGGCAAGAAATTTCAAAAAGTCAATGTCATGGAATTACAAGAGGCAAATTGTCACGGAATGACAACAATAGTATTAATTAGTTTCAATGTATTTATTTCAATATATTATACATATATACATAATTATTTACATTTTTACAGTTTAGCAATATATTATAATGAGTTTTCCACTTATAATGACCAATCATAATACATACTAAAATTATTTTTTTTAATCTCCATGTCAACATTGGCTTGGTGGCCCCCATAAGCAGCTTGTCAAGATCTGTAACTGCAGGTGTGGTTTGCTTTGGTTGGACTGATAACCTTCAGGGTTGGGCAGCCCTGCCCTAGAGCAATTGCTCCAAAAATCAATAGGCCTTGTGACCTCACCACATACAAGGCCCACAGCAAATATGAAATGAATTCGTTGAAATTTGTGGCCTGTACAGCGCACACAAGCAAATCTCTACGGACGCAGCGTGATGATCGCTGATCAATTGTATCCTCGATTTGTCATAAAGGAACACAATAATGCTCAGCACTCAAAAAACGGTACCAAAATAATATGTACTGCCACACCGTTTGAGAAATGAAAGCAAGTACATTACATACCAATGGTTTACTTTAGGAAGCTGGGCACATTTCCCATTTCAGCTGTGCAGACAGAACTGCATAATCCATGGCCTTCAAGAGACTGAATGGTGATGATGGAGAAAGCGAGCACAATGTGAATTTGTCCAATCTTAAACAGAAATCATTTGTGTTCTGAGGCACTCCGACAAGGCGCTGTCAGGGAATGGAAACAAGCCACAGAACACCCTGCTGCAAACATGACTCACCACCTGATTGCACTAACATGGCACTCGTCAGCTAATGAGCTTTACCATTAAAAAGCCAGGTTGCTGTTGTTCTCTTCCAACCTTAAAGATTTGACACAATTCACCCATGCTTTTCAGTTTTCTTTCCGGAATTTAAATCGTTAATAGAGCGAATCAGAGCGTTTGATTGCAAACTGAGAAAAGCAAATGGGAAGGGGTTGAGAGCAATTGTCGGGTAGAAGATTATGATTTTGCAGACCATAACTTTGCTTTTTTTCAGCACGTAATTTACCTGAATGTGTTTGCGAGATTATTTCCAGTTTTTCATTTGGTCGCGCTGCGCGTTAATGCAATTACAATTTCTACACGTCACATTTGATACGCTTAAACAAAATGTTTTCCACCTTCACTTTAGGCTATTAGACGCTCAAAAGCAACCAAAATAAACAACCATTAATTACTTTATTTGAAATCTTGTTCAATTATCAAATAAACAATGCTCCAAATTTGCATTTGCCTGAATGTGTTTGCCAAGTCTTAACTGCATTTGTCTATTTGTCTATGCCCACTGCTCCAAACTATCGGATGGGTCTAATGCAGAGGACAAATTACCCCACGGGGTTCAATAAAGTAAATCTCCATTGCGTGCACTGCAAAAATAATTTCTCACTTTCACGTTCAAGATGCTTCACTAATTATTTCCATTTCGTGTATATTTTGAAATGCTTAAAAACCAAGGCCATCTTAAAATTGTTTATTTTTAAGGAATCTTTTTATTGATAGGCTATGTAAAAATTCTACAAGGTGGAATTCAGAGGTCTATTTATTCAGATTATTGACACTCAATCTAACACGGCAGCCTGGTTAGGTCTATCTGCTTCTCATCATCTCCTCTTAATCATTATTGGCCACATTTGGGTTTTGATCAGTCAGTTGGCTAAATAAACCACTTGACTGCAAGTTAGGCAAAGTACACAGGAATTGATTTAAGGTAAGCTAATTATGCCAAGGCGATGGCGGTTGTCCGACCTCGCTGGTAGTTAGCGGATTTCAAATCAGAGTTTTCTTCCCGGAAGCATTTCAAATGACCCCATTAGGTGTGTGTCATCAAAAAGGAAATAAGCTAGCTCATCTATCTGCCTCATAGTGCCAGTTACTTTTCTTGTACTTGCGATAACTGGGATTCCGTATATCGAGCAAAAAAGTATTGCAAACTACAAAGAGAACCCAGAAAAATAAGGAGAAAATGAATCCTGGGTTTCTCTGGTTGCAATATTTTATATCAGTGGCAACTCAGGGTGTAGTCTACTCAGTATCTGTAAGTGGCATGTAAACAAAACAATAGACATCTTTTTAAAAAACGCATGGACCTGTAGTGCAGAACACTGTGAAATGCACTGTAACAACATGAAATGACTCCATGCTAGAGGTGTTTGTAAAACCCAGCCACAAGCAACAAGATAAAGAGGAGCAGCAGTGATAAACTACTCAAAGGAATTCTGTCCCCAGTAGACAAACAAAATGGGAATACAGCAACAAATTATTGTCATCATTATTGATATATTATCATTATTATTATTATTGTTATTATTAAATCATTATCAATAGAATTAATATTATTATTAAATAGTAGCAGTACTAGTAATAATAATAATAATAATAATAATAATAAGTGTAATAATAATAGTAGTAGTACAGACGAAAGATTTACTGGTGAGCAAAATATATGTGACGCCATCAGAGCTCCCAAGACCTAACAGCAATCCAAACGAGCTTCCCTCCCCTCCTGATGGAGTACAGCAGGACGACTGGGACCATACTTCACAACTAGCCCAAGTACAACTTCTGCTGATCAGAAAAAGAATGTTTTTCTTTGCATCTCGTGTATCCCCAGCACATCTGTGACTAACTTCATGGTACTTACATCAGTAAACAATAATCATGATATCAGTAACCAAGCCATTGGTTGATTGAATATAAACTGTACTGCCCGAGTCCTCCCCGTTTACAATCACAACCCTATGTTGCACCCTCAAACAAGGAGTGGTGGCACCAGGCTATAGCATTATGGGCCAGTGCCCAGGAATATTTACTGGCTAATAATTGTTCTTGCTGAGGAAAACAAAAAATTAATTATGTTTAATGACTCAGTATTGTAAAACTCATACAGTCTTATACATAGACCACACTGACCTTAATAATAATGGTTTTGAATCTTAGACAATTTTTACTGTGCATTTCATAAACTTAACTGAGAACCAATGTGCATATTAGTGATATATGTGATTACGACCAACATCACTGGGTCTGATCCTCTCTCGACACCCCCTTGAAAAATAACATTGATGTCTCTAGGGTATTACAACATATAGCCTTATTAGCACATCAAGTGTTCTTTAATGGTGCAAATTATATTCTTTTTTGCCACAGTTACAGTTTTGTCTTATCATAAGCCACAGGTCTGGTCCATACCAAATTTCAATGAATTGCGGTGGCAATTTTTGGCTCTACAACGATTAGGCCAAAATCTACATGGCGGAGAGAACAGAAGGAAAAGGAAGAGGAAGAAGGAAAATGATCATGAAGAAGAAGTAGAAGAAATAAAAGACAACGAATCGTTGTAATCATATCTTCATGCTCAACAAATTAGTTGACAAAAATTTGATAATTCTGCCAACTGGAACCTTCTATTGATTAACAATCACGGAGCGACCTAGCTAGTAAGCAACATAATATGCAGCATTACTCCATATATACGCTCAAAGCATAACTAGAGAAAAGTAATGGAATCTCAGCTAACATTAATAATTACGATTTAACAAAGCATTACACAGTCATATGCGACCCGACCATGAGCACCGACAGCTTCTGAAGTCAAAATATTTCCACATGGTCGTTGGAAACTGTGACAGCATTCTAACTCAATATGAGCCATTCGCCAGCTTGATTTAATGACATATTTACGTTTCAGATGAAACAAATAATTAATGTTCGTTGAGTTACTCCTGGTGTCTCATAACTATTAGAAAAAGCAAACTTAAGAGTTCCCTCCTACAGTTTTCAATAACTGTGCCAGTAAACAAACCAGCCATACTCGCTGTAACAGATTATATCGTTATCGTTAACCAGTCTTCGTCACCAGTTGAGCCGCTTTCACACTGAACGCGAAACGAACGGAGTGAAAGCAGCTTTACTTCCACAAAACAAAACCCCAAACAATCTACTTCACACTCGGTAGTTCACAGAACTGGCCAAGTTTCGTCAGCTGTTCCCATTACCAATCAGTAATGCGAACGGGAAACGTTAAATTAATTAGCTAACTAAGCATCTAGCAAGCTGGCCAGCTAAAATGCATTCAACTGCAACATTAATGTAAGCTTACTAACATAGCTAGCTAAATTAAGATCGCCGATCGTCAACTATCCTAGCTACGTTTATAACTTAACGTACCCAATAACTGTTTGCGAGAAACTTGCGATTTTTTTTCCTTTTTGCGTTTCGTGCAGACTTCTGCACCATCCGAGCCAAACGAGGTAATAACGGAGACACATCTGTGACATTCCAGTCGGGGATGACCCATCGCAAGCCCTATAGTTAGCCGACGTCTGCTAGCCAACTTGTCAAATGTTCTGACAGTTGACATTCAGACTAGTCCCGCATATTGCGCAAATCCTCAGCAATACTAACGCATAAAATATATCCGCTTAGCAAGCTAATTAGCGATTAATGCATCTCCGACACAGGATGAACCGAGGAGACACTAAAGGTAGCTGCCTAGCAAACCTTAGCTGGACACTCAACCGCAGATTAAATTCGTTTGTCATCAAATGTTAGCAAATGTCAGCTAGCTCGCCGTCCGCATTTAAAGTCGTATCAGATATAACTAGCTAACTAGCTAATCCATTACTGGAATTACACCTACCACCTCACATTTAAACGGACAGCCTAGCATTAGCTCAAAGCTCGCGGAGACGCGGCACAAACTGTTTTCTGACAACAACAAGCTTCTCACTGAAAATAAAATCACAACTAACGTTAGATGTGAACAATCGCAAATAGGCTAAACCAAAATACCGCCGAACTTGCGCAGACAGTATTAATAAACTTGAGAAATTTTAGTTAGATAGATAGTTCGCCATCTAACGTTAAAGGAACCGCTAAGGTTACCGATTAGAGACCCGTCATTAGAACCAAAAACAACACTAGTGAGCTAGCGCTACCATACTTGACGTTAGCTGTCAGGCGTTTTACTTACCGAAGAGAAGTGTGTCCACATGAGTGAGACGAAACAGCTGGACTGTAGCAAGTGTGACTGAATAAAATATAATACTGGTGCTAACGATCAGTGACTAATAGCCAGTTTCCTCGCTTGTTACAGAAGTCGGTGTCAATACAAAACAATCTCCGTCCCTCTCCCACTATACGTAACTACTTGGCCAGCTAGTTTAGTCAAATGATACACTGTAGAAGAGGCGTGCGATCTAGCATGGCCGGCAACGTGTAATGATTGACTTGTGTTTATCCAATAAAACTAGCCATTGGTATTTTTATCCAATCACATGAATTTAATGGAGAACAGCTTGAAAATCTGTAGTGGTAGGAGGAAAAGGAGGAGGGGAAATACGGAGGTGGAGGGAGGTCGCATGGAGTCTGCGTATCCCTCCGCCATGTTAATTAGTTGGTGACCGACTCAGTTGAAGGTTCAGATCAAGCATACCTATTTTCCTGATCTCATGGACTGTGATATATCTATTATTAAAGTCTCACAATCTTTCATTGAAATGTAATTTGTTCGGGCTGTGGCGATATTGCAGGAAGTGACACAGAAATTCTTGTCTTATCCCCGAAACTGAGTTTTAGGGGCAAGGGCGCCTCTAGGACTAAAGATTGGTGGGGCCCAGAGCTCCCCTTTAAAACAATTACTAACCTTGACTTGTACGCAATCATTTGCATAATTGACAAACAATCCTTCCAGGATTTTCCTGCCTTTTTTATAGTTTTTTTTTTTTTTTTTGCGGTAACTTTTTCAAAAAGTGGAAATGTAAGTTGCAATGTCTTGGTGATTTATTTTTCTGTCCGCGAGACATTTGCGTGGATTAGTTGAATTTGCTTTAATAGTTGCAGTCGCGACATGCAACTTCCTTTAATAGTTGCAGTCGCGACATGCAACTTCCTTGAGGGACTTAGCAATAGATTCACTCAGAGAACACGGCGGTATGGTACGGTGCATTTCGGTACGACGACAAATCATTAATCTGCACGCGTAATTTCATGCATTTTAATCAGCATTATTCAGAATTGCACACAGAAGTCTCAAATGGTCTTTTATTTTATTTAAACAAAACGATAATGAAGCGCCAGTTAAATCACTTGATGTGTGGAAAAGGTAGCGCAGACGTTTGAGAGTAGTTTGTCTTTCATAAAGTGTTGAACAATTTTTCAGAGGCCCAAATAATTTTTCTGATCTGGATTTTCCAATTATTTAGTCGTCAATAGATCGCATGGAGAGAGAAATCATAACTTCGATTGCCAGAGGATTATTGTCAAAAATGGAAAACGTGTTAATAACGGAAAATAACTGAGTTCAAGCCAGGAACAATCATTGACACAAAGGCATGGTCCCACCAATTATCACTTCCAGAGACGCCACTGTTTAGGGGATATTATAGATTAGCTTTGGGCGCCGCCACAGCCCCTGTGAGCCTGTGATGTTTCGTATTAGCATTTGAACAGTTTTTATGGGAATCACAAGTCTTTTTCATTCCTGGTGCTAACAAGACTAGCCCTATTGTTTTACGTGACCCCACGACCTTTCCTGCTACGCCATGGCCAGATTTAACACATTGGCCCAATTCCAATCCGCCCCTGAAGACTCAAACCTTGAACCCTCACTGACTTAATTGACTTCAGGTGTAAGGGACTGAGTCTGACAGACTGAGAGGGCTCCAGATCCTATAAATTGGAATGGAACAGCGCTTACTCCCTGTCACGTTACCAAACTACACGCTGTCGTGACAATTAACGTTAATACTCACACGTAAACGTTAATACTGACACGTGAACTTTTCTTTCTTGCTTCTTCCATTACCTTGATTGGACCGCTCTTTGGTTTATTTACCTTTTGTTCTCTACATTTTCGGTATTCCGTCAGCATCCCCCTGTATTTGACTTCACAACGCTATGAACTGTGGGTAATTTCCTTACCCAAAGTTAGCATCGGTGCTGACTTTCGGTAAGGGGGCAGTAAGGGCACATTCACGGACTCACTGATCTGACAATGGAACAGCCCTCACACACTCACAAACTTCCCGTGAACGCGCCCCTAAGTCAGTGAGTCCGTAAGGGGTCGGATTGAAATTCGGCCTTCCAGATGCAATTATTCAAATAGTTTAGATGAAATCAGGGCTGCATCCGAATAGTCTTTTTTGTTTAAGAAAGTTCCTAACACCTAGAAAACGATTCAGAAGTATTAACGTGGCAGCCATGATAAGTGTGTTCGGATTCTTTGAATGTAAAGGCAATGTTCTACAATGCTTCCTAAGGTATCACCTTTAGCATAGGGTACACTGAACCATCCTTTTCGAAAAGAAAGGAAATGCTACCCCGTTATTCCGCGATGACCGTCCATCCAGCCAGTCACGAAAACAAACAAACATGACTGGCAGGAGGTGCATGATCACTGTGCCTAGTGTAAGAGCATTTGGATTCTCTTATTAGCACGATTCTCTTCCGAAGATGTAAAAGAGTCCCCTTTACACATTTCCTTTGCCTCATGACGTTTTACACAGACGTAAAAGAAAAGTGGTCAGGAATTAGATGATAGGAGGTAACTTTTAACTATTCGGACGCAGCTCGAGTCGCATATGTGATCATTTCTGGTGCCTAAGAAGGGGGCAGTAATTGACGTCAGTACCTCTTTGACGTTCGCTGTTGCGCCATCTTCAGGATAAACTTTTTATTTATTTAGTTGTGAATCAATTAATTAATTACAATATTTAAAACAATTGTGCCAAATCTGTTTGCAACATTCCTTTTGCATAAAGGAGGAAGCTATTTATTGGTTCTGTCATATTCTCTGAAGCACCCCCACAAGGGCTGCGTCCAAATAATCTTTTTTGCCAAGGAAGGTTCCTAACTCCTAAAAAATCATCCGGAAATAATTACATGGCAGCCATGATAAGTGGATTCGAATTTTTCAAATGTTAAGGAAAGGTGTCTCAGTGCTTCCTAATTTACCACCTTTTAGCTTTGTAGCACCTTTTCTTTACATTTAAAGAATCCGAACGCACTTATCATGGCTGCCACGCAAATACTTCTGCATCGTTTTCAAGGAGTTAGGAACTTTCCTAAGCAAAAAAGACTATTCGGACACATGCAGCCCTGATCATTTCTGGTGCATGGAAAAGGTCTATTGTCGATGCTGGTCACTCAGTGACATTTGCTATAGTGCCACCACAATGCCAAACTTTTATTTTCTAAAATGACAATACCTTGAGCATTCTGATTTTGAAGTTGGTCAAAAAACTTACCGTGGACAGAGGAGGTGCCAGGAATACATATTTACAGCAGTCATGCGATTGCATTTTTGCCATCCTGTTCTCTTTTTTTTTTTTGTCTTGTTTGTCTATTTAGATTAGCCTAGCGTTTGTTTTCTGCTCTGTCTGCTCAAAAAGCCCAAATTACAAAACCAGTGGAAAGGAAAATATTCTTTCACCACAAAATTGTCAAATACAAAGCTGCACACGCACTCACATTCTATCACATTACCGCAACATAAATCACCAATCGTGTATGCGGCCAAAAACTGTGCTCCTCAATTGCAGGACATGAACGGCACTGGAAGATATATGTAAGAAGCTTGCCTAATTGAAAATTGCCCTGTTATAACTGTCAGCTTCAAATGCGCATTACAGGCATTAAAGTGGACCAAGAGTTCAGATAACCTTACCCTGAGAAGCTATAAAGAGAAACATTTTCTTATTGATAGCATTCCTTGCCAAAAAATAGACTGATGATTGCTTTGGTTCAGACTGATACAGCAAAATATATCCATGTTTAAGATGCCATTCTAAGATGCTTTGGGAGATTTCTCCATGCTTTTCTAATTTAGGAGTGGCTCAGACAGGGACTGCGTCCAATTAGTCAAAAAATTAGGGCCTATCCACTAATCCCTAACCACTTTTCTTTAACCTTTGTGGAAAATGTCATAAGGGAAAGGTGTAAAAGGGAATTCCTAACTGCTTAGGAAGACAACTGTGCAAATTTGAGAATCCGAATGCACATACACTCGGCAACGTGATCATGAGTCCCCTGCCCACCATATATGTTTCTTTACGCAATTGGTAGGATGAGTGGTCGCAGCTTTCAATATAGCAGCTGCACAGAATTGGGGGATAGCTTTATCTCCTTTCTCCACGAAAAGGATGGTTCTGTGTACCCTGTGCTATAGGGTGTAAATTTGGAAGCACTGAGACACCCCGGCAAAAAATTCCAGCTTTGACCAACCTAGGCTGCTCAGTCTGGTTTAAGCTGTGTTTTGGACAGTTTTACTTGGTCAACCAGCCCTTCACCCGCTGTCTCTAGGTGACAATACCGGCTTAACCAGTTTTGGCCACCTTCATCAAGCTATAGAGACCAGCTTAAAATATCAAGACCAGCTAATAACACAGCTCAGACCATCTTAAACCAGCTTAGAATTCTAGCACCTGTGTTATTAGCTGGTCAAAAACTGGTCTAGATCTGTTCATTAAAACTGTGAACAGAATTGTCTTCAAATTCATTAACCACAGTGAAATGCTCAAATTGATGTGGGGAGGAAAATGACTTTTGAAAGGCATGTTTACTTGAATGTATGTTCTTCTGTGTACTTTTATTTTGTTATTCTTGTTTTATTTTGCTACATTTAGACTAAGGACATCTGAGCTATATTCATCTAGAAACTGCTGTAGAATCTGGAAATATAAATAAACAAATGGCTGATAAGCTCGATCCAGAGCCAGGCCAAATAGCAATAAAACTTTTATGACCTTCCCCCTAGGATGCTCGCTCAGCCTGCCTGTGGAAGGTGTCAGTAATCTTTCTGTTACTCTCAGTAGGGGGCGTAGTCGCAAAGCCCTGACTGCCACAATGCTCCTGTGGGAGTCATACCACTGTCCCCGATGAAGTTAAAGTCCAGTTATATTAATCTGTTTAAAATAATCTAAATCTCTGGGAACTTCATAATATGTTTATATGTGCATGATCCTGAGAATAAATCACTTATATACTTATAAGCCAATTAAACTATATAATAATTTGTCTTAAGGCTTTTTCATGACAACTGCATCATATTAGTACTAGTGATGTAGCCAAAACCCCCTTAGCCGAGACCGAGACATTACCAAGACCAAAGGGTAGCAAGACCAAGACAAGACCGAGACCAAGACCAAGACAGACTCATTTCAAGACCAAGATCAGAGCAGGATGAGACCGAGACCAAGACTATGACCAAAAAAGTGTTTCACTTCACTGTAAATATGGGCAGTGTTTGGGTGAAAGTAATCGTGTGTAGCAACTACATAACAGCTATTATTGCCCTTCAAGGGGACTGAGATTCTATAAGCATTTACATTTCATCCTGTTTGGGATTGGTATGGTCACAGTCCAAAATCCATTGTCATTGTCCCGGAGACATTAAACATTTGGGATTTCCATCCAAAATGAAAAGCAGTGGCAGGCGATGAATTCTTATTTTGCCTGCACAAATGAAGCGGAAACAAATGTCATTGGATTCTTTAAGATTTTTGTCATATGGGGTACCAACTTCACAAAGCTGGAAATCAGATGGCCTTTGAGGAAAGTTCCCTTGCACAAATTTTGAGATCTTCGGAAGCCAGTGAATAACCTGCCTTATTTAGCTGATTTTACTCGGCAAGACTGATATCGGCAGTAATGATGACAATCTGAGCAAATAGGGGTCAACCACCAACAGTCAACCACCTGCCATTTTTAGCTATTCTCATCTTGCTGATGGCTTCAGATTAAGCCATTGAAGACACGAAAGATCAGAGCACACAACATGACGCCAGGACATTTAGAAGACCCTCAGTAGTTAGCCTGCATACATAGCTATCCTCAAAACTTCAAAGCCATTAATTTGTAAACCAGCACAAGCTCCCCAATACTTTGACTGAGTAGCAGATTGCTTCATCCAGTGAATTTGCTAGGAAATTTACTTAATAAAATGCAAGTGATACCTTACCTATGACCGTTAACTCAGCTAGAGCTAGTGAGATTAACTGCAGTTGACCAAGGTTAGTCAGCAGATGCTTGCAAACAACTTAAATTTCGAGTCTTGAACAGATTATACCGTGCATGCATGTACAACATTTTTACAAGAATATGGAAAGTATGTACAAGTTGTGTTTGGTCTTGAGACGTTTGGGAGTTTTTTTTCCTCACAAAGTTTAAGAGCAGAGCCAATCTATGTCAGCTTACCTCTCAGCGTGTTTCCTCTTCAAGAGCCTGGTGAAAGGTGACGTTGTACCGGCCAGGGTTGGGTTCAATTACTTTTTTCATTTACAATTGAATGTAATTGTATAGTAATTACAATTACAAGTACTTTCTGGACAGAATGTTCAATTACAATTAAAATTACTTTTCAATAAAAAATTCAATGAAAACTTAATTACAATTACAAAAGTAATTGATCACTATTACTGTAATTGTAATTGAAAAAAGTAATTAAACCCAACCCAAGTACTGGCAGTCTCTGTCAGAGCGGCTTGACAAAATCTGAACACAGCAGAAAGCATTTTTTCTTTGTTATTTCGCATATTGATTCTTTGCAATCTGTATAAGAGAACCTTATAATGGATGAATTAGCTAACATTTTTACTGGTTCACTGAACTAATTTGTTGCGCATATGTTGTGAGACGAGACAGAGAGACGGGACGAGAGACCACGCCGGCAGGGAAAAATATACATTGTAGAATGTTTTTAAAATAGATGCCTCTAATTGGCTGCATTTAAAGAAGGCTGCGTAGTAATAATGAGGCTGTACCAGGACCAGCTGCTTGCCTGGATTTTGAAATCCCCTCAAGACCGTTATGTCTGAGACTAAGACAAGACCAAGACCAGAGAGCATCAAGACCAAGACAAGACTAAGACCATGTAAATGTGGCCTTGAGACCGGTCTTGGTCTCGAGACCGGTCTTGAGTACTACAACACTAATTAGTACATATTCCTACCATATTTGGTCTTGTTATTCTTTGGGGAATCCAAGGAGATGAATGGAGTATGTTTCATGTCCATTGAAATTATGATTTATTCCCTTTGGGAAACTTCTGAAAATTGGTCAGATTTCACTCGGGTAATTACCCCTCTCTGCTAGAAAGTTTTATTACATCCTCTAAATGGTGGAAAACCCAAATTCAACCCCACCTTCCCGGGCGTTGCCGCCTGGATCAAAGGTGTAGTTTAGCTTAAAGGCAAGAGAGACTTTCCTTTCGGGGAGAATTGTATTTCGATCTCCCTGCATGTGGAAGGGCGTGAGTAGCCTTTTAATTATGGAGAATCGCAGCCCAGATCTCTGTGCGTGCCTGGGTCCATGTGTAAGTAGCCAACCTAGGTAACCGGGGGGGGGGGGGTGTGTGTGGCATCTGGGTTCTCCCCAGGCACGTGGTGCGGCCTCGCTCTGGGTGGTGGGTCTCCTTTCCTCCAGGTATGACTTTATTCTCTCTTTCTAAATTGTGTGTAACTTGTAATTGGCTTAACGTTGATTTGTTTCATCTAAGTTTGTGCCTACCTGGTGATTAAATGATTGTTATTCCTTTCAGCTTGCGTGGTCTCCGTGACTCTGATCACTTGTGCATTCTTTCTAGCCATGTTACGACCGGTACTTAGGGGGCGATTCCTTACCATTCCAGACTAGCTAGCTGATGTAGTAGGTAGTGATGGGTTTAAAGTCGGATTGCTGATTACGGTCTACCCCTAAAGGGTTTATGTAATACAGGACCTGGGGATTTGGTCTTAAGGGTACCCCTGGGCTCAACATTATAAGCTGGCGCCTGATTGTTAACCTTACGGGGCCCTGCAGTGTACATAAACCTGGGTTTGTGATATGTTTATGCTTAGTGCCACTTTGTTTATGCCTCGATGCTACTATCATGGTAATTTTTTCCATCCTCTAGAACCATCACCGAACTAAGATTCGGCAGCTGCGTTTATTACCCGGGGACGTCGACTGAGTAACAATGGTTTTGTCTGATGGAGTAGCTCTCCTGAGATTCATGCATGCTCTCCCCAAAATATAAATTCTAATTCTAATTTCGAGTCAGATATTTAACGAGGATATAACTAAAATTGGTATTCTAAATGCATTATGGAGTCAGATTAATTGTAAACCATTGTGCTTTTGAGCCTCGTCTTTGGATGGAGAAAAATACCCATTCTATTGTGACTCACACCAGCCAGGAGGTTGCTCAAATTAACGCCAGGCAAAAAGAACGGGTGAAACCTTAAGCCCCGGCAATGTCAATCAGTGACGTGCAGTCAGAGGTTAGTTTGGTGAGGCAGAAACCTCCCCTGTGCTTGCTTACATGAGCATGTCAAGGTCGATGTAGCCTACTGAGTAATAACGCCACGGAAACTTAAATTGGCCCGTCATTCTGCAGAATAGTCTTACTAAACTAGTTAATCGTCTGATTGGTAATCTAGCAAAGGGGAGGTTTCTGCCTCACCAAACTAACCTCCACCGCACATCACTGGCAGAATTTTGGTGTTGTTTTGTGGATTTTACACTGCATTACAGACAAGATAGAAAACATTGCATTTGGTGGATGTAACAGTGTAGTGTATAACCTTTTAGAGGATGTGTATGAGCTGCAATGATGTGAATCCAATTTTATCTAATGTGGTGAATCTGGCAGTGACATAAACTTGAAAAAATGCTTAATTGATGAAATAAACATAATCAAACCATTTTGTTTTTATAAATTTCCTTCTCTTCCACAATACACAACTCAATCTTCATAGAATGAAAATAAGTATGGTCAAAAAAGAATCGATGACCTTGTTATTGTTAATGTTTCAGGAAAAAAATGCAAAAAATAGTATTAGATATTTGTGTTGATATCATAGCTTGTTGTCTCCGCTCACTTGCCATAGTTAATAATCACTGGCTTACACATAATATGCCGTTGTCACATGTCAACATGTATTTAGGATCAAATATGGTGCCAATTTCACGTGTTCACATGCGATTAATAAGTTATTGTGTGAAATTCTTGTTATTTCTGTAAGGGACTTTGGACTAATATGTAGATATTACCTTGAGAATAAAAATATGAGCTAGGCATCATGTATGACAGTTGCAAAAGTGAGATTTGAGCAATACAACAGGTATGACAAACAGAACCTGCCACTGGGTAAATGAGCTATATAGGAGACATATACCTTGTATGTACATATAGGGTCTATATGTGAATATAAATAAGCAATATAGGAGACCTATATGCCCTCTATAAGCACTTATATGTGCCTGAATTTGGCCTATATGCAGCATATATGCGCATATAGGTTGGCATATATCCGCATATATGTTCATATAGATTCTTTCCATGTGGGCTAGGCTCATCTTTCTCAACATGATGTCAGGCATGTCCGTGCTGCTCCCTCCAGCCAGAGACAGCACCAGCGATTTTTTTACAATTCAAGGCCGTGTTTTTACATATCCTGCAAGAGCACTACACACTTTGACACATATGTCCTGTAAGACATTAGCTCTGTTAGCCATGAGAGGTGCCCCACTTTGGTCAGAGGGGATATTCTTCCTCCTCCCCAGGTGAAGAGAACAAGGGGAAGTTGGTGCTGATGCCTGCTCTTCCCTAGCAGCTGATAGGCTATTCATGTCTTCTTGGGTAGCTAACTGCTGCCATTCTTTGCTGCACAAGTGCCAGGTGTACAGGTGAACGATGCAGATTGTATGGCAATAACCGGTCATAATGGTGATGCGCCCCCAGTGGCAGGCTGGTGTTATTGTGGATTTGTAGAACCCTCTCTGGTTTCTCCACGTTACCTCAGTGAATATGCGGTCTATGTTTTAGTCACTAACCTAACATTGTTAGCTTTGTTTGTGCTCGTAGCGTTGCTAGCCGCCATTAAAGCTTGGCCAGTTCCCTGTTTGCATGCAACATCAGAGGTGAGAGCCATGTAAAAACCTTCTCAGCTTCCGTTGTTGCTCAGAGAAAAAATGGTAACTAAAACACAATGATTTAAGCAAATTATCCCACAGCCAGGTAAAGTGAGTGTTTCTTAATTCAGTGGGTGCAGAGGAATGGCAGCAGTTGGTTCCAGGTTGAGCCACTAATCCCTTTGGCGACCCCATTAGCACTAAAATACTGTTAGTACTAGTGGCTGCTACCACTGGACTTCAGCTTGGCCTCTTATTTTTACATGTGATATCAGAGGGGAGAGCTGTGTGCAACTATCCCAGCTACCATTGCGGCTCAAACAAAAAATGGTGACTGAAGCAGCAGCCAGGCGGTGTCCCAGGTGAGCTGGAATGCAGCCTATTTCTATCTATTATTGCTAATGAGTAATTAAGTACAGTTACGTATCAATAAGATCTTTTATTAGCCTATATCAGCACTTATAGCAGATATTGTCTGAGTTTTGTTTGTGGGGAGTAAAACAAAAAAAAACAACATACAAGATGGTGTGTACAATTTAGGAAGTTTTTTTTTCTATTATCATATTTATTACAATCACTACTCAGTGTAAAAATAGCCGTATAGCCGCATAACTCCTGCTACTAAAAAAAAAAATAAAAATTGGAACAAATGCTGCTAAGAGTGTTGCAGTGTCCTGGGGCAAGTGCATGACGGTGTCTTCTCCGCATGCCCTGGGCCACAAGACTGAAAAACTTGGCTACATCAACGTTTACTGTCTTTTTTGCCCTGGGTTTTCAGCCTAATTGTTGAGTGAATGGAACTACTGCATGAGTGCAGTTGCTATGGAGTGTCATAGTATGGCTCGTGGCCTTTTCCTCATGCAATTGATGGCAAAAGAACAACTGTGAGGCACGCTTAGTACATAATTCTTTTTGTGGGTCTATATAGTTTGACGAGCCCCCCTGCTGGCAACGTGAGCACATCTTTTTGATGCTGCATATCCTCATCTGCTGGCATGTGTTGACATCGGCCTGCAAGTGCATCAGTGCTGACCCCTATTGACAAAAATAGATATCACACTCAATGTCAACTAGGTATATCAGTCAACTAGCCAGTTAATAAGAAAGGGACACTGACTTTCTGAATGAGATCTGATTCTTGAGCTATAAACATTGACGGAAAAAATGTCAAGACTTTATTTAAAGGCAAAAAAAGCACTTACCCCCCCCCCAAGAACAATGTTCTTCTTGTTCCAGAAATGTTTTTTTTTTTTTTTTTAACAATTTTTATGTGCCAAGTAATCAAACCTCTGACCTCTGAAATACAATTAATTAGCACAAGTTGATGAATGCCGCCAATCCATATATTTTAGCAAATAAAAATGCTTCATGTGTCAATGTTCCGGATGTTATGACGCGCTTGGATACCAGGAACTCAGCTGATCTTCATAAAGAGTATACACATTAGTCTAGATTATCACTCATGCTGCAGATTTTACACAGAATGATCAAGGTTTGATATTACCAATCATTAATAGGACCTGAGCGACAAAATCAGTCATAATGCCACTGTGTGAGGTTGTTGATTGTTCCAACAAAAAAGGGAAACCCGAACCTACCTGTGGAACTGGCTCGCACTGATTTCCCACTGATGCCTGACTTGTTATGACAGTGGTTGCACAACGTTGAATTCAATGAAGAGTCACCGTTTATGTTCCGCACACTTTTCACCCAGTTGTTTCAAAGAGCACATTTATGCAAAGTGTTTAATTTAATCACCCGGTAAATATGGGAAGATTTTGAAAGATGATGCCATGTGACAGGCCCCTGAACCCAAGCCCCAGCCAACTTTTGTCAGCTTGTAAATAGTCATTATAGTTATTCCGATTCACAAATAATTCATCAGACAAACTGTTGCTTACTGTTGCCATGTTTTATTTCATATATAATCTCAGCCCGTTCAAGAGTTCCAGTGTCTGGGTGACGTGGCAAGCTACCCCAATTCCAACAAACATGGCGCACCACGAAAAACGTCTATCTGACTGCATTGACATTGACACTGCCTAACTGAAAATGAGGCTGAACAGAATTCAGTTGAATGCAGATCCAATGAAATGGCTGAAATCGTCATGGTTTGGTGGATTTGAGAGCTTTCTTTGCTGCTCTCGTCCGGGACAACATCGTTTTGCTCCCATCGAATTCTTGGGCCAGCTGGCATTAATTGGGGGCGTCGCCCAGATTCTATATAAGCCCTAGTTCCGCCTCAATTCCCTTGCTAGAGTGTCAGTATTGCGTTTGCACCTTGGCTGGTAAGGCCTCTAGCAGGAGAGTTGTCAGGGATTTAGTTGCATATTCGAGGACAAGTTTTAGAGAGCAAGGGAATCTTTATTTTTTTTCCCCCTTGTCATTTCGTCCCTTTGAGCTTTGCTTCGTTCCCCGGACGACATCTAGGTCCGTTGGTAGCGCGAGTCTCGCCTTCTTATTTTATTTGTGTCTCTCTCTCATCTGCTGTTTTCCCCTTTTATTCTGGCCACTGCGTTTGGCATCTAAAACTCAACAGCCATCACAGTAATATACCAATGTGGGGTAGAGGGCAGAATATTGGTCAACAAGCTATCTCAGGCCCCACACAATTCACTCACACATTCTGTTTTCAGTGTGTCTAGCTAAGTGCACGTATGTGGAATATGTGAGGTAACTATGGTACATGGTAGGAACCTCACAGAACACACAAAACCCACAGAAACACCAAAACATATCCATTCATCTGTATGTTTACCTGCAATCTGCTACAGTTTGCAGACATGTGGAGACACTTAGCCTCTAAGAGTAGACATATCATGGTTTTTCATCTTTTACTTTTTTCCTTCTAGGTTTTCCAGTATTCCCAGTCAGGCTAGTAGTCAGTAACATTTGAATAATACCACTTATTGTTGAAAAATAAACCAGTAAGAGAGGGAGAGGAGATTCAAAAATCAGGATGGTAAAGTGCTGAATAGATGGGTGGGAAAGAGCAAGACTGAGATGATTACACTGAGTTTTATTCTTTCATCGCCCGGCTTATTTGCTGAGGCTTTGTGGGGGAGAATTAAAGCAAACAGATGGGTGGGAATTACATTTCCCTCTCACGTGTCATCCTTCCCCTCAGGTTAGACAACATTGTAATCACTTGTTTAGCCTCAGAGTTTTAGTAATTGTACCATGAATGCAGGATTATTGTCCTGCCTCTCAATGACATAAATATTTGGGCAATGACATTGTTAATATTTTGTCGTCTATTACGACATATTGGAATTTATAATAAAATTTGTTCAGAGCGCAGACTAAATGCTTTAATTTCAGGATTTTTACATTTATAAATGGTGAACTGTATAGGAATTTGTGTAATTTTATATGCTGGCCCCCTCTGTTTAAGGGATCAAGAGGATTTGGACTTTTAGGTGCTCATCTGTTCCATAGCCAAGTGTGTCATTTTATTCACAAGTATATTGATGAAACATCTCAAACTGATTTCAGATGTGGCATTTCCATTTGGAATCTATTGCTGTTAACTGTTAATAAGATGTCTAAAGAGCCGTCATAGTCAGTAAAACAACTCATTATTAAGCTGAAAAATCAAAACAAGCCCATCAGAGAGATAGAAAAAACATTAGATGTAGTCAAGTCAACTATTTGGATTATTATTTTTTTTAAAATCTCTACTTTACTCGTGTGCTCAGGAACACCAAAAGGCCAGGAAGACCACAGGTAGAAAGTGTGGTGGATTAAAAGGGGAAAAAAATCAAAGAGCCTTCTCAAGAGTCAGTCAGATCAATAACTTCCCCCAAGAGATAGGATTGCCTGTATCAACATCAATAATCATTAAAGACTTCTTCAGAATAAACTCAGATTCATCTCAAAATGTGAACCATTGATAAGCACCTGAACCTGAAAGACCAGATCGATTTCCCATAAAATATGTATAGTTCTGGAACACCCTATGAACAGATGAAACAGAGATCAAAGAAGAGTGGAAAGACAAGAGTGTAGAACAGGGTAGAAGCTGAGCATTTCAGCACATCTGTGAAGCAGGTCAAAGTAATGTTTTTGCATGGGCATATAAACTAGATGGCTGTAAATGATCTACCGAATCATCCCCTGATCTAATTGGCTGTGCAATTCATCCTCTCCCTCTGCACCTCTACCCCCAGGGCTCCCTTGAAAAAGACATTTCAATGTCACCGGGACTTCCCTGGTTGAATAAAGGTCAAATAAATAAATAAATAAATAATGGAACTGTTTTCTTGTGATTCCGGATTTCAAAAGCTGCAGGATGAATTTTGAAACATGAGGGACTATTATATCTGCTAAATTTCAGCCAAATACTTGAAATCAAAATTGGATAGTGCACCATAGTACAGATGGACAATGGCCTGAAGCATACTGTGAAAGCAACCCAATATATTTATTTTCTTTTTGGTGGAACTGTTCTGCAATTGCAGACAATTTACAGATTTCATCATTCATGGCACATAATATCATGAAAAGATTCAGAGAAACCAGCAAAATCTCTAAATGCAAGGGACAAAGCTGAAAACCGATTGGCCGTGACCTTCAAACCCCCAGGCGTCCCAGGCAGGGCCTCTGGATTGCTTCAATGAAGGTCTTTAATCATCCCGGAATCCAAGATGAAGCGGGGTAGAAGCCAACACCTCTCCTCTTGGCCATATCCTTCCCAATTAACCTATTAATGGAGGCCTCGTCTCAACCGACAAAAATTGAACAGCCTCTTGACAGTGAAGGCTTTGCCTCCATCAATAATCCTGGGAGGGGGAGGGGTCTTGGGGGGGAGAATGAGGGCTGGACACCAGAGGTTGTAGCAGAGAAACATGAAAAGTTGGGTGAATGTGGCGCAGGGACATGGGCAGAGATAATAGGACACTGACAGGGTTGATGACCTCGCAGATGGGAAAAGGGCCAACAAACGGGGGCCAGCTTACAAGAGGAGACTTGCAGAGGGAGGTTGGCATTGGAATACATCACCCTCTGGCTAGGACTGAAGACAGGTGTTGGAATATAGAGTTACAGGACTTTTTGTCCTCAATTTTTTTTTTTTTTGTGTTGCAATTTGCTGGACTGTAAATTGCCATTTTTGCATGGAAACCAGTCGGTATTGCAAAAGAAAACTCTCCATCTTTGGTTAATGCAACTTGTGCTGCTGTTCCTGAAAGTCTTTCTCATTACTTAATTTAGGATTGATCAAGCTTCCAATCCTACTCCGGGTCCAAGATTGGCACCACACCTCAGTTACCAAGCAGAAGTCAGTTTGTCAGTTCAGTTTAATAGGAAAAAGCTCCAAAGCATAAGCAGGGTCCAGGTTTGGGACTGCTTTCTTGTCAATTCTTCCAAATCAGTTTCTTCTCCAGTTTGTTAGTTAACAGGCTCCCAACCCTACTACAGTCATCAAGATTGGAACCATGTTTCGCTCAAGCGACTCCATTCTCCTGTGGGACAGTTCAATGCTGGCAAAGTCTGCACTTTACCTGGCTGTAATCCCAGAAGCCCCTGGATAACAATTGACAGCTCAGCTGTGTGTATTACATCTGTACTGTGCTCTCTTTATCCTTCCCCGCCTCTTCCTAAGGCATTCCGTCCTCTAAATTACCGTATAAAGCTGTCAATAAACTATAAGTTGGATTGTACTCTACCTTCGCATTAATTTCTGGTCTGGATCTAACAATCTATCTGTCTGCCCATCTGTCTGTCAATCCATCAATCTTTGTAACAGAGAGTGAAGATGTGTATTTTCAGTAAACCCTGACACAACACAGTCAGTACATTTTAATTAAGGGCCTAATTCGATTCATCCTTTTATTAGATACAGAAGACCCAGTAGATTCAAATTCTCCATCAGTGGATATGTCAGCTTTATGCCGAAAATTGGAAGCTATATGTACAATAAAAGTTTGACTCAAATTGGAATTATATTTGACTGAGCTAAGCTCCTTTCAAATGGTGACTTGCTCCAACCAGTTCTCCAGGTGAACCCATTGTATACAGGGATATGTGGGAGCATAATTCAGCCTTTTAGTGAGTGTGTGTGTGTGTGTGTCTGTGTGTGCTCGTGTGTGCATGTGTGTATCTTTGTATGTGTCTGCGTGCATGTGTGTAAGTGTGCGCATGTGTTGTATTTGTGTGTGCATATGCATTTGTGGATGTATGGAATTTGTGCAGTTGTGCATGACTGTGTTTGTGCACAAAAGAATTCATATTTGTGTGTTCGAGCTTGTGTGTGTGTGTGTGTGTGTGTGTCTTTGTGTGTGCATTTTTTCGTGAACGTATTTTTGTTTATGCCTGAGTGTGTGCCTTTGTGTGTGTGGATGTGGGCGCGTGCATATGTGTGTGTGTGTGCGTGTGTGTGTCTTGTGGACACTTGACTATTTCAGAGAAAAGCAGCTTATTTCTGCTGATTTTGTTGGATTGTTACTCCTCTCTCCTATTCTCTCTTCCAACAACAATGCAAATGTATGAAATCCATTTTACTTGAGATGTGAACTTACAGTTGAAAATTGTTTACCTTAAAAGAACTGGTATCTGTAGTAGACCCACTGTCACTTATAATCATTGTTCACATCCACATATTCCAAGTCTGCATCTTCACACACCAGCCCCAGGTCCTCCAGTTTAAATGGATCAACCACATGCACCGAAGACCCCATGAGCATGAGTACATGATCAAATTAGTCATTCAAAGAGAAACTTTTGAAATTTCAACATATCCAAAACATTCCACCAGAGTGGTGGCGGCAAGGAAGATGTCCCGACACTATAACATTCGTTTGCAATGACTAAAAAAAATGAAGGTGATTTCTACTTGAAATTATAACGGCTGCAAGCAGTCACAAGCCCTGCTGATCAGTTAAACTTTCAATCTTTCAAAAACAAAGAAGGCCAATGGCAATTCTTCTTGGCAAATACAATATATCTTTTATCCCTTGTGTTGTTGTCTGATTATATTTGCATTCTACAGCATCAAAATGATCATCTGTAGCCTGCCCTACTGTGATAGAGCCACTTAATTGAATTTTAAACACAAAGTAATTCTTTTCACTTAGAAACAGAATCCCATCAAGAACTTGGTGACTAACTTTCTTTGCTGTAATTTGTGGTGCTTTGCTTTTATTTTAACATCTTATTTCATAACTACAGGGTTAATAGCCATAACACATTTTTTGATGATTGATGGTTGTATATTCAGATGTTTGAAAATATATAAAAGAGCGTCATTAACATTTTATTTTATTTATTTATTTTTTTACATTAGTTTGACATGACTGATAAAGGAATTTGACAGACATTGAGACTGTAAACCATGTTGGCCTACACTTTAAAACTTGGATTTTTATGCAAAACCAGAATAACATTGAATCTCAATCAAACCTGCAAAGTGGGCAAAAGTGCCTGATCACAGCACAGTCTATTTCAAGGCAGCGCACTCTGTTTATCATATTTGCTTAATTTTTTCAGTTTTGAGTTCTCAAATGTTCAATGTCTCTGTCTCGCTGCAGACCACATTAGTCCAGTCTAAATGTGTGTGGGCGGCAAGCCTCCTCTCTGTGCTGACCCGCTCATGCTGGCCTCAGCAGCATCTTGGCTGTTGCTAAGCAACAGCATGTAGCTACGGCAACAAAACCAAATAGCTCCTCCCATCCACTTCCAACACCCATACCCCCACAATCATAACCTAAGTGTTGCAATCAAGTAAAGAGACGAAAGTACAGTGGTAATGCCGAACAGAGGGAGGCAAATGTTAAAGCCATCAAAGTGAATTAAGACTGACAATCACCATAATAACCACTATGTTGCTCAAACCACTGAGGTAAAAACACACCCAAAAGTTTTTTAAATTATTCATTTTAGTTTGTGGTAATTACATTTTATAATGCTCTGACCCAGCAAGCATGACATACTGAACAGTTTTGCTTAAAAAAAATTGCCGAAAGCACTGCTGATAATAACCTTTTTTTTTTTTTTCAAGAAAATTAAGTTTAGGGTAAAAAGTAATTTGTCTGCCACTGTTTGCTAGAGCCTGCACTGCCTATATCTTTATGGAGTGCCTCTCAGCTGAAAACACAATCACTGAACACAGTACTGATCGATGTGCTGAGTTCTTGCGCATGCACATAATTACAGAACAAAGCAAAGTATGTGGCTTGCATGAATGGATGTACCAGTTGTTATTTTTCAGTCCAGGTTTTAACCTGGGGGGGTTTTATCCTTCTGTCTTGTGTCTTGCTTTGGGAATCTGTCACTTAAAAACAAAAACTGTCTCAGCCAGGTAGTGAAATGGGCGAGCAGGCTGATTGGTGAGGCCCAGCTCTATCCAGCATCCCTGTACACGAACCAGGTGCATAGGATAGCTGGCTCCATCTCCAATGACGGTTCTTACCCTCTCAACGCAGAGTTTCAGCTGCTCCCGTCAGGCAGGAGGTTCAAAGTACCCGCCTGCAAAACTAAGCGGTACAAAAATAGCTTTGTCCCAGCAGCCATCAGTCATATTAACATGAAAAAATCCTGAGAACTGTTGGTTTTCATTCCTCGTTTCTTTTTATCTGTTTTTATTCGGTCTTACATGAGTTTTCATGAGTTTTATGGGGTTTTATTTGGTCTTACTTGAGCTTTTATGGGTTTTATGGGGGTTTATTTGGTCTTGTTTTATCTCTGTATTTTCCCCCTGAGCCCTGTTGTCACTTTGTTTGTGCGCTGAAAGCTTGTGTTGTCAGTTTGTTAATGTGTGACCACTGCAAACAAAATTTACCTAACGGTACAAATAAAGTAACCTTGACCTTGACCTTGACCTTAAGGATCACTGGAGGAGTAGTACCTTTCCTAGTGGCCTGTGGGCGTCCTAGACTGGTCTCCCTATATCCAGCACCTTGTGAAGCGCAAAACATGGTCACTCAAGAGCTGACCACGCTAGCCTCTCCATGGTGAAGACCGACCATGTGTCCTACTCGTGGTGCCCCTGTTACCAACGCAGAACATGGCGGATCTTGGGGAGTAAACCCTGACAAATCCCATCATCCATTTTGGTGGGCAACAGGCTTCCCTGCGGCCGTGTCAGCTTCGCTGTCTCGTCGAACAACAGGGTTTGCCTGCCAAGGGGCACTATTTAGCGCCGTTTAGTGCCGACATCGTAGGCGTAGCCTTACTTTTATGAGATGAGCATTATTTTAACCTGGGTTAAAAGTCTGACCTTGATTCATGTCTAGCTTCAAATTGTGGCAATTATAGTACAAGTATGAAGGCTGTTGGAGGAGGGCACATTTCTTATACATTTAAGCTGTATGCTTGATTAAAGATTGTACATTCATGTAAACAGTGTTGTTAAACTATTATATGCTTGCCAAGCCTTTTTGAATGGATCAGTTCCCAGAGTATTACCATTGGGACATTATGTGAAAATTTAAAAATGTTTATATTTACTTGATTGATCCACAGTGTTGACATTTTAATTTCTTTCATTATTTAGAAAGCATTTAATTTGGCACAAGCAGTTTTTTTCCCCTCGGGATTAGTCATATAAAATTGAGCTTTAACATTACTTTAGTCAGGAGTCAGGCTGGTCACAAACCTGTTTCTGCACAATCGTTCTCAACTTAAAGGGGACCTAATATGTTATTTTTCCAAGTTTATATTTTGGTCTTTCACTCCTCTAGAGTACTCCCAATTGCGCAAAGTAAAAAAGGGTACTTATTTCGCTCGTACTGCCATCCTCAAAAAACCCCATTTGTAGTCCATAGTAGTCTCTGCCTGAAACCCCTCATTGGGGTGGCTCTTCCGCTATTGCCCCCACTCCTCATGTGCCCACTTTCTCCTCAATGACCAGCTCTATGGAGAACGAAACTAGGCAGGACAATGCAGTGTCACAGTGAAACGTGAGACGCGTCTGACATCTGAGCTAAGGAATCAGCGGGGAAATTCTGCTATAAAACGCAATACATGTGTATAGATCTAATGAAATTAACTTGTTCTAATAAACACGGCGAAAGTGGAGGACGCAGTGCGAAAGTCTGGTAGCTCAAGCACAAATTTGCTATCAGCTACAGTTTGCTACGGCAACAGTTGGTGAGTACAGCGGTTTAACTACTCCTAGCTAGGATGCAGGGGAAGCTAGAATCCATATAGACACATTTGTACAAGTAGAACGGGTCGACATGCCTAAGTGTAGACCGGAGACCGTAGAAATCCGGTGGGTTTGAGTTTAGAGGGAAACTCAGTGAGGGGCAGCTAAAGGTGGACCAACAGCTTATGGACTGCTTCGGTGTGTATTAGGACCTGCTGGTTCGTGTGCATAGCCGTGGTGTGTTGTTAGCGTAGAGAAACAAACAGCTTCCGTGCTGGTATATGACGGAGGGGCGAAAGCTCCAAGCAAAACGGCCATTTCGGAAATTGCCCGTGGTAAAGGTTTACTTATTGCTTCGGAATGACCAGCTTTTCCTTGCGAAAAATGGGCGCATTATGGATAGCGTGTGAGAGCTAGACAAAGCTCCGGTTATGTCATGAACATAATACAGGTTTTACAGACCGTAATTTCCGTCTGCGTGAACCGTTGCTTATGTGGAGCAAGCGAATCGATCACTTTTACTGGATGGAATTTAATATTCAATCGATGGCAATGCAGCGTTTGCTATACTGAACACGTTAGCCGGTGGGCTTCCCTATTGCTTTCACTGGTAGTATCAGAGAGCTTGCCCAGTCATTTGAGATGTATCAGGCTTACCCCGATCATGGATAAGTGAAGCGTTCATTTCATAAGCACCCAAAAACGCACCCCAAGCAAAAATCTAAGTCTGGTCTAACTGCACCCCAACTCGGCAGACACATACAGCACCTCTCCGGTTAGCTTCAACTGTAGTGGCTACAATCGGGCAACGTTATGATAAAACTGCCACATTGATGCTTACCAAAGTAACTCAAGCATACCGATCAGAATTACTGCATATACGTTAACCAGGAGCATTTTAAATTAGCACAACACAGAAACTAACATGCAATAGCTGGTAACCGAGCGGTCATAACCATAGAGACAAACCCTTGCAATACTGGTTTTACAGACAGCAAGTTCTGTTACTGTGAACAGTTGTACTAAACATCCAAATTACAAACAAGTATTAAAAGTTAGCTTCAAATGAGGTTTATGTTCACTCACCCTCTGTAGAATTTCTCCTGATATCACTCTTGCATAATTAGGACACAAACATTAGCAACAGTAACTTGGCTACGTTAGCCGCTGTGCTACAGCCACAATCAACTGGCTATCACGTCAGGTTGGCTTATGCAGTAAAGGCTTCTGTGTCTGTGGGTCACGGCCAGTCGTGACAGATACAAGCTTTATCTTCAGATATTTTACAAAGCCTGCATTTGAGGCCCGTTGTTAGTGCTAACTATCATGCTAACTGGCTAGGTCTGTACTAATTGGACGGCTCAACCTGACGTCAGGTCATACCCTGATCTCGGGAGGAGCTATTCAGAGAGGAAATCACACTCACGAAATCACGTTCTTGGATTACGGCAAAATCCCTGTATCTTATGTTTAGAAACTTTTCAGAGGTTGAGCATGGACAACCAACATTAATATATATTAAAAGAAGGATCAGCATGTTAGATCCCCTTTAAGCTCCTTCCACCCAATTGGCGAGCTTTTATAACGAAGGGAGTGTTCATTCATTTCTCTGGCTGCCCGCCCTCTACACTGCTTCTACTGAGGTTTACTAAGAAATCTGCTTCTAATTTATTAGCAGTCCGACAATTTCTTTAGTTTTCGCAAGGATGATCGGTCTCAAGGTAACCTTTGTCGCTATTATGGGGCAGAAGCGGCTTTTTTCCACTTCTCTGCTTGTTTGAAGCTAATCTGGCCCAACGGCTATGGAGAGCGTGTTTTTTTTTTCATTTTCTTGGGGGCAATTAATAATAACTCAGAAATAAATATAATATTCACAAATATATCTAGGGTTGTCCTTCCTCTGCGTACCGCCATCTGCAGAGGTTTAATTTGGCTAATGTCAGTGTAGATTGATTCTATACTTGCACACTCTTCTTGTGTTATTAAACACTGAATTTCTTTTTGGCTGAAGGAGCTGGTAGTCCTTTTTTAATGTCTCATCATCAGCATTCTGCAGATTCTGACCAGGATGCTTTATTTTACATCAGTTCAGCTGAGATCAAATTTTAAATGCATTGCCAGGATGTCCTTTTCATCATAGTTGATAAGGTCCTTTGTAGAACCTTTAGAGATTTCAATGAAAACCTTTATGGAATTGGAAATGTGTGCAAGGTGTTTTTACTTCATCAGTTTATTTTGAGTTGAGTTTTGAGTTCAACTTTGTTAAAGCTTTGGATTTGAAGGCTCAGCCTCAAATCTTACTTTTTAAATGGGGCTATTCGAAGTGGAATCACTGCCTGCCTATTGCCTAATCAAATGCTTTCATAACATGTGAGAGTGTGAGATTTGTCTGTAGCTACACCACATGAGCTAAGGGGCATTGCACATCATATTCACGAAATGTAGCTACAAGCATTTGGTCGCCCATTCAGTGCTAATGCTTAGCATGGCAACACTTTGTCCCTGCAAATAAATGCTTTGATCTGCATTTGCAATCATGAAGTTACCGCCCAGGAGGCTGGAGTTCGCATGACTGTCTCATCATTAGGCTCATTATTTCATGACACGTGGCCGTGCTTTAAATTACTGGTCCAAATCGTAGTCACATTGTTATGTTTATATCAATTGGTACCATGCAGCTTGGGTCCACTAGGAATCATACATCCTCTACCTTAAAGCACGTTTGCTGCAATCAATGTCATTACATTACCCCGGCAGGTGTCATTTTAGCTGCAATGTCCAGGTAAATTGAGGAAATGGATGCAAATGCTCCATTCCATACTTAGCCTGCAGCCAAGTGGCTGAAAATGTTCGCTACAGTAGCCTCAAGTATGGTCAGATGGAGGTTGTACTTATTCACTGCCTGAGACCATGGGGGATGTTCAATGCTAATTGTTCAACCACACTGGCAAGTATGGGAATTTTTGATTAAGCAGACCTACTCTGTAATTATCTGTATTGCCATTCTAAATTGCCATGGTTCCTTGCAATTTCCGCTAAAAATGGCTTTGCATGATTGTAAACATTCTAGTACTCCTCTCAGTGTAGGCTGGGATTGCTGTACTTTGCTTGGAATGAAAGACCTTAAATCTTTGCCAGCAAGAAGCTCATGTCCTCTAACTGTGGTAAATGTCACCTGTCCTGAATTGGCGCCAACCGTGTTGCCTAGCAGGCAACCAATTTCAGATAATTTGCTCGAACCTTGCTTGTATCTGCGAGTAGTGGTTTATTTCAATCACTCCCGAAATTGTGATTGCTATGGAGGCATGTCACCTGATAGCATTGTTAATACTTTCCTAGTATCGGTCTCACCTCCTCATACCATGGGTCATCCCTTGTGCTGTAAGCGAGTGGGGATAAGGCTGGACATTGCTCTTTTTGTGCTCCGTAAAGCATGTTCGTGACTGTCTGTGAAAAACGCTTTACAAATAAAACCGAATTGAATAAAGCTAGTGCCATCTTTATCGGAAAATGTTGCCGAGTAGGCAAACCATCCTGATACCCTGCCAGAATCTGCTACGCATTCCCTAGCTCGTCTTGTTTGCTTAAATTACCCCATGTTTTATTTTTATTTTTACTGCCTAAAGTCCAACATCCCTCTAGCGGTAACACTAACATTACAGGATTTTCAAATGACATGCTGTGGGCCTATTACCTGTTCAAGATCGCTTGGTTAATAGCCACACAATTTAGTTATTGAATGATTAAGACCAATATATAAGCCCGTGATTATTAAGAAAGTATTAATAAATGACAGATCACTGAAGGGCTACACTGACAATATACTTAATTACTTACTTAAAGACAGACAGACAGACAGACAGACAGACAGACAGACGGACGGACGGACAGACAGACGCCGGACAAAGTGATCCCTATGTGCCGCTATGCTTCGCAGGCGGCACAAAAAGGAGGAGGAGGAGGAGAATGAGAAGACTTTGCTACCCCCTACTGCATGAGCCGTGTACTGCTTTTTAATGAGGCACAGCGCAGCAAGGGACGCGCGTTCAGGCTTCTCTGTGAACGGAATGGAACAGACCTGTGCTCGCGTACCTGGCGTACAGTATGAACCGGCCCTAACACTTCGTTGGTAATTAAGAAACGTAAATGGGAACGGATTTGGAGATGTAATGGCTTTAAGGCGAGGTGAGTGTCATAATCCCTCCGATGGCAACCCTGGAGTGGAAGAAGTTGATGTTATGTATCTATTTAGCAGAGCCTGTACTATTGTCTGCTCCGACATCTTCATGCTTCATTTGCGACCATCAATTCAGCCTCCATTGAAATAACTTAAACTGGGAATAATGCCAATCACCTTATTTGAGCGAATGCAGAAAATATAAGAGCATACTATTTCTGGCTCCAAAAAGGCCATAAATACTGGCCTAACATTTTGAGCCCTTCAGGGATGTTTTGTTTTGGGGGTTTGTTTGTATAATATGGAAGCAAATCTGTCTCATAATCCAAATGAAAATGGATTAACAGAAATGCTTTTTAATTTTCAGGATATAGCTGCATTTTTTGATTATTTTGAATAATAAATAATCCAAACTGCATTTTCATTTTTTTTTCAAGACTGCTCATTCTGTGACTTAATTAAAATGAAAAAAAAAGGACTTTTAAGATTTAATTTTCAAAAGATGCCCCAGCAAATAGCTAAGAAAATTTAATTTGAAATGTCAAATTTGAAAATTTAAATTCATTAGCAGAAAGGCTTTTTCATTTCAAGGTTATGGCTACATTATTTGACTCATAAATAAAATTAATAAATCATCCAAACTGCATTTTCATTTTTTTTAGGTTGCATATTTCATGACACAACTAAAAAGAAAACAAAGAAGACATTGCTTTTTCATTTTTGTGTCCACCGCACAAAAAGTGTTCCATAATTCAATTTGAACTGGCAATCCCAAACGGTGAAGGAGAGTGACGTCATACAATGGTAGCCGTGTAAAGTGTTAGGATTATTCATCATTAAGTTTACTTATGAGTGAAAAAATGCAGCTATATCCTGAAAATGAAAAAGTATTTCTATTAATACATTTTATTTTGGATTATGAGAGATTTGCTTTCATATTGTTTGGGGGTTTCTGCACTCTCAATTGACAAAAATGCAGTCTCACTCAGTCCAGGAGAACTTGCATGCACACATAGAATATTTCCTTTGTATCAAGTCACTCTTATGGTGTCTTGCCAGGTGTTTCTCTTTGCATTTAACATTCCTGCTGATTTATCCCCAACCAGAGGAGAAGGTCACGAATGCTTGCGTGAAATCAAAGGAAATGCAACATGCTTCTCCTCACTCATGGTCTCATATCTCATATAACTCAGCAACAAAAGTTTCTGTGACACCAATATTGTTAATTATTTTTCATAACGCAATTATGAAATTGTCATACATGGTGATATCAGACTGAAACAGTACACGTAAACACAACATTGAAATGGAAATCATGAAAATGCGAGAAAATGACTTTGCACGTGAAAATGTGCGTAAATCATGCTTGTGGATGGCAATAAAAGAGGAGAATTTTTGGAATGTTCACATTGTGCCTGATGAACGACGGAAGCATCGCTTATCGAAAACACAGCCATTTCGGATCAGGAACTCTACCCTCTAAATGCCAAGACTGTCTGAAAATGATCGGTGGAGGGCCATTGGGATGATTGAATCCGGAACCTCGCAGAGGGAAGTTGCTCATCGCCTGAATGTCCACCGAAACACCATTTGGAACTTATGGCAGCGTCATCAGCAGACAAGACATGTCAGAGACCGTCCTCGCAGCGGCCGTCCACGAGTAACCACTCCCAGACAGGACAACTGGATTCGAACAACCCATCTCCGAAATCGATTCCAACCTGCAACCATAACTGCAAGAACGACACCTGGTTTGAGGCGACTGTCTGCACAGACAATCCGTCGCCGTCTCCGTCATTTTGGCATTGTCCCACGTCGGCCAGCAAGACGTCCAATACTCACAGTACAACACCGACGACTGCGTCTACAGTGGGCACAACAACATCGACGGTGGATCCAACGTCAGTGGGATCTTGTACTCTTCACTGATGAATCAAGATTCATGCTTAACCGATGTGATGGTCGTTTACGTGTATACCGTCGACGTGGAGAACGTTATGCCAACAACTGTGTTCAGGAATTTGATCGTTTTGGAGGTGGTAGTGTCATGATTTGGGGAGGGATCACGGCTAGAAACAGAACAGATTTGCTTGTTATTGATGGAAATCTGACAGGTCAAAGATATCGCGATGAAGTGCTACGGCCATTGGTGGTACCGTTTTTGATGCAACATGGTCCCGGAATAACGCTGCAACATGATAACGCCAGACCACACGTTGCAAGGATTGTACAGCAGTATCTGATGCAACAACATGTCAATGTCCTGCCATGGCCAGCCAGATCCCCAGACATGTCCCCAATCGAGCATCTTTGGGACGAGATGGATCGACATTTGCGGCGGTTGGATAACCCGCCAGCTACACTCCAGGAATTGCGACAACGTCTATGTCAGATTTGGAATGACATCCCACAGCAATTTCTGGCACATCTGATTCGGTCCATGCGCCGGAGATGCGTTGCTTGCATCATGGCACGAGGAAGTCACACCCGGTATTGAAGTGTGAAGGTCACAATTGGGTAGACGTCAGACAAGTGCTTCATGACGCATGAAAATGACATTTTTCGTTTTGAGTGACGTTGGCACTGAAAAGTCAGTGTTTCTCCTGTTAAATAAACATATTGATTGCATTGAGATCTTTGCGTGTCATTTATAACATACACATAAATGGTGTCACAGAAACTTTTGTTGCTGAGTATATTTATACAGGATGTTATGGCCTAGAGAGAGGCCTGTTCTTTTTGCTGGCTGTGCTTTCTGTTTCAGGTAGTGGGGGAGGTGTCTGTTCAGGCACCAATCTGGCACACCTGAGCAGGCTGGGCTCAGGAAGCTATAAAGCAGACCTGCTCACAGATCTGATTCTCTCTTCTCCATGGCTTGCAGACTGGGACTGACCTGTGTTTGTTTGTTAATTTGATTTGATGACTGATTCATTCAACACAGCATGCACACTGACAACCATAGTTTATTACTTTTGTGGCATTTAATTATTTACTTATTTTATTATACTTTTTGTTGAACTTTGCAGATTGTGTGGTCTCCCTTTTTGTCACACACCATTGAGCCAGGCTGTGACAAAAATTTGACAGGTCAGTCCCAGTCTGCAGGCCATGGAGAAGAGAGAATCAGATCTGTGAGCAGGTCTGCTTTATAGCTTCCTGAGCCCAGCCTGCTCAGGTGTGCCAGATTGGTGCCTGAACAGACACCTCCCCCACTACAATAGAATAATCCCATTTAACCTTCCCAACATTTGGAGCTCCTCTCCCCACAGACTCCGCATCTCCAACCTCAGCAACCTTGGCGCCTAGGAGCAATTTAAGAGGAAGGAAAGCAGAGACCGCAGAGGACAGTGCAGCAAAATTTAAGGAAGATAAGCAAGGTTCAAAAAGTTACAAATGAGCATGTGATAATGCATCAGCCATAATGTTGTCTTTTCCTTTTATGTGCTCAATGTTTAAGTTGTAAGGTTGTAAAAACAGAGCCCATCTCATAAGTCTGATTTGGATTTTGCAGAGAGTTCAAAAATGTCAGTGGGTTATGGTCAGTCAGTACTTTGATTGGCATCCCAGAGTCAAGATAGACATGAAAATGCTGCAATGCCAAAATCAGAGCCAGCGCTTCTTTTTCTACAACAGAATAGTTTATCTGATAGGGAGTGAACTTCTTTGAAAAAAAACTAACTGGACGTTCAATGCCTTTCTTGTCAGCCTGAAGAAGAATAGCACCTAAGCCTACATTGCTAGCATCTACATGCAATGAGAAAGGCTGCTCACAACGTGGCGCTAGCAAAACAGGAGCTGAACATAGCAGAGCTTTTACATTACAAAAAGCTTCTTGACAAGACTCAGACCAGACAAATTTGGATTTTGCCTTCAACAGATCAGTTAAAGGAGCGACCACAGTTGAAGTTTCGGCAAATGAAAATAACCCTCGAATCTTGCTCAAAACAGTGGCCAAATTGACGAATAACCATGCGCCAAGTTCCCCTCAAATTCCAGCCTCCTGCAGCAGTGATGAATTTTTAAAATTCTTTAGTGGCAAAATAATTGGAATTAGAAAAAAGATCACTGTGTCCCTAGCAGATAGTGAAGGCCCTAACATAAAATCTCATGCTATGCATATAAACCAGCTTGATTCATTCTCTCCTATATCCCTGAGCGAACTTGCCAAATTAGTCACTACTTCCAAATCAACAACTTCTCTTTTAGATCCCATCCCAACTAAGTTAGTCAAGGAACTCCTGCCCATTCTTGGTGGTCCAATTCTGCACATAATCAATTCTTCCCTGATCTTGGGTTTGGTTCCGACCTTATTTAAGTTGGCTGAAATTAAGCCTCAACTAAAAAAAACAAATTTAGATCCCACAGTCTTGGCTAATTATAGGCCGATCTCAAACCTTCCATTTTTTTCTAAGATCCTTGAGAAATGTGTTGCCCAACAGCTTACTTCCTTTTTGCAAATGAATAAGGTACATGAAAGGTTAGTCTGGCTTTAGAAAACATCATAGCACTGAAACAGCCCTCATTGTTGTAATGAACGATCTACTTCTCTTCATTGACTGTGGCCTAATCTCTGTCCTTGTCCTACTTGATCTAAGTGCTGCCTTTGATACGATTGACCGCCATATTCTTCTTTCCAGGCTAGAAAGTCTGGTTGGCATTTCTGGACTCGCCCTTTCGTGGTTTTAGTCTTATCTTTCAGACAGATGTCAGTTTGTTAGGGTACATAGCAATTCATCCGAGTACTCCAAGGTAAACTTTGGAATACCTCAAGGATCTGTTCTGGGCCCTTTGCTGTTTTCTTTATACATGCTTCCCCTTGGAAGCATCATAAGTAAATATGATGAGAAGTACCACTGTTATTAAGACGACACCCAGCTTTATATATCTTTTAAACCAGGTTCTCTCATTAAATCCAGATAAGACTGAAATATTGCTAGTTGGTCCCAAAACGCTCAGAGAAACATTACTCAATTTTTCTCTCAACATTCATGGACTCCCGGTTTCTGCCAAAGTTGTCGTCAAAAACCTTGGTGTCACCCTTGATTCAGAACTCTCTCTCCACTGTCATATTAACAACATTATAAAAGTGGCTTTCTTCCCTCTTAGAAACTTATCAAAACTGAGAGAGATATTGTCTCTTCAGGATGCCAAAAATGGTTCATGCATTTGTGTTCTCTCGGCTGGATTACTGTAACGTCTTACTGTCAGGCTGCTCAGGTTCTACCCTAAATCGCCTTCAAATAGTGCAGAATGCTGCTGCTAGGGTTCTGACCAGGACGAAGAAATATGACCACATTAGCCCAGTACTGAAAAATCTTCACTGGCTGCCTGTCAAATATAGAATTGAATAGAAAATTCTACTGCTTACTTACAAAGCCTTCAATGATTTGGCCCCAGAATATCTTAGTGCACTTCTCATTCCTTACTCCCCTCCAAGATTACTTCGTTCGCAAGGTGCTGGATATTTGAAAATTCCAAATATATCCAGAGTTACATTTGGAGGCAGAGCATTATCTTACAAAGCCCCAGTCTTGTGGAACAATCTCCCAACAAACATTCGGGCCTCAGACACACTCTCTGTATTCAAGAGTCGGCTGAAAACATACCTCTTTAATCAAGCCTATACTTAACACATTATGAGCATTTATACTACCTGTTTTAGGGAGATTGCCTAGTCTCTGGGTATGCTCACTTCTTGTGACAAGGTTTTGGTTGTCAATATTGTATAAATCCATGTGGAACCGGTGGCACTGAGATTGCACTTACACGGCACCTGTGGGGCTTGCTACGGCCTTAGTCACCAGGAAGGTCCACATGGTGTTGGTGGTGTCTAATTGAAAAACTATGCAGCCTTAGTCGGATGGAATTTCAGGGCCTCTGTGCGGCAATAAGTGGACGAAGGATACAAAGTTTTGTTAGTCAGAAGTACTTAAATCCATGTGGAACCGGTGGCACTGAGATTGCACTTACACGTCACCGGTTGGGCTTGCTACGGCTTTAGTCATCGGGCAGGTCCACATGGTGTTGGTAGTGTCTAGTTGAAAAACTACGCAGCATTAGTCGGATGAAGTTCAGGGCCTCTGTGCTGCAATAAGTTGAATAAGAGAGTTGACTGCTCTATACTGGTTACCCAGGAGTTGTAGTATTTTAGCGTAACTTGATACCCGACACAGGACAACATTTTGTGCAGTATGTCTATCCAGTACCTAACCCTCTCTTGTTTTTGTGTTTTCTCCGAGGAACTCCGTCCCCTGGAACTCAGTCCTTGGACCACCTCAGCCCTGTCACTTATGGTCACCAACTGCTGTCTTCCTGCTGCCCTGATCCCCTCATCCTCGCCTCTCCACTTTCTGGATCTACAGATGTCGCTGCTTGGACACCTTATTGTTTAAAGAACTTTGGATTTTAATTGACTCATCAATTAATTAGCCAGCCAGCGGAGAATGGGCTGCCCCACAATAGCCAGGTTCCTCCTGAGACTTCTTCTCACTGAGGAGTTTTTTCTCACCACAGTTTGAGGCTTTTTTTCTCCCTACAGGGAGTTTTTTTGCCTGCTATTAGGGGATTAGGGATTTGTCTGGGCTTTGCCCTTTTCTCTGTGTAAAGCGTCTTTGTGACAGCCTGCCTGTGAAAAGCACTATACAAATAAAATTGAATTTAATTTAATATCTCACATAGCATATTTCCTTTGTATTAAGCCACTTTGGGACTCTTATCGAATGTTCCTCTGTATTCAGCAGGCTGGTGAGGTAGCTATACCCAGAGGAGAAGGTCATGCACGCTGCTGTGAATTCAAAGGAAATGTGACATGCTTGTTGCCTCACATAGTCTCATCAAATGTGGCATATATCTCTTTTATATCATGCCAGTTTAGTTGTCTTGCCAGGTGTTCCTTCGTCTGTATTCAGTAAGATGCATACACACTTCCAGAACTCAAAGGAAATGCAAATGCTGGCTGCTGCAAATTAATCTATTTCATTCAATTGCATTCATACTTTGATTTTTTTACTAGGTGAATTTGCGCGCCCGCTCCCTTTGGTAGCACAAGTTTTGGGGTTTGTGATCTCAGGGACTGTCTGTGTCATGCTAGCTCAGATTGTCCCAGAGCATCACTCCAGCAGTCTCTCCACCAAACCCAAACACAGGTCATCCTGCAGTAAATGGTTGAATCTGATTTAAGTGCCCTTAGTGAAATTGAGCTTTTCGAGTTAGCTCAGTCAGGCACGGGAGTCAGGCAGGTCACAAGCCTGTTGCTGTCCAGTCGTTCACTTAAGCTCCTCCTGCCCAACTGGCGAGCTATTATAACCATGGCAATGTTCATTCATTTCTCTGGCTCCATGCCCTGTACACCACTTCAACTCAGGTTTACTAAGAAATCTGCTTCTCATCTCCTTCCACCTCCCCAGCCTTCTCCTTCATAATAATCATCAGGGCCAGCGCCAGAACTGGAAACTGGGGGGCACAGATACACCCCTTTATAATAGCTATTAGTCCTGACTATTTCTCAATCATTTTCCTTTATTAACACATTTTCCAATTATAGTAAAAAAGAAAGAAAAAGAAAACATAATTTACTTATAAATAGGCCAATGCTTTACGAAAAAGAAACTGCTTTGGAACTTCCGCATCACCTTCTCAGAACATCAGGTGATGTATCCTGCACTTCATGATCATTTAAATTGGTGAAATAAAATAAAAAACCATTTAAAACGTCTTTATGCGATTTTATAGCTTCCAACCCCTGAGAAAACAAAAGTGTGAGAAGTCCGGGTTTATAATTGGATTCAGTACTACTACTGGTGGAATCTACTGCAAAGCACGTGAAACTGGAAAACTTCCATGCCCAAGGACTTCAATTTCATGAGAGAATCTCTTAAATACGCTTTGATTGAATAATAACTGATCCACGTTCCAATAAAATATCGCCTTTTGCCCTCAGTACAGCATGACTTGATTAAAAAGTGGAACTCGGCAATTAAATGTAATTTCAAATCATCACTTTTGCTATTAAGGGTAAGACTGCTGACTGTGGCATGAGAACTTGATATGTCACCAAAAAGCATGAAACTTGACAAGCATGCAATTTTGAATAACGCTGATTTAAATGCACCAAATTAGGCTACTAAATGAATGATTGTCGTCTTACTTCACCGAGGACGTCTAATAGTGTGGAGAGTTTTCAGAGTAAATGCTTTGTAATTTAAAAAATGTTTGAGAACAAGTCAGGACTAATAATTGTTTTAAAGGGATGTATGTGTGCCCCCCAATGTCCAGTTCTGGTGCTGGCCCTGATTATCATTGATCATGGCAAGCAGCATTTGTTCATATCATGTTCAGTAACTTTAATGTTAAGATTCTAAAGAATCTCAGGCTCTGGTTTGTGCAGGTTTGGGGGTTTGTGATCTCAGGGACTGATGCAGAGGCTGGGGACTCAGAGGCTGACTCATCCATCACTCGGGCTGAAGTCACTGAGGTAGTTCGGCAGCTCCTCGGTGGCAAGGCACCGGAGGTGGATGAGATTCGCCCTGAGTACCTCAAGTCTCTGGATGTAGTAGGGCTGTCTTGGTTGACATGCCTCTGCAGCATCGTGTGGCAGTCGGGGACAGTGCCTTTGGATTGGCAGACCGGGGTGGTGGTTCCTCTATTTAAGAAGGGGGACCGGAGGGTGTGCTCCAACTATAGGGGGATCACACTCCTCAGCCTCCCGGGTAAAGTCTATTCCAGGGTGCTGGAGAGGAGAATCCGGCCGATAGTCGAACCTCGGATTCGGATTTAGACTCCGGTAGGGCTGCCCTTTGTCACCGGTTCTGTTCATTATATTTATGGACAGAATTTCTAGGCGCAGCCATCTCTGCTTTTTGCGGATGATGTTGTCCTGTTGGCTCCTTTGAACCAGGACCTTCAGCATGCACTGGGGCGGTTTGCAGCCGAGTGTGAACTGGCTGGGATGAGAATCAGCACCTCCAAGTCCGAGGCCATGGTTCTCGACCGGAAAAAGGTGATATGTCTCCTCTGGGTTGGAGGAGAGTTCTTGCCTCAAGTGGAGGAGTTCAAGTATCTTGGGGTCTTGTTCACGAGTGAGGGAAGGATGGAGCGTGAGATTGACAGATGGATCGGTGCAGCGGCAGCAGTATAATGGGGTCATTGTACCGATCTGTTATGGTGAAGAAGGAGCTGAGCCGAAAGGCAAAGCTCTCGATTTACCAGTCAATCTACGTTCCTACCCTCACCTATGGCCATGAACTCTGGGTCATGACCGAAAGAACGAGATCTCAGGTACAAGCGGCTGAAATGGGTTTCCTCCGCAGGGTGGTGGGCCGCTCCCTTAGAGAGAGGGTGAGAAGCTCTGTCACCCGGGAGGAGCTCAGAGTAGAGCCGCTGCTCCTCCACGTCGAGAGGGGCCAGCTGGGGTGGCTCGGACATCTTTATCGGATGCCCCCTGGACGCCTTCCTGGGAAGGTGTTCCGGGCATGCCCCACTGGGAGGAGGCCTCGGGGAAGACCCAGGACACGCTGGACGGACTATGTCTCTCGGCTGGCCTGATAACGCCTTGGGATACCCCCGGAAGAACTGGAGGAAGTGTCCGGGGAGAGGGAAGTCTGGGCATCCCTGCTTAGACTGCTGCCCCCGCGACCCGGCCCCGGATAAGCAGTAGAAAATGGATGGATGGATGGATGGATGGATGGGACTGATGTCTGTGTCCTGCTTGCTCAGATTGTTCCAGAGCATCACTTGAGCGGAGTCCTTGCCAAATGCAAATGCAGGTCATCCTTCAATAAATGGTTGAATCTGACATAAGCCTCCTTACTGAAATATTTTTTTTTGCTTCTTCTAAATCAGAGGTATTCAACGTTGTTCCTGGGAGTAATATCACATTTTAAACAGATCAAATTAAATGCAGAGAAAATCAGTAAACCCCAAATTAGATCACTGGACACAAATGTTTGAAGTTCTTTCAAAAAACTATTTGCAAACTTGATGAGATTAACATAAACTGGTTTAACTCTTTTTTTATTTGCTCATCAAATAAATTTGTCACAATGAGCCTATTAGTTTTCACCAAAGAGGAGCCTTCTACTTCTTTGATTTTTATTGTTTACATTGTGTTCTCTCATTTTTTGCTGTTATTTCCAATACAACGCAATGTGGGTATGGTATGATGATGGCATACTATGATATTTCTGTTAACATATAGGTTAGAGCAAATAACTGCTCAAAACATTAAATGCACTTAATTAAGACAAATTAACAGCTTGTTAAAATGGTGCGATTACAATTGTGATTGGAACAAAAACCACCGTAGCCTACGCAGAGAGCTCCCAGTTGAATGCCAGTGCCATAATTGTATGTTTTTTACATTATGTATTGCAATATAAGATGTGGACGGTAGATGGCAATACTAGATTAATATTTACCGTAGTTCTTATTCCGCTGGTTTCCCGGACATGGTTTCAGCCTGGTCCTACGCTGAAAAGTTTCGCAGCAGAATCGCCATTAAAATTGCTTCCAGTGTAGGATTAAAATAGCAAGATACAAGGTTTTTATGAAAATATTTAAGTAAATATTTTCAGGATAATATACCGAATGGGCTTTTTGGAAGATTCACAAAAGGAGCAGTAATTTTCCTGTAAACAAATTTACATATTAAGATTATAACTTTTTAAATGATTATGAAATTCTATTATTAATTAATTAATTTCATTTTAGGTCCAAAAAGATGCATTTGTTCATTTTTGTCAGTAACAGCAACTCTGCTCCATTAGCAATATGACGTTGAAATCATGTCTCTTGCTGGAGCAGGATTCATGTGGTTGCCAATTTGCTTTGCTGGTAAGTGAGAAATGGTGGGCACATGCCTATACGCACGGTTTCACCGCCAGTGTCAAAGCCCTAATACACAAAAATTTCCATTATGAAAGTCTGGTATCAGAATGTCATGAGCGAGTATTAATGCAGCTTTTGGTCACTAGGGTTGGCTGAGGGAGGAACAAGAACTGAGACACCACACCAATCTTGAAACTTTTCTCCCAGGCCTGTAAGCTTGCGAAGATTTGCTTGAAAGCAAAGTTTGCTTCTGTCTACAGAAATGATTGACTAATCAGAGTTAAAACCTTAGCTTATTACAACTTCAGTGAAAGCATATGGAATTTGTGATTTTACGTCATCGCATATAGGCTTTGCAAGCTAGCTAGAAGATAAGTACATTTAGTAGCTTTCCAATATTCTTCACTGAAATTGGCAAAGTAAGTTTGCCTCTGACTTGTTCCAACACTGCCAGCACTAATAATTAGAGCAAACTAACTTATATGGGAACCACGCAAGAGAATGAAAGAATAAATAAATTAATTAATATTGCATTTATATTGCGCATTCTCATAGATGCTCAAAACCCTTTACATTCTTGTGGTGGTAATCTCATGTCACCACCATCAATATGTAGCACCCACCTGGGTGATGCGAAGGCAGCCATTTTCCACCGGAATGCCATCCACACATCAGCAAGTTAACATTGTATGCAATAAAAGCGGGTTAAGCATTCATTTTCAAGCTTATTACCAAGGAGATTATGTTTTAGTTGGCATTAGCTTGTTTGTTTGTTTTGTCTTTTAGCAGGATTACTCAAAAAGTTATGGATTTCAATGAAATTTTCTAGGGGAGATTATGGTGTTACAGGGAACAATCGATTAAATTTTGGTGGTGATCTAGATCATGATTTGGATATAGGAATTTTTCAAAGGATTCTTTACCATAGTGGGATAGGGGCACTTTCAGCATTACTGCGCATTACACCAAAATCATTACCAGATCTCGGGTACACCCCAACATATTATCATGAGTCTTAGACAAAGACCGCAAAACTGCTTTAAAATTTAGGTCCCCATGATAGAGATTTTTATGATAGCAGTGCTCTTTAACGTGCAATTCTAAAGTGCAAACTATTCAATGGCATCAGTGACCCTATGGCTTGGTAAAGGTTTGCACTCTCTGAGTGCTTCTAGTATATCTATTCTGCACTTGGAAAATGATAATATGTCGTGATGTCTTTTCTGCAGTCCAGTGAAAAGCAAACACTGCAATAAAGCCTATATTAGCATGATTTTCAGTTTGAGGCAAATTGCTTACTATTTTACTTGTAAAATTATAGCACATACAATTTTTAGAGCACCTATTATGCATTCATTTTTCTTGAGCGGCAGCCGTCTACCTGGACTATACGTGACAGGCTGATTTGCTGCGTCTATCAAATGGTAAGAACTCTAGAATGTGGGTGTGAGTCTATAGCATCAGTCTTCTCCAAGCAACTTTTGTCATCGGATGTGCAACTGTTTCTGCTTATGTGTCCACACTTGATGCTACACTGCAATTGGCCATATTTGATAGTGATCAGATTTATTTTAAATTGGTGACCAGACCTGTAGGAGATGCTTTATTTTTCTTCGGCACTGCAGCCAAGTTCTTGAATAGCCCCTTTTCTCATATTTTCAGTTATTTCCAAAAATATTTCTATATTTTTTGTAAGTGCTCCCAGATTTAGCTTGCAGTGGTGTTGGACTACAATGCTGTAAGAAAGTGGTTTCCTGCTGTGCTTTAGCCCCAGGTCTCCTTCATTGATTAAATTTCTTCTCTTTGCTTAACGTGCCCGGGACAGGAATCTCTATCCGGTGGGAAGATGCTGCCAGACCCTACATTTGATAAATTGTCTGAATTGGGCCCACATGTTATCCTCACCTCAACCAGTCTGATCTCAATGTGAGTTAAGCCACTTCAGCATGTTGTCTGACTGAGCGTATTCCAAAGCGAGCAAGATTTGATCAGGGAGCGCGCAGATGACTGTTAATGCATCATGGTATGGTTGAATGCTAGAAGTCAGGCCTAAGCATAGACAGGTGTTCCCATGGCCTATGCGTGTGTCTATTCCAGGGCTCCTCAACTCACTTGCCCTTGAGGGCTGAAAACTGTTCGCTTTCCTCCTCCCTTTACCCAAGAGTCAGTTTTGATGACAGTCTGGCCAATCAGTGGCAATAATTCCTCATTTAATTGCCTGGAAGAAAAGAAAACTAGGACTGGATTCAAGGGCTATGAATTGGGCAGCCGAGGCCTATTCGCAATTGTGCAAGGCATATAGACACGCGCACACGCACAAAAACAAACACAAAACTAATGCAGTGCAATGAATATAGAGTGATATTAATTGTTTTGTTAAAACAAGAACAGTTCAGATGGAAGCGGACATTTGCATGTGAGCTAGCATTAAATATGTGCTTGCAATGATGGAGTGTATTTTGAACCTCCAAGACCCAAGTTTTCCATTAGAAAGTGTTGGTGATATTATTTAATTATTTAGTGAATATTTTTTTCTAAGAAAATAAAAAGATATATATTTTTATATTGGCATTGACTTGTTTTCATCAATGGGTTCTGAAAGTTTTTGAGGAAGGGCCAGTGTGGACGGAGCCTTTTGTTACAGCCATGCAGTTGCAAACCCATATCTTTTCTTCACTGGATCAGGGCATGCAGATGTTGTGTTCCGTGGTCTGAGTGTCTGGTTAGTCAATTTTAGGTTTCTATTATTTTGGTATGTCAGTTTTTTAGTCCATGTCTTAGTGTTCACATTTCATTCCTCTCCCGTGTTGTCCAGTCCACGTTTTACCCATGTACTGTCTTTGCTTTCTCCCCGGTCGCGTCATTGTTTGTAGCAGTTTCTGTGTTAATTGATTGTGACACTACTTCGGGTGATTTAACGGATTCTGGGTTTCATCCTTCCTTCTGTTCTCGTTTACTAGTTTCCCCTTGCTTTTCTATTCATACTAACATTACTAACAGTTTGTTGTTTTCTAAAATTACTAACCAAACTAACCTTGTATATAATACTAATCTACTAACGAGCACCCGGGATTGTGTAGCTGCACTTACTAATTGACTAATTATCTCTCAGCAGTCGCTCTGTTCTAATCTCCGCCCCTCGCCTTACTGTTTACTGGCTTTGCTAAAGTTTCCTGCAGAATCTCTGCATTCTTATAATCTATTCTGGCTCTTTCTGTACACTTAGGAGTCTTTTTATCCAGTTTATTTATCCCATCTTTGGGATTGTCTTGTGATCCTTGTCTGTGTTCATGTTAATCTGTTTTCATGTAATTGGTTTCCCTCATGTTCCACTCCTTGTTAATTAGATTAAGTTTCAACACCTGTGTCTGTGTGTGCCCCTGCCCTATATATCCCAGCTCTTTCTGCACGCGAGCAGATCTGACTTCACACCCACATCCCCACTTCCACCCCCACTCCCTCTTGCACCCCCTGCCCGTCCCGAGCACCAGCCGCCCTGCCCGTCCCGAGCACCAGCCGCCCTGCCCGTCCCGAGCACCAGCCGCCCTGCCCGTCCCGAGCACCAGCCGCCCTGTCTGTCCCCCTCCTGATGTTCTCCCTTACCCTTTTCCTGGCCAGCTGTGCTACCTGAGTTAGCCATCTGCCAGCTGTGCCGACTGTCTCGTCTTGAGTACTCCCTAGCTTCCCGAGTTCCCGGTTTCGCGTCTGTCCCCTGTTTCGCGTCTGTCCCCTGTTTCGCGTCTGTCCCCTGTTTCGCGTCTGTCCCCTGTTTCGCGTCTGTCCCCTGTTTCGCGTCTGTCCCCTGTTTCGCGTCTGTCCCCTGTTTCGCGTCTGTCCCCTGTTTCGCGTCTGTCCCCTGTTTCGCGTCTGTCCCCTGGTGTTTGTTTCGCGTCTGTCCCCTGGTGTTTGTTTTAATAAATATCTTTTTGGATCCCCGCATCTGGCGTCTCACTCCCCTTTTGTGTCTCCCTCCCGTTTCCAGTAAGGTATCCCGAGTTTCCGAGTTCCCCTGTGTTTTTTCCCCCCGTATCCTTAACAGCAGAACCGATGCACATTCTGAGACTTGGAAGAAGAAAAAGCACCTCTCACTTTCCAGGACTGGGAACAGACTTCCTGATACTTTGCAGCCAGAGTTTAAATGCAGATGAAAAACAACTGTCCAGCAAAAAGGATACAAAAAGGGAACTTAAATGCTGAATGATGTCAATTAACGAAGTGGGAACAATTGTGCAGAGCACAGGGTCGATATTAGACAATAATTGAATAACAAGAAACAATTTACAAAATGAAACCAACATAGACGGCTAGACTGCGGGGAAAAACAGTTAGGGAAACTTTCAGGATTTGACAAACTGGGAATGGAAACAGCTGTCCTGGAATACCTACTGCAGGGTATTGGCTTCACCTATTAACTACAGTTGAGTTTACTGATGTCTTGAGGGACAGTGTGGTTACTCTTCTGAATTTTAGTAGCTGGTGTTAGCAGGAAACCATGGGTTTACCTGCTATTTGTCCACATTAAAAATTTATTTTTATGGTATTTCGTTGAAATCTTGATTATGTTTTCAGTGAACATTTTTGTGATTTTATTGAGCACATATTATCCCTACTGGACTTGCAGGTACTCTTCTGATGTTGAATTGCCTGCCCATATTAAAATTTCGGTTTCTCATCATTTTTTTTTTTTTTTCTCCCCCCCCCCGCCCACCCTGAACACAGCCGTACTGTCGAGCCCATTGACTCAGGAGAAGGATCCCGTGGCATGTGATGACTAACCCTCTCTTTACAGTATGCAGTCACACCAGCAACTACACTCAATCTATGCCGTCGGAGGGTTATACAGTAGTCAGCGTACTCTTTATTTTGTACGGCTACTTGCACTTAGCGGACCAGAAGTGGCCGCTAGAGAGCGACGAACTACCACATTTTAAACGACTTGACATCTGCTACTTGGAGAGCAAGGCTGCATGCATTGTTACTTCATGCATGCGGACCTCTGGCCATAGCCGGCAATGGCCAGGCTGGGATTTGAACACCTGGCCACAGGGCGCCCAGACGAATGTCTCAGTCGTGAAATTCTTTTTCCAGATTTATTCTGCTTTTTCTTCGAGCTGCTATACTTCTTTGTGACATTCCAGTGTACAAAATCTTTTTTTGTCCCGCCACTTGAGCTTCCTGGCTGTGCTATTCTACTTCATTATTTGCTGCATGGTAAAATTATATACATGCAAAACAAGTAGTTGAAGAAACTGAGTATCTTTGCTGACTGACTGCAAGAGAAAGTAAATTTTAAAATAAATTCATGGTGCTAATAGTGTATTTATGCTCCAGTTTCTTTCAATCTTGCTTTCGCATGAGCTTTTTTTTTTTTTTGTCAGATGATACTTCAGTCACAGCCCTCATGTGTAAGGTTTGTGCGTCCTGCTGTGTGCAGACACGTTGAGGACAGGAAGTTGAGGACTGGACTCAGGTTCAAGGATGGATTTGGTTGTATTTAAGGCACACACGAAGAAATACAAAACAACAAGGAACAGAGGTTCCGAAATAAGAACACTATGAGGAATACAAAGTCTGGGCTACGCTACTGTAACATTGCATTTCAAATAGGAAACAAAGTCGGAAACAAAGTCGGAAACAAGGTTCCAGAAATATCTTTGTGCTGGTACAACAATAAACAGCACGGTTTCTAGGTTTTAGTATAAGTTTGTAAATTTGGCGTATAAGCTAACCGAAGACTACTTTGTCAAACAGGCATGAGGTTACACAGACTTCACAAAGAAATGGAGGGAAGCTCAGACTTAAAGACACACTGCTACCACCCAGAGGAAATGAGAAACAGGTGTTGATGATAATTGGATAATGACTGAAGTGCAATCCGGGGTTCAGGGTGAACAGAGAACAGTTGGAGGCGTGGCCTTACATAATGTGAATGCCTTCTCTGTCTCCTCCCATTCAGCAACTTGCATGCCTATTAGAAGTAATGCCCCTTTGATTGGTTTGCATCTTGCATGCTCCCTCATCCCCTGCTGTGGCACGTTTTGAGTTGCTAGTTGTTGGATTTGAATTTGCTATGTGTGCTATATTAAAGCTCTTTTGAAAGTAAAATGTAATTTTTAATTATAGCAATTTACAGAAGTCTCCCTCCTTGTTTAATAGGAAGAAGCTTCCAAGCCTTTCTCATGGGTTCTTGAATTGGGACCGGGTTCCTGTAAATTATTTCCTATTTATTGTCCAGTTTATTAGGAGCAAGCTCTCAATCCTTCATATGTCATGCACCAGGATTGAAACCGCATTCCTCCTAAGATAGTTCATCCTGCCTATGGACAGTTTGGCTCTGGTGAAGTGTGTATGCCACTTGGCAGTCATCCCAGAAAGCCACTGGCCACAGATTGGCAGTGTTTACACTGCTTTGCTCATAATTTGGACCTAATTATGCAATTCACTCCTGGGCTCAGTTCCATTGTTATGATATTACTATCAATAAACCCTACAATTGGATTGCACTCTGACTCCACTCTTGATTCCTGGCCTGCATTTTTGTCATATCTTCAACTCAATAAATGTGAATCAGAAGATAATTTCTCTGGCGTCATACTGAGTGAAGTTCATTGTTATTATTTGGTAATGCAGGCTATTCCTTTTGAATTTGAAGATGAAACATCAAATGTGATATAGCCCACCTGGTGGATTGATCAAGGCAATCTTCTGTTTTGTTATATATTTCCGGAGTCAGTGTGAAAATTAATACAATCGAAAAAGTCTTACAAAATATTTTTCTCTCGCAAAAAGGAGATGGTTGGTAAAAGCTAGCCCTATTGAATTATGCCTTCCTGCAAGCAGTCAGGGCCAACTGCAGTGCTGTTTTTGCTCCTACAGAATGCAGAAAGGGAGCGTTCTAGCCCATGGTCTAGATTAGGACATATTTAATCTCAAGTTTTTTTTTTTTTTTTTTTACTAAACTCGCTACCGTTGGCCAATCCGCCTTTCATATTCTTTGCAACTGGATTTTGAGTTCACGAAAACATTATTGTTGAGGCAGAGACCTTGGGGGTTTTCAAGAGCAGGCTTGACTTAAAGCTAGATATCATTGAGTCTTTGAGTATCTGAAGCGATATATTGCCAATGGTACAAAGAATCTGGTGAGCGCAGTTGGGCTGAACGGCCTGTTCTCGCCATTCATGTTATGTTATGTTATTATCTAATATAGAAAGCAAGAATTTGTACAGCCACACGGTGGCGACAAAGATTACGTGTTCAGTTTCGCCCAACATAAAATTTGGCGCCGTAAACAGTCTGACATTTGGTTTAATTTTGATTATATTCTTATTATTTCTATTCTAGGAATTATTGTTTCTTGTCAATTTCTTTTACCTGTATACCAGTGTGTTATCAACATTTATTATTATTATTATTATTATTATTATTGTTCCCTTTAAAATATAAACAGTAATATTCATTGTATTTTATTGTATTGTTTTCCGTTGGCCGTATAGGCTAGTGCTTACAGGAGAGACTGAAGACTGATGAGCCATGGAGCTCAACGAGTTATGTCTCATATTTGTAATGCAGTATATATCAGAGGTGCTCAAAGTAAGCAAAATAGTGATTTGACACATTGGTACACAAGTGTCGTCGAACCCCAGCCTCCCCCAGTATGTGGCACACATAGGTAGCGTGGGGAGCCGAAAAGAGACGAAGCGGGTTCCTGTCAAGTGCGCCTACTTCAATTGAATTTTAGAAAATATCCCATTCCGGCCATTAAATGGAACATTCCGTTTGAAACTGGATTTCTAGAATTATAGTGTCGCAATATCATGGATGAAGTCAAGTGTAAATGCTATCTATGGGTTGTGATTACAACACGGCACAGTTTTAGAGGTCGGACAATTCCGCTTCAACGATTTCCTCAAGACCCTAAGCCCTTTTCCCCTTGTTTTTGTCGGTGAGCCTTCGGTATAGCTCATTCCTGCCCAAAATTCAGCGTGTGAACCGGCGGTTTGTCATCGCACCGAATGAAGCTCTTTTTTCATCTTTGAAAATCCGCGTGTATTCGGAATTTAGAGCCCTCTCAGCTTTTAATTTATGCGCATATTAATTCTAAGCCATTGTAATTGCCACCGTGGGATACAACATGCAAATGAACAGTGCTTTTTGTTTTCAACCAGAGGTTGGGGCTAAATTAGTCGTTAGGATTCCCACTCGAGATTGAAAATGGAATTTAAAAGATTATAGCATTGTGATGTAAAATAAAATACCAGAAAATTCCAAAATGACTCACAAAACTTCTAATACTCATACAACAACAACAACGACAACAAGCACTACTACTACTACTACTAAATATAATAATAATAGTAATAGTAATAATAATAATATAGAAGTTGTAAAATCTGAATTAAAAATATTGATTGAATCATTTCTTTCACAATAGTACAATTACGAATAAATAATGGATACTGAATATTGAAATAGCAATATTAAAAGCATTATTTAAAAGTCAAATGTGACTGCCTTTCTAACGTGCATCTTTCAGTATTTGTACGCATGATTCTGCAAAAAAAAAAAAAAAAAAGACAATAAAACATGCTGAAGGGCTATGACCGCAAAGGCGTCTAATAAATAATAAAAATTGAGCAAGCGCAAGACACAGTGCGGGTGCTTCACTTTTTGGGGAAAAAAACCAGTCGTTGTAACAGATATTTTATTGCCACATTTTTATATGTATGATAAAAAAACAGTTGTGAGCTATGTACATTGATGATTCTTGAAATTAAATAGATGATAACAAAATCCAAACACACACATGCGCACACATGCACACACACAACCACATGCATGTTCTCATCTAATTTTCTTCTTAGGCTAACATCATAACGCCTCTCCCATCACAGAATCCCAGGGCTCTTTGCATTTGAAGTGCTGGAAACTGAATTGAAGCCATCACTGAAGGCTTCATGATGCTCCCAACGCTGAAAACTGTTTTATACATTATTATTATTTTTTATTTATTTAACTACTTGAACTAGAATTTTTCACTTAGGTTTTCCAGGTTCAAAGTCAGTAAAAGCATTTCTGATGTCACATTCATTTCATCAGCTGATTACGGCCTTTCACTAAAGCTTCATCACTCTCATATTGAGAGAAATACTCAAATCCAAGATGCCATGTTTTTATGGCCACAGCATTACATCAAATGGAAAATATCTAGATTGTGCATATCATTTTATACTTATTTCCCTATAATGAAATGGGGCATATTTGAGAGAACTGGAAACCTTGCAATCTCTAGCACAATTTAAAATAGGTCTGAAGCTCCACAGGTTTGAATACAACTGCAGCATTTGATGGACAGCAAGTTTACAAACAGTAGAAGCAGTCAAATTGCAGTATTATTCATAAATATAGAAATACTTCGCCAATGCATGTCATGTATATGCATACCATATGTTATATATAATTCAAATTCAAAATGAATGAATATTTAAAAAACAATAAAGTTTATCAGTTTAAACATTAAATATCTTGTTTTTGTAGTGTACTCAATTGAATATAGATCAAACAGGATTTGCAGATCATTGTATTCTGTTTTTATTCACATTTTACACTATGTTCCAACTTCACTGGAGTTGGGGTTTGCACCATACATGATGTGTTCATGACTTTGTGTGTGTATTGACACATCCTTGATTTCAGATGGTCACCCACTGAGTGAAAAGTACTTAAAAGGTTGTCTTTTCTTTAAGAAAAAATGTTTTTTTAAAGTTGCAATATGAATGTTCAGTGATGAAATGTGTTTTATATTGGTTTGTTTTATATGAAGAAAAAATGTAATAGACATGGACACAAAATCCATCTTACCTAACTGGTAGCTTTTAATATATTTGCGTCAAAGGAGACCCGATGTCCCCTACAAGGGACATTTGATTAGAAAATTAATAAATAATATTTTTTGAGAAAAACAAATCTTTGTGACATGTTTCTTACATCTCAATTACTTGAATTATGTAAAATAAATCAAAATATAAAAACCTTTTTTCTTCCAGGTCTCAGGAGGATATTTAAAGAAAGTAAAAGATTGATTTTGATAAAATCTTTGGATGAATATTAAGACAACCGTTGATTAAAATAAAGCTTTTGGGACAAAGTGGTACACGAGTGAACTGAAAACTGCTGTGATAATTCTGCTGCACACTATAACCCACTGCATGGGAGTGTCGGACTATAAGGTTTAGTTTCTTCCAAACCAGCTCATCAACAAAATATCTCCAAAATTTGAATTTATATTTTGATTCTAGGTCTTTAGACTTTTTGTTCATACAAGTTGTTCAAAATAGTGTTAGATACTGGACTTTGATTGAAAATGACAAGACATTAAGGTGCAGGTGTCTGGTTTCAAAAATGCCATAAAATTAATTAATTAAAAGTCCCCCCCCCCCCTCAAAAAAAAATTAAAAAATTAATAAAATAATTTATTATTATTTTTATTATTATTATTATCATTTATAATAATAATAATAATAATAATAATAATAATAATAATAATAATAATAATAATAATAGGCAAACCAGCTGCAAACCATTTTTGAATTTGTTCAACTTAAAGTTCTTCGCTTTTTCAAAAATTAGTTTGTGCAACTTGAAGTTAAACATTCGCAAAAATGTTTTGCAGCTGGTGCCTTGCTTTTTTGCGTTTAGAAAACTTTTTATTTTTACTGTGCATTTGGAGTAGTATAGTGCTCGTGAGATAACAAGGTTAATATTACACTAGTCAAGACAGGCAGAATATCACCCATTCGGTCATGGTGAAGATAAAAAAATAAGTTAAGATTAATTGCTAGAAATGCAGTAAAAATGCTTAAAACTAATAACCACTTCTTTAAAAGTTGTCACAAGTTTACCTAAACGATAAACACTGCTTTTTCCAACTCAATCGCAATATATCATAATAGGAGATTAAATAAATATTAATTTTAATGTCTCATTTGTGATGCAGCGAAAAATGCATCAGGCTTGAAAAAATTCCACATAAGAATCATTCAGAAGTGATTATAGTTTGTTTGAGGAAATTCCTTAAAACTACTGAAGGAATTGAGTTTTTGACAACTTCTGCAATTTTAGAAATAAGAGTTCATGTCGTCATTTTCAATGTCTTTTTGTCACATTTTTCTAAAAATTTCATTTCATACAGCACTTTGTATGAGAACAATATAGCATGAAGCTGTGTACTTCGTTCCTGGAATTGGAGAACCACAGGGTCTGTTCCATTCTTGGATCGAAATTAACTCATGAATTGTTGCGCAGTAAAACCAAGCATTTGTAGCTAAATCCCGCGTGAAACATCTTTGAGCATGCACGCTATAGTTTCCGTCGTGATTGGCTTTATTTTTCCGATTGAGAAGTGCTATTGTTTTAACGAGGGGATGACAGTGCAGTTATAAGTCAATCGTGTACAGATAGGTTTAATTCCCAGTTGGGGATCCGCCACAGTGAACATTTACAGGATAGTCAGCTTTAATGTCTTCTGTAATTTTCAGGGCATATAGGCTATATATGAACATTGTTTCAAAATATGTGTCATTTATTTGCACATCCATTGGCTAAATTAAACCTTAACTATGGCCTATGACAAAAAACAATTTTTTAGATCGATCCCTCGCGCATGCAGAGTACCGACTTGATTTAAACTATGTGCAGTTGCTTCCATTTTCAACTGTGAAAAAAGTTGATGAATAGTCTTTACAGCGAAGCAATGTGTTTAAGAATAGAGAACACGTTTATGTGATCAAATATTGTTCGAATCTATCAATTATTCTAAACCTGTTGCTTCTCTTTTCATGTGCAACCAGTTGAGTTTTGGTACTTTTCTTGTGGCCTGTATAAATGATCATATGTCTGATCGACTGTCACATGGACTAGTATTTGTATTAAATGGGAGATGGTGCACTGCAAATCGAACTTCCAGTTATCTTTCTTTTTCCGTTCAATTTATCAAAGTTAGAAACTGTCTTCACTCTCGCAGCAGTAAACTCGACTCTTGCCTGTAATAATAATAATAATAATAATAATAATAATAATAATTGGCCTGATAATAATAACATTTCCGCAAAATATGAACAGAAGATCAATAGATGGAAACGAAAACCACATGCTATCTTTGCTGCGCTGTTACTTCCGTCGATAAGGCTTTAATGAAATTGTATTGACCTTGAAATGCACGCCCGACCGCGAATTAGGCCTATATGCACAATCCAAAATTTTTAATTTTAAGTCAACTGTTTTTTTTTCAGTCATGGAATCGTGTTCTAAAGTTTGCCATTAAGTTCAAAATGCCAAAACTGAAACTAGCAGAGTAATTTTTAATACGCCCATGATACACCATAACTAGGCCTACGGATTACCAAAGTAGGACACACTCCTTTAAATATAGACGTAAAATTGAACTTCCAGTTGTCGTTTAGTATTTTCTAATTAACATTTTGGTGTTATCTCCTCCGCCAAGGCGCGTATGTGCTCTGTCGTGTCGGTCGATTTGTTTGTTTGTTGGCAAATTAGCGGGATAAGGCAAAAAAAAAAGAAAAAAGAAAAAAAAAGAACCCCACGGATCAGCCTGGAAATTTGGATCTTTTTGTTTTTATTTGAGCAGTTTCACAACTAGGCCTATTTGGAAAAACGTATGTGTGTGTGGGGGATATCCGGATATTTTTCTGGATCCAAGGACTGAGCTGAATTGTATTGACTTTGATGTAGATTCCTCCTTCATAAAAAGAAAAGAAGGGAATTTTTTTCTGTGGTCTTGACAGTTGGAGAATTGCTCAGCCCCTGCGCAGTTTTGCCATCACGGATTGCTCTTGCTCTGAACGTAGAAGTAAAATATTAGGAGGAATTCAGCCATTAATTCTTTATTGTTAGTTATAAGCAGGCGATGATTTTAATAGCCATCTAGGCTATGTGTCAATCTGGCCTCAATCAAAAGGGCTGTGGGTCAAAATGCGTCCTGGGGCCATTCTATATATTTGCCTCTGTTCCCACCGGGAAGGGCTCAGTCTCATCCCGACGCGTCATAGAGTGACGCTACCCCAACAAGCGTCGCAACTCGACGCACAAACAGGCTCTTGGAGTCTGTATTTCAGCCAGTTTAAAACGAAACCTACCCCTGACCTCTCTTCCTTAACCTGAGCCATAACCCCAAGTGTCAAATGAGGACGCAAATGTCAGAAACATTAAATGGCACGGAAAAGTTTAAAATGCCTGGAAATGACACGTTAAATGTCTCTAAGCGTGGCGTGTAATTTGCACGCCTTTCTATTGTGTCCTACCACAGTCGAAATTGCTGATTGAGGACTCCAAATTGTCAATTGGTGGTGTGTGAGTGAATAGTGTTTGACCCTTAAGAGAAGAGTGAAGAGTACCTCGCCATGGCCTAAAGCAGGGGTCCCCAATCTTTCCCAGAAAGGGCCACTGTGGGTGCAGGCTTTCATTGCAACCAAGCAATTACACACCTGATACTAATCAACCCCCTGGGCTCTTTGCTAATAAGCGTGATTAGTAGCATCAGGAGTGTAGCTGCTTGGTTACAATGAAAGCCTGCACCCACACTGGCCCTTTCTGGGAAAGTTTGGAGACCCCAGGCCTAAAGGAAGTTCTGAAGTGTCGTTGAACATATGGTATATGTCAACAAAAATGGTCGTAGTAGACAACTTCAGCACTGTATGGTAGACAGCACCTCCCTCAACGTTCTGCTACAGATGGGTTGTCTGGGTGAAGTCATCGTCCAAACCACAGAAAGTATTTGACCATCTTTCTTGTGCTTCAGTTACAGTGGAAATGTATTGTTTTTGCTGTACCAGGGGTCATCAAAGGCCATAGTTATTATAAAACGCCAAGGATTATTTCTAACCAAGGTGACAAAGCTTACGAGCTATGCAAAGAAAGACAACAGTGGAAACGTGGAAACATGCTATGGCAGGATATATTGTCTCTGAAGTGGGATTGCACCATTACGTGTTCAGACTATCTTGTCAATGGCAAGACATTTTTTTTCTTCTTCTTTTCAATATGTAATATCAAGCAAGCTTAAATATCTAGGTAATTATTAATTAATAATTTATTTGAAGTGTTATCAGGACAGACAGTCCCATGTAGGGTGACCAGATGTCCTGATTAATTAACAGCCAAAGGACAACTTGATCTGCTCCATCCATGTGGCAGCAGCTAAGCAGGTGTGGGATTGGTTAGTAGGCTACTTGGATGGGAAACCACCAGGGAAAACTCAGCTGCTGCTGGAAGAGGTGTTGATGGGCCAGTGGGTGGCAATCTTACTACTGGTGAAATAATCCCCAGTGCTGTGATGGGGACACTGTGCTGAAGGTGACACTTTTCTTCAGATGAGATGCTAAACCGAAGTTCTGACTCACTGTGGTCATTACAGATTCCATAACAATCTTTAAATAAAATGTGTCCTATTATATAATTTCTTACCCTTTTTCCTTGCGACTTATTGAAAAATGTTATGAGGTGAGGACAGATGAAAAGAAGAATTCATAAGAACTGAAAAAAGACGACAATGGTTTTAAGAGAAGTGCACTTGCACTAGGCGACATCATCATGCGTTCTTTATTCATCATGTTTGTTTGTTTTTGTGCATGGCTGGATGGATGGTGCATTGTTTTAAACATTGCTGCCACAAGGTATTGTGGGACAGCACTATCTCCTATCCATTTGTAACGGATTGTCTTGTGCACCAAATGTTAGAGGACATAAGTAAGGAAGCACTCAAGCACCTTTCCTTAGCTGTTAACATTTCAAACAGCACTCATCATGGCTGCCAAGTAAATACTTTCATGTTATTTGAAGGACATAGGAACTTTCATAAGCAGAAAAGACTTTTTGAATCCAGCCCTGGGGTGCATCTGAATGCTCTAAAAAAGCAAAGAACCTTCCTTGCTAATGGACTTAAACCTGAAATTGTTTGACTGGTAGTCATGAAAAGGAGCGTCCGAATTATCCATTTCATGAAGGACAGCTGGCTTGTAGTTCCTTTGTAGCTTCCATCCAACAAGGACGGACAGGACCAACCTTGGAAGAAAAGAAGGCTTGAATATGGACCACAATCCTTTTCAGCTGTGATGATTGGCTACGTCATTCATGTCAAGGTTTTTGAAAAATTGTGGATGCTATCTTTGCCATCAAGTACATAATGAGTCTCAAAAAAGGCCCAGTCATGCAAAAGCAAAGACATTTCAAGGCTTACCAATTTGCCAACAGATGCATCAGCTTACATTCCCTCTCTGTGAGACCGATGTTCCCTAAAAACTAAACAGCAGGAATTTGGGCTTCTCACTCTCAACAGGGCATATTTACAAACAGACAGAATCCAGCTGAGATTCACTGTGTAAAGGGCAGGGCCAAAAACAATTTCTAAAGTCACATGATCTCTGAACCCTCAGCCATCACTGTTAACAACCGTCATGTGTCTGCAATAGATGCCACAATATTTACTTGAAAATACTTTGGTAAATCTACATCAGTAAACACTATTTGCTGCTACATACTTAACTGCTAATTTGTTTTACTATGCAGTGCTGAGGCCATACATCAACACTGTTCACAAGCACCACCAACTTCTCTGGACTTGGTGTCATCAGTGATGGAGCTGTGCCAGTGGCGACCTTGGCCAGCAGTCTCATGTGACTTCGTACTGCTCCGGAAAATGGAAAGAACGAAGTTGTTTTGGGTTAACATACTTCACTGCTCAAAAGCCTTCCACTGGCCATCTGGGCAAGAACTTTTTTTTAGGTTTCCTCCACCCTCTCTCTGTATGTGCAAGTTTTGAAACTATCAGTTAAAAGAAGCAACCGCTGACAGGTGCTGCTATCGGAGGATAATCGTGAACTGTCTGCGCTCTCTTGAGATGGCATTATGAATCACATACGAGCATGCTTGTGTACATATATCACTGACTCAACATTTCAGATTCAGGTGGGATTAGAGATTCCAAATTTATTAAAATAAAAGAATAAAAAAGGGACTGCATATTTCATGAAACTAAACCATGTTTGTTATATATTTGTACTTAGTAGATCAGAGATTAAATTTTATTTTATCTTAATTGCAATAATGTGATGCCACCCGAGAATATTGCCAACATCAGTGTAATTGGCAGTTCCGGGCAAATTGTTTCAATGCTTTTGGAGGTTTTCCCATAAATTTTCACACACAACTTCAAAATTCAAAAGAGAAATCTATATTTACAATGATGCATTTGAGTTTTATTTGCTAAAACGTGACAAACCATGATGGCATGTTTCAAGTGCACATATTTTACATCCCTATAACCCCACAGTGAAATAATATACCAAATCATTAAAACCACTAACAGATTAAGCAAATAATATTGACTATCTTGCAACAATGGGACATATCAAGGACACTAACAGACCTTAGATGGGAAGTGAACAGTTTTCTCTTGAAGTCTGTATGTTGGATGTGGGAAACATGGGACCAAAGTGACTTGGACAAGGGCCAAATTGTTATCACCAGAAGAGTGGATCAGAGTATGTCCGAAGTGAGAAGCCTTCTGGGGTGCTCCCAGTCAGCAGTTGTGCGTAGTTACCCACAGAGATCTATGGAGGAACAAACCATGAACCTGAAACAGAGTGTTGGGTGCCCAAGGCTCATTAATACACAAGGACAATGAAGGCTATCCTGTTTGGTCTGAAATGACAGAAGAGCTACTGTCACAAGGCAAAGAGAGTTTTAATGATGCTTACAGAAGGAATGTGTCACAACACACAATGCATCAGACACAGACGCATTTTGCATTTTGTAGCTGCTGACCGGTCAGAGTGCCCACTCTAACCCCAGACCAGCACCAAAATCACCTACACTGGGTACATGAGCGTCAGAACTGGACCTTGGAGCACTTGAACAAGGTGAACTGGTCCAGGAAATCCCATTTTCTGGAATATCACATGCATGGGCCCAGCATGTGCACCATCTACCGCAGGAAGAAATGGCATCGTCATGACAAACCGGTGGAGGGAGTGTGATGGTTTGGGAAATGTTGTGCTGAGAAACTCAGAATCTGAGAATTCATGTGCACGTCAGTATGGAGGGGCTGTTTTGGCAGCACAAGGGGGACCGACATTATATTACGAAGGTGGTTTTAATGTTGCCGCTAATTGATGTAAGCAGTTGTGATCTGTAAAAAAAAAGGTCTGACTAAATTGCTTCATTTGATAGGACGTGCAATCCGTGGTGATGCACTGTGCCCAAGATATAAAAGAAATAATGAAAACCGTGCTAACGAGCTCCAACACGTTCACACTTTTTTGACGCTTGAATATCACTTGAGCAACAAAACAAAAAATTTGGGGCAAAATTTAAAAAAAAAAAAAAAAAACATCTGGGGAACACCTCTATACTTGATCAGAATATAGGCCAGTTGTTGTTGTGTATTGAGAAAGATACGACACTCGCTTTGAGATTACTGCTGCCGAATGAATCAGTCGAATCAGTCAGACCCAGGCCATGTTAGTTCATATTTTAAGAATTATGAGAACAAAAAACTTTCCATCAGTTATTGATAAGATTCTGGTATTTTGCTGAACCCTGGAATACACCTATTAGAAAAAAAGGTTTCATTTTTTTTATCACCCTCACAGAACGTATGGGTTTTGCCATGCCGTGTCGTAGCATATGGTCTTTGGCAACTTGGCCGAACTTTTTAATCCATCCGCGCGATACCCCATCCAACATGTTTGATTTCACGTGGAGCTGACTCTTTTTTTACTCCCCGATCTCCTGGCCTGAAATACAAAAGACTCCAGCTGACAAATCAATCGCCGAGGTTAGAAGGCCTGAGAAGAATGACTTTGCCCATTCTGGCCTCCGTTCTCGCCCTCTACGTGTAATTTCCTTTCTTCTTTACTATTTATAATCCTTGGAGAGAGGAAAAAGAGGTGGAATAACCACATAGCAATCTTCAGTTTTTTTCAAATCATGTCAAAATAAGAAAGCCTAAGCAAAAGAAAAGAGTAATTCCCAACTACATTATATTACATTCATTTTATAACAAATGCTCGTTCTGAGTGCGCTGTAAGAGACTCCAATTCAGGTGAGTAACAATTAAGTAGAAAAAAGTGAAGATTTCTTGTGGGATCGCATTCTCCTCGACCCATAACATTATTGCTGTAATTACTATGAGTGTGTTTGACAAAAACTGTGACGATCTAAATGAGCTTGCTCATGCTTGTATAATGTGCTAATAAAAAAACTCTCATGTTCAAGTTCACGAGTCCTAAAATCATTTGAGAACGCCCAACATGAAAAGAGTATGCGCGTGAGCAATAAAAACAACAGACCTACTTCACAGGAGTAAGAAAATATGCCAATTCTTTTCCAAGTCACTTTGCAAAGATATCAGTCACATGTAAAGTATAGAAATTCACGATTCCATGTCACATTGTGTGAGTGGACAGCTTCGCTGATCTGTTGCAAATCGCATGAGTTGCATATTAAATTCAAATTATCACTTGTGGGATTTTTCAAGATGGATGACATATTGTTAATATTGGATAACTAAATCCACCTATTTATTGAGATATACTGTTCAGTTATGAAAAGAAGTGGACTGGTAGGAATATCTTCCCATCGTCAAAAATTGAAGTGCGCTGTCTCCTTTTTATGGAAAACACATGCAGTTGGCGTTGGCTTATATTCAAATAACGGGATATAATAATAGCCTAACAACAACAACAACAACAACAACAATTGCATATGAAAACATGAAGAAGAAAAACTGTTACTACGGTCTTTGTGTAAATGTATTCAAACGGATGCATTGCCTACTCAATTATTTTTTCATTATTCATGCGTCCACGTAGACTATTGCACGAAAAGTAAAAAAAAAGAGATCTTTTATGTGGTATTTTCTTTCGCAATTATTCCAGCAGCATGTCTGCTGCTGCAGCCCTATCGGTTATCTATATGGGCAGCTTAGGCCTATATATTGTCACAACAAATTCGCAGATTCGTTTTTGTAACCTAAATAACAAATCCAAGAATTCACGCGTTATTAGGCTATTACAATTTCCAGATAAAATAAAATAAAAATCCTTTTCGTTATTGGATGCATTTAAGCGATCATTGAATTTGACTTTTATGAATAAGCTACTTCAACGATCCTGGCGATACAACATAGGCTCAGTCCCATATTGAAAGTGAATAAACTGCATGCGCACGAAGTTTATTAAGTAGCTATATTCAAATCAAATGTAGCTCATCAACCGACCAGCTGACCATTGATCGCGGTGCGGGTTGTTTTTCAGTCTTATTGCACCTAGCCCATCTTTCACCCGGTTTTATGTATAAATTAACTTTGAAATAATTTGGATGCGGAACACTAAAACATTGTTTATTACCGAGATAGACGCTGATAAAGAATCGTGCATGTAAGATATAATTTTGATAAATTGTCATTCCTCTCATGAGATCGCTAAGAGACTTAAGATAACATTTTACCAGGACAGACAGAGAAGTGGACGATGTAGGTTCACAGCTGCGCTCTAGTTTGAGACACACAAGCTTTAAATGACCTCAGCTATCAGCTTTATTGAACAGTGGTCGTATCAGGCCCGTTAAGATTGGACTTCGACTGTAATGTCAGCTTGTTGGCCGTATGTCCTGAAACCAGAGTCGTAACCAGAGTTTATAATGGGGTTGGAATTAAGCAATCAAGAAACAGATCATGAGTCCAGACTTGCTCTCTGTGATTTGCTATTTTAATATTGTCAATTAGACACGGCTTGTTTCTTATTGCAATTTAAGGACGGCGAAATAATAGCCAATACATTTACTACAGAGAAGTATCTTACTCGTAAATGACGTTTCACGAAACAATGTAAACTCTGGAATTTCTGCGTTACCTTTTTAGCACATTCTGCAGTGCAGGTGATACACGCGCTCCTATAATTTTGAATAGCGCTGAACAGCTTTGGCTAAGCCACTGCCTTACACCAATCCAATCGCAGTTTCAGACTTTTTGGAAACATTGCCAGTAAGGCAAGCATCCCACGATCCCAGAGGTCGCCTTGTGGTAGTGGGTCGAGATGCTGATGTTTCGCGAGTATCGACTTGCAGCACATGTATAGTGTAGTGCACAATCATCACATTTCTGCCGAGTCAGGGATAGTCTGGGAGGATATTATCAAGTTTAGTCCATTACCAACGCATTTCATCTACCGTAATTCGCAACAGGTCCGTCTCTCATTCGTAGATTGGAATATAAAACGAAAGGTAGACCTGTTGAAGAACACTTTTCTCAATAGGTCAGTTATTGGCGTTGCTAAAATGACGAAGTGTGCAGTCCTATATAACTGCCTGATAGCAAATTATCAAAAAAAAGTGAATGCCATGATGTAAAATTAATGCATTATTTATTTATTTATTTACTATTTTTTTCTGGGCGGGGAGTGCTTTCGAATTGGGTGTCTCAAGCGCCTTCGGAGGGTGCGTGTATTTTGGGGAAATCAGATCCCATGGAGTTACAACAATGTGCCCAGATCGTGGGAACAAAGGATTTCGAGGATTGTCTTGCTGAGCACGTCCCAGAATCTGGGTCGCATTGACAGGCATTCAATTTATTGGTAGGCTACTTCTGAGAAACTCGAAAAGGAACATTTCACTGAGAGCCTCAAACCAAGTGTCGGCAGAGGCATCTCTCTAGGCCCATTTCAAAACAAGGGTCTTACTTCTCGCGTCCCAAGTAGGCTGGGCCTGTATATGAAACAGTTCTGGCGGTAAATATTCAGGTCTCGCAATCAAATTTATTATGGCACTATTTCATAATGGTTACCCATAGAATTGAAAAGCTTCGGTTTCATTTGGTAGCCTATTTGTTCTTTCTGGTGTTGACAACGAGTAAATTACATTTTAATCGACAAAAGTAAAGGTCGAGTCTAATTAGCTTGTTTTTTTTTAAGTGGGTACAATCCCGATGGTTCTGATCCATCAATAGTCCGAGCATTTTGTAGGAAGCGGGTCGGGGCCTTTTGTCTGATTGTGCGACGATGACTAGGGAAGGCTTCCTTACAAAAAAGAAGTATACTTCTATATACTTCAAGTTCATATTTCCAAGTAAACTTAAGTAAACGTCAAGTATATTTTCCAAGTATACTTTTTGGTGTACTAGCGTCAGTATACTCGTATTATACTTGAATAATACTTGGGAATAAATTGGCCCACTTTAAGTTTATAAAAGTATACATTTAAGTATATTTCAAGTTTAAGCAAAATAAACATAAAGTACACGTCTAGTGTACATCTAAGTTTTTTTTATACTGCAAGTACACTAAAAGTGAACTGAGACTTAACTAGATGTATACCTCTAGCACGCTTTTCTGTTTGTGAAAGTATACATTTAAGCATACTGCAAGTAAACTTACTGATATACTGCTAGTTTATTGGTTGAATACTTCTAGTAAACTTTTCAGTTCATGAACATGTGAGGTATACTGCTAGGAAACTTAAAGTCTGTCATCAGATGTTTAATGACCAATGTGAATCACATCTTATCTGAAAGATGACAGTCCTATCACTGCACAATTATTCCACCAGAGTGAAGACCCCAACCTACTAGGACACCAACACCTGCTCCAGCAGCAACTTATTTTCCCAGGTGGTCTCCCATCCAAGCACTATCAAGCCCACACCTGGTTAGCTTCAGCCACATATCTTATGCATATCAAGTAGTGGCATGGCTGCTAGTTATAAAAGAAGTAAATACATTTCATTGTGACCATATCAGACCAGATAGCACTGAAGTTCCAGTCTTCTTAACCTCATGTTTGAAAATACTGTGTACATTTATCTGTGAATCTTCATATAATGGCCAGCTAGATTGAACTGATATCTTGTCTACAACACAGCAATGTTTGGTACAGGTACAATATGCAGGGCTTTGATGACCGCACTCTTGTTTGAAAATGATAAGATCATTTCTTAAACAGAATGTACAAAACCCAAAACCAGTGAAGTTGGCACGTTATGTAAATCGTAGATAAAAACAGAATACAATTATTTGCAAATCCTTTGAACTTACAGTCAATTGAATACACTGCAAAGACAAGATGTTTAATGTTCAAACTGAGAAACTTCTTTTTTTTTTTGCAAATAATCATTAACTTAGAATTTAAAGGCAGCAACACATTGCAAAAAAGTTGGCACAGGGGCCTTTTTACCACTGTGTTACATCGCCTTTCCTTTTAACGACACTCAGTAAACGTTTGGGAACTGAGGAGACCAATTTTTGAAGATTTTCAGGTGGAACTCTTTCCCATTCTTGCTTGATGTACAGCTTAAGTTGTTCAACAGTCCGGGGTCTCCGTTGTCGTATTTTACGCTTCATAATGCACCACACATTTTCAATGGGGGACAGGTCTGGACTACAGGCAGGCCACTACCCGCACTCTTTTACTACGAAGCTATGCTGTTGTAACACGTGCAGAATGTGGCTTGGCATTGTCTTGCTGAAATAAGCAGGGGTGTCCATGAAAAAGACTTTGCTTGGATGGCAACATATGTTGCTCCGAAACCTGTATGTACCTTTCAGCATTAATGGTGCCTTCACATATGAGTAAGTTGCCCATGCCTTGGGCACTAATACACCCCCATACCATCACAGATGCTGGCTTTTGAACTTTGCTCCTATAACAGTCCGGATGGTTCTTTTCCTCTTTGGTCCGGAGGACACGACGTCCACAGTTTCCAAAAACAATTTGAAATGTGGACTCGTCAGACCACAGAATACTTTTCCACTTTCCATCAGTCCATCTTAGATGAGCTTGAGCCCAGCGAAGCCGGCGGTGTTTCTGGGTGCTGTTAATAAATGGCTTTCGCTTTGCATTGTAGAGTTTTAACTTGCACTTGCAGATGTAGCGACGAACTGTAGTTACTGACAGTGGTTTTCTGAAGTGTTCCTGAGCCCATGTGGTGATGTCCACTACACACTGATGTCGGTTTTTGATGCAGTACCGCCTGAGGGATCGAAGGTCACGGGCATTCAATGTTGATTTTCGGCCTTGTCGCTTACGTGCAGTGATTTCTCCAGATTCTCGGAACCTTTTCACGATATTACGGACCGTAGATGATGAAATCCGGAAATTTCTTGCAATAGCTCGGTGAGGAATGTTGTTTTTAAACTGTTCGACAATCAGCTCCACATTTGTTCACTAAGTGGTGACTCTCGCCCCATCCTTGTTTGTGAATGACTGAGCATTTCAGGGAAGCTGCTTTTATACCCAATCATGGCACCCACCTGTTCCCAATTAGCCCGTTCACCTGTGGGATGTTCCAAATAAGTGTTTGATGAGCACTCCTCAACTCTCTCCGTCTTTTTTGCCACTTGTGCTAGCTTTTTTGAAACTTGTTGCAGGGATCAAATTCCAAATGGGCTATTTGCAAAAAAGTTTACCTGTTCAAGCATTAAGTAACTTGTCTTTGCAGTGTATTCAATTGAATATAGGTTCAAAAGGATTTGCAAATCATTGTATTCTGTTTTTATTCACGATTTACACAACGTGCCAACTTCACTGGTTTTGGATTTTGTACTAGCACTGTTGCATCTTTTCTTTAGTTGGCCATATTTTTAACTGTGATACAGAACTCCATTACATAAAAAACACATGAGCCTTTGCTTGAGTTCTTCAGCCTACTGATCAGGCTGAAGGCATTGCTAATTCATATTTTATGCATATTTCTGCTTCCATATGAGAGCAAGAGGTATTTTTTGTTTTGAATTGGGATTTCAATAAGAGTTGCCATTGCTGTGTTCCTATACTTAGGCATCCAATACAATATTGTTTGAATATTCAATTTATTAAGGAATCAATTTTGTTCTCAATCCCGAGTATGTGTTTCATTGTTAATTCTTATAAATACCTTTATCTATCAATTAAAGCAGAATACACTTAAGCATTGTCTACTAGGAGAGTACGTGAGGTAACCTCTCATCTACTTACGTTAAACAAGAAAGCACTCTTAGAGCGCAGCACCTTCGCCAAGCCAAGGCAACTCTGTGCATTTGTTTATTTTCGTTGGCTGATGTAGGGTATTGTTGCATTCCACCACCAGGTTGCAGCAAAACCCAAAAGCATGCCGATGGGAAATCCAGCCCATTGGAAAGACTTGAAATTTCTGGCAGCATAGCTGGATTTGTACTTCGGCCTATATCTCAGCTGTCCTTTGGCGTAGATCGGCCAAAATCTAATCACTTGATCCTCTTGTCCTATTCTAACATCCTGAAATGTATGGTTAAAATCTATGAGGCCGTTTTTGAGATATCCTGCTAACAAACAGACAAACGCACACCGGCGAAAACCTTCACCTCCTTGGCGGTGGTGAACAATATTTGAATAGCAACAGTATTATATTTTAGAGTGCAATAATCATAAGCCGAGAGTATGATGTTAAAGAAGACTTCGACGTATACTTGTAGTTTCAAAACAAAAAAACTTTTAGCTCCCTGAAAGATTAAAATTAAATTTAAACTATAGAGGGCTTGTAGTACATAACTAGTGGACTAGTAGTCTACCCATACATGCCAACTCTGCTGCTTGTGGTGGACTACCGCTTTTGGGGTGTTTTTTCAGAATGAAACGCCCTGAGAGCGGTAGTCTATCGCCAAAAGCGGTAGAGTTGGCATGTATGCTACCAATAAGTTTAATTGCAGTATACTTCAAAGTGTACTTTCATAAACTAAAATGTTGGCTTGAAGTATATAATAAGTAAAGTTGAAGTACATCTGAATTTACTTGCAGTATACTTCAAAGTATACTTTTATAAATTAGACATTGTGCTAGAAGTAGAACCCCAATTCCAAAATAGTTGGGACTAAGTGTAAATTGTGAATAAAATCAAAACGTAATGACTTTCAAATCACACCAGCCAGTATTTTCTTCACGATAGAACAGAGATAACATCTCAAATGTTGAAACTGAGAAATTTTACAATTTTATCCACAAAATGAGCTCATTTCAAATTTGATGGCTGCTACAGGTCTCAAAAAAGTTGGGGCAGGGGCCTGTTTACCATGGTGTAGGGGATGGTGTAGCATCCCCTCTTCTTTTTAACACAGAGTTGTTGGGATTCTGCCATCTGTCTGCCTTGTTTAAGTTCTGTGCCTGGCCTAGCCATGATTATTGATTTCTGTGTTTAGTGACCTCTGCCTGTCCTTTGACCATTCTTGGATTGTGTATTGTGTTTCGGTAATTTTAGATTTCTGTTTTATTATTTTTCATGTCTTGTATATTCATAGTCTTTGCCTTGTTTATTTTTGCCATGCCTTGCTTTGCACTTCGTCCACCCTGTCTTGTCTCATGTAGGACTTTGCCCACGGTCCCTTGTCTTGCGTGCCACTCATTCGGGTGATTTATTGGTTTCTGGGTTTCAACCTTCTTTCATTATCTCGTGTTCTTCCTTCCTCTCTCTTTTGCTATCTACTAACCCATACTAACAGTTTGTTGTTTTCGCTTAATTACTAACCCATATTAACATTGTATATTTTTACTAACTTACTAACATGCACTCGGGATTGTATAGCTGCACATACTAATTGACTAACGATCTCTCAGCAGTCGCCCAATTCTCGTCTCCGGCTCCTTGCCTATCCCTAATTATCTCTGCTGCAGTCTTCCACTTATACTTTATGCTTTCCTTTTCTTTAAACATTGCACTTTAGTACTCCTTGACCGGAGCTATTGTTTGTACATAGGTTTGTCTCATGAACCCTGTATACGGTTTGCCTTATTCATGTCATTAGATATTCCTAATGTGTCACTCCCGATCTTTGTATCATTGATTGCACCTGTTTCTCCCTAGTCATGTGTTCACCCGGATGTGTATTTAAGATGTCTGTTTAGTCACTTCCAGTGTCAGATCGTTCTTCCTAGCTTCCTGTGCCACGTTTGTTTTCACCTCGATTCTTAGTGATTTATCTTTCTGACTGGACCGCCTGACTACCGAGCTTTGTCTATTCCCTGTTTTGTACCGCATTCTTGGGTACTATCGACCTATTTTTGCCTGACTACGGATTTTTTTTTTGGTGCCCTGGTTACGATTTTTGATTTCGCCCTTTGGATACTGATTTTGTATTGCGGACTTTGTACTGTTGCCAGCTCTGTTGGGGGGTTACCCCCTTCAGAAATAAAGCCTCCTTTTTGCATTCATCTGGTTTTCGCTATTGGTTCATTTCGTAAATCACAACAAGAGTGGAGGGGTCTGGGCATTGAGGAAACAAGTTTCTTGAGTTTAGCCATTGGAATTTGATCCCACTCTTGTTCAATACAGGCTTCCGGCTGCTGGACAGTTTTGGGTCCCCTTTGACTGACTTTTTGTTTAATTATGCGCCAAATGTTCTCCATCAGTGAAAGATCAGGACTGCAGGCTGGCCAGTTCAGCACATGCACTCTTCTATAATGAAGGCATTCTGTCGTAATAGCTGTAGTATGTGGTTTTGTATTATCCTGCTGAAATACACAAGGCCGTCCCTGGAATAGTCTGGAGGGGAGCATATGTTGCTGTAAAACCTTTATATACCTTTCAGCATTCATGGTGCTTTTTAAAACATGCAAGTGTCTCACACCATATGCACTGATGCATCCCCATACCATCAGAGATGCTGGCTTTTGAACTGAACGCTGATAACAGGAGGGGTGCTCTTTCTCATCTTTAGCCCGGAGGACACAACAACCATGATTTCCAACAAGAATGTTAAATTTGGACTCGTCAGGCCACAGGAGGCTTTGCCACTTTGCTGCAGTCTATTTTAAATGAGACTTGGCCCACAGAACATGGTGGTGCTTCTTGATCGTGCTCAACAATGGCTCCTTTTGGTATGATATAGTTTTAGGTGGCATCTGTGGATGGCACGGCGGACTGTGTTTGCGGATAGTGGTTTCTTGAAGTATTCCTGGGCCCATTTAGTAATGTCAATGATAGAATCATGCCGGCGAATGATGCAGTGGCGTCTGTGAGCCCAAAGATCACGGGCATCCAGTAAAGGTCTTCGGCCTTGTCCCTTATGCACAAAGATTTTTCCAGTTTCTCTGAATCTTCTGAAGATGTTATGCACTGTCGATAATGAGACCTTCAAAGCATTTGTAATTTGATGTTAAGGAACATTGATTTTAAAGTATTCCACAATTTGGAGAGCCTCTACACAAGTTGGAGAGCCTCTGGCCATCTTTACTTCTGAGAGACTCAGCCTCTCTAAGACATCCATTTTATTGCCAATCATGTTACACACTCAGAATTGGGTTCAAGTACTTTAAGGTACTTTCAAGAATTGGATCAAAGTTTTTTTTTTTTTTTTTAATACCAAAGTGCTTGCACTAGTATCGCAGTACTTCCTATTAATGCCTAATATACTTGTACTTGTATTCAAGTACTTTTAAAAATTCTTGACCAATCTGCCTGCTAAGTGCTGACAGAGATCGGTCAAGTACTTGGATACAATTATATATACTGATTATTTGGTATTATTAGGGATTAGGGCTAATAATATTATTAGGCCTAATGCCTAATATTAGGCATTATTAGGTAGATACAAATACAAGTACTATGATGTGTAATAAAAAAAAGTGCTGGCATACAATTCTCAAAAGTACTTGAAAGTACTTGGACCCAACTCTGCAGCTGATGCCAGTTAACTTAATTAATTGCTAAATGCTCTTTCAACTGATTCTTGTATACATTAATTGCTTTTTCAGCCTGTGTCCCAGCTTTTTTGAGACCTGTTGCAGCCAGAAAATAAGAAAAAAGCTCCTTTTGTGGATAAAAAATGTAAAATGTCTCAGTTTCAACATTTGAAATGTTATCTATGTTCTACTGTAAATAACATATTGGCCCATGTGATCTGAAAGTCATTGCATTTTGATTTTATTCACAGTTTACACTTTACCCCAACTATTTCAGAATTGGGGTTGTATATAACTAGTGAACTAATAGTTCATCTTGAAGTTTACTAGCAGTATACTTCACAGTATATTTTCATGAACTGAGAAGTTTGCTAGAAGTATATAACTAAAAAAGTAGCAGTATATCTGTAAGTTTACTTGTTGTATACTTTGTCTATATTTTCATAAATTATGCTAGAGGTATACAACTAGTTAAGTCACAGTATACTTAGTTCACTTGTAGTGTACTTGCAGTACAAAATAAAACTTAGATGTAAACTAGATGGGTACTTTAAGTTTACGTCGCTTAAACTTGAGGTATACTTCTTTTTTCATAAGGGTACGTATTAAGTCTGTCAATATTGGAAGAATTGTAAAATTTATTCTAAAATAAAATCAGATAAATGTTTATCTGTTTCTGTGTGGGTTCGTAACACTGCATAAAAATCAAGTTCAGCTCCATCCATGTGCTATTTACTCTGCTATGCTGCCCCAAAGCTGACTTGTTACTGTGAACTTACATGTGGAATATGTAAGTCCATGAGATAGTAAAAACTGAGAAAAACTACATTGCAGTGTACCTCAAAGAAGCCAATATGTATGGTAAAAAATATTTTAATGTGCTTAATCTTTTGATAGTAGTCTAACTGCAAGCCAAGTATACTTGAACATTAGGCATGAATATTTGAATACATCATTATACTTTTCTTGAGTAAATCTCGATCAAAAGTTTAGGTATAAGTATAAGCCAATTATACTTAGACTTTTATTTGTATTTTTCAGTATAAGCTAAGTATACTTAAGTATTACTTTGCTAAGTATATCTCTGATAAGTACATCAGAAGTAAACTGAGAAACTGAAAACTGAAATAAACTTCTTTTTCGTAAGGATATAGCCCTATGGAATAATAACATGACCGAAAACAATCTCTAAGTGTGCTACAAAGTGAAATCAGTGGGTTAGCGAGGTACGATGTGCCTGAAGTCAAGATTTTCAATATCACGAAGATGGCTCTCTTAACTTGCCAGTGTGACGTTTAGTATGTCTGTATACGAGATGAATGTTTGTGGGGCCAGCTTGCTAAAAAAATGTCTGAAGTAGTACACCCTTCTGTAGCCCCAGGCTCTTTGTAACCTCCAGTACAGCAACCAATCAAGCACACTAAATTTCACCAAAATTTTGCACACGCTCTTACTCAAGTCTGCGATAAAGAAAAGGAAGGTGAGCTCGAAGATGGGCATGCGCTAAGCTATACTGTAAGCAATATCCGCTTCGCCATGGCGGATGGTGCGATCCCACATGGTCTCCAACTACATTTAACTGTCAGCTCTTCGAGCGACTGTTGTGAATTTCTACCTACGAACTGCGGAGGTTACAAGAACATTCTATTACAAAGGTGGCACTATTTTTCAGTGGTTGCCTTGTGTGAACAACTGGGAGACACGTAATTGCCTGACATGCTGAGGATTGTAGATGTAGATAAATAGACCACCTCACACAATGCAAAGCCTTGTCTCGAGTTCCAAGGTTGCAGCCAATCAGATTGACACATTAACCCATTTGCAAGTGAATGGAGTGGTCAGAGGCATTTATAAAGCATCCCACGAAGCTAGAACGAGTGCGGCTTGCACTGTGCAAAAGAGAAAACCAAATGCTAGAGGAGCAAAGATTTAATCAGGAGGCAATGCTTGTTCTGCATTTTCAATTGAACTCAATTAACATAATATTAAGTCAAATTGGAATCAGTTTTGTACTGATACTGTACTGGATTTCAGCTGATTTTACTACATTTACTACATCAGTGTGAACCAATCCTGCATCTCAGAGACGTTTCATATCTTACAATTAAGGTTTTGAAATTAATATGATAATCTCATTCATTTATATCCCAGGTAACTGAGGCTCCCTGACAGTCAACAGATAGATAGATAGATAGATAGATAGATAGATAGATAGATAGATAGATAGATAGATAGATAGATAGATAGATAGATAGATAGAGTCTTGAGAGAAAGAAAGTACACATTCTTCAAGTTCTAAAGTTTTACGTATCAGGACATTTTTAAAAATCAGCTGGTCCTTATCAGGTTCTAAAATTAGGAGAATCTAATATCAGTTGTAAAACAACACACGGATTCCACTGTGCAGTTATTTATGTAACCAACTTTCAGCCAAAGTCTTGAGGTTTATTCGGATGCAACTTTCCAAACCTAAGCCGTGCTGCCTATTTTTTTTTTTTGGAGAGGAAAGTCTTTCCCCTGGCAACCCTTCCAAACCCTTCCATACTTGTTCAGTCTTTTTCGAATTGCACCGCCGTGAACTTGCTAACTGAGGCCTGTAGAGTCCTAGATGTAGTTCTTGAGTTTTGTGCAATTTCTCTGAGCATTGCATGGTCTGAACTTGGGGTGAATTTTCTCAGATGTCCACTCCTGGGAAGATTGGCAACTGTCATGAATGTTTTTCACATGCAAATAATCCTCTTCACTACAGAATTATGGTTTTCAAATGCTTTGGAAATGGCCTTTTAACCCTTCCCACATTGACGGGCAGCAAAAATTGCTCCTCTAAGATGATTGCTGATGTCTCTCCCTCTTGGCATTGTCTTAACACACACCTAAATGCTTTTACGTCTGAAGTTAGATTTACATAATTTTCAGACCTGATCAGGACCAGCTGATATTTTATTATGTCCTGATATGTAAAACCATAGAACTGAAAGAGGGTTTACTGTCTTTTTCTCATGCCTATAAATAGATATGGAATCCATATCCATAAAGTAATGATTCAGCCGTATGATATCCATGATACATGAAACATCCATGACACCCAAAGAACCTCTGACCATCTTTACTTCTGAGAGACTCAGCCTCTCTAAGACATCCCTTTTATAGCTAATCATGTTACACAACTGATGCCAGTTAACTTAATTACTTGCTAAATGTTCTTTCAGTTGATTCTCTTACGTACTAATTGCTTTTTCAGCCCTTTCTTTGACTGTGTCCCAACTTTTTTGAGACCTGTTGCAGCCAGAAAATTTTAAATAAGCTCATTTTGTGGAAATGTAAAATGTCTCAGTTTCAACATTTTAAATGTCATCTAAGTTCGATTGTAAATAACATATAGGCTCACGTGATCTGAAAGTCATTGCATTTTGATTTTATTCACAATTTACACTTCGTCCCAACTATTTCGGAATTGGGGTTGTACATTCTTTTCATAGAGTTTGTTACCTGTAGTTATTCAACACTTCCATTACAGAACTCATACTCCTCAGACTGAGAGTACCCTTTGCATATTTGCTTTTGACAATATCTGAATTTATGCACAATTTATCTGAATTTAATGAATATTGGTCTCTGTCTCTTTATCAATCTATCTATTTATCTATCTGTCTGTCTGTCTGTCTGGCTGGCTGTCTGTCGATACCAGTTGTTCAGTTCCTGCAGAGGTCATGAAATCTGGCCCTCGAATCTAAATTCAGTCCCATTATTTTTTTCTCTTCCTGGCAATTAACTAAATCTATGAATACTTCTGATTAGCCAGTCTGGTTTTATACCTGACTCCCAGATGAAGGGAGAGTGATGAACCACTTGTTGTTGAACCTCGGGGACCATGATTTTATTATGCCCGAGTTCCGGTATAAAACAGGCTTGAACCGAAAAAAAAATAAAATAAATTGAATTTAATCAAATGAAATTAAATAATAAATAAATGTAGAAATAAATAAACAACATTTTTCTAATGAGAGCTCTGATGACAAAGAGCGTTTCAATTCAAAATTCAGCATTTTTAACATCTGTCCTTGCTCTGAATTCAATAAATAAAGCTCAAGCAACTCGTGTGTTGCCTGTCATTGACATTTTTTATATTTTACACAAAATGATACAAATTATAAATTAGTTCCTTCGGCTGTATGTATTGTTGCGCCAGAACAAAACAGTGATTTGCTGTATGCAATTACAAACGACCCAATGGGCCTGAATGGGTACTATGTGACGTCACAATCTACTGACAGTTAACCGTTTTGACAACTCAGAATTTGTGATATATTGATCTGAAAGACGCGGTGAATCATAAAAATATAAGCAATTAAGCAGCCCTTTAGGACTAATGCACCTCGACTGAATGGCCAAAATTTGAAGGCCAATTAATCTGATAATAGCACCATTCACGAAAATGTGAATGTTGTGACAATACTAGTTGGTTGTTCATCACCGCGTCTGAATTACCAATGGTTTGCAGAAAGCCAGCCAAACTTGTTTATATTGTTATGGCACTATAAATTGCAATGAAGCTGCACCCAGGGCTGTGGCCCTGTGTAGGTTTAGATAATTCTCTCGGGGGAGCCAACTTCGCCAGAATAATTATTCAAATCAACTTCATGTCGCTTTAGTTGGAGGGAAGGAAAAATAAGCCCTTGTCATATTGATTCACTACAACGTAAGTATGTGACAGGCTGCTGTAATGTTGAAAACTTAAAACAATGAATACCTGATGAAACGAATTCTGACCTATAAATGTTGTTTGAATTGCAAATGCATGCCGTTAGCTCATGGCTTCTGAATTTTGCCGTCTATGCAAGCGATTGAAAACATTTTGTTTTGTTTTGTTTTGTTTTGGGCTCCTTGCATAAATGAAGGCCGTGCATAAATACTGCTCTGGATGTTTCCACGAAAACCCGTGAAAATGAAAGCGGGGTTGAATTTTAGCGAAACTGAGATGATTGGAAACATTCTCAATTTTGGCAAAACACATTTTGCAATTTGTAAATAGTAACGAATTATGTTTTAATTTTACTTTTTTCTTCACGAGTCAATTTTTTTTTTTCTTGAATTATGAATTAAATGTTTATTCATTTATTTTCATTCTCCTATGGTTAAGGCCTTCATGACTACTCGACCGTGCTGCTTCATAATAAAAACGCAGTTTGTTCATGCTAAAATCTGTCACACTGCTAGAGTACCTGTGTTTTTTGCTCAGTCGAAGTGAATGGGCTACATTCTGGTGTGTTGGAAGAAACTAAAGGGGTTAGGGATTTAGTTATGATGAACTCAGATGAGGCATTCAATCACAAATCTGAAAGTCTTTATGCTGATTTGGTCAGCTCAGATTCTCATGCATGCGGAGAAAAACGAGGCCATTGTGTGTTACCCATAGCCCATTAGCCGTCCTTAGGCTAGCTTTCAAAGAGGGTCTAGCTGTCCGCCCCTGGTAACCAGGCATCGTTATATGTTTCCCCTCAGCAAAGCGCTTACTCGACCTAGATCAAACAAGACACAGTAGCTGTATTAATAGTTCAGTTTCTAGGATGGCGTCCAAAAATTGGTTGGAAAGAAAAGAGAACCCTAACCACTTTTAGAGAGAAATAAACAACAAGAGTAGCTGACAAAGTTGTCTATTTGGCAGTCGCGCCACCTATTGAACTAGTAATTTATTCAAAGGAGATTTTTATCCCCAAGATCCGATTATTATGATAATCAGCCAACCCAGACCTCCTTTCTATTCGCAAGTCTGTGGGTCTGAATTTGATGCTGACAGTTGAGACTGATTTGCACGGTTTCACCCCGGTGACCCAACAGTTGCATTCCTGGACTCCAATTCCTTTTTAGAGTGAAACAAAAAGATGTGAGAGTTAAGGACTCTACTTTGGCGGTTGGTTACAGTCAAGAGAGCCTGAGAGTCAAAATAATGTTGGTAACCAAATAATATAAGAGTGATATGATTTCAGACCTGCTGTTGTCAAAGCATGAGAGATCTTGCATTTAAAAAGAACTCAGTGATGCTATACAGACATGAGATGGTATGACGAAATCCTGTCATGCGTTTTGATGTGAGTGAAATGGAATCATTTATTTATACACAGGACTACCTCCACAGAGGAAGCCATGTGATCGGTTGTGCTTGTTGGTTTGTTTTGTTGACTACTCAGCAGGATTAGGCCTACCCAGAAACTGATGGACAGATTTGCATGAGAATTTTTACCTCAGGTAGACCTTGGCCGACTTAGATTTTGAGAGTTTATTTATTCTGGATGCAAAATATACAGTAGGGCAAAAAGTGACATTTTGAGGCACATTTTCAAACATCGGCTATACACGTTTTCAAATGAGAAAAAAAAATGAGGGGCATTATCTCAATGATGTCAAAAACATCACAGACTGATCTGTATCCAGATGTATTTCTGAACCCAGGATTCCATTTTGCGAAAATGGGGGTGGGTACACATATACCGCTATTTTAAAGTATCTAATGGAGGTAAAGGCTTCCAACCACCGTTTAAACGTTGCCGGAATAATGCATGTTCCTGTGGAGACTGCGTTGCAGCGGTTTTGACACATGGAGGATTGTTCAGCCTCGGCAAGGGATTGCAATCTTTTATTTATTTACTTACTTACTTATTTATTTCCTTATTTACTTGTGATGTCTTTGGCCGGAGGAGACACACGTGCAGTTTGGTTATCAGCAGAATTCATTTTTATACAGCGAGCCAGTGTTCAGATAAATTGAAGAAAGCGAGTGGGTGTTGTGTGTGTGTGTGTGGGGGGAGGGGGGGTGGGGTGGGGGGTGGGGGGGGGGGGGGGGACTTGCATCACCGTATTACTTTTGCTTATTTCATTATGAGGGTGGGTACAAAATTGCGTCGTGTCGTTAAGGGGAGGGGTTTGGCTGTGGTATATGTTTTTGGCAACAGTGTTCTGGTCCATACCTACTTCTGACATGGAATGATGTCTTCCAGGTTGGAATGAGGGATAGGCGAGCAGTTCACTTTGCTTTCTCTGAGGGGGAGTTGAGCAGCCATCTCTATGGGAAATAAAAATGATAATAAAAAGCAGGCAAACCCAGCGAGAAAAGCTGAATGGACGGGGCCAGCACAACGTCACGATGAACTGCAGCCATGAAACGCCAGACCAAGACGGAGCTAATCCACGAGAGCTCAGTTCCTCCACGGCGCTCGTTTCGTTAAGCCGACTGTTGTGGACAGTTTATATCCTCATAAGTGCCGCGTTTGTCAGTAAAAGGTAAGTCTTCCACATTTGGACTGTAGATATGCCAATCTATTTATTTCAGGATTATAACAAAGTACGCACAGGTTTACCACCGCGTCTATTGAAACAAGAATGAATGATATTTGACATCATTCGCATTCTGCTGAGGGTGGCATGGGTTACAGCCTAGTCGGTTTCTAGACGCATGTGCACTCAGCTGAGCTTCATATAAGTATTGTGTATCATATTGAAAAAGGAAACTTAAAGAAATCCTATGATCATTTATCGCTGTAGTCTATCTTGGCTCATAGCATAGACTAAATTTAATATTCCTGAAACCTTTACCAAGTAAGGTTGTGCGATTTAATGGATGGTCAAGACAAATCGACTAAGGCAAAGCACATTTGATGTTACAATATTATGAGGATAAGCAATGGACAAGATTGCAAGATTTAAGACAGCTTGTGGCCTGTACGAGACTGGAATTCTTCGTTCACGTGGTCAGTCTTTTATTGTGCATGAAAGTAATTGAGTTCGAGGGTCACACGCGTTTATCAGAGTAAAATGTTAAAACCTTCGAAATTTCAGAAGGAATACGTTGGTCCTCGTTTGGTTCACTCATTATTAATCCGAATTATTTTTAATTAATTTGTCGTGATGAATAAACGTAGCTTGAATCTGAATAATAATATAGAAATTGTCACGCCGAAGGTCTTATATAAACTATTCCATGTCTTAACTAACTGTAGCCTGTACTCGACAACATCACTCGAGATATTCTTAGCTCTCCACCGGAAATAAGCAATTTAGTTGATTTGTGCAAATTCACCAAGTTATTGTAAATAATAAACACAAGACTGTAGACCAAATAATAACCTGTTTTTGAACAATTACGTACCAATAGTTCAATTTTCAGCCCACAATAGAGTTCTGGCTACCTTTTTGGCAAGTAAACTGGATATTCATCCTTAAAATCTGTCATTGCAGTCGCTTACAATATTTCTTTCTCTATGTATCTTATGCTAATCAGAAACTGGATGCAAGCATAGGCCTCGGTTTTTTTTAACAGTTTCTTCGCTCTACGAACAAATAGGACAAAATAAGCAGTAAGGTTGTAAGTGGAAGGGAAAGAGTTCATTTGTATTCCAACTTTTAATAGTGAAATCGAATTCTATTAAAATAAATAGCCTACTCCCGAGCCTCCTATTTTGCACGTGCCAGTTGCACGCTTGAGGGCAGGGCCCATTCCTGGGCAAACTTATTTTCAGTTGACATTTGAAAGATGAAAAGGGACTAAATAAGTAATTTATTTTAGTGTATATACGGGATAAGTTACATCCTGCTACAGCCTAAAAAGAATACACTAATAAATAAAGGGGTTATTGAACTAATTTCATTCATAATCTATTACATTCTTAAACATTTTGCAGAGGTCAAGCAGGCACCTGATATTGCCTAACAGCTGTCGTGTAGTTTTAGTTGTCTCCTCGCAAAACATTGGGATTGGCTGTATAATTCATAATGTAACTTTTAATTTTGGTGAAGAAAACTGGCTGATTAAAAGAATACGGGTGGTCGGGTCCTCTTCTTCTTCTTCTAATTATTATTATTATTATTAGTTTTATTTAATATTGTGTGTTTTATAAATTCATGTAAATCATTTGATTTTATATAGCAAATCACCGTTGGAGAGATGTATCACAAAGCGCAAGCCTGACTGATTTTGTGATAGATGGGAAATTTATGGGACAAGCCTATTTCAACCTATTTGCTGGGCTTATTATAAGGCTCGCTACTGAGAAGGACTTTCCATTCCTTTTCTGTTCCCTTTTCTGTTGTAAATTTATGTCGATTTTTATTTATGACAGCATCTTGCCAAGCATAGTAAAACTTCGTCAACAAGTGATCTCTCAGATCAGGGTCAGAAATTAATTTGGTTAAACCAATGCCTACCGTAAGCTGTTGTTTGTCAAATGGCTAACTGCTGGAAACGTGTCTGCGTGGACACTGTTCATACAACATCACGAAATAATGGAATTCTACAATCTCTGCTCTGCTTGCATTACTGTGAACCATACTTTTGCATTTTACCTTCAAGGCCTTGGGCCTCTACGGAATCGAATGGCTTTTCGTCGTTCTAGTGTGCGCGTGTGCTTTGTAGCCTATAACCAGTCAATATACTCTTCTATAATATCGGCATCTCGGTTGTAATTTATGCTATTTCAACATCGCTGGGACATAAAAAATCAATATAATTTTTCCATTAAATAAGATGGCATCAGTTCTTGCGGCTTAGCTACAGTATTGGCTATTGCTAGGGACATCTATTGACGGGATGTCACACTTGTACATAGCTAATGGGAAAAAAGAAATCTTCACGATGACAAACTATTTTTTCGTTGAAAATGCATGCGAGAGAATAATGCATGATCGTACTTGCGTGGGTTCATTATCCCAACTGGTATGTCTTTTTTCAGTATCCCATCGAAAGAAGTGACCGAGGAACGGACCACGTGGAAGAGGTAAGCTTCAGTCCTTGGACTGAAAACCAGATATTATAAATAAAAAAATAAATAAACAATGTCAGCCCTTTGTCAGAGAAACAACAAATAGCAAATTTGATTGCAGGCCTAGGTTGTATTGTATTTCCTTTTCGTATTGGGTGGGGCTGGTTTTCAGACCATGAGCAGGAAAAAAGCACATCGCAGTCGTTGGAAATTGTGATATGCATGCACATGGGAATCTCCCCTACTTCTTAGCAGAGGTATTGCCTGCATCATGTGTAGAATTATTTCATGACGGAATCACACCATAAATAGTTTGATGACAATTTCATGACAATGCATCTCTTATAAGGTAAGCCTGCAATACCTACACAAACTATTTATACAGCCGATGTAGGGACTACGTACACGCACCACTGTACACTGCTGTGCAACCGTCTGCATTTTTTTTTCATTCTTTAGGTAGCCTTTGATCGCATTAAACGTCCTCAAATAGGTCCACTCGTTTGGGAATTGGCCTACCAATGCACTTTAGGCGATTGATAGCCGATGCTTTTGTGAATTGGTTGGTTTTTTGGGAGGTGAATTGAATGAAAACGAAGTTCATACATTTTAGAATTATTTGTGTATTTTAGCTTCGGGCATGTTTGGCGCAGATTAGCACTTCTGAATAATTAAGCCACAAGTTGTGTGCTAGCATTTATGCGTTAGCCTGCATAAGCCCAGGTGGTGCTGCTGATGTCCTGCACATCGATGAAGCCAACTTTCAGTGCCAAGAACGTAAAAAAAATGATTATCGTAAAGTACCGGTTTCTTTGTTTATTTATTTATTTATTGTGATGAAATATATTTGATGGCAAATTAAATTATTTTTCAAGTAAACTTTTACCACCTAAATGATGGTTTCTTTTGGGATTTTAACGTTAAAAATTGACTTGGGCCTTTCATTTCTGTATGAACATGCAATGTTTCGACGCAGAGATTTTGATGAACTGTAATGGTGGGAGCCGACAAAAAATCTTAGAGGCTCCATGGTAAATCTGCCAATTAGATGTGGCCTTTATTGACATTCCCTCTTAAAAGTCCACGATCTGTAGGCTAAGCCTCTCACCATTTATCGACACACTTTAAAAGTGAAATATGTTGGCTAAGAACTATGCTTCCCCAGTGGTCGGCATACTATCCACATTATTAAATTGGTGCAGTTATAATGTTGCTTGCTGTAAAATATGGCCGGACGACTGACGTAGCCTAGACTATGCATCAACGGAGGAAAATAGTCTTCTGAACTGACGTTATATGGTTGAGTTAAATAGTATTAAAACTGGGCGGTTTGATATGTAATGTACAGCTACATAACAAAAAAAGACACAATTGAAATGAATGTGGAGTAAATGAATAAATGAGGTTTTGTGGAGTGTTGTATTGACACCATACGCAAAGTAGGCTAGGTGTTTTACTGCCCCTCTTCGTCTGCGCGCAGTTCAGTAGTTGACGAGAAAACACCGTGAGGTGAGTGACCTACATACATTTCCCCCATGTCCAACTTTATGATCAATCATATGTGAATCCTTGTAAGTAGGTTTGCCAGTATAGGTTACGGCATTATATGCTCTCTATCATTGAGCTGGGGAAGACTGACTGAACGCGTATGATTAATTACCATTTTACGATTTTGTCGATTGGCGGCAGACTATTACGCTTCTGCGTGTGTGTGTGTGTGTGTGTGTGTGTGCACGCTCGCGTGTGTATGTTTAGATATGCGTGTTTGTTTGTGTCCCTGTGTATCCGTATGACCGGGTGTGAATGAGAGAGAGAGAGAGAAAGAAAGAGAGAGAGAGAGAGAGAGAGAGAGAGAGAGAGAATGTGTGTGTGTGTGTGTGTGTGTGTGTGTGTGTGTGTTCGTGTGTGTGTGCAAGCAAACTTGCTTCAAGCAGACAATGAACAGACAATCGCGCTGCGCAGGGCTGCTGTCCTCCCTTCGTAGTGCTGAATTTAACTCATCGAAATGTATGAGTCTTCGCTCTCTGTGGTCGGTTATTCTTATTACTGGTGCAGCGCCAATTCAAATGTCCCTGTTTGGAACGGGCCGATTGTTTGGCCTCCAGTATCGCACGGTGATGCTGCTCGCAGCTTTCTCGATACTTTTAGTGAACCGATCTGTTACATCCGATACTGCACTTCCATGGAACCTCAGCAATGCAACCGTCGAGTGTGAAGTCGATTGGATGAGCTGTTGTCTTGATAATCGAATGACATTCATACATAGGCTACATTTCTACATATATTCAAAATATAAATATATATATATTTTTTTTAATTTGTAAGTGTATTAAGAACGAATTATTCAGGTTAAATTGACTAACATACTTTTATTAGACGTTACGTTTCGCGAATTGTGTAGAATTAGCAATAAAACCATGACTAATAATGCATGATAAATAGTTGAGACTGATATTGACATATTTACTTAGCTCTTATTTTTAATTATAATTTATTTACATTTCCAGAATCCTGAAAACCGGCCATAAGGAAGTAACTATCCCTAACATTTCATAAAACTGACGTCAAGCTTGATGCCCCGTAGTGACATTTCATTTGCAAAAAAAAAAAAGAAAAAAAAAAACGCGGAAGCAACCATGCTCTTGGTAAATTGCGCATAATGGCGATACATAAATACGTGATGTGTATGCATTGTTTGCAATGTATTGCATAAATAATATCTATGATGTAAAAACGATTTTTTTTTCATCACAACAGCAGAAAAAAGAACAAGGACAATAATAATAACAATAATAATAATAATAATAATAGGCTGCTGCTATTTATGTTCATGATTCATACTAACAGCAAGTGCATTCACACAAATTAAGGACAATATAACTGTCATATTTGAGAAAATAATTACCAGCAAAACCTTATCAAAATATACTAAAACGATTTTTTTGTGTGTGATAAAGAAAATCAAATTATTTCTCATCAAACAACAGCAACTTACTTACTACTTATTCAGCTGCTACCAACACTGATAATACCACTCATGAAATGCGTAGATTTGACAGATTATCATGGGTCTGTAGATGTTACTGAACATTTTATTTTAGTCTTGGACTTTTTAGTGAGAACAGAAAACTAACACTATTGCTCCAAATCAACAAGAGCAATAGAAAATTTTAAGAAATGATTCACAATTTATGACATACACATTGAAAATATACGCACACACACACACACACACACGCACACACGCAAACTAATGCAGGAGTGCACACACACATGCCTTGTGGAGGCATCGGCTGTTGCTGATGGAAACTAATTCATAATTTAATTTAATATCTTAGCTGACATTAAAGGGATGAGGCTAATTAATTCAGTAATAATTATAGATTACAGGGTTTTTTTGCTATAGAATTGTTTCATCTGTCTTTTTGTCATTTTCAGTTCTTAAAATTCAGCAGCAAAATCAAGGAATTCTGGGTCCCACAGGAAATCAATGGAAAATCATAAAATGTTGATATTCAATAACTTTTGTTTTTTTTTTTGAAACCTGGCTATTAATATTCTACATTAATGTTTTGTTTACAGCAAGGCAATAGTAGCTATCTGCAAATGTAAATACTTAATTTATCGAAGACATTGGCTTTTCAACTGAGGGATTAATGTGTGTGTTATGTGTGCATGTTTGTACATTCATATAAATAAGTTCTTTATTAAACGATTCCTTTAAAAAAAAAAAAAAAACAATTCACTCATATTCCTCATTCTTGCTGGATGAGTCGTCATGTTGAATTATTATTTGGTTCATACAAATATACACAGTATGTGTGTTATAGTTGACATTGTACAACACAAGGCTGAGAGGCCCATAAACTTTTTATCTGGGACTAAATGCATTAATGCAAGCAAAGGATAGCTGCAATTTGCATATGTGTGTGTGTGTGTGTGTGTGTCTGTGTGTGTGTGTGTGAGTGTGTCTGTGTGTGTGAGTGTCTCTGTGTGTGTTTATTAGCAAGGAGGTTTCTCTAATTTCAGATGAGAGAAAAGTTTTTAATTATATCAGTGTAATTCGGTGTACTGAAAACAATGTCAGTGTATGTGTCTGTGTGTGTGCGTGTGCATGCTTGTGTGTATGTGTGTGTGGAGGCGTGGTGTGTGTTTGCACGTGTGCATGTGTGTGTGTTTGCATGTGTGTATGTGGGTGTGTTTATGTGTGTTTGCATCTGTGTGCGTATGTGTGTTTGCATGTGTTTGTGTGTGTGTAATGTATGCTTGCATGTGTGTGTTGTGTGTGCGCATGTGCGTGTGTTTGCATGTGTGAGTGGATATGTGTGTGTGTTCGCATGTGTGTGTATATGTGTGTTTGCATGTGTGCGTGGGTGTGTATGTGTGTGTGTGTGTCCATGTTGCATGTGTGAGTGTGTGTGTGGGTGTGTTTGTGTTTACTTGTGTGAGTGGATATGTGTGTATTTGTGTGTTTGCATGTGTGCGTGGGTGTGTATGTGTGTTTGCATGTGTGAGTGGATATGTGTGTATATGTGTGTTTGCATGTGTGTGTGGGTGTGTATGTGTGTGTGTGTTTGTGTTTGCATGTGTGAGTGGATATGTGTGTATATATGTGTTTGCATGTGTGTGTGGGTGTGTATGTGTGTGTGTGTTTGTTTGTGTGGGTGGATGTGTGTGTATATGTGTGTTTGCATGTGTGTGTGGGTGTGTTTGTGTGTGTGTGTTTGTGTTTGCATGTGTGAGTGGATATGTGTGTATATGTGTGTTTGCATGCGTGTGTGGGTGTGTATGTGTGCGTGTGTTTGTGTTTGCATGTGTGAGTGGATATGTGTGTATATGTGTGTTTGCATGCGTGTGTGGGTGTGTATGTGTGTGTGTGTTTGCATGTGTGAGTGGATGTGTGTGTATATGTGTGTTTGCATGTGTGTGTGGGTGTGTATGTGTGTGTGTGTTTGCATATGTGAGTGTATATGTGTGTATATGTGTGTTTGCATGTGTGTGTGTGTGTGTGTGTATGTTTGCATGTGAGCAGGAATTCATTTCTCAGTGCGAGAGAGACTCGTGAGATACGTGTTGTTTGTCCCTATATGGAAGTTTATGTAACCAAACCCACAAACCCAGCCGTCCAACACACTGAAATTGTTCCTTGAAGTTTTGCCTGAATGAGTACATAATTGCAGAATTTGATTTGATATTAATGACATTAATGATACATTTTAAAATCTGTAAAGTGGTGCTGCAATGCGAAAACATAAAATTCGACAATCGCATTTGTTCTGGCATTGAGTAAGTGCCATGTAATGCCCTCATTACAAGACTCTTTTAACCAATGGGGAGGAAGGTTGTCTTCCTCTGGAGCGAGATGTGGAGTGAGGCTCACGCAGGGGCTGGGGTGCGGTGTAGCCAGTTTCAGCTGGTTTGGCTGTCGGTGCTGAAGTATCGTGCTGATTATGTGACTTCGAGGAGCTCAGGCTTTCTGCCGTCACATTGTTGGTCATTCAATTAACCGAGTCCTGGGGTGGATAGAATGCTGTGAGTGGGTATTAGTGCATTTATGCTTAAGTGCCATAATGGGCCCAGGCTGAAAGAATCGCGTTTTACCTCATAGTGGCATTTTGGTTTAGCATTGAATTATGGCATGAAAAGCCAACAGAAGTCTTACTCTTTTGGGGTGGACTAATATCTCAGCTGTGCTTCCTTCCTAATTTGGAACCTAGTCATTAAATTGGCACTTTGTCATTGTTGTATGACTAAATATAACAAAATGAATGTTTCAAAATGTTTCTTCTTCAAAAAATGTGGCGCTATTAAATGTGATACTGTGCATATATGCAGTGAATTAGTTTTTTTCTAAAGCATATCATGGGAACTTCCTAAGAGGCTGTATCAGGTTTCAACAAGTCTGAGACAAAAACTCTGCCTCAGTGCTTGTTTCAGTGATGTGAAGTCAAGCAAATGTATGTGCTGTTTTACAGTATTTGTTCTTGTTGAGCTTGTTTTTCTCTGATTCCAGGTCTGCATGCGCCCGGTTTTTTCACGTGTGACATGAGAAGCTGGGTAGCCTAAGGGGTTGGTTGTTATCTTTGGTTATCTAGCTGTATGAGTGGTGTACATTCTTCATAAAGCTAGATAACCGAAAGTAACAAGAATCCCATTACACACCTGAAAGGCCACCAATTACCAGTCATATTCAGCAGGCCACAGAAGAGAAGAATGTGTAATGGCCCCAGGCGCCTGAAGGAGAGCCTGGAGAGGTAAGCCCAGAACTACAACCCAAAAGTTTGTCTTCCATACATGCATTGGCCACTATGGGACAGTCAGCAGTTGTACATTTCTGGTACAAATCCGAACATATTTTGTTGCAAAAAAGTTATAGTTAAGAGCACTATTTGAGATGCATTTGTTTGCATGGGATAATGGCTGAATGCATAATATGGCCAGTTTCAAGACATTGAACTCCGCTCACTTGTATATGTAGTATCCTCATATATTGATATTTGTGGTAAACCTTATTGTAATCTGATTTTGCAAATCACGGGGGTGATTAATTCTCAGAGTTTTTGCAAAATATGATTGAGAGAGTACTCCAGAGGAACATTTCGTATTTACACTTGTTGGATAGTGGACTAGTTGGTATAAATTGATCAAATTTATCCTATTTAGCCCTAGATCTCCCTGTACAATGTTAAATGGCACAGTCTATATCCACAACCATGATTGATTCCGAATACTTGAATTTCAGGCCTACATTGTGCTGTTACTCAGTAAAAAAATACTGGACATGCGATAAGCAAAGCTATTTGTCATAGACAACCCAAAACCATAACATAATATTGTAGCTTATTTTACAATTTGGTATGTTCTTAGAATAAGTCAGTTTATGTTTCAGGTTCAGCGAGGAGTTGCCAATGAAATTATTTTATAGTGGTTCTTTGATATGTATTCGATGACTTTGCCTTTGTGAAGGCGCTCTCAATCAAGTTGGACATAATTTGCTTGTTGGCAATGGAGAGTTCAAATATTTCTTAAATCACTCTGAGCAAAAAAGAAACTGTGATTATGGATACGCCTACAGTGAGTGAAATTTCTGTGCAAGTCGACTTGCACAGTGGAATTGTAACATAAAGCTAGCTAAAATAATTTAATATAATGGTCGAGGTCTCAGACAAAATTTGTGATATTTTTCCGGCACCATGCAGTTTATTTGGGACATCTATTGCTTGATATTTTCCCTTTTTGGCTAAAATTTTTATTGTGTGGCGTATTTGTAAGATTTGGGCGCTCATACATCTGAAGAGTCATTGAATGATCTCCAATCTCAGTTTATACTGTAACTATTCTAAATCACTTTTAAACAATACGAAACAAAACACGTAAGCTGTCGCTAACCAGGCTGCTTGCCTCAATCACGCGGTATGCCCAGTGGGCCTGGCTTTGTCCTCTCTGCTGCATTGCAGTTGCCAAAGTGTGACATTTGTGTACATGGCTCGGCACAGTCAGAGGGATTGATCCCTGCAAATTCCATTGGGATTCAAGGTCACTGTAACAGGCCTGGTGAAGTCAATCCAGGACCCAGCCAAACGGTGGATCTGAAAATGTATAAATGTGGTGCTAATGATCGATAGAGAGGTGGGAGCTTGGTTTGAGGTTGATGCTTATGAGGGAGGGGTTATTGTTGCAGTCCATGAATGCATCAGGCGGATTGTACTAAACAGGCCCAGATTCACATTTCTTTGATTAGTATCACTGCCCGGTTGTCTTGCGCTTTGGGTGGTACGTGGCAGTCAGCTACAGGATATCACATGCACAGATGGCCACATGCAGACGTGGTGTTGGGGCGGCCGGGTAGCAATATAGAACTGACCTGGCCTTAGTCTCTGTGTGTGGCAGCCAGCTCTGTTATCTCACTGACGCCAAAGTCTTGTGAACCCCACTGGAAACACCTAGAATGAGCCCCTTACATTTTTGGTGCCTTGAAATGGCGCAAGTCCGGATTTCCAAACAAAGGACAGAGCCGAGTCTTTTCTCCCCTTGTCTGTCTGGAGAGGAGAGAAAAGAAGGAGGGGGAACGAGGGATTGGATTTGTCTTGGCTTTTATGCACTAGGCAAGCAGATTTAGATTCCAAGTGTCAAGTTAAAAAACAGCCATTGTAGCCCTGTGCCCCCTCCTCACACACCCCTCATTCCCTCCCAGTCAACTGTACAGTCAATAGAGCCAATGCGCTTGTCACAGAGGGACAAAAGGACCCTTCACTACCCTTTCACCAATAGCCAGGACAGAACAGTCTTAAAAAAAAAAAAACCCACACTGATTCTTGCCCCCTTTTATCCCTCTCTCTGGCAATGGAACAAGCCAACAGGGGTGGAAGAAAGGCTTTACTGTTGGCCCGTTCAGAGAGGCAGGCTCTATGTTGTATAGTCCCCCGAAGAGAAATGAATATATTACTGCCGGTTACAGAAGTCAATGGGCCCACAATGATGAAGGGGATTAAGTTTAGTAACTTACAAGGAACAGGTGTACACAGTCATTGTTAGGACCTCACCAGCACCGTGCGACCGCTAACCCCTAGTTCCGCTTATCTTTAGTGCATGTGCTTTTCTTGAATGCCAGTGTCAAGCCAGTGCAGTGTGCTTAGGTCCTCAGATTTGTTGTGCCCCAGATTACAAAGGGAAGGTTCGCAGAGAAGCTTGGTTTATCATTGCCCACCCTTCAGGTAAATACTCTTTAATTACAAACAAACAAAAAAAAACATAGTCATGTTTATGGTCCAACATTGCTTTAAGGCACAATTGAGTCATCAAGATGTTATGAAAGAAGGCTGCATTCGCTCAGTACCTGGACGGGAGAAATGAAAGTATGATGAAGCAGAAAACAACCCAGTGCTGATTTGAGTGCTCCTGCATATTTCTTATGGCACCTGAACACGTAAACATTGCTGGAATGGAAATTCAATGATCCAAATCTGATGTGAATACTGGGTTCCGATTGGCTGCCAGAAAATACGGTGCAAGTTTGTTCGAAAGTCCTTGTCCTTCTGTCAATCAAATGATGAACTCAAAATCCTTTATAGAAACCACTCAGACTCAGTTGTCACCTACAAAGTTCCTACAGTAATAGATCGTCTCTGGCAAAGCAGATGTAATGAGGTTTCTGATCCTGGTATTTAGATGCACTGTAATGCTGGACAGGAAGACATTAGTTATCATATGCATAAAGAGAGCGGGGTCTTGGGCTTTTTTCTCTTTTCTCAGCCTCTTGTGGTTCTTCACACACCTTTGAATCCCGAGGAGGTGTACACTTTTTTTTCCTGGCCATTACTGTTGATTACAAAGGCTTTATAATAGTTCCTATTTGCATAAGGCACTTTTCCAACAAGGACGTACAGAAGGCTTGATCGCTGGCCTGTTCGAGTGTCACTGTTGAAAAAAATGTCAAGTGCCAATTAGGACAGGTTTGCTGCCATTGGGAGGCACCCCCTCCCCTTTTAATCTGCCACTTCCCTCTTTCTGCCCAACTCTCTTATGCTCCAATCCCCTCTCCACAGTCCCAGCCTCTTCCCACTCCGCTAGCGCCTAGCAACAAAAGGTGTTTTTCATTCCACAGCTAGCTGATGGAGGATGTCCTCTTCTCAAGAGACTGAGAGCATAAATGTCTGCTCGCCCACATCAGGTCCATTCTGGGTAGATTCTCCTGCATTTCTTCCTTGGCCCCTGGCATGGGAGATGTATTCGGGCCCTGATTATCTCGAGAGCCGTTGAGGCATTCAGTGGTTCACTGCGTTCTTGACTGTTTTCTCAGAGGCACAAGCCTGCCAAACTGGCAGAAGGTTGTCTCTCCGTAAAAGAGCATTTGCTGTGTGGCATTCCATGTGGAACCATATTTATGATGAACAGGAGAATAGCAAACATTGAGTTGTACATTGTCAGAGTTCATTGTCACAGTTTGCTTCTATCATAGAGGGCTTTTTGTCTGCCAGTAACCTCATGAGTGTTCTCTGCATGAACCGTATTTCCCTCCATAATTCCTTTTTCACGTGTATTGAATCTGATTTAAAGGCATTACACATGGCTGGATTAGGATTATACAATTGCTTCACCGCTGAAATTTTGAAGCAGCACAGAAAAGCCTAGCATTTCTCACTTGAACAGTAAACATGAGCCCACTGTGTGTGAGATCTATCATTCAGTGGGCCAGATCACAGTAACCCAGAATTTACTCTTGATCATTCCAGCTACTATATGTTGGGGAATTTACGCTTCAAGTTTTCCTTAAATGAGGCAAAAATTATTTGGTTGGCTGGGTTTTTCATACCTGATCACACAAAGGACCACTGATCTGATTGGCCATCGGCATGTTCCAAGTACGCAACAATGTAGTAGAGCAATCCATGCATTTCTAAAGTGGAATTGTTGTTTTGGCTATGTTCGGGCTAAAGTACAATGTTTTTTTCAGGGCTCATGACTTGTACAGATTCAGTGATTTTCTAGTCATGTCTGGAAGAAAAAAATATCTTCCAAACAATGGAAACCCACTAACCTCTAAACTTAAAACTTCATCCCTGCCACCCAACCGCCATAGTTACCAATATTTATCAAACTCATATTTTGAAATGTTTCAAAATTGCATTTTAATTGCTTGAAATCTCTTCTACCTTACAGGTTGGTCACTTAAACCCTCCACTTAAACATTTGGCTTAATTCTATTGACCAGGCCCATGAGTTTAACAAACAGTACTATACGGCCGCCATGGTGGTTTTATTTTGGTTTGGGCGTGACTGTGAAAAGTAGCTTTCACAAACCATCTTAGCCAGAAGCTCCATTAAATTCTGATAGTGACCAAATACAATATGCAGCATATTATGGTCATGGATAATTTCACAGCCTGAACCATTATTCATGAGAAAAGGCCAAATCGTCCATAAATATAGTTGCGGTCATATTTCTGTTTTTTTTTTTGCCATTATTTTATGCTAGATTTATTTTTGGCTTTCTGGCAGCTTCCGACGTAAAACGCAAAGTTAAAATACAATATAAAATATAGGTTAATATTATATAGTTAATATAACTCTGAATAAAGTTCAAATATGTTTTTTGTACTGCAAAATCAGAATGTGGTATTGCACCTAATGGGCTACATGGTGACATGGCGCAAGGGAAATTAGTGATGTATCCAGCACTGTTTCCTGACCCTACTCCAGGATTACTTGTGCCCGGCACATTGTAGATGTCTCCATGATCTGATGCTCCCAGTTCAGCTCATCAAGTATCCCACTATGAAGCTGAATCAGGTGTGCTAAATCAGACAGACATCTGAAATGTGCAGGGCAGTGGTGCTCCTGGAGCAGGGCTGGGAAACACTGGCATACGGGAAATGGTAACTGTATTAGTGATTGTGAGAGACGCTGGCATTGAGATGCCATATTTCTCAGGCAGCCTTTTTTGTCCTGCTTGGGCCTCCGTTGTTTCTTCACACTGCGTCCACCTCCCTCTCACGCCGCCTCCTGCCAGTAGGATTTTACCCCCATCACTCTGTCATTCTCTCTTTCATTCTTTCTTTCATTCTCTCTGTGCATTTTTTTCCCCAGCCTTGATTCTCAGATGGCCGGCTGTGATTTGCATGCATTTGCATAATGAAAGTCATTTGCATGCTGAGGGGCAGACTGTACCATGAGAACAGACATGAAAAGGTACGCGCGCGTGTTTGTGCGAACACACACGCCTCTGCGTGCCCGCGAGCGCGTTTGCGCGTATGCATACATGCACGCGCGCCCATGTAGGTGATATTTGGAATTTTGTCCATTGAATCTCATCTCTTCTGTTCTCCTCTGTACTTTAGGACACCAGCATGTTCAGTTTTGATGAAGCTGAGAATGAAAGGAGGAGGGGCTGCTGTTCCAACACCAGCCTCGGTTCGCCCTCCTCTCCCAGCTTCTTTGCCCGCCGGGTCCCCCTCCTCCTCTTCTTCCCTGGCTGCCTGCCCCCTTCTCCTGCATCGCGAGACACGGCCCACGCCACCATCTTAGGAGACGGCTGGCATTAAATGGAAGCGCGAGCTAGAGTAGGTAAAAACACACGTCCGCCCGCACCGCTATCACACAGACATCAACCTCCCCTCCCCCTCTTCTGCAGAGACCCGCGGTGGCTGCCAAATTTGGAGCCTGTTCTAATGAGGTGTTTGTTAATTGCAGAAATGATGGGACGCGGGTAATGGAGGAGAAGGGGGTGGGACTGTGATTCTGCCCGAGTAAATCAGTTGGTCCTTTCTTAGCAGGCATTCAGTTGGCATCTGTGGTCGAACTCGTCGGCAGGGAAATTGTTGTGATCTCATTCGATGCGCGGGGATGGCAGCCATTTTAAGGAAATTTCAGAGGGAATAAAAGCGCAGAGCAAACCAGGCTTTGTTTGGCATCTGTTAAGACAGATACGGTCCTTTATAATTGAACAAAATTCTTTTATTTAGTGTGTATTAAAACGCGTGCTGTTTTTTTTTTCGAGTTCAAGAAAAGTGAGCGATGATGATGCTAGATGTTGAAAAATAATTGCATTCAATTTACGTCGATATTATTAATCAATTTTGTATTTCTGAGCACCACGCTTGGAGCAGAGAAGTTGTGATTTCTCCATTATTTTGTGTATTTGGATGAGAACATAAGGATGAATAACAGATAAAGAGGACCATAGGGTCAACTAGCAGAATCAGTGATCCAGTAAAGTGTTAGAAGGGGAGGTAAACAAATTCTGGCCCCTAACACACTAGCCAAGTCTTTCATTCTCAGTGGAATAAGAGAAATATTGGAAAGATAAGAAGCTGATTTCTGGCTCTCTTTTCTAGAGTTTATGTTGAAAAATACATTTTTGTGGTGAAGATGATCACGACAACAATGTCATTTATTATATGACGACAACCAACTACTGCTAAAAATAACAAGAACAACAACAATAATAATAATATTTTCTTAATGTAATATTTATAAAGAATATTGATTACTTTATTATAATTATTATTATTTTAGAATAAGAATAAGAAAATATCATGATGAAGAACACAGTTTCCTTGTTTCAGTTGCTGTGATCATTATTCATTTTCTCCTTTAGCTCGCACTATGGAGCTTACGTCACCCAAAAAAACCCAACAGTAAACCCTAAAATAAACGATCTGCGCGAATCTCTGTGAATATACCCGAGACTATAGCAAAAGAACTGCGCGAGAAAATCTAATCAATGGAGATATGATCTCACATTTTCTGTTACTCCACCCTGCAACAGTGATGCCCTTCCAGAGCATTTCACTATGGTTTGTACATAATTATAAAATGACCGAGCACACCAGATAAGAATGAAAGGTGACTGAATTTACAGCCGTACATACGCCAAGATGAGAGCTCTCTGCTTTTTGCTGTGTTAATGTATGTTATTCAGAGGCACTGCAGCAGTCCGATAGATTGATAGAGTGAGGGTGTGTGAGAGAGAGAGCGTGACTGTCAGGTTTCAATAGTGCAAGGCTCTCTTTTTGTCTTCAAGTGATGTTTGGGGAGCTTGGTTCCAGACAAGGGGTGCATTGTCCACCCCCCCGCCCACACCCCCCCCACACACACACACCAATGCGGTTGTTGTAGTGCTCCATTTTTTAGGCCAAGGACATAGAAGTTTAAGAACTGCTTAACCAAAACACCAATTAGAGGTGGCTGGGCCTGATTAACTAAGAGAGCTGCTAAACAATACAAGCCATTGTTCCCATCAATGAAAAAACTCTCCCTTTGTTTGTGTCTGCTTATCTGAGGTCAAGATAAAGTGGCATTTCAGCAGGCATTGAGGAGTGTAAGCTCTATGATAACAGTCTTGCCATGAGTTAGCCCTTTACTGAGGAGAGGAACAGTAGATGGGAATTTTTTCAGTGAGTTTGGCCATCCCGTCTAAAAGTTGCCATTGTTATAGCTCAGCACCGTCATGGAAGAACATCTGTAAACTCCTGTGCTAGAATGCAGAATGTATTTTGCTGGGTCTTAAGCTATTGTAAACCAACTTCCTCATACTTTTAGAATGTTGCACTGAATTGCGTTACCAAAAAGCAGAGATGACATTGTAATGAGCTTGGACTCTTCATCTTCAGTTTTATATGTGATCATATATTTGAATGTAGAATTGAAACATGAGTAATGTAGCATTGCTCATGTAAGCTGGTAAAAGTGTTTAAAGGCTGAATATTGAAATAATTAAAAGAACTCAGTTGGGTGAGAGGAGAAGCACTGGGAGGCAGGTGAACTGAAACTTGAAATGACACCAGTAAAACGATATAAGCTCTAGACAGTGGAGCGGCTAGCTAGTGGTTATGTGCTAATGAAGAGTTTGAGAAGGAGGTGAAGGAGGTCAATGGGACGTCTGGATGTGAGCGTCTGCAGAGCTTGGGTAGCTCTGAGACAGACACCCTCTCGCAGTCTAGCAGCAAGCTGGTCGACGTCGGCCAGCTTCTCGCCCATCAGTCCACCTGCTTCTGCAAGCGTGGAATATGGGGGTGCAGGAGGGCCCCGGGCCCTGTTGAGTTACCCGCCTTGGGAAGCCCACGGAATCTCCCTCCCCCCCAACATGTGTGTCCCCCCCAACACACACAGCAATAGGGGCCCCAATTTTGTCAGTGTCTGGGTCCACCCCCATCCCACCCCTGTGAATCTGGGAGCCTGGGAAGGACTTCAAGTTCACGGCCAGACCTCCTATTGAGCTGACAGTCCGACTGTTTGTGCAGTTTGGGTCCCCATTCAGTGCGGGGGGACTGGGGGGGGGTGTGCAGGGACACAGTATTCTGTGACGGCCTGAGTATGCAGACTATTCATTCACTGAAGACAAGTGCAGGAGAGGGATAGAGAGAGAGGGAGAGAGAGGTAGTGAGACTCAGGGTGTGATGGTGGGGTGGGGGTGGGTAGTGCATCAGTGAAATAAAAATTCTGAGCATGCAGTTTGCACTGAACAGTCTGTGCCCCATGTACCCCCCAACCTTCCATAAAACGTCCCCATTGTGACGCGGACTGTCCCACCGGCACGCTCTCTCGCACAGCAGCGCACCGCGCTCCAGGCATTTTCCCAGCTTCGGGAGGCCGCATGCTCGGGTTGTAAATACAGCTTTAACAAGCTGATTTAGGGCAGGCAGCTCTGCAAAAACAAAGTCAGACACCCCAACCTTGATACTTCTGGCCCCTCCTGTCACTAGATTCTAGTAAATAGACCCTTTTTTTAGGCTTACAGTTTTACATTTTCACACAAATGGAAATATTGCTTATATCAAGACAAAATATTCAAACTGGTAAACAAACTGCATTGTTAGTTGTACAACAACAGGAGAATATAATGACCAGCCTGCGTTGTCAGACAAATATCTCTTTTTGAAATGCTTCGCTGACAGGATGCTGATGCTAAAGCAAATCTCCTTGTGTATCCTGCTCAGAAAAGAAAAGCTGTATCAGTTTGCTTAGACCTGCATTTCTCAACCTCCTTTCACAGAGCTTGTTTGAAATGTACAGAATATCACGACGCACCTCTCTGAAGAAGACGCAGTGTACTGATGTGATGTAACTTGTGAAAAGCGGGCTTAAATGTTCTTTTGAAGTAATGCATGTTAATTATTTTATGAATTTTATTATACGGATGTGATTTTTTTTTTTTTCAATTAAGTCATCAGATATGTTTTAACTCTGAATGCATTTCTCACATTGCACACCTGAGTTTGCCTGAAGGCACACCAAAGTGTCTTGACACACTGGTTGGGAAACTCTTAGGCTTAGATAGCTGAACACGTCGGAGCTGAGGCCATGTCTTTAATGCATTTAAGCTGAGCTGCTGTGCAAAAGTGGCTTTCCTTGAAGTGCCCTCAGATCTCCAGGCTTAGTGCACATCACATGCTTCATCTTTGTATTAAGGCCCCACATAGTACCAGGCTCCTGCAAAAGGGCTACGACTTTCCCCTGAATCCTCAATTTGGCAACCCACATCTTGCACAGCTCAACCAGCCTGAGGCACTTACACAAGGCCTGAGCTGATGTTGGACAAAGGAATGGCTGATTTCTCACTTCCCAGTGGTTGACATTCATGACATGACATTGCCTGCAATGTGTTTTAGCACTTCTGCACTGCACCATGTCACTGTAATACCTCATAACATTTGGGCCGTGTTTTGATGCCTCTTTTTCCTGATTTCCTAGATTCAGTCCACCATGTACTTGCATATTGGCGGTGGGAAGAGTAACAGAGTGATGTCCCTTGGCCAGGCTACATCGCTCACCCCTCCTGTCCTGACCTTTACGTCGCACTCTAGTTTCATGTGGTTTCTGCTTCAACATTTGAAATATCGAAGCACTTCTTCAGCATTGCAGAGCTCCATGGACCTGGTTAGAATTTGTGCAGGTGCGTTGTGAACTGGATATCGGTCCTCAAGGATTGATGGGAACATTATCTTTTGTCAGATGAACTGTGACATGGCCAACTGGGGATTCTACCTCTGTACTGGAAACTGGATGCCTGGATTCATTTTGGATTGAGAGACTTTAGAAGAACACCCTCACTTGGAAATACCCGACCATAACAGTAATGATTGCCACTTATCTGTCTCGAAACACTTGCAGAACTGTGTCTACTTCCTCCTGGACGTGCGGTGCCACCAACTCTGCAATTTTCCTTCTCTGGTTAAACCACTTATGATTTCCACACTCCGAAAAAGTTCAGGCGGCTCAGTAAGATGATTAGCTCAGTCACATGGTCATATGCTTTGGCTGAACAAAAGCCCACATTTATTGTAGCCCTCCAGAACTCAGAGTGAATAAATATGGAACATCACAGTCAAAGAATGCCATTCTGGAATCTTCATAGATGTGACTGAATTGTAATCCTGCCATTCCAAACAATCCTCATGCTGACAATTTCTCATTTCAGGTTACGAAATTACGACTACGTAATATTTCTATGGGATTTTTAATGATTTCCTTTTGATGATAATGGTTTTTAAACTTTAATAATAATAATAATAATAATAACCTCTTCAGCTGTTGACAGAATATTGTTTTTGTTTGTATTCTGCACTTTAATTTCTTGTATTCCAGGAATGTGCAGGGATTAGTTTTGAGAAACTGTCTTTCAAATGAGCTGTGTTCCTCATTTAGAACTTGTAACCACTACTGTGCCGCAGACTGCCAAGAGAGGGCTTGACCTCCTCACGGAGCAGGATGGCTCTCTGCTCATGTTCATTGAAGCTTTTTAAATGATAGTTTTGGCCATGCCACATCCCCCGTAGCTCTTCATGATTGACATGTGTCTGAATGTAAAACCCATGGCAGCAGTGCAATGGAACGGCACTGTGATTGGACAGCCCTGTGCAATTGTGACACACAGGAAAAGAGTGAACTGTCTTCTTTATTTTTTATGCAAATATATGGGACATGCAATCAACTGGGATGTGAGAGGGCATGTAGGCAACTCTCAAATCTCCAGTCACTCACAGGATATGTGACAGTGGACCTGACTATATTAGTTGCACACGGCCGTGGCAAAAATTCTAGAAAATCTGAAATTGCAATGCAGTCTCAGTTTTTTTCTAATTTTCAGCTAACGTGGGTGTTTGGTGTGTGTGTGTTTCTTGGTATGTTAGAATGAAGTGCAAAAATGTTGTATTTTAATAAATGGATTAATTAGAGGAGCGACAGATTCAAAATTTTCAACTTCATATTTGACAAAGATAATGGCAAAAATTAATGCTAAGATGAGAGTTAGGATTCCAATGAGAAAAAGACATTTATGCCAGAATGTTCCTCTTTGTCAATAATGACTACATTTAGAATATTGAGCAAGCAAAGGCAATTTTGAGCAGATATAAATCTAGTATTTCCCATCCATTTTGAGCGTAGTGGCGATGTATGTTATGAATAAAGATACACAGCATATTTTAGATTAGTATCTACCTATGGTAAGGGATGTGTGCACTTTTGGGGAGTGGCAATTTAAAAATGTCGTCGGACTGCTGATAAAACCTTGTATCTTCAAAATGATGAACTTTACAGGAGAGCATAAAAAATGTTTAATTTTTCATCTAAGAATGCAGTTGAGCTTTGTTTGGGTAGAATGACTATTTTTCTTCCAAGAATGTATTTTGCAATGTTTATGCTATTATTGTAGACATACAAGTTTTTGTCCTCATCAAATTTGGAGATACAAGGTTTTATCAGCTGGCCGACGATATGATCAAGTCATTATTAGTGGTGTATGAGGCTCGAGGCAATGTTTTTCATATGTGCTGTGTGCTTGTATGTGTATGTGTCTGTGTGGCGTGTGGGCTGAAAATCTACAAAACCACATGACATGATATCATATATTTATAGGCATGAGGTTAGTCACAGTCCTTGTTTACTGATCCTTCTTTTTTTGACCTATTTGATTTGAAAATACGTCATTTGTTGCTTGTTTTGTTGTTGAGTCACATAATGCTGCTATGTATGGATTATTCTCAGGACTTTCTTTGTATTTGTTGGTGCAGTTTTATATTTCACTTCTAATTTGCTAATTTTACACAGTGAATGTAATCTTGTGTGAACTGCATGTGCCTTTTCTACAAACATTTTGCTGTTATTGATGTAAAATAATGACTAATAAATGTTTAGACTGAAAAAGGTCACCCTCCTGTCTCAGCAGTATGCTTAAAGCCATTAGATTTACATTGGAAAAGTTGGGAAAATTAAATTAGGGAGATTTTATCACAAAGAGAGCATGAAGCCTGTCCTCTCGACAATTTGTGTCTGCTTGTCAGATTAACAATACTGCTCTGAAAAAATGCAGCATTGAATAAACCTCAACATTTGCTTACATTTGGCACACATTTTATCATTTATTTCTATTTAAACTTTCATTCCCAAGAGCATCTTGTAATGTTTTTGGACCTCAGACTGTCAATGACTGTAATGAATGTGCAAATGAATGCTAAATGACAAAGTGAGTTTAGATTCCCAGGGAGCAAGCACCTCCGCTCCGGATCTGCCCCGGATCTGCCCCGGCTCCAGCTGATCCGGCTCAGAGCCGGGGTAGATCTGGAGCGGAGGAGCTTGCTATCTGCGTTATTACAATTAGACCAAATGTATTTCTACTGCTAGATTGGAGGGGCTTTGTAACCATTATGGTCCCAAATACTCTCAAAACACACCAATGAGCTATGGCTACCTGCTGGTCCTCCATGTGCCGCCAAATTAACATCCACATGTGTGCCACGGTTTATGCTGGTGCCATCTCTTCCTCAGGTAATTGGAGTACACATACCAGGCTGGTGCACATGATATAAATGAAAACAGGACACATCAGACCAAGCAACCATTTTCCATTGCGGCACTGTTATGGACTCATGTATGCGTTGCATGCCCATTGAAGGCACTTAACAATGGACAAGGGTTAAAATGGTCACTTTGACCAATCCTCTGTTGGAAAGTACCATACATATGATGTGTTGTGAAAAATTTATACCAAAATCAAGTAAATTTTCTGAAACCTGTTCTGGAGGACGTTGTCTGATGGTACAGAATAGAAGAAATAGCATTTGTAGCCCTTGCAAGTTAATGAGCCTTGGGTGCTAAAAATCCTGCCACTAGTTTGTAGTTTGTCCCTCCTTGGACCACTGTTAGTAGGCACTCAGCACTGGGGAACGATTGCACCCTGCAAGCCTTACCGCATTGGAAATGCTCTTATCCAGTAGCTGAATTTATGTAGTTGGTCCTGTCAAAATCACTCAAATTCCATTTCTCTGATATCAAACATGTAGACAACGAGCGGTACCTGTTTGCTTATCACCTATGAAATGTTTTCAGATCTTTACATGCCTTGTTGTTCCACGATCATCAATTTTCTTCATCTGAGATTGGTCATAATGTTTTGGCTCATTGGTGTATACACTGCACAATTTAACATTATATTCTTTTTTTTCTTGTTCATTTCAAATCCAATGAGCAGAAATTCAGAACTGAAACAACAAACACTTAGACAATGTACAAATAATTACTAACTATACTTCACTATACGATCAAGATATCAAGTCTTGTCATGAAACAAACAAAATAAAATGGTTCAAATATGAATGATGAAAACCTTTATCTCACCAGGAAATAGACATTGTCCGTGGGCCCCAAATATCCTTACTTATGTAAAATATGATATCATATTTTTTAAATTAATTTAACTTTTACATTTTATCTAAAGAATTTGCCGTCTTGTATGAAATATAAGACAAATTTTCATGATTTGTTTTGACCGAAGTAGAATATAATGCTCAGGTAAACTGAAGGGTTACCATCTGAATTATTTTTGTTGATGACACAGGACCTCCATGCCATGAGGGGCGGTATGAAAGAGATAGACGCCTGAGAAAATCATATGGTGGCTTCATTTATTATCTTGTGTAACAGTGGTTCCCCATAAATTCTGAAAGGCCCTTTACAATACTTTCTCTCTCCCCCACCTCCATTTTCCTGATATCCCTTTATAATCTGATTCACAGCTTTGTCACAATGCCAAGAGACAGGTTACATTAGCTCAGGGTGAGCTTTAATGAACTGAGTTCTGATATTAGGCAATGTTATGCGGCTGCTCAACAAATAAGAAACAGATTTAGTGTGCAGCCAGGTCCAAAGACAGGATAGGGCCAGGCCATTTAGGGACAGGGTCAGTGAACTACATACTTTTCACGATGTGCTTTAGAAATCCTTCCCCCCTATTAATTTCAACACCATTATGCATACACATTTCAACACTGGTAAACTCTGCCTTGTGAATCATTCTTACTATGAACAGCTGCCCGTGCATGTCAATAGGGTACATCACATTGGCTCATATTGAAAATACCCATTTACTGGATGAAGTACCACCACATATTATTGATTACCATTCCTGATTACTGATACTGGTAATTATGAAGTAATTTGTACATTCGTGTATCATATCATTTTGTCTGCATATCATGTATGTTTCTATGTAGCAATACAGTGTACGGCAGGGTTCCCAAATATCGGTCCTCGAGGGCCAAGACCTGCTGGTTTTCCACCTTCCCTTTACCAGAGAGTCAGGTGTAAAAAAAGAAATTTTTCCTTTGCATTCCATGCTTAGCTGGTTTCACATGTTCTAGAGGTGTTAAGAATGTAAATCAAAGGTAAATCAAAACAAGGAAAACAAACCCATCAAAGAAATCATAACTACATTGGGTGATGCACATGTCCAATGCCAGCGTTGTATCATTTGGAAAATGAAAAAATACCATTAACATTATTCTCCGGTTGGCATTCTTTTCAAGTCAATGAGATTAATAATTTGCCAACAATGTAAACGCTTTTCACTAAATTAAATTTAAAAAATTCAAGTGTCTACGAAAACAGTTACATGTGTAACTTATAACTTTACTGGCCAAAAGCATTAGCATGCTAGCTAATTAATTATTCATCCCATTGACTAAAATAAACTGTCAACTAGCAGCTAATGCCAGCGATGGTGAACGGCTACCAGCAGAATTGGCAAAGTCACCTTTGTGAACATATTAGTTGACGTCAGCCTATGAACAGAATCTGATTAATCGCAACTAGGGAAAGCTGTATCACTCGTGTATGAGAGCAAACCTGTATCTCATGGGTTGTAATCACACTGATTATGATCATTTGTGGGATAGTAATATTTTGAGCAGTTCAGCCCAAATCCAGACAATTGTGGTGTAAAGTATTCGCCCACCAGTTCCACCATAGGAGTCTCAGATTCAAATTAAGTATTCTGGGAATCGTCCCATGTACATTAAACTTCAGATATATGTTGATAATTACAACACCAATTCTGAAATAGTCGGGACGAAATGTAAATTGAGAATAAAATCAAAATGCAGTGACTTTCAGATCACATGAGCTAATATGTATTTATAATAAAATGTAGATAACACTTCAAATGTTGAAACTGAGACATTTTACATTTTTATCCACAAATGAGCTTATTTCAAATGTTCTGACTGCAACAGGTCTCAAAAAAGTTGGGACACAGGCAAAAAAGGGCTGAAAAAGCAATTAATATATAAGAGAATCAGCTAAAAGGACATCTAACAAGTGATTAAGTTAACTGGCATCAGGTGTGTAATATGATTGGCTATAAAAGGGATGTCTTAGAGAGGCTGAGTCTCTAAGAAGTAAAGATGGACAGAGACTCTCCAACCTGCGGAGGTTTGCGTAAAAAAATAGTGGAATACTTTACAATCAATGTTCCACAACTTCAAATTGCAAAAGCTTTGAAGGTCTCCTCATCAACAGTTCATAACATCATCAAAAGATTCAGAGGAACGGGAAAAATCTCTGTGCATAAGGGACAAGACCAAAGACTCCTACTGGATGCCCGTAATCTTCGGGCCCTCAGACGCCACTGCATCACTCACCAGCATAATTCTGTCATTGACATCAATACTTCAAGAAACCACTGTCTGTAAACACAGTCCACCGTGCCATCCACTGATGCCACCTAAAACTCTATCACGCAAAATGGAAGCCATTGTTGAGCATGATCTAGAAGCGCCGCCCTGTTCTGTGGGCCAAGGCTCATTTAAAATGGACTGTAGCAAAGTGGCAAAGTGTCCTGTGACGAGTGCAAATTTGACATTCTTGTCGGAAATCATGGGCACCGTGTCCTCCAGGCTAAAGAGGAGAAAGACCACCCTCTCTGTTATCAGTGTTCAGTTCAAAAGCCAGCATCGCTGATGGTATGGGGATGCATTAGTGCATATGGTGTAGGACACTTGAATGTTTTAAAAAGCACCATGAATGCTGAAAGTTATATAAAGGTTTTAGAGCAACATATGCTCCCCTTCAGATGACATCTATCCCAGGGAAGGCCTGGGTATTTCAGCAGGACAATGCAAAACCACATACTGCAGCTATTAAAACTGCATGGCTTCGTAGTAGAAGAGTCCGTTTGCTGAACTGGCCTGCCTGCAGTCCTGATCTTTCACCGATTGAGAGCACTTGGCGCATAATTAAACGAACAGTCTGTCAAAGGAGACCCAAAACTCTCCAGCAGCTGGAAGCCTGTTTTAAACAAGAGAGGGATCAAATTCCAGTGGCTAAACTCAAGAAACTTGTCTCCTCAATGCCCAGACGCCTCCACTCTGTGTTCAAAAGAAGAGGGCATGCTACACCATGGTAAACTGGCCCCTATCCCAACTTTTTTGAGACCTGTAGCGGCCATCAAATTTGAATTGAGCTCATTTTGTGGATAAAATTGTAAAAATTTCAACATTTGCTAAGCTATCTCTGTTCTATTGTGAATAAAATACTGGCTGGTGTGATTTGAAAGTCATTGCGTTTTAATTTTATTCACAATTTACACTTTGTCCCAACTATTTCAGAGTTGTATATGAACTACCGCTTTATTATATGTTTTAAGGACTTTTTAGTTTCCATGAGTAATATGAGGCAGATATGAGGCTGTGTGACTGGGCCTTAACCAGGATTAGTCAGCAGATGCTTGCAAACAACTTTAGAGTCTTGAAAAGATTATACCGTGATGCATGCACAACATTTTTACAAAAATATAGAAAGTATGTAAAAGTTGTGTTTGGTCTTGAGATGTTTGGGAGTTTTTTTTCCTCACAGAGTTTAAGAGCAGAGCCAGTCTATGTCAGCTTACCTCTCAGCGTGTTTCCTCTTCAAGAGCCTGGTGAAAGGTGACGTTGTACCGGCCAGGGTTCAGTTCAATTACTTTTTTCATTTACAATTGAATGTAATTGTACAGTAATTACAATTACAAGTACTTTCTGGACAGAATGTTCAATTACAATTAAATTCGAATTCGATGAAAAAATCAATGAAAACTTAATTACAATTACAAAAGTAATTGATCACTATTACTGTAATTGTAATTGAAAAAAGTAATTGAACCCAACCCAAGTACTGGCAGTCTCTGTCAGGGCCATTTGACAAAATCTGCACACAGCAGAAAGCATTTTTTCTTTGTTATTTTGCATATTGATTCTTTGCAATCTGTATAAGAGAACCTTATAATTGATGAATTAGCTGACATTTTTACTGGTTCACTGAACTAATTTGTTGTGCATATGTTGTGAAGACGAGACAGAGAGACAGGACGAGAGACCACGCCGGCAGGGAAAAATATACATTGTAGAATGTTTTTAAAATAGATGCCTCTAATTGGCTGCATTTAAAGAAGGCTGCGTAGTAATAATTAGGCTGTACCAGGACCAGTTGCTCGCCTGGATTTTGAAATCACCTCAAGACCGTTTTGTCCGAGACCAAGACATGACCAAGACCAGAGAGCATCAACACCAAGACAAGACCAAGACCATGTAAATGTGGTCTCGAGGCCAAGACCGGTCTTGAGTACTACAACACTAAGTTACACAACAGCAAGTCAACTATTTTGCCGACATTTTTGAGTTGAAATCAATAGTATCGCTTCCCTGTAAAATAACAGTTGTTTTAAACATTTGATATTGCATTTGTGTTTGAAAATTGTATCTCAACCCATGATTAAACCTTTACCGGCAGCTATGATTTTTTTTTTTTTTTTCGTTCCGCTCATATGTACATCAGGCTGCAGTCTGCAGTGGTCAGACTTCCATTTCCGGGGAAAAGTGATCGTGAACACGCACCCTAGGTCGGAGTGCAACAAGCGCGAGCCGTTGTCATGGACACCTCGGATACCAGTGCGTTCATGAGCCCCACACTACACATGTGAGAGCAAAAATCACACAGTGCATGTTCGTGTGGGTCCGGAAGCTTGGCCTCCATGTCGGCGTGCTGTGCCATTGAGCAATTTCCATTGAAATGAATGGGCGGCCATTTTCCAATTGTATATCCAGTGAAATATAAAACATCCTTAGCAGTGGTTGGCAGCTTTCTCAGAGTAGCGCACAATTGACCATCACGCTGCAGGGTTTCAAATTTGGAAGTGACTGCTGGAAAGGGAAATAAATAAATAGCTTTGTTTGTTGCTCAAACACCTCCTGTTGGCCAGATGGGCGCTCGTCAGGAGGATTCTAAGTCAAGGATGTTTTATAGGAATATGAAGGATAGGGGGACAGATTGCAATCAATTCATTTGTGCACGTCAATCGACTTATCGTGACTTTAAAGATAGAGGCGACTGGAAACTACCTCAAGGTACTGTTTGCATAAACACTGTTTTTTAATAAACTACCTGTGCATTTTCAAAGTTCTCAGTGCCTCGTTTTAAAATATATTCGTACCATTGGGAAACTTATTATTCAAGGAAAATATTGAAAACATTCAACAACTTATTAGTCTTTATCTAACCACAATGAGGAGAACTCCCTACACCTGATGGCCCCAAGTGTTCTTGAAGGTCACACAATGTCAATTTCAATAAATGATTGAAAACAGATCAAGACCAATCATAATTTTCAAGAGATGATCAGTGCTTCATTAATTTTCAGTTCACCAGCAGCCACTGCCCAAAGCTTTCAATGAAAGCAGCTCAATAAAGGAGCACAGTGTTGTACAATAGCCAAGTTGAGTTGGGGAAACATTGGGGTGCTATATATTTGAACAACTGTAATTCTTACGCAGTTGATTCAATATTTTTCACAAAAAGCGAAATATTAAAGCTGATTGCCTACACGTCAACTAAATCTTGATTGTTTTATTTCTAAGGCGAAGAGAGCCAAAGTGATGAAAATTGCATGTCAATCCAAATACGTACAGACCTGACTGTAGCTCAACATGGAGCTCAAAATGGGAAACGTGAAAAGGTATCACACATGATCAGTGTTGCGAAAACAGTACGTTCTTGGTCCCTCAGTATAGCTAATATTCATTGGCTCAGAACTCGGATGGTGGCAGAGCGGCAGTCTGGTCCCACCAACCTCCCCACAGTGTTATTAAGATGCAGGAATGCGTCATTGGGAGTCCTTTATCAAGCTGGGAGAAGGGAAATTTATTCATCTCAGCTGCATTGGATAACAGGACGCTGACTCTGTGTCCGCAACAACTTATAAACTTAGCAATCGTGGCTGCCATGTGAAAGGGACTAATTCAAACACCCTGCCTCCCTTTTCATCTCAATTGACTGAGCCTATTGAGTTGGAGTTGAGTTAAGGTTTTAGAAGGTATGCATTCTTTCCATAAAAAGTAGTCAGTTAGACCTGATTTAGCTGAGCATGGGTAATAACAGTGCATCTGAGAGAGAGAGAGAGAGAGAGAGAGAGAGAGAGCTTACTTTAAGTTATAAGGCTTGATCATGCGGGAGGTCATGTTATTTAGCTTGTTTCAAGTAGCAAGTAATGCGGGTGTCCAGACTGATGTTTTACCAGAGTCCTTGCTGGGTTTCACCTTCGTCTCATGGCAGTTTTATAGAGGATGCTCACTGGGCTCACTGCATCAGAACATTTATTGAGCTGAACAGGAAGACAGATTTTAGATGGTACTCATGAGTACGGTAGATGTCAGCAGTACATTACGTGAGAAATATTCGCCCTTAAAGTAAACCTGCTCAATACCCAGTTACCCACAAAATGACCCCAGACCTCCTAGTGAAGTCATTCATATGCAAACTAAGCTCAGATATTTTCAGTGCGTGAGCAAAAGGGAGAGAGTGTGATTCTGGGTGTGTATGCGCATGTTGGTGCTCATGTTCATTTGTTTGCTTAGGCCTGTGTGTGTGTGTATGCATGCATGTGCGCATGTATGTGTGTACTCTCATTGAAGTTAACTCTTTGGCCTGATCTGTGGTATGACGCCATGGCTTCATAATTTCCATGGCCTCTTAGACCAGAGACGTAGTGGGGTGTTGAAGGTGTTGAAGGAGGAGTCTGAAACTGAGCTCGATGATGACTCTTATGATGGATGGGAAAGTGTCCCCTATGAAACAGAGAGGAGGAGTGTTTCTTTCTGAAGGGGCTGATGCACTGACTAGAAGAACCATCAGCTACGGGACATGAGAAAACATACCCAAGCAAATCCCTGGCCCGTTCCCACCCACGCTCTGTTTCTGCCTCATTTATGCACCACCTGAAACTAAACACACTCCTTAAAGAAGGCACATTATGCCTGCTGCAACTCAACAAAAGAAAATCAGCTAGTGGACAGTGTCTACTATTTTACTCCAGACCGCACTGAAGCAGGCGATGATTGAATTAGCATAACTATAGTTGCAGAGACTAACAGCAATTGTAAACCAGTCACTAAAAATGATATGGAATCAATTGAAAACAGTTTTCTTCAGTGAGGTAGACGCAACTTGGTGCAACCTCCCCATCGAATGTGTGAATCAGAGTATCTGAAGCTGAATAGCCTCACCAAGTCAAATGATTACTCAAGCAGGTGATGGAGAGAGGCTCGAAAATGATCACTTCATCCATAATCAAATGGTCATAGAAGCTAAACTTCATAGAATGAAATAACTAGTAGAAGTTTCTTTGAGATGTCAGTGTTTCTATATTTACCTTTTTTCCTCTTTCTTCATTTTGTGTTCTTTGTCTGTAATACCTACGTTGTTCTTTTAATTTATATCGCTACCTGTTTTGGTCAGGTCTCCCTTGAAAAAGAGATTTTAAATCTCAATGGGACCTTCCTGGTTAAACAAAAGATTAACCAATAACAAAATAACAACATCTTTTAGTTTCAGTATCTCATTTTATTTACCATGGCAGTAATGCAGGGTGTCCGATACTGGCATGACTGAGGATTGATCTAAAGGTGTTTTGCTTGATTGATGAATAGGTTGATACGAAGAAATTATTTGATGAAGTATTTGATTACTGACAAGAAAACAATCAGTGCCTGCATATTGAATGTGAAAATGACTTTAAATATTGGTGCAAGACAAATGGAGAATATAAAATAAATAGCGGCTAAAGATTTGCAAGAGAAGGTGTTTAAAAACTAAGGGAAAATGGCAGCACAATTTCAATAAATTCACTTACTTGGACTTTGAAAATTAAAGGTCACCCATTTTGTTTCACTTTTTTTGGAAGGTAGACATTTTTATCGTAATTAGGCAAATCAAATAGTGCGTGCTAATGCTATATTATGATTATTTTGTGTCACTTATTTTTGGCCATTTTTGGTATCATTATTTTAACCTGAAAGAATTTTGTTGAATTGAGTTGAGTGAAAGAGTTGGTTTGCATTTTTGCATGTTGTTTACCTAGACATAGCAAGAAGCTAAGCAAGCCTCAGCCTTAGAAACAAAAGAATATATCAGTGACTCAGTCTGTGGGAATGGAGCCCTTCAGTCAAATTAGCATTCTGAGATAAATACCCCACTGGGTGTTCACAGGACAAACTGGCGAGGGGTTAAAGTAGGCCCCATCACTGGAAGAGTAAAGGGGGTGGCTGAGGCGCATGAAGAGTTAAGGCCGACACTTCAACAAAGGAACACCACATGCTTGGAGGGAAGAGAGCTGGGGTCAAGGGGACCTTAGGGGGTTCAAGTTCAAGTCTGTCGCACCCTGCATTTTAACACAGATCACCCCCACCATCATTGCAACCGAACCCATACAATTCCCAGACACTTCCCAGACTTGAACTGGGACCGACACAATCCCCCACCCAGTGCAAAAAAAAAAAAAAAACAATTCATCATTCTGCGTTCTTCTGGGTGAGTGCTATAGACAGGTTTAAATGGACTGACAGCAGCATTATTATAAGAGCTGAAGTGGAGGAACAGTGCATTAGACAGCCGGGGTCACTGGGTTCCTCACAGCATTGTGGAGGTGATTGAGTTCAAGTGAGAAAACAATTACATAATTTTGAACGGTTTGGTCAAGTTGACCACGAGTGAGAAAATAATTCAAGAATTCGCATGAGAGGTGCAATCCCTTAATGTGTTTTGTCCAAAAAAGTAATCTTCACGCTCCAGGAGAACCTGAGAAAATGAATTTCCTCTGAGCTGCTGTAAATCCGATGAAGTTTGCTGATTTTACATATCGCTAATTTGCATGGCTGGATGAGATAAGGCATTAGACAGCGGAGATGGATTGCATTTCTCTAGTGCTCCATGCGCTTTAACTATAAATGGCCACACTACCTCATAAAGACATCCACTGCCATACGAACACGTGACACATATAGTGAGCACTGTCAACTTGAATGTGAGGGTATTTGTCCAAATATCAGATGAAATATTGATAATGCCATCAAGGGTGCCTCAAAAATATTTGGCAGTAATATTTTTTCCTCTGCATGCAATGCCAGTTTGATGTCTGTGACGCACCGACTTTACCAAAGGCTTAGTACCTTCCGTGGTGATGCTTTACCAGACCAGTGCACCAGTACAGCTGATGCTCTGCCAGACCAGTACACCAGTATAGCTGATGCTCTGCCAGACCAGTACACCAGTACAGCTTATGCTATACCAGACCAGTGCACCGGTACAGCTGATGCTCTGCCAGACCAGTACACCAGTATAGCTGATGCTCTGCCAGACCAGTACACCAGTATAGCTGATGCTCTGCCAGACCAGTACACCAGTACAGCTTATGCTATACCAGACCAGTGCACCGGTACAGCTGATGCTCTGCCAGACCAGTACACCAGTACAGCTGATGCTCTGCCAGACCAGTACACCAGTATAGCTGATGCTCTGCCAGACCAGTACACCAGTACAGCTGATGCTTTGCCAGACCAGTGCACCAGTACAGCTGATGCTCTGCCAGACCAGTGAACCAGTACAGCGGTCTTCAGCACCTCTTTATTTTGGGGACCTTTCGCCTTCAGTCTCTTTTTCAGCATGTTCAATTGGATTCAAATCCAGCGACTGAATCAGACAAAACCAAAATATGAAATAAGTGTCACTGTCCATTGAATCACAGTGCTGTCCTTCTGTGACTTTAGGCAACATCAGAGTTAGCACTAAAAGCTGAGACACCTCTTGATGCGCATGAATACATGCTCACTGCCGACATATATACACAGACCGGATGCAACTGCATGATTCCTCGCCGTTAGAGACTCAGGGTAATGGCTGTTGAGGAAATACATATGATATCCTTTATAAATGTGAGAGACTTTATTAAGCAGAGCCCTTAAGTTCAAGGTGAAACATTGTCCAATTATCGTGTATAAAGATACAATTCTGTCTTTGATTTGTTTAAGCGGAAAGGTAGTGGCACATTTGAAGCCATCATGGACTGTCCCAGGCCCCTTTAGGAAGAGATTTGAACTCAGCAATCTAGATTTTTTAAAAAATCCATTTTAGAGAGTGTATAAAGTAAATAAATACGTAACAGTAAGTCATGAATAGCACAGCTGTAAAAATGATTGGATTGAACTACACAGCTCACATCTTGCTCCACAACTTATCTTTTTTTAAAAAAATATTTTTTGTTGAGCAGTGTTTGAATTTTAATGAAGGTGGAAAACCAGGTGCCAGAAAGTAAGAATCCTGCCTTGTTTTTCTTCTTTTGGTCCATCTGATTTTAAGTATTAGTTCCATCGCCAGGAGCAGGAATTGTGGTAAGTAGCAAATCTAAGCGATTGAAACAGAAGTCTGGGGGCAACTGTTTTTTTTGAATTTGGATTTTCCATCTACAAATTTTAAATGGTACATATCAAAGTAGTTGTTAATTTTTTGCGTCATTGTCAATTCATCATAATTCATTTTAAGTATACTGTAATGTAATTGCATTTAATGGGACACGCAAAATGGTAAATGTTGATTATTAGGAGCAAATGCAGGGGGAAATGTCCTTATGGGGAAGGTCAATGGTCTTTTATGTGATGGCTATCACTGAGACAGAGCATATGTCTGTGTGTATAGATCACAGTTCAGAGCCGACCAGAACACCATTTCACCACACACACATTATTGTCTTCACCTCTAGTGCAGTAGGAGGTCAATCTGGTGGAACTCTGGAAGTGACCTCTCTTTGTCCACAATGAATGTGGTGCTCTGCCCTCCTGGTGTCTGTGGTCTGACTCGTGACCGAAAGATCACGACCACACAACAATAGGTCAGCATACAATATCATTCTCTCAGTCTTCTGAAGGGTTGATTAGTCCCCAGGGGAGCTGAAGTCTTTGAAGTGTTCTAATCCATTTATTTCATCATCTCTTTATAATGCATACATACTTTTGTATGTTTGCATGTGTGCATGCCTGTGAATATGTTGTGTATGCGTCAGCATGGGCACGTTTATTTAGACTCCCTCAATGTGTGTGAGGAGTAAGCTATTGCTGGGTCTCCTTGAACAGAGATGCTAGAGCTTGAGGAAGGAGGAGTCTGAAATTGAGCTCCTCTGCTGGTGACACTTAAAGTGATGAGTGCTGATATTCCTGTGCAGCCCATCAGGGAGAACAGACTCTGCACATGAGCACGCACACACTCGCTCACACAGTCGCTCGCACGCGCGCGCGCACACGCACACACGAGCACACATACACACAGTGGCACAGTGGCATTCCACTGCTGCCGCTCACTGGACTGGCGCCACGCACCCATCCACCTTCCTCTTTTCAAAGCCTTCACATTGGCTCCTGGTTGCCGTGGCAACTGGCAGTGAGTAAAGCAGGGTGGAGACTCAGGCTTTAGAGATCTGCAGCACTGAAATGCCTTTCCACAAACAGACGCAAATATGCCCATATACAAACACTCACACACTTAGAAACATGCACCAAGCATACAGACTGTAAATGAACATTTACTGCACTGTATACATAGAAGTCATGATATCAATCTTCCATTATAGCATGCAGGACAAAGCAGACGAATCAGAAAACATTCAATATGTACTGCGGAGCCCATTTGTATTTGTGCAATGAAACATTTCTCCTTACTTTTGTACCATTAATTTGAAATTAAATAACAAATGTGATGTAAAAGTGTCAGCTGTGTACAGAGATCCATGTAGTGGCCACAGCCATGTTTGCTCATTATTTTCCCATTTTAGGCTAGCAAAAGTGAATTGTCAAATTAACGCAGTCTTACTTATTTGGTACTCATTCATGGCCATTCTGTTCTTAGCGGTTTTCTGCAGTTTACATTTTGCCATGAATCTTAGAAAATTAAGCTGGTATTACCTTCTCTGTACTTCGGGCTTTGCCAAAAGCTATGCCAAAAAACTGGAGAATGTTCTCAGTCCAACACTGGAGATATGCTTTCACAATCAAAAGTTTTTTGGACAGCCACTGGTTTCCAATGATTCATCAGGTTGTTTGCTTCTGTAGAAGAAAGTACCTACATAAAGAGCATAGCGATAACCTACAAATTGACGCCATTTTATTTACTTCACTGGTGAGTGCCACTGCATTTGTGTCTGTGTGTGTATTAGAGTTGTCAACCGTCCCTTACAATACGGAATCGTCCAGTCTTTGGAAACTAACAGACTAGTCCCTTATTGAGCTGATAAGGGTTGAACTTAGTTCTGTATTTTTGAACCAGTCCTGCTGCTGCTTTTTCTGTTCAACAGAAGTCGCTTCTCGTTCATCAACCAGAAGTGCAGTATCAGTGATACCCACTGATCTCCCCTTTATCAACAGAGATGTAAAATGCTATTTTGAAACTTCAGTCATCTTGCAACTGTTTGAATTTCGCTAGTTGGCTATCAGCGCTGTCAGTTTTAAACCGCAATGTAAGCTAGCTGGGCAGCTTGGTCAGCCAAATAAGCTGAAGTTTGTCAGATACAATTTTTCCTACTTTTTGCAAAGGTGAAGAGTAGCTAATTTAGCAAGCTAGCTAGCTAACCTCTCCAACAACCGAGGCCAATTTAGCTAGCTAGCAGGTTCATATGGAACAAAAATTAGCTAGCTAGCCAGCAAGCATTACCAGTTTACTAGCTGGTATTATTTAGCAAGCTAGCTCACTACCGTTCACAATAAGAGTAGAAAGAAGTTGGTTTCCATTCCATTCCAGTCAGCTTACTTTGTTTGCCCAAACCTTTCATCTTTGTTGACATGTTGGGAACCTGTGCATCTTGCACCCTTTTTCTGAACTGTTGCTGCTCACAAAATAACCACCCCTCATTTTGTTAGATTACTTTGTTTCACAGTACGGTTCCTCACATTGCTTCTTCCATCCCAAATACTTCATTGCCAGAAGATATGTACCATGTATAATATGGTAGAAGAAATTAACAGGTCAAGTAAGTTAATCCATCCAACCATAAAATGAGGAAAATTCTGTATGTCCATCCGTCCATCTGTCTGAATCAATTTTTTCTCCTCAATCAATCTGAAACTGCTCATGAACATTGGCATGAACAGCAACTGACAAAGCTGATTCTTGCATTTTCCCAAATGAAACAGCGGTTTACAGGCTAATTTTAAGGAGCTGTGTAATGATTACTGCACATGCTCAGAACTTTGAAAACTGTTCAGCCTAGCAATAAATCAAGCAGAGTGTATCTGCTCGACCAGAAGTCAAAATCTGATTCCATCACTGCTAATCCGCCTGGGCCGTAGAGTGTACCCCTGCGGCCCTCGCCGTCTGAACCGGTCCCCGTGGGCCTTGCCCGTGAAATAGTTATTTGCAGCAGAGTTCAGCACAGAACAGTGATGCTCCTCATTAGCATGCCTGCACTTTGACAACAGTTATGACACTTTACTGTTTGTTGTCGTTAAAAGCCCCAACAATTTTAAATTTAAGCAGCATAGAATGGTTAACTCAATAATCTTTGCCCTGTGTTCTAAAGAGGTCTTTTTGTGCTTTTAAAATATTAAAGTTGTAACAACTCACCAGCTCCATGCTACAGCAGAGCGGCCCAGTAAGGGTAAGCGTTACGAGTTTGCACTACTGTGCTGTAATCTGTCATTGTTTCGCTTTGTATTTATATATTTTGGTTACTCAGCCATTGTGCTCTTTATATTAAGGAGTTTTTTAAATGGAAATTCAAGGATTCAAAAAACTATTTTAGTGCTTTGGTTGAAGGATGAAGAATGTAAGTTGGTTTTCCAACTCCCAGTAAACAGCACTGAAGAAGAACAATAATAAGAAGAAGAGGATGAAAAGAAGGATGACGTTTAGAGGCTGTTGGCAAACCAGCTTAAATTCTTCATATCCTTTGGCAAAGTACTAATATAGCACTTCAACTCCACAAATTTCCGTAGAACATTTCTTAAAATGAAAAGCATACTGCCTGAGAAACTAAAATATATAAATACAATGCAAAATGAAGACGGAGTACCAACAGCAGACTCACAGTCTAGCAGATTCATTTTGTTTGATTTCTTGTTAGGCTGAAGAGTTTTCAAAGTTCCCTACATGCTCAAAAGCACATAATGGCTTCACCAGGACGCAACAATTGATTCTCACATCTCAAGGTGTAACCTGTCCCTGATCAATTAAATCAATTAAATTTAAGAAGGTGGGTAAAAAACTTATGCTTGAGAAATGCCTACTCTACCCCATACGGTAGAATAAATGAACAAGTACATAAAGTCAATGTATGTAAGGAGAAGAATAAAATATAATAAAAAACCAAAGAAAGAATGAAAGTACTGACAAAACTCTATTGTGCTCAGCATTCCAATTTAGGCCAGCATTTCAGTCACTTTAAGTGACTCTAAAGTGGCAATCATACATGCAGCAGTGGTCCCACAGTTACAGAATAGTATTGATGGTGGTTCAATTTTTCACTTGCAGTACACACTCCAGGTTCATCACTCCTGGCATCGGCAGCAGCCCCAGGTCTCTCACCACGTGTCTCCCTGGGGCCTGCCTGTTTCCAGCAGCATTTGATCCCCTCAGGTTCCTTGTCCCCGCTTATAATCCACATGTTCTGAGTCATTCAGTGCCCAGCCCTGCCTCCTGCTCCTCTGATGGGATTACACCCTATAGCAGCCTGCGCCGAGCCACCGCAGAGAGAGAGCGATAAAGAGGCAGCGGGGGCCCAGTTAGGAAGCTTTCCTCGTTCTGACCTCCTTCTCACTGACTTTCTACCCAGCTCCTCCGCCTGGGTTTCACCTCACTTCACTGCTATCATATTACTGCCGCCATGCTGAGAGGCAGATCAATTATTTATTTCAGTCGCACTCCATGTTCCCACCACTCTCTTCACTTGCATATTCAGATTTAAAAAGAATGAAAATATATTGCAGCGGGGTCTTGCTGGACTGGAAACCGGACAGTTAAATCATTAATCAGTGATTAGCTTCCTGGGCCAGCGTCCTGCTCTTTTATCGATGAGCTTGGCCCTTAGCCTGAGATGTAAGCGAGTCACCTTTAATGAGAGCTGGGATAGCAGGAGCGGCTGCAGAAAGCTGAACTGCAGGGATGCTCTTTTACATAACAGTCACTTAGAAGCACCACACGCTGCTTCCACACACACCACTCCTGCAAAATACTTTCATAAGTCAGTTCAAAGGTGAGAGATTCTGCTCTGTCTCTTTAAAGAAGAACAGGTGATAATGCCCAGGCAGTCTTTTACGATAAGTAGCCACAAGGTATAAGGTCATCACGAAAATCCCAACACCATTATCACTCCACTGTTATACCTATAGCCTTCTACCAAGGTCACTGTATACATCATGGCTGCACAGCAAAACTTTCTGAGTTAATTAAACTCCTACAGAGTAAAATTAACTCTTGGAGAGTCTACTTGATTACACTCTTGCCAGAGTGGAACCAGCTTGGGTGTTTAAGGGTTGATTTACAGTGGGCTCCAAAATTACTGGCACCCCTGACTGGCAATGCATAAACAATACGATTAAAAATTCTAAAAAATATTGAGAAAGATGGTGAGAAAAGCAACAAAATCCCCAAGAATCACTGTGAAAGAATTACAGCCCTTGGTGGCTCCATGGTGTTAGCAGGTTTCAAAAGCATCATTTGGCACCACCTACGCAACCACAGGCTCTTTGGAAGGATTGCCAGGAGAAAGTCTTTTCTGACCAGAAGACACAGAAGCAAGCATTTGGAGTTTGCCAAATGTCATTTAAATTATGACTGGAACAAGGTGATTTGGTCAGATGAGACCAAAATTGCACATTTTGGTCAGATACAGCATCAGCATGTTTGACGTTGAAACAGAGATGCATGAAAGGAGAAGCACCGAATACCCATGGTGAAATATGATGATGATGGGTCAGACATATTTTGGGACTGTTCTAATTTGAGAGGTCCAGGGGCACTGGTTAAGACTAATGGCATAATGCATTCCACCAAGTATCAGGATATTCTAGCTGACAATCTGGTTGCCTACGCCAGAAGGCTGGGACTTGGCCCAAGTAGACTTTCCAACGAGACAATAATCCAAAGCATACCTTAAGATCCACACAGATGGATCCTGCGACAACAAAATCAACATTCTGCAATGGCCATCTCAGTCATCAGACCTCAATCCAATTGAAAACCTGTGGGTTGCAGTTGATAAATGCAATTTGAAGAATGTGAAGGATCTTAAAGGATCTGCATTGAGGAATGGTCCAAATTCCACCAAGTGTGCGCCTTAACCTTGTCAAAAATTACAGGAAAGACTCCATGCTGTTATTCTTATCAGATTTTGTTGCACTATGTACTAAATGAAGGATGCCAATAATTATAAAACCTTGATTTTGTTGAAATTTATTTTGTATTAAATGATTGTTATGATTTTGGTTGTTTCCATCAAAACATTAATTAAGTGAAGTATTTTACACATGTTGGTATATTCTGTTTCTCTATAATTATATTGTTTATATATTTTTTATATAGTTTGTGCATAGCCAGTCACGGTTGCCAATAATTTTGGAGCCCACTGTAAATTTGAGCATTTTGCTATGTGACTTGGCATGCTACACTCTCAGAAATAGGGGTGCAGCAGGAGTCCATTTCTGTTCCCCAAGGTATTATGTACCCTTTAGGACTAATTATAGGACCTCAAGGTATCTGAATGAACCTTTTTAGGCTCCAAAAGGTACTTTGATGTTCCAAAACAAATAAAAACCCATTTCTAAGATACAACAGCAGTACCTTTGAGGGTACTGCCCCGGTGACAAGCCTTGGTTGAGTGCTGGGATAGAAGTGGGTTTTTATTTGTTTTGGAACATAAAAGTACCTTTTAGACCCTAAAAAGGTTCACAAAGGTACCTTGAGGTCCTATAATTAGCCCTAAAGGGTACATAAGTGCTGAATGTACCTTGGGGAACAGAAATGGACTCCTGCTGTACCCCTATTTCTGAGAGTGTACATTTATCAGTTCAGTTCAACTGAACTCCATTAAATTTTTTTGGCATTGCAGTTTTAACAAAATACCTCATCACAAAGTGCTTTTTATGTGTCAAACCAATAACAAGAGATACCCTGACTGCAGGCCTGCGGGGACAATGAAATCACTGCAATCATTGTAAAACAACATAACGGACATGAAAATCTCAAATCAAGATATGACTGAACATTTTGTGAGATGAAGTTAACAGAGTCTGGTATATTGATTCCCATTAAACAGTCATGCTATTTAAAATTTCCGAAAATCTCTTATTCAATGTGCCTGCATTAAATGAAGCAGACCTACTTTCCCCAAATTATTTCTAACATTCAAAGTTCAGAATTAAAATGAGCAAAAACAAAATTTGCATGACAAAACAAAGAAGAATATCAGTTTCTAATTAGCAAAATAGCAATTTATGTTTGGGGCCAGATGTCATATACTAAATAAGATGTCATGAATAAATAAATAAATAAATAAATAAATGCAGTCCTTAAAAAATGCAGGTGCTTGGATTTGTGCACTTTCCAGGATTATTCTTCATTTGTCAAATATATGAACTGTATGACCATGAGATAAATGGTGAGGGGATAACAATGGAAAGCAACACGAAAGAAAATGCAATTGGAAATTTGGTCCTCTAAAAACAATAGATAATACCATATTCAGGAGGAACTTCTGATGCAACTGCAAGTGCAATTAAAAGTTAGAACCTCCTTAATGGCCATTTGCTAACAATATGACAGCAGAGGTCAAGCCCACAACATGGAGTGCGTGACCTTTGTATTGGGGTGGTCAGCCCTGTAGATTAGGCTCTTATTGTGGCAGGGCCAGGCACTTGAGGTCTGTGTCGGACTTAACTATGGAGGTTTGTGGCCTTTTATGTCTGAATAGACTCACCAACCACTAGTGCCAGACAATTAGAGGAAGTGTTGGTCATCAACAGCACTTTCCCACCATCTGTTTACTCTTCCAAACCTCATCGAACACTTTAGCTGAATGGGAAACAAATGTTTAACAGCTACAGGCCCTCGGGTTTGCAAGAATATTTGTGTGGATACAACTCGGAAAAGCACTTGTCTGGACAATGAGAGTACTCTGTCAAAATATGACACACATTCCTTCAACTGCACCAAGACCCAATAATAGCAAAGTACTGCAATTTCAGCAAAAATTAAAGAAAACTGTCAAGTGTAATAAACACAACAGAGATTTTGTTTGTCTGTTTGTTTGCTTGCTTGCTTGGGATGGTGGTTTCCACAGGACCCAAAACAACTTTGCCCCCAAAGAATAAGTTGAAGGATTAAATTCAGCTATGAATAACAACCCCCTGTCATCACCAATTGAAAACAAACACCGGGGAGCTTGCCAACTTTGAATATTTTGGTCATTGATGGGCCTTATGTCATTTTCACTATAGCTATATTAGAAGTTGTAGTCCCAGTTGTTTTCTAGAGACAATTTTATGAGAAAAGTTTAAAACTCGAGTGGTGAATAGCCTTCATCACAGCCAGTGGAGAGGAGAAGGGAAATGCTTTTGCTGTGATCCCACCTGCATCTTTTCTAATTCAGACATTTAAGAAAAGTGCATTCAATTAACTGTCATTCTGCAAGACCAGTAGATTGTAGGTTTTAGAAATTGAATTGTAAATTAGAAAAACTGTAATCCATGAATTATCAGAAAAAAATGCATCATAAACTACTTTGACTTTCTGCAAGCTAAGCCACTGACAACAAATGTGGATGTGTCTCATATTTTCAGCCGGTGGGAACTCAGGTGCACTGCATGAACTTTCAAATCAATGCTTTGCTCATGGGATTAAGCTGTTATCCATAAGTGCCAAACCAGACACAAACACACAAAAACCAAATGTCTGAAAAGAGTCTGCCCCACCAATGTCACTTTTAAGGGTTTAAACTCTTCATTAAAACGCTGAGAATAAAAGGGGAGCAGACGAAGAAGACAGCCAGAGAATGGCCAATGAGATGAAGTCCTTCAGCCAGTCTGGATGAGTGTGGGAGTGTGTCATTGTGCATGTGTGTGTTTTAGGACTGGTGGGTATGGACAGGGGGAAGGGTGCTTGGGAACTGACTTTATCATTAAATAACTTGATTGCAGCCCACTCCCCTTTCTCTTGAACCCTTTCTCAAGTGTGAGCGAGCAGACAGAGAGGGAGGGGTGGAGAAGGCCCAGAGTAAGGGAACGAGAGGTGGAGCGGGATTCAGCTTCACCACAGCGGCAATTTGCTGTCTGACTGGAACAAAGATGGGGGTCAGGGGTGAAATAAGTTCACAGGAACAGGAGGTTTTTTCATGCTAATGGTGGAGCCAGAAACCAGCCAATGCACACTTTATTCTAGCCATGGGCAAAGCGGGGATTTTTTGGTTAACACCCCTTCCTACTAGATAATTTAGAAGCTATGGGTTGCGGTATGTGAATCCTCTTCTGATTTGAGTGCCAATGCTGTGCCTACAAGATGTAAACCAAAGGACTGATAACACCAAACAAACCCGAAAAAAATAATGGCAATTTCACTCCGGTTAGCGGGTAGCTGCTAGTATATTATATATATGCCTTCGCTCGTGACTGAGAAAAGCTGAAGTGAGATTAGATTTTGAATCTGATTTTGAGTGTCGTTGCAAGTTGGCAAACTCCCGGCTCCCTTTAAAACAACCATGACTGAATTCTGTCCTGACGCTATCACAAAAGGCCTGGCTGGTATATGATCTTTCAAGATTAGTCAGACAAAAAGTGAGCGACAAATGCTAATCAAGACCAGTCTAGTCAGCAGCTTTTGTGGCTGAGAGCTGCATCCCCAACAACCGAGACTAGAGGCACAATGGGGCATTGCCCTCCTGCATACTTAGCTACCCTTCTCAGGGGAGCAGCATGGTGCAACTGGCTCTGTCTGAAACTGCAGGACACAGTGTGCAATGTGGGAGCAGTCCCACAGATTTTCAGCATTGAGCCCTCCGAGCAATGCTAAGCCCTGCTTTACAAGCCCCCACTAAAATGCCAAGCAGTGGATGGCAACTAATTCAATGAGGCATGACTTGCGGATTTCCCTTTGCAGCGGAGTAAAACAACCATCAAAACTTGCTATGGGAAGAAGTTTCAACCGCAGTATATTCCCTCAGAATAATTTTAAGCTTCAAAAGCAACAATATTTTGAAGTTTCTATTTACAGTATGGCTAATCAGAGAATTCTGGATCTGGATAATAGTATATTTGTATACTTGTTTTCTTGAACTTTCCTATTGTTTTAAATGATAAATGATATAAAAACTGCTCTTTAGATTTAAAATAGACACAATTACGCATAAATGCACAAAGACTGTAGATTGGTCATTTTAATTGCTGATTAAAATGTGACATGGGTGTTAACAAAATTATTTAATGCTACTTCGATTGGATATTCACTTGTACACATCTATTACAACTGGTTCGATACTGTCCAACTACTGTATCTCAAGGACCTACTGAGGACCACTTAATCATGGAAACAAACTATTTCTCACTCATCAGCACTAAAAACTGCATATGATCTATTTTCATGTTTCTCAATAAACAAAACTGATATAACAAATGTGATTGATTGACCTGAAAATGTATTCTAAAAAAATCATCCCATCAGTGGACTCGTCCACCATAAAAATTGCCATTATTTGTTCATATTTTTATTCTTCCCTTTTTCATTATAAATTCCATTCAATAACCATCCTGTAGCATACGATGGAAACTGAGTTTAAAATCAGGAGGGCATGATTTTGAGCATTTCACCTACTACAGAGCATGATATAACTAAAAGATGGAAGGATTCCAATTGAATCTTTATGCATAGAAGGTCAAAAACCACCAAAGAATGTTTGCAATCTCTAATCCTTCAGATGACATTATTTTAAAAACTTTGATAAAGCTGGAATGGATATCACTGTATGGGCTCAGAGGTACTTGGACAAAACTTTATCAGACAACTCCATTCACTGCTGCATCCGGTGATGCAACTTAAATTTTACAACACAGAGTCGAAGTCATACATCGGCACTGTTCAAAAGTGACGCAAACTTCTCTGGGCTCAAAGTCATTGAAAATGGACAATACTGTAGTGGACCAATCAGTCAACATTTTAAGTGGCCGCCATATTCTTTGGATGAAAGGCAACCGGGGCAACCCAAGCTGTAACCCAAGCTGTGCTCATTGCATGGGTGACTTGGGCATTTGCAAGGGCACCATTAATACAGAAAGATATGCAATAATTTTAGAACATCATATGCAGCTATCGAGACATTATTTGTTCCAGGGATGTCCACACATTTTCCAGTAAGATGACACCAAGCCACATTGTGCATGGATTGCAAGTGCATGGCTGCATAAACAGAGAGCAAAGGTGCTAAATTGACCTATCTACAGTCATGATCTGTCTCTGAATTAAGAATTTTTGACAATTTGTGAAGTGAAATATAAGGTAACAAAGGCCCGATTGTAAAATTTTGCAGCTGAAGACCTGTATGACGGAGGAATGGGAGGAAAATTGCACTTGCCACATTGACCAGCTGGTGTCTTCAGAGTCTAAATGTTTATTGATTATAATAACTGTTTCACCATGGTAAACAGTTGAATGCACTAAGTTGTGTGATCTTAAATTCTTATGAACTCAGGCTGAGAGAAAGAAAATATTTGCTAAATTTGCTGTGAATTAGTGCTGCCCTTATTTTTCAGGATTAAAGACAATATTTCTCAAATTAACATCTCAAGTGTGAATAGATGACAAATAAAAGGGAAAAAAGAGACTATATGAGTAAGGAAATTTAGGGAATACACATGCTTTCAACAAAGGTGTACTGAATAATAAAATTACCCTTTGATTAACACTCTATCTTGGTACCGTGTTCCAGTGCCACTCAGGCCCGGCTGTCCTTGATTCTGGATCAACATAGCAAGAGAAAAAGTTGTACAAAACAAGTGTCATGTCTAGGACATGTATTGCTGGAGACTCAGTCACAAAGACTGCAAAATAATCTTGTGTAATGGGATGAGTGACCAATATGAGATCTACTTGAGATCAATAACAAAGAAATCAAGAAATAGTATCAAATATCATGGTCAAGAGTCCATGCTCTGTGAATATGATGCGTGCAAATTAGAACAATACTTAAGAAAAAAAAATCAAAAAAGTAACTCTCCTTCAAGTGACTGTGAATGTCAAAAACAATGTGTTTTGACTTTGTAAGATATCACAATCCATTGACAACGACACAGCGAGAGATATTATAATGGGGTTATGGTGTGCGAAGCCCTCATTATAAACGTAAATGCACAGTCAAGAGTACAGTGGCGCAAGAACCCTGTGATATGGGAGACGAGTCATCTGTCATCTCCACAACCAGGTGGATGTATCTGTGGCCTGTTCCAAGGCAGCAGCACGAGCCTGAATGTTTGAGTGAAGGGAGCCATTTTACTGTCTTGAACTGGCTCCACTTCTCCCCTCAGAGGCACTGCTCAATGCATGTTATAGTTATTTCGAGTGATCCTTTATCCAGTGATGAGGTTGAAAGTGAAATGAATCAGATGTCATGGCTTTCAAAGCAACCAGATCTTGACTCATTTGAAAACTTTTAGAAGATTTCGGATCAATGTTGTAGACAGTATTCTCCTCTACCGCCAACAAAACACTAAATGAGGGAAAGACTTTTGGCCAAATTATATTATAACCCTCCAATACAGTTCAAGAGACCTCCAAAATGTGTGCCAAGACATATTAAAGCTATTTGGGTGTTCCAACACCTCAACACGACAATTTATACAGACATTTCTTTGCTTTGTTACATGCCTGCAGTTCTATTATACAATACAGCAGTAAAGGCTTGTCAGTTTTCATGCTTTCTGCTCATAATTACAAACAAATGCATCATGAAAATAGGCATAATAGAAAGGATCACAGAGAAACACCTCTAGAGCCTGAAAATGCTTCTCATTAAGGTTTCCCCCCCAAAAAAAATTCATTGTTTGTACATTCAGAGATTTAAAACTGATATTAGCGTGAGGAAGGGATTTGCACCTCTATCACTCTACACGGGAGGAGCAAAGTTTTGTGGACAGTTGGCAAATCATTTGTCATTTATAACTTACATCATGTGGTTTTATCCAGCTAAAATTCATACCTGGTTCTGAGGTGACTGTGATTAATGAAATGAAATTAAATTCATCCTGTAATGTAATCAGCAATCACTCTACCAAGTCCTATTCATATTTTCATAGCATTAAAATAGCAGATGCTCATTGTACTTTGTACAATACAATTTCGACATCACCTCCACCAAAATCCAGGATTTCAGAAATTCTACAATTACTTGTTGCATTTGTAATAATAAGTACTTGGTTTGATGACTGAAGAATTGCTAATATACTCTGAAAATTTTACAGCACTCTGTCCATGACATGTTGTGGTCTGAAAAGCAGCCCAACTGCCATTTAAATGACACTGGGAATTATCAGCTTCTAAAATTGTATTTATTCTTTTCAGAAATGTCATCAAGTTCAGAAGATCACAAAGTCAATCATGAGTTTCCACACACATATGCCGTATAATACTTCAGTGAATATTTTCCATGGCCATTCCAAGACTAACTCCCTCAGATAACATCAAATTACACGCAGAAATACAATTTCCTTTTGCAGACTGATCAAAGCACAACTATACCTAGGTTATAAGTAAAAAAAATTAAGCTAGGGGGCTGCAAAAAAAAAAAAAAAAGTTAAGCACTGGTGTTATGAATGCCTGTCATATCTCTCTATGGATAAAAAACTATACTCACTATATATACACACTTTTGATTGACCCCTATCATTCAATTGTACACTTAAAGTTTTTTTTTTTCTTTTCTTTTCTGGGCAGAGATGTGACTCATCAATGAATATCAGTTTCCTTACTTCAAGGTCCGGATACTGTAATCATTCAGTATACCACTAGTATCTTGCGAGGTAAAACAGACTTAGTATTGTGACGGTGAACCAGCAACAAATAAACACGAAGAAAGCATTTGCATGTATATTTAAAATATTAAAAACCTCGTGTATTGTTTATAAAAAAAAACGATAACGTAAAAAGAAAGACACAAGGAAGAGACTATGCCCATCGTAAAATGTTAAACCCTGGATAAAAACAGAGTCTGAAAACATCGAGCTGTCTTCTTCAGCGCATGGTAAGAAGCCGGTTTATATAAATTGAATGAATGACGTAGGCTACAAAAGCACTAAAGATTGGAATGAAATAACAAGTGGTCTGACTTGGCACACAGGAAGAACGCCAAGTGCATATATCTGATTTCAAATAAATTTGTCAGCTTTATTAATTCTTCAATGTTGATGACACTGTCAAATGAACAGATATTCTACTTTAATTTATTTATCGACTTTCTTTACATGAATAAATTGCGCTAATAGAGAAAATATAGCATACCCTGAGTCGAGACAATTACTCATTATGAGTAATTTAGCTGGCGGTTGCTTAAAGGCAAAGCGAAGCCTACTGCTGCTATGACTACTGTCGGCCGTAAAATGTCCAGTACGGCACGAATTCAACTCAAAGCATCAAGCCATTACCTATTACATTTAAAGATGGTCTTTACCACGAACCTTTTATTTATTAATTTATTTTGTGAATGCATCGGTTAAAATGTAGGCTACACCGAATTCGGAACACGGGACCACCAACACTGTAGGCCTATAATGAATGTTGATGATCCATTAAGGAGAGAAAGTTGCCGTATTTGTCTACCATTCCGTTCTGTTCTGAATTATGAATGCACAATAAAAGGAAACTATAGTATCAGCTTATTCACGTCGTTTAGGTAGGCTATATGTCATCAACGAGGAGGACATAGCCTACTCCTGTCGCGGCTGTTAATGTGACGCAAGCAATGAGTGTACTGGATGCAAGAGGAAAACTCAAACGAGGTAAACATAATATAGCCAATCCCCTGGATGCGATCGAAGAGCACGAAAGCCCATTGGTCGCTATTTGAAAAGCGTAGGCTCACGGGTTTGTGGCTATGTAAAAGGGAAGATAATCGCTTCTAAAAAATAAAAAAAGGCCCAAGAACGGGGGAATGTTCCAAATTTATTGCGATAATGCACAATCCAGATTATGAGCGAACGCCCTCTTCCGGAAATTGGAGAGACAGCATCTTTATTGCCATAGTCCAAGGGCTGCTATGGAAATACGTAGAGGAAGAAACACAATCAATATGGGCGTATTGCAATTAAACAGTCAACACTGTTCGTTGACCAGGTCAGTCTACGATATACGAGGCGTTTTCCCGAACATGCAAATTCCCTATAGTCCTACGTTTCCCAGCGGATGCTGGAGAATCACTGGACCGGTCGAGTCAGAATGTGTAGTGTAGCCTATTGCCTAATCCATGAAATAAATGTATAGCATTCGCTTACAAGTGTCAGTGCACAGTCACGAAGATATTGCATGAACAATTTTAAACCTCGAGAATGTCATTTTGTACGTCAATAAAGACCAATGACAGCAAGTCACCCCAACGAGATGGCATTTGGAAATTGGCCTAAATCTGTTACAATAATATGCAGCTGCCAAGTGTCAATTAATGGAAGACTACATCATTCATTTGACGTGTTCGCTGCAATAGAGGTTTGGTTGCCTCTTATACAGCCTACATATAGTGGTACTGAGGATCACCACAGAGGGGCTTATTCTTATTTTTCATGCTACAAAAATAGCGTTCTCTTCTCGGTCATCATCATCATCTCATCATCATCATCATCACATTCGTGGGTGATCCAATGCCCTAGCCTACCATATAAATATATGAGGGCTAAATGTGTCATTTTTAGCAGAAAAAGTGGCCCAAACCACTGGCTGTAAATGGGACAGTTCTTCAGTTTAGCCGATGTGACTACTCCAGACTTCGAAATTAAGTTGCTCTTTTTCTTGCTGGAATCACTGTGGTGATGTACAATTCGTTTCGGTATCGAGCATAGGCCTACTGTCTGCCGTTCAACAATCCAACACTCAGCACACCAAAGCGTACATACGGTGTTTATAAACACAAGAACAACAACAACAAACACAACAACAACAACAACAACAATAATAATAATAATAATAATAATATAGTCTAATAATAATATAATTACAAGAAGAAGAAGAAGAAATTCATTGCAATAAAAACCGCAAGTAAATTAATAACAATAATAACAGCAAACTCATCCACGTTTAGATGTGAGATTAGCCAAGCATATAAAATGATATAGATATCCCAGAAATGAACGTTATATATAAGACGTGCCTGGTGTGCCAAAAAAATAAAGGACTCTTAGGTGGCCTTGACAATGTTCTCATTCCTTTTTTTTAATTGTTTATTTAATTAACATTAGCCGACACGAACTCCAAAAATCTCAGTGCTATCATGTGCAGCCAGTTTCCCTCATTAAGAGGAGAAGTTGACGTAATATAACTTTTCATTTCTACATAAAATTGCATTTTAATCAAATATATTAAAAATTGTGAATACTTGAAGCTAATCTTCGTTTTCTTTGTTGAAATTCAAACAATCGTGAAGCAAAGGTCTGACAGCCCCCATTGCAGGATGTGGTAGAGGTTTTTATATGTTGTTTAAATGATTTCAAATATGTATATAGCATTTTTTTTTTTTTTGTAAACTGAATAAGACATTCTTTGGATTTCATTTCGTGGACTAGGCCTATTTAATCACCACAACTTGGCATCAAGAAGCAAGCGTTAACAGGACGATTAATAATTCTAATTATTGGAAAATATTTAAATAGAGCAAAATTATTGAGAACTGTTAATGGCGTCTTATTACATAAAAGGAATGTTATTCAGCCTCCTCTAATATCAGTGGAACAGCCGTCAGTGATGTTGAGCATTTTTTAAGTCACTTTCAAGATAGGCTACTGTTCGGAAAGCATTTGGCACGGATGGGGGTATGCATCAGTAAACCTGATGGAGGGCAATAAGAGAAACAGACTTCCAGTTCACGCCTTCTTTGAATAAAAACTGGCGGAATTTCCCCCCCCTAAATTTCTAATGTATACAGTAAGCCAATAGCACCTCTCTGCGGGTCTTTGTCCACTGAGCGGAAGCTAATGAGAGAAGACAAGCGGCTGACAGGATGACGATGGCTAATTGGCAAGGAATCGTGGGAAACCGTAAACAAACAGCTGCCGTGGGCATTTTGCTTTTCTCTCGCACCTCTTTCTCATGAATAGTCGCGAAAAGTGGAACAGCGAACCGGCAGCTGGGAGCACGCTAGCTGGCTAGCGGAGACCTATATTTAAAAAGCTGTGCAGGATTTGGCATTTTACTGTAACAGACCAAGAGCATATTAATCAAGAAAAACTGCTTCGTATTGTCCCGAATTATTTCATTCCGCAATATAACAAAAAATTTTGTTCATCAAGAATTCTTCATTCTGAGTTAGAACTTGACCGCTGCACTGAGGATAACATTGAGCATAGCGCCATTAACATTAGATTTAGTTGTTTCATCATTAACCAGGAGGACTGCAACGGGCCGAAAAGCTGGACAGCTGTTCAGTTAGGCTATCTGAACATATTCAGTTTTGCATAATAATAATAATAATAATAATAATAATAATGATGATAATAATAATAATAATAATAATAATAATAGTAGTAGTAGTGGTAGTAGTAGTAGTGGTATAATGCGAAATGTATGTGTTGTCTTAAACACTCATAGAAAAAAGGGTGCTTTTACTTGTCTCTGTTGGCTAAAAGAAAAGAAGCCTTTTAAGTGTGAAACGTTTGGTTATGGAATCAGTATCCGTTTCAACGGTGTCCAGTGAGCTCAATTACGTAACACCAGTATTGGCTGAAACAAGGGATCATTAGTTTGAGCGATTTTTGTGTTGAAGTTTTTCTGGACGAGAGTTAACTTTAAAATGTAATTCGCATAATAAAATAAATTAATTGTGTGAATGTGTGATACTAAATATGCAAGTAACGAAATAGTATTAATAGGCCTAATTATTTTATGCATTAGTTAATTATTATTATTATTATTATTGTTATTATTATTATTATTATTGTGTATGCGTGTGTGTGTGCGCGCGCGCGTGTGAATGTTTATCAATTCTGCCATCAATCAACTTTTTGCTTTCTAGCTCACTGAATATTATCACGCAGAAGCAACATTCTGATAGTTTACACAGGTTAACAATAGTCAAATGCCTGTCCAATACTGCCCTACAGTGTCCCGGTTGTCAGGAAGGTTGAAAATTCAGTGGGTTTGGGCTTGTCAAAATCTACTGGAACACATAATCAAAAAATAGAAACATGAACATTTTTGTCAGTGATTACAGTCAGCTGTCCATTAACCTACTCTTGCAAATTATATCTGCAAGTTTCTCAGAGTAAACTATTTATTTTATTGGCATCACCATTACTAGGCCACAGAAATAAAGGCAAGACATTTTCCTAAATTCCCATTGGCAAAAACTATGAAGTTGACTTTCAGAGAGACAGTATTGAGCAAGACATATTCCTCTTAATATATTTTCAATTGTAGTTTACCATCTATGAAAAAAAGACGCAGTAAAAATATTGCTGGCATAATGATGTAAATATGCATTATCAAATGTCAAGAGGCTAAAAATACAATTCATCTGGCCACAACCTCATTCTAGTTCCTTCAGAAATTGTGGGCATGGCAGCACCATGGCTTCTATGTTTCCTTAGATTTCAGCTTCATACTTAACTTTCTCTGGCAGAGACAGAAACCATGGTACTATCTGACGTTTTTTTATCACCAAAGAAATTAATATTTGCTGGAATTGGTATGGAAGTCTTACATTGTGCAATGAGACCTTTAATAACTTCAATAAAGGTTAGGCCACAAATCTCTCCAGTGTGATGCTTGTAATCACCTATTTTCCACCTTGATCAAGGTGTTTGAAAACAGAAGACTATATCAACTCAAAAGACCTGGCAAAACTTTATCCTACATCTGCCAATTTACTCCTTTCACCTAACAAGCCAGACAATACAGACATTATGACCTAAAATACCGTATAGCAATATCAGCAAAATAAATAAATATAACTTTCTGCAGCAATTACTAAAATCAATACATTCATTTGTTTTCCAGAATGATAGACAAAGCAGGTGCTATGCAATGCAATTTAAGACAAATTCTGTAGTGCTAAAAACATAGTTTGCTTTGTAAAATCTACAGGCTAACTGGCGATACCAAGGACTGTTTTATACAGTCCTTGGGCGATACCCACAACCTGTTAACAGAATAATTTCTTAAAATGCGCTGCAATGAGCTGAGGGGCACGTTCCTTGAGCTACATTTAGGGACTGTTGGAAGAAAGCATTCAGATTACAATTGAACCAGTGAACCATGCCACATATTCTCCCTGTAATCAAAATTTTCTTCAAGACCCCTTTTCTTTAATTTCAGCTTGACTGGAGTCACTGCAGTGCTCCTCAGATGTTAATAATGGACTTGTCCATCACCCGCTCCACCCCTGGAGTTAATTGGGACTGTGCGATGGAAGCAGTTTGTTCAGATGTTGAGGCATCATTAGATCAGTGGATGCTGGGCTTCTCCTCCACCTGCTCTCTCCAGGCCACACTCCCGCTGCACCCACCCTCCCACCGTCTTGCCTCCCTGCGGCCCCCAACAGTTCACACAAAACCGCCAATGTACATACCAGACTAGGGCCTCACGACACCATGAGCCATGGTGATTTAGTGCGCTATCAAACACTATTATTACCTTCATTCATATGTACGAAAAGCAATGTTTTTCTCAGGCTACCACAATTAACTTGAAACAGTGCTCTTAGGATCCCTTGCTATGCATTGGCACCTCCAAAAATAATGAAAAGAACCGACTAAAATAAATTGCCATAATGATTTGATGAGCTGTACAACGGCTGAATTGTCCACGCAGTGTTTTATATTCATGCTTGGTTTGACAGTGCCACTGAATTTTAGTCTGTTGCCTTTTTTATGTTCTGTAGGCATACTGCAACTGAAGTACACTGGGTCAAAAAAAAGTCAACTCTCCTTGTCTTCGAATGGAGGCTTAAAGATACAGTTTAGAAAACCGATGGAACAGATCATGGGAACATACAAACTTGGTGAAGGGCAACAAGACAAAAGCCCTGGCTTGGCTTTATTTTTGTGGGTCACACTTACCCAAATGTTGTCTGAACAAGTGGCCACACCAACTCCTTCCTTCAGCCCCCAGCTTCCTGGCACTACTGGCCATCTCTATGTGCCTGAGCCAGGCTCACATCCCCTCCAGAGTGGAGGCCTCTGCATTAATGGGCCCATTGACTGTGAAGAATGGTAGCATTGTTGGCCTGGTTTGAGTGGGTGCCCATTCGCTCGCATGCAGCGCACTTGCATGCAGCGCCCGCCTCTGAACCGGGTGCCAAGAGCGGAGGTCCAACGGCCTGCTTTCACTTTCTCCTGTAGAGAAATTACGGACAGCCCATCCATATACACCAAATACACACTGGAGGCTCTTTATCATGCCAGAGGAACTGAATAATACTGCACAGCAGTCTAAGATAATCTGTCACTGTTACATCACAATCTGGCATTCAGCCTTTGACACGATTAAATTCTAACTGAATGATAATAGAATATAAAATACATCTGACCCTGAAATACATAAGATAGGAACTACAGCTGATCATACATGATTTCATTCATGCTTCATGGAGTTTACAAACTTCCTCTTAACTTGATGACATCAGCTGGTTATGGGACAGGAAAAACAAGAATTTGCTCTCTTCTCAATTTCTTCTATTTTTGTATAGCCTCTTTGCCACACATAAAGATCATCAGACCAGTTTTAACGATGGAAAAAAATAACCTGAGTAAACACAAAATTCAGATTTAAAATGATGATTCCATTTACTGATGGAAAAAAGCTACCCAACCCAACCCAACCCAACCCAACCTGGCCCCAAGTAAAAAATGATGATTATCAGTACTTTCTCCCTTTGTTACTAAATCAACCAATTAAACGACTGTCATTGTTAATTGAGTTCAATTTCACTAGAAACACCCAGGCATGATTACTGCCAGCCCCTCTGCAACTAAAGAAATTCAAGATCAGATCAGAAACAAAGTTTCTCTGTGAAACTGACCTCCAGTTAGCGCTTGAGTCCTGAACCACACTTAAGTCAGATATGTTCAAAATTAAAAGCACATTTTCTTTGAAACGGTGAACTAATCCAGTAGAGATTTTTATATTACTTGGTGCTTTATCTCAAATTGTTCCTAAATGTCATGTGAAATTTTTTAGATTTACAAATTCGCAGACCTTTAGCTTTCTGATTAATTTTTAACCGCATGCTTATTTGGAAAGGCTCTTTTCTGTACGACAGCGCCTCAGGAAACTCTCAGAGGCACCAGGCTTCTGGCTCAATGGTAAAATCCAGTGGAACATTTTTGTAGCCACACAAGCAATGAAAATAATTTCTTTAAGTCCCAGCTGTCTCTCCGTGGTTCCAAACACGCACCTCTCATGCAACTTATTTATTCCCCAGGAGGGCTGGTGCTTGTTACCCAGTGCAGGCAAACCTCACCCTGCAAGAGAATTTGGACATGGTATATCCTATAGCAGGGGTGGGCAATCACGGTCCTGGAGGGCCGGTGTGTATGCAGGTTTTTATTCCTATCAATTACCCTGACTAATTGAGTTAATTGATTGCATGCACAAATATAGATTTTCGCAATGATTCGATCAAAGGAAAATGTTTTATGAAGGGAGACAAGACTAGTCTTTGTAGTTTCATGATAATTTAAAGAAATGCGCATGAAACGTCAGATTTCATAAATGGTTTGGCTAATTGAGACAATCAACTAATTAAAGACCAGACGTTGGTGTGAAAACCAGGGACAGATAGGGCCCTCGCTGCCCACCTCGGTCCTATAGCCATTGTGGGACAGCTGAAAGTAGTCCTATTCTTTTTCATACACCCTTTGCACTACGACAGCTCCTTAATTACCATGCTGCACGGCCAGGGTCCCTGACGCTCTCTTCTTCTCATTTGTCCTTAAGACAAAGGAAGATTATGTGGGGACGTCTTGGTTCAACTACAAATCTCAGGCAGTGGAATCCCAGAGTGTCTGTATTTGTGCAAGGGGGGGCAGGAAAGCATCTTATCAAAAACTAAGCATTGCCGCTTGTCAACTTCATGCTAATTGGCATGTGATAAAAAGGTTTTCTGAGCCACAAAGGATGGTTGTATGGAGCAGGTCAAAATGGCAGAGGTGGGGGTGGGGGTTATGTGACATGGACAGAAATGAATTTCCCATCAGAGTCTGCGGTGTCATCCTGTTAAATTTTTCCTAGTTTCCTTAAGTATCCTTTTTTGCATCCACCTTTCCTCTCCTATCCCCAAGACCCTAGCCCTCAGCCCCCAACTCTGTTATTCTCTTATTCACTTTTACACAATTTGTAAATGGGTAATCAAGACACAGAGCCCCTCTCCCACTTTTTTTTTGGTTTTTCACTTTTGCCTTTGTTATGGCCCCAATTTGTTATGACATATAAGACAGCAAGGGATGACAGACAAAATTTTAAAACTCAAACAGATTTAATTATACAAAGACTGACAACTAACCTACAATTTATACTACTGACCAAGATTGACATATACAAGAAAAAAATATTTACAGTCCCTTGAGATGGGACTGTATGTGCAGTTTTTTAGATGAAGTTCACATCGACGATGAAAAGCCTTCTGACTATTTGTTTTATGGCTTATTTTAATTGCGCAGTGAAATATTTTTTCTTGTCATAAAGAAAATATATTCTAAGTCTGAATATTCAGCTCTCAATTCTTTTCAGCTTATTCCTGTTATTATTACTTGATCATGGAGGAGTAAAAGAGTTACAATTTATCATTCAAATTATATATTTTTGTAAATTTTATTGCCCTGCGAGCTGTTAATTATAACGGTTCACTATTGACAAGAGTACATCCTACATGATTCTGCTAGTCCAGAAAAAGTGCTTTGTTGTGACAGTCTGGACCATAAATATTTTGACAGTGACACAATTTTCATCATTATGGCTCTGTACATCAGCACGAAAGATTTTAAATGAATCAATACAAATGAGCTTTAACGCGGGACTTTCAGCTTTAAATTAAGGGTTTTTCGAAAAAGATGGGATGAGTCCTGTACGGAGTACAACCATTACAGTTGTAAGCAGTGGTAAACAAGCCTGGACGAGGACGCAAGGTTATTTTGACACCACGCACAGCGAGGAGGATGGTGAGAGAAATAAAAAGTTCTTCAAAGCTCACTGTTAAAGAATTGCAACAAATGGTAGCATCTTGGGGTCACAAAGTCTCCACAACAACCATTAGGCGCGATCTACATGCCAGCAAGCTGTTTGGGAGGCATGCACGGAAAAAACCTTTTCTCACTCACAATCATATACGCAAACCTCTGGAGTTCGCTAAGCGGTACTGGGACTTCAACTGGGACGGTGTGCTTTGGCCAGATGAGACCAAGATAGACCTTTTTGGCAACAAACACACTAAGTGGGTCAGGCGAAACACAAAAGATGAGTATGCAGAAAAGCACCCTATGCCCACTGTGAAGTATGGGGGAGGATCGGTGATGCTGTGGGCCTGTTTCTCTCCCAGAGGCCCTGGGAACATTGTTTGGGTGCATGGCATCATGAACGTTTTGAAATACCAGGATATTTTAAATCAAAATCTGGTGGCCTCTGCCCGAAAGCTGAAGAGTTGTCGTCACTGGGTCTTTCAGAAAGACAAGTCGACATGGTCTACAACATCCCCCGCCAATCGTGCGCTTCTTATTTTCGAACTCGATCAAGGCCTTTATGGTCTGAAGCAACACACCAAATTTGGTTACTGTATCTGTAGTAGTTTCAGAGTAAAGCTGTCCCCTTTATCTTGGACGGACGGACGGAAGGAAGGACGGACGGAGGTCAAACCTATATCACCCTCCCACTTCGTGTTGGCGGGGGATAATAATGACCCTAAACATGTGGCAAAATCTACACAGAAATGGTTCACCAGACACAGAATCAAAGTCCTCCCATGGCCATCTCAGTCCCCAGACCTCAACCCCATTGAAAACCTGTGGAGTGAGCTGAAGAGGAGAGTGCAGAGGAGAGGGCCCAGGTCGCTGGATGATTTAGAAAGAGGAATGGTCAAAGATCCCTCTTTCTGTATTCTCCCATCTTGTGAAACATTATAGGAGAAGATTAGGTGCTATTTTGTTGGCAAAAGGGGGTTGTACAAAGTATTAACATCAGGGGTGCTAATAATTGTGGCACACATGATTTGATGTAAAAGAATGATTTCTTAATGTGAGATTTTTTTCCCACTGAATAAATGCACTTGAATTAAAGGTTGGATTTTCCTCTTTTTTCCCATCGTGATCCAATATTATTTTTTTTTTTAAGTGAATTTATTAGAAGCTAAAGAACACATCTCATCCAGGGGTGCCAATAATTATTGAGGGCGCTGTATGTATTCTGTGTGTAAGGCCACGCCTCCAGCTGTCCAGCTCACCAGTCCACTAAATCCCGGAGCGCATTTCAGTCATTTTCCAATTTTCAACACCTCGTTCTTATTTTCACTGAGTGGCAGCAGTGTGTATTTAAGACTAAGCTTCCCTCAGTCTATTTGTGAAGTCTGTGTAAATGCATACCTGATTGACATTGTAGTCTTGAATCAGCTAATTCTCTTAATTCGCAAACTTATAGTAAACTCTAGAATCTGTGGTGCTTATTGTTTTAACAGCACAATTAATTTTAAGGAACCTTATTTCCTATTTGCTTTCCTATTTGTAATAATTGTTAGTGTGGCATAACCAAGAGTTTGTTGTGATTTGCATTTCTGTCTTGCCATGTTTAAGTTCTGTGCCTGGCTTTGCCACGTATGATTTCTGTGTTAGTGAACTTTTCATTTCCATGCATTGCACTACGTGTACCCTGTCTTGTCTTATGTAGGTCTTTGCTCACGGTCCCTAGTCTTGTTTGCCACTCATTCGTGTGATTTATTGGTTTCTGGGTTTTCAATCTTCCTTCATTATCTCGTGTGCTTCCTTCCTCTCTCTTTTACTATCTACTAATCCATACTAACAGTTTGTTGTTTTCGATAATTACTAACACATATTAACATTGTATATTTTCACTAACTTACTAACATGCACTCGGGATTGTATAGCTGCACATAGTAATTGACTAACGATCTCTCAGCAGTAGCCCAATTCTAGTCTCCGCCTCCTTGCCTATCCCTAATTATCTCTGCTGCAGTTTTCTGTGGATCTCCACTTATACTTTATGCTTTCCTTTTCTTTAAACTATACACTTTAGCACTCCTTCACCGGAGCTGTTGTTTTGTACATAGGTTTGTCTTGTGATCCCTATCTGCGTTTTGCCTTTGGCCAGATTCATGTAATTAGATTATTCCTCACGTGTTACTCCTAATTATTGTATCATTGATCGCACCTGTTTCTCCCTGGTCATGTGTTCACCCCGGATGTGTATTTAAGATGTCTTTTCAAGCACTTCCAGTGTCAGATCGTTCTTCCTAGCTTCCTGTGCCATGTTTGTTCTCGCCTTGATTCTTAGTGATTTATCTTTCTGACTGGATTGCCCGACCTTCGATTTTTGCCTTTGTGATTTTGGATTATTGTTGCATCTGTGTGTTTTTGACCAGATCTCTGTTTGCTGCCCTGGTAATGATTCGGATTACGTCCTGTGGATTCTGGCTTGCTTCTGTGACAGTACTATTCCTGTGTACCAGACCCATTTCTGTCCGACTACGATTACTGTGATTGCTGCACTGGTTTTTGATTCTATTTTTGCCCAACTGGATTTTGACTTTTGGATTGTGGACTTTGTACTTTTGCCTTCTGCCCTGCGGGGGTCCTCCCCCTTTATTAATAAAACAAGCTCTACTGCATTTTTTGGTTCTAGCGACTGGTTCCTGATCGGTACATTACAGTCCGATCTGACCAGCATGGAGCCAGCGAGTTCCAAACCACTTCAGGCAGCAGTAGAGGAGCAGGGTGCCCAGTTGGAGATGCAGCAATGGCAGCTAAGGGCCCAGATGCAACATATGCAGGCTATGAGCAACCAGATGGCGGATATTGCTCACTCGCTGCAGAGTGCACCGAACATCCAGGCACCCCAGCCTCCGGTCGTCACCATGCCTGGGTCCAGTTCAGCCCCTGTACCACTCGCTTCATTCCAGGAACCACGCCTACCCCCTCCTGAGAGGTATGATGGTGATCCAGGGTCCTGCCGGTCCTTCCTCACTCAATGTAAACTCATATTCAGTCTTCAACCCGCTACCTTTCCCTCTGAGCAAGCTCGAGTGCCGTATGTCATTACGCAGCTGACTGGCAGAGCTAAGCAGTGGGCCACAGCTACCTGAGAGGCGGGATTACCCTGTGTGCAGTCCTTTGACAGCTTTGGAGACGAGATGAAGAGAATATTCGACCGCTCCAGACACGGGCAAGAGGCCGGGAGAGAGATTCTACGAATTCGCTAAGGAAGTCGCACAGTATCCGACTATGCCATCGACTTTCAAACTCTGGCTACCACCAGCAGATGGCATGAGAGGGCACTCTATGACGCGTTCATTGCTGGCCTGTCTGAACGGATAAAAGATGAGCTACTTCCTTGTGACATACCCGAGAGCCTGGAGCATGGGCGTAAAAATGCGTATGGACGCTATGGACGTGTCCATACCAATATTTTGATGTGTTTAAAATGTCCACCATACCAATTTTGAATGGGGCATTGCACGGCATTCGGGACACAAAAGGTTAATTTTCCCCTCCTTAGTTCCGCCTCTCAAAGACGGCGTGTCATTGGTGGGGACAGCCTTGCTATCTGTGATTGGCTCCCCTTCCTGTATCCATCATCATGACTGGGTTGTCATTGGTAAGTTGGTAGGCTACGCGGTGAAAATAAAAAATAACAGCGTAATAACAGCGTCTACTGTCGCTGGCTCGGGGAATCATGTCTGACTCGGGCAGGAAAAGAAAAAAGGCGGACATTAGACATTATTTCACCCAGTCAATGGTAAGTTACTCACACAAAATATTCTTGTAAAAACCTGTTCAGACCGCGACGCATTTTCTCTTCCAAGCGCTTGATTTCATTGTTTTTCCAGTAGCACAGCATAAACCTCAACATGCATTAGCCTAATAACTTCCGTGCTTCCCATTCCCATGCTTGTCGTTTTGGAGGGGGGGTGCGTTGCAGTCTGACACAGATTCTACTGAAACAGATTAATCATGCTAAAAGTCTCTTAGAGTGGAGTGAAATAAGAACAGAAAATCTTTACATAATTTTTAGAATCCGCTCATCTTTAGCCCTATTCGGACGAGAGAACAGAACGTGAGGGGGTAGATCTTCACGCACGCACTGTTGTGAGTTGCGACAGTTGTCACGTGACCGCCATCTCCACAATGCATGTTGATGCATCTGAATGCATTTTTACCCCACGTCCCCCCATAAAACTAGTCCTGTCCTAATAGGGCTTTAGATGGAATGGTAAGATGAATAATAATATAGAAGGACAATGTATTATTAATGCATTAAACTGCCAGCCAGCCAGCATAATAATAATAATAATAATACATTTTATGTAACAAGAGACAAAAATAAGTAGTGTTTCTTGATCATAAATTTTGTTTTACAGCCACAACACAGCAGCTCTGCAGATCAGTCTCCATCAGGCAGACAGGTATATTTCATGTGGAAATTAAGCAACACACTGTATTGCTGATTGATGAGGCTGTATTTTGAGTAGGTTAGGTCATGACATAGGGAGGCATGGGAGGCAAATTATGTCCCCACCAATGTCAACACCATTATTACGCCCTTGGCCTGGAGAGTGTAATCAATATGGCTATTCGTATCGACTCCCGGCTGGAGGAAAAAAGACGATCTACGTACCGGTCCAGACTACCTGTGACTCCATTACTGCCACCCTCCAACCCTGTCAGGCTACCCCCCGAGACTGAACCCATGCAATTGGGGCTGACGAAGGTTTCTACCGAGGAGAGGGAACGCAGACGTCGGGAACGTAAATGCTTTTACTGCGTCCAGGGTGGTCATTTCGTGTCTCGGTGCCCAGTAAAAGGCAAAGCCCACTAACGAGGAGAGGAGCGTTAGTGGGCGTAATCCCTGTGGATCACTCCTCAAGAAACAGAACCTGTTTTTCAGTCTCCTTGGAGTGGGCTGGTGGAGGCAAGAAAACAACTGCCCTGATTGACTCCAGTGCTGAGGAAAGTTTCACTGATCAAGAGCTTGCCTGGAAGTGGGGCATCCCTGTGGAAACTATTTTTCCCGATCGTGTGGTCAATTCTCTCAGTGGCCTTAAGATCGGTAATATCTCTCAAGTTACCAGCCCAATCAAGCTCAGTATATCCGGAAATCATCACGAACATATCAAGCTTTTTCTGATTCAGTCCCCCCATGCTCCAGTCGTTCTCGACCATCCGTGGATGGCAAAGCTTGTACCCGTTATTGACTGAGGTAAGCACGAGATCAAGGAGTGGAGCCCCAGCTGTGCCCAGACCTGTCTCAGTGACGCCCAGGATTAAGTCACTCCTGCTCCCACAGACGAAATTCCGAATCTGGAGAAGGTTCCCACCGAATACCATGACCTCAAGGAAGTATTTTCCAAGTCTCAGGCTACCAGTCTTCCTCCTCACCGACCTTATGATTGTGCTATCGAGCACAGACCAGGAACCATGCCCCCTAGAGGGCGCCTTTTATCCCTGTCTCGCCCCGCGACTCAAGCCATGGAGAAATATCTCTCTGAATCCCTTGCCGCCGGAATTATTCGTCCTTCGTCATCTCCAGCTGCAGTGGGGTTTTTCTTCGTTGGGAAGAGGGATGGCTCCCTTCACCCCTGCATTGACTATCGCGGTCTGAACAAGATCACTGTTAAGAACCGGTACCCTCTCCCCCTCATGAACTCTGCCTTTGACCTACTACAAAGCTCCAAAGTGTTTACCAAGTTGGATTTACGCAATGCTTACCATCTTGTGTGTATTCGTGAGGGGGATGAATGGAAGACAGCTTTAAATAAGCCCACAGGGCACTGGGAGTACCTGGTTCTTCCGTTCGGGCTTACTAACGCTCCAGCTGTGTTCCACAATCTGGTCAATGATGTGTTACGTGACATGATTAACAAGTTTGTGTTCATCTACCTTGATGATATATTGATTTTTTCCAAGTCACAGGAAGAACACACTCAACACGTACGACGAGTTCTCGGCCGCCAGTTGGAAAATCAATTATTCGTCAAGGCTGAGAAATGTGAGTTTTCAGTTCAGACCACCTCATTCCTGGGATACATCATCAGCCCTGATTCTATCCAAACGGATCCCGTCAAAGTCCAAGCAGTCACTAGTTGGCCCACTCCACACGACCGTAAGTCACTCCAACGTTTTCTGGGTTTTGCCAATTTCTACCACTGGTTTATCAGGAACTATAGTTCAGTTGCCGCCCCTCTCACTGCCCTCACTTCACCTAAAGTTACATTCCAATGGTCCAAGCTAGCTGAGGAAGCCTTTTATATGCTCAAATCAAGATGTACTTCTGCACCCATCCTAACCATTCCTGACCCCAAGCTCCAGTTCGTGGTGGAGGTGGACATCTCCAATGTGGTAGTCGGAGCAGTCCTCTCCCAGAGGTCCCCCAAGGACAACAAGGTCCATCCATGTGCCTACTTTTCCAGACAATTGAGTCCTGCGGAACGTAACTACGACATAGGAAATCAGGAACTGTTAGCGGTTAAATTGGTGCTTGAGGAATGGAGGCAGTGGCTAGAGGGAGCTGAGCTACCATTTTTGATCTGGACTGACCTTAAGAATTTGGAGTACCTCCAGACAGCCAAACGACTGAACCCCAGACAAGCCAGGTGGGCCCTGTTCTTCTCACGCTTCAACTTTCACCTGGCTTATCGTCCTAGTAGTAAGAATGTTAAACCTGATGCTTTGTCACGATGTTTCGAAACTGAGAGAGACCTACCTGATCCTGATACCATTCTCCCAAAGGAGACGTTTATCAATGCTGTCATAATGGACATTGAGTCAGAGGTTAAGAATGCTCTTAATGATGCTGCTTCCCCAAGTGCCTGTCCAGATCACTGCCTGTTTGTTCCTGCCCACCTGCGCTCCCGAGTCCTCGATTGGGGTCACGCCTCCAACCTCTCGTGTCACCCCGGGATCAAGCGAACGTTGGATTTCATCACTCAACGGTTCTGGTGGCCTGAAATAAGGGACGACACCCAGAAGTATGTCTCCGCCTGCTCGGTCTCTGCCCAAGCCGAGGTATCAGACCAACCCCCTCACGGCCTGCTGCAACCCTTACCCACTCCACACCGTCCCTGGTCGCACATTGCCTTAGATTTCATTACTGGTTTACCCCCTTCCAATCACTTCACCACTATCCTCACCATAGTCGATCGTTTCTCCAAAGCTGTTCACTTTGTTCCCCTCATAAAATTACCATCTGCACAAGAGACTGTCAGCCTCATTATGCAACATGTAATCAGATTACACGGCATCCCCATTGACTTCACTTCAGATCGCAGCCCACAATTCACAGCCAAATTTTGGAAATCATTTTGCAAATCACTTAGCACTTCAGTTAGCCTTTCCTCTAGTTTTCACCCCCAAACTAATGGCCAGACTGAGCGGGCCAACTAAAGTATTGAGACTGTTTTAAGATGCCTCTGCCTTAAGAACTCCTCCTCCTGGAGCCATCAACTCCCATGGGCAGAGTATGCTATTAACAGTCACACCTCATCAGCCTCTGGTCTCTCCCCTTTCAAGGCTTGTCTTGGTTACCAACCCCCATTGTTTCCATGCCAGGAGGAGGAGGTTGCAGTACCATCCGCCCGCGAGTTTGTACGTTGCTGCAGACGTACTTGGAGGACCACCCGAGAAGTGCGGCTCAGGTCGGTAGCCCGCATGAAGGCCCAAGCAGACAAGAGACGCGTCGCTGCTCCATCTTACCGACCTGGGCAGCGCATATGGTTGTCCTCCAAGGACATTCCCTTGCGGGGGAGTGGGGGGAAACTGTTCCCTAAATTTCTGGGGCCATTCACCGTTGAAAAGGTCATACGCCCTTCTGCTGTCCGCCTCCGTCTGCCCCTATCCATGCACCATATTCACCCCACGTTTCACGTCTCACAAATCAAACCTGCAGTTACCCACCTCCTGTCATCTGGACCTGATCCCCCACCTCCCGCCCGCATAATCGACGGAGGCGAGGCATTCACTGTGCTTGCGCTGTTGGACTGTCGTCGCGGTCTCCAGTACCTCGTCGACTGGGAGGGCTATGGCCCCGAACATCGCAGTTGGGTGTCTTCCCGGCACATACTGGATAAAGAACTCATCAAGAACTTTCATGCTACTCATCTACAACCATCAGGTTAAAACGCCAGGAGGCGTGTTTAGGGGGGGGAGGGGGGGTACTGTTGTGATTTGCATTTCTGTCTTGCCATGTTTAAGTTCTGTGCCTGGCTTTGCCACGTATGATTTCTGTGTTAGTGACCTCCGCAATGTCTGACTATTCTTAGGATCATGTATTGTTTTTCTGGTAGTTTAGATTCTCTTGTTTTATTTCTTGTTTTTCTTACTTTAGTCCATTGTTATCATGCCATGTTTTCATTTCCATGCATTGCACTACGTCTACCCTGTCTTGTCTTATGTAGGTCTTTGCTCACGGTTCCTAGTCTTGTGTGCCACTCATTCGGGTGATTTATTGGTTTCTGGGTTTTCAATCTTCCTTCATTATCTCGTGTGCTTCCTTCCTCTCTCTTTTACTATCTACTAATCCATACTAACAGTTTGTTGTTTTCTATAATTACAAACACATATTAACATTGTATATTTTTACTAACTTATTAACATGCACTCGGGATTGTATAGCTGCACATACTAATTGACTAACGATCTCTTAGCAGTCGCCCAATTCTAGTCTCCGCCTCCTTGCCTATCCCTAATTATCTCTGCTGCAGTTTTCTGTGGATCTCCACTTATACTTTATGCTTTCCTTTTCTTTAAAGTATACACTTTAGTACTCCTTAACCGTAGCTGTTGTTTTGTACATAGGTTTGTCTTGTAATCCCTGTCTGCGTTTTGGCTTTGGCCAGATTCATGTAATTAGATTATTCCTCTTGTGTCACTCCTAATTATTGTATCATTGATCGCACCTGTTTCTCCCTGGTCATGTGTTCACCCCGGATGTGTATTTAAGATGTCTTTTCAAGCACTTCCAGTGTCAGATCATTCTTCCTATGCCACGTTTGTTCTCGCCTTGATTCTTAGTGATTTATCTTCCTGACTGGATTGCCTGACCTTCGATTTTTGCCTTTGTGATTTTGGATTATTGTTGCATCTGTGTGTTTTGACCATTTTTCTGCCCGACTACGAGATCTCTGTTTGCTGCCCTGGTAATGATTCGGATTACGTCCTGTGGATTCTGGCTTGCTTCTCTGATGGTACTATTCCTGTTTATCAGACCCATTTCTGTCCGACTACGATTACTGTGATTGCTGCACTGGTTTTTGACTCTATTTTTGCCCAACTGGATTTTGACTTTTGGATTGTGGACTCTGTACTTTTGCCTTCTGCCCTGCGGGGGGTCCTCCCCATTTATTCATAAAACAAGCTCTACTACATTTTTTGGTTCTCGCGACTGGGTCCTGATGGGTACATTACAGAGTTGTATTATTTATAGTGTGCATATTTAGGAACCTCAGTTCTTTGTTTTGCATTTTCTACTTTACTGCCTTCTGCCATTCAGTTGGTCATAAAATCATTACTAAGTCCAATCTTGCACCTGAGTCCAGTCCTCAACTTCCTGTCCTCCGTGCATCTTCACTCTGCCCAAAGTACAAACATTAGACCATCTGGATAAGCTTTCATTTTGTCTTGCAGTGTTGCTGGATTGAAATTCTTCAGAGTGTTATTAATAGGGACAAGCTCCCATGCCTTGGCATCGGTCCCCAGGATTGGGTCCGCGTCGCTGTTAATCAGCCGTTCCACTCAGTCCCTCTCAGCCAGTTTATTTGGAACACCTCCCAAGCCTTCATCAGTATTCAGGATTGGAACTGCATTCCTGCTAGGTTCGTAGGTCTGTCAAGCGGTCCTGCATCAGAGAGGGAAATTTAACACATTATATTGGCCCCCGGGACAGCCACTGGCTGGGTGTGGACACGCCCCCTACCCTCTCCAGTTAACATCAACTAAGCTGGACTGCCCCTCTTACAACCAAGCTTTTCTCTCGCCACTCCCATTACCGTATTTCTATACATATTCCCACTGCACTCCTCTTTGAATTGTATCCTGTGACTGTATGTGTTTCCTTGTTTGGATCAAAACAGGCATTTTGGTCCTCCTGTGCTCAACAGTACATTCTTCTTTTTAGGCATGAGCCAAATATTTGATTTTGGCCCATATGCTGTTATTTTTTTAGCTACAGATTCCAAATGCAAATTCCACGTCAACTCTAGACTTTTTACATGTTTACTTGTAGATAATGTTATGAGGGAATTACACACTCCAAGCCATGGAGCAGCCTGACAGCCAATTGTCCAATAACTTTTGGTTCTATAAAAATCAGGACAGGGACATCCACAGCACAACACAAATTCCTAAACCCCTCACCCATTTTGGATGTCAATTTTCTGTGGTTGCTCACTGCAATAACATAACCTGTAATCTTCTGAATAATTTCTCCAAATATTTACAGACCTTAATGCACATTAAATTATACCAGTTTTAGTCTCTACAGCATGTTATACAAACTTATGATGGCTAGCTTCTTGTCCTCATCTTTGCACAGACAAATGGTGGGACAAAGTGATGCACCATTGGTCATCATTAAGGATAGGCTTCTCAATCAACAGATAGGCTTCTTTGGTCAGTGACTGCACCAAATGCTCAAGGACAGGTATTACTAGAGTTACAAAGACACAGGATCAACTCAACATTAAGCCCAGTGCAACACTAGTGAAATTTAAAATACAAAAGTAGTTAGCCAAAAGAAGATGAAAGCATTGTGCTTTTATTAACCCCTTTGAGCAACCATAGACTCTGGCATCCGTAAATTCCGATATATTTACTACCAAAGTAATTTTACAGTTGAATTTCAAAATGTCTTGCTTCTCTGGAATAATTTTCCAGTCTCTGTGACACAAATACTGAGGTATAAAGCCTAAATAAGCTCCTGCATAACAGGAAAAATTGGCATTATTTGTATTCTGCGCAAAGATGTTAATAACAGCTGAAGAAAGGTCTGTCATATGGGCAACTTTTAAAAATAATATTTCTTTTTCAGAGATTTACTGAGTGACCGCATGAGTAGGAAGTTGGAACTTCTAATGAAACAACCCAACAAAAATAACCTTAAAGCTCAGAAAACAGAAAAGGTTATTCATGACCAACAGTTTGCTGAGTAATACAACTGAATATATAAAGCATGCTGAACATCATAAGAAAAAGCAGGATTTATTCAGCAGGCATTATTAAATCCAATACCAAGACTTACAATGAACTGTGGCTGAATGTTTGCAGAATCTCTGGTATACATGATAAAACCTTAATCTGAGAGCCAGAAGGGTCATACAACTTCAATTTTTCAGAACACAGAGTGCTGAATTTTCTCAGTTAGCATTACCACCCTTTGCTCTTGAGGAATGCAGAAGTCATGTTCCAAGTGAAAGGGGAACTCAATTAAGAGATCATGAAGGCTAACCTCACTTGATCTCCCCTAACCTTTAGGTTATAAGCCCATAAAAGCCACTAGTTTAGAGCCATGTAGAAACAGCACAATTGGTGAAAAGTTTGAACTTCTTATTTTTGTTTCTCACAACCACAGCCACCCCCATTCAAGAAGTAAAAGAAAATGTAATGTCTTTGTTTACTTTCAACTAATTTGGCTGTTGGTGAATTATACTCAGCAACAAAAGTTTCTGTGACACCAATATTGTTAATTATTTTTCATAACGCAATTATGAAATTGTCATACATGGTGATATCAGACTGAAACAGTACACGTAAACACAACATTGAAATGGAAATCATGAAAATGCGAGAAAATGACTTTGCACGTGAAAATGTGCGTAAATCATGCTTGTGGATGGCAATAAAAGAGGAGAATTTTTGGAATGTTCACATTGTGCCTGATGAACGACGGAAGCATCACTTATCGAAAACACAGCCATTTCGGATCAGGAACTCTACCCTCTAAATGCCAAGACTGTCTGAAAATGATCGGTGGAGGGCCATTGGGATGATTGAATCAGGAACCTCGCAGAGGGAAGTTGCTCATCGCCTGAATGTCCACCGAAACACCATTTGGAACTTATGGCAGCGTCATCAGCAGACAAGACATGTCAGAGACCGTCCTCGCAGCGGCCGTCCACGAGTAACCACTCCCAGACAGGACAACTGGATTCGAACAACCCATCTCCGAAATCGATTCCAACCTGCAACCATAACTGCAAGAACGATACCTGGTTTGAGGCGACTGTCTGCACAGACAATCCGTCGCCGTCTCCGTCATTTTGGCATTGTCCCACGTCGGCCAGCAAGACGTCCAATACTCACAGTACAACACCGACGACTGCGTCTACAGTGGGCACAACAACATCGACGGTGGATCCAACGTCAGTGGGATCTTGTACTCTTCACTGATGAATCAAGATTCATGCTTAACCGATGTGATGGTCGTTTACGTGTATACCGTCGACGTGGAGAACGTTATGCCAACAACTGTGTTCAGGAATTTGATCGTTTTGGAGGTGGTATTGTCATGATTTGGGGAGGGATCACGGCTAGAAACAGAACAGATTTGCTTGTTATTGATGGAAATCTGACAGGTCAAAGATATCGCGATGAAGTGCTACGGCCATTGGTGGTACCGTTTTTGATGCAACATGGTCCCGGAATAACGCTGCAACATGATAACGCCAGACCACACGTTGCAAGGATTGTACAGCAGTATCTGATGCAACAACATGTCAATGTCCTGCCATGGCCAGCCAGATCCCCAGACATGTCCCAAATCGAGCATCTTTGGGACGAGATGGATCGACGTTTGCGGCGGTTGGATAACCCGCCAGCTACACTCCAGGAATTGCGACAACGTCTACGTCAGATTTGGAATGACATCCCACAGAAATTTCTGGCACATCTGATTCGGTCCATGCGCCGGAGATGCGTTGCTTGCATCATGGCACGAGGAAGTCACACCCGGTATTGAAGTGTGAAGGTCACAATTGGTTAGACGTCAGACAATTGCTTCATGACGCATGAAAATGACATTTTTCGTTTTGAGTGACGTTGGCACTGAAAAGTCAGTGTTTCTCCTGTTAAATAAACATATTGATTGCATTGAGATCTTTGCGTGTCATTTATAACATACACATAAATGGTGTCACAGAAACTTTTGTTGCTGAGTATATTTTTCTAAATTTTTATAGTGGAGCCTGGCTGATAGGTTTAACAATCCTTTGCGAATATCATTTTTTGGGAAAACATGACAAAATTTTTGCTCTTCTTGATCACTTGGCCAATTACATACTGTACACAGTTTATATTAAGGGTTTGGAGCGCAATGGTGATATGTCCAAATTTTGTGGTTATGAGATTTTCCCCGTCACAGCTTTCTATCAGCTTATCCTTGAAGCACAAGTCTATGCGCATCTGCAATCATTTTTAATCAGAATTCACCTTTTCATGCTGTGATATGTCCAACAAAATCTGCTTAAATTAATTAAACATTGACATTTTGATGAATAAACATAAATTTTAATACAGAATAGTCCATTGCAAACGAACTTACCTCCAACCAGTCACCATTCATGAGCTAGAATTGTTGGAGCACTGTTGGAGCACTAATCTTGTATAAGCATTCAAAACAGTACTATTTATTTAAAAAATCCTTGTAATTCCATGACAAGAAATAACAAGCTTTTTCTCCCAAAATGGCACTTGTATTTAGAATTTTTTCATGTCCATTTTTGACTATGTTGTGGTTACACTCCTATGAAAACTTCGGTGTTTGATATACTTCTGAACCATGCAGCAAAGAATGACTGGTAAAAAACAAATGATATAAAATACCTAATTTAATAGAACACTAGGAAACCTAAAAATCTATTTTTCTATTGTGCTCTGACCCCTCGATATTCATGAAACTTTCTTTTTGATATTCTAAGTTACATTTTCTTTTCAAATTAAGACATCTTTTTTGCCTTTAATGACAATCAATTGGATTTTTTTTTTTGTAAGTTTCCCAGCAGTAAATTGTCTTTTCATTAGTACCTCCCTCGGGAGGGGGGATCTTTTTTGAACAGTAGGTTAATCCTCTAGTTCAGGCAGGAGACTTACTTCAGATTTAACCACTTATTGCAGGACAATCAGCATTTGAGTTTGCCAGTGACTCTGCTTGAGTTATGCTCCGGAACAATCCGAGCAAGCTTGACACAGATCATTCCCCTCGGCAGAGTCTGAGAGTCTTTTGAATGGAGTAAATGTTTAAGTTTGTGAACATGATATTAACAAATGCTGCTTACGATAAGCAAAGACAATCATAAAGGAGAAGGCTGGGAAGGTGGACGGAGGTGAGAAACAAATTTCTTATTAACCCTAATAGGAGCAGTGCAGAGGACATGGAGCCAGAGAAATTAATGAGCGTTGCCTTGGCTATAAAAGTCCAGCAATTAGGTGGGAGGAGCTAATGTTAAGAAAGATTGGACTGAAACAGGCTTGTGACCAACCTGACTCCCCTGCCAGACTGATCTAATGCAAAATCTCAATTTCTGTCAATGGGACCTGTGGTTACTCCACTGATGAATGCCGGTACAGATAAATTCACTGGTGCAGATGGCAGCATAAAATAAGCCATAGCAATACCCAAAGACAAATATAGAAAATACAGGTGTAGAAAGCTGTGGACGGTACCAAAAGAACTGAACCAAACCACCCCCTTTTTCTTACCCTGTTATTGGGGTACCTAGCACACTGATTTCACACTAAAAGTTAGAGATGCAAGTACTGTAGACGTTTGATAAAAAGAATCAAGAGAGGAATTTTAAAATTCTGCAATGTTTCTCAGCATGCCTGACAATGACTTCAACAGCATGTCTGTTTTAAGTCATATGTCCTGATTAATAACACCAAGTTTTCCAATGATTTTGACATGCGATCAGCAATTTAACACACAACTTCCTTCTGAATACAAGGCTGCAGCAGGGGGCCGCCCAGCCAATGGTGACATGGAGATTTAAAAAAAAAAAAGTTTGAAGTATGTATATATTACAAACTATACATTACAAACAAATGATATTATCACTAGTTATAGGAACCAACCTTATTTTTTGATGAAACATTCCCACAAAAAATTAAGGATATTCTAAAAATAATCACATACATTTTTGGGAATCTTTACACAAAAAAAATCTACTCTACATTCAATCCTTTATTGAAGATCATGTACTAGGTATATAGATGTTATATTTGCATTTTTAGAAATGTCTGTTCTTATAGAAAACAAATGTAAAAAGAAATTCTGAGTTCCATCAACTTTTATAAGCATTCAAAACAGTACTATTTATTAAAAAAAAATCCTTGTAATTCCATGACAACAAATAACATGCTTTTTCTCCCAAAATGGCACTTGTATTTAGAATTTTTTCGTCAAACTTTAGGAAAGCAAGTCAATTTGATATGGTACAGGTAGATTTACATCATTTTGATTTGAAATGTCCAAAATTAAATATATTTTGTAATTCCGTTACATTTTTGAGACCGTCAACACTATTTTGTACCCATTTTCCATTAGCTTCCAACATCTTGTCTTTAAAATAGCTAAATATAAACAATTTCTTGTTAAGGATACGAGGGGGAAAAACACAGGGGAACTCGGAATACCTTTCTGGAAACAGGAGGGAGACACAAAAGGGGAGAGAGACGCCAGAAGCGGGGATCCAAAAAGATATTTATTAAAATAAACACAGAAATAAACCAGGGGGAAAAATGGGCACTCCGGCCAACAAAAACACCGTGCCTCGCACTGAAAAAGGAGAACTCAGAAATCCAAAAACTAACAAATACCAGGGGGCAGACTCGGGAACAGAACTCCAGGGGGGGCAGACTCGAGAACGAGGGACAGACGCGGAACCGGGACTCGGGAAGCTAGGGAGTACTCACAAGACAAGACAGTCGGCACAGCTGGCAGATGGCTAACTCGGGTAGCACAGCTGGCCAGGAAAAGGGTAAGGGAGAACATCAGGAGGGGGACAGACAGGACACAGGGCTAAGGGCAGGCAGGGCGGCTGGAGCTCAGGAGGCAACAGGAGACGGGGGACACCAGGGGCTTGATGGCGGGCAGGGAGTGGGTGCAAGTGGCAGTGAGAGTGGGGGTGAAGTCAGATCTGCTCGCGTGCAGAAAAAGCTCGGATATATAGGGCAGGGGCACACACAGACACAGGTGTTGAAACTTAATCTAATAAACAAGGGGTGGAACATGAGGGAAACCAATTACTTGAAAACATTAACATTAACACAGACAAGGATCACAAAACAATCCCAAAGATGGGATAAATAAACTGGATAAAAAGACTCCTAAGTGTACAGAAAGAGCCAGAATAGATTATAAGAATGCAGAGATTCTGCAGGAAACTTTAGCAAAGCCAGAGAACAGTAAGGCGAGGGGCGGAGACTAGAACAGAGCGACTGCTGAGAGATACTTAGTCAATTAGTAAGTGCAGCTATACAATCCCGGGTGCTCGTAAGTAGATTAGTATTACATACAAGGTTAGTTTGGTTAGTAATTTTAGAAAACAACAAACTGTTAGTAATGTTAGTATGTATAGAAAAGCAAGGGGAAACTAGTAAACGAGAACAGAAGGAAGGATGAAACTCAGAATCCATTAAATCACCCGAAATAGTGTCACAATCAATTAAGACAGAAACTGCTACAAACAATGATGCGACCGGGGAGAAAGCAAAGACAGTACATAGGTAAAACGTGGACTGGACTACACGGGAGAGGAATAAAATGTGAACACTAAGACATGGACTAAAAAAACTGACATACCAAAATAATAGAAACCTAAAATTGACTAACCAGACACTCAGACCACGGAACACAACAATTTCTACTCTATTTGTAATAATTCCATAATTAAAATAATGTTTTTATGATATAATTTACTATTACTTCAAAGGGCCATTTATTAACAAAGGTGTGAAGTCAGATTCCTTGATCACTTGAGTCTACATGGTAGACTCGGCCCACAATGGAACTCCCATGCAAGTGGTATGCCATTGCAAAACCTTCTACCAAGAGATGGTTTGTCGGCCAGGCACTCGCTGAAGAATCTGTTGGTGAATGGAAGTTCCAGACTCTGAGGCAGCCCCGAGTCAATGCAAACCAGTTCCAGCTTGTTGAGCAGAGCCAGAACATTTCTACAGCCAATATTCTACTGGAGGTTGAGCCACCAGGATCCATATCTTCCACTAGGACCCACATCCTGACACTTTCACCTGCAGATTGGAAAGCTGTCCCAGCAAAGTGCCGTGAACACTTCACTTAAACACTACATAAGACTGTAATCCAGCATAATGATTGGTCATTATAAGTGGAAAACTCATTGTAATTTATTGCTAAACTGTAAAAATGTAAATAATTATGTATATATGTATAATAAATTGAAATAAATACATTGAAACTAATTAATACTATTGTTGTCATTCCGTGACAATTTGCCCCTTGTAATTCCGTGACATTGACTTTTTGAAATTTCTTGCCCATAAAGCAGGGTTAAAGTCAATATTTCTTTCTATAACTTACAGTATTAACAAAAAACATCTTAAATATGAATATATTGAAGTTTCATAACTTAACTATGATGGGAACATCACTTTCTGGATAGTTAAACACAACATTAAAAAAACCACGTCAATTTTGTGTAATTCCGTGACGGAGTAGTTTTTGCTTGTTTCTTTTATGAAAATTTCTCAAAAAATATATTTTCACTTAAAAATATTAAAGAAAAAGTTAATATCTTCAATATGACATATCATACTTGATTTTATCTTATTTAGTTGTAGAATTATAACCCAAAATGTAGTGGGACATGATTGTATAATTACATTTAAAAAAAACTGTTAGCAACAACTATCCACAAGCAAATAATGTTGACTGGAATTCAGCTTTGGTTTGACATGACACGTTTTATTTCTCGTGTGACCTTAACCCCTTTCTGCAGATATAGACGCCTGCGTTGATAGACCTGCAAATTTAAGCACGCTGTTACTGTACTCGATCACTAGATGGCACCCCCGGATCAGTTATTGAATGTTCACAAGCAAGCAGACCTCGAACGCGGTTCTGAATATGCGGAAGTTCACTCCGCTCCCTGTTTTTCGAGAGCTGCATGAATTAAACTCCTCAGCTAAGCCTGATGTGCAAACTGGTAAGTATCTTTGCCCATAGTATCGAGCCAGCAGTTTAAAAAAACGATATCTTGACACAGAAAAAATCGTTATCCTTTGTAGCAACCAGTTCAGCCACAGTGAGCCAACAGTATTCCAATTAGTGTTTCAGAAAAATCAGTTTTCTGAGGCAAAAAAATCAACATGGTATTGATTCTCTCACATTCTACTGTCAATTCCAGTTGTCTCGTACAAAAAAATTCGTAGTTCCCTACCGTGGATTTACGCGTAGATTCCTTCATTGACAAATCCAGCGCTTCCTTATATCCACCCAAGTACTGGCGTTGATAGCCAATCACTCAACCATTCACTCAGGGTCTTCTGCGTAATTGTAGAGTTACACTTCATGCCCTGGTGAAGTTTCCCTGGTAACAATGTATTGATTGGCTCGTTTCTTATCCAATTTCCGAGTGTTTAAACATTTTAGAGTAAGTGAAACACATTGATTGGACAAACACAGAGCATACAAACCTATGCGTATCAGCAGGCTCCGTTGTATCCTGTCTACGTTATGCACATTGGGGTCTATTCTCCCATTAGCGCGTAAGTCTTTTTTTACGCGCTTCGAGTTAAGCGCTTTTGAGTTACGCGTATTCTCCCCTACTCGCTTCGATCACGCCCACAGCGCTTAACTTCAGAATGTAGGCGGCCTTATGAAAGAGGTGTGACTGATCCAAAAGAGAGGCAGACTCTGTTCAAAGCTCATTGATTATGGCTATCAGAAAAACATGGAAAATTGATTTTCTGAGTAACCATGAAAACGCATTTGTGGTCCATGGAAAACGCAAACCAGACTTTAAATTTGAATATTGTCGGCCTGCTGATAAAACCTCGTATCTCCAAACTGATAAGAAACGAAAACTCGTATGTCCACTATTCTTACATGCAAAAGTAAACATTTTTATTTTAAACTATATTTATCCATTTATATTATTATAATTAGTATAATTATTTTATTTAATTCTATTTTATTTTCCTGTGAAGTTTGTCATTGTGAAGATACGAGGTTTTATATGCCGCTGTAATAGTAGGCCGTACCAATTACAAGATGTAATTCAGACATCTCTTTACTTATCCCCCGCCGGGGATAGCGGGGGATATAGCATTGGGCTCCGTCCGTACGGACACATAAAATTGCGGCGGCGGGGGATATGTTAGTAACAAACACTTGTTATTTCTTGCTCTAGCCACCATGGCATTAAAGCTATGCATACAAACAAATTGCCGCGATAATGAAATAATAAATAAAGAATTTAGCGCTTCTCAATCAGCACAATCAGATCATTGAAAATGTGCCCCTTCTACACCAGCCTGTTTGTTCCGTGGAAGACAGGGAAGAAGACAAAGGGAACATTCTAGTCACACAAAGACAATCAAAGACAGTTTATATGATCTCATTTAGAAATTGCGCACTTGAAAACTACTCCGATGTCAGGTTTACAATTAAAGGACATGGAAACGCTTTAACTAGGATTCTTTCCCCTCCCCGAAACCGCCTCAGCAATGACGGAATTCCATATCCATAGCCTATCATCCTATTTGATTTGAGCGACACATTCACTTGAACTTGTGCCTAATACTTTATTATAATCAATTATCCCATTTACTGATAATGATTCTTCCCATGTCGGCTATTCTTTAAAGGCTAAAATTGATTAACAAATGCATAGTGCTCTGGTATTTGCCAGGGTAGGGCTCAATCTAGAGTAGCCTATTTAATAATATCTTTATTCACACATTAAATTACTAGGACTCGAGTTAGTTAATACAGATATCCTCAATTAGAAAAATCAATCCCCTCACTCGTGAGAATATCACAACTTTTTAGATTATCACGAACATAAAGGGCAGTCGAATTTGTTAGTAGAACATGGAAGACAATGATGGCGACGTCGAGCCAAAGCCGAAAACCAAATTTCACAGATGTTGGTGTTGTATGGCAAGCAAGCAATGAAGGCTGATCCGAGGAATTAATCTGTCAATAGTTCTGGTTGTGGATTCGATGGGGAGATGTAAGCGCAGTATCCCCGATTTAAAGCATAAATGGAGAGATCTGCGGGGCGCTGTAAAAGCCAGGTTCTCTGCACACCGGAGAACTGTACACGCAACAGGTGGTGGGCAACCATCATCCCCTGTGCATTTCACTGCACAGGAGGAGGGGATGGCATCTACTCTTTCTGCAGCGGAAGTGCATGGAGAAGAACTTGAAGCACCAACGAACTGCGTCAGACACCTTGACACAGACGCCTGTGATGTGAATGACATCACCAGCCACTCTCTGAAGCTACCCAGATGCCAGGAGCGACAGCGCAGTTCTGACGTTGATGACCACGGGTATGTTTTGTGGATAATTGCTGCGGCTGGATAGTTGTTCATCCAGAAGTCGGCAAAGATAAATGATTGCCTCATGCACGGTCCAGGCGAAAGCGCTGGATGCACTCGATGTTTGTTTGTCCCAGGATGTCCAAACGAAGCCGATAAATGCGTGTTCGTCTTCGAGCTCGGCGCGCTCCTCTTACTCTTTCCCAATCACGCAAGAGTGCAAGCAAATGCAGGACTGGCATTTTGGCTTTAGATTTTGAGGGCATGGTAGAATGATGGTCTTATGTATACTCGTATTAATTAATTGTTTTGCGTTTGTAATTTAACTGATTGGAGAAGAGGCTGATGCGTAATATCATGTGATGATTTCGTTTGATAAATTATCATGGCTTTGAGAAATGTAGTTTAGAAATAAGGAAGAACAATCGAATATTAAATGTCTCAACCTTTACCACGTTAAATAAAATAAAAGTAATGTTAAAATTCGGCCTATAACCGACATCAAACGCAATATTCAATTTCGCCTAATGTTGGCGCTTGACCTTAATACAGCCCTCAAAAGCGCTTAACAGAAAAAGCGCGTAAGCCAGGGGGAGAATACGCGTAAGTGTTATTTGCATGAGAAACGCCCGGAAACGCCCCGATTTTGGCTTTGCTCCGCCCCAAGCGCGTAAGTGCCTTCAAGGCGCGTAATGCACGGACTTAAGTCGAGGGGAGAATACGCGTAGGCTGAAAAGCGCGTAGCTACGCGCTTTTTTCGACTTAAGCGCATGGGACAATAGACCCCATAATGCGGCTAAAATAGACGCGATTTATAAAAAACAGGTTCGCAAAACTGGCCTTGAAGTTTTCAGTTACATTTACAGGATTTAAATGAGATAAGGATATGGTCAGTTGGAATTATTTCGAATGAAACAGGACCGGAGGGTTGTTGCTACTGGATCGGTCTCTGGAGGAGGGATTCATGAAAAAGGTCAGGCTGCTACTTTTTTTTTTTTTTTGTTTCGTTTTGGAATGTATACATACTCGACAAAGTCGAATGTCGAGGTTTTTTTCCTGGTTAAAACGCGAACTGCCCGTGCATTTGGATGGACCCCCTGGTACGTTCATTGCACGTTTCTTTTGAATCGGGAGATGCAATGGATTGTTTGATATTCCCTGAAAGTGGAGTGTCTGTTCTGTTAAAATAAGGTATATTTCAGAAGTCAGATATTACTGAATATTGCTTAGTGAGGTGTGCTTGTTCCTTATAAGTGTTGAAATGGGTTCGTGAGCTTAGAAGAGGGGACTGGTAGCTTCCATTACAGGTTGAATGTTCTGACCGTTTAATAAGCAGCTTATTTAATGCGTGTTTGTGCTGGCTTTGAAAATGAAAAATGGCCAAAACTCTCAACTTTATTATGGAGAAAAGGCATGTTTTGTGTTTGGAGAGGTTGCTGGTGACCACTGATATTCAAATGCACTGATATTGATAAATTCATACTAAACTCAACCAGAAAATCATTTGTTCATATTAAATTTCATGCCTTAAAACTTTATTTGTGTTATATACTTGATTTTACTATGATTTGACAGGAAATAATTTTGAGACTTTGGGGAGACACTTGGATAGCTGTATAATTTGGCTAATAGCATGTAGGTAATCTAGAATGTAATGTTGAAGATGAATTCTACTTGTGCTCAAGGAGTTTATGATGCCAGAAATGTAAAGTTTTAAGCCCCAGCAGTTTTTCAATCCTCAGAATTATTTTTTTTTTGCAATTTCAATGGTGAATTCTCATGAAGATTTTTTATGTTTGCAGCTCATTTTCTCTACCAAAATCATGAAAATAAACTGAAATACTATGTAATTCTAAATGCTGTAAGTGTCTCTTCTGAATTGAGCCACATTTTTCCTCTTTATGAAGCTTAAATCTTGAATTATACAGCATTAAAGTGGGTAACCCATAAATAGCCAAATTTGGCTTCTGCACAAAGGGGTTAAGAGGAAAACTGGCCACATCTAATAACGTTCAGTGCTTTCATACTTTATGGAAATGCCATGTGTGCAAATGCATTTCTCAGATCAGATGGCACCTCACCCTTTCTCCTTCAAATGTGTAATATCTATTCTCTTAATCCCACACACATTAAAGTGTTCTGTCTGCGGTGAATACACAAACCAGATGTGGCCAGGTAAAATACGCACAACACAACAAATGCAATTTCATTGAGTTTATTCTGATATTTTTCATACAAATCTTTCTTCCGGATAGCTCACTCGGTTGAGGCACTGCGCTGCAGTGCAGTGGTGACTATCATGTCGCGAGTTCGAGCCCCGGTCGTACCCACCGGCAGGGGTCGGCAGCTTTTTCAGAGTAGCGCACAATTGGCCATCGCGCTACAGGGTTTCAAATTGGGAAGGGACTGCCGGATTTGGGATGTAAAATCAGCTTTGTTCGTTGCTCCAGCGCCTCCTGTTGGCCAGACGAGCGCTCGTCAGGAAGACTCTGGCTTTGTTCATGTCAGGGTATCCTCCGCCCTCGTTCTGAACTTGCGAAGATTCAACCAATGAGTGTATAAGAATCAGTGGTTGACAGGCACGTGCTTCGGAGGAGAGCCGTGAACTGTCCTCACTATCCTGTGTTGGCAGCAAGGGGTCGCATACGAGCAAGCTTTGTACATAGTTCACCAATTGGGCATTCCAGATTCGGGTGGGATTGGAGATGCCAAATAAATAAATAAATAAATAAATAAATACAAATATCAATTTACATTAAAAAAAGTACATTCGACTGCCACTAGAGTGCAGGATTTCTTCACAAGAAAGGTTAACCGGACCACAACGGTCTCTTCGGCCAAATCCAGCTCCGTAGCAAGCAGCTAGCTATTCCGTGAGATCGGTTTAGACGGTCGCGACCAAATACTTTCAGCAGGACAAGTAAAACTAATCCGTAGCACAAATTGGTTTGGCGAAATATGCAACACTATTCGTTAATGATCTCGCTAGATCAGTCTAGCATTAGATACACGAATAACGAAGTTACAGTTCAAATATACCCGGAACAGTTCTTAAAATAACGGCAGTGGCAGCGCTAATAAAGAAAACATCAACAGCAGCTTGTTACCCACATTTTCACCATGACATTTCTTGAAACATACCTCATTAAATTTCATTAATGTCTCAGTTTAATAGAAAACTACTCACTGCTGCGATCAAAAAATAACTCGCTCCCCCTCACGTGGAAGGTCTCTAGCTAGCAGCCGTGCATCCAGGACAATCCATTGAAATCAAAGGCCTACCCGTAAAAACCAAACGTCACCACTCATAATCGTGAGCTCTTGGGAAATCCTAATACTTATTATCCGCATATGAGATGGATTACAAGGTTTTGTAAAAAAAAAAGTGAAACCATTGCCCTGGGTTAAACCCCTACACATTAAAGACATAGTTCACTTTTTTAAGTGGGGTTGAATGACTGCAAATAGCTAACATTACGACTTACTTCAGAGAACTTTCTACTGCATCTAATCTCCTCCAGATAGCCGCACCAGGACATAGTACTGGATGGAAATTTGGACGATACATTGTTGTGAACGGAAACACAGAAGCAGCGCGTTTTCGCTGCCTAAAAGAGGTCCTTCCTGAAAATAATACACCATTTCAAATGTACGCTATATTTAAAAAATTGCAGCACCTTAGCTGCTCGGAAAAAAAGCACAGTTGGTCTTGAACTAACCGACTGACGTATTCTTGCGCGAGGCGCATGGTAGTTTACTGTTGCGATCAGCTGTTTGGGTCAGACTGAGCGGTTTGCAGCAGAGCCTTATCATGTTATCATGGTCCACCAAGCTCCTCTCCTCCGGACCATAGCCCTCCCAATCTACTAGGTATTGCAGCCTGCCTCCTCAACATCGGAATTAAGCAGATTGTGTAACCGGTAAGCAGGATCTCCATCAACCTCCAGGAAAGGGAGATGGTCTTCGGGGGGAGGCAGCTTCTGTCAGAGGTCCAGCTATCTCCGGCCTAAGCAGTGAAACATGGAAGGTGAGGCTACTGAGGCTCCCAGCTTCCTGAAGAATGCTCTCCACACTCTGGATGTGAACTCAGTGGTCTGTAAGGATGTTCTCCAGAAGACCAAAGTTCCTAAACACCTGCATAAACAATGCGTCTCCGACGTGGAGGGCAGATGGCACTGCAGCAAAAGGCACAAATTTACAGAATTTTGAAAAGCTATCAATAATTATCAGGATACATGTTACCTTTTGATGTGGGGAGATTGGTAACAACATCCACAGCGGTGTGTGACCATGGGTGATAAGGGACTGGTAATGGGTTGCGCTTACCATTTGGCAATTGTTGTGTTGTTTTGGTAATAATGCAGGTTGTGCACAAACAAATGGCTGCTTCAACATCAGAGGCCAGGTGGGGCCACCAGTACTTTCGGCTGATGACGGGTGTTGTTCTTTTAGATTCGGGGTGTCCTGCTGTCAGGGAGGTATGTGCCAACAGAATCACTCGCTCTCTCTCTCTCTATATATATATATATACAGCGCCTTGCAAAACTATTCACCCCCCTTTGCTTTTTATCTATTTTGTTAGATTTCAGCCTGTAATTTAAATGTTTTTCAACTGAATATTCCATGTGACGGATCTGCACAAAGTAATCTAAGTTGGTGAAGTGAAATGAGAAAAATATATATAAAAGAATAATTTAAAGAAATAAAAAAGTGGAAATTGGCATGTGCATATGTATTCACCCCCTTTGCTATGAAGCCCCTTAAAAAGTGTTGGTGCAATTCATTACCTTCACAAGTCACAGAATTAGTTCAATGAAGTCCACCTGTGTTCAATCTGAGTGTCACATGATGTGTCAGTATAAACACACCTCCTCTGAGAGGCCCCAATGGGCTGCAGCTCTACTGAGCAAGAAGCACCACATCATGAAGACCAAGGAGCTTTCCAAACAAGTCAGGGACAAAGTTATAGAGAGATACAAGTCAGGACTGGGTTACAAAAAAAATCTTCATCTTTGATGATCCCCCGGAGCACCATCAAATCCATTATCGCCAAATGGAAGCAATATGGGACCACAACAAACCTGCCAAGACAGGGCCGACCACCAAAACTCACAGACCGGGCAAAGAGGGCATTGATCAGTGAGGCAATACAGAGACCAAAGGTAACCCTGAAGGAGCTGCAGAGTTCTATAGCAAACACTGGTGTGTCTGTCCATAGAACCACAATAAGCCATACACTCCATAGAGCTGGGCTTTATGGAAGGGTGGCCAGAAAAAAGCCTTTACTCAGTGTTAAAAATAAGAAGGCACGTTTGGAGTTTGCCAAAAAGCATGTAGACAACCCCCTAAATGTATGGCGGAAGGTGATCTGGTCAGATGAAACTAAAATTGAACTTTTTGGCCACAAAGGGAAATGCTACGTCTGGCGGCAACCCAACACTTCCCATCATCCCAAGAACACCGTCCCCACAGTGAAACATGGTGGTGGCAGCATCATGCTATGAAGATGTTTTGCAGCAGCAGGGATGGGGACATTGGTCCGGATAGAGGGGAAGATGGATGGTGCTAAATACAGGGACATTCTGGAGCAAAACCTGTTTCAGTCTGCCTGTGATTTGCGACTGGGACGGAGGTTCACTTTCCAGCAGGACAATGACCCGGAGCATACTGCTAAAGCTACGCTTGAATGGTTTAAGGAGAAAAAGTTAAATGTGCTAGAATGGCCTAGTCAAAGCCCGGACCTCAATCCAATTGAAAATCTTTGGTTTGACTTGAAGACTGCTGTTCACAAGCGGAAACCATCCAACTTGGAGGAGCTGGAGAAGTTTTGCGATGAGGAATGGGCAAAAATCCCAGTTGAAAGATGTGGCAAGCTCATAGAGACCTATCAAAAGAGACTTACAGCAGTAATTGCTGCAAAAGGTGGCTCAACAAAGTACTGACTTCAGGGGGGTGAATAATTATGCACACTAAAGTTTTTTGATTTTTGGCCTTTTAGTTGTTTGTTTCACAATAAAAAAAAAAAAATCACATCTTCAAAGTTGTTGGCATGTTCTGTACATGAAATGATGCAAATGCTCAAACAATACATTTTAATTCCAGGTCGTGAGGTATAAAACTGTGAAAAATTCCTAGGGGGGTGAATACTTTTTCAAGGCGCTGTATATATATATATATATATATATATATATATATATACAGTATATATATATACACATGTATGAGAGCCGCAGTAATGACAGTCAGTTTCCCCCTCGGATCAACAGTTGTCTGATTCCGATGAATCAGCTATATTAAATTTACTTTTTTATTGTTAAGAAACTAGTGTTCAGTACGTCGAAATGCTCTACAGTAATGACTAAACATGAAAAAACTGACACAAAGATGCATCAGCTATTATCTCACCACTGGGGACGACGTTACCTCATAATTTGCATGCATACAATTCACTAAGTAGACTGTGAAAAAAAATTATATGGGCTATTTAACAGTTATGTAAGTTGTTAAGATGACCAATGACGATGTATAGGACCCTGCAATCCCTGGCATCAGTGGTCTCTTCTAAAAGAACAAAAAACTTCTTCCCACTGATCTTCAGTAGCGTTGAAGAGATGTGTTGTTCAAACACTCGGGACAGGTGAATTTGACGAAGGCTTCTCACATTTTCGCTGACATTCGCGTTTTTTCATTGCCTTTGAATTTTATCAGGTCGCGCAAATATTTTGTCTAGCGTTCGGTGGAAACGTGGCTTTGTAAAGAGCATTTCAGTCAAATTATGTCGATTTCCACGAAATTCTGCGTTTAACAATAGATTCCGTTTTTATGGGCCAATTCCGCGATTCAGTCCACGATTCCGTGATCGCGGAAATCATAGGGTCCTACTGGAGGCGTGCTCTTACAATAACATTCTACTTCGACAGAATTTCGAGAAATTTCAGCCAATAGAAGCGATCTGATATCGCGCAAAACTGTCGTAAATCGGGAGATGAGATGAAGGAAGGGTGTGGGTGCCCATTCCGTACCCCCTGTCCGATCGGTTCTGCGCATGCGCAAACATTGTGCTTGTGCGTTATCTCATATTTACGACACTGCCCGATGTGTTCTACGCATGCGTGAAGTTAAGTGGTCGAAATGGGCTGCGTCTCAAGTCATTTATATTGCATCCTAGTTCCCGGAGGATGCATGGAGGCAACAGGAGAAAGAACAGATGAGACAAAGCCATATGTTTTAAGCGACATGAGATGTCCTTTCCTCAGTAGCGTTTTATGAAGCGAAGTTTCTGATGATGGCCTCGGCTGGATCTGTTGGAATACGGTCCGCGGGAATTGGCACACATGTAAACCGTGAATTATTCGCAAATTTTAAGAATCAAAGTATGAAATACAGTTCAGCTGCCGCATGCAAAATACCACTAAAACAGCAAAGGGGAGCCTAAATTTGAACTGTGGTAGCTTTTGAAATTGTGATTAAAATGTTTTCATAAAATATTTAAGCTCTACAGTTATTGACTCCATCTAAAATTTGTCGCGTTGTTTGTGACCCTATTGATATGACGTAGATAAATTAATAGCCCATTTTAAACTCTGGAATTCCAGATATCTGTACCCTCATCAGAAAAAAAAAAAACACCCTCCCCAATATAAAATCCATTTATTTCCGTAGGCTACGCACCCAGGAATCTGTTTCTTTTCCATTGTAAGCAGTAAGAGAACTTGACGCTTTTGTTCTGATCGCAATGGGAAAAAAATAAAATAAAACCTCCGCTGCATGCCTATAGAGCAAGAGATCGGAAGGGTATGTGGAAAATGCACCGTCAATGTGCTGAATGTCTGTTTAGGGACACGTAGTGATGCGAGATTAGGTAGACACCAGAAGTGAGGAGAAGGGGAATGAGGAATTTATTAAAACAAAAGCAAACAGGCATGAGGGCCAACAAAAAACTTGGCCCAAGGGGTTGCAAAAGACAAACTAAGGAGAGCTTCACAGAGCTAAGAACTAAGGATCAGAAAACGACAGAAAACAAAAGGCACTGGAAACTCCAGGCAGGATAACCATAAACAGAAACAGAAAAGAACAAATGATTTCAGAAATGCAGAAGGCTATATACAAAATGACTATGACCATGAAAACCAGACTAGAACAAGACTTGTGAACATGAGCTTGAAACGAGGCTTGAGACACTGTCTGCCAGCCAACTTCCACCGCATCCAGATAAAGGGTAAGAAATCAAGACATGAGGGGCAACACCTAGAGAAGGCGAAACAAGAGGCATGGCAAGATCATGACATGGACTAAGATTGGATGACAAGACTTGCTCATTAAGAGAATGAGCGTGCTCAGCTTAAGTACCAATTAAGTATGCAGTTTGAAAGCAGCATGAATGTTCAGAACAGAAAAGCACAGCAAGACTTGAAATAGCAAAGCAGGAATCATGACAATAAACTCCCTCTCTAAATTAGTAATATTAGTAATGTGCCTATCTAAGAATTACACCAACCAGTGAGTGTTAGTAAATGTTAGTAACTTAAAAACAGTTAATTGTCAATTAAGCTTAGAAAGCCCCGAAAGCTGCGACCTACAACACAAGTCATCATGGAGTAAATAGTTCTTTTTAGGCTGACAGAACAGACAGCTGCCAAGTATTTTAGTGAAATTATAACCAACAGTATAAAATTATACAGGTGTGTATTTGACCCGTTACATTCACGCCTCTAGAATCACACAAAATGTAAAACATTGCACAAAGTTTGCTCACTAATCAAGACTGGCCTAACAGACATAAATCAATAAAACAGTGACCATTCAGCGCACAACTCCCTTGCAAAACAGGTTAAGAGGCCTGAAATAAGGTCCGGGCCGAGCAAAATCTCTGGTTTACTCTATAGACAGAACAAGGCTTATGCCGTTGGAGGAGACGGCTGGGGGTATATCTCCTAACGCCCCCAATCCTCCAATTCCCCAATCCTTGAATAGACCTTGAACAGACTTTCATTTGAACTGAATTTCTGGTCAATCAGACAAATGGTTCTGAAGATATGGCCAAACTGGTAATTTTCCATCACAAAGTACCACCTGGTGGCAAAATATTGAACCATATAGGTATGATGTCATCATGTGACACTTTATGAGGTCATGACCTTGCAGTTGCACATAGTTTCATGTCAATTGGACAAATAGTTCCAAAGATATGGCAAAAATGGTGCATTTTATGTGACAAAGCTCCACCTTGTGTCAAACTTTTGAACCAAACAGGTTTAATGTCATCGTGGGACACATCCTCGGGTCATGACCTTTCATTTGCACTTGATTTGAGGTCAATTGGACAAATATCTCTAGAGATATGATATGATATGAACAGTGATTTTTTCCGTTTTTGGCCCCTGGTGGCCAATCTAGAAATTGTAAATTGTCCACAATCGAATCAGTTCTTCCTCTTTATGATACGTACTTATATGCGCAACTTGGAATTTCTAATTGAAATATAACTGAAGTTATCGCGTTAACGCGTAAATCAGTTTTTGGCCCCTGGTGGCCAATCTAGAAATCGTAAATTGTCCAAAATCGAATCAGTAATTCCTCTTTATGATACTTACTTAAATGCAAAACTTGAAATTTCTAATTGAAATATTACTGAAGTTATCGTGTTAACACTAAGGGCGGCGCAACGGTGGCGGCGGCGGCAGTCGGACCAAAAACATAATATTCCTGTAACGCCATTTGGCGTTCGGGGATATAATGAGGTGCCTTTTGCACCACACCAGGAGGCCATTTACAGAGAGCGCAGATTGAACACATTCTTATAACTTTGTACAAACAATGCACTAGTCATAACCCCTGTTTACCAGAAAAGAAAAAGTAAACATGCAATCTGAAAACATTGATTATACATCTACACATGTATCACAGAAGACTGAACTTTATCAAGAAAAAAGAGTGTTTCAACTTGAGCCATCGAATCAATAGTGGCCTTGCCAGATGCAATACCCTAAATCGCCAGATGGCGGTAATTCTGTATCCGGGGCAGTTCAGACCCGAGTGGCAGATCGTTGTTTGTCCGGATCGCATTCACACGCATACAGGAAAAATGTCTATGGTAAGCATGGTAAGATCACCAAGTATATATTAGAGATAACAGCTGTCAATGTAAAGTGACTTAAAACTGATGGATTCTTATCTATATGCCCAGTTTAAATGCTGGAAGTTCCCACGTCCCCGCATGGCGATGTAATTTCTTTACACCCAACAACACCGATTGTCATTTGAGGCTATTTGAGAAGGATGCTTGAGATGACCCCCAAACTACATGTTGCTTGTAGGCCAGCTGATGCGAGGCCTATGGCCATCGGCCGGGCACCGCACGGCCTACGGCCAAATATCCTACTTTTTTAATACCATGTCAGACCACTTAAATTAACCAAAAAAGCCAATCGTGCATGCATGTTTGGTACAAAAGACATGTATCAGTCAGAAAATCTTTTTTTTTTTCCACAAAGAAAGACGGTTAGAGCCCAAAAGCTGCTGTTAAATAACGTAAGTAAACCGGCAATTTGGCTATTCTCTGCTATTGTGTCTTTGCATATTCGTTACTCGGGGGTTAGCCCACTTGGACTGTCATTATAATGACAGTCCACGCACGATGTGGGGGGGAAAAAAGCTTAAAACTTTTTTAGGAAAGTGATAGTGCCTTCTGTATACAGCTGAGTGCAAAAACTTTGTCACCGCCCGATAGTTCTAATGTTCCTCAAGTAATTAGTGACAAATTAAGACGATTAGCTGCTTTACTCACTGAATAAATCCAGGTTCTCTCCACGAATCCAATAATCTTCTCAAACAGACAGTTTAAAACAAACTGGGCATGTGCAGTAGAAACATCTTCCCATTAATTGCTCTCAAGAGGAAGAGTGCAAAATTAAGAAACTGAAAACAAATATCCTTTTTTTGTATCCCAATGGATAGACATATTTATTTCCAAATGTAGCTAAGCGATGGATAATAATCTGGAGTACCTGGAGAACAAGAATTATGGGATGGTAGGACAATTTATATATTTTACGAGACTTTTTCGAAAGTCTAAGCTTGATAAACCCATTACGATTCTTCGCTGCCATTATATACAGTGAACAGCACCTAGGCTACTCGGGGGTGTTTATCGGTGGAGAAATGCATTTAATACTCCAAAATCCCCATTTTTCTGCCCACAAGTTGATAGTTGGAGTCTTCATTCATGTATACCTCACTTTTCAGATGTCTCTGTCACAAAAACGACGATAGAAAAGTCGATGAAAGCTAACAAGAAAATTTCTTGCATTGATATGTAAGCGGCAGTTCATACAAGTTGGACGGCCGACCGCCCCGGATATCGTGAAGGAAGGTAAGGACATCTAGCGGCAGAAAACTGAACCGCGCATTTGGCAAGGCCGCTATTAAACGACAAGCAGGTCTAATAACCCTGCCAAACCTAGTAGTAGGCCTGTGACCTAAATTCGGCTCAGTGGATCCAGCACAGTTTGCAGGGAGGGAGTGGGACTCGGTCAAAGAGTCGGGAGGGGAAACGATATGAACAAGCCTCTCAGGGGTGGGGAAAGATGCTACTGATGAGGGATATGGTTCAGCCTCTGAGACTGTGCCTGAGGGTGTATGTTGTTGCACCCAGGAAGCGGTGCGGTCATCATCACAGTCACTGATTGAGGGGAAGGAATCAGCAATAGAGTGGCCATCTATCCCGCATTCCTGGTTCAAGACTGATGTCTGCGTCTCAGGCTGTTCAGACTCACAGAGGACATTAGTCACACTAGCGGCAAGCTGAGTCATCCAGATTGATATCCAAAGGCAAGAAGCTGACCTAAAGGAGAAGGTTTCGGTGGACCAAATGCTCATGCCCATCTTCATCTCTGATGCGGTAAATGTGAAGAGCAGGTTTGGAATCCACGATGGTATAGACAACCCAGTCCCATTTGTCGGAGAGATTTTTCTTGCCTTTAACTCCTTTATTAGCCACCAGCACCTGGTCCATTGCGAAAGAGGCAGACCCTTCACTCTTTTGTCATACTGAACTGACTGATGTCTCTGCTGAACTTGGCTGTTTCTCTGAACCAATAACATGGCAGCACGCAGATCATCAACCAAAGATTTGACATAGGCGTTGTAGTCACAAATGGTGTCATCATGAAGGACATTCTGAAACATGAGGTCGACCAGCAGCCTAGGAACCCTGCCAAACATCACATAGAATGAGGCAAAGCCTGTGGTCTCATGAGCAGTGCACTTATACACAAATGTCATTGACTGAATCATTTGAGGCCATTTCTGCTTCGCTCTTGGGGGAAGGGACCTCAACATGTTTCCTAGGGTACGGTTAAATCCCCCTGTGTTCCAGTTACCCATAGGATGATACGGGGACGTACAAGATTTATCAACACCACTCAACTTCAGGAGCTCAGCTAGCAGTTCACTCTCAAAATTTGCTCCCAGGTCAGAGTGAATGCACTGTGGGAAGCCATACACAGAAAAATCCATCCCAACGCTTTTTTGCTACTTAGCAGTCTGGTCTTGACATTGAAATGCGTGTGCCAACTTTATGAAGTGATCAGTGATCACAAGGACATCAACAGACTTGTTGTTGCTATTTTCAGCAGACCAAAAGTCAACGCACGCAAGTTCAAGGGCAGCACTGGTCTTGATGTTCTCCAAAGGTGCTCTTGAAGCTGGCTCAGGAGTCTTGCTGAGGATACATCTGTGACAGTTCCTTCCATAGTTACGGACATCCCTTTCCATGTCATACCAGAAGAAACGTTGATTCCCCAAAACTTCTGCAGTGACAAGCTGTGTGGGCTGAGGGTCGAACGGCACCAAGTGTAACCGGTGGAAACTTCTGCGTTGTGTTAGGTTTATGTTGAATGATGGTATGACATTGGGGTTCTCTCATTGATTGCGTTAACTTGCAAAAACAACAGACATACAAAGTCTCCGTTAAACTCCCCAGCCCGCTCCATTTGTTCACCTACAGGGATTCATACAAAAGGGCCGTTATCAAAATGGAGTACAATATAGGCCTTACAAAATGAACAGAGCATACCTGGCAAAAACAACAGGCATACAAAGTCTCCGTTAAACTCCCCAGCCCGCTCCAGATTCTACACAGGATAAAGATACAGCACGAAAGTTAGCTTCAAGTAAAGTGCATGTAGGAAGCTAAATATGCTGTCCACGTGAGCACAAAAAATTATTTTAAATCTACAGATAGCATCAGATGTAATTTTGGACAGGACACTAAACACCCACTTCTCCCACAGGGATTCATATAAATGGGGAGTGGAGAAGAAGCAAACGGAATATATGGAAATTACCACAGAATAAGAAAACAAAGGTCGGGGGGCTGCAACTTACAACACAAGTCATCATGGAGTAAAGAGTCCTTTTTAGGCTGACAGAACAGACAGTTGCAAAATATTTTAGTGTAATTATAACCAACAGTATTAAATTATGCAGGTGTGTATTTGACCCGTTACATTAGCTAGCATTCGACCCTGCACGGATATGAGCAGAAGTTCACTCATCGACATTTTTACATTTGACCCGTGATTTCCTGCCGTCATATCCGCCTGGCGTCATATACCGTATTGTATATCAGATCGCTCCTATCTCATATTACAGCCTTCTCCTTTGATGCAACCCATATGTCTTAATTGTGAATGGCAATGCAGCTTATGGGTAGCCTATTTGCTCAGCAAATTAATTCAAATAATTTTCTGATTCTTAATCGGAAACAGGTTGAGCATTAACCTGCATTACGGTAATATCACTGGTTGTTGACAGAGTTTTATTTTTACATAAGCAGACATAACAGGTGCACCTGAGTTGACAAGCCTGCATTTCCACTAGTTGGGTGGTTATGAGAAAGTAGCCTATTTTTGGTTCAGCGTTAATTGACTAATATTTGGAAAGCTATCAGGTTGTCAATCTTCACAATCAATAGCTGGTAGTAATTTGCGTCATGTAGATTAGCTGATTAGCTACTCGTAGTTTGTCCTTGCAAGAAATTTTACAATGGAAGTTGGCTCGATGGCAAGCAGGCTAAATTACCCAGCTAATAACTAATGTCATCTAGCTAAATTGGACAACATCCCAACTGTAACCTAAAAGAAGTTAGCCAGCTAGCTGTTCTCGTAACATTAACAATAATGCATGCAGCAGATGCCGGTTATTTTCACGCCAATCACAGTGAGTTGTGATTTTTTTCCAAGGCCGCATTTCCAACATTGCGCATGTGCATGTGGCAGTTCATGAAAATGGCACGCTGGAGTAAGTTTACAACTAGCATAAAAATAGCAACTACCAAATAACACCACTTTGTAAGCTGCAGGAATTCAGAAGCTCTGCATGACATTCGCATTTTATGTCACACTTGATGACCATTGGAATAAAATCAATGCAAGCAAAGGGAAAATGGACAGTAATTCTGCTGATTGATTCTTGCAACTGAACGAATTAACCAATAGTAGCTAATTAGGAAACGTAAAGGTGAATGGGTTTGGAGAAGTAGGTCGCTTTAAGGCAAGGTGAGAGCAGGGATATAATCCTTTCGATACCACGGCCAGGGTAACAAAGAACAGTTTGATTTTAGAGTCTCATACATACAGACCTCCGAACGGACAGTTGAGAACAGGGACCAAATTAAATAAACAGTCATTGGTGCCAAAGTTATTATTATGAAGTTATTATAGTTTCAAATATGAAAACTTTGCATTTACAGAGTAAGCTAACAGAAATATTTGAAAATATGTTGGTGTATGAGAAAGGGTCAGGTTCCTTGTCAGCAGGGGAGACTGGGGACCAATGAGTCATATCACTATTTTGCAATCAATCGATGTCAAAGGTGTTTAAAATAGGCAATTTAATAAAATTAAATTTAATAAAATAATTTAATAAAATAACACTGAAATTTCAGTTGAAATATTCTCAAAAGTGTAGGTAAAGCACAATGTGCGAGTTTGTATTTGAAAATATCACCACACTGCCCAGAAAACCACCCATTCCCATGGGCTTCCATCCTCTCCATTTGCCCTAGCAGGTACTATACTGGTTGATTAGGCCAACAAGTGTGATGAATACAAGGGAGGGAAAGGTCTAGGATCAGGCTCTGCTGAAGTAAATCTCTAATCCCATTAGAATCAACCCTGTGTGGGAGAAAAAGAGGTCTCTACCATGCCGAGTGCCATTGTTCTAATCGAAGGGCTCTAGTAGGTGATATCAGAGCATGCCTTAGTCCTGTTAAAGCGCTTTTATTCCAGTATTCCCAGAGGCTTAATACTGGGCAGAGGGGCTTCCTTTCCCTGGTATTTATCCTGTCTGAATAAAAGATTAACTATGACTTCCTTTCAGTGGAGTCAAACATCTAGTAAACAACCAACCAGCCCTTGGTGACTTGAGACATGAGAGTGTTGCGGCTAATACAGCCCATACCCTCGTCCCATGGCCACAGGTTTCAATCATAAAAATATTCTCTTCATCAGAATGCATTTCATAGTCAGAAAGTTACAAAATCAAATGCTTACAAACTTCCAAAGGAAAAAGTGCTGTTGGCCAACTGGACATTGATATTCCACTAACTCTGCAAAGTACAGCCCCTATTCTGAATAAAGGTAGCACATGAAGTACCTTGCAAATGAAATCATCACAGATTTGAAAGTCCATTCACCATGTATGCTACTGAAAACAGCAACACATTTTTAAATATTCTAAAACATGAATCGAATTGCTTCTTGAAAATGTAAGTTATACACCAACTCCTGGAATGTTCACCCTTTTATAGATTAGAAATTCAAAAAAATGTGTGGTGTTTTGCGGTACACCAAAGTGGACACTACATTTGACACCATACTACTCATCTCGAAAAGTCTGTGAATTGGCAATATTAACCAACTTCCAGTGAACCTTAAAATATCAGCGAGTAGTTCCTCCAGCTAACTGTCTGGCAATTTTCCTTTTCTCTCTTAAAGTAGTTGAGCCAGGGTCAAAAATGTTTGGTGTTGTACAGGACACTTTTGTCCATACCCCTAAATCAGCATATCCTGCTTCCCAGCAGTACAACAGATCAAATGTATGGGTACAGGTGAATAAATTTTTTTATTGAGAACTTGAAATGGCAGCAAAATTTTTCTCAAATTCATGTACATTTAACAAGTTGACAGCATCAAACATTGAACAATGGACACCGGAACAGTATGAAGAGCATATGTTTTTCTCCCAAGATTTTCATCCTCTGTCAGTAAATGGAAACAGTGTGCTTCTCTGCCCATAGTAGAATAGAATAATCAAGAAATGTAGAAAGGCAAAATAGTAACATTCACAACATGGCTATCTGAAGTCTTCTATTACAAGAAGTCCCCGGTTTTATCACTTTCCACTGTAACCAAAAGACATTGATTGGACAATAAGAATAGTATGCAAACCTGTGTGTAAAAATAAAACCGGTTTGTATTTGCCTTACGCTGGGCATGGTTGTGCAGGTGAAAATGACGCGATTTCAATGAAAAACAGACATCCAACAGGCCTGAAGTATTCAGATACAATTATGGGATTTAAATGAGGTATGAAAATAGTCAATGGGAATTATTCTGAATGAAACAGGAGTGGAGGGTTTCTTCTACCTGATGCATCTGTCTCTGGAGGAGGGATTCGATGAAAAAAGGTTAACCTACTCTGTTTGCATATTGCTCATTGAGGCTTTTTGCTTTAGAATTTATACCATGTTCAACGAAATCGAATGCAGAGGTTTTCATTTCTTCAAAATGTAAGTAGCTCACGCACTTCGGTAGACCCCCTGGTATGTTCATTGTACCATTCTGTTCAATTTGGGTAGTAAATAACCTGATTATTCCTAATAATGAAATATCTATTCTGTTAAAATAAGGTATATTTCCAATATTACCGAGTTATACACATGTTCCTTAGGGACCCCCTTGAAAATGAGATGCTACATCTCAAGGGGCTATCCTGTAATAATAAATTCAAATTCAACTTTATAAGATGTGGTAAGTGTTTATACATAAGGTCACGAGCTTAGAAGTGGGAACTGCTAGCTTTTCACTGTATGAAAAATGTGAATGTTCTTACCGTTAAATAAGCAGTTCAATTAATGAGTATGTGTGCGAGCTCGTGGGACTGTGAAGAAAAATTAACAAAATTCTCAACTTCATCAAGCAAAAAAGGCATGTTTTGTGTTTGGAGAGGTCACTGGTGACCATTGATTTCCAACTGCACCTATACTGGTAAACTCATGCTAAATTCATGACTCAAAAGTTCATTGTGTTAAATATATGATTATTTTATGATTTGACAGTGCACCATTTTGAGGCAACTTTGACTTTGGGGAGCCACCTGGATAGCTGTCTTATTTGGGTTCTAGAGAGTAAGTAAATTAGAATTCAGCAATTAGATGACTTGCTCTAGTGGTCATGGAGTTTATGAAATGAAATTATGAAATTCCCAGAAATGTATAGTTTTAAGGCCAAGCAATTTTTCAATTCTCTTTATTTTTTTTTTACAATTTCAATGCTGAATTTTCATGAAGATTTTTTTTGTTTTGCTGCCCCCCCCCCCCCCCTTTTTTTTTACCAAAATCATGAAAATAAACTGAAAGACAATGGAATTCTAAATTCTTTGAGTAACCTGATTCAATTGAGCCATTCCTTTCCAGTCTGTGAAGCTGGAATCTTGAATTACAAAGCCTTGAATAAGGTAACACATAATTAGCCAGTTTTGGCTTCTGCGCCAAGGGTTTAATTTGTCATACCATGTGCATCCTGCTTTACTTTACCTGAAATTTGGTACTGTCTGTGATCTGAGACAGTATGCCAATTCAAAACTTGTAACGAGTGTGGATCTTCATGATCTGTGTGAATTTCAATCGGCCGAAAATTACATTCACGTGCTGCCCTCTCTTGTTTTATGCCTCCCTTTGCTAGCTGAGATGACTAAAACGAAATGATTTATTGATTTTTACTCATTTTCTGCCTTGCACGTACCTTAGGGTCTCTCAAAATACTGAAAACTGAATTGGTATGGGACAAAGGGCTCTAATTTCGTAGACCAGGCGCAGGCGCGGTGCATGGGGGGTGCGCCGCGCCAACGGGGTGTGTCCAGGCGTATGTGGCAATTTCGTGCCCGGCGTAGCCTGGCGCAAGTACTCCTCTGTCCCGCCTCTGCCCCTCCTTCCAGCGCAAGTTGGCAAAGAAGGCGTGTTTGGGTATAACACAGCCGAGTTGTATCTTCACCAGTCAAATGAGCTCCTCACCTCACCTTTAATGTGTTAGAATATAGAAGGCGACACAGCCGAGTCAAATCTTGCTTACTGGCAAGAGAAACGATGGATAGCGTGTTCCTATTATTACAAACTGTTGCTGCTTAAAATTTTGGGATTAACATGCATATACAACAAAGCAAGATACGTTACACATTTATTTCCAATATGTGATCTTAACTCAGTACGAGATCATAGCAATCAGGCTGCATTCCTTTCCCCCACTAAAGACGATAAAACATAAGTGACAATAATAGTAGCCTAGTATTAAGCCGCTTGCACACTGGACGCGAAACGAATTTTTCGCTCGACAGATTGCGTCTTGTGTCCAAAGGTCTGACAGGGTTTTAATAAATCGTTGTGTCCGACAGTCTATTATTGTTTTTAATTTCTTCAAATCTACTGACTCTTTTAGATATTACACGTGAATGTTTGATAAGAGGGTTCAGTTCTTCAAGATGAGTACCGAGAATTTCAATCAATGTTTCTGTTTAAGCTCTGCTCAATAAAGTGAGTCGACACTGGCGCGAGACAATTTACAATGCCTCCGTGTCTGACAGCCAAAAAAGAAGGACGATTAGAACAGATTGATAATGAAATAAAGAATAAAAAGAAACATTTTAACAACAGAGCATCCAATGAACACTGCGATTTATTTATTGGCGGGTCATCTTTGTTTGATATCACGTTTGTTGCTGATATATTTTTATTCTTTATTTCGTTATAAATCTGTTCTCATATCAATACTTTTACTTTTTGCTGGCTGCTGGACATGGAGTAATTTGCATTTCGTGTCGGACAGTCTTGATCGTGCATGCGATGATTTCTTCACTCTGTCAGTGGTCATGGAATTGATTTGCTCACGCACTATTTTATCTCTGCTGCGGAAATAAAGCGTGAATCTGTTCGATCTATCTGACTAATTTTCAAAAGAAAGACCGAATAAATATTGATGTCTATCTTCAACGGAAGAAAACAGATGAATAGGCTAAAAAGAACAAGAAAAGTCGATAGCTATCAATTTGCATTTTGTGAAGGCCGAACACAAACATATCCAAGTTTGCACGTCTAATAATTCCTGGAATACTCGTAAAAATTAGAACTTTTATGACTCTCGGACACGGAGCTATATTAAAACCCTGTCCGACTATCGCGTCTTTGCATTGACTTTGTCTGTAATCAGTCGTGCGAAAAATTCGTTTCGCGTCCAGTGTGCAAGCGGCTTTAATGAGGATAGAACGCAAGCATTCGATATATATATACTCAGCAACAAAAGTTTCTGTGACACCATTTATGTGTATGTTATAAATGACACGCAAAGATCTCAATGCAATCAATATGTTTATTTAACAGGAGAAACACTGACTATTCAGTGCCAACGTCACTCAAAACGAAAAATGTCATTTTCATGCGTCATGAAGCACTTGTCTGACGTCTAACCAATTGTGACCTTCACACTTCAATACCGGGTGTGACTTCCTCGTGCCATGATGCAAGCAACGCATCTCCGGCGCATGGACCGAATCAGATGTGCCAGAAATTGCTGTGGGATGTCATTCCAAATCTGACGTAGACGTTGTCGCAATTCCTGGAGTGTAGCTGGCGGGTTATCCAACCGCCGCAAACGTCGATCCATCTCGTCCTACAGATGCTCGATTGGGGACATGTCTGGGGATCTGGCAGGCCATGGCAGGACATTGACATGTTGTTGCATCAGATACTGTTGTACAATCCTTGCAACGTGTGGTCTGGCGTTATCATGTTGCAGCGTTATTCCGGGACCATGTTGCATCAAAAACGGTACCACCAATGGCCGTAGCACTTCATCGCGATATCTTTGACCTGTCAGATTTCCATCAATAACAAGGAAATCTGTTCTGTTTCTAGCCGTGATCCCTCCCCAAATCATGACACTACCACTCCAAAACGATCAAATTCCTGAACACAGTTGTTGGCATAACGTTCTCCACGTCGACGGTATACACGTAAACGACCATCACATCGGTTAAGCATGCATCTTGATTCATCAGTGAAGAGTACAAGATCCCACTGACGTTGGATCCACCGTCGATGTTGTTGTGCCCACTGTAGACGCAGTCGTCGGTGTTGTACTGTGAGTATTGGACGTCTTGCTGGCCGACGTGAGACAATGCCAAAATGACGGAGACGGCGACGGATTGTCTGTGCAGACAGTCGCCTCAAACCAGGTATCGTTCTTGCAGTTATGGTTGCAGGTTGGAATCGATTTCGGAGATGGGTTGTTCGAATCCAGTTGTCCTGTCTGGGAGTGGTTACTCGTGGACGGCCGCTGCGAGGACGGTCTCTGACATGTCTTGTCTGCTGATGACGCTGCCATAAGTTCCAAATGGTGTTTCGGTGGACATTCAGGCGATGAGCAACTTCCCTCTGCGAGGTTCCGGATTCAATCATCCCAATGGCCCTCCACCGATCATTTTCAGACAGTCTTGGCATTTAGAGGGTAGAGTTCCTGATCCGAAATGGCTGTGTTTTCGATAAGTGATGCTTCCGTCGTTCATCAGGCACAATGTGAACGTTCCAAAAATTCTCCTCTTTTATTGCCATCCACAAGCATGATTTACGCACATTTTCACGTGCAAAGTCATTTTCTCGCATTTTCATGATTTCCATTTCAATGTTGTGTTTACGTGTACTGTTTCAGTCTGATATCACCATGTATGACAATTTCATAATTGCGTTATGAAAAATAATTAACAATATTGGTGTCACAGAAACTTTTGTTGCTGAGTATATATATTATACAGTTTGTGGTTGGCTGAGAAAGATGTGAAGTCATTAGTTTGCATCAAAGATTCAGTTGCGTTGATTAAGCCAGGTCAAGTTTCCATTACGCGTGCTAACCGCCTTTAATCTGACATCAGGACAATCAATATAGATACTAGAATTTATGTCCTTATTCAGATAGTTACATGAAGTAGTGCTTCCTGTAATTATTTATTGCATTGAAATGTGCCTGACATTCTGGAAACCTGCCTGTGAGATTTCGGTGACGAGTGCGCACTGTGCGCCGGTCAGCCAAATTACCACTGCACAGAAAGTAAACCAGTTTGGAGCTGGCGAGCTTTCTGGGCAACTCCAGCGGAGACTTTTTCTACGAAATTGGAACTGCGTCTTGATGAATATGTGACACCTCCCCCTACTACGCCGCCACACCCATCTCAGCGCACGTCTGTCTACCAAATTGTCAAAGTGGCTGCGCGCAGCATGAAAATATCACTGCGCGGGCTGTGCCGAACGAAATTACCACTGCGTCGGCTGCGCCACCCTGCGCTGCACCAAGAAATTAGAGCCCTTAGATTATTTTAAACAGATTAATGTAACTTGAGTCTGGGGACAGTGATATGACTCACAGGAGTTCTGGGGCAGTCAGGGCTTTGCGACTCCGCCCCCCCCGCTGAGCAAAGCCAGAGATGCTACCCCCCACAGGCAGGCTGCAGGAACGTCCTAGGTTATAAAAGTTTTACTGCTGGCTCTGGTTTGAGCCAATCAGCCATATGTTCAGATTCTACAAATGTAAATATACCAGAGTAAGCATATTGCTAATTTGCATCTTCTGTCCCTCGGCAGGTCACTTAGAGACTTAACACATACATTCAATTATACAATATATTCGAGAGGGTAATTCAAAGTAAAATACAAAAAACATGCATATTTGGAGTGCATAAGTTAAAGCGCAGTGCATCATATATGAAATATAGGAATTTCGTTAAAACATCCATACAATTACTCAAACATAAACACATGATCAAAGTGCAATGTACAATGGTAGTGCAAGATGGATACAGATATGCACAGATATCTCAGGGCTAGACAAACTGGACTGGATGGTGACTCCACAATATGCGTGCGTGTGTGCGCGCATATAAACAAGGATACCTAAATTCGAAAAATACAGCACATGTATGACACGATGAAAAAATTCATTCAAGTACCGCAAATTCCAAGAGCGCAACTCATACCTGATACAGGCAAAAACTTCTTATTTTAAGTACATACGTTAAAGTACAGTGCATTATTATATGTGAAACCACAAACTGCCTATAGAATGCTTGCGTTCTATGCTCAGTAAAGCCGCTTGCACACGGGACACGAAACAAATTTTTCGCACGACTGATTACAGTCGAAGTCAATGCAAAGACTTGATAGTCGGACAGGGTTTTAATATAGCTCCGTGTCCGAAAGTCATGAAAGTTCTAATTTTTCCGAGCATTCCAGGAATTATTAGACGTGCAAACTTGGCCGTGTTTGTGTTCGACCTTCACAAAATGCAGATTGATAGCTATCGTCTGTTTTCTTCGTTGAAGATAGATTCGCGATCAACCCACATATACAACATTCAAATCACATGTTAAAAACTGGCTTTTAATCAAACAGATCTTCTCCCATAAATAAATGGACCATGTGTAGAGTATATACAACGTATTTATGTATTTATTTTTAAGTTATTGGAGGAATGATCTAACGACATTCCTACATTTCATATACCGGTGATATAGTGTTCCAAATTTTGCTGCTCTTCACAGACAATACAGATTGTCCAAAAGTGGTCTGTCTGAAGGGGACCTGACAGTCCATTCTAGTCGTGGTCCTAGTGGTTGCGCCCGCAGCAGTTTTCAGTTTGACATAGTCTTTGAGTGGTGGTGCGGCCAGTCCATTCAATATTTTATATATGGCACAGGTGTATTGGAATTTTATTAAATTCTCAAAAGATTGGAAATTATATTTCTTAAGAATATGGCAACAATGATATGTTTGGCTTTTCTTATCAAAGATGTTTAGGGCTTTTTTATATAGTGATTTTATTGTTTTAAGTGCAGTTACCCCAGTAAGGGACTAGTTTGTGAAGCAGTAATCAATGTGAGACAAGATCATTGCATGCAGAAACATTCTAGCTGTCATGGTTGTCAGCAAAGGTCTTATTTGCTTAAAATTTAGTAGATTGAATTTATTTAAATTTGAAAAATTTTTTATGTATTTTTTAAAAGTTAGAGAAGAGTCTAGAGTAACCCCAAGATACTTAAATTCTTTAACTAGTTCTAGCTCTTTACCATTTAAAAATATATTTGAGTGTGTGATCTGCAAAAGTTTCTTAGTAAATATCATACTTACAGTTTTTTTTATTATTTAATAACAAACATGATTTATTTATCCAAGCTTGAATTTGAGTCATCGCTGATGTGAGAATATTAGAGGCTTCTTGAGTATTTTTCGTGGGAGTAAAAATGACGGCATCATCTGCATACATCTGAATATGAATGTTGCTGCATGCTTGTGGTAAATCATTAAAATAAATGGAAAATAAAATTGGTCAAAGTATTGAGCCTTGTGGGACTCCTACTGGACACCTAAGGTATGGCAATTTGACACTGTTGACCATCACGCACTGTCGTCTATTATTCAAAATTAGGCCTACTCTCGGTATTGAGTGAAAAAAGTGGCACTCACCAGTGAAATAGGCTATGAAAAGCATGCGGCTCAAGCTATTTGCGCAGGTGTGCAATTTTGAATCACGTTGATTTAAATTCAGCAAATATGCGTCCAGGTGAATGATTGTGGTCCTACCTAATCGGGGAGAACAAGCAACACCTGTAAAGTGTAATGTGCTCTCGGAGTGAACCTTTTGTTAATCATGAAAATGACTGAGGACAGGACTCAGTCAGGTCAGGACTAACAATTGTTTAAAACGGATGTTTGGTCCACCCCAATTCTCAGTTCTACTAAATTTACCCCACAATTTCATCGCTGTTAGATCGCATATGGAGAGAAACCGTGTTTTCAGTTGCTAATTACAATAATTGGAAAACGCATCAACAAAGGAAAATAATTGAGAACTAGCAAGGAGTATCCTAATTGTCCCTTGGCATGTCTGTGCCCCCCCAATTCCCTGTTCTAGCGCCAGGCCTGAGCAAATAATGCCAGAACTCCGAACGAAGAAATTCAAGGTTGATATGAACTTGTAGTTCTTCTTGAACGATTTGCGAAATAAAACTCTAAATTGTGAGCGGATGACCATGCCGGAAGCGGCACAATGAAGAATCTCTGAAACAGCAGACAGGAACACGTCATGAGCCTATAAATGAAGAAGACAGAAGGCACCGATTGCATAAGTGCAGTTGCTTGGGAATCCTACATCTAGTGATTGAACTTTCATTAACACTCCCATTACAATATAAACAGACACTCTCATTGATTGTCATGTGAAAGCCTCACTGAAAAAATGGACCAATGACTCATTACATCCATGCAGAAACTGTGGTATGAATAACTTTTTGAAGGTATTAACTAGCTAGTGTCCTATAGCCACACATACTATCTTTACACAGCTAAGCAAGCTGTAGTCGGCCACAAACGATGACGGTTCATTTATAAATTTACATTAGCAGGATTAAAAACCACCAACAGGACAATCTGAGACTCATAAAACTGCAAAACTACAACAAAGTAAAACCTATCTTGCCAATAACAGCAAGGTTAGCTGTGCATCGCTTTTTAAATCCTTTGAGTCCCTCAGTTTTCCCCACAGAAAGCGGCACCAATGTAAATACAGCTCTTAGCCATCTTGCGTTTTTCTATTTAAATTGTACTTTTTCGTCTACCGTTCTTTGGCGCTTTGGCTGTTTAATTGTGTTTGATTGTAGCGGTGGGAATGGAAGCTTCATCTGTTCTGCTGTTGCGTATGATTTTTCCGGCAGTTGGCACACTAACAGTGCAGATTCAGGTCTGCGTGTTTACAAGCAGAGAGAAATACGTCTTTATGGCGTTCTCTCACCTGATTGGAAAAGAGCCACTCGGCGACTCCAAAATTTTATATGCTGCTCTATTGCAGAAGGCAGTGACTGAGAGACCTGTTTTATCGACCAGGTACTCTAAATAAATGATCTCCGTCGGAATGTAGAGCTATTTAACACCATAAAATAAAAAAAAATCACTTACAGCAGCTTTAATTTTCCCTGAAAGGGAACCTATTATGCTAATCCTTCTTTAAATAGATAGTAGTAATGTTCTAATGTTAGTTGTCCATACTCAACCTCTGAAAAGTTTCTAAACATAAGATACAGGGGTTTTGCCGAGAAGGTGATTTCGTGAGTGTGATTTCCTCTCTGAACAGCTCCTCCCGAGATCTTCACGACATCTAGGCAAAACCTGACGTCAGGTTGTGCCGTCCAATTAATACAGACCTAGCCAGAGCCAATCATGGCGATGCCCACACCAGAAACTATTCTGGCAGGCACTAACAACGGCAGATCATACTATGCCTTAGTAGCGTCTACACTTTTGGAAATACAAAAGAAGAACCGCAGATCATTTGAGGTGCAGTTTTGTCAGAATCTCTCCCAAAGCTGCTTGTCCGTTTACTTTTGGACGTGGAGAAAAACACCTATTTCTCTTCCAAAAGAGGATGCCATCAGTGGGTAGCTTTTTTTTGTTTGCTGGCAGCAAACAGCCACGGCCAAAGGGAACGTTAGCTGCTTCTGCTCAGCATTTCACCAAAGACAGCTTTGTTACTAAAGGATAATTCGACACAGGATAAGCGTTTCAGCTGCTTCTCAAGCCTGAAGCAGCTGCATCAATCAAACCTCAGAGCCACAAGCTGTAAGTAATGACACAACAGCAAATAATGTAAATGAAGTTAACGTGTAAGGGGTGGCTACTGGCCAGCAGGACCGCTAACAATAGTTAGCACTAACAACTGGCCTGAAGCGCAGGCTTCCTAAAATATCTGAAGATAAATCCTGGATCGGTTGCGACTGTCCTTGACTCACAGTCACAGAAGCTGTAAGTTGCTTTTACTGCATAAGCCAACCTGACGTGATAGCCAGTTGATTGTGGCTGTAGCACTGTGGCTAATATAGCCAAGTTAATGTTGCTAATGTTTTTGTCTTAAATATGAAAGAGTAATATCATGGGAAATTCTACAGGTGTGTGCACATAAACCTTATTTGAAGCTAACTTTTAATACTTGTTTGTAATTTGGGTGCTTAGTACAACTGTCCACAGGAACGGAACTTGCTGTCTGTAAAACCTGTATTGCAGGGGTTTCTCTGTGGTGGTTTTGACCACTCGGTTACCAGCTACTGCATGTTAGTTAATTAGCCGTGCTAATTAAAAATGCTCCTGGGTAACTAATATGCAATAATTCTGACTGGTATGCTTGTGTTACTTTGGTAAGCATCAATGTGGCAGTTTCATCATAACCTTGCCTGATTGTAGCCACTACAGTTGAAGATAACCGGAGAGGTGCTGTATGTGTCCGCAAAGTTGGGCTGAAAAGCACAGTTAGACCAGACGTAGGTTTTGCAGAGCTTGGGATACGTGTTTGGGTTTGTTCATGGCTGCTTGTGATCCCTTCACTTATCCATGACCGGGATAAACCGGATACTCACAAATGTCTGGGCAAGCTCTCTGATGCTACCGAGAAAGCAATGCAAAATGCAGAAGCTCTGCCGTGTCTGGTATAACAAATGATTTCATCCCCCTTTAGAAGTTATTGTGGCTAATAAAAACCCAAAAAAGGCGGGAATTAAATAGGAAATAATTTTCTTTAGAAGTGATCAATTCGCTAGCTCCACATAAGCAACTTGTCCACGCGAACGGAACTTACGGTCTGTGAAACCTGAATTATGTTCAAAACATAACCAGAGCTCTCTCTAGCTGTCACGTATTATGCTATCCATAAAGCTGCTTTCACATCAGATGTGAAACTAATTTTTCGCGGGACAGATTAGCCTACATTGAAAGTCAATGCAAAGACGCGAATACACGCATTATGGGTGCGTTAAGCAGCTTTCACACCGGACGCGAAACAAATTTTTTTCGCGCGACAGATTAGGTTCAAAGTCATGACTGCTAATCAGCTACTGCATGTTGGTTTGCGTGCTCTGATAAATAAAAATACTCCTGGGCAACTTATATGCAGCAATACTGATCGGTATGCTTGTGTTACTTCGGTTAGCATCAATGTGACAGTTTCATCATAACATTGCCTGATTGTTGACGCTACAGTTGAAACTAACCGGAGAGGTGCAGTTAGACCAGATGTTAGATTGTTAGACCAAACAATTGCTTTACTTATCCATGACCAGGGTCTGCTTGATACTTCTCCAATACCTGGGCAAGCTCTCTGATACTACCGGTGAAAGCAATAGGGAAGCGCTCAGGCTATAGCGTGTCTGGTATCACAACCAATTTCTCTGCATTGCCATCGATTGAATATTAAATTCTTTCCTGTAAAAGTTATTGATTCGCTAGCTCCACATAAGCAACGGTTCTCGCAAACGGAACTTACAGTCTGTAAAACCTGTATTATGCTCATAACATAATCCGAGCTCTATCTAGCTCTCGCGCGCTATCCATAACACGCCCATTCCCCACGAGGAAACGCTGGTCATTCCGATGCAATAAGTTACCACGGACAATTTCTGAAAAGGCCGTTTAGCCTGGGGCTTTCACCCCTCCGTCATATACCAGGGCAGAAGCTGCTCGTTTCTCCACGCTAACAACACACAACACTTATGCACATGAACCAGCAGGTCCTTATAAGACACAATGAAGTAGTCTATAAGCTGTTGGTCCACGTCTCCCTCTAAACTCAGACCCACCAGATTTCTACGGTCTCCGGTCTGCACGTGGGTATGTCGACCCGTTCTCTGTGTCTATGTGGTGTGGATTCTAGCTTCCCCTAAATCCTAGCTCTAGAGTAGAAAAACCACTGTACTCACCACTGTTGCCGTAGCAAACTGTAGCTGATAGCAAATTTGAGCTTGAGCTGCCAGATTTTTGCACTGCGTCCTCCACTTTCATCGCTGCGTTTATTAGAACAAGTTCATTTCATTAGATCTATATTTAAGTACAGCGTTAGATTTTGGAATTTTCCCGCCACTTCTTTATCAGATGGCAGACGTGTCTTACGTTTCACTCTGGGGAGGTAGACCCGGAAAACTGCATTCTGCAGCCTTGTCCCGCTCAACTCCGCCCTCCACAGAGCTGGCTAGTCAGAAGAAAGTGGGCACACGGGGAGTGGGGGCCATAGCGCAAGAGCCACCCCAATGAGGCGTTTCAGGCAGAGACTACAAATGGGGATTTTTTAGGATCTCAGTATGAGCTGAATAAGAACCTTGTTTTAGATTTTGAATGATCAAGAGTACTCTAGGGGAGTCCAAGATCAAAATATAGCCTTGGAAATATAGCAAAATAGGTCCCCTTTAAGTTGATTCAATGTCAGATTGACTTTTTTTTGTAGGACAGTGTAGCCTACATACACTAATGTGCAGTGATGATTATACATCACCACTTTCATCTAAAAAGGAACATAATATACTACTTCTCGATAATTTTTTGGTGAGAATGTATTGAAAAATACAACCCCAATTCCGAAATAATTTGGAGGAAGTGTAAATTGTGAATAAAATCAAAATGCAATGACTTTCAGATCACATGAGCCAATTTTTTATTTACAATAGAACATAGATAACATTTCAAATGTTGACATTTCACATTATTATCCACAAAATGAGCTTATTTCAAATTTTCTGGCTGCAACCGGTCTCAAAAAAGTTGGGACATTGTCAAAAAAAGGGCTGAAAAAGCAATTAATATATGAGAATCAGCTGAAAGAACATTTGGCAAGTAATTCAGTTAACTGGCATCAGGTAAGTAACTAGCCTCCGTTGCAGACGTCTTATGGTGTTCGGTTAACTTCCCTCCCCCAACAACGTCTGCGCACTCGAGCGAGGTTTTGTGTTCCACCAATCAGAAACTAGCTCTTAAAATCCAGGAGCTAATTATATATGCATAAGTGTGGAGTGTCTCCTCCTTCAGTGTAGCTCCTGCAAGTCTTTTTACGGGCCCTTGTGCGGGAGCTTTTCCTACTTTTGCCAAATCAACAGAGAGTTCCTTGCTGGGATATTCAATCACAATTGACACCTTGGTTGCACTTTCGCTCGGCGCCGGTACATCGTAAATTTCTCCTTGAACATTGCGGCTAGTCTCTATAGTCTCTATCGTGGCTGGAACAGGATGAATGAATTCAGGGTTTTTTGCTTGTTCAACTAGTTCAGCTACTCCAAATTGATATGGTTGTCCAGGTGCTTTTACGGGAGTTGCAGTGTCAAAGTTATCAAAGATAGCCATGTTTTGGTCAACGGAGAAGAACACTCTTCCGTTGTTAGACGTTTCATTCGGGGCCTCTTGCTTCCATAAAGAAGTTTTAATTCTGATCGCTTTTCATCAAGTTCTTTCTCTATTTTCGAAATTTTTTCAAGTAAGCGATAGCAGCCCGTTCGGCAGACGAATAACTTGTTCGTGTATACCGCTGTGTTGACAGATATGACAGAGCTTATTACTGCAGCGATATCAAGCTGGCCTTTTCCATGCGCACGTATCTTGTCTTTATTTGAGGATTTTTGTTTTACACACAAAACAAATGTCATTTTCTACAAGTTTTTTAGGAGTTTCTTTACCCACCATTTTACCATTTTTGACAAGCCGCCAAGAAAAGCCATAGTAATGACAGATCATAACATATAACAAGTATTCTGATTGGCTCATCAAGCACAATCACATTACGTCACGGAACACAAAACCTTGCTTGAGTGCGCAGACGTTGGTGGGGGAGGGAAGTTAACCGATCACCATAAGACGTCTGCAACGGAGGCTAGTGTGTAACATGATTGGCTATAAAAGGGATGTCTTTGAGAGGCTGAGACTCTCAGAAGTAAAGATGGCCAGAGGCTCTCCAACCTGTGAAGGTTTGCGTAAAAAAAAATTGTGGAATACTTTAAAAACAATGTTCCTCAATGTCCAATTGCAAAGGCTCTGAAGGTCTCATGATCGACAGTGCATAACATCATCAAAAGATTCAGAGAAACTGGAAAAATCTCTGTGCGTAAGGGACAAGGCCGAAGACCTTTACGGGATGCTCGTGATCTTCGGGCCCTCAGATGCCACTGCATCACTCACCGGCATGATTCTGTCATTAACATCACTAAATGGGCCCAGGAATACTTCAAGACTCTACTGCCTGTCAACACAGTCCGCTGTGCCATCCACAGATGCCACCTAAAACTCTATTGTGCAAAAAGGAACCCACTGTTGAGCATGATCTAGAAGCGCCGCCGTGTTCTGTGGGCCAAGGCTCATTTAAAATGGACTGCAGCAAACTGGTGTCCACGTGTCCTGTGGGCAGACGAGTCCAAATTTGTCATTCTTGTTGGAAATCAGGGGCGTTGTGTCCTCTGGGCTAAAGAGAAGAAAGATCACCCATCCTGTTATCAGCGTTCAGTTCAAAAGCCAGCATCTCTGATGGTATGGGGATGCATTAGTGCATATGGTGGAGGACACTTGCATGTTTTAAAAAGCACCATGAATGCTGGAAGGTATATAAAGGTTTTGGAGCAACATATGCTCCTCTCCAGATGACATTTATTCCAGGGAAGGCCTCGTGTATTTCAGAGGATTATTGCAAAACCACATAGCTAATACCATGCAGCTATTACAACAGCATGGCTTCGTAGTAGAATAGTCCGTGTGCTGAACTGGCCTGCCTGCAGTCCTGAGCTTACACCGATTGAGAACATTTGGAGCATAATTTAAAGAAAAGTCAGTCAAAGGAGACCCAAAACTCTCAAGCAGCTGGAAGCCTGTATTAAACAAGAGTGGGATCAAATTCCAATGGCTAAACTCAAAAAACTTGTCTCCTCAATGCCCAGATGCCTCTGCTCTGTGTTAAAAAGGACAGGGGATGCTACACCGTGATTAAACAGGCCCCTGTCCCAACTTCATCAAATTTGAAACAAGCTCATTTTGTGGATAAAATTGTAAAATTTCTCGGTTTCAACATTTGCTTTGTTATCTCTGTTCTATTGTGAATAAAATACTGGCTGGTGTGATTTGAAAGTCATTGCGTTTTGATTTTATTCACAATTTACACTTTGTCCCTATTTCAGAATTGGGATTGTATTTTTGTAAGCAAAGAAAATGCAAGTATACTGATGTAAAACTGTTCGTCTTGGCCAAGAAGGGTCTGAGATAAGGCGGAAGATCTCAGTGTGTTTGTCTAAACTGCAAAGGAAAATAAAGGCTTACCGGTCTCCATTATATGAATGGAGTCTGGCTGCAGCATCAGCTCAAGGCCATGGCCCCAGATCAAACGTGATGACGTTCTTCTCGTTCCACTCTCACCTGGGCTGAAGCGTGCCCCTGCAAATGCTGCAGCTCTAATCTCTTTGCGGTTACAAGGCTTCTGACTCCATATCAAATTTAAGATACAGATTTAGTTATAAGCCTTTGCGGCTATGATTAAATTATGCATTCGCACAAATATTGATCTGACTCCAATTAGTTAACTTGTTACTTTTGCATTCGCGCAAATATTGATCTGACTCCAATTAGTGAATTTATTACTTACTTTCAAGCTCCATTGTGCATCGGACTCGTGACTGGTCTATACCTTTCTCAGCTGGACCAAAAACATTGGTACAACCCAATTTCATGAATTAACTCAGAGGGTGGGGGTCCTATTAAGCACATTAATTTGACACTGAAAATAGCTATGACTAGGGATTACCGGGGCCCAAAGCGAGTAACTCCAAAGTTTAACGGAAGTCTCTCGGAGACTTGGGGGTTATAATTCTAAGATCTCCATTCAGTGACTGAGATGGTAACGAAATTCGCCCCAACCACTCAGTATAATGGAGTCTCCTCAAGGCCTATCAAAATAACACTCATCACAGCATGGAAAATCTACCTTATGCCACAGACCAAGCAGGTTGATCGGGTATGCCTTTACAGTCCTACGTTACCCGATTGGAAGACCGGCCTCCGAACTAGAAGGAAATATGTTAGTCTGCATCAGAATCCAACAACAGAATGCGATTATCAATTCATTTTACCAGGCAGGCGCAAGCTTAAATCACAAGAGCCATTTACATTGTTGCAGAAAAGATGAAAAGAAGAAGTCGTATCATACCTGGCGCAGCTCAAAACTACACATATACACAAAGTATATGAGGGAAGGATGAATACAAGCTTCCTAGACCTGTTTGTTTCCCTACCTTTTATGCCCAAAACTATAAAATGGTTTTCCTATTGAGTGGTCGTGAATTATTTGGTGCCAAATCAGGAATGTGGCCCCTACCTGGGGGGATGTTGGGCAGGGATATCTCCAGGGGGGAACTTTACGCAAGTGTGTTCTTTTCAGTTTTATTAAATTGAGTTTGGTATAATTCTGTTCTCTTCGCAACATGTCTCATGCAATTTCAGAAATCTTGAGGAGTGGAATGATACCAAACACAATATGGCTGTGCTATGGTTTGCCATGAAACGTCCAATACCATACAAAATTCCAAATATAACCTGTATCAATGCTACCAATCAACTCTGGTTGTACAATATCACATAAAAACACATTTGTAACAGTGTGGGTGAAATCAGGAATTTAAACCGATAGGAAAAGTCCTCTGAAAATTCATACATGGGGGTTAATGAGAATTATTTTGTGGGTGGGGTTTCTGAAAAGTCCAGTGGATGGCACTGTGGCCATGTCTGACACAGGGTGAGTTCATGGAGGTCGCTTTAGGGTGAATTGAGGGACGCCCAAATCGATTAGTTCCCACGGCCCTGAAATACACCTGTGGATGCAGGTGGCCCGAAGACAATGGTGCCGAAAGTTTTCAAAGATCTGGCCGGTGCGAAAGCGGATGAGGTTGGTTATCTCCGAGTTTCATGGCCCAAAGGTGCCCCTTTTCAGAATACAAGTGTCCTTAAGATAAGTTTTACCAGCGTCATACACTTGTAAGAAAGTGCTTGAGTTTCAGTTCTCTCTGGAGTCCATTGTGGCTTACACTGAGATAAAAATATGGGTGATAAACAAAACTAGACTGCATTTCCGCGGAGAAAATTACCAGCAACCTTGAATGGATCAGATATGAGAAAAGCTTTGACCATGTTAATTGTGTTGAATGAATACATCACCTGCCATACTTACCAGATGCAGGCAACAATGGCATCATCTTTCCATATAAACATGTTAAAACAATGCATTCAAACACATCAGAAACATTAGTTTGTTTGTCTGTCTGTCAGTCAATTCATTTTTTTTCAAATCAATAAGCTTTATTGGCATGACTGTATTTTATACAATTTTCCCAAAGCATTTTTGGACAGACAGGTAACAATTCAGTGAGTGATGATATACATAAAATAATAAGTCATTTATAAGTAAATAAATAAATAAATAAAATGAATTTCATTATGACAATATTCATATTATCTAATATTTTCTCAAGCATTTCTATATGCGTAGATTAATTTCATATTTACAATATGTCCTATGCATGTATTTGTGTGTGTGCATGCGCGCGGGCGTGTGTTTGTGTGCGTGTGTGTGTGTGTGTGTGTGTGTGTGTGTGTGAATGCATGTGTGTGTGGGGTGTGTTTATGAATGCAGGCATGCATGCGTGTGTGTGTGTGTGTGTGTGTGTGTGTGTTGGTGTGCGCGTCTGTCTCTTTCTCACACACGCACACACACTAGAGTGGCAGTCTGGCAGAGTCTGGGTAGTTAGTCTGTCTGTGACTCACACACACACACAAACACACACACAGGTATCTTCTGAGATTGTTTAAAGAAGCACTCTGAAATTTGTCTATACCAGCCTGTTCAATCGCTGACGCTGTATTTTCACCAGTGAGATATACAGACAGATGTGTGTGTGTGTCTGTATATGTGAGTGTGTGCGTGCATGAGTCTGACACAGCAGCCCCTCTATGTGTCTGCATGTCTCTATGTCTATGGAGACAGCAGCACCCTTGTGCTGCGAGACAGAGAGGAATTCAAAGAATTCTTCATTCACACTGTCCGAACTACTGCCATTTTCTGGCAGACCATAGGTCCTATGGTGAAAACAAAAACAACGTGAATGACAGGAGACTCTGCTGATCGTCCCCGTGCTTGTAGGTTCAAGTATGTGGTCAGGGTGGTGATTTCAAAAAGGTGTCTCAACTGTCTGTTCCTGTTATAATGGCAGTCTATGGGGCAGTTGGTCTGCGCTCCGATTGCTTGGAGTCTGAACCCTTTGTCTCTTTTCATCCAAAGTGACATTTTTCAGGCCTACACAAATTTTCCTACATTTTTATGTATAATTTGTGTTCGTACATTGGATATTTTGGCTGGGGAAGCGATTTTTAAATTTTTTTCCGATGCATTTTTTTGTCTCTCTCCACTCTAATCTGATAGTGTGAGTGCGAGAACATTCCGCACATTGATACAAAGATTCGGGCCATTGACTTGCATGAAAAGAAGAAGGGATGAAAAATAGGGATTGCGAAAGAATGAAAAGGGTTTATGCAATCGGGTTTTCCAGCTATAATAGTGGGATCGGCCCGGACGTCTCAGAGTTGGAAAGGTGCCTCTATCTCGAAAATCCTAGAAGGAGTCGGGGGCCACAGAAACGGGTGAAGAACAATGGTGTGCTGGACATGGAGGAGATCAACTGTCCAAGAAGCACTGCAGGCTGGTTATTCCTGGGGACAATTGGAAACGGTGGCCCAGGACAGGATGAAGTGGCGTTCCCTTGTAAGCGACCTATGCCCCACTTGGGGCGAAAGGTGAAGAGAGAAAGGTTCTTGCCTTTGTCTCGCTCAAATAGGCATTCACAAAATCAAAAACTGCTATCCTTACTCTAGCACATTGTCTATTCAAATGTATGCCTTGCTTTTGATAAGTTTTCCTTACTCAAGACCCCCGTTCGTTGAATTGCAACGAACCCAGATCATGCATGCCCATGTTGTTTCTTCAGGGAATTTTAACAGATAATCGACTTTTCGTCCATGGGTTTCCTTAAGGCTAAAATCCCAGAACCGGTAATACATACACCCTTTTTGTAAGTAGATCATGACTGTCTCTCTAACTTAATAAAACAGATTCTCATCCCAAAGCCGCTGATTAGTCAGTCCTTGGTTGAGCATAACCCCTAAGTCTCCGGCGTAACATAGCTAGAAAGAATGTACAAGAGTTAAGAGCCACTGAGACAACACAAGTTTAAAGAAATAACAATAGTTTATTCACCAGGTAGGCAAGAGCTTAAATCTAACAAATCAACATTACCCCGATTTCAAGTTACGCACAGTTTAGAAAAAGAGAAAAGTCATACCTGGCGAAAAAGGGCTACATACAAATGGTCATGCAAAAAGTCCGAATTGCGAAACCATTAAGCTAGAAATACGCACGGACCAAAGTATGGGAAGTCGGGTACGAGCTTCCAAGACTAGGTCATCTCTCTCAGATTTAAGGTTAGTGGCGCCTTTCATCAGGCCGCCCAGATGGCCCAAATCGAAATTAGACTTCCCCCTCCGGAGGAAATAAGAAAACATTTATTATTCAAAGGTGATAATAAAAGTTCCAGATCAGTGCAAGGACCCTTGGAGACAGACCTCGGGGGGGGGGGGGGGGGGTCATTCAACTCCTTGAATTTAGCTGAAGAGATACATACCAAACACAATTACATAGAGAATTATGATGATGTAATTGTCATGAATTTCCTTCCCAACAGACCCATTCTCCATGAAATTCACATCACTATTACCCCAGATATTATACAGTAATTCAGCGATGACATGAGGGCAGTTAAAACAGTGTAATAGTGGGTTTTGTTTAAATTAAAACTTTCAACTCAGAACAGTTACAGTGATGAAATGAAAAGGGTGCAGTGACAGTGTGCCCAGAAGAGGTCACTATGGCACTAATCGGGCAGAGAGCACTGGTCACACCCTGCTGTGAGAGAAATTCCTTGCAACAGCCAAGCCATGGTGTGCGCCCTTCTCCATCTTTGATGCGCTCAACACTCAATCACCCATGCTAAAGTGTCCAGAAAATGCAAACAGAGTAGAAGTATAACCTGTTTTCCTCATTGATGCCCTCCTCCAGAGATAGATGTATCGGGTAGAAGGAACCCTCCAGTACTGTTTCATTCAGAATAATTCCCATTGACCGTGTCCATACAACATTTATCTCGTAAATGAAACTGAACACTTCAGGCCGGTTTCGAGTGTCTTTGTTTCTTTGATATCGCATCATTTTCAGCTGCGCAACCGTGGCCAACATTCGAAAAATACAACCGACCTTACTTTTACGCTTAGCTTTGTATCCTATTCTTATTGTCCGATCAATGTATTTTGTATTTCAGATATTGAGGAAAGTTTAAACACTCGGGAATTGGATAAGAAACGAGTCTATCAATACATCGTTACCGAGGAAGCTTCACGAGGGCGTGAACTATAACTGTAGAGTTACGCAGATGAATCTGACCCTTTTCTCATTTACTCCGCTCAATTTGCAATCAAACAGTTGATTCGCTCAATGAACAATTTTAAATTGGTTGGTAGTCTAATTTATTTAGCTATCCATGTATTCAGACATTTTGACATCGCATGCATCATGCGCATGAATGCATGTGGCAGCTGCAGTGACGTTATGATCTCGCAATTTCTCATGCCACTTGTGGCGTTTACGGCGGCCTCCTGGAAACAGCAATTCCGGCTAATTAATGGTAATTTAAAAGAACAGGGGGTATGTATGGACAAAAAATCGACCGTGGATATTATGTTGGAGTTAATTACTATAAAATGAAGGAAAAATGTGTAGGTCAGTACAGTCCTCCTTTAATCATTTTAGTCTTAGGTGAAGGAGACTTAGTGGTGATCTGATTGAGGTCTTTAAATATGTTAAAAGGTGTCATGGTGTTGGCCTGCAGGCCCTACCCCCTTCTGAATTTTTCGCCTCCGCCTCAACGGGTAAAAGGTGTGGCTTGTTGAGGTGGAGGTGAAGTGCAGTCTTTAAGGACTGCTGCATCTTGTCTTGGTGCAGCAGTATTCTGGTTATTGGAGCGCTAAGTGGTTGGTGATTTGTGCTGCTGCTCCCCGCCTTTGTGTGCTTTACAGTTTAATTAAAGTGTTTTATATTTTTACTCAGCCTCTACATTTGGGTCCCTAAACCTGCTTTTGGGTACACGGTCCCTGTGCCCGCCGGCTTCATGCCTTCTGCCGGCGGGGGCTAAACCATGACAAAGGGATTTACAAAGTGAATTATATTGGATTCCTACGGCCAAGTTCTGTTAGTAGGACTCGGTGTCTCAATTGCTTTTCAGACCTTGGCTACCAATAGTGGCTGGGGCAAGGCCTCCCTGTATGATGCTTTTCTTAATGGTCTATCAGAACCGGTGAAGGACAAACTACTGACTCGCGACCTGCCCGAAGATCTCAATCGGCTCATGGAGATGGCCATCAGAGTGGACGCACACCTGGAGGAAAGGCGCAGGTCACGTCAACTCCGTGGAAGGGCGGTCGACCAAACACCCATACCTCAGAACAAGTCTCCATCCACCTCCTGTGGCGACAGAGGCAATCAACCCATTTCTGTGGAGGAACCTATGCAGGTGGATCGAACTCGGATTTCCAGTGCGGAGAGGCAGAGACGGAGAATGGAGAACGCCTGCTTTTACTGTGGCGGTGCCGGACATCAGATTAGGCATTGTCCAGTAAAAGCCAATGCCCACCAGTGATGAGAGGAGCATTGGTGGGCGTACTCCCTGTTGAATCCTCCTTTAAAAACCGCACCTGTCTGCCTGTAACCATCGAATGGGATGGAGGGTCAAGAGGGACCACAGCCCTCATCGACACTGGGGCAGAGGAGAGTTTCCTGGACGCTTGCGTGGCGAGTCGATGGGGGATTCCAACTCAACAGGTTGAACGTACACGAATAGCCAACTCACTCAATGACCAGAAGATCGGCACTATAACCCATTCCACTGTCCCGCTCAAACTGCTAGTTTCCGGCAATCACCAGGAGAGGATCCAGCTCTACATCATCGACTCGCCACATGCACCGGTGATTCTGGGCTAACCCTGGATGAGAACCCACAACCTGGAAATTGACTGGGAGAGACACGTGATCCGGGCCTGGAGCCCATCATGCCTATACAGACGCCTCGGTCAAGCCTATGTCCCTGTCTTGAAGTAAGTACTTGAGGAGAGCCCGGACTTAAGCAAAGTCCCAACAAAATACCATGACTTCAAGGAGGTCTTCCGTAAGTCTCGTGCCATCGGCCTTCCCCCGCACCGGCCGTATGACTGTGCCATTGACATTAAACCAGGGAATACACCACCCAGGGGGCGACTGTTTTCGTTGTCCCGGCCTGAGACGGTGGCGATGGAGAAGTTCCTGAGGGAGACCATATCTGCTGGCATCATTCGACCTCCTCCTCACTGGCTGGCGCAGGATTATTCTTCGTTAAGAAGAAAGACGGGTCACTCCGGCTATGTCTTGATTATCGAGCACTTAACGACATTACAGTGAAGAACTGTTACCCCCTTGCCTCTCATGACTACGGCATTCGATCAACTCAGTGGAGCCTAGCTATTCACCAAACTGGATTTAAGCAATGCCTATCACCTAGTGCGTATCCGTGAGGGCGATGAGTGGAGGACGGCCTTCAACACCCCTACTGGTCGCTGGGAGTACTTAGTCATGCCATTCAGACTCACCAATGCTCCCGCCGTGTTCCAAGGCCTAGTCAACGATGTGTTACGGGACTTTATCAATCGATTCGTCTTTGTCTACCTTGACGATATATTCATTTTTTCCCGCAACTAAGAGGAACATAGACGTCATGTCAGATTGGTCCTGCAGAGGCTTCTGGGGAATCGCCTATTCATCAAGGCTGAGAAGTGCGAGTTCTCATGCACCACGACCACCTTCCTGGGCTATGTCATCTCCATGGGGGGTCTCTCAACATGGATCCAGCTAAAGTAGAGGCAGTTACTAGTTGGCCTCAAACTGAAGATCGCAAGGCACTTCAACGGTTCCTTGGCTTCACTAAATTTTATAGGAGGTTCATCAGGAACTATAGTTCGGTCGCCGCTCCTCTGACAGCACTCACCTCCTCCAAGTCCCGGTTCGTATGGGGAGAGAAGGCGGCTACTGCATTCAGACTGCTCAAATGCCTGTTCACCACTGCACCTATTCTGATCCATCCTGACCCCAACGCTCAGTTCATAGTGGAGGTGGATGTCTCTAATATTGGAGTAGGAGCTGTACTCTCCCAAAGATCGGGCCTGGACAACAAAGTACACCCATGTGCATTCTTTTCAAGACGTCTTAGTCCTGCTGAGGAGGATTATGACATCGGAAACCGAGAGTTACTTCCTGTCAAACTTGCTTTGGAGGAGTGGCGTCAGTGGCTGGAAGGAACACAGATACCGTTTCAAGTCTGGACTGATCATAAGAACCCAGAGTTTCTCTCATCAGCCAAGAGACTGAATCCTAGACAGGCCCGATGGGCCTTATTCTTCTCCCGCTTCAACTTCACCCTCACCTTTCGACCTGGATCCAAGAACATCAAGCCTGACGCCCTCTCACGAAAGTTCGAGGTCTCTACCAATGACGAACCCCCAGACATCATCCTGCCCTCACAAGTAGTGGTCAATGCGGTCGAGATGGACATCGAGCGAGAGGTTCAACAAGCCTAAGGGGACTCTGTGGTAATCCCAGTGACTGTCCCCACAGCCTGTTTGTGCCAGAGGCCATGCGCCCTCAAGTTCTCCGTTGGGGACATTCTTCTCAACTCTCCTGTCACCCGGACAGAGGGCACACTCCCCATTTCATTCGCCGCAAATTCTGGTGGCCACGTATGAACAAGGATATCCTGGACTTTGTTTCCACCTGTTCTACCTGTGCCTAAGCTAAAACCACCAATCAACCACCACAAGGACTTCTCCAGCCACTTCCCATCCCACACCGCCCTTGGTCACATATTTCCTCGACTTCATCACCGGCTTACCCCCCTCTAACCATAATACCACCATCCTCACCATTGTGGACCGTTTCTCCAAAGCTGTGCACTTCATACTGCACACCAAACTCTGTTTGTCCAGCAGGTCATCAGACTCCATGGCATCTCCTCCGATATTGTGTCAGACGGAGGTCTTCAGTTCTCTGCCCGCTTCTGGAAGGCTTTTTGCAAGCTGCTTGGAACATCCGCCAGCCTCAGTTCAGGCTTCCATCCCCAAACCAACGGCCAAACTGAACGGGCCAACCAAAGCATCGAAACCGTCCTCAGATGCCTGTGTTCACACTGTCCGTCCAGCTGGAGCCAGCAACTACCATGAGCAGAGTACGCCATCAACAGTCATACCTCCTCCTCTTTACAATTATCACCCTTCGAATGCTGTATGGGGTATCAACCCCCCATCTTCCCCAGACAGGAGGAGGAGGTGGGAGTTCCGTCAGCCGTCGCCTTCATCCATCGATGCAAGCACACCTGGAGGATGGTACGTTCCAACCTGCTCAAGGCGGCGGCTCGAACCAAATTACTGGCGGATCGTAGACGTACTCCGGCCCCTGTCTACAGGATTGGGCAAGGAGTCTGGCTCTCCACTAAAGACATCCCTATTCGCGGGGGTACTCGTATGTTGGCACCCCGCTACATCGGACCCTTCTCCATAGTCAAGATCATCAGTCCAACGGCTGTACGCCTTCGACTTCCATCCAACATGAGACGTCTTCACCCTACCTTCACCGTCTCTAGAATTAAGCCTGCTGTCAACCATCCCCTACATGAGGATCCGGCTCCTCCCCCCTTCACCCTGCATCATTGACGGCGGTGAAACCCTTACAGTCCGACGCATCTTGGACTGCCGTCGTCGGTCCGCGGGCTCCAATATCTCATTGACTGGGAGGGCTATGGCCCCGAAGAGAGATCCTGGATTCCAGCCCGCTTCATTATGGACAAATCTTTAATCAGTGAGTTTCCTAAGAACGCCCAGAGGCGTTCATAGAAGGGGGGGGTTACTGTCATAATCTGCATTTTTCTCGTTTCGTTATGCTCATTTATTGTTTCATTTATCATTTATGTGTTTAGGGTTGCACCTCGTCTGCCCCAGTCGTGTCATGTACGTCTTCCATATAATTTTGACCATGCATTTCCCTGTCTGCGTTCGTGCATCTATTCGGTGATTTCCGTGGGTTTTCCGTGGTTTCCGAAAGTCTTCCTTCACGTCTCCTTTCCTGTATTTCCCGCTATTCTCATATTAACATATTAATTAAGACTAATACTCGATGTTACGTTATGTCATTACTAACATAGACTAATATTCTCACCCTGAGTACTTCTGTGTATTAATATTCACCTGTCATGTAGTGGTGTGTAAATATCACGTTGTTCATTTTTTACTGATGCTCTTTGCATTCGCTCTAGTCTGTAAACTCCGCCCTCCCGTTTTCTATCCCTGACTCTGCTGATTACTGCGACCTCCCGCACCTGCTTTACCTCGAGCTGTCTCCCGTTCTATTATTCACTTAGGCAACTCCTTGATTGGAGTCTGTTTTCATGTTTAGGATTAGTCTGTCATTTGTGATGCAAAATCATGGTTTGTCTTTCCCTCATGTGCTCATTAGATTTAATTGTTTAGCAACTCCCATCTATCCTATTCTCTGCCTAGTTTAGTAATTTCCTTGAGTATATAATGTCTCATTGCACTACAGAGCTTCGTCAGATCTTCATTCCTTTTCTCCTTGCTTGTGTTTAGTATTCTCGTCTAGATTCCCGTGTACAACTATAGCCTGTATCTGACTGATTACTCTTGTGCTTAGCCCTTTGGTTTTGGTTGCTGCATCTATTGATTTTCGCGTACGAACTTTGCCTGCCTGACTACGTCTCTGTGCTACCCCTGGCTTCCCGACCTACTGTCTGAATAAACGACTACTGCTTTGGATTTCCTGACTCGCGTTTGGTTCTTCTGTCAGCCATGACACTCGGGGTCACAAATGTAAATTGACCAAGGGATACTAGGAATTTCTTTTTTTTTCACCCAAAGAGTAATTTCGATGTGGAATAGCTTGCCTGACCATACTGTTGAGGCAGAAACCTTGGGAATTTTCAAGAGCTGGCTTCACTTGAAGCTTAATATTGAATCCTTGAATATCTGAAGTGATATTTTCCAATAGAAAAAACAAAAAACCTGGCAAGCCTAGTTGGGCTGAATGGCCTGTTCTCGCCACTCATGGTATGTTATGTTATCTTATGTTAAATACCGTAGTTTGGCTGGATTTTGCCCTTTTCACATTGTTAAAGGCACTGAATGGATTTATCATCTACAGTTTAAAAGTTTTCAAATGACACCAAGTTTATTAAAATTGGACAATTTTGAAGAGTACCTACAGTGAGCACATAAACTTGTGGTCTTACGACTGTTCAGTTTGTGTTTAATTATAGTTCCCAATTTTGCCACCAGGGTTTTGCCTTGCGAAAAGATGATTGGAAATTGGCTACAAAGCTGCCTTGCGAATAGCCACTTCCAAATTGGCTATTTTATGGTATCCTACATTACTTATGAAAATAGGGTAAAGAAATTATGCAGGGAAACATTGGCTCAATACGTGCAGAAGACACGATAGCGTTGATTTTTCTAATGTTTCATGACTGACCGACAATCTTGCGCCCCAGTTCAAACATGATGTGCTTGGTGGGAAATTCTTGAAAACATTGCATCAAAGTAGGGTAACTGTAGGGCTAACTCTCTAAAAATAAAGATGTTTTTTGTGCAAATGGACCAATAAAAGCCTCGTAGCCAACTTTATTATCAATCGTCAGGTAGACCTGCCCCAGATAGCACGCACCTCCACTACGTATCTGCCCCGGCTCAGTGCTGACTCCGGCTGATCTGGTTCAGAGCCGGGGCACATCCGGAGCGGAGGAGCTTGCAATCTGGTGGATTGGTGGCGATGACCACAGATGATGGCATTGCTGAAACTAGCAAGGTAGTGCCACGCCATTAATCAAAATGAATCAAGAAGCATTAATTTTGATCTTTATTCAACACTGCTACCGCTTCAAATAAAAATACTCGACCAGGGCCCATATTCACAAAGCATCTTAACGCTAAAAGTAGGTCCTAACTGTCAGATTTAGGAACTCCTAATAAAAATGGGTGTGTCAGTCGTCAGTCGTAAATTTAGGACTCCTAATTATTTTTACTAAGTGTTATTCACAAAGCATTTTAGACCTAAAAGTAGCACCTAAGTCTGGGAGAGCTTAAAAGTAGTCAAGAGGACTCCTAACTCGCTAAAACCCATTCACAAAGAATCGGAAAATGGCTGCTGCTGTTGAAAGACGGAATGACTTGAAAATTCTGAATGATGCGCAGTTGTTGAAAAGCTATCGGATCGACCGTGAAAGTATTTTATTTGTTGTTGACTTAGTGATGGAGAGAATTATGTCTCCAACCATGAGAAACAACCCAGTAAGCCCCAAAATAAAATGTTTGGTAACACTTCGTTACTTGGCCACCGGAAAAATACAACTTTGCAACGTGGACAATTTAGGGATTTTCACAATCATCTGTCAGTCGCTCAATTCAACAAACAATCAATAGCCTACACTCTGGGGACCCCATATCATCCGACAGTTTATCCTGTTTCCAATGGACATTCGTCAACAACAAAGAATCAAACTTCAATTCTTGCACATCTCAGGTATGCCCGGTATCATCGGTGCTATTGACGAGACCCATATTCAAATTATTTCTCCGACCCAAGATGAAGAGGCATTTGTAAGCAGAAAAAAAGTTTGTTCCATAAACATCCAGATAGTAGGCTATTTAATGCCGAATACAACATTTTCGACATTGTTGCAAAATTGACAGGATTCACGCATGACTCTCTCATTTTAATGGGAAGCAAGCAACCTATGCCAATTTTTTGACAGGCATTATGTGCCTGTGGAATGCCACTTGCTCGGGAACAGTGGCTTTGGTGTTGTACCTCCTCCTGCTATGCATGAATTATTTTATTACGCTATTGAGCGAGGGTTACATTTAATAGATCATCATAAAAATATCAGCCTATGTCATATTTCGTATGCATAATTAAACTGTTGGCTATAAATTACAAATCAAGCTTAGTTAGCCTTCCTATAAGCTGCGATCTCGGACCTCCCCAGCGATTGCAGCCCATACCACTGCTTCTAGCAGCCATCCAAGACACCGAGGGTAACGCAGCAATGATCTGTAGGCTGATATTAGCCCTCGCATACTGCTTGGATTTGCTGTTCACCCGCGAGCCAAATTTCCCTCTGATTAGGCTACGTGCTTTCGCTCCAGAACCAACTGACCAGCAGCAGTAACTGGTCGTGGCTCCAGTTGGGCTTTCGTGTCCTTTTTGAGTTTTCTGACATGGCAGTTTAGGGCAAATAAAATTGAATGGCTCGACATTTAAATGATTGCAACATATCCTCATCGGGTAATAAATAAAATAAATCAATAAGTACATTCATTTGCCTAGAGTGTGATATGCAGGGACCGTGCATTTTCAAAAATCCAAGACGTGTAGACATTTTATGCAGCATCTAAAGACTTTCGATTAAATAGCTTCTCACACTTGTTTGAGAGAATTCGGATTTAAACAGGAAAAACATTAAGGGGAGGAGTTATTTCTAAGGTCAGCGTTAAGGTTAAAGTTAGGCTTAGGGTGAGGGCAGTGTTTAAAATTGGGACCGCCGTACCTCTTTATTTTGAAATGCATTGGAAAACTGTACCCGTAGCAAGTGCCATTATTTTACGGCACGAACCAGCCGCTTGGACTATTTTCTCATTTTTTCCTCCATGGGTTGTATATGGGATATTTTTGCAATGGGCCGCCCTGCCACCAAACAACCAATCACCGTGCTCATTGTCCCAAGACTCGTGCATGAGAATTGACGTCAGCCATAGCAACGGAGATTACTCTCACCTATCTCAGAGCTACTCCTAGTCTAGCAATGACCATTTTTCTTAACTAAAAGTTGTTCTCAGCGGCTTTGTGAATTACTTTTAAGATTTTACTCCCACAGAAAATGTTTTAGGTGACTTAGGAGTACTGCTAGAGGTAAGATAAGATGCTTTGTGAATAAGGGCCCAGGTTAGATATCTAGGTTGTTTAGTGTTATGTGCATGAAAAATCAATCAAAAGAAGAATTTCATTTCATTCTGAAAAACAATGTCCTTTATTTTGAAAAATGGATTCGTTTACTGTCAATTCAGAAGCAATTGACTGTTGCCATTTGCAAGTGAACGCTAAAAAAACAAAAGTAATGAAAATACGCAATCCATTCAATTCTTGTTACTCTTTTGGCCATGTGGATTACGCTGTATTAGTTACAGAAATGAATAGGATACTCCAATTTTTATAAAAAATTAAATGTGAACAGAATATTTTTCCACTTGAGATCAGTTTTTGGTTCTAAAAATTAACGCATATGGCGCCCTTGCAAACATAAAGCTTACATTCTTGATCAACACTATGCATTGGCTCGTAAACTAGTAAGATAAAACAGAAATGCTTTGACATCCTCATAGAAAATAAAATTTAATAAATAAATGGACTGGGTATTCTGTCTACTTGCAGATTCGTCGTTGCCAGTCGATTTACTTATGGCTCTTGGTTGCCATCTCTTGGCTATACGTAGAAAATGTAGGTGAACTATGTTTTACTGCTGCTAAAAATTATTGTGGCCACTCCGATTTGGAACACTTTTAGACCGGAACATGTAAGAATCAAAGGGCCCGATTACTTAGACATTTAGGACATCAAAAACTTTCTAGCACAATTGAAATAATCATAACTACCAATGGTTCATAACCAATACCACTCTTTTGCCATGCCACTGAATTTTATAAGGGTTATTCTATGTTCTAAAATGTTGGCAGTAGCAAATGCATTGGACTTAGTAATGTCTCAAATGAACTAACATCTAAATTTCCTACCCGAAAGAAGACAGTGGATATTAACACTTTCCAAATGTAACAGTGTCTTTCAACAATCAAGCTGTAAAATTTAAAACAAATGAAAAACAAAATATTTGATTCAAGTGATGTCCAGAAAAGGACAAGCCATGTATTCAGATGGAGTAATATTCTCCACTGTACACCAATAAGGTAGATGTTGCACATTTAATTTAAAAGAATACATGCCATTTAAAGAGAAATTTTGAATATAATCTCAGAGAGGATTATACAGAACTATAAGGATAATAAATGGTGTAGCCTGCAGATCACAGGATTTTGAATGGTTGAGACATATTCAAATTTAATTTGCTGGGTCTCTGACCTATAGAGGGCAGGGAAATTTCATGATTGTCCTTTTCTTCCTATCTTCTTGTTGAATGCTTCTACTTTTGCATTCATTTGCATTCAAACCGAAACAACAAGGCAGTACCTACATCTGAAGGCCCTGCATTACATACATACTGTGGAGGAGATGGCAGAGACCATATCAGGAAAGGCCATTCCATGCATGGAGAAGAATTTTCAGATTTTAAAAAAGCTGTATAAATCTAGTCTTGTCTGTGCGTGCTTCTGGATGTACTTTTTTATCTATCCTGGTGGGGACCAAAATATGCCCAATAGGGATTTAAAGACCACATGAGCATAGCAGAGTCTGAAAATATTTTACAGTTGAGACTTTTTTTCTCTTTTTTTTTGAGGAAAAGGCTCCATTCTGGTTAAAGGGATAGGTGTCACTCCAGGATCACCATTGGTCTTACAGCTAGACCCACCTTTAGTACAAAGGTTAAGTATTAGACTTATGGTCTAGGATAAGGTGGAGTGTTAAAGTAGTGTTGAAAAGTAGGTTTTTTAGGTTTAGGTTAGTGGTGAAGTTAAGATTGAGATTAGGAACGGGTCTCAGATTATGGTTGATTTTAAGGCTAGGGGGTATGGAAGCAGGATTTTGCAGCAAAAGTAATTGTTTGGTCCCCAACGGTATACTGTAGCAAATGTGTGAGTGTGAATGCATGTGTCTATAATGATGATTCTACTGTATGTCCATCTGTTTATGGGTACATGATCTTTGTCAAAACCACATTAATGACTGTTTCCACCAGCATGAGAAGCTCAGCCATTAAGTGGCTTCTCCACGTCTTCTACTGGCACTGCGGTCATCTCTCCATGAGAGGCCTCCTCTTCAGGCACCTGGATGGACACAGTTCAGTTTTACATTCATGTCTTGATCTGGTATACATTCACTTTCTTCAGTGCATACTTTTTTCACCTGGTGGCAACTATCTAGTATGCAAGATCTGTTAACATTACTAACCTTCCAATCGATCCAATCTACAAAACCCAAAACCAGTGAAGTTGGCATGTTATGTAAATCGTAGATAAAAACAGAATACAATGATTTGCAAATCCTTTTCAACTTATAATCAATTGAATACACTGCAAAGACAAGATGTTTGATGTTCAAACTGAGAAACTTTTTTTATTTTTTGCATATAATCATTAACTTAGAATTTAAAGGCAGCAACACATTGCAAAAAAGTTGGCACAGTGGCCTTTTCACCACCGTGGTACATCGCCTTACCTTTTAACGACACTCAGTAAACGTTTGGGAACTGAGGAGACCAATATTTGAAGCTTTTCAGGTGGAACTCTTTCCCATTCTTGCTTGATGTACAGCTTAAGTTGTTCAACAGTCCGGGGTCTCCGTTGTCGTATTTTTCGCTTCATAATGCGCCACACATTTTCAATGGGAGACAGGTCTGGACTACAGGCAGGCCAGTCTAGTACCTGCACTCTTTTTACTATGGAGCCATGCTGTTGTAACACCTGCAGAATGTGGCTTGGCATTGTCTTGCTGAAATAAGCAGGGGCGTTCATGAAAAAGACGTTGCTTGGATGGCAACATATGTTGCTCCAAAACCTGTATGTACCTTTCAGCATTAATGGTGCCTTCACATATGTGTAAGTTGCCCATGCCTTGGGCACTGATACACCCTCATACCATCACAGATGCTGGCTTTTGAACTTTGCGCCTATTACAGTCCGGATCGTTCTTTTCCTCTTTGGTCTGGAGGACACGACGTCCACAGTTTCCAAAAACAATTTGAAATGTGGACTCGTCAGACCACAGAACACTTTTCCACTTTGCATCAGTCCATCTTAGATGATCTTGGACCCAGCAAAGCTGGCGGCGTTTCTGGGTGCTGTTGATAAATGGCTTTCGCTTTGCATTGAAGAGTTTTAACGTGCACTTGCAGATGTAGCAAAGAACTGTAGTTACTGACAGTGGTTTTCTGAAGTGTTCCTGAGCCCATGTGGTGATGTCCTTTGCACACTGATGTCGGTTTTTGATGCAGTACAGCCTGAGGGATCAAATGTCACGGGTATTCAATGTTGGTTTTCGGCCTTGTCGCTTACGTGCAGTGATTTCTCCAGATTCTCTGAACCTTTTGACGATATTACGGACCGTAGATGATGAAATCCCTAAATTTCTTGCAATAGACCGTTGCGGAATGTTGTTTTTAAACTGTTCGAAAATCAGCTCACGCATTTGTTCACTAAGTGATGACCCTCGCCCCATCCTTGTTTGTGAATGACTGAGCATTTCAGGGAAGCTGCCTTTATACCCACCTGTTCCAAATTAGCCCGTTCACCAGTGGGATGTTCCAAATAAGTATTTGATGAGCATTCCTCAACTCTCTGTCTTTTTTGCCACTTGTGCCAGCTTTTTTGAAACATGTTGCAGGCATCAAATTCCAAATGAGCTAATATTTGCAAAAAATTACAATGTTTACCTGTTCGAACATTAAGTAACTTGTCTTTGCAGTGTATTCAATTGAATAGAGTAAAAGGATTTGCAAATCATTGTATTCTGTTTTTATTTACGATTTACACAACGTGCCAACTTCACTGGTTTTGGGTTTTGTCGTAGCAAATATCTTCTATGCAAGATGTGTTAATATTACCAACCTCCCAGTAGATCCCATCCTCAAAGCAGATTGTGTCCGGTGGGGCGCCATAGATTGGCAACTTCAAAATGAAACCTGTGAAGCAAATGCGGAATCAAGCGCAAGGAATGTGATGTCACAAAAATGTACATCACCAGCAGAACATGTGAAAGAATGTGTCTGCTTGTATGTGTGAGTCAGGCTGTGGCCTGTGCGTGTGGCATCTGTTTAATAAATTGAGTGAGCAGATTGAAGGGTGGTTGCCATCATATATGTTTACAGACATACAGCACGTTAACTGTAGAGTGTTCATTCTCCAATCTATCAAGTAGTCGCCTGTGAGTTGGACCTCACCCGCAATCAGACCTCCTAGGAAGGCGATGCCCAGTGTCACAGCCAGCGAGATGGCCTGGCGCACAGCCTGTCCAGAGGCAGTGATATCTCCCTTGTGGACATCTGGGAACACGTCTTTCAGCCTACAGTAGGGAAAAAGAGATCTGCTTTTACAGAGGGAAATGTGTTATTACACACCGGCATGAGCCTTACACAACTCTGAACGAAGATTTTTTTTTGTTCTCGCTGTCTAGTGGTGCTTATCAGCAATCTAACCAACTTAACCTAGAAATCTGAAAAAGCAATTCAACCTCCCACAGTGAGGCTTGATGCTTTGCTCAAGATATTCCATTATCAATTGGAAATTTTTTTTTTTTTTCGCTCCTATATGCATGAATAAACTATTCTCTGCAGTAGCATGTTAATGCAGAGCAATATCCATAGTGTTACATGTGAACAAGTTGACTCACATTAGCCATGGTAATCTAGCAAATGTCAATTCAAGGCATTGGCTTTTGTTTGGATGTTATGAAAATATTGGGGTGATAACAGGACAGAATTGTGGGAGACCCTGAACATGCACTCACCCATCTCCATAGATTTCTGTTGTTGCTACAGCTGCAGTAACGGCCCCGACAATGGCCCCCAGCACCCCTGGCATGCCGTGTAGATTATGGACCCCGCAAGTGTCTTGAACATGGAGCTTTTCCTCCAGAATGGGCTGAGACAGGGAACACAGGGGACAGCAGATAGATGAACAACATGGACTGTGTGTGTTTAAATGTCTGTCTGATCGTCTGTTTGGGTGAATGTGTTCTTTCCCCTGCATGTATCAGTTTGTACATATACATGTGTGTTTTTATTATTCTATTCTACTCTATTATTTGACTGTTTTGTTTCACAATACAATCAATACTAGGCCCCTTAGAAAATATGAGAATGAAATAAGGGCACGGTGCTCTTGTACTCCATGCAATTGCTTAAATGCCAGTCTCTTCCTTCAATTTTACAAAAAAACTTGATGAAGACAAGAGATGACTTGATGCGATGCCCCTCATCCTCACCGAGAGGAATTTGAAGCCCAGTGTGGAGATGGTACCAGCCAGGAAGCCCACAATCATAGAGCCAAAGGGTGTCAGCATCATTTCTCCTGCTGTGCCCACAGCCACGCCTCCTGCCAGAGCTGCATTCTGAATATGCACCTGCAGGGGGCAGTAATGAGATTTTATACTGGGTTTCATTGATGATCAGAACAGAACAGAATATCAGAGTGCAATAGTTGCTCTCAATAAAATCATTACATCACACACAGTAATTATTTCATATGTCCATAGCGAATACATATGAAAAAATCCAACAGAAATGCATGCTTGTAAAATCCTTTGTCTTTCAAGTGAAGCACTTTCCACTGTCCCACAATCTTGTTTATTCGAATGGATTATACAAAAATAGTTACATACTCATTTTAAGGGACATTTAAATGAAAATTGGGATCTCCAAGTATTTTGCTGTTTCCGTGGTGTGAGCCTTCATCAAAACTGATTGGTGATATCAGGAAAGCTAATCACTTCCATTTCCCCCACAGACGGAGACTAAAATTGTCAGATGACCTGTTGCTTCTCTGTTAAGCATCAGCGTAGATTAAAAATTCACAATGGATTCATACTTATAGACGACATAGACGACAACCAGCCACATAAAATGGGTAGTGTTTCTTATATTATATATATATTTTTTTTTTTCTTTTTTTTCTTTTTTCCATATGATTTCTCATGAGTCAGTGGTTCTCAAACTCCTGTCCTGGGGAACTTTGAGAGCCACCATCATAAATACACAACATATGCCCGTTTCCTGAGACAATTAATTGGAATATGGTCAAGTGTTCATACATTAATAGGATCCATGATGCAAACTGTACAACATATGTCATCAGTCTTTAAATGTGAATTCACTTGAAAATCTAAAAAAGTCAGTAAAGCTATTAAATCATATTGTGTTGTTAAAATGTCTACTTCACTAAAACTTGTATAGTTGCCTTTATCATTATTTTAGGTGCAGTAAAAAACATTGTGATCATAGTATCTTTTGCTCCCTTTTTATTATGTTTCGCTTTATCATCATTATATGCTCCCCTGACCAAACCCTCAAGCTTTCTCATCAGCCTCAGCTTAAGTTTCACGGCCCTCAACATTATCCTTATTATATAATCTGCTTACCATGTCCAGTTTGCCATCATGGCTGACCAGAGCAGAGAAACCATAAGTGGCCAGTGTACAGGCAGCCAGGGAGTAGTAGGTATTCATGGCAGTACGGTGCTGGTCATCCCCATGAGCTGTGATAGCTGAGTTGAAGCTCGGCCAGAACATCCACAGGTAGATTGTCCCTGGCATTGGAAGAGGATACTACAATCATGGTCCTGAATATGGAGCAGGGAAGTCATGGACAGCATAAGAAAAGCATAGAAAATTTATGTTTTCACTGTATAAATCTGTACCTAGGGTCACAACATTTCTGTAAGTCTAATTTCTGATTACCTGGAAAGGATAAATATTATGACCAAATGAAATGCAGAATATGACTGCAATTCATGAGTTGACCCCTGATCAAAGGATATGACCGATACTCATTAATTTCAACTTGAAGGGATGTCTCGTCTTTTTGCGCTCATAATCTTTGTGATTTTTACATAATTCTACAAAAAGTGGTGCACCATGCCCTGAGCCAGATCCCGCACTACAACCACATACTAAATTTCTGTGAGCAAACAAAGTTAACGCAACAGTAAATGGAAGGATAGTATTTGGGACAATGGAAACATCTTTTTTAAAAAAGGGAGCATCTCACCAATCATGGCAAAGAGGTCAGAGTGGTAAACAGAGCAATTTTTGTCTTTGCTCTTATCTAGTTGAGGACGGTAAAGCACTCGGGCAACGACCAGCCCAAAATACGCCCCGAATGTATGGATGGTCATGGAACCGCCCGCATCCTTTGCCTAATGAACACACATATTCATTGATCATTTTTTCAATAAAAAAACTTTGGTCTGGAATATCATACAATTTCGGTGCAGACATTTTCTAGCAGTGAATTGTCATGAATTTGAATTTCTACAAGCAGGTTATGGTGCTTATTGGTATTCATGTTTATTTTACCCCCAGGACAGAGAGGATGATGTACTCATTGACAGCAAACAGTGTCACTTCGAACACAGCCATGAGGAGCAGCTGGACTGGGCTGGTTTTCCCCAACACAGCGCCAAAGGAGATCAAAACTGAGCCTGTGCAGAAGTCAGCGTTGATCATGCTGCAGAAGGAACGCAGTGTAAGGCTTGAGTAAGAAAATCAAATTGTCACCAAATCACACGCAGTCAGTCCTTCATTCAAAATCCAAAGCTGTTTCTGACGTTACACTCCGCTCTACAGCAAAATAATAAAGGAATAAGCCCTGAGAAGCAGTGGGTTACAGTGATTTTACAATGGCAGAGGGGCGTTCTAAGGCACGATGCGCAAGCATCTCAAATTTGTATTTGACTTAAAACACTTATTTATATTACCTTTTTTTGTCAAGCTCATGATGACTTAAACCAATATCTTGTACTTTTGAGTGGAACGATAAGATGTAAAGACTCCTAATAATGTGCAATGTGCATACATGTGCAGATCAGTGGTGGCAAATGAACTGGCAATAGGGGAGGCTCAATGCAATCCCTTAAAATTAATGACTGGTCATGACCTGTTTTCAATCATTCATTTAAAGGGGCAATAAGCGGAAATCCATCATTTCTAGATTGATGGAATCGCTATGTGGAGAACGAGAGGTGTGATTTCATCTGGAGTATAGCATGATGTTACACACCCGCTATCTGTGTTCATATCCAGCCCCTTATTTACAAGCCGGTCCGTCTGCACGTTCATGTACGTTCATGTGAATCGCCGCCTCCTCCCTCCTCTCTGAGCCCTTGGCATTACAGTAACGTTAGGCACATGTCGCAATGTCCATTCAGTTAAATTTAATGTTACAATCGTAGCATGGGTCTGGAGCTTGAGTTATTAGTGGCTCGGTCCGAGCAATCGGTCAGGCCTTACGGTTGTGTTAGGTGAATAGCCCAGCAGCCAGCTAACATTTGCAATTAGCGTTGTAAAATGTAGCTTGCCGGGCAGCCTGGTGGGCTCACGGGCTTCCCACCAGGCTAAAACATCGTCCTTTCTGACAGGGAAGAGTAAGAACATTAGCGTTGGAGAGCAGAGGGAGAGGGAGGTGTGGCCCATGACACACTTTGTTTTGGTTTACAGGCAGTGCACAACAGCAAACCTAGAGGTGAAACAATTTCGCTTTTTGCCCCTTTAAATTACCATGACAGAAACTCCAAAAACTCTCAACATTCTCTGGAGTGGCCAGTTTTCATTTATAATGCTAACCGGTCAACTCTCAATGTGGAATCATTTTAATATTGATTTATTTGCTTCATTATTAATTGTTTATCCTTGCTCGCTCTTGCTCATTGTCCCCCGACGCGTGACATAGTATTCACGACCGTCTGTCCGTTCGTATGTCCGTCTGTACGTCCCGAATCCTTGTCAGTGAGATATCTCAAGACCGAAATGACGGATTTCCTTCAGATTTGATGTCAACATGTATTAGGGTGTTACCCAGGCGCCAGTCGATTTTTGTGACCTTCGCGTCACTGTCAAGGTCACACCGAGAGATTGCTCATTTTGACACGATTTCACATTTTGTGGCGGGGGACAAAGACACGTTAGTGGCAAATTCTTGTTTTTTCTTAGGCCTTAGTTGTATATTCTTGCCTGTTTCTGATTAACCTAGGCCTTGCATAGCTGTAGTTTCCATAAATCTGACCAGAGCATCATTACATATGATTAATCTAGAACCTGAGGGACCCTAACGAGGTCAGGATGTTCTCTTTCTCTCTTAGGTTTATGTGTTCTCAGGAAAAGGAGTACAGAGAGAGCCTGGGACGCCAAAAAGATGAGCCCAGGAGATGATAAGAAGAGACCACCTGTCTTCTCTGAGCTGTATGCGCATACCTCAGGCTGCGTGCGTCTGCAAGAACATTCTAGTTAATACCATGATGTGTAAATCAGTTCAGGGGGAGGAGAGTGTCAAAATGTTCTCTTACTTATACACCAGCAAGGAAGACTTTCCTTTATCCTTCTCTTGCCTGTAACGAGAGTCTCATCTGTAGTGGGGATCCTATTTTGCTGCAAAATAGTAAACATGGATTCTCTCTGCCTCCGTCTGAGTTCTTCTTGAGAAGGTAATACCAGGGGTATAATACCAAAATTCCCACAACACTCACGCATTCGGTGTAAGTTTAAGTGGCATATTTACGTTCCTCTGCTGTTGTCATCAATTATTTAATCAACGCGTATGTAAGAGATTCTCGCGTGGAACTGAAGTCCTTGTGCACTGAGGTGGTTGGAAGCAATGGAATTGCATTAAGATGTTTCAAATGATCTTATTTCATTTAAACAATCATGATACACATGCACTGCTTCCAATCCCTGAATAAAGAAAAGCGTGAGATGTCTGGAGTCGTAATCGGTATGCGTTATAAATGAAAACTGGCTACATGTGATAATGTTGAGAGTTATCGGAATGTCTGTAATGGTAATTTAAATTAATGATTGAAAACATTCGTGACCAGTCATTAATTTTAAGGGATTGTTTTGAGCCTCCCCTATCGCCAGTTCACCAGCCGCCACTGGCGCAGATGTGTTTGTGTGTACACATATCTTTTGTGAAAGAGGACATTTGTTGTATGCGTGAGAAAAAGAAAGAGGGGGAGAGAGAGAATATGACAGCACATATGTAAGACTGGACATGTGCATACGTGTGCAAAATAGAATGAGATGAAGGTTGAGAAAGGAAATAGGCCTCTCACCTCTCCACCCCGATGTGGACTTTTCCTCCATGCATACCGTGGAAGAAGCCCTGCATGAGGGTGGCCCACTGCAGGGAGAAGGCAGCGATCAGGAAGTTGAATCCCACACTGCTGAAGCCGTAGCGCTGCAGGAATGTCATCAAGAAGCCAAAACCGATGAAGATCATCACATGCACGTCCTGGAAACCTGCAGTACAAAAGAAGGGGAACTGATACTTCTTAATGTTGCTTAAACCAGTGCACTGCAGGTGGTGCCTTTCTAAAATCCCACTTTAATCCATCATGCTTGTCTATGAGGCCACACCTCAGGCCGCTCCCCTATAAGCCAATATTTTTTTTAACAAGATTCTCACAATGGCCACGTTCACATGGGTAGTTTTCCTCAATCTGATTGAAATCGATTGGAATAAGTGAATCTGATTTGATCTGTATACATGAAGTTTAAGTAAAGAGATCCACGTTCAATCCGCGTTGGCATGGCCCCAGCTGAATCAGATTGTATTGTGTTTTTTTACCTGCGCATTACGTCACTCTGCGTACGTCATTTCACTTACGAGCCTCTTACGTACTAGGAGCGCATGCGCGGACCGAACAATCCTCTTTATCAACACAATCCGCTCCACTCAGTCGTTTACATGGAGCATGGAGCGGATTATCAATCGGCATAGACTACCTCTTACAATTCGATCCAAAATACAATCGGATCCTGGTGAATCAGATTGGCTAAGGTGTTTATATGGGACATTTTGAATCTGATTGACCTTTCAATCTGACTGTAAATAGGATTTTTGGACCCATGTAAACGGGGCCAATGTCTTTGGCAAAGATGCACCGTAAATGATTTTGCTACATTGAGAAAGGGTGACAACAGCTGTTTGTGCAGTTCACTGTATGGTTACAAAAAATTGTTTGGCACAACACAGCTGAGGATGGCCAAAAATAGGTCCACTGAATATTGTTAAATGAATGAGGAAATTCAACTGTAAAGTAATTAGACACAGACGGATGCGCCGTCACCTGGACGCTGTTCAATTCTGTTCCCACTGCTCCTTCAGCCAGCCACTGAGTCATCTGCCCATTATATGAGATGCATTCACGGCCTCACAGTTTAGATAATGAGTGAACAATCTTTCCCTGTGCTTGGGCCTGGAAACTGCTGTTGGCAGAGAGACTGCTGACGGTTCGACACTCCCGACTGACCCAGTTATCCAGTTTCACCAGGACACCTCCAGTCTTGCTCCCACAGACACAGTAAATCATATTTTACGTGCAATTCTGAACATGTTTATCAGGCACATGAACACACTTGACAGTGGGGTGATTTATTGGTTTCAAAAAAATGCTTTTTTTCCCCATCTGTTAAAAAAAAAACGTTTTTTGCTTGAATTGGTTTGGCATCATTTTTGTCAAGATTCTTAAATTGTAAAACTGCTGAACACACACCTTCATTCATGGACCTGACTGTCAGGGTTTTCCCCCTGCATGTGACTGCATGATTCCAAATTCAGAAATTCAGCCAGTTAATGCGGTAAAAGGTATGCAAGTCTTTCAGAGGAGAAATAAATGATAAGATAGTAAAATGATTTGTAAAACAAAATGTTATAGAGTATTATTTTAGTCTCGTGTTCAAAACATCCCAAGCAATTGTTATTATTCTCCACTGTGGAGACCAGAACTGTCTTCCCAGTTAATGCACAATACTGCATTTCAGTACTTTTTAATGACCATTTGCTTTCCAGCACTTTCTCCTGGTGTCACTCACGACAATGAGACTATTGACAGGACCACTATACTTAATCCAAAACTTCCATGTGTTATTCAAAGATTAAATTTTTCCATGCACCATATGACCTTAAAATTGTTGGTTTACTGCCAGCTACATGGTAGTTTTTTTCTGCACATTTAAATTTGTGTATTTAAATGAAATTCCTGTGAATAGTTTCCTTAGTACAGCATTCCCCCAGCATATCAGTTCTAAGAAAGGTATTTCATCAGATTGACAGAGGATTAGTGACAACCTTGAGGCACACCTGATAACATCAGAGTGAAAGCTGCCAAAAACTACCCCACAGTCAATTCTTAAAGAATGCAGATAACATTTACCATGCAGCACAGCTGCTCATTAAAGCAGGTTTCTTCATACGCTCAATCCCATTCAAATATATGCATTTCGTATTCCTCGTGCAATAATAAATATCACGCTGGCAATCAATAATGATTGTTGAAAAGCAATTGAAGAGAAACTGAGTATTCTTTTTTCTCACTTGATTTATCTATATTTGTACCTGCATGGATTCACACCAGTTCATGCACTCTCTTTAACCTGATCTCCTTCATAACTTCCAATGCCCTGATGTCAAACACATTCTTTTAAAATGTACCAAACAAAAAGAAATGATGCGAGACATGCTGTTTGATCATCACCTCAGCATTCACCTGTGATGAATGGTCATGTGGCTGTTGCACCACCTTGTTTAATCATTTCAAAGAGATGGGGGAAAATTTGGTATAAACAGTAGCAGAAAAGGCAATGTCAATCAGACCTTGACACCCTTCCTTGTAGAAAAATAATTTTATCTTGCTTTAGACTTGGTCTTACAATCACTTTTGCCAGTCTAGTCAATAAAATGTTAAATCTATGCTCATAACAAATGTCATGCAATGGGTTTTACGGACAAGATTCAACAATGGATGCATTATTTATTTTGTTAAGAACCATAAGCTGCTAACTGGTATAACCTGCCAGAGTGCTGAGAATATTATTTTTGCATAAATTCTGACTTACTTCCTGCTCCCTCATCACAGTTGTTCTGTACTTAAAGGTTCTCACGCTACTTTGGATGGTCCCCACAGTGGGCAGCGATAACTGGTCTGAGAAAATGCACGCACAGGCATTCCTTTCCCCAGTTCCCATGTCCAGAAGTTTGTTTCAGCCCCTGGCTATACCTGTGCAGGCAGAAACGCCAGTGTTGAAACAAAGAGTGCATGGAGCCGCCCTACCGGCCTGGCCTCTGAAGCGGGTGAGTTTTGACAGATTATAACTCTCCTGTGATCTGGAAAAACCTAGTATATCAGTGGCAAAGATCTTGCAATGGAACAGGTTCTGGACTTTTCCTAACAGAAAAAAAATGATAGAAACTTGTGTTTGACAGTTCAAATAACACTAATCGCTATTGTATTAAGATTTTCACCACTCTTAATTACCGCAAATGAGGGTCAAACTCAGTTCCTCTCAACAATGACAAATGTGCTAGGTTTTTCCAGATCACAGGAGAGCTGGCCACACCCACCCATTCAGGCAACTCCCATTCTACTGGTTTCTCAGTCTTATCTGAATCCACTCCCAGCGCTGAATTCTGACACTCCGAATAAGAAAGTTAAGTAGTGAAATAGTTAAGAGGTTTAAAAAAAAAAAAAAAAAAGAGTACTTCAGTTTATTCAAATCAAACCAGCATACATTTGCCCCGTGCTGCAGCTTCACATTCAGTCACTCCTGGTGTGCCCGGGACTATCTTGCTCAATCAACCACTTGGTGCTTGTTTCAGCTGTGGATACACACTGTATTTTATTTATTCTCGATGAAGCAAGGATTCAATACATGGGTTTCTGTTGCTGGCTCACAATTAAATGCAAGTGTTGGATTATTCCCTCATAATCAGTTTGGTGAGTTCACCTGCCTGAAATCAACAAACTGCTTTGCTGAATAAGCAGTGTTTCACTTCTATTGCCCATAATTGTAATAGGTCTTATGCATCTTATTTTGATACCATCTGTGCAACTGGTGCTCTCTAATTGGCAGACTACTGCCACACTTCTGACAGCTTAATAATTTTTCATGATGTAATTACTGTATCTTCAGTTGAAAAAAAATAAAATAAAAATTAGCCTTCAGCCGAGTCAGCCAAATTTCCTTCTCAGCTTTCTCTGCATGCAGGGTGTCAGTATCACAAGCAGGATCCCTCATTAAAGTGTGCGCCACAAATGCAAGGATATTGAATTGTTCTGTCACTCTAAAAGAGTCTGTGTAGTGTTACAATACATTAAAATTCAGCTGTCAGAGAAAATGCTACAGGGACATAGCACCTGACTATCAAGTTGGATGTGTATATCTTGAGCAAACTGCAATATATTTACATTGACAGACAGACTCAATGCATGATTTTGCTAATTAGGTACTACGCATGCTGAAGGCGTGGCTTGTCCTGTTCCGTCGCCTACATTGCAGAGGCAAGCATTCCCTCACTTCATAAGCCTGATAAACATCAAATGACAATGGACATGATACAGTTCCCCTCCTTCAAACTGCCAGACCAGGCTATTACAACTACAACTCACTCTGTCCATCAAGAATCAACCTTCGCCAAAGGCATCCAAATCCTTTCATCAAACCTGGGAAGACTCACTCACTAGCGTAACGGAAGGTCACTCACTTGGGTAGCGGAAGTAGAACTCATTCTCATAGTCGGTCTTGTTTATTTCCTCGTGCCAATGCTTGGCATTCGTGTCATGGTCGTACTCCACCAGGGTCCCAAAGAGGATAATGATGATCACCTCCAGAATGATGCAGGTGGCAGGTAGTCTCACCCGTTGGTTGGTCTGATAGTCAGTCATGGTGCTCTCCTTTCCTTACACCTTGTGATCAGATCCCAGCCTGGCTCCAGTGTGCAGGAGACACTTCTCTGCTACAGTGAGTGTACGTGCATGCACCCCTGGCACACAACCTTAATGACTGTTTTGTGTTGCACCCTTCAAGTGCACACACCCCCATCTCCCCGTCATTCCACCAATCCCTTACCGGAGGGAAGCTCAGCTCCTCCCCCTCAAGCAATCATTCCGTTAAGGTGGTCAACAGAGTGCAGCAACATTTCTAACGACATGAAATTAGCTCTTGGGGTATTCTGAGAATATCAAACTACCAAGTTTAGCAAAAGTCAACATTCTCATTTCAAAGGTAATTGGTAGGTCGCATTCATTTTTACTCCTGGATATGCGAAGCTTAGGAAGGAGAGTTGGGATGAGACTCAAGTGTCACTCACTAATCAATCAATCGATCAATCAATTAATCAATCAATCAATCAATTTACTGTAAGCATGACCAAGATAAAGATAAATATGATCTTGGCATGGATGACTGTTCCTTAATTCACAAATCGCTTTTCCAGGAGTTAATGATAGTGTCACTTTAATTACCGTTTGCATTGCATTCAAACAGTTTGTTTGTTTTGGAGCAGTATGACAATCTTCAGGTGATTCATACTAAAGAAATTATAAGTATTGATATTCATGCTGATACTGAGGATAAGGCACAATTTTACCCATGTATTAATATATTCTGTGACAGCTAAGATGGAATAAATTAGATTGCTTACAAGTGAGTACTTCTGGAAATATATATTATGAAAGTATGAGAGCGCGTCTGAGGATTGCATTTGGGGCAAACGCTGACAGTCTTGAAACAAATGGGAGGAAAAAATTAGGAAAAATTTATGCATTAAAGCATGGGGGACCATACTGGAATTATTTAACTGGGGACACCACTACTTTCAAAAAACTCAACCACCCATGGGGAACAACCTGAACTCTTAACTGGACTCCACTTTAAAAAATTTGCCTGAACTTTATAGCCAAGAGACCTATTCTTCAGGTTGCTTCCACCACTGTATTGGATACAGTCTATACCAGAGGTGGGCAGCGAGGGCCGTATCTGTCCCTGGTTTTCACACCAACGTCTGGTCTTTAATTAGTTGATTGTCTCAATTAGCCAAACCATTTATGAAATCTGACGTTTCATGCGCATTTCTTTAGATTATCATGAAACTACAAAGACTAGTCTTGACTCCCTTCATAAAACATTTTCCTTTGATCGAATCATAGCGAAAATCTACATTTGTGCATGCAATCAATTAACTCAATTAGTCAGGGTAATTGATAGGAATAAAAACCTGCATACACAACGGCCCTCCAGGACCGTGATTGCCCACCCCTGGTCTATACCATCTGCTAAAACAAATGGAAACCAGTAAATAACAACACTATGCACCTCCACATTTCCTCATTCCACTAGTCTCCTCACCTCAGAAATTGGCTGCATAACCAACATCTCCAATAACATTTTCAAACATGAGCGCTAATTAATTCATATATATATCCCTATTGTTTTTACGTCATTAAAAAGTTCATAAAGTACTTAAAGCATAGAATTCTCCCACAGTTATAAACTCATTGTAACTTTTCTACATACATGGTAGTTACCGCAAACTTACACTACTACTGTTGCTGATTATCGTACTGTTTGAAAAATATCACCGCGGTCACTAGTGTTAGTAAGCCTTCACTAAACAATAATATTATTTATTAAGGAATGAAAAGGCATTACTTTCATTTTCACATCGCTCATGGAAGACAGGTATGAGCACGAACATTAAGTGAAAAGCACTTTGGGCAAAGATAGTAGGGCATGCTGCCCTGGTTAAGCAACTTAAAGCAAGAGACTGTGAATAGAGTTTTCATTATTTGAAAAGATAATAATCTGGTGAACATAACAAAGAAAGTGTGATAGGAAAGTAGTAAAGCATTTGTATCAAACTCTCTCTTTTTTTCTGACACCCAATGGGTTTTCTGTTTTCTAGTATCTATAATGATCTCATGGCAGGAGCTGCCTGTTTGTCTTCTCTCCAGTCCCCAACCGGATTGTAAGTGTGTGGAATTTGCTTTTAAAGAATTCAACCATGAACTAAGCAGGGCTTTACAGAGACTGCTTTTCTTTTGAGCGCAGGAAGCCGATGGGACAAGTTCCAGCAGATTTCTGGGGTGCAAAATCACTCACCAAGTCCCTCTTATCTAACTACATGGTCTGTCTCTGCATTCAAAGGAAAAAAAATGAAGTAATGTTGTTATGACTTACTCAATATCTGCTATTACTGCTTTGACCAACAAGCCTCTCTCTGCATATGGCACAGAGAGCTTTGAGCTTCGGACTGATACACAGCTGGTTATGGTTTTTGAAAAGATGGTAAGAGACACTTGGGAGGGGGGCCAGAGAGCTGCTTGTTTCAGACCTGGTGGCCAGTAGAATCTCATAGTAATGATACCCTACAATTCTAACTTCGCTTTTCACAAAAAATCCCCTATGATCAGGATTGAGTTTCATACTTCATTTTTTTTTAATGTAAAAATTGTTTTTTTTTATGTATGCAAAATTATTACACTGGATGTGGACAATTATGTATTAAGTACAAATACAAGTATAAGGGGGAACAAAAAATCTATAAGCAACTGTATTGGTGTCAGGCCACGCCTCCAGCCATCTAGCTCACTGGTCTACTGAGACCCGGGCTGCATTCCTCACATCACTCATCATTGTTTGCATCTGTGCGTAACTGCCACTGGGTGGTAGCAGTGTGTATTTAAGACCGAGTCTCACACTATCTCATTGTGAAGTGTTATAAATACACGTCTGTGTGCAGCATATATAGACATATTCTCTGCATATTGCGTAATTATACTCCATAAGTCTTTATACTTAGTGCTGTTAATGTTCATTCCAGCACTTTATATTAGGAAAACAAATGGAAACGAGGTTCTTTAATAAACATTATTAGTAATACAGACTCTGGGCTTTAGCTGTAGTAACAATGTATTACAAATAGGAAAACAAAATGAAATGAAAGCCCAGAGTCTGTATTACTAATAGTATTTATTAAGGAACCTCGTTTCCATTGTTTCATGTTGCTTCGTTCATGCATTCTGCTATGCAGTAGGCATTGTAAATACTATCAAGTCCATCCTTGCACCTGAGTTTAGTCCTCAACTTCTTGTCCTCCGTGCACCTGAACTGTGTACGAAGCACAACCCTTACACTTGGTAAAAAAAGCAAAAAAAAAAAAAAAATATATATATATATATATATAATTTTCTCAAAGTTATCAGCACAGAATACAGATTCAATTAACATATCTTTACCAACGGTGTTAATAAATTTGGATGGCACACTGTCTAGACTTTGCTGGCAAAAATGGATCTTTATCTCTTCCCATTTGTTAATAAGTATTTTTATGCAAAAGCTCAACTCTAATACTAACAGAAAATTGAGAAACTTGGTCATTTACCCAATGCACAATTTTTTCTATTTGCATTACAAATTCAAACAGTGAACAGAGAGCATTAAAAAATGCATCACAATACCATCAGCATGGGGTTCTGAATTCAAATGGCTAGACTTACATGGTTTGGAAAAAATATTTCAAAGGGATTTCCACCATTGAGTTGCTCATTTCCAATAAATTTGTGAATAATTCACACTCTGCTAAAAGTAATCCACATGTCACTGGTCCAAAGCCAAGTCATTATAACAGAGCTAAGATTTGTAATTCCTCTCACCTTGTGCTGTATCTTCACACCTGTCCTTTAGCGTTGCATTCTCACCAACGTATGGATTGTGCGCAGTATTTAAAATTTCTAAAAATTAACTTATTCCCCAGAAAGATATATTCCTTGAAAACACATATTCTGTGATGCAGGATCGTGTAATTCAAGATGAATTTCATGATAAGAGCGTAAGCAAACTCAAAACATGACCATCATCAGGCACCTTGTCAGTAAAAAACAATTCAGCGACTGCGGTATCTGTAGAAGTGTAAGGCCGCACTATGAGATGTCTCATGCTAGATACGTAATATGGAAAATACGGTACGGAGACATTTAATTGAGCATAATAATATTGGCAGGGGGATAACTCCTGGTTTAACATCATGGAACTGTCAGAAATGCAAAGGTGCTGTTATGATCCAGACAAGGAATCAAACACTGACAGAGTATAATCCAAAGATGGGTAATTTTTCATAGAAATACAGTAATGGGAATGGTGGGGTCAAAGCCCAGAACAGAAATGGGGTCAGTCCAGCTTGGTTGTTGTTAACTGGAGAGGACAGGGGACGTGTCCGCACCTGACCAGTCTCTGTCCTGAGGCAGAATCCAGCCGGTGAAATACCCTCTCCCAAGCAGGACTGCTTGACGCCAGGACCAATGAACTTACCAAGATCGTAGTCCCAATCCAGGAGACAAACGAGGTGTTAGAAACATCGGGAAATGAGGTATCGTTAGAAACATCGGGAGATGAGGTATCGTTAGAAACATCGGGAGATGAGGTATCGTTAGAAACATTGGGAGATGTTTCTAATGATATGACCCAGAGTAACAGGCTTGAATAGATGATTTACAGGAAAAGATCCCAGTCCTAGAAACTGATATTAAGGCTTGGGAGCTTGTTCTGATCAATAAAACTCCAAAGAGTAATTACGCTTTTCTCTATCATTAAAGAACATAGCAAGAACATTTTTGCTCAATACAAATACTAAATGATTGGCTCTAAAGCAGGAGTGTCAAACTGGTCTGTAAAGGGAGAAGAAGCAGGCCTAATACAACTCATCAACTGTGCAGGCTAAGATCAGTTTATTAAATTAGTAGCATCAGGTATGCCTCTGCTTGGTTAGATTGAAAACCCTAATGCTAAGTTCCCACTGTTTTGCGCGCCGTTACACGATTGATCATTCGTAGCTGATGGAACTTCTCTGAAGCTGCTTTCACACCGGATGCGGAACAAATTTTTTGCACGACAGATTACATTCAAAGTCAATGCAATACACAATTCGAGTACACAATACAAATACACAATTTCCGTCTTTGCATTGACTTTGAATGTAATCTGTCGTGCGAAAAATTCATCTTGCATCCGGTGTGAAAGCAGCTTAAAATTTCAGGTCTGGATACGAGGTGATACGATAATCACGATTGACAATTAATCATGTTGATCGTAGGAAATTTTTGAACCGTCCAAAACTTTTCTACAATCAACACGATTACCACGACTGACCTCAAGATCTGATAAGATCACCATGATTACGCCTCGATTAAGACCACAATTTCAATCGTGCTGCGAATCGTGATAGTGGGAACCTAACATCGGCCCCTTGGTCCTTTTAATTTAAGTTTGACACATCTGCTTTAAAGGGGGAAAAAAAAACATTACAATCCAGAAACACTGCAAGAAAAAACAAATGCTTATGTACACAGCTGTTTATAAGAGAGGTAGACAGCAGCGGCCCGAGTTGAAGATATCAGCAGCACTCTCGCCTCAGTTGTTTTATGCTTTTTTTAAAATATTTTTTTTATTTTGGTGCGCAAGCAAGGCTTGGCATTGAGGCGCCAACTGAGGCAGTCTCACAGTCTGTGGAGCTTCTGTACTGTAGTGGCTCCATAGACTTGCGTGCAGCATCATGTCGCCTCATCTCCCTGCTATCTCCTGGGCCCCACAGATAAGGTGATCAGGAATTCACACTGCTTTGCTGGGGCATGAGGGGGAACACAATGGGTGGGGTCACCTGTGGAACTCACCTTGAAACAGAGTCAGCTACTAGAGGTGCAGAACCTGATTCAAACTGATAAGCACAGGCCAGGGCATGTACCATGTGATGCCACTTAAAGCACAACAGAGGTATTCTAGACATAGCATAAAATATAAATATGCATCTTCAATCCAGCTCTGACTGTGTTCGGGGGGATGTCAATGAGTGAAAAGATTCTGCCGGTGCAGGAGTAAAAAATAGTAAAATCTCTCAGGGGATTTTTCCAGGACTTAGACTGTGTGGATGGTACTGGTTGGAAAACTTGTTCTCCTTCTGGTTGGCTGTAGTTGAATGACTGGAATAAGGCAGCCCAAGAAGGCCGCAGGGAGAGAGATAAGTTCACATTCCTAAGTAAAGGGGGAGATCTCTATCAAAGGCATGACTGTCACACGGGGGAGACATGTGCCTCACTCGCATGGTGGACAGATGGATGTGCGAGCTGATTTGTGTCTGCCATCAAATATCTGTATGAGGGCCAATCAGAGATAAGGGACAAGAGTCAGAAAGTCGGCAAACCTGACTAAGCCTGTAAGGGAGATTTACAGACAGGTTGCAGAGCAAAACAAGGTGGAGTTTTGGCGACAACGGTTCTGTTAGTGTATAAATGCAGCAAATTATCATGATTTTCTTTTTGCTCAATAATAGTGCCTCAAAATTAGACTGCAATTCATCCCACCATTAAGCTGGGTTGATTCTCCTAAAGATGACAACAAAGCATAGGCATGCTAGATTTAGCCATGGGTGGCTCCTAACGCATTATGTAGAAGCAGGACTGACACCTGTTGGCCCATTACTTTATATAGTAAATGGCAATTGTAGAAATGAGCTATTAGCAAAGCACTCTTTCTGACTAAGAGTTAAATGCATGAGTTATGAGCACAAAAAGTAAAATCAGTAAGAAGACGCACACAGACATATGAGGACTCAGTATTCTCAATCTATGGAAATGTAGCACATGAAAACAAAAATATTCAAAATTGAATTCAAATTGAGCCAAACGTGTTCAGGGTAATAACTGTTCAGTCAAATGAAATTGCTCGCTCCTGGCAATTTCTTCTAATGCAACATGCAATCCATGTACAGTTGTGCTCAAAAGTTTGCATATCTCAGCTAAATTTGTGAAATGTTGCCATTTATTCTGAAAAAATTATTCATCTGTCATGGTCTTGCCCCGCCGGCAGAGGACAACAAGCCAGCAGGCACTGGGACCATGTACCCAAAAGCTGATGAAGGGACCCATCACACAGGCTGAGTAAAAATATAAAAATCTTTAATTAAATAAGTGAAACAATAATAACAATAACCATGAGGGGAGCAGCAGCACAAACACAACAGGGGACCAGAACCAGAATGCAGCTGCACTCATTTGAGGCGCAGCCAACACTTCAACAAACCTTCACCTCCACAACAATGAACCACACCTGTTGCCCGTTAAGGGGGAGGTGAAGAGGGGAGGGATTGCAAGGACAAACCCTTACATCATTATGCAAAAAATGCAACTTTTATTAAGGGATAGTGATCATGAAAAGTCAGTTATCATCAAATAGGTGTTTGGCTCATTATTAAATCATAATGATAACTGAAATCACCCAAACAGACCTGATCATAAGTTTTCATATCCATGAATGTTTGACCTTGTTATATAGACAAAAGGTGACACACTCAGGTTTAACTGGCTATTAAGGGTTCAAAACTAGTGGCTTTTGAAATTGTAACTAGTGTCTGTGCATAGTCATTGAGTTTGTTAGCTCGCAAGTGGAGTGGATTTGAAACTGGTTGCAGGACAGAACACATTGACCCTCATTTATTAAACTTGCTTAGGATCTGTGTTATGATTCTGCCTGTCTGTCATGATTCTGATCTGCTTTGCTATGTCTGACTATGCCTTGTATTATGTATTGTTATATGGTTGCTTAGATTTGTTGATGCATTGTTTTAGTTTAGTCTTTTCCATGTTTTACTTTTTACCACAGTTTATTCCGATCCATGTTTTACTTTCTCCCATGCATTGCACTTTGTCTCCCCCTGTCTGGTCTCTTGTCTTGTCATTGCTCACAGCCCCTGTACTGCATGCCACTCTTTCAGGTGATTTAATGGTTTCTGGATTTCAACCTTTCTTCCAATCCCGTTTACTTCCTTCGCCTTACTTTTCTATATTACTAACCAATACTAACAGTTTGTTGTTTTCGCTAGAATTACTAATGCAACTAACATTGTATATAATACTAACTTACTAACGAGCACTAAGGGATTGTATAGCTGCACTTACTAATTGATTAACAAGCTCTCAGCACTCGCCCTGTTCTAGTCTCCGCCCTTTGTCTCTCCCTAATCTTCTCTGCTGTGTTTATGTGGATTCTCCACATCTGCTTGCGCTGTCCTTTCTCTCATTATCTCTGCACGTTAGAACTCCTTGACCGGAGCCGTATGTCTGTCTATACGATTGTCTCGTGATCCCTGTCCGTGTTTTGGCTTTTGCCTATTTTATGTGATTAGGTTCTCCCTCTTGTTCCCTTCTTTGTAATTAGCCTAATTTCCTGCACCTGTGTTCTATGTATCATGTGTTCTCCCCGGAGTGTATATTAGGAGTCTTTTCTCTGCACTTCCTTGTCAGATCGTTCTTCTCAGTTTGCTTGTGTCACGTTTCTTTGGCCCTCTACTCTCAGTGATTCTCTTCTGACTGGACCGTACCTGTTTTTGATTTTTGGCTTTTTTCATTTTTGGATTATTGTTGCATCTGTGTTTTTGACCATTTTCTGCCCGACTACGATTTCTATGATTGCTGCCCTGGTTACAGTTTGGATTACGCCCACTGAATTTTGGCTTTCCTTCTCTGACATACCTGTGCCAAAAATTCATCATACACTTATTTTAAGTGTATCCAAAGCCGCATTTTTTTTTCTTGGCCACACTTATTTGAGGCGGTAGCTACTTTCTATAAGAGGCTTTGGAATGGTCATCAACTTGCGCACTTAAGTGTGGCCAAGAAAAACATTCAACATTGGCCACTCGTGTGTGCGAATAACATCGGCCTAAATAAATTCAATATATAGATCCATGATATTTCAGGTTATATTGCCTACATGATTACACAATCTAAATGCTTACATGTAGGTTAAAAAATGGTCTGATTTTAAGATCGCCACGAAAAACGGGTTGTGGTGCTCAGGCGCAGCAGCGCACAGACCGGTGGAGGCCAATCAGGCTCAAACCTCCAGTCACTGTTCGAGGAGCGTGTGACAAGAGGGTAATTGTTAAAATACAGTCTGCAGAGATCAATCTTCATTGTACTTTTACTAGTATTACTCCATGACATTTTATTGGGTACCACACAAAACGAGCAGCCACTCTTCACTTTCCCGGAGGAAATCTTCTCTGTGCCAAAAGTTCCTCACATGTTGGACAGAAGCTTGTTCCAATAAAAATAGAAGATCTGCCATCATCAAAATGTGATCACGGTCAAAGTGTCCGTAAGCCTATATATACTGAGCAACAAAAGAAATGCAAATTAGCTAGTTGGTCAATGTGCTCTTATGGTTACTCAGTCAAAGTGATCGCAAAATAAAGAAAGGTTTGATGAAACGAGTGTAAATGTACACGCGCTAATAATAAATTTGCTTTTCTAAAATAATTACATGCAAACTTATTTTCCAGTCTGCCTTTAATTAACTTGCGTTTCTTTTGTTGTTCAGTATATATCTGACTGGATGAGGATCTGACATAGGCTACCACACTGCATATCTGCCAAGCAACACATTGAGCTCAATCAAATTGTTTGTAATTGTCAGCCGTCTGGCCTGAAAAGCAGATTGTCTCAAAATATAAGTTTATTTAATTTCTCAGCACAGCTGTCTTATTTATTTATTCATTCACTCATTTATTAATTTAGTCTATTTATCTATTGAGCCTATTTATTCATTTTACTAATGAGAGCAACAACAGCATGACGTCCCCATCGCTGTATATGGTTTATTACTCATTTTGACAGCTGCACTCATTCCTGCATGTTGTTCGCTGGTTTAAATCTGTGTACACCTGATCAGACCTGGCGTGAGATTTTTGCGGACCGTTCGCTCACGTTCAGATTGATAAATGCTGATCCTTGCAGGAGATTTGCCATACACCCATTTTTTTGGTGTACGCACGTTTGATAATGAGGGCCAAAGAGTGGTGATCAGTGGAATCTCATTTGAGCTAGGTATGGTGGGTAGTAGAGACCCTCAAGGATTGGTGTTGGGATTCTGGCTGTTCCTCATCTACATTAATGACCTCGATAGGAATATTGAAAGCAAATTAGTTGAATTTGCGGATGATACTAAATAGGGAGGTTTGGCAAACAGTCCACTAAAGTGATTCAGAATGATTTAAATAGAAATCAGAATTCAGCAGAAATTTGGCAAATGAAATTTAACGTAGCTAAATGTGAAGTTCTATGTGTTGGTAATAAAGACATTAGACAGGATTACTTCATGAGAGGTTAAAAACTGGAATGAGTTCCACATTAAAAAGATCGAGGAGTGATTGTAGACCAAACCCTTTCAGGTTCAAGCCATTGAGCAATAGCAGTTAAAAAAGTCAACAGGATGCTGGGATCTTTAACCGAAAGTATTGACTATAAATCCAAGGAGGTCATACTTCTCTTGTACAACACATTCGTCAGACCACATCTGGAGTACTGTGTAGGCTACTGTTCTGAGGACCATGCTTGAAGAAAGAAACTGACGCTCCAGAAAAAGTTCAAAGAAGAGCCACAAAGTAAATTCCAGGTATTAAAGATGAAAGCTATTAGAGGAGGCTGAAGATCCATCATCTCTTTAGTCTTATGAAAAGGAGACTTAGAAGTGATCTGATTGAGGTCTTTAAATATATCTGTAAAAGGGATTAACAAAGTGAATTATGCAGGATTACTTAGTCCAAGTTTTGTTAGTAGAACTCAGGGTCACAAATGGAAGTTGGAAAAAAAAAACCTTTTCTGTCTGTCTCCATTTCCTTTGTTTCTTTTTCCTTTGTGCTACTGCCTTCTATATAGTCTTTGATTTACATGTTCATGACTTCAGGTGACTAATGCCTGATGTGAATTGTACCTTGTCCAGTCCGTTGGGCTACAGTGTCAGTGACTTTACTGAACGCACTTACTGTAACTTGTTTTGGATTAAAGCATCTGCTAAATAAATGTAAGTTGGAAAAGAGTAAATTTAGCAGTGATATTAGGAAATATTAGAAAATAGATGGAGGAAGCACTACCTGGATCCAATGGCTATCTGACAGGTGCTCTGTAATGCAGGCAAAGTTACAGAAGAAAACGATTCCAGGGAGTAAAGCCCAATATAAAAGAAGGCAGACACCCAAGGAAAAAAGAATAGGTGATATTGTTAATGCATTAACAAGGCAACAAGACAGACTAATGCGTTTCGACACTAGGTCTTCATCTAGGTCTAACACACATTCGATCTGACAGGTTGAATTAGGCTGGCTGTGGGTGGCTACCAGGCCTAGCACATGATCTTCTCAGTGTACAGGAGCTGCCACGTGAGCTCAAAACAAATTTAATAAGTGCCAATGACAGTAAGCCAATAAAAATAAAAAAGTTAACATTTAACGGATAAATAAATTTATACAGCCCCAGCCAAAAAGTATATGCAAAGAAGATACATACAATTTTTTCAAAAGCTATAAATATTATCAAACTTCTACAATGGAAATTAAATAGAAAATGTTAAAGATATTAAGCTCAAGACACCACTGGGAACAATAATTGTACAATTATGTAAGGCAATAATGTTTACAGATGCAGAAAAAAATCAATTGTTGTCAAAGATTAAAGCTGATATAAGATTTTAAAAGAATATCACAGAAATGAGAGAAAATTAATTTAATCATTTAACCCTTGGGATTGAGCGGCCTTTAATGTGACAATCCAAAAAGTTTCCCGTTAAAGTTGTTTTTTTTTTTTTTTTATTGGCAGCGTTATATTTTTACTTGGATTGGCTGGTTTGGTGCTGTGCTGTTACTGGCCTCTGGCTGTGCTGTAGTGCTGTTCGTTAGTGAACATTTCGCTTGAGTTGGGAGAGGAAGAGAGGAAGTCTGTGGGATTGAAGCGGAGAATTTAAGCTCGTCTAAACGGGTTTTTCTGAAAATAATTTGTTTGTTAAGACTCAAACTAAAATATAGATTAGACGATTTGCTCCCGAGGTAAGACCTTTGTCGGAGTAGGGACAGGGAGAATCTTCCCCCTTTTTCCCCCTGTAACAACTCGGTGAGCAAACAGCCGAATTAAGTCGCTAATCTGGTCAAACAAGGCGACAGGGTTTTTTTGGGGGGGTTTCAGTCTCCTGGGAGCAAAGCAAAGTGAGGTAAAGTAAAACAAATTTAAACGCTTAATTGAGAGAATAAATTAAATGCTAAATAATTGTCTAACTGAGTGAATTGTGCAATATACAAAGTACAACAGTTTTAAAGGACTGTGGTACTGTCGCCTGGTTTTTCAGTAACTTAGCTGATTTAGCAAACAAACCCTTGCAAGCTCTCAACGCCAAGAATATAATCCAATTACCTGGATATCTAACTATTGTTATGGCCCCAATTTGTTATGACATTTACAACAGCAAGGGATGACAGACACAATTTTAAAACTTAAACACATTTAATCAGACAAAGACTTTCAACTAATCTACTACTGACCAAGATTGATTATATACAGGAAAAAAATATTTACAGTCCCTTTGGTTGGGTTGCTTGGTGATGTCCTGACAGGGAAATGCTCCAACACAGGCAAAAATCCACAAAACAAAAACTTCACAGGTCTTGAAAAGAGTGACGGGTCTGGTCAAATGTATCCTTCTCCTTGCAATTTCTCCTACTACTTTACTGTCTCAATTTTCCTCCTTATAAACTCTTTTGCAGACCCCTCCCACCTTTCAGACCTTTTTTAAATTCTCTGGGACTTTCCATCTCAGACATGCCCAGGACTTGCCCAAACCTAGCTCCAGTCTGGGCTTAACATAAGAAAAGGTCAATACTGCCATCTAGTGGCTTCTATTCACATTACACTATAACCCGGCTTGGTTTCAAACTTAGTGGCTTGCCTTTCATACAGTCTTCCAGCCAATAATTATTGATGTTCACCGGGGTTTTTTAAGTCCCCTTTGTTCTCTATCCTGACTGCATTACCGCATAAACGCATTGCCAAGCTCAAATATTAACGCGAACCGGGGTTTTTGTCTTTCTCACATTTTATTATTACCGAATGGCTCTTCTGATTAAACGCATTGTAAATACCCTATCTTTGTATTTTCCTCCGGTTACTGTGTCTTGGTCAGCTGATTAAAGTTTAACTGCTAGTTCGAGTGCTTAGGACAGCTTGTTGGGGGAGGAACCGAGTTTAATTAGCTCACATAGTTAACGACTTGTTAATTTGGTCCGTTTTAATTAAAGGGAACCGGGGCTTTACTCTTTTCTCCCTTACCCTTGGTTGTATTTGCATTTTTAGCTGGAGATCTGAGATTTAGTATTTAGTTAGTAGTGCAGCAGTCACTTGACTCGTCCGTTAGGTTAGGTTGGAATTTAAAGGGTAAGTTTTCTACCGGAGCACTCCACCTCCTCCAGTTTCTCCTGGGCGTTGGAGCCAGTCTGTTTTATATGGGTTCTCAGCTAAGCCCTGTGATATTTTTAGTTTAATATATTAATATTACTGGGACTAGATAAACTCAAGCCAGCTGATTAGGAGTGCTTATTACATACAGAGTTTGACTCAATTTGGTATTTCATTTCTGTTAACTTAAACTAAGCCCCTGTTAAAAGAGGCTTATAATCCATTTACATGGATTCCCATGTAGTTTCCCAAGGGTTTCTATTGTGACTGCTGCTTAGGGCTTCTTAGGTTAATAAATTAATAAATTGTGGTTCCTCGGCTTCTGTCTCGGCATTAGTAATTTTCTTTTATCTAGGGTGAGCGAGGTCATCAGGTAGGGGGTTCAAAATGTGGCAAAACTATGTGACGGTTGCAGGATGATCGCACTTTTGGAAAGAGATTTCCAGGGTGGGTTTGTCTGACACTGGTGCCAGCTAATTGAGCATCTTGAGAGCAAGATCCTTGATCTTCAGGGCCAGTTGGCGGCACAACATAGTTCGCAATCAGTAGAGTTCCTAGAGGAACTAAGTAGTATGTCATTTAGAGAAATAGTGTGTACGCTGAAGCAGGGTGGTACTGGGATCCCTGAGATAGGCAGGGAGAGAAAGTTGGGTGACTGTAGGTCGACAGCGCAGGAAAGGGACAGCGTACAGCGACAGCTCCTCCAGTGTTTGAGGTGTCTAACCGATTCCGGCCCTTACAGGAACTCGACTTGGCCCCTGACCCTGAGAGTGAGGGGACTGATGAGCAGCAGGGCACCCTGTTGGCCTCTACCCCTCAGAAAAGAGAGTTAGTGATAGTGGGGGACTCAATACTTATAGGAATAGATAGCATACTCTGTTCGCGCGACAAGGAGTCTCGTACGGTGTGTTGTCTGCCTGGTGCCCAGGTAGGAGACCTCCTGGAGCGTGCGGACAAGCTCCTGGCCAGAGCGGGCAGGGATCCAGTTGTCATAGTCCATGTTGGGACAAATGACATAGGTAAGGGTAGGTTTGAGGTTCTGCAAGGCAAATTTGTGGAATTAGCTGAGAAGCTTAGGAGCAGATCCTCAACGGTAGTGTTCTCCGGGATTCTACCGGCACCACGTGCAAGCAGAATTTTATCTGGAGGTTTAACACGTGGCTACAAACCTGGTGTAGGAAAGAGGGGTATAGGTTTATGGGGCACTGGAACTTTTTCTGGGACAGGGGTGACCTGTTCAAGCCTGACGGGCTGCACCTGAACCGGAGGGGTACCTTTGCACTGGGTCAGCATATGTTGAGGGTAGCACAGGATAATTTAAACTAGGGACTTTGGGGGCAGGGAGGTTAGTGAGTGTTACACATAGGGAAATGCAGACTGCCCCAATGGAGGCTGACGGCGTTACATGCACTGCTGATAATATACTTTTAAAGCAACAAAGCGTAGTGGGGGCCTTGATGCAGCAGCCACATGGGAAATCAAGGGGGAAGAGCATTAGTAATAACCTGAAATGTTTTTACTTGAATGCAAGAAGCATAAAAAATGCATATCCTGAGCTTGAGGCTGTTATACTTAGTGAGGTCTATGACATAGTTGGGATTACAGAGACATAGGTAAGTGAAGAGGATGGAGATGAATATAATATAGAAGGTTATAAGCTCTTTAGGAAGGATAGAATGTCCTATAGAATGTAAATGTACAGGAAATTCCCGAATTGAACATTCCTTGCCCTGTGAAGATATCTGGGTCAGGCTCATTGGCAAACACGAGACAGGATTAAACATAGGTGTATGCTTTCCACCACCAGCTGTGGACAGTACAGTCAATTAAATGCTTTTAAGGAGGATTACGCAAGCTTGTAGAGGTGGAGGGACTATTATTATGGGAGACAAATTATCCTGGTATCAATTGGGAAATGGTGAAAGGACAGGGTAGGGGGAGGAAGAATTTCTAGATGGTATATATGATAATTTCTTGGTGCAGTATGTTAATAAACCTACAAGAGAGAAGGCAATTTTAGACTTAGTGCTCTGTAATGACCCAGATAGAATTAGCAATGTTGAGGTACTGGAGCCACTTGGGACAAGTGATCACACTGCTGTTAATTTTGATGTTTCATAAGAAGTTATAAAGGTGTATTCAAAAACAAAAATGTTCAATTTTTGGCGAGCAACCTTTGACAGGATGCGCTCATATCTAAGTGAAATAAAATGTGAGACACTTCTGGACTGTGAGTCCGTATATGAGATGTGGGAAAGATTTAAGGGGGTTTTACTTGAATCACAATGCAGATTCATTCCCAAGGTGTCCAAAAGTAAGCTGAAAAAGCAGAATCCTCAGTGGATGACCAAAAGTTTTTGTAGGATTTTGAGGGAAAAAAGGAATCTTTATAAGATTTACATGAAGGATAACATGAGGAATACTAAGGCTGAATACTGTAAAATGCGGGCTGTGGTCAAAAAAGAGCTGAGGAATGCTAGAAGACTGTATGAAAGACAAATTGCAGATGGGGCAAAAATAACCCTAAGTGCTTCTTTCAGTACTGTAGCAGAAAAAGGAAAGTTAAAGAGCAGGTTAAGTGCATAAAGAATAAAAACGGATTTTTTGATAACTGCTATTTGATAACAAGGATATTGCGGAAGCCTTAAACAGTTACTTTGTTGAGAATTTTACCTCAGAGGGGGGTCTTTATTTAGCCAGAGGGCATGTTAAATGCTCAAGATTATTTTGCAGAAATTGAGGTCCGGGATAACAAAGTATTAGACATTATTAGTATTAGTATTAACTAAAGGCAGATAAGGCGGCGGGTCCAGATGGATTATATCCTAGAGTGCTCAGGGAAGTTGGTGAGATCATCTTTAAGCCGTTATCCACCATCTTCAGGTGGTCTTTAGAAACTGTAGAAATACCTAATGATTGGAAACAGGGCAATATTATACCAATATATAAGAAAGGGGACCGTCCCGAGCCAGGAAATTACAGGCCAGTCAGTTTAACTTGCATTGGGTACAAAATATTGGAATCTATCATAAAAAATGAGCTGGACTTATTTCTTAAACGGAACAGTATCTTGAGGGATAGCCAACATGGTTTTCGTAAGGGAAGGTCATGCCTGACAAACCCTCTGGAATTTTTTGAAGAGGCCACCAGGACTTATGACCAGAGCAGGGCTTATGACATCCTATACTTGAATTTTCAGAAAGCATTCGATACAGTACCGCATAAGAGACTAATTTTTAAATTGAGCTCCATTGGAGTTACAGGAGGTATTCAGGGGTGGATTCAAAACTGATTACAGGACAGAACACAAAGAGTGGTGGTCAGTGGTATCTCATCTGAGCTTGGTGTAGTGGGGAGTGGCGTCCCCCAGGGATCGGAGTTGGGTCCCCTGCTGTTCCTCATCTACATTAATGACCTTGATAGGAATATTGAGAGCAGATTGGTTAAATTTGCAGATGATACTAAATTGGGGGTTTTGGCAAATAGTTTAGGGTCCAATAAAGTGATTCAGGATGATTAGGATAGAATCCAGAATTGGGCAGAAATGTGGCAAATGAAATTTAATGTAGCAAAATGTAAAGTTGTACATGTAGGTAATAAAAACATTAGACGGGATTACTTCATGGGAGGTTTAAAACTGGAATGTGCCGTACACGAGAAAGATCTGAAAGTGATTGTCGACCAAACCCTCACAGGCTCTAGCCATTGTGACGTAACAGTTAAAAAATTAATCGGATGCTGGGATACATTGCCAAAAGTATTGAGTACAAGGAGGTGATGCTTCTTTTGTACAACATATTCGTCAGACCACATCTGGGGTATTGTGTACAGTTCTAGGGACCATACTTTAAGAAAGATAGAGGCTCAAGAGAAAGTTCAGAGCAGAGCCACTTGGCTAATTCCAGGTATAAAAGATGAAAGCTATGAGAAGAGGCTGAAGATCCTTAATCTCTTTAGTCTTAGGAAAAGGACACTAAGGTGTGATTTGATTAAGGTTTTTAAATATGTTAAAGGGATCAACAAAGTGAATTATGTAAGATTCTTTCGACTAAGTGTTGTGAGTAGAACTCGGGGTCACAAATGGAAGTTGACCAAAGGTAAATTTAGCACTGATATTCGGAAATATTTCTTCACCCAAAGAGCAATTTCAATGTGGAATAGCTTGCCTAATCATATTGTTGAAGCAGAGACCTTGGGGGTTTTCAAGAGCAGGCTTGACTTAAAGCTAGGTACCATTGAGTCATTGAGTATCTGAAGGGATATATTCACAACTGGTGAGCGTAGTTGGGCTGAAAGGCCAGTTCTTGCCATTCATGTTATGTTATGTTATGTTATTTCATTTTTTTCCCCCTTATGGCTATGTTTTATTTGATGATTGTTCCATTCTACATGACCTACAGTTGGATATGAATCCAATAAGAAATAAAATCAATGCGTTTTGCCTGGCCATTCATGTTTTCTTTAAAAAAAAGTTACCTATTTTACAATTTCAGCCAGGGTATGTAAACATTTGAGTGCAAGTATGTATTACGGGGTCACTCAGAAGTCAAATGTTGGGGGGAAAAAATGTTTTAATGCCCATAGTGTAAGCAGAAGTTGCTCGTGACTGAAAACTTCTAACCTGGCTCCAAGCAGTCAATACTTTTTCTGTTGCAATGCCAAAACCATCCAAAGAATTAGTTTTTGGATTTGTATGAAATACGTAACAAACAGCTCCTCATTTGCTATCTGTTTTTAATATCAATCACACAGCAAGATACAAACATTAGGGAAAGATACATCACATACTAGCCTGAGACCATACTCAATAGACTGCAAAAACCTTAATTAGAATAAAAAGTGCACGGACATTATGAGGAAATTGTGAGGCTTTGTCCCCAGCCCTCAGCCCACTCACTTCATTCCACCTCACTAATTGTCATTAGCACCTGCGGCTCATTATCAACAAAGTGGTGTCCACACTGTTGTGCAGTGTCTTTAGCTGTTGTCACCCACTTTTCTATCCATGAGTTTAATTCAAATTTAGTATTGTTTTATTTGTACCTGTTTTATGTTTAGAGGAACCTTGGTCTCCCTTTGTTTTGTTTTTCTCTTTTTCTTATTAAATGTTCATTCACTCCAGCCTTGCACATGAGTCCTGTCCCCATCTTCCTGTCTGCTGTACAGCCATTTGGCACACGGTGGGCAAACCCTGACAGAAATATATTCCATATGTTTATTTTACTTATCCTGATATTAAATCTGCAGTACAAAATATAAAATGTTGAATCTGGAAGTATTACGGTCGTCAAAAATAATAGAGGAGTTACCACCAGTAAGAGTCACTTTAATTTCAGTCTGTTATTTATGCGCACCAGTCTTAAGATTCAAACAAGCCCCTAACAGTACACACGAAAGTCAATGGTTCTTTCAAGTTACGAGGAACAAATAATTTGGTAGGTATGGTCATAATATACTGCATGAGATAAATTCACGGAATCATTTCTCTGATGGTAAGACAGTATAAGACAGAGAGTGTAAGACAAAGCCCGCGGTGAACTGAGAACCTTGTATTGACCTCAAGAATAGCAACATCTCTCTCCAAGTGAATTTGTAATCTGGAAAAACAATTATCCTTTTAGGGATGAAGAATTCATACAAATTAATTATAAGTTGTCAAATGTACCTCTCGGCAGGAGCAGAAAGTTCTCCAGAAAATATACCTTGTGCCATAATATATTCACCTTTCATCCACCTCTAATCGCCCCCAGCTCTCTCACAGTGACGGTCTCAATCCCCTTCAGAGCTACGGCAGTCCATCATTGCTGATCTCTCAGAATTACTTTTAAAAGCATGAATCATGGACTTTTCGGGTTCATCGGTAAGATCAAAGATATAACTCATACAGTTTAGGAACATAAGCGTGACAGATGTCCAGATACAACTGATAAGAAAAAGTAAAAAAGGATAATTTTACAGTATTTAAATCCCTGTCAAGTCATCCATGTGACATTTTCCACCAATTAATGTTCCTTTCAAATGCACCTCGAGCATCACAGTCATATGGGATTCCCTACTACATTAACACATAGAAATGATATATGAACACAATGTAAGGATTTTTTTTTTACTATTGATTTTTTTTTTTTTTTGCTTAAAGGGCATCTAAAGTGGATTCTCAAACAGGACGTTGAACGTCCAACGTTTACAAAAAAATTGCTTTTGTTGACATCTAGCATTGTCACATGACCATTTTCATTCATCAACCAATGTTTTGTGTACACGCATAGATAATCCTTTTATTTCGATTTGGCTGCACATGTGCGGCTCACTGATTGGCCGATAAACAAAAACTATGGGAATCGACTTTAGATTCCCTTTAATTAACATAGCTGATGAAAAAATATCCTCCATAGATGTTTAGTTGGACATCTAGGACTGTTGCACAGCACTATTCCTGCATTAAGAGCCATTGGCTCTTGGCAGGTTCTTGGAAGTGCCATTATTTGCTTCTTGGAAGGCTACATAGCAATAAATCCATGCATACTTCCATCAGCAGACTCGCAGGATTGGTATAAAATATAGTTATAGTTGAAATATAGTTATTTCAGTTCAGTTGGGAAAACTCATGTTTGAATAAAATAAAAACAATTTATTCATGGGTATAAGCATTACATTGTATTTTGGCGGCGGTTCTGCTCTGGAGGAATGCCCTACCTAGGCACAGCAAACATACAAACATAGTCATGGACAGAAATCAAAATCCCCCTGATGTGAGCAGAACCAAACAGGTGGAGGCTGGGGTGGAGGTGGCAAGCAAAAAACCAACCAGCATGTTGCATAGCATGAAAAGTCATTGCAAACAGCAGCGGAAGTAAGTGAGCTTGATGTCTTTCAAATAGACTGCTGTATGACCTTGTGATGTGTATCCTCCAATTGTGTGCCTGCTGATGCTGACATGCTGATAGCTTACCAGGCTGCTGTCAGCTGATGTAGCTCTTCTCGAGTTTCCTGCCTGAACTAGTTACACTCATTTGTGAGATTTGTGTCCCAAGATATGGACAAGGATCAAGTCATGTCTTTGTGAGTATAGAAAATGTAATTTATACTGCTTTCAGGCAATAAATAAAACTGACTTTCCAAGAAATATAGTATTTGTCCTGCTGGATTTACAACTATTCCCAGTGAGGGCATGCCCCTCAACTCCACTAGAGGGCTGCGTTCTTTATCTTTATCTATGTTCTTCATTCAACAACCTGATTAACAAAGACCATCTTATGGCCAGTGCAAAACAAATACTATGATCAATCAACAGTCTTGCTATGATGCAATGGAATACATAAAAAATACATTAATTAAGTAGAGAATTGTATTCAAAGCAATTTACAATCAATCCAAACCAGCAGCCCACCCGGAAATATTCATAAATTTGGGTCTATATAAATCTGGTTGGGCCAGAGCTGTGGAGGTGGGTATTCAAAATTAATTAACTAAAAATGGGTTGGTCGGATTGCAATTTAAGTAGCCTTGCCCCATCCAAGACCCAACCATGCCAAAACAGGCACTGCGACTACTATTCCAGCCTGGTAGTACTGTGTTACCTCATAAGACATCCTCAAAAGGGAACCAAAGCCTTTGCAATGTTGCATTACCTTGAGACTGTTGAATCCTGCAGCAATTGAGGACAAACCACAAAGGAGATTCAAGGGACCAGCGCAAACATATGTAAAATACAGGATAAGTGTATAAATTACATCATTATCCAGAGAACTATTATTCTGAACTGTTGCTTAATTAAAGCACACCTGGGAAATACTTTTTCATCCTGCAAAAAGGGTAATATTTTTATTTTCTTAGTTGCACAAGCTAAAATCACCCAGTCATATCAAATAGTTTTGTCATTCTTGTTCAATTGTTCAAGGATAATAACATTTTTGACAGCTCACCTACTTCTGCTTTGTATTTGCGAAACTGAATATGCAGCAATATCAAAGGATTTGTATGTGGAAAAACCATAAAATTAAATCTATTTTTCTCCGTTTGTTCAGTCACACAAATGAATTTGTCTGCTGATCCTTAAAAATGAAAGCAACTTTCAGCTAGGTGGGCGAAGAAGTGACAGCCTATAACTGCTCACCATTATCGTTCCCAGATAGCAAAAAGCATTAATTAAATGTTGGATTTTGGTCAGATTGGTTATTTTTGGTTGAGGTTGAAAAATCTATGTTGACTCAATGTTTAATTACAGTTACTATTTCAACGTTTGAAAAACTGTTGTTGAATCACTGTAGTATAGAAAATGATTTTTCAATGTTGAAATGCCCTGCAATGATTTGGCATCGTTTCAGTGGTGCTGATGGTGGGGGATGGGTGGCGCTTCTCTAAGGTGCTTCCTCCACCTAGGCCAGGCAGGAAACATTAAAGGAGGACTATCATAGCTGGGAAAGGTGGTAATATTATTTCAATTTATCACGAAGAAAGCTCCTACGACTTTTTTTCTTTATTTTGGGATTTCTGTAATTTTTGTGCGCAATTTTACAAAACTAGTGGACCGCGCCATTTTCACCACAGCAGACGAAAATTCACCCTCGATCCACTTGGTGCACCCCTAATCGTGACATCGGTGCGGCTGCCAGCACCATGAATGTCCATTGTCCGGCGGTCCTGCATTGAGATTGTTGAATGACTGAGATATTCCCGCTTCCTCAATAGGGCAGACAGACGAGCATGATTATCATCCATTACCTTTCTCTATTCAACACAACTTTAATTTAGAGGTGAACTTACATCAGAGGCCATTTGAAATACTTCCGGAAAGAGAAGTGCGATTTGAAGTCTGCTTATTGCCAGCGAGGCTGGACAGCTGCCGTCAGCTTGGCATAATTTGTTCACCTTAAATCAATTCCAAAGTACTTTGCCTAACTTGTGATCAAGCCATTTATTCAGCAAACTGACCAATCAAAACCTAAATCTAGCCGATAATGATTTAGAAGAGGAAATGAGAAGCAGACAAACCGAACCAGGCTACCGTGCTATATTGGAATAATGTCAGTAATCTGAATAATTAGCAGACCTCTGGATTCCACCTCAAGTCTGAAAACTTAAACGTATTATTGAAAAAGATTTTTTTTTAAATAAAATCATTTTAAGATGGCCCTGGTTTTTAAGCGTCTAACGAAGTAGAAAACATTGAAGCGCATCAAACATGAATGTGAAAATATTTTTTATTTAATAATTGAACAAGATTCGCACACAACGGCCAAATGTAATAAGCAAACAGATTCAGGCAAATCGCGTGCTGAACTAAGCAAAGTTAAGGTCTTCAAAATCATCCTCCTTTACTCGACAGTTGCTTTCACTCTCCTCCCATTTACTTTGCTCAATTTGCAATCAAAAAGTTGATTCGCTCAATGAACAATTTTAAATTGGTTGGTGGTCTAATTTATTTGGATATCCATGTAATCAGACATTTTGACATCGCATGCATCATGCACATGAATGCACGTGGCAGCCGCAGTGACGTTATGATCTTGCAACTTCTCATGCCGGGCGTGAATTGCGGCCTCCTGGCAACAGCAATTTCGACTAATTAATGGTAATTTGAAAGAACGGGGGTATGTATGGACAAATAATCGACCATGGATATTATGTTGGAGTTAATTACTATAAGATTAAGTCAAAATGTGTAGTTCTGTATAGTCCTCCTTTAAAAGATCAAAAGAAATGTACAAAAGAAGTACAAAAGTGTAATTTCTTTTGAATCTTCAATAAATAACTAAATGAAAAATGGTCTGTTTTATTGTTTTTTGTAGATAGGGCATGCAGTAAAGCAGCAGTTCTGAACCTTAGTTTCTTAAAAAAATGGAAATAGCTAATCTGTAAGGGTTTCTGCCTTGCAGCCCCTCCCCTGTGGCTTTCTCTCACCCCCACCTTAACGAGCTGCACCTGTTGCTTTTCAAGGTCTAGGTGATTATCTGAAGTATATAGGGCTGACAGTTGCCAGTTCCTATCGGTACTGCATTTTGGTTTTATCATTGATGTGTGTGATTTTTAATCCTGATGACATGTTGATGCTGCTCCCTGTTTTTATCTCCGTGTGTTTTTTTTAAACTATTTATTAAATCTCCAGTTTGTACCAGCCTGACATTTGGGTCCTGCATTCTTATAGGTCCATGGTCCTAGCTCCCGACGGATAGCAGTTTATATCTGGCGGTGGGTGGGTGGGGGGGGGGGGCGGTGATGGGGGGGTGAAACCATGACACAATCTACAAGCTCACAACACATTTTCAAATATTTACTAATGAAATGATTATAATGAAGCATAGGGCCCCCGAAAAATGTCCTTCAAGTGGGGTCTTTGTATAAAAAGGTTGAGACTCACTGCAGTATAGCATACTTAATGAACCAGTTCAGCAATTTAATCTTCGTCTGTATGTTTTTAATACGCCTCATTTAAATAATTAATCATTTTATTTGGTGTTTTAAAGTTCTGCGGGGGTTGCTCCAAACTTGTCTATTAGTGACATCACTGCCATTCAGGCATATGGCAGTGATATCACTGACTAGAAGACTACTTTGGCATGCTCCATGTTGAACTATACCATAAATAGAGTAATAAAGTGATTATTTTTTAATGAGGAATGTTAAAAACATACAGAGAAGGGTTGATAAGTGTTGAAATGGCCCTTTAATAATAACATTGTTTCAATGTATAATGCAATGCATACATATAGTTGAATCAATGTTGATGCAATTCTACATTCTTTAAATGTTCATCAAATCATCGTTGAATCAAGGTTGATTCATTGTCAGAATTGATTGGAAATTAAATGTTGGTTCCATGTTGATCATAGCGAGCGCTTTCAATGTTTTTTTCAATATCTGACATCAATGTTGATTGCAATCTTCAGCGTGACAATATCACTGTGTTGATTCAATCACTTTTTGCTATCTGGGTTAATATATAACAGAATGTGAAAATTTGTATTTGATGGTCAATTTTAGCTGTGACAGACAACATAAAAAACAAGCTCTTACTCCAAATTTCCCAGACTAGACTCAGTCAATATACTGGGAAACAACATCCATGATCAAGTCCCAACCTGCAGAGAGAATGTTCACACTGAACTCCCATTGTAACAGAAAAATACACCATTTCATCAATGATAATATCACTTTGTTAGAGGTTAACTGACCACAAATATTGACATGAGCAAATAGTTTCATTGGAAGAACGGTGCATCCATCAGTTCAATGTTAGGTTTCATTGTTTAATGTTCTATGTTTACCATTTATTTACTAGAAATCTTCTTCACTTCCATTTTGCTAATAATTGGCTGAAAGGATATTTTTATCTAAGGATTCACAAATTTGTTCAATAAAGAGTAATTGTTTTATGTTCTGAAAGTGCTCGTTTACTTGCTTTCTGAAACTGTTCTGACCCAGTACATCGGTGTATAATGAAATTTTAACAGCAGTTAATATATTACTACCCAGATTAATGTAGAATGTATGCTAAAATGTGTATGATTTACAATATGTTTTCTGACTTTTTTTAAAAAATCACAAGCATTAGAAAATAAAGCTTATCACAATCGTGATCATTTGAAAACCAGTTTCAATATTTCCATATCGGCATGTGTCTGTCGGAAAGTATTGAGGGTAACGTGGCATTAGGAACGCTGTATAAATGAGATTAAATGCAGAAAGTTCAGTGAAGTAGTTTGTCCACAATACATATCTTCTCTGTCTATGAAAGCCAAACTTTTGGATTTTACCTTTTTTGCCTGCCAAATGAAATGCTGTTCCAGCATTTCCGGTAACTCTACCATCATGGCTCCCTCATCCACCATTTTAAGTACATTCTATTCCTTCAATAATCAAAAAGAAAGGATTTTCATGCAATATTTTAAACAGAAGTTGACTCCAGATCAATAAACCATTAAACTGACCTGACAACAAAGAATCAAAGGTCAAAGTGGCAACTCCTGAGCTGAAACCACTGCTTCATCTGGTTATACCTCAGGTGTTTTTTCTACTTATTTTAGAGAGAATTAACAATGCAGCATGCATGCAGTTTCACAGCTGTTGGTAAAAATGCACTGGATGGAAGAGAAGCAATCAGTTGAATATGATTCCAAATGCTTCATGCAGTTTGTACTGTACATGATAGTGCAGTCAATTGGCTGTAATGGTATGAAAGGTACAATACCAGCTTTTAGTTATTGAAGCATTGCTATCAGGGCAGAAACTGTTATAATTGGTTCAATCAGGCAACCAATCAAGACAGTGAAGAGGTTGGCCGAATACAAACTTATAACACACTAGACCGTGAGTTCTTTTCATGATACTAATGTGTCTCCTCGATTTCTTCACTTGTGTCTCTTCATCGTGTCTTAATTCCTCCCAGCGAGGATGTGAGAGACAGGGCGGAGGAGCCAAAGTTGCCAAATAAGAAATCCTTTGTTCATTTAAGCGATGTCACATGTGGAGATGCAACATTTAAATGTCATGCCACGTGATAAAAGGCTTCCACAAAGCATACACCTGTGTTTCCTTGCTTTAAGCTCCTCAGAAGTTCCGGGTCACGGAATGAGAGAGGATGCAAGGAAGCATAAGTTAACATGAAGAAAAGCTCCACTGTGCCAGGCAGGGATGGCACTGTCAAAGGGAAAAGCAAAGTAGCATACACAAATGGTCTTGATTTATAAGTTAATAAACTATGGTATGAATGCCGACAACTGAAAACATTGGTTTTTAATCAGGAGAAAATACATTGATTTGGGTACAATTAAAACATTTTTTGTTTACTACTCGCGCAGCTGTACCATGATGGTTATCCCTGCACAACAACACTGTATAAGCGGCGCCTTAACTGAGAGAGCTATCCCTGAATTTAAACATGTGCTGGTCCTGGACAATCCCAGCTTGGTTCATTATAGTCCCTCTCAGAGTCTGATATTGGCCTGCCTCCTCCCTGATCTGATTAGCCACTTGATTTTAGCCAATCATAATCGTTTATACTCCAAGAAAGTTTCATATGCAAAACTCCGGTCACCGTGGGGCATCAACTTCCTAGCGCACACTGGACTGGTAGCACTTTCATTTCATCACACGAGGGATGCTGAAATAAAAACTGGGATGCAGAGTGTTTTGGGTCATCCTTTTGATTATATACTCTTGCAAATTGCAATTTCCTACAATTTCTGCAGCCACAAGATGTTAGAGCAAAACAAAGAACACCCATGATGGTTTTACGGCTTTCATTTGTTGCTCAGCCTGTCGTGGGCATCAAACTAGTCCGTCAGAATTTCAAGCATTGGGCTGTTGCTCACTTAATACTTGACAGACTTATAGTGATACACTGTTGATGGAAAACAATCTATTTAAATTAGTACTTTCCATCAAAGCCCACAGTCTTCTAAAAAGTTTTAACAAGAACAAAGAAAAATCATATATTTACGGAAAAAAAAATACCCAACTTACCATTTCTATTCGAAGGTTAGTCAAAATATTAATTGTGAGAAACAACCTCACTAACGGCAGAATTGGGACAGTGCGCAAAATGTGAAAACCGCAAGCAGTAACTTGCTTAATGCCCTTTTAACCTGCACTCAACTGAACAAAAATAGGACTCACACGCATGACATGAAATTTGATGCATATTTGAATTCATGAAAATTGGTTTGAAAAAATAAAAGTTTGGACATCATTGCCATGATTTATACCCACCACAGCCCCTGAGAATCATGCTCCGTTGTGACATTGCCCGAAGGAAGCTCCATACTGAATGTGAAGTGGATCAGTAGTTTCAGAGAGGATGTCTGAACAATATGCCGTGCCATGACAATGGCTCAGGGCCTATAGACCAGTGAGCTAAAAAGCACAAAGACAAAATCAGTAATGTTTAAACTCATCAACCTTATTGTTTTTTTTTTCTGCTGCTGCTGTGACCAATGCGTTGTAAATTGTGGCAACTCACTTACTCGCAGACATTTCGAAGTGAGGCTTAGTAGGGATGTTAATGGGACCTGTGTACATTATGCCCGGTGGGTCTGTGTGGTTTTCTCGCTGTTCCAAAATAATGGGTATTTTAAAATGTGATGTCTGCAACAGGTTCCACAGCGGTCGGGTCAGGAGCATGTTCATCTGTGTGTGACATTACTTGTCCCTTTAATAACACTCAGTAATTTTTCTTTCTGCTATTTAAAGCTCTTTTGTGCATATATCACTTAATTCTGTTTTTACGTGCATTTTACATAGTCACAAATCTTTTGGAATTGACGTTGTAAATCATAAACTGAGAATTGAGAGGCGAAACCATCCAAAATATGAAAAAAACTCAAGATTAAGATTTACACAATATTATGACTTAGATAATATTCATTTTTTGGCTAACTCATAAGCTAAAACATAAATTGGTGAGCTAAACATGCTAGCGCATTATGCTAGTGCATAATCATCAAATCTTTGGTGAATTTCACAGATCGCAGAGCTATACATGGAGTGAGCAGGGGTGTACCGGCGAACGCGAGGGGGGCATAGGGGTATTTCCAGGATCCTGGCATTCATCCGACATACTCTTCCCCGAAACTCATCCCCCATCACCCTCCCATAAAAATGCTCCAAAACACTTCCTGAGGAAGAATTCTTTTTAGGAGAGAAATAGCATTAGCTTATATTTAGGAGACAATTAGATGGGAGATTCTAAAATGCTGAGTGTCAGAAAAGCTTAACGTGGCTTAATATACCAAAACAGCGGTCAATAATCACCAAAGTCTTCTCAGACATTTCTCTTCAGGAACACTTCTTCCTACCTAAACCTCAAAACTGAAATCCAAGGAAAACGGATGTTTTATCACATTAAGCATTTCCCCTTCATTGAAGCTTATTATTAGGAATAAGCTTAACGTGACTTAATGCTCCAAAACAGCGACCAATAATAATAATTACAAGAAAAAGGACTTCAGTTTTAATTTTTGGTTGGAGAAATTGCACCTGGCAAGAAATGTCCTATGGAATTTGTTGATTATTGGTCGCTGTTTTGTTACATTAAAGGGTCTTCAGGGCAAAGAGTAGAAATAACCATAATAATGTAAAAACTAAGAAATGAACATACTTCACATGATCTTAACCTCATAAAATGTAGGATTTTGATAAAAATTTACATGGTTGCCATGGAAACGACACTTTAATAACAAAATCTGAAAATATTTTGAGGCGCTGATATTTCAATAACCAATTATCAGATTTTACTCAAGTTAGTCTCATATGAAAGGTTTAAGATAGTTCTATGAAATAACATAGGATTTTTTTTGTTTGGACCATTTATGAATATTTAATGAGCTCTGTTATATAACCATGATGAAAATCACTATCATCAACTTGCTTCAATTTCTAAATTAACCCCCTTGGGATGCACCTATCTAGAAAATCCATTTCACAGATCTCCAACAGATACAATGTCAGAGCAAAATTCAAGTCAATTAAATTAATATTAATGATTTTATAAATGCCACAAGGTTGAAAATCAGTCAAACTTGTGATTTTTTGGTAATTTGCATTTAAAGTCACAAGTAACAGTTGAGGCAGAGGGAAAACATAGATTATTGGTGTTTACTGGCATCTCACTGCATTCTTTAAATTATTTTATTCATTTTATGTGAAAATCAAAAATATTGAAATTTTCAAATAAACAATTGAAATTTTTACCCTAAAGACCCCTTAAGTCATGTTAAGCTTTTTTCACGTTAAGCATTTTAGAATGTTCCCAATTAGATTATATAGCCATCTAGCTAGTTAATATTAGCAATGAAAAATCTTTCTAAATAATCCTCATATTGACGCAATATGATATGGTTTTGCCCTAACTTTACCAACTTAGCTAGCTGCAATTGGCATGAACTTCTGTTATGTTTTGTGGCACTTACGTGCATCCAAACTGATTTTCACTTAATCGCTTGAATATGATGATAATTTACAAAAATTTTCCTTAATAGTGCTAGCTAGCTAGCAAGACGGCCATATCAGCTGAAGAGTAACGTGATATGCGATCGAATTTATTACGCTGTAATGCAGCTAAAATTAGTTATGCACAATAATAATGAAATAACATACATATGGCATCACTGTGTTTGAGAATTGGGTGAATTGAACTCACTTCTCTTTTCCCTGTAAACAAAGGAAAATGATTCCTCCACATTTACACTTCTCCTGAAGCTATCCGCGACAATGGCATGGAGGGAAAGATTAAATAATCCAGGCCATGAAAATAAATGGACAGAGTAATAAAGTACATTTTTCAAAAACTGTTTCACATCCACCTGGCCGCGTTCACGATTGTTATAAGCCTAGAACACAATCTTGTGCAATAGGAAGGGAAACCTGGCATCCTCTTTTACATTGGACAATTTCAGGTTTGCATGCAAAGAGTTTTTTTTTTTTTTTTTTTAAATTCAGCGTCGATCGTACATTCCGCCAAAGAATCCTGAAATCACCAATTCACATGGGTCAGTGTGGGCCAATAAAACAGTGAATCATTTGAAAACCATGTCTGACAGTTGAAGGGTCCTGTCACTAAAAATGTCTCCTAATAAGTACACGCCCTGGCTACCCTGCCAATGAGCCTGGCTCTGGTGACGTGGTCAGTGTGTTTGACTCTTACCCGGGAGTCTGGGGTTCAATTCCCTGCCCGGGCCCTCCTTCAGCCTGCCACACATGGTTGAACCTTCAAGGGGCATTTCCAGGTAAAATGAACTCAGTGGCGCTTAGGCCATCCTCATCATAGAAACAGTTATACCTATGCTAATAAAAATATCCACTTAATATAACAAAGATTAAAGATAACTCAGATATCACTCACTTTGTAGAAAATAAACCAACAAGGAAGGGGAGTACTAGCTCATGCATTAACCAATTTAACAAAACAGCTCAAAACAGATGGGGATTTTGGGTGATGATCATTTGATATCCCGGTCATGTCACTGCTAAAGTGTTCCTCAGTCTCTAACTGGCTAATCCTCTTCAAGGGATGGAAAGATGGCAACCTTTTTTTCTAAATTATTGTTTGGTCTTATTTTAAGCATCCTACAATTTTACAGCAAAAAAAATCACAAAAAAGTCATAATATCTGGACTCCACATGTCTAATTCTTTTATTAAACATTGGTTATGTATGAAAGTTGTATTTTACTTCCAGGAGAAAATATTTTGAAAAACTTTTTCAGTGCTTGTGTACATACATTTCTGTATCTGGAGTGCCGCTCAACCAACAAACTTTGAAATAAGACAACCCAGTCATGTTTTGTGGACTGCCTTTTCATAAAACAGGCATTTGGCAAACAATTCAGATTTGGCTCCTCTTCTTGCATCACATGCATGCTCGGGAGAATTAATTTGCCCTCATCTCAATATCTTCACCCTAGGCTCATTTTTGTATGGAAACACCCAAGCTTTAATTGGCATAAAACTAGAGCCTATGCATGTGCTATCTTTTTTTTTTTTTTGTCTGACTGCTTTCCACTGCTTACCTGACTCTATAAAAGGCAGGGCTGGCAACAACATTTACATTAAAGGAAACCGATAATACTTACAGAAGTTAAAAAAGAGCTGTGGCTTCAAATTATTTTCAAGGAGAATCTGGAGCTACCATGGGAGCTAAGTGATTCCTATTTCTGTCACTATTGAAACTAAATTCCAATTGTAGCGACTGTTACTTAAATTGGCATGGCTTAGTTGTTGATGTAGCAAGCTACTCTGGAAACTACTTGGCTAGCTAGCATTCATGCATTAACTTTCTGTATGCATGATGCAGTTCATTAGCTACCTGGCTCTCATGCTAGCTACTAAATTGATTATGAATTTAGAAACCCTTGCTAGTCGGCTGGACTGCAACAAATCTGGACTTAGTGCATATCAGGCCTAGTTCGTTTCCGGAGCAGAACTCAAAAACCGTTTATTATATCTTTCTGAAACTTTGCATGTGTATTACCCACATACTGAAATGGTGCCTTTTGATTTTTTTCAGATTTCAGATAATTTTATTTTTTTTCCATTTCCATGGAAACAAGTTGGACTTGGACTCTGCACAGAGATGGGTTTGTTTCCGGGGCAGAACTCAAAAGCCATTCAATATATCTTACTGACACTTTGCATGTGTATTACCCACGTGCTGAAGTGGTGCCTTTTGATATCTTCAGGTTTCTGAAAATTAAAACTTTCTTTGTTTCCATGGAAACAAATTGGATTTGAACTCTGAACGCAATTTTACAATTCAGCAACAAGCAAGCGCACTCGAAAGCTAAAATACCCGTCATTCACTCATTAGGAAATGAACAAGATTCAGCTGAGAGGGGAGATACACACAAAATGTACACAAATCACAACAAATATGCATGGCATGGACACGCTTGCTGCTAAGTGGTGAGTAGATACACAAGGGATTCCCACAAAGATTGTGACGGTACACCCCTGGCAGCCCAGTAGTGGGCCTCCAGATGCCAGCGCAGGAAACAAGACAGGGGTCAAAGATGTTCTGCTCCAGAACCAAGGAGCGCTCCTCAGGCCCATACTCCTCCGAGTCTCCTCCCCCTTCGCCGCAACCTTGGTGCTTTTCATATCAATGGTCTCCTTAATTGGTTTGGTGTCCTACTTGCCTCTCCTTGCCTAAGTGTAATTCATTGTGCCCCCCTTCCCCTTGTGTTTCTGATGTGAATCTATGCATGCCTAATTTTTGATTGACAGAGTTGCTGGATTGTCCTGCTACATTGTTCTAAAGCAACCAGTCAGTTTATCTCTTCTGCTCAAAAAGTTCATTACTGTCTTCAAAATTTTTAGTAAACTTTACGATAGTGAAATATGTCATTGCCGTTCAGAGCTTTCTTAATAGAAACAAACTCCCCAGTCTTATTAGCAGTCTTCAGGATTGGGACCGTGTTCCTTTAAACTGCCTTTCTAGTTTGTTCTTCTGACCAGTTTAGAAACACCACCCAAACCTTCATTAGTCTTCAGGATTGGGACCGCATTCCTGCTAAACCCTTTGGACCTGCAGTCTGACAGTCCTACCTCGGCAGGGCTTAATACCAAGAGGCTTCTGCCTTGGGACGCCAGCGGCTGGGCGTGGACACGCCCACCACCCTTTCCAGTTTTTATCGCCTAAGCTGGACTGTCTTCTTGTTCTGGGCTTCTGCCCTTCTTCACTTATTACCGTATTTCTACCCTCATTGGATTCAAAGCTTAATCTGCATCTGGCTCCGTATCTGGATCATAACAAATAATTCTTAAAGCCAAATGATGCTCTGGCAAAATAAGTTGTTGTCTGGTTCTTCTCTAAAATAGGTTCCCAATAACTCACCTTATATTCTCACGTACAATTATATAAAAACTTATAGATCCAATCAAGCACAGCAAATAGTAATAGTCAGTTCAGGAAGTGATAGACTGTCTGCTGTGATTGAGTGCATGTCTTAATTGCCACTTAGCTTGATCCTTTGAATCGTGCTGCTAGTCTGCACAGATAAAATTGTTCTTATAATAATACCATTCTTTTAGTCACTCTAGAGAATTGTGAACTGAATTAAAAAAATTAATATGAATATACAACCAAAGTTCCACTGTTCTATCTATTTTTCTTTGATGAGGAATGAGTAAATAGACAGCAGAGAGAGCAAGAGCGTCAGAGAGAAGGGACAGTTGTCACCTAAACACGCCCTCATGAATACAAATTGCTGTCAGCATACAAGCCAGAAAGACTCCCATTGATTAGGCTACACAATGGAGAAGAGACACAGGGGAGCCAGTGGAATTCTATTATGTGAGTGTCCGTAAAACTCTTTTTTTTTATTTTTCCTTGTGTTTGTGTGCATGCTGCATCCCTTGAAAAAATGAGGTCACTGCAGATACAATTCTTACATTGTTTATTGGTCACATGGTTGGCAAAAAGAAAATCAGACAACTTCCTCTTTAGTTTCCTTTGAAGGCTAAGATGCATAAACCACGGAAAAGTATTCTCTTCTATGAGCCATACAATCAGGATGATTAGGCGACTCAAAAGGATGCTGGAAATTTTCAAATTGAACAGCAGTGCATGTACTCATTGCACATAATTCTAATGCTAATTTTAAAACTTCACAACTGGCACAAATGTCAAAAAGGCAAGAGTGTGCCACAAAGCATATTAAAGGAGAACTCCGGTGTGAAGTTGACTTGGGGTGCATTGAATCATGATAACGAGTACTAACTTTTGTCGAATACCCCACGAACGAGCACGAACAAATAGATTACAATCTGTTCCCCTATCCTTCCTATTCGTTCGTGCTCGTCAATCGACTTATCATGACTTTCAAGATGGAGGCGACTGGAAACTACCTCAAGGTACTGTTTGCATAAACAGTCCTTTTTAATAAACTACTTGTGCATTTTCAAAGTTCTCAGTGCCTCGTTTTAAATGTCAGGGCCCTCGGAATTCTACAAATGAACTGTGAAGCTTCTTTGAGCCTTGCTAATGATTTAAAAATTGCGATTTCAATGCATGGCAATGCTATGCCCCATTCACTAACATTGTAAGCCTGTTGAGAGCTTCGGCTAAAAAGCCATGTATTTTGAAATGCTGCGTGCGTACGGAGGTGGGGTATTCATAAAAAGTTAGTACCCATTATCATGTTTCAATACACCCCAATTCAATTTCACACCAGAGTTCTCCTTTAAGCAATGAACAATGACGCAAGTTATATGCCTCCAACTGCCATAGCCTCACACATCTTCAGCCCCCACATACAACTGACCTTATGTGATCTTGAATTTTCACCAAATCACCTTCAAAACCTAATTAGTCAAGCAATCCTCTGCAAGGGGTTACATTATCTGATTTGGTGAAAATCCAACCACTCCTTAAGTAGACTTACTGTGGAAACATATTGGTGACAGACGGTGTAACAAACACACACACGGAAGGGCAACTATGAAACAGTAAGCCTTCCGCCCACTGAATGTGGTAGGGCATAACATTGTTTAACTCACCGCAAAGCATTGATAGCTATGCCACCGCGGCGCCTCCCTTATTTCATATGCTCGAAAATTGCTCTTCATTGCCCACATACAACTGACCTAATGTGACCTCGACCTTTGACCCAATGACTGCCAAAACCTAATTAGGGGTGCGTTCAGGCCTGGCGCTAGAACAGGGAATTGGGGAGGCAGAGACACGTCCCTTTATGACAATTAGGATAGTCCTGGCTAGTTCTCAATTATTTTCCTTTATTGACACGTTTTCCAATTATCGTATCTGGTAACTGAATCCACGGTCTCTCTCCAAATGCGATCTAACAGCGATGAAATCATGGGGTAAATTCAGTAGAACTGAGAATTGGGGTGGACAAAACATCCGTTTTAAACTACTTTTAGTCCTGACCTGTTATCAGTCATTTTGATGATTAACAGAAGGTTCACTCTGAGAGCACTCCACACTTAACAGGAGTTGCTTGTTCTTCCCGACGACCATCATTCATCTGGATGCGCTTTTGCTTAATTTAAATCAACGTTATTCAAAATTACTCTGGGCATTGAGTGGAAAAAAAGTGGCACTTGGCAGTGAAGTAGGCTATAAAAAGCATGCGGCTCAAGCTATTTGCACAGGTATGCAATTTCGAATAACGTTGATTAAAATTCAGCAAATTCGGGTGCAGATGAATGATTGTCATCCTACCTAATTGGGGAGAACAAGCAACACCTGTTAAGTCTAGAGTGCTCTCGGAGTGAACCTTTTGTTAATCATGAAAATGACTGAGAACAGGTCGGGAACAGCCCCCCCCCCCATTCTAGCGCCGGGGCTGGTTGCATTTCTTAAATTCGTACTTGATAACTAAGTTAGCAGCTCACATAGTTTGTCCATTCACAGTAAATGGTTCCAACTATGTAAGTTAGCATCAGTGCTTTCAGGAAACACATTCCAGTACAGCTACCCTCTGAGGAGAGTTTCCATGTCCAGTTTGGTGAAAATCCGTCCACTCCTTCAGTAGATATAGTGACAACAAGATATTTGTGACAAACGCAGGCACAGACGGCCAACCAGATAAAAATATGTCTCCTGCCCACTGGCATAAATATATCACAGTAAAATGAGAATTTTCCATACTTTTGGAATTCCCATGAGCTTAATGTAAACCTAGGGCAGCCCTGGCGCCAGTCCTACTTATTTTCATGTGAAAAGCATTGATTTTGCATGAGAGCCGTGAAGCAGCTCATTTAACTGTTGTAAACTGAAACTGTCAGTTCACCAAAAGTTCAACCTGCCATTTCACCTACAAAAAAATTCCATGAGAAGAGCATACTGATACTGTCCTTACTGTTATCATTTCATCTGTCTCAATTTCCATGCTTTAGTCTTTTTGAAGCAAATACATTTTTGAGACAGAAAAATGCAAAAACTGGCTGCAGGCTATTGACTCCTGACACTACTTGGAAGGGGTGGGATCAGGTATTTAGGTAGAATTTCAACATAGAATTATTGTAGCTGTCATGCCCTATGAGTGTATATTGCACTTAATAAACTTCAGGACTGATTGACCCTTCTGATATTGATGAAATTTCCACGCAAAAAGTGGGACATCTACCACCATGCTACATGACAAGAGAAAGTGAGAGGATGTTTGCATTTACTCAAAAATCTAAATCCATATTATTACTATACCATTGCCCACAGCTCCACTGCAGCAAAATTATAGAATAATTGTCTGCCCTGAAAAGTGATGAATAAAATAAATTTCCATACTTCTCAGCGCAAAAAGGCTGGATATGCACCTATGAGCCAAAAAATGATGACCACCCCCAGAGTAAAAGAATAATGTTGATGGTCTTGTAACAATGGCGCATGTCAAAGTCAGCGAATTGAATTTAGATGGCAAGACAACAGAAAATTGTCATTGTCAACATAGCCAGCTTTGAAAAGGACTAAATTGGTGCAGCCAAATGATTGTATTGGACTGTCTCTGAAGCAGCAAGGCTAACGGGGTGCTCCAAGGCAGCAGTAGTGAGATGTGCCGGCAATGAGAGAAACTACAAACCAGTGACAAGGTTTTTGGTGCCAAGCCTCCTTGAGACACAAGGATAATATGTAAGCCACAGAGCGTTTTAATGATGGTTAAAGGAGGAATGTATCGCAACAAACTGTCATGGTTTGTGAGGTGTGCGTGTTTTTTGGACCTTTCTTTGCAGCTCTCGTCCCAGGACGACATTGAATTCCTGGGCCATCAAATTCTTTACCCAGTTGATTGATTGAGCTGAGGCGGAATCCATATAAGTAGGATGTCCGGCACACCTCCTTCGCTAGAGTGTCAGTGTTTAGCTTCGCAATAGAGCCAAAGATATCTGTAGTTAGGTTTTTTATGATTTTCTATCCTCTTATTGTTGGAGTTTCTTCTCCCTTTTTCTATCTCGCTTTGCTTCCGTAGTTGGGACCATTATACGTCCTTTGGAAGCGCGAGTACTTGTGTTTGGTCTATATTATTCTCTGTGTTTGTACTGTGTTCATGCTACTCTCTTTCTCTGTCATTGCGCTTGGCCTCCATATACTACCGGGCATTACAGAACACTCTAGCCAACATGGCGTCGTCAGCAACAGCTGAATTTGAGAAAGTTGTGGCTTACCAACAAGCTGGTCTCTCTGGTTATGGCAAGGGTCTTGCTGGCCTGAATGATCAACAATCAAACAGAGTTGGTGGAAAGAGTCCGCCTTCAGGCGAATGCCATGGAGACACAGTAGAATGCTCTGTTAACTCTCACTGAGAGTATTAGAGCCTTGTCCACACAAATCACGCAAAATGTTGCACAACCGCAGTCCGTACATCTTTCCCGAGAGCTAAAGCTTCAAATACCCCCAAGATATGGAGGCAAGGCAGGAAGATGTAAAAATTTCATTGCGCAATGTGAGATATTTTTTAAAGCGCAGCCTTCACAGTTTGTGAATGAAGAGTCTCGGATTTCATTTATTTTATCCTTGTTGACGGACACGGCTCTCACTTGTCTCGGCCCCCTTATTCGATCTAATTCAATGGTAGTGAATACAGCGGAGACTCTCGTTGGTATCGGTGTTTGATCAGGATGTTTGTGGCCAGGACGCGGCTACACGTTTAATGCATCTAAGGCAGGGCTCTGAGAGTGTCACTGCATTTTCAATCACATTTCACTCCTTGGTGACAGAGACACGTTAGCCAGAAGCGCCTCTTATGACAGTATTCGTTCACACTTTGGCAGAGGAGGTTAAGGATGCTTTGGCTACATTGGAGCCTAGTCTGTCTCTAGATTTGTTGGCTCGCACTGCGTTGCGAATTGATAATCGCATCTGCGAACGTAAGATGGAGAAAAGTACTGCATTGTCTCTTACTGGCAACAAGGCTAATGCTACTACCAGCATGCATACAGCTCCGATTCTGCCCACTCAAAATTCCACTCCCGGTGAGCCTATGCAGGTTGATGGCTCATATGAGAGCCGAGCTCGTAAGCCGATTCGGAGATGCATAATCTGCTATAATTGTAACAAACTGGTCCACGCTGCCCGGTATGGGGTATAGCGGTATGGGGTGCTGGAGGGACAGACCCAATTTCCCTTCTGAACCTTAGTCCCTGTAGAATTGACTGTGGGGAGACAGAGAATATTTATTGAAGCTTTTGTGGACTCTGGCACCGTGGATTGTTTTATGGATGCAGAGTGGGTTAAGAGACATTCCATTCCTACCCGTCCTCTTTTACATTCATGCTCTGTTAGATCTTTGGATGGTCGCCTGCTGGGAACTGGATTTATAACTGAAGTTTCTGAATCATCGACTATGTTCATCTCTTTTGGTGGCCATTCTGAGGAGGTTCAGTTTAATTATCAGTTCTCCTGTATTTCCTGTCATTTCAGAACACTCTTGGCTACGGGAACATAGGCCTCATATCATTTAGGGAAGTCAGGATAACCCGATAGTCCAGTGGGGCATGGGGGGCCAGTGGGGATAACACGCCAAACTCTCCCTACAGTGGGACCTACAATCGTAGGTCCCACTGTAGGGAGAGTTTGGCGTGTTATCCCGCGCATCGACCTATGAGGGAGGCTGATGCCTGGAGTGATTCTGAGGAGTTTGCCTCACACAGCCCTCCTAATCTATAGAAAGGGGCGGAGGAGGGGTTGGAGTGATATCCTCAATTTGACTGTCGGCAGCCACAGGAGGATTGCTATTTTGAGGATTTCTCTGACTCGGACTCTGACTTAGAGGGGGCAGGTTTTTGGGAGCTTTTGCTTGCCTCCTAATGTTCCTAAGGATTATGCTGATCTCGCTAAGGTTTTTAGCAAGTAACGGACCTCCACTTTACCTCCTCATTGCACGTTTGATTGCAAGATCAATCTCCACCCAAGTACCACTCCCCCCAAAGGTTCATTATACTCACTGTCAGGTCCTGAACGGAAGGCTATGCAAGGATATATTCAGCAGGCTCTGTCTAATAGATTTATTCAGCCCTCCACGTCTTCTGCCGGAGCGGGGTCCTTTTTTGTGGGCAAAAAAGATGGCGGCCTGAGACTCTGTATTGATTACAGGAGCTTGAATAATATCACTATTAAAAACCGATACCCACTTCCGTTGATGAACTCAGTGTTTGAACGGCTGCAGGAGGCATCGTTTTTTACCAAGCTCGGCCTCCAGAATGCTTATTACTTGGTTCAGATCTGTGAGGGGGATGAGTGGAAAACAGTATTTAATACGCATGACAAGCACGACAAATGTTTGGTCATATCGTTGGATTGGCTAACGCCCCCTCTGTGATCCAGGGACTCATCAATGACGTCCTCCCAGAGATATTGGAGAGATTTGTCTTTGTTTACGTTGACAAAATTTTTGATTTTCTCTTCAACTCTCATAAAGCATAAACAACACGTCAGACAAGTGCTTGAGGCCCTCCTCAAAGCAAAGCTTTTTCTCAAGGCTAAGAAATGCGTTTTTCATGCCAAGACAGTTTCGTTTCTTGGCTTCATTACTTCGGAGGGGCCGGTCCGCATGGATCAGGCAAAGCATCAGTGGTCAGGGATTGGCCTGCCCCTCAAAACCTGATGGAGGTGCAACGGTATTTGGGGTTTGCTAATTTTTATAGGAGGTTCACCCATAATTTTAACGCAGAAGCTGCCCCCTTTATCGCGTTGATTAAGAAGAATACCAGCTCGTCGTTTGCTTGATCTCCAGCAGCTGAGGCTACTTTTCAGGAGTTAAAGAAACAATTTAGCTCAGAACCCATTCTCATTTTGCGCGACTCCTCCCACCCATTTGTTTTGGAGGTGGATGCGTCATAAGTCGGGGTAGGTGCCATTTTGTCCCAGTGCCCCCTTCGGGACAATAAGTTGCATCCATGCGCCTACTTCTCCCAGTCGTTGTCAGCGGTTTAACGGAAGTACAGCATTGGTGACTGGGAGTTGTTGGCTGTCAAGTTGGCGTTAGAAGAGTGGCGCCTTTAGTTGGAGGGGGCTGAACAGCCATTTGTGGTTTGGACGGATCATAAAAATCTCCAATACATACAACAGATTAAATGAGGTATTTCTTGGCAGGGGCGGTGGTCATTGTTTTTCAACCACTTTAACTTTACGCTACGTAGCCCATTCTAAAAACATTAAGCCTGACGCTTTGTCGTAGATTCACCACTGCTCCGGTGGCAGCCCAATCAGTGGGACGTTGAGTATGTTTCACAGGAGGTATTGAAAAATGATCCCAGTCCTGGTGGGGAGCCGTCGGGCTGTTTATTTGTTCCTTTGGCAGTGCGGTTCCAAGTTCTCCAGTGGGGGCTCTCTTCCCATCTTTCTGGTCGCCCGGGGGTTCATCGGACCAAGCAGTTCTTGGCCTGACGTTTTTGGTGGCCCATTATGATGGATGACATCTGAGAGTTTGTAGCGGCGTGCTGTATTTGCACTAGGAACAAGACTTCCCACCTCCCCCCCTCTGGTCTGCTGTGGCCGTTGCCCATTCCTAAGCACCTGTGGAGCCAAAACCCTCTTGATTTGTTACTAGGCTGCCTGTTTCAGAAGGCAACATGGTCATCCTGGTCATGGTTGTCCGTTTTTCTAAGGCCACCCACTTTATTGCGCTGCCCAAGCTGCCTTCAGCGCAGGAGACTGCCCTTCTTGTTGCGGACCATATTTTCCGGCTGCATGGCCTCCCTCAAGATGTGGTTTCTGATCGGGGCCCTCAATTTAAGGCCAAATTCTAGCGTTCATTTAGCAACCAGTTGGGGGCCGCCTTTCCTCTGGTTTCCACCCAGAGACTAATGGGCAGACTGAGCGAACCAACCAGTCTTTGGAGAATACTCTTCGATGTTTAGTGGCTGATAACCCATCTTCGTGGAGTCGATTTTTAAGCTTGGGCCGAATATTCCCACAATTCACTGGATAACATCTCCACAGGCCTTTCACCGTTTGCGGCTCAGTTGGGTTATCAGCTTCCACTATTTCCTGAGATGACAGGGATTCAGAGGTTCCTTCGGTTAATCACTTTGTTCGGCGTGGTAGGTCAGTTTGGGCCAGGGTCCATTCCTCCTTGTTGCGCCATGGAGGGGCGCCATTCATCCCCATCTTATCAGGTTGGCCAAAGGGTCTGGCTTTCCATGCGGGACCTGCCCTTGAGAGAGGGGTCATGGAAATTAGCTCCTTGTTTTATTGGTCCTTCTAAGATCGGGCGGAGGATCAATCCTGTCTCAGTCCGGTTGAAGCTCCCTAGATCCTAACGGATAAATCCCTCTTTTCATGTCTCCAGGCTCATACCGGCTAGCACTTGCATCCTGGCTCCAGTCAACATTACCCCCGCTGCCACCGTGGATGATTGAGAGGGGGCCGGTTTACACTGTGTGCCATATTTTAGCAGAGAGGCTGTGGGTTATGGAGCTCAGTTTGGGTCCCTTCTTTGGGCGGGGCTTCCCCAGAATATTTATATGCAGGATGTCCGGCACGTCTCCTTTGCTGGAGTGTCTGTGTTTAGCATCACACTACAGCCGAGGATATCTGTGGTCAGGATTTCTATGACTTTCTATCATCTTATTGGTGGAGTTTCTTCTCTCTTTTTCTATATCACTTTGCCTCCATGGCTCGGACTATTATACATCCTTTGGAAGCACGAGAACTTGCGTTTAGTCTATATCATTCTGTGTTCATGCTACTCTCTTTCTCTCTGTCGTTGCGCTTGGCCTCCATATTCTATCGGCAATTACACAAACACTGCACTGTAATGCACTCTGAATGAGGCTTTCAAGTCACAGCTCAATCTGTGTGTACATTATAACCCCTGACCGCCATCGAAAGTGCCTGCAAAGGGCACACAATCAGCAGAACTGGACCTTGGAGCAATATCAGAAAGTGGCCTGCTTGAAAAAGTCCCATTTTGTTTTACATTATGAACATTCGCTGTATACACGCGTGTCATTTTAGGGGAGAGATAGCACCAGGGTGCACTGTGGGAAGAATACACACTGACTAAGGGAGTGTGATGCACTGGGGAATGTTCTGTAACAAAATGCTGGGACTGGGCATTCATCTGAATGTACTTTCACCTACTTGCATGAAATTCAATAGGGATCTATTGTGGGTCAACGGCAATCCCTAAACCAAATTTGGGGCGAATGCGCCTATTAGTTTTGCTGCTAGAGTGTTAACAAACAAACAAACAAACACACAAACAAAGAAATGAAAGGTCATTCATAGAGTGACGACTTGCCAGAATAAGGCACAAATCTCTGAAACAGAATGAACAGAATGGAGATGGTTTCAAGTCTCTAGTTGTAAGGGTAGCAAAGTTTTGAACCAAAATGTGTTTTGGACTTTTCTGGTGAGCTTGACCTTTACCTTTGACCTTTGGCCTACAAAAGAGACCGGTCTCTAGCCACAAGGCTAGTCAATGTTGTCTTCAAGTTTGGTGAAGATAATATGAAAATTGTGGCATGTAGAGTTCACACAAACAGACAGACAGACCAACAAATAAACCAAAATAGAGCGTTGCTTAGGTGACCTTGACCTTTGACCTAGATTCACGAAAATAGTGCAGCGCTTCGGTCAGGTGACGCAGGCCTTCAGTTTATCAACAAATTATGCACTTGGTTTGAAGTGTGTACACCGATTAGAAGCGAAGCTATGGCCACTTATGAGTTTTTGACATTTTGTGTGACCTTGACTTTTGATGTAGATTCACCAAAATAGTGCAGTCACTAGGTCAAGTAAGATAGACCTTTCATTTATGAACAATATGCACTTGGTTTGAAGTCTCTACGACAATTAGAACCAAAGATATGGCTTCTTATGAGTTTTTGACGTTTTGTGTGACCTTGACCTTTAACCCCTTTCTGCAGATGTAGATGCCCGCGTCTATAGACCTGCAAATTGGAAGCACGCTGTTACTGTACTCGATCACTAGATGGCACCCCCGGATCAGTTATTGAATGTTCACAAGCAAGCAGACCTCGAACGCGGTTCTGAATACGGTGAAGTTCACTCCACTCCCTGTTTTTCGAAAGCTGCATGAATTAAACTCCTCAGCTAAGCCTGATGTGCAAACTGGTCAGTATCCTTGCCCATAGTGTCTATTCAGCAGTTTAAAAAAACGATATCTTGACACAGAAAAAATCGTTATCCTTTGTAGCAACCAGTTTAGCCACAGTGAGCTGACAGTATTCCAATTAGTAGTTCAGAAAAATCAGTTTTCTGAGGCAAAAAAATCGACATGGTATTGATTCTCTCACATTCTATTGCCTATTACAGTTGTCCCATACAAAAAAAATTTGTAGTTCCCTACCGTGGATTTACGCGTAGATTCCTTCATTGACAAATCCAGCGCTTCCTTATATCCACCCGAGTACTGGCGTTGATAGCCAATCACTCAACCATACACTCAAGCTCTTCTGCGTAATTGTAGAGTTACACTTCATGGCCTCGTGAAGTTTCCCTGGTAACAATGTATTGATTGGCTCGTTTCTTATCCAATTCCCGAGTGTTTAAACATTTTAGAGTAAGTGAAACACATTGATTGGACAAACACAGAGCATACAAACCAATGCGTATCAGCAGGCTCGGTTGTGTCCTGTCTACGTTATGCACATTACGCGGCTAAAATAGACGGGATTTATACAAAATCGGTTCGCAAAACTGGCCTTGAAGTGTTCAGTTACATTACAGGATTTAAATGAGAACGATATGCTCTATTGGAATTATTTCGAATGAAACAGGATCGGAGGGTTCCTGCTACTGGATACATCTGTCTCTATTTTATACAGTCAATGTCTCTGGAGGAGGGATTCACGAAAAAGGTCAGGCTGCTATTTTTGTTTGTTTTTTTTTTCTGTTTCGGAATGTATATGTACTCAACAAAGTCGAATGTCGAGGTTTTTTTCCTGTTTAAAACGCGAACTGCCCGTGCATTTTGGTGTGGACCCCCGGTACGTTCATTGCACGTTTCTTTTGAATTGGGAGAGGCAATGGATTTGATATTCCCTGAAAGTGGAGTGTCTGTTCAGTTAAAATAAGGTATATTTCAGAATTCAGATATTACTGAGTTAGTGAGGTGTACTTGCTCCTTATAAGTGTTGAAATGGGTTCGTGAGCTTTGAAGAGGGGACTGGTAGCTTTCATTACAGGGTGAATGTTCTGACCGTTTAATTAGCAGTTTATTTAATGCGTGTTTGTGCTGGCTTTGAAGAAAAATGGCCAAAACTCTAAACTTTATTATGGAGAAAAGGCATGTTTCGTATTTGGAGAGGTTACTGGTGACCACTGATATTCAACTGCACTGATAAAGATAAATTCATACTAAACTCAACCAGAAAATCATTCGTTCATATTAAACTTCATCCCTTAAAAGCTTTAATTGTGTTAAATACATGATTTTTTTAATGATTTGACAGCAAATCATTTTGAGATTTTGGGGAGACACTTGGATAGCTGTATAATTTGGCTAATAGCATGAAGGTAATCTAGAATGTAATGTTGAAGATGAATTATACTTGTGCTAAAGGAGTTTATGATACCAGAAATGTATAGTTTTAAGCCCCAGCAGTTTTTCAATCGTCAGAATTATTTTTTTTGCAATTTCAATGGTGAATTCTCATGAAGATTTTTTATGTTTGCTGCTCATTTTCTCTACCAAAATCATGAAAATAAACTGAAATACAATGTAATTCTAAATGCTGTAAGTGTCTTTCCTGAATTGAGCCACATTTTTCCTCTTTGTGAAGCTTAAATCTTTAATTATACAGCATTAAAGTGGGTAACCCATAAATAGCCAAATTTGGCTTCTGCACAAAGGGGTTAACCTAGATTCCTAGGTCAAGTAAGATAGACCTTTCGTTTATGAACAATATGCACTTGGTTTGAAGTCTCTACGAGATTAGAACCAAATATATGGCTTCTTATGTGTTTTTGACCTTTTGTGTGACCTTGACCTTTGATCTAGATTCACCAAAATAGTGCAATACCAAGGTGAAGCAAGATAGACCTTTCATTTATTAACAACATGCACTTGGTTTGAAATCTGTACGACGATTAGAACCGAAGATACGCCTTCTCATGTGTTTTTGATCTTTTGTGTGATCTTGACCTTGACATTTGACCTAGATTCCTAGGTTAAGTATGATATACCTTTCATTGATCAACAATGTGCACTTGGTTTAAAGTATGTACGACGATTAAAACTGAACATATGGCTTCTTATGTGTTTTTGACCTTTTGTGTGACCTTGACTTTGTCCTTTGACCTAGATTCACCAAAATAGTGCAGTGCCTGCCCAGTGCCTTTCCTACGTTGATCATGAAATATGAGCTAAATTGAGCTGAAACTGTGGATGCCACTGTGCAAAAAAACAAACAAATAAAGTAATATACAGCGCCATCCATAATTATTGGCACCCTTGGTTACGATGTGTTAAAAGCTTTAAAATAGATTCAATTTTCATTGCAAAAGCATACTCTCAGCCTTAAAATTGTAGAAAAATGTAACCTTCAACTCAAGTGAATTTTAAGGGAAAAAAAATCCCCGACCAAGAAATAATTATTTTTCATAAAATCACCTATTCCAAAATTATTGGCACCCCTAACAATTCCTAGGAAATAAATGTAATTGAAGTATTACTGTAATTTCTACAGTAGTTTACAAGGTTGATCAGAGTATCTAGGAACATTTAATTAGTAATTCATCACTTCCTGTTTCCCTGGGGTATAAATATGATGTGACACAGAGGGCAATTCTCTTCAACATGGGAAAGACAAGGGAACACACCATTCAAGTAAGGCAGATGTATGTCGACCTTCACAAGTCAGGCAATGGCTACCAGAAAATAGCCACTCGCATGAACCTGCCCATATCTACTGTCAGAGAATCATTAAGAAGTTTAAAACAACTGGAACAGTGGTAAACAAGCCTGGATGAGGACACAAGGTTATTTTGCCACCACGCACAGTGAGGAGGATGGTAAGAGAAATAAAAAGTTCTCCAAAGCTCACTGTTAAAGAATTGCAACAAATGGGAGCATCTTGGTCACAAAGTCTCCAAAACAACCATCAGGCGCTATCAACATGCCAACAAGCTGTTTGGGAGGCATGCACGGAAAAAATCTATTCTCACTCGCAATCATAAACGCAAACGTCTGGAGTTCACTAAGCGGTACTGGGACTTCAACAGGGACCGTGTGCTTTGGTCAGATGAGACCAAGATAGAGCTTTTTGGCAACAAACATTCTATGTGGGTCTGGTGGAACACAAAAGATGAGTATGCAGAAAAGCACCTCATGCCCACTGTGAAGTATGGGGGAGGATCGGTGATGCTGTAGGCCTGTTTCTCTTCCAGAGGCCCTGGGAACCTTGTTAGGGTGCATGGTATCATGAGCGCTTTGAAATACCAGGTCATTTTAAATCAAAATCTGGTGGCCTCTGCCGGAAAGCTGAAGATGGGTCGTCACTGGGTCTTTCAGCAAGATAATGACACTAAACGTGGCCAAATCTACACAGAAATGGTTCACCAGACATGAAAATCAAGCTCCTCCCATGGCCATCTCAGTCCCCAGACATCAAGCCCATTGAAAACCTGTGGAGTGAGCTGAAGAGGAGAGTGCAGAGGAGAGGACCCAGGTCACTGGATGATTTAGAGCAGTGGTGTCAAACTGTCCCGTAAACGGGCCAAGAGGCTGCAGGTCTTCAATCCTACCAAGCAGAAGCTCACATGAAAGCACTGATTTAATCAACTGATCTAGGCCTGCACAACTGATTAGTTGTATCAGGTGCACTTCTGCATTGTTGGAGTGAAAACCTGCAGCTTCTTGGCCCGTTTACGGGTCAGTTTGATACCACTGCTCTAAATCATCCAGTGACCTGGGTCCTCTCCTCTGCACTAGAGAGATTGTGAAACATTATGGGGAAGATTAAGTGCTGTTTTGTTGGCAAAAGGGGGTTGTACAAAGTATAAACATCTGGGGTGGTAATAATTGTGGCACACATGATTTGATGTAAAAGAATTATTTCTTCATGTGGGATTTTTTTCCCACTGAATAAATGCACTTGAATTAAAGGTTGGATTTTCCTCTTTTTTTCATTGTGGTCGTATATTATTTAGAAAAAACTGAATTTATTAGAAGCTGAAGAACACATCTTAACAAGGGGTGCCAATATGCAGGACGCTGTATACACACACACACACACACATATATATATCTATATATTAACTCTGACGGAATGCCACAAATAATCCTTCGGGAAATCCGGGGTTATTCGAGTTCAAGAGTTTCATTCTCTGAAAATGAGCAGGCTGAAGTTCTTCCACAGCGTTGTGTAACGCTGAATACCAGTTATTGGAAGAATTTAGGGGCAGATGTTTTTACCAAAGGTGGCACAAAAAGTCATTAAGTTTAAGGAGGAAATATATGATCACATATATGTGATCATAATTTATTAATTAACATGCAATATTACTATTTTAGAAAATGGGTTTTGTGTTTCCTCTAATTCTTTTTGTTTTAAATTTACTTTTGTTTGAAAATCTGAAACTATTTACCGTGACAAATACAACTCCAATTCCAAAATAGTTGGGACAAAGTGTTAATTATGAATAAAGTCAAAACGCAATGACTTTCAAATCACACCAGCCAGTATTTTATTCACAATCGAATTACAATTTTACCCACAAAATGAGCTCATTTCAAATTTGATGGCTGCTACAGGTCTCAACGAAGTTGGGACAGGGGCCTGTTTACCATAATGTAGCATCCCTTCTTCTTTCTGACACACAGTGGAGGCGTCTGGGCATTGAGGAGACAAGTTTCTTCAGTTTAGCCATTGAAATTTGATCCCACTCTTGTTTAATACAGGCTTCCAGCTGCTGGAGAGTTTTGGGTCTCCTTTGACAGACTTTTCATTTAATTATGCACCAAATGTTCTCAATCAGTGAAAGTTCAGGACTGCAGGCAGGCCAATTCAGCACATGGACCCTTCTACTATGGAGCCATGCTGTTGTAATAGCCGGAGTATGCGGTTTTGCATTGTCCTGCTGAAATATACAAGACCTTCCTTGGAATAGATGTTGTCTGGAGGGGAAAATATGTTGCTCAAAAACTATTATATACCTTTCATCATTCATGGTGCTTTTTGAAACATGCAAATGTTCCACACTATATGCACTAATTCATCCCCATACCGTAAGAGATGCTGGCTTTTGAACTGAACACTGATAACAGGAGGGGTGGTCTTTCTCTTCTTTAGCCTGGAGGACACAACGGCATGATTTCTAATAAGAATGTCAAATTTCGACTCATCTGACCACAGGACACTTTGCCACTTTACTACAGTCCATTTTAAATGAGCCTTGGCCAACAGAACACGGTGGGGCATCTGGATCATGCTCAACAATGGCTTCCTTTTTGCATGACAGAGATTTAGTTGAGATCTGTGGATAGCACAGTGGACTGTGTTTACAGACAGTGGTTTCTTGAAGTATTCCTGGGCCCATTTAGTAATGACAATGACAGAATCCTGCTGGTGAATGATGCTAGTGGCATCTGAGGGCCCGAAGATCACAGGCATCCAATAAATGTCTTCGGTCTTGTCCCTTACGCACAGAGATTTTTTCAGTTTCTCTGAATTTTTTGATGATGTTATGCACTGTCAATGATGAGACCTTCAAAGTTTTTGCAATTTGACATTGAGGAACATTGTTTTTAAAGTATTCCACAATTTTTTTTACGTAAGCCCTCACAGGTTGGAGAGCCTCTGGCCATCTTTACTTCTGAGAGACTCAGCCTCTCGAAGACATCCCTTTAATAGCCAATCATGTTACACACCTGATGCCAGTTAATGTAAGTACTTGCTAAATGTTCTTTCAGCCGATTCTCTTACAATTGCTTTTTCAGCCCTTTTTTTGCCTGTGTCCCAACTTTTTTGAGACCTCTTGCAGCCAGAAAATTTGAAGCAAGCTCATTTTGTGGATAAAAATGTAAAATGTCACAGTTTCAACATTTGAAATGTTATCTACGTTCCATTGTAAATAACTTATTTGCTCATGTGTTCTGAAAGTCTATTACATTTTGATTTTATTCAGAATTTAAACTTTGTCCCAACTATTTCGGAATTGGGGTTGTATGTGAAAGAGATGTCAAAGGGCATTTTTGGTTGCTACTGGTTGTTGCCTCTGAAACAAAGACACAAACATTTAATTACCAAAGGCATTATGATCAGAGAGCAGGCTCTCCGGTGCTGAAGCTTCAGCATGGGGTTGACTTACAGAGGTGGAAATGCCCTCATATTATCATGTATATGCCAGAAGGGGACTGCACTCTTTCCCTGGTCATTTAATATATTACTTTTTTTCTCCTGGTTCTCATATTGAGCAGTGGAAGAGACAGGCAGCAGGCAGAACAATCGCCCCTTGTCACAATCTAATTAACATCTGGAGCATAAAGGAGAAAAAGGTTGTTTACGCACTTTTTGGCCTGGGACACGAGCCTCAACCACAGCGCAGAGAGGAAGAGCAATCGGGGTTGCTTAGAAAAAGAGACTCGCAGAGGAAAGAGGACAGGAATACAGAGAAAAAGAGATTTCCCGAGGGAGAAAGAATAGGGCAAAGGGATACAGAGGGAGAGAAAGACAGAAGGAAGCAGTTCAAATTAAGACAGCTGCTGGCCTTTGGATCAGACAAGCCATACCTAACCCTCAGGAACCTAACATGTTTCCGTGAGCATCGCTGCTAAAAAAAAAAAAAAAAAAAAAAGTTCAAAGCTTCGCTGGCAGTGTCAACTTTTACAGGTTTGAGATTCTTTGTTTATATGTCTTCGGATCATACTTGGTCTTAGCAGGAGGTTGTAATGTACTATCGAGAGCTTTGAGCAAGATGAAACGTGACTGTTATGTTCAATTGATTATGTGATGATTTTGGGGAACCTGATATTGCTGTTGGTTGAATTACTAGAGTATGCAATGCAATGTGAAAGTAAGCAAGAAAACCTCTTGACCGATAGCTGTCCATATTTTTTTAAGGATGAAAATACCAGATGTAAATTGTAGCTGAGCAATGATCATTCACATCAAGTTATGTAAACAGCTCCAGACTCTGTCAGTCTCATGTCTACAGGTATCCTCTGTTATAGTGGATCTAAAAATTTTTCAACCTGTGATGCCATATGAGTCTCAGCATCTCAGGGACTGCGACACATTGAAAGGCCAACAATATCAAGAATTGCATTCTGACTGACTGTAATTGTTGATTGAGTGTAACTTGACATGTGGCCATGTTGACGGAGACTGGTTCACTGACTATGGTTCTATTAGATAGTAATGTAATGTATTATTTTAGGTTTTGAACAGAATTCTGTATGAAGTCCCTGGCTGGCAGGACTCATGACCTAGCAAAGCCTGAGGGTGAAACCTTGTTCACCAAACCCCTTTGTCCCTTAATACTGTAACTGTTTAAGAATTAATTAACATATATATTTTAGAAGACTGTAGATATTTCAGTTCTTAATCAACATGCTTCATAAACTGTTTTGGAGAACTACAACTTTGTAAAGCAAGCAGGCCACTTACTATGTTACAACTGTTTACAAACTGTATAAATATATTCAACTGACATCAATGATACTTCTCCTCAAAAATCCTCTTGGGGAGTGTTCAAATGCAATAACTAAAAAATTCAAAAAGAAGCTACTTTTGCTCTGTAACAGGAGGCGGGACGACAGATTTGAGTATCGCATCCCATCATGCATAGTGTAGCTGCAATTCTGATGGCCCTCACCTATTTCACCTGGACATCAGCTGTATTCCACAAAAGTGAGTCACTGCAAGAATGGATACAACCTTGAAACATTTTGACAGACTTGCTGTTTATAATGCTCATAAAAAGAAACAGGAAGGAATGAAAAAGCACTCATCATGGAAAATTGAACTGATTTTATAATGCAACATATTCATTGTAATGTGGCTAGAGCACTTTAAATTTAAACAATATCTACAGTTTTTTTATTTTTATTTTTTCAGAAACTTCAGATCAGATAAACTTAATTTATTGTAAAACAGCGAAAGGCACAAATTGCAGTTCAAAACTTCAGATGACCAAGGTGTAATTATCATTTTACCTCAGGTAATTTTATTCCCTCATGGCAATTGTTTGTTTGTTTGTTTGTTCGTTCTTAAGTTAACAGGATATCTCTTTTGAATGGATGTCAATGAAATTTTGTATGTTGCTAATTACTGTGCCAAGGAGGGAGGGTTGAATTTGTTGAGGATTCTTGTACGAATACTTTATGTTTCTATAAATCCGAATCCGACTTCCTCAAACAATATATTTCTCAACAGCGAAGATTAGGCGACGTCTGAGTGCTTTCTCGACAACTGCTGTGTTATTATAGAATTGCTATGTGTAGCTAAGGCAGGCCCATTTATAGTAACAATTTGGGAAAACCTTTCTATCAATTTGCCTCCAACATTCTTGAATAACAGTGGTCTTTTACATCATTTCATTATTTCGAGGACTCATCTTCAGTATGCTACCATAGATTTTTTTTTTTCCTGTACTGTGTTGCAGATGTGCATCAGAAACTTCGTTACCTTCTCGAACCACCCGTCTATGCAGAAGTAACTGCTCGTCGAGGGGCGAATATCACTCTCCCGTGTTTACTGCGAATTAAGCCACCTCAGTACAAAGTAAAGTGGACTAAGTTGGAACCACTGCATCGTGGAGTGGAAAACATTGTTCTAATTACAAACGGTCATGCACAAAAGGGATATGGCTTGATTGGGCCTCGAGCAGCATTACGGCGGGCACATCCATTGGATGCTTCTCTGCGGATCAGCAGCCTTGAACTGGAGGACGATGGGAGTTACCGTTGCGAACTTGTCAATGGAATTGAGGATGAAAGTGTTGTTCTTACCTTGAGAATAGAAGGTAAGCAGTAATAGCCTCTATAATGGAATATTTACTCATCAGCCATAACATTATGACCACCTGTCTAATATTGTGTAGGTCCCCCTTTGTCGTCAAAACAGTCCTGGCATGAACTCCTCAAGATCTCTGAAGATTTGCTGTGGTATCTGGCATCAAGAAGATAGCAGCCAATCCTTTAAGTCCTGTAAGTTGCGAGGGGGGGTCTGCATGAATCGGACTTATTTGTCCACCACATTCCAAAGATGCTCGATTGCATTGAGATATGGGGAATTTTGAGGTCAAGTCAACATCTTGAACTCGATGTTCTGTTCTTCAAAACATATGTACATGAAGCATTTTTACCGTGTGGTAGGGCGCATTATTGTGCAGATAGAGGCCACTGTTTCCGTGAAGGGGTGCACTTTGGCTGCAAGAATGTGTGGGTAGATGGCACATGTCACATGTCACATGGTGCGACAAGGAGTCTCGTACTGTGTGTTGCCCGCCTGATACCCAGGTAGGAGACCTCCTGGAGCATGCGGACAAGCTCCTGGCCAGAGTGGGGAGGGATCCAGTTGTCATGGTCCATGTTGGGACAAATGAGATAGGTAAGGGTAGGTTTGAGGTTCTGCAAGGCAAATTTGTGGAATTAGCTGAAAAGCTAAGGAGCAGATCCTCAACGGTAGTGTTCTCCGGGATTCTACCGGTACCACGTGCAAGCAGAGGACAGCAGAATTTTATCAGGAGGTTTAACACGTGGCTACGAACCTGGTGTAGGAAAGAGGGGTACAGGTTTATGGGGCACTGGAACTTTTTCTGGGACAGGGGTGACCTGTTCAAGCCTGACGGGCTGCACCTGAACCGGAGGGGTACCTTTGCACTGAGCCAGAGTGTGTTGAGGGTAGCACAGGATTATATAAACTAGGGACTTGGGGGACAGGGAGGTTAGTGAGTGTTACACATAGGGAAATGCAGACTGCCCTGATGGAAGCTGACGCCGTTACATGTACTATTGATGATATACTTTTAAAGCAACAAAGCATAGTGGGGGGATTGAAGCAGTGGCCGCATGGGAAATCAAGGTGGAAGAGCATTAGTAATAACCTAAAATGTTTTTATTTAAATGCAAGAAGCATAAAAAATAAATTTCCAGAGCTTGACGCTGTTATGATTAGTGAGGGCTATTGCATAGTTGGGATTACGAGACATGGCTTAGTGAAGAGGATGGAGATGAATATAATATAGAAGGTTACATTATATGATCTTTAGGAAAGATAGATGTAATAGACAAGGAGGGGACATAGCAATCTATGTGAACGAAAACACAAATTTACAGGAAATGCACGAAATTGAACATTCCTTGCCCTGTGAAGTCAGGCTCATTGGCAAACCCGAGACAGGTTTAAACATAGGAGTGTGCTATCAACCACCAGCTTTGGACAGTACAGCCAATGAAATGCTTTTTGGGAGGATTATGCAAGCTTGTAGAGGTGGAGGGACTAGATGTATGGGAGACTTAAATTATCCTGATATCAATTGGGAAATGGTGAAAGGACAGGATAGGGGGGAGGAAGAATTTCTGGATGTTATAAATGTTAATTTATTGGTGCAGTATGTTAATAAACCTACAAAACCCAAAACCAGTGAAATTGGCTCGTTGTGTAAATCGTAAATAAAAACAGAATACAATGATTTGCAAATCCTTTTCAACCTATATTCAATTGAATACACTGCAAAGGAAAGTTACTTGATGTTCGAACAGGTAAAAAATTTTTGCAAATATTAGCTCATTTGGAATTTGATGCCTGCAACATGTTTCAAAAAAGCTGGCACAAGTGACAAAAAAGACTGAGAGAGTTGAGGAATGCTCATCAAACACTTATTTGGAACATCCTACAGGTGAACGGACTAATTGGGAACAGGTGGGTGCCATGATTGGGAATAAAAGCAGCTTCCCTGAAATGCTCAGTCATTTACAAACAAAGATGGGGCGAGGGTCACCACTTAGTGAACAAATGGAAGCTGATTGTCGAACAGTTTAAAAGCAACATTCTTCAACGAGCTATTGCAAGAAATTTAGGGATTTCATCATCTACGGTCCGTAATATTGTCAAAAGGTTCCGAGAATCTGGAGAAATCACTGCACGTAAGAGGCCGAAAACCAACATTGAATGCCCGCGACCTTCGATCCCTCAGGCGGTACTGCATCAAAAACCGACATCAGTATGTAAAGGACATCACCACATGGGCTCAGAAACACTTCAGAAAACCACTGTCAGTAACTTCAGTTCGTCGCCACATCTGCAAGTGCAAGTTAAAACTCTACAATGCAAAGCGAAAGCCATTTTTCAACAACACCCAGAAACGCCGCCGGCTTCGCTGGGCCCAAGCTTATCTAAGATGGACTGATGCAAAGTGGAAAAGTATTCTGTGGTCTGACGAGTCCAAATTTCAAATTGTTTTTGGAAACTGTGGACGTCGTGTCCTCCGGACCAAAGAGGAAAAGAACCATCCGGACTGTTATAGGCGCAAAGTTCAAAAGCCAGCATCTGTGATGGTTTGGGGGTGTATTAGCGCCCAAGGCATGGGCAACTTACACATATGTGAAGGCACCATTAATGCTGAAAGGTACATACAGGTTTTGGAGCAACATATGTTGCCATCCAAGCAACCTCTTTTTCATGGACGCCCCTGCTTATTTCAGCAAGACAATGCCAAGCCACATTCTGCACGTGTTACAACAGCATGGCTCCGTAGTAAAAGAGTGCGGGTACTAGACTGACCTGCCTGTAGTCCAGACCTGTCTCCCATTGAAAATGTGTGGCGCATTATGAAGCGGAAAATATGACAACGGAGACCCCGGACTGTTGAACAACTTAAGCTGTACATCAAGCAAGAATGGGAAAGAGTTCCACCTGAAAAGCTTCAAAAATTGGTCTCCTCAGTTCCCAAACGTTAACTGAGTGTCGTTAAAAGGAAAGGCGATGTAACACAGTGGTAAAAAGGCCCCTGTGCCAACTTTTTTGCATGTGTTGCTGCCTAAGTTAATGAATATATGCAAAAAAAAATAAAGTTTCTCAGTTTGAACATTAAACATCTTGTCTTTGCAGTGTATTAAATTGAATATAAGTTGAAAAGGATTTGCATATCATTGTATTCTGTTTTTATCTACGATTTACATAACGTGCCAACTTCACTGGTTTTGGGTTTTGTACAAGAGAGAAGGCAATTTTAGATTTAGTGCTCTGTAATGACCCTGATAGAATTACTGTAGCAATGTTGAGGTAGTGGAGCCACTTGGGACAAGTGATCACTCTGCTGTTAATTTTGATGTTTTGTGGGAAGTTAAAAAGGTGTATTATAAAACAAAAATTGTCAATTTTAGGCGAGCAAACTTTGACAGGATGCGCTCATATCTAGGTGAAATAAAATGGGAGACACTCCTGGACTGTGAGTCCGTAAATGAGATGTGGGAAAGATTTAAGGGGGTTTTACTTGAATCACAATGCAGATTCATTCCAAAGGTGTCCAAAAGTAAGCTGAAAAATCAGAATCCTCAGTGGATGACCAAAAGTATTCGAAGGATTTTGAGGGAAAAGAGGAATCTTTATAAGATGTACATAAAGGAAAACAATGAGAATACTAAGGCTGAATACAGTAAAATGCGGGCTGTGGTCAAAAAAGTGCTGTGAAATGCTAGTAGACTGTATGAAAGACAAATTGCAGAGGGGGCAAAAACAAACCCTAAGCGCTTCTTTCAGAACTGTAGTAGAAAAAGGAAAGTTAAAGAGCAGGCTAAGTGCATAAAGAATAAAAATGGATTGCTGCTATATGATAACAAGGATAGTGCGGATGCCTTAAACAGTTACGTTGTTGAGAATTTTACCTCAGAGGGGGTCTTTATTTGGCCTGAGGGCATGTTAAATGCTCAAGATTATTTAGCTGAAATTGAAGTTAGGGATAACAAAGTATTAGAAAAATTGCATAAACTAAAGGCTGATAAGGCGGCAGGTCCTGATGGCTTATATTCTAGAGTGCTCAGGGAAGTTGGTGAGATCATCTTTAAGCCGCTATCTGCCATCTTCATGCGGTCTTTAGAAACTGGAGGAATACCAAGTGATTAGAAACAGGGCAATATAATACCAATATATAAGAAAGGAGACCGTACCTAGCCAGGAAATTACAGGCCAGTCAGTTAAACCTGCATTGCGTGCAAAATATTGGAATCTATCATAAAAGATGAGCTGGACTTATTTCTTGATCGTAACAATATCTTGAGAGATAGCCAACATGGTTTCCATAAGGGAAAGTCATGCCTGACAAACCTTCCAGAATTTTTTAAGAGGCCACCAAGACTTATGACCAGAGCAGGGCTTATGACATCATAGACTTGGATTTTCAGAAAGCATTCGATAGTTTTTAAAATGAGCCCCACTGGAGTTACAGGAGGTATTCTGGAGTGGATTCAAAACTGGTTGCAGAACAGGACCCAAAGAGTGGTGGTCAGTGGTATGTCATCTGAGCTAGGTATTGTGGGGAATGGCGTACCCCAGGGATCGGTGTTGGGACCCCTGCTGTTCCTCATCTACATTAATGACCTTGATAGGAATATTGGGAGCAGATTAGTTAAATTTGCAGATGATACTAAATTGGGGGGTTTGGCAAATAGTTTAGAGTCCACTAAAGTGATTCAGGATGATTTGGATAGAAACCAGAATTGGGCAGAAATGTGGCAAATGAAGTTTAATGAAGCAAAATGTAAAGTTGTACATGCAGGTAATAAAAACATTAGACGGGATTACTTCATGGGAGGTTTAAAACTGGAATGTGCTGCACAAGAGAAAGATCTGGGAGTGATTGTTGACCAAACTCTCACAGGCTCTTGCCCAGGGGTGTCAAACTGACCCGTAAACGAGCCAAGAGGCTGCAGGTCTTCAATGCTACCAAGCAGAAGCTCACCTGAAAGCACTGATTTAATCAACTGATCTAGGCCTGCACAACTGATAAGTTGTATCAGGTGCACTTCTGCATTGTTGGAATGAAAACCTGCAGCCTCTTGGCCCGTTTATGGGTCAGTTTGACACCTCTGCTCTAGCCATTGTGACGTAGCAGTTAAAAAAGCCAATCGGATGCTGGGATACATTGCCAAAAGTATTGAGTACAAATCTAAGAAGGTGTTGCTACTTTTGTACAGCACATTCGTCAGACCACATCTAGAGTATTGTGTACAGTTCTGGGGACCATACTTTAAGAAAGATATAGAGGCTCTAGAGAAAGTTCAGAGAAGAACCACTAAGCTAATTCCAGGTATAAAAGATGAAAGCTATGAGAAGAGGCTGAAGATCCTTAATCTCTTTAGTCTTAGGAAAAGGAGACTAAGGGGTGATTTGATTGAGGTCTTCAAAAATGTTAAAGGGATTAACTAAGTGAATTATGTTGGATTCCTTCGACCAAGTGTTGTCAGTAGAACTCGGGGTCACAAATGGAAGTTGACCAAAGGTAAATTTAGCACTGATATTCAGAAATATTTCTTCACCCAAAGAATAATTTTAATGTGGAATAGCTGGCCTGACCATATTGTTGAGGCAGAGACCTTGGGGGTTTTCAAGAGCAGGCTTGACTTAAAGCTAGATACCATTGAGTCATTGAGTATCTGAAGGGATATATCCACAATAGTACTAAAGAAACTGACATTTTTTCAGGGACGTCCTTGCTTATTTCAGCAAGGCAGTGCCAAGCCATATTCTACATGTGTTACAACAGTGTGACTTCGTTGTAGAAGAGTGTGGGTTGTAGACTGGCCTGCCTGCAGTCCAGACCGGTCTCCCACTGAAAATGTGTGGCACATTATGAAGTGCAAAATGAGACATCAGAGACCCCGGACTGTTGAGAAACTGAAGTCATACATCAAGCAAGAATGGGAAAGAATTCCACCTACAAAGATTCTACAATTAGTGTCCTCAGTTCCCAAACGCTTATTGAGTGTTGTTAAGAGGAAAGGTGATGTTACACAGTGGTAAACATGTCCTCATTCCAGCTTTTTTTGGAATGTGTTGTAGGCATCAAATTCTAAATGAGTGAATATTTCCCAAAAAAAAACAATAAAGTTTATCAGTTTAAACATTAACTAAAAAACATTAACATTTTATTCACATTTTACACAACGTCCCAACTTCATTGGAATTGGGTTTGTACAAGAAAATGTGATTCATCACACCAGGCCACCTTCTACCATTGCTCTGTGGTCCAGGACTGATGCCTATTGAGGACGCTTTCGGCATTGGACTGGGGTCAGCATGGGTACCCTGAGCGGTCCGAGGCTACGCAGCCCATACGCAACAAACTGCAATGCCCTGTGTGTTCTGACACCTTCCTACCAGAACCACCATGATCTCTCACAGGAGTGTGATCAACAGTAGCTTTTCTGTTGGATTAAACCACACGGGCAATTTTTTGCTTCCCATGCACATCACTGAGCCTTAGCCGCTTAGCCGCATGAACCCGTCGCCGACTCACCATTTTTCCTTCTTTGAACCTATTTAGGTAGGTGCTGACCGCTGTACACTGGGAATACCCCACAAGAGCAACGGTTTTGGAGGTGCCCTGACCCAGTCATTTCGCTATCACAATTTGGTCCCTGTCTAAGTCACTCACATCCTTATGCTTGCCCATCTTTCCTGTTTCTAATGCATCAAGTTCGAGGACAAAATATTCACGTGATGCCCAATATATCTCACACACTGACAAATGCCATGATTGTAACAAGATAATCAATGTTATGTCCTTCATCTGTCAATGGTCGTAATGTTATGGCTGATCATTGTAATGTAATCATTGGTCTTCATGGTAAGCAATAAAATAACTTTTTCAAATGTTCAAATGTTCTGTGTTATCCAATGCACAACTTTGTAAACAAAGATGACCTTTTATCAAAAGTCTTCCATCTATTTTTTCAATGAATTTTTCCATTTATGTGTATTTTTTTCCAGGGCTTGTATTTCCTTATCAAAGTGCCAACGGTCGCTATAAATTCAACCATCAGGAGGCCAAAGAGGCTTGCTTCGGACAGGATTCTACACTGGCTACATATAAGCAGCTGTACAGAGGTGATACAGAACAATACCGTCGATTATAATTATTTTATGGCACAATGAACAGAGTGAATTTTCATATCACAAAAAAAAGATTAAGGTTCACTGGAGAATTCTGATACAGCACTCAACCTGCTAATGCTGCGATGCCTGATGAGGGGCATGTTTTCAAAACTTGAGAATGTTAAAGAATTATCCGTCAATATGCAGACGTACAGTATGTTGTCATTGTTTTGCATTGTATACACACATACTGTTCGATAAAAATACAGTGATCCTTGTATTTTTGGAGTGCCTGGGACTACATCTTCCTATTCTTCCAAATATGTTTGCTCAGGGGACTGTCAGTGCTTATGGCTTTCATCTTAATGAAAAACCTAGTTCAATTTCTTAATAAAAATCCGGTTTGCTTCGAGATGCTATATTTTCAATCTCATGAGGAAACCCACTGTCAGGGGTACAACGGCTTGTCCCTACGACTGTGTGCCCTTTTGATAGGTATATAATGATACCTTACAGACTTTACCTTGTACACGTAATTAATTTGCCAAAATCTTTCATAGAAAAAAATATTCATGAGTCATTTTATTTCTCAAGCCCTTTATTTGATAGTTCAAATTAGCATATTACCCTGCATGCAAATGTATTCTTTTAAGCTTTGGATTCCAATAATTTTCTTGATAGTAGTATGAATAAATAGCATTATCTGGTGTCAGGTAACCACTGCAGATAAGTCAGACAGAGGGCAACTATACTGGGTAAGTATATTATTTAAATTTAAACATCAGCTGGGAAAAAGGGTTGGTATTATATTCTGCATTAGAAACAACACTAGGGCGGTAAACTGATGTATTGAAGGGCATTGATGCATACTATAAGTAAATTACATGTCATGGTTGCTTCTTAATTAATAATTTAAGTTGCAACTAGAAAAGCACTCAGAGAGCACAGACCTCCACCAGGAGGCAGCAAAAGCACGGCGATTGGAAGTCTTGAACTTAGGCGTATATCTCAGCTGTACTTTGGCCTAGATATGCCAAAATTTAATCACCTGTTCCTTGACTTAATACTCACCTTCTCTGAAAATTTCATCAAAATCGGTGCATTACTTTTTGGGTTACCAAACAAACAAATAAACAAACAAACAAACAGACAAATGCTGCCTAAAACATAACCTCCTTGGTGGAGGTAATAAATATTTTCCCCTGTAGGGAATTCTGTGTAATATACAAATGACAGCTTCTAAAACTATATAAAATATGCAGATTAAGCTGAATTGCATAAAAGCTGCTTTATGAAAATATTATTTGGATTTGTTTTGAATACATGCAATTAACTGTATTACCTCCCACAGTTCTCAGCCTTTCACAAGAAGATTCCAGAATGCCGGCTGATGTCAACCTTTGTGCGGCATGCATTTTATCTCTTAATGCTGGAAAAATGGTGCATTCTTATGCATTAACAACATTAGTACCTTCGAACACAAAAATTGACCCCTTTTTCTGACCGTGTGGCCAGCATTGAATTGATTTTCCATCCTGCCTTTTGCAGGAACTTAATAAGATACAGTACTTTGCAAAAGTTTTGGCTCTCTATATTATTTATTTATTTAAATTTGGTTAAAATATGTTTCTTTTTGGGGTTTTTATTTCCACATTGGTCTTACATATGAAGGGCACCTTTGAGAGACCAAAAGGTAATTTAAAAATTAATCTCACAAAAAAGTTTGTATTTTATGGGAGACAGCAGATACTGTAGACTTGACAAAGCCCTTATTTTAACATCCTAACAGCTGGGATTACCAGGAGGGACCGATGTAAGCGAGCCTTTAAGGCTGCAGTGGAACAGTGACAGGAAGCAACCAAAAAGCCAATTACCTTATAAACACAAAACTGTAGGGCAGTGTTTATAATTGATTTAATGTAGTTTTTAACCATTCACAGGTCTTTAAAGTACCTTTTGCAAGATAAAGAGACCTTTCATTTCATGATTTTTGAAGCATCCTTGCCTCAGGCTTTGTTTTAGATAGGCGTTATACTTGTGCACAGTACTTTATATCAGAGTGGGACATTACTTAATCCAGTGATATTCAAAAGTAATCTCAATATAGCGCTGTGAAAAAGCATTTGACTGTTCCAGATTTCTTTGTCACGCTTAAATATTTCAGTTCATCAAATAAATTTTACCATTACGCCTTGTCCACATGTACAGGGGTATTTTTGAAAATACTTTTTTTTTTTTTTGCATTTTGGCCTTTCATCCACACGCCAATCGTGTTTTCAGTCGCTGAAAATGAAGGGTTTCACAGCAAAGTGAGGTATACCCAACAATTATATTTGATTGAAAAATATATATATATATATAATTTCACCATAGAACTGAATATGTGTATTTCTACTCTTTGTGTCGCCATTAATTCAGAGGACATTGTAAAGAAAATGTTATCGTAATCATTTTTCACTTTTTACAGCCATGAATATAGCAACTTTTGAAAAATGCAATATATCCTGAACTATTTTTCTCAAAATGAGCCATTTCCATAAGATATTTTACGCATGCTGCCCTACGATGATGATATTTTCTTCGCTTTTTATATTTACGTGGACAAATTCTGCATCGTAATGTGAGTTTTCATGCATTTTGGTTGAGTTATAGGTTTTCCTTATTATTTCATTTTTTTTTTTTTTTTTAGTGGGAGCAGTGGCTTTAGACTGGTCAATACAACACACTTGCGCCTAGTTGACTCAGGCTAGGTACCTTTTAATGAGCTGGTCTGAAGCAAACTGGAATTCTAAAGCTCATTTATACATAAAAATACAGAATGTATTTGCAAACGTGTCATAGAAGAAAAGGCAAGATTACTTATGACTCCAAATACAAACACATTACGAGATAAATTTTAAAAACCTATTTTGCATTTGCTGTCAAAATACTGTTTTAGACAGTCTGAAACAAACATAAATTCTAAAGCCAGTGTATATCAGAAGCAGTAACAGTCTGTCGGCAGTACTTTGATCACCTCATCTTTCAAAGCCTCATTACCTAATCCTCTCAGTTTGCTTTGCTTGATTAGGGAAAGTTACCACAAATAAAGAATGACTGTCAAATGTATCGTCGATAGCATTGTTGTGCATTGCATCACAAAACTAGAAAAGCACTCAGAGAGCGCAGACCTCCACCAGGTGGCAGCAAAACCCTAAAGCACGGCGATTGGTACTCTGGTCCATTCGCGAGGTGCACAACAATTGAAATTAGCTATGTTATAGCTATCTGTAGCTATGTTTCCATCCACTTGTCAATCGAACTTTCTGAAGTTCGCCAAAAATATTCATGCGAAATAAGCAGGTGAAAATGCGTTTCTATCTAACGTCATTAAAGCGAATGAAAAGTTGTGCGTAATGACGTCACATGCTGTTATGCGGTCAAATTGGTGTATCGATTGGATTTCTGACATTTTAAGTTGTTTCCATTCATTTTCGCACTGAATCGCAGAACCTTCAAGTGAACAAAAGTAGTGTGTTAGCCGACTAATTTAGCTAGTAAGCCAAATTTACTTGCGTCTACCATTCAAATGATGATAATTTGCACAAGTTGTACGCGCTTATGTGCCAGCTATTAGCAACATAGAAAACCATTATCAGAAGGCGACGGCAACAAAACACCGTCACGATGCAGTTGCAGATTTATTTGGCAAATAACGTTTCCATCAGCATTTATCGCATAAGCCTTTTACCGATCAAAAGAAAATCTGATAAGATCAACCGCATAAACTTTGTGTCGATATTCTTCAAATCGAAGTTGAATGTCACCATTTCCATAAGGCATTTTTAATTCAATATGACTTCATTCGCATAAGAACGTGTGGATGGAAACATGGCTTGAGCAAGCATAGGCTACTTCTGGTGAATTCTATCCGATGTGCTATTCTAATTGGCTATGTGCACAAAAATTGGGCTAAGTAAATTCTGAAATACACTGGCTCGCTTTACTATTTTAAGTTTGCTTCTGTCGTTTATCAGCCTACAACAGATGCTGAGCAGGTGACAGGAATATAATCCCAAAAATGTGATTTTAACTATTGCCGCTGTTCCCAAGATTTGGCTTAATTAACCGTGAATGATGTTCGCATGATTTGTCTCGATTAGCTGCTACTGTTTGTTCATTGGCACTGTTAATGAGACATTAGCTGCCCCACTGATAAAGAGGGTTTCCGACGCTTTTACCTAGCATCATATCCAGCCGTTTGCTCTGGTGACTGTCATGAACTGGCTTAAAGCGACAAACATCCAGTATTGCACGACCCAAATTTTCTCATTAGATTAATATCTGGAACTAGCTTTCATTTTTTCATCGAGCAGCAGCAAAGTTGAGTAGCTAGCAAGGCTTGCTAGAGGTCTAGCAAGATTTTCTGTTTAGGTTTTATACTGAAATTACTTTTACATCTTTTGATGCAACTGGCTTGCTAGTACTGCGATATTGCTATGGTTTTCTTAGATGTGCTCAGCTAACGATAGCTCCAGGTGTGATGGTCTAGAGTGCGCAACTGACGCCGAGTGGGAAGGGAAACGAAGTATCGACAATATTAAAATATGCGTGGATCGAATGTTAGATTTATGAAACAGCATTTCGAAGTTATGGATTATTTACACATTAATTATCAGATATTTTCACGTATTTTATCTGTCGCTTAAAGCCAGTTCATCACTCATCAGTGAGAACGGCTGGAAATGTGTTGCTAGTTAGAAATCCTCTCGTTTCTTGTTGGAGCAGCAAATGCCTCATTAAGAGTGCCAATGACCTAACATCAGTAAAAGTTAATCTAGACAAATCATGTGAACATCATTCGTGGTTAATTAAGCCAAATCCTAGGAATATGGCTATAGCTAGAATCACATTTTCGGGATGATTTAGCTGTCATCTGCTCATCATCTGATGGAGATTGATCAGTAGCAGAAGCTAACCGGAAATAGTTAATCTTACCAACGTATTTCAGAATGTACACAGCGCCATCTTGTGCAACTAGCCAATCGGAAAGACTTGAAATCTTCAACTTTGGCGTATATTTCACCCATACTTTGGCCTAGATATGCCAAAATTTAAGCACCTGTTCCTTGACTTTATCTCCACCTTCTCTGAAAATTTCATCAAAATCGGTAGATTACTTTTTGAGTTATCTTGCTAACTAACAAATAAATAAACGCTGCCGAAAACATAACCTCCTGGCAGAGGTAAATATGAGGCATTTTCTTCTGCACATGACTAAAGACATGACATAAAATGTCAATATGTCTTTATGAATTTTGAGCTCCTGTATCTCCTAAAATGGCACAGATTTCCATTAATTAGTCTGCGAGGTTCATTGACTATTAGGTGGGACTATTAGGTTCTGTGCCATTTTAGGTTCATGAATATGGCTATTGGGGAGTGACATTGTAGGGACTGTGATAATTGAGAATAAATGCAAAAAAACCAAGAGTGATAGAGGTCAGTGAAAGATTTGGATTTTTAAAATTTATTATTGCCATCCTTACTTTGTCACATCAATTTTATCATCAATTACAGTATATACATGTCACCTTTAGGCCATCATTGTGTGATTGTGATTCCTTCATCATTACAGGTCATGTGCTGGTCTTGGTTGTTCATTCAATAAATTGTTTGATTGTTAATCAGGCAAAGTTTGGGGCCAGTTTTTAAACAGACTTTTCATTGATCAGCAGAAAATAGTGCATTTATATACATAGCCAATCAGCTGCCCGAATGAATCTTTTGTAGCCAAAACACACCAAAAATCAGTTGACTGGATTCTATCGCTTGTAGATCAGATCTTTCAAAGCAAATGAACAATACATACATGAGAGCAAGCGAAGTGATGATAATTGTGTGTATTGAAAACTGCAGCCTGGACAGAAGGACTTGACTGGTGCAATGCAGGATGGTTGAAAGATGGGACTGTCCATTACCCTATACACCACCCACGACAACAGTGCGGAGGGGATAAACTCCTTGCTGGAATTCGCAGCTATGGCCCCAAAGACAAAATCCGGGACTACTTTGATGCTTTTTGCTTCACTTCAGTTACAACAGGTCAGTCAGATTCCCGCTCATTTGGGTGCAAAGTCAGTTTTAGAGGTGTTATGGCCCCAATTTGTTATGACATTAACGACAGCAAAGGATGACAGACAAAAATTTTACAACTAAAACACATTTAATCAAACAAAGGCAACTAACAACAAACTACTCTACTCTACAGACCAAGATTGATTATATACAAAAAAACGGAAATATTTACAGTCCCTTTGGTGGGTTGCTTGGTGATGTCTTGGGTGAGGAAAATGCTCTAACACAGGCAAAAATGCACTAAAAGCTTCACAGGTCTTGAACAGAATGACAGGTCTGGTCACATGTATCCTTCTCCTTGCAATTTCTCCTACTACTTTACTGTCTCAATTTTCCTCTTTATATACTCTTTTGCAGACCCCTCCCACGTTTTAGGCTTTTTTTTCCTCTGGGACTTGTCCCAGACATGCCTAAAACATGCCCAAACCTATCTCCAGTCTGGGCTTAACAAAAAAAAGGTAAATACTGCCATCTAGTGGCCTCTATTCACATTACACCTCCATTCCAAAAGGAAAAAATTTGGACTCATGAAGGCAAAATTTTTCTTTTCAATGCAAAATGGTTAAGTGGACACTTGTCTATATATACATGTAATACAATATTCGAATAAACGCGTGAAATATATACATACTCAACCACGGGATAGGCAATCAGCCATTACATTGTCAGTGCCCTTTACATGCTTAATTTCCAAGTCAAACTCCTGTAAAATTAAACTCCAATTCAACAATCTTGGATTCTTGTTTTTCATCTTACTCAAAAACATTACCGGATTGTGGTCAGTGTGCACAATCATTGGCTTTTGCCCTGGACAAACATAAATATCAAAGTGTTGTAAAGATAGAACCAGAGCCAACAGCTCCTTCTCTAGTGTGGAATAGTTCCTTTGGTGGCGATTGAACTTCCTGGAGAAGTATGCCACGGGATGCTCAATGTCATCAAAGTCACTTCTCTGTAGGAGCACAGATCCACAAGCTTGGTCGCTAGCATCGACAGCGATGGAGAACAGTTTGTTGAAGTCAGGAGATTTGAGCACGGGGAAGTGACACAGCAGAGACTTCAGGCGATCAAAGGCTCTCTGGCATGCATCATCCCAAGTGAAGTTTACGCCTTTCTTCAGTTAGTTAGTTAGACTGAGAGCAATCTCAGCAAAGTTCTTGCAGAACTTGTAGTAGTACCCGGTCATTCCAAGGAAGCGGCGCAAAGCTTTTTTGTTGTCAGGAACTGGAAAGTCCATGATGACTTGGACTTTAGCATTTATGGGTGCCACCTTACCCTGGCCTATGACGTAGCCAAGATAGGTGACAGTAGCACAACCAAAGTCACTCTTGGTCAGGTTAACAGTCAGGTTAGCCCGGGTCAGGCGCTGGAACAACATCTCTACATCTTTTAGATGCTCTTCCCAGGAGTCACTCCATGTGATCAGGTCATCGATGTATGCACCCGTGTATGGCAATCCGGCGATTGTAGACTGTATCATCCTTTGGAACGTGGGCATTTTTCATGCCAAAAGGTAGGACTTCATACAGGTACAACCCAGATGGTGTGGCAAAAGCAGAGATGCTATTGGCACTCTCAGTTAAAGGCACACACCAATAACCCTTCAATAAATCAATCTTGGTCAGAAACTTTGCTTGCCCTACTCTATCAATACAATCATCAATCCCAGGTATTGGAAACACATCAGTTCTAGTTACAGCATTGACTTTGCGATAATCTGTTCAGAATCTAGTACTTCCATCAGGTTTTGGAACTAGCACACTGGGTGAACTTCAATCTGAGTTGGAGGGTCTGATAATATCATGTTCTAATATGTACTCAACCTCTTTCTCAGCAATCTGTCTCTTTTCAGGATTCATCCGGTACGGATGCTGTTTAATTGGTTTGGCATCACCAACATCTACATCATGAGAAGCTATGGAAACTCTCTTTGGAACATCAGGAAATAGATCTTGATATTTCTTGATCAACCTCTCAAACTGATCTTTCTGTGAGGGTTCTAAGTGCTGGAGTTTTACATCAAGATTTTGCAACACTTCAGAATTTGACAATTTACATGAAAGAACTTCAGCTTTAATTCTAGGACCATCATCTTGAAACTCCCCCTCATCTTCACAAATCTCGGCCATTGGAGGATCTGAAGTGACAGCTGCAACCCTGGCATTTCCATCATGATAAGGCTTCAGCATGTTAATATGACACAACTGTTTTGGCTTTCTCCTATCTGGAGTCTTTACAATGTAATTGAGATCATTGAGTTTTGAGAATTTCATAAGGACCATGAAATCTAGCCTGCACTGGATTGGACTGCAAGGGAAACAACACAAGGACCTTGTCTCCTGGTTTAAACTCACGGCTTCTAGCCTTATGATCATACCAATTTTTCATTTTTCCCTGACTTGATTTCAAGTTCTCCTTGGGTAGGTCACATGCTGCACGCAATCTGTCCTTGAACTTGCTAACATAGTCCAACAGACTGATGTGCGGCTCTTCCTCTTGTCATTGTTCACTCAACAATAGCAAAGGTCCTCTCACTTCATGGCCAAACACTAGCTCAAATGGACTGAATCCAGAAGACTCCTGCACTGCTTCTCTAGCTGCAAACAACAGCAAATGAACGCCTTCATCCCAGTCTTTCTCATGGTCATAACAATAAGTCCTCATCATTGTCTGGAGAGTGGAATGAAACCGCTCTAAGGCACCCTGACTTTTTGGATGATAGGCACTAGAAAGAATCTGCTTTGCACCTAGTTCATACACTACCTGCTGAAACAATCCAGAAGTGAAATTGCTACCTTAGTCTGACTGAATTTCCTTGGGAAGGCCAAACAACGTGAAGAACTTTATCAAAGCTTTTGAGATTGCAGTTGCCTTGATGTTGCGAAGAGGTATGGCTTCAGGGAATCGGGAATCTGGTAGATGCACACATGATTGTCAACAAGTACTGATTTCCAGATCTAGTCTTGGGTAATGGATCAACACAATCAACAATGACCTGAGAGAAGGGCTCCCCAAATGCTAGGATAGGCTGCAATGGAGCTACAGGTGGGTCTAACTGGTATTTTTTAACTGCCTGACAAGTGTGACAGGTTTTGCAAAAGTTTGAAACGTCTTTCCGAAGCCCAGGCCAGAAGAAATGTTTCATGATCTTATCAACAGTCTTGTTTACACTAAGATGACCCCCTAAAGGTAAACTATGAGCCATTGTTAAGATCTCATTCCTGTAGACCTTTGGAACGACAATTTGCTTGACCACTGCCCAATCTGCATTGGCAGGGATATCAGGAGGGCGCCACTTCCGCCGCAAGACACCATCCTTGAGATAATACCCGACTGGAACTGCGTCTATTTCTTTATCAGGAAGGGCTCTCCTCTTTAGTACACAAATTTCAGGATCATTAGTCTGCTCCTCAATCAACCGCTCTCTAGACAGAGACAAGTCTCCAGACATATCAGAATCACCAGACCCATCCGGCTGGCTGAATAGAGAACTGATAAAAGTATCTGATAAGTCCTCAAATGGAGTAACCATAGTAGGCCGAACAGAGACATAAGGCGAACCACCTGAGTCATGACTATTCAATGTGCTGGACGGCACTACATCATCTACTTCTTGAGCCTTCTTGGCCATAGCACGAGTCACTGCGCAAGAAGGATACAGAGATGGGTCCTCATCCCCATCTTCAGTGCTCGGCAGTGAAGTAAGATGTACAGGGGGAACTACATTGCCCCCAGCAAGGTCATTGCCTAGCAACGGAGAAACAACTTTGATAGGTAGACTTGACATAAGTACCACCTTTACCCGTCCTGTAACTAAATCTGACTTCAAGAATATAGAGCGCAGGGGTACAGATACAGTCCTCCCTTCAATACCTTGTACAAGTATGAAATCCCCAGAAGCGGTCTCATCACGTAACTCCATCAACAAAAGTGACTGAGAAGCTCCGGTATCCCTAAGGATATATATGGGGACAGGAGTAGTATGCTCATTCAGAGCCACAAATCCCTGTGACACAAATGGAAGAAATTCCTCCCTCACAAAGTCAGCAGTATCAGGCTTTTTAGCCCCACAAGAAGCAGGCAATTTAGCAGATCGACTATCTACTACAGGGGTTTCTAACCTTGTTTTCACAAAGGCATTTGGTTTGGTATCCTTTTTTTTTCTTTCTTAGCTTTAAGGAACCAACAGTTAGTTGTAACATGACCAGATTTCTTGCAATAACTGCAAACTAGACCACTTTTGTCACTGTCAGCTTTCACACTTTGATCAGACCTGTTACTGGATTTCTGAGCACCACCACCAGATTTGTCTTTGTCTTTGGGTGAGGAATCTTGGGTATCACCGTTCCCTTTTTTCTGAAATTGGAACCATCTATTGTTACTGCTAGACTGAAATTTGGACTTATGTGTGAGAACATATTCCTCTGCAAATTTGGCAGCTGACTGCAAATTCAGTGCTTGCTTCTCATTAAGGTAGGTCTTAATATCATCCTTAACACAGTTCTTGAATTCTTCAACTAACACCATCTCTTTTAGTGAGTTGAAATCATCCTTGACCTCCATAGAAATACACCAGCGCTCAAAGCAAACCTTCTTCTCATTAGCAAATTCCACATAAGTCTGATTTTCAGATTTCTTCAGACCTCTGAATTTCTGTCGGTAAGCCTCTGGAACCAACTCATAAGCTCTCAAACTAACCTTTTTGACAACCTCATAATCAGAGGAATCATCTGCAGACAAAGCCGAATAGGCTTGTTGAGCTTTACCCTTGAGGACAGTTTGCAACATCAGAGGCCAGTGTTTCTTTAGCCACTGACAACTCTTTGCTACCTTTTAAAAACACTGGAAATAGTTGTCAACATCCGTTTCCGAAAATGGAGGCACCAGTTTTACCTCCTGGCTAGCACAAAATTTATTTTCAGATTCAATTTTAATTTTTAGTTGCTCCATTTGGAGTCTTTCTTCTCTATCGAATTTCTCTAATTCAAAATCTCTCTGTCTTGCTAATTTTTCTCACTCAAATTCTCTTTGTTTTTCTTCTCTTGCTAATTATTCTAACTCAAACTGTCTTTGTTTTTCTTTTTCTTCCCTCTCAAATTTTCTTTGTTTTTCTTTTTCCTCCCTTTCAATCTCTAGCATTTTTAATTTGATTTCCATTTCTATATTTGGATTTTCCACTGGAAACTGTTCCAGATCTCCAGGTGCAAACACATTTTCATCAATGTAATATTCAACAATCTCTCTGGCCAGTCTTGCTTTTCGCATAGCTGGTTTTACCTCTGTCAGCTCTAAATGTCTGCATATTTCTAGTAGTTCTGTCTTCTACGGTTGGTTATGCCAAGAAATCATCCATTGCTGTCTATCTGTCAATATATATATACAGTAAATATAGGAAAATTCACAAAAACAATTCTACAATTTGAAATGTTAGATTTTCAATAAATGACTCACACAATGGTCTAGCCCGGACGAGCCCCCAATTTGTTATGGCCCCAATTTGTTATGACATTAACAACAGCAAAGGATGACAGACAAAAATTTTACAACTAAAACACATTTCATCAAACAAAGGCAACTAACAACAAACTACTCTACTCTACAGACCAAGATTGATTATATACAAAAACGGAAATATTTACAGTCCCTTTGGTGGGTTGCTTGGTGATGTCCTGGGTGAGGAAAATGCTCTAACACAGGCAAAAATCCACTAAAAGCTTCACAGGTCTTGAACAGATTGACAGGTCTGGTCACATGTATCCTTATCCTTGCAATTTCTCCGACTACTTCACTGTCTCAATTCTCCCCCTTTGATACTCTTTTGCAGACCCCTCCCGCCTTTTAGGCTTCTTTTTTTTTTTCTGGGACTTGTCTCAGACATGCCTAAAACATGCCCAAACCTATCTCCAGTCTGGGCTTAACAAAAATGGTAAATACTGCCATCTAGTGGCCTCTATTCACATTACAGAGGTCATTGCAGTAGCTGTGAAACTTTAAAAATAAATAAAAAAGAAAAAATCTCTCGATATTCGTGGACTTAAATACCGGTGTTTCACTCTTAAATATTGTTCACTGAAAAGTTTTTTCACGAGTAAAATCACACAATTTTGAATATACATTTTAGAAGGGCTCATTTATTTGTGTAATGCAAAACTGCAGATAATGGCTAACTGCCTTTGGCCACAGTACTTGTTTCAAAACAGTACATAGCAACAGCTTTTCCTTTATCAGACAAATTTGTGTAGATTTGCGGAGTGGTGAGAAATTTTGTTTTTTTCTGTCAGCATCAGTGAACAATGTGTTTTTCTGTTGGATACCAATGGCTTGTCCTGCTTTGACTTATACAAGGGAAGTGTGTTTTGAAATTGAACAATCACTTTGCAATCAGTCTCAGTCCTTCATTCATCTATCATCTATTCCATTTCTTTCTCACTCAGGTCATGGTGGAGCTAGAGCCTATCCCAACAGTGTTATGATTCTGTTCTGTTTGCCATGTTTTTGATGTTCTGTCTGTTCTCTGTATTGACTGACCGTGCCTCGGATTATGTATTGTGATTTTGTTACTTCGATTTGTTCATGTATTGTCTAGTTTAGTTTTGCCATGCATTGTATTTTACCATAGTTTTATTCCGGTCCATGTTTTTGTGTCTGCCATGCAATGCACTTTGTCTCCCCCTGTCTGGTCTCTTGTCTTGTCATTGCTCACAGCCCCAGTATTGCGTGCCACTCTTTCGGGTGATTTAATGGTCTCTGGATTTCAACCATCCTTCCAATCTCGTTTACTTCCTTCGCCTTGCTTTTTCAATATTACTAACCCATACTAACAGTTTGTTATTTTTGCTGGAGTCACTACACAAACTGACATTGTATGTAATAGTAACTTACTAACGAGCACTAAGGGATTGTATAGCTGCACTTACTAATTGATTAACAAGCTCTCAGCATTCGCCCTGTTCTAATCTCCACCTCTTTTCTCTCTCTAATCTTCTCTGCTGCATTTTTGTGGACTCTCCACACCTGTTCACTCTGTCCTTTCTCTTATCTATGCACTTTAGAACTCCTTGACCGGAGCTGTATATCGTTCTATAGGATTGTCTTGTGATCCCTGTCCGCATTTTGGCCGTTGCCTATTTCATGTGATTAGGTTCTTCCTCATGTTCCCTCCTGTGGTATCAGTCTAACTTTCTCCACCTGTGTTGTGTTAAGCATGTGACTTCCCGTGAGTGTATATTAGGAGTCTTTTCACAGCACTATCTTGTCAGAACATTTCTCTTGTTTACCTGTCCTGCTATCTCTTCGCCTTGTGCTCATGGTGTTACTCTTCTGACAGGACCGTCTGACTTACGATTTTTAGCTCCGCTCTTTGGTTCTATTGTCTGCATCTGTTTACGAATCCTTTTTGCTCGACTACAAGTTTTGTGATTGCTGCCCTGGTATTCGACTCTGTTTACGCCCACTGGATTTTGGCTTTTGCTTCTCTGACATACCTGTGCCTGTGTACTGAACCTATTTTTGCCTGACCACGGGTATTGTGATTGGTGCCCTGTTTACAGTTCTGGATTTCGCCCTAAGAATTCTGATTTTTGTATTGTGGACATTGTACTGTTGCCTGCTCTGTTGGGGGTCTCCCCCTTCAGAAATAAGGCCTCCCTTTTTTTGTACTCTCTGGTGTTCGCTTGTGGTTCCTATACGTAATCCTGACAAACAGACTTTGGGCAAAAGGCTGGGAAACACCATTTAGTCACTGATACCTAGAGGCACTTTAGAGTCTCCACTTAGCCACTTAGCCTTAAATGCATGTATTTGGGAGGAATCCCACACAAACACTGAAGGAACATAAAAACACTACAACAAAAAGCCCCAAGCCGAATACAAAACCTTTGGGCTGTGAGGCAGCAGTGCAATTTACTGCGCCACCGTGCCACCCCAGTTGTAGTGAAAGTAGCTTTTTGGGAGCAATGTAGGCAGTCATAAACATATTTGAAAGTATTGCTAATACCTCCAGAGTAGGGCTGTGCGATATGACCTAAATCTCATATCCCGAAATAGGTTACCTGATATCCCGATTACGATAGATATCACGATATAGCAAAATTTTTGTAATTTTCATGAATAAATAGTTTCAAGAAAATCACCACATGGAAAGGGCTATTTCTTATTGCATTTAGAATTATGTACTTGACAAATAAAAGGTACTTAATCATACTTTATTATTTTTCTTCTTTCATTTGTAACCTTTGTGCAAATTTCCAATTCAACAGTGAACAAAATCTACTATACGACTGTAAAAGAGAAGTGTAATGATGGAAGGAGTCTATCGGCAATCTCTACATGCTTCCTGATGCTGGCACATTTCTTCCCAGGCAACAATGGTGCCCTGAGAGTACCATATGGAGCGACACTTTTATTTTTCTGTCAAAACTTGGCCACAGCTACACCGCAGGTGTGTGCGGCTCCTGCAGAGGCTCTCTGCACCCCTCCAAAGCCCACTAGACTTTGTTGTGTGACCTCCGTGTTTCGTGCCAGTTGATGAAGACAACACGATGCTGGTCTGCGTATCTATTGTGATGTTGCTAGCCCATCCCCAGATTCTGCATACTGCAAGCAGTCACTAAATTTACTGTGAGAAATAAACCAAAACATTGCTTTGGAGTGAGGGTTTTGTTTTCGAGAATGCAGTCCTGACTTCTTCCATTATCTGGCTTCATTAGCACGGTTAATAAAATGACATTGCCGTCTTGTTGTAGTGATCGGTGAAGTGCGACTCCCAGAACAAACCATGTCGACCACTACGGCATAGCTGCCGCACTTCCTCACAGGATTGAATTTAGTGATAGTCCACCCAAAAACTATAATTTGTATATCAATTACCCACCATTACCCACCATGTCTCAAATGGAAAAAGTTGTTTTTTCACTTTAAACTGCGTTATTATGTATGTTAGACAGTCAGTTAATGTGGCCTATGCTCATATACTCCCTTAATAAATTACCGGAAACGACTTGATTTATAACACAACGATATAAACGATAGAAAAATGTCTATCGATAGAAAAATGGGTCTATCGTGGCACGATATATATCGTCATATCGCACAGCCCTACTCCAGAGTTGCAATTATGAACAGCAATGTCTTTTGTACTTTATTCTATCCCAACTGTGTAACAATTCTCCACTGTAGTTGAATGATCAAACTCATTGCTAAGGAGTAAGAAACACTGCTCCTGATGAGCTGTAGCCCTGTGGATGTCTCTCTTCTCTGATACACTTCATTCAATCCATTGCTGCATCATCAAGTAGCTCTCATTCTCAAGCCCTTGAAAGGCTAGTGATTTGATTCAGCTTTTTAAGATCATAGAGAAATTTAAAATATGCAAGTCTATGCCTCTCTGGGAGCAGGGTTCCCTACCTCTGCTCTTTGTGTTTAGAAGTGTGTAATTCCATTTTAATTATGCATACAGTGACTAAATGTAAGATTTTGCTTGAATAAATATTGGTTGTGTCCACATCGCTTGTTTTTAGAGACATAAAACTACCCCCATCTTTTTGTGAAGCTATTTGCTCTGATAAAATAAACAAATATGAAAAAATACCTCTATTTATTAATTGAAGGCCAGTGTTTCTCTATGTCTTTCTTTAGGGTATGTGTTTTTCATCGGGGGAAAACTGAACTTTACTGAAGCAATAGAGGCCTGCAGGGAGAAGGGAGCAGAGCTGGCCAGAGTGGGCCAGCTGTACTCAGCCTGGCACTTTAGGGGTTTGGACCGCTGTGATGGAGGCTGGCTGTATGACGGCAGCGTGCGTTTCCCCATCACCACTCCCCGAAAGCACTGTGGAGACCTGCAGGAGCCGGGCGTTCGTAGCTTCGGCTTCCCCAGCAAGACCGAGCATCTCTATGGAGCTTACTGCTACAGGTAGTGGGGAAGACTATGGCAGGTGCGCAAGATTCTTCAAGAAGATGTGAGCAGCAGACAAATTGTCTATGCAGTTTTAAATGAAGCTTGGGGATAATTGGTAGGATTGTGCATTTTGTTACCATGTTCGAGGATAACTGCTTGTATTTAAATTAAATTGTATTATCTCCTGACTCTGTGATTATGTTGATATTTACAAGCAGTACAATAAAATATGACTACAGCACATTGTCTGTTTTAGGATTACATACTAGTACAGCCTGAAGGAAACTGTGCATTTTTTACATTCTGTACATAGCAGGTTCACATGGACCATAGCAATTCATTGTTTCTTGTTTCATCCTTTCTTCATGTGATCAATGCAATAGCATATTTCATTGAATTATTACAAATAAATTAGTGAAAATTCTCACATGTATGTGGGAGAAGCTGATGTGATGTTATTTTCATGCAAATAACCTCTCGTTTTCATAATTGAACTTATGTTGTAGCTAGGGAATACATTAATTTCAGTGTGATTTTTTTGGGTCAATCTACCATTTGCATAGCCTGTCACTTTTCTTTATTCAAGATGTTAATTTAGTTTGGTTTAAATTGGACAAAATTATTCTGTATTTAATGTAAAAATGTATTAATAAAGTAAACTATGAAATAGTTATAATTAATTGGAATTAGCATAGTGTCTGTTGATATCCTGTTGACCTCCCAAGTCTGAATCTGCTACAAGTTTGGATTCCGTTGCTGCAGGAATGCAAGACTGAGATCAACCTTAATGCCGAATACAATAATACCGTGCCTAACACTGACATCGAAGCTCCCTCTGGTACAATCTGGACTGCACATGAGAATATCTGCTTTCTGGAAATTGGAATACCCAGTACAATGTTGACAGGCTAACAACAATGGAAACCATGGGGGAGGAAAAGCTGAGTCAAATGGCCGACCTGCTACATCTAAATATCAGGGAGTCAAATGTACATTTGAATATCAAAATATTTAATTGGTGACACAGTCCAGTGGCGGCTCGTGAACTGGCAACTCAGTGACTATTGATGAGAGGACATGGGAAGATAATTGTAATTATATTAGAAAAATATCCATTTGTGCTCGAATGAACGCCGTCCAGTTTAAGATAATACATATGTTGCACATATCTCCTAATCGTCAACATTTTTTAACCCATCTGTCTCTCCCCTGTCTCTTAAATGCAAAACTGGAACAGGCTCTTTGACTCACTGTCTGTGGTCGTGTCATAAATTACAGAAATATTGGTCTGAAATACTATGCCAATAGGAAAAAATATTTGGCAGAGATTTAGAACTGGAACCAACACGTTTAATTTTGGGCCTCCTAAGTGAACGTATCACCACTATGCCAGGCAAAAGGTTATATAACATCCTTACATTCGCTGCTGGAAAAAAAAACATTTTGCTGCAATGGATTAGCGATAAGAGCCCTTCGGTTAATCGTTGGCAGAAGGTTATATTTGATCTGATACCTCTGGAACATCTTCCAAGTATTGTACATAGCAAAGCGGACCAATTCTATAAAGTTTGGCAACCCTATTTGGACTATCTAGGAGCTGATCTTTCCATTATTATACAGGGAAATGTATGATTATACATTCCTATAAAATTGTATGTATATGCGCACTTTGATTTGTCAGTAATGTATTTGCTTTCATTGATGTTTAAAATGAGAAACCCCCCCCCCCCCCCCACCCTCAAAAAAAAACTGGCAAGTGGGGAGGCTCGAAGAAAATCTCTTAGAATTAATGATTGGTCACAACCTGTTTTCAATCATTCATTTTGTTATGGTTCACCCTCATGGGTCCTGTTTTTGTCATTGTGCTTATTACTTTTTATTTGTGTTTCTGCTTTTTTCTCCCATGTGTGGTGGCTGTGCCACAGGAAAACCACTAACGGATTACGCCACCCCCTGATGTTGGGCAGAGGGACCCATTAACTTTCCTCAGAATGTAAAATGGCTACCTTATACTTTCCCCGCGAAGGGACAGTTGACCAAGAGGCAAATATGAATACAAATGCAAATTTATTACAATACAAATACAAAAGAGTCAGTGCAAGAAATACTGCAATACATACAGGAGATGCAATATGTCAATAAAAAGGATAACCGGCTGAAGCTCCCCAACCAAGGAAAGTTGAACCAGCACATGCAAAACCCCTGTTTCTGCAGGAGAACCTGGAGAGACAGAAAGTCACAGGCAGCAACCCAACACCAAACCAAGCTTGCAACCCAGCAAGCACCAGGGCCGTCGACAGGGGGGGACAAACGGGTATGTTGTCCCGGGCCCAGACATATAGGGGGGCCCAGAACTGGTCCTTCATGAAGATACGATTAATCATTCTGTTTAATTTCAAAATGTGTTGATTTGGGGGTGAAATGTGATATTTGCATTCAATAAATGATTTCTGGTTCTTTTGCCTGTATTGTCCTCGAAAATAGAGTCAAGAACACCCCTATATCACCCATAATGCAGAAATGGTTTGGTCTTTGATTAAAGCATAAAAAAGCGCGGCACTATTTGATCACACGGCTTCGGCAATAAGCCTGCGTGCTCGCTTGCCAGCAACATGCACAAATCAGGAGCACAGAAAAGAAAAGACAAGAGAAAAAGAGAGGAAGAAGCAAAGAGCCTCAGGGGCTCACTCCATAAATATTTTAAAAAAGATTCAGATAATGTAGCAGGTGGGACAGCTGAGCCAGGTAAAGGAAACTTTTTTTTTCGAGCCTCGTAATGTAGCCTAACCCGTACGTGCGATGCGCCATTCATAGTTGGAGATAGCAAGATACACAGAGTGAAGAATGATCTGCACACATGCACAGGCCATTGGATTATTTCATAAACATATCAATTTAAAAACACTGTGTTGCATATGTCTGATTGAAGTCAAGAATATGCACATTAGGCCTATGCCCGCAATCATATCCTAATGTTTCAGGCACGTTATCTGCTCTCCGATTAGCTAGTGGAATGCTGCCTCTTGTTAATCAAATCTTATATCGTTGGAAATCAGCCCGTGTAGACATGGCGGCATTTGAAATTGCTCCTAGGTAGGCCTAAAGTTTAATGTAAAAAAACGGGCTTTAAATTTGGTGTTCTGTTAACGATTAAACTTTAGTGTAGACTGGATACCCTTCAAATAAGTCCATGATTCCAGAAAAATGATAACCAGGCGCAGACTGAAAAGCGCAGTCAATGAAACTAGCCCAAGAAGCTCTAAACCAGGGGTCGGCAACCCGCGGCTCTAGAGCCGCATGCGGCTCTTTAGCGCTGCCCTAATGGCTCCCTGGAGCTTTTTCAAAAAAGTTTGAAAATGGAAAAAGATGGGGGAGGGAAATATATTTTTTTGTTTTATTTATTTATTTATTTATTTATTTTATTCAAGTATGGCTTTGCGTTGTTAAAACATCATGCGAAAGCACACGCAAGGGATTTTCGTCTTTACACACCATAGGCAGACCTACCCGATAGTTGCCCGAATTAAGGGTTCAGCTTCGGGACAAAAAAAAAAAATTTCTTTCTATTTGAGGCAAAAGTCATGAATAAAAACGTGTTGAAAAATGGGCTGAAATTACAAATTAAACGAAACAATTGTAAAATAATCCACGAGACAAATCAAAAGTTTTAAATCAGTCATCACTTTTTTCAGTAGGTATCAGACAATAGCCGCCCTCTTGTTCTGACAGGTGTTGAAGCTGTTTTCTGCTTCTTCCACTCCCTCACCCTTATGAGGTCCACAGAAAAATACCTCCGCATATTTCACAACTGACCTCTTAAATTTTATATCGTCATTTTTATTCTTTCGCTTTCGTGTCAACTGACGATGACTCTGACGTAAGCTACGTACCGGTAGAAGAGGAAGCGGCGCATTGTCGACCTTTGGAGTTGGCGGAGTTGTCCAGAAATGACGATTTTGATTTCGAAGACTTCTTTGGATTTAGTGATTAGGAGTGACACTGATTGTTTGGTTTTAGCATGTTCTATATGCGACAGTTATTTGAATAACTCTTACCGTAATATGTTACGTTAACATAGCCTACCATGTTGAAATAAAACGGTTTAAATATGTAAATATGTTGAAATGTTGAAATAAAATGGTTCACTGGTTAAATGGGTTTGGAATACCTGTTATTTAAGCATTGGAGTGAGTAGAGACGGATAAAAGGGGTTTTGGGTGGTTACTGTGTGGCGGTGTGTATGTGTGCGGGAAAGTTGGGGGTTGGGGGGCCCACTCAGGTGATGTTGTCCCGGGCCCAGCCAAAGCTGTCAACGGCCCTGGCAAGCACTATACACTTAAGATTTCAATACACCACTATGGTCACACCGTGTTGTTGCTACAGGTACACTACACACCAATACAGTGCCTCACCCATCTGGTCACCCCAAAAAGAGGAGTAGTGCAGCAGTGCGGGTCCGACCTTGTACAGAGATAGCCTAAACAGAGGAAAACATGTAAGACAGGGAGAACAACCAGCGTCCAAAGGCATCAACAACATTTGCACTAATCTACTAATAATGGAACAAATTAAAAGAGGGCACCTACTGGTAGGCCCAGAGGTTCCAACAAACCAAAGAAATGGACAAATTCCACAGAAAACAACAATTCAGTGATAAAACAGTGGCTGGCCTGGTCCTTGGCAATACTCAATGCTCAATTGTCCCACATCGCAGTAACACATGGGCTGGACATTCCAAATGCAGCATCAATGTCCATATCTCTGCAGCTGGAGATTGAGTTGATCACATCAATGATTAAAAAAAAGCCATGCAGTGGTCTCTGTGCTCTCCACAAGGAGTAAACACAGTGTTTGGTCTTACCCTTCATAAAAATGGAGCCTGGCTCAGCTGAGCAGAATTGAGTGGCAGAACAAAAACTAGTTGGCAGCCACCAAACATTTATCACTTCCTAATCAGTCATGTGATCATGCAAGACTTCCTGTGCTCATGTGACCTGAAGGTAAGGGAATGTTGCAACAATGTGTGTCAGACTCCCTGTACAGGTCCTCACACATGCCTCACTCACTTGCTTTATTTTTCAGATTTCTTTCTCGCCGTTTGATTGATTGATTCACTCTTGCCTAAACTCCTGTGATGTCGTTTGACAGCCTTCAGCATGCCTGCGTCTTGATGTTCAATCACGTTTCCTCATTCGGAATCAGCTGTGGTATTTCATTCATTACTTCCACCTGTGCTTAATTCTGGGTCTCGCTAAACTCTGAGTCAATGCGTTCTCTGATAAGATAATTACTAAACTGTGCTAACCAGCACTTATTGAGAGTGTTTGTAGTGTTAACCTTAATTACTCATTAGCGAGTGCGAGCGTTTCTTGCTCTTGTATTTCCTTCCGAAGCTTTCTCTGATTAACTGCGTTTAAAGCTATGCTTTTCTCTGCTTCTCTCGTGGTGCTTTTTACTTGTCACGTTCAGATTACCTCAGACTAAACTGTCTAGCTTGATTGATTGTCTCAGCGTCTTGTCTCAAGTCATTATTTTTTACCCAGTTCTCGTGTAATTGTTTTATTAATCCCATGTGTTTCTGCTTCATTCCCAGACTGCCTTCTGAGTCCCTGACTCCTCCCATGTGTATTAAAGTGGGCAGGAGGGAAGCTATGGTCAGACGGAACTTTGTATTTGCTATGCGCTACATTGTGTAAGCCCAGCTCTTGTGCCTTCCCGAGTATTTCCTTTGTGTGATTCCCGAGCCTTGTGTTTTGCTGCGCCCACGTCTTGTCTGCCCTTTGTCTAAGTCTCCCAGTGTTTCCGTCAGTCCAGTTAGGTCACGTTTTTGTTTTCTAGTTTAGCCACTCATTGAGTGTGTACTTCTGTTTCTCCCTGCCTTGGGCAGTGTACCTTAGTTTCTCCCATTCGTTCAGTGCATGCGCACAGTGTTTCATTTCTGGCGTCCCCCCAACCTCTTCTTAACACATTTAAATTACCATTACAGAAACTCTGAAAACTCTCAACATTATCAGGTGTGGTCAGTTTCCATTTATAACACATACCTGTCAACTCGGTGTGACAGGTGTGAGTGTAAGATGCACATTTACGTTCCTCTGAGGTGAGCAATTATTCAATCAATGTGTAGGCTATGTTAGAGATTCTTGCGTGGAATTGAAGTCCTTGTGCATGGAGGGGTTGGAAGCAATGTAATTGCATAAAGATGGTCCACATGATCACATTTCATTTCAATGATTGCTAAACACATGCATTGCGTCCAACAGCAGAGTAAAGAAAAGCGTGAGAAGTCCGGAGTTGCAATCGGCACGCATTATAAATGAAAACTGGCCACATCTGATAATGTTGAGGGTTTTCAATTAGCTGTAACAGGGTAGGAACTAGGAGGCATAGGGGTGCAGGAAAATATAAGACAGCAATGGATTATGAGGGAGAAATTAATGGCAGATATAAAGTAGATCCATAAATATATAGGCAGTGATGCAGTTTACATTGCTTTAACTTTGTAGGCCACCATGATGAATTTGCAAAGAAAACAAACAAGATGTGCCAGAATAGAAGACTTTCAGCTCCATTTTAAGGGTTTGGTAAAAAATTTTGTATGACCCCTGCAGGAATCACACCCAGTTTATGCTCAGCCCCCTCCGTTTTTTTGGGTACTCAAAATTAATTGGACAAACTGGCGTGATGTAGAATTCAATCAGGACAGACAAGTTCATACTTTCAATGCTAAATTAACCAGACATAAATTATGACTCAGGCGTCGACTCAATTTGGGGATGATGGTCAATCATGGGAAGAATCCCATGAATGGGTAGCATCTTTTCTCCCTTTGGATGACGAATGGAGACTTTATGCTGGTGGTGGTCAGGAAGGTAGCAGTCAATTTATCATATCAGCATCAAGCCAAAGGCAGGATAACTGGAACAGCTGATTGGGCACATGAAAGAGTGGACATGTTAGTTATTGGATCCAGCAGAGGAGTTGGAGGCATAGCTTATGGAGTGGTGAATGAGGAAGTCTTCCTGATTTAACTTACGCTAAGCTCCATTTAAATTATAATTTTTTATGATCAGTGGAAATTTTCTCTGCTGTAAATGACTGACTGAAGTCTGGAACCCATAAAAAACACCAGACGCTGGGTTTCTTCCCTGGTGATGCTCTGCCAGGCCTTCAATGCTGATGTCTTCAGCTCCAGTATTGTTGTTAGGGTGTTTTGCCTTTATTTGTGATGCCTTGGAGTGAAATGCATGGTTAGTTGGATTCAGGACATATGATTGACTTGTCTATTGTAGAACATTGCATCTATTTGCCCGAAAAAAAATTGGGTTGCTTTTGCAGCAGTCATCCAATTCATCATCTATCTGCACTGTGAAGCACGTCAGAGTCCAGAGAGTAAAAGCACTTTGTGGTATTTGTTCCAGGTTCCTGGATTTTCTCCTAAGCACCATTCCTCACTCAGAAGGCAGAAAAGTATTGTCAAATCAATTGGCTGCATTAATGGGTGGAGAAAACACATGGCAGGATTTCCTATGTTAATTTACACCTCCACCTCTGATGATAATTCTCTTCCATCATACTGGTTACTAATGCTCCTACAAACACCATTGTCCCAAATAAAAATTGCAGTTGTCAAGTCTCATTTATGTGATTTATTTAATTACTTAATTCACAAAATTAAGGTTACCGCCCTCCTATTCCTGTGCAATTTTTTGAAAAGACAAACATAATTCTGCCAGTAGAGGGAGACATATTATCAGAATTTCCTGTGGTTTCATTGAGGTTCATGAACAAGACGAAGGATAGTGTTTGTTATTATTCAGCAAACCATGTAACACTTATTGCAAATGATTTACACAGCCATAAAATTGCTGTCACACTGCATTTATTCATCATATGCTGCTGATGATGTCCGGGGTGTGGCATCACTAGGCCTACTTTAGAGGGGCTACAGCACCACAAAAATGTTTTTAGCGCCCACCCAAATAATGTGGCTATGCTTGTTGACTTCATTTTTAGTTGTAAAAGAATATATCGGAACCAGCCCCCCGTGACAAATTTTGGGCAGTTATTCACATCACCAGTGATGGCTTCACTGATCTCATCAGATTGTTTGCAAGGGCTTGCAGGCTGCCTAGAAAGTAGACTGCTTTTCTGACCAGAACACATAGAAACAAGCGCTTGGAGTTTGCCAAATGCCATTTTAATTATGACTGGAACAAGATGCTTTGGGCAGATGTGACCAAAATTGCACGTTTCAGTCAAATACAGTATTGTTATGTTTGGCATGAAAACAGAGATGCAGACAAGAAGAACCACCGCATACCCACGGTGAAATACAATGATGGGTCAGTCATGTCTTGGGGCTGTTTTAATTCAAGAGAAACAGGGGCACTGGTGACAATTAATAGCATAATGGATTCCACCAAGTACCAGGATATTTTGGCTGACAATCTAATTGCTTTCACCAGAGGCCTGGGACTTTGCCATAAGTGGTCTTTCCAACAAGACAATACCATACCTCAGGATCCTCACAGAAATGGTTTTGTGACAACAAAATCAACGTTCTTCAATCTCAGTTACCCGACCTCAATGCAACTGAAAACCTGCAGGCTGAGTTGAAGTGAGCAGTCGATAAATGCAAACTCAAGAATAGGATGGATCTTAAGAGAGGAATGGTTGAAAATCCCCCCAAATGTGTACATTAACCTTGTCAAAAATCACAGTAAAAGACTCCGTGCTGTTATCTTTGACAGAGGTGGTTGCACTAAGATCTAAATCATGGCTGCCTATAATTATGAAACCTTGATTTTGTTGAGATGTATTTTGTATTAAATGGCTGGTATGATTTCGGTTGTTTCCCTTGGAATATTAATAAAGTATTCCACACATGTTGGTATATCCCGTTTCTCCATAATTATATTGATTATGTGTTTTTTGTACTCAGAACTGTTACTGTTTTTGTCAGCCTAGTGCCGTTCCTCGTATTGTCACCTTTGTATGGTCATAGTGTGACCCCTAAATGGTGCTTTTTTGTATTAAGTCGCCAAATTGTTCTCATGACCTACATTGGTCACTACAGAAATTCAATGGTTATCACATGGTGCCAGGTAGTATTTTGCTCCATCTCGAGCATTACATCCCCATACTTCTTTCCACTGTTACCAAACACTTGCCCAAGAGTGGTGCCTCTGAGGCCGCAATCTTCATAATTAGCCGACATTTGTGCATATTTTGCCGGCGAATCATGACAATAATGTTGTCGCCCTCCGAGGCCTCAGTCTCCAACATCGCTGACATTGTCTTCCCAATGCCTCCGTCTATGTGGCAGCCACTTTAGGGTCAAAAACTTTGTTGACTTCGAAAGATTTAAATGACGCTATTTACAGTACCAGTCACAAGTTTGGACCCCCATTTTTCTAGCAATACATGTTAAATAAACAAAGAACCACCCTTTGTTTTGCAAAAAAAGATCTTAATTCCATCAAACAAACCAGCGTTTCTTGTCATATTTGCTTAGCACATACACTCACTTTTATTTATTTATTTTTTTTACAAGGGCGGTCATATGGCTATGATGAGTTTGCTGCTGAGTGGCCTTCTAAGTTCCCAAAACTGAGCCACACATTAACCCCAGGGATATGGTTTCATAAAGCAAATTATTAATGAGAAAATAGTACCCATGAATAATAGGTTGACAAATATACCTTTTCGAGAACATTCATACTGTGCTCAGTATAATTATCATATAGCACTTCATTCATTGAGTTCCCAAGAAATGTCAGGCAAATGACAGGAGAGCTTCATCAATGTTGTTAGAAAAGATTTATTTTTTATCAAGGTGTGACACAGCATGAAAAGTGTGAAATTGCTGGTATCATGCAGCTGATGGTACCAGTTTGCTTAATGTCTAATCAGTTTGTAATAAAAAAATACATCACCTGTTAAAAGACAAATGTCAGTTTACTCAGAGGGATATTTTACCATTACAGATACAAAAAAAAAAAAAAAAACAATTAGCTCTTCCTGTATCCATCTTGTGATTTCATGGTGTGTGTACGTATAGAGCTTACCATACACGTGTATGAAAATTTCAATTTCATTCTTGAATGTCAATTTTTATTTATCTGAAATATTAATATAGCTGAGATGAAATACGCCTGAGCTGAAATCCAAAAATGAAGTCCCACAAGTAAGTTAGCTGCTAGAAGAAATACAACATGCCCTTGTTAAAATGTATGCATGGGAGACCAATTACATTTTTGGAGGTTTTGACTGGATTATTTTTGATGCATGATGCTGAACCATAAATATGGACCATTAGAAAGTGAACAAAACTATTAGTTAAAGCAGTGAACATGATTGTCATGACAATGAAACGCACTGAGCTTCAGAGGTACAGGAAAGAAGAATTACACACAAACACCTTTTGATATTTAAATGTTGAAAATTTTGAACATTGCTAAACTTGACTTAGCTTGGTTTCATTTTATACATTTGATAAAGAAAAGATACTCATTTGACTGTTGAAATGCATTGAGTAAATTTGATGAGGGCTACATGTGGGTCAAACGAGGCATTTTACAAATATTGCCACAATAAAATCCTTTCTCAAGAAAAGGTACGAAAAATCAAATTAGTTTCCAAGAAAACGTTAACACACAGTTACCACATTGATGATAATATTTTCAATGAATATTTACAGAACAAAACATTGGCTATTTTTTATAGTATCAGTAATGACATGGTATTAAAGTGTTCATGCTGGAGTATTTAAATTATAGCAATACCTCACAAAAATTATTTAAAGTCACAAGCTATTAGCATCAACAGTGTTGCTCGCTGCTTGTAATATCAATAGACCTAACAACTCATTAAACATAATTTCTTTTGTACACCTTTGACCCACTACTCTTTGAATTTCCAAAACACATTATGGACCTGAACAGTGCAGCACCAGTTAAGATCATATATGAAAAGCATAACATTAGCGACAAGAATAATCAAAAGTAAGATATCAACACTATTTTACGGTCTACTACTGACGATTATACATGAATATCTAGGACCGCATATTTTTGTTTGTTCCAAACTTCAAGTCCAGTACATTTAGTGAATTTCAGCTCTCTGCTCCACAAAAAGTTGTTTAACTTTCCATGGCTAATTTTACTATAATAACCTAAGAATGCACCACAGGGTAGAGGGTCTGAACCCTATTATATAAAAGCTTCAAATTGAGAGTGTAGTGCGATAGCTATTCACTAAAACAGTCTGTAACCTATTCCTAGGTGTTGGACAGAATGAGGTGGGATAGCTTGTAAGAGAATGAGAGAGGGGTTTAAAAAGCAGCGCAGAGGGTAAGAAATTTAAAAATTCCACGTTATGTCCCAGAACTGTGCTGTTGCTTTCTCAGTTGCCATGTCACCCATGAAGGCCGCTTCCATTTCTGTTGAGGGAGATGCCTGCTGTCCATCTGCCGCGGTCACTGCTGGTTGATAGAACATAACAGACACAATTGGTTTCTGAATCCATGTGACAGTATGGGATGTTTCAGTTACCTGCACTGACACGCCATCTTCTCCTGAAAATATCCTGGCATATATACAGTATACATGCGCCTTCTTGAAATCCTCACTTTTCCTCATAGAAGCAGCATGTAACTTATATAACCAAATAGAAAACAATAATAATAAAAAATAGAATGGTCTGCCACCCCAAGAGTGAATACATAGTAGATGGGTCACATTAAGGCTATGAACTGAGGTTTATAGTCCTAAATAATCGCATAATGTGAGCTTGTGAATAAATAATTATCTATGTTGCATCCATTTACATTAAAAATATTTACATTACAGAGCAACTTAAAATTACAGCAGTAAAAGTAAGTTCACTGTATCTTAGGCACAGCGTTTGCATATAGTAAGTTTTATGAGCACTGAAAGGTGGAAGCTAAGCATTATTTTAGCTGACCAAGCCCGTTTGCATAACATCTTACCTGGGATGCACATGATTTGGGGATTCTCCCACTGGCCATTTGGAAGGCACTTAATGACGGGGTAGCGTCTCTGCCAGAAGCCATCTTTACAGTGGAAGCGCACCATTGAGTTAGTCTCATAGCGTGGCCGAAGCTTCCCAAACATCACAGCATTGCGAATGATAGGGGGTGGACCACAGAATGCTATTTGACAGAATAAGTAGGAAAACAAGAAATAAAGGCTTCAATTCAGAAACAGAGCAACACTGATACATTTTTATTGTAAAACAAAATTGGCCTTTTATGATCACATTTTCCTGCAACATTAATTCTGAGACAAAACAAACAAAACAGCAACATTTTGGAGTGATAATTAGGTTATGCCTGATCTATATTCCTGCTGTGACATGGCTTTTCTGGGGTTTCATGAAGAGTCTTTTAGGCATAGGCGCCAGTTTAGGGGGGGACGAGGGGGGCGTGTCCCCTCCACTTTTTGTCAGAAGTCATTTTGTCCCAGTCATACATACTATTTTATAGGAGAGACCGCAAACGGCCGCTAAATGTGTCTGCATAGAAACGGGACAGGCAGCGTGCATATCGCAACATCGTAACAACTTCAGCCAGAGTAACACAGTTGCATAGTTCTGAACAGACTCAGAATTTCAGCAACAAAGTAACTGCCAGGATGAGGACAAGAAAGAGCGGAGTCGCTAATAGGCATGTTCTCATCAGACCGGTTTTAAACTAGCGCGCTATTTTAAAAACCTGATATGTCATCTGTTACATGGTTGTTGCTATTAAATGCTATTACCGCGTACAGCAGCACTAGAAAGTAAACCCTAAACTTTCTTGACTGGATGTAGTCAACACACCCGAATGCTTTTCTGGGTACCCAAACATGAAGGTGAGCAGAAAAAGTACTGATTTCATTTGATATTGGTTGAATATGGAATTCCTTTCCAGCTGATGACCAATTTCGTTCTTGTTTTTTTCCCAAAAATTTGGCGTTCGCTTGTGCCTCTATGAAATATTACCTGTGGTATTAACTGCTAACAATGGTATTCGTACAATATTTTTCGCAGTATGACCGGGCTGCTACACACTTGTATTTATGCATGTGCATGTGACCTGGTTTAATAGTGGTGCCCACCGGAAAATGGGGCTCCCCCGAAAGCCAATGTGTAATTCGAACCTTGATAGTAACTGTTATGGGATATGCCGCCCCGCGTTACGCTTTTCCATCCCCGGTGCTCGTTAATTCCGATATGTGTTCCCATTTCTACTCATTACTCCGAGGTTTCAGTGTTCGGTTGGCGCCTTGCGATTTACCATTTCTGCTACGTTCGTTGATAAACGACAATTTCTGCAAATTACTTCATCAGTTTTGCTGGTAATCCTTCACCGTCGCTGGCGTTGGCTTTATCGACAGTTTATTTAAACAATGGAATGAAATGTAATTTTCAGGTATCAATCCTGCGATCGAATTCCTCGCGGTTGAAAAAAAACGAGGTTTATCTTCTAATTCAGTACATGACGGTAGTCAGGTTTCCATTGCACTATTTTAGTGTGCATTTATTTTTGGATCAAATTGCGACCTCCTCTTCTACTGTTGTAGGCTACTATAGGGCCTAGGCTATACATGGTACACAGGTTACGAGTGATTTATTGGCTATCTTGTGGAAAACCTGGCTTAATACATTGGAGTTTATTTGCTCCAAGCCGGTTGATGGAAACGCAGGTCATTTGCATTTCCTTTGAAGGGAATTCAAAGGGAAATTCGCCAAAAATCGCTTGATATGAAATGGAAACTCGACTATTGACATAAAACATAAAATACGCTCATGCATGTGATGGTAGCGTTTCACCAAAAGTGGAAACATTAATTAATGTCATTGTCCCCTCCACTTCTCAAAACACACTCATTCTGGTAGTTATCGACCACCCCGCCCCCCCCCCCACTTTTCAAAACAAACTGACGCCCATGCTTTTAGGGGAATGTCTCTGTCTTGGGTATGCCTTGACTGAGACAGACAAATCATCTACTCATGCAGGAGTTCATCTCAAATTAAAGGAGCTGTGTCTCAATGACTGCACATGCTCAGAATTTCGAAAATTTCGAAAAGTGAATCTGCTAAACTGTAAATCATTATTTGATTCAACCTTCAGTTTGCTCTGTATTTATATACAAACCCCAATCATAATGAAGTTGGAATGTTGTGAAAGAAGTGAATAAAAACAGAACGCAATGATTTGAAAAGCTCATAAACCCACATTTTATTCACAATAGAATATAGGCAACATATCTGATGTTGAAAGTGAGACATTCCACTATTTCATGAAAAATATTAGCTCATTTTGAATTTGATGGCAGCAACACGTCTCAAAAAGGTTGGGACATGGGCAAAAAAAAGGCTGGAAAAGTAAAATGTACTGATAAAAACAGCTGGAGGAGCATTTTAAAACTAAGTACGTTGATTAGCAACAGGTCAGAAACATGACTGGGTATAAAAAGAGCATTTTAGAGAAACAGAGTCTCTCAGAAGTAAAGATGGGCAGAGGCTCACCAATCTGTGAAAAACTGAGTCGTAAAATTGTAGAACAATTTCAGAAAAATGTTCATCAATGTACAACCACAGTTCCGAAATTGTTGGGATGAAATGTAAATTGCGAATAAAAATCAAAATGCAATGACTTTCAGATCACAAGCCAATATGTTATTTACAATAGAACATTGATAACATTTCTAATGTTGAAACTGAGACATTTTACATTTTTATCCACAAAATGAGCTCATTTCAAATTTTCTGGCTGCAATGGGTCTCAAAAAAGTTGGGACACAGGCAAAAAAAAAAGGGCTTAAAATGCAATTAATATATGATAGAATCAGCTGAAAGAACATTAAGCAAGTAATTAAGTTAAGTAACATCAGGTATGTTACATGATTGGCAATAAAAGGGATGTCTTAGAGAGGCCGAGTCTCTCAGAAGTAAAGATGGCCAGAGGCTCTCCCACCTGTGAAAGCTTGCGTTAAAAAAAGTGGTATACTTTAAAAACAGAGTTCCTCAGCATCAAATTGCAAACGCTTTGAAGGTCTCATCATTGACAGTGCATAACATCATCAAAAGATTCAGAGAAACTGGAAAAATCTCTGTGCGTAAGGGACAAGGCCAAAGACCTTTTCTGAATGCCCTGATCTGTCCAAAAGCAAGCTGAAAAAGCAGAATCCTCAGTGGATGACTAAAAGCATTCATAGAATTTTGAGGGAAAAGAGGAATCTTTATAAGATGTACATGAAAGATAGTAATGAGAACACAAAGGCTGAATACTGTAAAATGCGGGCTGTGGTCAAAGAGCTCAGGAATGCTAGAAGACTGTATGAAGGACAAAAACAAACCCTAAGCGCTTCTCTCAGTACTGTAGCGGAAAAAGGAAAGTCAATGAGCAGGTTAAAGGGATAGTTCGGGATTTTTCACATGAATCTGTATGGCATCACGGTCTTTAGTCTCGTGCACACACACTGACTTTCCCCCGACAGTGTCCTGTGAGCCGAGTTCTGTCCAGTTTTGGTCAAAGCGAAAGTAGTTCCGGCAGGTTTCCTGGGGTCTGCAAAGTAAAACGTTTTTCTTCTCAAAACAGTATGTGTTCGAACGAGTGATTTATTTGCATAACAAAACCCTGGTAATCCAAAAAGTCACATCTTGTAATTGCTTGGGGCTACTTTCTCTCAATAGCGATCACTGCGCGCTGTCACTGCTAACAGCTGTGCGCACTAGCCAAATACTTTCATCAGTTGTTCGACAGTGTTTACCGACTACAGACCTACGACGCTAACGAGCTAGTTCGAGAGCTAGAGTGAGAAGTTCATCAGCTTCTCCAGAAAATACTTTCGACAAATAATAACAATTACAAATATGTTTATGTACAATTATTCCACTAAGAAACATTCTCTGTTATAGAATACCTAGGCAGAAAGCGTAAGCTTCGACTTTTCATGTCCTTTTTTGACTGATCTCCAAATGACACGGTCACTGACCATCCTCGTCATTTGGAAACTTCCTTACAGCTTACATATTCCAGCCAGAGTAGGATGTCTCCTTACGATCGAGGACGGCAGACTCTAGAGAAACTATTACTTCTTAGCGAACTGACCCAGGGATAACCGGAGCACTCGGAGTAACTTTCCAAAGGATTTCATTATTATTTCGGGAAGACGCTGGTGCGTCGACACCAAACTAAATATGTATGCTGGGTGCTGCGATCATCCCTTGCTCTAGTAGCTGAGAAAGTGACGCTTATGAAACATAATATGTATTGTTATCTTACCTAACGTAAAAATCCTTTATTTTGATTGGCTGACAGACGTTTAATTCTTTTCCACATATGATCATATACCCCGTGAGAGTATGATTTTGAATTCCTTAAATTCGATTCAACCGCTTGTTTGCCGATGTAACGGAACGTAAATCTGAATTGTTTACCGCGTTTCGTCTGCTTTTGACAGCTGTCAAAATGGCATCGAAACGTTTCGCTAGTCACACAGACGACGACATTCTTGAGAAACGCGCAAAAGTGATCCCCCAAAATACAAAGTAGTCAAATACCTTATCTTCGTCTATGTTGCCTGAATACCTAACAGAAAAAGGAGAAGATGTGGACTTTGAATGCTTCGACAGCGTTCGCTTGGCTTTGTTATCTGTCACAACAATATTCTGCAGTAAGCATAATGAATTCTGTTTATATAGGTTGCCACCGTAAGATAAAAACGTTGGACAGCTCTTTCAAGGGGATCTTGGGGAACATAGATTCAGAGGCAGGGTGCATCACGCCATATACCCCTTGAAAGAGCTGTACAACTTATATTACTGTTACTGTTATTACAATCGTCAGAAACTACGTGGACGGGTGAGGATGGTTTCTAGGTTAGAATGAGAAGTCCATGACTCCAGTCACAGCGTTGGCTAGCATAATCAAGGCAAACTTGGCTACCATTCTCAGCTACTAGAGCGAGGGATGACCGCAGCACCCAGCATAAATATTTATTTAGGTGTTGACGCACCAGCGTCTTCCCGAAATAATAATGAAATCTTTTGGAAAGTTACTCCGAGTGCTCCGGTTATTCCTGGGTCAGTTCGCTAAGAAGTAATAGTTTCTCTCGAGTCTGCCGTCCTCGACCGTAAGGAGACGGTTTTTAGAAACTGGAAAAATACCAAATGTTTGGAAGCGGGGCAATATAATACCAATATATAAGAAAGCGGACCGTACAGAGCCAGGAAATTATAGGCCAGTCATTTTAACTTGCATTGCATGCAAAATATTGGAATGTATCATTAAAGATGAGCTGGACTTATTTCTCAAACGTAACAGTATCTTGAGGGATAGCCAACATGATTTCCGTAAGGGAAGGTCATGCCTGACAAACCTGGAATTATTTGAAGAGGCCACCATCACTTATGATCAGAGCAGTGCTTGTGACATCATATACTTGGATTTCCAGAAAGCATTTGATACAGTACCACATAAGAGACTAATTTTTAAAATGAGCTCCATTGGAGTTACAGGAGGTATTCTGGAGTGGATTCAGAACTGGTTACAGGACAGAACACTAAGAGTGGTGGTCAGTTGTATCTCATCTGAGCTAGGTATAGTGGGGAGTGGCGTCCACCAGGGATCGGTGTTTGGACCCCAGCTGTTCCTCATTTACATTAATGACCTTCATAACAATATTGAGAGCAGATTAGTTAAATTTGCAAATGACACTAAATTGGGAGGTTTGGCAAATAGTTTAGAGTCCACTAAAGTGATTCAGGATGATTTGGATAGAATCCAGAATTGGGCAGAAATGTGGTGAATGAAATTTAATGTAGCGAAATGTAAAGTTGTACATGTTGGTAATAAAAACATTTGACGGGATTACTTTATGGGAGGTTTAAAACCCTCACAGGCTCTAGCCATTGTGCCGTAGCAGTTAAAAAATCAATAGGATGCTGGGATACATTGGCAAAAGTATTGAGTACAAATCTAAGTGGGTGATGCTTCTTTTGTACAACACATTCGTCAGTCAACATCTGGAGTATTGGGTACAGTTCTGGGGACCATACTTTAAGAAAGATATAGACGTTCTAGAGAAAGTTCAGAGAAGAGCCACTAAGCTAATTCCAGGTATAAAAGATGAAAGCTATGAGAAGAGGCTGAAGAGGCCTTAATCTCTTTAGTCTTAGGAAAATGAGACTAAGGGGTGATTTGATTGAGGTCTTTAAATATGTTAAAGGGATTAACAAAGTGAATTATATAGGATTCCTTGTGAGTAGAACTCGGCGTCACAAATGGAAGTGAACCAAAGGTAAATTTACCACTGATATTCGGAAATATTTCTACACCCAAAGAGTAATTTTTGGAATAGCTTGCCTGACCAAAATGTTGAGGCAGAGACCTTGGGCGTTTTCAAGAGCAGGCTTGACTTAAAGCTGGATACCATTGAGTCATTGAGTTTCTGAAGGGATATATTCACAATAGAATAAAGAAACTGGCGAGCGTAGTTGGGCTGAACGGTCTGTTCTCGCCATTTATGTTATGTTATGTTACCTTTGGGCCCTTAGACGCCACTGCATCACTCACCGGCATGATTCCGTCATTGATATTACTAAATGAGCCCAGGAATATGCCATCCATGAATAGCACCTAAAACTCTATCATTCAAAAAGGAAGCCATTGTTGAGCGTGATCCAGAAGCACCGCCATGTTCTGTGGGCCAAGGCTCATTTAAAATGGACTGTAGCATAGTGGCAAAGTGTCCTGTGGTCAGACAAGTCCAAATATGACATTCATGTTGGAAATAATGGGCGTTGTGTCCTCCGGGCTAAAGAGGAGAAAGATCACCCCTCCTGTTATCAGCGTTCAGTTCAAAAGCCAGCATCTCAGATGGTATAGGAATGCAGTAGTGCATATGGCGTGGGACACGAGCATGTTTTAAAAAGCACCGTGAATGCTGAAAGGTATATAAAGGTTTTAGAGCAACATATGCTCCCCTCCAGACAACATCTATATCAGGGAAGGCCTTGTATATTTCAGTAGGACAATGTAAAACCATAAACTGCATCTATCACAACAGCATGGCTTCACAGTAGAAGAGTCCGGGTGCAGACATGGTCTGCCTGCAGTCCAGACCGTTCACCAATAGAAAACATTTGGCGCATCATAAAACAAAAAATCTAGCTAAGAAGACCCAGGACGGTTGAGCAGCTAGAACCCAAAATCAGTCAAGAGTGGGACAATATTCCTCTTCCAAAACTCCAGCAACTGTTCTCCTCACTTCTCAGATGTTTACAGACTGTCGTTAAAAGAAGAGGGAATGCTAAACAATGGTAAACATGGCCCTGTCCCAACTTTTTTGAGATGTGTTGCTGCCATAAAATTCAAGAAGTAAGAAGTAAGCCTGTACGAGCCTTGTGGCCCATTGGGCCGGTGCTTAACCCTGGTTTCCATGGCATGAAGCGACTAGGAGTATTACTACTCCCCCTGGATGGGATGCCAGTCCATCGCAGGTACTCCCCCCAGCTCTTAGACAAGTTTCCCTGCCTATTTGCTGGTACCCATTTATACACCTGGGTGGAGTGAGGCGTGGAGTATGGGAGTAGAGTGTTTTGCCCAAGAACACACCGCGGAGGCCGTGGCCGGGGCTTGAACTCAGGACCTTACAATCTTAAGTCAAGCCTACTTGACTACTACACTACCGCGTCTCCATCGATAAAATTCAAATGCCATAAATGCCATAAAATTCAAAATGAGCCAATATTTTTCACGAAATGGCAAAATGTCTCACTTTCAACATCTGATATGTTGTCTATGTTCTATTGTGAATAAGATGTGGGTTTATGAGATTTGCAAATCATTGCATACTGTTCTAGCCAAGTTTTACACAATGTTGCTACTTTATTGGAATTGGGGTTCGTATATTTAGTATCAGGTGTTATGTTTTTATTTAAGGGAGTTTCCTACGGAAATTTGAGGATTCAAAGCACTATGTTAGCAGTCCGACTGAAGGACATGCAAAATGTAAGCTAGTTTGCCAACCATCAATATACATCATCGAAGACGATTAATAGCTTCCTCTGTGATTATTGCAGTTGGAAAACAGTTTACATTTTTCATATCCTTCGGGTAAAAAGCTGTAGTAGCGATTAAATATCTAATTTCCATAGAAATCCCTTGAATATCAAAAGCATAATGCCCGAGTAACTACAGTATGTAAATAAATTGCAAAACAATGACGGATTGGCAATGACAGAAGTAGACCTTGACTTGCATTTGAGCAGATTCACTTCATTCAAAGTTGTGAGCATGCGCAGTAATTGTGACACAGCTCCTTTAAATATGAGAGCTTGGTCATAGTTATGTATCATTAAAAATTCATAGAAACTGTACTTGGTTTGTGTGCCTTAATGGAGAAGCAGAACTCACAGGTGCCCTTCTTGCAGGTGTAGGGGAGGTGGTAGTTACAGGGCACATCACTCCAGCGGCCATCATCAAACCATACCATCGCCACACAATTCTCCCCGGACAGAAAGTAGCTGTCAGGCTGTCCACGATACCAGTTCTCATACAGCTGGATAGAGGAAAGAGAATCATTACACTTTCAGTTCGTGCAAAAAAGTGCAATTATCAATACTGAAAAAATCAACAAGGCAAAGAGTCAGTACAACTTTTCTGCAGTGGGTGTATACGCCGCACATACGAGTAAGAGTGTTAGATACCTAAAAAAAATTATACTTTTAATCCATTGGTAGCGACAGGAGTTGTATAACCCATTTTCAATGATTGAACCTCAATAATCACACCACTCCAACACTGGTCCATTTCAAGAAAAATATCTTTTGTGATCCATATTTGTTCAATTTCAAAGGATACAGTGACATCAGTGGTCACTGGTGGTCAAGAACATTACTTTTCATACTTAAACTACAGGATTTCCATTTTAAAAAAAAAGATTTTTGGAGTACATTATACGCATTATGTTTTCTTGAGATAATCCAGCTGGAGTGTGTTCGGGGACAGAAAACTGCCCAGATACAACCTAAAATGTCATCTGACACACCAACAATCTAGCAACATTTCAAATGCAATTTTAAGGTCCTCAATTTGATTTCCATTTTCTTTTCATGCAACTAGTGCATGCTTTGAAGACATTTGGAATTTTTTTTGCCATTAACAGACTGAATGAAGATCAAAGAGTTGTCACTTCCAGTAAAGCAAGGCATCATTTGGTTGAAAAATTGAAACAAAACTTTTTTAGAATTAAATTAATCATTCGGTGCAGCTGCATCAACTATTTTGTTCATTCTTAAAGAGAAAATGCATCACTGAGCCAAGAAACCCTAAAGACCTGGACGAGCATGCAAAATAACTGCAGTGGAAGCCAGAAAAATTATTTCCCTGGTGAAGACAAAGCCCAGCTAAACAGACTATGCACATGAAGCCTGGTCATGTGTGGGAATCTGCCAATGGCATTGATTCCCTCGTATTTCTTGATGGTGACTGACATCTGACGAAAAGCAGCAGGATTAATTCTGATCTGAATAGAGCAATATTAACTGCTCAGATTCAGCCCAATGCTTCAAAACCCAATTCGTCACAATGGTCAAGTGAATACCTGATACCTGATTCCAACAGTGCATACACTCAATTTGCCGAAGGCAAAACTAAAGGTACATACAATGCACAGCGCCAAAATGATGAACATTGTGTCACTGCCCAAATACTGATGAACTTGTTTGTATGGTTCTCTCAACTGGAAAATTACACTGCTTTTAATTTGAATACATCGCTTTGAGAGGACTCACCAAAGGGTTTCCATCCGACCACTGGAAATCTCCCTCGATGGTTCTGTCATTGAGACCAGTCCACTGGTACTCCCTGAACTTGTCTAAGAAAGGATTGAGAAATCACTGAGTTCGGAACAGAAGTTTCAGACCAGTTAGTACCATATTTGACGTCCCTGCACACAAAAATTTACCATCAGTGAGAAACTGAATGAGAAAAAAATCTTGCTGCAGTTCATAAGATATTGCAGCTGGGTAGGGGCTATTTTGCTTTTACAGTATCAAAAGCTTTTACAGAAGCTGATACTGGAGGCTGAGACTCATAAAATCGAACTAATTATCAGAGTGTGATCCCAAGCTATGGTTGTAATACATTAACTCTTTCCCAACAGAATACTTTTATATAAAATTGTCGCATTTGTGCGGAATACTTTTCCCGAAAATTACAGTACAGGTAAGTCCAGGTGGCCCATCACCGCGATCGTCATCTGATCTTGTGTTTTCGTCATACTGCGAATTGTCATCCATCCCGCTGGCACCGGCTTACCGTAGGGAATGGTGGAATTCGCCGTGCCATTGGCAACGGCTTGCAGTAGGGAACAAGTTCAAAACATTTGAAGGGCCTTTGTGGTGTGTGAATGACTTACTGTTGACAAACTCCTGCTCTTCAGGGGTCATCACAGACACCAGGTGGCCCCCATACAAGCGGCATTGCTGCTCTGCTACCTCCCAGGCCTGCCGCTTGTAAAAGTACTTATAGCAGAAACCTTGGAACTTCTCCCAGCCCTCCTCACACTGAGCCAGGTCTGAGAGAGACAAATGCATGCCCTGATCAAGAGACTGAACTGTTGTGGGTGTGCATGAAATCTTTTCATCTGGAATGATTGCACCAATCCAAGCAACTGATGAGCTCGATCCAGAATGGAGAGAATTCTAAGCTTTACTATTATTCAGATTCTCTCGAACTGTAACTTCCATATGTTGTTATTTTGGAGTATAAAGATGGGATCTCTTACCTGATTGACAGAAGTCCCCTCCATATCCAGGCAGACAGAGGCACCTGGTGTACACACCGTTCTGTGTGCATGTTCCCCCATTGGCACAGGGATTCTCCAGGCAAGCATCTAAAAAGGAAAAAAAGATGAATTGTTTCCTTAGAAACTTTTTAAATATGGAAACTGAACCCTGTGATAAAGTGTTGACATCCATGTTGAGAACAAACAGAATCTGTGAATATGGAAAGTCATGGGCTGTATTAATGGATGTCACAAATTTATGTGTACTGTACTTCCTCACAGTGCTCACCGCACCACCATTTTTTAATCCCTATGCCCCATACCACAGCAATACTAAACAAAGCATTGTAAAACTTAACTGCAACAACAAATACAGGCCTATGCATCAAATTACTCGCTATATTGTGTTTGTCCTATTTGCTGTTTGTGTTTGTGGAACCAGGATCTTGACTCCTAGTAGAGATGAGCACCATGCAATTTTGAATACAGCCAAGCTTACTTTAATTTTCACATCATCATGCAAAAGGTTGCTTCCAAAATATGCAACTTATAGCCGGCCAGCTAGTTCTTTCATGGAACTACAGGGTGTATCAGAAAAAAAGTAGACTCTCAGAAAAAAACTCCCTAAAACTAAAACGTGAAGAGGTTTAGAAAATCTGGTGTTGACCATGTAATTAACCCTTGATTGACACCAGTGTCATGGTTCAGTTTTCCCGCTTCAGTGAACACGGTTAATTTGAATTTTGCTAAATGAAAGTCTGTTGCGCATGGAAGTGTAAGGGTTCATATGAGATCTGTCGCTATTGATGACAAGCTCCATTGGTGTTTTACTTGCATGCATAATTCTAATCCATGAGAATATTTTTGCATTTTAGTTTTATGGTGTTTTTTTCTGGGTCTACTTTTTTTCTGATACACCCTGTGTACGGTTTCTTCCTTCATCTCAATGCAACCAGGATCCCAACAACACACGGCTGAGAAAGAACACTGCATAGTTCGGAATATGCTCTAGTTTACTGTCATTTTTGCAGCACTGCACAAAAGATTGCACCTACAATATGCAACAGACAGAAACTAGTTCTTTTGTGGAGCTGCATGGTTTCTTGCTTCATCTCTCTATCTATGGAACTAGGATCCTGACGCACAGCTGAGAAAGAGCACTGTGCAGTTTCGTACATGGACTAGCTTACTTTGATTTTCAATACACCACACATAACATTGGTCCCACGATATGCAAGAGATAGCTCGCTAATGAGCTAATTCTTTCACCCTCACAGGGTTTTTTGCTTTATCTCTCTGTAGAACCAAGATCCCACCTCCAAACAGAGAGTCAGCACTGTGTTTACTTTGATTTTCAAAACACCACACATAAAATTGGTCCCACGATATGCAACAGATAGCGCGCTAATGTGTTAATCCTTTCATTAACCTACCCTCACAGGATTTTTGCTTCATCTCTCTGTGGAACCAACAGAGAGAGAGCACCGTAAAATTTCGAATATGGACTAGCTCACTTTCACATTTTCACAACACCATGCATAAAATTGGTACTATAATACAGTGGCGTGGCTAGTGGGGGGGCAAAGACACGTCCCTTTATGCTCAACAATTAGGCCTGGCTAGTTCTCAGTCATTTAGCTTTATTGACGCATTTTCCAATTATCATAATTGGCAACTGAAGACACATATGGAATCTAACAGCGATTAAATCATTGGCTAAATTCAGTACAAAAAAATAATTTACTTATTAATAGGCCAGTGCTTTGCGTTGATTGAATTGGTCCGTGTTCCAATGAAATGCTGACTTTCACTCTCAGTAATGAGTGGGTTGGTAAAAAAAGTGGCACTCGGCAGTTCAATAGGCTGTAAAAAGCATGTGGCTCCAGTAATTTGCGTGAGAGTCGACAGGTTTGCAATTTTGAATGACGTTGATTTAAATACAGCAAATATGCGTCCAGATGAATTATTGTCGTTTTACCTAATCCGGGAGAACAAGCAGCAGCTGATAAGTGTGGAGCACTCTCGGAGTGAATTTTCTGTTAATTATGAAAATGACTGAGAACAGGTCAGGACTAATAGTTGTTTTAAATGGATGTTTTGTGCAACCCAATTCTCTGTTCTTGTTCCGCCACTGTACTAAATTTAGCACATGATTTAATTGCTGTTAGACCGCACATGGAGAGAAACCGTATCTCCAGTTGCAAATCGTCGCTGTCGGGTGCAAACCTCCTATGTCCAAAAATCATGATTTTTATTTTTTTCCATAAATAAGTACTATTTGTCACTGTTAATGTCTGACTGTGGTTTTACGAAATATTTAACCAATGAAAAGTACTTAGAACCACCTGTGACTAAACCTCTTAACTCCATTGGATCCTGCAACTGTCGACCAAACCTCCTAACTCAACCCCCACCACTACGCCATATTTCAAAGGACATCAACAAGAGGAGCGGATACAATACTGATGGATTTCACTGAGGTAAACAGCTCAGTGTTTTCATATAAGGCTTAGGGGATTGCAAATTCAGTTAAAAAGTATTCTCTTCCAAAAAAGAAACTATACATTGTTTTTAGCATCAATTTATTATACATGAAATGTTTTGACAAATGTGGAAAATATATTGAAAAGAAAGTGTAATCAATAATTCAATATTTGTATAGTTTCTTTTTTGGAAGAGTAGATTTCAATATGTTTTCCACATTTGTCAAAACATTTCCTGTTTAATAAATTGATGCTAAAAACAATGTATAGTTTCTTTTTTGGAAGAGTATATGTAGTGTACCAGATTGATCGTTTTTTAACAAAGTGTCGAAGTGCTGAGCTAGCTAGCGATGTGATTAGAAGAAATTACCAGAGTAACGTTATTCACAGCCTGTCTTTTGCTAACTAACTTCAGATAAATACTTCATCGAAAGTTATACTTATTAAAAAAAAAAAAAAAAAAAAAGAAGACGAGGCATACTTATTCCATGGCAAGTTCTACAGGCAGAACATAATTAAAACTGTTATTTAAACACATTTGACCGTCCAACCTTCCTCAGGAAACAAACTTCAACACAGAAGGTGAGTCATTAGCTGGTGAAAGCTTTCAGTAATAAGAGTACACCGGTCTGACGGCTGGATGCCGAAACGTGTTGAAGTAATAGTTTTTTTTTTCTTTCTAAATTCTATTTTATTTTATTTTTTTTTTAGTTTGACATATTATGGCCCCAAGTTGCTACGACATGTAAGACAGCAAGGGATGACAGACAAAATTTTAAAACTAAAACAGACTTAATTCAACAAAGACTAACACTGACCTACAATTTATACTACTGAACAAGATTGATAATATACAAGAAAAAAATATTTACAGTCCCTAGAGATGGGGTTGCTTGGTCATGTTCCGGTGAGGAAAATGCTCCAACACAGGCAAAAATCCACAAAAAGCTTCACAGGTCTTGAAAAGAGCGACAGGTCTGGTCAAATGTATCCTTCTACTGCTCCTTTATTCTCTCAATTTTTCTCCTCTTTTGCAGCCCCCTTCCACATTTAGACTTTTTTTTTTCCTCTGGGATTTTCCCCTCTCAGTCATGCCCAGGACAAGCCCAAACCTAGCTCCAGATTGGGTTTAACAAAAAAAGTCAATACTGCCATCTAGTGGTTTCTTTCCACGTTACAGACATCTCTGATCCCACCTGAATCTATAATATCCAATTAGGGAACTATGTGCAACCCCTAAGTATTTTTGCTCATCTCTGTAGCATGTAAAGTGCATTCCTGCTGTTCTTTGAGTGTGGTGTGAATTTAAAATGACCAGCTGACATCGGTGGATTCTGCAGACTGTCTTCTTTCATTTGACTTATTTTTTGTATGCATAGCACAGATTCAGTGGAAATGCTTGCGATAGAGCACTGATATTATTTTATCTAATGTTTTGCTAGATGCGTATTTACTTGCTTGATACTTGAATTGTCCTTGGTTTAGGTAAAAACAGTCATCATGAACTTTTCGCTGAGTTTCTTTACTTTCAGAGGATATGCCGCATGATGAGGTTGCTTTTAGGAGACATGCTGTATTTATTATGCAAATTAATTGCCTCCGGTACTGGGGGCATTCAGGCTTAAGGTTAATATTTGTACTGAATATATCTTTTCCACTAATTTCTTAAAATCTTCATTTTAAAACCAGTTTTCACAACAAAACCCTTGACTTACTTATGAACTTCTGGTACGTGAGGGAGCTTTTCTGGAAGTGGTCTGAGCAAAGAACCGAATGTTTTGCTGATTTGAAAGGCTTTCCGCGGTCAAATCTTCTTCCGTTAACAAGCCGTTCTTTCAAAAGGGCTTCATTATTAGCAGAAAACGGACAACTAGCAGAACATTACTGGCAGAAAAAGGAAGGCTATGCTGTATGTTGTAAGTTATAAATGTTTTCATTGCAAACTATGAATGAAGGTAGCTATGGTTTTTGTTTGTTTGTTTGTTTGTTTGAATTTTGTTTTGCTGTTTTTTCAAAGGCTATTGCCTACCTGTATTAACAAAGTGGCTAATGTGATAAAAAGTAGAATTACACTTCAGAGACAAATATTTCTCCTGTTATAGCGCGTTTCTACGACAGTCATCCTTCCTCATTTAGCTCGTAGGTTTTGTAACCCTGGTTAGATATCACAGTCTACTTTTAATTTTGAAGAAGGTCAGTGAAGCTGCTGGTCCTGCAAAAGCAATATATCTTCACCATGAAAAAAAAAACAACCTAGGGAAGAAAAAACACTATTTGTGGTTTGGCCGATAACATCACAAGAACATAACCCATACTGCAATTTACATTTTTTTTTTCTAAGAGATTAGATTTGGCTTTCAAACATAGTATAAAAAAGCTCAAGTTTGTTCATGTTTGCTTTCTCTTTTTATGCTGATATCTACCAAAAGGAGGAAACAACTGAGTACTAATCTTACAGTAATTTACAGTGCTCGAATGAACATAAAATGACTATCACTCCAGAACCTGTCCAACATGCAAGTGTTGGACGAGCATTCAAGTTCAAAATTGAAAGTAACCTGGTTGACTTTGGGCAAGTGGTGTATAAAATTTTTATCTAACATTGAATAAAAATCAATACCAAAAAAAACTGCTTGGATATTGGATTGGTTGTAGATGGTATAAGTAGGCATACTATTAGGCATAGACAGAGAGAATGTGCAGAATAAAAAGTCACGGGGTGGCAGAAAGGATGATTTAAGATTTGAGTTTCAGGAGATTTGTACACACTAGTTTGGGTCACAAATATTACCTGAAAGGGTCCCTCTTGCTTCCAGAACCTTCCTGGGATTTGGCAGCGCCGGTGGTTTCATGTGGGGCTGAACACCACTGTACTCCAGGTCTGAGCGGGACTCCTGCAGGGCAGTGGGAGAGGGGTCTGTGTCCCAGCTGGAGGTCTTGGACTCCTCAGGGAAAAGAGTGACATCCAGACTAGTAGTTGATTCCCTAAAAGTAGGCTGGGGTTCACCTGCCTCTTCTGTATTAGAAGTTGAGTGAATATCCATTGTGGTTGCATTAGTGTTGGTGATGGCTTTCTCAGTGAAATTAACAGATTCTGTTGGGTATGAGAAACTAGGAGAGCCAGTAATGGCGGAGTCTTCAACAGAACCAGAAGCAGAGCCTGAGCCTGAAGGCTCTTCCGAACCAGAAACAGACCCCGATGTTCCAGAGTAATCAAGCACACCTGCCGTGGTTCCAAAGCCACTGCTGCTGCTAACATTGTGTGGAACCGCTGTGTACACAACCTCCGGGCCTCCTTCCAACCCCTCCTGTCCATCCTTGCGCATCCTTTCTTTTTGCTCGGCCGCTCCAATCACCATGCTTGTCTCCAAATCCTTGGAGGTTTTGGACTCCACTTCCACCGGCCAACGTGTTGAGGTTGGCCCAAACAGAGTGAATGGAACGGGGGTCATTAGTGTCACAGAGATTTCCTCATCACTGGACCCAGACTCCATATGACTCGTGCTCTCCTCCTCTAAGCCATGGACAAGCCTGCCCTGTGCCTCCGATTCCACATGTGAAGGGCCAGTAGAATCTGTCGGTGCAGTCTGTGTTGAGTCAGACTTCTCTGCAGGGGAAGAATTAGTCATCTGATTGTGGGGGCTGGTGGACTGGGCTGAGAGTGCAGAATCTTGGTCCTGGCCTGAAATTGGAGTGGAGACTTCTGTTGCTTTGCTGACAGCTCCTTGAGGTTTTCTTCTTGCAGAATGGTTCTGGGAGTGCCTGTGTCTCTTGCGTGGGCGGCTGGACGCTCGTGGAACCGACTCAGGTGTGATGGTGTAGGGGAGAGCTCCCCCAGCCGCCACAATAGACTTAACTGGTTTTTTCCTGCGATGCCGCACAGAGGGTAAAGAGAAGGACTCTGAAGAACCCTTTGCTTCGCTTTCCACCTGCTCTATTCCCTGGGCCAGGGTCATTTCCTCCAGTGGCTCTGACTGGGTTACTGTGTCCTGATCGGTATCCTCTGGCTCAGTAGACAGGTAGTCTGGGGAAGCATTGGTTTGGGAGTTCTCATTACCTGAATAGAAATTACAGAACAGATCTCAAACACCATTCTTGCATCAATGCTGTATTTATGGCTTTTCTTAAAAGGATTCCTAATTTAGGCTTGATGCACGGTGAGTAGACTTTAACTTAAAATTAATCAAATGATAAAAAAGTAGGTGTAAGCATCTACTAGCTTTTGTAACACTATGAAACTTTCCAGTCCTGAAAATCATATACCCTGGACATATGCACTCACCTAGAGTGAAGACAAAAACCATATGTACGTATCATGAATAAATGTGTAAAAACACACCGGAACCAACTTGTCCTTCATTTCTTCTGTGAGCCTGGAAGCAGTAGACACTGTGGCGAGTGTGAGGCTCGGGGAAGCCTGACTGGTTGCTGTGACGATACACAGTTTTGACTCCAGGTTCCAGTCCTCCGCAGCGCTCCCTGGGGTTGACTATAGGGAAGCGCACGCTCCCATCAGCCAGCCAGCCAGGGCTGCAGTGGTCAAGGCCATCACTCCAGGCTGCGTAGAGCTGAGAGGTGGTGGCTAACTTTGCCCCCGCTCTCAGACAGAAGGCCTTGGCCTCCCCCAAGGTGAGGTTCAGGGGAGAGTGGAACACCTCACCTGTCAACACAGACAATCAATCTCAACTGGGTCACACTGACCCAGTTCATGAAGTGAAACTGGTACCTAGATTATTGCGTAGTATTGTACTATGACCATCCTCTGTAGACAACTTTATTTTCTTTTAAATGGCTTCAGCAAATTATACTGACAAAATCCCGCAGTTTTTCACTTTGAATCACTTGTTTGAGGATGCAAGAGAAGCACCAGGACCTCCTTCTCAAATTCATAACCACGGCCATGACAGCTCGCCGAGAGAAGGGGGCCATGAATCACAATAGGCTTATAATGTCTATAATTATAATCAAACGGCCCCACTCCTCACCACTTGCAGCTGATTAAAAGCTAAACTTTTTTTCCAGAAAGAATTGATCATCCTGTATGGATAAAGGAGAAGAGTCTTGAAGCTTGCGATGGAAAAAAGAAATTATTTTTTAACTCTCAATTTCAGGAGAAGCATGAACTCATGTCGCAGCCCTAATGTACCTGCTGTACTGCATCATTTAAAGAAACTTTTATTCCCATCACCTGAGGAACAATGGCAGCTATTTGCTTTTTAATCAGAAAGGCACTGTCTTTAAATATCTTACAAAACCACAAATCCAAAGAAGTTGGGACGTCGTGTAAAACATGAATAAGAACGGAATGCATTGATTTGCAAATCTCATAAACCCACATTTTATAAACAATTACCTCATTACCTTCAATGTTCTCCACATAACAGAACACATCAAAAAGCATCTCTGGGTCCTGCTTCCCATAATTCCTCACTCCTGGGTTCCCATTTCGGTCCCCAGAACATCCCTCCTGTGGCTTATGGACGGGGTATCTAAGCATCAAATACAAGCAGAACTAGCGTATTAACTGCAATATACAGATAGTTTTTGTGTCTGCTTTTGTCATGTGCATGTGTTCATCAGTGAGTGCTGCCATGGTGTAAAAAGAAAAGCAATGCATTTTCATATTTAGTTGATCAAAGTGCTCTTTTCCACTGAGGACCTCTGATTTTACAGAACAGTTTGAATTCAATTGTACTGTCAGAGCCACTTAAGCGCAACCTATTACAGAAGCAGCTTGGGACTGCAGGTGAGTAATGCAGGAGAAGATAGAAGGTGAATGTTCCTGTTTAGAGAAGGATTTGAGTGACAGAGAGGGAGAAAGGGCTCTGCAGCCCTGACTCCTGGAGGTGTCCTAGGTCTGTTCACAGAAAATGACCTGTGTAAGTGCACCCTGCTTAAAGTAAATAAAGGGATCTTCTAAGAGTAACAAATAGTTGAAAATGCCTTTTCAGATGAGGCGTTAAGCATAACTTTCTTATTTGGTTCAGAACTTATTTGCTCTATTGAGAAGTAGAGGATGTCCTGATTAGATTTCTATATAAGCAACACTCAGTTCGTATGACAGCCCCGTATGTGACACAGATAATACTGTTGACTTTCTTATTCTTATTGTTATTATTATTATTATTATTATTATTGGCATCATATAAGGACTCAAGTTCATGTCACTCGTGGCTTTCTGACATACCTGACAGTCTGGTCAGAAAGCCATCCAGCATCACAATTCTCAAAGCCGCTGTGGTAGGATGCAAGAAGCTGCTCAGGGGTGGCCATGTTGGCTCCAATTTCCTCACAAGCCTGCCGTGCCTCCCAGAAGGATAAAGTGTATCGACTGGAGGCATGACGGAAATGAAACACTACACCTGTAGACACACATATGCAAAAATCATGTCGGTGTGCTTCAATGCTGTTTAGTAGTTTGCTGGGCTGCTAATTCAAAGTCAGTGGATACTTCTCCTAAATTATTTCAATAAAAATTATAGCTTCGAAAAATAAATTGTGCATTATAGTGGATAGGAGAATCAGTTCAATGCTAAAATGTAATATACTCTACCTATAAATTATGATTTACAAAGCTCACAATCATTTATTTTTTATACTCCAACACTAATGCAAATACGTTCCTTTAACAGCGTTGCTAAACATGTACTACAACCCCAGTTCCGAAATAGTTGGGACAAAGTCTAAATTGTGAATAAATTCAAAATGCTATGACTTTTAAATCACACCAGCCAGAATTTTATTCACAATAGAACAGAGATATAGCAAATGTTGAAACTAAGAAATTTTACAATTTTATCCACAAAATGAGCTCATTTCAAATTTGATGGCTGCTCAAAAAAGGTCTCAAAAAGTTGGGATGGGGGCCTGTTTACCATGGTGTAGCATCCCCTCTTCTTGATAACACAGAGTGGAGGCGTCTGGGCATTGAGGAGACAAGTTTCTTGAGTTTAGCCATTGGAATTTCATCCCACTCTTATTTAATACAGGCCTACTGCTGCTGGAGAGTTTTGGGTCTCCTTTGATGGACTTTTCGTTTGATTATGCGCCAAATGTTCTCAATCAGTGAAAGATCAGGACTGCACGCAGGCCAGTTCAGCACATGAACTCTTGTTCTTTGAAGCCATGCTGTTGTAATAACTGCAGTATGTGGTATTGCATTGTCTTGCTGAAATACAGAAGGCCGTCCCTGGAATAGATGTCGTCTGGAGGCGAGCATATGTTGCTCTAAAACCTTTACATACCTTTCAGTATTCATGGTGCTTTTTAAAACATCCAAGTGTCCCACACCATATGTACTAATGGATCCCCATACCATCAGAGATGCTGGCTTCTGAACTGAATGCTGATAACAGGAGGGGTGGTGTTTCTCCTCTTTAGCCCAGAGGACGCAAAACCCATGATTTCCAACAAGAATGTCAAATTTGGACTTGCCTGACCATAGGGCACTTTGCGACTTTGCTACAGTCCATTTTAAATGAGCCTTGGCCCTCAGAACACTGCAGCACTTCTGGATCATGCTCAACAATGGCTTCCTTTTTGCATGAGAGTTTCACGTGGCATCTGTGGATGGCATGGTTGACTGTGTTTACAGACAGTGGTTTCTTGAAGTATTCCTGGGCCCATTTAGTAACATCAATGACAGAATCATGCCAGTGAATGATGCAGTGGTGTCTGAGGGCCCAAAGATCTCGGGCATCCAGTAATGGTCTTCGGCCGTGTCCCTTACACAAAGACATTTTTCCAGTTTCTCTGAATCTTTACCTCCACCAAGGAGGTTATGCGATCGAGACGGTTTATTTATTTGTCAGCCTGTTTGTTTCTTTGTCTGTGGACAGGATTTCTCGGAAACTGCTGGACGGATCTTCATGAAATTTTCACCAGAGGTAGATCTTGGTCCATGGACGACTCCATCAAATTTTTGTGATGATCTGGATCCGGATCTGGATATTTATATATACACTCAGTGACATTTCTCCGAAACGAATGAATGGATTTTGATGAAATCTACAAAAAAAAGGTAGATCTTGGCCCAAGGATTATACATTACAAGTATGGTGATCATGCGTGTCAAAATCTTCGATCCGGATCCAGATCCAGATCCAGATCCAGATCAGGGATCAACTTTCTCAATGAGACGATTTCTTCGTATACCACTGCAGCATTTTCACAAAATGTTGATCCAAATTAGATAATCTCTGATGGAACAGTCTCATAATATTGTTATAGACTTGGATCTGTGTGTGTCCGGATCCAGATCCGGATCAACAATTTCTACTCTGAGGTCAAATATTGAAATCATACAAACTATATCGAGTAATACCTCATATGAAAGCCCTTGATGAATGCTTACCGGAGCTGACAGAATCTTTTCACTTAGACGTCATTGGAAGACAAGAATGGGTGTTTTAGCAAATCTCACTCAAACTTCTTGCATGGGTGGGCCTGAAATCTTCCAAAGAGAAAGATCTTGCGTTTGTATCAACGTCATCCCTTGGCGGAGATCAGAAATCTCGGATTGCTCTTGTTTGATAATGTTATACATGGTCGATGATGAGACCTTCAAAGCTTTTGCAATTTCACATTGAGGAACATTGTTTTTAAAGTATTCCACATTTTTGTTTTAACACAAGCCTTCACAGGTTGGAGAGTCTCTGGCCATCTTTACTTCTGAGAGACCCAGCCTCTCTAAGACATCCCTTTTATAGCCAGTCATGATACACCTGATGCCAGTTAACTTCATTACTAGCTAAATGTTCTTTCAGCTGATTCTCTTGTATTATTAATGGCTTTTTCAGCCCTTTTTTTGCCTGTGTCCCAACTTTTATGAGACCTGTTGCAGCCAGAAAATTTGAAATAAGTTCATTTTGTGGATAAAAATGAGAAATGTCTGAATTTCAGCATTTGAAATGTTATAACATATTTGCTCATTTGATCTGAAAGTCATTGCCTTTTGATTTTATTCACAATTTACACTTCGTCCAAACTATTTCAGAATTGGGGTTGTATAATAAATATTCTTGAATGCATTTATTCAGAAAACAAATAAATCAAGTGAAATACAGACCAATTCCTATGTATAAAGATTCATTTCCTCATTTAATGGGTCAATTTAGATTAGCATTATTCAGTTAGGACACTTGTGTCAGATTTAACCATTTATTACAGGACAACATGCATTTTAGTTTAGCGGTGACTCTGCTCGAGTGATGCTCTGGAACAATCTGAGCAAACATGACACAGACAATCCCTGAGATCAGAAACCCCATCACAGCCTGAGATTCTTAAAAATTTTGTTTACTTTTAAATTATTTAAACATTATATGAACAGATTCTGCTTGCAGTAAACAATGAACGAGAAATGGGCTTGTGTCTAGCCTGACTGAACTACTGCTAAAGCTTGATTACCCCACAGAATGCAGAAAAAGTAGCCCTCTGTATAAATATTTAAAATTCAACAATGCAGACACCATCTCCAGCTTTCTTCTTAATGAAGTCAATTTTATCAGTGTTATATCTAGAGCGTTTGGCCCTGGCGTTGCGCCATGCCCGATTTTCTTGCGGTAAAGCTGCTCATTCTCTCATTACATCCCACTACGGCTGCCCTTTTCTTCCCAAGGAAGGTCCGCTACACCTCCTTCCCAGCTCCACGGCGTCAGGCCTGTATTCATCACTTGCCGCGTTTGATGATTGCCGTAGCAGAGCTCTCTATTGAACTTCGCTCACAGAAAATGATACTCTACTGAAACCCAGTGCTGCGGATGTTTTGCGTTTTCCAGGTATTCAGATTGATTTCAGTTCGATTTGTCTCCGCATATAGGGTTGGCGCCTCGGTCGTTTCCTGGTATTCAGCCATATTATTCATGTTATTAGCGTAACAATCATCAGATCATCATGCAACTCATAAGAGAAGGCTTAAGCAGGTGGCAAAATCTGCAAAAAGGAATATCATTCCATCAGTGAATTTTTCCAGTTGCAGAGGAGCCACCAGGAGGAGCTTCGACTTCTGGTTCTCCCCATCTCCAACCATGCCATCACACTCGGAGTTCCATGGTTTAAACGGCACAACCCCTTCATCACATGGCAGCGTAACCAACTCTCATTATGGTTCAGATTTTGTCGGCAGCACTGTAGCCCCCTTGCCATTGACTCCATTACAGTAGAAAGCCCGGTCACTGTCTCCAACCTTAAGATCCCCAGGGAGCACTGACATCTGTGTGAGGGCCATCTGCAAGACCAAAGCCACCAAGCCCCTGGTACTGTGCCATTGAGCTGCTATTCGGTACCTCACCTCCACTTTGTCGCGTGTACCCCCTTTCAGTGGCAGAGACTCAAGCCATGGAACAGTATATTCAAGAGGCACTTCAGCAGGGCTTCATTCGATCCTCCACTAAACCAATATAAGCCAGCTTCTTCTTCGTGCAAAAGTAAGATGGTGTGTCTGACCCTGTATCGGTTACAGAGGGCTGAATGAAGTCACGGAGAGATACCCGCGCTGTGGAGCAGCTTCGAGGTGCCAAGTGCTTCACCAAGCTTGGCCTCTGCAGTGCCTACAATCTAATCCATATCCAGTATCCAGGTAGGAGAGGAGTGGAAGACTGCCCTTAGCACTGAGAAAGAGAGTCACTGAGTGCACCTGAGTCAGTGGAGACAATCTTTGAAAAATCTTCATAATCCTCTATATTTTTTTCATCAAAGCCTAGGTTTTGGCTTGAACTATTATCTTACAATATTTAAGAAGTGAAATCTGCAACAAAAAGTGACATTTGAGAGTACATTTGTGTGGACCCAGGCTTTGATAGTAGCTAACTACCACCAGACCTGGCCAAGGCTAAAGGAGCCTGCAGCCACCATCTAGGCAAGGCCAAGTCTCCAGGAGCTTCCAGCCACCAGCCATCATCCAGGCCTGGCCTAGGATCAAGGAGCCACCAGCCACCATCTAAGCCAGGCCAAGGCTACAGGAGCCAACAACCACCATCCAGGAAAGGCGCAGGCTCCAGGAGCTACCACCCACCATCCAGGAAAATCCCAGGCTCCAGAGGTTACCACCCATCTTCTAGGAAAGACCCAAGGTTCAGGAGCTCCTAGCGACCATCTAGGTGAGGCCCAGGCTGCAGAAGCTACCACCCATCACCCAGGAAAGGCCCAGGATCAAGGAGCCACCAGCCACCATCCAGAGAGGCCTAGGCTGCAGGAGCATCCAGCCACTAGCCAGCATCTAGGCCCAGCCTAGGCTCAAGGAGCCACTAACTACCATCCAGGAAAGGCGCAGGCTCCAGGAGCTTTCAACCACCAGCCACCATCCAGGCCCGGCCTAGGCTTAAAGGGTTTGTGAACAATAAACTTAACATGTTTTTAAAAAGTGTATTTTGTTTATATAACCTCATTAAAATCAATAAAAATGTATATAGGCAGTTTATCTTTTCTATAAATAAACAAAATAACGTCTGTGGCTGCACAGCCACAAAGTTAATTAGGTTCCCGTGACGTCATCCAACGACGTCAGAGAGGTCTTCATCTTGCTTAGCCGCTATCAAGGTCTATAGTCGAGGTAGTCTGATCGTCGGCGTGTGCAGAATATATGGGTGACTCCGCATGCACAGGTGAAATAAATCAGAGAGAGAGAGAGAGTGAGAGAGATTTTCCCCACAGACACACATCAAATGTCCTGAGAGAGAGAGAGAGATGGTCACTGAAATAAAAAATTCAACTCAACCTACATGTAGCCTAGAGACAACGAGAGAGCTCAAGTTACAGCATTGCAGTCCGCAACAATCGGTGAACTCAAAACACTACAGTAAAGAGACTGCTCTGCTTGAATCAACAACCTATCAGCCAATCATAAAATAGTATTTATCGTTGCTAGATAAAATAGCTGCGCCAAATCACGTTCTTCACTCGCGCTCTCAATGTAGTGTATTTTGGCTGAAAACAAACCCTGCTCCGATCCGGTGTCACAAGTGGTACCGCAACATCTCTTGTTTGTGACAGACAAAACGATACAAATACACAAAATAATTATTTAATTTAGCCTTTATTATATTGGGGAGTCCCACTGAAATAAAAAAAAGTTCAGGTATGGCTAAACATTATCTTGTTCAAAATCTATCAACTACTCCAGGGGGAAACACTAGCAAGTTGAAATCAAATTCTTAAGCTCATGTGAAATAGCACTCGCGAATGCCGTAGCTGGCCAGCTAACTCATATACGTGTCGCTTAGCACAGCTGTTATCTGTGTTGTAAAATGCTTGATGTTGCAAAGTAAAAGGAAATATTCACGCAACATGCAGATATAAGATAGATAGTTGTATGTCGCAACGTTTAATTGCTCGCCTACTTGAGCTACCACTTCTGGCAACGAGATGCTATGGATAACCCGGTCAGCATTCATTCTGCAAATAGCCTACAACGTGCACAAAACTTCCGCGACTGATCCTGGTGTGCTACCTAGTGATGGAATATTGTAACTGCGCGCATAAATTTGCAGCTCCACGTCCACTGGCGGACACATCTGCACAAAGATACACTTTTGTCCTTCGCGAACGCGCAAAATCCGGATAATCCGTAAATAATGAATTCAATCAATATTTTAATTTGAAACAAGTAACCAAGTTGCCAGTGTCAAAGTAACGAAGTGACTTTGTGAAGTAAACGAAGTGAAGTAAAAAGTATTCTTTTTATCTTCTAAATGTAGTTGAGTAAGAGTCTCTGTTTAAAAAAAAAGTCATGTACAAATCCTCTAAAAAAAAAAAAAAAACCTGAAGTGCTGTAACGAAGTACATGCACTTCAATTGCACCTTTGAAAACGGGATTATCAAATCCTCCCCCCCCCCCTCACGCGAGCCTGTATTCAAAACTTCAGAGCCCTGAGTTTCCATCAATGCGATTTTCACCTGGCTCTTGCGTATTTTCCCGATTAATTTCACAATAATAGCATAGTTTAGGCGTTTATATGGAAACACTGAGGACGCGCCATGGGCCGCATGCGATGTCCCGTGTCTGCCCCGCAGCCCGTCACAACCGGACTTCAGTCGTATTATTGGAGACATAGCTTTATATGGCTGCCCCGGGTCATCAGTTAAGACCTCTCTAACGTCACTCTGGTCACGTGACCTTGGTTCTTGCATAAACGCACCAGGGCGCACTGTCGTGTACATTTGTCCCGAGAAAAAAATTATTTTGAAAAATATGTTTCCAAAACACACACATTTTTACTATACATATATTTGATTTTATGTATTAAATGCAGTTATGTAAAATTTGTCCAGAAACCCTTTAAGGAGATACCAGCCACCAGCTACTATCCAGGCCTGGCCTGGGCTCAAGGAACAATGGCCACCACCCAGGCCAGGCCCAGTCTCCAGGCGCTAATACCAAGTAGGCCAGGCCTATGCTGCTGGAACTACTATCACAGTCAGGAATTGCTAAGTAACAATTGTTTGTGGCAGTGTTATTAAGTCTGTATGTTAGCACTGTTGAAGGATAACTTTTGACTAAACTGGCAATGAAAATGGTTTAGAAGGATTTGGAGGATATAAAAGAGGCTATTAACATATTAACCATGATATAGCCACCCTCACAAAGCAGCAGTCTATAATCACTGAACTGATGGGTGAAATTAAACATCTCAAAGGGCTGAATCTGGAACAGGAAAAGAAAACCACATATCTAGAGAATGAAGTTTCAGACCTGGAACAATATTCTAGGATGAATGATGTGATAATCTCTGGTCTAGTGATTAAACCACAGCCCTGTCTTCATGCTGTGAAAGGTAGATTGGAAACAGCAACAGTTCATGAGGAGACAACAGAGGATCGAGTAATGACTTTCCTTCAGAGCAAAAACATTGAGATTGATAGAACTAACATTGAGGCATGCCATACCCTACCAGAAAGGCAAGCCAAAAATACCAGCCATTGTTATTCGTTTTGCTAATTGAAAACATGAAGTAGATTTGCTTAGACAGGGGAGGCATCTGAAGGGCTCGAATGTGTATATTAATGAACATCTCACAAAGAAAAATGCAGACATTGCTTGGAAAGCAAGATGGCTCAGGAAACAGCAGGAAATACTTTCCACCTGGACCTCTAATTGTAAGGTTTTTATTAAACCAAAGGGTGCACTGGAGAACTCAAAGGGAATGCATATTGGAACCTTGGATCAAATGGAGGAACTTGACAAAGGCTTGTTGTTAATAATGAGATATATATGCGTATTGTTGCTTTATGATTATATAGTGATGTTGGGTATATATTATATATGTGTGTGTTTACTACCGCTCAAAAGTTTGGGATCACTTGCAAATTTCTTTGTTTTCCAAAGAAATATACAACAAAAATATAAACACAACACTTTTGTTTTTGCTCCCATTTGTCATGAGATGGACTCAAAGATCTAAAATTCATTCCAGATACACAATATTACCATTTCTCTCAAACATTGTTCACAAATCTGTCTGAATGTATGATAGTGAGCACTTTTGCTTTGCTGAGACAATCCATCCCACCTCACAGGTGCGCCACATCAAGATGCTCATCAGACACCATGATTAGTGCACAGGTGTACCTTATACTGTCCACAATAAAAGGCCACTCTGAAATGTGCAGTTTTGTCTCACAGCAAAATGCCACAGATGGCGCAAGCATTGAGGGAGCGTGCAATTGGCATGCTGACTGCAGGAATGTCAACCAGATCTGTTGCTCGGGCATGGAATGTTCATTTCTCCACCATAAGCTGTTTCCAAAGGCATTTCAGAGAATATGGCAGTACATCCAACCGGCCTCACAACCGCAGACCACGTGTAACCACACCAGCCCAGGACCTCCACATCCAGCAGGTTCACCTCCAAGATTGTCTGAGACCAGCTACTCAGACAGCTGCTGAAACAATTGGTTTGCATAACAAAAGAATTTCTGCACAAACTGTTAGAAACCGTCTCAGGGAAGCTCAACTGCATGCTCATCATCCTCATCGGGGTCTTAACCTGACTCCAGATCGTCGCCGTAACAGACTTGAGTGGGCAAATGCTCACATTTGATGGCGTCTGGCACGTTGGAGAGGTGTTCTCTTCACGGATGAATCTCGGTTTACATTGTTCAGGGCAGATGGCAGACAGCGTGAGTGGCGTCGTGTGGGTGAGCGCTTTGCTGATGTCAATGTTGTGGATCGAGTGGCCCATGGTGGTGGTGGGGTTATGGTATGGGCAGGCATCTGTTATGGACGAAGAACACAGGTGCATTTTATTGATGGCATTTTGAATGCACAGAGATACCGTGATGAGATCCTGAGGCCCATTGTTGTGCCATACATCCATGAACATCACCTCATGTTTCAGCAAGATGATGCATGGCCCCATGTTGCAAGGATCTGTACACAATTCTTGGTAGCTGAAAATGTCCCAGTTCTTGCATGGCCAGCATACTCACCAGACATGTCACCCATTGAGCATGTTTGGGATGTGCTTGACCGGCGTATACGACAGCGTGTACCAGTTCCCACTAATATCCAGCAACATCGCACAGCCATTGAAGAGGAGTGGACCAACATTCCACAGGCCACAATTGACAATCCGATAAACTCTATGCGAAGAAGATGTGTTGCTCTGCATGAGGCAAATGGTGGTCACACCAGATACTGACTGGTTCTGAGTCCCCAGACCCCCAATAAAGCAAAAACTGCAGATTTCAGGGTGGCCTTTTATTGTGGGCAGTATAAGGTACACCTGTGCACTAATCATGGTGTCTGATGAGCATCTTCATGTGGCACACCTGTGAGGTGGGATGGATTGTCTCAGCAAAGCAAAAGTGCTCACATCACACATTTAGACAGATTTGTGAACAATGTTTGAGAGAAATGGTAACATTGTGTATCTGGAATGAATTTCAGATCTTTGAGTCCACCTCATGACAAATGGGAGCAAAAACAAAAGTGTTGCGTTTATATTTTTGTTGAGTGTACATTTTCATGCCTATCACAAACATTTCTTTCCATTTTTACAAACATTTTTATCCATTTCACAAACTATTAAAATTAATCAGATGATTTTCAAAGAATGATCTACATTTTTGCATAGAGGCCTATTATCAGCAACTGTCAGTCCTCTGCATCAATCTCCTTTTATGGCTGCTAATCCATTTTAAGCATTTTATAAGGATAATTGATTATTAGAAAACCCTTCTGCAAATGTGTTGCACTGCTGAAAACCGTTGAACTAATAAGGGAGCGCAAAAGGGAGCACGGCATTCTTGAGGTTGGTTTAGTCCCTGAAGCATCAGCAGTTGTTTGTTTGTTTACAGGCTCAAAATGGACAGAAAGAAAGAACTTCCTTTAGAGATCCGTCAGTCTATTGTTGAAAACAAGGCTATTCAATGTGAGAAATTGAAAACTTAAAATCTCTTGCCATGCTGTCAACTACTCACTTCAGAGAGCAGCACAATCTGGCACTAACAAGGACAGAAAAAGGAGTGGGAGGCCCCGATGCACAACTGTACAAGAAGACAAATATCTGAGAGTGTGTAGTTTAAGACCAAGATGCCTCACAGGTTGTCAACTAGCAGCTGTGCTTAATAGTTCCCGTCAAACACCAGTTTCAGTATCAACAGTGAAGTTGGTGTTTTTTTTTTTTGATGAGGGCAAAGTTTGAAGTACTGTACATATTCATCATTTTCCATTAAAATCATTATTTCTAACTCAGACAATGTCAGCATGTTCTGTCCATTTGCTATATTTCCTATTCAGACTAATTTCATGTGTGTTTCCATGGAAAACAAGAAAAATTCCAAGTGATCGCAAACTTTTGAGCAGTAGTATATATGTATATGTATACAGGTGCTGGTCAACGAATTAGAATAATTTGAAATAGTGCAATCTTGACATTTTTTTAGTCCATTTTTTGAGCAGAAAGCAAATCAGGTGTTCACCGCGCCTGTCCTACTTGTTAGAGTATTCACAGAACTCGCTACCTGTAAAAAATTTGCTCAGCTGAGCTTTCCAAAAGGCCCATTTAGGCCATTTAACTGTGACACTGTTGTTTCATTGAATTAGAATAATTCATAAGTCATTTCATTGAATCAGAATAAGTGCTTGAATTTTTGTTTTCTGTGAAGAGTGTTCACTGTGCAGTATAAAGTCAGGGTTGAGTAGAATTTCTAAGTTGAAAAAAATCAATCATGGGTCAGCAGCGCGACCTCTCAACCGGAATAGTGGCTCAAATTCAACCCTTCGCCAACAAAGCTTGACCCAAACTAAAATTGGTGAGCAGCTCGGCATCAGCCAGTCTTCCGTCTGCAAAGCTCTCAAGAAAGACTGGAGCAAGCACACCAATTGTTCCGGAGTCCGAAAAACTTCTGCTTGCGACAACAAGCAGCTGAGAAAGATCGCAGTCAGCAACTGGTTCAAGTCCACTTCTGAGCTCAGTGACTGAGCAGACCAGCACTAACATCTCAAGATCAACCACTTACCGTCGTCTGCGCGAACTCGGCTTCAAATCTCGTGTTCCAGCAGTAAAACCAATGCTGAACAAGAAACAAATGGAGAAACGGCTGAAGTGGGCCAAAGAACACGGCGAGTGGACTGCTGAAGACTGACAGAAAGTGGTCTTCAGTGACGAATTACGCTTTTGCATCTCCTTCAGTGACCAAGGTCCTCGTGTCTGGCGTCGTGGTGGTGAAACCTACAACCACGAGGTCGTGAAAAGATCCGTCAAGTTTCCTCAGAGCGTTATGGTCTGGGTATGCATGTCCGCTCGGGGTGTAGGGAAACTCTGCTTCCTCAAGAAGACTGTCAATGCTGCTGTATACCAACATGTTCTGGAAACGTTCCTGATTCCGATTGTTGAGGAACAGTTCGGCGAAGAAGACCTCATATTTCAACAGGATCTTGCACCGGCTCATGCGCCAAAGTCGACCAAACATTGGTTCGCCCAAAAACAGCTTGAGGTTTTGGCATGGCCGGCCAACTAGCCTGACCTCAATGTCATTGAAAACCTTTGGGCCATCGTCAAGCGGAAAATTCGCGACAGAAGGCCTACTACGCTGGACCAACTGAAGCAGAACATCGCCACAGCCTGGGAAGCAGTGAGTGCAGAAACTTGCGACAAGCTGGTTAAATCGATGCCGCGGAGACTTCAGGCAGTCATACAAGCCAAGGGGGCAGCCACAAAATACTGAGAAAGTGATGATTCTTATTATAATAAAAATTATTCTAATTTAGTGAAACGGTTTCTCCATTATTCTAACTCAATAAAACAACAGTGTCACAATTAAATGGCCTAAATGGGCCTTTTGGAAAGCTCAGCTGAGCAAATTTTTTACAGGTAGCAATTCTGTGATTACTCTAACAAGTAGGACAGGCGCGGTGAACACCTGATTTGCTTTCTGCACAAAAAATGCATTTAAAAATTTTACGATTGCACTATTTCAAATTATTCTAATTCGTTGACCAGCACCTGTATGTATGTGTATGCATATGCATGTATATGTATGGGTATATGTATATTATATATTCACTATTTTTTATAAGGCTATTGCAATGCATCACATACCGAAAACTGCTTATTATGGAAACCACAGTTAGCCTGCCAAAGGGCCAGGTCCTTGCACATATTAATATATGCAGTAGTCTTAAGAACAAAACGCATGACATTGCTTTAATTCTTGCAGTCCAATAAAATTGACATTCTCGCAGTCTCAGAAACTCATCTTGACTGCTCATCTAATGATTCTGAGCTGGAGATTTTTGGGTTCTCAATACACAGGCATGATCGAAACAGATACAGAGTGGGTGTAGCACTTTATGTTCGGCGACATTTCCCGTTGAAACTTAAGTTTGATTTAATTTCAAATGAACTGGAAGCATTATGGCCACGAGTAGAACTACCATACCTCAAACCAGTATTAATAGGTTGGTGTTATAGACCTCCCAACGCAAATGTACAGTGCTTTATTTGTGTGCGTAACATTTTGGATAGAGCCACAGAAGAGAGTAGAGAGTTATATTTCCTTGGTGATTTTAATATCGAGTGGCTTTCCAAGAACTGTCCTTTAAAGTGCAGGCTAAAATCTATCACTGATACTTGTGGCTTGTTCCAATTTATTTCTGTACCTACGAGAATATCTGTTAATAACAAAGGGGGTAAAAATTTAAAATGCATTGACCACATCTACACTAATACTCCAGAAGTGTGCTCTATACCTGTCTCAGTACCCGTCGGGTTTCAGTGACCATGACCTAACTGCTTTCTCCAGGAGATCCAAGTTGCCTAAGGCCTGTCCCAAAATAGCTGTCACTAGATCTTTTAAGAAATTTAATGAAGATGTTTTTCAGAATGATCTCAAGAATATAAAGTGGGATGATGTAATTTCCTCTGATGATCCAGAGGTCTCTTTGGGTTCTTGGGGCATTTTATGAAAATTGTGAACATTCTTGCACCATTAAGGAAATTTACAGCTAAATTCAAATGTGTGCCTTGGATAGATTCTACATTGACGGACTTAATGGCCCAAAGAGATGCAGCCAAAAAGTAAGCTGTTTTTTCAGGTTCTCCTGCTGACAGAAATCTCTGTTGTACCATTAGAAGTAAGGTCACCAAAATGAGTAAATTAAATAAAAGATGTTACTCTCAACAAAGAATCTTAGAAAGCAATAATGATAGTAAAAAAAAACTTTGGAGTGTAATGAAGGATATCATAGGTAAAAAAGACAAGCTCTTCCCCCTTCGTTTAAACAGATGGTGTCTACTTGACTAAACCACCTCATATAGCAAATTATTTTATTGATTATTTTGAGAACAAAGTATGGAAACTCAGAGAAAATATGTACTGTATTGTTAAAACCAATCCTGTTGGACTTATAAAAAAAGCACATTATGTGCGATAAGGAGTGTACTTTTGATTTCCACCAAGTTGATGATACAACGGTCGAAAGAATGTTTAGAGCCCTGCCTGTGGGTGGGTCTGCTGGTACGGACCTCCTGGACAGCAGGTTGTCAAAAATATCTGCTGAATATATTTCAGAACCAATTTGTCACATATTTAACACATGGTTGATTAGTGGAATTTTTCCAAAATTGTGGAAGGAGGGTAAGATCATCCCACTCCCTGAAAGCAGTTGCTCAACTTTATCATATCAGCACGCCTATCAACATTCTGCCAGTACTTGCTATACTGTTGGAAAAAAATTGTGCATGATTGTGTAATGTTATGGCCCCAATTTGTTATTACATTTACAACATCCACAACAGCAAGGGATGACAGACACAATTTTAAAACTTAAACACATTTAATTAACAAGAACAATCAACAACTAACTAATCTACTGACTACTCTAATGACCAAGATTGATTATATACAAAAACAGAAATATTTACAGTCCCTTTGGTGGGTTGCTTGGTGATGTCCTGGGTGAGAAAAATGCTCTAACACAGGCAAAAATCCACTAAAAGCTTCACAGGTCTTGAACAGAAGGACAGGTCTGGTCACATGTAACCTTCTCCTTGCAATTTCTCCTATTACTTCACTGTCTCAATTCTCCTCCTTATATACTCTCTTGCAGACCCCACCCACATTTAGACCTCTTTTTTTTTTATTTTCTGGGACTTGCCCCAGACATGCCCAGAACATGTCCAAACCTAGCTCCAGTCTGGCCTCAACAAAAAAAAAGCTAAATACTGCCATCTAGTGGCCTCTATTCACATTACAGTAAATACAGACCTATTTCGCAGCCAATGATCTGACTATAGATTTCCAACATGCATATAGGCCTGGTCACTCCACATGCACTGCATTGACTCAAATGATTGACTACTGGCTTATCTCTATGGACATCTCAAAGCCTGTGGGTACGGTTTTACTCGATTTTAGCGCGGCCTTTGATGTGATTGACCACAACATTTTAACATCTAAACTTGTTTCTTATGGTTTTAAATCCTCTGCAATCAAACTGGTAAGCAGTTACCTGTCTGACAGGTCGCAAAGAGTTTATTTTAATATGGCTCTGTCAAGCAGCAGGGTAATGTATTTCGGAGTCCCACAAGGGAGTTGCTTGGTGCAACTGTTATTTTCAATTTTTACAAACGACTTATCACAAGAGCAATTGTGACAATGTATGCCAATGTATCAACTACAGTATATATCATGCGGCCGCCACATGCACAGACCTTAATCAGGTTCTGTCCAGTGAGCTCAGAAATATATATAACTGGATAAAAATAAATAAACTCGTACTTAACATTTCTAAAACAGTGTGCATAATTTTTGGCTCTAGTCACGGATTATCCCGCAATCCTAAATTGGATTTACAGATTGATAGTCAAATCATTCAACAAGTGAAAATGGTAAATCTTTTGGGAACTGAGCTTGACCCCACTTTGTCATGGTCTACTCAAATCAACAAGGTAGTAGCCAAAATGGGAAGAGCGTTAGCCGTTACACGGAAATGCGCTCCATATCTCACATCTTCATTGTTTAATCAAATGGTTTGCTCCATGGTTTTGTGTCATTTAGACTACTGTGCTGTGGTTTGGTCATTTGCCGCAATAAATCTTTGAAACAAATTGCAAGTTGCACAAAATAAAGCAGCCAGACTAGTTCTAGGCTGCTAATATAGGTCATATCATAGTGTGGATGATATGCATGCACACCTTTCATTGCTCCGCATTGATGCAAGATGTGAGTCAATTAACTGACTCACATTATTTCACAAAGTGATTAAATCTCAGAAACCTGTATTTATTTATAATGCCATTGTTTATAGGTCAAGCACTTACATGCATGCTACAAGAGGGGCAACTACAGGTGCATTGATTGTGTTACCAAGACCAAAATGCAATTTTATGAGAAGAACAATATTTTATCGAGTAATAACATTATGGAACAACCTTCCTTGAGATATGCGGAAAATAAAAGGGAAGTATCATTTTAAAAGTGCCATTAGGTTGAAATTGCAGCGATATTTCCTTTAAAATTTAAGTCCATGGCACATCCTGAGTATATGCATACCTGAGAAATGCATTTATTTAGTGAGAATTGTTTTTATTTCTTGTTTTGTCATGTCTTGTGTATAGTCTTTTTATGTAAGATGTGTGTTTTATGCAGTTGTTTGTTTTTTTCATGTTTGTGTAATTTGATGCTTTTAATATACATTTTTATTATGAGAAACGTGTGTATAATATCTTGAGGTAAACTTTATGTACTAGTTTTGTAGGAAATATATTTAATTCTGTTGGACCCCAGAAAGACTAGCTGCCACTTGGGGGTCAGCTAATGGGGATCCTTTGAAATAAAGAAATAAAGAAAGCAATGCCTTTGTCCACTACGAGTACTGTGTGATGCCTTATGGGATTGTTAACACCTACATTGATGATATGCAGGGGTATTCCCCAACGTACTCTAAATATATCCTGAATACGAGGAAGGTACTAGCCCCTCCTTTGGCTCGCCAGTTCTATATCAAGACAGAGATTTGCATCTTCCACCAAACCATCATCTCCTTCTTGGGGTATGTGATTGGACTAGAGGGAGAGGTGATTGAGAGGAAGAAAGTGGAGGTGGAAGCAGCCTGGCCAGTCCGGCGCAGTTGAGCGCCAGTTGAGACGCTCCCTGGGATTTGCCGACTTCTATCGCCTGTTCATTAAGAACTTTGGTATGGTTGCCCATCCTCTTAATGCATTATTTAAACGGAAGCCAAAGGGGCTGGCTTGGAATCCTGAGGCTCCGTGCACCTGTTTCCCTGAAGCAGTTGTTCACACCGCCCCCATACTAAAGCTACTAAATGCCCTTCGTTGCTGAAGTGGACGCCACCAATGCTGGAGTTAGGGCTGCCTTGTCACAACTTCATGGGTCACTTGAAAAACTATATTCCTATGAATTCTTTTCCTACAAACTCACACCAGCAGAAGCAAACTACGACGTGGGTATCCGGGAACTACTGGCGGTGAAGTTGGCACTCGAGGAGTGGAGGCATTAGCTCGAGGGGGCTCTCCATCCATTCATAGTGCTGAAGACCACCTCAACCTGGAAAATTTGTGGAAAGCTAAGTGGTTGAATCCATGTCAAGCCAAGTGGGCCCTCTTATTCCCGGTTTCAACTTTATTATAACCTCCCGTCCTGGTTTTAAAAACATCAAAGCTGATGCCCTATCTTGGTGTTACAAAGTGGAGACTGGCTCAGAAGCGAACAAGCTGATTAGTCCACCTTCGTGTCTCATCGCCCCAATCCACTGGCAGCTGGATAAATACATCGGACAGGAGTCCAAAAATGAATCCCCTCCTGCGTCCATACCAGTGGGGAAGATGTTCATTCCCTCCACCTAGTGAGATAGGGTTATCGCATGGGCTCACACGTTCGCGTCCTCTGGCCACCCTAAAGAAACATGCAGATCATTAACTGGAAATATTGGTGGCCTCACCTGGCCTCTGACGTGTGCTATCAACAGATCACCAAGACAACTCCCAGCCAGTAAACTCCACCCTCTACCAGTTCCACACCATCCCTGGCCTTACTTGGCAGTGTATTTTGTCACAAATTTACCAGAGTCTGATGGAATCACTGTAATCATGCTGACTGTTGACCACTTTTCCAAATTCTGCAAATTTATTCCATTTCCCAGTATTCCCTCTGCCTTCCAGGTGGCAGAGGTGCTATTCATGAAAGTCTTCAGAAACTTTGATGTTCCGGAGGACGTTCTTGCGGACCATGGGCCACAGTTTACGTCCCAGGTGTGGCAAGCTTCGGTGAGCCTCACTTTGGGATACCATCCCGAGTCGACTGGGCAGGCGGGAACAGTCATCCAGGATCTGGGGAGGTCTCCATCTCTCCATCAGAAACCTCTGCTTCCACCTACCCTGCCAGAAGTTCAGCCCATGGTTTATTGGCCCATTCAAAGTCCTTCGGTGGGTTGGTAATTCAGCATACTTTCTCCAGTTGCCATCTAACTATGAAATTTCTAACATTTTTCTTGTTTCTCTCCGCAGACTAGTGACTGCAGACTTGTTGACGGAGACAGTCCGATGCTCTGCTTCAGAAGAAATAAACAACTGTCATTTCTTTGCATTTGAATTCAATCGCCTTTGTTTTTTTTATTTCAGTGCAAGCAAGACTGCACTAAAAAACCATTTTTGCTGAAAAATCTTCATCAGTATGCAAGTACATGAAGAAAAAGCATGTTGGACAATGAGGAAAAAAACCAAAAATGCATTTTCTTTTCTAAAAAAATGTTTTTCCTAGAAGGGATTGAGACACCAAGATGAAATTTGCTGGAAAGGTTGATGAGGTGTTTATCCTTGGGTGGCCAAAGTCTGAATATCCTAAGTAGGCGTCCACAGGGGTAACCAGCCACTTGAACATAAGGTACTTTTAACACTTTTTGCCCCTTGACGATATTTACTGCTCAATAACTCCTAAATTGAGGCAATGATGAATCTGAAACTCTTTGGACCTATTGTACAGTTCCCAAATATATTATTTGTACATTGCTTTGGCACCTCAGGTTAATTACCATAATTTGGTAGACCTTCAGACATGGCAAAAAAAAATATTTTGTCATGAAAGAAATTAAGATTTCAGCTGCCAATACCACAGGCGGTAAAAGAGACAGAATATTTCTGATTGCAGATTTCAGGTTGGGTAAAAAGATATTAGCTGAAGAAAATGCAAAAAGTTTTGGTGGGTTTTGGAAAGGGGCGTGGCCCTGAAAATTAAATGGGCCATATCTCGGAAACCCTAGGGAATTTAGAGCTAAAACTTTGGATTAAGTCATTATATTCATCAAAGTATTTCAAGTAATTTTTCAGTGAAATCCAAGTCGATCACCATTGAATTTTTCTGATTGTGTGAATTGACACGAAATGGCCCTATTACAGGCTCCACTCTTCTGCAAAGGCTTTTTTCCAGTTCATTGGTCTTCATTGTTGGTCCTGGAAAGCTGCAGTGTTTGCTGGTTTTTGTTTTCAACAGTTTTTGTTTTCACCTTGATATTTGCAATCAATTTGGACCAAAGTAACCTAGTGCAAAGAGACAACTGTACAATAAACTGCTTAACTTCACTAATTAAGTGCCGAGAGACAAGAAAACCCAGTAGACACTACGGCTTTCCAAGACTAGTAATGAAGATCACTGTGATGAATGGTGAATTGTTGCAGAAATTTTCTTCCATTTGGCCTCAAGAGCATAATTGTAGTCAGGCACTGATGCTGCACAATTGATCCCAAAGGTGTTGGATGTGCTTGAGGTCAGGGACCTGCTTGAGGTCAGGGCCAATTAAGTTCCTCCACATTTTTACTGACAACATGATCGGGCATTTTCATGCCAATTAATGCTAGGGTCTTCTCGAAACAGAAGAGGAAGTGTTAAATTGTCTAGGGCAGTGGTTCTCAACTTTTCTGCCAGTGTGGGTGAGGCCAGAATTTCATTTCCACCTATTGATTAGACAGCTGATTCTAAAAATTAAGGTCCTTGGCAGAATCTCACATGGTTCATCAGTAGAATATGGCATGTAACTGCTTGGCTAGAATGAAAGCCAACACCCACATTTGCTCTTTCCAGATTAGGTTGTGAACCACTGATCTACAGTGGGATTTTATATATATGATATAATGAAGATCTGCCTTTGATGGAACAAAGCTGTTTAGCCCAAACCAAGATAACAGCCCAAAACAAAGGTACCGAACTTGCTGTAATCTTTATTTACCCCAACATTACCTTTGACCTTAACCTCAGCAAGGTCATGGGCATCCTCCAGGTCCTGCTGCACCTCGCAGCGGTAAAAGCCCGTGTCGTTGGAGTGCAGGCCCTCCAGCCTGAGAGTCAGGTCAGCAGGGGACGAGGCATAGTTGGGCAGGGACGCTCGCCCAGCGTAGACCTCGCTGATCTTTACCGTCTCCCCCTGCGCCACTAGGATCTCAGTTTCCAGGTTTGGAGTCACGAAGCTCCACTTCACCCGAGGCAGAGGAACAGTGTAATCTCCCTGAGAAGGGGGCGAGGGAGGCGGCTTGGTCAGGGACACCAGGCAGGGTAGAGTGAGGGAGCCACCCAAGAGGGCCGTCACAGGCGACAGCTGGGGAATGGTGACCTGAAGGAGTCTTGAGTCATCTGGAGGGGGCCGAAAAAAAAAAGGCATTAAAAACGTACGGACAATTAGGGCAAGGCCAGTTTAAGTCAGCAACAATGACTTGCCAAACATACAACATCACATACAAGGTCACTTATGCATTTTTTTGTCTTCAAGTATCTGAATAGTTTCTCTCAAAAAATATTCCACAAGTCACAAAATTATTATGTATCGACTGAAACTGAACATGATTCATGTACCAAAACCTTTTATGAGGTAAAATGCATCTGGAGCTCAGTAATATAGACAGCTGCATTCAGTTAATAAAAAGAAAGTATCCAGAATTCTGCCAGCAAATATGCCTTTACATGGTCTTGTTTAACAACAAACTGTCAGCCAACATGTGGCTTTGGGGTAGCAAGGGTGATAACACCAAGCTCATTACAGTTCCGCTCATTCTTTAGTCACTCAGCTCAGGATACAACTTAAAATTGATGTCAGTGTTTTGAAGGCAGCATTACAGGAAAATATTTAAATATGCAAGTGTAAAGTGGGTCCCAAACATGTGTCATGAGGGTGTACAGCACCATGACATGTTAGACACAAATAATCATTTTAAAGGTTGGAAAGAAAAGTGGTGGACAGAAACTCACCTGTTCCTGGGTCAGATTCAGGTGAAGCCAGGATAAGTGGGCAGAGAGCACAAAGCAGCAGTGGCAGTGACATTGGCAATCTGTCAAGGTAGTAGAGTGTGCCATAAAATTAGAAGTTACAATCAAGTAACAAGGACATATAATACATTTCGAAATATAAACCTGCCATTACAAAGAATTTAATCCATGCATATTTTTTCTTGAGAAAACTTTGAAACAGAGCCATATCCCTCATTAAAAAACCTGAAAAACATGGTCCCAAAATGGTCCCAACAGAGTTAAACTTGTTTCAATAGCGTTTCAACCTTGAAACGACAACTGACATCATTTCAACCATATTTCTACGTTGAAAGTCGGTTATGTGTGGCTGGGAAGATACATTGTAAAGCATGGTACCAATCCCACGGTGTCATGGTGTGAATCACACAGTACAACATGGTACAAGTCCCATGGAACAGTTTAGTGGAAGTACCGTGGTAAAAGTTCCGTGGCATAAATCCCATAGTACAAACCAGATGGTACAGTAAGGTACAAATCCCATGGTACAGCGTGGCACATTTTTATAAGGGAAGTGAACAATTCTGCAGTATGCTGTTAAACAATCAATCAATCACGCTACAAATTTTTTTCTTTGTACATGACTTGCGTACATATTAAAGTCGCTTAAGGTGATGCCGTTTATGCAGGAAAATTTGAGTCCAAGTTTTATGAAACTGAGCTCTGAAGGGAGTACCCAATACCATAGTAGCAAAAGGGAGTACCATGGTACCATAGAGGAATCATGGTACCAGTAGGGGGTATCTTAGTACCCGATGATGTATCGTGATATGGAGGTCATATCGTACTGGCCTGGGTAGCATTGGTACTAACAGGGGGGACTGTGGTACTGACGGGAGGTACTGCGGTACCGGTTGGATGTACCATGGCAATGGCAGAGTGTACCATGGTAACAGCAGGGAGTGCTGTGGTACCAGAAGGGTGCACCATGGTAACGGCAAGGATTACCGTGGTACCATAACGAAGTACCATGGTACCACTATGAAAAACCATGGTACCAATAGAGTGTACCATGATGCAATTCAGAATTACCATCGATATACCACGTGTACCATGATTTTACCGTGATATTTGCAGGGTGCAGTATGGTACATTTTTATAAGGGATAACTTGAAATCAAAAGGAAAATTGCTGAAACAAACAAAAGTGCAGTGTACCTTGCACAAGAGAAAGTCATGGTAAAAAGAAAGTACAGCCCCTTTCAGTTCTATAGTTTTACATATCAGGACATTTAAAAAATCAGCTGGTCCTTATCTGGTCCTAAAATGAGGAAAATTTAACCTCAGGTGTAAAACAACATGCAACAGATTCAACCATGCCATTATTTATGAAACCAAAATTAAGCCAAAATACAGAGGTCATCTGAAAAACTAAGTACAACTCAGGATTCAATAGCTTGTAGAACTACCTTTAGCAGCAATAACTTAAACTAATTGTTTTCTATTTAATTTTATCTGTCTCTCATATCGTGGTGGAGGATTATTGGCCCACTCCTCTTCACAACATTGCTTCAGTTCATTGATGTTTGAGGGCATTTGTTAATGCACAGCTCTCTTAAGCTCTTGCCACAGCATTTCAATCAGGTTGAGGTCTGGATTTTGACTTAGCCATTGCAACACCTTGATTTTACTTCTTGTCCAGCCATTCTGTCATTTTGCAAGTGTGCTTAGGATCATTTTCCTGTTGAATGACTCAGTTGCAGCCCAGCTTTAGCTGTCCTATACTGCCCTATAATGGAAGACTGCAGTATGTGCAATAGGTTAACATATGCAGATACTGCAGCCTTCCATTGTAGGTCAGTATAGATGGTTTCACATTTGGCATGTGTCTGGTTTGCACTCAACGTGCCACTGTGCATTATGGACGGACAATTCCACTTTGGTCTCATCTGTCCGAAAGACATTGACCCAGAAGGGTTGTAGAAGGGTTGTAGTTTATTCAGATGCAACTTTGCAAACCTATGCCGTGCTGCCATGTTCTTTTGGAGAGAAGAGGCTTTCTCCTGGTAACCTTTCCAAATGAGCCAGACTTTTTCAGTCTTTTTCTAATTGTACCGTTGTGAACTTTAACATGGTAACTGAGGCCTGTACAGTCCTTGATTTAGTGCTTGGGTTTTGTGCAATTTCTCTGAGCATTGTATGGTCAGACCTTGGGGTGACTTTGTCGAGATGTTCATTCATGGGAAGATTGGCAACTGTCATGAATGCTTAACACTTGTGAATGATCTTCCTCACTGTAGAATGATGGACTTCATAGCGTTTGGAAACGGCCTTATAACCCTTCCCAGATTGATGGGCAGCGACAATTGAAGCACTGATTACTAAAACCCCACAAGTCAAGTCAAGTCAAATGTGACTTATGGGGTTTTAGTAATAGGTGCTTCAATTGCTTCTCAAAAATGAATTTTGATGTCTTTTCCGCTTGGCATGTTTTAACACACACCTAAATGCTCCAGACCAGCAATGTGCCAAACCTCTGCTTTTATAAAGATGGTCACACCTGCTGATAATCAATTAATCAAGTGCAATGACAGCAACACTTGTCTGCTAATTACCTTCTTAATCCCTATGGAAGCAGTGAGGGTGTACTTAGTTTTTCACACGTCTTCAGCATTTTGGCTGAATTTTAGTAAAATAATTATAAATAAATAAATAAATAAATAATGGCACAGTGGAACCTGTTGTGTGTTGTTTTACACCTGAGGTTATATTTATACCATTTTAGGACCTGCTAAGGACCAGCTGATTTTTTGATTGAGTCCCGATATGTAAAACCATAGAACTGAAAAAGGTATATGGTGTACTTTCGCTTTTTCATATATCAGTGACATGTGGTCAGAGGTTAGTTTGGTGAGGCAGAATCCTCCCCTTTGCCTGATTAGCAAGCAAACGATTAATTAGTTTAGTAAGTCTATTCAGCAGAATGACGGGCCAGTTTAAGTTTCCGTGGCGTTATTCCTCAGTATGCTACATTGAACCTGAAATGCTCACGAAACTGCAGATTTGTGCGTACTTGCTAACAGGAAGCCAGAGACGTGCGTTGAGGTGAGGCAGTGACCCAAACTTTTATCACAGGATTTTGTGAACCTTTTCCCATGAACTATTCCTGATTGGCAATTAAAACAATTAGGATCAAGCCTATAGGAAGGAAGCCTGTATACTGATAGAGGAGATCATAACAAAAAGATTTATTCACGTATTCACTTCAATTCGAGACTGCAAGGATGGAAATCTGAATAATCAACTGAGAAAAATTCTTGGCTCTTGGTAATTCTGTATATCGTTTAAACATTGTGTTAAATGGATCATGAGAGAAGACTGAAAATAAACACCCGCTTTTTTTTGGGTGTAAAAGCGCGTATTTAAAGGAGAATCCATAGTATATTGATTAAGCATTGAACTCTGCATAAGTCAAACTGTTTTAATATTTGTTGATGACATTGCTTCAGCTTCCTGGAAGCAAGTACACACAAATCTGCTGTCTAGTAAGCATTTCAGGTTCGATATACTGAGTAATAATGCCACAAAAACTTAAACTGGCCCGTCATTCTGCAGAATAGTCTTGCCAAACTAGTTAATCGTCTGATTACTAATCAAAAAGGGAAGGATTCTGCCTCACCAAACTAACCTCCGACCGCAGGTCACTGAAATAAATATATGCATATACAACCCCAGTTCAGAAATAGTTGGGACGAAGTGTAAATTGAGAATAAAATCAAAAGGCAATGACTTTCAGATCACAAGAGCCAACATGTTATTTACAATAGAACGTAGACAACCTTTCGAATGTTGAAACAGAGACATTTTACATTTTTATCCACAAAATGAGCTTATTTCAAATTTTCTGGCTGCAACAGGTCTCAAAAAAGTTGGGACACAGGCAAAAAAGGGCCGAAAAAGCCATTAATATAAAGAACATTTAGCTAGTAATTAAGTTAACTAGCAGCAGGCATGTAACATGATTGGCTATAAAAGGGATGTCTTAGAGGGGCTGAGTCTCTCAGAAGTAAAGATGGACAGAGACTCTCCAACCTGCAAAGGCTTGTGTAAAAAAATTGGGGAATACTTTAAAAACAATGCTCCTCAACGTCATATTGCTAATGCTTTGAAGGTCTCATCATCGACAGTGTATAACATCATCAAAAGATTCCGAGAAACTGGAAAAATCTCTGTGCGTGAGGGACAAGGCCGAAGACCTTTACTGGATGCTGGTGATCTTCGGGCCCTCGGACGCCACTGCATCACTCACCGGCATGATTCTGTTATTGCCATTACTAAATGGGCCCAGGAATACTTTAAGAAACCTCTGTCTGTAAACACAGTCCGCTGTGCCATCCACAGATGCAAAGTAAAACTCTATCATGCAAAAAGGAAGCCATTGTTGAGCATGATCCAGAAGTGCCACCGTGTTCTGTGGGCCAAGGCTCATTTAAAATGGACTGCAGCAAAGTGGCAAAGTTTCCTGTGGTCAGACGAGTCCAAATTTGACATTCATCTTTGAAATCATGGGCGTCGTGTCCTCCGGGCTAAAGAGGAGAAAGACCACCCCTCCTGTTATCAGCTCAAAGTTCAAAAGCCAGCATCTCTGATGTATGGGGATGCATTAGTGCATATGGTGTGGGACACTTGCATGTTTTAAAAAGCACCGTGAATGCTGAAAGGTATATAAAAGTTTTAGAACAACATATGCTCCCCTCTAGGAGACATCTATTCCAAGGAAGGCCATGTGTATTCCAGCAGGACAATGCAAAACCACATACTGCAGCTATTAAAATTGTATGGCTTCATAGTAGAAGAGTCCGTGTGCGGAATTGGCCTGCCTGTAGTACTGATCCCTCACCAATTGAGAACATTTGGTGCATAATTAAACAAAAGGTCTGACAAAGGAGACCCAAAACTCTCCAGCAGGTGGAAGCCTGTATTAAACAAGAGTGGGATCAAATTCCAATGGCTAAACTCAAAAAACTTGCTTCCTCAATGCTCTGATGCCTCCACTCTGTGTTAAAAAGAAGAGGGGATGCTACACCATGGTACACACGCCCCTGTCCCAACTTTTTTGAGACCTGTAGCAGCCATCAAATTTGAAATGAGCTCATTTTGTGGATAAAATTGTTAATATTTCTCAGTTTCAACATTTGCTATGTTATCTCTGTTCTATTGTGAATAAAATACTGCTTGGTGTGATTTGAAAGTCATCGTGTTTTGATTTTATTCAAAATTTACACTTTGTCCCTGAATTGGGGTTGTATATGAATAGTAAATACACATTCATAGGCAGAAAACAAACATTATCACGAAACAGAATTAGACAAGACAAGAGACAAGAGTTCTATTGCTGTCACAATAAAGGGTCATTATTTCCATCTCATTTGAAGTTGAAATTGATGGGCAGACAATCCCTAAAACTCTTTATTTATTTTTTTACATTTCCTTTCTAAGTTAAAAAGTTTGGCAGCTGTAATTAATGAAGCAGAGAAAATCAGCTGATTTCATGATTAAGAGCCAGACACACAGAAGAAAGGATCTGGTATGTGATGAAAAGGGAAGAAAAAAGACAGCATTTGTTGTTGTGGTGGTGGTGGTGTGTGCATGTGCGTGTGCTAGTGCATGCGTGTGTCTTCCCTTGGTATAGTCAGCTGCACTGACCAAGCTTTTGGGTGTTGTTGCATGTGATAAGAATTCTGATTAACCCAATTTACTTGAATGTCAGCTGCACAAACCTTACTTTCATTATAGCAGCTTATTCATTCACGACACTCTCTCTTTCACCCCCTCTGATACTTTATGCCACCCCTAAACAAAGGATGAGACTGCAGGCTACATGTAAGAAATGCTAAAATGCTAAAATCCATTATGCTTTGAGCCTTTGACACAAAGAAAGGTAACGTGACTTAGAATGTGGAGGAATATCGCGCCTGAGAGGGGAGGAAGAAGCTGAATATCAATATTTATTTTCTCAGAAAATGCATTCCAATTTCACAGTCACTTGTTTAAGTCAAGCTAATTGCAGAAGTTACATTAACCTAAGGGCCCTGGCCCCTAACCTTATTACATTTCAGTATAGCTAAAATGCCTAGATTGAGTATAATAGTTGCCCCCCCAAATTCAGAAATATGCACTTCTAAGGAAACCAAATCAGAGAAATCACATAATCACAGAAATAATTGCCCAACCCACTCAATGAAGAGTTTTACCAATCATTGAACATGCAAATGTAATTTCTATCTGACATGTTGGCATATTCCAGAGCAGAATTTATTGGATTCATCATAATTTTGGCTATATGCAAAAATTTTATGAGGGAAAGTAAAAGTGTGTTGGAGCATCTGCTTATTTGGAGCAACAGGACAAGCAAAACATACAGTAGTGTGCAGTGATGATTATACAATACCATTTTTATCTAAAATCCGTCCTAATATATCTATATACTTCTCTATAATTTTTAATGAAAATGATTTTTTAAAATACTATTATTACCAGGCAATAAGGCTAGTATTGCCAGGTCGTCATTGTAAATAAGAATTTGCTCTTAATCACTTGTCGGGTTAAATAAAGGTGAACTGAAAACATCAATTTCTTTATAACAATTGAAAGGTGTCGCAATTTATTTATTTATTTTTCACTCTAGCATAGCCTGAATGCATGTTTGAAGGGTCGTTCTATTACTATTGAAGCAAAAAAAAATTTGTTAAAACTGGTTTGAGTCAACTTTATTCTGCAACAGTACCTCTGTCCAGTTTGTAAGGTGAAATGAACTCAGTGCAGTGTCACAGTGTTAAACATGATGGCACGATTGAAGGAGCTCTATGAGACTGTTCTTTGCCGCATTGTGGCCAAACATGATGCTTAAATATGTTAAATGGAGCCATGGCACAATAAGAAACACCATTGAGCATTTCAAAGAGACCAGTTCACCGAAAAATAATGGAAAAAGAGGTGCAAAACTGAAGTTTAGTGCCTCTGATGTTCATTATCTGTGTATGACAAATTTAAAAAAAAGAAAAAAGAAACAGCAGTTGACAGCACGTCAACTCAGTGATGATATTAATAGCGCCAAAAGTGAAGAGATTAAACTATCAAGATATTCTATTTTCAGACTGTGTGAAAATGGTTTGATTGGTCATGTTGCTACCAAGAGCTGGCAACATCAAAAAAAGATTAGTTTGCCAAGAAATTCAAGGATTGGACACCAGTGAACTGGGAACAAGTCCTTTGGTCTGATGAATCAAAATTCTAAATTTTCTGACTGAAACGCAGAACTGAAGTCCACCGTAGATTTCAGAAATGACTGGACAACCCCTTCAGTAAAGCATAGAGGTGGTAATATTATGGTTTGTGACTCAGTCTACTTGAAAGAGCCGGTGAGCTCATAAAAATTGATTGAATTGAAGCACGTATTACTTTTTTTTCCTTTTTTTTTTATTAATTTTTTTTTTATTGGCAACCATTATATCAAAAATAATAAGACACAATCAAATTATAACATATTTGCCCATACGTTTTTCAATTCATATTTAAAAAAAAAAAAGCGAGAAACAACAAAAACACATATAAAACACACACCAATTATATGCTTAATATACAATAGCTAAATAAAGAAACTAACACAAAAAAAAAACAAACCCACAAAGTGATGCTATACAGAGGTTATATTTTCTCGATATTTCTGTGTGAGGGAGATACACTTTACAAACGACTACAGACCAAGCATAAACAGTCTGTCGAGTCTCAAACCCAGCCAGGGGCTTTAGAATCTTTCAAAATCTTGTGAAAAGAGGGTAAATTACATATCATACTAATTATTTCTCTCCATAAGATCTGACCCTCATTACACATTTCCAAGAGATTTGAAGCAGCTCCCTCCATAGAAACTGTCTCCAGGAAAATTTGAAGCCATCTTCCTATTTCCAAGTGGTCAGCGTCCTTCCAATTAGTAGCAATGAGTCTTTTGGCCGTCATACAACCAGTCATTTGTTTGCTACATTTAGACCATACTACATTGTCCATATAATTCAGCAAACAAAGTTCCGGTGCGCAAGTAACAACGTGACCAGTAATTTCCCCAAGGGAATGCGTTACACTTTCCCAGAATGATTTTATTTTTGGGCAAGCCCATACCATTGAAGCACCTATTACTAAATCCCCATAAGTCACACTTGACTTGACTTGACTTGAGGGGTTTTAGTAATTTTTTTACTAAAAAAATTTTTAGTGCTTCAATTATGGATTAAAAGAAGTATCACAGGCTCCTTGTGAGGCACACATTGCCATCTGGAAAGAGACTGATCGGTCCGGGATTTTATTTTCAACAAGATTATGACCCTTAACACACTTCTAGGTTGTGCAATTATCTCAGTCGGAAAGAAACATTCAGTGAGATAAAAGTTATGACTTATCTTCTCAAGTATCTGACCTTCATCCGATTGAGCAAATCAGTTGAAACATCTATGAATCTCTTTGGAATGAACTTCAAACCACATGGAATAGTTTAGCGAGCGAGGAAATTAAAAAATATCTGAAAACTATGCCCGAAAGATTAAATGCAGTAATCAAAGCAAAGGGTGGCCACACTAGATATTGACTTTTTCTCTCAAAAAGACATTATTATTTTAGTTTTTACTAAATATTGTTGCCTGTTTACTTATTTTAATTTATGCGATCCAATATTACACAAAATATATACTTGACTAGTACTTGGTTTCATTTTGTTCAGCGTATAATCATTACTGCTCACTACTGTACACTACAGGTCCTGAAATGCAAATGCTTCATGGTCTGCTGATTTCTAGAGCCTCAGTGCTCGCAGGCACCTGGCCTTACATACTGTGGTGGCAACAGAGTCCCGGCAGATTTTTTCAGTTGATGTGACTCTCCTGTTGCACCACATCCTAAAGATGTTCTATTGTATTGAGAACTAGGGACTGCAGAGGCCATTGGGGCACAGCGAACTCATTCTCATGCCTATGGAACAGCTTGAGATGACAGATGCTTTATGACTAAGCATTTGTTCTGCATAAAGAAGCAACAAGGCGATTGGTAGTCTGTAGCCATAAGGAGATGCTCATGGTTGCCCACTTTACTAAGGTAGGCTGTATTAAAAGGCCAAGTATGTGTGAATAAAATATTGCCTACACCATTAAACTGCCAGTATCAGCCGAATCCATTGGCACTGGGCAAGGTACATCCATTGATTCATGTTATGTCCAATTCTAACCCAACCATCCACATATCAAAGCAGAAAACAAAATTTCACAGACAAGACAATATTTTTCCAATCTTTAACAGTTCAGTGTTGGTAAGTCTTTGACCACTATAATCCCAGTTCTTAGGTGACTGGAGTAGAACCTAGTTGGTTCATCTGCTGCTGTAATTCATCTACTTCAAGGTTCAGCATATTGTGCGTTTAGAGATGTTCTTCAGTGAGGGATTGCCATAACCAACACTCTCATCCCAGTTCATCATATGGTGACACTCTCTGACCAAGTGTTGATATACAACACAAAAGCAGGCTTTTGATGTCCTAATTTGGCGCTTGGGTTTAGGGTTCTGGCTAAGGGTTAGGGGGTATGGTTTGGCTTAAACTGGTGTCAAAAAACAATGACAAAAGCCTCCTTTTGCATCATATTTCAACGCTTGGTTAGGTAGCGTTACTACATGACGCGTATGGATGAGACTAGGCTTCTGTAACACATAGTTATTTGAGTCATTGTTGCCTTCCAATGAGCTTGAACTAGTTTGGTCGTTTCCTTTGACCTCTCTCATTACCGATGTGTTTTTGCCTTCAGAATAGCTGCTTTTTGAGACCAGATTCAAATTTTCCCCAAAAATCCCGAGATCAGCAGTTTCTGAAATCACCCTTTTGGCTCCGACAATCATTCCACAGTCAAAGTCACTGACATTACATTTCCTCTCCATTCTGTGGTTTTGTCAGAATAACAACTGAACCCCTGCACCAACTATATCCATATGCTGCCTCATGATTGGGTGATTAGACAATAAGCAAGTGTGCAGTTTTACTTAATGTAAAAATGCATCAATAAAGCACATAATGACATAACCATCATTAATTGAAATCCAAACAATATTAGTATAGTACTGTCTGCTGATATTCTGTTGACCTCACGTCTAAATCTGCTACAAGGTTGAATTTCAGACTTGCTGCAGGAATGTAAGACTGAGATCAGCCTTTGTGGCAATCACAATAATACCATGCCTAACACTGACATTGAAGCTCCCTCTGGTAAAATCCAGACTGTGCATGGGTCATTCTAACAGAATATCTGCTTTGTGGGAACTAGGCTTATGCCGACGGCTTGGGGTATATCCTCGAACGCCCCCAATCCTCCAATTCCCCAATCCTTTAATAGACCCAATACAATATAAAGCCCCTCAGGTCATGACCTTTCATTTGAACTTCTGGTCAATCGGACAAATGGTTCTGAAGATATGGCCAAAATGGTAATTTTGCATCACAAAGCTCCACCTGGTGGCAAAATATTGAACCATACAGGTATGATGTCATCATGTGACACGTTGTGAGGTCATGACCTTGCAGTTGCACATAGTTCCATGTCAATTGGACAAATGGTTCCGAAGATATGGCAAAATGTTGAATTTTATGTGACAAAGCTCCACCTTGTGTCAAAATTTTGAACCAAACAGGTATAATGTCATCATGGGACACATCCTCAGGTCGTGACCTTTCATTTGCCCTTTATTTGAGGTCAATCGGACAAATATTTCCAGAGATATAATAAAAACAGTGATTTTCAGTTTTTGGCCCCTGGTGGCCAATCTAAAAATAGTAAATTGTCCAAAATGGAAGCAGTTCTTCCTCTTTATGATACTTACTTATATGCTAAACTTGAAATTTCTAATTGAAATATTACTGAAGTTATCGCGTCAACACCTAGGGCGGCGCGTCGGCGGCGACGGTCGGACCAAAATCATAATATTCCCGAAACGCCATTTGGGGATATAATTACAACCAATAGAATACCTACTGTGTTGCCAAGCTAAAGTCAATGGACGGCATAGTTGTGAGGAAAAGCTAGGTTAAATGGCTGCCGGCTACATCTAAATTTCATGGAGTCAGATGGACATAATTTGATTATCTTTGACATAAGTCATTTACGTCACAATAAGACATAAATTGGTACTGTTCAGTACTATTATGTTCATTATAGAAAGATGGGAGACATAGGGGTGTAGAAAAATATAAAAAAGCAATAAACTATGAGGGGGAATTAATGACAAATATTGTTTGGCGCATACAGATTTAACCAGTGACACAATTTTCATTGTTTTAGTTTTGTATGCCACCATGATGGATTTACTGAGAAATCGTGCCTGAAGAGCAGACTTTAAGCTTAATTTTGAGAGTTTTGTAAAAAGTATTGTCAGCCCCCTCAGTTTTGGAGTCTCAAAATTAATTTTACAAAGTAACTTCGGACTCTAAATTCGTAGACCAGGCGCAGGCGCGGCGAATAGTGGGAGCGCCACGCCAACGGGGTGTGTCCAGGCGTATGTTGCAATTTCGTGCCCGGCGTAGCCTGGCGCAAGTACTCCTCTGTCCCGCCTCTGCCCCGCCTTCCGGCACAAGTAACAAAGAGGTAGGAGAAAAGGCTTAAGTGGGTTTAACACAGCCGAGTCAACTCTTCACCAATAAAATGAGCTCCTCTCCTCACCTTTAAAGTGTTTAAATAAAGAAACCTCTGTCCTTTATCTACATGACGCGTTAATGTTGCATTTTACTTTGCTGCTTCAGGCTTGTTTTCTGCACCGCCTACGTCTATATTAAGCATTACGAATATGAGGCATTCTCAAATTATTACCATTAGCAAACTTGAAAGGAATTTCAAAACGAAAACTATGTCAGATCATTCAAACTTATGAAGTTGGAATGAAATACAACGGTTGCTCATTTATTTTTTCTGCCTGCATCATTGGGAAGAGAAACGATGGATAGCGAGTTCCTATTATTACACCCTGTTGCTGCTTAAAATTTTGTCATTAAAATGCATGGACAACAATGCAAGATACGTTACACATTTAATTTCAATATGTGATCTTAACTCAGTACGAGATCATAGAAATCAGGCTGTATTCCTTTCCCCCACTAAAAACGATAAAACCTAAGTGACAATAATAGAAGCCTAGTATTAAGCTGCTTGCACACTGAACGCAAAACGAATTTTTCGCACTACAAGTTGCGTTGAATGCAGTGTCTCGTGTCCGAAAGTCTGACAGGGTTTTAATATATCTGTGTCCGACAGTCGATTATTGTTTTAAATTTCTTCAAATCTACTGACTCTCTTAGATATTAAACGTGAATGTTTTGATAAAAGAGCTCAGTTCTTCAAGAAGAGTACCAAGAATTTCAATCAATGTTTCTGTTGAAGCTCTGCTCAATAAAGTCAGTCAACATTGGCGCGGGACAATGTACAATGCCTCCGTGTCTGACTTTTTCTACGAAATTGTCTCTGCGTCTTGATGAATATGTGACACCTCCCCCTACTACGCTGCCACACCCATCTCAGCGCTCGTGTGTCTACCAAACTGCCAAAGTGGCTGCGCACGGTGTTGCACCGCACGAAATTACCACTGCGCGGGCTGCGCCACGCTACGCCACCTGCGCTGAGCCAAGAAATTAGAGCTCATCATCTTCGATTCAATTCAGACTAGCTCACACTCTCTATGCCATATTGTGCAGAAATAAATTAAGACTCAGGCGTAGACTCCATTCGGCACTGATAGCCAATCATGGGAAGACTCCAATGATCAAGCCGTCTTTTCCCCATCTGCAATTCTTTGGATGTCAAACGGTGACTTTATTCTGGTGGTGGTGGGGATTGTGGTGGTCAAACCCACATATCGGCATCTAACCGGAGGCAGGATAATAGGTACAGGTGATTGGAAAATATAAAAGAGCAGACAGATTAGCGATGAGATCCTGCAGAGAAGTCAGAGGCGTAGCTTAATGAGTGGTGAATGAGGTAGTCTTACTGATTGACCTTACGCTAAGCTTCATGTAAAGAAACATTATCATCTAATACAATATGCCACTGAAATCATTCCCAGATAACAATACATTCAATTTTTAACCTTTTCCGGGTGATTCAACCCCCATGGAAGTCAAATAGAAAACCAAGGCTGTGAGCAAACAGGCTATTCTCCCTTGAATGGGCACGCCATTTAGTAGATTTCGGCGCTTAGCTGTGATGTTCATCCGGTTGCTCAGCATATACGCCACATACAGCATACACACAGTACAATCGCCATCTTTCCTCCACGATTTTTGTGAAATGAGCTAGCGAACCAACGTGCATGGAGTACCTTTCCTGAACCATTATTTAACATTATTTGTTAGCCAGCTGGCTAGTCAGTGTTGACTGTGAATTTAAAAACCATGGCAAGTTCAACTGTGAATGTCTGTGACTCATTACGGTGTATCAGAGTGATGTAGCTCAGAACTAACAAAAAGCTTGCAACGAATGCTAAATTTACTCAACTCGTTTAATAACTTTCATATGACATGCTTACTTGTGTAAGATCCTCTGCATTATGTATAGCCGCGGGGTAGGCTACTGTACTGCACAAAGAGTTTGTGTCATTTGTCATGTATGTTTATATGTCAGTCACACAAACATAGTCGAGATCTAGGTGCAGGAAATCTAACTTACCCGCTTTATTTCGAGGCAGGCGATTCGTAATAATAGCTGGATACCACACATAAGACGCGTAATGTTCAAGTATTATCATCACTATGTATAATGCTTGAATGTAACACAGATAAAAATGACAGCCAAAACTACAGAGAACCAGGATGACGTCACTATTTACAGCTCCCCTAGTAGTATTTCCTCAGAAAAAAAACGCCTGGTAGAAGTGCCATGGAGTTCCATAAACTTATCAGAAACATTTAATCAATTCGAAAGGATGACCCCACATGAAAAATGTCCAACACTTGATTGATTTTGTGTATTTATGCAGCTTTTCAGTGTTACTTGCTGCACTGTGATAATGTATCTTTAAATCTCTGGAAACAAACAATCAATCTTTAAAATTGATGTTGTATTGACAAAGTTCTAACGCATCAACCAAACTTTGAATGGGGGAAAAAAACACAATAAAGCAACAAAGATAGCTGAATAGACTCATCAGAGCTTCTTCTTATGGGGTTGGCCATAATGAACGTTTCAGGGGGAGGGGGTCATTTATATTAACGCTGTGATTTGTTGAGCTCCTAACCTCTGACGTTAGATGGATTACATAAGTACAACCTTGGAATGAAAAGGTTCATTCCCAGGTTGAATCTAGCCACTAGAAAGGAAAATGTATACAAAACCCAAAACCAGTGAAGTTGGCACGTTGTGTAAATCGAAAATAAAAACAGAATACAATGATTTGCAAATCCTTTTCAACCTATATTCAATTGAATACACTGCAAATACAAGTTACTTAATGTTCGAACAGGTAAACTTTGTAATTTTATGCAAATATTAGCTCATTTGGAATTTGATGCCTGCAAAATGTTTCAAAAAAGCTGGCACAAGTGGCAAAAAAGACTGAGAGAGTTGAGGAATTATATTTAATAATTATAATTATACTACACAAACACTTATTTGGAACATCCCACAGGTGAACAGGCTAATTGGGAACAGGTGGGTGCCATGATTGGGTATAAAAGCAGCTTCCCTGAAATGCTCAGTCATTCACAAACAAGGATGGGGCGAGGGTCACCACTTAGTGAACAAATGCGTGAGCTGATTGTCGAACAATTTAAAAACAACATTCCTCAACGAGCTATTGCAAGAAATTTAGGGATTTCATCATCTACGGTCCGTAATATCGTCAAAAGGTTCAGAGAATCTGAAGAAATCACTGCACGTAAGCGACAAGGCCGAAAACCTTCATTGAATGCCCGTGACCTTCGATCCCTCTAGTGGTACTGCATCAAAAACTGACATCAGTGTGTAAAGGACATCACCACATGGGCTCAGGAATACTTCAGAGAACCACTGTCAGTAACTACAGTTCATCGCTACATCTGCAAGTGCAAGTTAAAACTCTACAATGCAAAGCGAAAGCCATTTATCAACAGCACCCAGAAACGCCGCCGGCCTCGCTGGGCCCAAACTCATCTAAGATGGACTGATGCAAAGGGGAAAAGTGTTCTGTGGTCTGACGAGTCCACATTTCAAATTGTTTTTGGAAACTGGACGTCGTGTCCTCCGGACCAAAGAGGAAAAGAACCATCTGTACTGTTATAGGCGCAAAGTTCAAAAGCCAGCATCTGTGATGGTATGGGGGTGTATTAGTGCCCAAGGCATGGGCAACTTACACATATGTGAAGGCACAATTAATGCTGAAAGGTACATACAGGTTTTGGAGCAACATATGTTGCCATCCAAGCAACGTCTTTTTTATGGACACCCCTGCTTATTTCAGCAAGACAATGCCAAGCCACATTCTGCACGTGTTACAACAGCATGGCTCCGTAGTAAAAGAGTGCGGGTACTAGACTGGCCTGCCTGTAGTCCAGACCTGCCTCCCATTGAAAATGTGTGGTGCATTATGAAGCGTAAAATACGACAACGGAGACCCCGGACTGTTGAACAACTTAAGCTGTACATCAAGCAATGAATGGGAAAGAGTTCCACCTGAAAAGCTTCAAAAATTGGTCTCCTCTGTTCCCAAACATTTACTGAGTGTCGTTAAAAGGAAAGGCGATGTAACACAGTGGTAAAAAGACCCCTGTGCCAACTTTTTTGCAATGTGTTGCTGCCTTTAAATTCGAAGTTAATGATTATTTGCAAAAAAAAAAAAAGTTTCTCAGTTTGAACATTAAACATCTTGTCTTTGCAGTGTATTCAATTGAATATAAGTTGAAAAGGACTTGCAAATCATTGTATTCTGTTTTTATCTACGATTTACATAACGTGCTAACTTCACTGGTTTTGGGTTTTGTAGATTTGTGAATCCGGAAGGGGAAAAGTCGTAAGTATTGCATGTCCACTGTGTGCGTCTAAAGTCCAAAAAGATAAAGAGAATTAATCATTTAAGTTCCAAGGGAATTTCATGAAGTGGTCACTGAGTGCAATGAGAAGGGGGACAATCTCCTGTGATCTGGAAAAACCGAGTGAGTTTATCAGTGGCAAGGGTCTCATAATTGAAAAAAATTAGCTTTTGGACTTTTCCTAAAAGAAAATAATAATAGGAACTTGATTTTGACAGTTCAAATTACACAAATAGCAAGTCTTTTTTGATTTTCACTGCTCTAGATTACGGCAAATGAGGGTCAAACTCAGTTTCCACCAAAAGTGACACACTAGGTTTTTCCAGATGACAAGAGCAATGTCCTCTATATACGATGTGATAACTGTTTTATGCTGCCACGCCAGTTGTACCATCTGAACAAATGAAATTGAAAGCAACATTTGTGATCTTAGCTTCATTTCCATTCCGCTTGCTCCTCCATATCACTGGATTTGTGCATGGCCTGAGTCCATGACCACATTTCCATAAGCCAAGGGGAAAGCGGTCAACTTCCTGTGCAGAATGGGGTAGCCAGGCAACCACAAAAGTGCTGAGGCAAGCATCATTGTTAAACCCAGCTATTGAGAATACCAATAACTTCACCTTGAGAAACAGCAGAGAAGGGTGCTTACAAGACTGGTCAACTGATGCTGATGAGATGAAAAAGGGGCCAGAAAATTATTCTTCTCTGAGCTCATGTGGCTGCTCAAGTTCATTTTACTGGGGTTTTTGAAGGTGCTTTTATGTTTGTTTGTTGGCATAATAGGCAGCAGAAATGGGTGAGTGAGCTCATTCCATTGGTCTGCATAGTCATTCAGGCCTTTATAATACCAGCCAACATGGTGGCAAGAGCAATCTCTCACCCCCCCGATCTCTCTCCCTTAAGCGCCACCCACCCACAAATCCCACCTCCCTTATCCTCGGATGACTCAGTCTGCCCATCACCAGGGGCAACATGCTCACGCTTACAGATGCAGAACTGGCAAGAAATTACAAAAGGACAAGAGTGGGAACCAGTGAGCACTTAGTTACTTGGGTGCAACATTCAGTGAATGCCCTGGTGGGATGCCGGCAGAAGAGGCCTGTTTGACAAGGGTTTGCTCCCCGGCCAAGGAGACTGAGCCACAGGAATTGGGACGACCCAATGAACAGCTATATGAAGATTAGCTGAAAAGCTGAGATTTCTGAGTCCGTGGTATGGACTGGACAAACCAAGCATAAACTTTATTTGCTGAAATAAATTTGCTAAAGTGCATCCTATCCTATCCAAATTAAAGACATTCTTAAGCACCGGCGAACTATTAGCCAAAAATGTGTTTATTATTGAGCAAAAATCAAATATTGGTCCAAATTGTGGATTTCATGGAAAATGCAAAACATAAATAAGCTATATTGTTTTCCTTGTCAGAATATGACTGGCACAATTACAAGCTCAATTTTGGTTAGGTCACAGTGGGGGAACTGGATTTCCAAAGATATTTTTGTACAAAATCAATGGTTCAATAAAAAATAAAATCAAATACAGTATCTTTGACCAATATTCATGTGGCAATACAGTGAAAACACGTCCACAGTATAAATCAATATGGACTGCAGAAATGAAAAACAAAAATGTAAATCATTTGCCGGGCTGATAATTAACCTGTGGATAAATCTGCTGTGTAAGTAAATAAGGTTTATGATGTGATGCAAAAACAAGGTCTACAGACTGGCTTTTATCCTATTATTATGACTCAAACTGGGGGCAGTTTGTATTATGGTTAAGGTGTTGCCATCACAGACCATTCCAGCCTATTTTGAGCTGGGCCATTTACCCTGCATTGCTCAAGGGGCATTTGATCCCTACCGTGTGAGCAACAATGTCAGCTGAATAAGAGTGTAATAATTCAGGGGAATTACATTGTTTAAACAAACAAAGCTGCATGCCTGTGAGCACAGACCTATGACGTGCATTTAATGTGTTTTACTCTTTGAACTTCTATCCTCTCAGGGTGTGAAATAAAAATAAAATAAAATAATGCCTGGAAGCAAAACCCTATTTATAAACAATTATTTTCAATAAGTGCTTTTATTCCATGGTTGTGTCTGATATCTGGTGAAATAGATTCTGTCAAGTTGGTTTTCTGCTGCAGCCCAGAAACTTAAACCTTCACTGCCAGACAACAGCAGTGAGTCCCTGAAGAGCAGTTTAACGAAGGCTTAGGCTAATACCAATACAGGAGTTCAGCCTCAGACCGGAGAGAACCCTCTGGGATTGTATTTTGTTCCCCCCTTTTTTTATTGTGAAAGAATACTTAAATGGTCATGTACAGTAAGGCTACATACGTAACTCTGTGGGATTGTCGACAAGAGGCGCGTTTCCACTTGGTAATTTTTGCCCTCGTGAGCCGCTATGGGTGTGGCTTGGGAGAGAGGATCCACCCAAGATCCGCCCACATTCACCGATAAGCGGCTCACGAAGCGGCCCAGAAGCCGCTTTCTGAGTCGCTACTCGCTAGTCGATGCTGATTGGATACCGTTGAGACAGGATATGACGTGAGTAGAACTCAACACAAACCACAGCATAAACATCGTCAAGAAAGAAGCAGAGCAACATTTGAGAGAATCGAATTCAAGAATAGAAAAACAATAATGGAAAAAGTTAAAAGAAAGACCGCCGACAAGTGGGTTGACTGTGAGGTCCAGGCCTTGCTCATCTACTGGGGGCAAAAGAGGGTCCAGACGAGCCTGGAAGGATCCAAATGAAACGAAAGCACTTAAGTGTCGCAGGAGTAATAACGTCACAGTCCAACTCCGTTGGTGAGCCGCTAATGAAGTACCTAATGGGAACGGAGGGCCGAGAGGAACTAAAAAGTGGGCGTTGCCAAAACACTCAGCCACTTTCCAAAAAGTGGAAACACGCCTAAGGTCATTGTTCTGCATCCCTATTTACTGATATTTAGCGGCATTTTGACAAAGAACTGGCAACTCACTGGTTTACAAAGCATTTTATGTTATTATTCTGTAAGTGGGATCATTCTGACAGCGTTTGCGATGGCAGCCTGGCATCCCTGATATGGTCTTCGAATTCATGCCAACTCTGCTCGGACCCTTGAAATCTTTAAGGCTTTGCTTAGGAATCACCTCTTACTGTCACTTTTCAGTTCTAATTAAGCTTGACATGTTGACGATAAGTCTATTGTGCCTTCATCATGTTGTTTTTTTTTTTATTCTGTTCTTATCCATTATTTACATATTATATTTGTTTACTTTGGTATTTTAAGCCTTTTCAACACATTGGTCAACTGTGGTTGTTTTCCATGCGCTGTGTAAATACATTTTGACTTCACTTTTGTTTGGGGATAAAATTCAAAATGGAACTTTTATTCCTTTGAAGGCAGAATTTACTCTGAAATATTTACCCAGAGGGCAAATGAAAAAAAAAAGTAATTGATTTATTATAAACATCAATACAATTGTTGATGCAGGACCATGCAAATCAGGGAAGGACTTTGTCACCCTAATATGCAATCACCGTACGCAGCAGTAGCTGACAGCAAAGATTTTACAAACTTTTGCTGCCAGTGCAATTGCATAAAACTCAAATCTAATTCAGAATAATGCCAGGATGTAGCCAGAAGACAGCCTATTTCTCCCCTCTTCAAAATCCAGTTAACATTTTAAAGTCAATGCTGTTTTCAGGAGCATAAACAGCAAGCAATAATTCAAAGCTTACATGCTAGAGCGAAGGCGATTTGTAGGATGGATTCCCAGTCAGTGGGTCAACAACAGTGAGGTGTGTAGCCAGGATGAAGTACTATCTACCATGTGATAGGAACACCTTGTCCGAACAGGACAGAATTCAGGCATTCTGCCAAAATTTGCCCACGTCATAAAGTTGTCTCAAGGTCTAAATCAGGAACAATTCCTGCAAGGAGTTTCCCATGCATTATGCACTGTGGCTTGCCGTTTTTAGCATGGCACTCATATATACAGAAGGGACCATCTCATAAAAACTAACTGAATGTGATGTGCATGCGTGTCTGTGTCTGCGCATGCCTGTGTATGCATCTGTAAGCGTGCAGTGCAAAGCCCACAGTGTCAAAACACCATGTAACTTAACAGGGTACCTAAGCCAGTATTAGTATTGGTCATTTCCTTCAGAATAATTAAATTATCCAACCGTTTCTGATTTTGCACAGAACACCATGGCCCATAATAACAAATTTTGAGCTCCAAATGAAACAATGACATTACCAGGGTACAAGGGTGTCTCCCCTTTTTTCACACTTGTAGCCCAAGGATGAATTGGGGGGGGGGGGACGACTATGCCTCCTAACCTCCACTTACAAATGTATAAATCAAGTGAAAATCCACAAATTAAGAGAAAACCACTGATGTGACATCCTCCCATTAAAAAGTAACCCGCACTTACACTGGAGGAAGAGAGGAAGGAAGGGACATTTGCTTGAATAAAATGATACTTTAATTTATTTATTGAAAAGCATTCCACAGATACAGAGAAAAGCGTATTGTGTTGAGAGACTATATACAAGCTAAAGGTCACTGAAATACTGAGGGTCCATGGATTTAGGTGTAATTCTTGAAAACAGACCAGTTACAAGCTGTTGTTTATTTAGGGCAAATATGCTGCCATTTCAGGGACTGTGATCTTCAATGGTACATTACGGATAATGGTAAAATAGACAGAAATACACATTCACTTGTGTATGTATATTTATGTGCAACAATTGAAACAAAGAACATTGATATGCCATACTGAGAGGTTGAGCATAAAGTATTGACATGGTGAATACAGTGAGTGATGTGCAAATGTGTGTAGAGTAGGTTTTTAGAGGAGGCATGAGAGAATAATCTTGAAAATACAATAGGTAGTTGAATAATTGACTTTGATTAACATTGCAATCAAAACGTGTAAGACAAATTAAAGGCTTGTGGCAACGGTTCAAAGCACAATTCAAATACATTGGCTTAGTTTTTTAAGAGACTGGAGTGAAAATTCAGAGTCTCAAAAGTTCATAGATTATATTATTTGCATTATTCTTACATTGTTCCTAAAAAATGTATTATTATTATTATTATTATTTTGCCTCGCTGATATTAAACTTACATGTCGAGCTGCATTCCCAGAATGGCAGTTATATTTACTGCAAATTAACACAGGAAAATGTGAAATGTTTTCAAGAAGGCACGCTTCTTGACATATACGAGTATAGAACTCGTTTAACATTAAGCTGTAGATTACAAACTGCGCACCAATTTGTGAAAGCAATCGGACACCATCCGTCCCTAAGAAAGGCTGCTTTAGACATGTATGGCATTAGAAAATAAAGTCAATACTACTCAATAAAATGAGAAAGCCATAATGGGTTACAATACACTTACCGCCTTCTGCGGACGGAACTGGCAATAGATGTTGGTCCTTTACCTTGTAGTTAAACACGACGTGTTTCTTGAATGTCGGACTATCCCAGAACAGAATAAATACTCGAAATCGCAAGAATATTCCTAAATATTCGTATACTAAATCTTGATCGCCTTCTGCTCGTGAAAAACAGAAATATGTAAGAGAAAGGATTGAGTTACGACTGAAATTACGTGGAGACTAAACCAACTTGAACAGCCCACTTTTTCTCCAATATGAAATATCTTCCCAAGTCCATTTGTCTTCCATGGAAATGGAGGGCAAGTAGGATGGAAGGGCAGTGGTAAATGCAGGACCTACTCACGTCCCTCTGAATCTATTCAAGAAATTAGATGGAAGTCCAGTGATGCTTGAATAAAAGGGTCAGAAGACGAGGGGGTAAGTAATGGATAGTACAAGAAATTTCAGGTCAAATGGCCCGGGGGGAAATACTTACGAACTAAAGAGCAAAGTGAGCACCCTGGAAGATAAAGCACTTCGGTGCCTGGGAGTGCGTCAGCGCAGTCGCGAGGAAGTTGCTGATGCTGCAGGGAAGAGCTCCGCGATCAAGCCCAAATTTGTAAAGCAAGTTTTGGCTACATTTCCTGCAAAACTATTGGACCGCAATCAAGAGTCGCAAGAAGATACAGAGAGACTGCCTCAGTTTTAGGCTTAGGCTACTTTTCATGCACCAAGGCCATCGACCGGACGATTCTTTGCGCCAAGTGATGCGAGAGGCGTTGAATTAGTGCGCGGTTGGTGACTTGGGCGATTTACATCGCCGGTTAAACAAAAAAGAATCATCAATGCTGAGAGGTTAAGGATCAGTTTCCCCCCACATTGTCATGTCTATTCTCATGTAGTCCGGTAGAAATTTTGACAATGCCAAAGTTTCCGTTATATCAGCGGTCGACCACGGCATATTGGAGATGAAACGAAACAATCAATATGAACATTCCCCAAGCGATAGCTATCGTAATCGCTCATATCTGACACCATATTTCGTGTAAAAGTGAGATAGGCTAATTATGTTTGATCAAATAGAATATTTATCTAAAATGCAGATCATGGAACAAATTAAACAAAATATTAACACATGAAATATGAAATATTAACAATATTAAATGCCAAGTATGGTCCATACGTTATTGCTGGTTTTGATGCCAGCACTATTAACACTATGCTACACTGCGCAGCATGCGATGAAATGTACATGTATATTTAATTTCATTTCTTTGTTAATATGTCCTAGATATGATTAGGCCTACTTATTGTTCCACTTTGCTCATTGATACTTGAATTAATATTCCATAAGTACTTTGAGTAAGAAACAGATATAAGATAATGGTATTTCCAGAAGTAAATTTTACATAGAACAAAAAAAAATCAGATTAAAAAAATGGGCCTCGCTGAAGCAGGCAATACCCCTCAGCCCCGAAGGTCACTGCAGCAAGGTTAAAGGTCAAACTGGGACAAAACCTCAAAAAGGCACACCTACCTACCAACCCCCCCCCCCCCCCCCCCCCGTCCACATATAAAATATGAACTTCCTAACCCAAGTGGTTACAGAAAATTAGCCCAGACAAAGTTTTGAAAGTGAAGGTCACCACTGCAAGGTCAAAGGTCAAGCTGGGAGGAAACCTAAAAAAGGCACACCTACCCCCAATGGGAGTCCACATATGCAATATGAACTTCCTAACCCAAGTGGTTACAGAGAAATAGCCCGGACAATTGGCAGCCACCCGCCCGGACGCCCGCCTGCCGAAGGAACGACAATACTCCTCGTGTTTTGCTCTGTGACATTTTGATGACATGAGCTATTTGATTTATTGAAGTTAGAAAGCCATAGCATACGGCTATGCTATGCATAGCATAGCATCTGAAACTGTATAGCCAATATTTCAAATCCATCAGAAAACTTAGTGATGACAACAAACATGGCAAACGTGTATATGTTACTATTAGTGAATAAATGGAATCATTATTAAATGCCTACAGTTTATAAGGTTTGTGACCAAGCACTGCGGGTAGGGGTGAATACCAAGTTTGAGGGCAACAATGAATATTTTTGATCACATTTTTATTAATTTTTTTGCAAAATATCAACAAGTTTTCTTTGGGGCCAATTTAAGTGAGAAATTGTAATCGCATTGCTTCTACACTGCCTGGCCAAAAAAAAAAAAAAAAAAAGTCACACACTATTATTTCTTTAGACTGCCTTAAGCTTCAATCTTTATTTTCAACCACAGTTGCATCAATTTTTGGTTGAGATCTTGAACTGATGATCGAAGAGAGTAAAATCACTCCATTTAGCCTTCTACAAGACTTAAAACTGGTTAAGGTCAGGACTCTGAGGTGGCTAATTCACATATGAAAATGATTCCTCAAGTTTGCTGAACTACTTTTTCACAATTTAAACCTGATCAATCTTGGCATTGTAATCCTGTACTACACATATGCTGTAATGGATTGAATAATCCATTTATTAGATAACCTGGTCATTCAGTACATTCCAGTAGTCTGCTGACTTCATGTCATAGCTTAATAATGTTGCTGAGCCTAGACCTGACAAACTGAAGCAACCTCAGGTCATAACACTGCCTCCAGAGGCTTACACAGTGGGCTCTATGCATGACGAATGCATTGCTTTGGACTTCATTTCAAAGGTGTATAATCCAGGTTCAGAAAGTAAAATTCCATCCCAGGATATTGTTCCAGCCACAAAAGACCTGTCAGTTGGCACTGTTCTTCAGCTGGGAGGTAAAACTAACAAGTGAAATCTGCTGACAGGAGTTTACGGGTGGAATGAAAACCTGATAGAATTTTAACTATCTGACCCCTGGATTATACACCTCTGCTTCATTTCCTACTGTAATGCACCCATCGGTCTAAAATAGTGTAAGTCTGGACGATTCAAACCACATTACCTTTTTCCATTGCTCCACATTCCAATCTTCATGGTGCCAAGCAAATTGAAGTCATTTTCCCCCAAATAATACAAAAACTTCCCCAAATATTATACCAATATATAGGAAAGGGGACCGTACCGAGCCAGGAAATTACAGGCCAGTCAGTTTAACTTGCATTGCGTGCAAAATAATGGAATCTATCATAAAAGATGAGCTGGACTTATTTCTTGAACTGAACAGTATCTTGAGGGATAGCCAACATGGTTTTCGTAAGGGAAGGTCATGCCTGACAAACCCTTCTGGAATTTTTTGACGAGGATTCCTGCGACCAAGTGTTGTGAGTAGAACTCAAGGTCACAAATGGAAGTTGACCAAAGGTAAATTTAGCACTAATATTCGGAAATATTTCTTCACCCAAAGAGTAATTTCAATGTGGAATAGTTTGCCTGACCATATTGTAGAGGCAGAGACCTTGGGGGTTTTCAAGAGCAGGCTTGACTTAAAGCTAGATACCATTGAGTCACTGAGTATCTGAAGGGATATATTCACAATAGTATAAGGAAACTGGCGAGCGTAGTTGGGCTGAAAGGCCTGTTCTTGCGATTCATGTTCTGTTAAATAAGAGGCTTAATTAGCCTCATCAACAAGAGGCTTACCTGTGGCCACGCAGCTGTTTAGTCCCAATCCTCCAAGTGCCTGCCACATTGTGCCTGTGGAAATGCTTCTACGTTCACAATTACACATAGCAATATAGTCCTACCGTAGATTTTTAAGGATGAGACTTCATCGGGGCCTCCCGCTCCTTTTTTCTCTCCTTGTTAGTGCCAGATTGTGCTGCTCTCTGAAGGGAGTAGTTGACAGCATGGTAAGAGATTTTAAGTTTTCAATTTCTCGCATTGAATAGCCTTCTTTTCTAAGCACAACATTAGACTGACGGATCTCTAAAGGAAGTTCTTTCTTTCTGGCCATTTTGAGCCTGTAAACAAACAAACAACTTCTGATGCTTCAGGTACTAAACCAACCTCAAGAATGCCATGCTCCCTTTTGCGCTCCCTGATTAGTTCAATGGTTTTCAGCAGTGCAACACATTTGCAGAGGGGTTTTCTAATAATCAATTACCCTTATAAAATGCTTAACTTGGATTAGCAGCCATACCAGGAGATTGATGCAGAGGACTGACAGTTGCTGATAATAGGCCTCTATGCAAAAATGTTGATCATTCTTTGAAAATCATCTGATTAATTTTAATCCTTTGTGAAATGGATAAAAATGTTACTGAAATGAAAAAAAAAAAAGTTTGTAAAAAGCATGAAAATGTATTTTTCTTTGGAAAACAAAAAATTTTGCATGTGATCCCAAACTTTTCGAGCTGTAGTATAAAAAACTATGCTGTACAAAATATTTTGAGTGAATTTTGAAAATTTCATATTTTTTCACCCCTGGGAAATTTGGAATTTTCATACTGCAAAAAACACTTTAGCTGAGAAGCCATCCCAAAATTCCCAGGGGAGAAAAAATATTACATTTTCAAAATTCAGCCAAAATATTTTGTACAGCTCAGGTTACTTTTCAGTCCTAAATAACCTGTACACAAAGTTTGAACAAAATCTGAGTCAGTGAGCAATACCTCTATCTGAATTGACATGGAATGACCCAATAAGTTAATACTTAGGAGGGGCCATGGAGAAATAGCTACAAGATGACCAACATAACTTTCAACAATTTTTAAAATTTAATGTAAATTTTAGTCAATACCCACATTACTTATAACAGTTGACCTTTATAGACTGCAACAAACAACATCTGACCATAACCTGCCACGTTATATTGTATTTTATTTATTTTTATTTAACAGTTATTTTCACAGGAAAACCCATTGAGACCTCAGTCTCATTTGAGTGGTGCCTGTATACACAATCATGTCATGATAAAAAACATGAACAAAATACAACATTACAAACGATAAAATCAACATATACATTTAAAACATTCAACTGATAATGTTATGATAAAAATATTTAACGCATACACAGACCATGATTTCTAAGTCTTTTATTATTATTTTTTTCTTTCAAGAGAGACTAAGGTATCCAGCTTAAAAGTCTCTTGAAACCTATTGTATTTACTTGGAGTACAATAGCTAGAAGTAGTTTTTCCAAGTTTGGTTTGACTCCAGATATCCCACTGCACGACCAATCCTGAGACCTTGCTGAATAAAAACTAGAACTCCACGTGATGGAAGATTTCAGGTAATTAGGCCACTTATGTAAGTGCTTCATTAACAAATGTCAACCAGTACTGCTTTCTCCTATTAGCTAGGGATGGCCACCAAACTGCCTAATACAAAGTACAATGATGTGTCCTAAATTGATCCCCGGTAATATAACAAAGCCAAGTGCTACATGGTAGACCGTATTTCACCTTTGGCATCCGCAGCCCAAATTCCAGATGGCCAGTTAGCTCGGTAGCTACCTAAGTAACTACTTTCCTGAGAAGGATTGCATCTCCAATAAAACCTAATGTTACATAATTCTGGACCCGGATTTGAATGAACCACTGATAATTTGTACATGGATTAAAAGCTTAGACGTCGCGGTTTTAATTCAACATATGGTGGGTAAACACATGTTATAACATCTGTATGACCATAAAGCCAATACTGCCCCAGATTTCAGTGGATATTGAACGTCCTCTCCAAGTCAACATACAGTTGGTGTTGTGAAAGAACTTGGCCATGTGGTTTTTAAAGCAATAAAGTGCTGTAAATCATGATCTTACATCAACAGTGAGCTTCATCAGATGTAAAGTTTCCCATAAGGTTGATTGTAGAATAGTTACAGCAGGAAGAAAAAAATAATCTTTTGCACATATACAGTATTAGGCACAAAACTCCAAAACTCAAGTGAAATGACCGGTTACAGACCCTGTCTGATTACGATTCAACCACTGGGGCTACATTTTCTTGACTGCAAATGGGGACATGTGGTGGTGGCATTTTTCAGCTCTGCCAGAAATGGGTTGGCCACACAGTGGGTTGAACTGCAAAAACGGAGGTCTGTCACTGCATAAAGCAGGCGCTGTGCAAATTTCATGTCAAACATCTCGCTTGCATTTTGACTCTCCCTGACCACTTTTTAACCCACTATTGCTCTATAATAGTTTCAGGGGTCTGAATTGCAGCCAATCAAGTGTTCACTAACGCATATTGTTTTCTTCCCTTTATCATTTTGATTTTGCATCTCATGAATAATGCCTAAATAATGTTGGTAAGGTATAATGGGAGGGAGAGGGTCCCTTTTCATACATTTTATAATTTTTTTTGTACTTGGAGGAAATACAAATAAATAACTTCTGTCTCCCCCTTGTTTTAATGCCAGAAGTGCCATTTTGTATGACTGAAATTGCCCACATCTTTTCATACAAAATGGATTACCTGTTGAATTGACCTCTATCTTCCCAAATGCTCTATGCATTACTCAATTGGGGAATTTTCAGAGGACCTATGGAAGGTGGCAGTACTGCAAGTTAGGTGATAGTTCTTCAGCTGGCAAAACTGCTGGTTCATTATGGCATTGACACACTGGTATTAAAGGCAATTAGTGAATTTGATTGGCCTTAATGGAACAAAATACCCATCACGATTTGAGGTCATTCATTAGTCTTGGTCGAACCTGGTTGACAACAGCGCCTCAGCTGCGCCATCACCTCCTGTCACAAAATTACTGGAATGAGCTGCCGGACTAGCTCACTCGGTTAAAGCACCACATTGCAGAGCAGAAGTGATTAACACGGCGCGGTCCAAGCCCCAGACGTACCAACCTGCAATAGTCAGCAGCTTTTGAAGAGTAGCGCACAATTGGCGAATGCGCTACAAGGACGCAAACTGGGAAGGGACTGCCAGGGAGGGGAATATAAAAAGACAAGTGTTTGCCAACAACATGGCAATATCCCCCGCCGCCTCAATTATATGTGTCCGTACGGACGGACGGAGCCCAATGATATATCCCCCGCTGCGCACTAATCGTGCGGCGGTGGACAAAAAAAAATGGTTGCTTTGTTCGTTGCTCAAGCACCTCCTGTTGGCCAGTCGGACGCTCGTCAGGAAGATTCTAAGCTTGTTAGTCCCCTACCGGAAACAGAGGGGACTATAGGATTGCACTACGTCCGTCCGTCCATCTGTCAGTCCATCCGTCTGCATTCGTGTCCGCTCCATAACTTCAATAACGTATGACCTAAGAAAATCAAAAAGTTGATGTGTGGATGCATCTTGGGGAGAGGGTGTGTCATGTACCCTATTCAGGCCACTTTGACCTACGTTTTAGGAAATATAATACGCATACACCGGTAGGGGACTAGTATTGCGCAGCAATACGACATTCGCCGATAGGCGGTGCACTTGTTGGGCATCCTCTGCCCTCATTCTGAACTTGCAAGGATTCAACCAACGAGAGTAAAGAAGCAATGGTTGATGAGCACGTGCTTCGAAGGAGAGCCGTGAACTGTCTCTCTCCTGAATTGGCAACAAGGGGTCGCATGCGAGCAAGCCTTGTACATAGTTCCCCAATTGGGCATTCCAGATTCGGGTGGGGTGGGAGATGCCCAATTTTTTTTTTAAGTTTTAAAAAAATAAATAAAATTACCGGAATGGAGTTTGAGACAACCAGTTTTGACCAGTTATATCTTTACCACACGGGCTCCAGATAATATTGAGCTCCGTACTCCAGACTATAATCCACAAGGAAAAGGAAACAAAGGCCATCCAAGGAGAACATGGAGAAGGACCCTGATGTCTGACCTACAAACTGCCAAGCTGTCTTGGGCCGAGGCGAAGACATTGACGAGGGATCGGCCCCAATGGACAGTGATTGTTTCGGCCCAATGGTACACAGGGAATATGAATTATTAAGGCCAAACGGCCATTATCACTTGCGTTTGCCAACTGCGCTTGTATACGCCCAATGTACTGTATATGCCTCCACACTTGCTTCACTTTTTAGCGCTGCTAAAATAACATGAACCCAAGCATTTTAGCTCTTAGCTTTGTTCCCAGGCATCCAAGTTCTCCACTTAGTTAGGCATTATGAAGGGAAAATGAACCCGCAATTGCAGGCGGAAACAGAAGTCATTAAAGTTCTCTTTTTTCTTTTTTTAACATTTTCGACAGTTTCTTCAGGGACATGTAATGCATTTGCCTGAATGGCAGTATCTAGGACTACTGTCTATTGGCTGATGTAATCAAAGTAGCTAATTAAGATAGAAGACCATCTCCACTTCATATGGGCATAAAATTTGTGAATCAGCTCAGTTCCGTGGCAACCCCAAAGAGATCATGTACCAGAGAGGCCCCAAATGCAATTGTGATCTCACTAAAAATCTGTATGAGGTGGTGAAAAAACACTAAAAATATCTTTATGCAATATACACAGCACTCTGGGTAACCTTCCATGAAACTTGCCAGACACAAAAGTACCAATCACAAGTCAATTCCTAATAGCACAGGAAATCAGTATCACTTAGTTTTTGGAAAGAATTTTGCAATCTGAGAAAGTGCTGCAAAGCTTCAATAACATATCTGAGCTGAAAACTGTCTACAATGGAAGAAAAGTAAAAATAGAAAAAATAGGCAGAATATACCAAATATCTTGCAGATTTGCATTAAAAACAGATCAGGCCTTGTGATTCATGTATATGTAGTGCCACATTTGTGCATATTTGGATGCATGCGCAATCTACCCTGTGAAGGGTAGTAGTAAAAGGAATAAACAGTGGTAAGTGGGGAATGCGAGTTCCACTTTGCACATGCCCCATCCCTCTGGCTGTCATAACTACTTGTCAGACCAAGGAGGAATTTAACATCTAGTCATCGGGGGGACGGTCAATAACATGCTTGTCGAATGTAGAAAAAAAAAAAAAAAAGGTCTTTGGGTAAGAGCTAAAAGTGAGGACTAGGGCTAGGCCAGGGGCCTGCCGAGTTTCATGTAGCTCGTTCAGGACGATACACTCCAAAGGGAATTTCCGTTGCACACCAGCAGTGTGTAACTTGCAATTTGAAGCAGCACGACACAGCTGCTCGTTCATGTTTGCCCGCAAAAAATGTAAATGTAAATGTCTGCAGAAGCAAAGAGGCACACTGTTCTGTATTTTGCCAATTTGACTGCCTCCCAGGCTAACAATGCAGTAGATGGCATTGCACCAGGGTAAAACAAACAACCATAATAGCGCATGTATCGTAGCAACTTAGAGGGCCATTAAGTAGGCCAGGCTAGCTCCCGTGGACAAAGAAATCTGTGATTTTGCTAAAATACAGTAAGGCTCACAGTGAGTCAATTCTTTCGACACTAGAGCGTCCCACTGCTGGGCAGAAACAAGAGATTTTCATTTCAGCCAGAGGAAAAAGTACGGCCCACTCACAGACTTAGATCGCTGCCGAGAACAACCTAGTTTCCCCTGTCAAAGATTAAAGTATTCAAGTATCCCTGGTCACATTCAGTATTCCGACATAAAAGCTAGTCTCCTGACGAGTACTGCCCAACTTCTGAAATTCTACACATCAAAGAAAATGTAAATAAAATGACAAAGGACTGATTTCAAGAGTGTATTTCATCTTCTTGCTGTAATGAAAACAGCACTAAACACATTATTTGATGTTCTAATATGAAATGCTTATTGAAAAAATACACGTCAGTTGACCGTTTACCACCTTGTAACATAATCATGTCTTAATATCACACTTACTGAAGATACCAGTTGGTCAAGTCCAGCAAGCAGAATCTTCCACTACTCCTACATTAAGCAGATCTTCAGCTGTGCAATTGTATGAGGCCTCTTGTGCCTTATACTTTGCTTCATAATCCGCCAAACATTAGTCAGAGACAAATCAGGACTGCAGGCAGGCCAATCTGGTACCCCCATCCTCTACTTAAACAGTCAAGCACTATCCGTGCAAAATATGGTTCTGTGTGGTCTTGCAGGAAAATGTGCGGATGTACCCCGGAACAGATGATGTCTAGAAGGCTGCATATCTTCCATATCCCTCTACATTAATGGTGCCCTCACAAATGTGCCAGTCTCTCATGTAACGTGCACTGACACTTCCCAATATCATGGCTTTTTGACACTAATAACAGCTTGGGTCGTCCCAGTGCTTTGGCTCAGGAAAATCTGATGGCTTTTTTTCCCCCCTCAAAAAACCAGCTGAAGCGTTGACACGGCAGACGACAAAACATGCGTCCACTGCGCTACAGTCCATCTCGGATGACACCAAAGCCAGATATGCCCATCGCACTTAAAAACAGTATTAATCTTTGGTTGAGGCCCATTAAAGGTGCTACATCCAACTTTTTTGAATGTATTAATCACACTGTTTTGTCCATGTGTGAACGGTCTGAAAAGTGCAACCTTTCTCTACTTTCTTGGTTGTATATAACGACCTACAGCTGATTTAGATTTGGAGGAATCTGACTATATCTTCTGCAAAAACGCAAAGATTCACGCATGCTCCCAATACCTTACGTGGACGGTCATTAGTGATTTTAGTGGCGTTGTATCACTGTCTCAGATGACTTACAGTGCGTGCAGCGCAGTTGAATGCACTGGCTATCGCTTGGGGACGATAGCTGGCATTCAAACGTTCTATGGCTTGTTCGCGCTTGGTGGCAACGAATTGTGACATAGCCGCAGCATCTGAATAACGACAGCCTGCGGATCTAGTCTGGCATTTACAGCGAGGATTGTGCCATGAGTTACATGTGCACTTCACTTCTGCCATGAACAGTCTGTTATCGCTCACCACGACCCTCATGAGATTGCAATTTTCAACAAATCTCAAAAGATTTTTATTTGGATATTTTGGGGAAAAGTCATTGTACGGGTACAATATAGTGTCACAGTATGTATGCCCAATATAGGTATAGCATTGCGCTCTGGCGTCGCCGTTTGATCGGAGTTAGGCAAAAACATTTCTCTTGCGGTTAAGACAGTCTATGACAGACTGACGATGAACAAAGATAAAGTGAGGTCAGACGGCGGTTCTTGAACATTCCTTGTCCATGGCCAAAACCGAATTTTGAAGTCGAATGACGGACAGACCGCGACTTATTACAATTAATAGGTCTTGGTACATTGGCACAAATCAGCAGAAAACTTGGGAAACTGTTGATGGCAGAGTTCATCTTTGTGGCACTGTTTCCACAATCTTATGCATAGTTACAACATTTACTTCCACCAGAGCAATAATTTTCAGCTGAGATCTCTTATTGAAAATGGGAGAGTTAAACCACTCCCTTCACCTGTATAACCCAAAGATTTTCAGTTGGATAAGGTGAGAACGGCAGGGGCCGATTCACGTGTGAAAATGATTCCACATGCTCACTGATCCACTCTTTAACAATTTCAGCCCTATGAATCTTGGCATTGTCATCCTGGAATATGCCAGTGCCGTCAGGAATTACAAAATCCACTGATGGTATAACCTGGTCTTTCAGTACATTAAAGTAGTCTGAGGACTTTATTTCATTGTTGCCTTTTACCTTGCTAAACCAAGACCTGGCCTATTGAAGCAACCAAAGATCATGCCTCTGCCTCCAGGGACTTGTACAAGGGGCACTATGCATGAAGGGAGCATAACTTGATGGACTTCCCTCCTTACCCTGTCCAACCGATCGCTGCGGAGGAGGTTAAATCTGGACTGAAAAGAAAACATTAGGATCAATGTGGATCAAGCCAAATTGAACAGGGAGGTCAATTTTGAAGTGTCATCAAATTGATTAAATTGAAACATCATGGGAAAGGATATTACTTCAAGTTTCTAAAACAGTTTAAATTTTGAAAATATATTGAGAATCAAGGATTTTATGAGCATTTGGCTTCAGGGTATTGCCAAAACTCTGCTCAGAAAAATTTCGCTCATTTCAGATCCAGATTTTCAATTCTCTGCCATTTGGTGTTCCTTTAGAATAATAATTTTTTTGACTGATAACACTTTGGTAATACCTCTATTTTTAATACCTTTTTACATTTCTTATAAAAATTAATATTTAATAACCTTAAATGCAATATGAACATTGCAAAATTATTGAAGATGCTGGTGTCCCCCAGAAATTATAAAAATAAAAAAAAAACATTGTTTTTTTTTTTTACTTTTATGATAGTTAAAATTAATTTATTAAAATAAGGATATGTAAAAAGACTGTAATTCAGAAAGAAAAATAATTAATAGTTTTAACAAACAAATTCGGCCGTCTTGGATTCAGTCAGTTCCAGTATACATGGATGTATACTATATATCCTGACATTAATCCAGAGTTTTTAATTAATTATAACCTAGAATATAATGAACATATCACTGACTAAATATTGTAATAAGGAACATGACGAGAAATTATTATTTTAAGCTTCAGATTTATGAAGCCACCCCTCAAAGGCATATCAAACAGGCTGGTGTGAATCAACCCCTAAAGGAATATTGGTAACACTTTCAATAAGGGTAAAACAATCAACATTGTTAACCTTAGTTCATTGACTATCAGTTAATCAGCGGGCAAGTAATGCATTTGATAGCTGAATAAGCGTTACGCAACCATAATTGAACATTTATTAATTTTCTGCTTGTCCCTTATCATGAAGTTGAAAACATCCCATAAGTATCCCCTATGTAGAACTTCAAACTTTTAAACCATAATTTATAAATTAATACCTTACTTGATGTGAAAATCATTTGTAAATTATTAACAGGTGCATTAGTTAAATGTTAATTAATTGACTTTGATCCTCCCTTGAAGTGGGTATAAATACCGATCCTGCTCAGGTCTCAGATCATTCATCAGTTGTTTCTCGAACACTGTACTATTACAGTCAACTATGGCTACTGATAATGCTTCTATGTGTAAGTCCTATCGGGCAAGGAAACAAGCAGCTGATCCTTCCGTCAAGATGAAGGATAACGAGCAGAAACATCTTGCCAGGCACAAGGACATACAGGCAACCCATGCCAAGGAGCGAGCTTGCAAAGCTGCTCAGAGAGCAGCCAAGAAGAAGTGCAAGCCAGATCCAGGTCCAGAATATGCTGCTCCTTCTCTGAAACGTGCTGTCAAGCGTACTGCTGAATACCTGCCCAAGTCACCCAGGAAACGCAGGAGAGTCCTTGCTGAACTTGGCGCTGAGTTTCCAGTTGTTCCAGATACACCACCACCACCTACACCACCTCCTACTCCCATGCTTGTCCACAACAAGATGCCAGATGACTTCAAGGCAAGAGTCACTGAGTTCTACCTGAGACCAGACATCAGCTGGACAGCACCAGGCCGCAGCGATTGTATCACAGTTGTCCGTGATGGCGTTAAGGTGTCAGAACAGAAGCGGTTCCTTGTGATGACCACTGCTGAGGCCTTTGCCCTGTATGCTGCAGAGTTCCCAGATGACCAAAAATACAGTGGTGCACGCCCATCAAATGAATACAGGTGCTAGATAAAACTGTACCAAAAGAATAGAGAGAAAGAAGATACCCGCACACTGTAACTGTTGCTCCCGCAGTGATTTATTCCACAACGTTTCGTCGAAACGTTGCGGAATAAATCACTGCGGGAGCAACAGTTACAGATTGCGAGTTCCTAGATGACCCCATCAAGCTGACAACCTTCAGGAGCCTGCGTCCAGATGTTGTAGACTTCCGCAGCAACATTCCCCACAATGTGTGTGTACCATGCCAATATCAACCTTCTGCTGCAGTGCCTAGCCAAGTACCTGCATGTACCAAGAGACCATCACCAGCTTGTTGACCAGATTGTGTGTGACCAGACCAGTGAGTCCTGCATGTTTGAAAAGTGTGCCACTTGTGCCAGCCGAGTTGACCTGCAGCATCTCAGCTTATGCTTCAGTGATCAGCAGCTCGGTCAGAATGGGCCCGTGGAGAGGATCGCTGAGGCGACAAGCTGTCCTGTTCCGGAACTGTGCAGGATGTCCTGGATAAGCTTTCTTCCAAGCTGTCTGTCTTGAAGGCCTATGCTGATGTTAAGCGAAAGCAAGCTGTAGCTTTCCAGGAGATCTCATCTCAGCCCAGGGAGTCACATGCAGTCCTGCAGATGGATTTCTCAGAATCCATCCATCATCCACCAAGACAAGATCCAGAATTCCCACTTCACCCACAAGAAGGTCTCTCTCTTCACTGCCGTCGCTTGGACCCCTGGTGCTTCTACATCCTTCGTTGTTGTGTCTGACTACCTGTCCCACGACTAGTACGCCGCTGCCACCGATATCGACCATGTAGTTGACTCTCTCCAGGTTGAGCTTGGTACAGACATTGCAGAACTTGATATCTTCAGTGATGGTGCCGCCCAACACTTCAAGCAGAAGTATATGGTCATCTACATGGCGAGCCTACTAGAGCATAAGGGGAACCATGTCAACTGGCATTTCTTTGCTACCTCCCACGGGAAGTGTACAGTTGATGGTGTGGGTGGCACCATCAAGAGGACCGTCTTCAACACCATTGAACAGTTACTCCCACCGATGCCTATGAGTATGCCCAGTGTGCTTCAGTCTGCATGAATGCCACAGAGATCCTGTATGTGGACATCCACACTGTCTACAAGGAGGAACTGGATGAGCTCTTCCGCAACGTTGCTCCAGTGCCTGGAATCCGGAATGTTCACTCCATCAGAACCCTCAGACTGGGAGAAGTAGCTGCTAGCCCTTACACTGGGGCTGCTGAGAAAGTACACTTTCTCTTCACTGCTGAGTAAATCGCAGTAGGCCTACTCATAGAGACAATACTCAGACAATACTGAGACAATATGCTCAAATCTAGAGCCAAGAACTCAATACCTGCCTCATACTGGAGTCAAGAACGCTATACTAGTGAAACAAAAATAGTAAATACGGAAAGATCTACATTATGTTATAATTCTACAATTGTTTTTGGTTATCTATCATGAAATAAAAAAATGTTAAGTTAAAAATGATTTTCTCTTCTTGTTATACCTGTCAAATGCTATATAAACATCATGTCCCCCGGACATATGTCCCCCGACAAATTCTTTGCTAAACATTTCTTACCATAAAATCCTTAAAAATATTTTGTTGATCCCAAACATTTTGCTTTTACAAGAAAACTATTTTTTTGAGCATGTTGTTCATATTTGAAAAATTTTCGAAGTAAGGAACAGCAGGTTTAGCAGTTGAGAATTTGATGTAAGAAAATAGGTGAGCTTTTTCTATCCCCCTGACATAACTAGTTTTCGGACAATTAATATACAAAAAACTTTTCTTTAAAGATTTGGTCAAATTAAGTTAAATTTAGAATTCTTCAATACTGACATTTTTATACATTATATAAAAGTCTCTCGCATTATTCTTTCAAAAGTAATAGCAAAAAAGGTGTAACTTGTCCCCCCGACATCGGCTTGATCCTGACCATGACCTTTTACCAATCTTTATGCTCCCAAGCTAATTGAATTGTGCCCCCCTGCAAATTAACCTCGCAAAAAAGTGGCTTTCTTGTGGCTACTCCGCTCTTTATTCCCAATCCAGCAAATTCTTATCAAATTGAGTGGCAAAATGCTCTTACTTTCAACATTACATATAGTCATGAGTCCCACAGTAGAATTTTTATGATGAGACTTCACCAAGCCTTTTAGCGATCTCCAATCATGATCATTCCTAATGCTGTTTGACAAATTTCTTCCACGAAGTTCACAGTTCACCACTATCTTTCCAGGTTTTAATAATGCGTTGGTTAGTTTTTAACCCAATTCTCCTTAGTCGTTTGCTTGATATGGCCCAATAATTTGCCCCTCATGAAACTCAAGGGCATCTTTTCCATGACAACGGTAGTTTGAGGGTTGAAAGAATTGTAACCAGATGATGCAATATTAATCACCGTAGTATTGGTACAATTACAGGCTCTAAAGTATTTGCCCATATGAATACAAACAATGATTTTTTTGCCAGGCAGTGTATAGTAGCAGTAACTTTGTTTAGCAACCTTTTCCACCGCAGCCAGTGCTGGGTTTGAATGGGAGCAATAGGATGCTGACTGCAGTTCACTTAACGGCCACCAGTGTCAGCAATGAGGACGAATTTCTGAGATTTGCACTTTGTACCTTTAACCTGCTTCTGTGGATGCTGCAGTGGATGGTGCTGACTGACGAAGGTATAGCGAAATATTTCTGTGTCCGTGCTGTGATACTTATTGGATGCATAATGGTACTTCAGAACGTATGCAGACGTTTTCAGCCTTGACATTAAGGAACAGATCTGACCGAAATTTAGTTCTATATTGCCCCTGCATCAGCTTTTTTGTCTATCGCAGTCATCAGATTTAAGGATAAGTTTTAATAAACAATTGAAGCACTGATTGCTAAAACCCCACAAGTAACGATTTGGTAGTTTTGAGAAAATCAAGGAAAACATTTTAATTCATGAAAAAGTGTAGACAGTGCTTCAGTATGATATGCAGTGTTAAGGTGAGCTACCACTGGATTCAGAGAACCCTACTTGATTATATATTCTATTCCTTAAAAGTAATAATGGACAAAAAAAAATTATGACTTCTGGGGTTCTCAGCACATATGGTTGGACTTGTGGGGTTTTAACCCCGTATTTAGGGTTATTGGCCTTACATTAAGTGACAACCCTGAAACAAAATGTTACCATTGCAATAAAATAAATAAAAACCCTGCACTGTGACAAAAACTTGTTTATTAACACTTTAATAAGTACATAAGTGGGTCTAGTGTTTGATATGCAATACCTTTAACTGCCAATAACGCAGAACTTGGAACATGACTTGTGGTTTTTTAGTACCCCAAAGATGGCCCTTGTCAAATGTGATAAGGCAACGGTCTTAACTCAATTTCACCAAAAGTGTGACTTATGGGGATTTAGTAATAGGTGCTTCAATTGATTTCTCCATTTAAAGCATCAAATAATGTGTTGTTGTAGTGTTGTCAATAAATGGTGAATGGACTATTCAGATGGCTTCTTTTTGAATTTATTAGCATTTCCCAGAGTGCGCCACCTTCTCCAAAACTGGGGTTGCAGTAAAAACATCTAAAAATCGATGCAAGATCACTTTTTTCCCCCTCAGGAGAGAAAACCCATTGGAATTCTTCTTTATGAACAATCCAAAACAAGTCAATAATTTGGCAACAATAATTTGGTTATTCTCTTACGTGACGTCATTTGTTCTCTTTCCTTTCATCCGGGCCATAAAGTAGTTCAAAGGGCCTTCAATATTCTCACCCTTTATGGCTTAGCAGCCCGCAAGCTGTTTTTATTTAAGCTGGCCTGATTAACAATCAAACAATTTATCCAATGAGCAACCAAGACCAATACATGATTTATAATTAGAAATGATAATGTAAGGTGAATTCCCGTTGCCTACATTTATATAATTGATATGGCACTGAAAATCCAAAACTTGCTGACTTTGCAGTATTTATTTTCGCCGTCCTTGGGATTGTCACACAGCTTGCAGTGTCCTTTAGCTGTGACAACATTCAAAATAAAGAACGGATTCCAGCTGCCCAATTTCCACAAATCTGTTCTCCTTAACGAGCGCTGAAATTGTAAAGACATATTGATTTTTTACATAGTCATTTATGTGCAGAAGATGCCTCATAATTTTGTGGTGCAATGCATATCAATGCTATCAAAAGAAAATTTGACTGTCGTCTGTTTTTAACAATTAGTCTGAGCAGCTGTGGCTAATCGGGAGATGTAAACTGTGAAAGGTTGCAATTATTAAGTATTTTCAAAAGGTGAGGTTTCCGAAGATCAAATTCAAAATCAGAAGATTCCCCAAGTGAAAATGTCTGCCCGCTGGTATTGAAGCCAATTTGAAGACTGGCTGGTTTAAAAATGTGTCGCACTGGATCATTACTGAATTAAAATTTATTCTAGACTCTTCAAGTATTCTTCGTTCCGCTGAAATATACTTAGGTCGGCAGCCCAGGGGGTCCACCACGCATCCCCCCACAACCAAATGTCACTGCATTTTTTAAAAGCATTAATATGTCCTCAATGCCATACTAAGTGGTAACAGTAAAATAACTCATTCCAATTATGATTTTTTAGCCTTTTTCAACTGCTACCCCTAAAAATCAAATTTTCGCGAATCGCATCGGAATTATTTTTACACAGAGACAAAACGTGACATGGAAAAGTGAATTTTCCACCTATCTAAGGATGCAATACCTCATTTGAAAGGTGTTCCAATTCCTCATCCCACAATCAGTACATCATAAACTTGTGGTGTATTTTGATAATTTTATGTGCAATCAAAGAGATGTACCCTGTTTATCAAAAGGCCTTCAGGTAGAAGAGCAACAATTTCTAATCATACTTTATTTTACATAATGTTTTATTCCAAAAATTCTTATTAGACTGTATTCATCAATAACTGCTTCAAAATACCTTCCATGTGGTATGAGATGCATGGGAATGGCTCCAAAACTCTAAGAGTTATCAAAATTCAAACCTTGTCAGAGAAATGCGAACGCAGATGGCGACAACCACTATTAACTGAAAGGCATTGGTTATGTTATTAACAATGTGCTTTTTTCAGATCTAGAGACTGATTAATTAAGCATTAATTAATTCAGTATTTTTTAGTAAGATACAGCTTTGCAGATTCTACAAAAAAGCGTTCAAATATTCGAAAATTCTTAAAGAAAGACCCAGGTGCAGACGTGAACACAAGATATATAAAACTGAAATACAAGATTACTTAAGTAATATTTAAGAATATTAAGAAATAAATAATTCAATTTTTCTCAAGTCGTTGATTACTTTTGCTTGTTCTTTTATTTGTAAACATGGCAAACCTTTCTGAATTGTAGAATCTGAGGATTCACCATGGATTCACAGCCTAAGGAGCCTCCCTCGAAGTGCAAAAAGCCTGATGACAGAAATGAAGTGTTCTGTGTTGCATTTTCCAACGATTTCCCATGGACCATACAAGTACTTTCGCGATGACAAGAATGCTCAGATTAAAATAGACAAACTTAGGGAAATTAAACGAGCAAGAACTGAGGAGCCGATAACATCCAGCTATCGCATGCAGGAGCAGTGTAATCTCATACCTGACACCGTTGCTGATAATCACGGCTACCACTGGAACTGCTATAAGCGTTTCACTGGAAACCTCGACCGCCTCGGACAGTCACCGTCCACATCATCATCAGATACTCCCAACCAAAGATGCAGCAGCAGGTCTTCACCTGAAAAGGACCATGTTATCTTCAAGCCAGACTGCATCTTCTGTAAGCAAAGTCACAAAGATGAAGGCATCAAAGGGTCAGGTCATAAGGTACAGTACAAACAACAAGGGACGATAGCGTTCAAACTTCTGGTGAAGAGTCAAACTGAAGGGATCCAACTGGACATGAGGGAACTGATGTCATATCCACTAACAACAGTACCATTCAGCATTGGCACAGGTCAGTGATGAAATATTTGATAAAAGTTGTCAAAACAAAGTATACTAAAAATTTTGATTTACTTGGTACAGTAGAATAATTAAAAGCATGATTACACATAATGGATATATGTATTTGTTGTTACAATACTTCAATCTGGAATCTGGAAAGCTGATGCCGTTGAAAACCCTTCTGAAGCAACCAGCATTCATTGGTGTACTTAGCAAGCTTGGCGATACCTGGGATGTCCAACAGCATCTATTTGATGGACTTGAGAAGTTTGTATGTGCGATGTATGGTGGCAACACCAACACAGCAAAAGTTGACGACCTCAGAGTATCGAAGATGAATAAGCTGTGCACAAAAGAAGGTAGATCTACTCCAAGTAGTGTTGATTCAAGTGGGGTATCAGCGCCTGCTACAGATTTCACCAGTGAATGGAAAGCTTTAGCCTTGTCAGTTTTGGCAAGGTAATCATCAACTGTAAATAATAAACATTAAACATCTATAGGGCAATGCCCAATGGTCCAGATTGAAGTATTGTAACAACAAATACATATATCCATTATGTGTAATCATGCCTTTAATTATTCTACTGTACCAAGTAAATCAAAATTTTTTATATACTTTGTTTTGACAACTTTTATCAAATATTTCATCACTGACCTGTGCCAATGCTGAATGGTACTGTTGTTAGTGGATATGACATCAGTTCCCTCATGTCCAGTTGGATCCCTTCAGTTTGACTCTTCACCAGAAGTTTGAAAGCTATGTACCTTTGTACCTTATGACCTGACCCTTTGATGCCTTCATCTTTGTGACTTTGCTTACAGAAGATGCAGTCTGGCTTGAAGATAACATGGTCCTTTTCAGTTGAAGACCTGCTGCTGCATCTTTGGTTGGGAGTATCTGATGATGATGATGTGGATGGTGACTGTCCGAGGCGGTCGAGGTTTCCAGTGAAACGCTTATAGCAGTTCCAGTGGTAACCGTGATTATCAGCAACGGTGTCAGGTAGGAGATTACACTGCTCCTGCATGCGATAGCTGGATGTTATCGGCTCCTCAGTTCTTGCTCGTTTAATTTCCCTAAATTTGTCTATTTTAATCTGAGCATTCTTGTCATCGCGAAAGTACTTGTATGCTCCACGGGAAATCGTTGGAAAATGCACCACACAGAACACTTCATTTCTGTCATCAGACTTTTTGCACTTCGAGGGAGGCTCCTTAGGCTGGGAATCCATGGTGAATCCTCAGATTCTGCAATACAGAAAGGTTTGCCATGTTTACAAATAAAAGAACAAGCAACAGTAATCAACGACTTGAGAAAAATTGAAATATTTATTTCTTAATATTCTTAAATATTACTTAAATAAAACTGAAATACAAGATTACTTATCTTGTGTTCACCTCTGCACCTGGGTCTTTCTTTAAGAATTTTTGAATATTTGAACGCTTTTTTGTACAATCTGCAAAGCCGTATCTTACTAAAAAATACTGAATTAATTAATGCTTAATTAATCAGTCTCTAGATCTGAAAAAAAGCACATTGTTAATTACATAACCAATGCCTTTCAGTTAATAGTGGTTGTCGCCATCTGCGTTCGCATGTCTCTGACAAGGTTAGAATTTTGATAACTCTAAGAGTTTTGGAGCCATTCCCATGCATCTCATACCACATGGAAGGTATTTTGAAGCGGTTTTTGATGAATACAGTCTAATAAGAATTTTTGGAATAAAACATTATGTAAAATAAAGTATGATTAGAAATTGTTGCTCTTCTACCTGAAGGCCTTTTGATAAACAGGGTAAATCTCTTTGATTGCACATAAAATTATCAAAATACACCACAAGTTTATGATGTACTGATTGTGGGATGAGAAATTGGAACACCTTTCAAATGAGGTATTGCATCCTTAGATAGGTGGAAAATTCACTTTTCCATGTCACGTTTTGTCTCTGTGTAAAAATAATTCTGATGCCATTCGCGAAAATTTGATTTTTAGGGGTAGCAGTTGAAAAAGGCTAAAAAATCATAATTGGAATGAGTTATTTTACTGTTACCACTTAGTATGGCATTGAGGACATATTAATGCTTTAAAAAAATGCAGTGACATTTGGTTGTGGGGGCGGGGGATGCGTGGTGGACCCCCTGGGCTGCCGGCCTAACTCTTCTGAGGTGCTGTCTCCTCCTTTAATGAAGATAACAATATTGAAGGTTCTGAGACATGGGTGTTTTTCCAGGGGGACATATCTTGCCACTGGGGCATTTCCAGGGGTTGTTTTTAAAATCTAATTAAGTCAATTAATTTAAATTGATTTAACATAAACTCACTATCAGAGAGAAAAAATATTGCATAATCTGATGCATCATAAATGCCTCAGAAAACAACTTCTTCAGGAAGATTCAACATAGTAAAACCCTGTAATTCCCTGGCCACACCTCTGATAACCCAGGCCTCAACAGTCAGATATCTTAGACCATAAAGAGGAAAGTTTTTTTTTTTAATGCGAGCTGCGCAAACAAAGTGGCCCTTCTTCATTCCAATATCTTGAACAAAGTAGCAATCACAAGCAGCAGATCATTTGACACAGTGCATTGTTTTCATCAGCAAATCAACCTTCAAAATTAACCCAGAAAATAGTCATGTTGGACAGAGAATAATGGCCCAATTAGCTCAGGTTTATGAGTGACAGAACATTGCTGCTAGCTAAACAAACACTACTCGACATAAATTTCCCATGGCAAGTAGAACATGTACTGTATATGAAAACTAGTCAGAGAGCAAACGGCTCCAACAGACAGATCTATAGTGTTCCATTAAATCAAAGTAAGATGAGCCTCAAGTTGTGAAAAAATAGCAAATTTTCTCAATGACTTGAAGCACAGCAAGATGCTGTATTCTTTCTTCGTGTACATTTTAAAATGTTACCAATCTCTTTTTTTTTTGAGAATACAAAGGAATTCAGTCAGGAATAGAAGAGTGGTATACTCAGGGTGTCCTCTCTTTCCACACTTGCCCAAACAATTTCACATTACGGTTATAAAGACGTGGCCTCATTTTGTCAATCTTGAGCGCACACAGGCATGGATTCATGCAAGACTACTGCAGACATGTTACTTTCATCATTCCAGACAGGAAGTGGCAGCATCATTCATTTCTCAAAGGGCTCTTTTCAGAGTCCACTTACACAATGATCTTCAAATGGAAGCGTTTTCCAACATTGTGGCCTTAATAACAATCCAAATGTCACAAAAACAAATCGGTGAGTGATATTATAAAAATCAATATTTATTATCATAATTATAATGGTTAGAATTGTTCTAATAATAATAATAATAATAAATCAAGAAGTTAGCCAATACCACAAAGGCAAATTTTTCTGGTAGCCACGAACAGAAAGAAGAAAAAAAAAATATTGGGGTTGAGAAAAGAAAATGCCCCTAGTTCACCCCAAGTTCGGCAGGGTAGTGGCTTCGAAAGATAATTCATCTTCAGAACTGACAGCCGACAAATCATGCTGACCTGTCCAAGGAAAGGCGTCAAAGTAGGTCAGCCAGGGAACTTTGTGTCCAAGGGAGAAGCAAACTAGCAAAGCCCAAAGCCCCCTACATTTTTGCTGCAGGAGAAAAGCTCATAAAGTCAAGTCTCAATAAGCAGCTTCATTCCATTCAATAGGATGTTACACAGAGGATATGATGTGGTAATCATTTCTATTCAATGTCACAACAGGATCGGGAAACTAGCAAAATGCAACTAAGCATATGACTCCGGACCATGCAGTTACATCATTAATGGTTCCAAAAGACACTCTAAAATTGAACGAGATAAAAAAGCCAGAATGTGTGAGCACAAGGCAAGAAGGTATTCCAAGAAAGGTATTCCTTTTTTTAGCAATAATTCTAATTTTTTTTTTTTCATTTTTACAATTCGTCATCACAAAAAAATTACCAAAATGCACTGTGCTTCCTTTAAAATCCATGTGAAAAACACTAAGGCAAAATTGCTACAGTTAAAAGCAGACAATTCCTAAAACGGCACCACTCCAGACCGTGGAAAGGTTTGACCACCCTCTTGTGGCCAGTTTTAAAACTGTAGGAATAAAATTTCCATCAGTAGGCTGATTTTCTGATGTACTGTAGGTGACTGATATTGCATTTGTAAACGGAATTTTTTTTCTATTTAGTTGACTGACATTGCAATGGTTTTGTAAATACCGAGCCAACAAAATGAAACAAGTCAGAGTACGTGTGATGCAACTCCTAAGTAACACTTCACACACACCAATAACCAGCAGTACCTGATAACAATAATGATGAATAGCACCAGTTACATAGTTACAGCAAACAGTATTTGGCCCCTTCCTGATTTCTTGTATTTCTGCATATTTGTCACACTTGTTTCAGATCTACAAACAAATTCAAAGCAATATTTTCACAACTTTCAATATAGTGCTTAAGATGCCCTTACCCATACTACAATACATTTTGCAATTGACTCTTCGAGAATCCATGCTTCAGTGACAAAGAGGTGGCGTTTAAAATGAACCTCCCAATTCACTTGCACTGAAAAATCTAGACTTTCATAAACACCACATTTCAAATCCAAACTAGGCCTACATTGTCGGCGGCCCGACAGCAAGGGGTACACCCCGAAATTCCCCAATCCTCGAAGCCCCCTTTATTAGATTCCCCTTTAATAGACCGACAATGAGGCAAATTTGAGGTCTGTGTAAGCAACTGTTCCAAAAATATGGTTAAAAAAAACTGATTTTTTCAATATATGGCGCCACCTGGTGGCAAACCTAGGAGTGTATACTTGACCAAAATCATATCAGCACCCTCCATAATTATTGGCACCTATGGTTAAGATGTGTTCTTTCACTTCTAATAAATTCAGTTTTTTTCTATATAATATAGGACCACAAGGAAAGAAGAAAAGCCAATTTTAATTCAAGTGCATTCATTCAGTGGGAAAAAAATCCCACATTAAGAAATAATTATTTTACATCAAATCACGTGTGCCACAATTATAAGCACCACTGATGTTAATACTTTGTACAACCCCCTTTTGCCAACAAAACAGCACCTAATCTTCTCCTATAATGTTTCACAAGATGGGAGAATACAGAAAGAGTGATTTTCGACCATTCCTCTTTGCACAATCTCTCGAAATCATCCAGCGACCTGGGCCCTCTCCTCTGCACTCTCCTCTCCAGCTCATTCCACAGGTATTCAATGGGGTTGAGGTCTGGGGACTGAGATGGCTATGGGAGGAGCTTGATTCTGAGTCTACTGAACCATTTCCCTGAAGATTTGGCCACAGGTTTAGGGTATTATCTTGCTGAAAGTGATGACCCATCTTCAGCTTTCAGGCAGAGGCCACCAGATTTTGATTTAGGATGTCCTGGTATTTCAAAGCGTTCATGATGCCATGCTCCCTAACAAGGTTCCCAGGGCCTCTAGAAACAGGCCCACAGCATCACCGATCTTCCCCCATACTTCACAGTGGGCATGAGGTTCTTTTCAGCATGCTCACCTTTTGTGTTCCTCCAGACCCACTCAGAGCTTTTTGGCAACAAACACTATCTTGGTCTCATCTGACCAAAGCAAACGGTCCCAGTTTAAGTCCCAGTACCGCTTAGCGAACCCCAGACATTTGCATTTATGATTGAGTGTGAGAAAAGTTTTTTCCCATGCATGCCTCCCAAGCAGCTTGTTGGCATGTAGATAACACCTGATGGTTGTTTTGGAGACTTTGTGACCCCAAGATGCAACCATTTGTTGCAATTCTTTAGCAGTGAGCTTTGGAGAACTTTTTATTTCTCTTACCATCCTCCTCACTGTGCGTGGTGGCAAAATAACCCAGCGTCCTTGTCCAGGCTTGTTTACCACTGTTCCAGTTGTTTTAAACTTCTTAATGATTCCTCTGTCAGTAGATATGAGCAGGTGCAGGCGAGTGGCTATTTTCTTGTAGCCATTGCCTGACTTGTGAAGGTCGACACACATCTGCCTTACTTGAATGGTGTGTCCCTTTGTCTTTCCCAAGTTGAAGAGTGGATAAGAGAAATGGCCTCTGTGTCACGTCATATTTATACCCCAGGGAAACTGGAAGTGATGAATTACTAATTAAATGTTCCTAGATACTCTGATAAACTTTGTAAACTACTGTAGAAATGACAGAAATACTTCAATTACATTTATTTCCTTGGAATTGTAAGGGGTGCCAATAATTGTGGAACAGATGATTTTATGAAAAATAATTATTTCTTAGTCAAGGATTTTTTTTCCCCTTAAAATTCACTTGAGTTGAAGGTTACATTTTTTTATGCTTCTGCCATAAAAATGTAATTTATTTTAAGGCTTTTAACACATCTTAACCAGGGGTGCCAGTAATTATGGGGGGCGCTGTATGTTTGAGTCTAAATGGGGGAAACTCAGGAAACTGGTGAATGCTTCAAGGTTTGACCAGCCTACCAGACTTCTCACTTTGCAAAAAACACCTTGATGACCCCCAAGAATTTGGGGGTAATGCTCTGAGGACAAATGAGATTAACAAATTTTTTGAAAAGCATGCTTCCCATTACATCTGGTATAACTCCAACACAGCATTCCACAATAGGCACATCATAACAGTTAAACTTAGTAGTGGCGCTGTAATCATAGGCAGAAGCTTTGCTGCCTCAGGGTCACAGCGAGTCGCCATAATGCACAGATGACTAATTCCGACCTCTACCAGAAAATCCTGAGGCAGAATGTCCAGTCATCACACTGTGATTTGAAGCTCAAGTGCAACTGCATTACGTAGCAGGACACTAGTCCAGAGCAAACGAGCAAGCCCACCCCTGAATGGCTCAAAAGAAACGCAATCGTGATTTTGGAGTGGGTTAGTCAAAGTCTTGACCTGAACCCCATTGCAATGCTTTGGCAGGACCTTAACTAAGCATCTGATGCTCTATAAAACCATGCAATGTGGAGGAGTTAAATAAATTCTGTGAAGAAGAGAAGCAAAGATTCCTCTTTAGCAGCTTAAGGAGGCACAACCAGTAGTTAAGTTCAGGGGGGAAATTACTTTTTGAAGTGGGTGATATATTGTTTCCTTCAACAGACAGAGATAATTCTGTATGTCCCCATGTACAGTTCATTTGAAACCATTTACTAAGAAAAATATGTAAAAATAAAGAAATTCAGGAGGAGGACAAACACAAAAAATGGAGCAATCTAATCAACACTAAAATCAAAATTTGAAAACCCCAATCCCTCCACTTTTGCCTCAACACAATGCTCACTGCCAATGTCTGCTGTTTTATCTGGCCTCAGATATAAATGCCAAGGTCCTCTCCCACTCCTCTTCCACAGCCTTATACAGTTGCATCGTCGTTTTGGCGTCCTCGACTGAAGAATGCCCTTTATTCCCCACCTGTGAAAAAACAAGTAACAGTAATAATAACAAGTATCAATAATAACATAAAATCCTAGTCTTTTTCTTTATTATCTCTTTCCTCTCCAATGATACCTGGATGTCCTGATTTAGGAGGGATTTAGCAAGCCTCTTCAGTGAAACAGCCTGCCTTTCTGGAAAACCAGCCATCTTGTTGAGCAGGGGAATGCGAGAGGTGTCACGGGTCAGCGAAGCCGGGTGGCTGTATTTCAGGGATTTGAAGTCATTGTAGATAGCATGTCCTACCACCACTTTCCCTGCCAAGATCTTCACTATCTGATGGGATGAATTCAAAAAGAGAAAATGGATCCAAACTATAAATTTACCACTTTTTCCCAAAGCGCACTTGTGTATTCAAAAGGCAATCAAAGCTGATTTTTTGCATTCCTTAAATCTTCAGAATGTAAAAGTTTAAAAGGAATAATGGTAACACAAACTGATATTATTGTTCCCCAATTTATTGTAATGTCTCAACCCTTCTGGCCTTCAGGCAAAACCCAAGTTGAAACATTGCAATTAATTTGGCAGCAATACTATTAGTAGGGTTGGACGTGTGCACCAATGCCTGCCTTTTGAAATATTGTAAAGGTTCCCTTTGGTCTCATTTTTGAGAAATTAACAAGTGAGGCACAGTCAAATCGGGTGACACTGCATTTAACAACCCAGCTGCAGATGACACAATAGCTGCAATCCCAGTGAGCTTATGGGTCAACTTTCAGATCCCTATGCCTTGGTCTCACCTCTTTCTTGGCTTCAGGGAAAGGAGTGGCATTGCGGAGGTGATGCTTGCGGATACCACTCCACTTCGTTCGGAAGTCAGTCACTGGGCGGGTCGGCATTATGAACTTATCATAGACCACATCCCCATCGTATGAAACAATGCTGCAGCGGGCCAACTCGCTGAGACAGCCCTTTGGCCCCGTCCCCACCATCTCACAATCAAGGGCCAAATACTTGATTGGATTTCCAAATGGAGGTGCTTTTACAAACACCGGAGAGCATAGTGAGGCAGGGATAACACTACTCATAGTGCTACAGAATGTGGTTAAACTCTGAGATGAGGTAGCAGCAGAATCCTCATATTTCTTGGATTGGGAGCCGGTATTCAAAAAATCAGAGGCAACGGGAGCACCTCTGAATGAAAATGGGTTGGACTCAGAAATGGAATGAGTGCTTTTGGAAGCTGATTTGGGGTCAGTGCTTTGGGAGGAAGTAGGTTTGAGGACAGGGGTTTCTGGATGAGTGAGGGTGGATGTAGAAGTATGTTTCTGTTCATTTTGCATGAGCTGGAGTCCTTGATTTAGTTTTTGGGGTCCCTGAATTTTTCTGCACCCATTTTGCTTATCACGAAGCAAGCCTTTGCGCTCAAGGAATTTACGCTTCTTAATAAATCTCTGGTGCTTAAAGTTTCCTGCTGGCTTTGTTCTAATGTTTTCAGAGCTTGGTGGACCACTGCATGACAAATCCAAGTTCAGTATCAGCCCCGACATTCTGGCCAGTCGTCTAAGGAAAAACTTCAATGTACTGCTTTTGTTGAAACAGAACAGACACTTGTTCTCTTCAGACAATGCCTTTATCCTCCATGGCCTGTGTCTCCTTGTATTTCAGAGTGAGGTGAGGTTTTGGCAAACTGAGAGGTGCATCCAAAATCATCAGTTGAGAGTACTGAAAAAAAAAAAAAAAGAAACATCAGTCTCTCTCAGTTGAGTACTATGCTGCTACTTTAATCAAGATTTATAACAACATTTAACAGTCAGTTTTATAAGGTAGGGTCTCATGTGGTAAACAGTATTCATCATGTTTGTACAACACCTACTTTCTCATCATTACCTAAATAAATGAAAATGCTTCTACTCAATAAACATTAAAATCCCATAGGCATGATTAGATTATAATGTGAATCTTTATTATTGGCAAGGTTAACTGACACACAGTTCTCATGTTTCTTTGGTGTAATTACGCTTACACATGATAAATACAGCACGTTTCCAAATGGCAACATTCTCATGCGGCATATCCACTTTACGCGAAGAAACTCGGCAAAAAGCATGTAGACCATTTTTACCTCAACCGAACACAATTCAAGCACCAAGCAAGTAAATAAGCATGTAGCAAAACACAGGATAAAATCAAATCAGTGCTGACTCGCTAGAATTTCCCCTGACTTTGTGCTATGCATACCCAACGATATATATGCACTGTCATTTTAAATAGACACCACACTCAAAGAACAGCAGACATACACTGTACAGTCTACAGAGATGAGAAAAAATTTCTAACGTTTAATACACTGCCCGGCCAAAAAAAAAGTCACCGTTTGGAAGTTAATGAACAAATTCTAAAATTGGATCATTATTGCGGTTATTAATATGTTTCAGATGGCAATAATCATTTTAACCCTGACTGATGAAGTGCGTTGCCATTCATTTCTTACAAAATCATGTCAGAAAACACATTCCCTGATGATGGAATAGATGTTACAGTATTTCAGAACGGGCAAGTTATTGGCCTGTATTTAGCTAAGAAAACCATGAATGACAAAACCAAGCAGGAGGAATCATTTTCTCAAACAAATTTTCCACCACAAAGTCCTGACCTTGAACATAATAAAAGTTATTGGGATGTACTCAAGACCACCGAGTGGTTCAACCATTATGTCAAGAAGACAAGATCTTGGACAAAAATCATGGCATTTCTGATCGAAAAGAAATGTTCTGGCATTGCATATAGTTGTCAAAACAATGACTAGACGAATATGCACTGTAATCAAAGCTACAGGGGTTCCAACTAAATATTTGAGTGTGCGACTTTTTTTTTGGCCAGGCAGTGGATTTTGGAATAAAAAACTGTTTGAGGGTAAATTCACACTTTCTATTGGAAGCTGAATATGTCCGTGTTATAACAAAACTAGATCATCCAGTATCCAAGCATGTTTTTTCCCAGGGCATTGCTTCAAAGATCTCAGTTCCTCAGCATTCAGCTTGCTTGCAATGCATTTTCTTCTCTGATCGGCTTGTGATGCCGTTAGTAAGACTTTGCCGGGAGCCATTTGATTTTATGGGCTCTGACGCTTCCAACAAGTCCTAAACCAGCTTAATCTCACAAACCTAGCCCGAGAAAGAGCCTTGAATTCCCAGTGCGTCAAACCGAGTCCATGGGCCATTCAAATGTACTTAAATAGCGCAACAATATAAACGCTTAATAGGTTTGTTTGTGCTATTTTCGGTACAATTATCTGCTTAATATTCAACCGTCAGTTTCAAAGTCGTTTTCTGACAGAAAACGCGTGAATACTGAGGGCACAACAGTACAAACCAGGTGAGTGACTTTTTTCTTGACTCATTCTTTATATGGGCCATTTGACAGTCCTAACTGGGTCAACTGATGTAGCCTAGTGGTTAAGATGACAGACAGCAACACAGGCGAAAAGGGTTCGTTCCCTGGTCAGATTTGCTTTTAGGTAGCAACGGTAGCATTTTATATGCACAAATAATTGATGGGGTTTTTGTTCCTTTCACTTTTTTCCTTTTCGTTGTATTCATAATCTTATTAAGTTGCTTTAAAAAAAAATAATTAAAAAAATACTCAAATGGAGCCAAACTTCATTTTCTTTGTATTTATTGTCTTTGAATGGGATGGTTTTGGCTATAGGACTGGCAGAAAAAATAATTTTAAAAAATTTTCTAAAATCTAAAAATTAAAAACTGGTTGTATTTGGCTGTAATATATGCCTGTAATGACATATAAGTGAAATTAGATGAGTTTTACAGTTAAATATTTGAGAAATATTTGGCACACAAGGTACCTGAATTGCAAATTGGAGAGTTCACCTAGACATTTCTCTCTAATTTTGTTCTGATTCACTTGATTAGAATATACTTTGGCACAGTTAATGGTGAGATTCTGTGCTGTAAATTTTTAGGTTTCAGACTGCAAATAAAAAAGTTCACAAGGAATGGAAATGAGACTTTTTTTGGTGCAAAATGAAATCTCTCATTTACGAAAGGTGGTTAGAATTACTGTCTCACAGGAAGAAGGTTGTGGGTTTGAATCTGGCCTGGGGCTTTGCATGTTCTCCCCGTGTTCACGTGGGTTTCCTCCGGGTACTCCAGTTTCCCCCACCCACAAAAACATGCAACATTGGAACACTCCAACCAGTACTCCTGACCAAGGAACTGGCTTTAGAACTGGAGTTGGTCCCCGGGCGCTTCTCTGTGGCTGCCCACTGCTCCTAACTATAGGATGGGTCAAATGCAGAGGACAAATTACCCCACGGGGTTCAATAAAGTATATGAAGATGAATAAAGATGGCAGAAATCCCAAATAATTTAACGTTTATTATAATACCAAGATTATTCAAATGGACCAGATAGTTGTAGAGATATACTCATTTCATTTTGGGCATGCCATCTTCGAAAAAGAGGCTCAGGGCTTAAGGGGTTAAACAAATCTCCAGATTAAATACATACAAACACACCACGGCTGGTAACTTGTAAGCCAATATAAACGATATACACCGTCTGCCCAAAAAAAAAGTCACCGTTTAGATATAAAACAAACAAACAGTATGACTGGATCATTATTGCAATGATTAAATATGTTTAAGTCGGCAGAACCCCAACTGCTTTTCATTTTTAAAAGCTCATTCACAAGAAATTTTTCATATAACCCTAACCATGGGCAAGAAAAAAAAGGATAGTTTGAACCAGTGGTTCCCGAAACTCCGTCCTGGGGCCTCCCCTTGTATGCTGGTTTTTGTTCCTCCCTTGATTGCAATCATAGGATTTTAACAAGCTGTGAATTTGTCTTAAATACATTTATGTTGAGTTTATCCTCTCGTGACGTACAGTATTTTGACAGATATGCATACATACTGAGGAATAAATTCCACATCGCGATATAAGAGTAACAACTGCATAAAGAGGGCAAAAATGTAAGGAAAGGGGGAAAAAATCAATGTGTTCCTAATTGGTAAAACAGTGGGTCATGGTAGCAAAAACTCAAGCAAATGACAGTCAAACCTGTTTTATGTTACATTTTTGTTATTGAGTGCAACTAAATTATTTTGAAAGAATTCTTACGTTCAGCAACCAGATTCAGAGGTGACTGATTTTCTCACTGCCTGATCAGACTTGTTCAGAAATGTTATTACCTGAATTGCTAGCAACATGGGGGGGGGGGGGGGGGGGGGGGGGAGAGGAGAGAGGAGACAAACAAAATAAAAAATAATATTCAAGGGTGTTTTATTGTTCATGGCAACAAAGGATTTTTCTCTTAAAATTTGGCTTATGACAACAAATATAACTTCTTATAACACAAAATACACCAAATTAGCCCAAAAACCAGCATTAACAGGGAGGCCCCAGGACCGAGTCCCATGACTTCAACGGCGGTAAAAAAAAAAGAAAAAAAGAAAACCGGAGTTTGTTTTTCATCATCAATATCAATTCATGTATGCCCGAACCGCAGCTACATTTCTTAGATCATGAGTATTATCAGTTCATGGAAACCAGAATACAATACATCCATCTTCTTCCGCTTATCCGGGACCAGGTCGCGGGGGTAGCAGTCTAAGCAAAGATGCCCAGACTTCCCTCTCCCTGGACACTTCCTCCAGTTCTCCCGGGGGTATCCCGAGGCGTTCCCAAGCCAGCTGAGTGACACAGTCCCTCCAGCGTGTCCTGGGTCTTCCCCGGGGTCTCCTCCCGGTGGGGCATGCCCGGAACACCTTCCCAGGAAGGCGTCCAGGGGGCATCCGATAGAGATGCCCGAGCCACCTCAGCTGACCCTTCTCGACTTGGAGGAGCAGCGGCTCTACTCTGAGCTCCTCCCGGGTGACAGAGCTTCTCACCCTCTCTCTAAGGGAGCGCCCCGCCACCCTGCGGAGGAAACCCATTTCAGCCGCTTGTATCCGAAATCTCGTTCTTTCAGTCATGACCCAAAGTTCCTGACCGTAGGTGAGGGTAGGAACGTAGAATACAAAACAATTCCAAAAAACATAGAATGACAGCTTTCTACTGCCACCCTCTGGTATACCTGCGAGAAAGGGACATATCTCGTACACACGAGTGGTGTGCCTCCAAAGTAGTGTGCCTCCAAACTGACATGATCGCATTCAAGACACAAGCGGGAAACTGAAAGCCTTTCCACATTAAGTTAACGAAATTGCGATTACAATGCCGCTGCTCGCCGCCCCAGAAAACTAAGCATTACGTTAAGCCTGTGGGGGCAGTTAGCTAGCTGGCACACAACTTTGTCCCAACTAATTGATAGCTAGTTAGCAATACAAGTTATCACGTCGGCACTTTGGTTCAACGCTAATGTGGAAAAAGCCAGAAGTTGCATTAACTCAAAGTTTCAACACCACACATTATCAGCTGTCATCGGAACACAATATCATATATGGAAATCCAAATTGAAACAATTAATCTTCCTAGCAAACAGTCTGTCTCACTTCACTCTCTTTTTCTCTCTGTTGACGTCTGCAACTTCATATAACTATCACGCAATAAATGGCCTGTTCAATTAGATATTGAATGTGTGGCGTCCATGCATAGAACAACGACATTATTTCAGGTGATGAGACAAATTTCCACAGGCTACAAGAGGAAGTTTTCCCTCATGTGAGTGGTATCAGAACAGTATTCATTGCGTAATTATTTACGCATAATGACATTGTTTGTCTAACTATTTACTAATCGCCACGCCAAAATCCAATTGATCAATCGCGCAGTCCGTTCGGTAAAACGTTCAGATGGGACAAACGCGCGTGACATAACCACGTACTGCAAACAGGCTAGCCACGTTGTATGGACATCAGCTGCGAAAACAGAAATACTAATTAGTTTGCCAATATCCAAATTAAAGCCATACCTTTTTTCTCTCGCGTGAGTATTGGGCTCCATCAAGAGTGGGGAGAGTGGGGAAGTAAAATTTTTTATTTTGGCTAAACCCCGAACCCACATAGGTAAACATGTGATGCTTCATTTAGCTGTTAGCCTATGTCTTTCCTGGTTGTACAAACAACTTCCGGGATCAAAGATTACAGCACTACTGAGAGAAGCTCGCGTCAGCGCGGTTCGCTTAACAGTTATCAGAAAGCGCCTCCTCGCGTATATTGATATTAAGAAGAGATGGCAACTTCGAACCATTGAAATGGCTTTGAAACCTCCGAAACGATCACTGTTTCGGAATGTTCCTAAACCAGATTTATTTCAGTCGTGCGCAGCCTAGTGACAAAAACTTCTTCTGCAGCTAGTAAAACAAACAAGCATTCTTCTTCTTTTCATTTCCTGGTATACAAGACGCCCGTCGGCTTATTGCTGCCTCCCACTGATTTCGTTGGATACTCCTCATTTATTCGGCGGCCTTACACCTTACGGTGCTGACCTGAGTTCAAAAGAAAATCCATCACAGCTTTCCCTACTTCCTTTTGATGTTCCTTAAAGATATACACTGTAACCCAGTACCAAGAACTGCAGAGAACAGTATATTCCTCTCCGTTGTATATTTGGAGCACTATAAATACATGCCGCACAGTTTCTCTTTCCCCACCTTCACAAAGTCCATCGTAATGCATACCGACGCAGGCCAGTCCCCACGCTAGACCACAATGTCCAAGTCTCAGTCTTGTCATGATCACCTGCCCCCTTCTGTTGTTCCCCTGTGGTCTGTTCCCACCCCGATACTGCTTTGAATAGTGTGGAAAAACCTTCCTCTCTTTTCCCTATCCCACTCACTCTGCCATTTCCTACTTATCTCTTCTTTAACTACACTTTGGTACTCTGATACGCCTAAGGCTATGCCGACATCCACCTCCTCCCTCCTCAGGGCCTCTTTGGCTGCCCGATCAACAGCCTCCATGTCCTCCACCCCCACATGCGCTGGGACCCACATGAATCCCACTCCAATTCCAGACAGCGTTTATTTTATACAGTATTGTTAGGAGCTCACAAATTAGGTCCAGACTGATCTGTGACCTCCCCCCCTGCAGGGTCCCCAGAGCAGCCGCCGAGTCAGAGCATATGACCACCTGCTGTGGCCTCACTTTTTCCACCCAGTTTAGTGCCCATAGTAAGGCTAGTACTTCTGCGGTACAAACTGACACCCCATCTGACAGCTGCCTGCTCTGTGTGATCCGCAGGCCGGGAATATGTATTGCAAAACCCACCCTTTTACTGCTGGGGTCCATGGAACCATCTGTAAACACTTGTAAGTGGTTTGCCCAGTTCTCCTGCATCCTTTCTCTCACCAAATTCTCTGGGTCTCCTCTACCCTCCTCCCTCATCCTTTCAGCAACTGCAAAGTCTACCTCTACATTTGGTAGTAACCATGGGGGGAACAGAAGGCCAGACCACTGCAGAACCCTGTTGCACCTACTCAATCCCAGCTCCTCCTCCTCTACTCCCACCCTGGAAACAAAACCTCTGCTTTCCCCACCTCCTCCTCCTCCCCACTCCCAACACGCCTCCACCAGCTGCCTGCCTAGGTGATCTTGCTGCTCATACCCATATAACTTGGCCACATAGTGCAAAACAAGTTTCCTTCTCCTTAATGCCAGTGGGGTCTCTCCCATCTCCACCAACAAGGCTGGGATTAGGGTTGAGCAAAATGCTCCACTACATACTCTCAGTGCTTTGGCCTGCACTCTATCCAGTCTTGCCAGGTTAGTTTTGGCTGCAGCTCCATATGCCAAGCACCCATAATCTAAGGTTGAACGGATCATGGCTCTGTAAATCATCATCTGTGTGTCTCTATCTGCTCCCTGTGTGGTCCCAGCAAGACATCGCATCACATTTATCACCTTGTCGCATTTCCTCACAATTTTTTCTATGTGGTTTCTCCAAGTCGTTCTCTCATCAATTATAACTCCAAGGAACTTAAACTCCTTGACTCTCTCTATTGGCTTGTCATATATACTCAGCTCCAGGTTTCCAGTCTTCCTTTTATTAGTGAAAATTAAAAACTTGGACTTTTCCACAGATATTTTGAACCCCCACTTCCCAGCCCAGTCTCCCACTTTATCTAATGCCCCTTGTATTTTTCTTGCTAAAAATTTAATATTCCTTCCCCTCTTCCAAATTGCTCCATCATCTGCAAGCAGCGATAGCCCAAAACCAGCCCCCACCTCTTGGAACATATCATTAATCATGATGTTAAATAGCACTGGGCTAATAACACTGCCTTGAGGGGAACCGTTGTCTATCCCCACTGCTTCAGAGAATGTTCCCCCCACTCTGACCTGTATCGTCCTATTTTGCAGGAAGGCCCTGATCCAGTTCATCATACGGCCCCTTATTCCAGCGTTAAAAAGCTTAACTACCAACCCCTCCCTCCACAGCATGTCATACGCCTTTTCAATGTCCAGAAAAACAGCTACTACTCCGTCCTCAACAGACATAGCTTTGCTTATGTCCAGGTCCAGCGACAGCACAGAGTCCATTGTACTTCTTCCTATTCTGAAACCACTCTGGATAGGTGTGAACCAGCCTTCCTTCTCTAACTTATATGTAAGCCTATCTGTCACCATCCTCTCCATGATTTTACACAAGACTGATGTGAGTGCAATGGGCCTTTAGGAACCTGGTTTTGAAGCTTCCTTTCCTGGCTTCAGAATAGGGATTACAACAGCATGTCTCCATGCCCCAGGAATAACCCCTTCCGCCCACACTATATTGATCAGTGCTAATATCTCGTCCAGTACTTGCTCATCTTATCTCTAATACACCTCATATCCTAGGCCATCCTTCCCTGGAGCTGTTTTCCCTCCTCTCTGTATTGCTCTGCATAGCTCATCCTATGAAAAGAATACATTGCTGGGATCAGAGTTATCCCGGTTCATCTCAAGTTTATACATTTGATCTTTCCGCATCTCAGCCCTCTTTCTAATACCCTCCTCCCCAATATTCACCCCACTATGCACATCCTTAAACTTTTTAACACACATACTTGCCTTTTGCATATCACTCGTGGCAATTCCTCCCCCTTCTTCTAACACTGGAACCCTTCTCCCCTTAACCACTCCTGACATACATCGAACAACTGACCACACTTCCCCGACTGAGGTCTCCTCCCCTAGCCCTCCACAGTATCACCTCCAACACTCTCTTTGCAGACTTTATAACCCTCCGGGCCACTGCTCTTAACCGTTTATACTGCATTGCGTTTTCCAGCACTGGGTGCTTCCTTAGAACCTTATAGACTTCATTCCTTTCTCTCACTACAGCACTACACGTTTTATTCCACCATGGAACACTTTGCGCTTTTTAGAAGCTTTTTTCTGAGGAATATAAAGTTTCACATTATTCGCTATCATATCCATTATGCTATTATTCCACTCGTCTACTGTAGTGTCCGCTTTAACACTGTCCAGGTCTTTTATACACCCCTCAACAAATTAATCCCATTTTGCTTTTTTATAGTCCAGTGGCCTTGGCCTGGTGTTTTCCTCCACTAACAATGACTTACGAAATCTCAGTAGTATTAGTCCATACTGTTCCATTCCCCTTTCCTTGCCAACTCTGGTAAAGCTATAGCGAAGTCAATAGAGTCACAATAGAGTCCCTGTTCTAATATCAAATCTAGTTGGCCTACCATCATTCATACAGACCAACCCACGTATATCAATATGTTCCTCTACCGTTTCCCCATTCCTATCCCTATCTTTACTACCCCACAGTGGATTATGTGCATTAAAATCTCCCACTCACACCAACGGAGACCCCACCTCATCTGCTACCTTACCGAGCTCATCCATACAAAGCTGCATATGGGTTATAATAATTCATCACATTCATGCTACCGTGTTCCCCCCACGCCCGCACTGCCACACACTCCAGGGAGGTTCCAAGTGTTACTCTTTGGCATTGCACCCCTGCCTGAACAAATACTGCACAGCCCCCTACTGTCCCCTCACCCCGATCTTTACGTAAACAGTCATAACCTGGTACCACAAAATCGAGACCGGGCTTCAGCTATGTCTCTTGTATGCACAACATCTCTGGTTTATGTTCTAAATTTTCCACATATTTTTTAAATTCTTGCCCATTGGCGATGAGGCTCCTAAGTATTCCATTGTAGTATGGAAAACATAAAAATTGACCTAACCATCCAACCCATTGTCCCAAATGCTGTTATACTCCATGCTCTCTATATCTGACTGCTCCACATCCTCCTCCTGTACCTGTGATTCCTGCCTCATTTGTCCCCGTTTCATATATTCATGTAACATTTGTGGCTCATAATTTTTAACTCCAAGCCATCTCACACATGCCTCCACCACCGCCTTAATCATGTCAGACCTTGTGGTTTTCTCTCTAGTAGCTTAAATCACATCTACCATAACGGCTAGTATCTCTTCTTTTTTAAACACAATTCTGTCAGGTAATACGTCAGGTGTAGGTACTGGTGTGGCCAGCAGAGGGCCTCCCCGAGAAACCCCTGTCATCAGCCTTACATCCCTATACCCACCCACTTTTTTCATCGCTTCTCCATATGAAATCTTATATTGCTCCTTCACACTTTGGACCTGTTTTGCCCTCTCAGAATGAGGACACCCCCGAAAGGATGACATATGAGCACCTCCACAATTACAGCATTTTATTTCTGCATTACACTCCAACAGATCATGCCCACCCCCACATTTAGCACACCTTCGATTAACACGACATGCTGCTGCATGATGCCCACACCTTTTGACACTTATAGCACCTTAGTGGAGGTTTCTCATATTTCCTCACCGGATAGGACAGACACCCCACGAACACTCTGTCAGGCAATGTTATCCCCTCAAACGTAATCAATACAGGAGCATGTGGATTCCCCCCATTTCGGACTCTGAATCGCTTTACATCTTTAACTTCTCCTCCAGTGATGTTATTCTTCATCTCTTCCTCAGTCATAGCAGCATAGACACCATAAATTACTCTCTTAACCCCTTCTTTTGTGCTAGTTGGAATAATCGCAATCACATCCTTATCACCCACTATCTTAATATTCATAGCTTTCTTTTGTTGTTCAGCATTTTTACATGTTACCAACAATATCCATTAGGAAGAATCCTAGCGTCTATCCCGTCACCTACGCTTTTCAAAGATTTCGCAATCTGCAGTGGATTGACCCCCTTGAAAATGAGTGGATTCCTCTCAAGGGGTTTATCCTATTCAATAAAATGTTTGATGACCGATCTAAATCCCCCTGTATCCGTTGGATCCTTCAGTTTGACCAATATACTTTATATTCAGAGCTCACAACTTTCCTTGTTTTACCCCTATCTCTATCTTATACATCTAGCCCTTCCCTTGACGCATTTCTCTTATCAGCACCCTTTTCCCTGTACTTTGGAACATTCTCCCTCCCCCTCCCACCCGTGGCCGAAGCCATGCAGATCAGTCACCTGTTCTCATTACAGTTCTTTAATATTTATGATGGAGTCAATAATAATAGTCAAAATCAGACTTGTTACCACCGCACCAAACAACTTTGTATTCCCCGCCAAATTCACAACTTGCATCCGGGCATCTACAACGCAAACAAGCATTCAAGCTTTCCTGGGGCTTTTAAAGATTTTTAAATGGGGGGGCGGGGGGGGGGGGGGGGAGGGAGGTAGGATGGAGCAGGAAAAAGGTTATGAAGCAAAGTCGTAAGCCCGTGTCAAACCCGGAAGTTTCAAACGGGGAAGGGCTGAATGGCAAGAGTTGTAATAGAGTGGAAGGTAGAAGCAAGTCTGTATGGTCATGATTCGCCGGCAGCGAAAGATGGATTGGGATACAGAGGTTGGGCACGAATGTGAAACTAAAAGAGGGAAAGATTTTAAAAAGAAAAGGAAGAAAGATTACTTAAGTTCCTCAGGCGAAACAAGTCATGGGCAGAGAAAAGTGGAGAAATATCTCATTGGGATGGTGGCAATAACTCGGAAAAATGGGATTTTTAATGACCCGCATGTAGTTGGAAAATTTGTGGGAGAAAAGCTTGGTGACGTGAGGTCGATTAAAGTTACTAGAAGTGGGATGGTAATTGTTGAATGTATTACGAAACGACAGCGAGATAAGGCTCAACGTATTAAAACATTTCCGGAGTATTGTGTTGTAAACTGCTTTCTGCTTGATTAGGAGGTAAAGGTGAGGGGAGTGATCAGTGTTGTGCCTGTATCAGTCGAGGCAGAGGAGTTCCAGGGGGTCCCAGGCATTAGTGGGGCAAAAAGAATGACCAGATTTAGAGACGGGCATCAGGAGGACAGTACCTCTGTTTGTTTGACTTTTAGAGGAAAGTTGCCAGAAAGAGTATATTTCAATTATATCAGTTACAATCAGGCCAATTGAGAGAGCTCCCCTGCGTTGCTACTGTTGTCAGGAAAACGGCCATGTTTCTGCGGTCTGTAGAGGAGTAAAACGGTGTGAGAGGTGTGGTAAGGAGGATTGTGGGATTGTGGTCTGTGGAATTGGTAAAGAAATGGCAAAGTGTCTACATTGTGAGGGTAATCACGACACAAGAGTACGACAATGCCCAAAGCGAATTAAGGAAGGAAAAGTTTGTGTGATAAGAACAGAATAGGGATGTTCTTATGCTGAGGCTGTTAAGAGGGTGGAGAGAGGTACTGAGTCTGAAGAGACAGTTGTAAAAGAACAGAGACGTGAAGATGATTGGATCAGTATGGACAAAAGGAGGTTTTTAGCGTTTGTGGAAATGGTCATAAACTGTGCGAGCGAGATTGAATCGAAGACTGAAAGAATTAAAATGCTTGTGCGTGCAGCAAGGGAGTTTCTTTGGGTGACGGATGAGATGGAAGAAGATAAAGCATGTAGTGCCACAGTGAGAGAAAGGAATAAAGCCTATAGGGTTCTAAGGAAGCTCCCAGTGCTGAAGTATAAAAGGTTAAGAGCAGTGGCCCGGAGGGTTATAAAGTCTGCAAAGAGAGAGTGTTGGAGGCGATACCGTGGAGGGCTAGGGGAGGAGACCTCAGTCGGGGAAGTGTGGTCAGTTGTTCGACGTATGTCAGGAGTGGTTAAGGGGAGAGGGGTTCCAGTGTTAGAAGAAGGGGGAGGGATTGCCTCGAATGATATGCAAAAGGCAAGTATGTGTGTTAAAAAGTTTAAGGATGTGCATAATGGGGTGAATATTGGGGAGGAGGGTATTAGAAAGAGGGCTGAGATGCGGAAAGATCAAATGTACAAACTTGAGATGAACCGGGATAACTCTGATCCCAGCAATGTATTCTTTTCATAGGATGAGCTATGCAGAGCAATACAGAGAGGAGGGAAAACAGCTCCAGGGAAGGATGGCCTAGGATATGAGGTGTATAAGAGATTAGATGAGCAAGTACTGGACGAGATATTAGCTCTTATAAATACAGTGTGGGCAGAAGGGGCTATTTCTGGGGCATGGAGACATGCTGTTGTAATCCCTATTCTGAAGCCAGGAAAGGAAGCTTCAAAACCAGGTTCCTAAAGGCCCATTGCACTCACATCAGTCTTGTGTAAAATCATGGAGAGGATGGTGACAGATAGGCTTACATATAAGTTAGAGAAGGAAGGCTGGTTCACACCTATCCAGAGTGGTTTCAGAATAGGAAGAAGTACAATGGACTCTGTGCTGTCGCTGGACCTGGACATAAGGAAAGCTATGTCTGTTGAGGACAGAGTAGTAGCTGTTTTTCTGGACATTGAAAAGGCGTATGACATGCAGTGGGAAGAGGGGTTGGTAGTTAAGCTTTTTAACGCTGGAATAAGGGGCCGTATGATGAACTGGATCAGGGCCTGCCTGCAAAATAGGACGATGCAGGTCAGAGTGGGGGGAACATTCTCTGAAGCAGTGGGGATAGACAACGGTGCCCCTCAAGGCAGTGTTATTAGCCCAGTGCTATTTAACATCATGATTAATGATATGTTCCAAGAGGTGGGGGCTGGTTTTGAGCTATCGATGATTGCAGATGATGGAGCAATTTGGAAAAGGGGAAGGAATATCAAATTTTTAACAAGAAAAATACAAGGGGCATTAGATAAAGTGATAGACTGGCCTGGGAACTGGGGGGTTCAAAATATCTGTGGAAAAATCCAAGTTTTTAATTTTCACTAACAAAAGGAAGACTGGAAACCTGGAGCTGAATATATATGGCAAGCCAATAGAGAGAGTCAAGAAGTTTAAGTTCCTTGGAGTTATAATTGATGAGAGAATGACTTGGAGAAACCACATAGAAAAAATTGTGAGGAAATGCGTCAAAGTGATAAATGTGATGCGATGTCTTGCTGGGACCACACAGGGAGCAGATAGAGACACACAGATGATGATTTACAGAGCCATGATCCGTTCAACCTTAGATTATGGGTGCTTGGCATATGGAGCAGCAGCCAAAACTAACCTGGCAAGACTGGATAGAGTGCAGGCAAAAGCACTGAGAGTATGTAGTGGAGCGTTTTGCTCAACCCTAATCCCAGCCTTGTTGGTGGAGATGTGAGAGACCCCACTGGCATTAAGGAGAAGGAAACTTGCTTTGCACTATGTGGCCAAGTTATATGGGTATGAGCAGCAAGATCACCCAGGCAGGCAGCTGGTGGAGGCGTGTTGGGAGTGGGGAGGAGGAGGAGGTGAGTTAAGCAGAAGTTTTGTTTACAGGGTGGGAGTAGAGGAGGAGAAGCTGGGATTGAGTAGGGTGCGACAGGGTTCTGCAGTGGTCTGGCATTCTGTTCCCCCATGGTTACTACCAAATGTAGAGGTAGACTTTGCAGTAGTTGAAAGGATGAGGGAGGAGGGGAGAGGAGACCCAGAGAATTTGGTGAGAGAAAGGATGCAGGAGAACTGGGCAAACCACTTACAAGTGTTTACAGATGGTTCCATGGACCCCAGCAGTAAAAGGGTGGGTTTTGCAATACATATTCCCGGCCTGCGGATCACACAGAGCAGGCAGCTGTCAGATGGGGTGTCAGTTTGTACCGCAGAAGTACTAGCCTTACTATGGGCACTAAACTGGGTGGAAAAAGTGAGGCCACAGCAGGTGGTCATATGCTCTGACTCGGCAGCTGCTCTGGGGACCCTGCAGGGGGGGAGGTCACAGATCAGTCCGGACCTAATTTGTGAGCTCCTAACGACTCTATATAAAATAACGCTGTCTGGAATAGGAGTGGGGTTCGTGTGGGTCCCAGCGCATGTGGGGGTGGAGGGCAACGAGGCTGTTGATCGGGCAGCCAAAGAGGCCCTGAGGAGGGAGGATGTGGATGTGCGCATAGCCTTAGGGGTATCAGAGTACGGAAGTGTGGTTGAAGAAGAGATTAGTTGGAGATGGCTGAGTGAGTGGGATAGGGAAAAGAGAGGAAGGTTTTTCCACACTATTCAAAGCAGTATCGGGGTGGGAACAGCCCACAGGGAAACAACAGAAGGGGGCAGGTGATCATGACAAGACTGAGACTTGAACGGCTTTTGGTTTTGATTTTGGATTGCGGATAAATGGTTTTCTGAAAAATGGATTGTGAAGTGGCGGAGGGAGTGAAAAAGAAAAGGAAAAAAAGAAGTGATAATGAAAATGAAGGAGAAAAGTTTGTTATAGGAATCAAAGCAGATGTAAAGGGTAGCGAAGCAAACTGTCTTTTTAGTAATGCTCATGATATCGGGAAATTTGTAAAAAGCGAAATTGGGGACGTGAAAGCAGTGAGGGTGTCGAGGGGAAGACTAGTGATAGTCGAATGCCGAACAGTTAGACAAAGGGATAGTGCATTGAAAATTAAATATTATGACTGTACTCAGGTCATTAGTTTTCCTCTGAGGAAAAACCCAACCGTTAAGGGTGTAATCACTGGCGTACCGCTAAATGTGCAGTTTGATGATTTTTTGAAGGTAGAGGGAGTGTGTGGGGTAAGGCGGCTAAAGAGCTATAGGGAGGATAAGGTGCGGGAAAGTAGGTCAGTACTTCTTGAGTTTACTGGTGAAATTCCAGAAAGAATATTCATAGATTTTGTGAGTTTGTGAGTGCGAATATTTGAAAGAACGCCATTAAGATGTTTTAGATGCCAAGAGTATGGACACGTCGCAGCAGTTTGCAGAAGGGATAAGCATAGGTGTAAACGATGTGGTCAGGAGGGATGCATAGAGGAAGATTGTGAACAGGTAAATTGCTTTCACTGTGGGGGAAATCATGAAATAGGCTCCTTGCAGTGTGATAGAAGGAAAACGGAAAGGGAGGTGGAAAAGACAAGAGTGCAGGGAAAGATTTCATATGCAGAAGCTACAAAGAGAGTGTTGAGTAGAAATGAAATGGTAGGGAAAGAGAGGGATAAAGTGCAGACTGTGGGAAAGAAACAACCGGAATATGAGGAAAATGAGATTAGGATGGGAAGAAGAAGTTTCTTGGCTTTTATATCAATGGTGCTGAATTGTGCTTGCGAAATTGAAAGTAAAACTGAGAGAATAAAGATGGTAGTGGAAGCAGCAAGAGAGATTTTAGGCGTCATAGATGTTAAGAGGGAAGACATACAGAAAATTTTGGAGAGAGGATTTGGTGGTGGTCAGATTGCAGAGAAATAAGGGCGTACAGAAAAGTGTAGTAGATGTATTCAGAGATACGATTGAATAATTGGAATTCGTGAGAAGGTTTTTTTTTTTTTTTTTGGATTTCTTTAAGTATAATTTAAGCGATGATATAAACCCAGTAGGTGGCGGTAATACAATAATTGGTTTGTAAATGATATAAAACCAGAAGAAGAAGAAGAAGAACAAGACGGAAGTTTCTAACGTTTTCGAAGCACTTCGAACCCGCGTGTCGAAATTGCCATCTGTATCTGTAATATTAAGCTGAACTGTAAAAACGAGCAAAGTTTTTTTTTTCTTTGTTGATGCATTGCGTATCAAAGATAACAATCGGGAATGAAACAGCGTTATGCGGTTATTGAAAAGTACTAATAACATTAGCCGGCTTGGTAGACGCGTTAGTTGTGCTGCTGAGAGCTAGCTAATGAGGATATTAGTGCTCGCATCTGAAGAGTTTATTGTGGTCAAGAATTCGGATTAAAAAAACCAATTTAATGACTGGAACAAGTCGACTGTCAATTTGTCTGAATAACCGTGCGCATTGTTGTTGAAATAAGATGCCCAAGAGCGTAATTTCTTGCAAACGTGACATAAAGAATAAGTTGAATTAGATTGAAGCATAACACATTATCGGCATTGATGTGATGACGACCTTCTATTCTCTAACATCTGAAGAGAAGAAGCAGCTGGCGAGGAACCTCACTTCCTTTCTCTCTCAGTACAAACACATCTCCGACTCATTTGTAATTGTGCGTACTTGTCCTCTCTCTCTCTCTCTCTCTCTCGATGATGTCACTGACGACTTCAGTTTTAATATTTTCCCCCCAATTCTGTGTTGGATAATTCTTTTGTATTTTCTGTTTCCTCTCAAGGAGTTTTTTACTGAGGGTTTGTGGAATTCCGTGCCTTTAGCATGGACACAGGCACTCTGTGACCTGTCATACCCACACATAGCTGATTTGTTGCTGGACAGCACCTGCAAAGATAGGAGGTAAGACCCTCTCTGAATGGACACAAATAGCCCATTTCAATATATGTCACTATTACTTGAAATAAGTAGAAGGCAATGTAGCTGAACCTCTTGTTGAATGCCCTGTTTCAGATATCCTTCTGTGTGGCCTCTTTCTCTTCTGGCATTTCGGGCCACAGCACATGCTCTGGCTTTTCCCAGAGGGGCTCATAGCAGTCCAGTGCAGGAGGTGGGCTCCCAGTGCCTTGAGGAATTCCAAGAGAACCAGAGCCAGAGTTCAGTGCTGGGACATAACTTTCGAAAGCACGTTAAACCAAAGAAGCAGCATGAGATCTACAGGCTTGGCAAGGTTAGGAAATCACACCATATGATCAGTGATGACATTTTTCAGCACATTGTACTGTTTGGAGCAAAGCTTTTGATGTCTTTTGCTTCATCGATAGGTCAGTAATTATTGGGCTGCCTTGATTGTAAATAAATTAGTGGCTAAATGTAGTGTTTTTAGGCAACATTTGTGTATAACCACTATATCAATTAAGCATATCATTCTTAATTGGAAAGACAGTGGGAATGAAATGGTGCAAGAAATGCATTCATTTGCAGAATAGAACATGGAGGGTATAAAGTACATGAATGGAGTGGTTCCCAACATCATTCCTGGAGGCCCATTGTATATGCTGGTTTTTGTTCCAACCGCAGTTGAAATTGTAGCATTTGATTTGTCTTATTTATACGCATTTCTTGTTTAGAGCATTTATAAGCGTCTCACGGAATACGTCTACACATGGGTGGGTTTCTCTATGTGAACTATTTTGGTTACCACACAAACAAAATTTCTATAGAAATGCGTACAAGGACTTGTAAAGGACCCTAAACTTTTAAGCATTAAGAAACTTGCATACATGAAGTCAATTTGCTGACCACAATTTGACATTCTGTGACCTTTAATTTCACAATTGACATAGAATTTTCAATGACTTGTATCACCAAAACTGCTTCAGAGCTTAAGATTGTGTTTGTATTGCAGGAGGTCCTATAAATGTATGTGAACTTTTATTTAGTGGCCTTGACATTGTTTTTTATTGATTCAAATGTCAAGTTCACATCAAATTTTCATAACTTGTATCATCACTATAAGACTTCTTGCCAGTAAGCCACAGGACCCTTGGTCTTATTTTTTCTTATTTTGTTCTTACCCATTGATTTCTGGGATGCATCAATGTTTTCTTATTTTTGCTCTTCTCTTAGGTAAGAGTACATTTTACGAGTGGTCGATAGCACTTCTACCAAGATAAGAGAAAACAGAAAACTTATCTATCCACAAATTGCTTGTCCTATGCACGGAAACACAAATTTTAAAACTTAAGCATTTTGAGAAATTATAATGATTTTAATATTTAATTCTTGGGATAAAGAGTTTGGCTTGTTGATCCTAATTAGGAAGAAGCTACAAAAAGCCATAGATACTTGCGTGCGTTCTGCCTCTGAATGGCTTACCTATTGCTGTTCGACGCTTTGGCCATCCTGGCCTTGCGCAGAGAGTGCGTTTTTAGAGATTGCGCGGATCTGTTTGCTGACACAGATGAATAGCTACTCGTACCAAATGTGAAAGCAACCATACTTGAGCACCGAAGATTACTGTTGTGTTACGGCCCTCTTGTTCTAACAAATGCAGCGGCGAAAAGATATCTCCATTCGAAGGAAGAAATTCAATGCTTGCCCGAAATGTAGGCGGACGAAAACATACAATCACAACTGGATATTACATGCAAAAATTCAGTGATTTATGGAATAATTTGTGAGTAGTTACATTTGTGTGGTTATCACAGAATAATGGATTAGTGCCGTGGCAAACTAAAGAAACAAACTAAATGCAGCTGCGATATTTGAAAGTGTGGAACGCGGTGACGAAGTCTGGCAGCTCAGGTTATGAGATAGGTAAGTATTTGTGATATGAGGCAGTGGACAGCATAATCGGCCAACAATCCGCGGGCGAAAGAATTCTGTATGCAACATCCACCAAACGGGTCATTCCATGTCAATTCAACAAATTTCAGAAAATTTCCCCACCTTACCATCTCAGATTTATTTTTAAAAATTCTCACACCAAGGCCATGTACTTAATAGGATATGTGCAACATTTCAGTTAAATATCTTCTTTAGTTTTGACAAAAAAAAAGTCAGTTAAGATGGCAATGTTTTGCTGATTTTCGCACTCTTTTTTGCAAAGTCAAATAAAAGTGGAGGCAATATCTCTAGTTATATCAATGCCGTGGCCTCAAAAATTTCCGCAGTGTAGCATCTATGCCCAGTACAGTTGTGTAACACCGTTTCAATGGCAAATATGTTTTTTTTAGGGAGCTGTGGATGTTTGACATTGCTAATTTATTTGACAAAGTTGTCTGTGACACCAACTTTGAAGGCCAATTATGACCAAAGTTTTGCAGGTAGAGAGCAGATTTTTTCTGGGCAAGCTCTTTTCTCATAGTGCTATTGGTGCAATAAACATGTCAATTTTATGGTTGTCCAGAAAATACACAGCAAAATCCTAAAAAAAGCCAAAATTTCCTGAAATTTGACATCAAATTGCCGACGTATGACAACCTGTAAATTCTTGAAATCTTCACCATATTAAAGCTTACATTCTTGGCTATCTTTTTTTCCATCCACTGGTGATGTGGATGGAACTGGCACACCATTCTGCTGTTTATTCTTGTAAATTAGTTAATCAATCCTCAGATTGCTAATCAGGCAAAGTAATTGAGTTATCGTTTGTTTCATGGGGAGGATTACGCCTACCCTAACTGACCTCCGGCGGCACATCACTGCATACAATACAAAATGCCTGAGATTAGTATTGCTAAACATGACATGCTAGATTGAAAGCTACTATAATAATATAATTTACTAACAGGTGAATGAGACATGAAGTAGTTTGGTTGATGTCCAAAAAGTGTGGAAATGGCTAAGTCGGCTCTACTATGCCCTGCTGAGTCCTCCTGTCAGATGCACGGTCAAGTTTGTGGGGGTGTGGCTTTGGACGGAGCACTGACTGGAGGGGGTAGAGCTTAGAGGAGGTGCTTCTTTCAAATCTTGCCAGCTCTTCAACATTACCGACTATAGCTTTAAAGAGTGACCCCTGTAGACCAAGTTAATATAGCTAAAACGTGTTGCCTTATATTCTGTGTGCCAGTATGTTCCACACGAACGTGGCCGTAATTTGAAAAAAACGCAAAATTGAGTGAAAACTGAGAAATTCATCAGACCCCTGAACATCTGCAGGTCATCCATAGACTCTGTCATCATCTGGCATTTAAGGAGTGACCCCTGTGGACCATGCTAATACAAAAAAAAAAGTTTCTTACATTTTCAGTGCCAGCGAGTTTCACACAAGTGGCTCTATTTTAAAGAATTCAGTGAAAACGGCAGAATTCATCCGACCCCTGCACTTTTGCAGATCATCCATCGACCCTGTCATCATATGACATTCAAAGAGTGACCCCTGTAGATCAAGTAAATATTGCTAAAAAGTGTTGTCTTATATTCTATGCCAGTATGTTCTATTCTATTGCCAGTATGTTCCACTCGAATGTGGTCCTATTTTGAAAATCAAGTGAAAATGGAGAAATTCATCTGACCCCTGCACATCTGCAAGTCATCCATAGACCCTGTCATCATCTGACTATCAAAGACTGACCTATGTGGACCACATCAATTAATTTAAAAGTTGTTACCTTTCAGATGATGTGCCAATACTTTTCCCACCAATATGGCTCTGCTTTCATGAAACAGAATGAGTTAAAATGGTAAAATTGATCAGACTCCTGAAAATCTGCAGATCATCCATTCACTCTGTCATCATATGACATAACTTTGTAGAGTGACTCCAGTGAACCATGGGAATATCTTTAAAAGTTATTGCTTTTCATATTAACTACTAATACATTCACAAAGACTTATACCCATTTTCAGGAAGTGCTCAGAAAATGAAACCGATGAGATTAGTGACCCGATTTCAATCATTGTTCTTGGTCAACATGTTGGTTTGCCTTATAATGAAATGTTTTGGCGAATGAATGATAAATTCTATAATGTTTAATTCACATGCCTTAATAGGCAACTCTTCATGAAGAAACCACTGTGGATTTTCCGCGTTAAATTTTGTCACATCCTAAGCAAGTCGTCAAATCTGTGCGTAAAGATTGTTTAATTGAAAAAGATTGAAATGCGCTCTTTTTTGCGTTCAACTGGTGAGTTTGGTTTCTTGTCTTAACGAAGACAATTGGCTACACCTGAGAGGGGAGAGTTCAAGTGTCTTTTACCAGGGATATTGACTGAAAACAGATTAAGACTAATAAGCAGTTTAAAGAAATGTTTATCACCCTCCTTGTTCTCTGTCCACCGCCCACCACTGCAAATTAGGATTTCACAGGTGTGCTCCTTTCATTTCAATCGATCTTGTCAGCAAAGTACATTCAGCTTTGCTACGGTAGTAGGGTCCAGCAAGAAAACGATAATCTGTCATCTAATTGTTGTTTACATGATATAAGTACATGTTATACTGTTACCAGGTCATGTAGGAAAGCAATACTATCAGTTATAAACATAAAAACAACTCACTCTATTGTTTTTAACTTCTAGTATGGTTGGCAGCTGTGTGGTGACGTCGGTCTCCAGATTGTTTACCGCCAAGATTTGAGAAGAGTTCCAAAACACGCACCAATAAAACGACGTTAAAACCGTTTGCACGGGATAATCGCCTGCTGAGCTGGCTGAAAATGGACGAAATTCGGAAAGTTTGAGGTCCTCCAGGCACATTATACATTCGATGCGAGCAAACTTAATTACCGGTATGGCAAGATACAATGTTTCTCGGTACATTTTGTGAATGTTGGCTCACAGATCCGGTCTGCTCACTCGCAATTTACATGTTAGTGGAGCTTGTTTTTTGATCATTTTCACAAAGCCATTTCATGTCTTTCAAAAAAATTTGGAATTAAAAAAATATTGTGTTGAACACCAAAATTTGAACTTTGCCAGGAAGGGGAGTTGTCCTGCTTCGTGCTTAAGTAGAAAAAACGTTTTTGAACTGCACTTCTATGACAATTTTTCTGCCCCCAAAAATGCCAAATTTGCTCTTATTTATTGCTGGCTGATAGGCACATTCGAGCTAAAATATACAAGACTGGTTTCCATGGCAACCACTAAATGCTATGCTGAAATATTTGGAGAAAGTTGTTGACTTGCCAAGTACTGTTAATACACCAAGTTTCATCTAAATCGGTGAGATGTCACTTTCTATGTTTTGGGGCCCCATGCCTGATTTTTTTCAGTCAGCTGCTCTTAAAATCTTGATATTTCAATTGTGTTTGGAACGGAACCAGCATATACATTGGACCCCTGTTAAAATATTGAGAACCATTGCAGTAGCAAAGTGCTTTTTGAAGTGCTTTTTGTATTGGTCGAAGTGTCAGTCACATAGGACGGAGAAACTTCGAAGCAAACACAAATAATTCACTGATCTGTCTTTTCCACAGCTTGTCAAACAGCTCTGTGATGTGACCAAGTGTAACAATGTCGTGGATGTGGGTTCAGGACAGGTAACAAAATTGAATTCTGACTTTGATCATTTGATGCCTGTCTCCATTTTTCAACTGAAAAAGGTTGAAGAGAACTGAGCAATCAGCAAGTTGGCATGTACAGTACACACATTGGTTCACAAAGCAGTTGACTCTCGTATTGATTGACTCTTCTTACCTGTGATAGCCGGCTAATATGGCCTTAATCGCAAAGAGTGAGTCAAGATCTTTTCATACTCAATGTGCCTAGAGTGGTAATATTCATGACCCTCTAACTTTGCACATAAACATATATAGTGCAGCTGAACTGCTCATTAAAAATTTTATTGAATTCGTGATGCTGCATCAAACTAAATTAGTATGCAAAAACACACTGCATTGCATGGTCTGGTACAGTGCAGTAGGACTGCATGTTGCTTTTATCAATGAGCTTGCTAACCAAGCTAGCGCCTTAATCAAATTATATGTGATTCAGTCAAAGCCAGATAAAAGCTCAGTTTCACCAATAACTTTGATAGCAATGTTTCAGGCCTTTTTTTTTTTTTTTTTCAAACTCCGGCGTCAACGATACACCGTTCTCGTCAAATTGCGCCGGCGTAACCGATCGAGATGATAACAAAATTGTATTGACTAACTGTGAATAGTGTGATGTCGCGGATATCCCAATTGACAACAGCCTGATTCAGCGTAAAGTTATCGCTTGCCTAAATGAGGTCCTGCCAATTCTGAAAAAAATAAAAATAAAACAAACCTATGTGCGTTACCTAAAAATTATTTCAGTCATAACATCTCCATGAACTGTCTGCCTTTTTGTAGCCTGTCAAACAACGTGCTACTCCACTACCCTTATGCCAACTGAACAGACCCTGTATCACGTGCAGGGAGCTGTAAACGGAGTTGAGATGGACATTGTTTCGTACTATTAAACGACTGTTAAACAGTTTGCTACGCGCGCATAGATATGTGGTGACGCAGTTTGCTATAAACTTCATTAATCAAATATGCGTAATGCATGTATGCATTAAGATTTACTGTCATGTATGTTTTGTGATTCAACTGATCAGACTTGTTTTTCTGTTCAGACAAGCCAACTGAGCTGCATCACACTAGGGCTTTTCACACTACAGCAGCACTGTCAGGGGACAAGCGGTCAGCCCTGATATTCCAGTCCAGCAACAGCCCCCTCTCTTTAATTTCAGTGTATGACACGGGTTATGATTTAACTTTCTGACCATACTCAGTTTAGAGAAACTGCATTTCAGTCTTTAGCAGGCTACCATTTTTATCACTTACACTTACAGAATAACATCGAAATTTATAGTCCAGGTCATTGATAAAAACTAGTATGCGAACATCTACATGTGAAACATTGTTCAGTGCGGACATCAGACAACGAACTCACCTCGTGGGATCCTAGGAGTCGCATTTAAAAGCAACGTTCATTGGTTACTTTTTTAACACTTCAGACAATTTGACCAATTGGACCTTCTGAATCTCTTTATTGACGCAACTGATGTCACACCGGGATGACAAAAACAAAACATGTCGGGGAAGGACAATTGTTTGAAAAAAAAAAAACAAAGCAAAAACAAACCCCCAAGTGACACATCTTGTTGAGTAGAATGAAGTAATTGTTATTAAATCAAGACATTGTTTAAAAGATTAATCTATGCACCGCAGCACATATTGGGATTTACAGGTATTGGCCTGTATTGAGATGAGACTAGCGCATTACGGTATAGCACGCGCAGCGCGGCGCATGTGGTGTGGATACAACCGTCAGTTAAGCACAAAAATGTAGACATATTTTTGCCAGGTTGCACAGTAAACATATAGAAGTTTATTCACACACACAAAGAAAATGTTCATGAATTGTTGATCACTTTTGCCAAGACATATTCACCCCTCATTTTGCGTGAACGCCGCCGTTCGCATGAATGTTTTTTTTTTGCCTAACCTTTACGTAACCAAACGATCGTCCGCGTGGAAAAAAAAAGGCCTGGTGTTTGTTTTCTGTTTCTGGCTCACTTGAAGTGTGTACTGCACTAACGTTACTTGCTTATACCTTCATTTGACATCTACAGTAGCCGACTAGCTTCTGAGCACAATGAAAATGGTGGCGTTCAGAAGGCCGTTTTTCATGTAGCTTCAAAGCTAATTTGACATCTGCAGCAGCCAGCTGGCTAGCTACAGAGGTGTATGATGAGCGAGCTACTCAATGATGTAGTGCAGCAGATGAACTGATTAAAATTTGGTTGAATCTGTGAACTTGCATCTTACTTAATTAATATGCAAAAAGACACTGCATCGCAGGGTCGTGTACAAGCCTGCAAGATTGCCTGTTCCTTGTTTTAAATAGGGGCATTTAACACGTTTCCTGTCTTTTGGACTTGGCCTGTCAGCCACTGGCATCGAGGCTGATCCTATTTTGGTTGCAAAAGCTTCCAAGTTTGATGAACAACTACTGAGCGCACTGCAAAAACAGAGTTTGAAAAAGGTGAGACACAAAGCTCCCATCTGTTGTTTGTTAACCATTTACCTTGTGATGTCTAGCTTTGAAACTGGCCTGCTGCACAAAATTAACAATATTGTGAAAAAACACCACGTGATTGTGTTTTTAATGTCATCTGCTCAGATCTGCCCTGTTTGTCATTCCAGAATGAGGCAGCTCAGCAATCAGCCACCTTTGATAATATACCCCGCCACGTGGCTGGCTGGGTCAACCACAAGGCATCATGGGAGGACTTTGTGGAGCAGCTGAAGATAGGAGAAATTGAGTGCAGTGGACCAGTATGTGTTGCTTTGCCTGGAGAAAAGAGACATTGGGGATCAGTGTCAAATCTGGATAAGCATCTTGACAGTGTGATGCTGCCTGTGTCGACAGCACAGCCCTGTCTTAGCCATGCCAAAACTGACTGTTTGGTATCATCTCAGGCTAAGAGCAAAGGCAACTTTTCAAACCCGGTATCTGGTTGCAACACTGTATCCTGGCAAGGTCCTCCTGAAAGCACTACCGAGCCATATTCCCCGACAGCCTGCTACCCTAAACGTCAATGCAAGTATGAGGCTGGAGGAGTGGATCATCTAGCTATTAAATCAAACAGCCTGCCTTTTTCTCACAAGATCTCTAGTAAACCACCACACGAGGTCTGTATGCACGCAGCAGAGAGGAAGAAGAACTCTGGGGATCCAAGGTTCATCTTGACGGGGCTTCATGCATGTGGTGACCTGAGTGTCACGCTGCTACGTCACTTTGCCAGCTGCCCTAGTATTGTGGGCATCACTTCAGTCGCCTGCTGCTACATGAAGATCACCACCCATGAAAACCCTTCTCCTCCGGGAGTTCTGGTCCCCCCTTTGCCTGCCTGCCCAGAAGAGCCATCCCACCCAGTGTTTGGCTACCCAATGAGCGCATGGGTGCAGGGATTGCCAGGGCACCAGCTATCCTATAAGGCACGGGAGGGGGCGTGTCACGCTATTGAGGACTACCTTCAGAGGCTGAAAACGAAGAGTGAGCTGCTGAAGATGCACTGCTATCGAGCAGCTTTGGAGACTGTGATTCGGGGAGCACTGCCAGAACTGCGCAGGGCAGGCATTCAGACCATAAAGAAGGCTCATCTTCTGCCATTTTATGAGTTTGTATCACCAAGATTTACTGATCTTTGTTGACCTTGTTTGGGGAAATAATTAGGCTATTTTATTCACATTTAGTTGAGTCTAAGGTGCAGTAAAGCCATATCCTACACTGCCCGGCCAGAAAAAAAGTCACCGTTTGGAAACTAATGAACAAATTCTATAATTGGATCATTGTTGCGGTTATTAATATGTTTCAGCTGGAAATAATCATTTTAACCCTGACTGATGAAGCGCGTTGCTACTCATTTCTTAAAAAATCATGTCGGAAGACACATCCCTTCATGGTGGAAAAGATCTTACAGTATTTCAGAATGGGCAAGTTATTGGCTTGTATTTAGCAAAGAAAACCATGAATGACAAAAAAAAGTATGAGGAATCATTTTCACAAACAAATTTGCCACCACAAAGTCCTGACCTTAAACACATTAAAAGTTACTGGGATGTGCTCAAGAAAGACCACCGAGTGGTTCAACCATTATGTCGAGAGGATAAGATCTCGGCCAAAAATTATGGCATTTCTGATAGAAGATAAATGTTCTGGCATTGCATATCGTTGTCAAAACAATGACGAGACGAATATGCACTGTAATGAAAGCCACTGGGGTCCCAACTAAATATTTGAGTGAGCGACTTTTTTTTTGGCCGGGCAGTGTATAATATTCTGTATTTGCATTGCACAGAATATTGCTGAAGGCGGTGTCTTTGGCTCAGTCAGTGATGGATGATCATGTTGCACGTCTATAAGATGGATGTTTTCCTTTGTACTGAGTCAGTAGAATTTTGGCTGCGGGCTTTAATGTACTCCTGTTTCCAAGATGATAGTTCAGGATACCCAGTGTTTGAATGATAATTATGAATTTTGGTGACTGAGTTCCTGTGATGGAATTTTTACAAAATATGACTTTTGAACTTTCGATCTTGAGTGGCTTATGTGATTACTGTGTAAAGTAGGCATTGTGGTATAATTTTACTGAACTGTGTTTAATTCAGTTGCTGTGCAAGGCTGCCACTGCATTTGCCCTGCTTGTAGTTAACCATACAATGGATAACAATGACTGTTTTTCATTACTGTAATTATATTTTTACTTGCAGATATGCCCGGCTGGGTCTGCCTCGAGTGGGTCTGCCCGCTGACCTCCCACTGGATCATGCTGGGATAGATGCTATGCTCTCGCAGCAGGGAAGGGTGGTAGTGTACTTCAGCCTGGCATTGTTGCTGGCACCAGTGATAGAGACCCTGGTTCTCGTAGACAGAATGCTTTTCCTGGAGGAGAAAGGTAAGGAAGAGGGGATTGTCTGTTATGTTTTTTTTCTTGAGTTTGTGCACCTGTGAGACCATTCTCTTGATTGCTTTTAATTATTTTTAGAAGCTGAAGTGCTGTCGTATGAAATGTTTTAATGTAATTTTAGAGTACAGTCGCCAATATTGTTTGTTAGTTTTTTTTTTTTTTTTGCAAATATTGCAATTCCCAATAACAAAGACTATTACTGTCATTTATTATATGTGAAATATCTTTATTTGCCTTGCTTCATTTGTATCTTGTTCTAGGCTTGCAGAGTCAGCTGGTTCCTCTTTTTGCACCTGCATTATCTCCCCGAAACCAGGTGCTGGTGGCGATAAAGCCAAGAGAGGGAAGCAGCCACACACACTGTGGAAAAACATGAACTGTCTGCATCTTGATGCGCCAAGAATAAGACATTGGGCCAAATTGGAAAAATATAAAATTGCAGGAGGAAACTTCAGGCCTATTTTCTTAATTTACATCAAAATATTGGAATCAGTCGTTGGAGACAAGGTAGAATTATTTGTTAAAAACAATGACACCCTTAGGGATGGCAAACATGGCTTTTGTTGGCAAAGTTCGTAGCTGACATATTCTCTCAAGGCTGCTGGAGAGACTAGAAAGGCATAGCAACAGGGCTGATGATATTATGTATGATTTATTTGAATTTTTAAAATGTTTTTCTGAAGGTAGCACATGGGAGACCCATTAACCTCTTAAACCTGAATGCCCCTGGTACAGGGGGTGATCATTACACATGATAAATGCAGCATGTTTCCTAATAGCAACATTGTCATGCGGTATATCCACTTAACAGGAAGACTCAGCAAAAAGCTGATGTTGACCTTTTTTTACCACAAACAAACACAATTCGAGCACCAAGCAAGTAAGTAAGCATGGAGAAAAACTATGGAACAAAATTTGTTCCAACAGAAATTGAATTGAATTTTAGTTTTGAATTGAATTTATCCTTCTTTGAATTGAATTTTATCAGGTTTTGAATTGAATTTTAGGTTTGAATTGAATTTTATTGGCTTTGAATTGAATTTGCTTTGAATTGAATTTTATCTGTTTTGAAATTGAATGAACAAGTTATCTGAAACTGAATCCAATTATTTGTATTGAATTTAAAATAAAACTTGAAGCATTTCATTCAGTTCGCACATTGAAATTCAGTTCATAAAATTAAAATTCAGTTCATTAAATTAAAATTCAAGTTGAGTAACATCACGAGAATGCGCATCATGAGCTGCAGCCCCACCTCTGTTCCTCCTACTACCAGAGGGATTTGAATATGCGAACTGAATGAAATGCTTCAAGTTTTATTTTAAATTCAATACAAATAATTCAATACAGAAAATTTGATTCAGTTTCAGATTACTTGTTCATTCAATTTCAAAATTGAATGTGGTTTTTAAATCGACACCACACTTAAATAACAGCAGGCATGCACTTCACAATCTACAGAGCTGAGCAAAAAATTTTTTCTTACCTTTGATATTTTGTCATTAAAAACTGTTTGAGGGTAAATCTGCACTTGCGATTGTTAGTCCATTGTGTCCTTGTTATATCGAAACTAGATCAGCCAGTCACCTTGCATGTTTTTTCCAGGGCATTTCCTCAGAGAACGTCAGAATGTGTGCTGTCCTGAGCATTCTGCTCATTCTCAATGTATTTTCCTCTCTCTGATCAGCTTGTGATGCCTCCAGTAAGACTTTGCAGGTGGCCATTTAATTATATGGGCTCTGACGTTTCCAACGAGCCCTAAACCCCCTTAATCGCACAAACCCAGCCTGAAATAGAGCCTTGCATTCCCGGTGCGTCAAATTGAGTCTATGGGCCATTTCCATGTACTTCATGAGTGACAATATAAAGGTTTAACTGGTTTGTTTGTAGTATTTTTGGTGCATTTTCCAAGTCTCCTCTGACTGAGAATCCTTGCGCCATTATGCACAATGGCGCCATAAAGTAGCATAAGCACTAAAATAGGTGGCAGTACAAATGCTGAAGTGGGGTGCATGACGAGTTTTTTGACTCGCTCTTTATATTGGCAATTTGACTGTAAAGAATTGGTCAGCTGATGTAGCCTAGTGGTTAGAGTGAAGTGCTTTCACCTGGGAGACCAACGTTCAAGTCCTGGCATGGCATACTCCTATTTAGGCAGTAAAAGCATTACTTTTGTTTAACCCCTTTCTGCAGATGTAGACGCTTGCTGTATAGAGCTATAGACCTGCAAATTTAAGCATGCTGTTACTGTACTCGATCACTAGATGGCAGCCCCGGATCAGTTATTGAATATTCACAAACAAGCAGACCTCGAACAAGGTTTTGAATATGGGGAAGTTCACTCCACTCCCTGTTTTTCAAGAGCTGCATGAATTAAACTCCTTAGCTAAGCCTGATGTGCAAACTGGTCTGTATAATTGCCCATAGTATCAATCCAGCAGTTTAAAAAAATGATCTCATGAGACAGAAAAAATCGTTGTCCTCTGTAGCGACCAGTTTAGCTACAGTGAGCCAACAGTATTCCAATTAGAGGTTCAGAAAAATCAGTTTTCTGAGGCAAAAAATTTGACATGGTATTGATTCTCTCACATTCTACTGTCAATTTCAGTCATCACATACAAAAAATTTGTAGTTCCCTACCGTGGATTTACGTGTAAATTCCTTCATTGACAAATTCAATGCCTCCTAATATCCACCCAAGTACTAGTGTTGATAGCCAATCACTCGAATATACACTCAGGCTCTTCTGCGTAACTGTAGAGTTATACTTCACTCCCTCGTGAAACTTCCCCGGTAACGGTGTATTGATTGGCTCGTTTTTTATCCAATTCCTGAGTGTTTAAACATTCTACAGTAAGTGAAACACATTGATTGGAAAAACACTGTAAATAATCCTATGCGTATTAGCAGGTTTGCTTGTATCCTGTCTGCGTTGAGCACATTACGCGGCTGAAGTAGATGCGATTTATAGGGGAAAAAAATGCTCGCAAAACTGGCCTTGAAGTGTTCAGTTACATTTACAGGATTTAAATGAGATAAGGATTTGGTCAATGGGAAGTATTTTGAATGAAAAAGAACCGAAGGGTTCCTGCTACTGGATACATCGGTCTCTGGAGGAGAGATTCATGAATATTATTATTCATGATAAATTCATGCTAAACTCAACCAGAAAATCATTTGTTCATATTAAATTTCATGCCTCAAAACTTTGTGTTAAATACGTGATTTTTTTAATGATTTGACAGTACACCATTTTGAGACTTTGGGGAGCCACGTGGATAGCTGTATAATTTGGCTAATACCATGTAGGTAATCTAGAATGTAATGTTGGAGATGAATTCTACTTGTGGTGAAGGAGTTTATGATCCCAGAAATGTATAGATTTACGCCCCAGCAGTTTTTCAACCCTCAGAATTATTATAATTTTTTTTTTTGCAATTTCAATGGTGAATTCTCATGAAGATTTTTTATGATTCCAGCTCATTTTCTCTACCACAATCATGAAAATAAACTGAAATACAATGCAATTCCAAATGCTGTAAGTGTCATTTTTCCTCTTTATGAAGCTTAAATCTTGAATTATAAAGCATTAAATTGGGTAACCCATAAATAGCCGAATTTGGCTTCTGCACAAAGGGGTCAAGTATTTGCTAGGGTTTTTGTTCTTTTTATCTGCTCACCTGGACCAAAAGTCCACGTGAGCTATTGTCATCACCTGGTGTCCGTCATCTGTCGTCATCGCGGTCTTACGTTAAGATTTTTCAAAAATCTTCTCTGCAACTACTGAACAGATACAGACGAAAATTAGCTGCCAGCGTCCTTAGCATGTCTACTTTAAAATTTTGTCGATTATGCCCGCTGTTTGAAAAACATGGCCGCTGTTACTAAAAATAGAACATAAGGGTAAAACAACCTTTATTCAGTTAAATCTCGGAAACTAAAGCAGTGAGAGAAAAAGCGGTTACCTCAAAATGATCAGCAGATGAAACTCTACAAAAGTCTTCATAGGATCAAAATCATTCACTGCCTCCTTGTAGGAGTTATTACCTCCGCCAAGGAGGTTATGTTTTTGCCTGGGTTTGTTTGTTTGTTTGTCTGTTTCCAAAATAACTCAAAAAGTTATGGACAGATTTTGATGAAATTTTCAGGGATTGTACAGATTGGGAAAGGAAGAAATGATTAGATTTCTGTGTTGTAATTTATTCAAGGTTTCAAGCTGCAACTAAATAAGTTCACAAGAGATAGAAGTAAAACTTTGGCGCAAAGGAGATCTTTGATTTACACTGTGTTCCATCTTCATTTCCTCTAACACAGTGCTTAACAAATTTATTAAACCACCACCCAATGTCAGGTTTATGCCTCAGCTGCCCTAAATTAACACTGTTGGTAATTACCAAAATAATTTTTATGTTTTTGTAATGGTTAATCCACCAGTATGCGCAAGCTCTTTAACTGAAATTATATTGTTAAGGATAAAATATAATTGTTGCTATTGTAATGTGAATATAGGCCACTAGATGGCAGTATTTACCTTTTTTTGTTAAGCTCAGACTGGAGTCATGTTTAGACATGTCCTGGACATGTCTGGGGCAAGTCTCAGAAAATAAAAAAAAGAGGTCTAAATGTGGGTGGGGTCTGCAAAAGAGTATATAAGGAAAAGAATTGAGACAGTAAAGTAGTAGGAGAAATTGCAAGAAGAAGGATACGTGACCAGACCTTTAATTCTGTTCAAGACCTGTGCAGTCTGTTGTGGATTGTTTTTCACCCAGCACATCACCAGGAAACCCCACCAAAAAGGGACTGTAATTATTTCTGTTTTTTCTTATTTATCAATCTTGGTCTTTAGTTGTAGGTTGTTATTAGTCTTTGTCTTTGTTAAAAATTAAATGTGTTTTAGTTGTTAAAACTGTGTTTGTCATCCCTTGCTGTTGCTGGTGTGTTATAAGAGTAATAACAAATTGGGGCCATAACAAATTGGGGGCTCAAGGTCCGGGATAGACCATTGTGTGAGTAATTTATTGAAAATCTAACATTCCAAATTGTGAAATTGTTTTTGTGAATTTTCCTAGATATATATTGACAACAGCAATGGATGATTTCTTGGCATCACCAACCGTAGGGGTTTTGAAGTCTTTTAAAAAGACAGAACTGCTAGAAATTTGCAGACAGTTGGAGCTGACAGAGGTAAAACCAGCCATGCGAAAAGCAAGACTGGCTAGAGAGAGAGTTGAATATTACATTGATGAAAATGTGTTTGCACCAGGAGATCTGGAACAGTTTCCAGTGGAAAATCCAAATATAGAAATGGAACTTAAATTAAAAATGCTAGAGATTGAGAGGGAAGAAAAAGAAAAACAAAGGCAGTTTGAGTTAGAAAAATTAGCAAGAGAAGAAAAACAAAGAGAATTTGAGAGAGAGAAAGAGGAAAGAGAGAGACAGAGACAGAGAGATTTTGAATTAGAGAAGTTGGATAGAGAGGAAAGACTCCAAATGGAGAAACTAAAAATTAAAATTGAAACTAAAAATAAATTTTGTGCCAGTCAGGAGGTAAAAATGGTGCCTCCATTTTCTGAAAAGGACGTAGACAACTATTTTCAGTGTTTTGAAAAGGTAGCAAAGAGTTGCCAGTGGCCAAAGGAACACTGGCCTCTGATGTTGCAAACTGTCCTCAAGGGTAAAGCTCAACAAGCCTATTCGGCTTTGTCTGCAGATGATTCCTCTGATTATGAGGTTGTCAAAAAGGTTATTTTGAGAGCTTATGAGTTGGTTCCAGAGGCTTACCGACAGAAATTCAGATTTCAGAAGAAATCTGAAAATCAGACTTATGTTGAATTTGCTAATGAGAAGCAGGTTTGCTTTGAGCGCTGGTGTACTTCTATGGAGGTCAAGGATGATTTCAACTCACTAAAAGAGATGGTGTTAGTTGAAGAATTCAAGAACTGTGTTAAGGATGATGTTAAGACCTACCTTAATGAGAAGCAAGCACTGAACTTGCAATCAGCTGCCAAATTTGCAGATGAATATGTTCTCACTCATAAGTCCAAATTTCAGTCTAGCAGTAACAATAAATGGTCCCAATTTCAGAAAAAGGGTTACGGTGATACCCAAGATTCCTCACCCAAAGACAAAGACAAATCTGGTGATGGTGCTCAGAAATCCAGTAACAGGTCTGATCAAAGTGTGAAAGCTGACAGTGACAGAAGTGGTCTAGTTTGCAGATATTGCAAGAAATCTGGTCATGTTACAACTAACTGTTGGTTCCTTAAAGCTAAAAAAGAAAAAGAAAAGGATACCAAACCAAATGCCTTTGTGAAAACAAGGTTAGAAACCCCTGTAGTAGATAACCAATCTGCTAAATTGCCTGCTTCATGTGGGGCTAAAAAGCCTGATACAGCTGACTTCGTGAGGGAGGAATTTCTTCCATTTGTGTCAGAGGGATTTGTGGCTCTGAATGAGCATACTACTCCTGTCCCCATATATATCCTAAGGGATACCGGAGCTTCTCAGTCACTTTTGTTGATGGACTCCTTGGAGTTACGTGATGAGACCGCTTCAGGGGATTTCATACTTGTACAAGGTATTGAAGGGAGGACTGTATCTGTACCCCTGCGCTCTATATTCTTGAAGTCAGATTTAGTTACAGGACAGGTAAAGGTGGGACTTATGTCAAGTCTACCTATAAAGGGTGTTTCTCTGTTGCTAGGCAATGACCTGGCTGGGGGCAAAGTAGTTCCCCCTGTACATCTTACTTCACAGCCGAGCACTGAAAATGGGGATGAGGACCCATCTCTGTATCCTTCTTGCGCAGTGACTCGTGCTATGGTCAAGAAGGCTAAAGAAGATGATGTTGTGGTGCCGTCCAGTACATTGAATAGTCAGGACTCAGGTGGTTCGCCTCATGACTCTGATTGGCCTACTATGGTTTCTCCGTTTGAGGACTTATCAGATACTTTTATCAGTTCTCTATTCAGCCAGCCGGATGGGTCTGGTGATTCTGATGTGTCTGGAGACTTGTCTCTGTCCAGAAAGCGGTTGATTGAGGAGCAAACTAATGATCCTGAAATTGGTGTACTAAAGAGGAGAGCCCTTCCTGAAAAAGAAATAGATGCAGTTCCAGTTGGGTATTATCTCAAGGATGGTGTGTTGATGCGGAAGTGGCGCCCTCCTGATATCCCTGCCAATGCAGATTGGGCAGTGGTCAGGCAAATTGTTGTTCCGAAGGTCTATAGGAATGAGATCTTAACAATGGCTCATAGTTTACCTTTAGGAGGTCATCTTGGTGTTAACAAGACTGTTGATAAGATCATGAAACACTTCTTTTGGCCTGGGCTTCGGAAAGACGTTTCCAACTTTTGCAAAACCTGTCACACTTGTCAGGTAGTTGGAAAACACCAGTTAGACCCACCTGTAGCTCCATTGCAGCCTATCCCAGCATTTGGGGAGCCATTCTCTAGGGTCATTGTTGATTGCGTTGGTCCATTACCCAAGACTAGATCTGGAAATCAGTACTTGTTGACAATCATGTGTGCATCTACCAGATTCCCCGAAGCCATACCTCTACGTAACATCAAGGCAACTGCAATCTCGAAGGCTTTGATAAAGTTCTTCACGTTGTTTGGCCTTCCCAGGGAAATTCAGTCAGACCAAGGTAGCAATTTCACTTCAGGATTGTTTCAGCAGGTTGTGTATGAACTAGGTGCAAAACAGATTCTTTCTAGTGCCTATCATCCAGAAAGTCAGGGTGCCTTAGAGCGGTTTCATTCCACTCTCAAGACAATGATGAGGACTTATTGTTATGACCATGAGAAAGACTGGGATGAAGGGGTTCATTTGCTGTTGTTTGCAGCTAGAGAAGCAGTGCAGGAGTCTACTGGATTCAGTCCATTTGAGCTAGTGTTTGGCCATGAAGTGAGAGGACCTTTGCTATTATTGAGTGAACAATGGCAAGAGGAAGAGCCGCAAATCAGTCTGTTAGACTATGTTAGCAAGTTCAAGGAAAGATTGCGTGCAGCTTGTGACCTTGCCAAAGAGAACTTGAAATCAAGTCAGGGAAAAATGAAAACTTGGTATGATCATAAGGCTAGAAGCCGTGAGTTTAAACCAGGAGACAAGGTCCTTGTGTTGTTTCCCTTGCAGTCCAATCCATTGCAGGCTAGATTTCATGGTCCTTATGAAATTCTGACAAAACTCAATGATCTCAATTACATTGTGAAGACTCCAGATAGGAGAAAACCAAAACAATTGTGTCATATTAACATGCTAAAGCCTTATCATGACAGAAATGCTAGGGTTGCAGCTGTCACTTCAGATTCTCCAATGGTCGAAACGTGTGAAGATGAGGGGGAGTTTCAAGATGATGAACCAAGAATTAAAGCTGAAGTTCTTTCATGTAAATTGTCAAACGCTGAAGTGTTGCAAAATCTTGATGTAAAACTCCAGCACTTAGAACCCTCACAGAGAGATCAGTTTGAAAGGTTGATCAAGAAATATGAGGATTTGTTTCCTGATGTTCCAAAGAGAGTTTCTATAGCCTCTCATGATGTAGATGTTGGTGATGCCAAACCAATAAAACAGCATCCATACCGGATGAATCCTGAAAAGAGAAAGATTGCTGAGAAAGAGGTTGAGTACATGTTAAAACATGATATTATCAGACCCTCCAACTCCGATTGGAGTTCACCCTGTGTGCTAGTTCCAAAACCTGATGGAAGTACTAGATTCTGTACAGATTATCGCAAAGTCAATGCTGTAACTAGAACTGATGTGTTTCCAATACCTACGATTGATGATTGTATTGATAGTGTAGGGCAAGCAAAGTTTCTGACCAAGATTGATTTATTGAAGGGTTATTGGTGTGTGCCTTTAACTGAGAGGGCCAAGAGCATCTCTGCTTTTGCCACACCATCTGGATTGTACCAGTATGAAGTCCTACCCTTTGGCATGAAAAATGCCCCAGCCACGTTCCAAAGGATGATACAGTCTACAATCGCCGGATTGCCACACACGGGTGCGTACATCGATGACCTGATCACATGGAGTGACTCCTGGGAAGAACATCTAAAAGATGTAGAGACGTTGTTCCAGCGCCTGACCCAGGCTAACCTGACTGTTAACCTGAACAAGAGTGACTTTGGTTGTGCTACTGTCACCTATCTTGGCTACATCATAGGCCAGGGTAAGGTGGCACCCATAAATGCTAAAGTCCAAGCCATCATGGACTTTCCAGTTCCTGACAACAAAAAAGCTTTGCGCCGCTTCCTTGGAATGATCGGGTACTACCGCAAGTTCTGCAAGAACTTTGCTGAGATTGCTCTCAGTCTAACTAACCAACTGAAGAAAGGCGTAAAGTTCACCTGGGATGATGCATGCCAGAGAGCCTTCGATCACCTGAAGTCTCTGCTGTGTCACTTCCCCGTGCTCAAATCTCCTGACTTCAACAAACCGTTCTCCATCGCGGTCGATGCTAGCGACCAAGCTTGTGGATCTGTGCTCCTACAGAGAAGTGACTCTGATGACATTGAGCATCCCGTGGCATACTTCTCCAGGAAGTTCAATCGCCACCAAAGGAACTATTCCACAATAGAGAAGGAACTGTTGGCTCTGGTCCTTTCTTTACAACACTTTGAGGTTTATGTTTTTACAGGACAAAAGCCAATGATTGTGTACACTGACCACAATCCGTTAATGTTTTTGAGTAAGATGAAAAACAAGAATCGGAGATTGTTGAATTGGAGTTTGATTTTACAGGAGTTTGACTTGGAAATTAAGCATGTGAAGGGTACAGACAATGTAATTGCTGATTGCTTATCCCGTGTTTGAATGTGTGTATATATATATATAATGTGTTTGAATATTGTATGATATGTATATATAGACAAGTGTTCACTTAACCATTTTGTATTGAAAAGAAAAATTTTGCCTTTATGAGTCAAAATTTTTCCCTTTTGGAATGGAGGTGTAATGTGAATATAGGCCACTAGATGGCAGTATTGACCTTTTTTTGTTAAGCTCAGACTGGAGTCATGTTTAGACATGTCCTGGACATGTCTGGGGCAAGTCTCAGAAAATAAAAAAAAAGAGGTCTAAATGTGGGTGGGGTCTGCAAAAGAGTATATAAGGAAAAGAATTGAGACAGTAAAGTAGTGGAGAAATTGCAAGAAGAAGGATACGTGACCAGACCTTTAATTCTGTTCAAGACCTGTGCAGTCTGTTGTGGATTGTTTTTCACCCAGCACATCACCAGGAAACCCCACCAAAAAGGGACTGTAATTATTTCTGTTTTTTCTTATTTATCAATCTTGGTCTTTAGTTGTAGGTTGTTATTAGTCTTTGTCTTTGTTAAAAATTAAATGTGTTTTAGTTGTTAAAACTGTGTTTGTCATCCCTTGCTGTTGCTGTTGTGTTATAAGAGTAATAACAAATTGGGGCCATAACACTATCCATGAGTATTCAAATTTACTGTTTTACAAAATATGCACAAAAATAGTTAAGCACATTACTTTTTGATTAAGATGCCAAACAACAGTTGTTTTTTTTGCATTCCTCAACATAAAAATTAGTTTTAGTGGTTGAATGCGAGAATGCATGCCACAATCAAGGCCAAAGGAGGCCATACAAAATAGTTTTTTTTTTTTTTTAATGTGTGAATAAGGACTATTATGTGGTTTCAGTTCGTTATTTGCCAAAGAAATAACAATTATTTTTAGTTTTGTAATTTATTCATTTTTTCCCGGTTTTTTTAGACAGGTGGTCTAATAAATTTATTAAGCACTGTATATATCCATAATTTAGATATTCCTTGGTAAAAAGATTTCAAATCTACAGTGACATTCTTACTGTTGACATTTGTCATTTCAGAAATCCTCAATATCATTCTTCTTAAGACACTCATTTTGTCATTCATGTGTACTTGAATTTTTGACATCAAGAATGAACATTCTGGATATCTACAACAGATATAATATAATCTCTATGTATAATAGATATTATAAATTGTCATTGAAGTTATACCAATTCACAAACGAAACAGTCCGGTCCGCTACAACCACATAGATGTAGCCCCCGTAAGCCCACTTCTCCCCTTTTTTTGCACATTATTCAGCCAATACTGTCGCCATGGCATAGGTGTCATTTCTGAAGTATATGTCCATAGCAAATATGAAAATTAGTCAAAAATTGTAGCCAGTAGTGCAGCCTGTACTGCGTCCACCAGGAAATCTCTGTTTTGCACATTTTCCGGCCAATACTGCCGCCATGGCAACCAAAATATAGAATTGTCACTAGTGAAGTATAACACATGTCCATACCAAATATGACCGTAATCGGTCAAAAATCACAGCCTGTACAGCATCCACAAGGAAGTGTATACGGATATGGCGGTGGCGAAGGCGACCATCATGAATCCATAGTAGCTGCCCGACTTTGTCCGGGGGCTATAATAGTTCAGACGAACTCTTTGTTACAGTTGCCATGTTTTATTCAGTAGCGGGTAGCCATGATCATTTAATTCGTTTAAATGGGAAAAAAAAACTAAAAAGACCATTTGAAACATCTTTATGCAATTCTATAGCTGCTGACCCCTGAGAACAGAAAAGCAGGAAAAGTCTAGATTCCTAATTGGTTTCCATATTACTAGTGGTGAAATCTACCGTTACACACGTGAAACAAATGAAAAAAATTCCATGCACAATGACTGCAATTCCACATGAGAATCTCTTTAATTTGTAGGCTATTGATTGAATAATGACAGATCTGCATTCCAACAAAATATCATCTTTCACTCTCGGTAAAACGTGTGTTGATTAAAAAGTGGAACTCTGCAATTTAATTTTAATAACATCTGTATTCACACATTAAAATTCTCAGTATTATTAATGGTAAAAAAAGAAATACATCTTTACACAGACGGGGGTTAGTTAATACAGATATCCTCAATTTGGAAATCAATCTCCTCCATAGTGAGAATATCACAACTTTTTAGATTATCACGAACATTGACCATTTCTTAAAACTGAAATGTTATCATTGTTATGTGTGTCATTATCATACCAGTGATACAAATTGTACACACGAAAAACACACCTTTCATTTAACAGATATCTATCATTTTTACCTGCACATGACATTGGGTTAATTTGACACGTGATAACAGCATTATCACTATTTAAACACACATTAAAATTTTTTACAAATCTCAGTTTTAAACTCAGGTCTAGTGGTTTGCCAGCAGAACTATGTAAAACCCCACAAAACAATACCAACGACAGATATTGGAGGGGCGAAGGCTCAACGTGTCCTTTGGGCTGATGTTAACAAGCGTGATCTCCTGGCTGGTGTGAATCACAAACAAATTAATCAATTTTTTCTGTTTGAAGAACGAGGCTCAAAAGCACAACGGTTACAATTGATCTGACTCCACAGTAAATTTGGAATACCAAATTTAGTTAAACTCTCGTTACATATCTGAGGGAAAACGTGGATCTCGAAGTGACTATACCACAAACTCTTAGGAGACAACCGCGTCACTAAATATATGCTCCCGGGTATTAGCATCATTACCAAATCTTAGGTTCGTTGGTAATATCAGGGTATGGAAGTCAACCATCACAGCAACAGCATCTTTTGGCATGAATACTGCAAACCCTGATCTATGCACGCCCATGGGTTCCTTCAGGGAATTTTAACAGATAACCGACTTTTCATCCATGGGTTTCCTTTAGGTTAAAATTCCAGAACCGGCAATACATAAACCCTTTAAGTAGATCATTGATTGTCTCTTCAACTTAATGAAACTAATTCCCATATCAAGCTACTGGCCAGTAAGTCCTCGGTTGGGATTAAACCCCTGAGTGTCCACCATAACGTGGCTTGAAAGAATAAAAGGATTTGGAGTCAGAGACAGCCACGCAAGTTTAAAGGAATAACAAGAATTAATTCACCAGCTAGGCAAGAGCTTCAATCGGACCAAACATCAGTTACCACGAATTTAGACAAATATTTAAGTCATACCTGGCGAAGGCTGCGCACACACAGTTGTGTGAGGGCGAGATCAGAGAGACTATCTGCCATAGCTTTAGAGGCTACTCACGGCATTGAGATGCATGTGAGGGACTTCAGCTACGATCTTCCATAATTAAAGAGGCTACACACACACTTGCGTACGGGGGGAGAGCTGGGATACAATCTTCCCAGAATGGATTGTTTCTCTTTGCTTTAAGTCAACTCACGTCTTTGATCCAGGCGGCATGGCCATAAATTACCTGGGGGGGGGGGGTGAAATCTGGTTTTTGGGTTTCCACCATTTGGAGGATGTAATAAAACAATTTAGCAGAGAGAGAAGAACAGAATGATTACCCGAGAGGATTCTGACCAATTTTCAGGCGTTTCCAAAAGGGAATGAACCATAATTTCAATGGGAATGAAACATACTGCATTCAACTCCTTGGATTCCCCTGAGAATAACAAGAGCAAACATGATATGAATATGTACAAATATGAAAAAGTCATGAAAAAGTCTTAAGAAGAATTATTATTTGGGTAAATTGGGTTATAAGTACAGAAGTGATTTCTTAGCAGTATATTGAATAGATGAGCATATTGTGAAGTTAGGAGAGGTTTAGATTAATATAACTGGACCTTAACTTATCTGTTTAAAATAAAGACTGAGGACAATAATATGAATTCCACAGGGGGCATTGTGTCAGCCAGAGCCTTGCAACTACCCCTCCTATACACAGTAACACCAAGGACACAAAGACCATTCACACCTTCCACTTGCAGGCTGAGCGAGCTTCCTGGGCCCGCTCACTACGGAGGAAGTCCACACAGTTTTATTGTTATCTTGCATGGCTCTGGAGTTCCTTGAGGCCCAGTTCCCGAGCTATCAGCCATTTGCCGCTCCCAGCCTCTGGGCTCCCCCACTTATCAGCGTTTGCAGAGCTCCAACCCCCTTACGACTAGAAATTACTTTACAATGTGTCATAGGATGAAGCTTCCAAATAATTCTAAGGGCTTTCCTCCATGCAACTTGGATATCATTAGTAGGCTACCATTACTTTGCAATGACCATAATGGAGCCCCATAGAAACAGCAACAGTACTGATTTAACAACTGATTTTTCAGAAATTAATAAATGTGCCCATAACCAGCCATCAACAACTTAAATGACCTCCAAAAAGTAGATTTAGCAGCATTAACCATACAATCAGTGCCACGGGTAGAGATATGATGACCAAGATTGACAGCCTTTTCAGACAATCCAATATAATCACCATTTACAGTAGCACCTTTATCAGATGTTTTACAATGCCTACCCTTGAATAACATTAACTCTAGCTCCCATGAAACAAGACATTGTACTCCTTAGCATATTGTTCACATACACCAATAAGCACCTTTAAGCCTGACAGGGTGACTGTCAAAAGTAAAGTGGCTGCCAATGTGGCATCCAACTCCAGTCTCTTCAAGCCTGTGAAGCAGTCCATCCATGTAAACGGCAAATCACAAAGGAGAGAGGACTCCCCTTTGTTTTACCTGTTATGGCCCCAATTTCTTATTACATTTACAACATAACAGCAACAGCAAGGGATGACAGACACAGTTTTAAAACTCAAACACATTTAATTAAACAGACAAAGACAATAACAACTAAATAACAGCTAAGACCAAGATTGATTATCAAGAAAAAAAGAAATAATTACAGTCCCTTGTTTTGGTGGGGTTTCCTGGTGATGTGCTGGGTGAAAAACAATCCACAACAGACTGCACAGGTCTTGAACAGAATTAAAGGTCTGGTCACGTATCCTTCTTCTTGCAATTTCTCCTCCTACTTTACTGTCTCAATTCTTTTCCTTATATACTCTTTTGCAGACCCCACCCACATTTAGACCTCTTTTTTTTAATTTTCTGAGACTTGCCCCAGACATGTCCAGGACATGTCTAAACATGACTCCAGTCTGAGCTTAACAAAAAAAAGGTAAATACTGCCATCTAGTGGCCTATATTCACATTACACCTCCATTCCAAAAGGGAAAAATTTTGACTCATAAAGGCAAAATTTTTCTTTTCAATACAAAATGGTTAAGTGAACACTTGTCTATATATACATATCATACAATATTCAAACACATGATATATATATACACATTCAAACACGGGATAAGCAATCAGCAATTACATTGTCTGTACCCTTCACATGCTTAATTTCCAAGTCAAACTCCTGTAAAATCAAACTCCAATTCAACAATCTCCGATTCTTGTTTTTCATCTTACTCAAAAACATTAACGGATTGTGGTCAGTGTACACAATCATTGGCTTTTGTCCTGTACAAACATAAACCTCAAAGTGTTGTAAAGAAAGGACCAGAGCCAACAGTTCCTTCTCTATTGTGGAATAGTTCCTTTGGTTGCGATTGAACTTCCTGGAGAAGTATGCCACGGGATGCTCAATGTCATCAGAGTCACTTCTCTGTAGGAGCACAGATCCACAAGCTTGGTCGCTAGCATCGACCGCGATGGAGAACGGTTTGTTGAAGTCAGGAGATTTGAGCACGGGGAAGTGACACAGCAGAGACTTCAGGTGATCGAAGGCTCTCTGGCATGCATCATCCCAGGTGAATTTTACGCCTTTCTTCAGTTGGTTAGTTAGACTGAGAGCAATCTCAGCAAAGTTCTTGCAGAACTTGCGGTAGTACCCGATCATTCCAAGGAAGCGGCGCAAAGCTTTTTTGTTGTCAGGAACTGGAAAGTCCATGATGGCTTGGACTTTAGCATTTATGGGTGCCACCTTACCCTGGCCTATGACGTAGCCAAGATAGGTGACAGTAGCACAACCAAAGTCACTCTTGCTCAGGTTAACAGTCAGGTTAGCCTGGGTCAGGCGCTGGAACAACGTCTCTACATCTTTTAGATGTTCTTCCCAGGAGTCACTCCATGTGATCAGGTCATCGATGTACGCACCCGTGTGTGGCAATCCGGCGATTGTAGACTGTATCATCCTTTGGAACGTGGCTGGGGCATTTTTCATGCCAAAGGGTAAGACTTCATACTGGTACAATCCAGATGGTGTGGCAAAAGCAGAGATGCTCTTGGCCCTCTCAGTTAAAGGCACACACCAATAACCCTTCAATAAATCAATCTTGGTCAGAAACTTTGCTTGCCCTACACTATCAATACAATCATCAATCCTAGGTATTGGAAACACATCAGTTCTAGTTACAGCATTTACTTTGCGATAATCTGTACAGAATCTAGTACTTCCATCAGGTTTTGGAACTAGCACACAGGGTGAACTCCAATTGGAGTTGGAGGGTCTGATAATATCATGTTTTAACATGTACTCAACCTCTTTCTCAGCAATCTTTCTCTTTTCAGGATTCATCCGGTATGGATGCTGTTTTATTGGTTTGGCATCACCAACATCTACATCATGAGAGGCTATAGTAACTCTCTTTGGAACATCAGGAAACAAATCCTCATATTTCTTGATCAACCTTTCAAACTGATCTCTCTGTGAGGGTTCTAAGTGCTGGAGTTTTACATCAAGATTTTGCAACACTTCAGTGTTTGACAATTTACATGAAAGAACTTCAGCTTTAATTCTTGGTTCATCATCTTGAAACTCCCCCTCATCTTCACACGTTTCGACCATTGGAGAATCTGAAGTGACAGCTGCAACCCTAGCATTTCTGTCATGATAAGGCTTTAGCATGTTAATATGACACAATTGTTTTGGTTTTCTCCTATCTGGAGTCTTCACAATGTAATTGAGATCATTGAGTTTTGTCAGAATTTCATAAGGACCATGAAATCTAGCCTGCAATGGATTGGACTGCAAGGGAAACAACACAAGGACCTTTTCTCCTGGTTTAAACTCACGGCTTCTAGCCTTATGATCATACCAAGTTTTCATTTTTCCCTGACTTGATTTCAAGTTCTCTTTGGCAAGGTCACAAGCTGCACGCAATCTTTCCTTGAACTTGCTAACATAGTCTAACAGACTGATATGCGGCTCTTTCTCTTGCCATTGTTCACTCAATAATAGCAAAGGTCCTCTCACTTCATGACCAAACACTAGCTCAAATGGACTGAATCCAGTAGACTCCTGCACTGCTTCTCTAGCTGCAAACAACAGCAAATGAACCCCTTCATCCCAGTCTTTCTCATGGTCATAACAATAAGTCCTCATCATTGTCTTGAGAGTGGAATGAAACCGCTCTAAGGCACCCTGACTTTCTGGATGATAGGCACTAGAAAGAATCTGCTTTGCACCTAGTTCATACACAACCTGCTGAAACAATCCTGAAGTGAAATTGCTACCCTGGTCTGACTGAATTTCCCTGGGAAGGCCAAACAACGTGAAGAACTTTATCAAAGCCTTCGAGATTGCAATTGCCTTGATGTTACGTAGAGGTATGGCTTCGGGGAATCTGGTAGATGCACACATGATTGTCAACAAGTACTGATTTCCAGATCTAGTCTTGGGTAATGGACCAACGCAATCAACAATGACCCTAGAGAATGGCTCCCCAAATGCTGGGATAGGCTGCAATGGAGCTACAGGTGGGTCTAACTGGTGTTTTCCAACTACCTGACAAGTGTGACAGGTTTTGCAAAAGTTGGAAACGTCTTTCCGAAGCCCAGGCCAAAAGAAGTGTTTCATGATCTTATCAACAGTCTTGTTAACACCAAGATGACCTCCTAAAGGTAAACTATGAGCCATTGTTAAGATCTCATTCCTATAGACCTTCGGAACAACAATTTGCTTGACCACTGCCCAATCTGCATTGGCAGGGATATCAGGAGGGCGCCACTTCCGCATCAACACACCATCCTTGAGATAATACCCAACTGGAACTGCGTCTATTTCTTTATCAGGAAGGGCTCTCCTCTTTAGTACACAAATTTCAGGATCATTAGTTTGCTCCTCAATCAACCGCTTTCTGGACAGAGACAAGTCTCCAGACACATCAGAATCACCAGACCCATCCGGCTGGCTGAATAGAGAACTGATAAAAGTATCTGATAAGTCCTCAAACGGTGAAACCATAGTAGGCCAATCAGAGTCATGAGGCGAACCACCTGAGTCCTGACTATTCAATGTACTGGACGGCACCACATCATCTTCTTCTTTAGCCTTCTTGGCCATAGCACGAGTCACTGCGCAAGAAGGATACAGAGATGGGTCCTCATCCCCATCTTCAGTGCTCGGCTGTGAAGTAAGATGTACAGGGGGAACTACTTTGCCCCCAGCCAGGTCATTGCCTAGCAACAGAGAAACACCCTTTATAGGTAGACTTGACATAAGTCCCACCTTTACCTGTCCTGTAACTAAATCTGACTTCAAGAATATAGAGCGCAGGGGTACAGATACAGTCCTCCCTTCAATACCTTGTACAAGTATGAAATCCCCTGAAGCGGTCTCATCACGTAACTCCAAGGAGTCCATCAACAAAAGTGACTGAGAAGCTCCGGTATCCCTTAGGATATATATGGGGACAGGAGTAGTATGCTCATTCAGAGCCACAAATCCCTCTGACACAAATGGAAGAAATTCCTCCCTCACGAAGTCAGCTGTATCAGGCTTTTTAGCCCCACAAGAAGCAGGCAATTTAGCAGATTGGTTATGTACTACAGGGGTTTCTAACCTTGTTTTCACAAAGGCATTTGGTTTGGTATCCTTTTCTTTTTCTTTCTTAGCTTTAAGGAACCAACAGTTAGTTGTAACATGACCAGATTTCTTGCAATAACTGCAAACTAGACCACCTTTGTCACTGTCAGCTTTCACACTTTGATCAGACCTGTTACTGGATTTCTGAGCACCATCACCAGATTTGTCTTTGTCTTTGGGTGAGGAATCTTGGGTATCACCGTAACCCTTTTTCTGAAATTGGGACCATTTATTGTTACTGCTAGACTGAAATTTGGACTTATGTGTGAGAACATATTCATCTGCAAATTTGGCAGCTGATTGCAAATTCAGTGCTTGCTTCTCATTAAGGTAGGTCTTACCATCATCTTTAACACAGTTCTTGAATTCTTCAACTAACACCATCTCTTTTAGTGAGTTGAAATCATCCTTGACCTCCATAGAAGTACACCAGCGCTCAAAGCAAACCTGCTTTTCATTAGCAAATTCAACATAAGTCTGATTTTCAGATTTCTTCAGACCTCTGAATTTCTGTCGGTAAGCCTCTGGAACCAACTCATAAGCTCTCAAAATAACCTTTTTGACAACCTCATAATCAGAGGAATCATCTGCAGACAAAGCCGAATAGGCTTGTTGAGCTTTACCCTTGAGGACAGTTTGCAACATCAGAGGCCAGTGTTCCTTTGGCCACTGGCAACTCTTTGCTACCTTTTCAAAACACTGGAAATAGTTGTCAACATCCTTTTCCGAAAATGGAGGCACCAGTTTTACCTCCTGGCTAGCCCGAAATTTATTTTCAGTTGCAATTTTTATTTTTAGTTGCTCCATTTGGAGTCTTTCTTCTCTATCGAATTTCTCTAATTCAAAATCTCTCTGTCTTGCAAATTTTTCTAACTCAAATTCTCTTTCTTTCTCTCTTTCTTCCCTTTCTTTCTCTCTTTCCACCCTTTCTTTTTCTCTTTCCTCTCTTTCTTTCTGTTTTTCCTCCCTTTCTTCTTTCTCTTCTCTTGCTAATTTTTCCAACTCAAACTGCCTTTGTTTTTCTTTTTCCTCCCTTTCAATCTCTAGCATTTTTAATTTAAGTTCCATTTCTATATTTGGATTTTCCACTGGAAACTGTTCCAGATCTCCTGGTGCAAACACATTTTCATCAATGTAATATTCAACTATCTCTCTAGCCAGTCTTGCTTTTCGCATGGCTGGTTTTACCTCTGTCAGCTCTAACTGTCTGCAAATTTCTAGCAGTTCCGTCTTTTTAAAAGACTTCAAAACCCCTACGGTTGGTGATGCCAAGAAATCATCCATTGCTGTTGTCAATATATATCTAGGAAAATTCACAAAAACAATTTCACAATTTGAAATGTTAGATTTTTAATAAATTACTCACAAAATGGTCTATCCCGGACCTTGAGCCCCCAATTTGTTATGGCCCCAATTTCTTATTACATTTACAACATAACAGCAACAGCAACAGCAAGGGATGACAGACACAGTTTTAAAACTCAAACACATTTAATTAAACAGACAAAGACAATAACAACTAAATGACAGCTAAGACCAAGATTGATTATCAAGAAAAAAAGAAATAATTACAGTCCCTTGTTTTGGTGGGGTTTCCTGGTGATGTGCTGGGTGAAAAACAATCCACAACAGACTGCACAGGTCTTGAACAGAATTAAAGGTCTGGTCACGTATCCTTCTTCTTGCAATTTCTCCTCTTACTTTACTGTCTCAATTCTTTTCCTTATATACTCTTTTGCAGACCCCACCCACATTTAGACCTCTTTTTTTTAATTTTCTGAGACTTGCCCCAGACATGTCCAGGACATGTCTAAACATGACTCCAGTCTGAGCTTAACAAAAAAAAGGTAAATACTGCCATCTAGTGGCCTATATTCACATTACATACCCCATTTACAATATTAATCTGACTAGATAATTCATTGCCTCATTTAACCTGTAATCACTGATTATATATATATATATATATATATATATATATGGAGATAGATAGATAGGCGAACAAGTGGAGATATCAGTCTATTACATAGTTCCTTAAATCATTTACAATATCTGACCCTATCAAAAGTTTTTGCTGCATCTAACATTGCTAAATATACATTAGACCCATTATAGTTATAATAATTAATAGTCTTCATCATACAAAAAGTGCACTGAGTGGTTAATACTCAAGTTTTGAAACCAGATTGAAGATTTGAGCTTGAAAAATGCCTTGTTCGTTAATATGAATGACCCAATCTAAGACTTTACCTGTAATACTACTTAAGGTGATTGCCCTGTAATTATCAGTTACATAATGAATTCCTCTTATCTTTGGGAATGGGAATCATAGTTCCTAGTATCATGGAATCAGAACTAAAACCATGTATCAAAAATGCATTAAAAACAAGTGTTAGGATTACATCCAATAAATGGGTGCCATTAATTAAGTGCCATTAAGAAGACCGTCCCTCTTCACCAGCAGACTTGCCTTGTTTTTGGTGACCATTTAACATCATACACAGAAATAACAATTGTTAAAACCACTTTTAATAATAATGCATCAATTTTATATAGCGCTTTTCCGGACACTCAAAGATGCTTTAAGATGGAGGCATTGTGGTGGTAAACTACGTTTTTGTAGCCACAGCTGCCCTGGGGCAGACTGACGGAAGCGTGGCTGCCAGTATGCGCCTACAGCCCCTCCGACCACCACCAAACATTCACACACAGCCATACAGAAGGGAGGGAGGGTTCCTATATTGCATGTTTTGTGGGTGGGGGAAACCGGAGTACCCGGAGGAAACCCACGCGAACACGGGGAGAACATGCAAACTCCACACAGAAAGGCCCTAGGCCGGATTCAAACCCACGACCTTCTTGCTGTGAGGCAGTAGTGCTAACCACTATGCCACCGTGCCTCACATTTAATCTTAGACTTTTATTATTATTATACTTTTCTGAGAACAAGTTAACTATATCACAGTTTACATCATCCATACTACATGGCAGTGTTTGATTACTGTCTTGAATTTTGGCTGCTTCAGCCCACGTCTCTCATGCAATTTTCTAACAAAGCTTCACCCATTTTTTTGCATTATCACTATGTTCAAGGAATTCTGATTTTACATTCCAAGTATTACCTTCACAAGAGAAAACTCAAGACGACTCAGGAAAAAATCCAAGCCAAAGTCCATTTACTTTTTTGCAAAAAAGGATCCCCACATACAGAAGTTCAGGTCAAAGTGGAGGATGATACAGTTAGTCTCTCTCTGGTTTTTGTAGGGGCACTCCATGACGTTCTCCTCCCCCCGCGCTGATTTACGCACCATGAGGTCTCACGCAACTTCAAGCCGTCTAGGGATACACACATACATCTTGCTAGGGAGGAGAGCACCTGCCTTCTCTCTCAGCTCTGGCTCCAGCTTATCTTGTTATGGATTCCGGAGCTTTCTATAAACACATAAACTTAGATAAAGAGAAAAACATCTTGTCCTTGGTACAGACATTCAAGTTGTCATGACTTTAGATAGGCTACATGTCATGACACACTAGTAGAGTTATGCAGGCCCCTGCTAAATCAGAAATAAGCAAGCACACGCACACACTCTAGGCCAATGAAGTTGTGAACTAAAACAGAATATGAGCCAGCAAGGATATGCAATTAATAATAATTAAATGAATCAATAAAAAATGTTTCCACATTTCCCCCCTGTTTATAATTGATTATCCGCCAGCATGCCACTTCTCTCAATTTTCAGCATGTGATTCATTTACAGGGAAGATGTTTCATCATATTTCCATTACACTCCATCCTTTTGTTCAAACAAACCCTCCAACTCAATTACATCGTTGTATGATTCCTTAAGCTCCTCGGGCAGAGTGTACATCTCATTGTTGTCCTGTAATAGAAACCACTGATACTGTGGATTAGTACTCAATACTTTTGATATCATTCCTTTAATTATGGGAATTCCACAGCAACAGCAAAAGAGCAGTACTGCAAATCCCCAAACTACAAGAGTCATTACAGATGTAATTCCCGCTTTCCAACCCCCAGACAGAAGCCAGTCCCACCAAGAATTTGTCACTACTGGTGCAAGGTCTCGCTGTTGTGCATCAGATATGTCTTTCAAACGTTGCAAGGCTTGATCAGTTACCCCTCCTGCCTCATCACTGGCGGGTATATAGGTACAGTGGGCCCTATACGCTGATAGATCCCGCCCTCTGCCGCCGTTAACAAATACAATGAGCAGTAGTTGCATCCTGCAATTCCAAAATTGGACACATATTTTTGACCACTTAGATCCTTTAAAAACTCCCATTCAGGGAGTTGGATAGTCTCCGGCTTGATCCCTTTCCACAGAGATCTTCGCCCAGGCTCCCCCAGGTTGAGAACTCTGCTTTCTGCTTCCCGGTGTCTCCTTTTCAAAGCCCACCGATCACAGAAGCACCACTCGCTGACTGGTGCATTCGCTTTGACAGTTTTACCAGACTCGCCTGTTCACAGAGGTCATCTCCATCGCCCCTCTGCTAGGTGTGGGTTGTCACCCATGTACCACGTGTTGCCGACAACCTTACATGCGACAAGCACGCCGACTAGATAGTACCATGGTAATATGTCAATTCATACTTCCCCAGACACTACTTCACCAGACACAGGGGTCTTCAGTCCTCTCCCCAGCACTATTTGCAACTTTTCTGAAATCAGCTTGCGAGGGGGCGAATCCACAATTTGCAACGCTTGGTAGATTGCTGGGGGTCCGGTTCCCAGAACCATCATCTGATCTCCCGCAATCTCACCCTGTTCGTTTCCCTCGAACACGCGCATTGCCTCCCACGTAGTAGGACCTGGAGGAACCACCCCGAGCCCCAGTTTAGACATTACGTCCCTCCCCAGGAGGTTTACTGGGCGCTGTGTGGACACTATTACAGAGTAGAGTGTAGCAATCCCCTCAGGATACTGAAATTTCAGCTCCTCTGTTGCTACGCTGTTCCGTTGCCCCATTCGCAGCACAAGTTTGTATCATATTAGTGCTGAGCCGATGTGGAAAAATTGCCTCACAGAAAAGAAATTGGTGCGTCATTTACAATCATGGTTTTCCAAGCACTCGTCCGTGCAACCATTAATGCAAACAATTTAATTTCATCATCGGGAAATGGCTCCCCAGATGCTAACCCTTCCCCCAGGGCGGTTAGTCATTCCGAATTGTTCCCGTCGCTTATTTGTGGATACCCACTCAAAATCAATAGTTTCCCCTGGCACCCCTAGGTTACCCCCACAAACCCTGTGCCATTTCCTTCGACACATCGACTATATTAAGTGGGGGTAAACTGAGGTCTATTGAAACTAATCCATTACGTGCAGAAGACACTGCCATGGCACATTTTACTGTTCATATTCATTGTTGGCGCAACATATGTTTAAAAATGAACAGACACAGGGAGAGAAGTCATTTTATTAAACCTCTTTTTTTTTGTAATATGAATAAGTCTGGAGTCTTTACTGACTTGGAGCGTAAATAAACTCTTCACCGGGTTTGAGACGGACGGGCTCTATATGCCACGCCCCCCTTTGTAGCCGGACTCTCTCCAAGTCTATCCTGACTCACCCAGATGTACCTACACACCCGCTGGAGGAGGAGACACCAGCTTACAATGTGACTGATCCACGTCTCCCTCTCCTGGATTTTTACTGCTGTCAGTGTGGTCAGGAGCACATGATATGGACCCTTCCATGCCGGCTCACTTCCGCTTTTTTCCGACACTCCGCACCAGTATCCAATCTCCAGCCTTTATCTCACATGGCGGCAATTCCGCTACTGATCTAGGAGGAAGCATATTTCGCATCTCACTTTTGTTAGTCAACATTCTATTCATATACTCTGCCAGAGTCGCTTCTTCTACTTGTGTTCTTGGTAATAAATGTGGTAATTCAAAAGGTTTCCCATGTACTACTTCCCAAGGTGACAACCCCAACCCCTGCTGTGGAGTCCACTTCATGCTAGTTATTACTAATGGCAGACATGCTACCCAATTCCATTTAGTTTTTGCCATGGCTTTGCGCAGTTTTGCAGTTCTCTCCACTTATCCTGCTAATTGTGGATGATATACACAATGTTTTTTCAATTCTATTCCCAATTTTACTCCCAAACAAGCCAGTTCTTCATTTCTAAATTCTGGCCCATTATCACTATATAAGGCTTCTGGAATCCCCCACCAAGGAACAATTTCTCTACTCAGGATTTTTGCTACTGTGATTGCATCTATAGCTTCTACCTCATTTACAAAAAGGTAACATCAATAATAACACATCACTTAGTCCCCCCTCTTGGTACATGGCACTGCCCATGCACCAAATCTACAGTAATATGGAAGAGGGATTTTGGTAACATAGGCTTACCATTGGGTCCTACCCACCCGCCATCAGTGTATTGTGTTCCATGTGATGCCCATTGACATTCTTCTTATGGGGGAGCAGCATCATGCTCTGCTCACAGCACGTCACATGAATATTGAGTAAAGAAGATTACACCAATCACCCAACAAGAGTGTTTTTGGCTGCTGCCATTGTGTCTCTGTCTGCAAACGCGTGAGCCAAACTGATTTGGTGAACATTTTTGGTGTGAGCTATCAGCTCTGTGCTTCTACAGGGTAAGTAGAGGGCCACTATCAACACAGCTATCATGAGTACAGACGGCATATCCCACACATGGGTTCACTTTATCGGCATTTGACGCCAAACCATTAACAAAGTATTAAAAATCAAGTTTTGATAGTGGAGAAGTCCAGCACATGTAGTATTATTAGATAGGACTTCGTTAACACAATGGAGAATACATTTTTTTTCCCTCTCAATGAATTGTATTGAAGCAATCCACCTCAGCCTAGGGTTCCACAAACAGCATGGAGGAAATACACAGTCAGGGCTTATTAGCCCCAACCATCCTTACATTTCCCCTCATCAACAGCAGAACCGGGTGGAGTCACTTTAGACTATGTTACAATTTCAAAAAAAAAAAAAAAAAGTTTATATTTTTAGTCACCTCCTAGCACATAAAAGTACTTATTCAAAAATAAATTTAGAAATCGCAAGCAAAGTAACATGTGATCACGTTACTAGTGGACTTTTGAATTTAGTCTTGTGTTAATACTTCAAATTGTATTTCCCCAAATCTATTTTAGAAGGTAAACTTTTAATCCCCAGCTGGCCAGCTCATCACTTATCTTCAGCAGAGCTCTCTGAGGAAAAGTTCCAAGAGGAGTTAGAGACAAACAATAATGAACAATTTTGTTTTAATTCAACTTTTTCGGATCATTCCCTGTAAAAATAAAATAAACAGATTAAGGTTATCCGCTACTCAGTTCCTTTGCCAAGAAGACACTCGTTGACAATTCCTGTTCAAAATGGAGAAAAGATGTTTAATTGCATTTCTTTTGTCAGGAAAGCTTTGTCACATTTGTTCCACTTAGTGCTTCCCCATCTAAAGATCCATGATTCTCTAATCCCACAATACTTCATTTGATTTTTTTAATCAATTTAATATGTACCATTAAATTTCATACTATATTTTGTATTTACTTTTCTGATCATTTTACCTTATTTTTTTTCCTTCAGATAGCAATTGCAATTTTTCAATGCTTGATAGAAAAACCTCTAAATTGAATTTGGCACACAGTGTCCTATTGTATACAGTGTTAAACAGTACTTTGTGTTATTCTTGTTTCCACTTTCACTTCATTTTCTTTTCAGAGATATGCTTCAAGCACACCAATCTCACACAGATTATTTATTTAGAAAAAAAATGCTTAGATTTTCTAGCTCTTTAAAATATTTTACAAATTCAAATAGTGTAATCACATCATGCTCATAGAGGATATCACTGGTAGTTTTCTCTGCAATGTATTACTACCACCAAATATTGGAGCATTTAAATATTCACTTTGTCCTGCATCTTAAAGGAATTCAGTTAGCCATAACATTAGAAACACATGTCCATGTTTGTATAATTTACATTCAATTGTTACTTCATCTAAACTTCCCTCTGTTTATAAGTACAGATCATTTAAGAGGAGTTAGCATTTATTTATCAAGAAATGGCGACTTCTGCTCAGTTTCATAAGGAAAATTTATTCTGCTTACTTCTGCAACTTTGTCCTTTTTCCTAATACACAGTCATTAAAAATGGTTTAACTCCTACAAATTTGCCCTGCTAATATACACTTTTTTTTTTCAGAATTTTCACTTTTTACCAATCCTGTAATTACAGTGAAGATTCCATAAAATACTGTAAATATTGGCAAATCAATGGGCACCTTAAATTATTCTTGAATAAATGCAAATTTCAATGTAGACATCTATATGAGCATTTCATGGAATCGAATGACAACTGTATTCAATCTAACAAAGACAGAACTAACAAATATGCCAGCAATGCAGTTGTTTACGGACACTCACAGAGTTAGGTTCATTCACATTGATTTCCACAGACACGCAATCTGAGCTCAGAGCATATGCACACATAAACACACACAAACCTCAGTGCACTTTCCTCTCTCACATTCATTCACATTGGAAAAGATCCAAGGCTCTAATTTTCTTATGATCTGACCACTTTGTTGCTTCGATAACATACACAGGCAAAGCCAAATTCCTTTGCTCACAAAGATTCCCTGAATCATCATGTCAGCTTTCTTCACACTCCTCAGTCACAGACCCACAATGATTCCCTGAACCATTATGTCAACTTTCAACAAATTGCCCAGTCTCAGTCAGCGCTTCGTCATAATCAGTCCCAGAACAGCAGTCCTTACAACAACTTTACTGTTCATCAGTCCCATAATTGGCAATATTACTTTCTCTGCCTCACAACAACTAAGCCGAATTCAGTAAAAATTCCGTCACTCACCCGCACCTCCACTCATTGTTTGGAGAACCTCCCCATTTCTGACCTCCAACACACCCCAAAAGGGCCTTCTCAAGCGCCCTGGTCTGAGGTCTTTCCACAACGTCCCCTGGACGACCGTGCGCACGGTTTTCAGTCGGCGCCGATTCTCCAGGGAGTGCAGATGAGATATTGGAATCCCGGACGAGCCCCCAATGTTAAAGGAATTTTGATTTTACATTCCAAGTATTACCTTCACAAGAGAAAACTCAAGACGACTCAGGAAAAAAATCGGTCGGAGGCAGAGAAGTTAATATCCAAGCCAAAGTCCGTTTACTTTTTTGCAAAAAAGGATCCCCACATACAGAAGTTCAGGTCAAAGTGGAGGATGATACAGTTAGTCTCTCTCTGGTTTTTGTAGGGGCACTCCATGACGTTCTCCTCCCCCCGCGCTGATTTACGCATCATGAGGTCTCACGCAACGTCAAGCTGCCTAGGGATACACACATACATCTTGCCAGGGAGGAGAGCACCTGCCTTCTCTCTCAGCTCTGGCTCCAGCTTATCTTGTTATGGATTCCGGAGCTTTCTATAAACACATAAACTTAGAGAAAGAGAAAAACATCTTGTCTTTGGTACAGACATTCAAGTTGTCAGGACTTTAGATAGGCTACATGTCATGACACACTAGTAGAGTTATGCAGGCCCCTGCTAAATCAGAAATATGCAAGCACACACACACTCTAGGCCTATGAAGTTGTGAACTAAAACAGAATATGAGCAAGCAAGGATAAGCAATTAATAATAATTAAATGAATCAATAAAAAATGTTTCCACAACTACATCAGCCTCTCTTTCAAGGTGCCTGGGAGCTCTGTGATATCTGGCTCTAGTAATACGTCTTAATTCTGAAATGTTACCCTGATGGGGGCAACCAGCTTTTTTGCAACATTGGTGCCAATATAATGCTTCCTGTTTTAGATGTTCAACATGCTCCTTCCAGCCAGGTAGCACCTTATGTTTAGGAGCTGATGTAGTGGGAATACAATCAATAGCATTTGAACAGGCATCAAAAATTTTATCATAAAACTGACATCTTTTGTGTTCAATGCAAAAGACATTTTTACAGCACAGAGCACGCAAATTAAGATCAATTTTAGCCAATTCATTATCAAGTTTATTTTTGTACAAAGCAATATGATCCGCATTAGCTTTAAACGAGGCACATTTTGTTTATCAGCAGTAACAGCACAATCTCCATCAATATCAAAAGTCAACCGTACAGGTACATGGTCAGAGTATAAATAGTTATCAATAATACTACATTTACTAACTTTATCTTAAAGGTTGTCAGATACAAGAAAGTGATCAATTCTTGAGGTTTCACCATTATTACTAACATAAGTATATGGGACGTCAGCAATCGGTTGGTCAATGCATATTGTGAATCTACAATCTGCAACACACTGCATAAATTCAGTACAATGAGGAGTAAATCTATTCAGGTCTGTGTTAAAATCACCACCATATACAGTATAATACATACAGTGCCCTCAATTATTATTGGCACCCCTGGTTAAGATGTGTTAAAAGCCTTAAGATAAATTCAATTTTTATTGCAGAAGCATACTCTCACACTGAAAATTGTAGAAAAATGTGACCTTCAACTCAAGTGAATTTTAAGGGGAAAAAAAAATCCCTGACTAAGAAATAATAATTTCTCATAAAATCAACTGCTCCACAATTATTGGCACCCCTAACAATTCCTAGGAATTAAATGTAATTGAAGTATTTCTGTCATTTCTAAAGGAGTTTACAAAGTTTATCAGAGTGTCTTGGAAAATTTAATTAGTAAATCATCACTTCCTGTTTCCCTGGGGTATAAATATGATGACACAGAGGCCATTTCTCTTATCCACTCTTCAACATGGGAAAGACCAAGAAACACACTGTTCAAGTAAGGTAGATGTGTGTCGCCCTTCACAAGTCAGGCAATGGCTACAAGAAAATAGCCACTCGCCTGCACCTGCCCATATCTACTGTCAGAGGAATCATTAAGAAGTTTAAAACTGGAACAGTGGTGAACAAGCCTGGACGAGGATACAAGGTTATTTTGCCACCAGGCACAGTGAGGAGGATGGTAAGAGAAATAAAAAGTTCTCTAAAGCTCACTGTTAAAGAATTGCAACAAATGGTAGCATCTTGAGGTCACAAAGTCTCCAAATCAACCATCAGGCACTACCTACATGCCAACATACTGTTTGGGAGGCATGCACGGAAAAAAACCTTTTCTCACTCACAATCATAAACACAAACGTCTGGAGTTTGCTAAGTGGTACTGGAACTTCAACTGGGACCGTGCGCTTTGGTCAGATGAGACCAAGATAGAGTGTTTGTTGCCAAAAAGCTCCAAGTGGGCCTCGCGGAACACAAAAGATGAGTATGCAGAAAAGCACCTCATGCCCACTGTGAAGTGCGGGGGAGGATCGGTGATGCTGTGGGCCTGTTTCTCTTCCAGAGGCCCTGGGAACCTTGTTAGGGTGCATGGCATCATGAACGCTTTGAATTACCAGGACATTTTAAATCAAAACCTAGTGGCCTCTGCCCGAAAGCTGAAGATGAGTCATCACTGGGTCTTTCAGCAAGATAATGACCCTAAACATGTGGCCAAATCTACTCAGAAATGGTTCACCGGACACAGAATCAAGCACCCCCCATGGCCATCTCAGTCCCTAGACTGCAACCCCATTAAAAACCTGTGGAGTGAGCAAAAGAGGAGAGTGCAGAGGAGAGGACCCAGGTCGCTGGATGATTTAGAGAGATTGTGCAAAGAAGAATGGTCAAAGATCCCTCTTTCTGTATTCTCCCATCTTGTGAAACATTATAGGAGAAGATTAGGTGCTGTTTTGTTGGCAAAAGGGGGTTGTACAAAGTATTAACATCAGGGGTGCTAATAATTGTGGCACACATGATTTGATGTGAAAGAATTATTTCTTAATGTGGGATTATTTTCCCCACTGAAAAAATGCACCTGAATTAAAGGTTGGATTTTCCTCTTTTTTTTTCCATCCAGGGGTGCCAATAATTATGGAGGACGCTGTATATCAATCTGTTGCTTAGCAATGTTCATGACAGTGTACTTAGGATCCTCAACATTTCTATCACAAGGCACATATACATTTAAAAACATAATGGATACTTTATTAAAAGTGACAAAAACACCAAAAATCTGATTATCAAAATTGAACTTTTAAAGGCTTTCCTCCAATACCTGGGTTCCATTACATTACATTACATTACAGGTTCTTAGCAGACGCTCTTATCCAGAGCGACGTACAAAAGTGCACAAGATCAGTACAAAAGTGCAGAGCTCCTAGAAGACAAGTACAAGTGCTAACAGTAAGTGACAGAACACTCCGTTGTCACATAGTATAGGACAACCACCAAAGGGACGTCCAGTCCTTGAAACTGTCTCATCCATTGCACTCACTACTACCATATAAAAACCAGACCCTATTTGTGATAATTTATCAAATTCACTTTTATACAACCAGAGTTCCTGTATAAAAATAAAATCTGAGACATCATGCATAGAGTTAATAAAATCAAATTTGACAAAGTGTTTACAGTTATAACTTGTAACATTTAGTTTGTGTGTATTTACAATAATCATATGTTAGACAGGTAGGGTGGAATGATTATTCTCTCCATTTCCTAATACACACTCCTGTTCGCCATGAAGCTGGATCCTTTACCTTATCAGCATCAGTTACTGCTGCAGTCAGTTTAAATGAGTTAAAGGTGGCATCAGCTTGACTTGTCTTCTTAATGTTTTTATAGTTTATGCCTTTACCTCTGATATGTGAGATCATGTCATCTAACCCATCATCCTTGCGCACACGAGACAAAAAAGTCTGTTTGGTGGGGGTTCAACACAAAGTCCATTGTTTGTATCCTGACCAACTATAGTGCCCTTCCTACAAACTGTCCACTCTGCTGTGAACTACGAGCAGATGGGTTTGCATGATTACTACAAGACTAACTGTCTATGCCTTGATTCTCTCCTTTGCTGATATTTGGGCTTGGAAAAATGGAGCTTCTCCAGCATTCTGTAAGCCTCTACCCTCAGGGGCAGAGTTCAACCTCAACCGACTAGCCTGATTTGGGGTAGTGCCAGAAATGGTAGCTGTAATACCAGCAATAGCAACAGCAGCACTTGAAGAAACATGCTGAATATCAGGCTTCACGCTGACATCACTTGTAGCTTCAGAGTATAACTTCTAAGGGGAGCAAGTTTTTTTTGTTTTTTGTTTGTTTTCCAAATTCAAAATTTCAACATTCACTTTTGTCATGGGGTGTAAGACTACTGGCTACAGCATAAGAATGTTATATGCCACTTAACGGCATGACGCTCACGCCATATGCTTGAGAGTTGACAGGTCTGCAATTTTGAATAACGCTGATTTAAATGCATCAAATTACACTTCCAAATGAACGATTGTTGTCCGACCTAAACGGGGAGAATTTGCAACACCTGATATTGTTGTGGGCACTCGAAGTGAATCTATTTGTCGATTATGAAAATGATTGAGAACAAGTCAGGACTAATAATTAATTTAAAGGGCGACCTGTGCCCCACAAAATTCAGTGCTCTAGTTTTTTTTAAATTACAACCTCCTCATGTTCAAGGGTTCAGTTGTCTGGGTGCAAGCTACCCCGATTCCAACAAACATGGTGAACCACCAACAACGTGAAAATCTGATCTTCTCAAGCTAATCAATTTGTTTAAATTTTTTTTTTTAATTATCCAAGGATGGAGTAGGAGCAGTGGACTTTTATTGGGTAAGAGCTGAAAGAAGTGTGTTCTTTGCCTTTAAGGGAAACCGTATGTGTTTAAGGGGTTACTTCACCTGTCAATGATAATAATTTCACGACTGATTGCTGTACATATAATGAGGCAATGTTGTATAAAAAAACAAACAACAAAAAAAAAAAACCATCCCATCATGGTTAAATAAACCTATTTGGATTTTAATGAAAAAGATTTGACATAAAGTGTGTAAAAGGCATTAGGCACAGATTAAGACTTCAAAAAGTTTAAAAAAAAAACTAATGTCTGACAGCCTTCCATATCTAAAGACAAAGTATCATAAAGTCATGGAGTGTTTACCTACAGACTACAAGATTTCGTTAACATTGAGGATTTTGCAGAGCACACCAATATTCACATCATTGAATTCCAGTATCTGCCAAGGGCAAGACTAAAGACTTCTGATATTAGACAAATTTGTATTTTTTTTTGGAATGTCAAAACGAGAAAAATAATGAGTCAAACTATGTTTTATGCCTACCTATAATCAAAGAATCGAGATGATGGCGCACCCCAACTCGAACAAGACTCCCATAATGTTTTCTGATATTGGAAATTTGGAATTGTTTCAAAAGTAATTTGATGACTGGCACAAGACTGATTAAAGCAATTGCAAAATACATTTCCAAATACCAGAACACACAGTGTGACAACAGCGGAAGCAGAGCAGGTACAGAGAGGGTAACCAAGAGGGTAAACCCCCTTTTTTTGTGTTTTTTGAAGCGACAAAAATTATTGGCAGGATAAATATTTCTCGCAGTTGTGTTGGGGGCAGAGAAAATGGGCAAACATAAGGATTAGTGACCTTGACAAGGACAAATTGTGACGGAAAGATGAGAATGCACTGCACTGCCTCGTCTGTGATGGTCAGTATCGACCAAAAGTGATCCAGGGGAAGATGAACCGGTGAACCGGTGACAGGGTCGTGGGCGGCCAGGGCTCATTGACGCGCTTGATAGATACTTAATTGAACCCCGCGGGGTCATTTGTGCTCTGCATTAAACCCATCCTGTTGGTAAGAGCAGTGGCCAGCCACAGAGCAGTGCCCGGAGACCAATTCCAGTTCTAATGCTTGTTCCTTGGTCAGGGGTACCGGCAGGAGTACAGGTGCTGGTCAACAAATTAGAATAATTTGAAATAGTGCAATCTTTACATTTTTTTAATGCATTTTTTGTGCATAAAGCAAATGAGGTGTTCACCGCGCCTGTCCTACTTGTTAGAGTAATCACAGAACTCGCTACCTGTAAAAAATTTGCTCAGCTGAGCTTTCCAAAAGGCCCATTTAGGCCATTTAGCTGTGACACTGTTGTTTCATTGAATTAGAATAAGAGCTTGAATTTTTGTTTTCTGTGAAGAGTGTTCACTGTGCAGTATAAAGTCAGGGTTGAGTAGAATTTCTAAGTTGTAAAATCAATCATGGGTAAGCAGCGCGACCTCTCAACCGGAATAGTGGCTCAAATGCAACCCTTCGCCAACAAGGCTTGACCCAAACTAAAATTGCTGAGCAGCTCGGCATCAGCCAGTCTTCCGTCTGCAAAGCTCACAAGAAAGACTGGAGCAAGCACACCAACTGTTCCGGCGTCCGAAAAACTTCTGCTTGCGACAACAAGCAGCTGAGAAAGATCGCAGTCAGAAACTGGTTCAAGTCCACTTCCGAGCTCAGTGACTTGTGGAATGAGCAGACCAGCACTAACGTCTCGAGATCAACCACTTACCGTCGTTTGCGCGAACTCGGCTTCAAATCTCGCGTTCCAGCAGTAAAACCAATGCTGAAAAAGAAACAAATGGAGAAACGGCTGAAGTGGGCCAAAGAACACGGCGAGTGGACTGCTGAAGACTGACAGAAAGTGGTCTTCAGTGACGAATTACGCTTTTGCATCTCCTTTGGTGACCAAGGTCCTCGTGTTTGGCGTCGTGGTGGCGAAACCTACAACCACGAGGCCGTGAAAAGATCTGTCAAGTTTTCCCAGAGCGTTATGGTCTGGGGATGCATGTCCATTCAGGGTGTAGGGAAACTCTGCTTCCTCAAGAAGACTGTCAAGGCTGCCGTATACCAACATGTTCTGGAAACGTTCCTGATTCCAATTGTTGAGGAACAGTTCGGCGAAGAAGACCTCATATTTCAACAGGATCTTGCATCGGCTCATGCGCCAAAGTCGACCAAAGATTGGTTCGCCGAAAAACAGCTTGAAGTTTTGGCATGGCCGGCCAACTAGCCTGACCTCAATGTCATTGAAAACCTTTGGGCCATCGTCAAGAGGAAAATTCGCGACAGAAGGCCGACTACGCTGGACCAACTGAAGCAGAACATCGCCACTGCCTGGGAAGCTGTGAGTGCAGAAACTTGCGACAAGCTGGTCAAATCGATGCCGCGGAGACTTCAGGCAGTCATACAAGCCAAGGGGGCAGCCACAAAATACTGAGAAAGTGATGATTCTAATTATAATAAAAATTATTCTAATTCAGTGGAACGGTTTCTCCATTATTCTAATTCAATAAAACAACAGTGTCACAGTTCAATGGCCTAAATGGGCCTTTTGGAAAGCTCAGCTGAGCAAATTTTTTACAGGTAGCGAGTTCTGTGATTACTCTAACAAGTAGGACAGGCGCTGTCATGAATCGGGCCGCTCGGCCATGACAAAAAAAAGAGGGAGATGCACACCAAATAATTCACTGAAATATTTATTTAAAGTAAGATAACCAAAATACAACAAAAGGCAGCTTAAACTAACATGGCATGTGTCGTCTGTAAAATCAGTTATGTAAGTGAGTGGATGAGTCATAGCATGTGTGTGTGTGTGTGTGTGTGTGTGTGTGTGTGTGTGTTGCAAGGTGGAAAACAAAACCAAAATGCCAGGTCAGGAGCTGTTTCAGGCAGGGAAGAACCAGAAAGACTGCAGCCCAAACAGCTTTATAGACTGCAGGCCACTCAGCCCAGGTGATCCACATTCCCCCTAACGACCCTGCTGCCAGCTGCTGCACTGAAGAGGGAGAGAGAGAGTAGAGTAAGGAGGGTCTTCAGAGCGCGGTGAACACCTGATTTGCTTTCTGCACAAAAAATGCATTTAAAAATTTTACAACTGCACTATTTCAAATTATTCTTATTCGTTGACCAGCACCTGTATTCCTATGATGGGTGGAGAAAGCTGAGTATCCAGAGGAAACCCACGCAAACACGGGGTGAACGTGCGAATTGCCCACAGAAATTCGACCGGATTCGAACCCATGACCTTCTTGCTGTGAGGCAGCAGTGCTTACCACCAAGCCGCTTTGGGAGCGAAGGCTGGCTGGTGAAGTCCAACCCAGCAGAAGAGCTACTGTAGCTTGAATACCTGAAAAAAAGTCTTGCTGATTCTGATTGAAAGGTGTCACAACACACCATGCATTACACTTTGCTGCATATGGGATTGCATAGCCGCAGACTGGTCAGAGTGCCTATGCCAACCTGTGTCCATCGAAAGCAGCTACAATGGGCACGAGCGTCAGAACTGGACCACGGAGCAATAAGAGACGATTGACTGGCCTGATGCATCTCATTTTGATTTACATCATGTGGATAGCCGGGTGCGTGAGTCACTTACCTGGGGAAGACATGGTACCAGGATGCACCATGGGAAGAAGGCAACCAGTGGAGGCAGTGTGATGCTTTGGGCAATGTTCCGCTCGGAAACCATGGGCAGGAAACCTGCCATTCTCGTTGATGTTACTTTGACATGTACTACCTACCTAAATATTAGGCCTCATGTAAGAAGCAATGTTAGAAAATTCTCTCATACTTTTGTTCATTTCCCCAATTTTTTCCTTATTCTGTTCTTACCCATTTATTTCTGGGATGCACCAATATTTCCTTATTTTTGCTCTTCTCTTATGTCGGGCATACACTGTGCGATTTTTTCAGTCGCGGTAATAAGCTGCTGTTCATACAGTTCGAGTGAATCGCAGGGGTTTAAACTTTGCAGCTCATGATTCCTGTTCTTACTCTCATTCTCATTCTCACTCTGGTGCGATCTGATTGCTCACACTACACGACGCGTCGTACACTGCCACAGCTCAACCAGTCGACCCTCCATTGCCGGCGTCCATACAATGCGCTGTGCCGCCATATTGTTATGTTGACATTCTCTTCCGTATCAATGTTTCAGCATGCGCAGCTTGACAGATCGGGGTAAATCGACACGTGCAGCTGCTTCAACAGTGCGAGAGCCTCACGTAGGGCGACCAGGATTTCAAACAAGTTCGATTTTCTCCCAATCGATCGAGAGGTGGTCGGGAGGTGTTAAATCGCTTCTCTTTACCCCATATACACTACACAATGACAGACGCAAGATTGAGCCAAAATTCGGCCCAACTTCCTAAAAAGTCGCAGGACTGGAAAATCGTGGCAAAAAGGGCAAAAATCGCTCAGTGTATGCCCGGCTTTAGGAAAGAGAAAATTTTTAGAGTGGTGGAGAGCACTCTTACCAAGACAAGATGCTTGTCCAATGCATGGAAACAAGTTTTAAAACCTAAACATTAAAAATGCATATGATCAAATTTTGATTGTTTTATGTTTTTGAGAAATCATAATGATTTTATCATGTAATTCTTGGGCTAGAGTTTGGCCAGCTGATCCTAATCAGGACTAAGCTATAAAAACCCTTAGATCCTTGCAGGCGTTCTGCTTCTGAATGGCTTGCGATTGCAGTTGGATATTTTGGCCATCCAGGCCTTGTGCAGAGTTAGATTGCCACGAGCAGTCAGCTCTTGGCACACAGCACGTCACCTGCCCTTATATGGTGCTCATTGGGTGTCACATATGCTAATTTAAAACAACCGGCTACGCGCTTTTAATTTACGATCAAGTGGGATTCAACATTCAGCACACATGGGTAAGAGCAGATTTGGATGATAGGGGCGTTTGCTGCATTCAGTTTTATTTCTCTTATTTTTTCTCTTGGCAAAAAAAAGAGAAAATATAAAAGACATTTAAGAGAATGTTGCTGCATTAGGCCCAATAAGTTCAATGAGCTGATGTGGCCTCAAAATTTTTGAAATCTTTATCCAATTTAGCATCTGTAGGATGTTCAGTCCCTGGTGGCCCCACCTCACAACTTACACTCCTTAAATGATGTGCTGCTGACGTTTAAGTGCCAGATGCCCTTGTACATCTTCTAAGGTCTAAAGGAGTCCGTGCCTTGTCACGTCACAGGTTGGAGGCAAAAGGGGGACCGACACAATGTTTCTTTTAATCCTGACTGATTCAGCGCATAACTTCTCATTTCTTAAACATCCACAAAGTCAATAGATGCATCTTAGGTCATATTTGACATTATTAATAATTAGTATGAGTAATGAATGAACAAACTAACAATTAGATTTAGATTATATTTAGCCATCAATAATCATAATCAATAACCATATTATGTAGGCAGCAGAAAGACACACACACACACACACACACACACACACACACAAACACACACACACAACATAACACACCCATACAAGTAGTTCACATACGGACAGGGAGGGGATGAGCAGTGCAAACACACAGACGCATACACATAAAACACACAGACACATAAAACACACGGACAAACATACATACAAGCAGTTCACACACAGACAGACAGACACACACACACACATACAAGCAATTCAATTCACACATGCATGAGCAGCTCACACACACACACCCAAGCAGCACGCTTCTGTAGCTTTGATTAGTAAGCAGGCTTAGTTGATTCAAAAAACATAAATCAGTGGATGTATTTGATTTCTGTAGCTTTGAACAATATTTGTTCAGTAAAATCATTAGTTGTTACTGAGAACATAATCAATTGAATCATTTGTAATCATGTATTGAATTCATCCATTTGTATATCATATTCATCTCTTGCCTGTGTACATGTCGGGACATGTCTTGCTGGAAGTTTCCACAAGCTTTGAAGTGATGCGCATGCGTCTTTGCTTTGAATTCCTGAAGGATTAGCTAACAGAGTTTTGGGTTGCCTGTCCAATTGCAGTGCGAGAATGAGAAGCGGAAAGACCATGTTATATCCATACTATATTGGAAAGATATTTCCGATGATAAGGGTATAAGACCTGGGTGTGAAAGTTGGGAAATCAGTTCTTTTTGCACAGGAGGAACTCAGCTTTACATTTATCAACATGACACAATAAAGCCTAATTTTCTTTTCAGAATCTCTCTCTCTCCAATTGCTTGAGGATGGGGGAACCTCACAATCTGAAAATTTGTTCAAATGAAAAGCACAACAGGAGAAGCGCGGTTATTGTATCTTGAGGTGACGTAGTTGATCGTGGCTCGAACGGACTAGTCTCGACAAAATAGGAATATGGGCTGAGAAATGCCGAACTGATCCGTTTACTACTCTTTATCTTGAACATGATGCAGTCGATGGAATGGAATGAGATGTCATTTAGGGTGGCGTGACGAGAAGGATAATTATTACTGGAGAGAGGAGTTAACTCGACATATCTCAAAAACCTAAAGAAGGCCAAGAGACACACTGCTTCTACGGTGGAATCCGTGGAAGGAGAATGGTACTTTGAACGCAGCGTCAAGATGCCGTGAGAGAGGTGGTCTGCTATTAGGATTAAACGTTTGGACGGAGCGGGAGGTTCTTGTTTACGTAAACCTTTCAGCAGTGTTGGCATGTGAGAGTGGAAAATAGATGAGCACGGATAACCAGTGGCCAATTTGACAAAGAAGCTGACGCCGCATAGGAAGACTTGTATTGGGGCTGGTCGAATATGGTGCAAGGAGTCGTAAGGGAAACAATGTTGAGTGCTGGGAATAGCAGTCGGAGGGCTGAATGGAATTTCTTGAATTGCTTCCATCCAGCGAGGTACGGGGAAAGAATTTAGAATGGCATCTTGAGATGAAGCGGCGAATGGCTCGGGCTGTGATGACAGGGGTCGACGGTCGCGGAAAATGGAGGAACCAGAGTGGGGTGAATGTCCAAGTGCGGTGCTAAGCCTGTGATTCTCTGCAAGGAGAAACAAGGAGGGGCATCAGCGATGGCATTTTACGGTTGGGAATATGTGCAGCTTTGAGCATGGACTGGTGTTTTGCAGAAATTGGGGTTAATTTCCTGAGGAACATCATGACTGAGAAGGAGCGGGAATGGCCTTTGTTTATGGTGTCTACTGTGGTTGCTTGTCATAATGTACAGTTATACATTTGGCAGCCTGTCCATGACCCCGAATGAGAGGGGAAGCAATGATGGGATACAGTGGGGCGAACAGCAAAGTAATAACGCTCCTTCCCGGAAATGCCAGAGGAACCACCAAAAAAAGCGTGGGTCGAGTGGGACGGCCCTAAGTGTTTGTGATAAAGGAACTACAACATCAAGAGGGCGAAATTTCAAACAGGCTCTCATTATATAATTTTTCATCCAGAAGAAACATGGCAGTCATTTCCCATAATATCAAACGGTTTTGGAGTAATTAGTAACTTTCTACTTGCCCTGGGAACGCCCCTTTTTAATCGCTAATGCCGCCGTTTCCTAGTGTGACGTCATATAAAGAACTCAGGACCAATTCACTGCATAGCCGGTATGTACATGTAACTGCATGTAAAAATATAATTTTGATCACTTCATTAAGTTTTTGTCGCCCTAGTGCTTAGCAACTTCAAATCTGATATGATTTACATGATGAGCAAAAGAAAAACTAGCAATACGTATTTTTTTAAATTTAATCTTACACTGGTTTTCTTAAGGGGCAATCAGAGACACGTTATATGTGCTTGAGAGCCGTGGTTCACTCGCGTTCCCAGTCTGCGAAAGCTACTGCTAAACGCCTTATCCAGGTGTTTGCTTCTCCATTTATAACGACATAAGTACGGCGTTTTAAAAGCGTATGACCCAGATTTCTATTATGAAAATCTAATTCCTCGATCAGCTGTTTGTGAGTTTGCCAAACTGCGTGCTACACTTTGATGTTGATTTGACTTTGTTCATTATGCTCTCCTGAGCTGACAAAGCTCGTTAGATTATGTACGGCATTTGGTCAGGCTAGAGTAAAATGATAATATGATCTGACAAAGAGAAAAAGATTAGAATATGAGACAAGAGTCAAGACACAGCAGCAGCATGCAACTAGACGCACCAGCAGCAGCTAGGGGGAAGCGCTTTCACTCTGGACGCGAAAAATTCTTAGTATGACAGATTACATTCAAAGTCAATGCAAAGAAGCGAATACACGTTTCGCATCTGGTGTGAAAGCAGCTTAATAGAGCGCTGGTGAAGAGAAGGCGTTAAACGTGTGTAATGCAAGCCAAAGCCTGCTAAGTGCTAGCCACAGCCAGCACTCGACTAAGCTCTATAGTGTCTAAAACGAAAGCCCTGCTGAAGCGCTGGCTTAGCTAACGCGTTATAATTGTTCATTAGCAGCCTACCTTCATTTACTTCCATTTTTCAGTGCCCGGTCTGCTCTTCTTTCTCCCCTTTTCCTCGGTGCTTCTCTCCTCGATTGGACTTTTGATTTTCGGGATAGCATCTGGCTTGATTTTTTCCCTCTTTTTTCATCGCGAACTCAGAACAAAACCTTTTATCCTCGAAGTCGTAATCGTTGAACTGGTCGCTACAAATCATTCTATTGTCGCTTGGTCCTTGCCATTTTGCCGGAGTCAGTTTCACCAGAGACGCTCAAATTTGACTTATTTTTTCTTATTTTGGAAATCGATGAAGGCTGACTCTTTCTTTGGATACGTTACTACAACCTGCTACAATGCATTTGGTAGGCTCAGCCGTTTCCCGAAATTTTGCGAGAAAATAACGATTTTATAAACCTACTGCAGTTCGCGTCCCATAAGCAGTAATAGAAAAACGAGCTCCACTGAGAATCCACTGCTCCATTTCTGAGAATGCATTTTCTTTTTAATATTGTTAGCTTCCATAGAATATAGGGTGGAGATTGACATAAATATTAAGGGCTCTAATTTCTTGGCGCAGCGCAGGTGGCGTAGCATGGCGCAGCCCGCACAGTGGTAATTTAGTGCGGTGCAAAACCGTGCGCAGCCACTTTGGCAATTTGGTACACACACGTGCGCTGAGGTGTGGCGGCGTAGTAGGGGGAGGTGTCACATATTCATCAAGACGCAGAAAAAGTCTCCGCTGGAGTTGCGCAGAAAGCTCGCCGTCTCCAAACTGGTTTACTTTCTGTGCAGTGGTAATTTAGCAGACCGGCGCACAGTGCTCACACGTCACCGAAACCTCACAGGCAAGTTTCCAGAATGTCAGGCACATTTCAATGCAAGAAATAGTTACATTAAATAGTGCTTCCTGTAATTATCTGAATAAGGACATAAATTATAGCATCTATATCGAGTGTCCTGATGTCAGATTAAAGGCGATTGGCACGCGTAATGGAATCTTGACCTGGCTTAATCAACGCAGCTGAATCTGTGATGCAAACTAACGACTTCACATCTTTCAGCCAACCACAAACTGCATGCATATATATAAGAATGCTTGCATTCTATGCTCATTAAAGCCGCTTGCACACTGGACGCGAAACGAATTTTTGGCACAACTGATCACAGACAAAGTCAATGCAAAGACGCGATAGTCGGGCATGGTTTTAATATAGCTCCGTGTCTGAAAGTCATAAAAGTTCATATTATTAGACGTGCAAACTTGGCCATGTTTGTGTTCGACCTTCACAAAATGCAAATTGATAGCGATCGACTTTTCTTGGTATTTTTAACCTATTCGTCCGTTTTCTTCCGTTGAAGATAGACCGAATAAAGACGGTTGTCTTTCTTTTTAAAATTAGTCCGATGGATCTAACAGATTCACGCTTTATTTCTACAGAAGAGATAAAATAGTGCTTGTAGTCAATGAGCAAATCAATTCCATGACCATTGACAGGGTGAATAAATTATCGCATGCACGATCAAGACTGTCTGACGCCAAATGCAAAATACTCCATGTCCAGCAGCCAGCAAAAAGTAAAAGTCTGAGAACAGATTTATAATGAAATAAAGAATAAAAATATATCACCAACAAACGGGACATCCAACAAAGATGACCCGCCAATAAATGAATCGCAGTGTTCATTGGATGTTCTGTTGTTATAATGTTTCTTTTTATTCTTTATTTCGTTATCAATCTGTTATAATTGTCCTCTCTTTTTTTGGCTGTCAGACACGGAGGCATTGTACATTGTCCCGGGCCAATGTCGACTCACTTTATTGAGTAGAGCTTAAACAGAAATATTGATTGAAATTCTTGGTACTCATCTTGAAGAACTGAGCCCTCTCATCAAAACACTCACGTTTAATATCTAAAAGAGAAATTTGAAGAAATTTAAAAACAATTATCGACTGTCGGACACAGAGATATATTAAAACCCTGTCAGACTTTCGGACACAAGACACTGCGTTCAACGCAACCTGTAGTGCGAAAAATTTGTTTCGCGTCCAGTGTGCAAGCAGCTTAATACTAGGCTTCTATTATTGTCACTTAGTTTTTATCGTTTTTAGTGGAGGAAAGGAATACAGCCTGATTGCTATGATCTCGTACTGAGCTAAGATCACATATTGAAATCAAATGTGTAACGTATCTTGCATTGTTGTCCATGCATGTTCATGACAAAATTTTAAGCAGCAACAGGGTGTAATAATAGGAACACGCTATCCATTGTTTCTCTGCCCAATGATGCAGGCAGAAGAAATAAATGAGCAACCGTCGTATTTCATTCCAACTTCCTAAGTTTGAATGATCTGACGTAGTTTTCGTTTTGAAATTCCATTCAAGTTCGCGAATGGTAATAAATCGAGAATGCCTCATATTCGTAATGCTTGATATAGACGTAAGCGGTGCAGAAAACAAGCCTGAAGCAGCAAAGTAAAAGCAACATGAACGCATCATGCAGATATAGGACAGAGGTTTCTTTATTTAAACACTTTAAAAGGTGAGGAGAGGAGCTCATTTTATTGGTGAAGAGTTGACTCGGCTGTGTTAAGACTTTTCTCATACCTCTTTGTTACTTGCGCCGGAAGGCGGGGCAGAAGCAGGACAGAGGAGTACTTGCGCCAGGCACGAAACTGCAACATACGCCTGGATACATCCCGTTGGCGCAGCGCTCCCAATATTCGCCGCGCCTGCACCTGGTCTACGAATTTAGAGCCCGATATCTCAATAGGAAGAACGAGCCTGCGCTTGTTCCTTTGGTTCCCTTTGTCTAATTTGTTCAACAAACCACTTATTTCAGTAACAAGCGGATTAAAAAATGCTTGTTTATCCTCTGGGGGGGGGGGGGGGACACACCATAGGTAAAAAGGTATAGAGCATGCCTCGTTTGATGCTTTGTGATGAGGCAAATGAACTTTGGGAGGTCACTGATCAACATCGCATTTACAGCGGGAAAATACTGGCCAGACAGAAGCAATGTCTCCACAAGGACTTACCAATGGGCAAATCTCCACGTGACGTTGTGCCAACATCAGCATTAGGTAGCTGTGCTGTAACTGTTGCTGTAACTTAAATGCTATATATGCTTTGTAAGTCAACTAACATGGCTGCGATAAGTGACATCACCAATTTTAGCCACGTGATTGAAAACAAATAGGATGGAAAATTAGCCATGGCTCATAGTGGAATACACAAGTTAGTGACAAAGTGCAAACCAGTGAAGCTCTGGGATTAGGTAAAGTGAGTTCACGCAATGTGGAAGCTTTATACATAATCTTCAGTATGACTCGTCTTGAGTCTGACCGTTACCTTCAGGAAATCATAAAATCCTAAGTGGAAAGTAATTAAAAAATTCAGAGGGTTTTTTCTTGAAGCCCAATTACATCATTTTTCAAAACCAAATTCCACAAATTATGACTCTAGACCAATTACCAGGGCATGTATTAGGGAGAGGCAGGGATCTTCAATAAATATACAGGAGTGAACACCACTGATGAAATGTTATGATTAAGGCTATAACTTGATATTTTGATCAGAACAAGGACATGGTCTCATAAGGATTCCGCATGATAATATTGATGTGTTTTGCTAGTAATACGTCGTGTCCGCATTACAGATAGGGGGTATTGTGCTTTAAAAAATTAAATATAAATAAAAAAGCAGTAGTCACAAAAAGTGATGTCATTTTATGATGCAAGGCATTTTATAATGGACTATGGAAATAACATAAAATCAATACAAATCAGCTGTGCACCAAATCTTCAAGGAAAAAAAAAAAAAAAAAAAAAAAAAAAACACTACACTCGTGAAAACTATTTTTTGACACTATAATACCTTTAAATTTCACGTCTCCCATTGTTTGGAACAATTTAGTATTTCAAGTTCTTTCCTTGCACGCAGTTGAGTAATACTACAGTTTGTTAGCTGATATCACTGTTGTCATTACAGTTCACAGCAGCATGACTGATTAACAGACAGTACTATGAGACAGTAAATGAGGTTCTGAAAGCAATAATTGATGGCAAATTTTACGTAAATGTTCAGTGACCATTCTATGTAGGGAAACAAATGTTTTAGGGGACATTTTGTCAAGAATCATAGAAAGGAATTTGGCATTTTCCAACCAGTGACTTCCCATACTGCTGTCCCTCAAGGATATGATCATGTGCAAATTCGGCAGCTTCATCAGACATTCAGCAATTAAACCCCCTTAGAGGCTTGAAATGCATTTTTCAACCAGAGCACCCTCTCTAGCAAAAAGCCGCAGAACAGGGTTGAATTGAAAATTTCATTTTTAATTATTAAAGAGCAAGGAAAAGTAACAACTGTTTCCAAGATGATTCACTGATTCAGGCTTTCTACAAAAAAATCATTGCAGGCTACAGTCAGTGCTGCCACCAAGACCACAAATTCCTGAAAGTCCACTTCACCATCACGATTTTCATCCAGGTCAGTCATAATCTTTTCCACCACCATCGGGTCTTTGCTGGCCTGGGAGATTTGGGAAGACATTCAGAAAAATTGCAGTCCCACCATAAAACAAGGAAGCCATACATACAGCACCCTCAATAATTATTGGCACCCCTGGTTAAGATGTGTTCTTCAGCTTCTAATAAATTCAGTTTTTTTCTAAGTAATATAGGACCACAATGAAAAAAAAAAAAAAAAAAAAAAAAAAAAGAGTAAAATCCAACCTTGAATTGAAGTGCATTTATTCAGTGGGAAAAAAATCCCACATTTAGAAATAATTATTTTTCATCAAATCATGTGTGCCACAATTATTAGCACCCCTGATGTTAATACTTTGTACAACCCCCTTTTGCCAACAAGACAGCACCTAATCTTCTCCTATAATGTTTCACAAGATGGGAGAATACAGAGGGGGATCTTCGACCATTCCTCTTTGCACAATCCCTCTAAATCATCCAGCGACCTGGGTCCTCTCCTCTGCACTCAATGGGGTTGAGGTCTGGGGACTGAGATGGCCATGGGAGGAGCTTGATTCTGTGTCTGATGAACCATTTCTGTGTAGATTTGGTGACATGTTTAGGGTCATTATCTTGCTGAAAGACCCAGTGACAACCCATCTTCAGCTTTCGGGCAGAGGCCACCAAATTTTGATTTAAAATGTCCTGGTATTTCAAAGCGTTCGTGATGCTATGCACCTTAACAAGGTTCCCAGGGCCTCTGGAAGAGAAACAGGCCCACAGCATCACCCATCCTCCCCCATACTTCACAGTGGGCATGAGGTGCTTTTCTGCATACTCATCTTTTGTTCCGCCAGACCCACTTAGAGTGTTTGTTGCCAAAAAGCTCCATCTTGGTCTCATCTGACCAAAGCACACGGTCCCAGTTGAAGTCCCAATACCGCTTAGCGAACTTTGCGTTTGCGTTTATGATTGAGTGAGAAAAGGTTTTTTCCGTGCATGCCTCCCAAACAGCTTGCTGGCATGTAAATGGCACCTGATGGTTGTTTTGGGGACTTTGTGACCCCAAGATGCTACTATTTGTTGCAATTCTTTAACAGTGAGCTTTGGAGAACTTTTTACTTCTCTTACCATCCTCCTCACTGTGCGTGGTGGCAAAATAACCTAGCATCCTCTTCCAAGCTTATTTACCACTGTTCCAGTTGTTTTAAACTTCTTAATGATTCCTCTGACAGTAGATATGGGCAGGTGCAGGCGAGTGGCTATTTAATTGTAGCCATTGCCTGACTTGAAGGTCGACAAACATCTGCCTTACTTGAATGGTGTGTTCCTTTGTCTTTCTTATATTGAAGAGTGGATAAGAGAAATGGCCTCCGTCTCAAGTCATATTTATACCCCAGGGAAACAGGAAGTGATGATTTACTAATTAAATGTTTCTAAACACTTTGATCAACTTTGTAGGCTACTGTAGAAATGACAGAAATACTTCAATTACATTTAATTCCTCAGAATTGTTAGGGGTGCCAATAATTGTGGAACAGGTGATTTGATGAAAAATAATTATTTCTTTGTTAGGAATTTTTTTCCCCCTTAAAATTCACTTGAGTTGAAGGTTACATTTTTCTACAATTTTCAGAACCGCAAGGCAGCTTAATTTGATGGGTAGCAAAATTTGACAGAACACCGGAACGCATATCCCTGTTCGCAATCCAGCAGCCAATCAAATCCCATTTAACAGATTGAACTGAGGACATCAAGGTTAGACAGGCATTGGGAGACTTGGTTAACTAATCAGCTGTATAGAGTTTTTCGTAGGGTGTGATTAAAACACACGTTTAGCTAGAAGCATCTAAGTCATATTTATACACGTCTAAACGCTACACACGGATAATAGATATTAGACACCTTTCATAGTTACGGCCCTATATGTTTAGCTGAGTTTTAAAATGACACACTAAAAAACACAAACATTCCAATTTTGAATGTCAAACTTACTGCCAAAAAGTCACAAAGCTCTCCCTGCAACAGGCTTTTCAGCTCTGCTTTGCTCAGCTTGTATTTGTCACCTTCCTTCGAGGAGTAGTTGTGGAATACTCTTATGAGGCTCTCCATTGCATTTTCCAGTTGGGAAACCATTGTATATACACTTCTGGTATTGCCTGGACAGAAAATAAAAAAAAAAAAAAATTTAATTAAAAACGCAAGCAGTGTTCAGGCCCTCACCCTCCCCTCCGATCACCTCCCTTGCTACCGGTGGGGCCACTCAATGACAGGACCGCACATCTCGTCTTTCGTTGCACAATTTCCAGTTGCCAAATTGGACTGTCAAAATTTTTTTCCTCCCATTCCAAAAATATAGGGGCACTGGAGAACGATTTTCTGTATCAGGGTATTTGGATTATCATTCTGCGGAAATGTTACATTGGGTCTAACTCAATCCGACTTTGTATGCCTGAGATATACATACTTTTACACTTCTGATAATGGCCACTTTGTAATAAGCACACAGCCACACCCAACATTTTCTCAAAAATGTAAATAGTAACTTTTGACCACAAATGTGTGCAGGTGATTTTCAGCAAGATTGGTGCAAACTGGATGAAAACCCGAGAGGAGATATTGAAAGTATGAGGGGTGTGATTTTATATGTCCACGCTTCCGGCCAATATGGCCGACTTCCTGTTGGTTTTAGGGTGGGTCCATAATGTAATTTTTCACTTGTCCTAACATGGGCTATGCCTCCACCAAGTTTCATTTTTCCACGTGGAAAAAAGGTTTGGGGTGGGCTCCCATTAGCGTAATGTACTTTGACTTTTGACAGGGCGTGACCAATCATTTCTCAATATTTTTTTTCTTGAGGACTTCAAATAAAGAAATTTTTCAGGCTTGAATTTACGGTCGAATAAATTTGCCTTTTTATTTTATGTTCAAGGGGTTAAAGCAAAGAACCCATTCATTTCAATTGCGCATTTTTGTTGTCATCATGGGAACAAGATTAAAAATAGGGGTGTGTCCTCATTTGCTTTAGTTTGACATGATAGGTGTGTGCACCAAATTTCTTTTAACCATTTCAAAATGTGTATTTTTTTTTTCGCCCATTAAAAAAAATGTAGGGGCGTCAAAGAGCCAATTTACCATACAGCTATACGAGTTACTTATCCTTGTGTTCAGGTTGTCATTCCGCACAGATGGATTATGTTGGGCCCAATGTAACAACACAATGTGAGATGGACGCACTTTTATACTTCTGAAAATGGCCGCTTCGTAGTAAGCCAACCACAGCCACGCCCAACATTTTATCAAAATTGTAAATAGTAGCTTTTGACCACAAATGTGTGAAGGTGATTTTCGCCAAGTTTGGTGCAAATTGGATGAAAACCCTAGGAGGAGACGCTGAAAGTATGCGGGGTGTAATTTTATATGTCCACGCTTCCACCCAATATGGCCGACTTCATATTAGGTTTAGGGTGGGTCCATAATGTAATTTTTAACTTGTCCCAACATGGTATATGTCTCTACCAAGTTTCATTTTTCTACATGGAATAAAGTTTGGGGTGGGCTCCCATGAGCGTAATGTAATTAGATTTTTTACGGGGCGTGGCAAAGTTATTTTTCAATATTTTTTCTTGGGGACTTCAATTTAAAAAAAAAAAAAAAAAAAATTCTCGCTGGGCTTGAATTTTTGGTCGAATAAAATTGACATTTTGTTAATGTTCAAGGAGTCAAATTTGCATTCAAAGCCTGGAAAGGATAATAATAATCATCATAATATCATCATCGTCGTCATCATCATCTTCAACAACAACGGAACCATGCGGTTTTAATAGTCCCTCGCCGGCTTCGGCCAGCCTCAGGCCTAATAAAACACTTGCTCAAACATAGCACCTTGATTATGGATACATTCATCAGGCCCTGTAAGATGTTATTATAGTAGCAGGGCAACCTGTTGAGTATATACGATGAGTAAACAGTGAAACATAGGAAAGTTGCACATTTCTATTTTCAGCCATGGTCTACATCACTGGTTCTCAACATCAGTCTTGCTGGGGGTGGGGGAGTGCACTTAGTATGGTCACTTTTTCCACAACCACCATTGCACTCTGTTGCTGTCAATTTGTCATAATTAGGTGCGTTTCGTGCCCATAACTTTTTGAGTCAATTTCCTACCAGACAGACAAATAGTATTTTTTCCAAAATACTTTGCGTGAACTTAATTATAACCCCAATTCCAAAATAGTTGGAACAAAGTGTAAATTGTGAATAAAATCAAAATGCAATGACTTTCAGATCACAAGCTAATGTTATTTCCAATAGAACAGTGATTCCCAAAGTGTGGGCCGCGGCCCCCTGGTGGGCCGTGGTGCTACTGCAGGTGGGCCGTGAGAGGTCATTAAAAATATGATTAATTTTTGCAAATATGATTTATGATTTTTATTGTAAAATATTTATTGCACGATTTTAAAAAAAATATTTAGAAGTAATAACCTATTCAGTGTTACTGACCAATATTTTAGGAACCTTATATAGTTTATGATCGGAATGTAGCTTCATGACCGGGGGTCATAATCGGAGGAGCACGTACTGTGTTTGATAATTAATTCTGTCTTGTGGGTACACCACAGATTAAAAGTTTGGGCTTCCTTTATCCCCCTGCTTTCATTTCAATCCTGAATCTTTATTATAATTACAACAACAACAAAAAACAAAAACAAAAAACAACAACAATTATTGTTGTTGTTTTTAATTTATTTTCTTAACAAATACAGCAATTATTGTTGTTAAGTGCTCTGAGAATGCATAATTTAGTCTATGTACTGTTTATAGGACAAAGGTGGGCCGCAGATATTTTTTAGATTTTCAAGTGGGCCCTGATTTGGAAAAGTTTGGGAACCCCTGCAATAGAACATTGATAACATTTAAAATGTTGAAACTGAGAAACGTTAGATTTACATCTGCAAAATGAGCTTATTTCAAATTTTCTGGCTGCAACAGATCTCAAAAAAAAATTGGGACATAAGCAAAAAAGGGCTGAAAAAGCAATTAATATATAACAAAATCAGCTGAACGAACATTTAGCAAGTAATTAAGTAACATCAGGTGTGTAACATGATTGGGTTTAAAAGTGACGTCTTAGAGAGGCTGAGTCTCTCAGAAGTAAAAATAGCCAGAGGCTCTCCAACCTGTGAAGGCTAACATTAAAAAATTAAATAAATAAATATATATTATAATAATAATAATAATAATAATAATAATATTTGGGATACATTAGAAACAATGTCCCTCAATGTCAGATTGCAAAGGCTTTGAAGGTCTCATCATGGAAAGTGCATAACATCATCAAAAGATTCAGAGAAACTGGAAATATCTGTGCGTAAGGGACAAGGCCGAAGACCTTTACTGGATGCAGGTGATCTTCAGGCCCTCAGACACCACTGCATCACTCACCAGCAAGATTCTGTCATTGACATTACTAAATGGGCCCAATAATACTTCTAGAAACCACTGTCTGTAAACACAGTCTGCCGTGCCATCCACAGATGCCACCTCCACCATGCAAAAGGAAGCCATTGTTGAGCATGATCCAGAAGCACCGCCGTTTTCTGTGGGCCAAGGCTCATTTAAAATGGACTGTAGCAAATTGGCAAAGTGTCCTGCGGTCAGACAAGTCCAAATTTGACAGTCTTGTTGGAAATCATGGGCTTCGTGTCCTCCAGGCTAAAGAGGAGAGAGACCACGCCTCCTGTTATCAGCGTTCAGTTCAAAAGCCAGCATCTGATGTTATGGGGATGCATTATTGCATATGGTGTGGGACACTTGCATGTTTCAAAAAAATACCATGAATGCTGAAAGGCATATAAAAGGTTTTAGAGCAACATATGGGTCTGGCCAAGCGAAAGTGAACGTGTGATGAATATTACATACTGACTAAAACTTCCAACGCAACACTCGGGTTTATTGCAACACGTCATTTTTTTATGTAATGTTAAATTTATCTTAACAAATATTAAGATTCAGATCAAAAACACAGTTTTAGAGTCAGAAATGAAGAACAGATTTTTCCTGGTTTCATTGAATCAGCTGAAGGCGCAATTCTGGATCACCGAAGGCAGTATCTTGTATGGCCTCCTCTGGCGTCACACACAGCCTGGATTCTGCGATGCATGGAGTCAATTAAATGCCGAAATTAAATTTCAGCCTGTGTGATGCGGTCCCATTCCTTCTGGATTGCTTGACGCAACTGTTGGACTGTGGCTGGTTCTGGATCACGCCTTCTCACCCGGCAATCCAGAATATCCCATAGATGTTCTATAGGGTTAAAATCTGGGGAATACGCAGGCCAATCAAGACACTGAACATTAATCTGCCTCAGATTGTCCTGACAGACTCTGGCAACATGTGGTCTCACGTTATCCTGTTGCAGCGTTAGGCGATAGCAATGGATGAGTGGAACTGCGACAGAGGTAAGGATGTCGTCACGGTAACAGGCCGCACTGAGGTTTCCATTGATGAAAATGAGGTCTGTCTTGTGTCTACTGCTTATTCCAGCCCAAACCATCACACTGGCTCCACCCCAGCGGTCACGCTGCAGGATGATAGCGTCAGTATAACGTTCCCATCGCCTACGCCATACATGCAGTCTTCCGTCAGACACACAACTTGAACCTTGATTCATCTGAGAAGAGCACCCTGTTCCACCTGAGAGCATTCCAGCCTAAATGTGCCCTTGACCATCGCAGACGGACGCGGCGACGTGCAGGAGTCAACACCAAACCATGGCGGGGACGTCGGTTGTGCAAGTCGGCTTCACGCAGGTGGTTGCGTACGGTTTGGTCGCTAATCCAGTTCTGGTGATGACTTCTGGTCTGAGCAGCAGTGACTGTAGCTGGCAGTAGGCGATTGCGCAGGTGCTGGAGGCGAATATGGCGATCCTGCTGAGGGATGGTGACACGTGGTCTGGGGGCACGTGGTCGATCACCGGTGCTTCCTGTTTCATTGTGCCGGCTCCAGAGACGTGATATTGTTGACACGTGGACGCCCAGGTTACTTGCAACCGTCTTAGCGACATTCCACCAGTGAGCATACCAACGGCTCGCTCTCGCTGATTTTGACCTAGGCGCGGCATGGTCACACATTGACCCAAGATAATGCAAAGGAATATTTAAGTTGCCCATTGCTACGGCTATTTATTGACCAAATTCTCGAAGGATTGGTCAATGAGTTCTACTCAACCTGACGGGATAGGCAAAATTCTAAACAATGTGCAATCAAGCGGAACGAGCTGCCCACACAACAAAATCAAAACAATTTTCTGAGCTTTAAGTTGTAGTTGATGTATCATGGCTCAAAACCAATATCCCATTTTATGTACACCAAATATTTCAAAATTGTATGTGTTGCGCTGGAAGTTTTGGTCAGTGTATTTCTTTGTAACACAGTGAATGGGCTGATCTTGTACCTTAATCCAGTGTTCCCCAACCCTCTCCTGGAGGCCCACCTGTCCTGCTTGTTTTAGATCTCTCCCTGCTCCAGCACAGGTGATTCATCAATCAGCTATAGGGGGTGATTAACGAGCTGATCATTTGAATCACCTGAGCTGGAAAACTACAGACACTCGGAAATCTTTCACATATTTTATTGAGATGAAAATTATCTAAAACTACATTAAAAAAAAAAAAAAAAAAAAAAAAAAATTTACTTTTCAACTTTTAACACCTTTTACTATTCATATTTTTCAGCATCTGTAACTATTTTTGCCAAATTCCAATAAGAGTTTTTTTAACTGTTAAAAAGATGTTGCATTATGACCATATATACTTAGCTCCCTTAAAAACACACGGGTGAGGTATGTACTGTATTTGTGGCAAATTGAAGAATCGATTGACTTTTATTGCTTTTCCAGTGAGGCACAGGGGGAAATAAAGAAAAGCTTGTGGTATTGTAATCCTGACGCGCACCACATACACGCTCCAAGCATTTCAGTAATAACAAACATTGGGCTGTTCGTGATGTGTCCAGTGACACTTGACTTGTTCTTTTTGGTGTGGTCAATAGCCTACGTAAAGCCAACAAAAAATGCTACTGAAGAAAATGCAACGGCTTGTGACACAGGGGAGAGAAAAAGAGCCTTTGGCATGTTACAGGCAGATCTCAGCCGCCGAGAGGTGGTGCGTCATTTGCACTGTCACCATTCAACAATCAGTCGGCTGTCTATCCGAGAATGAAAAACACAGGCACTGTAACTGACCAGTTACGCATGGCTGCCTTTACCGTGGTCAGTTAGTGACAGTCCCTGTTTTCCAATCTCAGACAGAAACAGGGAAATAAAGTGCCAAAAATTACACAGAGGCAGGTGCCCACAGTCAGAAGTGAAGAGTTCCTACTCCTGTTGATGGGCAAAAAATGGGTTTTCTGTAGGGGCCGCGCGCACGCACGTTTTGCTCACGTAGACGGCGTCAAACAGTACTTGCACTCACCCTCAATCGTCTTGGACCCCTTATCTCATGATTAGTTTTGGTTGCTTTGCAGGAATCTGTCACATACAGGCTGTAACCAGATGTGGCACTCTTGAGCTGCTATCGTCACTCGTGGCTGCCCTAAGTGGGGTCGGTCAGTGACAATGCCTGTGTTCCATTCTCGGATAGACAGCCGACTGATTGTTGAACTTTAACAGTGCAAATGACGCACCACCTCTCGGCGGCTGAGATTTGCCCGTAACATGCCAAAGGCTCTTTTTCTCTCTCCCGTGTCACAAGCCGTTGCATTTTCTTGATGCAGTAACATTTTGTTTTTTTTGTTGGCTTTATGTAGGCTATTAACCACACCAAAAAGAACAAGTGTCACTGTACACATCACGAACAGCTCAATGTTTGTTATTACTGAAGTGTTTGGAGCGTGTATGGGGTGCGCGTCAGGATTACAATACCACACGCTTTTCATTTCCTCTCGTACCTCACTAGAAAAGCAATAAAAATCGATCAAATCTTCAATTTGCCGCACATACCTCACCCGTGCGTTTTTAATGGAGCTAAGTATAGATTGCGGTCATAACTCATGTATATCTGTGATACAGAATGTTTCTTTTATAAGAAAAGTATGTTATTTCACCTATTTTAGTTCTTTTCTTGAAGTAAACCTTACTTTTTCTCATGAACATCTAGTTCAGTAGAGACGTAACCAATACAGCTTGTAATGATAACCATATTCTTTTCCCTATTAAATGTCAGAAATTCCATATTTTGCCACAATTTTTGCTGAGAACATAGATTAATAGGTTTATTGCAATACTGAAACCAGGTTGACTCCAATTTGTAATGAGAATAGCCTCTTAAGCATCTTTGCATACACCTTGTCAAACCTGATGTCCTCTTTTTGTAGTGCCGTAACCCAGCACATTTGCGCTAATTTCACATTTATGGTGTAATCTTTGTTCTCTTGTGAATAAAATACTGGCTGGTGTCATTTGAAAGTCATTGCATTTTGATTTTATTCACATTTTACACTTAGTCCCAACTATTTCAGAATCAGGTTTGTACTTAAACATGACAAAAAAGGTTAGACCCAGTTGCTGCTGTAACAAATGAGTTTTTTGTGAACATTAGGAGCCAACTAATTCTCTAATTTGATAGTTTAAATTTTCCTCTCGTTTTATGCTGCGGTTTTTACTCCTGGATAAGTGAAGCTTAGGAAGGAGCGTTGTGATGAAACCCCAGCGTCACTCAGTAATCAATTTGCCGTCGGCACGACCATGGGCAGCAAGTTTCACAAACAGCTTATCCAGGACTTAACCAGAGTCACTTTGTAACCCACAATGAGAAATTCTATTCTTCATGGCATACATGGATATTGCTGTCAACATAAGGCTCATGCAGGTAACTAACATCTGAACGTGGAATTACTGTACGACAAATTAACAACTCGTTAAAATCCTGCAACTTTTGTTTGAACAAAAACCCAACACACACAGTGGGCCCCCAGGACTGACGTTGAAAACCACTTGTACATTATTGATGAAGACATCACTTTTGTAGGGTTGAGGGGTTCAAATAGGATATCCTATCTCCCAGCGACAAACATGAGAGCTTGTCTCATGTAGTTTATCAAACTCATTGCCAGCAAGTCTAATTTATATCAATTGTTACCCAAAGGTAAATACATTTGGAAGTTAAAGGTTTGTGCTGAATGATAAAAAATTAATATATGTAGGCCTACAAGTCCCCCAGTCACAACTGGCTTAAGTTAAACCGATTAAATTAGCGCAGTTTCCTAAACCTTTCCTAGAGTGTGAATTGTCCTCCATCTTTTAGGTCTATCCCTTTTCCAGCAGAGGTCATTTCAATAATTCACTCGATCAAGCAGCCTGAGGGGTTGATAACATCATCTAAATCACCTGTGCAGGACCAGGGAGAGCTCTAAAATATGCAGGACCAGAGGTACTCTAGGAGAGGTATGGAAAACACTGCATAAGGGAAAGAAAATCATCTTTATGAGGGGGTTCAGTATTAAATCACGGCCAAAACAAAACATTCAGACAAGCTAAATTGCCATGCAATTGCAATTTTTTTTTTGCTCCCGTGGAGGCAAAGCCCTGTATGTTTTAGAGGTCTCATTGCTCCAACGAACGACTACAGCTTGTCGAGGACTTGATAATGAGATAGACGGTCGATAACGAAGAAATCTGGCGTGTTGGAGAAGAGATATGGCTCGCGTGGAGCAATGCTCCCCACCACCATTTCAAAACAGTTTTACCATAAAAATAAATAATTGCAGGTGTTTATTTCATGTAATAGTATTCCGGTAAGAGTACCACACACCACCTCCCAAGCAAAATGCACAAACTGTTAATGCAACCAGCACTTAAAGTAATTAAGAGCTTTAGGCTAATTATACCAAATGAACAGGTCTGACGCTGACAGGTCATGACGGTTAATAATAATAATAAAATTACAATTTTGCCCATTTAGCATCTGATGGTATGTGTTACACACAATAGACCAACAGTCAGACTATCATCAGACATAAACACGAAATAATTCCGGTGAAAAAAATTCTGTTTTTAGCATTTTTCCGTCAAATAGCATCTCTCATTTTGAGAAACACACCACGTCGTTACGCAACAAATACATTAACGAGGTCCAGTTAACAATCAAATTATACCTACGGCTTACTTCTCGATCCAAGCGCTGTTAACTCCAGGAGCAAATGCTGAAGTCTCACGCCTCTCACCCATTATATGGCCACAGCACACCTGCACTGAAATGCCTGCAAGAGGCGCCTCCCTCCCGTTAAACTTGAACCTCAGAGCCACGCAGGAAGTGGTCGAATTTTAATTCACGGTTTGAAACAAGTGGTCCTTATATTGTTTGATGAGGGCTCCCGAATTTTCTTTAGGATAGCAATGTTATTTGTGCTGTCCTTTTTGTGTATCATCATAATCAATGATGAATTATTGGACCATGCAACAAGCAGGTGCGTTCCGTCATGCGTCGCGTGAAGTTACTGCAACGTTTCGTTTCTTAAACGTGAATTTGAGGGGGCTCCAACAATTGGTTAAATGCAACATTAAACAATTCCTTGACAAATCGACCTTATGTCCATTATTCCGATTTGGAGTTCCAAATATGGGCGCAATGTTCAGATGGCTTCACCAAGGGGTCGCGTAATTCAATACCTTAAATTATGGGTGCGTTCATATAAGTGCATCGTGGCTTATAAAACGTGGCTTATAAAACAATTCTCTTAATTGTAGTCCTTACAGGCAGGAATATATATCACTCAACAAAAATATAAACGCAACACTTTTGTTTTTGCTCCCATTTGTCATGAGATGGACTCAAACATCTAAAATTCATTCCAGATACACAATATTACCATTTCTCTCAAACATTGTTCACAAATCTGTCTAAATGTGTGATGTGAGCACTTTTGCTTTGCTGAGTTAATCCATCCCACCTCACAGGTGTGCCACATCAAGATGCTCATCAGACACCATGATTAGTGCACAGGTGTACCTTAGACTGTCCACAATAAAAGGCCACCCTGAAATGTGCAGTTTTTGCTTTATTGGGGGGTCTGGGGACTCAGAACCAGTCAGTATCTGGTGTGACCACCATTTGCCTCATGCAGTGCAACACATCTTCTTTGCATAGAGTTTATCGGATTGTCATTTGTGGCCTGTGGAATGTTGGTCCACTCCTCTTCAATGGCTGTGCGAAGTTGCTGGATATTAGTGGGAACTGGTACACGCTGTCGTATACGCCGGTCAAGCACATCCCAAACATGCTCAATGGGTGACATGTCCGGTGAGTATGCTGGCCATGCAAGAACTGGGACATTTTCAGCTTCCAAGAATTGTGTACAGATCCTTGCAACATGGGGCAGTGCATTATCTTGCTGAAACATGAGGTGATGTTCATGGATGTATGGCACAAGAATGGGCCTCAGGATCTCATCATGGTATCTCTGTGCATTCAAAATGCCATCAATAAAATGCACCTGTGTTCTTCGTCCATAACAGATGCCTGCCCATACCATAACCCCACCACCACCATGGGCCACTCGATCCACAACATTGACATCAGCAAAGCGCTCACCCACACGACGCCACACGCTATCTGCCATCTGCCCTGAACACTGTAAACCGAGATTCATCCGTGAAGAGAACACCTCTCCAACGTGCCAGACGCTATCGAATGTGAGCATTTGCCCACTCAAGTCTGTTACGGCGACGATCTGGAGTCAGGTTAAGACCCCGATGAGGACGACGAGCATGCAGTTGAGCTTCCCTGAGACGGTTTCTGACAGTTTGTGCAGAAATTCTTTTGTTATGCAAACCAATTGTTTCAGCAGCTGTCTGAGTTGCTGGTCTCAGACGATCTTGGAGGTGAACCTGCTGGATGTGGAGGTCCTGAGCTGGTGTGGTTACACGTGGTCTGTGGTTGTGAGGCCGGTTGGATGTACTACCATATTCTCTGAAACGCCTTTGGAGACGGCTTATGGTAGAGAAATGAACATTCAATGCCCGAGCAACAGATCTGGTTGACATTCCTGCTGTCAGCATGCCAATTGCACGCTCCCTCAATGCTTGCGCCATTTTGCTGTGTGACAAAACTGCACATTTCAGGGTGGCCTTTTATTGTGGACAGTCTAAGGTACACCTGTGCACTAATCATGGTGTCTGATGAGCATCTTGATGTGGCACACCTGTGAGGTGGGATGGATGATTGTCTCAGCAAAGCAGAAGTGCTCACTATCACACATTTAGACAGATTTGTGAACAATGTTTGAGAGAAATGGTAATATTGTGTATCTGGAATGAATTTTAGATCTTTAAGTCCATCTTATGACAAATGGGAGCAAAAACAAAAGTGTTGCGTTTATATTTTTGTTGAGTGTATATATATTGTGGCGATTCTGCCCTTGTTCGTTAAGTTAAATTTAGAAAATAGCGGAGTCTCACTATTGGCTGCACCGGGATTGCGTGCCTCGAGGGAGAACTGAAGACGGGGCTGCACGCGAAAGCGGACTGAGCCGCGGGGAACAGAAGCCAAACAGGAGGGCTGTGCGCACCGGAGGGAAGGTGCGAACCTCGTCCCGCACGAGCTCCTACAGCAGCAGCGGTGCCGGAAGGGAGTGAAGCTACCCCGGTTTAGCGGCGCAGCGCCCTGGGAGCCCTACCAGGCTCAGCTGCTACTGGTGGCCCAGTGGCCCATTTGATCCTGAGACAAGTTTGCCTCCAGCAGAGCAGAGTTTGATCCTGAGATCCTTTGACCCCAAAAATTAGGGCTGCTCCGATTCAGGAATCGCGATTATTTTAAGCGCAATAAAAGTAACTGCCTCTATGAGGCAGACAGACAAGCTTGCTTATTACCTTTTCTATGAAACATACTCAATGCGGTCATTTGAAATGCTTCCGGGAAGAAAACTGCGTTTTGAAGTCCGCTAATTACCAGCAAGGTTGGACAGCCTCCATGGCTTTGGCATTATTGGCTTACCTTAAATCAATTCCCATGTACTTTGCCTAACTTGCAATCAAACCATTTATTCAGCCAACTGACCAATCAAAACCAAAATGTGGCCTATCATGAAAAAGAAGAGATAATGAGAAGCATCCTGACCTAACCAGGCTGCGGTGTTGCATAGTAATCTGAATAAATAGCAGTCTTCTGAATTCCTCCTCTCTTATAATTCTTGCCTATCATTAAAAAGACTTTTTAAAAATAAAATCATTTTAAGATGGTCCTGGTTTTTAAGCGTTTCAAAACGTACACGAAGTGAAAAACATTTTGTGAAGCATATCGGAACGTGAAAGTGAGAGAAATTATTTTTGCATTGCACACAATAGATAAATTCAGCGAAGACTTTGCAAACACGTTCAGGCAAACGCAAATTTGTGGCATTTTTTTTTTATTTGATCATTGATTAATTTTAAAAAGTAATTCATAGCTCTTGATTTTGGTTACTTTTGAGCGACTAAATAGCATACAGTTAAGGTGTAAAAATTGTGTTTAAGCGTAGCCTATCAAACTGGACATGTTAATTGTTCACACGCAGCACGGCCAATCGTAAAACTAGAAATAATCTAGCAGTCATTCAGGCAAATTAAGTGCTGAACAATGCAAAGTTAAGGTCATCATCCTCTACCCAGCAATTGCTCTCAACCCCTTCCCAATTACTTTGCTCAATTTGCAGGTGAACAGTTGATTCGCTCAAGGCTAACGATTTAAATTGGTTGACAGTCTGATTTATTTACATATCAGTTTTGTTTGTCGTATTTTAAATAACCCTAAAACACGACAGATTTGCCTGAATTTGTTTGCTAGATTATTTCTAATTTTGCATTCTGCCGCGATGCGTAAGAATGCGTTAACAATTTACTTGTCACGTTCGATATGCTTAAAAAGTTTTCCACCTTCACTGTTTAGATGCTCAAAAGTAAATAAAACAAGTATTTGCCACTAACGTGTCTTTGTCCCCTGCCACAAAATGTGAAATTGTGTCAAAATGAGCAATCTCTCGGTGTGACCTTGAGAGTGACGTGAAGGTCACCAAAATCGACTGGTGTCGGGGTATCACCCTCATACATGTTGACATCAAATTTGAAGAAAATCCGTCAATTCGTTCTTGAGGTATCTCGCTGACAAGGATTCGGGACGGACGGACGGACGGTCGTGAATACTTCCTTCCGCGCGGCAGGGGACAATAACGTGCTATGAGTTACTTTATTTTAATTTAATCTTGTTCAATTATCTAATAAAAAAATGCCACAAATTTGCGGCAAAGATTCGCCTTAACGTGCATTGCCAAATCTTCACTATTGGGTGCAAAGCAAACATATTCTCTCTCGCATTCACGTTCGGTATGCTCCACAAAATGTTTTCCACTTCAAGTAGCCTATATTTTTAAGCGCTTAAAACCAGGGCCATCTTAACATAATTTCATATTTTAAAGAAATATCTTTAATCATACATCCAAAATTCCTCTTAGAGGTGGAATTCAGAGGTCTGCTTTTTATTCAGATTATTGACATTCTTTCAATGTAACACGGTAGCCTGGTTAGATCTGTCTGCTGCTCATTATCTCTTTATCATAACAGGCCACATTTTGGTTTTGATTAGTCAGTTAAATGGCTTGATTGCAAGTTAGGCAAAGTACACGGGAATTGATTTAAGGTAAGCTAATTAGGCCAAGGCCATGGAGGCTGTTTAACCTTGCTAGTAATTAGTGAACTTCAAATCACAGGTTTTCTTCCCGGAAGCATTTCAAATGACTGCATTGAGTATGTTTCATAGAAAAGGTAATAAGCAAGCTCGTCTGTCAGCCTCATATTGGCAGTTACTTTGATTGCGCTTAAAATAATCGCGATTCCTGAATCGGAGCAGCCCTACCAAAAATGTTGTTGCCGCACTCTGCTTTTGTATTACCTGAAGTGGATCTTATAGCAGTGCAAAAGCAAACTGCAGCACTTATGATGCTTTTGTTTCCTTTTTGCTCCCTATTTGTTTTTAGTATGAAAAAATAAACTATTTTCATATTGATTCTATCGTATTTAACCCCTTTGTGCAGAAGCCAAATTTGGCTATTTATGGGTTACCCACTTTAATGCTGTATAATTCAAGATTTAAGCTTCACAAAGAGGAAAAATGTGGCTCAATTCAGGAAAGACACTTACAGCATTTAGAATTACATTGTATTTCAGTTTATTTTCATGATTTTGGTAGAGAAAATGAGCAGCAAACATAAAAAATCTTCATGAGAATTCACCATTGAAATTGCAAAAAAAATAATTCTGACGATTGAAAAACTGCTGGGGCTTAAAACTATACATTTATGGTATCATAAACTCCTTGAGCACAAGTAGAATTCATCTTCAACATTACATTCTAGATTACCTACATGCTATTAGCCAAATTATACAGCTACCCAAGTGTCTCTCCAAAGTCTCAAAATGATTTGCTGTCAAATCATTAAAAAAATCATGTATTTAACACAATTAAAGCTTTAAGGCATGAAATTTAATATGAACGAATGATTTTCTGGTTGAGTTTAGTATGAATTTATCAATATCAGTGCAGTTGAATACCAATGGTCACCAGTAACCTCTCCAAATATGAACGTGCCTTTTCTCCATAATAAAGTTTAGAGTTTTGGCCATTTTTCTTCAAAGCCAGCACAAACACGCATTAAATAAACTGCTAATTAAACGGTCAGAACATTCACCCTGTAATGAAAGCTACCAGTCCCCTCTTCAAAGCTCACGAACCCATTTCAACACTTATAAGGAGCAAGTACACCTCACTAACACAGTAATGTCTGAATTCTGAAATATACCTTATTTTAACTGAACAGACACTCCACTTTCAGGGAATATCAAATCCATTGCGTCTCCCGATTCAAAAGAAACGTGCAATGAACGTACCGGGGGTCCACACCAAAATGCACGGGCAGTTCGCGTTTTAAACAGGAAAAAAACCTCGACATTCGACTTTGTTGAGTACATATACATTCCGAAACAGAAAAAAAAAAAAACTAACAAAAATAGCAGCCTGACCTTTTTCGTGAATCCCTCCTCCAGAGACATTGACTGTATAAAATAGAGACCGATGTACCCAGTAGCAAATACCCTCCGGTCCTGTTTCATTCGAAATAATTCCAATAGAGCATATCGTTCTCATTTAAATCCTGTAATGTAACTGAACACTTCAAGGCCAGTTTTGCGAACCGATTTTCTATAAATCCCGTCTATTTTAGCCGCGTAATGTGCATAACGTAGACAGGATACAACAGCGCATGCTGATACGCATTGGTTTGTATGCTCTGTGTTTGTCCAATCAATGTGTTTCACTTACTCTAAAATGTTTAAACACTCGGGAATTGGATAAGAAACGAGCCAAGCAATACATTGTTATCAGGGAAACTTCACGAGGCCATGAAGTGTAACTCTACAATTACGCAGAAGAGCTTGAGTGTATGGTTGAGTGATTGGCTATCAACGCCAGTACTCGGGTGGATATAAGGAAGCGCTGGATTTGGCAATGAAGGAATCTACGCGTAAATCCACGGTAGGGAACTACAATTTTTTTTGTATGGGACAACTGTAATAGGCAATAGAATGTGAGAGAATCAATACCATGTCGATTTTTTTGCCTCAGAAAACTGATTTGTATGAACTACTAATTGGAATACCGTTAGCTCACTGTGGCTAAACTGGTTGCTACTAAGGATAACGATTTTTTCTGTGTCAAGATATCGTTTTTTCAAACTGCTGAATCGACACTATGGGCAAGGATACTGACCAGTTTGCACATCAGGCTTAGCTGAGGAGTTTAATTCATGCAGCTCTCAAAAAACAGGGAGTGGAGTGAACTTCACCGTATTCAGAACCGCGTTCGAGGTCTGCTTGCTTGTGAACATTCAATAACTGATCCGGGGGTGCTATCTAGTGATCGAGTACAGTAACAGCGTACTTCCAATGTGCAGGTCTATAGACGCGGGCATCTACATCTGCAGAAAGGGGTTAACTGTACTCAATGATTTAAGTTTAAGACAAAAATTTTACACTTGCTATTATAAAGAGATGTCATTAGCCGTTGTTTGATATTATTGGTCAATTTTTAGCTCCATTGTGATAACATTCTGCAATCAGCAGAGCTTTTCTATTGCCAGATCGTCCAGCGTCCGTCTGCCTGTCTGGCATCAACTATTTACTTCAATTTTGAATATCTCCAAAACTATCAAATAAATTTCTTTCTTATTTAGTGTGAGGCTTCCTTATGATATTCTGAATATTCACTGTGAAAATTAGAAAAGTCTACGCCCCGGTTTTTGAGAAATTCAACATTTTGGACAAAAAAAATCAGTGTTTGTGCTCATTTTTTCAGTCTTTCATTAATATCTCAAAAACTGTCTGATAACTTTTTGTATAATTGTTGTGAGCCTTCCTTATGATGTTCTGATGATCCCCTGCAAAAATTAGACAATTCTGTTTCCATGTTTTTGAGAAATTCAACATTTTGGACATAGAAAATCAGTGTTTGTTTTCATTTTTTCAGTCTATCATTCATATCTCAAAAACTGATACCGTTTTTTGCTCCGCAGTGACCATAGTCAGCAGTCAGTGGAGCTTTTCTAATGCCGGGTCATCCAGCATAAACTTTTCACTTCAAGTTTGAATATCTCAAAAACTGTCTGATAACTTTTTTTTTCATTTGGTGCAAGCCTTCCTTATGATATACTGAATATTCACGGTGAAAAATAGAAAATTCTATGTCCCGGTGTTTGAGTAATTCAGCATATTGGACTTAGAAAATCAGTGTGCTCATTTTTTCAGTCTTTTTTCAGTCTTTCATTAATATCTCAAAAACCTTGGAATTGGAATTGATAAATCAATGGTCAACGTGATATCTTCCAAATGGGATTTCAACAACTGATGTATGCACAGACTTCCTCGCTACAGAGGTACAACCTATTTTCTTGCATGTTTAACATTCGTGACGGTAAAAATTTAATGCTCTTTCTCAGGAGTTGAACATGAAAACTTTCCAAGAATAATAGGTGGCTTTTGGACATACACAGCAACGCCAATTTGCATTGTGCTTTTATTGTTGATGAACATAAATGAAGTTATGACACAGACATTTCAGTCATACTCAGCGGAGCTCTCTAGGCTGACAGGCCTCTTGTTTAGACTTAATATCATTCTATTTCACTTTTTTACAAATTCACATTTGCCCGCTTTGACTCTGCAGATGAGCAGCCCTTCATTCTGATGCAGTGAAGAGTACTTTTTTCCCTGTTTTTTCTGCTACTTAGAAAATCCATCCATATAATGGCTGTTCACCAAGGTACAAGTCCACCTAGTTTTTAAAGGGAGTCGGAGATGACACTCTGATTGGTTTATTCCATGTTTCGCCCAAAACACGCTGATGTTATATTAAAGGAATAAGTCCCGAGAAGCAGTGGGTTACAGTGATTTTATAACAGTAGAGGGGCGTTCTAAGGCACGACGCGCAGCGGAGTGCCTTAGTGCCCCTCCGCCGTTATAAAATCACTGTAACCCACTGCTTCAAGGGGCTTATTCCTTTTTTAAAATGGTTACCCTACATATAGCCCATTAAATAAACACACATGGGGAAAAAATTCTACAATTTATTGGTAATAATGCAACAATAAAATTGAGAACTTCTTCCACCAAGCAAGAAAGAGTGGACAGAATGGTTGGCTAGCAACACAGATGCTAAGATTGCTTTTTCATCTAGTGCCATTATCATGTCACGTCAGGCCATCTGGGCTCGCCAATGCAGATATACTATGAAAGCAGACTATTTTCAATGTCTCCTTCGTTCTCTCGAAGACCCCGTTAAAATTATTATATCGTTTAGGTTTCCGAGTTTCCTTGTTCTGAACTTGCGCCGATCGGCCAAATCATTACAACCAGCAGCGAGAGTAGGAAACGATTGACTTTTGTCCTCCACACTTGCCGGTGTCCAGAAAAATACGTTGAATTGTGCATTAGTTTGCTAGCCAGCCTGTCAACTAGCTTGACATCGTTAATTAATTTTACATGTGTTTCGGTTTTCGAGTTTCCTTGTTCTCAACTTGCGCCGATCGGCCAAACCATTACAACCAGCAGTGAGAGTAGGGAACGATTGACTTTTGTCCTCCACACTTGCCGGTACCCAGTAAAATATGTCGAATTGTGCATTAGTTTGCTAGCCAGCTTGTCAACTAGCTAGCGTTCACTACCATGGATGTGGTTACCCTCCGCACAGCCCATAAAATAAACACATAAGAAAAAGTCAGCAATTTATCGCTAATAGGCTACTGAAATAACGAGCAAGTTAGGAACATAGCTTGCAACACAAAAATTAAATTGAAAGTTGTAATGCAATAGCTAGCTAGGTAGATAGCCAACTGGTTATCTGGTTTAAAGGCTAAACTTCGCGGAGACTGAAATAGCAAGCTTTAAGTCTTGAAACAAACGTAACCTAACAAGTCAGCTGAGTGCAGAGCAGTTCGTTGCGCGCAGGGATATTTTGTGCTGCGGCCTCCCACAGTGGGTTACAGTAATTTTATACCGGCTTGGAACGCGGCTCAGCCAATCACATTTAAGGATGGGAAGCACCCGTTTTATAATAAAAGATTTATTCCAACCCCTTTGCACTGATGGCCTTACTATGTGCCTAGACAACCTGCGTAGATTGATTTAATAGATTTGGACATGGCCTAAATGCACCTGCATCACACTTTTCAGACCAAGAGCTTAGATCATTAAAATAGGGCCTAAAATGTTCTGGGGTCTTTTATTCTTTATGTCAGTGGTTCCCAAAATCAGTCCTGGGGACCCACTGTATATGCTGGTTTTTGTTCCAACCACAATAGTGATCCCAGAATTTTAACAAAATATCATTTTTTTAAATTCCTTTCAGTTGAGATGGACATTTTACCCCCTTAAGCCACATTATGTTGAAATGGCCAAGTATTCCATGATGTTTCAAAGCCCAACATTTATATTTTTTATTTTGATGTATTCCAAGTAAGCATGCCAAGCGAAGGTAGCGATATGTTTTATGTGATCAAATTGTGATCAGACGAAGCTGCTGATTAGGGTTCTGATTGCAGGTGTTGAACTCCTTTCCTGGACCCAAACAAGTAACAATTAAAAGGTTTGAATTTGTCATAAAATAAAATAAATAAAGCCATGCTTTGTCTTTAAATTCTTACTTGCCTATTGATAGTTAGTTTTAGTGAGCATGTGTCCTAAATTTTATCAATTAGAAGCCAATTCATAGTTTCATGTCATAAATTGCAAATTTCCACTTCTTTATGTTAGAAGAGAATTTTCCAATATAGCACACTATGGAGCTTTTTTTCCATCATGGCCATTTTTGACATGTGTTCTAAAAGGGTAAATAATCAGGATGAACAAGAATAGTGCAATTAAAAGCAATAAACAACTAGTTACCATTCTGAGATTTAAACTGTGGTTGGAGCAAAAACCAGCATTCATAGTGGGTCCCTAGGATTGAGTTTGGGAACCACTGCTTTACGGCAATCATGGGTTTTTCTGCCTAAATGTGGCTTTGAACACGAAATCTACCTAATTAGGACAAATTAACAGCTTATTAAATTCTGCAATGCAACTGTGGTTGGAGCAAAAATCATTGTTTGAATGTTTGAAGACAACAGTCCTCAGAGAAAAAATATTAGAGGTTCTAGATATTTTACCATCTATGGTTCATTATCTAATTGTAAGTTTCAAAGAATCTGGAGGAATTTTGGTGCGGAAAGGGTAACAGTACGAGCCACTCACTCCGATGGCGCCGCATCTAGAACTGTCATTTATCTGTGAATGATATAACCACATGGCCACATTAGTATTAAGTTGGCCAACATTTGTGTGCCAAAATGATTACAGTGTGGACTCCAAAATTACTGGCACCCCTCACTGGCAATGCACAAATGATACAAAAATTATATACAAAAGTATTTGAACAATATTCATAAACTGAATTTACCAACATGTTTAAAATACTTCATAAATATTTCGATTGAAACAACCAAAATCATAATCTTTTTTCTGCAAAACAAATTTCAGCAAAATCAAGGTTTCAAAATTATTGGAACCGTTCAGTTAGTACCTCTGTAAGGATAACAGCATGGAGTCTTTTCCGGTCACTTTTTTAATGAGGTTAAAGCACACATTTGGGGGGATTTCGGACCATTCCTTAACCCCCCGTTCACACATGGACGCCGCTTCTACTACGATCAAAGCGTGGCCGAAAACGTGGCCGATCCTGACAAATCGCAGGAGAAACGTAGTGGATTCTTCATAAGCACAGTATAATCGCGGTAGGGTTTTCATGAACGGGAAGCTCTACGCTCTCGCCACACTTATTTTGAACATGCTCAAAACAAGCGTTGTGGGATCGTGGCCAACAAGAATCGGGGTAAAGTCATAAAAAGAGCGTTGTAGAAGCGCCGTTATCATACAAGCAGCGCGGAAGCATCGTGGAGAGATCTTCATGATCGTAGTTAAAGCGCAGTAAAAGCGTAGTACAGTCGGGAACATATCGAGTACGCTCCTACAACACTCTTACTACGTTCTTACTACGTTCCCACTACGATCTCTCTACGTTCCTGACAATCCTACGAAGACCTACCATGAACTTACGCCGATCATACCACGACCTATCAGGCAGCAGTTTGTTTTTATAGTGCTGATATTTGACCAATCATCATCTGTCAACTACATATAAAGGGCGGCACTATATTTGATGATCATTTGCAGTTGAGACTTCGAACTTTGCACATCTTTTTACAGTTGCAAAAATTGAAAATGCCCCGTAAACCCCGTGGTAAAGGCCGTGAAAAATCTGCGGTTGCAAGCTCTGTGACTCAAGACCTTGAAAATCCTGCAGCAGAAAATCCTGAGGCCGGGAAAGAGCATGACGAGCCTTCGACTGTTGAAGCTGGTGCCTTTCCTTCCACGGAAACTCCTCAGCCTGATGATCCCGCTATTGAGTCCCAATTAGATGTAGAAGAAAGTCGAAATGTTCTCCAGCAGAAATGCAGGAAAATGCAGACAGACCATACCGAGGACCAGGAACAGGCTATGGTTGAATGGCTTAGCGCACATCCAATCCTTTATAACAAAAAGCTAAAGGGGTTTAAAGAAACCCAGAAGAAGGAATATCTCTGGAGGGAACAGGCCAATCTGCTTGGAAAAGACGTTGATATCATCAAAACCTGGTACAGTAGCATTCGGACAAGGTATGGGCAGCTGAAGAAAACGCGATCCGGTGCTGCAGATGAGGAACTAACAGAAAGGGACAGTTGGATCCTGTGTGAGTTTGGTTTCCTGCAGCCCCATATCATTGAAGTCAAAAAGCGCACCGCTGTTAGTGTAAGTAGATAACCACACATTCATTATAAGGTGTAATGGTTTTAATGGTTTAAAAGCCAAAATGTACAATAGGACAACATGTTGTTTTCTATGTTAACATTCATTGCACATGAAAATGTTGATAATGTATTAATTCATACTTATTTTTGTAACAGATGACAGCGAAGTTGGTCCCAACAACCCCTGAAGAGACTATGACATCAGACTCTAGTGATACCCCAGCTGATACCGCTGGTACAGGCGCTCTCTCCATTGAAGCCCTCGATGATTCCACTAAAACGGTATCCACTTCGACAAGTGTATCTTCGACATCAACGTATTCAAGAGCCTCGCAAACTCAAAACCGGTCCTCAGATGATGCAATCTTGGCAGACCTGGCAAGTAGTCGGGAACAGCTAATTAACTTGCAGCGAGAGTTGCTGGGTCGCATCAAGAATACACCAGAACCGAATGAGCGTGATGCCTTCCTGGACTTGGTTAAGCAAGCCGTGGCAGGCCTTAATAAGACTCTTTGGCACCGCTTCCAGACTGACGTACAACAACTGGTCAGCCACTACACTGACATGCAGGAGCAGCAGCAACAACAGCTCCAGCCTGACCTGACCTTTCCTCAAACGAGGATTGTGATCGCCGTTCCATACAATGGCAGCCTAATCCCTCACAATGGCCATCCTAAGTCGTTAATACAACGTCTGTTTGGGGATCTTGGGTGCAGCAGCAGCAGTTTCAGCAGCAAGACAAGCAAGCATGTACCCCTCCCATTAGTAGACCGTCACAGGAGGGATCAAGTATGGTGTTTGCAGGCCTTAGCTCACTGTTAGATATGGATAACGGACAACATGGACTCCAGCAGCAGTAAACGCTAATCAATACAATACAATGACAATACATAGACACACGCAATTCTAGTGATATCATTTTATTTTTGCAGCAGTCAAACTTCTTATAGCCATTTTGAAGTCGTGTCAGACATGCACTTAATTGACAATAGTAGTTCATTTTGTTTTTAAAATCAGGTCAGTTAGATTTTTGATGCACGCTGTTTATATGTACAATTTTGTGCATAAACTTTAGTTCAAAATTTGTATTTATAAAGTTAATACTTGTACTTGTGTAAACTCCATTGTATTACTGTTATGTCTATCTGTCTGTCTGTCTGTCGGTCATAATTCAAATACATAATTTTCATGTTCTATTGTTTAGACTCTGTCACTATACAACAGTATATACATATGTCAAAAGCTGTTAAGATGACTTCTTTTGCAGATTACATTGCATAAAACACGTAAATTCCTTTAGCAAAAACATACATGATAGAACTGCACTTTAATTCACAAATAACTGCAGAGAAATTTGCAGAATCTTAATCCAAAATCGCAGCAGGAAAAACATTGATATTCAAACAATCACTACACAAACGCCATCTGAGCTCGCAAACGGTAATTGTAAAACGTTACTCCAAACAGATGTTTATTCGTTATTACTTGATTCTACCGCACATATAATGCTTAAAATGTCCAACACTATACATAATAACACAGACTAGTGGGGAATCATTCTTTCTTGCCATGGTACCGATCCTACCGGGCTGTTAAAATATAGTTTAAGTAGTTCCCTCTGTCTCTTCCCAGCGATGCTGTCCCTTTTTGGTCCTCCTGGCATCTGTACCTCGTGCATATTAGCTTTTTGTCTCCAGGCACCGGGCTCCGGATTGTGATCATCATCCTCCTGGTCAAATTGGGCATTTTGTAAAGCAGGGTAGCGCAATCTCATGTGGTTATGAAGGCATACACAACACTCTATGATGTCTTGTATCACTGCTGGGAATTGCTGCATGGTGGTGAGTAATACCTGCCATCTTTGTGCCAAAATACCAAAAGCATTTTCAATCACACGGCGACCCTTTGATATTCTGTAGTTTGTGATTAAGTGCTCTCTGGTTAGATCTCTTTGCAATTAAGGTTTCATCAAATATGTCCTCAACAAAAATGCATCATCTCCCAGAATAAAGTAGGGCATCGGCTCTTTGTCATGAGGAAGTGGGTCTGGCACTGGAAATCCAATTGATCTGTGTTCGAGACACTGTTTCAGCTCAGATTCGTTAAAAATTTTAGCATCAGATATAGAACCAAGATCTCCGCAGTCAATCCATAGAAATTTATAATCCGCATCTGCCAGTGCTAGTAGCACTACAGAAAAGAAGTGCTTAAAATTGTGGCAAAGAGAGCCACTGTTCGGGGGACATCTGACGGCCACATGTTCGCCATCTAGGGCACCGCATGCATGTGGGACATTCCATCTGTTCTTCAACTTGTCTACAATGAGAGACCATTCCTCTGGAGTTGTTGGACACTTTATCATTTCATCTTTAAATTCCTCACAAATAGCCTGGCAAACCTCAGGAATGAGACACGCTATCGTATTCTTAGCCACTCTGAAGTTATACATGAGACTAGGGTACTTATCTCCTGAAGCGAGATAGTAATGGCAAGTTTGATACCTGGTTCTAGCACTTTCCTCCAGCCTGTATCTTTGTTCTGAATCCTAGGGCCAACTCTCTGGAGCAGCTCATCAAACATCTCTGGTTCCATCTTCAAAAAGTTGAAGAAGGAATTGGTGTCTTCCATTTGGAGTTCTCGCCGCAGTGTGTCATAGTGTCCAAACTGGAGCCTCATATCTGCAGATAGCCATGGCCGTACCCAGTATCTTCTTGGCATTCTTCTGCGCCTCCGCCTGTCAACGATCTGTGCAATTTCAATTTCAACCAACATTTGTTCTTGCTGAAGTAAAGCCAGATGAACCAGATCAGCATTCATACGTACGTTCATGTTTGAAGTTTGGAAAGAAGTGAAAAATAATGTTTGAAACCCAAGATATATATATACATCATCGCCAAAATCGTACTAGATGCATACTACAAGCATGATATGATCGGCACCACCGTAGCGATATTGTCGTACAGTCTTCTAGGTCTGCATAGCATCGTAGTATGATCTTCAATGTCGTAGCGGCAGCGTAGTATAAACGCAGTATTTATAACATCGTAGTAGAAGTGTGTCAGCAGCGCGTTGGACATGGGAGCATCGTAGTACGGTCGTAATGAAGACCATAATTTGCCGAATTGCTCGATTTAGACGCCGATCGGCCCCGATCCAATTCTTTTTCAGATCGTGGTTTGATCGGGATGATCGTCCTAAAGTCGCAGCTCTGTGTGAACGGGGGGGTTAAGCAGGCCCTCCTAAGATCCTTCACATTCTTGAATTTGCATTTATCAACTGCCCTCTTCAACTCATCCGTCGGGTTTTTAATTGGATTGACGTCTGGCAAGTGAGATGGCCATTACAGAATGTTGATTTCCTGGTCACCGGACCATTTCTGTGTGGATCTGGGGGAATTTTTTGGATCATTGCCTTGTTGGAACGTCCACCTACAGCCAAATACCAGCCTTCTGGCAGAGGCAACCAGTTTGTCAGCCAAACTATCTTGATACTGGTGGAATTCATTATGCCATTAATCTTAACCAGTGTCTCTGGACCTCTTGAGTTAAAACAGCTCCAAAACACGACTGACCCACTATCATATATTGTTGTGTATGTCGTGGTTCTCCTTGAATGCATGACTTTTTTTATGTCAAACATGCCGATGCTGTATCTGACTGAAATGTGCAATTTTGGTGTTCTGTGCCTGGCCAGAGCAGGTCCTTTGTGCGGGTTTTTCCTGTCTCTCTCTTCCTATGCAAGATCAAGATTGGTTCCACCTGTGCAGCCCTGGCCTTGCTGCTGATTAGATGCCCGGCCCAGCCTGACCATTTAGCTTTGTGATAATGTAGATACCTTTTCTTCATTCAAGAACATGACCATTTTTTCTGGTTAAACACTCTTGCAGTCTTCCAACTGCGCTAGCTGGACAAAGGGACTCAAAATCCCTGACTTCAGAAGCAGTATACCATTTATCAAGGAGAACACCTTTTTCTTGAGCAAAGGTTTGCCCAGCAGACTATTATGGTGTCTGAATTTCTGCCTGTAGGCCACTGGCACAAGCTTATATGCATATAATATTGGGTGCCTCTCAAGTGTCTTACACTGCATCCTGGTTCCCTTCACTTACGTCCCATCCTTGCATCTTAGTCCTTCCCACCAAGGATGCATGCATGGAGTAAACAAGAGAGAGGACGGACGAAAAAGAGGACATATGTTTTAAGGGACATGAGACGTCCTTTCCTCAGTTGCGTTACATGAAGCGACGCATGTTTTTGATGACGGCCCTTGACTGGATCTGTTGGAATATGATCCGCAGGAATTTGCAAGCATGTAAATCATGAATTAATTACGAAATGTAATCATCGAAGAGTGAAATACAGTTTAACTGCCTCATGCAATGAAACACCAAAAACAGTGCTAACAGTGCAAACCACTGCATCACTGTGCCACTGTGTATGTGGAAAGGCTTGAACCTCTAATAACTCAAACACTTTATTACTTGGCTTAAAGGATACATCTACAGCTGGGACTATAGAAAAGCTATTTTGACATTATAAATTATGTTTATTCTAGACTAATTCTAAAATAGGACTTTCTTGCATTGCTTCCATTTCTTTTTTCAGTTTAATTGAATATCTTTCAGCTTCCTGGTTGCCAGACATGATGAGCATGAATGTGGCCAGGAGGAAATCATTCATCACGACCCTGCCACAGTTGAGCTGGGCTGCATCCGCACACGTTGCCTAGGTGATCCCAACTGTCTGGAGGTCAGTCTGTTTGACCTAGTTAAAGAGTACCAAGCCTTCTCTTTTGTTTCAGAAACTAAACCTCCCATCTCTAATTACTATGGGGCAAAACTTTGGAAAGATCCTGTATACACTCAGCATACATGTAAGATTTCAATATTTTTATAGCAGTAAGTAGTCTTGCCAGTTTTTCACTTTAGAAAGCAAAAAAAGCAATAATAATAAGAAGAATAATGATCAATATTATAATAATTATTAGTGCTGGTAGACCGTGACAACCAGGGGTGGAAAGTAGTGTTGTAGTACTAAAGACCGGTCTGGAGACCATTTTTACATGGTCTCTGTCTTATCTCGATTGCGACACTCTCTGGTCTTGGTCTTGTCTTGGTCTCGGACATAACGGTCTTGAGGGGATTTCAAAATCCAGGCAAGCAGCTGGTCCTGGTACAGCCTTATTATTACTACGCAGCCTTCTTTAAATGCAGCCAATTAGAGGCATCTATTTTAAAAACATTTTACAATGTATATTTTTCCCTGCCTCCGTGGTCACCCGTCCACTCTCGTCTCACAACGACTGCGCAAAGAATTAGTCCAGAGAATCAGTAAAAATGTCTGCCGCTCGTCATTTTCCTCATTGACGAATAAAATCCATCAGTGACGATAAGAAAATTTTAAGCAGTAGTCACACTGGCGAATGTAATTGCTTCATGACAAATATAAATTCCACATGACTAAACGTCAGTAAAGTAGGGAGCCCTGGAGGTGACATGGATATTTTTTTTATCTCGCACGTGCGAGTTACTATCTCGCACGTGCAACTTACTAACTCGCACGTGCGACTTAATATCTCGCACCTGCGACTTACTATTTTGCACGTGCCAGTTAATAACTCGCACGTGCGACTTACTATCTTGCACTTGCGACTTACTATCTCGCGCATGCGACTTATTATCCCGCATGCGCAACTACCAGAAAGATGTCAAAGCAAAGTTGTAGCAGTGAATGGTGACCTACTTATAATGGATCGCGACAGACTCATCATTTTATTCTTTAATTTACGTCTGCGCCATAAAGAAATTCTTAGAAGCATAGCCTTATGTAGTTTCATTTTAAGCCGGAGACACCTTATGAGAATTCTCGGAGAATACAGACTTTGCCGTCGACAATATTCGGACCTGCAAGAAGTGATAGATTTCATCAGTGAGCAATTGAGAGGCCCTGGGAGACATCATGGTTACCGATGGATGTACAACAAGTGTCTGGGACATGGATTTAGGGTACGAAAGGAGGATGTGAGATTGATCCTGTCAGAGCTCGATCCTGCGAGTAGCAGAGTGCGCCAGAGCCGTCGGCTAAGACGCAGGCAGTATTTTTCTGAAGGACCAAACTTTATTTGGCACATGCATTCTTATGACAAGCTCAAACCATATGGCATTTGTATAAATGGATGCATTGATGGGTTTCCGAGAAAGATCATCTGGTTGAAAGCAGCCCAAACAAACAGCGATCCACATGTAATTGGAGGCTACTTTGTTAAAGCCATGGAAGAAGTTGGAGGCGGCCCAAGGATTGTCCGCACCGATGAAGGAACAGAAAACGTAGTTGTTCGTGATATCCAGGTACTATGCTAGAAGAAATAGGCATATTCAGATCCTATAAAAGATAGAAACATTCACGTAAAATAAAAGCGCCTCAAAATTATAACTAACTACAATGCTTGAGCAAATATAGGCCTACGTAGTTAGTTAGTAGTCTCCACCTTTGTCTAGGTATTCATGCATCGAGATGGATTGGATGGCAGAGCAGCCGAACGAAGCCACATCGGAGGAGCAAGCACCGCTAATCAACGAATTGAAAGTTGGTGGGGTGTCTTGCATAAGGAAGGCATTGAATACTGGATCCAGCTGCTGGGGGAGCTCAAATATCAAGGTCTTTTTTTGGGGGACTTCCTGGACAAAGCACTGTCACAGTTCTGTTTCATGAACATCATTCAGGAATGTCAATTGTTGATGACTTTGATTGATTGATTGATTGATTGATGTATTTTATTCTGTTAATCCTAGGCCCAGTCTTTTGTTGTTTGTTTGTATAGTCTGAATCCCATTATCCCATGTAAATTATCATTTACAGCGAGAAGAATATTGCACTAATGTATGTAAAGTAGATCTATCTGGTTGCAAGAGAACTGGGCCCTCATATGCCTGCGTATATCTGTATGTACCCATGTCATTAGCAAGATAAATTCATAAATAAATTTAATATTTATTAACCTAATGTATATGTGGGACAGTGGCTTAAAAGGACAACCACTTTGTATCTGTTTATTATTTACAACTAATAGATGGGGCTGAAAGGGAAAAATTAGGCATTGTGATTCCAGAGTTTCACCACAGGTGGGAGTTTGTGGTTCATGGTCACTTTCGGTCAGCACAGGTCAATTATTGTTATTGTCATCATTGGATGATGAAGCTCAGAGTGGAGTGCATATTACTATGCTGCAAAGTTTGCATTTGCAAAAAAAGTAAAATGACTCCACTGCGGCTCATTCAAATGCACTACATATACCCTTATACCTGCAAAGTTGCAAGCAAGAGGAATTTGATTAAAAAATGTAGCTTCAGAGTAAACTTTCACCTGCAATTCATTAAGTGCTCCATATGTAATTTTAATGTGAAATACTTTTTAGTTCTCCTCCACTGTCTTTCTGTGTGCACTTTTCCCTGTCTCTGTGTATCTGTCGCATTCACTCTCTTTTACGAGTAATGTATGACCTGCATCTCTCGTTTTTTTCAGGAGCAGTTAAATGAGATACAAAATGTCTGGAACACACATCGCATCCGGCCATCTAGGAGCCATACTGTGCCCAGTGGGATACCAAACATCATGTTTTCAGCACCGCATTTGTGGGGTGCAGATGACCACATAGTCCATGTTAATGCCATTGACCTGGCTACAGCTAAGCAGACCTGCAAATTCCTAACAGCCATCCTATGTGACGAGGACATTTTTGATCTCTGTACCATCACCATGGAAGAATCAGGGTTAGGCTTTCCAAACAATATATCAGATGCACTGGATTTCTATATGTCACTGAGGGATGTTATCCGCGAGAGAAGAGTGTACCCCTCTCCCCAATCATATGTTTTGTTAAATTATTTGAATAGTATTTTTGTAAACATTTTGTAGTTTTAGAATACTGTAATATTCAATTAATTACATACAACTTGTAACTTGTATCAAGATTTACATGCCTTTACTACCCTTTACTGAAAGAATCTTTTCCTGCAAGTGTTGCAAGGGTACAGTTTCTAACTTGTTCTCATGTGATTCCTAACAATTCAGTAGTATTTTTTGTTACTGAGTGACACATTGTCCATTCAGAATAGTCTATTTGTCAGAAATATGTACTTAAATAGCGTCTGATCAGTATAGGTGAGGAATACAGTAAGAAAATGTGTAAACCACTGGTTTGTGAATGTATTGTATAACATTTGGTTACTGAATGTTGTCTATAGTAGCTTTTAAGGAAATGGAAGAAATTAGGAGAATCTGAACAATAAAGGCTAATTGTAATGTCATTTCTTAAAGTACTTTCCTTGAAAAGTAACTGCTGCTTCAGTTGCTGTGACTTCACATCTTTAACATGCAGCTATATACGACTGTATGACCATGAGTTAACTTTTTTTTCTGAATGTCTACCTCAGGGTTTGTCATTGTATAATGTATTTAAAACTTTATATTTCATGAATAAAACTTTGTGTGTAATTATCATACATGTACCCTTACCCATTTGTTGTCTACTTAGGAAAGTTATCAGGAAACTTACTTAGGATGTTATCTTCATAGGAAACACCTCCAAACGCTACAGATGTGCTAGCTATATTGAACTAACACATTTGATCATTCAGACCGGTTGAATTAATGTTTAATTTAAAAAGCTTATCTCAAAGGCAAGTTCAATGCCAGAGTGTTGAACAGGGTGCTATTGGTAGAAGCGCAGTAAAAGAACGTGCATGAAAAATTATTAATCCTATGGTGAATGATCAACAAACTTTCTCCAGTCTGCATCCAATCACAGGTAAACAACATCAATAACTCTTAACTCTTAATCCCCACATCTCCAAATCCATTGCTCTGTTAAATTCAGAATTCAGAACACTTTTCCATGAAAAATAAATTTTACAAACTGCTGAAGCCATTTAAAAACAAGCTTAATATTTTTTCTTGGAAAAAAAAGACCCTTTCAAATTATATTCTGCCAAAGCCAACAGACCCATGAATTGCATCTGTGAGGATGTCTGTCAGTTCTTCTTCGGTCTGAATACCTCTTGGAAGGGAAAAGGTCAGAGCACAAGTTGAGGCATAAGGAAAGCGTTTGGTGCCATGCTCCTGATCAAAGAATTGGATCTCCACCTTCTTATGGAAACCAAGTGGCTGCACTGCATCTGCTCCACTTACAAATGCCAGCAGATCCTCAAAAGAGAGGGAAGCTTGTTGTTCTGTGAAAACGCACAAACAAAATAACGCCATACATACAAATATTCCCTTTTATACTGTACTGCTCCATCACATTGAACTTTTCTAACAACTGTCTAATGTGTATTTATCCCAAATTCATATTTGATTGTTGTACGTTAATTACACAAAAAAGAACACACACCTTCAATTGCGTTGAGGAGGCATTCCCATGAAAACATTGTGTCCTCCTCAGCATCTCTGCGGTTTGTCCCCTCCTCACTCCACTGGACAGAGAATAGTTCCCAGAATGCTGATCTTGTCAGTGGTCCTTCTTCAACACCTTCAGGAAAGCCTTCCAGTGTCTCTTCACTGTGTCCCACAGTCTTCCACGTGAGTTCATACCATCTATGAACTGGTTCATCATGTTAGCTGACCTTAGAGTAAACAGGAGTTATGTAAATACAAGTCCTCAAGACACTATTTCAGATCTTTTTCCATTTTTGTCCCTTTTCGCCCCAATTTTCCAGTTCCCATATGTTCCCTTCCCTTGTAATCCCTCACACTGCTAACCCCTATAGCTGTCATGTGGAAGGATGTAGACTGCCACTTGTCTCCTCTGGTACACATGGCAGTCCTCCCAACATTTGGATTTTGCAATTAGTATTTTTGCCGTAGTATCCTAATACTATACCGGAATAACTACACCGACATAATAACCCGACCGCATGTAGCGCCAAAGTGGACAATCATGTTAAAACTCTGTTAATAAAAGTTTAGGAGAATACTCACCCAACAAAGTGACATTCAAAGAAGCTGACAGTTGACCTTGTTCATTGTGGAATGTCATCCAACAGAATTACTTAGTGACTGTCCTCCAATCACAGATTCATTTCTACAGTAAACTTGGAAACTTAAAAGTCCTGGATCCCCCAGTCTACACAGGAACAAGTCTTTGAAAGAACTTTGAAAGAAAGTAAAGAACATCCTGAACCTTTCAGTTATCTGCAGTCAGTCATGAAACTTTGAAATGCAGGTACTGGACCTTCCATTCATTGGAATGTAGGTTTTGAAAAGACTGTGGTGGGGGTAAAATGTTTTATTTGTTTTATTTCACACTGACTACAATAAACTTTCCTAAAATTTTTTCAGAAAAAATAAACATGTCTCATAAATTGTTTGAAAACCTACAAAATGGCGTTTGCGGAACTAGTCAAATGACAAGCAGTCACTCTGATGGGTGTTGATGAAAAAGTATCAAGAGTACGAAATTGGGATTTATATGGTCAAATATATGATAATTTCCAATCATAATAACACTAATAACGTGATGAATCCCAAGAATACACTTGTTCAACGGCCACACACTGCACAGCGCGCCTTATCACGAGCGTTGATTTGGTAGCCTATGCTGCAACGGCAAGCAACAGTTATCGGGCATTTATTTCTCTATGAAGCCGAATATCTCGAAACGATAGTTAAGAGTTAAATCCCCAATAATTTACCGTTCCAGCGGTGTCAAACTCAAGGCTGACAGCGAAGTCGTTTTCCCGCAAAAAAAAGTTTGATTTCTGCAAATTTTCCTGGACATCCCTGTCTGGCAATACCTCACACTGGAGGTTTTGCACATCAACTTCCACCTCACACATCATCCTAAACAATGTGGGGTGTAAGGACCTGAGACCTGGACCACCATGCACAAGAGACCAGGCAGTCAGTCTTCCTGCTGTGTAATACGATTTTTTGTCTAAAGCAGACTCATTATATGTGAAGAAGAGGTTTCCTTCCTGTCCCTCAAAGACTCCAATGGACTTGACCTCCTTCATCAGAAGACCATCACAGCAACCCTATCCCCATAACTGGGGAGGTACTGTGAAAGATCACTCTCCAAAATAAGAGGAATAACTGAGGCATCAATCTGCAACACAAAATATGAGACGATAAGAATAATGAAAAGGGATTATCTTCCCAGCCTTGCTATGTTTGTTTATATTACATCATATTAAAAAATCCAGTAATAAAGCAGCCTATTGTCAAAAAATAAGTTGAAAGAGGAGTACAGAATTTAGCAAATACAAATTTATGCATGGTAACATTTATAACCATGGTAACATAATATAGAGGGCAACAAGAGCTAGCTGTGTGTAAAACATGTAAAACAATGGTATGTGCTCCTATAGAACTTGGTACGCTGTGCATATAGAACCAAGCAAAAGATAACCGTTTCTATATCCACTGAGTAACAAGTTCTGCTGGATCATATGGTGTTACTTATGAATAATCAAATTAACTAAAACACAAGCTTCAATTTACCTTGTCTTTTTCCATCTGTTCAATGGTGTCCGGAGGTCATCATCCATCTTTCTGGAGAACAGTAAATTAATAATCACTATATTGTAGTGTTCAACAAACTTAACAAGGATTAAAGCAGAATTTCTGTTTTAACCAGAAATGATCGGCATATTAAACAAGTAAAAAAAATGAATCAGTCTTTTATATCTAAGGAATAAGATTGCTTTTTGAGATAGGAACTTGATAAATTGATGACTGATGTATACTGTCCCTTGGTACGATTACGCCCGTTGCTGTTTTGCGTCGCCTCTGATGTTGCCTTTTGAAGTTCGTTGGCCTAGAATAACTATCCAGCGCGCTACTTGCAGTTGCTTCTTTTTCTGAGTGTTTCTAAATGAAATATACAACGGAAATCCCACTGAGGAATTGTGTATTTTGGGGCAAAAAGAAACGTGATAGAAACTCACAACATCCAGTGTAGCGGTCAACAAGGAAAACCTGGATCTCTTCTGGACCAAAGGAGAACTGAAAGCCCTCACATGCCTGACTGTAGCCTATTGTACCACTTAGGTTTAACATTAGGTGAAGCCAGCTGCCGGGTAGCTCACTCGGTTAAGGCACTGCGCTGCAATGCAGAGGTGACTATCACGTCGTGGGTTCAAGCCCCGGCGTACCCACCGGCAGGGGTCGGCAGCTTTTTCAGAGTAGCGCACAATTGGCCATCGCGCTACAGGGTTCAAAATTGGGAAGGGACTGCCGAATTTGGGGATATACTCGTAGCTTTGTTCGTTGCTCCAGCGCCTCCTGCTGGCCAGACGGGCGCTCGTCAGGAAGACTTTGGGTTTGTTCATGTCCGGGTATCCTCTGCCCTCGTTCTGAACTTACGAGGATTCAACCAATGAGTGTATAAGAATCAGTGGCTGACGGGCACGTGCTTCGGAGGAGAGTCGTGAACTGTCTTCACTATCCTGAGTTGGCAGCAAGGGGTCGCATACGAGCAAGCTTTGTACATAGTTCACCAATTAGGCTTTCCAGATTCGGGTGGGATTGGAGATGCCAAATTTTAAAAAAAGAAAAAAAAAACATTAGGTGAAGCTACTGCCTCGAACAGGGCAGCTTCTCCACAAAACTGGATTAATCATAATTTTTAAAAAATCCATGTTTGACTTCCTCCGAAATTGTTGCAGTGATGAAATTGTATAATGCAGGCCAACGATGACACTATGAAACCAACACCAGACCTATGCGTCCTATGCACTGATGGCGAATAAGAACAGAAAGACAAACATAAGATTAACGGTGAACATAATTCGAGCACAAGGGCTCTACCACAGAGATGTTCACGCGTTCCTATCTGCCATCGATAATGAATACAGGACCCCACTCTACTCTTGTGATGTGCACTTTCTCCGTGCTGTGACAATGTTGTTCAACAAGATCCATAAGTTTTGAAAGAAAGGGAGCAGCCTCCTCCTGAGTTAAGTCAGTGGCACTCTACGGCCAGCCAGTGTCACACTTTTAGTTAATCATCGGATTTTTAGTTGAGCCCTCCAAGCAAAGATCAGCACGTACCAAAGCTTGATGCGCAGGGAAAGCATATTGTGTGAAACTCCGTCTCCCTAACACAGCTACACAATTTTAATGATGCGCAATTCCCCAAGACGTCCAATGTCAAACGTGAGCTTTGATTTAAGTGCAATTATTTGATAAATTCAGTCAAGTAACGGTGGTAACATTCCCAACAAAAATCAGTCTGTTAGCAAACCCAATAACATGTCTGCATAACAAGCTTGAAATATGCTCATCTAAGTTACACCTTTTTATATTTCTCTTTCTCCATATGGGGCTGCGAGGGGGAATCATCATCCTAAGGAAGAAGCATTCTAAGACTGTTTGGAACATGAGTTACTAACCCGTATGTGACAGAATTAACAAAAATCCATTCGTGGAAAGTTGTTAGCGTAGTCTGCATTACCTGATGCAATTTCAATTATCAACCAGTAGTTACCCACAATTGATTGATTTTGCGAACTGTAACACATCACAACATATTTTAGAACGTTCCCTGTTCGGAGTTGGCCGGACTTTCATATTTTTCCATACATGGCCTTTGGTGAAAAAACTTTGGACACACCTGGTGAAGCGTAATGGTATTAGCTATAGCAAGCCATGATGACAGACAAGTTGTCAAGGTAAGAGTAGTATAATCTATAATTAATGTATAAAATTACGCTGACCACTGTCAATCAGGACAAACAATTAAAAATAGATATGTATGCCGTATCAAATAAAACGACATTTAACATAATATCTTCAGTTTACTTAAGACACCGGCACACCCTCCAATCCTTCGCGCAAGTGGGCTCCGTGCAAGTGAAATGCAGTTAGTCGCGCGCAAAATAAGTCGCACGTGCGAGATAGTAACTCGCAGGCGCGAGATACTAACTCGCACGTGCGAGATAAAAAAATATATATATATCCATGTCACCTCCAGGGCTCAGTACGTAGTAAAGCGAGTCCGCACACCACTGTATTTTTATTTTTTTTATCTTCAATGAACAGAGGTGAGAAAGACCAACTAGAGAGGGTTTATGAGTGGAAAATACTTCCAAATGCTGCCTTATTCAGTCTCCGTGGGTTTTATATGTCAAATGCAGTTCGCACAGTCAGTTAGTGTGAGAAAATAACACGCGGATAATAGCAGAAGCTCAAACATCCTCTCTAGTTGAGCCAGGAGAACAAGGTGTATAAATGTCTATATGAGTGCTAAGCTACGTGAACGCGATATTAGCAGAGCGTAAGCTATACAGCTAACGTTCGGTGTGACTCCTTGGCTAGTGACACCAAACTAGCCTAGCCTCATGTTATATACTGTAGAACATTTGGTAACAAAACTCACTTCCAATATAACGCTGGTTATTGTAAGATCCCTATACCAGACCGAATCGAAGCACGGATTTTGGCGCCTCATTTTAGTGCTTTATAACTCAGCTTCAAAATACCAGAGCTGCCTTTTTTTTATGTATTTATTTTTTTATTTTCTCATTGCTGCGAAACGGGATGTTACGTTACAGGCAAAAGAAACTAGTAGGCATGCAATAGGAATTCTGTGCCGTCGTATTATTTCTTTGTTGTGTCAAAAAAATATATGCATGAAGCTGAACTCTACTAATTACTTGCTAATGGTATCGTTTGATCTATCCTTTCCGTCTTTTTCAGTGGGTATGCCACCGAACTTCAGTGGCCACATGTTCACTTATCTACTGACACACCTAACAGCCTGTCTTTAGAGGTCATTTATAAGGTTGATTAGTCTTCAAGATGAAGACTGATCATTCACTCGATGGGTAAAATCATCCCATTTGCAACGCTACAACAGTGACGGCAAATATAACAGATTAACAAAACAGAAAAACTGGTAATAAAGTCACGTAAAAACAGTGCATTTATCAACAGTGCGACTCAAAGATATGTAAATTAACGATTTCCAGAAAAACTAACCCAGGTGCAAGCATTGATTTCTCTGGGAGCTATATGGCTGTGTATGAAAGTGATTACAAGGGCTAATACGAACGCACTTCCAAGAAACGATGCAACTAGACAGACGCTTCTACTGCAGTGTGTACAATGGAGTTGGCTCGAGTCCTGTGCGTCAGGCAAGCGCAGAAAATAAGTTATGGCTCTTCACGAACATCCCCCGTCACATCCAGCGACCTTTCTAGCGTAAATCAGCAAAGCTCAAGGTTGGGGTGAAGTGGATTTAAACAATGCAGAAAGTAGATGTGCAGTCTTCATTGCGTTCTCTGATTGCCCTCGGAAAATCATACAGAAATAAACAGCGAAACGATATGCGAAATAAAAAAGAAAAAAAAGTTTCTGCTGCGTTCAGATTTTGTCAAATCGCCCTGACCGAGACTGCCGGTACCAGAGTTTGGTTCAATTTCTTTTTTCAGTTACAATTATAGTAATACAGTAACTTTCATAATTGTAATTTGATTTTAATTGAAATTTTTATCGAAAAGTAATTGAAATTGAACATTCTGTTCAGAAAGTAATTGTAATTGTACCATCTCCCTCCGGAGAAGCTGGCACTTCCGGGATTCAACGGAATTCCGGAGCCCAGCCAGTCGAATAACAGTGAACACCTCAATTAGATTTGCGAGGGCTTGCTCAAAGTTGCTGGCGTGCACCAAGAGGTCGTCTAGGTACACGACACAGCGACTTCGAGGGATGGCCGACAGCACTCTTTCCATGAGCCGTTCAAAGGTCGCCGGAACGTTGCAAAGGCCGAACGACATCACCCGGAAGCGCCACAATCCCTGCCCTATGGTGAAAGCGGTCTTAGCTTTAGCACCAGGGGCTAACCTCACTTGCCAGTATCCACTGTGGAGGTCCAGCGAGCTGAACCAACTGGACCCCGCGGTGTGGTCTAGCGCTTCGTCGATGTGTGGGAGAGGATAGGCGTCTTTACGAGTAATGGCATTAAGTTGCCGATAATCGACACAAAACTGCCACTCTCCATTTTTTTTACGCACTAGTACAGCAGGTGCCGCCCACGGGCTGTCTGAGGGCTCTATGACACCAGCTGCAGCCATCTCTCTCACCTTCTCCTCCACTACCAGCCGCTTGGACAATGATAACCGATGGGGGCGCAGGCGAATAAGTGTGGCATCACCAGTGTCAATGGTGTGCTGTACCAAATCTGTCTGTGTGCATTCTTCATCGCGCACTGCGAAAAGGTCTGCATTATCAGTCAACAAGCGGTGCAGTTGCTGGCACTGAGAAGGGGCGAGTCCACTGCAGCTGCGTCGCCACAGCTCGCGGACGGTCTCAGCCGTCTCGGCTGAGGGTGGGGCAGAGCATGACGAAGGGGACGGGTGGACGGTGGCAGGGCTGCTCCCGGGGTCGGCACGCTGGATAGGGTGCTGCATGGGTGCTGGTGGGCTAGCTAGCAGGTCGGTTAGCTGGCTAGCAGGCGTGGCGTGGGGCCGTGTGGTGGCTGTGAAGGCCCGGCGAGCTCTTCTCGTCGCCCGCTTACTTTTTGCAGCACGGTGCAATGGAACCATGGTTTGGCCAATGATGAATGTCGCCTGTGCTATATCAACTGTAGCTCCCCATGATGGTAACAAGTCAAGGCCTATAATACATTCTTCCCCAATGTCAGCTAGGCAAAATTCCTGTTCGGCTAGGTGGCTATCCACTGCCACGCTCACTGTTTTCTTGCCCTTCATGCCCATCCTCTGGCCGGTCACAGATTGCAGCCTGGTCATGGTCGGTTCCCAGGTGGCGTTGGGGAGCGTCGTTGGCCGGACAAGAGAGATGGTGGCTCCTGTGTCGACCAGCGCACGGCAGGGTTGGCCGTCCAGTCGGCAGTCTAGGTACAGCCCACCGGCCCCACCCAGCCGGCCCACCCGCGGTAACGCACCTTGCTCGCAGCATGGGAAAGGGCAGCATGGGAATTTTGCTCCTCTGCCCTTACTAGGGCAGAATGATGTTCAGCTAGAGGTGCGGGTGGGGCCGGGCTAGGTTCCGGTTCGGCAGGCCGCACACAACTGGAGAGGATGGCTACTGGGGGCGGCGGGCTCCTCATAGCGCCGTACCCGGCACGTTTCCCGGCAGCTGGGGCTCCCTTAGCTTTGGTGCTGGCACTGTACAGTCCCGTGCAATATGGCCCCTCTCGTCACACCGGAAGCAGCGTCGCTCGTCGGGGCGGTTGCGTCGATGTTGTTATGCCTGACCGGAAGTGTGGGCCCACCTCACTTGCTCCTCTTCCTCTTCCGGAGCCACTTTGCGTACTTGTGGGTGTGACTTCCGGGGGTTTGTCATCGTCACTTCCTTGATGGCGTCTTCTACTCTTTCGGCCTGTAAGAGGGCTTCATCGAGCGTCTGGGGCGTGTTCAGCATGACGTGGTGCCTCAGTTGTTCCGGGGTGAGAACCTGCCGATAGCTGTGCAGCGCTAGCTCGTCTTGCTCACGCGTCCCGAATGTGGGGTAGCCTTGGCGGGCGTGGAAGCGCAGGTCGGCGGCTACGGCCCCCCACTGTTCCCCCGTTTGGCGGCGGCGAAGGAGCAGCTTCTGGTGGTGTAGCCGGGTTGACTGGCGCTGTCCGTATCGCCTTTCTAACGCTTTGGTTAGCGTAGCTAGGCTAGTCTGTTCAGTTGGGTCGAGATCGAGTAGCATTTGAAGTGCTGGACCTTCCAGGGCTAGCGCCAGATGGGTTGCTGCCTCGCCGTCCGTCCACCCGCAGTACTGGGCCGTCAGTAGCAGCTGGGCCTGGTAGGGCTCCCAGGGCGCTGCGGCGCTAAACCGGGGTAGCTTCAATCCCTTCCATGGTTCCAGTGCCCCCTCTCTCTCAGATGCCGCCGCCGCTACTGCTGTCTCTGCCGCCGCCGTTGCTGCCGGAGCTCGTGCGGGACGGGGTTCACTCCTTCCCTCCGGTGCGAACAGCCCTCTCATTTGGCTCCCGCTCCCCGCGGCTCTGTTCGCTTTCGCGTGTAGCCTCGCCTTCAGTTCTCTCTTGAGGTGTGTGATCTCGCGGCGGATTTCTTCCATCCCACGCGCCGACACCAATGTAGCGGTCTTGCTACTCAAGGACTGAGACTGAGGCAGGAATAGCGGCTCTCGCATCGCCCGGGGCGGGCTTCACTTCATTTGCGGCGTCTTGGCCCTGAAAAGGGCCGTTTCTTCATCTTTTACAGACAGACTCATTCTTCCAACAACACAATAATAACTCTGCTCGCGCTGTGGAGTTCAGCCCTCTTATACCCCCGCCCCGGACCTGTTTGAGACCTTCCCTCCCCCCAGGTACAACCAATAGGGATTTTCCGCTATTTTTCTATGTAAAAATTAACATTTCCATGTAAAAACACCCGACACCTCGGCGAACTCGCCGCAAACACACAAACTGGGGCAGGATCGCCACAATATTATTGTAAAAATGTTGTACATGCATGCACGGTATAATCTGTTCAGGATTTGAAATTTAAGCTGTTTGCAAGCATCTGCTGACTAACCCTGGTAAACTGCAATTAATCTCGCTAGCTCTAGCTGAGTTAACAGTCATAGGTAAGGTCAGTTATCACTAGCACTTTATTAAGTAAATTTCCTTGCGAATTCATTGGATGAAGCATATTGCAACTCAGTCATAGTATTGGGGAGCTTGTGCTGTTTTACAAATGAATGGTTTTGAAGTTTTGAGGATAGCTATGTATGCAGGGTAACTACTGAGGAGTTTATAAATGTTCTGGTGTCATTATCCCACCGGTATGGAATACAGTGGGATATAGTCATCGCCCTGTCCGTCCGTCTGTCCGTCCGTCCGTAATCATTCTCATTTCCGGAGCAGAACTCAAAAACTATACCACTTACAAACTTCAAATTTCCTATGGAACTTACTCTTATGGTGAAGTTGTGCCTTTTGGGGGTTTCAGTTCCATGCTGCCCATAATTTTGGAAATTTCCACCAAAAACAGCCCTAAAATTGGACTTTGTCTCGTTTCCGGGACAGAACTCAAAAACTATGCCACTCACAGACTTCACATTTGCTACGGGACTTACTCTTATGGTGTAGTTGTGCCTTTTGGGGGTTTCAGTTCCATGCTGCCCATAATTTTGGAAATTTCCACATAAAACAGCCCTAAAACTGGACTTTGTCTCGTTTCCGGGACAGAACTCAAAAACCATGCCACTTACACACTTCACATTTGCTATGGAACTTACTCTGATGGTGTAGTTGTGCCTTTTGGGGGTTTCAGTTCCATGCTGCCCATAATTTTGGAAATTTTCACCAAAAACAGCCCTAAAATTGGACTTTGAGTTCTGTCCCGGAGACGAGCCAAAAACTATGCCACTTAGAAAATTCAAATTTGGTATGGAACTTACTTTTATGGTGTAGTTGTGCCTTTAGGAGGTTTCAGTTCCATTCTGCCCAAAATTTTTGATTTCTACACCAAAAACTGCCCAAAAATTGGACTTTGTCCCTTTTCTAGAGCAGAATTCAAAAAGTCTGCCACTTACAGACTTCAAATTTTGTATGCATGTTAGTCTACTGATCCCATTGTGCCTTTTGGACATTTTGAAATCATGGTTCCCAAAATTTATCTGCCCATCCGTCCGTAATCATTTTCATTTCCGGGGCAGAATTAAAAAAATATACCACTTACAAACTTCAAATTTGCTATGGAACTTACTCCTATGGCGTAGTTGTGCCTTTTGGGGGTTTCAGTTCCATTCTGCCCAAAATTTTTCATTTCCATACCAAAAACAGCCCAAAAATGGGACTAAGTCCCTTTTCTACAGCAGAATTCAAAAACTCTGCCACAAATCACGAATTATGTGGAACTGGTGGGATATGTCATCTTCTGATGACTCTTGTGTCGAGAGTTCTGAACTTTTGTATCTTCAGTGGCTTTATCTGAAGCCATCAGCCAGATGAAGATAGCTAAAAATGGCAGGTTTTTGACTGTTGGTGGTTGCCCCCTATTTGTCCAGTTTGTCATCATTACCGCCGATATCAATCTTGCTGAGTAAAATTAGCTAGGCAGGCTATTCAGTGGTTTCAGAAGATCCCAAAATTCATGCAAGGGAACTTTCCTCATAGGCTATCTGTTTTCCAGCTTTGTGAATGTGGCAGCCCATATGAGGAAAATCTGAATGAAACCCATTACATTTGTTTCCCCTTTGTTTGTGCAGGTAAAATGAGAATTCATCTCCTGCCGCTGCTATTCATTTTGGATGGAAATCTTAAATGTTTAATGGCTCTGGAATGGTGACAATGGATTTTGGACTGTGTAACCATACCAATCCCTAACAGGAAAAAATTTAAATGCTTATCATGTCTCAATCCTCTGAAATGGCAATAATAGTTGTTTTGCAGTTGCTACACGCAATAATTTCACCCAAACACTGCTCATATTTACTGTGAAGTGAAAACACTTTTTTTTTGGTCTTGGTCTCGGTCTTGGTCTCGAAATGGTCTGTCTTGGTCTTGGTCTTGACTTGGTCTTGGCTAAGGCGGTCTTGACTACATCTCTAGTGGAAAGTAACGAATTACATTTACTCACGTTACTGTAATTGGGTACTTTTTATGAGTAATTTGTAATTTTCTAGGTAGTTTTTGAAATATGTAATTTTTACTTTTACTCGAGAACATTTTGACCCAAGTATTTTACTTTGCTACATTTGAACCCCCTCACGTTACTGAGAACAATATTGATAGTGAAAAAATTAAATGCGGGCGGAAAACCCCTGTGTCCCGGAAGTGAAAGTCAATTGCGTGGCCTTGCCTTGTGCGCGCCCTATCTCATAATTGGAGGAAAGCCACAAAAACCCTTGGCCAAACTTGGAAGACTTATTCGCGTTCAAACGCGCAAAAGGCAACAACATTATAATGCAGGGTAAAATGTGCCTGCCCGGCAGAACGGAGCTTTCAGCATTCAAGACATCAACATCTAATTTACGAAAGCCTGTGGTGGTAAGTTAGCGCATGTGTTTTTGTGTCTTACATCCCAAACGGTTTATTTTTTGTTTGGTTTAAAAATTCCAGTTAACACAGTGCTGCCAACCTCCCCAGAAACGTAGGCGTGGGACAGTGGGCGGGGATTCTTAGTAGAATTTCTCTGTTTAATTTAAGGATTTAATAAATTTAATGCCTAGCTAACTGTAGGGGTGCAACGATTATTCGACGTTGTCGACAAAATTTGAAAACTAAGTTCGTTGTTGACTAATTTATTTATCGATAATTTGTTGTTACGTCATTGCAATGTATTTCACGCATTGGAACTGGACTAAACGTCGTTTCACAAGAGCTGGAGATGCATGCAGCAACAGAGCGAGCCATCTGACTTCCTCGCAACTCTCAGTCAGTCCTGCACAAATGCGAACCACCAACTTTACTCCGGTCAAATGCGACCGGTGGGAGGAGAGAGGAAAGCGGCAGGATAATGCAGACATGGAGCTGCAAATTTATGCACGCAGTTACAATATTCTATCGCTAGATGGCACGCCAGGATAATTTATTGAATATTCAAAGCAAACCGAATACTGAGTATTGTATACCTGAAAATTGACTAATGAGCACAAGGAGAGAACAAAGAGTGTTTGCTTTTCTTCTTTCTATGAGTATTATGCAAAATACTGTGCACTTTTTCTAGCACTTTTGATACTTAAGTATATTTTTCACAAAATACTTTTGGGGAATACTGGGATCTTGAGGGCATTTTATTTTGAATTGTGGGATCCTGTGGGCACTTTATTTTGTGTGCATTTTGTGTTTTGAATACTTTGATTCTGGTTTAATTGTCCCCCGCCTCGCGAATGCGCGAAGCGGCGGGACATAGTATTCATGACCGTCCGTCCGTACGTCCCGAATCCTTGTCAGCGAGATATCTCAAGAACGAATTGACGGATTTCCTTCAAATTTCATGTCAACATGTATTAGGGTTGTGCCCCGGCGCCAGTCGATTTTGGTGACCTTTGCGTCACTCTCAAGGTTACACCGAGACACCGTTCATTTTGACACAATTTCACATTTCCTGGTGGGGGACTAAGACACGTTAGTGGCAAATACTTGTTTTCTTTATTCTTATTGCAGTGTTGTTGGTTGGACAATATGACTGAAAATAGTTCGCACTTTACAGTACAGGTTGTGACTGTCCTTGTATTGTGAGGAAGTAAGAGGATCATGTTACTGAGCTCAGCTGAGCTTTTACAAGTGTGGATGTGTACTTTAATATGTCTCGAAGTTGATTAACTTGTGCTGGATTTGATTCATGACTCATCCTTTTTTTTTTTTTGCATTAAATAACTGAAAGTAACTAAGTAACTTTTACTCAAATTACATTTTAAATGAAGTACTTTTGTACTTTTACTCAAGTAAATTTTTAGATGGGTACTTTTACTTTTAGTAGGATTTAAGCAAAGTAAAGATACTTTTACTCAATTACAATTTTTCAGTACTTTTTCCACCTCTGGTGGCAACACAATGCCAAGTCTGGCAGGCTTTAGTGCCTGTATGTGTTTACTCTTTCATCACTCCATGATTTTACTCAAGAACTTGTTTCTTGGGAGAGGACAGTACATTAACTGGACAATTGCTGTCGGTGGGCAAAGGCAGGATTTATCACCAAAACTACAATGTAATAGCATTCTCCTCAAAAGCAAAATTCAAGGTTTGTACAAGTGGTTGCCCTAATGGAAATGGTGAAGGGTTTAGAAAATCAACTAGGAAATAGTTCCCATGAAAACTGTTTTACTTATTGCATTTTTTAAAGTAAAAATTACGTGTGGCCCAAAGTTAATGCTGCAGGGGAGGCATGGTGTCATCAAAAGCATAAGATTTCTTTACCATGCACCAACACATTCCCTGCAAAGTTGATCTGATTCCTATTAAAACGGCATGACTTATTACTTCTGGATAAGTGGTTCCACCGATTGGTTGCACTACAGGAAAAGTAATACAGCCATTGAAATCATGAGGGTTCCTCCTCAGGGTGTCAGAAATGTTGACAACAAATCTGACAGAAGTCCCGTCAAAACCATTTGAAATCCTGAATTTTTGAAACTGACCTTGTGTAGGCGCTACAGGGACAGACATCTTTTCTGTGCACCTGAAAGACACAGACAGTCTGACACGATTCCCATCAAAAGTGAGTCACCCCATCTGAAAATGTTACAGGCTAACTAACATCAACAACATCAAGTAAAACCCCTTTTTTCTGCATCAGAAATAATTATAATACATGTGGCAGAATTCCAATACAAACTCTTTGAGTTTCAACTCATGAAAATGAAACAGGATATGGTGACCTCTGATACATGAAACAGTGAATCCACAGTGCTGTGAAATCAAACATTATAATGTTTATTTCATTTATAGTCGTCAGATCTGAAATAAGCCTATATATTCAATCAGCAAGTGAATTCACAAGTACAAGCATCAGGTCCAATATTGTGCTTAAGTTTTAGGCACATTTAAAATAATTCTGTGAGGTGAGGATGCTGTGAAAAATCATGAAAAAAGGGGTTTCTGAATTTTGGAAAATGTACCACAAAGGTCTCTGAACTGTCTGAAACTAAATGAAATCAATATTTGGTGTGACTACCCATTTGCCTGAAAATTAGGAACACAGTCCTTCAGTTTCACTGTTTTACACAGTAATTTGCTGTGGTCGCTACAAGCACATTGGAGCATATTCCCACAGTTCTTCTGCAGACTCAGTCACGTGTATCAGTCTTTCCAGATAATCCAAGACGGCCTTCATCATGTTAAGATCAGGGCTCTCTCTAGGTGACATTATCTGTATCAACTGCCATTAATGAAATACAAACATTTTTAAAAAGTATTTATTAATTAATATTTGATGTCTCAAATGTGTTTTTTTATCTCAAGAAACATGCATATGGGACATGAAGAATAAACATCAAACACCAAATTTAATTAAAAAAAATCTTGGGCGCCTCAAACTTTTGCATAGTTCTCTATGTAGTTGCAGTGTTTTCAATACATTAAAGAGTGAAGAACAGACCCTTAAAATACTTATTTTATGATTTTATTTATATTACCCATAAAGTGCCAACATTTTAATAATTATGGTATACATTCACAAGATTTGAGGTGACCTCTATGCACAATGCTGAACTTGTCAAACAAAACCACCTGATGAGCTACAACGCTCCTGCTCCAGCTGCTATATGAACCATTTTCTCCCAATCACTCATCCCTTGCCCACCATTAATTTATTTTCAATAGTATGATAAACAATACAAAACATTTGGCTGAGAAAAAGCAGCATGGACTTGGCACAAATGGCATGCATTGATTAGTGTGTGGGATTCCTTTTGAACACAGAACACAGAAAAAAGTTGCGGTTTATTTTCCTTAATTACAATGACATGCATCCATACACATATCTGACCTACTTGTGCAGTGATTTGTTCAGTCAACAAGGCGATAATGGGAGAAGTTAAATAACATCAAACTCGCAGTCGTATAAATGATCCCATTCAGGTTGTGCTAAGCTGGTGCTTTGTGCAGCGCGCCATCCAGTATATCATTATCGCTGGTAACGGTGGACAGTGAATTGAAATAAACTTCAGTGTATTACAATAGCTTATTTCCTACTGTGTAGCTGAGTAACACTTCTGACTTAAATGTATTATGTACATAATCAGTGAATTGATTTGCACCACCTCAACAATTGATTTTCTGAAAATGTCTGCATCTATAGTTTCTTACCCCTCAGCCCTCAAGGCTGACGGGGTGTTGCTATCCTTCGTGCGGTTGGGCGGGCGGGCGGGCGTCTCCAAAAACTTCTACATTGGGCTGAGGGGTATTCCGTGCATTGCTCGCCTATTTTTTTTTTTTTTTTTGCACAAATGGACACAGATACAGGCAAGACAAGTATGAAAATTTGTGATGTGAAAAAGGAAGGCTCATATTTATACAGAACAATACAAAAAAAAAATCACAAAAATAGGCAGAACAGTAAAATTAAAAGATTTATGGAGAAGCAATATGACAGGAACATAATGCACAAAGATAGTAATTCATAAAATAAAGCATACATCACCATTTAGAATGGGTCAGAGCTGTTAGGAAGTGAAAACTGGTAATGTCACATTGTACTTTTTATGCAAATCTGCATTTTTAGGACAACCAATGCAGTTCCATTAACCTGTGTATTTCACACTTGGGAAAACCTGGCAACAGTCAATCACAGTGTTTGCATTGTGACAGCATGTATTTTTTCTGCTCAAGAGCTGAAAACGTGCAAATTTTTGAAAAAAAAAAAATATTGATTTTTCTTGATGCCAGAGCATTCTTCAGGATGAAAAAAATGAAAAATGGCTCCATATCTGAAAACAAAGTTATTTCGAAGGGGCCTTATAAAGATTTGACTTTAATCCAATAAAAATGCTGCAGCAGGACCTTTTTCATTGTATAAACAAGCAATGCCAGACACAGCAAATCTTGCCCCTTGCAAATGTTTTAGTTTTACATTAAATCACTCCACTGTTTTGATGTATGTGATCATGGGTTTGAACTTGCAAGGTCACTCAAGGTTAAAGATCATAGTGTCATAATAAGCTTAATTTATGACTTCCAGTATGTCAGGCCTTTTTCTTGAAAAATCTTTGGGTGCGCAAACATTTGCGCCTGTAAACATTATATTTCAGTCTTCAGTGCGCATCTTTTATAGTGCTATTTTAGGTGCGCAAATGTACGCCTTTCATGAAAAGTTAAGGTGAAAGTAATGTTGCGCGTAATTCATCTAAACCAGGCATTCCCAACCTGTGGTGCGCAAGCTGTCGCTTGGTGGTGTGCAAGGTGCCGCCACGTGGTGCGCGACATGAGAAGGGTAATGGCGGCCTATGGTGTATTATTTTACTAAAAAATAAATTAATCATGCCTAATTTCAAATGGAGTTTCACTTGATACAAACAGATCAATTCGGATCGCTTAAAATATTGTTTCAGTCCCACAAAAACTCGCACTTTCAGATATTTCTAGTGCGCATATGCGTAAAATTTTGCTCCCTTGTCAAAAAAAATGCTACTTTAATGCAAAGCGATCATAAAGTCTTTGTTTTCGACTTGATATTGCAATATGAATCAGTTTACAGTAGTAACTTTATTTGTTAGCTCATCATAAGAAAAGCAGATTTTATAACGAGTTGGATAAGTTTGTTCAAACATATAGCTATGCCCATATACGCCATTATCATCTAATTTCTGCATTTTCAGGAAAACCCAGGATGTACATGCAAATATATGTACGATTACAGGTCGAAATGCGCACTGAAAATACATCTATTTTTATGATTTTTGAAGATTCTTATGATATGAGCGAGGAAACGGCCCGAGATTTTAAGGTTGCGCAAGCGCAGAACCGAGGCAGCAGTAGCAAGTGAAGCTCCTTGGAAAAATCCGTCCATGACATTTGTGACATCCAGTGACAGTCCACCAAGTGAGTCCCAAATGAGCCACAAAAAAGTACCCCGCAATGATGAAGCAAAAATGAAGATAAAAGATGTCTTTAGAGAGCAATAGAGCTTCATACATTGATTCGAGTAAGAATAACGGGAAACTCGTGAAATGCAATTACAACCATGTTTCTTTAAATATAATTCAAATAATAAGAGAACACTTAAAATTTATGTGGCAGTGTCACACATTGGAAAAATTTAAGAAAATCATCTGTAGGCTTTTAATTCAAAACTCTTATTTAAATTAAAATTCACTCTGTTATTTCTCTTTTATTATTTTTTGTATTAAACTTGATGCACTCAATGAGGCTATAAAAAGACTTTTTTTGTGCCTTTTTTTTGATCGGTAGTCTGTTGGCCGGTTAATTGTGGGCTCGCTCAGCGACCATACTTTTTATCCATATTCTCCTCGCCTTTGAAATGTGAGCGCACAATTGGAGTATTATTGCACATTCAATAATAAACAGTTGTGTGTTCTTATATTTTGTTGTATAAAACTTGATGCCCTCAATGAGACTATAAATAGACGGTGCCTTTATGTGTTGGCGTGGTGGTGCGTCAGCTAGGTCGGGAAGTAGAAGGTGGTGCGCGGCCTAAAAAGGTTGGGAACCGCTGATCTAAACTAATACAAGCAACATATAGTAATATTTTAATACGTAAAACTAACATGGGTGACGACACCTTTCATTCCTGCATTATATCCTTCTCATGTAGGCAAGCAAATGTGTGTTGTAAGTGCAGCTGAAGATCTGCCCAGGCTACAGTTAAGATTAGTGATATAGGCGCACTTTAATTGCTCACTTCAATGCAGCCTTGGAACATTATGTTGAAGACAAAAATCTGGAGTTTGGCAGCATTTTGTTTCAGTCGCAGAGAATTGAAAACTGGAATGAACATACAAGCGACATTTCGCTTACCTAGCAGAACAACGACCATGTAACATTTGAAAATGATAAACCTGCCAACTTTGTCTTCTCTCCGCATATACATGTGTTTTATCTGCTTAAAAGGTGAACTTTAAGACAGAGTTGTTATATGTGAGCTGTTGCTAATGCGAACCAGTAGTTATTTAGGCTACTTAACTTGAAACTGAATTACAAGGTGCATCTCTACGACATCGTGAGCAGCGCAATACTGCAGCCTGCAGGTTGATCATGCCAGTATCTCTGAAAAAGAGCGCGAGACAACTGATTCTCTTGACACCGCCAAAACCATAAGAGAACTATCCTATTTCCGTATTTCATTTTATTAGCAGAATGAGATGAAACCATATCAAACTTTACATCACGCATCATTCACCGGGCATCTAAGGCATCTTAGCACAATATAATTGTTTCAGTGATGGCACTTTTAGGTGGCTGAGTTGGACTTTCGCGTTCACTCAGCATTACAATTTGCAAGTTATTTAAAGGAATTATAAGTGAATTTATCTGAACGGTGCACTGCAGCCTAAAATTGAAAATTTTTGCTTTTGAATACACCTTTTTTAACTTCCCATGAAACATCAAAATCAACAGCAGAGTGATCACTTGTCCCAAGTGGCTCCAGTACCTCAACATTGCTAATTCTATCAGGGTCATTACAGAGCACTATGTCCAAATTTGCCTTCTCTCTTGTAGGTTTATTATTACTGCACCAAAAAAATGATCATTTATAACATCAAGAAATTCTTCCTCCCCCCTACCCTGTCCTTCCACCATTTCCCAATTGATACCAGGATAATTTAAGTCTCCCATAATAATAGTCCCTCCACCTCTACAAGCTTGCATAATCCTCTTAAAAAGTATTTCATTGACTGTACTGTCCAAAGCTGGTGGTCGATACCATACTAATATGTTTAAACCTGTCTCGTGTTTGCCAATGAGCCTGACTCGGATATCTTCACAGGGCAAGGAATGTTCAATTTCAGGAATTTCCTGTACATTTATGTTTTCGTTCACACAGATTGCTACGCCCTCTCCTCACCTGTTCCGTCTATCTTTCATAAAGAGCTTATAACATTCTGTATTATATTCATTTCCATCCTCGTCACTCGGTCATGTCTCTGTAATCCCAACTATGTCATAGCCCTCACTAATAATAATGGCCTCAAGCTCTAGAAATGTATTTTTCATGCTTCTTGCATTTAAATGAAAACGATACAGGTTATTACTGATGCTCTTCCCCCTTGATTTCCCATGCGGCCACTGCTTCAAGCCCCCCACTACGCTTTGTTGCTTTAAAAGTATATCATCAATAGTGCATGTAACTCCGTCAGCTTCCATCAGGGCAGTCTGCATTTCCCTACGTGTAACACTCACTAACCTCCCTGCCCTTCGAGTCCCTGGTTTAAATAATCCTGTGCTACCCTCAACATACGCTCACCCAGTGCAAAGGTACCGGTCCGGTTCAGATGAAGCCTGCCAGGCTTGAACAGGTCACCCCTGTCCCAAAAAAAGTTCCAGTGCCCCATAAACCTATACCCCTCTTTCCTAAACCAGGTTCATAGCCACATGTTAAACCTCCAGATAAAATTCTGCTTTCCTCTGCTTACACGTGGTACAGATAGAATCCTGGAGAACAATACCGTTGAGGATCTGCTCCTAAGCTTCTCAGCTAATTCCACAAATTTACCTTGCAGAACCTCAAACCTACCCTAACCTATGTCATCTGTCCCAACATGGACCATGACAACTGGATCCCTGCCCGCTCTGGCCAGGAGCTTGTCCGCACGCTCCAGGAGGTCTCCTGCCTGGGCACGAGGCAACACACCGTACAAGACTCCTTGTCTAGACTAAGCTATCTATTCCTCTAAGTATTGAGTCCCCCACTATCAGTAACTCTTTTTTTCTGAGGGGTAGAGGCCAACAGAGTGCCCTGCTGCTCATCAGTCCCCTCACTCTAAGGGTTAGTGGCCAATTTGAGTTGCAACATTTTCAGTGACAGAGGTCATTGAATTTTCTCTATTCCTTCAAAGATCAATATAGCAATAATAATCAATACAATATATGGTCACCAAGTGAAAGTTAATACATAACTTCCTATACGTCTACAATACAAACCTACACTCAGTATGTTACAATTTTGCTGATAAGTAATTGAAATGTCACCTTATAGTTTGGCCGTTGAAGGTCACTGAAGGTCAAGTTCAAGGTCACCCAATGAAACTGACGTGACTTCCTATATGGCCACAATACAAGCCTAAGCTCTATCTGTAATAGTTCTGGTGATAGAAGTCATTGACATTTCACTATATTAAGTTTGACCTTCAAAGGTCACCGAAGGTCAAGTTCAAGGCCATCAAAATGAAAGTTCATGATTGACTTCCTATACATCTCCAATACAAACCAAAACTATCTGTAACCATTTTGCTGATATGTCATTGAAATTTCATTGTGAGGTTTGGGCATTCAAGGTCACTGAAGTTCAAGTTCAATGTCACTAAATGAAACTTCATACATGAGTTCCTATATGCCTGCAATACAAAACTAAGCTCTATTTTCAATAGTTTTGGTGATAAAAGTAATTGAAATTTCACTATGTAAAGTTTGACCTTCGAAGTCCCCGAAGGTCAAGTTCAAGGCCACCAAATGAAAGTTCATACATGAGTTCCGGTAACAGTTCAATGTACATTTATTCCCAATCTTCAATATTTTCAAACCTAGAAACCTTTGAAAATTGTAACATTTTTCTTGACCTCCAGTTTGACCTTTCAAGGTCATCTGAGGTCAACTTTAACACAGCCAAAATATAGGTCATATATTACTTCCTATATGTCAGTCATACAAACTTAATCTCTACCTGCAACCATTTACCTTCCACAGGCGATTTGTCCCATTCTCCATAAGACCCAATGTTAAAGTACAGCGCCTGAACCCACTTTTGTCGATTTTATCGATCAAAATGGCACTCGCACTGTACATAAAGTGTATTGAAGCAATTTGATTGCCAGATTTAGGAAAAAAAGTAATCAGACAGCTTTTGAGAAATAATTTTTTGAAATTTCAAGTCCTATCTTTTAACATTGTTAATATATTCCCTGACCTCAAGTTTGACCTTTCAAAGTCATCTGTAGTCAAATTTAATATTCCCAAAATATAGGTAATATATGACTTCCTATATGTCGATACTACAAACTTAATCTCTATCTGCAACTGTGTGGCCTCCACAGGCCATCTTGCATATTCATAAATTACAGCGCCCCCAATAGACCCACTTCCGATGATTCAATCAAAATGGTGCTCGCACTGTACATTGACAGTACCAAGGTAAGTTGATTACCTGATTTAGAAAAAAAATTATCTCGCAGTTTTTGAGAAATAATATATTAAAATTTCTCAGTCCTATCTTTAACATTGGTGCCAAAATTTCAAAATTTCAATTTTTATTGTCCATAAAATGGACAAAAATGATTCAATCAAAAATTCGAGAAATATTTCTAGAGATATGTTTTAATAGAATGTTATTGCAAATTTAGATGAAAGTTCATCCGGCCAAAAAAAAAAAAAGATAAAAATGTTCCGGACGACGGACGCCAGACGCCACACCATGACAATAGCTTATCGGCCCATAGGGGCGATAACACCAGGTGATTGGTTAACACCAGGTATCTATTCACCAGTAAACTACCTCGCACTGGGTCAAGAGCACGTCATGATTGCGCTGACAAAATGAGGCTACATTTTGCGTACAGTCTTACTCACTAGTGAGCTAGTTGGCTACCTAGCTAGCAATAGTATAGCTAGTGCGCCAGTGTATTTAGGTACATAGCCAACTGGTTAGGGAGCTAAAAAGGCTGCAGTTTGCTTTCAATGCGCACACTGTCATACTTGTTAGCGAGCTAGTTGGCTTCCTAGCTAGCAAGCCAAAGTGATATCGAACTCTGTGTCACAGCTAGCATGCCAATATTTTCGTAGGTGTGTTGACAAGAGTCATGGTAGAATGGAGATAAATCTACTTTTTTTTTTTCTCTCGAGCACTCTGTATTTATCGTAGGTTAGATACCTGGAAATTTACTATTTAAACAGAGTGCTTTCCAGGTATCTATCCTACGATAAATACCTTGTGTTCAAAAAAAAAAAAAAAAAAAACAGGTGTATCTCCTAATTGACAGGACTTGTCCATAGGTCCTGTCAATCACAAGTTAGCCATGTCCTAAAGCATGTAATCAAAATGTATTTATATTTAAAATATAATTTACAAAAGTTAACATGATGCTGTATTGAAGGAGACTTAAAACTAGCTATTGAGACCTTAAAATACTGCAGATAATGTTTACTGCATTAAACAAGTGAGGAGGGGTCATTTTCTCAAAGACTTCCATTGAATTAGACTTCTTTTTGCAACCACTACTGTTGCCCCCCAGGGGCCATTAAATAGAATGCAAGTTAAAGGCACCTCTGCATCCACCTCACTTTTCAGACCCGGGGCCGCGTTCACCTTTTCATACTGTGTACTAACCTGAAATCAAAGTCGTTCCTTAGTTTAATGTAATTTGACAGCAGGGAAAAGACTTATAATGGGTGCCTCAAAGGACAAATCTTTCATGATACTACTGTTTCCAGCGTGGATAAATGAATAATGCAGCTTTCAGAACGTTTTTGTAGCAGGATCACCTAAATAATTCCAGGATAACTTTTTTCATTGGTTGTTGCCCTAAATTTCACCCAGACATGATAGCGCTACTATCTGATTGGCTATTGTGTAGCCACTTCCCTTATTTTGATTGGCTGGCAGGTGGCAAGCTGCCACCGAGTACTGCAGTCGAGATGTGTTTGATTTCTGCCGGTTTCCACAATTATAGCAATGCTGCTGTGCCTGTCGGCCTACTGTTGGAAATTGTTTTCATTTTAATAATTTAATTTGCATGAGAAATACTATGTATGGCGTAAGTGCCTGACATCCGACTGAAATGAGTGACAGTCACGCTCATTACGTGAGACTTCAGAGCCCTGCATTAGCATAACCCCGAATACAATCGTGTGTTTCCGACTACCATATTTGGCACGTAATGACACCATTATGATGTATCCTGACATCACAAGAATATCGCCTGTAACATGGATTGGCTAGTTTTCAGGCATATGGGTTATTCCCTCCCTCGCAGTTTCTTCTTTTCTTCTTCAGAAATGTTTTCACAAATTCCTGTGAGATGGTTAATGATAGAGATCTGAAATTTTGGACTTTGGTTCAAAGTTGTGCGTAAATGCTGCCCAAGGCATTTTTAACTCAATCAGCCTGATGGTGGCGCTATAATTCAAGAAAAACAGTTTTTCACTCTCAAGGTCATAACTCCTACGCTGTAAGTCCGATTTACACAAATCCTGGTATAGACATTCCATAGTCCAAACTCTACAACTTTTACAGGACCTCTAAGGTCCACCAAATTAGATTTTCCGGAATTTTGAATTTTTTGAAACACATTTTTGACATCTCCTCCTAGGCCATAGGTCCGATTCCTTTGAAATTTGCTGTGGATCATCATTGCACCAAGCTTATCAAAGATAGCATGAAGCTTGATCTCTTATGTAGTTTCCAAGATATGAACCAATGAACTTCAGTAGGGGCGTGGCTTAGCACATAAATGGACAAAATTCAACAACCATTGGACCAATCATCACAGAACTTGCAGAATAGGTCCATGAAAGTACCTGGAGCATACCTTGACAGTTTCATGAAAATTGGCCCATAGGGGGCACTATAAATGCAAAAAATGGGCATGGCATGACACAAATCACAGTATAAATCAGCAATTGTTTGTTCTCTAGCCATAAAACTCACAGGATATATTCATATAAGTACCTGAAACATACCCAGTAAATTTCATTCAAATTTTCAGATAGGGGGGCTAAAAATGCAAAACACAGCAACATGTTATAACACAAATCAGACTATAAATCATGAATAGTTTTCCCAATCATTACAAAACTCACAGGATATTAGGATATCCTCATAAGAACCTGAAACATAGCCTGAAAGTTTCAATCAAATCAACCAGTAGGGGGCGCCATAAATGCACAAAATAGCCTATCACAACACAAATCAGACTATACATCATAAGTTGTTGGTCCAATCATTACACTGTCAAAATAGGTCCACTAAAATATCTGCAACATACTCTAAAAGTGGTTTTTGTCCCCCGCCACCATGATAGCGAGCGGAGGGGGGACATAGTATTCAGCTCTGTCCGCCCATCAGTCATGTCCCGTTTGTTCTGAACATGGTATCTCAAGAACGGTTTGACTGATTCCATTAATCTTTGGTGTTAAGGGATATTGGTGTGATACACTGACCCCTGTAGATTTACGTGACCTTAGCATTATTCTCAAGGTCATTACAATAATTTGACCACATATAAATTCCTTGTCAATATGATATCTCAAGAACGGTTCTACCGATTCCATTCATCTTTGGTGTCGGGGCAGGGGACATACTGTAGTATTCAGCTCCATCCGTCCGGCCATCTGTCCGTCCTGTCCCATTTGTTGTGAACACGATATCTCAAGACTCAAGATATCGCAGAGGACTCTCCTCTTCAGCTCACTCCACAGGTTTTCAATGGGGTTGAGGTCTGGGGACTGAGATGGCTATGGGAAGAGCTTGATTCTGTGTCTGGTGAACCATTTCTGTGTAGATTTGGCCATACGTTTATAGTCATTATCTTGCTGAAAGACCCAGTGAGGACCCATCTTCAGCTTTCGGGCAGAGGCCACCAGATTTTGACTTAAAATGTCCTGGTATTTCAAAGTGTTCATGCTGCCATGCACCCTAACAAAGTTCCAAGGGCCTGTGGAAGAGAAATAGGCCCACAGCATCACCGATCCTCCCCCATTCTTCACAGTGGGCATGAGGTGCTTTTCTGCATACTCATCTTTTGTGTTCCGCTAGACCCACTTAAGAGTTTTTGTTGCCAAAAAGCTCTATCTTGGTCTCATCTGACCAAAGCACACGGTCCAAGTTGAAGTCCCAGTACCGCTTTGCGAACTCCGGGCATTTGCGTTTATGATTGTGAGTGAGAAAAGGTTTTTTCCATGCATGCCTCCCAAACAGCTTGTTGGCATGTAGATGGTGCCTGATGGTTGTTTTGGAGACTTTGTGACCCCAAGATGCTACCATTTGTTGCGACTCTTTAACAGTGAGCTTTGGAGAACTTTTCATTTCTCATACCATCCTCCGCACTGTGCCTGGTGGCAAAATAACCTTGTGTCCTCGTCCAGGCTTGTTTACCACTGTTCCAGTTATTTTAAACTTCTTAATGATTTCTCTGACAGTAGATATGGGCAAGTGCAGGCGAGTGGCTATTTTCTTGTAGCCATTGCCTGATTTGTGCAGGTCGACACACATCTGCCTTACTTGAATGGTGTGTTCCTTTGTCTTTCCCATGTTGAAGAGTGGATAAGAGAAATGGCCTCCTTGTCACATCATATTTATACCCCAGGGAAACAGGAAGTCATGAATTACTAATTAAATGTTCCTAGATACTCTGATCAAATTTGTAAACTACAGTAGAAATGACAGAAATACTTCAATTACATTTATTTCCTAGGAATTGTTAAGGGTGCCAATAATTGTGGAACAGGTGATTTTATGAAAAATAATTATTTTTTTAGTCAGGGATTTTTTTTCCCCCTGGAAATTCACTTGAGCTGAAGGTTACATTTTTCTACAATTTTCAGTGTGAAAGTATTCTGTCGTTTTTCACCTTTTTAAACCAAAATCTCAGAATCTATGGAGCCACTTTTTATTGAATGTCATTTGCAGAAACACCAGTATTCTGCATAAAAATGGTCAAAAAAGGTCCAATCCAAAAAACAAGATAAATGGTCCAGAGATATTGTCCCAAGGCATCAAACCACCAAAATGCATGGAGCGGTTTCCGAGATCCAGCTGCTAATGTATGAATGACAGATGGACAACTGATGGACGGATGACAGACTCAAACTGACAACGACTTGCAGCCTATTGGCCAGTTGGCAAAAAAGGGGGCACCACACCGATAAAGTTTGTTTGATGTAATTAACCTGAGCCTTCATCATTGGCTCGAAGAGCCTCATTTTGCAAGAATTTATACTAACTCAGTCTGACGCGTAATCTGACTTTACGAACCCCACTATGTAGACTAGACTTTGCAGTGCTCGTTTCCCTGAAGACTACTTAAATCCACAAACTATGGCTGCCAGGTCAATGGGTTTAGAAACAAAGCACCGTTAAAAAGCAAATGCTCCACTGTTTTTTTTTTTTTTGTTTTTTTTTTGTGGCAACAATATAGTCAATTTAAGAACAGCAGATATATACGCTTGGACAGATTTCAGAGGTTGGCAGTTTCCACATTCATGCCCAAAATAACAAAGCACTCATAGAAGCTCATATAGCCTACAATCACAAAACCTTTGTAAAATTATAAGAAATTTCCTTGGAAATTTACATGGAAATTGAGTTGCATGCTAAACAAGAAAAACACAATAAAAGCATTGTCAAAGAAAACTCTATTACTATTATCTTATTTAATTGCTGATGAAATTCAAATGGACAGACATGCTATATGCAACTGATTGATCGCTGTCCAGTCAGTATTTTGAAATCCCTCCATTATTTTGTTCTTCGGACTCCTTTGTAAAGTCCATATCTGATCTGGCCCATCTATCTTATGGCTTAATCAAGTAGGGGTGTGCTCCTTCACAGTCTGTGGCATCATCGACAATTACATCAATACTGCCGTTGAAGGAAGGAAATGGACTATGCAACCCCCAGATTCCATATCTGTTTTCAGAGGAGGTCAACACGAGTTCCTCTTCCTATGTCAATCTTTAATAGCTCTACAAAAAGGCAATTTTTATTCCAGTCCGAAAATGGGGATAATTTCACAGCTCTTCGGCAAAAAAATTCATTGTTTAAAAAAGGTTTTTTTTTTTTGTTTTTTTTTAAATATTCCTTTTCATTTTTTTCATTAATTTCCTTGTCATTACTGTACAAATACTAGCTCTTGAGCAAAACTTCCTCTGAGGACTAGAGTATCCTTTTTCAGCTCACAGTATTCCATTGCAGGAAGGACATGGCATCCTAAGCATTTCCTCTTCACAACATAACTAAGAGTGAGGTCTCAAGTTCACAGTCATGCCAAAAGTGAATACAGTAATAAGCTTTTAGAAATGCAATGCAGTAAAAAAGAATGTCCCCAGTCCAATTGAAAACAAGTTTACTCTTCACCATTTCAAGATGAAATCTTCACAGAAAAACTTCTTGACACAAACAATGAAATATTTCACCATACCAATTCTTCAGTCTGCTTTTTAATCCCTGCCTGACTTGACTGAAAGAAAAATCAATTATTGTTCTGAGACCTCAGGACAGGATCCCTCCTCTTCTGCCTGCATTTGGTGTAATATATGTTTGTATCTCATCCATAGGGAGCTCGGCCTCAAACTCATCAGCCTCAGAGTGAGAACTACGGGTGCCGGAGACATGATCTTTGGTGAGACAGGGTTTTCCTAGGACGCTTTTCAGCTGAGCCCAGAAGAAAACCTGCTGCTTGTCTTCATGAGGCCACTCCAAATATGTCTTTGTACTCAACATCTTCTTTAGTTTGCAGTATTTGTTTGGCAAAGAATTTGCTTCGATTGGTTCCTTGACCACCAGCACAACATCATTGAATGTCTTTCCAATTGCTCGCTGATTGGCAAAATAAAGCTCATAGTTGCACCATTCACTGTTCACAAAATGCCTAGACAGTATAAAGATGACCTGGGTGAGGAAAGAGACGCATCAAAATGTTAAAATTTATTCTAAACACTAATTTATCTGACAGCAATACATATAGTACATTATAATTTCCACTGCCAAGGAGGTTATGTTCATGGTTTGGTCTGTTTTTCAACTACTGGCCTGATTTGCATGGAACTTGATGGAAGGATGTATCAAAGGCCAAGAAAGAAACCATTCAATTTTTCAGTGGTTTGAAATTACAGGTATCCACCCCACTTTTATTCTTTAAATTTGGTTCACATAGCGAGATACAGCACTTGGCCTGTGCAACATACATGCCATAACATCTTAAAATCCAGAAGATGGAAGTAAAGTTCAACAGTGACAAATCATAGCAATTATAGTGTAATGGTTGTGCTTGTACATTTGTGCATCTTAGAAGAGTGGACAATTGGCCTTGGCAGATGTTTGCGCTCTCCGAGTACCATTCTAGCTGCAGAATAGATTAATTTTCCCAATATAATATGAGATGTGGGTCCATATTGAACATGCTGTAGTATGTACTGCAGGACTTGCCTGCGTTGAAGACGTCTTATGCGGCTTGCTTCACTCACACATCCACGTCTTCGCACTCGAGCGTGGTTTTGTGTTCTAAGGCTGTGGAAGGTAAGCGAAACACAAAGTCTGTAACGGAGGCTAACCAACGTGGAAAATGTTCAAAAGGTGGACTTTCTCCAGTGTTTAAGTTTTCCCGAATACAAGTTCATCAGCAGACCAGCACACTTCGAGTTTGACATTTGATGCGGGGCTGGTCGCTATCATTTCAAAGTCGCTTGATTTCCTTAATGTTCTCATCTAGTGGGCTTTTTATTCGCGAGAACTGTTCTAATAAATGGCAGCATCCCATACAGCATACCAACAGTTCGCTTGAGGAATATGCAGTAGTATTTCCGGAAAGAACACGACTTAAGGAACATTAAGTTGGCTTTTCAAGTTGAAAGAACGTCAAGTTGGCTTTTTCCATATACAGAAATTTTCTCTTTCTTTATTCCGATTCTTATTTTACATACAAAACAAATGTTTTGTAATGAGTTTTTCATTGTTTCTGTACCCATAATTTTTGTTGGTAACACTTTACTTGAAGGTATCGTCATAATAGGGACATGAGACAGTCATGAACATGTCATAAACGTTATGTCAAAGTCATAAACTTCGTCATTAAGTGTCATTTGGTTTTTGAGATGATAAGTTGACATTGTTTGGGTTGTCTTGATTATGACAACTTTCTCATAAGAGTGACATGAGACTGTTGTAACTGTCACATGACATGTAACAGTTATGGCAGTGTCATATCACTCTTATGACGGTACCTTCAAGTAAAGTGTAACCTTTTTGTTTATTATCCCCTGCCAACACAAACTGTGAGGGGGATATAGGTTTGACCTCAGTCTGTCCGTCCATGCGTGTGCGTGCGTGCGTCCATCCGTCCGAGAGAAAGGGGACAATTTTTCTCAGAAACTATCACAGATGGGACAACCAAATTTGGTGTGTAGCTTTCAGACCAGAAGCACACGATTGGTGGGGGATGGTGTAGACCATGTCGACTTGTTAATGTATGACAGGGGAAACCCAAGAGGACTGTCATTACACGTGCATTCTGATTTGCTTATTTCAAACAATGCCATTTAGTCACAGAACTCAAATCCCAGCTTGAGAGCACAGATGTTGGTGCATGAAGGAAGCGAACCTCATAAGACATCTGCACTGGAGGCTACTACAGAACAAAATACTCTCTTTAGCCACAACCTCGCAATTTGTTGGAAATGTTTGGATTTTTACCTTTCTCCACTGTAGATTTAAAAAGTACTTACCCAGGCATAAAAGCCCATTACTTTTGTGCACAGTACAGGTCTAATTGTTTTCTCATAGCAATAGCATAAGCATTTCAGAGTCTCTTGACATGACATACACAATTAAATCGGAATCTTCATAATGTTTCTGCTACCCTAGCTAATGTATTTCAAACAAAAATACTCAGGCCCTTACCTTCCGGCTGTTCTCCATGTTATCAATAATGTTGTCAATAATCCACCTGCCAGGCATAAAGTCTCTTTCATGGATGCAGATTTTGTAAGGGGGTTTACTGTTCTCCAAGCAAGGCAATAACTTATCCCTCACCCAATCAGCATCTGAGTGACTGTATGAAATAAAGGCATGGTAGGTACAGGTTTTCAGCACTCCCTGCCCTTCCTTGTGGGCCCTGTATTTGGCTCTGAGGATCTGATAGGTAGCTTTAGCATACCATGGTACATTAAAAACATAGCACAGCATTATAACAGCCAGCAGCACAACAGTGGTTATCACCACAGAAATGACAATGACAAGTCTAATGTCACAGGCTATGCGGCCAGGGAAGAATTTAGCCACTACCGTGTTAAGCCACGCCTCTGGGTGGTAACACTTGTAATTGTCTGGCCAGTCTGTGATGTTGACTTGTCCCTTAGATGTAGTCTCTTGGATGAAAGCATGGAGGTCACAAGTACAGTGGTAAGGATTGTTTCCTGCTTTTAATTTGGATAAACTTGGCATGTTTTCGAAGGAGCTCATGCTGATGAGTCCAAAGGAGTTCCCATCAAGGGTCAAGGATTGCAAGGCTGGGTTACTCCATCCAGAAGGGATGAATTTAATCTTGTTACCACTGAGGAGGAGCTCTCTAAGATTTGTAGCTTGTCTGAAGTAGAGCATGTCCACCTGGTCCAGGTTGCAGAAGGAGAGGTCTAGGTACTGTAATGTTGTAGGCAGACAATTAAGAGTGCTGCTGATAAAATTGTTGTGGTGAAGGATCATCCTCGTTATATTTGACTTCCAATTACAGGCACCTTCTTTTGAACCAAATTGGTTATGGCTGAGGTCCAAAACTTTTAGCTGCCAAAACTCTCTGGTTAATGATTCTATGTCACTCAGGCTGCTCAGTTCATTGGTGCTGAGGTTGAAGGAGTTTAGAGACCTCATTGTCCCTCTGTACTGGCATTTCCGGTTGTAGAGGTAGTTATCTTGCATTCGGTTGTTAGAGACGTCCAGCAGCTCAACCATTTTCATTTCATTCCAAGCGTCGCATGGCACAAAGTTGAAGTTGACATTCTTGATGGTCAGTCGCCGGACCTTACTGAACCAAGTGAACCGCCAGTCAAACCGCAAAATATCAGGATTACTGATGTCCCTGGGAAGTTAAAGAAATAAACCAATGGATTAAAACAAAAATACAACATTAATCTACACCATGAGATGAGGGGAGGTCAACAATAGCAATTCTGGTTTGATGGAGGTGAGAAGGAAGTATTTTGGATCTATATATATATTTGGGGTTAAATTTATTAATGCATGTATGAACACATACATGCATCCATGCTATTTTATTCAAGTATGCATGCACTGTTGAAAAAATTTGGGAGTGTCAACAAATTAGATGTTCTTTACAGAAACTGGTACTGTTTCTTCACTGAAGTAGTAATAAATTGATATAAAAAAATAAAGTCATAGGCACTGTAGCTCACTTGGTTTATTTCAGGCTCTAGTGTTACGTGAGCTCACAAGGAGGAGTATTTTTTACGCTTGGGTCCAATATTCGGACGGCCAAGTGATTGGCAAAAATGAATCAACAATTCTTTTTGAATGACTCTTTTTAGAGTCCGATATGTACTGGATCAGCCTGCCAAATGACAGAGTGCTAAAGTGAATCCCCGACTTCTCCCACCAGTTAGACTCGCCCACTTGTACTGCTCACAGGCTGCTACGGTACCGATATAGCGCTTTTCCACTACGTGGTACCGGCTCTGCTCTACTCTACTCGGTACTGGTTTATTTGTTTATTCCTTAGACGATAGTACCTCCTCTGTGGTACCTGCTCGTCATTGCGATGCAGTAGGCCTATGTTACTACCGCAACGGCATCCTCAGTTATATTAAGTTTACTTTTATTTCGTCAATTTTATTAAATATTTATGTGTTTAAATTACGAGACGCGCACTACCATCACCACGTTATGGCACTAAAGTCTGCGAGTGTTAAATTGTAATTTCTGTTTGACATCGTCCAGATGCATAGGGGTGGTGTTGTGTCTGATTTGGTTGCGCATTAATTAACGTAGCCTACCACCTTAAAACGCAAAGCAATGATATCCGTAATATGCAAAGAGTACTCATAGAAAAAGGCAATATATTCTCAAGACATTTGTGTACCGTCAGTATTCCATAATGTAACTACAACCCCTGTCAAAAAAATAAAAAATATGGAATCACCACACACCGAAGATGTTAATTTACCTTTTTACCTTCATAACAAAGAAGCAAATTACATGTATTACAAAAAAAATTATTGTTCATTATCATGACATTAAGGCTTCATGAAACATTTCACTTAGAAATTGAAGGCAAAACATAGCAAATGTACAAATCGCAGGAGATGGCAGCGTATTAGAATTTATCACTTTACGATGCGTCATGTCATCTGAAGCCTTTCCAAAGCACATAATGCTTCATCAGCACTCGTAAAGTTATTTTCCGCGCAATTTTCATAAAATAGGGGCAGCATAATAACTTTCTCCAGGGGAATTAGGGGAAGAGAATTAGACAACACCGTTGCTTCTAATTTTGCTACGAACAGGGTCACCGACAAGGAAACCCCCTAGTGCCGTTGCACTCGCTGCGCCCCCTATTGTTACGCCACTGGGCAGAGAGGTGCTGTGCCTACATGATCCCCATTGACTGGGGGCTCTAAATTCGTAGACCAGGCGCAGGCGCGGCGAATGGGGGGTGCGCCGCGCCAACGGGGTGTGTCCAGGCGTTTGTTGCAATTTCGTGCCCGGTGTAGCCTGGCGCGAGTACTCCTGTCCTGTCCCTGTCCCTGTCCCTCCTTCCAGCGCAAGTGGCAAAGAAGGCGTGTTTGGGTATAACACAGCCCAGTCAAATCTTCACTAATCAAATGAGCTCCTCTCCTCACCTGTAATGTGTTGCAATATAGAAGCCTCTGTCCTATGTCTGCCTGATGCGTTAATGTTGCATTTTACTTTGCTGCTTCAGGCATGTTTTCTGCACCTCTTACGTCTATATTAAGCATTATGAATATGAGTTAGCTGGCTAGCTAGGGCATTCGCAAATTATTACCATTAGCGAACTTGAATGGAATTTCAAAACAAAACTACAGTGCCGTGAAAAAGTATTTGCCCCCTTCCTGATTTCTTTTTTTTTTTTTTGCATATTTTTCACACTTAAATGTTTCAGATCATCAAACAAATTTTTATATTTGACAGAGATAACCTGAGTAAATACAAAATGCAGTTTTTAAATGATGATTTCATTAGTTAAGGGAAAAAAGCTATCCAAACCTACCTGGCCCTATGTGAAAAAGTAATTGCCCCCAACCTAAACTTACCCTCTGCGACAACAACTGCAATCAAGCATTTGCAACAACTGGTAATGAGTCTTTCACTTTGCTGTCGAGGAATTTTGTTCCACTTTTCTTTGCAGAATTGTTTTAATTTAGCCACATTGGAGGTCTTTTGAGCATGAACAGTCTGTTTAAGGTCATGCCACAGCATCTCAATCGGATTTAAGTCTGGACTTTGACTAGGCCACTCCAAAACCTTCATTTGGTTTTTTAAGCCATTCAGAGGTGGACTTGCTGGTGTGTTTCAGATCATTGTCTTGCTGCATCACCCAAGTGCACTTGAGCTTGAAGTCACAAATTGATGGTAGGACATTGTCCTTCAGGATTTTCTGCTAGAGAGCAGAATTCATGGTTCCATCAATTATGGCAAGTCGTCCAGGTCCTGAAGCAGCAAAGCAGGCCTAGACCACACTACCACCACCATGTTTGACTGTTGGTATGATGTACTTTTCATTACATGCTGTGATAGATTTACGCCAGATGTTTCGGGACGCATACCTTTCAAAAAGTTCAACTTTTGTCTCATCAGTCCACAGAATATTTTCCCAAAAGTCTTGGGGATCATCAAGATGTTTTTTGGCAAATGTAAGATGAACCTTTGTGTTCTTTTTGCTCAGCGTTGGTTTTCACCTTGGAACTCCCCCATGGATACCATTTTTTTCTAGTCTCTTTATTATTATTGAATCATGAACACTGACTTTAACTGAGGCAAGTAAGGCCTGTAGTTCTTTAGATGTTGTTCTGGGTTCTTTTCTGACCTCCTGGATGACTCGTCGATGTGCTCTTGGAGTAATTCTGGTTGGCCGACCTCTCCTGGGAAGGTTCACCACTGTTCCGTTTCCTTCATTTGTGAATAATGGCTCTCACTGTGGTTCACTGGAGTCTCAAAGCCTTAGAAATGGCTTTGTAACCCTTTCCAGACTGATAGATGTCAATGACTTTCCCATCTGTACTTGAATTTCTTTAGATTGCGGCATTAAGTGCTGCTTTTTGAGATCCATTAGCCATTTCACTATGTCAGACGGGTTCTATTTAAGTGATTTCTTGATTCAACAGGTCTGGCAGTAATCAGGCCTGAGTGTGGTTAGTGAAATTGAACTAAAAAATGTAGTTTATCACAATTAATTCATGATTTAACAAGGGGGGCAATTACTTTTTCACATGAGCCTGGGTAGGCTTGGATAGCTTTTTTCCCTCAATAATTGAAATCATAATTTAAGAACTGCATTTTGTATTTACTTGGGTTATCTTTGCCAAATATTAAGATTTGTTTGATGATCTGAAACATTTAAGTGTGAAAAATATGCGAAAAAAAATAAGAAATCGGGAAAGGGGCAAATACTTTTTCACGGCACTGCACTTCAGATCATTCAAACTTAAAGTTGCTCATTGGGAAGAGAAACGATGGATAGCGTGTTCCTATTGTTACACCCTGTTGCTGCTTAAAATTTTGGGATTAACATGCATGGACAACAATGCAAGATACATTACACATTTATTTTCAATATGTGTTCTTAACTCAGTACGACACTAAAGCAATCAGGCTGTACTCCTATCCCCCACTAAAAATGATAAAACCTAAGTGACAATAGTAGTAGCCTAGTATTAACCTGCTTGCACAATGGAATGGATTTTTCGCACGACAGATTGCGTTGAACGCAGTGTCTCGTGTCCGAAAGTATGACAGGGTTTTAATATACCTCCGTGTCTGACAGTCGATTATTGTTTTTAACCCCTTTGTGCAGAAGCCAAATTTGGCTATTTATGGGTTACCCACTTTAATGCTGTATAATTCAAGATTTAAGCTTCATAAAGAGGAAAAATATGGCTCAATTCAGAAAAGACACTTACAGCATTTAGAATTACATTGTATTTCAGTTTATTTTCATGATTTTGGTCGAGGAAATGAGCTGCAAACATGAAAAATCTTCATGAGAATTCACCATTGAAATTGCAAAAAAAAATAATTCAGAGAATTGAAAAACTGCTGGGGCTTAAAACTATACATTTCTGGTGTCATAAACTCCTTGACCACAAGTAGAATGCTTCTTCAACATTACATTCTAGATTACCTACATGCTATTAGCCAAATTATACAGCTATCCAAGTGTCTCCCCAAAGTCTCAAAATTATTTCCTGTCAAATCATAGTAAAATCACGTATATATTACAAATAAAGTTTTAAGGCATGAAATTTAACATGAACAAATGGTTTTCTGGTTGAGTTTAGTATGAATTTATCAATCTCAGTGCAGTTGAATATCAGTGGTCACCAGTAACCTCTCCAAACACAAAACATGCCTTTTCTCCATAATAAAGTTGAGAGTTTTGTCCATTTTTCTTCTAAGTCTCCCAAGCAAGCACAAACACGCATTGCATTTTATAAACTGCTGATTACACAGTCAGAATATTCACCCTGTAATGGAAGTTACCAGTTCCCAAACTCACAACCTCATTTCAACCCTTATAAAGGAACAAGTACAACTCACTAACTCAGGAATATCTGAATTCTGAAATATACCTTATTTTAACAGAACAGACATTCCACTTTCAGGGAACATCACGCAATATATATTCCTCCCTAGATTCAACACAACGGTGCAATGATCGTACCAGGGGGTCCACCTAAATGCATGGGCAGTTCACTTTTAAACAGGAAAAAACGCCAGCATTCGACTTTGTTGAGTACGATATACATTCCAAAACAGAAAGCAAAACTTGCAGCCTACCGTTTTTCACGAATCCCTCCTCCAGAGACAGATGTATCGAGTAGAGGGAACCCTCCGGTCCTGTTTCATTCAAAATAATTCCCATTGACCATGTCCTTATCTTATTTAAATCCACTAAATATAATTGAACACTTCAAGGACAGTTTTGCGCGTTTTTTTTTCTGTATATATATAGATATATCGCGTCTGTTTCAGCCGCGTAATGCGCGCAACGTAAACAGGATACAACCGAGCATGCTGATACGCATAGGCTTGTATGCTCGGTGTTTGTCCAATCAATATGTTTCACTTACTGTAGAACATTTAACCACTCGGGAAATGGATAAGAAACGAGCCAATCAATACGTTGTTACCGCGGAAGTTTCACGAGACCGTGAAGTCTTAACTGCGCAGTTAGGCAGAAGAGCTTGAATGTATTATTGAGTGATTGGCTATCAACGTCAGTACTCGGGTGAATATGAGGAAGCGCTGGATTTGTCAATGGAGGAATCAACCTCTTCAAGCCTGACGGGCTGCACCTGAACCAGAGGGGCACCTTTGCACTGGGTCAGCGTATGTTGAGGGTAGCACAGGATTATTTAAACTTGAGACTTGGGGGGGCATGGAGGTTAGTGAGTGTTACACATGGGGAAATGCAGACTGCCCCGATTGGAGGCAGACGGCGTTACATGCACTACTGATAATATACTTTTAAAGCAACAAAGCGTAATGGGGGCCTTAAAGCAGCGGCCACATTGGAAATCAAGGGGGAAGAGCATTAGAAATAACCTGAAATGTTTTTACTTAATTGCAAAAAGCATAAAAAATAAATTTCCTGAGCTTGAGGCTGTTATAATTAGTGAGGTCTATGACATAGCCATGTCTCCGTAATCCCAACTAAGTGAAGAGGATGGAGATGAATATAATATAGAAGGTTATAAGCTCTTTAGGAAGGATGGATGTAATAGGCGAGTAGGAGGCGTAGCAATCTATGTGAACGAAAACATAAATGTACAGGAAATTCCCGAAATTGAACATTCTTTGCCCTGTGAAGATATCTGGGTCAGGCTTATTGGCAAACACGAGACGGGTTTAAACATAAGTGTATGGTATCGACCACCAGCTTTGCACAGTGCAGTCAATGAAATACTTTTCAGGAGGATTACGCAAGCTTGTAGAGGTGGAGGGACTATTATTATGGGAGACTTACATTATCCTGGTATCAATTAGGAAATGGTGAAAGGACAGGGTTGGGGGGAGGATGAATTTCTAGATGTTATAAATGATCATTTCTTGGTGCAGAATGTTAATAAACCTACGAGAGAGAAGGCAATTTTAGTCTTTGGTGCTCTGTAATCACCCAGATAGAATTAGCAATGTTGAGGTACTGGAGCCACTTTGGACAAGTAATCACTCTGCTGTTAATTTTGATGTTTCATGGGAAGTTAAATAGGTGTATTCAAAAACAAAAATTTTCAATTTTAGGCAAGAAAACTTTGACAGGATGCGCTCATATCTAGGTGAAATAAAATGGGAGACACTCCTGAACTGTAAGTTCATAAATGAAATGTGGGAAAGATAAGGGGGTTTTACTTGAATCACAATGCAGATTCCTTCCAAAGGTGTCCAAAAGTAAGCTGAAAAAGCAGAATCCTCAGTGGATGACGAGAAGTATTCGTAGGATTTTGAGGGAAAAGAGGAATCTTTATGAGATTTACATAAAGGATAACAATGAGAATACTAAGGCTGAATACTGTAAAATGCGGGCTGTGGTCAAAAAAGAGCTGAGGAATGCTAGAAGACTGTATGAAAGACAAATTGCAGAGGGGGCAAAAGCTAACCCTTTCAGTACTGTAGCAGAAAAAAGAAAGTTAAAGAGCAGGTTAAGTGCATAAAGAATAAAAACAAATCGCTGCATTTGATGATAAGGATATTGCGGATGCCTTAAACAGTTACTTTGTTGTGAATTTTACCTCAGAGGGGGTCTTTATTTGGCCAGAGGGCATGTTAAATGCTCAAGCTTATTTAGCAGAAATTGAGGTTCGGGATAACGAAGTATAAGACAAGTTGGATAAACTAAAGGCAGATAAGGCAGCGGGTCCTGATGGCTTATATCCTAGAGTGCTCAGGGACGTTGGTGAGATCATCTTTAAGCCGCTATCCGCCATCTTCAGGTGAAATCGACCAGTAGGGGACGCCACAAATGCACAAAATAGCCTAACATAAAACAAATCAGACTAGACATCATAAGTTGTTGGTCCAATGATTACAGTAGAAAAATACGTTCACATAAATACCTGCAACATTCCCTTACAGTGGTTTTTTCCTCGCCGCCACGGTAGCGAGCGGAGCGGGGGACATAGTTTTCAGCTCTGTCCGTCACATCCGGCTGGCCGTCCGTCATGTCCCGTTTGTTCTGAACGCGATATCTCAAGAACGGTTCGACCGATTCCATTCTTTTTTGGTGTTAAGGTGTATTGGTGGGATACACCCACCCCAGTAGATTTTTGTGACCTTGTTATTATTCTCAAAGTCATAACAACCAGTTGACCATTTAAAAATACCTTTTCAACGTGATCTCTCAAGAACGATTTGACCGTTTCAATTCATTTTTGAAGTCAAGATGTATTAGGGGCGGGGGACATCGTATTCAGCTCCATCCGTCTGTCCGACCGTCTGACACGTCCTTTTCTTGTGAACGCGGTATCTCAAGAATGGTTTGACCAATTCATCTTTAGTGTCAAGGTGTATTAGGGGCGTGACACATAGTATTCAGCTCTATCCGTCCGGCCGTCCATCCATCCCGTCCCGTTTGTTGTGAACGTGATAAATCAAGAAACGTTTGACCGATTCAATTCATCTTTGTTGTCATGGTGCATTCGGGGGGTGCTCACAGCCCACTCCATTTACGTGACCTTGGCATTATTCTCAATGTCATTCCAACCATTTTACCACTTACAAATACCTTGTCAACATGATATCTCAAGAATGGTTTGACCAAATCCTTTCATCCTTGGTGTCAGGGTGTATTAGGGCTGGGGGACATAGTATTCAGATCAGTCAGTCCATCCATCCAGCCGTCCATCCATCACGTCCCCTTGGTTGTGAACACGAAATCTCAAGAACGCTTTGACTGATTTTATTCATCATTGGCTTCAATGTCTATTTGTGTGATACACTGACCCCAGTTGATTTCCGTCACCTGATGGGGGACATGGCCAGGTTTAGTAGCAACATTTGTTAATTAAGCTGTTAAAGCTGTCAACTACTAATGGTTTTTTTTTTTGGCTTGAACCCCGGAATTGCCGCTTGCGGCTATATTGTATCACTTTGCTCTTATAGATTTCCATAGCAACCCTGACAACCATGAAGCATATAAAATTTTTAATTGATTGTAAAAATGGTTTTGGGGTTATGACCATTTGTTTCCTATAGCACCACCTATGGACAGATTTACACCCATCAAACAATTTATAATCTGTACATCTATATGTGCCTCCCCACCAATTTGATCCCTTCAGTGGTTTCGCAGAAGAAGATCAAAGTTAACGCAGACGCTGACACTGCTGCTTGACCACATGAGCTCCCTTTGGTCCGTTGGACCAAGTGAGCTAACAATTCAACAAATACGTTGATAATGTTAAAAATTACAATGTTTTTTTTTTTTAAATGATGGTTTAATCTAATTCAGCCTCTAGGTATGATTGCATGACATCATTCAACCCGAGAATTAGTTACACATTTTCACCTCATTTTTAAGCAATGAGTTTATTGTGTTAATTTGATATTTGAGACACCGCCCCTAGCATACTAAGAACCACAAAAACTACCTAAATATTTCACTCAATTCTCAAGCTGTCGGGTAGATTAGCCTAAATAAATTTCAACATTCATACATTTCAACAAATAAACATTCAACACAGTCCAGTCGGCTGCGCGCGCATGGGTGTAGCCCCCCAAACGCCAGCTTCTCCCCTTTTTTCTTTTTTTCACATTATTTAGCCAATGCTGTCACCATGGCAACCAGAATTGATCTGTGTCATCAGTGAAGTATAACATGTCCATAGCAAATATGAAAGCAATCTGTGAAAAATTACAGCCTGTACAGCATCCACAAGGAAGTGTGTATGTTTCAGCACAAACTTGTGCATTATTCAGCCAATACTGTCACCATGGCAGCCAAAATGAATAGGTGTCATAACTGAAGTATAACACATGTCCACACCAAATATGAAAGTCATCGCTAAATATTTCAGCCTGTACTGCATCCACAAGGAAATTTGTTTGCCAAATAATATGCAAATTAGTACCAAACACTGTTACCATGGCAACCAAAATCGATGGGTGTCAAGTGAAGTATAACACATGTCCATACTAAATATGAAAGTAATCAGTCAAAAAATCCAGCCTGCACTGTGTCCACACGGAAATGTTTGTTTTGCCACTAATTTGCGTAATATGCAGTAATACTGTTGCCATGAAAACAGAAATTGATAGGGGTCACAAGGGAGGTGTAATACATGTCCATACCAACTATGAAAGTAATCGGTCAAAAATTCCAGCCTGTACTGCATCCATAAGGAAATCTCTATGTTGCCATGGCGACAGAAATCGATTGGTGTCATAAGTATAACATATGCCTGTACCAACAATGAAAGTAATCGGTCAATAATTACATCCTGGAGATCGTCCATAAGGAAGTGCCTACAACGGCGGCGATAATGCATATGAATCCATAGTAGCCCACCGACTTCGTCCGGGGGCTACAATAAGCGATAAACATCAGCTTTATGTTGAATCCTGACAACCAACAATGGGTATTCTATTTGTGACATATGCCCTGAATGAAGAGTAAAAGCTGTCTGTTAATAGGGTAGCAAGAGAAGTGGAAGGCTGAGATACACAACTTTCTAAGCAGGCAATTGCACTTGAGTCTCCTGCCTCACATGACACTAGCAGCAGCAGATGTCTCCTTTGGGGTTTCACAAACTAAAGTATGACAGATATGGTTCAATAAAATTGTAAGCAGATGACCAAAGAGGTGTCAGTATCTCAAACTATAAATTCTGATGTGCTCTCTCAGACTTTCCACTTCTCTTTGTTTTAGTTATATCGATTCTGCGCTCTTCTTTCAAGACAATTATTTATATTTTGTAAGAATTATTCTGTTGCTTGACCACGTCTTGTGAACAATAGCTTGTATCATCTGCTCTAGTGTTTTATTTATTCATTGTTTTATCGAATAATGTCATTTTCAATTAAAAACAAAAAAGTCATTGTTCAGTCCTGACTTGTTACAGTTGTTTAGAAGACATCCCTGGCAAAGCTGAAGAGAAAGACCTATGTCAGATAAGTTTAGAGAAAAAAAATCAGGGGGATTTTTGACCAGTTCTCTTTCAGATTTTCAAGATTTTTAATGTTTGCACTTAGGGACTGCCCTCATCAATTCAGACTATAGGATTTTGATGGAATTTTGACTGAGATGGTCAAAGCAGAACATGCTGGGGTGACCCAATACCTCAGGCATGCAGTTTAAGTAAAATGACCACAAGCAGTGATACAAAATAAGATTAAGCCAAAGGAGGTTTTGATTTGTGGATTTGCAATTCTCCATTGCAAGTACAAAGTTGTGGCCAAATAGTTTTGGTGTTACTTTTTGTAAAGTTATATCTGTACCAATGAATTTACGTTTGACATAAAATTAGGTCCAATATATTTTTTCTTCAGTATAACAAATTAGATTTCGATTTAATGATAACCAAAATTTAAAGGGACACTTTGCCAATTTTGATCCTTGCCTCTATATATCGGAGTCAGGGATATAGTGCGAAAAAAGCAGGCAGTTTTTGTCAATGTTTTCTGAATCTCCGAAAATCAGAAAATAAAGCATTATCAAAAAATTACCAGCAAAATCTATTGTACATCCCCCTCCAGTGTATACAGTTGATACGTACAGTGATGTAGTTGAAGGTAAGGAAGAACTCCAAGCTAGCTCAGCTTGAATTTATGGTCTATCATTCTAGAAAGCCAGGGGACGTGCTGTAGTTGCCACTCAAAAACAAAACTTCCCAGGCAACTTTACTCATATAACAAACTAGCTACATTTCCAAAAGTGGAAATGATACCCCAATATAGGAGCACAGATAATGTAATGGAGAAGGATACATTAACGTGCCTTCAACAACGTCACCTTTATATCTGCCAGCTCAGGTTTTTGTTAACTAGCAGTTGTAGGGGACAGGGGCACGCTAGCAAGTGGAATATTTCATCATTTTGGCAATATTACCTTGCCGTTTTGGCACCATCAGCTTCATTCCTATTATGTTACGTTAACATTAGCCTATCACTGAAATATGAGTAGGCTGGAGCAAGACAGCAAGTGGACATTTTTTCAAGGAATTAGTTCAGAAGCGCACCGTTTTCTGATCATTGCCTTGACATTCAAGAAAACACCAACTTGGCTAGCTTACTCACCTCTGACTCCACTGGTCAACCTCTCTTCTGCAGTGGGGGCGTCGAGGATAAAAGTGAGTCTTGATTGACCTTAAATTTTTGGTCACGCAACAGAAAAATAGACAGAATGGCTACATTGTTCGGAATTATTTTCAAAGGGCGACTTAGAAACTGATTGGCAAGCTGTTCAGGGTGGGTCCCTGCCTTTGCCCATAGTCAGCTGGGATAGGCTCCAGCTCGCCCCGTGACCCTAGTGAGGAATAAGCGGGTATAGAAAATGGATGGATGGACTTAGAAACTGATTGATCTCTCCTGTAGTCCTCACGATGCAAATTCTCACTGCAAACTAACATCTGCATACTTTTTTGCTAGCTTGTTCACTTTATATGTTGGGTTTGCAATGGCTCTTCGGCATTCTATCGTCTGTTCTGTATTGGCAGGTAAAGAGAGAAGAATTACTCCTCTAGCTTTGGCCTTTTTTGTGACCCACGCATCCGGACACAGGACAAACTTTGCATAATTATTATGACTAAACACGTTTGCAGCAATGTAAGTGACGCTCTGCTCTCAATGCAATGCTATGTCAGCTTTGTGTACCTGTGTTTCACAAATCCACACCCCTATGGTGCGTCGAGGGTGTGTCTGGGTTCGCAAGCTAGAGCAATACATTTTGGTATTTTCTGGCTTTACGGCAAATGCACAGTGAAGCCCGTGAGGTGATAACTACTCATATCTCAACCTGCTTTGGGAAGATGTTTGTGGTGTCTGTGCAACTTATTTATGCAAAGCCTTAACTGTGGAATTATGCATAGTAAAATATTGAGAAACTGCCCCTTTAATTGCTGAGACACAAAGCAATTTCCAGTGAACACTCACACTGACTTGGTTGCTAGGTCCCTCTAAGAGCAGGAAAATAGGCCTAAATTTATGGCAGTAAACTTCCTGGTTACAGTATAATCATTCACTCACATCTTTCAGCAGTGCTCAGATTAGCTTTGTGTCCGAATGCGTGTAAATCTTCTGTGTGCAGCTCACTGTACGTTGCATTTTATCAAATTTCACTGTTCTCAGCCACTTATACTTATACACTTATACAAGCAGTCATTGTTTCGTGAGCTCTGCAGTATACATATTTTGCATTTCCTTAAAAAATGCAGACTTGCAACATAATTCAATTGAGAATAGTATTTCTGCTACCTCTAAAAATGTAGAACATAAAATAACTTACCCCAAAAGGAGATCATCCAAAGCCAGGTTCGTCACACTGGAATTCATTCCACTGTCTGCAAAGGTGGGTGATCGGGCAAAATCAATGTAAAGAAGTCCTAAGCCTTTTATAGAGGAGACCTGTATGTTTAATAGTGCCATCCTCAGAAGATTTTCATTGAATTTTCCGCGGTAGAAAATTAGGTGATGGATCTTAATAGCTGCTAAGCCTTGGAAAATGTTCATCTCGCCAGAATAGTATTTGAATTCAAAAAGATTACGGAACCGAAGAACAGCAAATGTCTTGTTGGCGATATCCCCCAGAATCAAAGGCAGAATGTCTGGTTTTTGGTCCAATGCAATATCAAACCACAGGTTTCTGGTCTGGATTACTTTTAAACACCCTGTTTCATAGTCCTGTAAACTGGATGCAGTTTTCAAAGAAAATATTTCCAAAGAGATTGCTTTCAGGGCCTTAAAATCCCCCTTTTTAAGATTTGGGATTAAAGGACCTCCAAGTGATAATTCCCTGAGGTGTGTGAAATTAGAAAAGACATTATCCAGAGTGGCTTCAGAGTAGAAATTGTTGGACATCTTCAGGGTTGCCAACCTGGAAAGGGGCTTGATGGCTAAAGCAGGGATAGCTCTCAGGGAATTGTTGAAGATATCAAGGTATTCCAAAAAGGGGTTGAAGCGAAAGGCATCATCCTCAATCAGAGAGATGTTGTTGTACTGAAGTTGGAGTACACGCAAGCGGTGAAGATGGGAAAAATCACCACGGTGAATAATTTGTATTGCATTGTGGGACAGGTCGATCTCCTGTAGAAATGCAGGAAGCCCTTGAACAGGGACTTCAGCTAGATGCAGTCCCTTACAGTCTGCTGAGTACTGTTCACTTCTTATTTTACAAATGCTTCCCTCAGGAATGCTAGTCAGAGTGGCTTGATAACTGAAAAGACTGACCAATAAAAGTCCAATCACCATCTGCTTGTGCCCCGGCATTGGATCTGCAAATTAAAATAAAACCAAAGCTTTAGTTTTAGCATGTTCCTATGCTATAGAGAATGTCAGCCTTCAACACTTTTCACAGTTTGTAATGGCATTGAAAAAGAAGTACAATCAATCACATTTAATTTTCTTGTCCAGTCAAAAACTAATTGTTGTAATAATGCTTGTAACCCAACAATATGGCACAACGTGTGCATATTCTATGGAAGCAAATAGTTAACAACATTAAAATGAAAATGCAATGTCAGAAATGCCTTCTCATTTTCAAGATACACGCACATTATTTGAATCCTAATGAAAACGCAAATATAATCCTCCAATTTGCATTTTCATTTTCGGATGCAATTTTTATAACAAATGGAAAATTAAAATAAATTCCTCATTTCCGTTTGCATTTTCGAGAAGTGACCCGCAATATTGCTAACAAAACGAAAACGCTAAGGCCCGGGCCACACTGCCTGCAGCTGCGATGCATCTTCCGCAAGCGGAGCACTGCAACCGCTTGTCGCATGCAGCTCGGTCACACTGCCTGCTTGTCTGCAGCAGCAGGTCTTCCAACACTGTCGCTGCAGTGACACGATCATATTACAATACACAGCAAACGCTTTTGAATTTGTCTTGCTCTCTACTTTCGGGTTAGGGGCAGGGTGTCGGGATGTGGAATGTGCTTTCAGAAGCAATATAATTTACATTAGTCAAGGCTGAAACCATTCGTATAGGCTAGGCGCTGAAAGACCGTGAAAGGAACAGTTCTGACAATTCCGAAACTGGCTGATGTGCTGTACGTTCGTCTGGCTATTATATCCAAAGGATGTTTTATAGGTCCTTGCTGGAAATGTACTGCTACGGAAAAGTACTGCTCTGATACTCTTTAATAATCAACATAATAAGCTATTATGCTTAGCAGAGTTGGAAGTAGGAGCCCGTGGCTGACCTGCCGCTGCAGATACGCAAGCAGTGTAACCGAGCTCCATGCGACAAGCGGTTGCAGTGCTCCGCTTGCGGAATACACATCGCAGCAGCAGGCAGTGTGGCCCGGGCCTAATTGTACAAAGCTAATACATTCTCGGAAATGCTTTTTCCTCTTCGAGGAGCACACGTGTTACTTGAGCATTTTTGTGATGATACAAATAATACACCACTTTGCGTTTGCATTTTCAAGTCCATGTAGGCACTGTTATCATTTGCAAGAAGTGCCCCTCAATATCACTAACAAAACAAAATTGAAAAACGTTAATCTCATAAAGCAAATGCATTCTCAGAAGTGCTTTTTCTTTTTCAAGAAGCAGACGCGATATCTGTCTCATAATGAAATCGCTAACACAGTTCGTCACTGTTCTTTTTCATCTTCATGATGGACTGTCGTGCCTGGCTTTGCATTTTCGATTTCAAGGTGTCACACGCTTTGCAATCTGTTGTTGGCTGTGTGAGAAGGTGGGACTTCCCTTCTGAATTTGGTATGGATTGAATATTGACAAATACAAGCGATCTCATTGGTTATCAATCAGAGGGAAATTCCTGCTGTAAGAGCTTGTATGTCAAAGCACGGATGCTAACTTACATAGCTGGAACCACTGACCGTACATGGACCAATGGCCGTTTCTCAATATGCGTTCTTCTCTGAACTTCTGTTCTTGTGAACTTGTGAAACGTCATCCCTCTAAGACCATGTACTGTCACAATTCAAAGATCGCATCTCAATGAGAATGGTTACCAGTCCCGGAAGTGCTCTTGACACACCCAATTTTCCAAGGATGCATCGGATGGTAACGTGTGAACTCGACAGCACGCATATCCCAGAATTCTTTTCCGCATCTAAGCGGGAGCAGGGACGCCCCTGAGAGAGAAGGCCAGGGTTACGCTTCCCAAAAGCGTAGTTGCTAACTGAATTAGCAACTTACATCGTTCATCCATTCACAGTCAATGGGTCCAACTATATAAGTACACATCTGTGATTTCGGGAAATGCACCCCAGGATCGGTAAAGCTGCTTTCACGCCGGACGTGAAACAAATTTTTCGCACGACAGATTTACATTCAAAGTCAATGCAAAGAGGCGTTTGCATTGACTTTGAATGTAATATGTCGGTATTCGTTCGCTATTTCTTAGCAAAATACTATTCTGCTCATTTTCAGGCGAGGAACTATTATCTGAGTACATCTGGATTATTGGCTGCTTTACGATGTTTTATGTTGAATATGCTCCAATGTTTTTGGAGTAGAGAAACTCCACAACAGCCGGCGGAATGTAGCTGAGCTAAGCACCTTAACTAGCTCACGCTCACAGACCCCTCTTCCCCCACTGATAACATTACTGACTGGGGGGGAAAAAAGGATGATGGCTGAGGAAGTCGCGGCTCACTGGCTGACGTATTGTGTAATACCAATGAGAACGCATCGTCTCAAACCATCTACAGCGTTCTGAGTGCTCGTAGCCTTGGAAGCGCACTCTTCCAAGAACAACTAGCGAGAACGTTCCTCGCAAGAATGCAAGTTCGTTCTTAGCATTCTTGGTATTGAGAGATGGCCAATAAGTGTATATATAGAACTGGAGAGGCTGACGGAATGAAGAAATTGAAGAAACGAATATGGCGTGCAGTGCAGGAAAAATTCCTGTCATTATTTTGTTATTTAAAGAGCAAACAATCAAATTTCCTTCTTAAATAGTACTGGAATACATATTAGAAAATGAATCGAGGTGCAATTTCAGTTGACACTTTTCGAGAACGCAGTTATAAGGAGTTGTTTTTAATCAATGATTAAGGCACTGGTTGGTCAATATATGCCTCACATCGGACTGTGAATGGTCAAACCCATGGTACTGATGAACAGCATTCCGGGAACAGGGCCGTAAAGCGGTCTTGTGCCTATGGGCATTGTACTAATCCTATCTCGCAATGCTTTCGCTGCCCTAGCTAGCCTAATGGGTACCAAGCCAACCGTTAACAGGGAAAGCCTCTGTACGTTTTTCCAATCGGTTGGAATGAGGATCACAACATGAACGCGTTACTGTGGTCGTGTCACACTTCAAATTGGTTGTGAATTTAACGTTAGCGAGATATTTATTCCCTTGTAATGTATGCACCAAACGGAATTCTTACCTTCAGTCCAGCTCTCTGGAGTTTGCCCGTACCCCTGCTGAAAAGCTGGCTAGCATTCCAACTCACTAGTTTCTCAGTCGGTTCCTTTAATTACCACAGAATGTTTTCACAGTCGTGTTTACATTTTTTCTGGACGTTTGGTTTGAAGCATAATGTGTTGTTCTCTCATATCAGCGAGGTGCATTGCTATCAACCAGCACTATGGTCTTGGAGTTCAGCAAATGCGAACATTGCCTTGTATTTTCCTTTAGTAGCTGGGCTTTTTCCACAGCTAACATTAATGCCTAAAAGCACTGTTGCAACCCTGCATTGCTAGAACCATTTACAGTCTGTTAGTAAAAACTGTGTAAGTTGATGACATGGTTAACACCGAGGCTCTGGAGAAACATGCCCGAAGCTAGCTAGCTAGTTAAAGGTCACTGTGCAGTCCTGATTCCCTGTTTAAAGCTGTAGCTAACATAACTACAGCCAGCTTGTTCGTATACCTCCTTCGTGCCTTAAAATTCACAATGTTTGCTAATGGATTTCAATCTCTGCCCCTTGTCCCGTTTCTTTGCTTATTGCGCATCAAGTTAATCAGTTTCACGTCCATTACGGTGGATTTTCCTACTATTAACAATGACATCAATTATGACTCGGGAATTCTCAGGCTTGACTTTACTAAGGGATTAAAAGCTAAGGAACAGCATAAAAATGTTTCAAATGGTCTTATTTCATTAAAACAATTTAAACAATCATGAAACGCATGCATTGTTTCCAATCCCCGAGTAAAGAGAAGCACGGGAAGTCCGGAGTCATAATCGCTTTCCATGTGAGTTGTGATGAGGTACACCTGTACGCAAGTGAAACGGAAACTTACATGCGCAAGGATTTTAATTCCGCATGTGAACCTCATTAAGCATTCAATAAATAATTACAGACTGCGGCGAATAAGCCTAAAAAATGTGTAAGACTATACCGAATGCATGAGACTTTGCATTGTTGAAGATATTAATTCAGCATTATTGATTATATTTACTAATATTGAATATATATATTTTTATCATTATTCATTCATTGCTCATACTCATAATCAATAACCATATTATCATTATTCATTCATTGCTCATACTCATAATCAATAACCATATTATGTAGGCAGCAAAAAGACACACACATATAACACACACACATAAATACAAGTGGTTCACATACTGCAGTGCAGACACACACATAACATAACAAAAATATACATACAAGTAGTTCACACAGAGAGAGACACAGAAATACAAGCAATTCAGTTCACACTTGCATGAGCAGCTCACACACACATAAGCAACATGCTTCTGTAGCTTTGATTAGTAAGCTTCTGTTTTCTTGATTCAAAAAACATAATTAGAGGATGTATTTGATTTCTGTAGCTTTGATCAATATTTGTTCAGCAAAATCATTATTTGCTACTGAAAACATACTCAATTGAATTATTTGTTTTTTATTTTGATATGCAGTGAATTCATCCACTGGTATCTTTTTCTTTTGGCTGTATTTTCTGTCTTTGTATCTCTGATCTCTGTATATTTTTCATCTGGGTGTGACAGTAAATGTCCACTGTAATGTGCATGCATCTCTTGCTGGCTGTAAATTTCCACTGTGTGACGTATCAAATCCCTGAAGGATTACCTCATTGCAATCTCAGGTTACCTATCCAATTGTAGAGCGAGAATGAAAAGGGGAGGGACCATATTTTCGATATAAAATGGGGTGCACGTCAGAAGATTTTCAGTTCTATCGGGAGTTCTACAGGGGAGTTCGTCTTGCAGTTCATCGGGCAGTTCTGCGGTTCGTCTTGCGGGCTGTTCCTCTTGCGCAAGAGGAACTGGGCGTTACATTTTTCAACATGACACAATAAAGCCTAATTTTTCCTTTTTCAAGAATCTGTCTCTCTCCAATTGCTTGAGGATGGGGAAATCTCAATATATTGAAGAAAATCCACAACAGCATCTCTGTTTATGACGCATGGGTTATGATAAAAAAAAAAATTAAAAAAACAAACAGAAAACTACGTCCTGACAGCTAATTGCACCTGCATGGCAGGCTAAGTATTATTTTGTATTGTTGGCTTGCTAGCTAGCGAGTTTGACACGCGTACTTGTCATGCAAACAAGAATTCTGCTTCGGTCTACCATTATTCTCACATATTTCATTTAATGTCTGTAAGACGCGCGTCAAAAAAGTGTTCTGTGGTCTGACGAGTCCACATTTCAAATTTTTATTGGAAACTGTGGACGTCGTGTCCTCCAGACCAAAGAGGAAAAGAACCATCCTGACTGTTATAGGCGCAAAGTTCAAAAGCCAGCATCTGTGATGGTATGGGGGTGTATTAGTGCCCAAGGCATGGGCAACTTACACATATGTGAACGCACCATTAATGCTGAAAGGTACATACAGGTTTTGGAGCAACATATGTTGCCATCCAAGCAACGTCTTTTTCATGGACGCCCCTGCTTATTTCAGCAAGACAATGCCAAGCCACATTCTACACGTGTTACAACAGCATGGCTCCACAGTAAAAGAGTGCGGGTACTAGACTGGCCTGCCTGTAGTCCAGACCCGTCTCCCACTGAAAATGTGTGGCGCATTATGAAGCGTAAAATACGGCAACAGAGACCCCAGACTGTTGAACAACTTAAGCTGTACATCAAGCAAGAATGGGAAAGAGTTCCACCTGAAAAGCTTCAAAAATTGGTCTCCTCAGTTCCCAAAAGATTACTGAGTGTCGTTAAAAGGAAAGGCGATGTAACACAGTGGTAAAAAGGCCCCTGTGCCAACTTTTTTGCAACGTGTTGCTGCCTTTAAATTCTAAGTTAATGATTATTTGCAAAAAAATAAATAAATAAAGTTTCTCAGTTTGAACATTAAACATGCATGTCTTTGCAGTGTATTCAATTGAATATAAGTTCGAAAGGATTTGCAAATCATTGTATTCTGTTTTTATCTACGATTTACGATAACGTGCCAACTTCACTGGTTTTGGGTTTTGTAAAAGCGTGAGAAGTCTGGAGTCGTAATCAGTATGCGTTATAAATGAAAACTGGCCACATCTGATAATGTAGAGAGTTTTCGGAGTTTTTGTTATTGTAATTTAAATGAATGATTGAAAACAGGTCATGAACAATCATTAACTTTGAGGGATTGTTTGGGCTTCCCCTGTTGCCAATACAAGCCGCCACTGATGATATTACTCTGTATTTTGACTTTGGGCACTAAATTGGTAGACCAGGCGCAAGCGCGGCGAATGGGGGGTGTGCCGTGCCAACGGGGTGTGTCCAGGCGTATGTTGCAATTACGTGCACGGCGTAGCCTGGTGCAAGTACTCCTCTGTCCCGCCTTCCTGCGCAAGTGGGAAAGAGGGCGTGTTTGGGTATAGCACTGCCGAGTCAAATCTTGACCAGTTCTGCACCGCTTACGTCTATATTACGCATTACGAATATGAGTTAGCTGGCTAGTTAGGGCATTCGGGAATAATTACAATTGGCGAACTTGAATGGAGTTTCAAAACGAAACTACGTCAGATCATTCAAACTTAAAGTTGGAATGAAATACGACGGTTGCTCATTGGGAAGAGAAACGATGGATAGCTTGTTCCTACTATTACACCCTGTTGCTGCTTAAAATTTTGGGATTAACATGCATGGACTACAACGCAAGATACGTTACACATTTATTTTCAATATGTGATCTTAACTCAGTACGACATCATCGCAATCAGGCTGTATTCCTTTCCCCCACTAAAAATGATAAAACCTAAGTGACAATAATAGTAGCCTAGTATTAAGCTGCTTGCACACTGGACGCGATATGAATTTTTTGCACGACAGATTGCGTTGAACGCAGTGTCTTCGTGTCCGAAAGTCTGACAGGGTTTTAATATCTCCGTGTCCGACAGTCGACTATTCTTTCTAATTTCTTCAAATCTACTGACTCTTTTAGATATTAAACGTGAATGTTTTGATAAGACGGCTCAGTTCTTCAAGATGAGTACCGAGAATTTCAATCAACGTTTCAGTTAAAGCTCTGCTCAATAAAGTGAGTCGCATTGGCGCGGGACAATGTACAATGCCACCCTGTCTGACAGTTTAAAAAAAGGACGATTTAGAACAGATTGATAACGAAATAAAGAATAAAAAGAAACATTTTAACAACAGAACATCCAACAAACACTGCGATTAATTTATTTGCGGGTCATCTTTTTTGGATGTTCTGTTGGTTGGTGATATATTTTTATTCTTTATTTCGTTATAAATCTGTTCTCATATCAATACCACATGGAGCATTTTGCATTTCACGTCGGACAGTCTTGATCGTGCATGCGATAATTTATTCACACTGTCAATGGTCATGGAATTGATTTGCTCTCTGATTGCAAGCACTATTTTATCTCTGCTGTGGAAATAAAGCGTCAATCTGTTCGATACATCTGACTCATTTTCAAAAGAAAGACCGAATAAAGACTGTTGTCCATCTTCAAATCAAGAAAACAGACGAATAAAAAGACTAAGAAAAGTCGATAGCTCTTTGCATTGACTTTGACTGTAATCAGTCGTGCGAAAAATTTGTATCGCGTCCAGTGTGCAAGCAGCTTTACGGAGCATAGAATGCAAGCATTCTATACGCACTGCCTGATGCCGAGGCAGTTTGTGGTTGGCTGAGAAAGAAGTTGTTAATTTGCATCAATGATTCAGTCAGGTCGAGTTTCCATCATGCCTGCCAACCGCCTTTGATCTGACATCAGGACAATCGATATAGATACTATAATTTATGTGCTGATTCAGATAGTTACATTAAACAGTGGTTGCTGAAATTATTTACTGCATTGAAATGTGCCTGACATTCTGGAAACCTGCCTGTGAGGTTTCGGTGACGTGTGCACCCTGCGCGCCGGTCAGCCAAATTACCACTGCACAGAAAGTGAACCAGGTTGGAGCTGGCGAGCTTTCTGCGCTACTGCAGCGGAGACTTTTTCTACGAAATTGTCACTGCGTCTTGATGAATAAGTGACACCTCCCCCTACCACGCCGCCACACCCATCTCGGCGCACGTTCGTCTGCGCACGGTGTTGCACCTCATGAAATTACCACTGCGCGGGCTGCGCCGGACGAAATTACCACTGCGCGGGCTGCGCAACGCTTCGCCACCTGCGCTGCGCCAAAAAATTTGAGCCCTTTGTCTTAAATGAAGGTGAATCGAACCGAAATGAATCGAATTGAAGGCCTTGAATCGAGATTCGAATCGAATCATGGGATAGGTGAATCGTGACACCCCTATCCAAGACATACACATACACAACTGATCCAAAAGCACAAGCTCCAATATGCTCAAAACCATATAAATAAGCCACAGATATTTGGACATTGTTCTGTGGAGTGATGAAACAAAACTGAAATATTTTGGGCTTATGAATCAGTGGTATGTATGCAGGAGGAATAAAGAAGCATATGCTGAAAAGTACACCCCACCTACAGTGAAGAATTGTGGGGGCTTTTTGATGCTCTACGGCTGCCTAGCTTCCTCTGGCACTGGAAACCTGCAAAGCATGGAGGGCAAGATGGATTCAGTCAAGTACCAGGATATCCAAGGAGAAAATGTCATGCCGTCTGTGGGGAAACTGACGCTTGAGCATCATTGGACCTTCCAACAGGACAATGATCCTAAGCATACCTCAACATCCACCAAGGTCTGGTTTCAGAACAAGTCTGGGAAGATTCTCGAGTGCCCACCACAGTCGCCTCACTTGAACACCATAAAAAATTTGATTTGAAGAACACAGTTGCAGCATGCGAACCCAAGAATATTAGTGAACTGGAGGCCATTGTCCATGAGGGCTGGGCTAAGATTCCTTGGGAATGCTGCCAAAAGCTGACAAGGCATCTGCCTACGCATCACATTTCCAGCAGGTCATAGCAGAAAAAAGGTTTTATACTAAGTTTTAATGCTTTTCATGAAGAGGTTGAATAATTTTTAGCCTGCAGTAGTGATTAAGCCTGGCATTTTGTGTTGAATTTGGAGAAGCCACTTGTATTATTTGTTAGGTCGAGGCATTTAAAATTGTTCTTCTTTGATTTGTTCATTGCAAACAGCTGAAAGTTTGTAAATTTTGCCAGTAAACCTAATTTGCAACGGAGGTTGAATAATTTTGATTGCAACTGTATATGATCATTTCAGCTGCAAGGTAAGATGGCACAGCAAGTTTGAACTGATCCCGGAAACATAATGTTTAGTATTATAATTTGTGATTCTGAAGCACAAAAACCCATAAAATGACCCTCACAAAGTGATGGGCCATGCAATCATATGTGGTGATCAACTGTGAAACTCTGGCAATGGTTTTTCTGGTGAAATCATGGCAACTATTCGATAAAGGAGAAATAAAGCAGACAAATTTTTGTTAGACTTAGATTGGACCCAAACAAATTTTGATACGCGTAATACAATCAGGAGATGAACTACAACTATGCATAATTAATGTGCGTCTTCAGCCCTGAGCCCAAGCTCTATTTACGAACAAGATGCTGTTTTTTTCAAATAAATGTATATTTTAATTTCTGTATTAAACGATGACATGTGGTGTAATTCGGATCTTCAGTGCACTACTTGTCATTTTCCCTGCGAGATTATCCTGAAAAAGCAGAATCAAATAAAACCATTAAAAAGTTCAACTGGCTGACAAAGCAATATCTTACTAGTATGTGCATTGCGACAAATGACTAATTTTTGTAAGTGGATAAATACACTTTTTGTGGCGATCAGGATATGAATCTTTGCTTGGAAATGCGTGAAAAGTAATCAAGTTTTCATGTTATGGTTCGCGCATCCCTCAACTTCATACGATTTTGGCATGGATAAAGAGAGGGAAAAAAATTGCGATTCTAATGAGATGTTTGAGCGTAGATCCAATACGGCGACTTAGAATTTTTTTCAATGAACTGTGTTTGCTAGCCTCATTGCTGTGGCAAGTGGCAAAGCAATAACGGCACGTATTGCACATCAGAAGAATAAAATACCATTGATGCTCGATTTGCTTTTTTCGTAATGTCGCAGTGTCCTTGCTTAAATGATTATACCTTCACCCTTATGATAACTGTTTAGGTGCGACTTATTTTCTCTCTTCTCGTAATGAACCGCAAAAAGGGTAAAAAAAAAAACCTCTCCCAGCACGGAAGGCCCCTGGGCACATGCCCAGATTGCCCATATGGTAGATCCGGCCCAGCCTAGATGGTGCTATTAAGGAGCGATTCAATCAAAATGCCGTTTACACCATTGAAACAGGTCATGATACTGATTCCATTAGGCTACTGCGATTAAAAAAAAAATTATTCAGTTTTTGAAAAAATTGCACCCAAGTGCCAAAAATGGCCATTCTCAACATAAAAATGGCCGCCAGGTCTAAACAAACGATTCAATCAAAAAAATTTTTGCCTGGGCATTAACTTGATGACCTATTTGATTGCATCTCCAAATTTTAAAAAAAAATAAAAAATCAGACCGTTTTTGAGATACGGCTTTAAACAGACGACAACGACGCCGGACGCAAAGTGACGACAATTGGTTACTGGCCTACGGCAACCTATAAAGTGGAACTACCTTATTACGGAGGCCTGTTCTTTTCCGCTTCCCATTGCTTAGTGTCTAGCCACATTATTGCATCCGCTCGGGAGCTAACAAACTCAATGACTATGCACAGACACTAGTTAAAATTTAAAAAGCCACAGGTGAGGAAAATTAACTCTAAATGGTCATTTAAACTTGAGCGTATCACCTTGTGTCTATATAACAAGGTCAAACATTCAAGGATACGTAAACTTATGATCATGGCCGCATGGGTGATTTCAGCTATCATTTAAAAAGGAGCCAAACACCTATGCCATGATAAATGATTTCACATGATCACTATCCTTCAAGGGATATTCCACTCATTTATCATATTTAGAAAGGCACAATTATTTGCTATATTATTATAATATTTACCAATCCTGAAATTTTCTTTAATTTCGGAGGTCGTTTACCATTCTAAATCGATTTTTATTGCATTTATGATGAGCGTCGCCATTCACATGACTCCACAAAGGGAAGTGACGCCGACTGTGCTGTCAACAGCCGAGCCGGGCGACTTATGTTTGCTAAACTGTTAGGACCGCAGTATTATAACACTGTCGGTTCAGCACGTACTCTACAAGAGACTTAATTTTGGCCCTGCTGGCTTAGGTTTTTTCTAATTTCTAATGTTGAAGGATGATAATAATGGCTTATTAGCATACACTGACTACATTGTAATTATACAATGCTGGTTGAAAATCGGGTAAGAATCCCTTAGGATTGATATTGCATTCATTATGTCATTTATGAACTGTAAGGCCAGACTTTTTTGATTCCTTGGTCCTCGGGCCTTTTTCCACAGACAAGAAATATATACATATATATATTATTTTGCACTTCCTCAAAATGGTAATTGGCAGGTACGAGGGAGGGGGAAGAAAAAAAATATTTATTTCTAGAATAAAGATATTATTTTTCATTATGGATTTTTTTTTTTGCTGCTTCACTTTATCCCACAGGATTTATTACTCCAGTGGGATTACCCTGGGGGAATGATTTTGAAAATCATGCAAGTCATTTCTTTGCCTGCATGCTCCTGCATTATTGTGATGAATTCTTTGGTAATTTCTGTCAAACTAATTTAAGTGGAGAAACGTAAACCTATAACCACCTTCTAATGTGTATCGTAGTCTATGCACAGCACCTCAGCAATAATGCATGTTTTTCCTGTCCTCTACCAACATCACCTTTATCTTGTCTTGCTTTTCATGTTGGTGTGCTTGCAGTAGTTTTTAGTTTTCACCTGCACAACATCACTGTTTCCAGGCTGGTTGACAGTCACTGAGTATGATCACAAATGAAATACATGTATGCTGGTGGGGAGCTCAGTAGTGAGTTGACAGCTGATGTGTGTAGACTGCATACTGTAGATGCAGTTTAAAGAGGGGTGGCAGAAAATGATGAGGGAGCTCTCCACTTTATGTTATCATTTCAGATTTACCGTATAGCTGCAGCAGAGTTATAGAATGCACATAAATGAATGACAATTCAGTAACTGCTCTTTTCAAGAACACCTGATTGATAAGATGTGATCAATAGGCATACGTACACAGACTGAAGGTGATAGATTAAAGACACTGCACCAGTCAAATTGAACTTGTGGCTACGAGTTCTCGTGAATGTCTGACATCTTATGTAAGGAATCGACAGGAAATTGTGCAATCAAATGCTGTACATACTGTATGTGTGACAAGATAAGATAAAATGAAATGAACCGCCTTCATCTCAGCTTATTGTTTTGCTTGTACTGTCTCGCCTTGCATGCATGCGGTTGTAGCTGTACTGTTATATACCCACTGTTCTGGAAGAAATTTTGCTATTAGCTCCGGATAACCATTTCTTCCAAAACAAAACAATTCCGACAGCAAGCTACTAAATGAGCTCATAGCAGAAACATGCAAACGGTCTAAGAGTTGCTTGAGTGGAGCTTGCGAATCGATTACTTGTACCGAAAAATTCCGAATCCAGTTTCCACCTTTTCAGCATGTAATTAGCCAGAACGAATGTTAAATGCATTCCTGACCGAAGACTTTTTGTGACACAGACTCCTATTTGAGGCATTGCGCTGACAAGCATATATGGTCATCGCTGGAGCACATTGGGAGGCGTAACCAGTTGGTTTCTGAATCAGTAGTTTTGGACATTTGCTCCCATTGGCAAAATACTATTCTACGGGCCACTGGCCAATTCTCTGCACCCCAAAGAAAACAGACTAAAAACCAGTAAGAACCACAGCTTTTCTCATCTATCGAACTTCAATGATGCATTTTTAAAGGGGGATGAAATTCCGCCACAACAATGCAGAGAGCCGTTTGTCATACCAGACACAGCTTTAGCATCAGAAAGCTAGCCTACCCTTACGAAAATTCTCAATAGTAAATGAATGGTATCCAATGATAAATTAAATGGTATTTTTTTTGTAGGAACAGGACATCAAAGTTCCTGGCTGACTCCAGATAAGCAGCTGTAAACAAACCAAAACACACACCCTAGGCTCTGCACCCTAAGTCTGGTCTAATTGAAGAGTTTGATCGCAAAGCAGGTTAACCACCAAATCCACATTTTGCTTGTTTATTATCTCAAACAATAGAGAAAAGATGGTCTTACGTTGATGTGAAATCAGATTTTTGACAGGTGAACTATTCAGGGCTTTTAATCGGCAAAATTAAGTGCCACCTCCGTTTGTTTGCAAAACGGGTTAAATCCACCTTTAGAGTTATATTTTCACAGCTAAACAACAAGGTATTAGTGTTTTATGTGCTTGAGTGTATAATATTTTGTGTTTGTGTGTTCGCTTGATTGGATGCGTGCTTGTCTGTGTACAGTGCCGAGAAAAAGTATTTGCCCCTTCCTTCATATGCCCCTTCATATATGACTTTCTAAATGTCTCTATACAAACCTTGGGACAATCTGTGACCATTTTGGTGGTACAAGTAATTGTAATTTCACTGTGGAATTAGGGTATGAATAAAAGTAACAAAAAATACGCTCAACTCAATCTTTGAAAACTGGGTGCTAAAACCTACACTGAATGTCTGAAATGAAAGAAAAGAGGATAGCACTCCAAGTTTTAAAATGTATTGCCTGCAAATGTTTTGGGCTGTTAACCCTTCTTCAGTGCGGTGGCAAACCAAGGTCATCTGAGATCAACTTTAATACAGCCAAAATATAGGTCATATATTACTTCCTATATGTCAGTAATACAAACTTAATCTCCATCTGCAACCATTTAACCTCCACATATTCATAAAGGGCAGCGCCCCCAATAGACCAACTTCCGTCGATTCAATCAAAATGGCACTCGCACTGTGCGTTAACAGTACCATGGTAAGTTGATTACCTGACTTAGAAAAAAAATGTTTCACAAAGCTTTTGAGAAATGATTTTTTTTTAAATTTCTCAGTCCTATCTTGTTATTGGAGCCAAAATTTCAAGGGCCCATAAAACGGACAAAAATGATTCAATCAAAAATCCGAGAAAGCCTGGAGATATGGTCTAGTAGTACTGTAACGACTCGTTTGGCGTTGTTAACAAAGAAAAAGTCGAGGGTCGCTTAAACCACGCAACACAGAAAATATTTCTTAAAAGTGGATTTATTTTTCCCCAAGTGCTTAAGTGAGGAGAGAGGGAAGATAGAGTGAACAAGATAAAGAGCCCATAGGCTGTAGAGTCTACATATATTTTAATTCCAATATAGCACAGCAACAATAAACAAGACACGCAGCTTTGCGCTCCAGTTCACCAAGGAAAAAAGAAAATCCTCCCAACAAACTCTGACATGGCAAAATAGCAAATAATAATAAAATAATAGTAATCCAATTACGGTAAATCCATGCCAGGCAGCAAGGCAGTCTTTCTTGATAAACTCCACAGCGAAAGCACAATGAAAATAGAGCCGATCTCACCTTGAAAAGTTAATTAATAGTCCGCGTATATTCGCCCTCGGACAGGATGAGCAGAGTTTAATCCTACGAAAAGTTAAGACACAGCAAAGGAGTTGTTCCTTAATTTCATTCCGGCGATCAAGTGGATATCAGAAATGTTTGCAGTCGCAATTTCTTCCTCCAGGCTCCTCAACGCACCTTCCAGTTTTCTGCGTCTCAATTTTTAAAAAGAACACGTGATTCCACCCAGAGCACAGCCATAGGACAGACTGACAGAGGGTGTGTGCGTGAGAGAGTGAGAAGGCGAGTGACAGTGTTTTACCCTATCGTCTGTCTAGGCTAAGAATGGCTATGAAATCCATGATATACGCCCATGTATATTAAGCAATGAAAAAGAGAAATTTCAGTAAAGCCTGGCCAGGCTTCCTATTCACACATTATAAATATAGCGTGCAGTAATTCAATAGGCCAACATTTCAAATCATCATAACCTCAGTTATTTGTCCTGATGATGTCTCTGTTTGATTGATAAAATATATGTGGCTGATACAGGCTACAGTATGTTACTGCAAATTTAAATGAAAATTCATCAGGCCAAAAAAAGGATAAAAAATGTTCCGGACGACGGACGCCACACCGCGACAATAGCTTACCGGCCCTTAAAACCAGTGATTAGTGGCAGCCAAATGCGCCAGCATTCACTCACCAGATAAATTATTAGGAAAGAATTTATGCTATATCCTCATAACAGTGATTTGAATCTGTTAAACAAAGGTTGAATGGTATGCTGCCAATAACACAAATTTTCTGAGGATATTCAGCGACACTTTTTAAAAGTTATTTGGCTAACTTAAAGGAGAATTCCCATGTGAAATTGACTTGGGGTGTATTGAAACATGATAAGGATTACTAAGGATAGTAGGAAGGATAGGGGAACAGATTGCAATCTATTCGTTCGTGCTCATCAATCGACTTATCGTGACTTTCAAGATGGAGGCAACTGGAAACTACCTCAAGGTACTGTTTGCATAAACAATCATTTTTAATAAACTACCTGTGCATTTTCAAAGTTCTCAGTGCCTCGTTTTAAATGTCAGGGCCCTCTATGCCCGACTCACTACCATTGTAAGCCTGTTGGGAGCTTCGGCTAAAAAGCCATTTATTTTGAAATGTTGTGCATGTACAGAGGTAAGGTATTCGACAAAACTCAGCACTCATTATCAGGTTTCAATACACCCCAAGTCAATTTCACACCGGAATTTAAGTCTATATGTGTGAATCTAATACCACCCTAATATGTGGTTGTTCAGATCCTCAAATCATTTTTAGGTCAGAAGGACTGCGCACCGTGGTTTTTTTCTTCCGTATGATGATAGGATCTTTCAACCTGGGACTCAGCTAAGTGCGCGACTTAAACAAATAATTGATTTGCGGTGCACTCTAATTCTTTAATAGAACGGACTCAATCATGGACTGGTGACGGCACAAAATTTTATTTAAGCAACAAACGTAATTAAATGATTGATGCAACATTTGTTTTAAAATCTCAAATTTCTGATCGTGCGCAGAAGCTTCCATCTCAATACACTACACTGCAAAAAATGAAAAGATGAAAAAATATGTAAATTCATCTTACCTAGTATTAAGACAAAACACCTATTTCTATCACCATTTTTCTTAGTAAGACAAAAAAAAATTCTTGTTTTGAGGTAATTTTTACTGGCTTGCCAATGGGGTAAATAATTGTCACTTGTCAGGTCAAATAGTAACTTGTTTTAAGTTTTTTTTTTTTTTCCTTTCTTTTTGCAGTGAGTAGAATCTGACCATGGGTTATTGAAATATCAGTGCCACAAAATATTTTCAGATTTTGTCATTTAAGTGTCGTTTCCATGACAACCATGTAAATTTCAATCAAAATACTATTTCATGAGGTTAAAATCATGTTGAGTAGGTTTACTTCTTATTTTTTTCAAAATTATGGTTATTTCTACGCTTTACCTTGAAGACCCCTTAAGTCTACATGGGGAAATACAGCAACTGAATGTTCAGATTAAAAAAAAGCTTTAAGTTCGCGGACATTCTACCGTTTCTTTAAACAGTCTCGGTATTTTCAATCAGACGGCTTATAAAGCAGCAAAATATCTCTTATGAAATTGAGTCTCCAGATTCCACAGCGAAAAGGTTACACTGAACAAAAACGTGTGATGCAATAGTAAAACAATATTAAACGTTTTAGCGAATATTTTCGTGTCGCAAGGCAAATAGCCAATTCCGAAGTTTGGGCATTATGTTTCACAAATCCATATTATAATTGGTGAATGATCTGTACGGTTATAGCTTATATTCAGCCCAGAATCATAAGGACATTTGAGTAAGTTGTCAGTTTTTTTCCCTCTTCAACTCTCCCATCATGAATTGAATCAAAACAAAATATTGATCTGTTTCAGCAGTGAATGACTTATCAAAGTAGGCTAAGACCTAGTTCGTTTAATGCGTAGGACAAAGGTAACTCCGAGATATAATCAAGTCGATAACAGGTTAATATGAGATCACTTAGACATTTTTCGAATAAGCCTAAAGGGAGCATGCACCATGTTTATATATATCACAGTCTCTCGGAAAACTTTTCCACGCACCAAACCACACAAATTTGGCCGTGGGCGAAAGAAAAGCAAAGGCTGATTACTATGGAACTCGCATTTTAGCCTACCTTATGAACTTTGCTTTGGATGAAAGAGTTGCCGCTTCTGCAAATTTATTAATACCGACTTTGAACAACAAATTATGCCGATGGGGAAAAAAACTGATTTACGTTCGTATATTACCGTCTCAACCAGCCACGAAATGCTCACACTACTTCAACAATCACTCGCACACTTCAGGAATGTAGGCAATCTTTATTGACTGGCTGCCTAGAGGTTCTTGCGAGTTCGCTGTACTGGAAGGGGTGTGGTGTAATACTCCAGTCTCCACTCCGAGCAATACCTCACGTGTTTTGGAGCCGCGGTTTAAAAAAAGAAAAAGAAAAGAGGCAGCAGCTATTCGAGTAAGAATTAAGTGCCGAATCAGTGAAGACCATGGTGGAAAAACTATGTTCCGGGACGGCGTTATCCTGGTACAGAATATTTATTTATTTATTTATTTATTTATTTAATTATTTATTTTTATTGCGGCAAAACATCAGGCAAAAATTATGCATCACTCTTCGATGTTCACCCACATTGTTTACTTAATAGAAAGTAAACAAATCGAAGACATGTGGCGAAACTATTTTTGTTTAATCGCTGAACAGTTTGACCTCTTGAAACACACCCTAAACAAATTATATTGAATTGTTTAATGGCATATTTTTTTCCGGATCAAGTAGATGAAAAAATATTGAATGACTCATTCTATTTTCACCGCTGAATAATTTGCATATTCAGATTAGTGTCGGTATTTCCCTTAGAAATGCCTATTACAAGGTGATTGAGTATTTTCACATTTTTTCCTAAACTTGATCTGGAAAAAAAAATGCCATTATTTAAAATTATTTGTTTTAGGAGTGTTTCATCAAGCCAGAATGCTAAGCTTATGTACAAAAATTGTTTTGAGTCTTAACTGGGATTGGTTTATTTGCTATGAAGTAGCACTGTCATTAGGCTCTTGCCACTGTTGATTGTGAGTGCTCCAGAGGACTTGCCGCTTTGGAGTTGTTTTGACACTCTTGTCTGGCTGTAAAAACTTGACCCTCGCCACAGACGCTCAGTTCTCATTTCTCCCACTTCCAACACGTCGAATACTACAATGGACTGTCTGCTTACTTATCAGAGGGGTGTCTGTGGATCATGAATGATATTTGCTCCATCTCTGAATGGTTTTAGTGTTTTGACTCATTTGTGGATATAATTGTTATTATTTATTTATTTATTTATTACAGTCTTTTGACGCCTAACTTTAAGCAACCTTAATTCCAAATAAGTTGATGCAGCATTGAAAATGTTCATAAAATCAAGAAGGACTGATTTTAAAAGTTATTTCATCCTCCATAATATTGAACTTGAGTGCCAAGAGCCCTGAAGGTTGCTGGCAGTTACAGCCCCAGCCAGTTCGGCGGTTCGTCGGCTGTAACAAAGAGAAACCAAACCCTCGTCCTTCAAAGCTTAATGACTTAAAACTTTCGCAGTTTACTTTTCTTGATCAGCAGTTGCCCATACGAATTGGCAGAAGGACAGTAAAATTTTGGCAGAGATGGCAAAAGGTCCCGTATCACTGTGAATCAATGGGGACCCGCCCGAATGACATCATGAAAAATGTGTATAATCGTCAGTGATGCGGACGTCTGGCAAGCATCGGGCATCTGCCACAGAGAACAAATGAAAACAAGACGCACTAAACTGCTTGTTATTTGTTTTTTTCTCCATGGAATGAAGCGGAAATGTGTGCTCAAATGTAGTTCAACAAGAGTAGGTGCAACCTAGTATATGGCTGGGCCGCCGAGTGCTGTATGAGAATGTGTGCCCAAGAAAAGGGTGCTAAATGAGACAAAGCTCATTCAGTTATATGAAGTGCAAGTTTACTAATGAGCTGGAGTTGATAAAGTATTTACAAACTGGGTGAGAATGTGAAAGTGTGTTTATATAAAGTGTTATTCAATATTGGTGTTGGTTGAATATGGTTAACTATGCGACCAAAAAATTGAAATGCATTAATTAATTTTAATGAATTGATTACCTGTTGAAAGCTCTCGAAAAGGCCTTGTTGTCAGCAAGAAGATCAAATTGGCTGAGAAATATGGAAGTTTTGAAATTGTGTAGTGCACCCAAATAGCGAATTGTTTGGTATTTATTTCAGTCACTGCAGATGAAAAAAGTGTGTTGCGAAGTGAGCAATTTAGGTCAATTTTACCTCAAATATAGTACAGTCAAAAAAATGATATAAGCAATGTTTTAAAAAATGCAGTAAAATACAAGAATTCAGGAAAGAAAGCATAAATGATTTTCACAAGCTACAGTTACAACCTGACCAAGAATTGTACTTTGTCACATAGCTAATATGATAACAAAGGTGTATAAAGTACTGGGGGAAAAGTTATGAAAAAGTAAAAGTGCTATTACTGAAAGTTACTTTGGTAAAAGTTGAAGTCACCCATAAGAAAATGATTTGAGTAAAAGACTTAAAGTAGCTCACATTAAATGTACTTAAGTACCAAAATATCTTGTGAAAAAATATAATTAAGTATCAAAAGTGCATGTACAAAGTATTTTTCATAGCACACATAGAAAGCAGCAAAGCAACCACGCATTGTTCTGTCCTTGTGCTCTTTAATTAATTTTCAGGTATCTCATTTTTATTATTATGATTTATTTTATTTTATTTTATTTTATTTCTATGGGCAAGTATATTGCGCAGCACATCAGGCTTACCTGAGGAGGTAAATGAAGGCAAGTTCTGAAATTCAGGGATTGGAGTGACCTCGTCCATATTCCAGAGCTTGGCTTGCTTGTGAATATCCAATTACTGATCCGGGAGTGTCATCTGGTGATAAAATATTGTAACTACGTGCATAAATGTGGGGCTCCATGTCCGTTGGCAAACACATCTGCACAAAGCGGCTAAGATACCCTGCCGAAAAGATACCTCGCAAAAGCCATGCAACAGAATAAAACTGGGTAGCTAACTGAATTTGAGCAAACTCCGATTTCGGGCAGGTAAATGCTGCGAACAGGTGATGAAATGCCCATGCAGGAGAATAAAACTGGGTGCTTAACTTAGGGCCGGTTCATACTCTATGCAAGGTACGCGAGCGCGAACGCAAGGCAACGCATCAAGCAACGCAAGGTAGCCATCCTGCTTCCTTGCATGACAAAGTGTGTCGTACCAATTTTTGTAACGCGACGCATCAACGCGTGTATTTCCGTGAGATTCCAATAGGGGAGATAAAGCAAATAATGCACCACATGCTGTGTTCAACACACCAAAAAGAAAAAAAAGGAGGAGATGGAGAAGACTTTGCTACCCCCTATTGCATGAGCCGTGTACTGCTTTTTAACGAGGCACAGCACAGCAAGGGACGCGCGTTCAGGCTTCTTTGTGAACAGAATGGAACGGACCTGTGCTTGCGTTCGCTCGCGTACCTTGCGTAGAGTATGAACTGGCCCTTGACTTGCGAGCAACATCATGGACCCGCAAAAGCCGTGCAAGAGAATAAAACTTGGTAGCTAACTTTATTTGAGCAACATCGATTTCAGACACGTAGACACTGCGAACAAACAAACACCGTAGCCTACTGTGACTTAACTCATGATGAAATGCCCATGTAAGAGAATAAAACTGGGTAGCCAACTTAATTTTAGCAACACCGATTTCGGACACATAGATGCTGCGAACAGACGCGTAGCGACTGTAACTTAGCTCATGATGAAATACCCATATAAGAGAATGAAACTGGGAGCTTATCATAATTTTTGAGCAACATCGCGGACCCGCAAAAGCCCTAAACTAACGGACAGGTAACGTTAGGCCTACTGTGTCTTAACTTTTGCATTGCTTGCAAAATTTTGGAATCTAGCATAAAAGATGAGCTGGACTTATTTCTTGAACGTAACAGTATCTTGAGGGATAGCCAACATGGTTTTCGTAAGGGAAGGTCATGCCTGACAAACCTTCTGGAATTTTTTGAAGAGGCCACCAAGACTTATGACCAGAGCAGGGCTCATGACATCATATACTTGGATTTTCAGAAAGCATTCGATACAGTACCGCATGGCGAGAACAGGTCGTTCAGCCCAACTAGACTCACCAGTTTTTTTATATCTCACATCAGATACTCAGTGACTCAGTGGTATCTAGCTTTAAGTCAAGCCTGCTTTTGAAAACTCCCAAGGTCTCTGCCTCAACAATATGGTCAGGCAAACTATTCCACGTTGAAATTACTCTTTGGGTGAAGAAATATTTCCGAATATCAGTGCTAAATTTACCTTTGATCAACTTCCATTTGTGACCCAGATTTCTACTAACAACACTCGGTCGAAGGAATCCAACATAATTCACTTTGTTAATCCCTTAACCTATTTAATGACCTCAATCAGATCACCCCTAACTCTCCTTTTCCTAAGACTAAAATGATTAAGGATCTTCAGCCTCTTTTCATAGCTTTCATCTTTTATAATAATAATAATAATAATAATAATAATAAATATAGCTGCAAGCAGCATTGGGGGGCAGTCTAGCAGTGTAGGTCAGACTGGGTAACCACTGTAACATGGCTGAACTGTCAGATACATCACTGACAGCAAACTTGAGAAATATAAGATCAAATCACCACTAATCAACAGAGTTATGTGCTTGCTTCCTGTTTTACAGATTCTCCATCGAATTTGATTAGTTCTGAGGATTAATGACCACCAACTTTATAAGGCAACATAAAGATGAGATCCTGAGTTCAACTGATCAGTTTGGTTTGGTTAGTTGAAAGCACTGCTAAGATCTCGCAAAGGTCAAAGGTTACAAAATTAATTTAGCCTGCTTACATAGGTGTCATAACTCCAAATACCAAGTTTTGTGTTGAAACACAAACGCCGTGTTGAGATATGGGCTTACTTTCTTTTTGGCAGCCTCGTCATACATATGAGTATGGTTTGGTTGCCTGGAGGCATTGCTGAGATACACTCTCACTTCCTGTAATGCCAACGTCTACCAAAGGTCAAAAGTTTGCAAATTTATTTTTGCTTGCTCAAAGAAGTGTCATGAGTCAATATTCCAAGTTTCATGAGGACATCTCAAAGCATTCCTGAGATATGGGCTTACTTCCTTTTTGGTGGCTTCACCGCCAATTTCGACTGGCTGTGACAACCTTGTCCAAGGATCAGTGATCGCAAAATATATTGTGCAGCATCAGGATGAGGTCCTAAATGAATTTGTTGAGTTTGGTTATTTGAAAGCATTGCTAAGATATGACTTCACTTCCTGTGACTTGAATATTTGCCAGGGGTCAAAGATCACCAAATTAAATTAGTCTTCTTCAGACTGTATCATAAGTCCATATAACAAGTTTCGTGTTGCTACACCAAAGCATTGATTAGGTATGGGCGTACTTCCTGTTTGGCAGCATCGCCGTCAATTTTGGTTGGCTGTAACGGCCAAACGGTTGAGAGTTTAGATCCCAAACTCAAGAGACTTCTCAGGCTTGGTCAGCAGATCATTAAGTTTCTTAATGATCAGACAGACTTTTGTAATATCTGTAAATTTAAGCCCATTTTGGACAAAATTCAGAATGCCCCCCAAATTCTGGTGCTTTCATACACAGTCTTCTAGAAATTGCCTCGGGATTTACAACAGCATCAGCAGATACTGAAATTAAGGCTGAGATCCAAACAGATCAAGAGATATCAGCAAAAACAAGTTTTTGCCATTTATAGCTCCCCACAGATGTCAAAGTTCAGGGTCTTTTTTGGGCCTCCCCAGGGCAGGTCTTGAGGCAATTAAGTTTGGTGTTGATACGTCTAAGGGTCGCTGAGATATGGCCTCACATCCTGTTTGGCATCTTCACCTCCAACTTTCATTGGCTATTACGGGCACACGGTTTGGAATATGAAAATACCAGATAAAATATTTTGTGCAGATCGATCTGATAATTCTATGTACAAAATTTTGGTGAAATTGGACAAAATTTGTGGCCCGCGAAACTTTCTAGAGGTTTTTGCTTAAATTCAAAATGGCCACCAAATTCTGATGTGCACATACAAAGCCTTTTAGGGATGTCCAACAGCATCAGCAGGCACTGGAATTAAGGCTTTAGTCCAAACAGATCAAGAGATATCAGCTAAGACATGTTTTTGCTATTTACAGCGCCCCCCAGAGGTCAAAAGTTACAGAATTTTTTTTTTGCATCCCCAGGGGCAGGTCTTGAGCCCAACTACCAGGTTTGGGGGTGATATGTTTAAGCGTTGCTGAGATATGGCCTCACTTTCTGTTTGGCAGTTTCACTGCCAACTTTCATTGGCTGTTACAGGCAAACGGTTTTGCATATCAAAAGACCAGGTACTGTAGTATGTGTGGCTCAGTCTGAAGATTCTATTTACAAATTGGACAAAAGATTTGAAAATCTTATATGGTGGAAAATGATGTCATATGGTGCGTTGAACTCTGTTTGGCCCAAGAATTCCAATGGTGCCTCATTTGTCAAAATCTGATGAACGAGTCAGAAGTTATGAAGGTGAATGTAAGTCAAACTTTGACCTGTTGGTGGCACTAGAGCTTCTGAGCAAGGGGCACGAAAATCAATAAGGATCTATTCTGTGTCAGTGGCAATCCCTATACTGAATTTGGGGTGAATCTGGCCATTAGTTTTGCCGCTAAAGTGTTAAAAATCAAACACAGAGATGATAGGTCATTCATAGAATGACGACTTGCTGGAATCATGCACAGATCTCTGAAACAGAATGCATGGAATGGAGTTGGTTTCAAGTCTCTAGCTGTAATAGTAACAAAGTTATGAACTAAAATGTGTTTTTGACCTCTCTGGTGACCTTGACCTTGACTTTTGACCTCTGACCTCCAAAAGAGACCAGTGTCTTGCCACAAAGCTAATCAATGTTGTCAAAAAATGTGGAAATTGTGGCCTGTTGAGTGCACACAAGCAGACAGACAGACAAACAAATAAACCAAAATGTAATGCTGGTTAGTTGACCTTGGCCTTTGACCTGGATTTACCAATGTAGTGCAGTGCTTAGGTCAGGTAATGCAGGCGTGTACACTGATTAGAACCCAAGCTATGGCCACTTATGTGTATTTGACATTTTGTGTGACTTTGACCTTTGATCTAGATTCACCAAAATAGTGCAGTACCTAGGTCAAGTAACATAGACCCTTCGTTTATCAACAATATGCACTTGGTTTGAAGTCTGTACGACGATTAGAACCGAAGATATCGCTTCTTATGTGTTTTTGACCATTTGTCTGACCTCGACATTGACCTTTGACCTAAATTCCTAAGTCAAGTAAAATAGACCTTTTGTTTATGAACAATATGCTCTTGGTTTGAAGTCTCTATGACGATTAGAACCGAAGATAGAGGTTCTTATGGGTTTTTGACCTTTTGTGTGACCTTGACCTTGACCTTTGTCCTAGATTCACCAAAATAGTGCAGTACCTAGGTCAAGTAAGAAGACCTTGCGTTCACCAAAAATATGCTCTTGGTTTGAAGTCTCTACAACATTTAGAACGGAAGAAATGGCTTCTTATGTGTTTTTGACCTTCTGTGTGACCTTGCCCTTGACCTTTGTTCTAGATTCACCGAAAAAGGGCATTACCTAGGTCAAGTAAGATAGACCTTTCATTTATCAATAATATACGCTTGGTTTGAAGTGTCTACGACGATTAGAACCAAATATAAGGCTTCTTATGTGTTTTGTACCTTTTGTGTGACCTTGACCTTGACCTTTGACCTAGATTCCTAGGTCATATAAGACATACCTTGTGTTTATCAACAATATGCTCTTGGTTTGAAGTGTCTACAACAATTAGAACCGAAGATATGGTTTCTTATGTGTTTTTGACCTTTTATGTGACCTTGACCTTTGCCCTAGATTCACCAAAACGGTGCAGAGCCCGCCAATTCCTGTCCTATGTTGATCAAGAAATATGAGCTAAATTGAGCTGAAACTGTAAATGGCTCAGTGCAAACAAACAAACACGCAAACAAACAGAGTAATATACTTGCAGAATTCAAGAATGCGGAATTCCGGCAAGTAACTAACAAAGCACAAAAACACAAATACAGAGACAAACCGAACCAAAAGCAATACCCCTTCCCTCACCCTTCGGGTGGGGCGGGGTAATAACTTCAAATTCTAGCATAGAATCATACAATTAGTGTATTATCAAGTAGGTTAAAGAACTGTTACCAGGCTAGCTTGCCGTTACAACCTGTCGCAGGGGTCACAAATTAAAGTATGAATATGAAGTCTCCCCCGTTATCCTGCCGTGATTCGAACATGGAATATGTGCTTTTGCATTTCTGTAACTGGCTATGTGCAAACAAAAAAAGGGTTGTTATTGTCGCGGTTTTGGGTTGTCTGGACTGCACCTTATCTGTGTTTGCCAGTTAGCTGTCGATGGAGAAGTGAATTATTGCAACTCGACAGAGCGGTCACACTTGTTAATGAGTGCCAGACAGCAACATTTTTTGTCACTTTTCTGCCATTTCAGAAAAATATAGTCTTTATGAAGTCTAAATCATGAAATCCAATTAGATTTTTTTCTAACCTGGACTTTCACTGTCGTCTGCAGTCAATCATGAAGTGCGCCATCTTCTCAATTCATTTCTGGTTCTTGCACTGCTTTCAAACAATGATGTTTTTTACTCAACACTGCCACCGAGTGGATCTAATTAGTATTATTCTTTCTATTTCATGATGCAAATGGGAACAACCAACAATGCTCGCAAAGCATAATATGCTGTACATGCTCAATTCATACATATACTATAAATGCAATACTGAGCAAGTTACAGCGCATATTGTGCCAAAGCACCCCGAAAAATGACATGTTGTCCAGACAAGTCCAGACATGTTGCCTAGGTGGCACTTTCAAGGAGCGATTCAATCAAAACACCATTTACACCGTTGAAGCAGGTCATGATACTGATTCCACTGCTGCGATAAAAAAATTAATTGGCCAGTTTTTGAGAAAAATTGCACCTAAGTGCCAAAAATGGCCATTTTCGACATAAAAATGGCAGCCAAGTCTGCACGAACGATTCAATCCAAAAAAAAATTTTGCTCATGCATTAACCCCTTTCTGCAGATGTAGACGCTCGCGTCTATAGACCTGCAAATTTAAGCACTTAGTTACGGTACTTGACCACGAGCTGGCACCCGTGGATCAGCTATTGAATTTTCCCAAGCAGGCAGAGCTGAAACGCGATTTAGAGTATGGAGAACTTCCCCCCAATCCCTGTTTTTTTAGGAGTTGCATGAATTAAACTCCTCAGCTAAGCCTGATGTGCAAACTGGTCAATATCCTTGCCCATAGTATCGATCCAGTAGTCTCAAAAAATTATCACTTGCGACAGAAAAAAACTTAGTACTCTGTAGCAACCATTTTAGCTACAGTGAGCCAACAGTATTCCAATTAGTGGTTAAAAAAATACGTTTTGTGAAGCAAAAAATCCGACATTGTATTGATTCTCTCACATCACGCACAAAATATGCGTAGTTCCCTCCCACGGATTAACGCGTAGATTCCTCCATTGACAAATTCAGCGCTCCCTTCTATCCACCCAAGTACTGGTGTCGATAGTCTGTCACTCTATTATATACTCAGATTCATCTGTGTAACTCTACAGTTATAGTTCACGCCCTCGTGAAGCTTCCCCAGTAACGAAGTATTGATAGACTCGTTTCTTATCCAATTCCCGAGTGTTTAAACTTTCCTCCTTTCCTCCAGGGTTCCTTCTACCTGATACATCTGTCTCTGGAGGAGGGCATCAATGAAAAAAACAGGTTATACTTCTACTCTGTTTGCATTTTGCTCAATATGGCTTTTTGCCTTAGAATTTATACCGCGTTTAAAGACATCAAATGCCGAGGTTTTCGTTTCTCCAAATGCATGCATCCCACACACGTCGGTAGATCCCTCGGTACATTCATTACACCATTCTGTTGAATATGGAAAATATGTCTTTTGATTTTTCCTGAAAGTGAAATTTCTGTTCTGTTAAAATAGGGTATATTTCAGAATTCAGATATTACTGAGTTTGTGAGTTTTTACCCTTATAAGGTGTAAGGTTATGAGCTCGGATGTGAGAGCGGTTAGCTTTTCATTGCAGCGTGAATGTTATAGCTGTTTAATTAGCACTTTATTTAAAGCTTGGGGGACATCGAAGAAAAATGGACAATATTGTTAACTTTATTATGGAGAAAAGGCATGTTTTGTGTTTGGAGACTAGTGACCAATGATGTTCAACTGCATTGATATTAATAAATTCATGCTAAACTCAACCAGAAAATCATTAGTTCATGCTGAATTTCATGCCCCAAAAGTTAATTTGTGTTAAATACCTGTGTATGATTAATGTATGATTTGACAGTGAACCATCTTGATGGATCTCAGACTTTGGGGAGCTGGATAGCTGTCTAATTTGGCTCATAGCAAGCGGGTAATCTAGAATGTAATGTTCAAGATGAATTTTACTTGTGGTCAAGAAGTTTATGATTCCAGAAATGTATAGTTTTAAGCCCCAGCAGTTGCTAATTCAAAGTTGAATTTTCATGAAGATTTTTTGTGTTTGCAGCCCCTTTTCTCCACCAAAATCATAAAAATAAACTGAAATACGATGGGAGTCTAAATGCTTCAAGTGTCTAGACTCAATTGAGCCAAGATGCAAAGTGACAATACCCCTCAGCCCCGACAGTAAGTCAAAGATCTTTGAGCCAGAGTGAAAGGTCATTGTGGTAGAAAACGTAGATGAGGCATGCCTACCCACCAAGACAAGTTCTCATATGCAAAATCAAGTTCCTTCCCGAAGCAGTTTGAGAGAAATAGCCCGGACAAAGTTTTGGCAGTGAAGGACACTGAGCCAAGGTCAAAGGTCATTTGGGTGCAAAACCTAGACACGGCACGCCTACCCACCAAGCCAAGTCCAAATATGCAAAAACAAGGTCCTATCCCACGCAGTTTGAGAGAAATGGCCCGGACAAAGTTTAAAAGGTGAAGGTCAGTGAGGCAAGGTCAAAGGTCATTCAGGTACGAAACCTTGACGAGGCACGCCTACCCACCAAGGTCATTCTACGTATACAAAATCAAGTTCCTTACCCAAGCGCTTTGAGAGACATGGCCCATGGTTTTAAATGTGAAGGTCTGTACAACCCCTAAATGGGAAATCGCCGCAAAAGGTAAAACTCCCCCTAAATGCAATAAAAATCAACACTAAACATAAAACTCACCCTGAATGTAATAATTTCTAAAGCTAAATGTAATAATCGACCTTCCCCCTAAACGTGAAATTTCTAAAGCAGAATGTAAATACTCAGCTCCCCCCAAATGTAAAAAATTTTAATAATAAAATAATATAAATAAATCAATATAATTTGAACTATAAATAAAAATTAATTTTGCACGTAAGAATAGTGGAGATACGACTTTTTGTTTCTTATTAATTTGGAGATACGAGGTTTTACCAGCAGGCTTAAGATATTCAATCTTTTGTTGTTCATGAAGTGAGCTTCAAGTGTTCGACAATGCATTAAAAAATATTTCGAGAATGCAGCAAATTTGATTAATTCAACACGTGCTGCCTCACTAGCAGCCAAATCCGGATACCAAATTTTACGTCTATCATAGACAAAGATTTTTACGTTATCCTTACGTTTAAAAACACACTCACAGACCTCTACTTACACACATGCATGCAAATAGGCATTCATGCATACATGCAGTTGTTTTGCTCTGAATTAAGTTTTTGAGGAACTTTGCTTTTTGTTTACTTAAAATGGTTTAGCTTGTTGATAATGTTAAGTCTTTATTCTTCAATAATGTCCTTGCAGAATTGAATTTAGAATATTTTATTTCAGCAGATTACCTCTCAGTGTTACATCTATCCCATCCCAGCAGCGGGGTGGGATGTAAAAAGTGCACTCTTCGTATTTGATGCCAATTCACATGTTCTGTGATTGTGTTATAGATGTCTAAGTGAGTGCTATTTGTATTCAACAAACATGGATTCTATGCTGCAAAGTTTGAGATATCTGGCATAAAGAATCCCTGAGTTACAGATGCTCAAACAAAAAATGTTACTATCATCCACGGTCTCTCCTATAGCCCACCAGCTGAAGCACATAGCATGTGTGTTCGCTCCCACCATCTGGGGACCACTTTTCATTAATACCACATTGTACAATATAACACATTTTATTAAAAATAAAAAGTTCTCCACTGAAAATCCTGCAATTAATTTTTAATTACCGTCTTAATTGCGAACTATATAACACGTAGGGGCACTCTATTTTGCCGGCATGCAAACCGCCCCAGAAGGTGATCTCGTAACATTGACCAATCAGCGGTAAGCTCGCCTGCTCTCCAGCTTCAGGATGTACTCATTGCTAGACCCTTCGTCAAATACCAATTTAAAGTGTGTTTAAATCAGTTCGCGTCAAAGGAAAGGGAACAACAATTGGACAAGTTCAGCGCAGTCAAACACAAGAAAAGAAAAAAAGAAAAGCTGACCCTGACAGAAACTGAATCAGCAGGTAAATAATAAGGTTACTCAGAGCCTGGTCTTGCCCTTGGGCATTTGATCCACTCAAATTTAAAGGTCTGTTTTTTCGTACTGAGCAGTATAGTGCTAGTTATTTTAATAGGGCTTGCAGGCTATGGAATGGTATTCCATTGCTTGTTAGGACCACCTTTAACTTGAAGTCTTTTAAAAATCAGGTATTTGAAATGTATAAATTAAGAGTTGATTCTGTTGATCTGTCCCATTCTTGTAACTTGGTTGCTTATTGTCGCCACTCAAGATGTAAGCCTGCCTAAATGTGACTTTTATAGGATTTTACGCATTATGATTTCATGATTTTGGGTGCCACTGATGAGTTTCCTGTTGAATGGTAATGTAACTCTTTCATCTTTGGCTTTGAAGTTACAGTATTCCATCCTTCACATATTGAAGTGCGAAGTTAGTCTTTTAGCACTGCTATGTCCAGAATTCCAGTAAATGTTATTCTGCTTGTATCCTCGACGTTCCAAATGTTAAACGGTAGTTTATTCCCAGCAGTATTAGAGTCAGGTGGCTAAGGTTACCATTAGTATTGTAGTGTTTTAAATGTTGAGGATTATATATATTGTCAATACAGTCTACGTTGTGCCTGAAACGATAATTAGAAATTTTTTCATTTTGTGGATTGTTAAGGTTCAACATTACCTCTATTTAACCAGCCAATTTTCTGCTCATATCCAGAGTCACATCCAATGTCCACAACCTGGAATATCACCCAAACCCTAGCTTGCGGGTATTCATTGGAGACCTCTCACCAAGAGCTTACCGATGAATACCCACAAGCTAGGTTTTGGGTGATTTTCTCAATTTTTCAGATATTTAACTCATGCCTTAGGTGCCAATGATGCACCACTCTGGATCTGTAAAGGGTTTAAAAAATAAAATAAATGGAATAAAAAAAGAGCTTTTTATTGGGAGTTAGAATATTCCACAGTACCGACACCATACCAAGGAAAGGTAAATTTCAATTTTTAAAGGGTTAATTCAGACAAACCAGAATAGTCACGCCTGTGCAAATCTTTACACCTGTTAATGGTCCCACGGTCTGAAGATTTTGTTAATGCCCAGTTTCTAGGTTGTCTGGTTATGGGGCTATGAAGCTCCAAAAACCCCTTCTGAGACAATGCATGCACGGATTTTCATCACAAATTGGCAAAAAGTGCATTTTTCAAGCGTTCTGAATCATAAATGGCTTGAGAGAGATGCTTCTCAATCAAGAGCCCCAGCTAGAGTTCCTAGAAGTAAAAGAACCTTGATTTATAATGTCCTTAAACCTTAAACAATGGCAAGCCTGAGAAAATCCCCTTCAAAAGGCCTTCCCATAGCAATTTTACAAAATAAACTCAATTTTTTTTTTTCCCAAGTTTTGATTACGCAGGGGTTACTCATCAAAAATGCAGAGCTCTTTCAAAATAGTAAGTACTAAGAACTAGGAGGAGAAGAAGCCTTAATGCATTATTTTACACAGTTTTGGAGCATCAGACCTCCCAATATTGCTTCAGAGCTAAAAATGGCACTTTTTGCCCAACTTTGGTGGGTTTGCGAGCCTCGTGACAAAATACTGCAGGATATCTCGTGGAGAACTTTTAACCCAAGATCCAGGTGGTCCTTGCCTACAATAATCTGCAGAGAAAAAGTAGTGCCCCCTGATGTGGGAACGAAGTGCATTTTCTAGTCATCCTATGGCTTTCAGCTGATGGCCTACTATAGGAGTTATAACACAAAATATTAGTCGCTCAAAGTTTCGCCTCATCAGGTATGGCGGTAGTGGGTTAAAATTATGGAAAGAGGGAGGTTTCAGGTAGTCACTGTAAGGTAGCACTTGCTAACGTCAAAAAATCCTTGAGGAATCTCCTTCGATCTATATCGATGATGGATCTGACGTAAATTTTGGTATCCGGATTTGGCTGATAGTGAGGCAGCAACTGTTGAATGAGTCAAATTCGCTGCATTCACGAAATATTGTTTCATGTATTGTCGAACACTTGAAGCTCACTTCATGAACAACAAAAGATTGAATATCATCAGCCTGCTGATAAAACCTTGCATCTCCAAATTGATAAGAAACAAAAACTTGTACGTCCACTATTCTTACATGCAAAATTAAACATTTTTTATTTTATTTATATTTTAAATAATATTTATATATTTATATTATTTAATTAAAATTTTTATTTTCCTGTTAGGTTTATCTTTTTGAAGATTTGAGGTTTTATCAGCAGGTCGACGATATTACGTTTAGCGGCAGTTTTTGTTTCTATTAGGGGGAGGCTGAGTATTAACGTTGTGCGTTAGAAATTTCACGTTTAGGGGGAAGGTTGATTATTACATTGAGCATTAGAAATTATTACATTTAGGGGGAGTTTTACATTTAGCGTTAATTTTATTACGTTTAGGGGGAGTTTTACGTTTTGCAGCGATTTTACATTTAGGGGTTGTACAAGGTCAGTGAGGCAAGGTCAAAGGTCATTTGAATTTAAAATCTCAATGGGGCATGCCTACACACTAAAGCGAGTACACCTATGCAAAATCAAGTTCATAACCCAAGTGATTACAGAGAAGCAGCCTGGACGAAACTTTGCCGCCCGCCCATCTGCGAAGCGTATGGCTAAGGGGCAGAGGGGTAAATAAGCAAAACATGTTATTTGATGTAATAACTTGCATTTAATTGTTCTTAAAAATCTAAATTGTAATGCCAGCAACAGAGTCCAAAAGAGTTGGCACAGTCAACTGTTTGCCACAGTGTAACATTACTATTTATTTTAATCATAGTCATGAAGCATTTGGGCACTAAACACACAGTTGGAAAAATCTAGCAAGTGGCTGGTTCTGGATCACGCCTTCTCACCCAGCAATCCAGAATATCCCATAGATGTTCTATAGGGTTTAAATCTGGGGAATACGCAGGTCAATCAAGACACTGAACATCATTCTGCCTCAGGAAGTCCTGACAGACTCTGGCGACAGGTGGTCTTGCGTTATCCTGTTGCAGCATTAGGCGATAGCGATAGACGAGTGGAACTGCGACAGGGGTAAGGATGTCGTCACGGTAACGGGCCGCATGAGGTTTCCATCGATAAAAATGAGGTCTGTCTTGCGTCTACTGCTTATTCCAGCCCAAACCATCACACTGTGTCCACCCCAGCGGTCACGCAGCAGGATGGTAGCATCAGTATAACGTTCCTGTCACCTACGCCATACACGCAGTCTTCCGTCAGACACACTGAACTATGTATATGTTCTTTACTAGTTTGCATCATTTTAACACATTATGATTGTTAGGTCTGTTCTGTAAACAACGCCAAATGAATGGTGCACCGAGCGGCGCAGTTGTCACACGTTACATTTGAGACAACGACAGACATTTGCAAGCACAGCTCGAATTATTTTGCTCTTTGTTTGCTTGACAGAATGTCCCCACAAAAATGCACATTTTAAAAAATGCACTTGATGTTGAACGGCACTTATTAGAATGTTCTTTTCACTGAGATGTAGGCGTAGGCCTACCTTGAAATTTAATGAACTAAACTAATTGGTTCTGTCTGTAGGCAAATGTTATCGTACCCTATTTTGGATTTTTGCAATAAAACTTTAAAATACAAATAGACTGTTTTTCTATACTATAGACTGTAAAAAAAAGTGATTTGGGGTGTTGCTACATAATTGACCCTGCAAGGGTACCAGTGCAGGTATGAATGGGACTTTTACAAAACTCGTGTCATATTTGCCAATATTCTGTGTTCAATCAGCTGTCATTCAGTTATATTCTAAATCAAATTAGGGTTGTATAACATTTTTACAACTCCATCAGTCAAAGTCTCTTACTTTGTAGGCAAAATCAATGCATTTTCCTGTCAAGGAACTCACACAAACGCTCCAACTGGTACATCTGGCAATTTTTAATAATATAAAATATTTTTGATAGGACATTCTTATCACATTATTGGCGTTAAAGAAACGTTAAACAGTTGCCTGAATGAAATATAATTGATTTGACCTCAAAAAGATGAGTTTAATGCTACTTTTTTAGCAGTGTTACAATTCTAACACCTGCAGTTACAATTAAGACCCAAACGCGCTTCAGTTGTGACACCGGAAAGAGTCTGCTATCAGTTATATTACTCAAGACCTGTTTTATCAATTGAAAAACTTTAAGTGGCTTATGATAGCAGATGTGTTGGTGCTTTGCCTGAAAATATTACATATGAAGGTAAAACGTTCTATTAGTGATAGAGTGAATAGTGAAAAATGTTACAATTGTGGCACCTCTCCCCTAGGTGATTTCATCCGTTTACATTTTCCAATCAGACAGCTGCCTATTTTTTACAGCAAGTTACGTGACCGTGCTGCAAAAACAGGTGTGCGTACTTGTTGTCAAAATTACCTTCATTCGCAGGAGAGTTATGAAATGCTGCTCTCGCTGGAAAAAAAAATTACCGTTGCTGAGTGCCAGTGTATAGACCTATTTATAATTATTTTTCTGTACTGAATGTAGCTCCTTATTTTGTCGCTGTTAGATCACATGGGGGAGAGAAGCCGTGTGCCACTTGATTATTCTTGAATTGGAAAACATGTTAATAAAGGAAAACCATCTTGAATTAGCCAGGACTAATTGTAGGCAATAAAGGGATGGATATTTTCCCCCCAATTTTCAGGTCTAGCGCCGGCCCTGATATTATATATAATATATATCGTATATAATAATTATATACTATTACAAAAGCGGAAAAAATGATTGATACAAAATACAAACAATATAGACTTACCTGAAAAGCCCAGACAGCTGGTCCGCTGGTGGTACACGCGTTTTGGGCATCTTCTATTATTTAACTGGCGATCAAGGCAATTTAGTACTATCTCTGCCATTTTCTCAGGGTTCAACTGAGGCTAAAGCAAGGTGGCTTTATAGGCGAGTTAATTCGGGAAGTGGAGCCGCATGTGCACGTCCACATGTGTCCAAGTGGACATGGGTGGTTCGAGGACCCGCTATACGCTTTCCCTAACGTGTGTGGTCAAGATAGCAATTGTAGGGAAAGTGCATAAACACCCCCACGGGCACACCTCCAGGCGCAAATAATGGAGTCGGCATAATGCATAGCAGGTAGTGTGGCCGCAAGATACCGTTTAGGGATAGTGGAAGCTGCTAAATGCGTAATTCACCGGTGGCATGTAGAGGCAACGGGTAGGGCAGTGTGAAAGATAGAGCCCCATATATATTCAAAAGTAGTTTTCGAGCTGGCCCCGTACACAGTTGCCCTGATTCCTTCCATCATTAAATTACCCACTGTAGAGGATGGCATTCCCAAAATCCTGCTAATTAGTCTTTGTGGACTGATAGTGTCAAAGTAATGGATTAACAGTTAACATGTCTGTTGGCCAGTTGGTGAGCCTTGACCCATCTTTGCTCCACAGGAACTTTTGTTGGAGGCTCCTTCGATATTATTACATACAGTGCCTTGAAAAACTGCCTTGATTTCTTATTTTTTTGCATATTTGTCATACTTAAATGTTTCAGATCATCAAACAAATTTTAATATTAGACAAAGACAACCCGAGTAAATACAAAATGCAGTTTTTAAATGATGATTTTATTTATTAAGGGGAAAAAGCTATCCAAACCTACCATGCTATCATGCAACAGCATCTCGAGCGGATTTAAATCCGGACTTTGAATAGGCCACTCCAAAATCTTCATTTTCTATTTTTTAAGCCATTCAGAGGTGGACTTGCTGGTGCGGAGCATTGTCCTGCTGCATAACCCACGTGCGCTTGAGCTTCAGCTCACGAACTGATGGTTGCACATTCTCCTTCAGGATTTTCTGGTAGAGAGCAGAATTCATAGTTCCATCAATTTTGACAAGTTGTCCAGGTCCTGAGGCAGCAAAGCAGCCTCAACCCAAACCTCAAACCATCACATTACCACCACCATGTTTGACTTTTGGTATGACGTTCTTTTTATGAAATGCTGTGTTAATTTTATGCCAGATGTAATGGGACGCAAACCTTCAAAAAGTTCAACTTTTGTCTCATCACTCCACAGAATATTTTCTCGAAAGTCTTGGGGATCATCAAGATATATTTTGACAAATGTAAGATGAGCCTGTCTGTTCTTTTTGGCCGGCCATGTTTTTCACCTTGGAACCCTCCCATGGATGCCATTTTTGCCCAGTCTCTTTCTTATTGTTGAATCATGAACACTGACTTTAATTCAAGCAAGTGAGGCCTGCAATTCTTTAGATGTTATTCTGGGCTCTTTTGTGACCTCCTGGATGAGTCATCGATGCGCTGTTGGAGTAATTTTGGTAGGCCGGCCACTCCTGGGAAGGTTCACCACTGTTCCAAGGCTTTGCAACCCTTTCCAGACTGATAGATGCCAATTTCTTTGTTTCTCATCTGTTCTTGAATTTCTTTAGTTCGGGGCATGATGTGTTGCTTTTTGAGCACTTTTAGCCTGCTTCACTTTGTCAAACAGGTTCTACTGAAGTGATTTCTTGATTCAACAGGTCTGGCAGTAATCAGGCCTGGGTGTAGCTAGTGACATTGGACTCAAAAAATGTGGTTAATTACAGTTAATTCATGATTTGAGAATGGGAAGCAATTACTTTTTCACATCAGGCCAGGTAGGTTTGAATAGCTCTTTCCCCTTAATAAATAAAATCATCATTTAAAACTGCATTTTTTATTTCTCGGATTACCTTTGTTTTATATTAAAATGTGTTTGATGATCTGAAACATGTAAGTTTGACATATGCAAAAAAATAAGAAATCAGGAAGGGGGAAAATACTTTTTCACGGCACTGTAATTAGTTCACCACCTAATTACAGCAATGTGTCACATTGTTGTCAGTCCTAAAATCCCTTAATTTTTCCTGGAGTCTGTTTTATGTGCCTATGCTTGTATGAACACAGGAGATCTGTGTGTCTTTAACTATACCTACAGAAGAATTTATTTAAGTGGATTCACGTTCACTGTATTTCTGACCTGACCTGTGTAGTCACATTTGTATTCAATGCATATGCACATTTTTTTCACTCGCAAATTAAAAATTGAGGAGAGCAGGCACAAATTTTTAAGAAGTGTTTACCTAAAAAATTATGAGGAGAAATATGATTTTTTCTCCTGTGCAATAATTTAATCTTTTAAGCCCTGAGCCTCTGGCTCGAAAATGACAGTCCCAAAATGAAATGAGTTTATCTCTGCAACTACTGAATTAGTCCATTTGAATAATCTTAGTATCATAATGAAGGTTACACCTTGGGGATTTTGTCACGGTGTAAAAATCAGTGTATATGTCACTGAGTCAGAGTAAATGAAGATGAAACATAGCATTCGTGAAAGATCTCATTTCCAACTAACAAAATTTTACTATTATCCCTTTTGAAATTATTTAGTTGCACTCTGAAACTTCTAAGAATTACAGCTCAGAATCTCACCATAAGCTGTTCCAAAGCTTATTCTAATCAAATAAATCAAAGCAAAATTAGAGAAGTTTTAGTTCAGAATGTCTAGGTGGCATCTCCAAATTGGCATTTTGGGCATCTTTTTGGGCACTGTGTGCCATTTGAGATATCTCAGCTACCAAACTGTAAAACCTATTTAATTTAACTTACAGTATATTAAACTATTGGCATACATCCCATGCAAATACAATCTTTTTTTATTTTAAATGTTTTTTCAACTATTTTTATTATTTTTATTTCAACCAGTCCTGCATGCATTTTTCCATTCAAACAAAATGCATACAAAGGAAATGAAGTTTGACTCTATTGGAGCAGACTTATTTTCAATAAAACAAGCAAATAAAAAAAATTACAAAAACAAAGATGCGGTAAAAATGGTAAAAGTTAAAAATTGCTCATTGCTGTAAAATGATATGTGCAAGCCTGCCCTTCTTTGAGTGTGTTGTCAGTTTAAAATGACATGGCTTATATCGTTGGATTCTGTGGGCTTTCCTCTTTCATTTTCATTTCATAAATTCAGTAAAATCGCTACCGAATGAGCACCAATATTATTTTATTTTTTGTTTTGCTACATGCTTATTTACTTGCTTGGCGTCTGAGTTGTGTTCAGTTGGGATAAAATTGTCATCATGAGCGTTTTGCTGAGTTTCGTCTCTTTAAGTGGATGTGCCGCATTATCATGTTGCTGTTTGGAAACATGCTGCATTTATGATGTTTATTGATTGTGTTCAGGTTAATGAGGTTAATGTGTAATACTGATGGCAATGCACACTTAGGTCCATAAATATATTGATAGCGACACAATATACATCATTTAGACTTTGTATGCCAACAATTGATTTGAAATGAAACAAAGCTTATCTTTTGAAAAGTAGACTTTGATTGAACCACGTTGCATGTGTGGTAGAAGGAGGCACTCTTCTCCTCCCCCCTTAGCCATCATTATGTCTGTACCTGGCTATTCAACCAATCCACTCCCATTGTTATCTTTTGAATTTACTGTACCTGCAACCCCCCCCTCTGTTGATCATTTATTTGTTTTCTCTGCTATTCGTCCTTTTTTATAAAACGGGTACTTCCCATCCTTAAATGTGATTGGCTGAGCCACGTTCCATGCCGGTATAAAATAACTGTAACCCACTGTGGCAGGCTGCAACACGAAATATCCCAGTGTGCAATGAACTACCCTGCGCTCAACTGACTCATTAGGTTTCGTTTGTTTCAAGACTCTTAGCACGCTATTTCAGTGTTAGCGAAGTTAAGCCTTTTAACCCGCTAACCAGTTGGCTATCTACCTAGCTAGCTACAGCATTACAGAGTTCGATATCACTTTTGCGTTACTAGCTAGCTACTAACAAGCTCACTATTTCAGTAGCCTATTAGCGATAAATTGTTGACTTTTTCTCTTGTGTGTTTATTTTATGGGCAATGTGTAGGGCTACCACATCCGTTGTAGTGAACGCTAGCTAGATGACAAACTGGCTAGCAAGCATATGCACATTTCAACATATTTTCCTGGACACCGGCAAGTGTGGAGGACAAAAGTCAATCGTTCCCTACTCTCGCTGCTGGTTATAATGATATGGCCAATCGGCTCAAGTTGAGAACAAGGAAACTTGAAAACCGAAACGAACGTAAAATTATTTAACGGGGTCTTCAGGAGATCGAAGGAGACATTCAAAATAGCCTGCTTCTATAGTATATCTACATTAGTGAGCCAAAATAGCCTGATGTGACAAGATAATGGCGCTAGATGAAAAAGCAATCTTAGCGTCTGTGTTGCTTGCCAACCATTCTGTCCACTCTATCTTGCTTGGTGGAAGAAAGAATAGTTCTCAATTTTATTGTTGCATTATTACCAATAAATTGTTGATTTTTTTTCTTGTGTATTTATTTAGTGGGCTGTATGTAGGGTATCCCTTTTATGAAAGCAATAAGCCCCTTGAAGCACTGGGTTACAGTGATTTTATAAAGGCGGAGGGGCGTTCTTAGTGCCCCTCCGCCGTTATAAAATCACTGCAACCCACCGCTTCTCAGGACTTATTCCTTTAGTATCCAATCAATTCCATCTTTACTGTAAGGAACAGCCCACATTGTTTCAGGATAAATCTCTGGACCTCTATCTTTAGGGCCTCTTGCTATGCTGGCACCAGACAAGGCCACAGAGGTCAGCAGTTGGTTTTCGCTTGTATTATTCAACCACTTGTTCAAAAATTAATCTGTACAATAAATTTGATAAAAGACGTTTGGCTTCAATTAATCAGCTTCTATGATACACGTAGAAACAAGCAACCCCCCACCCCCACCCTTGACCTCCTAAAAGACTAAAAGAAAGGAATTTAATGGTCAACTTTCCTTGATGATCATTTGCGTTTTTTTATTTGGACCAGACGGGATAGCCTTCATAGTCTTTGTGCATCAATAACAGGCCTACCAAAGAAAACGTAGCCTCAGCACACTAAAACTTTGAAATGCCTACATTAATCGCGGAAATAGCAACTGAAAAATAATACCCCGCTACCGAAACTGCAAAAACCGCAACATAAACTGTTGACTCGTAGCATAAGACTATGAAACTGCAACATCTTCTATCGCATCCTAGATAAGAACAATGTTCCATTTGTTCACTCGCTTTAATGGGACGTAGCAGTGAAATGACAATAATCAAACATGTCATGAACAGCTTCCTAAATGCCGTCAGGCTTATCTCAAACAAGTTATTAACTTCCTGTTTGCCTGTGTGTCAGTAAAAGGATCCGTAGTACAATATTCCCTATCTCCCCCCGAGCCTTTAACACTTCTAAACAAAGGCTGTAATAACAAAGGCATAGTAATAGTGCAATAACAACAGCAAACAGCAGAAATAACAAATGTAGAACAAGTCATGCTCTGCCCAGGGAACCCATTAAAGGCTACCTCATAACATAGTCCCTGTGCCATGCAGGCACGCTGGGTGTCCTGGTGGACCGGCGTAAGCCCGTCGCTGGTGACACGTTGGGCGATGAAGGCAGGGCAGCCGCAGGGGCTACAGGAGCCAGCGGTGGCATAACGGGGACGCCTTGCGCTGAGGTCACAGGTGGAATGGGCAGGGGCTGCCCGCTGCGCTGGGAAAGGTCCATGAGAGGCGGGGCCGATGATGTAGTGGGCCCCGGCGGTAAGGCAGGCCCCGGCTCTGTCGCAGGCGTCGCCGGGCCACTCAGGGGGCCAGGCAGCACAGGCGGCGCGATAGGCGTTTGGGTGGTAGCATGAGGTGCCAGGTCGTCGTGAATCGACCGGGGGGGGAGCTGGTTGTTGCGAACGGGGAGGAACTTGCGCAGGAACCTCCGGTTCCGAAGGGAGACCCTGCCCGAGCCGTCAATCTTGACCATGTATTGATCATGCTGGCGCACCTCAACGACGCAGCCTGTCCTGTCCCACTTCTTGGGGTGGGGACCCGTCTGGTTCTGCACACGCACAAAGTCCCCCACTTTGAGGGGTGGGAGGCGCCTGGTGTGCTCCGCCCAATTGTCAGCTGTGCGGATGTGGCGCTTTCGCAGGGCCTCCTCCCTTGCAGTCAGCGTCTCACGCCACGTGGTATGGGGCCTGTACCTCCCGGGGGGAATCGGGATAAAGTCCCGTATCGGTCGGCCGAAAACGCACATCGCAGGAGAAATCTTTGTGTCAGGGTCGGGCGTGTTGCGGTAGAGCAGTATTGCCCTCTGCACAGGGTCAGTGTCCAGTTCCCCTTTCGGACCCGTGTTGTCCGTGATCAGCCGCTTCATTGTCTTGACGCCGATCTCAGCACGGCAGTTGCTGTGGGGGAAGGCCACAGATGCGAGGCGGTGGGGCACGCCCCATCTGCGCAGGAAAGATCTGGTCTCGGCAGAGGTGAACTCCGGCCCCCCGTCAGACGCCAGTTCCTCAGGCGTCCCGTACGTGGCAAAGGCTTGACGCAGGTGGCATATGAGGTCCGCGGCACCCCCCATTGATCTGGAGATGATTGGCCAGTTTGAGTAACGGTCCACAATGACGAGGTAGTGCACCCCTCTGTGCATGAAAAAGTCAGCGCAGACAGCCTGGAAGGGGTAAACAGGCATGATGGGGGGAGTCGGTGGTGCCGCAGGCTGGGAGGGCGCCATCCGATGACAATGTTCACAGTCATTCCGGGTGGCAAGGATTTCAGCCGACATGCCTGGCCAAAACACGGACGATTCCGCACGGGCGGTCATCATGGAGACGCCCTGGTGAGCGGCGTGCAGGGTGTCCAGCACCTCGCTGCGGAGTGAAGGTGGTATGACCACTCTGTCCCGGTACAGGACTACTCCATCAGCTGACGTAATGTCCTCGCGGTACTGGTAGAAGCCACGGATCGCTGCAGGCATCCCAGCCCTGGACTCGGGGAAGCCGTCCGCCGCCATCTCCTCCAGTGCGCGCATGTCATCGTCGCTGCTGGTGGCCTCCCTGACGCGATCCCATGTCACGGACTGCAGTGACTCAAGCCCTGCAGCGCACCAGGTCAAGTCACCACCCTCGTCGTCGTCCACGGGCCCTGTCCGCCGTATGAGAGACAGGACATCGGCGTGCGCACTGGGTGAGAGGTGGGTAACAATTGCAGCGTTGTCATCAGGGAGATCCATGGGCGATGGGCATGGAGTGCCGACCGGTCTGCGCGACATAGCGTCAGCGGCCCTGTTTTTCATGCCAGGGACGTGTATGATGCGAAAGCGATAGCGCAGGGTCTTTTCTTTGAGATTCCTGAGGCGGGGGTTGGGTATGTCATCGAGCGCCCTGTCGCTGAGGAGTTTGAGCAATGGCTTGTGGTCAACGGCCACGATGAGGTCCTTGCAGCCCAGCACGAAGTAGCGTGCCTTGTCCAAGGCGTCAGCGACTGCAAGCGCCTCGCCCTCTATGGGTGCGTATCTCGACTCTGCCGCGTGGGTGGACCTGCTGCCGACCAGGGTCACCTTCCAGCCGTCGGTGCAGCAGAAGGGTTTGACTAGCATGCACCGACAATGTTTCTGGAACAGCCAGAAGCCGACCCCATCCCTTGACCAGTCTGTGGCGAGGCATGTGGGTTTGGACTTGTCGAAGATGCGGACGCCACGCTCGATCTCCCGGACGATCGTCTCCTTGGACTCGCGGAAGACCTCCTCCAGCTCCGGAGACCACTCGAAGCGCACACCGTTCTGTAGGAGCTTCCGAAACGGCTGCATGCGTTCAGCCATACTGAAGGCGTAGGCCACCTGGTTGACCAGTCCGAACCAGGACCTGACGTCAGTGACGTTTCGTGGCCGCGGAAAGTCTCTGATCGCCTCCAGGTAACGACTGCATGGCCGTACGTCAGTCATGGTAATAGTGAAGCCTGCGAAGTCCACTGTCGGTGAGGCAAAGACAAATTTGTCAGGGTTGAGGACAATACCGTTTCTGCCGCAAATGTCGAGCCACTGTACTGCCTGAAAGTAGGCCTCCTCCATGGTGTCAGCCCACAGCAACGTGTCGTCCACACACTTGGTCTTGTTGCCGATATCTGCGACCACCTCGTCGTAGCGGCGTGAGTAACCGTCCCCCGATGCTATGTATCCTTGTGGGGCCGAGAGGTATCGATACCTGCCCCATGGGGTGATGAATGTTGTTTTGTGGCGGTCGTCCTCGTGCAGCGGGACACTGTGGTAACCATTCCAGGCATCGAACACGGTTTTGTACTTCCCACTGGGTACTTGCCTTGCCTGGTGGAAGGGTGATTGTGTGTGGTGGGTTTCACGGAGGGCGTGTTTGTTCAGGGCTTGGAAGTCAACAGTGCGCCGTGGCTCGCCGTTCTTTTTGGCACAGATCACCATGCGGTGACACCATGTCACTGGCGTGCCAATGGGCACCTCTTCCAGCACGCCTAGACGAACATCCTGGTCGAGGCCAGCCTTCACCTCGCTCTGCCAGTGTATGGCCACCGGGATGGGGGTGTGGTGGGCTACTGGAGTAGCGTCGTCGTCGAGCATGAGGCGAAGTGGCGGACCAGACATCCTTGGCAGGGGCTGGTGAGGGCATGTGTTGAATGTGCTCTGAGCATACAGCTCCAGGAGGTTTCTCCGTAAAGCCTCCCTGTTGGCCTCCGTGGCCGGCATGGGAAGCGAAGTTGGTTTGGTTGGGGGCTCTGCACGCCGTGGGCAGTCACAATGATCTGTGGTTGCCAAGTTGACCTCGCCGAGTGTTGGGAACTTGTCTGATATCATGCCAAGGTCCACACAGGCCGCACGAGAGAGGAAAATACGGTCTGAAGTGTCTGTCACGTATGCGATTTGACGAGTCTCCAGCCTCCGGGCGTCACTGCTGTTACCGGCGAACCTGATGATGGCGGCCCCAAGAATGCGTATGCCCTCATTGTTCGCAGCTCTCATGGTCATTGACACAGGGATGAGGTCGTCAGTGCTCAGACCCAGCTGCTGGGCAACCTTGACACCGATCAGGCAGCTCTGGCACCCCGTGTCCGCCATGGCTGGTAGGGTTACAGTGCGGGTGTGTTTCCGAAGGTCGAGGCCCAGGGCTCTGTAATCCTCACGCTGGACGCAGAGGGTGAGGCGGATGTATGGCTGTGGGTTGGACGGGCGCCTCATCCACTTGTCACACATGTCGTCATACAGATGGTGGGCCAGGGGTAATGTGCATACCTTGTTGTTGGCGCTGTCCATGGTGAGTGTGCATAGTTCATCAAATGCTGCCGTCTGCTGTTCGTCGCACACCCCGTCAGTCTCCTCTGGTGGTGGTCCAGCTGAGCGGCCACCCAGGCAGACCTTGTCGAGGTGATTTTGACGGCTGCATTTCCGGCAAGTCTTGCCGTATGCAGGGCACTCAGCACGCCGGATGCGCCACTGCGGTGTCTTACCATGGCCTACCTCGCCACAGTAGATGCAGGCTCCCTCTGGTTTCACCTTTAATTTTTCTGTCCTTGGGCCCGCCTTGGCGCGGACGTCCTGCTGTTTCCCTCGTCGATATGAGCTGCTAATCGAGTTTGTGCTTTGGGGGTCGAGCAGGCGTGAGGCTGAGCGCTTTCCTGACTCTTTAGCTTCAATGTATTCTATCATGTCCTTTAATTGCATATTCTGATTTTTTTCACTGAGTAAGTCAAGCTGTATCTCCTGATCTGCTATGCCTCGGGCAATCACATCACGCAATATTTCCTCTGTAAAGTCATTTATTTGGCCACAGCCCTCTTTAGTGCATTTCATTTCATATTTGCATGTGCCTGCCTGCCCCTTCAAACGAGCGTGAAACGATCTGATTGGTTCTTCATGTCCCTGCCGCATGTTAGATAGAGCCACGCGAGCCACCATCGTGTTTTCAGAACGGACAGCGAGTGCCTTCATAGCTGAAAGGACGTCTTTTTCGTCACTGTCTACTAGGCTCTTGCCTGCTGCGCGGGTGAGGTCTTTTCTTAAATCCTCCTCGCAGCATTCCAGCAGCTGTGTGACGACGTCGGAACCGGCCAATTTAGTGCCCCTTTTGTATTCATCCCAGCGGGTTAGGAAGTATGACCATGTCTCGGCCGTTCCCGCTAATGCGATGGAGGGTCGCTTGAGTTTCTCTACCTTAGTGTTTGTGTGCGGCTCTCTGGGGGCTGCGATGTGCACTGTCGCATGAATGTTTAGCATTGCTGCCACCACTGCTGCCTCTGCGTGTGCAGCCACATAGTCACAATTCTCGATCGGGCAACGTACGCTCATTCTTGATCTTACAGGTTTATCTTATCCTCTTTGCATTCGCCGATGCACACGTCCACTCACCCGTTCGTTTCGTCGCATTCCTTTCCGATGTCGGCGATTTTAGCTTTATCGAGTTCGGATGTTTGATTATAGATAAGAACAATGTTCCATTTGTTCACTCGCTTTAATGGGACGTAGCAGTGAAATGACAATAATCAAACATGTCATGAACAGCTTCCTAAATGCCGTCAGGCTTATCTCAAACAAGTTATTAACTTCCTGTTTGCCTGTGTGTCAGTAAAAGGATCCGTAGTACAATATTCCCTACATCCGTCTTTGCCATTTACTGCGCTTGCGCGTACCGGCCCAGGCTGCTTGCAGAGATAGCGGAATCAGGCGTGTCTCCTTCGGTTGGTAAGTAAAACTTCCAAATATGACGTTATTGTTAATGCAGATGTTTAACAATGACTTGTAAGACGTAGCTGTTATATCCACATTCTCGTAAATTCGCTTATTTTAGCATGTCACCCTGCCGAAAATGAACGATGCACTGTCGATTTCGCTATAGTCTTCGAGTTGCCAACTTGACGACTTTCTCAAGACGTATACATACGTCTTGAGTGGACAAACAATCCCGATTTGGAAAGTCGCCAGATTAAGCGAGAAAGTCGTCAAGTTGGCAACTGTAAGACTTTAGCGAAATCGACAGTGCATCGTTCATTTTCGGCAGGGTGACATGCCAAAATAAGCAAATTTACGAGAATGTGGATGTAACAGCTACGACTTACAATTCATTGTTAAACATCTGCATTAACAATAACGTCATATTTGGAAGTTTTACTTACCAACCGAAGGAGACACGTCTGATTCTGCTATCTCTGAAAGCAGCCTGGGCCGGTACGCGCAAGCGCAGTAAATGGCAAAGACGGATGCGAATGAAGATATCGCAGTTTCATAGTCTTATGCTACGAGTCAACAGTTTATGTTGCGGTTTTTGCAGTTTCGGTAGCGGGGTATTATTTTTCTGTTGCTATTTCCGCGATTAATGTTAGCATTTCAAAGTTTTAGTGTGCTGAGGCTACGTTTTCTTTGGTAGGCCTGAATAAGCCTTGGCATCCAGAACTCTGTCGCCGGTTCATGGTCTGTCCCTCATTGGACCACTGTCAGCTGTCAGTAGATTTTCACATCTGCTAACTGGGAGCACTACAGAAGTCTTGCCACTTCAGAGATTCTCTAACCCTCTTGTAGGGCATAACTATTTGGCCCTTCTCAAAGTCGTTAAGTTCCTATTTCTCCCACATCCAACAGGTTGAATTCGAGAACTGATCTCACTTCCCGTCCAGATCTGGACATGTGCCATTGATATGAGATAATCAACATTATTCTCTGCATTATCTGTGAGTGGTTTTAATATTTTTGGCTCATCAGTATATGTGTGTGTGTGTGTGTGTGTGTGTGTGTGTGTGTTAGATTTGTTTGCCAGCGTCTATGATGCAGCGTGAGTAGAAATTCCTCATGCCATTCTTTGGGGCTCTGTGAAAGATAAAAAGAGATGCCCTTTACCCTAGACTCTGAGAAACATACGCTTTACAAATCTAAAGAATTATTTCAGCATTAGGGCTGTTTTTGTTACATTGAAAGTAACGTGTTGGTGTGTGCTCATTTTGTACGCATAGTCCCAGATTAGATAACCATTTACACTGTCATAGTTTTTCTAAGGCCAGTCAATTTATACTGTTTACTCCACTTAGTAGTCAGACTCACATTTACAAATATAATTAGTGTGGTTATAACATTTACAAGTATAATTAGTGTCGTTATAGGATTTTATACTTCATTAGCTATCATCAAAAAGGAGGATGTACTTTTAGTCTTTTGTTCTTGCTAATCTGACATTTTGAAATGTCATAATGAGACAATTTGACAATGAAACAGTATATGAGCCCATTTTTCTAGATGTGGAGGACAGATTCATGCATTCTAAAAATACACCATACATTCACATGCCAACATGCCCAAAATATGTCTTGTCACGAGGGCTTTTTTGCTTTCAAGGAAGAACACTGTAAAAAAAACAACCAGCCATGACGAGGGTTGTAGAAAAAAGATAAGGGTTATTTTTCCTCATGAGTATACGCAACAAAAGCTGTTTCCTGTAACAAGCTCATTCATTTACTTTTTAAGGCCAGTTGAGCAACGTAGCATTGTGACTCAGGCATTGATAATGTTGCAAAAAAAGCCCTATTTCTGTCACTTTTGCTATGGCTATGCACATCCTTAAAATGTTAAAGTTCAATAACAATGAAACTGTTTCTCAGTGTTGAGAATAGGGTGCAATCCTGCTTTGCACAATTGTGAACCTTGATGGTCCTGTCAAAATCAACTTCTGCAAGACATTGGCATACACATAAGTGAGTATTTTCAGTGCAAATTTGAGGTAAAATATTCTGTCCTCAGGGGCAGTTAATGTTTTAACTTCTAAATAAATAACCTCAAATGGCACATGCTGAGAGGTTAAGAGTAAGGAGTTGAAAAGAATAACTTGCTTCACAGAGTAATGTCCAAAGTCTTGGAGTTCTTAAAAATGCCATATTGGGCAAAATAAACAAATAAATAAAATTAATTATTTTCATGTTCTAACCGATGAATTGAGATCAAATTTATTTAGGAATTATTGGACAAACAGTTAAGGACAGGCAAACCACATGCGCAGCATATCACAGGGAACATCTACAGCCATGTTGGTGTTAACTGTCATAACCATATGATAGCTCTTGAATGGAATATGTATATATAGCAACTTCTCTAATGCATTTCCGTTTTGTAATATTTTCTATTTCCCTATGTGATAGATAATGATACATTTACTACAGTTTAACATAACTATGCTCCCTTCTTACAAGTAACATGCCTGCTTGTTTCCAATAATCATATTAAAACTACGATAATCATGCTAAACAGGGCCAGCTCGGCCAGTGAAAACATTTGGCATTTTTTGCGAGTATTTCAGCCAAATCCCTTCAGTTTTAGCCATTTTATTTCAATGTTCACTCAGTCATGAATGCTTATGATGTTGACCCTATAAACTAGAGACACAGACATAAAAAACAGACACACCAACACAGAGAGATGCAACATATAACAAAGGTTGTAATCCAGTAACTGTGGTGAAATACAAGATAAGATAACTAGCTGACTCACAACAATATTTTCAGTATACTGCAGAGAAGCAAAGAGGCATGAAACGGTGTGCTGATGCAAGTCTGTGACACAGGCAAGAACAACAATTTGCATTGGTCTCGAGTTAGAAGAATTGAAATGCTGATCTATAACCAACCTGCCCCCCATGCGCAGTGGTTAAATTTGGATTTGCTTGGTAGGGGGGCCTAATGTCCACAGGGTTGATACAGAGAAAACAAAATCTGACATCTTATTAACCAAGATATAGATCATATTTTTCTTGTCTTTATCCAGGATAGACTCAAAATATTAGATGTAAGGACTCCATTACAGCTTGCTAGTTGACATGATCCGGACTGATCCAGAATGAATTCATACCATTTTGAAGCAATAATACCATTCTTTTTTTAGTTATTGCTTATGATTTTGAGTACATATCAATATTTTGGGTAAAGGTTGATAATCTTATCCTATTTTAAACAAACTGTTCATTCTTACAAATGAGATCTCTGGATCAATGTTACCGGTCTCGAAAGTTCAAAAAAATTTTACAGGATTTATACAACTATACAGCCTAACTTTCTACAAAAAATTTTAGGTGGGCAAGAATGGGAACCTACTGAAATGAGCAAACGAAAAATAAGATTTCTATGAAATTTTGAGATAAAATTGACAAATTCTTGAGTAAATCATCCATAACTTTTTTGTTGTGGGGTTTCTGGGTTTGCATTTGGTATCAAAATGTGAAGAAGGTTTTGCTGAAGCTAATAAACTAATAATTGAACATATTTGGACTTGGTAGCATGCTCCAAAATGAACTTTTCTGAGCAATGTCTCATAAAAATAGAGCATGTACTAAGTGGGCCATAGTTCACTTCCTGTATGCAAATCAGGCATATAAAACTTGTTTTCTGTGGAGTTACCAGATGTGTTTCATAATATCAAAAGCTTGTTCTGATCGGCCTGTGGGCTTTTTTCCCTATACCGTGAAAGACCTCCTTTGTGAAACTTTTCCAGGAAACTATTGTGAAAACAACGCTAAGGTCAAGGTCACAAGGTCCAGAATAATGACCTCATCTGATAGGTCTCGTGACACGGGATATATATATATGTCAAGTATTAAAGTCCTTTCTCTGACCAATCAAAAGATATGGTAACCTTTTCGAAAAATGCATCCTATGTCAAGGTGAAGGTCACAAGGTCAAAAATTATTACCTCGTCTGAAAGGTCTCGTGACAAGCGATACACATGTCAAGTATCAAAGGCCTTTCTCTGACCAATCAAAAGTTATGGCCAAGGTTGAAGTTTGTGGAAAATTCATCCTATGCCAAGGTCAAGGTCACAAGGTCAAAAATGATGACTCATCCGAAAGATCTTGTGACAAGGGATAAACAAGTCAAGTATCAAAGCCCTTTCTCTGACCGATCAAAAGTTAAGGCTAAGGTTGAAGTTTTTGGAAATTGCATCCTATGCCAAGGTCAAGGTCACAAGGTGAAAAATGATGAACTCATCCAAACGGTAACGGTCTCGTCACAAGGGATACACATGTCAAGTATCAGAGGCCTCTCTCTGACCAATCAAAAGATATGGCCAAGGTTAACATTTTTGAGAAATGTGTCCTACGCCAAGGTTAAAGTCACAAGGTCAAAAATGATGACCTCGTCTGAAAGGTCTAGTGACACGGGATATGCATGTGAAATATCAAAGGCCTATCTCTGATCAATCAAAAGTTACAGCCAAGGTTATAGTTTTTGGAAAATACATCCTTCAGCAAGGTGAATGTCACAAAGTGAAAAATGATTGCCTCTTCAAAAAGGTCTCACGACAAGGGATACACATGTCAATAATCAAAAGCCTATATCTGATCAATCAAAAGTTATGGCTAAGGTTAAGGTTTTTGGAAAATGCGTCCTACGCTAAGGTCAATGTAAAAAATGATGACCTCTTCAGAAAGCTCTCGTGACAAGGGATACACATGTCAATTATCAAAGGCCTATTTCTGACCAATCAAATGTTAGGGCCGAGATTAATGTTTTCGGAAAATGGGTCCTACGTCAAGGTCAAGGTCACAAGGTGATAAATGAAGAACTCATCTGAAAGGTCTCGTGTCAAGGAATACACATGTGAAGTATGAAAGGCCTATCTCTGACCCATTAAACGCTATGGCCAAGGTTACCGTTTTCGAAAAATGCATCCTACGCCAAGGTGAAGGTCACAAGGTCAAAAATGATGACCTCGTCTGAAATGTCTCATGACACGGAATACACATGTCAAATATCACAGGCCTATGTCTGGTCAATCCAAAGTTTTCGGCCAAAGTTAAAGTTTTCGGAAAATGCGTCCTACATCAAGGTCAGGGTCACAAGGTCAAAAATGATCATCTCATCTGAAAGGTCTCATGACAAGGGATACACATGTCAACTATCAAAGGCCTATGTCTGACCAATCATAAGTTATGGCAAAGGATAACGTTTTCGGAAAATGCATCCTACGTCAAGGTGAAGGTCAAAAATTATTTCCTCGTCTGAAAGGTCTCGTGACAAGGGATACACATGTCAAGTATCAAAGGCCTATTTCTGACTAATCAAAAGTTACGGCCAAGATTAATGTTTTCAGAAAATGCGTCCTACGTCAAGGTCACAAGGTGATAAATGATGGGATACACATGTCAAGTATCAAAGGCCTATCTCTGACCCATCAAATGCTATGGCCCAGGTTAAAGTTTTTGGAAAATGCATCCTACGACAAGGTCAAGGTCACGAGGTGAAAAATGATGAACTCATCTGAAAGCTCTCTTGACAAGGGATACACATGTCAGGTATCAAAGGTCTGTCTCTGAAAAATCTACAGTTACGGCTAAGGTTAAAGTTTTGGGAAAATGCATCCTACGCCAAGGACAAGGTCACAAGGCCAAAATTGATGACCTCATTTGAAAGCTCTTGTGACAAGGGATATACATGTCAATTATGAAAGGCCTATCTCTGATCAATCATAAGTTATGGCCAAGGTTAACGTTTTAGGAAAATGCGTCCTAGGCCAAGGACAAGGTCGCAAGGCCAAAAATGATGACCTCATCTGAAAGGTCTTATGTCAAGGGATACACATGTCAAGTATCAAAGGCCTATCTCTGACCAATCAAAAGTTATGGCCAAGGTTAAAGTTTTTGGAAAATGTGTCCTACTCCAAGGTCAAGATCACAAGATCAAAATTGATGACCTTATCTGAAAGGTCTCGTGACAAGGGATACACATGTCAAGTATCAAAGGCCTATTTCTGACTAATCAAAAGTTACGGCCAAGATTAATGTTATCAGAAAATTCGTCCTACGTCAAGGTCAAGATCACAAGGTGATAAATGAAGAACTCATCTGAAAGGTTTGGTGTCAAGGGATACACATGTCAAGTATCAAAGGCCTATCTCTGACCCATCAAATGCTATGGCTAAGGTTAAAGTTTTTGGAAAATGCATCCTACGACAAGGTCAAGGTCACAAGGTGAAAAATGATGAACTCATCCGAAAGCTCTCTTGACAAGGGATACACATGTCAAGTTTTAAAGGTTTATCTCTGAAAAATCAAAAGTTACGGCTGAGGTTAAAGTTTTGGGAAAATGCATCCTACTCCAAGGTCAAGGTCACAAGGCCAAAAATGATGACCTCATCTGAAAGCTCTCGTGACAAGGGACATACATGTCAAGTATGAAAGGCCTATCTCTGACCCATTAAACATTATGGCTAAGGTAAAAGTTTTTGGAAAATGCGTCCTACTCCAAGATTAAGATCACAAGATCAAAATTGATGACCTCATCTGAAAGGTCTTGTGACAAGGGATACTCATGTCAAGTATCAAAGGCCTATCTCTGACCAATCAAAAGTTATGGCCAAGGTTAAAGTTTTTGGAAAATATGTCCTACTGCAAGGTCAAGGTCACAAGATCAAAATTGATGACATCATCCGAAAGATCTCGTGACAAGGGATACCCATGTCAAGTATCAAAAGCCTCTCTCTGACAAATCATAAGTTATGGCTAAGGTTAACGTTGTTGGAAAATGTGCCCTAGGCCAAGGTGAAGGTCACAAGGTCAAAAATTATTTCCTCGTCTGAAAGGTCTCGTGACAAGGGATACACATGTCAAGTATCAAAGGCCTCTCTCTAACGAATCGAAAGTTATGGCGAAGGTTTAAGTTTTCCTGCAGCTGCAGACAGACAGACAGACAGACAACCGGACAGGTGCAAAACAATATTCCCCCGAATCTTCGATTCCAGGGGCGTAATAAAAAATTTAATAACAAGGACAGTCATTGACAACAGAAAAGAGAATCCTTCCCCCCCCGGCGGCCCATTCCCCCCACCACCGAAACTGGCCCCTCACATCAACATCCGACAGTTACTGAAAGGGTAAATAAAAAATAAAAATAGAAAATGAATGTGAAATTAAATTCTGAATATCGTATGCAGCCTTTCCCCCATACCTCCAACATTTTAAATCTGGCACCATTTACCCTGGCAGTAGAAAGCCCCATCATGACTACATCATAAAAAAATAAAACAACCATTTTTCAACATGCAACTTATGAGGTGGAAACCTACGTTGTGCCACCAATTTTTGGCTGCAGTTAAACTAGCCAGGTATGCTTTACGTTGATTTGCCATTAGAAACAGATTTGAATCGTCACTCAAGAGTAAGGGGATTGGGTTGAAGGGAATCTTTTTCCCAATTAAGCCAGATAACACGGAAGAAACCTTTCTCCAAAAGCTAAGACATCTGTACATTCCCACATATTATGTCTCATTGCACTTGGAACACCATTCACACAGAAAGTACATATCGGGCTTAAGACTCCTTTCATGTAGAACCTTGCAACTGTGGTATGAAAGGCTGAGTGACAATACTTGTAATGACTAAGTTGATGATTTGGATTTTTTGGGGATGAAAGTATATTTTTCCATACAACGTCAATTACCTCCCCATCAGATGAAAAATCCTTCTCCCACGCAGGTATAGCACTCATACTTTTGTGCATAGCTAGTAGAATGTACATGTACAAAGTAGAGACAAAGCCTCTAGAAGATATATCCAACATCCAGTTTCACAATGGATGTGATTGCAAAGCTGTGTCGCAGGGGACATCATATGCTCAGAATGCTGATCTCAGTTGCAGGTATTAAAAAAATCCGGAAGCCGGTATATCAAATAGATGTTGCATATCCTGGAAACTTCAGATACATCATGAGTCAAATAGATCTCCTAACACATTGATGCCCTTATCAGACAAAGATTCAGACTTAAAGTAACACTAGACGGCTGTGGGTTTGAGGGCGGAACTTTCAAAGCCTGCAGTTCAATGCGACTACACCCACCACCACTCGCAGAACACCGTGATGCTTCCAAGGCCACACCTGAAAATCTGTGCGCATGGGGTTTGATTGACAGCTGTATCATTCCATTCATTTGAGTTGGTTGTAAGTTTGATTGACTGTTGTTTTTTTAGCTCTTGCCCCTTACAGGATAGACATTTTTTTTATTCCAGTGTCAAACATCTTGTGTTTCATAGCTCTATCGATCACTGTAGAGGTAGAATAAGAATTTTTAAAAATTGTAACAAATCTGCGGGACCCTAGTGTACCTTTAAATGGTTTTGTCCCAAAAAGATACAGTTATTTTGCCATAAGTGTGTGCGGATGAGCCATTTCTGCACTTCTGTTTCTCTACCCATCTAAAATTAATAATGGTGTTGGAAATTATTGGACCAATGCAAAGTCTACATTTATGGTTGTGTTGGGATTCTGGATTCTGCTGTCATGTTAAGTTCTGTGCCTGGCCTAGCCATGTTTAGTATTTCTGTGTTTAGTGACCACTGCTCTGTCTGACTATTCTTAGGATTGTGTTTTGTGTTTTGGTAATTTAGATTTCCTGTTTATTATTTTTCATGTTTAGATCATTTAGTTTCCAAGCCATGTTTTCATTTTCATGCTTTGCACTTTGTCTCCCCTGTCTTGTCAGGTGTGTATCTTTGCTCACGGTCCCTTGTCTTGTGTGACACTCATTCGGGTGATTTATTGGTTTCTGGGTTTCAATCTTCTTTCATTATCTCGTGTTCTTCCTTCCTCTCTCTTTTTCTGTCTTACTAACACATACTAACAGTTTATTGTTTTTGCTCAATACTAATCCACACTAACCTTGTATATTTGGACTAACTTACTAACAAGCACTTGGGATTGTATAGCTGCACTTACTAATTGACTAATGATCTCTCAGCTGTCGCCCTATTCTAGTCTCCGCCTCCTTGCCTATCCCTAATTATCTCTGCTGCAAGTTTCTGTGGATTTCCACTTATACTTTGTGCTTTCCTTTTCTTTTATCTTGGCACTTTAGTACTCCTTAACCGGAGCTGTTGTTTTGTACTTAGGTTTGTCTTGTGATCCCTGTCTGCGTTTTGGCTACAGCCAAATTCATGTAATTAGTTTATCCCTCATGTGTCTCTCTCAAATCATTGTCACTATTGATTGCACCTGTTCTCCCTGGTCATGTGTTTACCCCGGATGTGTATATAAGATGTCTGTTTGGTTCTCACTCTTGTCAGATCGTTCTCCCTAGTTTTCTCGTGCCACGTTTCTCGCCTTGATTGCTCAGTGTTTATCTTTCTGACTGGATTGCCCGACTATTGATTTTGGTTTGCCCTTTTTGGATATTGTTGCATCTGTGAGTTTTGACCTTTTTCTGCCCGACCTTGATTTTGTGATTACTGCCCTGGTTTTGGATTCGGACTGTCTTTGGCTTATGAGTTTGTTTCTCCTCCAAACCTACGCCTGTGTACCGAACCCTTTTTGTCTGACCACGAACTTTGTTATTGGTGCCCTGGTTACGATTCTGGATTACGCCCATTGGATACTGTTTTTGGATTGTGGACTCTGTACCCTTGCTAGCTCTGTTGGGGGGTTTCCCCCTTCAGAAATAAAGCCTTCTTTTTGCATTTATCTGGTTGTCGCTATTGGCTCATTTCGTAATTCACAACAGGTTGGATATGCCAGAAAAAAATATATCTTTCAGTTTGTTGGGATGGACTTTTGAATCCTCCGTTGCCTTCCATGAAACATCGTTTGCTGACGAGCGGTTAGTTGCAGTGTAATTAACTACACAAACTGATTAATTAAGGGCTCAGGAATACGTTTCCATCGTATTCCTGAACAAGAACCTAAAAATCCGGTTGGATCTATTCAATTCGAAGAAAGTGGGTGCCGTCGACCCACTCGCGTGTTTGTAGGCCTACTATTCACGTTTTGTCGGGTAGTTATTTTAAGTTAGTTAAGTCGCAAGTTACTTTCCATAATTTCTAACATGACAATTTTCTGTTTTTGCATTTTGTAATTCGATCATAGCTAGGGAATGATCTTCCTTTTTGTATTGGGTAATTTCGATTATGCCTTATGCTTTCCGGTAGCGAGTAAGTGACAGTTTCGGATATTAGTACTGGAAATAATTCTGTTTTCAACTGTCATCATTATGAACTGAGATCAGTACTTTGGGCTTATCTTGACTTTTGGATTCCCAGAGAAACATTTGAATGAGTAAAAACGTGAAGCGTACATCCAGTCAAGAAAATTGAGTTTAATTTCTACTGCAGCTGTAACGGCAGCAGCTTTGTTACTGATGACACCCCAGTTGGTTAGGGAATGCGCAGTATATGCATTCACGATATTAAATATTAATGATAAATTCTAAACCCCCTTATCACAAATAAACCCCCCCAAATATATTGGCGCCCCCTTTTAAAATCGCTCCGGTAAACGTACTACTGTGAATTACTTTCACTGCTCAACGAGGATCTACAAATGTAGAATTTATGTTCGATGAAGGAATTTCAAGTGATGATCCAGTCGACTCAGAGCCAAAGAGGGGTCGTTCCTCCAACCTTTCAGCTCGTTAGGATCCGGAAGCCTACACAGACCTTCTTTATACATAAGCTTAGAGAAATGTCCTACTGTCAAGGTTTAGTACATATTCAGAGACCGCCGAATCAGTTCACCAAGTGCGGGATGCCATACTTCCCCGTTTTGTTGTATTGATTAATGCTTGTTCTTGCCAACCATGCTAATACGCATGTCTGAATATGACGTCAATGTTAGTAAACAAGACCTAGTCCGATAGCAGATTTCCCCCAGTTAATTTTATATCCGGATAATTTTCCGAATTCTTCAAGTAATTTTAGAACATTTGAAATAGAATTTTGAATATCTGTCTTATACAAGAGATATTGGGGTATTGGGCAAGAGGTTCAAGAGAGAGGATGAATAACTTTGGTGAAAGCGGACAGCCTTGACGGGTCCCTCTTAGGATCAAAAATGTACAAGAATGCAAACCATTTGTGCAGACTGAGGCAGAAGGATTACAGTGCAAAACACGCATCATATTAATAAAACTTGTGCTAAAGCCAAATTTTTTTTCCAGAACTGCCTATAGAACTGCCTATTTTTCAGCGTCTAGTGACAAAATTGCAGTTGGGGAGTGCTGCTGTTGTGATTGATCTATCTAATAATTGACAAACATTGTCAGCAGCTAAACAACTTTTCAAGAAGCCTGTCTGATCTGGGCATATTAGTTTACCCATATATGATTCTAATCATGAGGACAAGACTTTCAGGACAAAACAGTTTGCACTGTCCATCATCGAATTTGTATTCTGATTTATAGAGGTCTTCATAAAAATTTTTAAAGAAAACTTTGATTTCACGTGGGTCTGAAATTAGGCCTTTGGTTAGGGGATAAAAAGATTTATTGCCGTGAGATTTACACTTAATTCGCAGGGCAAGGAGCTTGCTTTCATTAAAGTAGTACTTCTGCCGTACTCTTTGGATGATGAATTCTGACTTCCTCCTTAGTACGTTATTTAAATCTGATTTGATGAATGCTAGTTTATCTTTCACTACTTTATTATATTGTTTTTTAAGACTTTCTTCCAACAAATGGCATCGGAGTTCCAATACATTAATTTCCTGATTCCTGCTCTTGTTCAAATGGGAGGCAAAGGAGGAGGTTAAATTCCAAATGAAACTTTTTGTAGCCATCCAAACAAAAGCAGGGTCATCAATTTAATTTTTGTTATCGCCAATATATTCTAATAAATTAACCTTAAATTCATCAAGAAATTTTATTGTTTTGTAAAAAAGTAGTGTAAAAAATGCCACTAAATGGTAGTATTGACCTTTTTTGTTAAGCCCAGTCTGGAGCTAGGTTTGGGCATGTCCTGGGCATGTCTGAGAGGGGAAAGTCCCAGAGAATTAAAAAAAAGTCTAAAAGGTGAAAGGGGGCTGCAAAAGAGTATATAAGGAGAAAAATTGAGAGAGTAAAGTAGTAGGAGAAATTGCAAGGACAAGGATACATTTGACCAGACCTGTCACTCTTTTCAAGACCTGTGAAGTTTCCTTTCGTGGATTTTTGCCTGTGTTGGAGTATTTCCCTGTCCCAGGACATCACCAAGCAACCCAACCAAAGGGACTGTAAATATTTTTTTTTTCTTGTTGTGTCAATCTTGGTCAGTGGCATAAATTGTAGGTTAGTTGTCAGTTTGTTTAATTAAATCTGTTTAAGTTTTAAGATTTTGTCTGTCATCACTTGCTATCTTGTATGTCATAACAAATTGGGGCCATGACAGTAGTATTAAATGTCCATCTTGGCGTTTTTTTCCACACGGACGCCCCAATCGATTTGAGCACATAAGGGATTGTGGTATGATAAAACTGCAGGAAAAACGGCTACGTACTCAAGGGATGCTCTCAAACTTTTTGAAAAAAAAAAAAGTAATCCAATCTAGAATGAGAGTTATGACGGGTAGATAAATAGGTGTAACCAGGCACTTCCTCATTAGTGGCACCCTATGCATCAAAAACAGTTAAATCCTGTACAAAATTGTTTAAAGCTCTCAAAGCTGTTATTTGTGACAAGACGGGATTCTGTGTTGATCTGTCCTTTTTTAGATCAATTACAGCATTCATATTCGCCCAATTATAAATTCATAATCTAGCAATAACAGTCATTCATTTCTGAGCCATGGAAAAAATGTTTTATCGAATACTGCAGGTGCAAATATCGACAGAAATGCTATGTTTTTGCCATATATAGATGCCCCTATACAAGCAAGATGCCTGGATGCATCTTAATTGAAGAATTTAATCTTAATTGAAAGGGAACATTTGACTACAATAACAGTCCCTTTTGATGCAGAGCTGCCACAGGATTTGGACACTATTTTATATGTCTTATTTTGAAAATTGTAAACTTTCTTCTCAATTAGGTGAGTTTCCTGGATAATTGCCACGTCTATATTTTTCATTACATTACATTACAGGTTCTTAGCAGACACTCCTATCCAGAGCGACGTACAAAAGTGCACAAGATCAGTACAAAAGTACATAGTCCAGGCAATCTAGGACAAAAATATGCCTAACCTGGAACTAATTGGTACAGAAGATATCTCAACGTTTTTTGACTCTCCAATCTTCCCTTTATAGCATATCAAAAATGCGATAACTTTGGGGCACCTCAAAGCACAAATTCCACTACATGGAAACGAGGCTCATACAATCAACTCTGTTGTGGAATTTAAAAACATGATTGTACTTAAATGTAGCGCAGAACGAAAAAATGTTCGATGGTATGAAAAAAATTTTAAAGACTGTTATTTTTATTCTACAAACCCCAAAACCAGTGAAGTTGGCACGATATGTAAATCATAGATAAAAACAGAATAGAATGATTTGCAAATCCTTTTCAACTTATATTCAATTGAATACACTGCAAAGACAAGATGTTTAATGTTCAAACTGAAAAACTTTATTTTTTTTTTGCAAATAATCATTAACTTAGAATTTAAAGGCAGCAACACATTGCAAAAAAGTTGGCACAGGAGCCTTTTTACCACTGTGTTACATCGCCTTTCCTTTTAACGACACTCAGTAAACATTTGGGACCTGAGGAGACCAATTTTTGAAGCTTTTCAGGTGGAACTCTTTCCCATTCTTGCTTGATGTACAGCTTAAGTTGTTCAACAGTCCGAGGTCTCCATTGTCGTATTTTACGCTTCATAATGCGCCACACATTTTCAATGGGAGACAGGTCTGGACTACAGGCAGGCCAGTCTAGTACCCGCACTCTTTTACTACGGAGCCATGCTGTTGTAACACGTGCAGACTGTGGCTTGGCATTGTCTTGCTGAAATAAGCAGGGGTGTCCATGAAAAAGACATTGCTTGGATGACAACATATGTTGTCCAAAACCTGTATGTACCTTTCAGCATTAATGGTGCCTTCACATATGTGTAAGTTGCCCATGCCTTGGGCACTAATACACCCCCATACCATCACAGATGCTGGCTTTTGAACTTTGCACCTATAACAGTCCGGATGGTTCTTTCCCTCTTTGGTCCGGAGGACACAACGTCCACAGTTTCCAAAAACAATTTGAAATGTGGACTCGTCAGACCACAGAACACTTTTCCACTTTGCATCAGTCCATCTTAGATGAGCTTGGGCCCAGCAAAGCCGGCGGCGTTTCTGGGTGCTGTTGATAAATGGCTTTCGCTTTGCATTGTAGAGTTTTAACTTGCACTTGCAGATGTAGCGACGAACTGTAGTTACTGACAGTGGTTTTCTGAAGTGTTCCTGAGCCCATGTGGTGATGTCCTTTACACACTGATGTCGGTTTTTGATGCTGTACCGCCTGAGGGATCGAAGGTCACGGGAATTCAGTGTTGGTTTTCGGCCTTGTCGCTTACGTGCAGTGATTTCTCCAGATTCTCTGAACCTTTTGACGATATTACGGACCGTAGATGATGAAATCCCCAAATTTCTTACAATAGCTCGTTGAAGAATGTTGTTTTTAAACTGTTCGACAATCAGCTCACGCATTTGTTCACTAAGAGGTGACCCTCGCCCCATCCTTGTTTGTGAATGACTGAGCATTTCAGGGAAGCAGCTTTTATACCCAATCATGGCACCCACCTGTTCCCAATTAGCCCGTTCACCTGTGGCATGTTCCAAATAAGTGTTTGATGTGCATTCCTCAACTCTCTCAGTCTTTTTTGCCACTTGTGCCAGCTTTTTTGAAACATGTTGCAGGCATCAAATGAGCTAATATTTGCAAAAAATTACAAAGTTTACCTGTTCGAACATAAAGTAACTTGTCTTTGCAGTGTATTCAATTGAATATAGGTTGAAAAGGATTTGCAAATCATTGTATTCTGTTTTTATTTACGATTTACACAAAGAGCCAACTTCACTGGTTTTGGGTTTTGTAGAATAATTCCAGCCATCGAAGGTCAAATTGACATATTCAATGTATGAATTAGTCTGCTATTTTGGCATATTGCTAGATTGTAATTACAGGCAATATGCTGCAGTACTGACTTAACATAAGAGTAGCCATAGCAGCATAGGAATAAAGAATTATCTTCTCCAATTCGAAAAAATGAATCATCGTCCTTCAATAGGCTGTTAAAGATGTACAGCTTTGCCCAGCTGTTAATATGGCTTTTACCTTCAGACATTCAAATATTAACAGTTTATTATTTCATTTTGGCAGATTAACAAAGTAACAAAATATTTCTCCCCGCCATTACTCCCACACGCACGGGAGATATTGGGCTCTAATTTCTTGGTGCAGCGCAGGTGGCGTAGCGTGGCACTGCTCACGCAGTGGTAATTTCGTCCGGCGCAGCCCGCGCAGTGGTAATTTCATGAGGTGCAACACCGTGCGCAGCCCTTGGTAGACAAATGTGCGCCGAGAAGGGTGTGACGGCGCAGTAGGGGGAGGTGTCACATATTCATCAAGACGCAGTGAGAATTTCGTAGAAAAAGTCTCTGCTGGAGTTGCGCGAAAAACTTGCCAGCTCCAAACTGGTTTAATTTCTGTGCAGTGGTAATTTGGCTGACCGGCGCACAGTACGCACACGTCACCAAAATCTCACAGGCAGGTTTCCAGAATGTCAGGCACATTTCAATGCAATAAATAATTACAGGAAGCACTATTTAATGTAACTGTCTGAATAAGGACATAAATTATAGTATCTACATCAATCATCCTGATGTCAAATTAAAGGCGGTTGGCACGCGTAATGGAAACTTGACCTGGCTTAATCAACGCAGCTGAATCTGTAATGTGAATATAGGCCACTAGATGGCAGTATTTACCTTTTTTTGTTAAGCTCAGACTGGAGTCATGTTTAGACATGTCCTGGACATGTCTGGGGCAAGTCTCAGAAAATTAAAAAAAAAAGACGTCTAAATGTGGGTGGGGTCTGCAAAAGAGTATATAAGGAAAAGAATTGAAACAGTAAAAGAGAAGGAGAAATTGCAAGAAGATGACCAGACCTGCCATTCTGTTCAAGACCTGTGACGTTTCTTTTGTGGATTTCTTTGCCTGTGTTTGAGCATTTTCTTCATCCAGGACATCACCAAGCCACCCCACCAAAAAGGGACTGTAATTATTTCTGTTTTTTCTTATTTATCAATCTTGGTCTTTAGTTGTAGGTTGTTATTAGTCTTTGTCTTTGTTAAAAATTAAATGTGTTTTAGTTGTTAAAACTGTGTTTGTCATCCCTTGCTGTTGCTGTTGTGTTATAAATGTAATAACAAATTGGGGCCATAACAAATTGGGGGCTCAAGGTCCGGGATAGACCATTGTGTGAGTAATTTATTGAAAATCTAACATTCCAAATTGTGAAATTGTTTTTGTGAATTTTCCTAGATATATATTGACAACAGCAATGGATGATTTCTTGGCATCACCAACCGTAGGGGTTTTGAAGTCTTTTAAAAAGACAGAACTGCTAGAAATTTGCAGACAGTTGGAGCTGACAGAGGTAAAACCAGCCATGCGAAAAGCAAGACTGGCTAGAGAGATAGTTGAATATTACATTGATGAAAATGTGTTTGCACCAGGAGATCTGGAACAGTTTCCAGTGGAAAATCCAAATATAGAAATGGAACTTAAATTAAAAATGCTAGAGATTGAAAGGGAAGAAAGAGAAAAAGAAAGGGAGGAAAAAGAAAAACAAAGAGAATTTGAGAGGGAAGAAAAAGAAAAACAAAGGCAGTTTGAGTTAGAAAAATTAGCAAGAGAAGAAAAACAAAGAGAATTTGAGAGAGAGAAAGAGGAAAGAGCAGAAAGAGAGAGACAGAGACAGAGGGATTTTGAATTAGAGAAATTCGATAGAGAAGAAAGACTCCAAATGGAGCAACTAAAAATTAAAATAGCAATGAAAAATAAATTTTGTGCTAGTCAGGAGGTAAAACTGGTGCCTCCATTTTCGGAAAAGGACGTAGACAACTATTTCCAGTGTTTTGAAAAGGTAGCAAAGAGTTGCCAGTGGCCAAAGGAACACTGGCCTCTGATGTTGCAAACTGTCCTCAAGGGTAAAGCTCAACAAGCCTATTCGGCTTTGTCTGCAGATGATTCCTCTGATTATGAGGTTGTCAAAAAGGTTATTTTGAGAGCTTATGAGTTGGTTCCAGAGGCTTACCGACAGAAATTCAGAGGTCTGAAGAAATCTGAAAATCAGACTTATGTTGAATTTGCTAATGAGAAGCAGGTTTGCTTTGAGCGCTGGTGTACTTCTATGGAGGTCAAGGATGATCTCAACTCACTAAAAGAGATGGTGTTAGTTGAAGAATTCAAGAACTGTGTTAAGGATGATGTTAAGACCTACCTTAATGAGAAGCAAGCACTGAACTTGCAATCAGCTGCCAAATTTGCAGATGAATATGTTCTCACTCATAAGTCCAAATTTCAGTCTAGCAGTAACAATAAATGGTCCCAATTTCAGAAAAAGGGTTACGGTGATACCCAAGATTCCTCACCCAAAGACAAAGACAAATCTGGTGATGGTGCTCAGAAATCCAGTAACAGGTCTGATCAAAGTGTGAAAGCTGACAGTGACAAAAGTGGTCTAGTTTGCAGTTATTGCAAGAAATCTGGTCATGTTACAACTAACTGTTGGTTCCTTAAAGCTAAGAAAGAAAAAGAAAAGGATACCAAACCAAATGCCATTGTGAAAACAAGGTTAGAAACCCCTGTAGTAGATAACCAATCTGCTAAATTGCCTGCTTCTTGTGGGGCTAAAAAGCCTAATACAGCTGACTTTGTGAGGGAGGAATTTCTTCCATTTGTGTCAGAGGGATTTGTGGCTCTGAATGAGCATACTACTCCTGTCCCCATATATATCCTAAGGGATACCGGAGCTTCTCAGTCACTTTTGTTGATGGACTCCTTGGAGTTACGTGATGAGACCGCTTCAGGGGATTTCATACTTGTACAAGGTATTGAAGGGAGGACTGTATCTGTACCCCTGCGCTCTATATTCTTGAAGTCAGATTTAGTTACAGGACAGGTAAAGGTGGGACTTATGTCAAGTCTACCTATATAGGGTGTTTCTCTGTTGCTAGGCAATGACCTGGCTGGGGGCAAAGTAGTTCCCCCTGTACATCTTACTTCACAGCCGAGCACTGAAAATGGGGATGAGGACCCATCTCTGTATCCTTCTTGCGCAGTGACTCGTGCTATGGCCAAGAAGGCTAAAGAAGATGATGTTGTGGTGCCGTCCAGTACATTGAATAGTCAGGACTCAGGTGGTTCGCCTCATGACTCTGATTGGCCTACTATGGTTTCTCCGTTTGAGGACTTATCAGATACTTTTATCAGTTCTCTATTCAGCCAGCCGGATGGGTCTGGTGATTCTGATGTGTCTGGAGACTTGTCTCTGTCCAGAAAGCGGTTGATTGAGGAGCAAACTAATGATCCTGAAATTGGTGTACTAAAGAGGAGAGCCCTTCCTGAAAAAGAAATAGATGCAGTTCCAGTTGGGTATTATCTCAAGGATGGTGTGTTGATGCGGAAGTGGCGCCCTCCTGATATCCCTGCCACTGCAGATTGGGCAGTGGTCAGGCAAATTGTTGTTCCGAAGGTCTATAGGAATGAGATCTTAACAATGGCTCATAGTTTACCTTTAGGAGGTCATCTTGGTGTTAACAAGACTGTTGATAAGATCATGAAACACTTCTTTTGGCCTGGGCTTCGGACAGACATTTCCAACTTTTGCAAAACCTGTCACACTTGTCAGGTAGTTGGAAAACACCAGTTAGACCCACCTGTAGCTCCATTGCAGCCTATCCCAGCATTTGGGGAGCCATTCTCTAGGGTCATTGTTGATTGCGTTGGTCCATTACCCAAGACTAGATCTGGAAATCAGTACTTGTTGACAATCATGTGTGCATCTACCAGATTCCCCGAAGCCATACCTCTACGTAACATCAAGGCAACTGCAATCTCGAAGGCTTTGATAAAGTTCTTCACGTTGTTTGGTCTTCCCAGGGAAATTCAGTCAGACCAAGGTAGCAATTTCACTTCAGGATTGTTTCAGCAGGTTGTGTATGAACTAGGTGCAAAACAGATTCTTTCTAGTGCCTATCATCCAGAAAGTCAGGGTGCCTTAGAGCGGTTTCATTCCACTCTCAAGACAATGATGAGGACTTATTGTTATGACCATGAGAAAGACTGGGATGAAGGGGTTCATTTGCTGTTGTTTGCAGCTAGAGAAGCAATGCAGGAGTCTACTGGATTTAGTCCATTTGAGCTAGTGTTTGGTCATGAAGTGAGAGGACCTTTGCTATTATTGAGTGAACAATGGCAAGAGAAAGAGCCGCAAATCAGTCTGTTAGACTATGTTAGCAAGTTCAAGGAAAGATTGCGTGCAGCTTGTGACCTTGCCAAAGAGAACTTGAAATCAAGTCAGGGAAAAATGAAAACTTGGTATGATCATAAGGCTAGAAGCCGTGAGTTTAAACCAGGAGACAAGGTCCTTGTGTTGTTTCCCTTGCAGTCCAATCCATTGCAGGCTAGATTTCATGGTCCTTATGAAATACTGACAAAACTCAATGATCTCAATTACATTGTGAAGACTCCAGTTAGGAGAAAACCAAAACAATTGTGTCATATTAACATGCTAAAGCCTTATCATGACAGAAATGCTAGGGTTGCAGCTGTCACTTCAGATTCTCCAATGGTCGAAACGTGTGAAGATGAGGGGGAGTTTCAAGATGATGAACCAAGAATTAAAGCTGAAGTTCTTTCATGTAAATTGTCAAACACTGTAGTGTTGCAAAATCTTGATGTAAAACTCCAGCACTTAGAACCCTCACAGAGAGATCAGTTTGAAAGGTTGATCAAGAAATATGAGGATTTGTTTCCTGATGTTCCAAAGAGAGTTACTGTAGCCTCTCATGATGTAGATGTTGGTGATGCCAAACCAATAAAACAGCATCCATACCGGATGAATCCTGAAAAGAGAAAGATTGCTGAGAAAGAGGTTGAGTACATGTTAAAACATGATATTATCAGACCCTCCAACTCCGATTGGAGTTCACCCTGTGTGCTAGTTCCAAAACCTGATGGAAGTACTAGATTCTGTACAGATTATCGCAAAGTCAATGCTGTAACTAGAACTGATGTGTTTCCAATACCTAGGATTGATGATTGTATTGATAGTGTAGGGCAAGCAAAGTTTCTGACCAAGATTGATTTATTGAAGGGTTATTGGTGTGTGCCTTTAACTGAGAGGGCCAAGAGCATCTCTGCTTTTGCCACACCATCTGGATTGTACCAGTATGAAGTCCTACCCTTTGGCATGAAAAATGCCCCAGCCACGTTCCAAAGGATGATACAGTCTACAATCGCCGGATTGCCACACACGGGTGCGTACATTGATGACCTGATCACATGGAGTGACTCCTGGGAAGAACATCTAAAAGATGTAGAGACGTTGTTCCAGCGCCTGACCCAGGCTAACCTGACTGTTAACCTGAGCAAGAGTGACTTTGGTTGTGCTACTGTCACCTATCTTGGCTACGTCATAGGCCAGGGTAAGGTGGCACCCATAAATGCTAAAGTCCAAGCCATCGTGGACTTTCCAGTTCCTGACAACAAAAAAGCTTTGCGCCGCTTCCTTGGAATGATCGGGTACTACCGCAAGTTCTGCAAGAACTTTGCTGAGATTGCTCTCAGTCTAACTAACCAACTGAAGAAAGGCGTAAAGTTCACCTGGGATGATGCATGCCAGAGAGCCTTCGATCACCTGAAGTCTCTGCTGTGTCACTTCCCTGTGCTCAAATCTCCTGACTTCAACAAACCGTTCTCCATCGCGGTCGATGCTAGCGACCAAGCTTGTGGATCTGTGCTCCTACAGAGAAGTGACTCTGATGACATTGAGCATCCCGTGGCATACTTCTCCAGGAAGTTCAATCGCCACCAAAGGAACTATTCCACAATAGAGAAGGAACTGTTGGCTCTGGTCCTTTCTTTACAACACTTTGAGGTTTATGTTTGTACAGGACAAAAGCCAATGATTGTGTACACTGACCACAATCCGTTAATGTTTTTGAGTAAGATGAAAAACAAGAATCGGAGATTGTTGAATTGGAGTTTGATTTTACAGGAGTTTGACTTGGAAATTAAGCATGTGAAGGGTACAGACAATGTAATTGCTGATTGCTTATCCCGTGTTTGAATGTGTATATATATATATCATGTGTTTGAATATTGTATGATATGTATATATAGACAAGTGTTCACTTAACCATTTTGTATTGAAAAGAAAAATTTTGCCTTTATGAGTCAAAATGTTTCCCTTTTGGAATGGAGGTGTAATGTGAATATAGGCCACTAGATGGCAGTATTTACCTTTTTTTGTTAAGCTCAGACTGGAGTCATGTTTAGACATGTCCTGGACATGTCTGGGGCAAGTCTCAGAAAATTAAAAAAAAAAAGACGTCTAAATGTGGGTGGGGTCTGCAAAAGAGTATATAAGGAAAAGAATTGAAACAGTAAAAGAGTAGGAGAAATTGCAAGAAGATGACCAGACCTGCCATTCTGTTCAAGACCTGTGACGTTTCTTTTGTGGATTTCTTTGCCTGTGTTTGAGCATTTTCTTCATCCAGGACATCACCAAGCCACCCCACCAAAAAGGGACTGTAATTATTTCTGTTTTTTCTTATTTATCAATCTTGGTCTTTAGTTGTAGGTTGTTATTAGTCTTTGTCTTTGTTAAAAATTAAATGTGTTTTAGTTGTTAAAACTGTGTTTGTCATCCCTTGCTGTTGCTGTTGTGTTATAAATGTAATAACAAATTGGGGCCATAACAAATCTGTGATGCAAACTAACAACTTCACAACTTTCCCAGCCAACCACAAACTGTGTGTATTGCATGCTTGCGTTCTATGCTCAGTAAAGCCGCTTGCACACTGGACACGAAACGAATTTTTCGCACGACTGATTACAGACAAAGTCAATACAAAGACACGATAGTCGGATGGGGTTTTAATATACCTCCGTCTCCGAAAGTCATGGATGTTCTAATTTTTCAGAGTATTCCAGGAATTATTAGACGTGCAAACTTGGCCACTTTTGTGTTCGACCTTCACAAAATGCAAATTGATAGCTATCGACTTTTCTTGGTCGTTTTAGCCTATTCGTCTGTTTTCTTCTGTTGAAGATAGACAACCGTCTTTATTCGGTCTTTCTTTTGAAAATTAGTCAGATGGATCAAGCAGATTCACCATTTATTTCCACACCAGAGATAAAATAGTACTTGTAGTCAGTGAGCAAATCAATTCCATGACCATTGACAGTGTGAATAAATTATCGCATGCACGATGAAGACTGTCCGAGGCGAAATGCAAAATACTCCATGTCCAGCAGCCAGCAAAAAGTAAAAGTATTGATATGGGAACACATTTATAACGAAATAAAGAATAAAATATATCACCAACAAACGGAACATCCAAAAAAGATGACCCGCAAATAAATAAATCGCAGTGTTCATTGGATGTTCTGTTGTTAAAATGTTTCTTATTATTCTTTATTTCGTTATCAATCTGTTCTAATCGTCCTCTTTTTTTTTTTTTTTTGTCAGACACGGTGGCATTGTACATGGTCCGGTGCCAAAGTCGACTCACTTTATTGAGCAGAGCTTAAACAGAAAGATTGATTGAAATTCTCGGTATTTACATCTAGAAGAACTGAGCCCTCTGATCAAAACATTCACATTTAATATCTAAAAGAGTCAGTAGATTTGAAGAAATTAAAAACAATAATCGACTGTCGGACACGGAGATATATTAAAACCCTGTCAGACTTTCGGATACGAGACACTGCGTTCAACGCAATCTGTCGTGCAAAAAATTTGTTTCACGTCCAGTGTGCAAGCAGCTCAGTACTGTTATTGTCACTTGGGTCGTTTTTAGTGGGAGAAAGGAATACAGCCTGATTGCTATGATGTCGTACTGAGTTAAGATCACATATTTAAAATAAATGTGTCACGTATCTTACATTGTTGTCCATGCATCTTAATCTCAACATTTTAAGCAGCAACAGGGTGTAAGAATAGGAACACGCTATCCATCGTTTCTCTTTCCAACGAGCAACCGTTGTATTTCGTTCCAACTTCATAAGTTTGAATGATCTGATGTAGTTTTGTTTTGAAATTCCATTCAAGTTCGCTAATGGTAATAATTCGCGAAAGCCCGAGCTCGCCAGCTAACTCATATTCGTGATGCTTAATGTAGACATAAACGATGCAGAAAACATGACTGAAACAGCAAAGCAAAATGCAACATTAATTGCATTAATAATAATAATAATAATAATTAATAATAATACATTTTATTTAAAGCGCCTTTCAAGATACCCAAGGACACTGTACAATAAAGTGGGAGGGCAAACAAGCAATAAAAAAGAGCCTAAACAATAATGACAAAACACAAAGACAATACAAGGCATGACAATAACACAAAACATAAGCCTGGACACACCCTGTTGGCGCGGCGCACCCCCCATTCGCCGCGCATGTGCCTGGTCAACGAACTTAGAGCCCATCGTGCTGAAGTTGATCACTTTAGTAAAAATTCAGCGGGTAAAGGGTTCTTTGGGAATCCATTCTCTTAACGCCAGGGCTACAGGAAGCTTCAAAAACACAAGGTCCTGGAAAACAGATCAGAATGCAAGTCTTTTTGGGAAATAGTCTTTTTGGGAAATATGGAATTTATCTAAAACTGGCACCGTAGCCCTATCGCCAACCGAAATAAAAGACTTCGTAGATATCGTGAACAGATGCACATTGATTACTGGCCAATCCTCCTCGATACATATCAGAACTAAACCCTTATAGTCTTCGGGGACGAAAAGTTCTCGTAACAAAAAGTCCAAGGGGATGAAAAGTCTGGATGAAAAATTTGGGGACAAAAAGTCCAGGGCCCTGTAACCCTCTAAAATTTCAAAATAGAAAGAACATACATTTATGCAACATCTATCAGAGTTGCCAACTTTCAAGAAAAACTTCGCTTTCAAACAACTTTCAGGATTGAAATGAGATGCATTGAAGCAAGCAGAATTTATTTTTCATGCTGACATTAACACGGGATATACTAAACATGTCTCACATCAAATACGTGAGAACTGACAACCCTGCAATATCCACACATTTAATGAAGTGTTGTTCCTGAGAGGTCAGATAAAAACCACAATCTAGCTCCTTTTCATTAATTTCATACCTAGGAAATACTTAAACTAGCCTGCATTACCTATTTCCTTTGTATAATTTGAGCCGCTTTGATATTCTGCACAAAGCACGCAAGTCCTGACAATGTCAACAATACTTGACAATTATAGCGATCTATCTTCTATCTATCTATAGCTAGCTATCTTCATTCACCAGTTACGGTAATGATAAACTTCAATTTGTATTCAAAACATCATTGAAATAGAATATCTGAGCATTTTACATCCTGTTACCAAACGTGAGTTTCTAACCTATTTATCCTTGCCTTGCTAGCTGCCTATTACTATCCACCTGTGCTGTCTCACAGACTGATGAAGAGCAACTGATCTGACACGATGAGACACAGTGCACACCCATCAGCATGGGTGGAGCCCCGAATAGAAAAATGTTTGAGCCACCTGCCAGGCAGCTGATTCGCGGACAGCCCTAGGGCATGTTAATATGCATTCCAGCATTTCTCTGTATTTCATGCTGGAGTTTCTCAAAGCCTTCCATTGCTTTGGTAGAGATTCCTCAGAAGAGGTACTGTTTGGTATAAAAGTACAACACTCTCCCCCAAAATAACACATACACCCCCCTTTTACACTAACAGCCACTTTAATGCCCACCTGTTTTGTCCTATCATTGTGCTTATTTCAGCTAGTCAGTCCAAAATTGAAGTCCATATTGGACATTGACTTTTGATTTTTTTTCCGATTGCAATACTTGGAAAAAAGGGGCCTTCATGACCTCCACTTCACATTATTTTTAAATCGGCCCCAGGAAGGAGAGGGCCTTCCATCATGTCCTCCCAGACCTTGACCGGGTGGTACCAAGCTAAGGTCCCATATCCCTAGAGTCAGGAAAAATAGACACATACATACACATAGATACACAGCCACCAACAGATCCGCTATGCATCCAGCGCACACAGAACAAGGGTTACTGTCACCTGCATAATTTATCATTGGACATGTCTGATTGTGTGCTATTTACTTTTACTGCATAGACAGAATACATTTGGACACAGAACATTTTGAGAACAATTCCATGCAGGCCTCATCAAGGCCTTACATCCAAAATAACATGCTGCTTCCATATATAGCCCCTAATGATAATATTCCAACATACTTCTATTGTAACAATTTCCACTTCTTACCATAATATATTACATCCCGGTGGACGACTCACTCCTGCCTTAAAGGTGACATAGAATGGTTGAATGGGTATTTATCCTTGTCCTGTGATGTGACATCTAGATAACAAAATTTTGGTTGGGTCTGTAATGCCACAGAAGCTTCCTAAAAAGCTCTGTTAAAAAGCTACGTTAGAGTGGGGGATTTTGAATGCATCGTTTTGCACCTATTTGGCAACCTTTCAGGCTTAACTGGCAACCTCATTATGAAATGCAAGCACTTGACGCTGATTGGCTGGCTTTGCTGCCACTCAAGAAATGTAACTTCGCCCTGAGCGGTAGGGAAAATGGAAAACACTCGCCGGCTTCAGAACACGGAAAGACCAACTTTATGCAGCTATGGCATATTCAGAGATTCAGCCTTATATGTTTGAGCCCAAATCGGATAAGGACACTGAATTGGAGGAAGAACCAGTCCAGCAAAGGCAAGATTTACACGTTTCTGAATGGTTAGTAATTTTGAATGTTTTTTTTTCTCGGAGACAGCTAGATAGGCTACTTCAGACCTGCCAAGGCTTACGCATTCGGAGTGAGTCTCTCTCATTGATGTTCCTGCGCCGTAGTCAGCAAGCAAACAAAGCGCACTGAAGAAATTCATTTGGGGAATTTACTTCTTTGTGCAATAATTAATCCGTTTCACGTGCATTAATGTGGATTTCCACAGAAATCGATTGTGACTGTGGAATTCTCACGCTTGTCTTTACTGAGGGATTTGAAGCAATGGAATTGCATAAAGACGTGTATGCAAATAATTTTGAAGGGGAGGAAACAGAATGAGAGTGGGGGAGCAGTGAGATACATGTGACATCATATGTATCCGTTGTTCAGATTGGCTCGTTTTCTGGCGGTCATTCTTAAAAGTGGAATTTCTATGAAACGGACATGTTCAGAATGTGAAGTACTTTTCGTATGTTCTTGAATGCGGGTACACTACCGTTATTCAAAAGAGACAAGGTCAAAACAATTTTTGATTCTATGTCACCTTGAAGTAGTCTTCTTCAGGAGATATTACCTGTCTCTGGAGTGAGTCACAACATGCACTCAGATTGAAACTTTGATCTAAATACTGTGAAAGAAAAGGTTTCCTCGCCCCTCACAACAGATTGTTCCCAGATAGCAAGCACCTCCGCTCCGGATCTGGCCCGGCTCTGTACCGACTCCAGCTGATCCGGCCCAGAGCCGGGCCACATCCGGAGCGAAGGGGCTTGCTCTCTGGGTTCTGAGATGTAATTTGTTGGACTGGGCTTTCAGTCATCGTACCAGCTGCTATTGAACACTGGATGAAACAAATAAAGTCACAACTCATCAATAACAATATGAAACAGGTAAATGAGATGCAATTATGATTCTAATGCCTCCTAGGTCATTCCTTAACCTGCCGAATAAGTCCTAATTAAAAAATAATTGATTGGAGTATTTTATTCCCCTCGGTCTGAATGTGATTTGCCAAATCATTCATTCCATCTTAGTTACTTAGAACACAAGTTCTTGTCAATCACAGTACATCTGCCACCTTGATAAATTGATTTTATCAAATTGCTACTACTCACGATTGAGCTCCAGCCAATTTTGCATTAATATTTTAAGCAGTATATTTACCCCTCAGCCCTCAAGGCTGACGGGGTATTGCTGTCCTTCATGCGGTTGGGCAGGCGGGCGGGCATCTCCAAAAACTTCAACATCGGGCTGAGGGGTATTCCGTGTATTGCACGCCTATTTTCATGATTTTGCGATCCTTGATACTTGGGGTAAAAATAGCATATACATATCCACACAAAAGACCCTCCAGACATTTTATATTTACCGTACAAACAATATTTGTGTTTCTTCAATGAGTTATAATTGAGCGAACCATGGGGTTTTTCTAAAAGCATGGAGGAGATGCACAGTCAGGGCTTATTAGCCCAGCCATTGTGACAATTCTCCATGTCATAAGCAGAACCGGGTGGAGTTGCTTTAGACTAAGAGTCACCAAATCCGTTCCTTCAGGGCTTCCATCCTGTAGGTTTCTGCTCTACCCCCTATTCAGCACACCTGATTCAACTAATTAGCCACTTAACAAGATCATGTGCTTTTGGCAATTGAGTGACTAATTAGTTGAATCAGGTGTACTGAATTGGAGATGGAGCAGAAACCTACAGGATAGTAGCCCTCCAGGAATAGAGTTGGCGACCCCTGCTTTAGACTGTGTTGCCATATGCAAATTTCTTATTCACGAAAATAGCTAAGTTTCAAATATTTAACTGTAATGCAGTTTTTAACAGTTGGGATCCCAGCAGATAAAAATAATCAATCAAATTATATTAAGACTCCTAAGAACGTCCACTCCGTCTGTTCCTGTTATTTGAGAAACTCAAGTTGCTGTCACCGTCACAGTCACTGTCATCATCACTCTCACTACCAGCATCATAATAAATGGTTTTGCCAACCAAATCAATAATTTTACAATCGGAAAAAAGTAATAGGTGATCACCTTCTGCTAGGTTGACATTATGTTCCCGGCGGCCACAACAGCCCCGTTTGCCCGAAAAATAATGCGCCGTGGGATTTTGGCCATTTTTTCTCTGTATTCAAGTCTTGGCAAGTTTTCTCACGATCTATCACGGTATCGGTGACGGGCCGTCGAGGGAAAGGAGCTGCAGAGTCCCGGAGGCTCCAAAGCACTCTGTGGTTCAGACCACAGTCTACCACGGATCCCAGTACATTCCCTCCCGGCCCGTCACGTTCTGATGGGGTCCCATGCGTTTCTCACGTTCTAATCAAGGTCTGACACCTTTCTCTCATTCTGAGCAAGGTCTGACACGTTTTTCACCTTCTCTCAAGGCTTGCTACAGATGAAACGTGGATGCTGGGCAGCTTTGGAACGCGTTTGTGCCCGCAGTATAAAAAGAAGGCCTCCCAAGCAATAGCAATAATTCAGAGGTGCATTGTAATGGAGGACATGTACTTCATTACAGTACTTAAATAGTCTTTTTGAGGATTTGTTGTTGTGATTCTGGTTCTGCCTTACCTTGCTTTGCCATGTCTGACTGCCTCGTGTATTTTGATTTATTGCCATGTCTGATTATCTCTTAGTATTACGTATTGTGTATTTGGTTGCTTTTCTGTCATGCATTGTCTTAGTTTTGATTTTTCCATGTTTTACTTAGAACCATAGTTTCATTCCAGTCCATGTTTTGATTTTTCCATGCATTGCACTTTGTCTCCCCCTGTCTGGTCCTTGATCTTGTCTTTGCTCACAGCCCCAGTAATGCGTCTCACTCCTTTGGGTGATTTAATGGTTTCTGCTTTCAATCTTCCTTCTCCATCTCGTTTACTTCCTTCCCCTTACTTTTTCTATCTTGCTAACACATACTAACAGTTTGTTATTTTGTTCATTTACTAACCAAGACTAACATTCTGTATATAAGACTAACTTACTAACGAGCACTCGGGATTGTAAAGCTGCACTTACTAATTGATTAACAAGCTCTCAGCACTTGCCCTGTTCTAGTCTCCGCCTCTTGTCTTCACTCAATCTACTTTTCTGTGTTTCTTGCAGATTCTCTGCACCTGTCCAATCTCTGTTCTGCCACTCACTCTGTGCACTTAGAAATCCCTAACCGGATCTGTTGTTCTGTCTATAGACTGTCTTGTGATCCCTGTCCTCATTTTGGCTTCTGCCAATTTCATGTGATTAGGTTCCTCCCAATGTGTTGCTCCCTTGTAATCAGTCTCACTGCTTCCACCTGTGTTCTGTTACCATGTGACCTCCCTAAAGTGTATATTTGATGTCTCTTCACAACACTGCTTTGTCAGATTGTTCTCTCATGCTTACTTGTGCCACGTTCATTTCACCCTGTACCCATTGTGATTATCTTTCTGACTGGACTGGACCTTGACTAACGAGTTTTGCATTCTACCTGTACTTTGCCGCCTTCTTGTGTTTTGAACCTTTTTCATCTGACCGTGATTTTTGTGATTGATGCCCTGTTTACGATTCTGGATTTCGCCCATTGGATTCTGATTATGGATTGTGGACTCTGTACTTTTGCCAGCGCTGTTGGGGGGTTCCCCCCTTCAGAAATAAAGCCTCCATTTTGCATTTTACTGGTTCTCGCAAGTGGTTCATTTTGTAAATCCTCACATTTGTACACTACTTTACTTGAGTTTTCTTTTTACACAGTCTCTACGTGTCTGAAAGTTAGACAGGGTTTTAATATATCTCCGTGTCCAACAGTCGGATGGTTTTAATATAACTCTGTGTCCAACAGTCGATTATTGTTTTTAATTTCTTCAAATCTACTGAATCTTTTAGATATTAAACTTGAATGTTTTGATAATACGGCTCAGTTCTTCAAGATCAGGACTGAGAATTTCAACCAATGTTTCTGTTTAAGCTCTGCTCAATTTAGATAAGTCATTTATTTATGGCATTTATGACAAATTTAGCAACTGTCGGACAGAGATCGTAAAATACTCACTGTCCGACAGTCAAAAGTTGTAATTTTTCAAGTTTTTCAGCAATTATTAGACGTACAAACGTAGCAATGTTTGTATGCGACCTTTATAAAATACAAATTGATAGCTATCAACTCTTCTTGGTCTATTTATTTGTCAGTTTTGACTCTTCTTTTGAAGATTGACAACAGTCTTTATTCTGTTTCTTTTTTGAAAATTAGTCAGATGGATTGATGAGATTTGCACTTTATTTCCACACCAGAGATAAAACAGTGCTTGTAGTCAGTGAGCAAATCAATTCCATGACCATTGACATTGTGAATTAAATATTGCACGCACGATCATGACTGTCAAACACGAAATGTGAACTACTCCATGTCCGGCAGCCAGCAAAAAGTAAAAGGATTGATATGAGAGCAAATTTATAACTATAATATTGCAGACAGGAAAGGCCAAAATGCAGTGATATAATGCAGTAGCCTAGTCTGCAGTAATCAATCAAAGACGTTGTGTCGCAAATGGTCAGATTCGAATGAAGTTCCCCTGCCGGGCCCGGCTTCTATATACTCCCTCCCAGACCGTGCGCACCGTGTCAGACCTTAGTAGAACTCAACTCGCACGCCGGGCCCACAAACCGTGACAAGCCGGGATGCGCCGTAATTGAATCCGACAAAATGGCTACCATACACCCTAGTTTGCAGTGAGCACCTTAGCAAAATGTGACAAAACACGTAGTGAACATGAAGCAACCGTGACAAAACGTGCACTAAACGCGGCAGAACGTGACAAAACTTGAAAAAACCGTGAGATGCCGGGAAATACACATCCCACTACGGACTGCCTCGAAGTTTTGGTTCGGCCTATTACGTACAGTCATATTTCGTTGCATTCATCCCGTTTTACTATGGCTCACTAGGTTTCTCCGCACCGTGACTGTGGGAAATTTTTGATCAGCTTAAAAATCTGGCCAGGCATCCACGGCAATCGCGGTCTGTCACTTTTGCCCATCCCATTCCCCCGCGTTGTCTCATGTCCACCCCGTTTTGTCCACGGTGGCCTGAAAGGTGATTGCCGTGGCTGCCGTAAACATAATGGTTACAGTTTAAAAGTCTGCCCCCGCATCCACGGCAATCACAGCCTGTCACGTTTGCCCCCCGTGTTGTCTCGCGTTCATCCCGTTTTGTCCACGGTGGGCTGAAAGGTGACTGCCCTGGCCGCCGGGAACATAATGTCAACCTAGCTTTAGCCATCGACTTGTTCAATTACATGGTGGTACCACCTTCCATTAGTTAATTTGCGCCAATAGTTTCAGATTGAATTTCACTTAGATCTATTTCAGAAGGTAAGTTTTTAAATGGTAAACCTCAGCTGGCCAACTAATTACTTTTATTTAGTCATTTTTATCTCTTCACTTCTTCAGTGCACTTCCTGCGGAAATAACTCAAAAGAGTCAGTTGGATACAAAAAAAAAACAAAAACTGAATCAGCATTTTTTTTGTCAATTCCACTCATTCAGGATCCTTTCCTGTGAGTTCAAAAATAGGGAAGTTAGTTGGCAGTAAAAAAAAAAAAAAAAACTGTAAATCTGATATTTACAGTGGTGGAGGAAGTACTGAAGTTCAGTACTTAATGGAGAATTCTGGTGTGAAATTGACTTGGGGTGTATTGAAACATGATAACGCGTACTAACCTTTGTCGAATACCCCACCTCTGTACGCACGCAACATTTCAAAATATATAGCTTTTTAGCCGAAGCTCCCAGCAAGCTTACAATAGCAGTGAATCGGGCATAGCGTTGCCATGCAAAGAAATTGCTATTTTCTTCATCATTAACAAGGCTCAAAGTAGCTCCACACTTCATTGGTAGAATTCTGAGGCCCCTGACATTTAAATCGAGGCACTGAGAACTTTGAAAATGCACAGGCAGCTTATTAAAAAAGAGTGTTTATGCAAACAGTACCTTGAGGTAGTTTCCAGTTGCCTCCATCTTGAAAGTCACAATTAGTCGATTGACGAGCACGAACAAATAGATTGCAATCTGTTCCCCTATCCTTCCTATTCGTTTGTGCTTGTCAATCGACTTATGACTCATACAGTGATAGTGACTTGTATAGTGATAGTGAAGACTTTCTTCAAAGGTTGGAGTAATCCACAGTATCATGTTCAAAAACTTTTGAGGGGATTTAATCTTCCACAGGCGAATTCTCAAAAAATGAGCCAGAGATATTAAATTTCATGTATTTCAAGATTGCGGCCAGCATCCATCTTGAAATAAGATGCCTGAATAATCTCTTTAATAACTTGACAGTTATAAACCAAATGCATTTATCAGACAAGAATAGTAAGAAATGCTACCTCGTTTGTTTTCCTAGCTCATTGGGGTCCCAGAGATTCCAATTTCATTGTATTTCAAGATGGTGGCCGTCAGCCATCTTGGATTTTTTCATTATAGGGTTATTTCAGAAGACAGCTATTGGTCTAAATGGATACTTTGACCCCCAAAACATATGTTTTGACACCAGTATCAGCAGCCTAGGTGAATTAGTTGTCAAGAAATAAGGCAATTTATGTATCGGCGGCCAATTTGGCGGCCATCTTGGATTTCACTGCAACAGACTTATTCTACAAGGAAACCAATGGCAGCATTGGATAGCATGACCCCAAAAACCTATGTCTAGACACCAAAATCAACCCACTAGGTGAATTAGTTACTGGGTTATAAGTGTAGAAGCCCTTTTTGGCGGCCATTTTGAATTTAGGCTTGTGGAAAAGTTGGCCGTCATTTTTGAGAGGTACATAGGAGCTAATTTTTTTTCTAAATGATACAGAATGTCAAATCAATCAAGAAAAAAAGGTAGGGAAAGAATGGTCACAGGACCCCCAAAAATGACTCTACTAACTAATGATCACTAATTAATTTTGAAGTTTCATGGAAAGTTAAAAAGGTGTCATCAAAAAGCAAAATTTTCAATTTTAGGCTTGCAAACTTTGATAGGATGCGATCATATCTCAGCAAAATAAAATGGGAGACACTCCTGGACTGTGAGTCTATGAGTGAGATTTGGGAAAGATTTAAGAGGGTTTTACTTGATTCACAAATCATATTCATTCCAAAGCTGTCCAAAAGGAAGCTGAAAAAGCAGAATCCTCAGTGGATGACCACAGCTATTCTTACGAGTTTTAGGGAAAAGAGGAATCTTCATAAGATGTATATAAAGGATAACAATGAGAATACAAAGCCTGAATACTGTAAAATGCGGGCTATGGTCAAAAAGGGCTGAGGAATGCTAGAAGACTATGAAAGGCAAATTGCAGAAGGGGCAAAAACTAATCCAAAGCACTTTTTCAGTACTGTAGCAGAAAAAGGAAACCAAAGAGAAGGTTAAGTGCATGAAGAATAAATATGGATCGCTGCTATATGATAACAAGGATAATGCAAACACCTTAAACAGTTACTTTGTTGAGAATTTTACCCTGGAGCGGGTTTTTAACATAATATAACATAAATGGCGAGAACAGGCCATTTAGGCCCCACTACGCTCGTCAGTTTCTTTAATACTATTTTGAGTATATCCCTTCAGGTATTCAAAAACTCATTGGTATCTAGCTTTAAGTCAAGCCTGCTCTTGAAAACCCCCAAGATCTCTGCCTCAACATTATGGTCAGGCAAGCTATTCCACATTGACATTACTCTTTGGGTGAAGAAATATTTTTGAATATCAGTGCTAAATTTACCTTTGGTCAACTTCCATTTGTGACCCCGAGTTCTTCTAACAACACCCCGGGTTCTACTAACAACACGAAGGAATCCTACATAATTCACTTCGTTAATCCCTTTAACACATTTAAAGACCTCAATCAGATCACCCCTTAGTCTCCTTTTCCTAAGACTAAAGAGATTAAGGATCTTCAGCCTCTTCTCATAGCTTTCATGTGTTATACCAGGAATTAGCTTTGTGGCTCTTCTCTGAACTTTCTCGAGAGCCTCTATATTGTTCTTAAAGTATGGTCCCCAAAACTGGACACAATACTCCAGATGTGATCTGACGAATGTGTTGTACAAAAGAAGCATCACCTCCTTAGATTTGTACTCAATACTTTTGACAATGTATCCCAGCATCCGATTGGCTTTTTTAACTGCTACGGCACAATGGCTAGAGCGTGTGAGGGTTTGGTCAACAATCACTCCCAGATTTTTTGTGTGGAGCACATTCCAGTCTAAATCCTCCCATGAAATAATCCCGTCTAATGTTCTTATTACTTACATGTACAACTTTACATTTCGCTACATAAAATTTCATTTGCCACATTTCTGCCCAATTCTGGATTCTATCCAAATCATCCTGAATCACTTTAATAGACTCTAAACTATTTGCCAAACCTCCCAATTTAGTATCATCTGCAAATTTTATCTAATCTGCTCTCCATATTCCTATCAAGGTCATTAATGTATACTGACCAAAACTTCCAACGCAACACATACAATTTTGAAATATTTGGTGTACATAAAATGGGATGTTGGTTTTGAGCCATGATACATCAACTACAACTTAAAAGCTCAGAAAATTGTTTTGATTTTGCATATTATTTAGAATTTTGCCTATCCCGTCAGGTTGAGTAGAACTCATTGACTAATCCTTCCAGAATTTGGTCAATAAATAGCCGTAGCAATGGGAAACTTAAATATTCCTTTGCATTATTCTGGGTCAAAGCGTGACCATGCTGCGCCTAGGTCAAAATCACCGAGAGCGAGCCGTTGGTATGCTCACTGGTGGAATGTCGCAAAGACGGGTTGCAAGGAACCTGGGCGTCCACGTGTCAACCATATCACGTCTCTGGAGCCGGTATAATGAAACAGCAAGCACCGGTGATCGACCACGTGCCCCCAGACCACATGTCACCACCCTTCAGCAGGATCGCCATATTCACCTCCAGCACCTGTGCAAACGCTTCCAGCCAGCTACAGTCACTGCTGCTCAGACCAGAGGTCGTCACCAGAACTGTATTAGCAACCAAACCGTACACAACCGCCTGCATGAAGCCGACTTGCACAACCGACGTCCCCGCCATGGTTTGGTGTTGACTCCTGTACGTCGCCGCATCCATCTGCGATGGTCAAGGGCACATTTGGGCAGGAATGCTCTCAGGTGGAACAGGATGCTCTTCTCCGATGAATCATGGTTCAAGTTGAGTGTGTCTGACGGAAGACTGCGTGTATGGCATAGGCGACAGGAACGTTATACTGACGCTACCATCCTGCAGCATGACCGCTGGGGTGGACACAGTGTGATGGTTTGGGGTGGAATAAGCAGTAGACAGAAGACAGACCTCATTTTCATCGATGGAAACCTCAGTGCGGCCCGTTACCATGACGACATCCTTACCCCTGTCGCAGTTCTACTTGTCCATCACTATCGCCTAACGCTGCAACTGTTAGAGATGGAGAGGGAAAACACTGGGAAACACTGGGAAAACTCGGAATACTAGGAAACTGGACTCAGAATAAAAGGGAACTGGAGGACAAAAGGGGAGTGACACGCCAGATGCGGAGATCCAACATAATTTATTAAATAAACAGAAAACCAGAGAACGGGGGAAAACGGGGCACTCAGGCTAACAGATCCACCGTGCTACTGCACTGAAGGAAGGAGAACTCAAGAATCCAAAATAACCAGACACACTAGGGGGCAGACTCGGGACCACTCAGACGGGATTAGGGGAGACTCGGAACAGGGAGCTAGGGGACACTCGGAAGGGGAGTTAGGAAACACTCAGAAAGGGCAGAGGGCAGGCACAAGACGAGACAGTGGGCACAGCTGGCAGATGGCCAACTCGGATGGCGCAGCTGGCCGGGAGAAGGGTCAGGGAGAACATCAGGAGGGGGGCAGACAGGACGGCAGGGATGCTGGGCTCGGAAGCCGGCGAAGGCGGCCGGCACACTGGGGGCACTGGAGACGGTGAAGGCGACTGGCACACTGGGGGCACTGGACACGGTGAAGGCGACTGGCACACTGGGGGCACTGGAGACTGCGAAGGCGACTGGCACACTGGGGGCACTGGAGACGGCGAAGGCGACTGGCACACTGGGCACAGGACAGGTGGCACACAGGGCTCTGGAGACGGCGAAGGCGACTGACACAAGGGGCAGTGGAGACAGCGAAGGCGACTGGCATACTGAGCACTGGAGACGGCGAAGGGAACTGGCACACTGGGCACAGGACAGGTGGCACACAGGGCTCTGGAGACGGCGAAGGGGACTGGCAAACTGGGCACAGGAGACGGAGAAGGCCACTGACACACTGAGCACTGGAGACGGCGAAGGGGACTGGCACACTGGGCACAGGATACGGAGAAGGCCACTGAGACACTGGGCACTGGAGACGGAGAAGGGGACTGGCACACTGGGCACAGGACAGGTGGCACACAGGGCTCGGAAGACAGGGGGCACCAGGGACTGAGCAGCAGGAAGGGTAGGCTGGGCTGGAAATGCGGCTGAAGAACACACAGAGAGATGAGGGGACCAGAGGAAGGTGCACCGGGCAGGGAGTGTTGTGAACAGACGGGAGCGAAGTCAGATCTGAACTGGCTTGCTGCAGGGAGACAGATAAAGGCAGGGGGCACGGCAGACACAGGTGCAGGAACTTAATATAATTAACAAGGGGTGAAACATAAGGGAAACCTAATTACATGATACAGATAAACATTAACACACAGACGAGGATCACAAGACAATCCCAAAGACGGGATAAATAAACTGAATAAAAAGACTCCTAAGTGTACAGAATAAGAGCCAGAATAGAAAATGAGAATGCAGAGGTTCTGCAAGAAAACTTAGCAAAGCCAGTGAATAGAAAAGCAAGAGGCAGAGACTAGAACAGGGCGACTGCTGAGAGATCATTAGTCAATTAGTAAATGCAGCTATACAATCCCGGGTGCTCGTTAGTAGGTTAGTATTTTATACAATATTAGTATGGTTAGTAATTTTAGAAAAAACAACAAACTGTTAGTAATTGTTAGTACATATAGGAAAGCAAGGGGAAACTAGCAAACGAGAACGGAAGGAAGGCTGAAACCCAGAATCCATTAAATCACCCGAAACAGTGTCACAATCAATTAAGACAGGAACTGCTACAAACAATGACGCGACTGGGGAGAAAGTAAAGACAGTGAATGGGTAAAACGTGGACTGGACTAACACGACAGAGGAATAAAATGTGAACACTAAGACATGGACTAAAAACTGACATAACCAAAATAATAAAACCCTAAAATAAACTAACCAGACACACAGACCACGGAGTCTGTCAGGACCAGGGGCAGTTTTAGGAATTCTGAGGCCCTGAGCAAAGAAAAATTGAGGCCCCACCCCCCAACTCAAACCCATACATCTGTTAATAATGAGAAAATCGATCATATGCAAGGAAAAACAGTTTTTTTTATTGAACACTACATGAAAATGATAGAAAAAATAGGTTGAAGTCTGATGTAATATATACGTAACGTGCGCACGATATCAATCCCAACAATATTTGCAATTTTTCTTTTTTTTACATTTTGCGCTTTTCTTTCTTTTTATGTGCGCCAGATGCTTGTTGCGGGGTACGGGTGCCGCTATCAACACAACCACTACAGCCAAGGCTAGAGCTAGCATTGCTGCTGTCAAACGCCGGCTCATTGGAGGTGCTGCTGCAGGCTCTGGCTTCTTCGGTTGAACTTGTGAAGAAGGTGGTTAATTTGGGAAGCTTTTGAACAAATCTTTCATTTTCCTTCTTTCTCTTCCTTTTCTCCCCACCGCTCCTAATTCGTTTCATTCTGTGAACACAGATATGTGTCGGTCTTACGAAAAAATAATCGACTTTGGTATTCTATATACCGTATTCCCGCCGGGCTCGCTCGAGTCGTTGCCTAGGCTACGTCAGACGCCAGAGCCAGAGTGAAGCCGGACAGCTGTGTACGATGTCACGTCACTGACTGTGGTTTTTTGCTGGGATTACACGCATTATGAATATATTAGAATATATGCCTACTCTCAACACGAATAATGCTTAATATTAATATTGCTTTTATCACTGTCATAGCAGTGCGATTCTCAAATATGCATTCATTGACAATCAATTATTAGATAGTAATCCATGATGAATTGGTGAATAAATGCAGAAACGTTACGTTCCATTGGCGCTGCATTCAGACAATATATATATATATATATATATATATATATATATATATATATATATATATATATATATATATATATATATATATATATATATATAATCTTACAGTTTCTTTGAATGCAGGATGAAAAGCAGCAAGCAGCTAGAAAAGTTTCATACCATTGAAAGGCTTGAAATGACTACCACTTTAGTGACAGTTAGTTAAGATCCTTAACATTAAAAACGAGACATTTGGTAGCTTTGAAAGTGCATAAGCACTGACTAAATGGAGTGGAAATGAGACCAGTCAAAGGAGAGCTAGATGCTAGCCAGCAGACCTGTTGTCAATAACACAGTGAAGCAATGACAACTAGTTTATTACACAACCATTTAAAAAGCCCGAAAATGCTTCCCACTATGCTGGTACAACAACGAGGGCCTTAGGATTGACAACGAGGCATTTTTTAACTTTGCACGTGAAAACACAATTTATTAGATAACGCGTTCTGGTGGCTGCGGTGGTCAAAAGCATTCATGCAGCCTACGGTAGCAGTGAGGCATGCAGTGGCTTCATCTAGCGCTAGGGCGTGTATGTTCTGAAAGCTCATTAACATATAGTTGTGATGTTTCACTGAACGAGGCTCCTGATTGGACGAGGCCCCAACCGAGGCTCCTGATTGGCCGAGGCCCTGGGCAACTGCCCGTGTTTGCCCTATGGAAACACCGCCTATGGTCAGGACTACCTGAGGCAGAATAATGTTCACTGTCTTGATTGGCTCGTGTGTTCCCCAGATTTAAACCCTATAGAATAGGGTTATTCTGAATAGATATTCTGGATCGCCGGGTGAGAAGGCGTGATCCACAACCAGCCACAGTCCAATAGTTGCTTCAAGAATTCCAGGAGGAATAGGACCGCATCACAATTCGGCATTTGATTGACACCATGCATCGCAGAATCCAGGCTTTGTGTAACGCCAGAGGAGGCCATACAAGATACTGACTTCGGTGATCCAGAATTGCGCCTTCAACTGATGCAATGAATTGGAAACCAGGAAAAATCTGTTCTTCATTCCTGACTCTAAAATTATGTTTTTGATTTGAATCTTAATATTTGTTATGAATTGTTAAATTTATCGTAAGAAAATGACGTGTTGCAATAAACCCGAGTGTTGCGTTGGAAGTTTTGGTCAGTGTAGATGAGGAACAGCAGGGGTCCCAACACCGATCCCTGGGGAACGCGACTCCCCACCATATCTAGCTCAGATGAGATGCCACTGACCACCACTCTTTGTGTTCTGTCCTGCAACCAGTTTTTAATCCACTCCAGAACACCTCCTGTAACTCCAATGGAGCTCATTTTAAAAATAAGTCTCTTACGCGGTACTGTATCGAATGCTTTCTGAAAATCCAAGTATATGATGTCATAAGCCCTGCTCTGGTCATAAGTCTTGGTGGCCTTTGCAAAAAATTCCAGAAGGTTTGTCAGGCGTGACCTTCCCTTACGAAAACCATGTTGGCTATCCCTCAAGATACTGTTATGTTCAAGAAATAAGTCCAGCTCATCTTTTATGATGACGCAATGCAAGTTAAACTGACTGGCCTATAATTTCCTGTCTTTGTACGGTCCCCTTTCTTATATATTGGTATTATTATTATATTGCCCTGTTTCCAATCATTTGGTATTTCTCCAGTTTCTAAAGACCGTCTGAAGATGGCGGATAGCGGCTTAAAGATGATCTCACTAACTTCCCTGAACACTCTAGGATATAAGCCATCAGGACCCGACACCTTATCTGCCTTCTGTTTATGCAACTTGTCTAATACTTCGTTATCCCTAACCTCAATTTCTGCTAAATAATCTTGAGCATTGGACATGCCCTCTGGCCAAATAAAGACCCCCTCTGAGGTAAAATTCTCAACAAAAAAACTGTTTAAGGCATCCGCAATATCCTTGTTATCATATAGCAGAGATCCATTTTTATTATTTATGCACCTAACCTGCTCTTTGACTTTCCTTTTTCCGCTACAGTACTGAAAGACGTGCTTAGGGTTAGTTTTTGCCCCCTTAAAAAATTGGTCTTTCATACAGTCTTCTGGCATTCCTCAGCTCTTTTTTGACCACAGCCCGTATTTTACAGTTAGTGTTCTCATTGTTATCCTTCATGTACATCTTATAAAGATTCCTCTTTTCCCTCAAAATCCTACGAATACTTTTGGTCATCCACTGAGGATTCTGCTTTTTCAGCTTACTTTGGAATGAATTTGCATTGTGATTCAATTAAAACCCCCTAAAATCTTTCCCACATCTCATTTACGGACTCACAGTCCAGGAGCCTCTCCTATTTTATTTCACTGAGATATCAGCGCATCCTTAGTTTGCTCGCCTAAAATTGAAAATTTTTATTTTTGGAAACACCTTTTTAACTTCCCATGAAACATCTAAATTAACAGCAGAGTGATCACTTGTCCCAAGTGGCTCCAGTACCTCAACGTTGCTAATTCTATCTGGGTCATTACAGAGCACTAAGTCTAAAATTGCCTTCTCTCTTGTAGGTTTAACATCATTGTGGAGGAATTCTGGCCCTCTCATCTTTGCAAAATGTAAACATATTGGTTTTTTTGAACATGGACTGCCTATTGACTACCTCAATTCCGAAATAGTTGGAAGTGTAAATTGTGAATAAAATCAAAACACAATGACTTTCAAATCACACCAGCCAGTATTTTATTCACAATAGAACAGAAATAACACAGTAAATGTACAATTTTATCCACATATTGAGCTCATTTCAAATTTGATGGCTGCTACAGGTCTCAAAAAAGTTGGGACAGGGACCTGTTAACCATGGTGTAGCATCCCCTCTTCCCAGGTGTCTGGACATTGTGGAGACAAGATTCTAGAGTTTAGCCATTGTAATTTGATCCCACTCTTGTTTAATACAGGCTTCCAGCTGCTGGAGAGCTTTGGGTCTGCTTTGACTGACTTTTCATTTAATTATGCACCAAATGTTCTCAGTCGGTGAATGATCAGGACTGCAGGCAGGCCAGTTCAGCACACAAACTCTTCTAATATGAAGCCATGCTGTTGTAATAGCTGCTGTTATGTGGTTTTGCATTGTCCTACTGAAATACACAAGGCCTTCCTTGGAATAGGTGTCTTCTGGAGGGGAGCATATGTTGCTCTAAAACCTTTATATACATTTCAGGATTCAATGTGCTTTTTACAACATGCAAGTGTCCCACACCATATGCACTAATGCATTCCCCTACCATCAAAGATGCTGGCTTTTGGACTGAACGCTGAGGACACGACGCCCATGATTTCCAACAAGTATGTCAAATTTGGACTTGTCTGACAACAGGACACTTTGCCATTTTGCTACAGTCCATTTTAAATGAGCCTTGGCCCACAGAACACGGCGGTGCTTCTGGATCATGCTCAACAATGACTTCTTTTTTGCATGATATTTTAGGTGGCATCTGTGGATGGCACGGCGGACTGTGTTTTCAGACAGTGGTTTTTTGAAGTATTCCTGGGCCCATTTAGTAATATCAATGACAAAATCATGACGGTGAGTGAGGCAGTGGCGTCTCAGGGCTCGAAGATCACGGGCATCCAGTAAAGGTCCTTGGCCTTGTCCCTTATGCAGAGAGATTTCTCCAGTTTCTCTGAATCTTTTGATGATGTCATGCGCTGTCAATGAGGAGACATTCAAAGCCTTTGCAATTTGATGTTGGGGATCATCGTTTTCAGAGTGTTCCACAATTTTTTTACGCAAGCTTTCACAGGTTGGAGAGTCTCTGGCCATCTTCACTTCTGAGAGACTCAGCCTCTCTAAGTCATCCCTTTTATAGCCAATCATGTTACACACCTGATGCCAGTTAATGTGATTACTTGCTAAATATTCTTTCAGCTGATTCTCTTATATATTAATTGCTTTTTCAGCCCTTTTCTTGCCTGTGTCTCAACTTTTTGGAGACCTGTTGTAGCCAGAAAATTTGAAATGAGCTCATTTTGTGGATAAAAATGTAGATGTCTCCATTTCAACATTTGAATTGTTTTCTATGTTCTATCATAAATAGCATATTGGCTCGTGATCTGAAAGTCATTGCATTTTGATCTTATTCTCAATTTACACCTCGTCCCAACTATTTCAGAATTGGGGTTGTTCAAGGCCACATCTTTTGTTTCTTTTACCCATTCAGCGATGAATTTGCTTGAGTGCTTCGGTTTATTTTCCTGCTGCATAATCCAACTGCGCTTGAGCTTAGTAAGAATTTTCAAGAAGAGAGCAGAATTCATGGTTCCATCAATAATAGCTAGTCACCTAGGTCCTCAAGCAGCAAAGCAGCCCCAGACCATTATACGACCACCACTGTGTTTGACCGTGGGTACGACATTCTTCTCTTGGAATGGTGTTAGCTCTACACCAGATGCAACAGGACCCATGTCCTCCAAAAGTCCATGGAATTTTATCCCTAAAGTCTCAAGGATCATCAAGAAGTTTTTGGCATATGTGAGATTAGCCTTTACGTTCTGTCTGGTAAGCAATGGTTTTTGCCTTGCAGCTCTCCCATGAATTCCATTTTTGTGTGGTCTGTTTCATATTGTGGAACTGTGAGCATTAACCTTACCTGAGGTAAATGAGGGCAGATGTTCATCAAATATTATTCTGGGTTCTTTTGTGAGCTTAGAGATGACCCCTAGGAGTCAGTGTGCTTTTGGAGGAATTTTGGTTGGCCGGCCACTCTTGGGAAGGTTCACCACCACATTTTCTCTATTTGTAGATAATAGTTCTCACCATCGTTGTCATGGTTTAGGTGTGCGTTTGTTTGTTCGACCTTTCTTTGTACTATCCTCCGGAACGATATTGGATTTCTTTTGCATCAAATTCCTGGCCCAGCTGGCTAATTGAGCTGGGATGGAGTTTTCCGAACTGATATATATATATATATATATATATATATATGGCCTGGGGTTCGCCACGCCTATCGCTAGAGCGTCTGTTTGTTTCTAGCACTTTGGCCGAAGACATCTCTAGTCAGTTTTCTTAGTGACTTGTTATCTTCCAATTATTGTTAGGTATTGCTTCTTTCAGAAGTTTTTTCTCTTCTCTCTTAGTTTATTCTATTTCACATTGTTTCTGTGTTGCGGACTTTTATTCGTCCTTGGAAGCGCAAGCTTTTTCCGGAGGTGTTTGTCTCTTTATCTGGGCTGCTCTTTGTTCTTTTTCTCACTGGTCGCTGCATCTGGCATCCTATCACCGCCCATTTCAATCGTTTGATGGAGTAGGGCTGCCAATAATCATGCCTGGGCGTGTCAAGTGAAATTGAACCCAATTATTGGTTAAATTTTTATTAAGGTATAGCCTTAATCAAACCATTTCAACAGTGTTTACTCCTCTACATTTATTGCAGGTCACTGCCTCTTCTTAATACAAGTCCTGATGATCGGTCCGGGGTCATCATAATCCACAAGCAATCAGAGATCCAACAACCTCCTTCTTGCCCTCCACCACACTCATCAAGCCATCTTTATGAAAAATCTTTTGAGGAAACGTTCATGGTTGGCAAGTCTTAGACACATTGCTCCTGACAATATTCTGAAATTATCCTATACTACAATTGCTATGCCTGTTTTTGATTAAGCATATTCATTTTGGGGTTGTTCAAAGAACAATATCAGCGCTATTCAGAGATTACAAAACAGAGCTGCTAGAATAATATGTGGCAATTATGATATTATAAATACAAGAGGTATTGATTTGGTCAAAAGCTTAGGTTGGCAAACAATTGAAGAAGAGATTAATTACTTTTAAGATATTAATATGTATAACTGTATTCATGGCATGGCTCCATTGTATTTGTGCAATTCTACTGTAATGGCATGTGAAACCAGTGACAGACATACCAGGTTAAATAATACTTTGTAAGTTCAAGTTCCTTTTTGTAGGACTGAGGTATTTAAGCGATCTTTCTTATTTAGGGGTTCTATTGTCTGGAATAATTTACCACACCATATTCACAATGCTAATTCTGTCACTTGTTTCAAAACCTTAGTTAAAAGTAGAGACAGGGCCAACACTGCTGCGGCCTAGGTGCTTTTATTTCTTACTTATATCTGGACCAAATGAAAAACTGTTTTACAGATGTGTATTTCAGTATAAATATCTTAATGAATAAATAAATAAATGAATATATTCTTGGTATAATTGTTTCATAGACAATTTTGACCTATCAAAAACACAAAGCAGAGACAAAACAAGTCCATCCACAGTTTATGTTGTTCATTTTAATTTATTTTAATATCCAGTAAATGGAATCAGATGGCATAATTTGACTCAGTACATGTACACATATTTATATTGTATAGATAGATCTTTTCTTGAAAAAAAACAAACATACATATATGCAATGAAGGTGTGTTGCAATATAATATCACAAGCTTTTGGCGCATACTGTTTCAAAGGCTTCCTGTGCCAAACATGACTCAGCTCAATTGAGCGCAAGAAAAGCCAGGGATTTTCACTCTCTTTGGCTCACATTGCAAACAGCCAGCTTCTTAAAAGGCAGCATAAACATACCATTAAGTGCAAACCTTAATAAATAAATAACACAAAATTTGGCCCATGGCACCTCTTGGTCTGAAGCGGCAGCTCACTTATATCAAGCAAGACAAACCATATCCTGTTACATGTCCGTTCAAAGACGAATATGATAAATCGGACTTCATTGTGAAAAAGCAGGGCCTATGAAGAGACCAATAAAATATCTTCAAAGGCCAATCTTATGCCCTTCTTCTGACCAGGGTGCAAATATGGCCGGTGGCACATCTTGACTTTGGCCCACTGAAGGGAAAACACAGTTTGACATTCAAGTATAGACCATTTCTCTAAGGACATTCTTCAGTCTCGTCTATATATATTGATTAGGCAGACCATTTCACTGTATGTTTGTCTCTTATCTGACATGCCCCTCAAGTTGACAAATTTGGGCTTGGGCATTACCTTTGGCCCACATACTTGCCAGGCATGGCTGCGTAGAAACTTAAAAGGGGTGCCGACTAAGTAAATAGCGATATGAAGCCATCCTTGCAGATCTGCGCATGACACAAGTCCTCACAGAAGATTTTCCCCATCTCAATAGCACACTTATCCACATTGTTCAAAATCCTGCCAAATTAAATTAAATCGGATAAACCATAGCTACATTTTTTGAGGTTAGTGGTAATGTCAATGATTCTGTGCAGTAATGCTTGATACTGGTTATCATTATTTTGCATCTAAGTGTATAATGCAAAGCAACTGACCTGTAAGTCACTATGCAATCTGCATGTTGGCAGATCTCTTGCAGTGAGCTCTTTTCACAGCTGCAGAAACACTAGCGACACAGGGTGAAATAGCACCAACAACACTAAGCTATGTGGACATAGTGGAAGCGAAACTGAAGCACACTTGTGCAAGTGCAAACTGCGGGTTGGAACACGTGTGTGGATGTGTGTATTTGCTCGTGTGTATATTTTTGTATCGTGTTCATGTTTACGTAATTCATGTATGCATGCATAGATGTATGTATACTTATTTGTGTGTGTGTGTGTGTGTGTGTGTGTGTGTGTGTGTGTGTGTGTGTGTGTGTGTGTGTGTGTCAAAAGCATGACAGCAATTTGGTAAACAAGCACAGAAGGCAAAGTGAGAGGAAACTGGAGGCAGATGAGACATCATAGTTGGAGTTTGGCACAATCAATTGGCAGCCTATAAGCAGTGCAGTTAACTGTGTTAAAAACCCACACCAGGAAGAGAGCAACACAAGGCCCAAACCAAAGGGAAAGACAGTCAGTGTGCCTTGCGCCTATTCATTATGAACAATACAGCTTCTGCTGGTCATTTTTAGGACTAGCATTTTATCTTCTCAAGCGGCACATAAATATTAGAGTGAACAATTTACATGAAGTATACAGTAAGAAAGTTGGAAAATTCAAGAAACGCATCGTAAGATCACACTTTTTCCTATGAATGTCTGGGCTGACTGGACTGGCTTTTGGACAAGCAAGAGATACCAACTGATGAGTATGTTTCTGATGCACTACAGCACCAGTCCATCAATAAATTAGAACCTTTTGTTCATTTATAAATTCAGCACAGCCTTGCACTTACCGATGCCTGTAGGATAAACAGCTGCTGTCTGCCCAATAAAAGAATGGGTTAGCATGTCAAACATTTAACACAGACCATTGGGGACTGATACTATAAAAAGATAACTAGCAAATGGAAGTTCTGCTCCATTTTTATCCAGCTATTACGCAAATATGCCTGACCGTAGTCTCTCTACCCAGAGTGCAGCTGCTATTTCCCATGCTCCTCCTAAAAAAAATCCTGTTGAAACCGTTAGCCCATAAAGCTTTTTCCCCTCTTATAACAGACATGATTCAAAAGTCACCATTTCAGTAATATTGTGTTATTTTCTGATTTTTCCAGTTACTCACATTCAGCTGAATAATGTTTTCTACCTCATGTCTCCTTAATCGCTGAAACAATAACATGTACTGTATATAAAGCAATGAGTCAATATGAGCATTTGCATTGCAATGAATTGTTTTGTGTCAGTAGCACATAGCTGTTAGTCACTTTTCGCAGTGACAACAAAATGCACATTCGTATGTTAACATTTATTTGGCTTCAGCTGCCTCTTCCCAGGGATTTCATGTGAATAATTTGAAATGCATCAATGTATGAATTACAGCACATTTTCATAAAAAAGATGGTGCATTGCAGGCACAGACGAGGGCCATAGGCTGACAGAGTGAGCCACAGAGTGACTTCCCAAATTTCAGTCGGTAATCCGTCATGATACGACCCTTGCCCATGATTTTGTTTAGGCCTTGAGCAACATTCACAGCCAGTATACTACATTTTGTGCTTTGTAGATATGTGACATACTAATTAAGACTTCTAACATTTTTCATTGTATGTAGGTATTTAGCTATATGAATTTCAACAGGATTTTTTTTTTCCATCTTGGAGCAACACTCAAGCAGTAAATTTTCTACAGAATGACACAATCAGCTTTAATCCTGTACAAAACAACCAAATAAATAAACAAATCAATCTGGGACTTACCTTGCTAAACTTAAATAAATAAATAAAATAAAATAAAAAATAAAAAACTGACTCATTTTAGTCTGAAAGCCTTGGTTCGCAAAGCACTCAGAACACTTCCTTTCGAAATCTGAAGGCAGCCTCTCAAAACTGTCGTCAGAGAAGGTAGAGTTCACATGATCAAAACCTTAATTTTTAAGAATACTATTTTGAAGTGTCTGAAGACATAACTGTTAGTATTAGTTTTTTCCCAGTGTATTTGTATGTATGGACTCACGCACGGACACACACACACACACGCACACGCACACACTCTCACACATCTGTTCTATTGCTCGTACAGTTTCGTTATTTTGAGGGTTGATTCGCTCTTAAGGCAATTAAGTAAAAATATGTCCTTGTTATATAGCAACTGGCTGTACTGGAAAAGGAGACAGGGTTTATATTTATGGTAATAAAAATCATGTAACAGGCGCGTTTTCCTTTGCTGTGATCTATCCCAGTGTTGTGGTTTAAGTGCTCCGCGAACCCGACTTAGGCATCATGACTCCACTGACGGCACATACTGTAAGGGGGAAGGTAGGGCGAACAGCGGGTGCTGAAGGCCTACATCAGCCAGAGCGTGGCAGCAGCCAACAGGAGGGAGGGAGCCAGTGTAAAAGCAAAGGAGGCAGGGAGGCAACCGCCATTGATGATCAGGCGATAGGAGACCACTTCTTCCTCATAACCATTCTCCAGGGCCATACAGCGGAAGACACCTGCCTTGAGGGGCAGATCTGGGGTGGGTGCGAGCACGCATGAGCCCCCAGAGATGGAGCAGGGGTAATGTTTAATGCAGTTCTCCTTCTCCCAGCGGTAGGTGGCGTGATACGAACGAACAGGACAGGGGAGCAGGACCGGCCCATCGGAGTTCACCACGACCTCTTTTGGAGATGTGCTGCGAACTTTCAGGGCTGTGGAAGTAAATATTACTAGTATGGTGGCAATGACAGAATCTGATTTGGCTCCAGAAGAAATATCCCAGACTAAAATTTCAAACTTTAAATTTGGCTAGACAAAGCCAAACTGTTATTAGAATGAGGCCAACACTTCAAACAACCCAATCCCCAACTCTGTATCTGAAACAGTTCAACAGGAATGAAGGGTAAAAGCCAAATCAGTCAGCAAAGGGGACAGGCCTTTGTCAATTAATGTGACCCTTTCTTGAGTCAAACAATCTAAGCCCCTACTCTCTATGACACAGAGATCAATAGTTACGATGGAGAAAAGCTAAGCAAGTCGAGAATGGGACGTGGCTTTTATAATTAACACCTGAGCCCAATAACCCAATATCCAGCTCTCTGATAACCGATTCAATAGTGATGAAGAATCAATTCCAACACCCCAACCCTGAGCTCAACTGCCAACGGTTCAATAGTTACGAGGGATCAAATATTGACCAAAAGAAAAGGGGGTGGAGCTGGACCACTTAACGTGACTGTTTTCTGAATCTAACAATCCAATCTCCACCTCCCAATTGTTGTGTTTCCAGTGTCCTGTGCCGTTATGCCATTGTCAAACGGTGGGCCAAATAATTGTAAATTGTTCCTGTAAATTATTCTGTTTATCATGTTGGCCAAGTTTTCCTAACTGATTAGTACAACCTAACATATCTTTACTTTTATTTATGAAGTCTTTAAGTAATTTCTTTGTTATATGTCCCATGAAAGGAAATTTGATTAGCGAGAGAGCCCACACCACATTGATTTCCCAATTTAGTGGCCAAAGCAGCTAGAATGAAAAAAGCTTAACCTTTTAACATCTTTTCATGTCATGCTTTTATTTTTTAGACCATATAATGGGGAGTAGAGGCGATAAGAGTATCAATAAGTATTGGTATCCATAAGCAGCATCGCAATCGATACCAGTATCCAAAAAATCATGACAATACCCATTCCTACACACCCTGATGAAGGCTGAAGGGCCGACACGCGTTGGTGATTTTTAATGCAGTAGCCCAATAAATACTTTTTGCCATTTTTTTTTTTTTTTTAAATAACTGAGTGCCTGGACTTGGATTTTTTTCCTTTTTATGTTTCAATACCCATCCCTAGTTAAGTTAAGTTAAATGAAAGGAGAGAGACGCAGTACTATCCAGCTACACTTACCTGTGGCCTCTCCACAAACAGAAGTATTTGACTGATCAAGGCTCTGGACGATTGCTCTGTGGATTGAAAACAAAAACAGGATGATATTCAAGGGATAGCCATCAATTTTATCTCTATTTAATTAGATAATTCTTATTTACTCAATAAATGTGCCTCCACATTGGAAATCATTGAAGATGAGAGGAAATGCTACCTTCCTTAAAAGGGCACTCTCACAACACACAAATTTGTAAATTTCTATCAGAGGCAAAGATTTGCAAAAGTCACAAACTCAAAGATTCACTGGGAGAATCTTGTGGATAATTTGAACATTTAGATAGTTTTACTTTACTTTGAACCACTGGCAACAGACGAAGAGACAATTCCACAGGAGACAACTGAGGAAAAGTTTTTTCACTGCTGAAACATTTGCGGTTTTAGCTTACTTCCTTGTAAAACCAAAACTAAAAAAGATATTATTACCATAGGGAACTCGTATCAGTGGCAAGTGTGAGAGCCCAAAGAACACAAGACTTCAATCAGGGATACCCAAGTAAAGGAGAAAATTTTGAGTGTTACTCTCTGCCTGTAATGCAATGCCCTCTGCATCTTTAAACAGCAACCTATTAAGGTCTCATTACCAACAGCTGTTCCCAATTGTGTGCAAGCAATCGAGTTCCCTATTTAAGAGACTTTCGCATTCATTCAGGGCACGAAATCTCATCACAAGCCTGTGTTTACTCTCTCCTCTCCTTTAGACTTATCTTCCGCATTTGCGTGTATTATTACCTTTCACTTCTGCACTTACTATTTATGTTCAGTGCTGTAATTAATATCCCAGAACCTCAATTCCATGTTTCTTTCCATTTGTAATTCATAGTACTGTAGCTGTAGTCCCAGTTGTAAGTGTATTATGAATATTATCCCTGGACCTCGATTTGGTGTTCTTTTATATTGTGTTTTGCCGTGCCTTTCTGTATTGCTGCAGAGGCATAATAAATACCAGATCCATCTTCGCACCTGAGTCCAGTCTGCAATCCTTGATCTCTGTACATAACATCGGTGCTCAGAGACCAACCTTATTCTGCCGTTGTGGCCCCACATCAAAACCGTGCAAAAATAAAAACTCAAACCAGACAAGCCTTGTTTGAGATGGCTCTCCCTCTGATAAATGGAGTAACAAGAAAGCAAAATTATAAAAAAAGTAGAATTCACAAACACATTTGTGTTTGTGAACACACCAAAACATAAATAATTCAAAATAGAAAACAATCAGTCTAAATGGCAAAACAGCTGAAATTTTCTGAAGTGCGAGGATTACGATGACAACACTAGAAAAGCCTCAAAATTCTTTGCATCTCTTGAAAATCTAAGGTGAGCAATTTCAACACTCTCGTCAAGATTCGCGCGTGTGTCGTGATGGTGCCCCTTTAATCCGAAAATCTTGATACAGTAACACCAGAGGCAAGGAAAACCCCACCTCATTCGCTGTGCTTTAAAAATGAATTTGTGCCAGCACACATCATTGATCATAAAATAGAGAATTTTTAAACAAGTAGATCAGAAGGATCTAATAGCTGCGACCTCGCCTAGCATCCGTCACGAGGCCTAGTGTCCATGACTGGTGGTTTCTTGTACAAATGTGATGTCGAAATTGGCAAATGACCTTGATAATCAATAGGGGATCCTGCCTCTGTACCAAGAAGCTTGTTCTAAGATGTAATAGCCATCCATCAAGTTAAATTGGAGTTACGGTGCGAAAACTGTGAAATCGGGGCAAAATCGACACTTTTTTGACCTGTGTGACCTTGGGATTCGACAGATGACCTTGAAAATCAATAGGGAACCCCTCCTCTATACTAAGAAGCTTGTTGTAAGATTTCATAGCCATTCATCGAATTAAACTTGAGTTACGGTGCAAAAACCGTCAAATCGGGCAAAATTGAGACTTTTTTTACCTTTGTGACCTTGGGATTTGACGGATGACCTTGAAAAACAATAGGAAACGCCTCCTCTAAGCCTAGAAGCTATTTACAAAATTTCATAGCGATCCATGAATTCTAACTGGAGTTACAGCGCGAAAACCTGCAAACAAGGTTGTGACCTCTGTGAACTTGACCTTTGACCTCGTACTAGTGCATGGACATCACTTTGGTGAAGGTCAATAACTCCTGAAAATTTCATAATGATACGACGACAGGAACATGGTGGAAAAGGTGTCACAGACGGACAGACAGACAGACAGACAGAAGCGTTCATAGAGCTGCTTGGTCGCAGCTAAAAATTGGCAAATGTGGATTGTATCGGCTGTCTCTGCAAAGCATCAAAAGGACAAACTGATTTTTTTTTTGTTTTGATTGGAAATTACAATTGCCAAGCACCATACCTTGCGCTGATGTTGTAACCAGCAGGGATGGCAGTACACTTCTTCTTTGCTGGCTCCCACCCACAGTATGGGTCACGTGAAAGAACGCACTCCCGACAAGTGTCACCGTAGCGACTGCAGTCAGCTAGTGGGAGTCGCTGTATCTCCATGGCTTGGGCGACATAGAGATGACCCTGAAAAAACAATCGCAACAATTGTGCTTTTGTTTGCATTAGGTGGTTGCTTACGGCACCATAGTGGAGGCAACTACAATCAATGGGAATTCATTTTTCCAAAGCACGTGGTGTGAATGGTATGGGGGAACAGTATGTTAATGTTTTACCCTCTGGGAATCAATAGCCATGGCTGTGATAGGACTCTCATTGTGGAATATAGAATACTGCGAGATAATGAAAGCTTCTTCGCTGGTGTGAAGGACCTTTAGGACTTTCCCCTTTTCTGTGGAAACAGAAATAAGCACAGGGGGGATTTTTTTAATCCTTCGAGTCAACCAAAACAATAACAGGTTACGCACAATAATACCCAGAAATACCACTTAGCATTAACAGCAACTCAACTTTATTCAACTTCAGTATCAGTGTGGAGTAATTCCAACTTTTTGTTGTTAATACTGCAGCTCACTGGCACAGTGTGGGTGCCTGCTTGAGCATACCTACTTTTCATCCTGGTGTTTTCCAAACCCAATTGTCCAGTCTATCTATACATGCATATAAAACAAAAAAATCCTTATCTAACATGTCAGGCCTGCCTGGGAAACTGGGCTGTTGACGACCATTCCTTTCTGAACCATGCTTTTGGTTTGGGTTTAAGAAGGTCTTGGGAGTGGGGGTAAAATCGTTCCATAGTAAAGCAGTGAGCAATTCCTTTGTCATGCATGTATGTGGCTACATGTGAAAGCCACATACAGAACAGTGCTTAATTAGGAACAATAGTACAATATAAAATACCATTTCATGGTACCATTTTACCATTTTCTCCAGAACCTATCAAAACTTCAAACACTGAGAAAAACGTTTAATTTGAGTAAAGCAAGTTGAAGCATTATACTTGCCTCTCTGAATCCATTTACCAGACATCTTTTATCAGTCTTAGAACAAGACTTTTTTTGCGGGCGTGCCAGCAATCCGGTGGATTCTAAGTTTATGTGTCGAGGGCTGGCAATAAATAAGCCTGGCCATGTCTTATCTATTTTAATCCAATAATCAATTCAATTATCAATTCACATAGATTTAAATTTACACTCAGGACAATTGGTGTTGGAGAAATGCTGCCCTTCAATAAAATAAATTATTTCAAAACTATATCCTGTATTCTATGCTCATATTGAAATTATTCTAAATTTTGTTCAGAGAATGCCCACTTTCAAGCCCCCTGAAGGTTTTTATACATCTTCCCTTCATGGTTGCCATGTTGTCATCTTGTGTTTTTTTTTTTTTACTTTTTCGAGTGTAAATAAAATGAAAAGAAAAAACCACCATAAAATTTCCCAACCCTTTAAGACTGGTGTTGTTCAAAAAGCTTGTCAGCAATAGCTGAGCTTGGTCAGCTATTGCTATTTACTTGAGATAGTACCACTATTTATCAATATTTTACATAAGGAAGCATTATATATTTTTGAATTAAAACATTTTCCACAGTACTTCAATCAATATTTTCATGAATTTCAAGTTTCTTGTGTTTGTTGGTTTTGTCACAGCGTAATGGCTGATTTTCTCCTTTAACCCCTATGCACAGATGTAGACGCCAGTGGACATGGAGCTGTTCGACCTATGCACACAGTTACACGATTCTGTCAGTAGGTGGCACACCCCGAACAGTTACTGAATATTCACGAGGAAACCATACTGGAACACGAATTAGAATATGGACGAGTTAAGTTCCATCCCTGTTTCCCTGGAGTTGTATGAATTAAACTCTTCAGCTAAGCCTAATGTGCAAACTGCTGAATATACTTGCCCATAGTATCTATCCAGTAGTTAAAAAAAATATCTCTAGCCAAAAAAAAAATCATCGTCCTTTGTAGCAACCACTTCAGCAATAATGCACCTGGAGTTAAAAAAATGTTTTCTGAAGCAAAAAATGAACATGGTATTGATACTAAGTTATTCTACAATCAATTATAGTCAACATGTATAAAAAAAACGCGTAATTCCTCCTTAATGGATTCCTCCATCGAAGAATTTAGTGCTCACTTATATCCTAATAACAACTTTCACTGATATCCAGGTGCTCTAATTTTTGCTCAGGCTCATCTGCGTAAAGCACAAGTATAGTTCACGCCTACTTGAAATTTCACCAGTGACTATCTGTTGATTGACACTTATCAAATTCCAGAGAGTATAAACTTTCCATAGTAATTTAAAGACATTGATTGGACCATCAAAAAAGTATCTAAACCCTTGTGCAACAGCAACTTAGGTGTTAGTCTCTCAACTTTGCGCAGCTGAAAATGATGCGATTGCATAGAAAATGGACATGGTCAATGGGAATCATTCTGAATGAAACAGGACTGGAGAGTTCCTTCTGCCGGATAGGTCTGTGTCTTGAGGAGGAACTCACTGAAGAAAAGTTTTTCTTCATTTTATGAGTGAGTACAATTGTATATTTTTTTACTTATGGGTGGCTGGCCAGCTGTTTTTTGTTCTCAGTTTACCATTGCCGTGATGATCACACAGCTTGTTTGCTCAATGTGGCTTTTTGTTTTAGAATTTATACCACTTTCAACAATTCAATTCAATATATTTTTGTGGTTTTGGCTCATTAATAATGCAAACAACTCAAGCACTTCAATAGACCCCTAATACAAAACCCAAAACCAGTGAAGTTGGCACGTTATGTAAATCGTAGATAAAAACAGAATACAATGATTTGCAAATCCTTTTCAACTTATATTCAATTGAATACACTGCAAAGACAAGATATTTAATGTTCAAAGTGAGAAACTTTTTTTTTTTTTTCAAATAATCATTAAATTAGAATTTAAAGGCAGCAGCACATTGCAAAAAAGTTGGCACAGGGGCCTTTTCACCACTGTGTTACATCGCCTTTCCTTTTAACGACACTCAGTAAACGTTTGGGAACTGAGGAGACCAATTTTTGAAGCTTTTCAGGTGGAACTCTTTCCCATTCTTGCTTGATGTACAGCTTAAGTTGTTCAACAGTCCGGGGTCTCCGTTGTCATATCTTACGCTTCATAATGCGCCACACATTGTCAATGGGAGACAGGTCTGGACTACAGGCAGGCCAGTCTAGTACCCGCACTCTTTTACTATGGAGCCATGCTGTTGTAACGCGTGCAGAATGTGGCTTGGCATTGTCTTGCTGAAATAAGCAGGGGCGTCCATGAAAAGGACGTTGCTTGGATGGCAACATATGTTGCTCCAAAACCTGTATGTATCTTTCAGCATTAATGGTGCCTTCACATATGTGTAAGTTGCCCATGCCTTGGGCACTAATACACCCTCATACCATCACAGATGCTGGCTTTTGAACTTTGCGCCTATAACAGTCCGGATGGTTCTTTTCCTCTTTGGTCCGGAGGACACGACGTCCACAGCTTCCAAAAACAATTTGAAATGTGGACTCGTCAGACCACAGAACACTTTTCCACTTTGTATCAGTCCATCTTAGATGAGCTTGGGCCCAGCAAAGCCGGCGGCGTTTCTGGGTGCTGTTGATAAATGGCTTTCGCTTTGCATTGTAGAGTTTTAACTTGCACTTGCAGATGTAGCGATGAACTGTAGTTACTGACAGTGGTTTTCTGAAGTGTTCCTGAGCCCATGTGGTGATGTCCTTTACACACTGATGTCGGTTTTTGATGCAGTACCGCCTGAGGGATCGAAGGTCACGGGCATTCATTGTTGGTTTTCGGCCTTGTCGCTTACGTGCAGTGATTTCTCCAGGTTCTCTGAACCTTTTGACGATATTACGGACCGTAGATGATGAAATCCCTAAATTTCTTGCAATAGCTTGTTGAGGAATGTTGTTTTTAAACTGTTCGACAATCAGCTCATGCATTTGTTCACTTAGTGGTGGCCCTCGCCCCATCCTTGTTTGTGAATGACTGAGCATTTCAGGGAAGCTGCTTTTATACCCAATCATGGCACCCACCTGTTCCCAATTAGCCCGTTCACCTGTGGGATGTTCCAAATAAGTGTTTGATGAGCATTCCTCAACTCTCTCAGTCTTTTTTGCCACTTGTGCCAGCTTTCTTGGAACATGTTGCAAAATATTTGCAAAAAATTACAAAGTTTACCGGTTCATAAATTAAGTAACTTGTCTTTGCAGTCTATTTAATTGAATATAGGTTGAAAAGGATTTGCAAATCATTGTATTCTGTTTTTATTTACAATTTACACAACGTGCTAACTTCACTGGTTTAGGGTTTTGTACGTTTTTTGCACTAATTCTGTTGAATTAAATGTCGCATAATTGCCTATTTTTTTCTGACAGTGGAATTCTTGTTTTGTTAGAATACGGCGTATTTCCGATACTACAGTATTAGGCAGTTATACTTGTGCCTTATAAGGCATGGAAAGTGTTTATACAAGCTTATGAGCTAGGATGTGAGAACTGCTAACTTTTCATTGCAGACTGAACGTTCTGACCATTAAATAAGCAGTTCCTTTAATGAGTGTGTGAAGTGGCTCGCGGGACTGAAGAAAAATGGACAAAATTTTAAACATCATGGTAAAAACACGTTTTCACTTCAACAACCTCGAATGCCAAGGTTTTGGCTCGTCTATCACTTTGGTAGACTCCCTGCTACGTTCCTTGCCCCATTCTGTTCAATATAGTGTAGCATATTGCCTGTTATGCCTTATAGTAGAATGTCTGTTCTGTTGTAATAAGCTATATTACGGATATTACAGAGTTAGTGATTCATACTTGTTCTTTTTTGCAGGGTGAATGTTCTGACTGTTAAATAAGCAGTTCTTTTCATGAGTATGTGTGCTGGCTTGTGGGACTGTGAAGAAAAATGGACAAATTCTAAACTTAATCATGGCATGTTTTGGGTTTGGAGAGGTTACTAGTGACCATTTATTTCCAACTGCACCCACATTGATAAACTCGTGATGAATACCACGAGAAAAATCATTAATTCATAATGCATTTCATGTGTAAAAAGTTGATTTGTGTTAAATATATGATTATTTTATGATTCGACAATGTACAGTTTTGAGGGCTCAGACAGCATGGGAAGCCACCTGGACGGCTGTCTTATTTGGCTCCTATAGAGTAAATAATTTTGAATTTCGGACTCAGAAGAAGTACACTTTAGGTGAGGGAGTTTATGATCCCACAAATGTTTTTTGTTTTTACTCCCTGCCATTTTTCGTTTCCCTGCATTTTTTTAAAAATTTCATTGCTGAATTTTAATGAAGAATTTTTATGTTTGCAGCCTCTTTTCTCTACCAAAATCATGAAAATTAACTGAAATACAATGGAATTCTAAATTGTACAAGTGAACTTTTCTCGGTTGAGCCATTTCCATCTCTCTAGGAAGCTCAAATGTTGAATTATAAACCTTTAAACAGGGTAACGCATTAATAGCCAAATTCAGCTTCTGCACAAAAGGGTTGATTCAATCTGTGACTCAAACCTCATTCTTACATTAAATATCCATTCTGTTTCAATAGAGTAATTATCGCAATGCCTCCACAGTGGAAAACAAAACTTAATTATTATATTTAAGTTGGATGCATCTACTCTCTCTCTAAATGTCTCCTTCAAGCACCAAATGTTTATTGTGTAAAATCTTTTCAAAATATTCTATGTCATTTTTTAGAATATCTTCTGGTTTCTCACACATCAATTAACTGGGATAGCCGTAGGGCCGTGCAGGGAGTGAAGAAGTATATGAGTCAATCATTATGTGGCATAGCTAAAATCTTGCCATCAGCGAACACATATTACCACGACAACTTGGAAAACCCTGAAATATTTTCCTTACACCAGCGACATAAGTTTTAGACAAGTAGATATACAATGGACCAGGTGCAAACTCAATCATTCGCTGTGCAGGTTTAGTTAGTACATAGTGTTCATTTAAATTCAAAATATGTCAAAAACAGCAGGTGTTTGAAAGCCCCAACAAGTACAGTGCTTAACAAATTTATTAGACCACCTGAAATAAAAAAAATGAGAAAACATATTTAAGAAATTTGTCAAAAACTTGTTTAAATCTAAAAATTCTTTTGTTATTTCTTTGGCAAATAACTATCCAAAACCACTATATATTCCTTATTCACACATTAAAACAAACAAACAAAAAAACTATATTTTGTATGGCTGCCTTTGGCCTTTGGCCACAAAAAGTAATTTTTACATTCAGGAATGCAAGAAAATAACTATTTGGCATCATAACCAAAAAACAATAATGTTCTTAACAATTTTTTTCAGCTTTTTTTGTAAAACAGTAAATTCGAAAATTCATAGATATCAACAATAATTATATTTAAGCATTAAAAATACCATTTCAGTTAAAGAGCTTGTACATACTGGTAGAATAACCATTACAGAAACATAAAAATTACTTTGGTTAATACCAACACTGTTAATTTAGGGCAGCTTTGGCATAAACCTTACATTGGTTGGTGGTCTAACAAATTTGTTGAGCACTTTATATTTGAAATCCTCAAATTAGATTCAATTGCATCAGTCAATTGGGGTTACTTCTGAGAGGTGTGTCAAGAAACTTGTTTTCTAGTGGAGATGATTTGGCATGTACCCTCGCCGATAAGTATCTTTAACACTGCAGTTATGTGCATCTCCAGTGTTATTTGCAAATAGGTTCCAAACTGAAATTACATTATTACCGATGCCAAGTTTAACCAAAACCTGCAAATAAACACACCAATTTTACGTTGGTGATGGTAAAATTGATGAGTTTGTTTCCAAAATGCAATATATCCATCAGCTTTTTCTATGCTGACGCCTATTACATTTTATAGAAAAACACAAACTTTGACCAGAAAAAAATGAAACAGATTTTTTTGCTCCATGTGTAAGAAGCACAGGGCTATCGCTCTTTGGTATTATCTCAATTTTTGTAATTTTGGGACTTTTGGGACTGAGTTTTGGACTTCTCTTCAATTATTTATTCCATTCAAAGTTGCTTCAGTATTTGTGGTTTTTTTTCCTGATTTCTATATCTGTTTTGGGACTGTTTATTGACATGATGTGTCTTTCAAAACGTTGCTTTGTTTTCAGATTGTGATGATTTGTTTTTGATGTTTTCATTTTTCAATATGTTTTGCATTCCAGCTTGTTAATTTGATTTGCACTTTGAGCGCCGTGAAATAGTCTGCATTAATGTCATTAACTTATAAAGGTGCAAGCACAGCAAGAGCTGCAGTGTTGCAATATCTATTATTATTGGCCTCTTTCACTGTTTGAAATCCTCATTTGTGCAGTTCTAGGGACTCCTATCAAATGTATGTTCAGTGGTTACCTCATTAGTCTAATAGTTGCTTTTGAGCCATATTAAATGATCTGATCACCTAATGAGGACCCATGGGTCTCTGGCTTCGGCTCGGCTGCTCACCTGTTCCCAGGTACAACACACTGTAATGCTCATCATTGACGGCCAGAACTGTTTCAGCAACAGTCTGTGTAAACTGATCGTCAATGGGCAGCTTCAAAGGTGCTTTTCCTACTGGAGTGATGACATCTTCAATCTCAGGATGGTCCTTAATCACCCCGAGGGTTTTGACGCTGAGCGATGCTGTTACATTTTTGAGGACACACTGAAGTAGGGTGGGAAATGAAAGCCAAAATTATGAATGACACTCCTGAAGAAATAGCATTAAAATAATGTTAAAAAATACTGAAAACTGTGAACTGAAACTTTTTCTTACATTTGGGATAAGACTTAATTCTTACATGACTTTTGGATCTTGCGACAAATTCTTTCAAAATAATTGTCTGTGAAGTTCATTAAGTGCTCTCTGACGGACCTTGTTTATCATCTGCAAATCTGTCTCAGTCTATTTTGCACGAGGTAGGCTTACACTCCCAGGGCGGTGCCCGGTCAGGGGGCTGCTGTAGCCCTTCAGCTTAGAGGTGGCGAAGGCCTTATCAATGTCTTCAATAGAGTAAGCACACACCACCGTGGTATCCCTTAGAGAAAGAAAAAAACATAATGGAGTGCAGAATTTAAAACGGTTATCAAGACAGTTAACTTCAGAGTACAGCTCAACCAAGTTATAACATATAAAAAAATCCTATTTAAGCTTATAGATTTAAAAAAGATTAGATTCTTATCCTGTTCATACTATAGACCAAAAGATAATATGTTTGGTCTGGTTTTCCTCTGCTTTCCATCAAGACGTCTTTGCAACTAGAACTTAATATTTCTCAGGGACATGAACATTCAGTCACATGCTAGCAGGTTAAAGCCCAATGTACACCATAAGCGTCAGGGCTCAGGGACGGGAGACTTGTGTCTGCCAAAAGCTAATGTGTGACTATATTAATCAGCACTCCAATGTCCACTGGGTACAGCTGCCGCACGGTTTACATGCAGAAGCCCTTCAGAGCCCATGTGGCAGTTTCTGCCATTCCATTATTTTTCCGTATCAGGTCAATTTTTTCTGGATCCGCTTGCACCTAACAACAGTGAAATGCAATTTGTTGACTTGAGGCGCATTTATCTATCCACCAATGGACAACTATCTAGCTGCTAGTCGGTCAGCCCAAATATGTTGAATATTACCAGACCAATGCCGACCAATTACCATCTGCCTATTTGGATGTAATGGAGCAGCGATATCATATTACATTTCTACAAACAATAGAAACACTGAATGAGTAAGCTACGAGAAAGATAGCCAAACGTAGTATTACAGATAAATATTCTCAACACCATTAAAAATGCACGTGTGAGGTATGTACTGTATTTGTTGCAAATTGAAGAATCAAATCAGTTTTTATTGTTTTTCCAAAGAGCTATGCATGAAATAAAGAAAAATGCTTGGTATTGTAATCCAGACGGACTCCACTTGGATGTGCCGATCACTTGTATAATGACAAGCATTGAGTTGTTTGTAATGTGTACATTAAAGCTTCATTTGTTATTTTGGACAAGGTCAAAAGCCTCTTAAAAGCTAATAAAATAACATAAAATGCCACTGCTTCTGGAAAATGGTACGGCTTACGACACAGGTGAAAGACAGACCCATTCACAGTTTAATTCAATTGTATGTGTTTTGTGCTTTCACAGATGGACAGATGCTTCACAGAGCAATAAGGGCAGTGCTCGGCCCTTCGCACATTACAGCCAGATCTCAATCGTGGGGAAGTGGCACATTGTCTGCATTGTCACTGGTCGACTATTGTCTGGGTGAAAGGGAGACAGGCAATGTCACTGACCGACCTTGCCCAGGGTAGCCACGAGTAAGACACCTCACACGCATATTTTTAATGGCATCAAGCCTATTGCCTCCTGTTAGCATCCATGTCACTTCAGAACAGAACTGCCACATGGTAGTGACAAGCGTGGCGTATATTACATTCCATGCCAAAGTCACTCTAATCCCCTGCCACGACCTGTCCACGACTCTACTGCAACTGGTGTACATTGGGCCTAACAATGATTACGTCTCTTACCAGCCAAACACTCACTTGCCCTATAGGGGCTGAAGAACATGCTCACCACGCATTGGAAAACAGCCCGTATATCACACCACTTCTCTCCTGTGCAGTTACCACAAAAGCCTGCTGCAGGTTGTTATACTGCTGAGGGGTGCTGCCCTCGCCACACATCACCCGTGCCTTCAGGAAGGTGGTCCAGGAGTCTGCTAGCATGCCCTTAATCCCCCCCTCATCGACCTGGAGCAGTTAGAGTTTGTGAGTGCAAATGATCATGGCCAGGCCCAAACCTAACAGTCAAAACAATCAAGCTGAATTCAGACCATGTAAAGAGATGGCGGCATGTATCCATGTGAGCTAGTGTCAGACAGATACATGTTTGTACTTCGTACATTATCATCACAGCAATCAAAATGTTCTTGAACGTTGGCCATTGCTTGGCCTCTGGTATTGATACAAGCAGCTTTCGCAAGAAAAACAACTTCACATCGGACACTGCGCTTTCTTGAGTCCTCAGCAATTCACCCGTCGCATAGGGAGGCAATGGAATGACTGGTTGTTGAGAAACTCAAAACGACAGATATAAAGAGACTGCTTCCATTTATATGAGACTCCACTTTAAGTGCAGTACCATGCAGACACGTCCAATGAGGGCCCTATAAGACTGCTCATCAACTCCTGCTGCCTTGTTGATCTCACTGAAGAAGAAGTAGATTTCTTCTTGGTGCTTTTGGGACCCTGGAATCATTGCCGCACCAGAAAATTTGGGATCTACAAGAAGACAAGCATTTTATCAGGTAAGCTTTTCAGCATTTTCACAAACTTACACATAAAATTTTATCAGAGTCTATGGAAATCTGTCAGGAACTAAGCAGTTGCACACACTACTTCATTAGAAGGTGACTCCAAAAACACTTAAACCATTTCTTATTAAGTTCTAAATTGACTCATTCATTAATTTTGAACTGAATAAAAGATAATCAGAGTTGGCTTTATTTTAATTATTCATGGTGCGTAATACTATATGTGATAGTCTAGCCAGTTTGTCTTTTTAATGTTTCTAATCAAGATGAATTAATTTAAGAGACTTCATTGTCGTGAATGTGGTGCAGCATCAAATGACTCATTATTTATGCTTGGTGCTCGGACTTTGAAAAAGAACTTTAGCTGGAATTTTCTCATCAATAGACCCTACCAGCTCTCTCATCTGAATGTATGCAGCGGCCTATTTTCTTTCTTTGTTCCCGAGGCACCTGGTAATTTATTTATTCAACATCCCAAACTCAAGTAAATCTACTCCCGTTTCATTACTGCTCACTTCCTTCCTATGCTGTTCCACCCGCCCCTCACTATGTTCCACTCACTCTGCAACCACTTGCTTTCAGTATTCAGCAGCTTGCGAGAGCCAAAGGTCCTGCGAATCGAGCCAGGTTGATTCCCCACAGCCGACAAAGCAGAGTATAAACTTCCATCTAGACAGAACAAACAAAAGACATGTCTATGCATCATCCTCCTTCTTTTGCACAAAGAACTCTGGTCCCGTTCGCACTGTAAAGCATCAATAATGTTTTCAGGAATCATATCAGCTCTGAACTAGAAAAGCACTCAGAGAGCGCAGACCTCCGCCAGGGGGCAGCAAAACCCAAAAGCGATTGGAACTCTGGCCCATTGGAAAGACTTGAAATCTTGAACTTTTGTTCCTTGACTTAATACCCACCTTCTCTGAAAATTTCATCAAAATCTGTCCATAACTTTTTGAGTTATTTTGGAAACCAACAGACAAACAAACAAACCCAGGCAAAAACATAACCTCCTTGGCGGAGGTAATGAAATGGTGTTGTGATGGTTTAAGGTTCTAAGGCATACAGATGTAGTTTCACTGCATACATACATAGTGACGTCCATTTATATTTGGACAGACACAATTTTCATTGCTTTAGTTTTGTACACCACCACAATTGATGTGAGCAGATACAATCAAGGTGTGCCTCAAGTGCAGACTTGTTCAATTTAATACAATGTAGTTTTTCAAAAATATTGTTTGAAACTTGTATGAAATACACCAATTTTATACACGGCCCCGAGTTTTAGGAGCTCAAAAGTAATTGGACAAACTGTAATTTTGTTTATTGGACAAATCAATAATTAAATTGTCATTTTTACTACTCAGGGGTAAACCTTTTTCAGTAAGGAAGCCATAGACATCACCAAACACATGGGCTGTATTCCAAAAGCTAGGGCACTTCAGAGAGCACATAAAGAGGGCCACGCCTACCGAAGCCATATTAAAGGGCATTCCAATCGAATGTGTGCAAAACTAATCCCTTCGAAGGGCCCTATAAAACGGCCATTTCTGAAGTGAGCAGGCGATGGTCACTTTGCTCCCACAATGCCTTGCGATGATCCGAGCCTAGTGACGTGTGTGCTTCAACGTCATTCAAGAAAATGACAAAAATAGTGGCTATGAGCTAGCGCACAGAAAACTGATGAACCTAGACTTGCTGGCTTACTACAGTCGACTGGTTAGCGCCAGTTATGTTTTTTTAGCCGCGGCTATTTGTCGCCTTATGAAAGCTATGCAGTTGGTTATAAAGCTACTGTGACACCGATAAATGGCCAGTGAAAGCAGTTCTCCCATGAACTGGCTGCATTTGTTTACACTTGCTGAGCAGAATGCGACAGCCCCTAAATGCATCCAAACGACTATTATTTGAAAACCCTACTCCCTGCTGCCCTACCAAGTTTTCACTACGAAGGGAGGTGACTTTGCAGGTTGTAGGGCGTAGGGATTAACCCTACGGAATGAAATACTGCCATGGTTTCTTCCTTGGTGATGCTCTTACTGAGCATTACGAAGCTGTAATCAGTTCATGCTTTGTTGATGGGGATGTTTTACCTTCAGCAAATGAAATGCAAGCTCAGTTAGATTCAGGTAATATGACTGAGTTATCTATATGGTAGAACATTCCATCATCCATCATGGATTTTGAAAGTGAGATAGACCCTGATTATAATCTCTTGGACAGTATCAACACAAACTGCTGTTATTATACAGAGCAACAGTTTAATTCAAGTATTACGTATGAGCATGGTATATCTATAATTCATTTCAACAGTAGAAGTTTGCATGCAAATTTCCAGAAAATCAAAGATTATTTAGGACATTTCAAAAAAACCTTTAACATCATAGCTATATCAGAAACATGGATTGATGAGGACAGGGGATCCAATTTTGCTCTACAAGGATATGGTTTTCATTGTATCAGTAGAGGGAATGGAAAGGGTGGTGGTGTGGCATTGTTTGTGGATGAAGGGCTCCCGTGTAAGGTGGTTGACAACATGTCAATAGCAATTGATGATGTGATGGAATGTATTACGGTTGAGATTAGTATGGAAAAAATGAAAAATGTAATTGTGAGCTGTGTGTACAGAAAACCAGGGTCTAACATCGACACATTCATGGTGAATATGGAAAGGTTATTTTCATCATCAAAGCAAAAAGTTAAGTATGTCTGTGGGGTTTTTAACATCGACCTGTTGAACCCAAACAAACATGGAAAAACGGAGGAATTCATGGAAGTAATGAATAGTATGAGCCTTTTCCCTGCAATAACAAGACCTAGTAGAATAACATATTAGTGTGCTACGCTAATTGACAACATTTTTACAAACAATATGGAAAGCAATACAATAAGTGGATTATTAATTGAAGATATTAGTGATCACTTGCCAGTTTTCACAGTTTATGAGTGTAATTATAGAAAAAGGAGGGAGCAGAAGGAAGCAAAATTCAAGCGAATAAGAACTGAAGAAACAATATCTGCTTTCAGAAATGAGTTACTGCAATGTAACTGGAAGAGTATATGTGATGAAACAGATGTTGACAAAGCTTATGGGTTATTCTTAGACAAATTTAAAGTCCTGTATGACAAAAACTGCCCACTGAAACAGTGTAGTAATAAGAATAAGTTTGCAGAAAATCCGTGGATGTCAAAGGGTATACAAAATGCATGCAAAAAAAAGAATACTCTATATAGGATATTTATTAAAGACAAAACAAAAGAGGCAGAGTTAAAATATAAAAAGTATAAAAACAAACTAACTAGTATTATGAGGAAATGCAAGAAGGATTATTATACTAAATTATTAGATAAAAATAAAAATAATGTTAAAGTTATATGGGATGTATTAAATAGTATTATTAGAAATAAACAAACCAGCCCAACTTATCCTGAATATTTTATAGAAAAGGACAGAAAAATCACTCTTATGAATGAGGTAGTAGATGGGTTTAACAACTTTTTTGTTGATGTGGGACCAAAACTAGCCAATGAAATATGCAGTACTGGGAAGAGTTGTGAGGTGGAAGTTTGTGGAGAGACTAACAGTGCTTCATTATCTCTGGGAATTGTAGAGAAAGAGGATATTATTGATGTGGTAAACAAATGCTTGAATAAAACCTCCACAGATGGGGATGACATTGATATGTCTCTGGTAAAGAATATTATTGAAGGAATTGTTGAGCCACTAACTCATATATTCAATTTGTCATTCAAAATGGGAGTATTCCCCCAAAAAATGAAAGTTGCTAAAGTTATTCCATTATTTAAAGCTGGAGACAAGCATATGTTCACCAATTATAGACTGGTATCCCTGCTAGCCCAGTTTTCAAAGATACTTGAAAAAATATTTGTGGCAAGATTAGACATTTTTATCGAAAAGCATAATCTCCTTATGGACAGCCAGTATGGTTTCAGAACAGCTAGATCTACCTCCATGGCATTAATGGAGCTTGTAGAGGAAATAGCAGAGTGTATAGAGAGAAAAAAATATGTAGTAGGAATATTCATTGACCTAAAAAAAGCTTTTGACACAATAGATCATGAGATACTACTTAAAAAGATGGACAGGTTTGGTGTGAGAGGGGTTGCTCTTGAGTGGCTGAAAAGCTATATTAGTAACAGGCAGCAATTTGTTCTGATGGGTCAACACAAGTCACAATGCTTAAACATTAGCTGTGGGGTCCCACAGGGGTCAGTATTGGGACCTAAACTGTTCATTTTATACATAAATGACATCTGTAAAGTATCTGACATACTGAAACTAGTTGTCTTTGCGGATGACACAAACATTCTGTGTTCAGGGGATGACCTGCAGCAGCTTTTAGAAGTGGCAAAGAAAGAAATGGTCAAGTTAAAATGTTGGTTTGACACAAATAAGTTATCACTCAATTTGAAAAAAACCAACTTTATGGTATTTGGTAATCGTAATATAGACACTGATCTTCAACTGGAAATTGAAAATGTAAAAATTGAAAGAGTATATGTATACAAGTTTCTAGGGGTTTTAATAGATCACAAACTCAGCTGGAAACCCCATATACAGTATTTGTGTTCAAAGATAGCGAGAAGCATTGGTATACTAGGCAAGACTAGATATATCCTGAACCAGAAAACTCTATATAATTTGTATTGCACGCTCATTGTACCATATCTATCATATTGTGTTGAAGTTTGGGGGAATACTTATAAAAGCAATTTACAAAAGATATACACACTGCAAAAAAGAGCTATACGGATAGTGCATCATGGTAGATATTTAGATCACACAATCAGTTTGTTCGTAAAGAGCCAAACATTGAAGTTCAGGGACTCAGTCAAATACAAAACTGGACAAATTATGTTCCTGGCAATAAAAAACAAATTACCAAGAAACATTCAAAAAATGTTCATGGCCAGAGAAGGTGGTTATAACTTTAGAGGGATATTAGCTTTAAAACATCCTACTGTTCGCACGACTCTTAAAAGCATGTGCATTTCAGTTTGTGGGGTATCACTCTGGAATGGTCTGGATGTGAATATAAAGTTAAGTAATAACATTAGTCAATTCAAATTTAGATATAAAAAAGCATTTATGGATACATATCGGAGAGAGGAGCTTGAGCAGTAATGTGACGTGGTTTGGATGATGGTGTGTATGTATGCATGTATATAAGTGTGTGTATATGGGTATGTGTATATGTGTATATATATAGGTATGTGTATATGTATATAGGTGTGAATGTCTGTATGTATATATATGTATATGTTTATGTGTATGTGTATATATATGTATGTATATGTATATATGTATATATAGTTAGATATATAGATAGATATATATTTACGAATGTAAATTAATGTATATGATTGTACGTATATGAATGCATATATAAGAAACTGTACCTTTATTTTTTTATTATCTGTTACATTGTTTTTACTTTAATTAGAACATGTAAAATATGGTAAGGAAGGGGCTGGGCTTGATAAGTTTTTTACTTCTCCCTGTCCCTTCTCGAACGGTTGTTGAACTATGGAAATAATCTTTGACTATTTACCTTTTTTTTTGTTACAAAAATGTTTTTTGTTTTATGTTCGAGACAAATAAATAAATCAAATCAAAATCAAATTTCTTTGCTTTAAAAAATCTTGGGTTGATTTTGCAGTGTGCTCCAAAGTCATTGTCCATCTGCGATACAAAGCAATTAGCTCTGATGCATTTGGCAGAATCTAAGCACATAATATAGCCCAATATAATTCAGAATTCATCCTCCAGCTTTTGTCAACAGACTCATCACTACTAGATGTCAGGGACCGAGCTCAATTAGCAGCCATACATGCCCATACACGCCAAGTGGTTTGCCTCATATCATTAGCAGTTCCTTGGCCCCTCCATATCCTTCTTCTTATATCTTTAAGTTGACCTTTCCCTCATTTGTCTAAAGGATGTCATTCCAGAAACATAGAGGCATTTTTTTATTTTTTTGGCAAGTTTCCTGAGCATAACCTGTAGTTTACATGTTAAAATCAAGCATCTGTATTTACTCTAATTTAGTCTGCAAACCTCTGTATTTGGCTCTGGCTCTGATACCTCTACCCCTAAGAGAATAATCTTAAGCTGACCAACTGTTATGAAGAGTTTTTCCGAATAAGGAAAAGAATTCTTCTGTCAGTTGCCACAGTTATCTGTGGTATGTCACAAATTACTGGTAGATAATCCCTTGAGATGCATCATCTCGTTTTCAAGGGGGTCCTTATCACAAACAAACCAAAAATACAAAAATTCAGAATACAACACAGAGAAAGAACCTTGACAATACAAAACAATCACAGAAACAGTCACACAAAGCCACTAAGCCTAGCTTATCCTCGAACAACCTGTTCCCCAAATAATGTCCATAAAGAATTTGAATACATTCAGTGAATAAACGCACAGACATGTTAATCTGTGTATAAGCATCTATATAGATATTGTACAGGCACAGAAGAGAGATGAAGTTATAGACAAATTGTTTCAGTGTTGACAAAAGGAGATAAAATATTTGTAATTAGAAATATGAGCAGTTTGTTTGAAGATGGTTAAGTAGAGATGCCTTGAAGAGGAGAGGAGAAAAGATGTAATTGAGAAGGGCAGGTTGTCCCAGTCAGATGGACAGTCAATGCACAACAGTCAATTTCTCTTTGAATTTTGAGAATAAAGAAAAAAAGCTGCTCAGTATGCCTCAGATAATATGAGGACCTAAATGGAATTAGGATTTGTTTTAACTTTGGAGGACAATTGAAAATAAATTCCATTGGCCATTGGTGTTAGCCAATTCAATGACTTGCACATTTAGCAATGATGAGTTTTATTAGGACACCTCAAGACAAATCTACGAAGACTGCTGTAGATTACACTTAGAGGGCAAAGGTTTGTAACAGAAGTGTTCTGGTAGACTATATCAAGTACTGGGAATATCATTTGAGTAAAACATTTTTTTTACTGATCTGAAGTGTGAAGCAGTAAATAGAACAATAAAGAATTCTAAGACGACAGTTTATTATTTTTTTAAATAACTGAGTCCATGTGGGGCTTGTAGGAGAGTTGAAATTCATGCCGGGGGCCCAGATATTTAAATTCATCAACTTTTACCATAGGTTATCCATCAGGGAAATTAATGGAACAGTCATCAGTTAAGGTAAAAGAATCAGCTCAACAGCAACACAACGTGTGGTGAGACGTCTTATACAACAGAAGTCTGTTAAAATAAAACAATTTTTGAACCGCATTAAAATAGTGCTTTAATTAACGTTGAATATGAAAAAATGTTGGAATTGGAAGAGTAAATTTTCCGTGTCATCAGCATATGATTGAATATCACAATCACAACAAATTATCGGAAGATTGACATTCCGGTCGCCGCGATCGCATGGGTGTAGCCCCCGGAAGGCAACTTCTCCAGCCGGTACTGTGTCCACAAGGAGATCTCTATGTTTCAGCACAAATTTGTACATTATTCGGGCAAAATTGTTACCATGGCAACCAAAATACACTGCCCGGCCAAAAAAAAAGTCACACACTCAAATATTTAGTTGGAACCCCTGTATCTTTGATTACAGTCCATATTCATCTTGTCACTGTTTTGACAACTATATGCAATGCCAGAACATTTATTTTCGATCAGAAATGGCATGATTTTTGGCCGAGCTCTTGTCTTCTCGACATAATGGTTGAACCACTGGTGGTCTTTCATGAGCACATCTCAATAACTTTTAATGTGTTTAAGGTCAGGACTTTGTGGTGGCTAATTTGTTTGCGAAAATGATTCCTCATACTTTTATTTGTCATTCATGGTTTTCTTGGCAAAATACAGGCCAATAACTTGCCCGTTCTGAAATACTGTAACATTTTTCCACCATCAGGGGATGGGTCTTCCGACATGATTTTTTAAGACATGAGTAGCGACGCGCTTCATCAGTCGGGGTAAAGATGATTATTGCCAGCTGAAACATATTAATAACAGCAATAATGATCCAATTATAGAGTTAGTTCATCAATTTCCAAATGGTGACTTTTTTTTTGCCGGGCAGTGTATATCGGTGTCATAGGTGAAGTATAACACATGTCCATACCTAATATGTAAGTAATCAGTCAAAAATTACACCCTATACAGCGTCAGCAGGGAAGTGTCTATGTTCCAAGACAAATGTGCGCATTATTCAGCCAGTACTGTCGCCATGGCAACCAAAATCGATGGGTATCATAAATTAAGTACAACACACGTCCATACCAAATATGAAAGTAATCCGTCAAAAATTACAGCCTATACAGCGTCCACAAGAAAGTGTCAACGGAGGCGGCAGTGGAGACGACAAGCATGAATCTGTAGCTGCCCGGCTTCGCCTGAGGACTACAAATATAGAGAACAGCAATGGGCCCAGAGGTGCACCTTGAGGTACACCTTGGTCTATAGTTTTAAAATCTAACTGGCCGCCCTGATAGGAAACACATTGCAGTCTACCATGAAGATATGAACTGAACCAGAGCAGAGATTGCATTGAGAGGCCAATAATATTCTTTGTCTAAAAGGAGGTTGTGATTAACCATATCAAAAGCTTTAGTGAGATCAATGAATTTGGCACCAGTAAGCATATAATCATCAAATGAGGATACAATGTCTTTGGTAAACTTTGAAAGAGTAGATGTTGTGGAAAAATTGGGTCCTGGCCTTTTTGAATTCCTGAACTCACCAGTGCTTGCTTTCTTTTTAAGAATAAACAAAAAAGGTCAGTTTATCCAGACGTAATAGTTTCTCTTTTTCTCTGGTGGGATTGTCATCATTTTTCAGCATAAAAATGGCTTGCTTTACTAGCACTGACAGCTCCTTGGATTTGATATACAACCCTATTTCTAAAAAAGTTGGGTACCTGTGTAAAATGTAAATAAATATAGAATGCAATGATTTTCAAATCATTTGAACTTTATATTTATTTGAGAATAGTAATAAGATTTATCAGATGTTAAAACTGAGATATTGTGTTTTTTTTTTTGAGAAAATTTATGCTCATTTGTAATTTGATGTCAGCAAGACGTTTCAAAAAAGTTGGCACAGGGGCATATGTTGCATCACGTCTTCTTCACTCAACACTGTAAGCGTTCAGAAACTACAAGACCAACTGCTGTTTTGAAAGCCAAATGTTTTCCCATTAATCCTTTAGGATTTCAGCTGCTCAATATTTTGCAGCCTCCTTTGTCATATTTTTCATTTCATAATGTGCCAAATACTGTCAGCGTGTGACAGGTCTGAACTGCAAGCAAATAACTTTAGCACCCAGACTCTTTGAGCCGTGTTGTTGTGATACGAGTATGGTGTTTGGCGTGACCGAGGCCTTCCCTAAAAAAAGGCTTCTTGATGGCAATAAATGTTGCACCAAAACCTGTATACAGAGAAAAAGTATTTGCCCCCTTCCTGATTTTAATATTTTTTATATTATTCCTGATTTTAATATTAGACAAAGACAACCCGAGTAAATAAAAAATGCAGTTTTTAAGTGATGGTTTCATTTATTAAGGGAAAAAAAGCTATCTAAACCTACCTGGCCTTATGTGGAAAAGTAATTGCCCCCTAAATCTTAATTACTGGTTGTGCCACCCTCGGTGACAAGAACTGCAATGAAACGTTTGTGATAACTGGCAGTGAGTCTTTCACATCGTTGTGGGAGATTTTTAGCCCACTCTTCTTTGCAGAATTGTTTTAATTTAGCCACATTGGAGGGTTTTTGAGCATGAACGGCCCATATTAAGTCATGGCACTGCATGTCAAGCGGATTTAAGTCTGCTTTGACTGAACCACTCCAAAATCTTCATTTTGTTTTTTTAAGCCATTCAGAGGTGGACTTGATAGTGTGTTTTGTATCATTGTCCTGCTGCATAACCCAAGTGCGCTTAAGCTTGAGGTCACAAACTGATGGTTGGACATTATCCTTCAGGATTTTCTGGAAGAGAGCAAAATTCATAGTTCCATAAGGAGAAGTCATCCAGGTCCTGAAGCAGCAAAGCAGCCCCAAACCATCACACTACCACCACCATGTTTGACCTTTGGTATGATGCTCTTTTTATGAAATGCTGTGTTTGTTTTACGTCTGATGTAATGGGACGCACGCCTGCCAAAAAGTTCAAGATTTGTCTCGTCAGTCCACAGAATATTTGCCCAAAAGTCTTGGGGATCATCAAGATGTATTTTGGCAAATGTGTTCTTTGTGTTCTTTTTGGTCACCAGTGGTTTTCGCCTCTTTCGAACTCTCCCAGGGATGCCATTTTTGCCCAGTCTTTTTCTTATTATTGAATCTTGAACTCTGACTTTAACTGAGGCAAGTGAGACCTGCAGTTCTTCAGATATTGTTCTGGGTTCTTTTGTGGCGTCCTTGATGAGTCATCGATGCGCTCTTGGAGTAATTTTGGTAGGCTGACCACTCCTGGAAAGGTTTACTGCAGTTCCAACTTTTCTCCATTTGTGGATAATGGCTCTAACCGAAGTCGCAAAGCCTTAGGAATGGTTTTGCAACTCTTTCTAGACTGAAAGATGTCAATTTCTTTGTTTCTCATCAGTTCTTGAATTTCCTTAGTTCACGGCATGATGTGTTGATTTTTGAGATCCTTCAGCCTTCTTCACTTTGTCAACAGGTTCTGTTGAAGCGATTTCTTGATTCAACAGGTTTGGCAATAACCTGGCCTGAGTGTGGCTCATGAAATTTGACTTAAAAAATGTGGTTAATCTCAGTTATTTCACGATTGAAGGGGGGGGATTGCTTTTTCACATAGGGCCAGGTTGGTTTAGATAGCTTTTTCTCCTTACTAAATGGAATCATCATTTAAAAACTGCATTTTGTATTTACTCGGGTTATCTTTGTCTTACTGTATATGACCCGCCCGCGTGCAAAATGCCACCGGGGGTCCGACCCCATTTTGCATATTAAACGCCGGTTCAATTAAACGCAATTATTTGCACTATTATGGTTACCCCGTGTTGCGGTAAGACAGACACTAAAACAAGCTTTGGTTTGTCTTTATTGACATCAGGTATACATACAAAGAAGTGGGGGGAATAAAATAGCAGACGGTCTTTGGCACAGAGATGTAAAAAAACTATAGTAGGCAACGTCATTGGTTGGACCAAAGCGCACACGGCAGAACATCTCCTATCTTGTGTAAATGTTCAATGAGATGCATGTAAACAGAAAACATGTGAGTCGACAATTATTATTTTTGGGTGGGGGACTTCTTTTTTACGAGTTCTTTTTCATCTTTTTGTACGTAAAAAAAGGACACGATAATAATCATGCTCCATTTTTTGGCAAAGCTAAAGAATAAGCTCTATGATTGCCTTACCCTTTACATAATTGCTCAGTTACCTATGTTTTCGTTTCGTTCAAAGAAAAAGCGTTCGCATTCATCCGTGCCTGCGAGTCTGACTCAGGTCTACACCTGGAAGAAACTGATCATTACACGCGTAATGAATTTATCTGCATGCTTTGTGCATTAAAATCGGAACAACTTCATTCTGAAATGTTCATACCTACTTCTTGTCTTTAGTCCGTCTTTGCCCTGACACGATGGATAACAGCATGATATTGCGTGTTGCCCCAACTGGGATTAATGTAGTAGTCGTAGGCTCAAAACTAAAGTACCGGTATGGAAATGACATCGCGCCAGTTTCAGTTCCCGCAAATACACTGTTCATAATAAGGGAATAAACTGAAGCTCCTTTTGCCAGGTAATTTAACCGGTATCTTTTAGCCAGTTATTTTAACTGTAATTTTACAATAAGTTTACCATAGAATTCAGTCCATGTTCAGTGTAAACCATGGTTGAATGCGCGCAGGACTCCACTTAGAGTTAAAATGACAATGCGTTAATTTAACGGTTAAATTCAGTCAGTTTATAACTATGTAGAAAAGCTGAACTGGCCTGGTGCAGGTTGGTGCAAAAATAAATAATGGCCTGTTGCAAATACCTGCCTGGTTCTTAAAAACGCCTGGGGTCCATGTCGATTTTGCGGAATAAACGCCCGGGCTACAAAATGGTCATATACGTTATATTAAAATTTGTTTCATGAGCTAAAACATTTAAGTGTGAAAAATATGCAAAAAAGTAAGAAATCAGGAAGGGGGCAAATACTTTTTCACAGCAATGTATATCATTCACCATCAATGGTGTCTTCGCGTGTGCACAAGTTTCCCATGCCATGTGTACTAGTGCATACCCATAGTATCATGGATGCTGGCTATTGAGCTGTTTGCTGATAACGAGCTGGATGGCCCCTCTCCTCTTTAGCTTAGAGAATGTGGCATCCATGACTTGTGAGCAGAATTTCAAATTCTGATTAGTCAAACCACAGGGCAGGACCACAGGAAGGGGGCTTGGGCCCAGAGAAGTAGGCAGTATTTCTGGATTTTGTTTATATATGGTATAATCTCTACATAACAGTTTTAACTTGCATTTGTGGACGCAGTGATAACCATTGTCAGCAAACACAGTTTAACAGAAGTGTTCCTGAGTCCCTGCAGTGATTTCCACTTAGGAATCCTGTCTGCTTTTAATGGAGTGCCTCCTGAGGACCTGAAAATCACAGCCATTCAAAACTGGATTTTAGCCTTGTCCCTTGCGTTCAGAGATTTTTCAGGATTCTTGGAATCTTGTCATGATATTATGTACCATAGAGGATAAAATTCTTTGCTATTTTAAGTTGAAAATGTTATTCCTAAACTGTTGAACTATTTCCCCATGCAGTCTTTCATAGAGTGGATAAGCCCTCATCATATTTACTTATGAAAGACATTTAGTACCTAGTTATGTTACTGACCTGTTGCTAAATAATCTAATTAGCTGTGAGATGTTCTGCCAGTAGTCATTTTTTAGCATCATGCAACTTTAAAAGTCTTTTATTGTCCTGCCCCAACTTTTTAAAAACATGTTGCTGTCATGAACTTCAAAATGAGCAGATTTTTAATTTTTTTTAAATAATGCAATTTATCAGTTTCAACATTTGATACGTTGTCTTTGTCCTATTTTCTAATAAATACAGGGTTTTAAATGATTCACAAATCATTGAATTCTGTTTTATTTACACTTTGCACAGTATCCCAAGTTTTTTGTAAATGGAGTTATAGAGGGTTAATGGCAAACGATTTCACATGAAAATGTCTTGAAAACAACTGTAGACCTTTTGTGTGTTCACTTTTAAATGAAATTATTAGTGAATAAAACACACCTTGCTACGGAAGAACTGAGCAATTGTCCAAATACCTTTGGTCCCAAAAACAGGAGGATCTCATAAAAAAATGTGACATTTCCTACACTGTCTGACCAATTTCTGATGTGCTAACCCTCACACTGAAGCAGAATGTCATCGCTTTGAACCCAGGTTTATTATTTAAATTCAACTTCTATATTCCATGGTTGACAGTGAAAATAGTTGTATATGTATGGGCCAAAGTGCGTCAGTAAACAAACAGTTTAAATTTTCCCTGACTATCCAACCAGACCAACCATATTTATTTTGTCACGGTAGGGCTGCTACTGAGAGGGATTACTTTCAGTAATAAAGAAAGTCAGAGCAGTGCTGAGTCAGGAATGGGAATGGGTTTTAGGTCATACCTGCAGACAAGCTGATGGATCTTTGAGAAGGGTAGGGTGGTGACACATCTTCAGGTGAAATCTGCCCAGTGGTCATATCAGCCAGTACAGTGTCATTTACCTGCAGAGAGCAAATGATGAAACAAAGCAAAACCTCTTTGTATTGAAACATTATACAGGTCATAAACAAATCCTGACCTGTATTAAGTACAGTAGTGCACAGTGATGATTAAACACTTAACAAAATGAAGATAAATCCGAGTACCATATTCAAGTAATTATTTAATGCAATATTGGATCAAATAGATGAAAATAAGGAAACAGATAATAATATATAGTAAAAACAAAAATAATGTCTTTAGATAGAAAAAGAAAATAAATAATGAAAAAGTCTGCACACTTCAGCTCCCTTTGCAATGCATTTATTTAGCACATCCACCAAGCAATGTTTCGAGCCATATGCTCTTCTTCAGGCTTAAGAAACATGCATGAAAGACGCCCTCTTTTAAAATGCCCCAAGGAAGTCACATGATGGGTCACATGATCAAAGATTTTTTTCATATTATAAATGCAATAACAAACCAACTTTGCAAATATTCTTACCTAATATACAAATACTGAGTACCACTGATTAGAAATAGAATATAAACATAAGAAAAAATGAAATGTAAACACAAGAAAAAATGTGAACACAAGAAAAAAAGATTATCTATACTAAGCCTATGAAAAACATCAGGCTGTATGGCCGCAATACTCTCAATTAACCAGATAGAGGCGCCTCTATAAAACAACATTGTCACAGTTAAATGGCCTAAATGGGCCTTTCGGAAAGCTCAGCTGAGCAAATTTTTTACAGGTAGCGAGTTCTGTGAATACTCTAACAAGTAGGACAGGCGCGGTGAACACCTGATTTGCTTTCTGCACAAAAAATGCATCAAGAAAATTTAACGATTGCGCTATTTCAAATTATTCTAATACGTTGACCAGCACTTGTATAGAGTCAAGGAAGGCACCGCTCCAGCTCAATCAGCCAGTTGGGTAACGAATCCGATTAGAAAAGTCCAATTCATTGGACAGATGGATTGGTCAATGTACTTGGTATACACATCTCAGAAAATATGAGTAAAATTTCAATGATTCATTTTAATAAGAAATTGAGAAAAATCTAAAAAATTCTTCTGCCCTGGAAAGGGAGATATTTGACCATTTATGGCAAATTAACTTAAATTGACTCATTAGTTGTATCCCAGTTTACAAACTTATTTATGGCATTACCAACCCCAAAAGAATCATTCTTCAAAATATATGAACAGAAGATATTCAAATTTATATGGAATGATAAATCTGATAAAGTTAAACGTATATATCTCTACAACAATTATATATCTGGTGGGCTAAAACTCTTAAATTAAACCATTTCTGCAAATTAAAACTCTGCATTTTGCATTAATTAATGACGTATTCTGGTGTCTCCACTTTTCTGGAAGAAGCTCTACAGAGTTGGTTACAATTTCAGTTTCACCCCCCAGAAAATGCAGAACAAGTTCTACAACAAATAATATGGTTAAATTCTAACATACTTGTTGATAGAATGATGATTTTTTTGAAACGCATGCTTGATATAGGTATTATTTTAATAATGGATATAGTGAATGAGGATAATAAACTCATGTCCTACAAACAATTAAAGGAGCAATATGTAAGAAATGCATGTTGATTAATCATGAAATGGCCCTGATATATCGCCAGCCATTAAGGAATGATGTAAATTTCAAATACTTATATCACTGACAATTGTAGTCCAGCCAGAATATTCTCATTACAAAACTGAAGTTGCAGCCGAAAACCAATGTTTATGTTTTCATTTTGTGTTTTGGCCTGTTGCGCCACCCTCCACCTATCTCCCAATCACGAAGTCAGTAGCATTTCGTCATCCAGGTTGCCAGTTACCACTACCACTACCACCGGCAGGGGTCGGCAGCTTTTTCAGAGTAGTGCACAATTGGCGATCGCGCTACAGGGTTTCAAATTGGGAAGGGACTGCCGGATTTGGGTATACATTAACCGCTTTGTTCGTTGCTCCCGCGCCTCCTGTTGACCAGACGGGCGCTCGTCAGGATGACTCTGGGTTTGTTCACGTCCGGGTATCCTCCGCCCTCGTTCGGAACTTACGAGGATTCGACTAATGAGTGTATAAGAATCAGTGGCTGACGGACACGTGCTTCGGAGGAGAGCCGTGAGCTGTCTTCACTATCCTGAGTTGGCAGCAAGGGGTCGCATACGAGCAAGCTTTGTACATAGTTCACTAATTGGGCATTCCAGATTCGGGTGGGATTGGAGATGCCAAATTTAAAAAAAAAAAAAGAACCCCGCTCCAGCAGGAGACCCGGAGGGCCGAATCATTCCTTTCGCCAGAGCCTCCTGAATATATTCTCGCATGGCCCTTCGCTCAGGCCCTGACAGCAAGTATAATGAACCCCTGGGGGGAGTGGTACCCGGGTAGAGATTGATTTTGCATTCGTACATACAATATGGAGGTAAAGTCGAGGCCCTGTGCATACTAAAAACCTCTACGAGATCAGCATAATCATTAGGAACATTAGGAGGCAGACAAAAGTTCAGAGCAGCCCCCAAATTCTCACCCTGTTCGGAAACTGCCATCTCTATGTCTGATTCAGAGTGAGAAAAATCCTCCGATTAGCAATCCGCCTTTGGCTGCCACCAGTCCAATTGAGGATCCCACTCGCTCCGCCCCTTTCTCCAAATTAGGAGGGTTGTGTGAGACAAACTCCTCAGAATCACTCCAGGTGTCAGCCTCCACCATAGGTTGATTCCCGGGATGACATGCCAAACTCTCCCTACAGTGGGACCTACAATCAGTGCCCCACTGGACGATGGGGTTATTCTGACTCCCCAAAATGATGTGAGGACTATGTTCCCGTAGCTAAGAGTGTCCTAAAACGACAGGAAAAACAGGATAACTGATAATAAAAAACCAAACCTCCTCAGAATGACCACCAAAAGAGATGAATATAGTCAATGATTCAGAGACTTCGGTTATAAATCCAGTTCCCAGCGGCGACCGTCCAAAGATCTTACAGTGCGTAATTATATAAAAGAGGGCGGATGGGAATTAAATGTCTCTTCGCCCACCCCGCATCCATAAAACAGTCCACGGCCCCAGAGAAGCTTCGATAAATATTCTCTGTTTCCCCACAGTCAATTCTACAGGAAATAAAATCCGGAAGGGAAATTGGATCTGTCCCTCAAGCACCCCCCATACTGCTAGAGGGACTTCCCATTTTGTTTACGGTTCCAGGCACCACCATACTGCCCCCCCAACTCACCCTCAAACGTAGCTGCTACCTTAGGACTGCCAACCTAGGGAAACAACATTATCTGCATACCGAGACGTCACTAAAATATCATAAAGCTAACCTCAATATAAGTCCCAAATATAATGTTGTTAGGAGCTAGGCATGCTTAAGTATGCAAATTATTATGCAAGCAGAGGAACACATGTGAACAACAACACCCCACAATGACACAAATGGTTTGGTGTTTAACACACTAGCGCACGGAAACTGAGCGCTCGCCCTCGCTGTATGCGCATGCCTATGTGATATCGTAAATTATGCATACGCTGCGCATGCCCCAGTGTAGAGTACTGAAGTGATGACGTCATCGCTACTTAGCTTCTGGTGTCAAAATTAAAATCCCTTTGGGAATTTATAATGCGGTTTGGACACTTTCTGGCATTGCTCGAACTCGTGTTAATTCTAAGACCCGCCTCGCTCCGAGATTTAATCAATTTAATCTTTAATCTAGAATTATATAGCATTTAATTGGGTAACCCATAAATAGCCAAATTCGGCTTCTGCGAAAAGGGGTTAATTGGTATGATTGAGCATACTCTCTCTCCCTCAACAGTCAATCTGCCATGGGAGAGCAGGAGTTATCTGTGAGCTTGAGAGACCATGTTACTTCCATACTTGAGATTAAAACATGAACCAGTTTGAGATATGAATGTCCTGAGCTGCTTTGGCTTCATTAGTAATGTGATTTTCAAAATTAGGATCAGTATCCAACAAAAATGTCAACATGCACACCGCATTTCAGAGATTTTCCAGGTGTGGATATATTTCCACTCTCTGACTTTTAGGACCAACTATGAGTAATCGCGTCTTGTCTGTCCTCAGCTGTAAAATAAATAAATAAATAAAAATTATAGCATTCAGCAATAACTGTACAGCTTGGCATTGACAGACCATTTTGCAAATGTACGCGAGCAAATAAAAGTGAGCGCACAGATTTTTCTGGTTCTTAAACTAATATGGGCATGGACTTGAACAAAACATCAACATGCTTAATTTAATGTAAATATCTTACCAGTTTCCAGCATTTTGGGGTGCCTGCATTTGTACCACACACCACTAAGGTTTCATTCACTTTCTGAATAACAGTGATGAAATTGTCACACTCAATCTAGGGGGAGAAAACAAATGCAGGGTAGATAATTCTGTCCATTAAAGAATGAGCATACTTTAATGCACTATAATATGCAACTTAATATAAACAGTAAAATGGTATACATCTGACTCTTTTGAGTGATATAACATCAGTCTGAAATTACATATACACGTTGCAGCATTGTAGAACCAAGTTTCCAATCTATAACAAAAATTTTTTATGCCAGATAAAAAGTTTTCACATAAATACAGTCCCAATTCCAAAATAGTTTGGACAAAGTGTAAATTGTGAATAAAATCAAAACGCAATGACTTTCAAATCACACCAGCCAGTGTTTTATTCACAATAGAACTGAGATAACATAACAAATGTTCAAACTGAGAAATTTTACAATTTTATCCACAAAATGAGCTCATTCGTATTTTATGGCGCTACAGGTCTCAAAAAAGTTGGGACAGGGCCCTGTTTACCATGGTGTAGCATCCCCTCTTGTAATTAAGAGTGGAGGGGTCTGGGCATTGAGGAGACAAGTTACTTGAGTTAAGCCATTGGAATTTGATCCCGCTCTTGTTTAATACAGCCTTCCAGCTGCTGGTGAGTTTTGGGTCTCCTTTGACAGACTTTTTGTTTAATTATGTGTCAAATGTTCTCAACTGGTGAAAGATCAGGACTGCAGGCAGGCCAGTTCAGCACAGGGACTCTTCTACTACAAAGCCATGCTGTTGTAATAGCTGCAGTATATGGTTTTGCATTGTCGTGCTGAAATACACAAGGCCTTCCCTGGAATATATGTCATCTGGAGGGGAGCATATGTTGCTCAAAAACATTTATATACCTTTCAGCATTCATGGTGCTTTTTAAAACATGCAAGTGTCCAACACCATATACACTAATGCATCCCCATACCATCAGAGATGCTGGCTTTTGAACTGAACGCTGATAACAGGAGGGGTGGTCTTTCTCCTCTTTAGCCCAGAGGACACAATGCCCATGATTTCTAACAAGAATGTCAAATTTGGACTCGTCTGACCTCAGGACAGTTTGCCACTTTGCTACAGTCCATTTTAAATGAGCTTTGGCCCACAGAACACAGTGGCACTTCTGCATCATGCTCAACAATGGCTTCCTTTTTGCATGATAGAGGTGGCATCTGTGGATAGCACGGCGGACTGTGTTTACAGACAGTGGTTTCTTGAAGTATTCCTGGCCCCATTTAGTGATGTTAATGGCAGAATCATGCCGGTGAGTGATGCAGTGGCGTCTGAGGGCCCGAAGATCACAGGCATCCAGTAAAGGTCTTCGGCCTAGTCCCTTACTTACAGAGATTTTTCCAGTTTCTCTGAATCTTTTGATGATGCTATGCATAGTCGATGATGAGACCTTCAAAGCCTTTGCAATTTGATCGTGAGGAACATTGTTTTTAAAGTATTCCACAATTTTTTTACGCAAACCTTCACAGGTTGGAAAGCCTCTGGCCATCTTTACTTCTGAGAGACCCGGCCTCTATGAGACATCCATTTTACAGCCAATCATTTTACATACCTGATGCCAGTTAACTTAATTACTTAAATTACTTAAATGTCTAAATTACCAAATGTTCTTTCAGCTGATTATCTTATATATGAATAGCTTTTTCAGCCCCCCCCCCCCTTTTTTTTTTTTTTTTGCCAGTGTCCCAACTTTTTTGAGACCTGTTACAGCCAGAAAATTTGAAACAAGCTCATTTTGTGGATAAAAATGTAAAATGTCTCAGTTTCAACATTTTAAATGTTATCTATTTCTATTGTAAATAACATATTGGCTCATGTGAAAGTAACTGCATTTTGATTTTATTCACAATTTACACTTTGTCCCTCCCAACTATTTCAGAATTGGGGTTCTATATGAATTTCAAGATGTCCACCTCACATTCCCTCCTATTACACTGAATTAATGTTTTTTGGTGTATTCTTTAAACAGACCAACCCTGCAACTATCTGCAGAGTCCAGGAAGTGCGATAACACGAAAAATATTAATATTTGGTGGTCACAAGATACAAGTCATTCCCACGATTGAGTTAATTTATGGCCCAAGATATAACACATCCCATCAATTTAATTACCTATTTCCCACTGTTTAGCTAACTCATGACCACGTGGTATAACTCTTTCCTGCGATTTAGCTAACTCATGGCCACAAGGTATGTTGTTCCCTCAATTTGACCCTTAAATGCCCAACTATAGTAAAAGTTGAAAAAAAATCTATGTACTCTGTTAATATGTCCTGGGGAGGGGCTAATAACAACCTGATAGCAATTTTTGGTGACCTTTGACCTCATTTTAGTTTTGTGACATATATGTCCCAATGGGCATTTCGGGGACCTTATTGCTAAAATGACTTGAATGATAAAACAGTTGACATACAGCTGAAGTATTGGGCAAAGCTTATTTTTTATTAGCTTACCTGTTTGTCTACTTTACCCAGTGATGAATGGGTGCTGATCTATCGTGTGGATTCCACCATGGGGGCCACCTTATTGGAAAGGTTAGCTGGTGCAGCCAGTGTAGTGTCAGTTCCAATTTTATGCATTAGATGGCAGCACTGATGGTCTAAATATGTCAGTATGGGCATTAGGTTGAAAAATTTATGTGGGGTCACTGGTTTTGACAACCCCCAAAATCATGTGACAAATTTGTCACAGGGGGCATTTAAGGGTTAATTAGCTCTTTCCCACAATTTTGTTACCTGTCAAATTGAGGGAATGAGGTATATCTTCTGGCCGTGAGACTGTTAAATTGTGGGAACTAAAAATATCATGTGGCCACAAGATAGCTCAATCGTGGGAATAGTTAAGTTTCATGGCCACAAGATATCAAAATATCTGAAATCATGGGAATAAGATATCTCGCGGCCACGAGTTAACTACACTGAACAAAAATATTAATGCCCCATGTCAAATTTTTGAGTTTTTATTAACATTCGGGTTATGCAATATATGAAGTGAATCGAAATTCATTTTTGTTAATGACTAATCTTCAGAATACCGTCCTTTACATCTTGATATTGGCATCTGCAAAGGAGTGACAATCCTTTGAACACGTTGGGGGTCAGGTTGAAGAAATTGAATGTTCACCATCTTGTGTCCAACATTTGCATCTCTCAGAGCAACACATCTCCTTCACATGGAGTTGATCAGCTTGTCTATTGTGGCCCATAGAATGTTATTCCATTCTTCCCGGAGGGCCACACGGAGCTGGCGCACATTTTCCGGAACTAGGACAAGGTCGCAGACACAGAGATGCAGAACATCCCAAAGATGCTCTATGGGCGACATGTCCGGCGAATACGCAGGCCAGACCAGAACTGGAATGTGCTCTGCTTCAAGGAACTGCATGCAGACCGCTTTGGAGGACATCCCTGCATCCAGCATGCCAATGGCACATTCCCGCATGACCTGAGACATCTGAAGCATGATGACTTTTGACAAAATTTGACATATTGGGGTGGCCTTTTATTGTCCCCAGTGTCTGGGCACTGCTCATTCTGTCTGATCACCGTCTGGAAATGCCACATCCATGTACTGAGTGAAATCACTGCATCACTGAGCAAATGCTCACAGACCGAGAGATGGATTCAAAAATGGTACACAAATCAAATATCCCTATTGTACAAGTAAAAGTCAGCATATGCTCACTTGGAGTTGTTAATTCCATCTGGCATCAATATTTGACATGAGACGTTTATATTTTTGTTCAGTGTAAATGAAAGGAACAAGTTATATCTTGTCGCCACAAGATAGCTAAATTCTGGGAGCCGTTAATATCTCATGGCCATAAATATATTTTTTCCATGTCATTGCACTTCCTGAAGTCCCCAGCTACCAATATTAAAGGTTTGCTAATATTACTGGTCCCCTATTATGTCACCAGGTGCACAGCTAATTGATTATTACTTGTCATTTCAATATCTTTTCCCTCTTGGCTTCACATGGGGAAGTAACCAACCAGAGGCAAGAAGAACTGATCACCTTCAGCAAAGCAGTCAATCAGATTTCGTTATTCTGGGTGGTCACTCCCCCTTGCAATGTCAGGTAGGGGAGACTTTGAACTGGCTCAAAATGGCTAATTAGCTGTGCACCCGGTGGCATAATAGGGGACCTTTAATTATTAATGCTGGTCTGGCAGAACCTTAAAGAGCAACTTAAATGATTTAAATCTTTTCACACCACCTGTGAAGTAGAATACAGAGGCCAGAGTACAAAGGTTTTGAACCTAATGGGATCTTTTCCTTGAAACGATTGCAAACAAGCCAACCCTGCTGAAAATTTCAACTGAGACCAACTAGAATTCTTAGCTTAAGACAGTCTAAGCTGTGTTTTTGACACCATCAGCTGGTCATAGCTGATCAAATGTGGTTAAAGCTGATCTCTATAGCAAGGCACAGGTGACCACAGCAAGTTAAGTTGGTAGAATAAGGTGGAGTTAGCTGATAAAGGGTTATTCGACGTGCTAAATATGTCAAAAACTCAGCTAAAACCAGCTAACAGCTTAGGCAAAAATTTTCATACACGATGCTGTTCAGTGTGCATTTTGCTGTTGATCCAACCTGAGGCACTGCAGTCTTGTAACGACATGTCTCCTTTGCATTTTCCTCTGCTGGGACAGTAATCTGAAAAAGAGAGAAAACAATTTGCCACTATTGATCACCATTGTTGTCCAATAGGTGAGGCAAATAGTATTTTTGAGAAGAAAAGCTTTCTAACTCGGCAATATGTTATTTTGAAAGTGAATTTCAGAAGGCAAACAAGAAAAGTTTAGAAAAGGGTGTTTCCATTCACATATAATGTCTGAAGCAATGAAACAAAGTGAGGGTCAGCCAAAGTTATATTTAAAGGAGCAATCTGTTATATATTTACCGTACTAAATAATAATGACACATCATGGTAATTTTAAGGAAACATGCTAAGCTGAGCTAAAAGGCTTGAGCATCCCTCAAAAAAACTCTGACCAGAGACATTGTAAAACATGGATAAGTATGTAAGATGCGCTTGAAAGATGAAGACAATGTAGAGCCCAGAAGGATTTTAAGACGGACACTAAATTGGCTCATTTTCTCCTGAACAGGCCAGCATTGAGCTTCAGCTAATGTAAGGTACCCTCACGTAATCTATCACGACTAATTGACAATCATGTTCTTGGTGTCTGGAAAATAGTCACTCCAACTCCAGAGTACATTTTCTAGATAAGGGGCTAAGCAGCGACTACCGCAGGTTGCCAGTCATACATGAGCTCATGTCACATCCCAATTGTATCCTTAATTTGTACTCCTTGTTCTGACAGCCTTGCATCTGTTTTGTGGTGTTATCTCCTTTAATTGATTAATTGTCTTGTTTCACTCCCTTTCCATCCTGTGCTCTCATGTTGTCCTTGCCTTTGGGTCTAATTGTGTCACTGTGGTTGTTCTGCCTGTTTGATGCTTTCTAGCCTTGGGCCTTTTCCCCAACTTAATGCTCTCTTCTGTGTCAGTAAACTAAGTAAAAACGAAAGTTAAAGGGGGACTATACTGACCGAGACATTTTGACTTAATCTTATAGTAATGAACTCCAACATAATATCCACAGTTGATTTTTTGTCCATACATACACCCTGTTTTTTAAAAGACCATTAATTAGCCGGAATTGCTGTTTCTAGGAGGCCGCCATTAACGTCACAAGTGGTATGAGAAGTTGCGAGATCGTAACGTCACTGCGGCTGCAACATGCATTCATGTGCATGATGCATTCGATGTCAAAATGTCTAAATACATGGATATCTAAATAAATCAGACTACCAACCTATTTAAAATTGTTCATTTAGCGAATCAACTGTTTGATTGCAAATTGAACCAAGTAAATAGGAAGGGGGTGAAAGCAATTGTCGAGTAGAGGAGGATGATTTTGAAGACCTTAACTTTGCTAACTTCAGCTCGCAGTTTGCCTGAGTGTGTTTACTTGATTATTACAATTGGCCTTTGTGTGCAAATCTTGTTCAATTATTAAATAAAAAATGTTTAAAATTTGTGGCACGCAAATTTGATTTGCCTGAACGTACTGGTCTTCGGTGCATTTGTCGATTGCTTGCAATGCAAAATAATTTCTCTCTCACATTCATGTTTGATGCGCTTCACACTGTAATGTGAATAGTAGCCACTAGATGGCAGTATTGACCTTTTCTTTTGTTAAGCCCAGACTGGAGCTAGGTTTGGACATGTCCTGGGCATGTCTAAGATGGAAAGTCCCAGAGAATAAAAAAAAAGTTTAAAAAGTGGGAGGGGGCTGCAAAAGAGTATATAAGGAGAGAAATTGAGAGAGTAAAGTAGTAGCAGAAATTCCAAGTAGAAGGATACATTTGACCAGACCTGTAACGCTTTTCAAGACCTGTGAAGCTTTTTGTGGATTTTTGCCTGTGTTGGAGCATTTTCCTCACCCGGAACATCACCAAACAACCCAACCAAAGGGACTGTAAATATTTTTTTTTGTATATATCAATCTTGGTCAGTAGAGTAGATAGTAGATTAGTTAAAAGTCTGTGTTTAATTAAATGTATTTAAGTTTTAAAATTGTGTCTGTCATCCCTTGCTGTCGTAAATGTCAAAACAAATTGGGGCCATGACCAATTGGGGGCTTGTCGGGATAGACCATTGTGTGAGTCATTTAAGTAAAATCTAATATTTCAAATTGTAAAATTGTTTTTTGAATTTTCCTATATATATATATATACACATATATATATATATATACAAATATTGACGGATCAACAGCAATGGATGACTTCTTGGCATCACCAACCGTAGAGGTTTCGAAGTCTCTTAAAAAGACAGAACTGCTAGAAATATGCAGACATTTAGAGCTGACAGAGGTAAAACCAGCCATGCGAAAAGTAAGACTGGCTAGAGAGATTGTTGAATATTACATTGATTAAATTGAGTTTGCACCAGGAGATCTGGAACAGTTTCCAGTGGAAAATCCAAATATAGAAATGGAACTTAAAAATGCTAGAGATTGAAAGGGAGGCAAAAGAAAAACAAAGGCAGTTTGAGTTAGAAAGATTAGCAAGAGAGGAAAAACAAAGAGCATTTGAGACAGAGAGATTTCGATTTACAGAAATTCGATAGGGAAGAAAGGCTCCAAATAGAGCAGCTAAAAATAAAAATAGCCACTGAAAATAAATTTCGGGCTAGCCAGGAGGTATAACTGGGGCCTCCATTCGCAGAAAAGGACGTTGACAACTATTTCTAGTGTTTTGAAAAGGTAGCTAAAAGTTGTCAGTGGCCAAAGGAACACTGGCCTCTGATTTTGCAAACTGTCCTCAAGGGTAAAGCTCAACAAGCCTATTCGGCTTTGTCTGCAAGATGATTCCTCTGATTATGAGGCTGTCAAAAAGGTTATTTTGAGAGCTTATGAATTAGTTCCAGAGGCTTACTGACAGAAATTCAGAGGTCTGAAGAAATCTGAAAATCAGACTTTTGTGGAATTTGCTCATGAGAAGAAGGTTTGCTTTGAGCGCTGGTGTAGTTCTATGGAGGTCAAGGATGATTTCAACTCACTAAAAGAGATGGTGTTAGTTGAAGAATTCAAGAACTGTGTTAAAGATGATATTAAGACCTACCTTAATGCGAAGCAAGCACTGAATTTGCAATCAGCTGCCAAATTTGCAGATGAATATGTTCTCACACATAAGTCCAAATTTCAGTCTAGCAGTAACAATAGATGTTCCAATTTTAGAAAAAAGGTAATGGTGATACCCAAGATTCCTCACCCAAACACAAGGACAAATCTGGTGATGGTGCTCAGAAATCCAGAAACAGGTCTGATCAAAGCGTGAAAGCTTACAGTGACTAAAGTTGTCTAGTTTGCAGTTATTGCAAGAAATCTGGTCATGTTACAAATAACTGTTGGTTCCTTAAAGCTAAGAAAGAAAGAGAAAAGGATACCAAACCAAATACCTTTGTGAAAACAAAGTTAGAAACCCCTGTAATTGATGACCAATCCGCTAAATTGCCTGCTCCTTGTGGGGCTAAGAAGCCTGATACTGCTGACTTTGTGAGGGAGGAATTTCTTCCATTTGTGTCAGAGGGATTTGTGGCTCTGAATGAGCATTCTACTGTCCCTATAAATATCCTAAGGGATACCAGAGCTTCTCAGTCACTTTTGTTGATAGACTCCTTGGAGTTACGTGATGAGACCGCTGCTGGGGATTTCATACTTGTACAAGGTATTGAAGGGAGGACTGTATCTGTACCCCAGCGCTCTGTATTCTTGAAGTCAGATTTAGTTACAGGACAAGTAAAGGTGGGACGTATGTCAAGTCTACCTATTAAGGGTGTTTCTCTGTTGCTAGGCAGTGACCTTGCTGGGGGCAATGTAGATCTCCCTGTTCATGTTACTTCACAGCTGAGCACTGAAGATGGCGATGAAGACCCATCTCTGTATCCTTCCTGTGCAGTGACTCGTGCTATGGCCAAGAAAGCTCAAGAAGAAGATGATGTGGTGCCGTCCAGCACATTGAATAGTCATGACTCAGGCGGTTCGCCTCATGACTCTGTTCGGGCTACTATGGTTTCTCTGTATGAGGACTTATCAGATACTTTAATCAGTTCTTTGTTCAGCCAGCCAGATGGGTTTGGTAATTCTGATGTTACTGAATGCTACTTTTACAAATAGGTATCAAAATATACACATTTAAGGTTACTATTTTTACATCCATCTGATGACACATGTGGATTTGCGGTAATATCAGCTATTAGTAATGGTCAAGAGCTTTCTATAGCCACCAATTAATATCCTCTGGCATTCTATTTCTTTAGGAAGAGGGGGGGGGGGATTCTTTCTCAGCCCCTTTTTTCAGGATGAGGATCCTTCAGTTTTAATGAAACCTACATTTTTTAAAAGCTTTTGATGTGCACTCACACCAAAATAAATTTAATTATGGAACTAGCATATCTGAATTAAAAAAGCGGAGTCATTTTCTTCAATTTTCGTCCTAAAATTTACCCCCTTTTAGGGATCATTCACAATTCTCAGCATTTTCACTAGTGTAGAAAAAGCACATTTCTTTCAAATTTTCCACCTCTGTAATGTACTGTAAATATATTCAGTTTTACCACAATCTTTCATCTTTTTTAAATATAAAAAATGTACACAGATAACCCCATCCCCACTCCCGTTGCATTGAAAACTGTGAATGGCCCCTTAAGCTGCTTTTAGTTCTTACCAGTACCATTACAAGAGCAAATGGTTCCTCAACCACTTGACGATTCTGTCAAACTCATAATCAGAAAGACTGTACTGCCTTCGAGATCCTGCAGTACTTGGTGCAGAGATGATTAAGAAGTGGTTCAGGGGAACATGACAAATGTTATATTTATTCTGGAGCCACTGAAACTTCCACATTGGTCTGTGAGGATACATGAATTTGATATTGACATCCAGACATTCATCGGATGAATCCGAGACAATTGCCAGCTACCAGTAACCATCATATAGGCAGGCTACATAAAGTCCTGGAGTAAACTGTATAAGGGGTTGACTGCTCTTTGTGATCAGCATCCATCATCTGTCCAGTCCGAAACCCATCTTTATTTCAATTTTATTTTCGCTCTTGTAATGGTACCGGTAAGAACTAAAGCAGCTTAATAGGCCGTGTGCCAAGTGGCTGAAAAAGGCTTCTAAGTGTGAGTGCTCTGATCTACTTGGTGAATAAAAGAACAATACACCAAAATTATCTTTATATTTCATGTATTAAAAATAAACAAAGTGCTAACAAAAATACGTAGATGTTAAAGAGGACATGAAACAAAAGAATAGACACCAACATAGGATATGTGTATATAATTAAAACATACTTCCGAAATTAAGTCATATTGAATTAAATTACCCTATGGAAATGGTGAAATTCTACTTGATTTCAAGCATATCGAAATAAGGTTTATACGGTTGGTCTGATTGGATTTTCTCTTTATCGGTAAAAGGCTGATGCGATAAATGCTGATGGAAACGTTATTTGCCGAATAAATCTGCCACTGCACCGTGACAGTGTTTTGATGCCATCGTTGTCTTCTGATAATGGTTTGCTTGGTTGCTAATCGCTGGCATTTAAGCACGTACAACTTGTGCAATTATCATCATTTGTTGGTAGACGCGATCCATTTTGGCTAACCAGCTAAATTAATCGGCTAACACACTACTTTTGTTCACTTGAAGGTTCGGCGATTCAGTGTGCGAAAATGAATGGAAACAGCTTAAAATGTCAGAAATCTATTCGATACACCACTTCAGTCGCATAACAGCATGTGGCGTCACTCCATTACGCACAACTTTTTTTTCGCTTTAATGCCGTTAGAGGGAAGCGCATTTTCACCTGCTTTGTTGAGGATTATATTTCAATATTTCTCATCATATTCATCAGTAGATCAATTGCCATGTCGAATAATCATAATCAATAATCATAATCAATAACCATATTATGTAGGCAGCAGTTAACACACACACACGTATAACATAACAAACAAACACATACAAGCAGTTCACATATGCATAGGGAGGGGATGAGCAGTGTAAACACACACACACATACACATAAAACACACAAACACACACATACAAGCAGTTCACACACAGACACACACACATACATGCAATTCAATTCACACATGCATGAGCAGCTCACACTCATAAGCAGCGCGCTTTTGTAGCTTTGATTAGTAAACAGGCTTCTGTTTAGTTGACTCGAAAACATAATCAGGTGATGTATTTGGTTTCTGTAGCTTTGATCAATATTTGTTCAGTAAAATCACGAGTTATTACTGAAAACCTAATCAATTGAATCATTTATGCATCTGCTTGTATCCTATTCATCTGAAAGTGATTTTCCACTCATAAACTGTAATTTTCCAGTCTATTTTAGTATGTATTCCTTTTATTTTTTTTATCCTATACTTCTATATTCCACCATGGTTTAACAAAACAAAGTTGGAGAGTAAAAAAAAAAAGTTAAGGATAAGATGGTTACAACTCTTGTATTTTGATTGGAGAAAAGTTGGTTGAGTTTTTCCCATAAATATTGCTTTGTAAAGAATGTCGAATTAGCACTGCCTGGCCAGGTACTGCTCACCGTGGGAATAAAGATGGCTTCTGAATATTTTGTCTCCCTCCAATTATTCACGAACAAGGCGACCTCAAAAATATGTTAACATCTAGTTGGGAATACCATAACAGCTTTTTTAGCATGAATATGTTTGGCGAACTTCAGTTCGACTGACAAGTGGATAGAAACATAGCTAGAGTCCCTCATTAGCCCCAGGTGTGATCGTCTTGTAGCAGAGAAACAAATTAAGGGCTCCTACCAATTCAGCCTTATGGTGAGTTATGTTTCTTAATAAATTTTACATTTGTTTTCATGCCGTTCCTATCATTTTATTTCGTTGTGTTTGTCTGCCACTCATTGAAGGCCGGTCCGTGAAATTATTGTCTGATAGCCTAAGCAATTGAAGGGATGATCATGATTGAGATTGAACTGGGTTGCGGAACATTTAAACTGGATTTTTGAACAGTGGCTGGTTGTATAATTATCTCTCTCTGTTCTGTTAAATAGTTGCGCCGTTGGGCTCTTTCGTTACGGCGCACAGCCACTTAACGTTAGTGGACTGCATGGGACGGCCTGTCTCCCGTGCATCATGAAAGGAAAAGTCTAACACTGAGGGAGTTGCATCTGGTTTCAACCTGTTGTTTCTACGAGTCACCAGTACTCCTGCCTCATCAAAAAACTTTTCCTCCACGTAGTCTTGAGTTACAAAGTGATCACTACAAACTCAAGCATTGCTGCTAACTGGTGGGTTCTTCATTTTTGCAGCTAGCCAATGTCAAAGGTCGTTTAAAGGAGTTGAGTCACATGAACTGCGCAGGCTCAGAACTTCGAAAACTGTTCATCCTAACAAGAAATCAAAATCAAGGCGATCGTGACTTATCCTCCAAAAATCCGTTTCCATCGGCGCTCTACATTCTTCAATTTCTTGTATATATAAATATATTTTAGTTCCTTGAACATAAGGCTTTTGTTTTGGGTATTTTTTGTCCGGTAGAAGTCGAAGAACTAGACGTTTTAGCGTCCTCTCGAAGGATGTCCTCTCGAGGAGGGAAGCGGTACGGCAGCGGCCGTAAACTCTTGTCTCCAGGAAGCTTTATCAGGAGCACAGAGAAGAGAGAAAAAATCGGCAAAAATCCTCGTTCGGCTGATCGAGTTCGTCTGTGTTTTTTTCTTGCTGTATAGAAAGCAGACGGCAGTGCTACATGAAGGCGCTCGAATTTCTTTCCCCGGCCAACAAATATGTTTGAAAACAAGATCATTCGCATAGAAATCAGATACTTACCGAAAGTGCCGCGCTTGCACCAGCAATTGAAGTCATTCCTAGTCTTATGCAGTCTTTATTTTGTCCCGAGAGATTCACGTCCTGCAAGCTCTGTATCCTACGAGTCTCCGCACGTGTGAAAGCCGGTCTGTTTATCTGATTTGTATGTCACCTCCTGAGCCTGCGCATTAACCGTGACACAGCTCCTTTAAGCGGCAAATGATAGAAATGTACTGGTTTCTCCCAATCTTTGACATTGTAAAATTCATTTGAACATCCAGGGGCAATGCAAAACATGCCTCCCTTAACTCGCTTTTTAATTTGCTCCTCTTTCTCTGTCATTTTAAATAAACGGATGTAGATCCTCAGTGCGATCGCTAGCTTGACGAGTTGAGCCAACCACTCCGATGACGTCACGTCCGACAACACAATAGCAATGGCGCCCTCCTTTGTTTTGACAGTTGAACTTCAATGGCAGGATTTTGAAATTTATTTCCCCATCAGTGGTAAAACTTAAATAATCTTTTTAGGGTGAGAGACCTTCATTAAATTAAGATAACTACATTTAGAGTTTCATGTCGTCTTTAAGTGACTGTACTTGGATGAATATATCATATAGATTCACTTGCAGATCTAATTTCAGCGTAGCTCTCAACAGTTTGTCTTTACAATACAAGAGTTTATAGAGAAATATTATTTGTAAAAAGTACTCAGAGCATCACATTCCTTCCAATAAACAATATTCACATCTGTAGAATGGTCTACAACCCTGTTTCCAAAAGAGTTGGGACGCTGCGTAAACTAGAAATGATGAGCATAATTTATGTAAATGAGCCATCATTAATTCTGTATTTAGTAGTTTTTCATTTGATTTTGGTTCTAAACTGTTACAAATGAAAGAGAAATAAATTTGTTTGGGAGTGTCTACCTACCTTAAACACTTGCTGTGTTGTGATTCTGCCTGTCACATCTCTGCCTTGCCTTTCCATGCCCATGATCTGTTTGCCATGTTGATATTGGGATTTTTGCCCTGTCTGACTATTCTTTGTAATGTGTATTGTGATTTGGTTACTTTGATTTATTCATGCATTGTCATAGTTTAGTTTTTCCATGTTTTACTTTTTACCATAGTTTATTCCGGTCCATGTTTTGCTTTCCACCATGCATTGCACTTTGTCTCCCCCTGTCTGGTCTCTTGTCTTGTCATTGCTCACAGCCCCGGTATTGCGTGCTACTCTTCGGGTGATTTAATGGCTTCTGGATTTCAGCCTTCCTTCCAATCTCTTTAACTTCCTTCATCTTGCTTTTCTATTTTACTAACCCATACTAACAGTTTGTTATTTTGCTAGAGTTACTAACACAAACTAACATTGTATATAATACTAACTCACTAACGAGCACTAGGGATTGTAAAGCTGCACTTAGTAATTCATTAACAAGCGCTCAGCACTCGCCCTGTTCTAGTCTCCGCCCCTTGTCTTTCCCTAATCTTCTATGCTGTTTTTCTGTGGATTCTCCACACCTCCTTGACCGGAGCCGTATGTTTGCCTATAGGATTGTCTTGTGATCCCTGTCCGCGTTTTGGCTTTTGCCTATTTTATGTGATTAGGTCTTCCCTCTTGTTCCCTCCTTTGTAATTAGTCTCATTTTCAGCACCTGTGTTCTGTGTAGCACGTGATTCCCCTGGAGTGTGTATTAGGAGTCTTTTCACAGCACTTTCTTGTCAGATCGTTTCTCTCAGTTTGCTTGTGCCATATTTCTCTCGCCTAGTTCTCTCAGTGATTCCTTTCTGACGGGACCGTCCGACTTTTCCATTTTTGGCTTTGTGATTTTGAATTTATTGTTTCATCTGAGTTTTTTTACCCTTTTCTGCCCGACTACGATTTCTATGATTGCTGCCCTGGTTACGGTTTGGATTACACCCACTGGATTCTGGCTTTGCTTCTCTGACATACCTGTGCCTGTGTATCAAACCCATTTTTGCCCGACCACGAGTACTGTGATTGCTGCCCTGGTTTTTGTCTCTGTTTCTGCCCAACTGGATTGTGATTTTTGGATACTGGACTTCGTACCTTTGCCTTCAGCCCTGCGGGGGGTTTCCCCCTTGATCAATAAAATCAGATCTACTGCATTGCTTGGTTCTCGCAACTGGTTCCTGAGCAAATCATCATATGCAGTCTGTGTTACATTTTGTTCCTTTAATCTCCTGTTATGTGAGAGTCAGAAATATTTTACAAGATAAAATTTACTGATTAAGGAGACTGAATGTTTCATAAATATTAACACCCTTGCGAACCTTGGCTGCCATTCACGAGGTCAAGTGTAGGACAGCAGTATCATGTGGTGACAATGCCTTGCACCATGCTTGCTTACCTGAGTGTCACTGACACCTTTGTCAGTAAACGTCAGCATGTAGATTGCAGCCTGGCCCCCAACATAGAGCACATCGCTTCCTTCCTGGTGATACAGGGTCACGTAGTATTGTGGCTTTGTAAAGTTGATCCGTGTTGGTGCTGCAAGACAGGAGACAGAGCGGTTTTTTTTTTTTTTCAGCAAATTACGTAATTTACTTTATCAGGTCTTCAAGAAAAGCAAGATTCTTCAAATTATAATGAGCTGCATATATTTTCTCCTGCTTTTTGAGTGTGCAGATAGCATCCAGTCTGTCCCAACCACATTACATGACTTAAAATTTCTGTTCTAAAGCTGTCTTGAAATGAAAAAATGTGCATTCACTGCATTTTTGAGCAGGGATATGAACACCATGCGTCATAGATTTATTCTAAGATTTATTATTGGGGGTGCCACATTTCAAGGAAAATAATAAATAACATTAACAGTTTCTTTTTTTCCCCCCCAGAAATATTCCCCACATTTACTAACAGTTGCTAAGTTACATTTTCTTTCTTGGCTAAAAATTGTTTTTGAAGAACTGAAGTTCTTCATGTATTTTTGTTGCAATACTGCATATTTATATGTCTTCTTCCTAATGCATGTGATGGTGGTCATTTATTTATTTACAAACTGGCTTAACATGAAATAGTTAGTAGTATAGCATAGTATGCTAGTACCTGTCCCTACAAAAGGGAATTACTACAAAAATCCTCATTGTCACATGAAAATTAATCGGCACCATGGTGTACCATGTCTAGCCTTATTGAGAAAATTTCCTGAGATGGAAAGTGCCACAAAATTTTGGTCCATAAGATGGTACTATTAAGCAACACGTAATCTTCAACCTGAAATATGCATGTGCACATCTTTTTGAGCCCTTATATTTCAAGTTGGAGCTTCCAAACCATTTACTGGAAATTCAAAACTTTAATATACATAGAATTCTTCGGTCCATCCGAGTCCATTGCACCTTGAAGTGTCATCTTCAGCCAAATTAGTTTTTCCAACATGTTTAGACAATCGTAACAAAGTGTGACTGAAATGATGGCAGGCCCTCCCTGATATTAGCTATTTCTTTTCATGTGGGTACAGTACTGTGCAGAAGTCTTCGGTACTTGATGCTTGATGAAACCTGGCAGCCAAATGTGGTCCACTTTCAAGTCTGAGCCAGCGGAATGATGTCACCAGGTACCGGTCTTCTCTTGCAGTTGATGACTTTGGTCTGCCAGAGCGCAGTCTGTCCTGAACATGTCCTACTTGCTGTACTTTGTTGTTGGAGGTGTGAAATGGTGCTTCTGTCAACATTAAAAAACATTGTGCGATAACTGCAATGCTCTGTCCAGCGCCCAGTCTTCCCATGACTTCATCACGTTAATTTTCTGTCAGTCCTGAATGCTGTCCCATGTTTAACATTAGAAAAATTTTTTCGGATGTAAAATGAAGTGGATCTGGTGATTGTAAAGCGGTTGTATTTCCCTGACTTCCACACGTGCATTGCAGCATTTGAAAAAAATCACTGTTTTGCAGGAAGAATCAAAATGAAACATATGAATTTTGTTCAAAAGCAATCTTTGACCTTGGACTCAATTATCAATTATATAAAAAGACGATCTAATACTTAATTTCAAAGAAAAACCCAATCTGGCAATTGTGCTTAACTTTCTTAGTTCAGCGTATGCCTGTGCTTTTTGATCCCTCAGTTCATGTTCTGTCAAAGTCTTCATGTTTTGTCCTGCCTAAGTCTGTGTGTGCATTTTTATCCAGTCCATGTTTAAGTCTAAGTCAGTTAATGTGTGTCTATATCTGTGAAATCATGTTCTTCAGTCTGATTCCTGTCAATGTTAGCCCCCTATGGTCGCAATCTCAGCCTGTACTGTACTGTCCTGTCTTGTTTTTTTAATTACTTTAAAAAAATTGAACATGAATTCAATAATAGACATAATGCATAAGAAACCCATGGGCTTAACAGAGTCAAATTGCAATAAGTCTCATTTCACCCGAATGTTCGAAGTCTTATTTCCTTATTTGCACTTATTTATTGGAAAACTTTAATCAAAACTAAATAACTGGATATTTTTTATGACTGCTGAATAGTTTTCCCTTCTTAGCAACATAAAATCCATCAGAAGGTAACAGTCAGGCCACATTAAAGCCACATTCTACCAGTCCATTTCAGCAGTGGTCACCACTGCTTTGTACTACTTTTTTGATCCATCATACTCCACTGATGTTTGCATGGTATACCACATAAATATGAATAACATCTAAATGAACCTTAATATGGAAAGAATCAATAAAGAACTGTAAAACTAGTTGCATATGGGTCATTCCACATCAAACAACTCAATTTTTTTTCTGCACCCCCTTCGATTTCAATCAAATTTGACATGTTGGTGGACATCCTTGAGAAATGGCAGCACACCAGATTTTAAGGCATTCCTGCCATTTTTGATGGATCTAGCGCATTTTTTTTTTGTTTTTGGCATGATTTCCAACAATTGGTGATCCTGAAACAGAAATGTAATAACTCCTAAACCAGCTGTTCAAATTTGGTATCGTTGGAAAGAGTGGAAAATTTTCATTCAAATGTTATGCATCACAGTGACCTTGTCAGGTGATGACCTTATTGAGGGCAATTGACATGACCTTGACCTTTGACCTACTTTTCACAGAATGTACATCAACCGATTTTCATGAAATTTGTAACGCTGCTAGGGCATATTCCTGCAAAGAGATGTTCAGAATTTCAAGTTGGAAAATTCCATGGATTTGGAGATATGTTTGGATATCCATGATAGGTCCATTGGATAATGGATTTCCTGACAGGATGCAATAAGAAAAATAGTACCAAAATTGAAATTTCCAGGGAAGGACATTTTATTATCCATATTTTCATGATCTTATGTACATATTTATATGTTTGATAATCATGTGAGTGCGCTCATGGATCCAGAGTTCTAGCATATAGGCCTTGGTATCACATTTTTACCAGTTCAGGGGGGAAGGGGGCACGATGGTTCATGGCTATGGTTCACTTTAGTTTTATTCAAAATAAAATTGATATTAGTGATCGAATCTATTGTCACTTACAACCAAAATAGGGACTGACGTCTTCGCATCAGCTAATTACCGATACCTATTTGCTAGCCATAAGATTTTTAACCTTCTTACTTTCTGATGCACTGGAATAGCATTTTACAAAAAGCTTGTTTGGTTCATCAGCTGGACAGACAGCATGTGACTTCTGTGTACCCGTCACTATAATACTGTCAAATCTGGGTTTCAACTTGATCTCATGATCAGCAATATCAGCTTGGGAACAGAATATAGTAAAAAAAAATACTCGAGTGGCTCTCGCTGGCCCATCCACAGTCGTCTTTTGGGGTCTGAGGACTAGCCCTAATTGCAAGTCTCTTGATCGTGCCACTGATGCCATCACACGGGCCTTCAGTAGTACACCATAAAAGTAATGGAATCATACATGGTATAAGTTGTGCTATGGTGTCTGACTGCATGACTCTTGACACAGTGGCTGTCAGTTTCTTCCAAAAGGAAAAACATAAGAATTCCAGGAACTCAGAGAATAATTGGATCAAAAAGAGGCAAAAAAGGGATAAAAAGCCTTTATTATTTCATGGCCAAACAGTTAAAAAAGCTGACATGTTTCGACCTATGCGGTCTTCGTTAGGGCCCTGACGAAGACCGCACAGGTCGAAACATGTTGGCTTTTTTAACAGTTTAGCATTAAATAATAAAGGCTTTTTTATCCCTTTTTTTGCTTCTTTTTGATCCGATTATTCGCTGAGTGCCTGGAATTCTTACATTTTTGGTTTTCCCATCCCACGCTTCCAAGAGCACCAGCTTTACATTCTTTTGGTAACTTTTTTTATCCCATGAGCGCCGAATATTTTCTCTTATATGCCGTCCTCTTCCAAAAGGCATTGATGCCAGTGATCAAATCTAGGGTCACTCCACTCAAGACAGTGATTTCTCAGACGGTGCCGCTGCACAGTATAAGAACAGAGAGAATTTTGCCAATCTATCTTGCCACGAACAGGACTATGGTATGCCAGCAGAATGCCATTTTTTTGCCACTGCCCATGGGAAGGGCCCGTGTGATGGTATCGGTGGCACGATCAAGAGACTTGCAAGAAGGGCTAGTCTTCAGAGACCAATCGATGGCCAGATTCAGACCCAAAATGACCTCTATGGATGGGCCAGCAAGAGTCTCTCGGGTATTTTTACCATAATCTGTTCCCAAGCTGATATTACTGATCCTGAGATCAAGTTGAAGCCCAGATTTGACAGTATTATAGTGACCGATACACAGAAGTCACATGCTGTCTGTCCAGCTAATGAACCAAACAAGCTTTTTGTAAAATGCTATTCCAGTGCATCAGAAAGTAAGAAGGTTAAACCCCTAAATAGCAAAAGCAGCAGGTTAGTAGCCAATCAATGTACCCACAAAATTTGGTAAAGAAACATTGAGCTATTTGTGAGTTATGGTCCGGAAACACTTCAGGAGTGCCAATGCCAACACTGATGCAAACCGAGCTAAATACAAAGTGTCTCTCCCCTCATAAGATGCAAAAAATGGTTTACTTGCATATAATTCCTTGTTGATTCCTCATATAGTTCTCCGTTAACTAATCATTAGCCTGTCTTTAAAATTTGACATAAAGTTATTCAAGAATTTCGCATTAACCAACAGGTTACTCACAGTTAGTTCCTCATTCATTCCTCAACTAACCCTTTGCTGCATGTTGTCCAGTGTTTTGGACATAAGTTAAGTGGGGTTTATTTTCTTTAGGCTCATAGATACCCTGAAAACACAAAATGTACATTTTACTGGACATTTTCAGATAATAATTTCCTCAATAGGTGCCTCTCTGATTAGTCACATGATTTACCACAAACTATCACAATGGCTGCATCCACAAGTAAGAGGTAAGTTGACGAAAGTCAGAAATAGTCTTACATTGTTCAAGTTTTGATCAGACTTTTTTCTGTTGGGGAATGGAAAGTACATAATATCGCACAAACTGAAAACACATAACCTATGTAATGCATGTCTATTTGTTGGTATACATCTGAGTCTATGCTCTATCAAAAATATTGGACATTTTGCATGCCGAGTAAATAGGTCAAATAAAAAATGTCCAGAATACAGATCGATCATCATGCACATCAATAACCATGTTTCTTCAACTTTTCATCATTTCTGTCACTATACATACATAATGTCCAAAATATGGCAGTGTGCATCCCACAAGCATAATGCCCAAAATAATGGACAGACTGACCACCCACTTGCATCCCCCACCCACAAAATATTGCACCAAATCCCAACAAATGGTCCAAGGCATTTGTATGTACTCAATGCATCACAGGGTTAACTTATCATTAGTTACTTTATTCAATTTGATAAAGGATCACTCAAGACCTGCCAGTTAACGAATGGTTTACCAGCAGTTACTTCCTCATTTTTCCCTAATCCTCCTAAGTCAGGAGGGTGGGGGTGCTCAGGCATCACACTATAAGTGAGACAAGTAATTATTATACAGTTGAGCCCTTTTGAAAAATCTGAAAAACTTTGTTACAGTTTTCATACCTCCAGCACTATTCAACTGATTTGCTAAAAATTTGCTGTGTATTCTCTGGAAGGTATTAAGTTAATACAGTATATAAAGAATAACATTGATAGGGCAGAGTTTATGAGTGTCATTTCATCTAAGAAGTCAGATGTAAATGCAGAATTTTCAGAAAGAAATGGCACCTTAATCAAGTTTTAACCATAAAATCAAGCCTCCTGTTTTCACATGGTCCACAGCAAGCAGCCTGAAGCTGTGAGAAAAATGAAAATTCACTTTTTCATAGTCACATAGCAAATTCTTCAAACATGCAGAAATACCTAAGGATCAACTCTTAAATGAAAAATGAAGAATTAACTTTTCTGCAGTCAGACAAGCCATTGCTTAGCCCCTCAAAAGCTGCTTGCACATGGCCGCGTCATCTCAAAGGGCTTTCGGGGCTGCAAACCTAGGCCCCGGCCACTAATTGACCCCCTGCCACGAGTTTGATTATGAATTGATTTACTATAACAAGTAAACTAAACTTGTTTGGCCTACAGTGCTCATAAAGGATTCTCTTGTGGCATAATAAGAAGTTTTATCGAAGAAAAAGCACAACTGACTGCTTTGATTTGTCTATGAAACACTGTAACTATGTATCTATGGTGGACCGCCATTTAGGTCTGAACAATTGGTGACTGCTTGAGAGAATTATGTCCATCCAGTCCCATTCTAAATAAAAAAGTACACCAGCCATTCAATCATCAGTATCACCTCTGAGGACGGCCTCTCACTAAGGGCAAGACAGTGTTATTTCTTTTATTCATTTTCAACCCTCATTCCAAAATAGTTGGGACAAAGTGTAAATTATGAGTAAAATCAAAACGCAAAGACTTTCAAATCACACCAGCCAGTATTTTATTCACAATAGAAGAGAGATAACATAGCAAAGGTTGAAACTGAGAAATTTTAAAATTTTATCCACAAAATGAGCTAATCTCAAATTTGATGGCTGCTACAGGTCAAAAAAAGTTGGGACAGGGGCCTGTTTACCACGATGTAGCATCCCCTCTTCTTTTTATCACAGAGTGGAGGCGTCTGGGCATTGATGAGACAAGTGTCTTGAGTTTAGCCATTGGAATTCGATCTCACTACAAGCTTCCAGCTGCTGGAGAGTTTTGGGTTTCCTTTGACAGATGTTTTGTTTAATTATGTGCCAAATGTTTTCAATCGGTGAACAATCAGGACTGCAGGCAAGCTAGTTCAGCACATGGACTCTTCTACTACGAAGCCATGCTATTGTAATAGCTGTAATATGTGGTTTTGCAATGTCCTGCTGAAAAACACAAGGCCTTCCCTGGATGTAGATGTCATCTGGAGGGGAGCATCTATTTTGCTCTAAAACCTTTATATACCATTCAGTATTCCTGGCACTTTTTAAAACATGCAAGTGTCCCACACCACATGCACTAATGCATCCCCATACCATCAGAGATGCTCACTTTTGAACTGAATGCTGATAACAGGAGGGGTGGGCTTTCTCCTCTTTAGCCCGGAGGACACGACGCCCATGATTTCCAACAAGAATGTCAAATTTGGACTCGTCTGACCACAGGACACTTGGCCACTTTACTACAGTCCATTTAAAATGAGCCTGGGCCCACAGAACATGGTGGCACTTCTAGATCATGCTCAACGATGGCTTCTATTTTCCATGATAGAGTTTTAGGTGGCATCTGTGGATGGCACGGCAGACTGTGTTTACAGACATTGGTTTCTTGAATTATTCCTGGGACCATTTAGTAATACCAATGACAGAATCATGCTGGTGAGTGATGCAGTGGTGTCGGAGGGCCCAAAGATCACGGGCATCCAGTAAAGGTCTTCGGCCTTGTCCCTTACGCAGAGATTTTTCCAGTTTCTCTAAATCTTTTGATGATGTTATGCACTGTTGATGATGAGACCTCCAAAGCCTTTGCAATTTGACGTTGAGGAACAATGTTTTTAAAGTATTCCACAATTTTTTTTACACAAGCCTGGACAGCCTCTGGCCATCTTTACTTCTGAGAGACTCAGCCTCTAAAAGACGTCCCTTTTATACCCAATCATGTTACACACCTGATGCCAGTTAACTTAATTACTTGCTCAATGTTCTTTCAGCTGAATGTCTTGTAAATTAATTGCTTTTTTAGCCCTTTTTCTTTGCATGTGTCCCAACTTTTTTGAGACCTGTTTCAGCCAGAAAATTTGAAATAAGCTCATAATGTGGATAAAAATGTAAAATGTCTCAGTTTCAACATTTGAAATGTTATCTTTGTTCTATTGTAAATAAAATATCGGCTCATGTGATCTGAAAGTCATTGCATTTTGATTTTATTCACAATTTACACTTTGTCCCAACTATTTTGGAATTGGGTTTTTTTTTTTTAAATGTGGGACGAGGTCTAGATAGTCAGAGGTGAAGACAGAAAACCAAAGTAGTGCCTACATCTCAACCAGTGGCAGTGCAAGAGCAGGAAATTTGGGGGCTACAGCACACCCCTTTATGACAACATTTAGTCCTGACTTGTTCTCAATCATTTTCATAATTAATGATACATTCCGTCCAAAACCACTCCACACTATCAGGTGCTGCTAATTCTCCCCCTTTAGGTATGACATTGACAATCATTCATTCAGAAGAGTAATTTGGTGCATTTAAATTAGCGTTATTCAAAATTGCATACCCGTCAACTGTCATGCATAGGGCGTAAATCTAATGCTTTATAATGGCATATCACATTCACATGCTGTAGTGTGCAATCTTACACTTAATAACAGAAGTGAAGATTTAATTTTTTTAACTCAGCAAACAATATTATATTTAACTGTGGAGTCCCACTTTTTAATCATCCCACGCTGTACCAAGAGTAAAAGGCGATTCATTCCAACGCGGGTCAGTCATTATTCAATCAAGCACATATAAGAAATTCTTATGCGAAATTGAAGTCTTCTCTCGCTTTTTTTTTCTCAGGGGTTGGAAGTAAGAAATTGCATGATGTTTCAAATAGTCTTTAATTTCATTTAAACAATTTTAAACGATCATGAAATGGAAGATAAATCGCCTGGTGTGTAGAAAAGGTACCGCAAAAGTTTCAGAGCAGTTTGTCTTTTATAAAGCATAGGCCTGTTTATAAGTAAATTATTTGTTCTATACTGAATTTAGCCCATTATTTTATTGCTGTTAGATCGCATGGGGAGAGAAGCTGTGACTTCAATTGCCAATGGATTATAACTATAATTGGAAAATTTGTCAATAAAGGAAAATATATGAGAACTAGCAAGGACAAATTGTTATTATAAAGGGATGTTCTATAGCCCCCAAATTTCCAATTCTGGCGCCTCCATTAATCTCAGCTCGGTTTATGGGTCAAATGACGCATTTAATGTTACATATGTTCACTGAAAAAATATGCAATGATGAGCACAAAACTTACTTGCTTACTTGCAGACTTGCTCGAACGAAGACAGAATACTAAATTGATGACGTCACTGCTACATAGCTTCTGGTGTCGGAAGTAAAATCCCTATGGGAATTTATAATGGGGTTTGAACACTTTCTGGCATTGCTCAAACTCGTATTAATTCTAAGACTCGCCTCGCTCCGAGATTAGCCTAAAGGGTATACAGACTCAAATGATCGCATCAAATTTGTAGTTTATTGCCAAAAATGATATGCTTTTGCACGTGTAGTCCAGTTTGTAGTCCAGTTCTCCGAACTACATATCCGCTGCACAAGTGGGCGAGTACTCCGAGATTTGTTCCAAGCCAATGAGGTACCTCAGTTTCAGCCAACAATCATAACGTACCATGGCGGTAGCCGTCAGTATGTCCTTGCACCCGTTCCCACATAGCTGGCTACTATTAGCTAGCTACATATAGTGGGGCAGATTGCTGAAACAATCTTTCACTTTGTGATACAAGCACCAAATTTGCCACACAAGTGCTTCAGAACCTACTCACTCAGAAAAGTACGTTAACCACTTAAAACAAAATGGCCACCATTTTTCAAGATGGCCGCCATTCAAGGTGGCTTTAAACGGTGTTTGAACTATATATTGATTAAATAATCCTATTTTGATGGCCTATACGTTGAAATATATGTTTTTGAGTGTGAGAAATCCAATTGAGCCTCTCATTTAGCTGCATGGTCATGGCTTGTTGTAGCTCTGATGTTGGTTCCATCATTTCACATAAGAAACACCGCTGCACTTCGATGCTAGTCCTTCGCATTTTTGAGCGTCCTTCACCAGGATCATTCTGAATTCCAGCTGCTCTTTTAGTAGCACGCTCGAGGATGCAGTGGCTAAACATTTGGCAACAATTTTGGTGATACTTTGGTGATATCCTCAATACCACCTCCATCATCCAATCTCGATGGGTCTAACCTGATGGGCAACAGGTTGATTGCCTGAAACTGTGATATGTTTTTGGCTATTATGGAATAGCCGTCAGAACTACACTCATACTCCTCTTTCATATCTATCTGACACAGGCAACACTTCCTCCAGTCAGTTTTAGTAGTGCAACTCAATGGATTATTGGCAGACATCTTCGACAGCTTTTTTTTTATTTTTATTTTTTATTCGTATATAAGGCCCGGAGGCCAAGAGTACAATGTAAAGTACCTATAAAAACATGGTACCTGCGCTACCATGGAAAACCACATAGAATGCATATACATCAAACAAACAATATCAATCTCAATTACAGCCTGTGAGCTGTAATGGCAGACATCTTGTGTTATATGGTTAAAGGCCGAGGGGTAGTGATGTGTGGTTTAGGCCCGGAACCCGTGGGTCCCGCAGGTTGACCCGCAGGTCGGGCGGGGCGGGTCAATATTTTAATAACATTTAGCGGGTGCGGGCAGGTTGGGCCAAACAGAGGCGACATCCAATTCCCACGAAATTGCGAATAAAAAGTATAATAGGCTATCGGCCACTTGAGGGCTCTAGACATAATATGCTCTTGTCAAACGATGTAACGCTACCTTAAGCAGGATAGAATGCCAATTGTACCTCTCCCTCTTTCTACTCTCGATGTACCCGCACTCACTGGTGCGCGGCTTAATCCTCCACAGTTAGACTGAGGATCTAAAGGTTGAATTGTAGCTCATCTTATAAATCATTCTGCAGTCAGAACCGAAATATTATATAGTAGTAGTAATTTTATTGACCTGTGGGTCCAAACAGCACATAGACAAAACATTTTTTTCGCCACTTTACAGTGAAAGGCATATCACGATTCTTATTCAAAAATAAAATCAACTTGTTGAGGTGCTTACGTTTATCAGCTACGTGTTCTCTGACAGGAGAGTGTGTGCTGCCATCGGCGGTAAAGACACTTCTTAGACATACATTTCTATAACACCATTCTATACACATATCACCCAAACTAAGAGGTAACTTATCATTACTGGAGCATGTATGGCCATAAACTTAGTCTTGCTCTTATTAATTACCATACCATAAGACAAAGAATAATCGTGTAAAACTCCTTGGTGGCCAAAGCAGTTCTCTGCGTCCCAGCAACAAGCGAGCGAACCTTCAGTTCAGCTGGCCGTGTCCAGGAAGCGCGTCGTAATCGCTTGAGCCCTGGCACTTTTGACTCGATTTTGTTTTTGCATAATTTGGGAAAAAATACGCCTAGGCCTACATTATAGGCTGTGTTGAAAAAATACCCTAAAAGCCCCCCCCCAAAAACAATCTTGAAATAAATATACAAGGAAAATAATATTTCCTCGTGGACAGGATATCGCAACACTGTATGGGAGAGTAGGCGATAGCGCCAGTGCGCCACTGTCATGTTAATTTTGTTCCAATAAAACAGCCTCTTTGCAATATTTTGCCTGATGCCATTTTGTTTGGTTGCAAAGATCAGAAATCACAGTAAGGTTCAATTAATAGACAGCGCCTAAACGTTGTAGGCCTATTGAGAATTCCAGCCAAAAGCCAAATGTATGTTGTGCTCCACTCAAATCCATAGCATGACAGAGGAATCGTTTTTTTTTTCCATTGCAAATTATGTCACACAGACCCACTGTATTCTTTTTCTCTTGCCTCCTATTTGTGTCGGGTTGGGTAGTGCTCGGGATGAAAATCACTGCGAGTTTTAGCAGGGCGAGCGGGTCGGGTTAGCTGTCACGTCGGGTCGGGTTGGTGCGGGTGTTAAAAAACCTCGACCCGCGCATCACTACCGAAGGGCTATCCTTTCACCACCCAATCGTACAAAACATCAAAGCACATGGAAATATGGAATGCAAACAGGTTCAAGCATCTGATGCCCTAAACCTAGCCCGATCGTTCATTCAGTGCCATTTAAGTCCCGTGCGATCTGTACACTATCCAGGTAACTGAAGCCCCTTTACCCTTGGCTCGGCTGTCCTGCGCTGGCACATCTAGTCAATTCAATATCAAACTACAATACTAAAACTAACTAAACTTCTAGTTGAGATATATATAGGGGATAATTAGATAGTATTTGGGACACTAAAGTATACTACAAATTACAGTGAGTACACCACTACAACAGTTTGTAAACTACAACTTCAGCTAGTACACTACAAGCCGACACTGCACCCCATGCTGAGTCTCACAGCAGTGATGTCACCAGTGTGCCCTTTGACATCACTCTTATAAAATAATGCAAACCAATAGTGCTAGGCTAGACCACAGCATTTCAATGAATGATCATGGGTATTGCCCTTCAACTAAATACAATATCTGTGATCAGACAGCTTTCGAAAACCCTAATTTTGAGTCACGTAATAGCTGCCATCTTGAAAACTGGTGGCCATATTGGAATTGTATTGATAACATTGAGTTCCTCCAGTCAGAATAAATTCATTTTGATGTTTGGGTCATTAACAAATTTCTGTTTATTCAAGTTCTACTTCAAAAACCATTTTTTGCATTTGACGAGGTGGCCATCTTGAAAACTGGCAGCCATCTTGGATTTTCAGCTGGATAACGTAGTTTTCTTAAAGAGTACATCCTGGACATAATTTCTGCCAAATTTGGTGCTTGTATCTCCAAGTGAAAGATTCGTATGGAATATTGAATTAATCTGCCCCACTATAATAGTCACCATCTTGAAAACTGGCAGCCATATTGGAATTCAGTTGACCCCATTGAGGTCTTGCAGTCAGAATACATTCATTTTGATGTTTTGATCATTAACATAGTTCTGTTCATTCAAGTTCTACTTTGAAAACCATTTTTTTGCATTTGACGAGGCAGATATCTTACAAACTGGTGGCCATCTTGGATTTTCAGCTGGATAACGTACTTTTCTAAAAATGCACATCCTGGATATCATTTGTGCCAAATTTGGCGCTTGTATCACCAAGTGAAAGATTCTTATGGAATGTTGACTTAATCTGTCCCACTAATACCTACGAATGAAAGGATCACAATGAATAGTTATTTCGCCATTTAGCTAGCAAGCATTAAGCTATGCTAGCGTACCCACCGAGATAGCCAGCTAGTAAGCTTATTACATCTTATGCACATAGCTAAACCATTAGAAACAGTAAATGGTACCGTCACTTACTGCTATTTAACAAGCTAGCTAGTACGATTATTCAATAAATATCACTAGCTTAACTAGCTAGTTTGCGAACTAGCTAAGTGAATAAAAGCAGTGAAATGCCATTATTTGGCTACTTAGCTAGCGTTGAGCTGCGAACATTTCACAAGCTTGCATTTAACTAAATGCGCCGAACGTAGTTAGACAACCACTGAATCTGTAGACTAGCTCGCTGGCTAACTATGCTTTGACAAGACTGATAAGCTTGTTCGCTGACTACCGAGTTTTTAAGCAAAAAAAACGTTGGCCAAAGATGCCTGGTTATTAAAGTAAATTGGCGCTAATTGTAAAACGTGATATTTAGCAAGGGAAGCCTAAGCAAGTAGAATGTAGAGTAGCAAACTAATTCAGCAAGCAAACGGCTATAGCGAGGTGCTGGACAATTCGAGACGGGTCACTGCATAAATCGCGTCCTGCACTCATTCAGCCCACTGATCTAAATAAAATAACTGGATTGCTAACGTGATAGAGAACTGCGTTGGGAGGTTGAAGCAAGCGGAAGTGGTCGGGCGGCCATTTTACTATGCCCGGTAGTAAGCAACCGTTATATAATATTCAATGGCAGAGAAGCGCTGATGTGCTGCCTTGCAATACAAAGGGACATTTTAGGGGGGATGTGGCGATACAACGCACTGACTGTAGTGAAGACGGATACACATAAATGAATTTCAACTAATTTATTGCTTATTATAAGCCACTGGTGATCTACCTTAACGGCAGATAAAGTGTCAATGTTTGCCCAGCTAACGGTTATTACTGGAACATTTCAAATTAATGTTCAATAACGTGATCCATCAGGTTCGTCTAAAGCTACCTAGATTACCGAACTAAAGTTAACCAGATCAATCAGTGTCACGCGGTATAAATTAGATAATCTAGTAAAACTGCTGTATATATTATGTAAATATTACTGTATATAATATTAGACCAGACTAACTAGACAACTGAACCAGGTGTTGACTGGTCTAATCATTAAGGCAAATTTATATCAGCACTAAAAAGGCTAATGTTCCGCTGACACTCAATTACCAGACGGACAAATTTTATTTGCCAGGTTATCAATGAGGATGTAACGTTAGAGCTACTTAAATAGATAATGTAATTCACACTAGACAATGAATGGCAGGCAGTTTCACATACATCTCCACAACGCACAACTCCCTTCACTTCTCATGTGAACGCTGATTTAGCGACCTTGATCAGTATACATTCCGTTCTCTTCAGCGAACCCACTTTCGCTTCGTAGTTAAAGTAGCCTACAGCTTCATGGCAGCTACTGAGTGAAGACAGCACAAGAGAAAACTCAATACAAGACATCCGTTGGGATTTACACATGCGTTATGCGTGATTGAATCTCACACCCAGAGTTTCTAAAATAAAGATAGGGGTTGACAAAGTGCGATCTTACAGCTACTTTTCATGAAGGTTTTAAATCCCCCCCACACAGAATAGTAATAATAAGTGCAAGATTAACGTCTTTTCTTCTTCAGTCTCGATGACTTTGGACTTCAATTTCGTTTTACCACTGCCTCACTCAGGCGAGATATAGAAAAATTCGTATTGATTTCCAATGGAACGCACTCATTGGTCGCGCTGTCAAATGCTGATATTGTCCATTGTTAAAGGCACGTACAACTGCTGCCTACTGTAGTTTAATCTGCTGTCCTTGAGGCATTTTTCATACAGTCAGGTCGATCTGAGAAGGAAACATAAAATACCGCCTCTTCCGCATCTGTGAAAAGAGATCTTCTCATTTAATTATATCGTTGGCTGCAACGTGTTCAATGTGAGTAATGTTCTGAGAGATTATAGTTGGGCATACCAATATGGCGGCACGGTAACCTCAAAATTATGACGTCATCAGCTATCCAGTTCTTATATGCATTTGTGCTCCCCTCCAGCCCGAGAATAGGGAGGATCATGGGACTTGTAGTTTTTAGACTTGAAAGAGGATTAGCAGGGTGGCGAAAAATTAAAATTATTTGAAATATAGCTGATTCCGGTCAAGAAAAATTATATTTGTTTTTAATCGGAAATATAATACAAAATCTTGAAAAAGATGAAGCCTTGAAAACAATTGGAAGTGATTAAAAAGTGAACTGAAAAAAAGTCTATGGGTAAAATGAATGGGAAATTTTACTTCCGACACCTGCGTGACGTCATCACTTTAGTACTCTCTACTCTTTTCCAGGATGAGAAAGGACCAAGCCAAGCAGGTCACAAGGAGTTACTGATTTGTTTCATAAAATAGTTTTCATCTTTCTCTCAGGATTAATGCTTCAGTTCAGTAACACAGCTCTGAAGGAGGCCCCAAAAGCAGATTTTGGCCCAGGACCCAGAAAATCTTGAAGCAACATGCACTGCATGCAGCTTTTATTATTATTATTATTATTGTTGTTGTTGTTGTTGTTGTTAAATTATTAGTATTAGTGGTTGTTGTTGTAACAGTCGCAGGCCGACAAGCACAAAATGCCGTAGAAGCCTGCGAGGCATATCGATCTTCATCTTAGCAAGCAATGAAACAGGTTTATTGTTAATTTTAATAACAGCCACTGAGGATGAACGCAATTCGAAATATGCGTAATTAACATAACGTTGGTATCCTATGAAAAATGACTCATCCCATTGATTCTCAATGCATTTCTAAAAATTGCAAGGTTTGGAGACATGCTCTGAATTGTTAATTTTGCATCTGTTGGAAGGGTGGAATTTTCCACAGTCGTGTCTCTATGTACGTTCGAGGTCGTACATGCTGCTGCTGCTCCATCCTCTATGCTCCAGCATCCTTGCCACCGCAGCACCACCAACCAGCAACTGCATTGCAGTTCTGCTGAGCGAACTACGTAACTAAAGACGGCTACGTCTTTCAATAAAACCGTTTTCGAGTCATTTAATTAAATTGGTTTGACTGCTGCAAACGACAGAAATGATCGTCTTACAATGATTGTTTTTTTTTTAAATTTATTTAGTTACATTACGTCTGCCATGGGCGATTTTCTTTTTTGAACTTGCCACTTGGAACTGCCAGTTTTGATTATTTCCTGTGCTAGGCTGTACGTATTGAGTTAAAAATGGTGAAAAACAAGATGCAGACCTAAACGAAACGTGGTTTTCCTGGTTATATTTGATTAGAATATTGATGGTGATAAACGATTTGCTGCTTGTAACCGAAAGCAGCGGCGTTCTAGAATTCTGCCATTTGGAGGAGGAAAACATTCCAAAACAATTCTAAGGGTTGAGAGGGTGTATAATTTGTTTCCATGACAACAATACTGCAGAAATAACTGAAAACGGACAACCAGCTTCATTGCACGTCTTATGATAATAATTGGCAATTATAGGCTATACTGTGTATAGGTTTACACAACACAACCTCAAGTGAGAGCGGATGTATGTCTCTGTTAATGTATATGCGGCAGCGCAAGCTTGTATTGCTCCGTCACATGTAGCCTACCGTTTGCGCTGCTGAATGATACAGCTGTTTCAGCCGGAAACGAACGTAATGATAAAGAGAACAACTTGCTTTCATCGGGAAAATACTGAATTCGCTACATAGGGCTTCATTTCCACCTAAAATATTCGATATAAATTTAGCTTGATCGGGCGTACTAAAATCACAGAGAATGTTTCGCAGTGACTCAGGAATGTCAAAATCCCTTAGGTAAATTGAGGCTTGCAAATGGGTTTCATAAAAATATGGAAGCTAGTTTTCACATCTGTGGACCACCGGAAACTGTTACCATCTTCCACAAGTTACGCATATTGCCCGTTTCAGGCACCACCTGAGGATTTAATTAAATTGATAGACAAGTAGAATTTCCTATATTTGCAAAAGAAAATAAAGATAAGGTCTAGGCCAATTAAATCATTTGACTTTTCAAAAACAAATTGCAATGCCAAATTTCCTATCTGTCTCCCATAATAGTTGCAGGATACCACAGGATACCAAGCCATAGTATGCGATTCCTCTCATGTTCTCCCCCTGCAAGCCAAGTAACCAATAACGAACACCGCATCCCGACAATATGCGTCCAATGCAACACACACCATAGTTCGGATTTTACGTTAGGTGCATACGGCCGCCTCAACTAGATGAATCCACCATGAATCATTTTGCCATTTTTGAGAGGAAGACTACTGTGGTATACAAACCAAGAAACAAACGTTCGAAGGTAAAGAAGGCTTTTTTTTTTTTTGGAAGCCTGCCCCTTCAAGTAGCATGTCTGTAAGACTTACCTTGAACAGCGAATTTTAGCCTTGGTGACTTCCAAGCAAATACTAAAGAGAAAAGCGACGCTAATATGATTAAATTCATATTTTTTCGCCGGGTGGTCTATGTTCTTAGGCGGTTTGAATTTGGATAACGGTCGCTCACGACGCTATATTCCGCTCAAGAAGGCGTTTGAGGTGGTTCTGATGCGCGGAATTGATGTCAGCGTACGGAATTGCGATTAACTGCAGGGTGTAGTGCCCTCAAATGAGTAGCCTATCTAATGTCTTTCAAGCATAGCAAGTGGGGTGGGGGGACAGGCTCCACCTAGAAAAAAAAAAGGGGGGGGGGGGGTGCTTGTCCAACAAATGTGAATAGCCTGGGCCAGCTTCAAAGAATAAAATAGCATGTACGCCAATGAGCCAAAACAATGAAACACCTCACAGATGCAGTGAAAAATGCTGATTATCCAATGGCACATATCAAGGTCCGCAGACAGATCTCAGACCGTAAGCAAACAGTTGGTTCTCATATTAAGTCTTGGATGTGGGACACATGGGAACTGAACGACTTTGACAAGGGCTAAATTCTCATAGCTGTATGATTCGGTAGGACTGGAGCATCTCTGAAGAGGCAAGACTTCTGGGGTACGTGGTCCAAGGAGGCACTCACCATGAACTGATGACAGGGTTTTGGGCGTCCAAGGCGCTCATTGATACACGAGGGCAATGAAGGCTATCCCCTCTAGTCCAAACTGATAGAAGGGTGACTGTGGCATAAGTCACTGAGAATTACTATAATATTTACATAAGAAATGTGTCGCAACACACGCTGCATCATACCTTGTGCACTGCACTCTAGCATGTGGACTAGTCAAAGTGTCCACTATAATCCCAGTTAACCTCTAAAAGCACCCCTACCTGGGTACCTGAGTTTCAAAACTAGACTTAGTCCCATTTTCTTTAACATCATGTACTTTGGCTGGGAACTTGTGCACCTTTTTCCGGAGAAGAGATGGCATTAGGATGCACCAAAAGAAAAAGACGATCTTGTGGAGGGAGTGCATTACTCTGGGAAATGTTCGGCTTGGAAACCCCAAGTTTGCGAATTCAAGTGACATCAATTTCGTAGAGCTTTTTTGCAGCACAAGCTTCACAATATTAGGCAGGAGGCTTTAATCTTGTGGCTGATTAATGTATATACTGTATAATATCTTAATTTGTACTCAAAATTGTACAATAATAATATGAGCGGTAAAATACAGATTAATGAAATAAAAATAGTGCCATGGGCACTGTAACTCACTTGGTTTATTTCAGGGTTTAGTCTCATGTAAGCTCACAAGTGGAAGTATTTTTATGTTTGAGTTTAACATTTGGAGAATGAAAACACCTTTTGTAATTAGTGTAGGAAAAAAAATATACATAACTACAAACGGTAACTATGAGGTCCAAACATGAGGTAATCTTCACTTTTGAAACAGTGAGGACACAAATTGTAAAATTTTTTCAAACAATTTCCCACTCATGGCACAAAACTGTGCATGGCATACTTTGCCCTGTGAATTTCATGTTGCTTGGTCACTGCCATGTCTTTGAAATAGCAGCTGGTACCTGATTGACAAATAGCAGGCAGATATTTAAAGATTTTATTTGCTCATTGAAAAGACTATTTAATCCTCATCCAGAGATTCAATATGCAAAATTAGAACCATTCTTTCAAATAGTTGAAAACATATAAACTTTGAAATTGTTTTCCTTACTACAGCACCGCATATCGGCCACGTGGAATCAAATTTGGCCAATCAAAGTAATTTGCATTAAGACTGCCCTTTTTACGCATCCTTAATAGTATAAAGTTTCATGATTGATGACAGCTGAAGTGAGTATACGGGCTGATGAAATTTAGTTGGCTGATGTCAGCCATCTTGTTTGAACTATCACTTTGTTCTTTTTCATAGCAACTTCACAATTATGAAGCATGCAAAATTTAATGTTCCTCGCACATGGTTTAAGAGTTATGACCATTTATTTGTTATAGCGCCACCTAGGAACAGATTTAAACCAAATTTGGTGTGGAGTTGCGTTGCCTGTCGATAAGTGATGTCAAATTTGGTGATGATTTGACATTGCATTAAGGAGTTATAGCTTTATATATCAATATAAGCCATGCCCTTACATTTTGTGTGAATTGAACTCACTGCTTAGGAGGAGATAAAATTAAAGGTTTTACAAATAGTTCAAAATGTCAGAAAGTTTGTAAATACAAAAATGGATGTGGCTTAAGTGTGTTGATTGGTCTTGACCCAAGACATATTGTACTTCCCTTTACCCATTTACCTCCCTTTGCACTGGCTTATGGCTAATCAAATAAATTTTAATGAAAATGGCACTTTTCCACATTTTTAACAGGAATATAAAATTTGATGATGACTGTTGACAGCTGAAGTGTGTATAAGGGCAACTGAAAATTGATTGGCTGATGTTGGCCATGTTGTTTCATTGATCAATTTGTTCTTGTAGATTTCCCTAACAACCCTGACTAGCATAAAGCATGAAAAATTTTAAGTTGATCAGACAAATGGTTTAGGAGTTATGACCATTTGTTCGCTATAATGCCATCTATGGATTCATTTACACCAATGAAAAAATTTATAATCTGTCCGTCCATATATACCTCCTCACCAAATTTCACCTTGATCCCTTCAGTGGTTTGGCAGAGTAAGATCAAAGTTAACGCAGATGCCGGCACTGATGCCAACAAATTGATTGGCTGATGTTGGCCATGTTGTTTCATTTATCATTTCATTATTATATATTTACATAGATACCCTGACTACCATGAACCATGTAAAATTTCAAGTTTATTGGATAAATGGTTCAGAAGTTATGACCATTTGTTTGGTATAGCACCACCTACTGACAGATTCATTCCAAATTCAATGTGTTTGAGTGACTGGCCTGTGGGCAGATCTCTAGTTTGGTGAGGATTGGTCATTGCATTTAGGATTTACAGCAAATTATATCCATAAAGGCCACCCCCTCAAAATTCATTGGCTTACTGTAGCTAATTCCTTTCACTTAGCAAAACTCTTTACACTGAGATTTTAGATCTTGGTCTGAAAATGCTGCCTGCCACATTTTGTGCAAATTGATCGCACCATTTAAGAGGAGATAGAAATTGAAGTTTTTACAACCAATTCAAAATGGCAGAAAGTGTTCAAATATGCAAATAGGTGGGGCTTATATAGGTTGATACGTCTTGATCCACAGAATCCAACAACAAAAAAATTTGTTTCTACGACTTATGGTTCAGAAGATATAGCCTGAAATGCTTTATACATCTCGATAGCACCACCTAGGGACAGATTTGCTTCAATCAAACAATTTATATTCTCTACATCCATGAGTTCCTCCCTGCCAAATTTTGTGATGATCCCCTCAGTGGTTTGGCAGAAGAAGATCAAAGTTAACATAGACGCCAATGCCAGGGTGTGATCACTTAAGCTTCCTTTGGTCCATTGGACCAAGTGAACTAAAAAAACAATATAAAATAAAAAATAATGTTGTGCATATATATCAGACCAGAGCTGAATTTATTTATTTATTTATTTACTTATTTGCACAGTTGAGAGACACATTACAAAAGAGATCACTCAAGAGGAGTGAGTTAAAAAGAAGAAAAAAATGTGCAGGTGAGGTCTGAAGCCCGAAAGGGCTTATAGAGCGGCCTTACCATGACCTTATGAATGCTTATTCAAGAAAAGAATTAATGTATATCCTATGGGAAAAATAAAGGATAAGTAATTGAAAATAAGATGAGAATGATAAAATACAGGACGGCAGAAAAAGACATCTAAAAAGAAGAGAAAAGAAAAAAAATAATCATAATAAATAAAGGTAAACAAGAACAAACTAATTTAAAGAAGTAACAGCAAACATAGATTGCGCCACAAGATGAACTGGTCCTAAGAGACCGCTATACATATTGTTCTAATAATTTCAAGAATAGCCTCTTTTTAAATATTGAGGGAGCATTGTCAGCAAGATTGTGATGTTCATTTCACAATGTACTCCCTTTGTATTTGACAGAGTACTGCCCTCTGCTAGTGTGGCAGAGGGGAAGATGCAAGTGTTCTGCTTGTCTTGTCCTATATGTGTGAAAACTGACATTTCTGCAAAAATATTGTTGAAAGTGATTGGGCAGTTCTTGATTTTGATGAATTACTTTGTAAACAAAAGTGCATATCTGTATGATATTGATATCAAATATGGTTTGGATCCTTGGTTTATAAAATAGTGGAGAGGATGGAGCTCTAGAGTTTGAGTTTGTGGCAGCTCTAACAATGATTAACTTAGTCACAGATTTCATTTTGGTTAAGAAAATCAGATTGATCAGGCACATCTCTCATCATGATTGGCTCTTTAATTTGACAAGCGATTCTATTCTCGTCCTCTGTGACAAAATTTTGAGAATAAACATCAATTGTCTCATTGATTGCATCATAACATAGCTGAACATGAGTGGCAAAAACAGGTCGTTCATCCCAACTTGTAAGAAGAGGTCCGAGGAACACCAGGTGCAGGATGCAGAAGTGTTTATTAAACACAAAACACTAAGGGAAAAATAGCAGACACGGCAGAAACAAAACACCATGCACAAGCACTGAACAAATGGGAGAACTAAGGTACTCTGCCAAAGGCAGGGGGAAACAGAAATGCACTCTCCACGAGAGGATAAACTAAGAAAACAAAAACTGAATCTAACTAAATTGACGGACACACTGGGAGACTTATACACGGGGCAGACAAGACTAAAGCGCAGCAAACAGAAAAACCATACACGGGAGACACCCAGAAGGCACGAGGAGCTGAGACTTCACCATGTAGAACAATATAGAGGATCCGTCTGACAATCGCGTGGAAAACTGGAACATTTATAATCACGAGAGGAGGCGGGGACTCGGAATGCAATCACGCACTAAAACAGAAACACATGGGATTAATAAACAATCACACGAGGACCGGGTTTACAAAAATGACTCGACACGAGACGCGGAGACCAATCAAACTAGACAGTTTAGATTAAGGCAATCTAAACGTGACGAGGAAAAAGCACCACAAGAAAAGCGGAGGGACACACAGGGTTTTCAATGTAGTTAATCAGATACAGCTCAGACTGAAATACAAAAGCCAGAAACGCACACGCTCACTAAATGAGTTAATCAAGGTTAATACTACGTGACAAATTATTTACAATCACCCTTAAATAAGTGTTGGTTAGTACGTGTTAGTAATGTCCTATCAGAGAGCGCATTAACTCAGAGTTTCGCGAGACCCAGAATTAAACACAGCTGGAAGCAATGAATGAAATACCAAAACCAAACCGAAAGTAGAAACGTGATTGGACGACGGGGCGCAGGCATGCTGAAGGCAGTCACACGACACCACTGGAAACAGATTTGGAGCGATTGTCAGACGGCTGAACTGAGAGCTGGAAATAAAATAAACGAAAGTAAATCACAAGCACAAATAACCACGGGACAACACACGAAAGGGCAGAATCATAACACAACTAGACTTGCCAGTTTCTTATTACTATGGTGAATTTATCAGATTCATTTCAGATACTCAATGACTCAGTGGTATCTCACACTAAATCAGACCTGTTCTTGAAAATTCCCAAAGTTTCTGCCTCAACAATGTGGTCAGACAAGCCATTCCACACTGAGATTACCTTCTGGGTGAAAAAATATTTCCATATATCAGTACTAAATTCATCCTTGGCCAACTTCCATTTGTGACCTGAGATCTAATGAAGCTTCGCGAAAGTTCAGTCAGGAAGACTCTCTCTCTCGGGCACGTCTACTCCGTTTATTTTTTTCACGCATGTTCTCTCGTAAATCTCCATAGTCAATGTCCGGGGCTGTCAATTGAGCTGTCAGCTGGCGTAGCAGCTGATCTCTTATATCCAACCGGGGCTCACCTCAGTTGCATCGCTAGCCATTACATTAAAAAATGTCATTCTCTCTACCCTAGTTCACCCATGCTGCCGTTCGCTGACCCTCCTCCTCCCCAACGCCACCCTACTCATCGGACCTCCCATACTGCCGCTCCAGCTCCACCAGCCTTCAGCCACCACTGCCACCAGTGTCTGGAGTCTTCGGGGGATTTCCTACTGCTGCTCCGAGCAGCGCTCCTGCTCTACGAGTCTTCCCAAAGAGTCCAAGCACCAAAGACTTGTTTGATTCTAAGCATGTTACTCTTTTAAGCTCAAAGAATAATAAAAATTTTCTTGATTTCACCCGAGTCTCTCCTGATTGAACTAACAAAACTTGGCCTAGGTAATCGTGCATCATTCACTTTGTTAATCCCTTTAACATATTTAAAGACCTCAATCATATTGCCCCTAAGTCTCTTTTTTTAAGACTTAAGAGATTATGGATGTTCAGCTTCTTCTCATAGCTTTCATCTTTTATACCTGGAATTAGCTTAGTGCAGTGCTTCTCAAACCTCTCCTGGAGGACCACCTGTCCTGCATGTTTTAGATCTTTCCCTGTTTTAGCACAGGTGATTAAAATGATCAGCTCGTTATTGACCCTCTAAAACTGATTGATAACATCCTGATTATTTGAATCACCTGTGCTGGGGCAGGGAAAGATCTAAAACAGGCAGGGCAGGTGGTCCTCCAGGAGAGGTTTGAGAAACACTGGCTTAGTGGCTCTTCTATGAACTTTTTCAAGAGCCTCTAAATCTTTCTTCAAGTATGGTCCCTAGAACTGTAGACAATACTCTAGATGTGGTCTGACAAATGCATTGCACAAGAGAAGTATGACCTCCTTGGATTTATGCTCAATACTTTCGGCTATTTTCCCCAGCATTTTGTTGGCCTTTTTGACTGCTTAGTCACAATGGCTAGAACCTGTAAGGGTTTGGTCAACAATCACTCCCAGATCTTTTTCATGTGGAGCACTTTCCAGTTTTAAACCTCCCATGAACTAATCCTGTCTACCGTTTTTATTACCTACAGTGCTGTGAAAAAGTATTTGCCCACTTTCTGATTTCTTTTTTTTTTTCATATTTGTCACACTTAAATGTTTCAGATCATCAAACAAATTTTAATATTAAATGAGGACAACCCGAGTAAATCCAAAATGCAGTTTTTAAATGATGGTTTAATTTGTTAAGGAAAAAAGGTTATCCAAACCTACCTGGCCCTATGTTAAAAAGTAATTGCCCCCTTAATCTAAGCCCACCCTCGGGGACAACAACTGCAATCAAGCGTTTTTGATTACTAGCAATGAGTCTTACACATTGCTGTGGAAGAATTTTGGCCCACTCTTCTTTACAGAATTGTTTGAATTTAGCCACATTGGAGGTTTTTCAAGCATTAACGGCTTGTTTAAGGTCATGCCACAGCATCTCAATTGGATTTAAGTCCCAACTTTCACTAGGCCACTCCAAAACCTTCATTTTGTTTTTTTTTAAGCCATTTAGAGGTAGACTTGCTGGTGTGTTTCGGATCGCTGTCCTGCTGCAAAACCCAAGTGCAATCGAGCTTGAGGTCAAAAATTGATGGTTGGACATTCTCCTTCAGGATTTTCTGGTAGAGAGCAGAGTTAATGGTTCCATCAATTACGGCAAGGCATCTAGGTTCTGAAGAAGCAAAGCAGCCCCAGGCCATCACACTACCACTACGATGTTTGACTGTTGGTATGGTGTTCTTTTTATGAAATACTGTGTTAGTTTTATGCCTGATGTAATAGGACGCATTCCTTCCAAAAAGTTCAACTTTTGTCTCCTCTGTCCACTGAATGTTTTCCAAAAAGTCTTGGAGATCATCAAGATGTTTTTTGGCAAATGTGAGACGAGCCTTTGTGTTCTTTTTGGTCAGCAGTTGTTTTTCCCTTGGAACTCTCCCATAAATGCCATTTTTGCCAAGTCTCCTTCTTATTATTTAATCATCAACACTGACTTTAACTGAGGCAGTTCTTTAGATGCTGTTCTGGGTTCTTTTGTGACCTCCTGGATGAGTCATCAATGTGCTTCTGAAGTAATTTTGGTGGGCCGACCACTCCTGGGAAGGTTCACCATTGTTCTCCATTGGTGGATAATGGCTCTCACCATGGCTCGCTGGAGTCCCAAAGCCTTAGAAATGGCTTTGTAACCCTTCCCAGACGGATAGATGTCAGGACTTTTTTGGGGTCCTTTAGCCTACTTAACTTTGTCAGACGGGTTCTATTTAAGTGATTTCTTGATTCAGCAGGTCTGGCAGTAAACAAGGGGGGCAATTACTCTTTCACATAGGGCCAAGTAGGTTTGGATAGCTTTTTTCCTTTAATAAATGAAATCATCATTTAAAATGCATTTTGTATTTACTTTGGTAATCTTTGTCTAATATTAAAATTAGTTTGATGATCTGAAACATTTAAGTGTGACAAATATGCAAAGAAATAAGAAATCAGGAAGGAGGCAAATACTTTTCGCTGTATTAAATTTCATTTGCTTCATTTCTGCCCAATTCAGGATTCAGTCTAAATAATCCTGAATCACCTCCCAATTTAGTATCATCCACAAATTTAACTAATTTGCTTTGAATATTCCTATCAAGGTCATTAACGTAGATGAGGAAGAGCAGGAGTCCCAACACCGATCCCTGGGGGACGCCACTCCCCACCATGCCTAGTTCAGATGAGATTCCACTGACTACCACTCTTAGTGCTCTGTCCTGTAACCAGTTTTGAATCCACCCCAGAATACCTCGTGTAACTCCAATGGAGCTCATTTTAAAAATTAGTCTCTCATGCCGTTCTGTATCAAATGCTATAGCTAATACAGTTTAAATTATAGGGATCTATGCCACACTTGTAACAACTTCGGGTTTACTTTTCTTCCATTCTAGACAAAAACATTCCTTGGATGCTGCATTTAAACGGAAATCTTACCACAGAGTTGTCATGATTAATCTCATTCACTTTCACAAACATTTTGTTTATTATACTGTCCACACATAAGATATTTAAGAAAAGTGGCGGAAGCTAGCAATAGATCACAAATGCTAATGTATACCATCTGCCAATGGCCTCACGCCATGTAATAGAAAGTCTTTCATAGTCACTGTGAGTAAATTTACAGAAATATGAGCCATATAGATTAGAACAAAACTTCTTACGCAAGGCACCTTTAACCTCAGAACTTATGCAATTGAAACCTCCAATAAAACCATCACACTTACAATGTATGTTTTACATAGAAGTTGTTTAATTCTCCACAAATGGTGTGACCTCAGTATTGCACTTCTGAATCACATTCAATGCTTTCTTCATTAACCTCAAAAAGGTTGCATACCATGCTTGTGCTTGTCAAACACTATTACCTTGCTCTGACTACCACTGAATTTAATCTTTATTTCTTTGGCACACTCCCAACAAACTTTCCAATAATATATCATATGCAAAGCCCACAATATCACAAAACATGTTACCTACATGACACCTAATGTCATGGTTCTGGCTGTGTGTGGTTTTAGACTTTCTTTGTGGCTCGTATTTGGACCACATCTGTTTCTTAAACTATCGGATTCTTTTCCCAGCTGTTTCGTCAGGCGTGGGCGGCACATTCCCCTAAGGCTATATAAGCCGGATGTCCCCCACGCCTCCTTTGCAGGGGTGTCTGATTTTAGTTATCACAACAGCCAGAAGATATCTCTAGTTAGGGATTTTTGGCAGTTTTCTTCACAGTATATTTGTGGTTCATATCTTCAGGGAAGTTTCCTTTTACTTTCCCTATTTGTTTGTTCCTCTCTCGCTCTGCTTCCTGGTTAATATTGTTGGACTTTTGTTTTGGAAGCACGAGAGCTGTTTTGTTTCTTCGTTTATATTTCTCCCAGTGGGTATTTTAAGTCCTTGCTGGTCCTGCTTTCTCCTAGCCCCTGCAATTGGCCTCCCTATTCCTTTGGCCTTTACACCTAATTCCTAAACTCCTTAGTTTGTTAATCAAACCATTAATATATACAGAGAAGAGTGTCAGGCTTATGACGCCACCTTGGTGAACACCATTCTTAGAAGTAAATGGCCCTAAAATGATCTTACTAGACCTAAAATTATCTGGCTGGATACATTGTTGTCTCTTATTTTTTTGTATAGGTATTACACACCTAAACAAAAGAAATCACATAGAGACATGGTTTATTCTAACATTCCATTGTAGAAATCTTTAAGTATTTGAGAAGAATGTCTGTGTTGCATTAATAATGTGATATGAGATAACCCATTACTGACATCTGATTTACAATTTGCAATAGACGGAACAGTATTGATCAGGTCTTAACCCATAAATAAACTTTATTGTAACTCATCAATAGATATAGACTCAATCCTAGTTGTTATATAATCATACGTCTTCTATTTTATGCTAATGTGAGGCAACACTGTCATACAATTTCTCATAATTATTTGAGCTATGTATTGCACTATATTACCTCTAACATTGTCAACTGAGAGTGGCATGGCTTTCCCACCTCCCTTAAGTTTTCTCAATTCGTGCCAGAGATTTCTATGATCATTACACTAGATGGCTTTTGCTATAAAATCCATCTGGTAAATGCAGCACACCTTTTGCAATACAGAAAACAGGGAATGAACTCCACTAGTCCTGCCTGGCTTACATATTCAAAATTTCTTTTACATCTTTCCAGAATGATCAATTGATGTTAACCTCTTAAGCCCCAGCCTCTTTTTTTAGGTTTCTTTTTGAAAATGACATACCCAAAATGAATGGAGTATATCTCTGTTTGTGTAGCATGAAGTATCAGAGAGGGAGACACGGAAATGTGGAGCGAGGGTTGATTTTCTGACGCTACTCGAATTTTGATATTTGAACATTAATATGCTTGGCGTTTGAGTTGTGCTTGGTGTATGTAAAAATGACTTATATGTGCTGTTTCATTTGATGTGTAATATGACTATTTGCTACTTAATTAGCGCGGCGCTGTAGGTATTTTGCTGCGGTGAGTCTCAGGGTCCCCCAATTGGGAGACCCTGGAGTTTAAGAGGTTAAGATAGCATGTCAAAGTTTTTAACAGTTTCACACATGGATGTACATGGACTGTTTATCAGTTGAGGACATTCAGATTTCACATCAATGCATGCCTGTTTGTTTCCAATGTAGCTACATTGTTGACACCTATCCATATTTAAACTGCTGTAAAGACAGAAATCCCTGAACAGTAAAACTGTTGCTGATAATTCTTCACAGTCAATGTTGTGGTTTTCTTCAACATATTGAGGTTCCCCCTTCCTCAAGCAATTGGAGAGAGACAAAGTCTGAAAAGAAAATTAGGCTTTATTGTGTCATGTTGATAAATGTAAGGCCGAGTTCCTCCTGCGCAAGAAGAACCCAACTCCCGACTTTTACACCAGGTCTTATACCCTTAACTCCAGGCAAATATGTTCTTTCCGCTTCTCTTTCTCGCACTACAATTGGACAGGCAACCTGAAACCCTGTTAGCCAATCCTTCAGGAATTTAAAGTAAAGACGCATGCGCATCACTTCAACAGCCATTGGACACTTACAGTCACACTTAGCCCCCCCCCCCCCGAACCTCAGTGGACACTTACAGTTAAGAGATTTGCCCAGACATGTTCTTTTATCTCTTGCCTGTGTTCAAAGGAATAGTTACAAGTGGATGAATTTGATGCATATCAAATTATTACAAATGATTCAATTGATTATGTTTTCAGTAGCAACTAATGAACAAATATTGATCAAAGCTACAGAGATCAAATACATCCTCTGATTATGTTTTTTGAATCAACTTAACAGAAGCCTGCCTACTAATCAAAGCTACAGAAGCGTGCTACTTATGTGTGTGAGCTGCTCATGCATGTGTGAACTGAATTGCTTTATATGTGTGTCTGTCTGTGTGTGAACTGCTTGTATGCATGTTTGTCCGTGTGTTTCATGTGTCTGTGTGTGTTTCTGCTGCCTACATAATATGGTCATTGATTATGATTATTGATGGCTAAATATAATCTAAATCTAATTGTAAGTTTATTGATTATTAGTATGAGTAATGAATGAATAATAATAAAAATATATAATCAGTATTAGTAAATATAGTGAATGATGCTGAAATATAATCATCAACAAATATATAATCAGTATTAGTAAATATAGTGAATAATGCTGAAATATAATCTTCAACATCAACTATATTCTTCAATATTCCTGCATAACTGCATTAATGTTTTGTGCCTACTACTGCACTATTAATCATTCAGTTGGAAAAAAAAAACCTGTAATTTTTTGAGCAAATATGCACAAATATAAAGTTAACTTGTAATTTTGTCATTTCAGCACAAGAAAAAAATGTTAATTGCCTTGCCCATTGATAATTTATCAATTATATTGTTATGACTTGAACATCACAACAAAGAGAACCATCAATGACAACTTAAAGAAATTTATTCTTCACTAAATAAAAAACTTCAAAAAAAAAATCCATTGTTTAATGATCTAATAACAGTCTAATGCCACTAATTAACTCTGTTGCCAAAACAAAAACTGCTTCTGCTCTGATCTGCACAGACAAAAATCTCAGAATTTATATAAACTAGCAACATTCTGGAAAGACCTACAGGATTCCTAGGTAATCCCGCCCCCTCCAGGCAGGAAGGTGCCAGAAGCTTCTAGAAAGCACTAGTCTATTTCAAAGAAGACATATTACATCAGATCATGCTTTACAGACACACCACTAGAGGGTGCTAAAGAACAAAATAAATAGCTGACCAGCAAGGCAGCAAAACAGCATGTAATAAATCTCCATTTACAAATGATATACAGTGCTTTACATAAAATACTCATACATAAAAATCACCATTGTAGTACCTTTAAAATGAAAAAAAGTCCAATTCAGTAAAAAAAAAGAGAGAAAAGTCCAATAGAAGCCAAGAAAATGACTAACATGAGTCATGACTGGATGGGCAGATAGAACCAACAACAAAACTAGGAATGAGGAGCTTCAGTGAACTGGTCCAACAGTCCAGGGTCTATCGCCTGCAGACAGGGCAAAAAAGGGAGGTCAAGGCAAGGTCGAGGACCAAACGGAAGTCAAGTGGAGGCTCACAGAATCCAAGGGAGCAGACATATTATGGTCAGAAGTCTCATATGGTGTCAGAGCCTCTAAGGTGAGTCAAGTGAGAATGGGAGTGCAGAAGCCCAGAATGTCTGGGCTCGGGTGGGTGAAGACATAAGACAAGAGCGACCACAAAACAGACTCTGGACTAAGGCAGGAACTTGGAGAGTCGAGGAAAAAAAATAATACTGGAGATGAGAACAAAACTGGAAAGCATGTCTAACTAAGTGGCGTTTCTGGACAACGTTAATGTAAGGCTTCTCTTTTGCAAAATAAAGTTTATCTGGCAACTGTGGATGTAACTGGTGCTGTGGTGCTGTTCATTGGTGTTCATTCTGCTTGAGTTGAGAGTGGAAGAGAGGAAGTCATGTGGGATTGAAGCTGAGAATTTACGCTTGTGTAAACGGGGTTTTCTGAAAACAATTTGCGTGTTTAGACTGGAACAATAATAGAGATTAGACGATTTGCTCCCGAGGTATAACCTTTGTCGCAATAGGGACAGGGAGAATCTTCCCCTTGTATTTTCCCCTTTTTTTCCCCCTGTGACAAAGTGGCAAATGCATATTTTAGCGCTTGAAAAGGTTTGCCAAAGTAATCCAGAGTCCGCGTGGTTACATCACTTGTAGACAAATAATGGGGCTTGATGCAGTGCCATCTAAGTGATCAGAGACCACAGTTAACATTACATGAGAAGGAGGATACTTTAAATCACATACTTAATGAAATTCATAATATGCAGGAGAGGGGTAAAACTGGATACCTGTAGACAGTCGGAAATTTAGCACAATCAACATGGAAAGCAAGACAAGTCATTTGCGTGACAAAACGTCTAGGGTAGTTGCCAATAAAGTAATTGTGTAAAGCACAAATAAGAGTTCTTAGGGTATTACTATGCAGTTTCAGAATGGAAAGCACTTGTTGCTGCAACATGTATTGTTGCTTGCAAACCATTTAAGTTGGAGACCATAATCGCAGGGTAGTCATAAGGTTGACCTATTTATTTTTCACCTAAATTCAAATTTATTTTCCTGTTTCACTATGCAAGAATTCGAACAAAGAGTTTTCCATCTTTGCTTGTCATGTCAAAACAGTAACATATCTTATTATATTTTATTTTATCTTATTTGTCTAGAATTGATTATGTTTTTTTTTTTTTTTTTGTGGACTGTGGTCAGTGTGGTTGAATGTTTGTCAGTGTGTGAGGCCCACTAAAGAAAATTCCAAGCGACAACATCGATATGGCAATGAAGTATTGAATCTTGAATCTTGGTACCATACTCATCAACATGTCACACTTTCACAGGCAGTTTTGCATAACAGCTTTTAGTCTGTGGTGTCTTCTATCTCCCTCGAGAAAAAATTAGCTTCCTCAAGCTTGTATGTCATGTCACTGTTATGTTGCTTGCAATAGCAGAAATTAATGTAGCCAGTGTTTTTTGAAGTCCGGGCAAAAACGAGTGGTGTCTTCAAAAGCTTGGCCTGCAAAGTGCTGTCGGCGATGTTGAGCCCATCTTTTCTTCAGGAGGACTAGGCCTTTTCTGTATGCTGCCTTTGTAACAAATCATGGTTACAATCACTTGCTGACAGCAGCTGCTTAAAATGACATCCTTACTCAATTTTTTTCCCCCTCATTACTAGTCCAAAATTGCTGCTGTCCCAATTTTTGGAATGCTAGCAAACCTGAATGGCATAAATGGATACACAATTGCAAAGTGAATGTTCTTGACCAGGCAAGACTGTGAATCATTAAGGGCCCTATTTCAACGATCTGAGCGCGCAGTCTGAAGCATGTGGCGGAATGGTATTTAAGGTGTGTCCAAATCTATTTTTGCTAGTTTAACGGCAAGTCATCTGGGCGCAAAGCAAGGCGCAAGATTAAAAGGGGTCGTACTTAATCACTTAATTAATCTCAAAATTCAAAATTGTTTTATTCATATCCTGATGTTAAAAATTATGATAGTGAATTTCTGTGGCTGCATTTGAAATTATGATTGCATTACAACTTGTGGATAAAATAAGCAAACGGGAAAAAAAAAAAAAAAAACCTATATTCAGGGCCGCGGGTAAAAAAAAAACAATTACGCGCTAGTGGGGAACGACTGACAGAAATTAAAACGAGTGAGAAAAACAGCCATTGAGAAAAAGACAAAAATAATGTTATTTTGATTACACCATAACCCCTTGAATAGTATCCAACTGGAGTGGAAGGACCTTGCTTCCAGTTGGCTGACGATTGAAGGTCAAGTCAGATACATGGAAGAAATTTGGATTAATTATAGGTGGTAAGTATGTCTTTTGCTGCTACTAATAGGGTGGTTTTTTGTGGCAATTTTGTTTTTCAGCAAAACTGTTAATAATAATGAAGACATTTCTAATGAAATGCAGGGTTTTGTAAACCCCATGCAAGACTTACCCAGCGTATTTTCAGCACTTCAAACATTCGTTCTGTTACAGTTTGTATTTTGCGTGATGGAAGGAAAATCCACACACTTTTTTTAGACAATGTGTAATGTAATGAATACATAGGGTAACCATTGTACCCTGTCACATGGGTTCTGTGACAAAATGATGACGCAGCCAAGATTTGCAACTTCAGTGCAAAGATCGTTTATTTCCAGTTCAAGCTCCAAAAGTGAACAAGCAAAAAAAAAAAACAAATTTTCCAAATGTTCCAAAGTAATGTAGGCCTATAAAACTAATAAAGGAAAACCAACAAAAAAAAAAACTTCCATTCTGAAGCACACCTCCTAGCTCAAGACTACAAACCAGACTCAATCACAAAGCTTCCCAACTACCTCCTTCAGCAGTCACTAGCCCCTCCCTCACAATTAACCCCAAACGGCTGTAGACAAAAAAGCCCCATTTATCTTCCATTTACATGAAGATGGCAAGATTTACAAATAACCAAAATGTTATACATTTTGTGTACAAACCCCCCCATTTACATTTCAAACCCTGAGTTCACCACAATTCTTAATTTACACTTAATTAACAATCGAATGAAATCATTGCTTTTAACGAGACTGACACTACAAAGACAGCCGAATTCCACAGCTCGGGTCCTTTGATCACCTGGAAATGCTGCAGGAGAGAACAAACAAAACATGGCTCCCACTGACCACGCTAAGATAAATTATTGAAGAATTGACTGAGACCCGTGTGTGCGTGTAATTTAACTTGAGTATACTTTTATTATGAGAAACTATTGCTACAAACAACGTGTGTGCACCCACAAAGTCAATTAGCTGGTATTTAGCAATAGCTCAACATTATTGGTATCAAGTGTTCGTAAGCAGTGTGGTGCATTGATGCCTAGCGCCAGTACTGAAAGAGCTCCGTGTGACATTCCCGAACAGCCCCCCCTCCAGGAGGGATCTTCTGGAAAACAGCAGGAATGACAGAGCTTGCAAATATCTAGAAGTCATGGCTTTATTCAGAAGAATTTACGAACACCTACATCCATAACCTCACATGCTGAATCGCAAATTAACTGATGGAACAAGTTCACTTACGAATTAAATTGCCTGTATCATGGCATGCCCTGGTATGCGGACGTCCGTCGCACTAACCATTCTGACATGTATTTTTCAAATATCTTGACAAAATCTTTCATACCATTATCTTTTTATTTTTAATCGGTTGCATGAGTGTGCGCTGCAGCTCATCCCTGCATGGGTAGTATGCAACAGGCAGAGTGTACATGTTTCGTACACTCGCCGATAAAGACATTTAATACTATCTGACCATCTGCCCTGACATGAGCAGTCAAAAACTGACCATAGACTTTAGACCAGGTTTTTGTTGGTCAATAGCGCAATAACTTTTTGCGGTCTCAAGATAGAAATACGCTTGACCACACCTCATTTTAAAACCAACTCGTCCATGGGTGCTCAAATTGGAGCAAATGAATAAGCTATTTATCTAGTAAGACGTTGGACAGGAATATTTTCTGGTATTTTCATCAATCATAAAGTGGAAAAGACACTTTCCCTATGTTTTGCGCCCTCACTGCGCTGGGTGTAAGATTGAGGCCTAAATATCTTCTCTTCATAGTGCCTGCAATGAAGTACTACCAATCTTAAATTTACAAATCACTGCTCTCTGGTTTTAGGTGCATTTTGCATGCTGTCCCAACACTGCAACAAAACTGAACCATGCAGAATGAAAATTGAAATATTAAAAAAACAGCCAATCCATTAAACCAAAATTTTTCATCATTCCCTTTAAATTTGACATGGCATGGTGAAAATTTCACAGTCATCACTTTAAGTAGCCTGTGTGTATTGCTCCCAGGTGAGCTGTTAATCCTGCTCCATTATTATCTGTCTATGAAAAGTTGAACGCTCACAAACAGGATGAATCAGCAAAGTTTTTCTGCTGTACATGCAGATTGTGGATTTTAACTGACTCTAAAACCATAAGCTGCACACAATAATTTACAGTTGAAAAGAAGCTATTGAATCGATTATACTATTAAAATACTGAAGGTTTTTACTTATTTCTTATGTCCAAAATAAGGAATTAAATGAAAACATTTTATTAGTATTATTTGTCTTCATGATGTGAGAGTCTTATTGATTGTATGTTCAACCATGATGATCATCAATAATCATAAATCACCCAATGTATAAGCATTACGTTTTACTCTCTGTTATGATTGTTGCAAGAACCCAAATTGGATGAGTTTGTCAGGTTGCCTTGCTTTTATGTATTTAGGTATGTATTAATTTATTTATTAATTCTTTCATTTATTTATTTTTATTACAGCTGGAAGTTTTTTTTCAATGAAGTAGAATAAGTAGACATTACCGTTTTCCTGTAAAAGAGTACCCTGAAATCATCTTTCAACATGAATCTGCATGAATATTCCAGCATCAAAATAGTATGCTACACAAGTCGGAGAATTTTAAAGTAATAAAGGAGTTAGGCCCACTTTGTGGTATGTGCTGCCACCCTTTGACTAAATCAGTAAAAGGGATGGTTTGTTTTGCTGTTGAATAATTTAATTGAGTACTATTCACGGCAGAAGTTATTTGGACATTTTTTAAATCCTAATATTGTTCAGTGCAGTGGCTAGGGTTGCCAAACATCAGGTACCTAAATAAAAGGTGAATAGTAAGGAAAAAAATAATAATTTGAATGTGGCCACAGAGAGCTGTGTACCGCTGTAACACCACGCCTTCAGCGCTCTCAATCACTGTCCTATTGAGTCCTGGCCCACATTCCACACTAGACTGCATCCGTTTGTGTCATTCATTGCTTACTCCTGTGTAACCGAGAGCTTCACACTCATTCGGTGCGAACTCTCATTAGCCTGTAGTTTAGTGCTACTCTTGTGTAGACATTATAACAGTATATTCGTGTATCTCTAGAAACCTACAGCTAAAAGGGCTGATACTATTGTACATGTTCAGTGCAGTATTATTATTATATTTGGAACCTCCTAGTTGTACTCATATACATCTACCTTTTCTGCCTTTGCAGTGCTACAGAAAAGGCATAATAAAACCTACTTCATCTTCGCATCTGTATCCAGTTCCACGTTTGCCATTTTTCCGTGCCCTTTCCTCAGTGCCCAGGAAAGGCCATTACAGAAGACTATGGCCATATAAATGGATTCAGCGAAGATCCCACTCCCTGAAGATGCAGGAGAATTTTCTTTCTGCCCTCCCGACATCTTCAGCCTGATGGCAGAGCAACAGAGGGTGATTGCAAGATTCCCCAAGTCATCTAAATGGTCTATATGCGTATGAACATTGAAAGCAAACAAAATCTTTCTTTCCTTCTTTTTTTTTTTTTTTTTAAACCAGGCTAGTTGTTAAGCAAACATGCCCACCCATTTAAGTCTTTGAAATGCAGTTATATTTATGCACAATGTAGTCTGGATTTGAGTCATTCAGTCATTTACAAGGTACCAGAGGAGGCATTAAATATTTGAATGGTCAAATTGGAAGATCTTTAGTAGCTGCTAATTTTTCAAAATGGGGAGCCGAATGTGAACGGCTTTAGCAGACTGAAAAAATTCATTAAACACAAACACTGTGAGTTGGGTCAAGTACCACAAAGGAAATTTATTTAATGATCAAGAGTGAGCAATGAACTGCTAAAGACAGTTAGCCGCAATGAGATTATGCTCATCTTCGGGAGCACATTTAATATTGGGATATATACAGGTACCTGCATAATTTAAGCAACTTTTTATTTTCAATGACTAGTGAAATGACTTGATGATTTTCAATATACTGAAGAACAGGTTCACAAGATATATAAATCAGTACAGTCATTCAGAGTCTTGCTCAAACTTAGCAATGCATTATACACCACAACTCCACATTTTCCTCACAAAGTTTCACTCACTAAACAACCCATATGACTCGTTCTTTGCAACAAAATACCTGTGTATAATGTTTAGTAAACACAATATATAGTTCGGAATTACGGAAAACTAGTGTTTTTTTAATGAAAATCTGCACATCATGATGGTATCATAATTCATCCATCGATTATCTATACCACTTCTTCCTCACTGGGGTCGCAATGCAGCTGGAGTCCATCCCAGCTGACTATGGATGAAAAGCAGGGAATCATCCTGGGCGGCTCGCCAATCCATCACAGTATGCACTCGCTTTTCGAACACCATTTATTCACACACTCATACAGACAGACAATATACAACCCCTGACAACAGTTTTGGAATTACCACACTTAGAGGATGTTCATCCAGTTTTATTAGTTAATTGAAATAAATTGTGGATATGACATGAAAATTTTTTTGTGCAATAGGTGAACAGTCTGGCTTCAGGGAACATACCTAAAACAAATTAGATCAAATTGAACTGAACTGTGCCTTTTTCTCCTAGGCTCCATCCCACTGTTACCATATTATTATTAATAAACCATACTATTGTACTGTATTCTCCCTCTGCTTTTTATTCCTGTTCTCCATCATAACAGTACTAGGGGGGACTTCTTGGCCTGCGTAAGGAGATGCTTTGCCAGTTAAATCAAGCTTCGAACAAACATCAAACTTCAGTCAACCTGGGGCTGTAACCGATGTGTCATGGGACCCTGCCTCTTCCGCTAAAGCAGCCAGTAACCTTCTGCAGCAGATCCTCCCTCAGGTGGTTTCCCTTCAGGAATGAAGCCTTATGGTTTAAGACCCCCATGAGGGCACTCCTACCTCCTGCTGTAGCGTCCTAGCCCAGTATTTGATGGTGTACGAACTTCAGCCATCATCCTTTCCCCAACGAATGCTCCATGGTGACTTTCGTCATCACTCTTCTCTCTGGAAGTGCCAGGAACTGCGTCAAGACAACCAACTAAAGACAGGTTATTCCATTGACTTCCGTACACTGGCTATGTTCGCATGCTGGACCGCCTGGGTGCTTCAGGATGCTTGTCTGTTTGGCTTCACAAAGCAGATCCAGGATGAGTTGACCACCGACGTCCTTCTGGACCAGCTCATCGACTTTGGCAATGAGGATCGATGGTTGATTGCAAGAGTGACAGATCAGCCAGGAGGTAAGATTACAGGTGCCATCCCTGCCTGCATTCCAGGATGCTCAACTCAGAGCTTTTTCCCACCAGGCTCCTTCGGTACCGATGTCTGTTGTAATGTGAATAGAGGCCACTAGATGGCAGTATTTCACTTTTTTTTTGTTGAGCCCAGACTGGAGCTAGGTTTGGACATGTTCTGGGCATGTCTGGGGCAAGTCCCAGAAAATTTAAAAAAAGAGGTCTAAATGTGGGTGGGGTCTGCAAAAGAGTATATAAGGAGGAGAATTGAGACCGTGAAGTAGTAGGAGAAATTGCAAGGAGAAGGATACATGTGACCAGACCTGTCATTCTGTTCAAGACCTGTGGAGCTTTTAGTGGATTTTTGCCCGTGTTAGAGCATTTTCCTCACCCAGGACATCACCAAGCAAACCACCAAAGGGACTGTAAATATTTCTGTTTTTGTATATAATCAATCTTGGTCTGTAGAGTAGAGTAGTTTGTTGTTAGTTGCCTTTGTTTAATTAAATGTGTTTTAGTTTTAAAATTTTTGTCTGTCATCCTTTGGTGTCGTTAATGTCATAACAAATTGGGGCCATAACACTGTCGACCGGGCTCAGCTTCACATGCTGCCCTTCGAAGAACGGCTGTGCCGAATAAGGCTGAATCTCTGCTGGCGTTGCAGAAGTACCGCCCATGTCATTGCTGAATGGCCAGTTTGGTGGAAGTGTGTTACATCTGATAAAAAGGTGCGATTGGGTGCTGCTGTCTCAACTCCTTGTCCACTTTTTCCTGTTAGCTTCACCTGGCTGCGCCATCCTATGACCACCAAGGCTTTAATTGACTCAGGCGCGGATGGGAACTTTATCCATCCTGGTCTCGTTCGCCATCTGAGGGTTCTCACAGTGCTTCTCTCAGTGCTTCTCCAGTCCCAGGATCTAACATGTATTGTCTTTCCTGACTTCACTGAGGTGGCCAGGGCCAGCGCTAGACCTGAAAATCTGGGGGAAAATATCCATCCCATTAATGACTACAATTAGTCTTGGCTAATTCTAGATAGTTTTCCTTTATTAACATGTTTTCCAATTCAAGAATAATCAAGTGACAATTGACGACATGGCTTCTCTCCCCCATGCGATCAAACAGCGACAAAATAATGGGCTACATTCAGTACAGAAAAATAATCTTATATATAAGGAAGACCGTGTGTGTCTGTGTGTTTGCCATGCACGGCCATATTTGTCAATGGATTTCTTTCTAATTTCACACAGTGATACCTGTCCTTCCACATTAACACCTAAGCCAGGTTTCAATGACGAAAACGGTCATGCTCGCAAAAAAATGGCAATTTCACTCCGGGTAGCGAGTAAATTTATATAACCTGATGATGATGCGCGTAGCAATATCCGGCTGCACCGCTAGGAGCCGCAGTGTGCTTACGAACGGGCGTTGAGGTAACCTGCGAGCAATGGGGCCAATACACTCCATCTGCAGTGGGTAACTCCCCCTACCCACTGCAAGCCTTCGTACTCTTTCATAATAATGGCCACTAGGTCACATGATAACAACCATCCAATCAGCACACTCATCCTGCTTTAAGCTGAGAATCTAACACATCGTTTGTCATTGGCTTCGGGCGACCCACGTGGTTCCTAATCTTATATCGCACTGACATACCACGCACAAGCATGAAAGCCCTTCGGCACAATGGTATACCCTTTTCTTGGGAGTATTTTCTGCCATGAGCATCGCGGATTGTTTACTGTTTACACGTGGTTTCCGACATTCCGTCTGCTGCTGGCGACGCATTTGTAAGCTCGGCAATGATTGGTCCTCAGTCGTCGTCGACTTGCGGTTGCCACCTAGTGGCCAATGTAACAATGTAAATAAAAACCAATGGAATGGCACATGTTTGTACCTGATAAACTGTCGTGTTATTATACCCACATCTGTGCTGGAACAAGGTAAATCACATGAACCTTGGAAGGCCCGTTAACACATAATAAAGCATTCTAGATTGGTATATGTCTGAGATATTATTTTATTCCCATTTTCAATTTTTATTGTTATTTCTCAAATAATTCTGGCTCAATAACGTAGTTACCTAGCATGGCCACATGTTGTGCTGATGTCCAACTAGACTTCAGGTGTCACGGGTCATGATAAAAGTAAAGCATACTTTGATACGGTGTACCCTTAAGTCATGACAGTTGATGTAAAATGTGGTGTCGAAACTGAGCCACTTCAGTGGCTTCCAGGTGGCTCCACCGACAAGCAAAGTGAGATACAGAACTAGAATTCTGTTTTTTTCCGTTTGACACCCATATCTACCTATGTTCCAAGTTTTATTCGATTCCAGGGAAGTCAACTGCACATCGAATGTCAATCTCTCAATAAACAGTGGAGCAGCATTGGAATCAGGAGACAAAAGGAAGACATCTACACTCCATTCAGGGCAGAGTAGCACGGTGAGAAACAGGGGAGGCAACAGGAAAAAGCAAACAGTTATTGTTAGATTAAGGATAGGACACAGCAATCTTAACAGTACACTTTATATTGCGAGAAAACATCCTAATGGTTTGTGTGAACAGTGCCAGGTACAAGAGACTGTACTGCATGTCATCTGTGAATGCAGGAAATACGAGGCGAAAAGTAAGGTTATGTTGGAGGAAAGGAAGGGAGCAGGGCTATCAAGATCAGGGATAAATAATATTCTTGACCATGGAAAGAGTGGGCCAGGCAGGGGATGCTTGCTTCTGTTTTTAAGAAGAAGTGGATTGATGACAAGAATTTAACAGATTTGACATTATTGGAGTTAATTGAATCCAGAAGATGGCAGTACTGTGCAAAAACTTTTTTATTTTATCTGCCGTCAAAACTCATTGAAGAAGAGGAAAAAGAGGTAGTAGTTGTAGTTAGTAGCAGCGATCCTGGGGTGCATCTCAATTCACTTATTTGTCATGACCTCTATTCTCCATCCTCTACTGAATCGGATGTTGTCCCATGTTTCCCTCCTCCCTGACCGCTCAAAGCGCTTAATTGAGCTGAGCGAGATGATAGAGGAGGTAGGATGGAGCTCTGACGAGCCGATGAGCAAGGATTCATGTGAGCAGTCTTCCCAGCACATTTTCAGCAGACAGCCACAACATCAATCGGTATCAACATCAGTTGGCAGGAACAAAAAATGTGCAGCTGAGCAGAAAACTCACGGATAGGATCATATCACATTTTAGACAGAGAACAAATCAGTTTTTGATTCAACAGAATATATTTAAAAGTGTCAGACAATTGCATCTTTTCTCTCCATTTAATCAGCCAAGGATAAGGAACTTCTGCATGTAGTATTTACTGAAAACAACATTAAAAGTGTTCAATGTTTCTGTAAAATCTTAATGGAGCCTTAATAAAATATTCAATACTTAAAATAAGCTACATTGTGCGGCATAATACTCCCTTCGTGAAAACAGAGTATAACAAATAATAGCCTGCATCAACAACAAAAGCAAAAAAGAAAATAAAGCAAAACAGATCTGACCTTATACTTTTCAAAAATTCAAAATGATGATGTCGTGGACATTGTTAGTTCACAGATTATTTACAAACCCCAATTCCAATGAAGTTGGGACTTTGTGTAAAACGTGAAAACAGAAAACAATGATGTGCAAATCTCATAAACCCATATTTTATTCACAATGGAATACAGACATCCTATCAGATGTTGAAAGTGAGACATTTTACCATTTCATTAAAAAATTAGCTCATTTTGAATTTGATGGCAGCAACACATCTCAAAAAATTTGGGACAGGGCTGTGTTTACCATTATGTAACATCCCCTCTTCTTTTAGCAACAGTCTGGAACCATCTGGGAAATGAAGAGACCAATTGCTGGAGTTTTGGGAGAGGAATGTTGTCCCATTCTTTTCTGATGTCAGATTCTAGCTGCTCAACAGTCCTGGGTCTTCTTTGCTGGATTTTCCATTTCATAATGCGCCAAATGTTTACTATTGGTGAAAAGTCTGGACTGTTGGAAGGTCATGTCAGCACCCGGACTCTTCTACTGTGAAGCCATGCCATTGTGATGGATGCAGTATGTAGTTTAGCATTGTCTTGCTGAAATATGCAAGACTTTCCCTAAAAGAGACAGTCTGGATGGGACAGTATGTTCTTTTAAAAGCTCTATATAATATTCAGCATTGATAGTTCCTTTCCACATCTGTAAGCTGCTAATGCCGTAGACACGCATACAACCCAAGACCATCAGAGATGCAGGTTGTTAAACTGTGCACTGATAACAAACTGGATGGTCCCTCTCCTCTATAGACTGAACACGGCGTCTGTGGATTCCAAAACGAATTGCACTTTCTTTTTTTTTTATTTTTAATTTGGCATCTCCAATCCCACCCGAATCTGGAATGCCCAATTGGCGAAGTATGTACAAAGCTTGCTCGTATGCGACCCCTTGCTGCCAACTCAGGATAGTGATGACAGTTCACGGCTCTCCTCCGAAGCACGTGCCCGTCAGCTACTGCCTCTTATACACTCATTGGTTGAATCTTCGCAAGTTCAGAACGAGGGCGGAGGATACCCGGACAAGAACAAACTTTGAATCTTCCTGACGAGCGCCTGTCTGGCCAACAGGAGGCGTTTGAGCAACGAACAAAGCTGTATATTTATATCCCCTTGCCCAGCAGTCCCTTCCCAATTTGAGTCCCTGTAGCGTGATGGCCAATTGTGTGCTACGCTGAAAAAGCTGCCGACCACTGCCGGCTGGTACAACCGTGGCTCGAACCCGCGACGTAATAGTCACTTCTGCACTGCAACGCAGTGCCTTAACCGAGTGACCTATCCGGCAGCTCAGAATTTCACATTTTGATTCATCTGACCACTGAATATTTTTCCATTCTGCCTCAGTTCATTTTCAATTAATTTTGGCCCAGAGAAGACGGTGGAGTTTCTGGATTGTGTTCACATATGGCTTTCTCTTTGCACAATGCAGCTTTAGCTTGTATTTGTAGATTGGACGGCAAACTGTTCACGTGATTTCTGATTTCTGGAAGTGTTCCTGAGCCCATGCAGTGCATTCCAATGCAGAGTCATGCCTGTTTTTAATGCAGTGCTGCCTGAGTGGTGCCAGTACGCAACCTTGTTTCACTCGCTGCTCACTGGGAAAACCTCCGAGGTTGCACCATTCAAGCAGACTATGCTGTTCATGTCCTCATGGAAGGAAGTTACCATGTGGAGCAAAAGACCGCTTTGGCACACCAGGTCGAAGGCCCTAGTCAGGTCTATGAAGGCGACAGTGGCACCTGCTGCTCTCGACACTTCTCCTGCAGCTGGCGTAAAGAGAAGTGATGTCCACTGTAGATCTTCCAGCTCTGAAGCCACACTGTGATTCGGGGTACACTCGTGAAGCGAGGCCCTGCAGACATACCAGAACGACACGGGCAGCGTCTTTGCCAACTACAAGAGGAGAGAAATGCCACGATTGTTACTGTAGTTGTTATGGTCACCCTTGTTCTTGTACAGGGTGACGATGTTCCCATCCCTCATGTCGCTTTATTAGTACCACTCACTTTTCCAGCCTTTTGTTGCCCTTGTCCTAACTTATTTGAGACATGTTGCTGCCATCAAATTCAAAATGAGCTAATATTTCTCCTGAAATTGTAAAATATCTCACTTTTAACATCTGATATGTTGTCTATGCTCTATTATGAATAAAATGTGGGTTTATGAGATTTGCAAATCGTATTCGGTTTTTATTCACGTTTTACACAATGTCCGAACTTCATTGGAATTGGGGTTTGCATTAATTTTTGAACACTTAACGAACGTTTGTGAGAAAGCAAAGGAATGAGTTACATTTAGGCGCCCAGATAGCTGACTGGTGTCAAGTGCTTTAATTTGTGGAGTGTAAAAAACACATGCAAATGTAGGCAACATCACCTGCCAAGAACTATCAGTCTTTCAGGCAAGTCAAGGCTTATTCTTTGTGCCGTAACTGAATATAATTCCTTGTGGTGGATTTTGAACTTGAATTCGGCATGAAATGAAGTAAAAGGAGATAAACTTATTTATATACTTATTTATATAAGTGGAATCCACTTATAAGTTGTTCGTATCCAATTGCATATACTTATTCAATTATTTTATCACGGCTGTGATCTCAAATCAATATTGTTGATCAACTGTTAATGAATCACGAAGTTGCGATTTTAATTAACAAGGGCATCTCTGATCAGAACCATTTTCTCTATTTGGCGACGGTTGCTTACAATAAGCACGTGGGGGGGGAGTAATAGTCCGATTGGCAAGGTCCTGTGTCTAGATTTATATTTGAATGGGCGTATTTGCCACATTTTACGTTACATCCTTAACGTAACCCCCATGGGCCAAAATCACGCATTAATGTAACCCCTTCTTTGAAAATTTGAATATGTGGTTCTATTTCAGTCCTTACAGACCGCCAGAGGGCAGTCGAAGACTAGTGGAATTCCTCATCCGCTCATGCATTGGTAGAGATGTAGTATCAATATTTGTCACACATGACCATGACCTAACGAGGAACAGTACAAATACTAATATGCTAGTCATGATGGTCTCTTTTTTGTTCTCGCCATCTGGTCCTGAGAATTGGAATGGCGACTGTTGGATTCGATTCTGTTGTTTACGTGAATCTAAGTTGAATTTCAATGTGTGATCGGCTCCACTCACTCTTTAATTTTTATTTTTCTATCATAGCCCCAGCCTAAGTGGAAAACTTATTGGCCCTCATTTATCAAACTTGCGTAGGATCTGGTGTAGATTCTGGTGTAAATATCTGCGTTCGCCAGGTGTCACGTCTGATTTACTCAAAGTGTGCACGTCACCAATTTCGGTGTAGAACTGGCGTGGCGTTGATAAATCTGGCACCTGGAACCATCGTAATTTACATGACATGCCCCTATAAATTCATGCTCCGGGAGGCATAGTCCTGCCCACTTTACGACATGGACTGTCGAAAGACCACAAAGGAGAAAGAACTTCACCAAGGAGGAAATATAAATTATCACGTCCGAGGTGGAGAAAAACAAAATTATTTTATTTGGAAGCCTTGAAAGTGGCATAAAGGGAGCCCAGCAGGCTGCGGTTCGGAAAACTATTGACGCTGCGGTAAAACTCGTTGGGGTGGAAAACTGTAGTGCAGCAGACGTTTGATTTAATTCATTAATAAATCGAAGCAACGATTCGCACTCGTGTGCCCAGATGCACATTTCTCCATTGCCCACACTTTTTATAAGTGTGTCCAAAGCTAAAAAAAAATTTTCTTGGTCAAACTAATTTTAAGCGGTACTTTCTGTAAGCGGCACTGGAATGGTCATCAACCGGCGCAGTTATGAGTGTGGCCAAGAAAAAAAAAAATAGCATTGGCCACAAGTATAAGTGTGAATACCTTATGCCTTAATAAATTCAATTTATAGATCCATGATATTTCATGTTATAAAGCCTACATAATCGACAATCCAAATGCTTTACATGTAGGTAAAAAAAAACGTGGTCCGATTTTAAGATCGCCACCAAAAAACGGGTTGCGGCGCATAGGCTCCGCAGTGCACGGACCGGGGAGACCAACCAGACTCCAACCTCCAGCTGTCACCGTTCGAGGAGCATATGAGTCCCCACCGCCTCGATCGGACCTGCATGAGGGTAATTCTTAAAATACAGTCTGCAGAGATCACTCTTCATTGTGCTTTTAATAGTATTACTCCCTGACATTTTATTGGGCACCACACAAAACGAGCAAACACTCATCACTTTCCCGGAGGAGATCTTCTCTGTGTTGACTGTTCCTCTCACGTCGGACAGAAGCTTATTCCTCTAGCAATAGATCTGCCATTGTCAAAATGTGATCACGGTCAAAGTGTTTGTTAGCCGAAATATATCTGATTGGATGAGCATCTGACCCAGCACACTGCATATCTGTGAAGCCACGCATTGCGCTTAATCAAATTGATTGTAATTGCCAGCCTTCTGGCCTGACAAGCAGGTTGTTTCCAAATTAGTGTAATTAATTTCTCAACACAGGTGCAAATTATTTATTTATTTAAATAAATTTATTGAATAAATAAATGACATCTGTGTAGAGAAATTAATGAAACTTATATTTGGAATCAACCTGCTTTTATTCATTTATTTATTCATTCATTTATTTATCCTATTTATTTATTTTACTAATAATTACCAACAAGAGCATGACGTCCGCATCACTGCATAAAGTTTATTACTCATTTTGACAGCTGCACTCGTTCCTGCAGGTTGTTCGCTGTTTCCAGATTTGCGTACACCTGGTCAGGGCTGGCTTGAGATTTTTGCGGACCTTTCGCCCACGTTCAGATTGATAAATGCCGATAATTGCGGGAGATTTGGCGTAGGCCCATTTTTTTTGGTGTAAGTAAGTTTGATAAATGAGGGCCATTTAGTATGTAATTTCTTCATAGCCTTAAGCCCACCTGGAAACTTGTTGAGTGTCTGTGTATTATCGGCACCACTCATAATGTGTAATCCCTTGTGAGCACATTACGTTTGAGTGATCATGTGAGTTTGAATGTCCGCGTTTTGATCGGCTCCACTCACGGTCGCTAAGCCAGCTGACGGTTAGCTCTTGGCATTATTGCCACTACTCGCAGTGTTAGCCTAGTTTCATTTGCTGGTTATCAATGATGCTATACTTGCTAGCAACTCACTGTGAACCCAATACTGTATGATGGAATCTGCCTGGTGTGTACAATAAAGCTGTAACCAATTCTCGGATCGGGAACCGATCTACCTCCGATCATACAGTGATCTGGGCATTTGAGCCGATTGCCGATCTAGCAAACAGATCGGAAGATCGGTAGGCTACGCGAGTCCACCAGAGGCCAATCAACTACAGTAACTGGCCGCTGAACTGTGGCTGGCTTACAGCTTTATTTGTTTATTTTTCTACACGTTCAGTGTGGAAAATTCGCATTCAAAATGGTAAAGGAAAAAAAAATTCTGGTGGAAAGCTATCATTGTAATTCAAAGGATGAGTCCGGAAGTCTGATACACATGCCATTCTGAAAGAACGTGATATGTACTTCAAGCAGCTGAAACTTTTTGAAAGGTAAGATGATATCAGTGCGCCTGTTTAACGTTGAAACTGTAATATGTTAATTCCTGTAATATATTAATACTTCGCAGACCACAGAGACGAGTTTCCTTTGATTGCATGCACCGCCATTTCATTTCAGTCTTGCCCTGTGTCTTGCGTAACATCAGAAATAATGTCTTAAGCTGGGAACATTCTTACAAAAAAGAGGTTCTCCCTGAATCCAGACACCATGAACAAGTTGGCGATCATAAAAGTCATTCATCACCACTTTCAATAAGTGAGTTAATGATGCATAGTCATGTTCAGAAGGCTATCGTTTCGTTTTATGATAAATAACCTAATTTGGTTTTCAGTTTTCACAAAATCAAGTAAAAGTCATTTTGTGTGCAGCACTTATTTATTTGTGTAATTTACTAGAATGTCCTGGTTAGATTTATACAATATACACAGTTACTAATGTTGTGGTTTTCTTCAACATATTGAGGTTCCCCCATCCTCAAGCAATTGGAGAGAGACAGATTCTGAAAAAGAAAATTAGGCTTTATTGTGTCATGTTGATAAATGTAAAGCAGAGTTCCTCCTGCGCAAGAAGAACTCAACTCAAGAAGAACTGAAGTTTTCCAGAGGTTACAATGGGTCTTATATCTCTCATTCTCACACTACCATTGGACAGATATCCTGATATCCCAGTAAGGTAACCCTTAAGGAATGCAGAGCAAAGACGCATGCGCGTCACTTCAAGAGACCTACAGCCACACCCAGCAAGAGATACACAGAGATACACAGACAGAAAATACAGCCAGATGAATATGATAAAAAGAAAAAGATACCAGTGGATGAATTCGATGCATATCAAATTATTACAAATGATTCAATTGATTATGTTTTCAGTAGCAACTAATGATTTTGCTGACCAAATATTGATCAAAGCTACAGAAATCAAATACATCCACTGATTATGTTTTTTTGAATCAACTAAACAGAAGCCTGCTTACTAATCACAGCTACAGAAGCGTGCTGCTTATGTGTGTGTACTGCTCATGCATGTGTGAACTGAATGGCTTGCATATGTGTCTGTCTGTTTGTGAACTGCTGTTTTATGTGTATGTGTCTGTCTGCTGCCTACATTATATGGTTATTGATTATTAGTATGAGCAATGAATGAATAATGATAAAACATATATATATATATATATATATATATATATATATATATATATATAATAAAATCAATAGTAGTAAATATAATGAATAATGCTGAAATAATGCTGAAATAAAATCTTCAACATTAATTTTAAATTTGAAGTCAAGACAAGGAGCAAAACGTAGTAGACCGAAAATCGGATAAGGTAAGGTCGGTACACACGAATCAATAATGTGACCTTATTTTTGTTTGTCTTTGCATTGAATTCTCGATGTATTTATCATTTCCCGCAGGTTTTGAATGTGTTTAATTAAAAAAAAAATAAAAATCTCAAGAAATGTCTGACTTATTAAAATGTACTTCGGTTTTGTGTATACTTCAAACTTTTTATAAAATCCCCCATTGCGAAGATGAAAGATTCCGATTTCTCAGTTGTACCAAGTAGGGGAGAGCCGCCTCAACTGTAATGTTTTTCACTTTACGCTCTATTACTAAGAGATTGTTTTACTTACATATGTAATATTTTCAAGCAAAGCACCAACACGTCTGCTATCATAAACCACTTAAAGTTTTTCAATTGATAAAACAGGTCTGGAGTAATATAACTGAAAGCGAACTCTGTCTGGAGTTACAACTGAAGCGCATTTGAGTCTTAATTGTAACCGCAGGAGTTACAATTGTAACACTGCTAAAAAGTAGCATTAAACTCATTGTTTTCAGTTAGATCAATTATGTTTCTTTCAGGCAACTGTTTAACATTTCTTTAACACCAATAATGTGATAAGAACGTCCCATCAAAAATATTGGATTTTATTAAAACTTAGCAAATGTTTGTGCGAGTTCCTTGAAAGGAAAATACTTTGATTGTGCCTACAAAGTTAGCGACTATGACTGATGGAGTCGTAAAAATATTATAGAACCCTAATTTGATTTAGAATATAACTGAATTAAAGCTGACTAAACACAGAATATTGGCAAATATACTGAGTACAAATGAAAACGCACCACTTGAAAAAAGTCAATATTTAAGTTCAAATGAACTTCAATATAATTTTTATACAATAACAACACTACAGTGACGTCACCCGACATGCCAGGTGCAAGAAATGCGAGAATTTCAAGTTAACTGTAACGCCAGGCAATTTTTTTGCAAAAAACGCAACATCTTGCCCACACACCACGGGAAAAATGAATTCCACTCTGAATTTGTGCACACATTGCCTTTAAAAGCATGTGAATCTGAACAAAATTTCACTTCTTCACTGACACTTGTGAAACGTCGACACTATGCCACGACTTACAGGCCCTGAACGGGAACGTGCCATAGGGATGCTTCAAATTGGCGCCAACACCAGGGAAATTGCCAGACGACTACACTGCGCACACACAACGATCGCAAGACTCCATCAAAGGTTTCTGCAAACAGGGAGCACTCGGGATCGTCCTCGACCGGGTCAACAACGTGTGACAACGGCACGTCAGGACCGTCAGATCGTACGAGATCATGTCCGAGACTGAACACTACCAGCGACAAGAACAACTGCTCAAGTCCAAGGACGACGTGGATTCATTCACCCCAACACCGTACGGAACCGTCTGCGAGCTGCAGGCCTGCGTGCACAAAGTCCTTATTTCAGCCCCATATTGACGGATCGTCACCGAAACCAGTGTCTACAGTGGGCAAACAGGCACCAGAATTGGCGACTACGACAATGGCACGGTGTCATCTTTTCTGATGAGTCACGATTTCACTTAAGGAACGCAGATGGCCGTATACGTGTTTAGCGGAGACGTGGTAAACGTTATAACACCGATTGTGTCGTTCAAACGGACCGTTGGGGTGGTGGCAGCGTTATGGTGTGGGGTGGAATAAGCTACCGTCACAGAACCCCTCTCCATATGTGCAGAGGAAGGGTGAATGGCATCTACTACCGGGACCAGGTGCTGCAGAACCATGTTGTACCGTTCTTCAACCAACACCACGATGTCCACACCTTCCAACAGGACAACGCTAGGGCACACACTGCAAGGGTGTCCATGCAGTACCTTGCACAGCAGAACATCTCCGTGCTTCAGTGGCCAGATCTGTCACCCGACCTCTCCCCTATCGAGCACTTATGGGATGAAATTGGACGACGTCTTTCACGTCGACGCCAGATGGACAACATCCGAGAACTTGAGGTTGCCCTTGTTCAGGAGTGGAATGCTATCCCTCAGAACACTATCCAGAGACTGATCAACTCCATGCGACGACGATGCACCGCATGTGTCAATGCAAATGGCGGTCACACCCGTTATTGACTTTCCTGTTTGACCCCTACACCAGTTAAACCTCTTTCACGCATTAACATCATCGTGAATGAAATTGAATGATGTTTACATGTCTGCTTAAATCATTCATTATCTCAAATGCATCATACGTATATACTTCACATATCAATCTGTGGAGCTATTCCAGATTTCGTGAGTGGTGCGTTTTCATTTGTACTCAGTATATGACACATCAGTTTTGTAAAAGTCCCATTCAAACCTGCACTGGTACCCCTGCAGGGTCAATTATGTAGGAACGCCGCAATCACTGTTTTTTTTTTTTTTTAAACAGTCTATTTGTATTTTAAAGTTTTATTGCAAAAATCCAAAATAGGCTACAATAAAATTTGCCCACAGACAGAACCAAATAGGATCTTATTGAATTTCAAGGTAGAACTAAGCCTACATCTCAGCACAAAGAACATTATATGTGCTGTTCAGCATCTAGTGTATTTTTTAAAACGTGCATTTTTGTGGGGACATTCTGTGAAACAAACAAAAAAGCAAACAAAGAGCAAAATTATTTGAGCTGTGCTTGCAAATGTCTGCCGTTGTCTCAAATGTAAAGTGTTACAACTGTGGCGCTTGGTGCACCGTTCATTTGGTGGTGTGTACAGAATGGACCTAACGATCATAATGTGTTAAAATCATGCAAACTAGTAACAAACATATACATACAGACACCCAAGCGTATTTTAGGTCTGTAACATTAAAGAAAAAAAAAATCTGCAGTCAAAAAATACTGTGGGAGTGAAATTTTACTTACTTTACTGGAAAACCAACCTCTCTGGCGATATCTCCCTGCAGCAGGGATGAAAAGACTTGCAATTTCCCGGACACGAGCATTACGGTACTCGTCACATGCTGACATGATGACATCATGACCACATTGACCAATCAAGAGAAAATGTTCATGTTACAATTGAGACGCGTTACAATCATGGCGGCTCTCCCTTACTACATCAAAACAATCAACGCATTTGTTGCTTGTCGGTATCGATATCCTTTCTTTCTATTCCGTTATACCCGTGGAGAGAGTTGTGGAATGCCCTTGGGTGTTGCGGCCGTTGTTTGAGATTACCGGAGCACATGATTTGTTGCGAACAGTACGACTGGATTGATTTTAATAACTGGTTTGACGGTGCACAGTCAAAGAGAGAACATGAAAGATTGAATGTGCATGAGTGATATATGTAATTATATCCGGGGGATACTATGTTTTTGGTCCGGCTGCCGCCGCACTAGGTGTTAACGCGATAACTTCAGTAATATTTCAATTACAAATTCCAAATTTTGCATATAAGTAAGTATCATAAAGAGGAATAACTGATTCGATTTTGGACAATTTACAATTTCTAGATTGGCCACCAGGGGCCAAAAACTGAAAAAAAAAATCACTGTTACGCGATAACTTCAGTAATATGACCTCACAACATGTCACATGATGACATCATACCTGTATGGTTCAATATTTTGCCACCAGGTGGCGCTTTGCGATGGAAAATGACCATTTTGGCCATATCTTCAGAACCATTTGACCGATTGGCCTGAAATTAACTTCAAATGAAAGTCTATTCAAGGTCTATTCAAGGATTTGGGAATTGGAGGACTGGGGGCGTTCGGGGATATACCCCCAGCCGTCGCTTCCGACGGCATAAGCCTAGTTATGAACAGCAGATAACAAAGAAAAAAGAAATTGTTTCAGAATAACACTTCTTCTGTGTGTTGGTGTATTAGTTTATGATGGTAGATGACACATGAGCGGAGGAGGGAGAGAGAAAATGTGTAGATGACTTCAAGGAGAGGGAAAGGGAGGCCGGAGAGAATAAGTTTTTTTTTTTCCCAAATGTGATTTGAGTTATTGGCTAATTTCCATTCTTCCCGTCCAACTTGATCAGTAGGTAGTTTGGCCATTTGTGAGCTCGGGCGTGCCGGCCCAGGGACCCCAGGTCATCTATCTCCGCAAACCAAGATGGGCATAGTAACGATTGCTGGGTGGCGAACAGATCTAGCGGCGGTCTTCGATCTGATCTGTTAGATTATACTAGCGAACGGACTTGGACGTAGTACTGAAAGTACAGTGGGCAGTAGCAAAAGTACAGTAGCAAAAAGGCAAAGTAGCGTAACAAGCAGGTACCGTTTATGCTATCGTATGGTGTTCTGACTGTGATCTTGTTGGCTTGGCTGGCATCAAGGAGTGTTCATTTTTATAACTATTACATTCATTTTCTGAACATCACCAGAAAAATAAACTTTGGCCTCATCTAACCGTTGAACCTGGTTTCAAAGGTTTTGCTTTGTGAAGTACCGCCGTAAAATTTTCTCATGAATTCAACCAGGCAACTTTATATTTTGAATTGCAATGGCAACAAAGCAATCAGAGATAGCAGACCTGGCCCCAGCCACGGGCTGACAGACAGACTGACAGAAACACAGACACACACACACACACACACACACACACACACACACACACACACACACACACACACACACAATCATTGCTTGACCTGGCCCCCTAGGGGAGGGGCCAGGTAATTACTGTGCACTTGGAAGCACCAAGAGAAGGCGTGGGTGAGGTGAAATAAGGCATTTTGTTGGTAACACCCACATGTAATAATTTACTAATACAGTATGCATTGCTTCAAATAAAAGCAAATGAATTCAAATGAAATTCTGACTGCAAGAGGAACTGCTATTCACAGACCAGCTGGAAACGGTTGTCTAGCTGGGATTATGTTCAAATCTTAAAAGAAAGTAAAAGAAAAAAAAATTAGGAAACCAGTTTTGCTCTGACACCACCTAGAGATTCTGTTCCCCTCTGAGAAAAGATGAACTTTTCTGAAAAGACAAATGTACTGTAGCTCTCACTGTCCCTGTTCTCAATTTAGACATCTTTTCTCCAGAGCCCCAATTTAATTAAATTTGAGATTAGCTACGGCTGCCGCCATTCTCCCTTGCTTTCTGTACAATAATGTATCAGCACTCAAACACAAATCCCTTGCATTAACGATGTTTGGTGATACAATTTGGTTTAATTGAAAATTCAACTTAAAATTTAATGCCGAGTTCAAATGAGCTTTTCACATGGAAAAGTATTGAACTGGATAAATTCAGGACTCAATATTTCTCAATTAATCACTGGTAGAGGAATGCACTGCCAATGAACAATCTTATTGTATATGATCAAAGCATTACATTACAGAATCCCCGAACTGCTCATAAACCCTTTTTACATAATCACCTCAACTCAACAAGATTTTATTGGTAAAAGAAAGAAATCAGGGGTACATAAGAAACAATTCGATAATGATTGAAACTGACAAGCTACATGATCCTTTTCGTGGTTTCTGCCATTTTGTGACTCAAGGCGCTCTGAAGGCTTTATGTCATAATCAGCCAGCTTTCAAGTCAGATATTATTTGCCTATATAAAATACTATTTTTTATATTTAATGGAAACTGGGGTGATGTAGGGTAGGTTATCACAGGTAACTGCGCAAAAATTAATTACTTTACAAGTGCTGCTGTCTCTCAGAACAAAAAAAAAAACCAACAAAGCGATTCATGAATGTGAGGTATCTCATCCTGATTGGATTCATTCTCATGCAAACATGTCGTGGCAGTCAGGATTTTAAGAGGTAGGCACAGGCATGGTCATTCCCATTCTCTTGCCACCATATATGTATAACGAGACAAAGAAGTTGACCTGAATGCCATTCTTTAACTTAAGCCTCATCTGCTTCATCAGCTTCTGCCTTTTCAATGTTCTCAGCTCTTCGCCAACGTCTTGTCAGCCGACGCCTTGTCTTAAAATAAACATAGGAAAGAGATTCTGAATTTCCAGGAGACCAAGACAATGTTGACCCAATTTATTTTTAATGACATAATTAATGTGTTGGCCCCAAGCGGATGAAGACGAATTAAGTTAATGAGAAATCCATCTGAAAAATGCATAGGTTGACCACATTCAAGGCAATTCATTCACTTGACGGCGTTACAGATTCACAGTACATTGAACGATGCTGCTTCGACATCGTGCAGGGAAATTTCAAGACACAAAAGTGTTACTCATTGGGATCATGAAGGAATGTATGAGAACCTTTCCATCAAAAGTCTGAAGTCCTTCAGGTGAGCTTGCTCAACCTCTCACTGCAGTCCTACCACTGCAGTATGTGAATGTAACATGGGGACATTACCTGTGCGCAAGATATTCTTACTTTGCATGTGTGCACTAATGCTTTTTTGTAAAATACAGCCTCTATCCATTTGTTAGGCCAAGTCTAGGTTTACCGTTTCATTTATCCATCTGCAAACCCATTTCCAGAAAAGCTGGGGCGCTGTGTAAAATGTAAATCAAAACAGAATGCAATGATTTGGACTTTATTTAAACCCCATAATTAATCAAAAGTGGTTCAAAGATAGTACAAATGTCAACAAATGTCGAAACTGAAAAATGTAAATGATTTTAGAAAAAATGTTTTCTCATTTTGAATTTGATATCGGCATTATGTTTCAAAAAGGTTGAGACAGGGGCAACAAAAGATTGGAAATGTTTCATAATGCTTAAAAAATGCATCTGATGGAACATCACACTGCTAATTAGATTACTTGGCAACCGGTCAGTGACATGAATGGGCGTGAAAGAGCATCTCAGTGAGGCTGTCTTTCAGAAGATGGTGAGGGCTTCATCAGTGTGTGACAGCCTGCATGAGAAAATTATTAAACAATTTACGAATGAAATTGCAAAGAAATTGGGGATTTAATGGATACCTTGCAGCCAGACTGAAACTTTAAAATACTTTTTCATGGCACTGTATTTCCCCATTTCAAACCACCCAGCTGCATACCGCAATGTGATTTATCGGTATTTTGACATATGCAAGTGTACACGGGTACAGTACGATGTTACTGGTGTGAAAGCTGACCAGCAGGGGGAGAGGGGAGGGGGGACAGTCATACTGTGGCATGTTACGGAACGATCGTAGGTAGTGTTAAAGCGCCCTCTAGCTCATTGTCAGTGTCTGTGCAAGCCCGAACTGTTCCACGCTGACCTGGCCAAGTAGTAAAAAGATACTATTTGCAGCCCTCTTTTTATTTCTGTATGGTGTGTATGCCAGCGAACTAGCTAATTCTAGCAAGCTGTGAGATGTGGTTAACACATGTTTTGATATTATAGATGGCTCCTTGTTTTTTTCTGTGCTATTATTAGCTAGTTAGCTATCGAACACACAGTGCACAGAACGTGTTTGAAACGGGTCGAACCTTGAGCGTTGAAATTGCCATCACTGCAGATTAAATAATGAATAGCTAGCTAATGCTATGCATTAAACTACTCAATGAGTATGGAAAAGTTTTGTCGGCTGGCTTAGCAAGGACAGCCCTTACGGTCTTAAAAATTTGATCCGTGGGTAGCATGGGCGTTGTAGCCACTGTTACCTCACATTAAATTCATTGGTAATGGCTGCACAATTCTCGCAAACTGAACTCAATTTGTTCCCATCAACTGCCTCTGGCAAAATATGACTAGGCAGGTCAAAACCTAACTGTTAGCTAATATATAGCTTGACAGTCAATATTATTGCAATGCTAATTTCTCCCATATACACTAGCATTGCTCCTCACCTATTAGCATTTATACGAGATTCAAGGTCAACTGAGTTACTACTAGCTTGCTAAAAACACTAGACGTTAACCGCTAACCCGTCAAGACACAGTTACAAAGCATATTTCTTGAACTGACTTTGCTTGAAAACTAATTAGGCAGCTATCCGGCTAGCATCTTGATAGCAGTGATTGTTCGGCTAACTCTGCTAGCCGTAATGGCAGCAGAGTGATGGACCAACCCTAACGCTACTATATTAGCAAACGTCAACCCTTCTAAACAATGGCAACAGGCAAATGACGGACCATAGAGCGAAAAAAAAACCAAAGGCCACAACAAATATCAAAGTTACTATTGTAACCTGATTCATACTGCAATGTCAAGGCGAACACAAAGACTTTACGATCGCTTTGCATTACAGTAGTATTTTTTGACAAAAAATGGGCTAAATTCCGTAGAACTGAGAATTAGGGTGGACAAAACATCCGTTTCAAACATTTATTAGTCCTGACCTGTTCTCAGTCATTTTCATGATTAACCACTTTTTTGAGGGGTGGGGCTTAGGACCATACAAACCAGACAAATCTTAGTTTTAAAATGATGATAATAAGTTATACAAAGCATTTACATGTGTGTGAGGCATATTAATTTGCTACATATGATCCATTTCTTCGAAAAATAGCTTAAAAAATTTCTAACTGAGTGAACCTTTAAATGTTATGAAACTGAATAACCAAATTTGGCAAGACTTAGTAACTTCCAAACATGACTATCTTCAGACACTTTTAACAATGTTTCACAACAGTCTTCATGGAAAATCAACACCTTCACCATTTAAATACTACCACGCTTCCAATAAGTTTTCGCAGCTTTTCAGAATTGCTGAACCAAAGTAAACATGGGGGAATTCCTGAGATGAATGGAACCAGGCTGAGTGTGACAGTAGTGCCAGTGTCATGGACAGGAATCTGATGAAATGAGTTTTCATCAACATCATTCTACTGCTCGTAACGCTGATATAAGTATAATATATATAAATATAAGTAGTATCATCTGCTGTCAGGGACTAGGTGATGAAGAGTTATCACTAAATTGAAAATGATATTTTGAGCAAAGTCCAAATCAATCAATTTCCGACTGATTTTTGCCAACGTCAACAATAAATATGGCGGTTGTTTTTGTAAACGGTTTTGGAAATGCTCGCGTTAGTGGATCATGGGATAAAATTTTTTTCCCCAATCACACTGACTTCCAACGATTCTTTGCGCGAGTTTTGGAGGGTTCCCAGCACTTCCAAAAGCTACCGACTGGCCACGATTGCTTGCGTGCAGAAGCCTTAAAAGTGTAAGTGGATCACAGGCATTAACTCCACCACTGCAGCAGAAACCAACATACGCTACTCTCCCATTTTAACTGGCTAGGCAAGTAACTACACGCACCATTTACATCCTGTCCTATCGTGACAGGGATAAAGGTAGTATATCGCTATTAACCTCCATCCATTTATAACATTAGCACCTTGTTGGCAGACTTATTTTTATTCCCGCTTATCATACAAAACCCAAGCTGTCGTTTCGATCCTTCCAGAAAGAAAAAAAACAAGAGCAACGCAGAGCGTGGCATATGCCCCCGCCTGTATGTTGATCAAGGGCATATTGAGATGGCTACTGTGGCGGCCATATTAGATATGGCACGACACTGGTTTTCGAAAGGAACCTTCCTCTAGCCACTCCCAATATGCCATTAAGAAATGGCATCAATCCGACCAGGGATTCTATAGTTATCCCACGGAAACGAAAAGGTAACGGACGACGGACGGACGGACATGGTGTCAACATAATGCCCCCTCTCCTCTTTAGAGGGCGGGGGCATAAAAACTACGACTTCTCCTCTCTCCCTTGTTTTTGTCTCCCCCCGAGCAACATCAACTCTCGCGAGAAATTAACTTACATGAATTAACTTTACGCATTTTACCATTAATTTCTCTTGCCTCTTCCATGCAATACTAAAGTGATCGGGAGGTTCGCCCTTGTTACACTAGACTAGCCCCACACTGAAACAATACAGGAAGCTACCCAGTCTAGCTAACCTGTCTGCATAAATGCTAGTGAGACCTAGCATGCCAGAATCTAACTGGTCAAGGTTTAAGATAAAACAAAAGCATAATCGCTGTAAAACTAAAAACAAACCTGCAAGCAATAAAAGTATTTCAGCTGCTGGGTCACAGCACTCACTCAGATTCTCAAACTCCTACAATGAATGACAACAAAAATGGTGAATAATCTGAAATGCTAATCGCTAGCCCCATCATCGCTAGTAATGATGAGAACAAGGAGTTAGCTAGCCACAGGTTAGTCAAAGGGCTTATTATACCATGTGATGCTATCATACAATGAAATATATGGAAATAAATAAGTCACCACCATAGTATACGTATCTAAGTATAGAGACGAGAAGTTTGTTTACAGTCATAGCTTCAAAAGTGGTGGATGACAGTATGGGAAAGGGATATTATTAAGATTCAGAAAAGTGGCATACCTCTTCCCCTGAGTGATAAAGGCAGGGAAGAGGTGATCAGCACGGGGACTATTAGAGGGGGAGCAGGAACTCAGTCCACGCAGGGATCATACTGTAATGTAAGTAGTAGTGTAAGTAGCCAATCTTTGTGTAATTATAAACAACATAAAAATGCAACTTATTACACTGGCGGTGACAAGGTCAAATGTGTCGCCATTCTCATTGATGAATGAGTACAGCGAAGCTGTGATTAGCTGATGTACATGATGGTAACAACTGGCCTGCCGAAAAAAATTTGTGGGCGGGGACTGCTTACTTTGGCGACGGACAGGAATCTAGCTGTTAATTTAAAAGATGAGATGATTTAAATATTGCATGGACTCTTTTTTGAAACGTGTTGCTGGCATCAGACTCAAAATGAGCAGATATTTTTTAAAAACAATAAAATTTCCAGTTTCAACATTTGATATGTTGCTTATGCACTATTTTTCCATTTTTAATATAGTTTAAATGATTTGCCAATCATTGCTGTAGCCGCAATTTCAGAAAACCCCTTTTAGTTTTCTGGTTACTACCACTGGTGGCTGCGGTGGGTATATTCCTGACACGTGCAGACAATGATGAGTTGAAGCTTAACCATTTGGTCCATTTTTATCCATCATTGCAGATTTTGATACAGTTTATTGAAGTGAAATAAAAAATATTCAAACTAATGAGTCTCTCAATAAGGCACAGCTCAAGGGTAAGTCACAGGTCCACATGCTCAAAAAGCTGTGTCTCTTCTTCCGCCACATGCTGCTGGTTCTGTGGCTGGTGCTTCTTAAGATCTCCCCTTTCGGCTCCACCCTCACCGTTCAGGTGGGTACCCTGAATATGTCCGAATATGTTCATATTCCTGACGCGTGCAGACAATGATGAGTCGAAGCTTATCCATTTGGTCCCACTGACCATTTATTGCAGATTTTGATGCAGTTTGTTGAAGTAAAATAAAAAATATTTAAACTAAAGAGTGTCTCAATAATGCACAGCTCGAGGGTAAGTCACACGTCCACACATTCAAAAAGCTGTTTGTCTTCTTCCGCCACGCGCTGGTGCTTCTGAAGACCTCCCCTTTGGGCTCCACCCTCACCTTTCAGAAGGGTACCCTCTCAGGCCTCCAGGTGGGGGTAGATGCCTTCAGCCAATATCCACTCACACAACCATACTGTAGACAAACATCCATACGACATACTCTCTTTCACTCACATATTAATAGCAAAAAAAAAAGGTATCAAATCAACATAAACCTCAATTTGGCTCCTACAATTTCAGTCTGTTTTATTTACATTTTTCAAAATGTCCCAACTTTTCTGGAAATGATTATCTATCTATCTGTCTGTCTGTCTGTGTGGCGGGGTTGAGAATTGGAATTTGCCCGAAAGTATTTGGGTGTCGTGTCATGAAAAACCAGCAAAGGAAGTACTCGCACACCAAACAGATGGGCAGAAAGTGCCACAAAGACTACTTAATATGCTGAGATGTACCAAAAACAGTTTAATGAGGCATGATGGATCACAAGAAAAAAAAATAAAATAAATGTGCTCAAAAGAAAAAACAAACGTTTCGGTCCATTAGACCATCATCAGTGCTACAGGAGAACGTATTGCACAATACAGATAAAGGTAGGCAGAATCTAAGTCAGTTGCAACCAATTAACCAACTAAGACCACAATGCAATTACAAATCAACTAGTGCACCTCAATTGCAATTGAAAAATGATTTGTGAAACAAGACTATGCTGATGCAGGCAGATGTAGGAAAAATAGACAAATTATATGAAGCAAGACAAACTAAGTGTTTCATTAAGGCCATAAGGCTGTTCAGTCTTAAGAGTATAAATCCATTTACTTTCACATTGAAAAAGTCTGGTTTCAAGATCTGTGTGTCTGCGACTAGGGTCAATTCTATCAATACCACAAAGACTAAGTGCAGTTGCTGGATGTTTAGCCTCCTGAAAATGTCTAGCCACAGGGGATTTTGGATCCCCTCTACGGATAGAACTTCTGTGTTCATTAATTCTAAGTTGACGATTAGTTTTCCCTATATATTGTGAACCACAGGAACATGAAAGGAGATAAATAACATTAATCAAACGGCAAGTAATACATTTTTGGATTTTATATTGTTTTTTAGCGATATAACTAACGAAAGTGTTCACTTTTTCGCTATTTTGACAAGAGGTACAATGGCGACATGGAAAAAAGCCACTAGGGCCATCCAATCGGTCTCCTGTTCTGGAATGGAAAGCATCTGCATGCGCCAGCATGTCACGGATATTGCGGCTCCTAGAATGAACAAAAACAGGCCTTAATGAAACACTTAATTTATCTTGCTTCCTATAATTTGTCTATTTTTCCTACATCTGCCTGCATCAGCATAGTCTTGTTTCACAAATCCTTTTTCAATTGCAATTGAGGTGCACTAGTTGATTTGTAATTGCATTGTGTTCTTAATTGGTTAATTGGTTGCATCTGACTTAGATTCTGCCTGCCTTTGTTGTGCATTACGTTCTCCTGTAGCTCTGATGATGGTCTAATGGACCGAAACGTTTGTTTTTTATTTTGAGCACATTGAGCACTAATTTTTTTCTTCTTGATATCCATCGTGCCTCATTCAACTGTTTTTGGTAGTGATGGAGAAACCGAAGCTTTCTGAACTACTGAATCAATTATGAAGCAATTGTTGAATGGCTCAGGGTTGCGAAGCATTTGATACAATTAAATATGGCGACATCTGCTGGCCAATTTTCAATATAGCATTTGCGTGGAACAATGAAGGACAAGGTGTCATGAAAGGCACTGTTATGTACGTTTAACAATAAAGGTTCTATGTGCATCTTGTAGTTTTAGACTTTTTTTTTTTTTCCAAGACAATAACATACTTGTGTTGTAATCTGATTGTGCCGTCATAAAATACGGTATGTAATGGAGATATGCTTTCGCAAGATTGATCAAAATACAAAAAATCTATATTTTTTATTTTATTTTGGGGGGAAATGGCAAATGTTTGCAACTAGGGACTTATTGCAGTAGTTGAGTAAAATGTTGCATAAGTTGGAAAAGGGATTTACAGGGTTCAAAGATTTTTATTTAAAAACAAGATTATTTCAGCAGAGTTTGGCTTCAGTCTGTCTCTCTTCTTTGTTACTACCTCTCCAGCTGTGGAGAAGACTCTTTCTCATGGCACAGAAGTTGCTGGCATAGATATCTGCGGGCAGGTCTGTAAAGATTGGGATATACTGCTGCCCTTGAGTACCAGTATTTTAATGGGTCTTCTCCAAAAATCCCGCCCTGGATACAAAACCCGAGGAACACGTCGCCGATACGCGTGTGACGTAATGACGCTTCATTTGGGGAGTCACGTGGTTTTTTGCACGATGAAGCGAGGCATCGAAACATAGTGCTGAGATACTTTTGCTTTGAAAGATCGATACTGTGTTGAGCTGTCTGCTTTGAGCGTAACATTCCTAGTTTTTGGTACATCTCAGCATATTAAGTCGTTTTTGTGGCAGTTTCTGCCCATCTGTTTGGTGTGCGAGTACTTTCTTTGCTGGTTTTTCATTTATCTATTTGTACCTACGCACCGAAGTTTAGAGGATCATTTTTTTGCCTTTATTAGGCGCAGATCCACGGTATCTTGTAGACTTTTGGTGGTGTGTCATGAAAATAAGGGTACCTACGAGGTTACAGCCCGTTTCCATCTAGGTCAAGGGTAGCCACAGCTAAAAAGGATGGGTGCAGACCAGAGATAATTATCACAAGCTTTGTCTGCAATCAATTGAAAGGTCTAATGCCATATGGTCAGAATGCCTTGCCAGGGAGTAGAGGGAATCAGAAGCCAGATACAGAATGAATCAGAAACCACTAATCTATCACACACAGGGCTAGGCAAACTTGGAAAAACTGGAAGACAAAAAGAAATTAGAACAGGGGAATTGCACTAGAAACCAGAAGTAAATGGTAATGGTAATGCACAGGGACAGCTCATGATAAATTAAGGTGAACGGGGAGCTAAAATCAAATTCAAGAATTGAAATTTGAATAGATTTTTTTCCATTCACGAAGATTTGCTGTAAGCTATTGTAGTAGTTAAGAGCCATTCCAAGAGAGATTGACATTCAGTGCTCAGTTGACTCCCCTGGAATTGAATGAAACTTGGCACATAGGTAGATATGGGTGTCTCACAGACAACGCTGAATTTTAAGTCCATATTTTACTTTGTCTGCCTATAATGCCACCTGGAAGCCACTTAAGTGGCTCAGTTTTCCTTTTGACGCAACATTTTACATCAACTATCATTGTTATGATTCTGCCTTGCCTGTCATGTTCATGCCTTGTTTTGATAAATGTTTTATTGTTTATTGGATTCTTTGCCATGTCTGACCATTCTTTGGATACGTATTGTGATTTGGCTACTTCGCTTTGTTTATGTATTGTCTTTGTGTCCTTTTCCACTTTTTGCATTTTGCCATAGTTTCACTCCGGTCCATGTTTTCCATTATGCATTGCACTTTGTCTCCCCCGTCTGGTCTCTCGCCTCGCCTTCACTCACCGCCCCAGTCTTGCGTGTCACTCTTCGGCTGATTTATTGGATTCTGGATTTCAGACTTCCTTCCGATCTCGTTTGCTGGCTTCACCCTTCTTTTCTATCTTACTAACAGTACTAACAGTTTGTTATTTTCTCTAGTAGCTACTAACAATGACTAACCTTGTATATAATACTAACTTACTAACAAACACTAAGGATTTGCATAGTTGCACTTACTAATTGATTAACAAGCTCTCCGCACTCGCCGTGTTCTAGTCTTCGCCTCTTTTCTCTCTCTAATCTCCTTTGCTGCATTTTCTGTGGAAGCTCCACACCTGATCGCGCTGTCCTTTTTCTCATTATCTATCCACGTTAGAACTCCGTGACTGGAGCCGTATGCTTGTCTATAGGAATGTCTCGTGTTCCCTGTCCGCGTTTTGGCTTTTGCCAAATTTCATGTGTTTAGGCTCTTCGTCATGTGCTTCTCCCTTGTAATCAGTGTGACTACCGGCACCTGTGTTTCTCCCCATGTGATCTCCCCAGAAATGTATATTAGGTGTTTTCTCATAGTCATTCTCTGTCAGATCGTTTCCTGTGCTTACCTGCGCTGCTTTCTCTCTCGCCTCGTATTCATTGCGTCTCTGATTCTGACTTGATTGCCCGACTACTGATTTTTGGTTTTCCTTTTTTGATTATTGTTGCATCTGTGTTTTTTGTGTCATTTCTGCCCGACTTCGATTTTGTGGATTGCTGCCCTGATAATGATTCGGATTGCCCTTTGGTTGATGAGTTTGCTTCTCCTACAAACCTCTGCCTGTGTACCGAATCTGTTTTGCCCGACTACGATTTTTGTGTTTGCTGCCCTGGTTACGAACCGTTTTCTGTCCCACTGGATTTTGACTTTTGGATTGCGGACTCTGTACTATTGCCTTCTGCCCTGCGGGGGTTACCCTCCTCGCTCAATAAAACCCTTAATTTTTGCAATCCTGTGTGCTCGCATTTGGTTCCAGATGGCTACCTCACAATCATGACCTATGGGCACTCAGACCAAATTTGTTATACTTTTATAACATAAAGTCTAATTGGTTAGACTTCAGCACCACATCAGCGCCAAGCTGGGTAACTACGTTATTGAGCCAGAATTTTTTTAGAAATAACAATAAAAATTGAAAATGGGAATGAACTATTTTTGGGAATACCAAGAATTTCTTTGGTAGTATCTATGCTGTCAAGCCAGACGTAACCAAAGTTGGAGGAAAACTCAAAATGGACCATTTTATTGTAGATTGTGCCTATGTTTAGGTGGCATTAATTTGTTTACCCAGCAACATTAAGATCAGAAATTCTTTGGTTACATAGTCCCTTTGGGGTACATTACAGCATAAGTAAATTTTCAATAGTAGTATTTTCAGTGTAGATTTTAAACATCAAAATTCAGAAAAATTCACCTGCAGGGGGCACTGTATGCTGTATGCAAGTACTGGCCATCCCCAGCAATGTACCAAAAGAAATTGTTTTTGAATTGTGATGTCCATAGCTAGTTTTTTTTCTAAAAATATAGAGTTTAGCTTGGTACTATGCTGGGTGGATAGCTATCGGACCAAAGGTGGTGCTCTAAAGAGCTCATTTTCTTCCGACCTTATATTCCTTATTCCCAGACTAATTCTGTCTTTTCACATATATAAAGTGCTAGCTGCTACTCGCTTTGTAGCCCATTATTTTGTCACTTTTAGATTGCTTGAGGGAGAGAAGCCGTGTCTTCATTTGCCACTTGATTATTCTTGAATTGGAAAATATGTTAATCAAGGGAAATCATCTAGAATCAGCCAGGACTAATTTTTGTGAATAATTTCCGCCAAATTTTCAGGTCTAATGCCAGCCCTGCAAGTGTTAAATTGTCAAATTTGAATTTGGGAGCTGTCAAGTTCGAGTAATCAGAATGCTGCATTCGTGGACGAACGTGGTGCCATCTGAAAAGCCTGGCTTTCGTACAGGCTCTCTCATCACTCCCTCGGCCCCCACTGAAAACAGTAGCCTGCTCGCAGGTTACCTCAACACACGTTCGTAAGGACACTGCAGCTTCTAGCGGTGCAATCGGATATTGCTACGTGCATCAGGTTATATAAGTTTACATGCTGCCCGGAGTGAAATTACCTTTTTTTTGCGTGCATGAACGTTTTTCAAAAATCGGGCGACGTCAAGTCCTTGCTGGTGTCCAAGTGGATGTTCACACCAAATTTGGTGATAATCGGTTGAGAAATGTAGGAGAAAAACTTGTACATGCACACACACAGACACACGCACACTCACACACACACACACACACACACACACACACACACAGACATCGACCTCAAATACATTATCGATATAGATATAGATATGCACAGTTATACATTAAATATGTAATCTCTTTGGTATTATCTCATTGGGTTGGTTGTAAATTGGAAAAGAATGTTGGTGGTGATTGTTGTATTGTGTCAACATGCAAGTCAACATGCAAGACTGTACAGTGTACAGTTTCATAGTGTTGGTGAGTTTCAGAAAAAAAAAAAAAAAACAAATTCTCTGCATTTTTGCATTACTATTAAAATCAAGAGAGCAGGCTTCAGTGTTAATTCTAGGATTTCCCAAAGGTATAGTGCCTGGGTATGAAAAAGGGCACAGCAGTCGCGTCTAGCGAGTGGTTGTCCTGATGAAGGGCACAGAAATCTTAGCAAGCAAGCAGCACCCTTGCCAAGAAAGTTCATTTGTAGTGGTAAATTGCATGCCTTCATTCCTTACTCCTCCCCATGATGTCTAGCCTATGGGATGCCCGCTGATTGAAAGGGCGGGGTTTCTTTTATTGACTTCCTATTTCCATGCGTTATCAAGCCATGGGTGCTTGAGCAACTATTGCACCATATAGGCTGCAGCCCGCTTTTTAATACAGAGAAGCTCACTATCAACAGCCTGTAAGCAGCCCTGTAGACACCCAGGATGCAGTGTAGCAGGGCTTGCCTCCGGCTCGACTGGCTCTGTGGGTAACATTGACCCGGATCCAACAAAGAAGGCCATGGATGGCTTCTCAGACTGACGAATAGCGTTAGTCACATGCTGTGTTAACATCATTTCACTTTGGATAACATCAAAATTATGAAACAGTTTTAAGTTTTGTGCTCTATATTCTGTCTCAATGAACACGACTGTGTGACTTTTTTAAGAGTGCAAATTATGGACTGTTATTTTATGTGAGTGTTTGTATACTTTTGACGCATGTCTGCATACGTACTTATGGAGGTACGCTTTTTACATTGGTTCACTTTTTGGCATTTAAAAATTTTTGGACTGGTTATGTTTTATTACGTGCTGTACGTTTTTGACTGCGCTGTACCTGTACTTGGTAATAGCCCATGTAATGTGCGTTTGTACTGCTCACAGTCACCACCAGTTTACAACCAAACAAGCTTTATACCAAAGGGATTACACATTTTATATATAACTTTGTATGTGCTTCATATATACTGAGCAACAAAAGAAACGCAAGTTAGCTATTTAGTCAGTGTACTCTTATGGTTACTCAGTCAAAGTGACCGCAAAATAAAGCAGAGTTTGATGAAACCAGTGTAAATGTGCACGCGCTAGTAATAAATTTGCTTTTCTAAAATAATTAAGGGCAAACTTATTTTTCAGTCTTCCTTTAATTGACTTGCGTTTCTTTTGTTGTTCAGTATATTTCAGAAGACAGAACTTTGGTATATGTCTGGGAATATGTAATGTTAGGTTGGCAGAACATTAGCTCTTTAGAGCACCACCTTTTGTCAGAAAGCTATGTACCCAGCATAGTACCAAACCAAGCTCTTCACTTTCTAAAAAGAACTAACTGTGTGTATCACAATTAAAAAAAAATTCTTTGGTACATTGCTGGGGATAGCCAGTACTTGCATGCAGCCTACAGTGCCCCCTGGAGGTGAATTTTTCTAACTTTTTATGTTTTAAATCATCTACACTGGAGATACTACCGTTGAAATTTTACTAACTCTGTAATGTGCCCCAAAGAGTCTATGTATCCAGAGAATTTCAGATCTCTGTCTTGATCAGTAAACTAAATAATGCCGCCTAAACATAGGTACAGTCTGCTATGAAATGGTCCATGTTGAGTTTTCCTCCAACTTTGGCTCCGTCTAGCTTGAAAGTGTAGATACTACCAAAGAAATGCTTGATATTCCTGAAAACAGAGTTCTAAAAGCACAATAAATGGCAATTACCACCATGGAACATATCTGGGCTACTGAGAAAATATACAGCAAACATGCATCAAAATCAATTTCAACCATCTTCCCGCCATCCATTGCACTAACCCAGCAGGATACCAAGGGAATATTAACTGAAAATGATAGTTTTTTTCGTGAGTAATCACATAATAAAGCATTCTTGATTGGTATATGTCTGGGATATTATTTTATTCCCATTTTCAATTTTTACTGTGATTTCTCAAATAATTCCAGCTCAATAACATAGTTACCCAGCTTGGCGCTGATGTGGTGCTAATGCCTATCCAGACTTTAAGTGTGACAGGTCATGATAAAAGTATAACACATTTGGTACTGTGCACTCTTAAGTCATAATAATTAATGTGAAATGTGGTGTCAAAAGCGAAACTGAGCCACTTCAGTGGCTTCCAGGTGGTGCCACTGGCAGACTTTTTGAGATACGGACTATGGCTGTGAGTCATATCATACCATATCTACCTATCTGCAAAGTTTCATTCAATTCCAGGGTGGTCAACTCCTCAACTTCTTCAAAAAGTGCCATTTTCTCACGGAATGGCTCTTAAATTCCAAAATATACAGCAATGTCCATAATTATTGGTACCCCTGGTCAAGATGTGTTAAAAGCCTTAAAAAGCCTCACACTGAACAGTGTAGAAAAATGTAACCTACAACTCAAGGGAATTTTAAGAGGTAAAAAAAATCCATGACTAAGAAAGAATTATTTTTCATAAAATCACCTGTTCCACAATTATTGGCACCCCTAACAATTCATAGGAAATAAATGTAATTTATTAAATGTAAAGTATTTCTTTCATTTCTACAGTAGTTTGCAAAGTTGATCAGAGTATCTAGGAACATTTAATTAGTAATTCATCACTTCCTGTTTCCCTGGGGTATAAACATTACGTGACGCAGAGGCCATTTCTCTTATCCACTCTTCATCATGGGAAAGACAAAGGAACACACCATTCAAGTAAGGCAGATGAGTGTCGACCTTCACAAGTCAGGCAATGGCTACAAGAAAATAGCCACTTGCCTGCACCTGCCCATATCTACTGTCAGAGGAATCAGTAAGAAGTTTAAAACAACTGGAACAGTGGTAAACAAGCCTGGAGAAGGATGCAAGGTTATTTTGCCACCACGCACAGTGAGGAGGATGGTAAGAGAAGTAAAAAGTTCTCCAAAGCTCACTGTTAAAGAATTGCAACAAATGGTAGCATCTTGGGGTCACAAAGTCACCAAAACAACCACCAGGTGCTATCTACATGCCAACAAGCTTTTTGGGAGGCATGCACAGAAAAAACCTTTTCTCACCCACAATCATAAATGCAAATCTCTGGAGTTCGCTAAGCGGTACTGGGACTTCAACTGGGACCGTGTGCTTTGGTCAGATGAGACCAAGATAGAGCTTTTTGGCAACAAACACTCTAAGTGGGTCTGGCGGAACACAAAAGATGAGTATGCAGAAAAGCACCAGAAAAGCATGCCCACTGTGACGGATGGGGGACGATCGGTGATGCTGTGGGCCTGTTTCTCTTCCAGAGGCCCTGGGAACCTTATTAGGGTACTTGGCATCACGAAGGCTTCGAAATACCCGGACATTTTAAATCAAAATCTGGTGGCCTCTGCCAGAAAGCTGAAAATAGGTCATCACTGGATCTTTCAGCAAGATAATGTGGCCATAAACATGTGGCCAAATCTACACAGAAATGGTTCACCAGACACAGAATCAAGCTCCTCCCATGGCCATCTCAGTTCCCAGACCTCAACCCCATTGAAAACCTGTGGAGTGAGCTGAAGAGGAGAGTGCAGAGGAGAGGACCCAGGTGGCTGGAGGATTTAGAGAGATGGTGCAAAGAGGAATGGTCGAAGATCCCTCTTTTTGTATTCTCTCATCTTGTGAAACATTATAGGAGAAGATTAGGTGCTGTTTTATTGGCAAAAGGGGGTTGCACAAAGTATTAACATCAGGAGTGCTAATAATTGAGGCACACATGATTTGATGTAAAAAAATTATTTCTTAATGTGGGATTTTTCCCACTGAATAAATGCACTTGAATTAAGGTTGGATTTTCCTCTTTTTTCACTGTAGTCCTATATAGAAAAAAACTTTAATTATATAAAAATAATTATGGAGGGTGCTGTATCCTTTTATTCTTGTTTGTCATTATTTATTGCCTTCAGTGTAAATGTTTCCCTCATGGTAGTAAGTGAAGTATAAATGGCCCTGGGAAGAAATGTAAATATATTAATAAATATTATTTACTACTTTGTGCTTGTTCCAGCAGTTATTTTATACTATAGCTAGTTACGGGAGAACAAATTATTATGACAACGGTTAACTATTGTTACCCAAATTGATTAAAAGTACTCCATTAGCCCACATACATGCTTCGTTTATTTCTTAGATACAGTGAGAGTAAAAAGTATTTGATCCCTTGCTGATTTTGTTGGTTTGCCCACTAATAAAGACGTGATCATTCTATACTTTTAATGGTAGATGTTTTCTAACATGGAGAGACAGAATATCAAAACGAAAATCCCGAAAATAACTTTAATGAATTTATTTTAATATATTTGTATTTCATTGAGGGAAATAAGTATTTGATCTCCTAGTATGCATTAGGAGTTCTGGCTTTCACAGACCAGTTAGACACTCCCAATCAACTTGTTACCTGAATAGAAGACTCCTGTTCTAACTAATCACCTGTATTAAAGACACCTGTTCACAGAATCAGACAATCAGACAGATTCCAAACTCTCCAACATGGGTAAGACCAAAGAACTCTCTCAGGACCTCAGAGACAGGATTGTTGACCTGCACGAATCTGGAATGGGCTACAAAAACATTAGCAAGATGCTGGGTATTAAAGTAACAACCATTGGTGCAATTGTGAGAAAATTTAAGAAGTATAACATGACCATCAATAGACCTCGGTCTGGTGTTCCACAGAAGATTTCACCTCGTGGGGTGGCAATGATCATGAGGACAGTGAGAAATCGGCCTGAAACCACACAGCGGGAGTTAGTGAATGACCTCAAGGCAGCTGGGACCACAGTCACCAGGAAAACAATTGGCAACACTTTGCGCCGCAATGGATTAAAATCCTGCAGTGCCCGAAAGGTACCCCTGCTTAAGAAGCCACATGTGGAGGCTCGCCTAAAGTATGCCAATGATCACCTCAAAGATGCACAAAGTGATTGGGAGAAGGTTCTGTGGTCAGACGAGACCAAAATTGAACTATTTGGGCTAAACTCCACTCGTCGTGTGTGGAGGAAGAAAAATGCTGCCTATGATCCCAGGAACACTGTGCCCACCGTCAAGCATGGAGGTGGAAACATTATGTTTTGGGGGTGTTTCTCTGCCAAGGGCACAGGGCTACTTCACCGCATCAGTGGGAAGATGGATGGAGCCATGTACCGTGCAGTCCTGAGGGACAACCTCCTCCCCTCTGCTAGGAAGCTGAAAATGGGCCGTGGCTGGGTCTTCCAGCATGACAATGACCCGAAGCATACAGCAAAGGCAACAAAGGAGTGGCTCAAGAAGAACCATATTAAGGTCATGGAGTGGCCCAGCCAGTCTCCGGACCTCAATCCAATCGAAAATCTATGGAGAGAGCTGAAGGTCCGAGTTGCCAAGCGACAGCCCACCAACCTTAATGATTTAGAGAGGATCTGCAAAGAAGAGTGGGCCAAAATTCCCCCAGATATGTGTGCTAACCTTGTGGTTAACTACAACAAACGTTTGACCGCTGTGCTTGCAAACAAAGGCTTTGCCACCAAGTATTGAGTGCTTTTGGATAGAGGGATCAAATACTTATTTCCCTCAATGAAAAACAAATGAATTAAAATAAATTCTTGAAAGTTATTTTCTGGATTTTCGTTTTGATATTCTGTCTCTCCATGTTAGAATACATCTACCATTAAAAGTATAGAATGATCATGTCTTTATTAGTGGGCAAACCAACAAAATCAGCAAGGGATCAAATACTTTTTACTCTCACTGTATGTAACCCTATCCTGTCCTATTGCAGCACCAGCCAGCTGGTATTACTTTGAGTGGAAAATTGTTAAGGAGATGACCTACCCCCACGGTTATTGAAAAATGTAAGAGTGCTGGATTTATTGTTCAGCTTCATAGTATTGCTTCTTTGCAACATGGAGGACATTCCTCAAGATCGGTATGTTTCTTGTTACCTCAGCCGAGTAATCAAATTTTCTCAACAGCTGTTCTGCTGTGGTAAGAGCATGCTCAACGAATTTGTGCTTTAAATATTTTATGGGCACTACTCCTCAGGGATAAAGAGTGGTAACTTCAGACAGACGTTTCCACAAGTTTCCCAAGCTCAAGTGTCAGGTTTCATAGGCATTGTATATTTGTGAATACATTTGTCTGACCCTGACACAAACTGCCAATTAAAAGCTTAACACATCAAACTAAGCAAAAAAAAAAGACAATAAAGTAATTTCAGGCTCAGAAAAAGATCAATTACTCAAACGCTCACACCATGCATAATTTGTGATTACCTAAGGTGAGTAATTCCATTCTGTTCAATCAGAAAAGAGTCTCTCAGAGATTTTAGTGTTAGTCTACTTTGCAACAAAAGATATCGGTCTAAACTGTGATTCAGAGTAAAGCACAGCTGACAGGAATCAACTCATCATCTTGACAAGTCCAAGTTCAATAGAGTAGAAGCTACTGTACTCATAGAAACTTTAATCATATATTTTGTATTTATAAACAAAAAATACATAAACAATATAATTAGAGACACAGAATATATCGGCATGTGTTAAGTGCCTTATTTATGTTTCAGATGAAACACACCAAAATCATAGCAATCATTTAACACAAAATGAATTTCCACAAAATCAAAGTTCCATAATTATTGGCTCCCTTCATTTTGTGCTAAGTGCAATAACTTCTGGCAAGGATAACAGCATGGAGTCTTTTCCTGTAATTTTTGACATGGTTACTGCACATATTTGGGGGAATTTCAGACCTGGAGTAGATCCTTTCCTTCACATTTTTGGATTTGTGTTTATCAAGCACCTTCTTCAACTCAGCCCACAGGTTTTCAATCGGATTGAGGTTTGGCAACTGAATGTTGATTGTGTTGTCACAGAACAATTTCTGCATGGATGAGGTACACTTTTGGTCATTGTCTTGTCAGAAAGTCAACATACGGCCAAGTCCTAGCTTTCTGGCAGAGGCAACTGAATTGTTAGCCAAAACATCCTGATACTTGGTGGAATTTATCATGCCATCAACCACTGCCCCTAGACCTCTTGAATTAAAACAGCCCCAAAACATGACTGACCCACCATCATATATCACCATGGGTATAAGGTGCTTCTCCTCCTCTCTTTTGACGACAAACAGACCAATGCTGTATCTGACAGAAACGTGCAATTTTAGTCTGATCTGATCAAAGCACCTTGTTCCAGTCATAATTTAATTGATATTTGGAAAACTCCAAAGAAACTTTAGGTGCTTGCTTCTGTTCTTCAGTTCATAAAAGGCTTTCCTCTGGCAACCCCTCCAAAGAGCCTGTGGTTGCGGAAGTGGCACCTGATGGTGCTTTTTGTAACCTGGTGGTGCCAAGATGCCACCAAGGCCAGCAAATTCCTTAATAGTGATTCTTGGGGATTTTGTTGCTTCTCTCACGATCCTCCTTAGTATCCTGGGCAAGATGCAGTTGTGTCCTCTATCCTTGAGGTTTTCAACAGTTCCATATCTTTGGATTTTTAAAAATATTTGCCCTTACCATGCTCAGTGGCATATTCAATCGTTTGTGAATCTTCTTGAAACCATTAACAGATTTACAAAGGTCTTTGACCATTTGCCTCTTTTGACAGTTGTTTTGTTTTCTTCATGGTGTTGGATGACAAAGGCCTAATTTTTATACGCTTGTGAAACAGGAAGTGATGGAATGGCTCAATATAGTTCCTTCATGCTTAGATAAAAGTTAAATAAGTGAACTTTAATACCTGGTTTTATTTTGGTAGGTATTATTTACAATAATCTTTAAGGGTGCCATTAATCGTGAAACCTTGACTAGGAGGAAATTGATTTGTAATTAAAGCAGTGAATGATTTTGTTTGATTCAACTGGAACATCAATATTGTACTATATTTCTCACATATTGTTATATGGAGTTTCTCCAGAAATAATTTTTTTTTGAATTTTTTAAAGTATTGTTTGTGCATTGCCAGTCAGGGTTGCCTGTAATTTTGGAGACCCTCGTATTTATGTATGTATTTACAAACACATTAAAAACCTAAATAATTCATTTCAGGCACCATTTGCACATGACATTTAGGCACATACCTCTGCACTGTATTTGCTGCAACACTCACACATTCATAACTTTAGATGAATATACTTATAGTGACTCTGGTTAGCCTTGACATTTCTTTCACTTTGTTTTTGAATTATGTATTCAAGGGCACTCCTCTGCCCTTGATTACACTAAGGACACGGTTTTCTTGGATGCTTTTTATGTGGGCAATCCTCACAGGAACTGTCTGGATCTGTTTGAAGGCAACACTCATTAAAATCTGCCCTGGACTGTGGCCCTCTCCTGTCATCTGCATTCTGTGCAAAACACAACTGCACTAGCCAAAATTAGGCTCAGTGTGACTCCAGTAAGGCCTCTTTGATTGTTGGGGTCACAGTGATGTTAGCTGAGGGATTTGTTTTTTTGTGGATCTCTTTTCACTTTTGTACTATTGCCATGCTCTACTTTCACTGTATGTATTGTGTTCCATTATTTAAAAGAAAATAAAGGTTAATGCCTCATGGACTGGATAAACAAATATGGAAAGATATTCCTCCGAGATATGGAATGCATTCAAATTTTCACAGCAGTGGGCAGCCGTTCCCCAGCCTGGCATTTTGCTGAGCTCAGTGAGCCACTTGCATATTTCATGAGTGATGTGATCAGTTTGACTCCCAAAGGTTATGATAAAGCTCCTTTAATGCTAAGATGATGACAAAGCATCTGAAGTGACCACTTTGGGCATTTAATGCCTATGCTTATTGTCAGTTAGATATGTCTGCTCAGGTTAATGACCTGCCTCGAAAATTCATTATTTAGTGTAATATATATTTCTAGTAATGCAAGCTATGGCAAGAGGCAGATGGCAATGCTCTAATACAACATATCAGGGGAAATATTTGCGTGCTTGCAAAACGTGACTGAATATTTGGAAAATTGCAGAAAATGACAGATCTTGTCCAGTGCAGACCTGTAAAATCATTTTATCCATCTGAAGTCAGAAATGGTTTGTATCATAAAACTAAATTACCAGCATGTATACCCAGTGGGAATGATACAGAAAAATGCCCTACTTTTAAAATCTGAGGTAATGAAGCTCTAGCATAACAGTGTTGGTATTCTTTTTGTCATGTTCAGTGATGTTTTACTCATATTATGAATCATATATATTTGAGTATTTTTATTGTTCTGTTTATTTAATTTTGTTTCTTTGTGTTTCCACATTCTCTCTTCCTTGCCCTCCCTGCTCTGTTTTTTGCATTGTTGCTCATTTGTAGCCATGCCCTCTTGCGCTCTGGTCCCCAGTGTCTCGCCTGTTTTAGTTTCTTGATTAGCTCTCTGCCTGCCTCCTCACCTGCCCTGTAATTTCTTATTATTCCTGTCAGTGTTCTATTAATCTGTTTATTTTAGTTTTATTTTGAATCTTTTTACACATTACTAGTGAATGCAATTTTGAATCAAGTTTGATCAGTTTCAAACACGTTTGACTCCTCTGGTACTGATTTAAGTGTCATGTGATCGTGTCAGTGCCTATTCCAGAAATAATATAGTTCTTATGCACTGGTGGAAGGTTTAATGCTTCTTTAGTTTCATGGTGTTATTGTGAGGTATTGTTCAAGAACCAAATGTGAGACTAGGAAGTTTCAGCGAAGATGAGTTTTATTGAGATTGGGGGAGTTAACCCCCTCAGGACAGAAGGCAATGGTACAGAGTCCACAATCCAAAATCAGAATCCCAGGGACGTAATCCACACTGTACACAGGGCAGCAAACACAAAACTCAGTCGGGCAAAACAGGTTTGGTACACAGGCACGGGTTTGTCAGAGAGTCCAAAGCCAAAATAAGAATCAGGGACATTCCAGTCAGAAGTAAAACACTAAGAGTAGAAGGCATCAACAATCGCAGCACAAGCAAATCAGGGAAAATGTTCTGACAAGAGCTGTGAATGAAAAGACTGCTTAAATACACAGAGGGGAAGTCACATGCTACAAAGGGGAGGCAGAAGATATGGATCAGACTAATTACAAAGGAATGAAAATGAGGAGGTTCCTGATTACAAGGAATTGGCAAAAGCAGACAGGGATCCCAGAGACAGCCTACTGACAAACATACGGCTCCGGTTAGGGAGTTCTACCGTGCACAAAGTGAGAGGCAGAACAGTGATTAACAAGGTGCAGAAGATCTGCTTGAAGCACAGCAAAGCCTTTTATTGGCGATTGTGAGCAAAGAGAACCGATTACGTCAGGGGCTGGGAGCAGGGTTATTGCGAAGCAGTAGTGGGAAAATCTCGGTATGCGATACACTGAAACGTAGGCTGATGCTGATGTGTAGTGATGGAGAAACCAAAGCTTTCTGAACTACTGAATCAATTATGAAGCAATTGTGTTGAATGGTTCAGGTTGCGAAACATTTGATACAATTAAATATGGCGACATCTGCTGGCCATTCTTCAGTATAGCATTTGCGTGGTACAATAAAGGACCAAGTGCCATGAAACAGGCACTGTTATGTACATTTAACAATAAAGGTTCTATGTGCAGGTTCTAGGTTATTTTTTTTATTCAAGACAATCACATACTTGTGTTATAATGTGATTTTGCCATCATAAAATACTGTATGTAACAGAGATATGCTTTTGCAGGATTGATAGAAATACAAAAAATATTTTTACAAAAATTTTGGGGGAAAAACGCTAATGTTTGTGCAACTGAGGACTGTTATTGCAGTAGTTGATTAAAATGCTGCATAAGCTGGAAAGGGGATTTACAGGGTTCAAAGATTTTTATTTTACAAAAAGATCATTTCAGCTGAGTTAGGCTTCAGTCTGTTTCTCTTCTTTGTTACTACCTCTCCCTGGAGAGGACCCTTTCACACGGCACAGAAGTTGCTGGCATATGAGGATATCTGTGGCTAAGCTTGTAAAGATATGGATAAACTGCTGCTCTTGAATACCATTATTTTAATGGGTCTTCTCCAAAAATCCCGCCCTGGATTCAAAACCCGAGTGACACGTCGCCGATCCGCGTGTCACGCAATGACGCTTCATTTGGGGAGTCACGTGGTTTTTTGCATGCTGAAGGGAGGCATCGAAACATATTGCCAATATACTTCTGCTTTGAAAGATCGATACTGTGTCGAGTCGTCTGCTTCGACATCCCTAATGTGTAGTGTAGAACCCATTTATATTTCGTGCAGGTGTTGAGCCGTATCATCGATTCTCTTTTGCATCACGCCCTTGAACCACAGATGCAGCCCCCGAACACCGTGCCTTCAACTGATTAAAGGTTTCATATCCATTCAAAATTTGTAGCTGATCATTTAAAACGTGAACCGCAAATATTGTGTGCTTGTTTGGTGCTGTCCTGCAAATACAGGTGCTGGCCAGTAAATTAGAATATCATCAAATAGTTGAATTATTTCAGTTATTCCATTCAAAACGTGAAACTTGTGTACTGTATACTTTCCTTCCACACAGACTGATATATTTCAAGTGTTTATTCATTTTAGTTTTGATTATTATAACTGACAGCTAATGAAAACACCAAATTCACTATCTCAGAAAATTAGAATATTTTGACAAGGTTCAATATAGAAGACACCTGGTGCCACACTAATCAGCTGATTTACTCAAAACACCTGCGAAGGCCTTTAAATGGTCTCTCAGTGTTGTTCTGACAGCTACACAATCATGGGGAAGACTTCTGACTTGACAGTTGTCCAGAAGACGACCATTGACATCTTGCACAAGGAGGGCAAGACACAAAAGGTGATTGCTAAAGAGGCTGGCTGTTCGCAGAGCTCTGTGTCCAAGCACATTAATAGACAGGTGAAGGGACGGAAGAAATGTGGTAGAAAAAAGTGCACAAGTGATAGAGATAACTGCACTCTGGAGAGAATTGTGAAGCAAAACCCATTCAAGAATGTTGGGGAGATTCACAAAGAGTGGACTGCAGCTGGAGTCAGTGCTTCAAGAACCACCACGAAGAGACGCAACACAGACATGGGTTTCAGCTGTCGCATTCCTTGTGTCAAGCCACTTTTGAACAGGAAACAGCGTAAGAAGCGTCTCGCTTGGGCTAAGGACAAAAAGGACTGGACTGCTGATGAGTGGTCCAGAGTTATGTTCTCTGATGAGAGTAAATTTTGCATTTCCTTTGGAAATCAAGGGCCCAGAGTCTGGAGGAAGAGCGGAGAAGCACAGAATCCACGTTGCATGAAGTCCAGTGTGAAGTTTCCACCGTCAGCGATGGTGTGGGGTGCTATGTCATCTGCTGGTGTTGGCCCACTCTGTTTTCTGAGGTCCAAGGTCAATGCAGCCGTCTACCAGGAGGTTTTAGAGCACTTCATGCTTCCTGCTGCTGACCAACTTTATGGAGATGCAGATTTTACTTTCCAACAGGACTTGGCACCTGCACACAGTGCCAAAACCACCAGTACCTGGTTTAAGGACCATGGTATCCCTGTCCTTGATTGGCCAGCAAACTCGCCTGACCTTAACCCATAGAAAATCTATGGGGTATTGTTAAGAGAAAGATGCAATACGCTAGACCCAACAATGCAGAGGAGCTGAAGGCGACTATCAGAGCAACCTGGGCTCTCATAACACCTGAGCAGTGCCACCAACTGATCGACTCCATGCCACGCCGCATTAATGCTGTAATTGAGGCAAAAGGAGCCCCGACCAAGTATTGAGTGCTGTACATGCTCATACTTTTCATGTTCATACTTTTCAGTTGGCCAACATTTCTAAAAATCCTTTTTTTCATTGGCCTTAAGTAATATTCTAATTTTTTGAGACACCGAATTTGGAGTTTTCATTAGTTGTCGCTTATAAATATCAAAATGAAAAGAAATAAACATTTCAAATACATCAGTCTGTGTGCAATGCATGAATATAATGTACAAGTTTCACTTTTTGAATGGAATAACTGAAATAATTCAACTATTTGATGATATTCTAATTTACTGGCCAGCACCTGTACTACATAAGAGCAACTCAGGGAACATTTTAGATCTTATCTGACATGTTGCTGTAAAGCTACGACATTGTGCCAAAGTCTACAATTAGTCTAAGCTGCTTTTACGCGAAACGAATTTTTCGCGCGACAGATTACATTCGAAGTCAATGCAAAGATGTGAATACACGCGAGTTTGCGTGTATTCGCGTCTTTGCATTGACTTTGAATACAATCTGTCGCGCGAAAAATTCGTTTCGCGTTCGGTGGAAAAGCACCTTAACGTAGCAAGGTAGGTATTAAGGCTCCATTGTTTTCCGTGGTCATATAGAGCATTGCTTATAAGTAGCTAGCTTGCTTGTGGATGAGATTATGGATATCTTTCCAGATCGTGGACATAATCTATGTTGCTTGGCAGCACAGGAAGTTGCAGCTGATGATGATGATGATGGTGAGTTGTAGATGCCCTCATAAGAATGATGTCAGGACTGTCTGTCACAGTTGATGTGGTTTCAATTGCATAGCCTTGTATACATACAGTTGATTTTTGTGTTACATTGTTGCATGTATGAACATTCAATATTGTTTGTTTTCTTTGTTTATAGTGACTGGATGAATGTGAATAAAATACAAATTGTAAATATACCTAACTGCAAGAATCATTGTATATATATTCAGCTTAACATTCTTTCTCATTGTTAATGTAATATCAATTTCTTTGGAATTTTCAACTTAACAGTTGCAAGAAATACATACTTACTTACTGATACATAATATTCCAGGGAGATTCATAATCTCGGGTAGATTGTAATAGTGTTTTCAATCATTATATTTCCCGTCATTATGTTAAAATTAGACATTGTTGAAATTTGCAATGATTTCATGTTCCAAGTTACCTCAAATGACAATTTTGAAAACTGGGGGGTTCAAAAATGTTCAAGTATGTTCAAGAAGGTTCAAAGATGTAAAATAAAATGTTAGAATTTTTCCAAATTTTGTGTTAAGTTTAAAGAGGTAATCTCGGGCTAGATTTGTAATGTGAGGTAAATTGTAATAGTGTTTTCAATCATTGGTTAAAAAAAAAAGAAATTCAATTTGGGAATGACGTGAGATATATACATATATTATCTCCCTTGCTCCATGGGCCGTGATGTCATTACTATCTTATTTTTATATCCGGCCATGTGGAATTTCCATACTTTTTAAAGAAATCTCTGAGCACCCCTGTAATCCCTACTCTCCCTGTTAATTAATTTTTTCACTGTATTATTTGGTATCACACCCCCTGTCCTGCTTCCTTGTTCTCCTCATACCTGGTTCGAGTTTGCTTCTGTGATTTGTTTACTTTATAAGTTCCCCATTTTCTACTTTTCTTTGTGAGTCTGTCCCCTGTATTTGTTTCCCTGTGTTTGATTCTCTTTCACCCCGATTTCCAAATTTTTGAATTGCTGCCTGTCTTACAACTTTGATTCTGCCTTTTGATTTTGTTCTGCAATTTGCCTTGCTCGTTACTGACCTGGACTGTCTGACCCTGAGAGTCTGTTCATTAAATTTGTTTTTACCTCTTTACTCCAGGCTGCACTTGGGTCCATTACCCAACCAGAAAATTGATCGATTGAGTAACTAAACATGTTTAGAGGACAATTCACACGAGCTGTACTGTATTGCTGTACTTCATGTTTCTGTTCTAATACACAGTGACAGATACAGTCACAAGAATCATTGCCATTTCAGAATGCCGTTGGTGATTCTATGTCCAGCTTTTGCCCTCCATTTCCCTCAAAACTAAATTGCCAGTAAATTAGTGCTAATTTATTTCCCCTAATTTCTATTTTGTGTACATTAAGCACAATGCACGTGTGCTTTATGGGAATTTGCTCCACAAAAAAAAAAATTAATTATCTAATCTCTAACAAGAGCAGATGCTAATCATGATTTGAAGATTGAGTTGGAGGAATTCAGTGGAATTTCTGGCAAAGTGTAAAAGTGTACGCAGTCTTACACTTGCACGTCTATGCATGTATGTGCACACATACATGCATAGACGTGTACACAGTCATGCATGCATACATGCCCTGAATGACATGCATTGTATTGCAGAACTAATTTGACTGTATATTTGTATCAACTTCAAATTGGCACACAAGGCTTTCAAAAGCAGTTTTTAAAGTGTTTTATCATTAGAATACATTTTGTTTTATTTTGTCTTCTACACAACATTGTGTGAGTGCTGTGGCTGGTTACCAGTGTTTGCTGTCTATTAACTTAATTTCCATGCAAGACTATGAGTACAAACCACCAAAACACTCCAAAATGCCAACATGCCACTACCAACCAAGCACCCACTTCAGCTGTTCTCTTTTGAATCCCTTTAATACCAGACTGAGATGCTGCCCTATATTTTTTTAAAGGAAAGTCTTAGAGTCAGGTGCTAGAAGTCATAAACTCACACGCACATGCTTGTAATCCCTCATGGTGACTCATTTAAGAAATCTTAATTGGGGATTTGAACTGGACTGTTGGTCTTTCTCACTCTGGAGCTAAGAATAGCACAATGATGAGTATCAGATCCAAAAGCTTTGATACAAGCATACTATTAGCACATTGTGTTCTGACTTTTGTATAGTGAGCAGAGAATACTCTGCTTTATGACTTTCTTTAAGCGCACTTTACAGAATTGTCCCAGTTGCAGATGGCTCTAGGACTCTTCATTCGTGCAATTTTTGTCCCCGGACTTTTCATCCCCAAATTTTCCTTCGTGGACTTTTTGTCCCCGCTTTTTTTGCCCCCTAGGAATTTTCGTCTCCAGACTTTTTGTGCCTGGATGGTTCATCCTGAATAATGCTTTGCCCTCTTCCTGTATTATAGCACTATTCCTAACCCCAACCTTAACCCTTATAATAGTCTTTGGGGACAAAAAGTCCATGGGGGCGAAAAGTCCGGGGATAAAAAATTTAGGGACGAAAAGTCCTGGGACGAAAAATTGGGGGATGAAGAGTCCTGTAACCGTTTTGGCAGTTATGCAGTCATGCATTGCCTTGACTGAAGATAAATTCTTCTGCAGTGTAGCTTGTAAACAAGAAGAACAGCAGAGGTGCTTTTATTACAGTAAGGGCAATAAGGCACTCAACAAAGACTAAAAAGATACAGAATTTCATTAGGCATTATTATATCCCTGAAATAGAGTTTTCAGAGAAATTATGAATTTACCTTGGACGCCAACACCACAGATCCTTTCTGTTGCGTGAAAACTAGAACAGTTTTTATGGGAATCACCTGATAATACTTGTGTTAATTCCTTGTGCACAAAGGACAAATGTATTTTTGGTAAGACCCAATCATGACCTTTCCTGTAGCACCACCACAAAGTCAACTAAAAATTTCGAAATGCAACAACTCAAACAGTTTTAATTGGAATAAAGTCTTACTACTTGTGATTGTTTCTGATGAATAGAGAAGGGATGTTATTGATGTTGGTCACCCAATGAATTTTACTGTAGTGCCACCACCAGGCCAAACTATTACTTCTTTATTACTTCTTAAAAATTGCAATAACTTGAACAGCTTTAATGGGAATTATGTAAATACTACTTTCAATATTCCTGCTGCTTAGTGAGGGAAATTAGAGAATACGAAGGCTCTGTGATGTCTCCTGCAGCACGACCATGAGACCAATCGTAACATTTCCATATAAAATGACTCCCAATAATTATTCGGCGTTCGCGGATATTATGTTTTTGGTCCGACCACTGCCGCCGCCATCGCCACCACCCTACGTGTTAACGCAATAACTTCAGTAATATTTCAATTAGAAATTTCAGGTTTTGCATATAAGTAAGTATCATGAAGAGAAAGAACTGATTCGATTTTGGACCATTTACAATTTCTAGATTGGCCACCAGGGGCCAAAAACTGATTTAGGTGTTAACGCGATAACTTCAGTAATATTTCAATTAGAAATTCCAAGTTTTGCATACAAGTAAGTATCATAAAGAGGAAGAACCAATTCAATTTTGGACAATTTACGATTTCTATATCGGCCACCAGGGGCCAAAAACTGAAAAAAATCACTGTTTTTATCATATCTCTGAAAATATTTGTCCGATTGACCTCAAATCAAGTTTAAATGATAGGTCATGACCTGAGAATGTGTCCCACGATGACATTATACCTGTTTACCTGTTTGGTTCAAAGGTTTGACACAAGGAGGAGCTTTGTCACACAAAATTCACCATTTTTGCCATATCTTTGGAACTATTTGTCCAATTGACATGAAACTTTGTGCAACTGCAAGGTCATGACCTCATGATGTGTCACATGATGACATCATACCTGTATGGTTCAAAATTTTGCCACCAGGTGGCGCTTTCTGATAGAAAATTACCATTTTGGCCATATCTTCAGAGCCATTTGTCCGATTGACCTGAAATTCAGTTCAAATGAAAGCCTATTGAAGGTCTATTCAAGGATTGGGGAATTGGAGGATTGGGGGCATTCGGGGATATACCCCCAGCCATCGCCTCTGACGGCATAAGCCTAGTTTTGATGGGAATCATGTCACACTTCTTGTGATTGTTTCAGGTGCATCTACAGTATAGGGGCTGTTGCTGATGTTGGTCACCCTGTGACCTTTAATGTAGCTCAACCACAAGGCCAAACTTTGAATTCTAAAGGATCCATTACCAGAAAAACACATCTTCCTAGTTATTGCATTAATATATTAGTCATTCCTCACTCTTACAAAATCTGAGATGTTTTAGAGTCAAAGCAGCTTCCTTCCTTCCTTTTTTCCTCATCAACTCCAGAAGCATGAAAAATGGCAATTTCAGTTTGGGCATACTGATGACATGTACCTGTGCAGAGGAGGAGTCGATTTGTGGCTAGGGAGTAGCAAACCGCACCCACTGTTTTCCGCAAACACGCTGAAAAAAATATCGAAGATGGCAAGAGCCACAGGTTCTGGTGCACACAAATGCCCTGTTGGTGGCTGCCAAGTTACATATAAAAACATTTTTAGCATTCCATCGGGCGATGAATCGCAGAGGAACAAGTACACTGCATTTATTTTTGCTGACAATGTGCCTGCGGCCCCTGCCACAAACCTATTCCTATGTGTTCAGCATTTCACATCGGACTCTTTCTCCAACTTAGCCCAGTAGAAAGCTGGCTTAGCTAAAAACCTGCGCCTCCAGAAAGGTGTTGTTCCAACACTACGGAACCTGCCACTTTAATATTGTCTGTAAATGTCAACTTTGGCATTACCTGACAACTTTGTTCTCCATCTTCAATGTTATTATTATATTACCGTAAGCTATTGCATGGAGTGTGGTGCAGTTCAAAAGAGACTTGTCAGTATACCCAGTATGTAAACATTGCCCTCACATTCCGAGGGTTTGCCTGACTTGCCATATTTCTGAGGCTGTAGCGGCCTAGATTTCAGCTAAAGTGAAGATACGCTCATTACATGAAACTAGACAATGTAAGGAATCTATAGATTCCAAACACGCTATGCTTTGATGTCAATAAGCAGGCGAAATAACGGTCCAAACATGCGCTAAATTTCCACTAGCAAAAAGCTAATGTTAGTTTGCTAAGTTAATTTAGGCCTGCATTAACTGTGCATATTCAGTTACTTTGTTGATGGATGGCTGTATATTGTTGTGTTTTTATGCTGTCCAAAACGCAGCATGTTACTCTTCACTTCATGATCATGGAACTTAGATGTACTAAAGTTAGGTTGCATGTGACAACATTCCCCGTTTTTAGGCTAGTTCACTAGTGCATCTCACGCAGGGGCCAGCGCATCACACTCAGGCTGAAGGAGCACATCTCAGCTACCCAGAATGGTTAATAGATTCAGCCATGGTGAGGTCACACGTTGTGTTGCTATGCAGGCGTTGCTATGGCTGTGTTTTCAAGCTGCTCCGCCCTCCTCCCGCCCTGTTCCTTCGCACCACACCCTCCGCCCAGCCACGCCTCTATCTTCTGGCCAAGTCAAAGAATCTAAATTTTCTCGCGAGACCAAGATTGGCTTGATAAAAAGGGCAAAATAAATATGAGTGTTGCCGTTACTCAAACAGCTTTAATGAGAGTCGTATCGAATCAGCTGTCAACATTCCTGGTGCATGGCAGAGGAAATGATTGATTGAAGAGGCTCGGTTGTGTTTTCTTTAGCGCCATTACTAAGCCAAATTTTACTTTCTAAATGCAATAACTCAGACAGTTTTGATTGAAATCATGTCAAACCTTGTGATTATTCCCGGTAGAGATGATGTTGTTGACCCTATGACCTTCCCTGTAGCACCACCACCAGGCCAAACTTCTCATTTTTAAAAAATGCTCAAACAGTTCTCACTGGAAAACCTGTCATATCTGCTGTTAACATTCCTGGTGGGTTGAGGAGAAACTGTCGCAACCCTTGAGCGAATGCTGTCTGTTTCTCCTCCCATTCAGCAACTTCTGCATCTGTTAGAAGTATGTCTCCTTTGATCGGTTTACGTCTCGCACCTCTTCTCCTCCCGTTGTGTATTGTTTCATTGTTACTACCTGATGTACGTGTATTTAAACCCCCAGCTCTGAGTTGCAAGTTGCTGGATTGAAATTTGCTATTCATGCTTACAATCAGTCAGTATTTCGACAAAGAACTCATCATCTTTATTAACATGTCCAAGTATGTTCCGCTGTCCAGTTTGAGGAACAAGCTCCCTGTCCTTCTACAGTCATCAGGATTGAAACTAATTTCCTTTCAAGCCACTCCATCCTCACTGTGGACAGTTAGGCTCAGGAGAAGTGTGCACTCCACTTGGCAGCCATGCAGGAAAGCCAATGGCAAGAGATTGCCTTTGCCTTGCTTTGCTCACTATCTGAACTGAAGTATGCCTTCTTTTCTGACTACCATTCCATTGTAACTGCATTACTATCAATAAACCTGCCACCGCTCTTGATTACTGGTCTGGATCATAACAAGAAACCGTACTGATTATATGGCGCTGTAACTTTTACTGTTACCCCACTAGTAGGTGAAACTACATTTCCAAATTCAATAAGTAAAACTTCAAAAGTGCATAAAGGAGCAATATTGTTATGGTAACATCAACATTATGACTACTCCTGTAGCACTACCCTGTGGCCAAACTGAACTTTTTCAAAAATTCACTGAGTCAGATAATTCGAATGAGAATTCAATAATATTGCTGTGAACATTTGTGGAGCCAGGAGTAGCTCCTCTTGATTTTCTGGATCGAATACTCTTTCTTGCAGTATATATATAATTCATTCATTCATCTTCTATACCCACTTATTCCTCACTAGGGTTATGGGGGCGAGCTGTAACCTATCCCAGCTGGCTACGGGCAAAGGCAGGGATCCACCCTGGACAGGTTTATATATGTATAATGGATACGGAAAAATATATTCTGTGGAACTTGAAGACCCGAGTATCAAGGAAAAGTATTAAGTTACTAATGTTTGGCCTACTCATTGGTTTTCATCTGATAACATCAGGCTGCAATGTTGGGTTCTGTTTGAGTTGCCTATGTGGATATTACATGACATTTATTTTGAAATTGGAGGATGAAGATCTGAAATTCTGATTATTTAAATCTAACCATTTACTTCATATTTTCATAATTATATGAATCCTTGACATTGAATCATATGAAAATGATGATAAATACAATATATTGCTTTAAATATGAGGAAAGGATGAATAAATAAGTGCTTACAGGTGCATATAAGCGTTTTTTCATGTTGGTAATTTTTTGATACGCTTGTACTTCGACACAAAGCAATGGCATATATCTCATCACTAGTTGTATTCGTTCCTCGCAAATAGCCTTTTGCCAACTCCAAGGGTGAATTCCAAGCGGACTTGCAAAAGTTTCTGTCTTCTCAAGAGCCTTTACTCCTGTCTGCATTATTTCATGCAATTAAGTTCAAGGCACTGGTATAATCCATGGTGTTTGAAAAACAATATCCGGCAAGGAATCCTATCTGTCTCCGCTGAGTGCAGGAAAGCCCGACCATTCACACTACTAACAACGGAGATCTCGAGCACCTGCCGGTTTTCGTCTCACTCAAGTCATCACGGTGGAATCAGCACTCCACATCTTATAACTCTACGGGTACGTGCAAAGTATTTCGCTAGCATACTGCAGTATACTGGATAAGCCTGTAAAAAACAAAGGGACGTCAGCAGAGGATTGTGTGTTGGCGTTTTCGAAGGCGCATAAAATTATCGAGGGGACTAATATTTCAGAACTGGGCAGCTTTCAGTCTCTGATGCATTGCCTTTGGTTATGAAGAGGAAATTCGAGTGACATGAAGGTTTGATTTAACTCGAGCTGCAGCAGCGGCCAATTCCTTAATAACTTAATGCCAGTTTAAGGGCATTGTCTAATCGATCGGGGTTACTCCAAAGTATGCAGCGATTATAATGCTAATGTTACCTTACAATCTCTGTGTAACCTGTGAATTTATTTGCGAAATGGAATGGAGGTGGGGCAGGATTAAAATGATAAGGCAACCATAATCCTGACGAACTTTTCACAAGAAGGAACATTAATCGCATGTTTTGCCAAGTTATAAAACCACATCATCTCTTATATTTCATAATTAAAAAACGTAAAAAAAAATCTGAAACAGCACCGTACATGTATATTTAAAAAAAAACCTTTATAGCTGTAGCTTGCCATGCTAGTTTTAAGGATCTGTCAACAGCATTATTACTGCTCTTGAAGCAAGTTGCCATCCGGCTTAGACCATAGCCTACTGAATCACCCTGGACAACATGAGAATTATGGTGGCGAAGCCTATGAGACGAATACTTTTTCGTGTAGGCTATGGCACAAACCTAGCATAAGTTAGTAAGACAGACAATAACTAAACGAAAAGGTCCACAATATGTACGTGGCTTAATGAATGTTTGCTTTTTTTCTCTTTGTCATACCTTTTTTAAGTGTTTAGATGCGAAGTGGAGTAGCCTATGTGGTTTGGTCCATGTGGCCAGTGGCACCGTATTTTAGATCTGTACATCATCGCAATGGATTTGCAATGAAACGATGAATATGAGCACGAAGTGTAGAATTTCATCTTAAAATTACGGATGTTGATTTTATTATATTGTGTGAACCATGAATTCATAAATTCCTACACTTAGCGTTTTACCTTCTGTAAGTGAGGTGCATTATCAATTGAATACAGGTCAGATGGTTGACCTAGCCACATTCCACCTCTTTGCCGTAAAAAAAATTCTTGGATTGCTTTTGCATAATGCCGTAGGTCAATGCCCATATGTACTGTGAAGTGACGTCCAATGAGTTTGTGAGCATTTGGCTGAATCTGAAGAGAGACCGTTCCCTCCAGTAAAACTGACTCCATTAGTACATATTAGTTTAAAGGCTAAAATGTTTCTGTCAATTTTGTATTTCTCAAAATGTGGAAATGATATGAAATAAGCTAAGAAGTTGAAAATACCCATTTCTACTACCAGGGCAATAATTAATAGGTGTGCCGCCTGTGGCGTTGTAAAAATTCTGCCTGGACATGTAGGTTTTGCAAACAATCAATCAATAAATATGGTCATCCTGCAAAGAAGCATATTGAGATTTTAAGGCATGGCGGTCAGTCCTGCCCTCAGACCCTCGGGCTGAGGGGTTATGTAGACCCCCAATCCCCCATCAGCACGCTGACTTGTGTTTTGGGTGTAAGCGTGTTCAAATTACAACCATAAACATCAGTGACAAAGTTGCTTTCGGTAGAGGTTAGTGTTTTAATGTTCAATAAAGATTTTATCAATGCTTAATTTGGCGGGGAATGAAAGTGGATGGCAGCAAAGGACCTGGCCAGCTGTGCAAACTGGGTGGCAGTCTTTAATCTTAAATTGGGGCTGTAAATGATTAAAGGGTGTTTGGACTCTTGTCTCTGGCACATTTTTGTTACTTTATAGCTAAGTATGTTTGGCAAGTTTTCCAGAGGAAAAAGACATTTGGAACATCATTTCTTAATCGGTGGAATTTCCATGCGAAATCAGGGATTTTGTTTATGAATGCCAATTCTGTGATTTTTTTTATCCACAATTCCACGATAATGGAAAATCAGTACCGCTACATTTGATTATGTTACATGCCAAAACTATCCCTTTCTGATAGGTTATGTCACAGGGCCCACGTGGGTCACTTGTAAATTTGGAAATTCAACAGCCACAAAAATGAAAATCAAGTGATGGAGAGAAAATTCATCAAATTACAAAAAAATTACTTTTCTATTAGCTCACGATGCCCCACTGATCCTCGTAGGTCCTGACACTTCAGCCCAGACACGCCCATGCATTAAGGCAGTCTTGATGGTGGTGTGTTGCATCATCTCTGTAAGTGTTTGGGAACTGAGACCAACTACTGCTACTGTAGTTTTGAAAGCAAAACATTTCTGATTCTTGTTTGATATTAGATGTTTGCTGCTGCACACTTTGCAACCTACAGTATCCTATTTTTGTTGCATAATGTACCAAATGCTTTCAGTGGATGGCAGGTCTGAACTGCCGGCAAGTCAGTTCAACACTGGACTCTCTTACTATGGATCCATGATGTTGTACCGTGCAGAATGTGGTTTGACATTTTCTTGCTGAAGTAAGCAAGGTCATCCCTGAAAAACCTTTTATTTGGATGGTAGCGTATGCTGCTCTAAAACCTGTATATATCATTCAGCATTAATGGTGTCTTCACAGATGGGCAAACTACCCATGCCACATGCACTCAGTGCTGATAACAAGCCGGATAGTCTATCTCCTCTTAAGCCCTGAGGATGCAGGGTCCATGATCTCCAAAAAGATTTTCACATTTTGATTTTTGGGACAGTTTTTCACTTTGCTTTAGTCCATTTTAAATTAGCTCAGGTCCAGTGAAGGTGGCAGCATTTCTTGGTCTTGCTTATACATGATTTTACATCACACCATGGAGTTTTAATTTACATTTGTGGATTCAGCGAGCAACTGTGTTCACTGACGATAGTTTTCAGAAGAGTTCCCGGGTTCAAAAATAAAACCCAACAGTTCAGTCATTTCAATATTATGGTATAATTATTTCTGAGGTTGACTTAGTCGGGTTTAATTATGTGACCAAGGTTGTGTGCCACTGGTCTGTGTGCATTTCAGTCACCCTCTCCATATCATCATCAAGTTCATGCCCTTTGTCAAAATTGGCCTGTCAGACAGGTGGGACATGATCCAGGGCTATTGAAATCAGGTAGAGTCAGCCCAGGCACATCCTGTACTCTGGTCAATAAAAAGCCACCCCAAAAGTCCCAGTTCTGCCCTCGTTCAAAATGCCATAAATAACTTGAGCCATCAGGGAGCGTGCCATTGGCGTGCTCAATACGGGAATGTTTCTCAGGGATGTTGAAAGGGCTCTCAATGTCCATGTTTCAACAATAAGTCGCATAAAACACCTTTTTGAGGAATGAGGCAAGACAGCAGACCGCTTGCATGCATGACGACTATGTGGGACAACCCCACCAAAGACCACCATATCTGGACTCTTTATCTCTGTGATCGTCTGAGACCAGTTACTCCCACTACATATGAAACAGCTGGTCCCCACCATCACCCCATTTTTGCTGAAACCATGAAAAATAATCTCCAGGAAGTCCATATCTTTACGTCTTTTGCCCTTTGTGGATTGGACCTCTCCTCAGCTTGATGAAAAAATTGGTTCGACTGAGTGAATAGACACGTTTGATGGCCAATGGCACAATGAAGGACTGTTTTCTTTACAGACAAGTCACGTTTCCAACTTCATAGAGCGCCTGGACGGAGGATTGTTATGCTGACATCATTGTGGTGCGCAAGGTGGCACATGGTGGTGGAGTGCTGGTTTGGGTGGGAATATGCCAAGGACATTGCACCCAACTGCAGTTGATGAACAGCAATTTGAATGCAGTGTGATTTCATGATGAGATGCTGCTGCCTATCGTCCTACCCACAGAGATATAAGAAAACTAGAGTGGACGATGTGTGGGCTGGACCAAAGCGGAAATGGAAGAATAGCTACGCCATCTTGGGTATGTATAAATGTCCAATGAGTTATATGTAAACGGTAGGCTAAACATGGGTGTCGACAACTTAGAGACGTGTTTTCCGTGTTCTTTTTATCTTTTCTTACCTAAAATGGACTCAAATAAGGAATTATAATTGAACAACAAAATTTATTTTAAAAATGTAGATTTTTTAAATCCGGTGTATTCGATATTTATTTAATCGGAAGACATTACAGAGATATCGGAACTTCAGATGTTGTCCCGTATGAGCGAGTTTTCGTTATTTTCGAGCACGGTTTAGGCCAGTTATACTGCATTTTCCATTGAACGTCTGTCCCGATATACATACTCAAGATGGCGGCGGCGTGCTGCCACGGAAACCACGTGATTGTCCACTCTAGTTTTCTTATATCTCTGTGGTCCTACCATTCATCCATCAGAACAATAACAATCCAGCATGACCATGCCTGACCCAAGTCACCTGTGTATGCACAGAATTCCTTGAGCCTGGAAACATTTGTGCGCTCAAATGGCTGGCTTGTTCCTCGGATTTGTCCCCCTTCCAGCATCCTAGGGATGTCCACAAGCAACGAGTTTGTGGGGAATGGGGAAAATTGCCTGTAGAAGCTGAATGGTTGCAGACAGAGATTGTTTGTATTATTAACATATAGGAATTCATATATGATCTATATTTTGCAGGGGCGTAGATTTAACTGGGAGTTGTGGGGACGGCAACACGGCTTTTATGACAATTAGTCCTGGCCAGTTCTCAGTCATTTTTCTTCATCGACGCATTTTTCAATTATCGTAATTGAAGCACTGATGACTAAAACCCCACAAGTCAAGTCAAGTCAAGTCAAGTGTGAGGTTTTAGTAATCGGTGCCTCAATTGGCAACTGAAGACACGGTACCTCTCCAAATGCGATCGAACAGCATCCAGCGATGATACGGTGGGGTAAATAAAGTTCAGAAAATTAATTTACCGTTTGCCTGTGAGTCGACAGGTAAGCAATTTTGAATAAAGTTGATTTAAACACAGCAAATATGAATCCTGATGACCGATTGCAGTCTTACTTAATCAGAGAGAACAAGCAGAACCTGTTCATTATGGCCTGCAAAAAGTTCAGTGTTGCATCAACACTTAAAGAGTAGAGTTAAATCGCATATGGAGAGGAACCGTGTCTTCAGTTGCCAATTACGATAATTGGAAAATGCGTCGATGAAGGAAAATGATTGAGAACTGGCCAGGACTAACTGTCATAAAGGCAGTGTCTCCGTCCCCACCAACTCCCAGTTAAATCTACGCCCCTGATATTTTGGATGAGTTAAAGTTGACGCCACATGACTTTGAAATCTCAAACTTGAGGTCAAGCAAAATGTTACAATTTTCAAAGGCTTCTAGGCTTGAGAATATTGAAGATTGAGAACATATGCGTATTGAACACTTATAGGAAGTCATATATGAACTGTAATTTGGTGGCCTTGAACTTGATCTTTGGTGACCTTCGAAGATCGAAATAAATAGGAATCAGCACCTCCAAGTCCGAGGGTATGGTTCTTGACCGGAAAAAGGTGCCTAGCCCCCTCCGGATTGGAGGAGAGCTCTTGCCTCACGTGGAGGAGTTCAAGTATCTTGGGGTCTTGTTCACGAGTGAGGGAAGGATGGAGTGTGAGATTGACAGACGGATCAGTACAGCGGCAGCAGTAATGCGGTCATTGTACCGATCTGTTGTGGTGAAGAAGGGGCTGAGTCGAAAGGTAAAGCTCTCGATTTACCAGTCAATCTACGTTCCTACCCTCACCCATGGCCATGAACTCTGGGTCATGATCGAAAGAAGGAAATCTTGGGTACAAGCGGCTGAAATGGGTTTCCTCCGCAAGGTGGCGGGTCGCTCCCTTAGAGATAGGGTGAGGAGCTCTGTCACCCGGGAGGGGCTCAGAGTAGAGCCGCTGCTCCTCCACGTCGAGAGGGGCCAGCTGGGGTGCCTCGGGCATCTCTATCGGATGCCCCGTGGACGCCTTCCTGGGAAAGTGTTCCAGGCATGCCCCACTGGGAGGAGGCCTCGGGGGAGACCCAGGACACGCTGGAGGGACTCTGTCTCTCGGCTGGCCTGGGAACGCCTCGGGATACCCCCGGAAGAATTGGAGGAAGTGTCCGGGGAGAGGGTAGTCTGGGCATCCCTGCTTAGACTGCTGCCCCCGCGACTCGGCCCCGGATAAGCGGTAGAAGATGAATGGATGGACGAGTAACTAAGTTGCCTGTGCCAGTGTCAAAGTAAAAGTAGACATTTTATTTTTTAAATGTAGTAGAGTAAAAGTAAAAGTCCCTGTTGAAAAAAATCTCAATGGTGACCTAATGTGCTATTTTTCCAAGTTTATATTTTGGCCTTTGACTCCCCTAGAGTACTCCTGATCGTGCAAAGTAAAAAAAGGGTACTTATTTCGCTCATACTGCCATCCTCAAAAAACCCCATTTGTAGTCCATAGTAGTCTCTGCCTGAAACGCCTCATTGGGGTGGCTCTTCCACTATGGCCCCCACTCCCCGTGTGCCCACTTTCTTCTGACTGGCCAGCTCTGTGGAGGGCAGATCTAGGCGGGACGAGGCAGCAGAACACAGTTTTCCTGGTCCGGCTTCAGTGAAACTGACGGGAATTTTCTCCAATCTAACGCAGTACATGTGTATAGATCTAATGAAATTAACTTGTTCTAATAAACGCAACGGCGAAAGTGGAGGACGCAGTGCAAAAGTCTGGCAGCTCAAGCATGAATTTGCTATCGACTACATTTTGCTACGGCAAGTTGGTGAGTACTGCGGTTTTTCTACTCTGGAGCTAGGATGCAGGCAAAGCTAGAATCCACCCCATATAGACACATTTGTAGAACGGGTCGACATGCCAAAGTGCAGACCGGAGACTGCAGAAATCCGGTGGGTCTGAGTTTAGAGGGAAACATGGACAGTGAGGAGCAGCTAAAAGTGGACCAACAGCTTATGGACTGCTTCTGTGTGTATTAGGACCTGCTGGTTTGTGTGCATAGCTGTGGTGTGTTGTTAGCGTGGAGAAACAAACAGCTTCCGTGCTGGTATATAACGGAGGGGCAAAAGCTCCAAGCTAAATGGCTTGGAAATTGCCAGTGGTAATGGTTTACTTATTGCTTCGGAATGTACAAGCTTTTCCTCGCGAAAAATGGGCGCATTATAGATAGCATGCGAGAGCTAGACAGAGCTCCGGTTATGTCATAAACATAATACAGGTTTTAGAGACCGTAGGTTCTGTCTGCGTGAACCGTTGCTTATGTGGAGCTAGCGAATCGATCACTTTTTCGAGAAAGAATTTAATATTCAATCGATGCCAGTGCAGAGAAATTGTTTGTTATACCAGACACGTTATAGCCTGTGCGCTTCCCTATTGCTTTCACCGGTAGTATCAGAGGGCTTACCCAGACATTGGAGATGTATCAGGCTTACCTCGGTCATGGATAAGTAAAGTGACCATGTAATAAGCACCCAAAAACACACCCCAAGCTCTGCAAAATCTACATCTGGTCTAACTGCAGCCCAACTCGGCAGACACATACAGCACCTCTCCGGTTAGCTTCAACTGTAGTGGCTACAATCAGGCAAAGTTATGATGAAACTGTCACATTGATGCTTACCTACGTAACACAAGCATACCGATCATAATTGCTGCAGTAATGACTTTGAATGTAATCTGTAGCGCGGAAAATCCGTTTCGCATCTGGTGTTAAAGCTGCTTAACGTGCCCATAACGCCTGTATTCGCGTCTTTACATTGACTGTTGAATGTTGCTAATCTGTCGCGCAAAAAATTCGTTTTGCATCCAGTGTGAAAGCTGCTTAACGCACCCATAACGCTTGCATTCGCGTCTTTACATTGACTTTTGAATGTTGCAAATCTGTCACGCGAAAAATTCGTTTCGCGTCCGGTGTGAAAGCGGCTTGACTTGCCCATAATGTCTATTCGCATCTTTGCATTGACTTTGAATGTAGGCTAATCTGTCCAGCGAAATATTTGTTTCATGTCTGATGTGAAAGCAGCTTTATGGATAGTATGCGACAGCTAGAGAGAGCTTGGTAATGTTATTAAAATAAATCAGGTTTTGCAGACTGTAAGTTCCGTTAGCGTGGACAAGTGGAGGTAGCGAATTGATCACTTCTGCAGGAAAGGATTACCTATTCACTCTCCGCCTGGTAGCACCAGAGAGCTTGCTCAGACATTTGTGAAGTATCTGGCTGATCCCGGTCATGGATAAGTGAAGCGATCACTAACTGTTGTGGCTACAATCGGGCAATAATATGATGATACTGCCACATTAATGCTTGCCAAAGTTACACAAGCATACCGATCAGAATTACTGCATTTAAGTTAACCAGAGCATTTCTAATTAGCATGACACCCAAACTAACATACAGTAGCTGGTAACCGAGCGGTCATAACCACAGAGACAAACCCTTGCAATACCGGTTTTACAGACAGCAAGTTCTGTTACTGTAAACAGTTGTACCAAGCATCCAAATTACAAACAAGTATTAAAAGTTACCTTCAAATGAGGTTTATGTTCACACACCTTCTGAAGAATTCCCCCTGATATCACTCTTGCATATTTAAGACACAAACATTAGCAGCAGTAACTTGGCTACGTTAGCCGCTGTGCTACAGCCACAATCAACTGGCTATCACGTCAGGTTGGCTCATGCAGTAAAAACAACTTACAGGTTCCGTGCCTGTGAGTCACGGACAGTCGCGACCCATACAGGCTTTATCTTCAGATATTTTACAAAGCCTGCGCTTGAAGCCAGTTGTTAGTGCTAGGTATCGCTAGCGGTCCTGCTAGCCACCCGTGACACGTTAGCTTCACTTACATTATTTGCTGTTATATGGTTACTTACAGCTTGTGGCTCCAAGCGCTTGATAGATGCAACTGCTTCAGGTTTGACAAGCAGCTGAAAGGCTTATCCTGTGTCAAATTATCCTTTATTGACAAAGCTCTCTTTCGTGAAATTCTGAGCACAAACAGCTAATGTTCCCTTTGGCCATGGCTGTTTGCTGCCAGCAAACAAAAAAAGCTACCCACTGATTCCTGGTGGCATCATCTTTTGGAAGATGTTTTTGTTTTTCTTTGCATCCGAAAGTAAACGGACAAGTAGCTTTGGGAGAGATACTGACAAAATTGCACCTCAAATGATCTGCGGTTCTTCTTTTGTACAAAAGTATTTCCAAAAGTGTTGACGCTACTAAGGCATAGTATGATCTGCCGTTGTTAGTGCCTGCTAGAATAGTTTCCGGTGTGGGCATGTACCGCGCAGTGGTTGGCTCTGGCTAGGTCTGTACTAATTGGACGGCACAACCTGATGTCGGGTTTTGCCCAGGTCTCGTGAGGATCTCGGTAGGAGCTGTTCAGAGAGAAAATCACGCTCACGAAATCAAGTTCTTGGATTACAGCAAAATCCCTGTATCTTATGTTGAGAAACTTTTCAGAGGTTGAGCATGGACAACCAACATTATAACATTACTGATTTGTATTACAAGAACAATCAGCATGTTAGGTCCCCTTTAAGTAATGTACAAATCCTCAAAAAACAACTTAAGTACTGTCACAAAGTACATGTACTTAAGTTACTATGCACCTTTGAAAACGGGAGTATCATGCACCCCCTCAGAGAAAATCTCACACTAGCCTGCATTCAAAACCTGAGAGCCCTGGAGTATGGCACAGTGATCGACAGGTTGAAGGTTCGATTTCCCTGCAAAAAAGGAGCATTGCTTGTAATAATAAGATGAGTTTTCACTTCAGCTGCTCAAGAACGACATCTAAGAGCTGATTAAACTGCCTGAGAAACAGGGAAGTGTCGCGAGGGAGGAGACAGAAAAGCAAATGTTTTTTTTTTTCTTATTTTGTGAAGTATCTCTAAAATAAGTGTACAGTTGACGTTGAAAAGACGCCCAGAATGATCACATTTGAACTGATTTTTAACCTTGTACAGACATCTGGCAGACATCGATGCGAGAACACCAGAGGACGTTGTTAAAAACGTCATAAAAACTTTCATTCTGGCTCCACAGGGGACGTCATTAAGATGTTTGTGGAAAACCTGGAAAAGACGTTGTTTGGACATATTCTTGTTTGGTGGGAAGTATGGAGGACTGAAACAAACCGAACCAATCCAGCACAAAAGAAGATTAGCCTAGTAATGGCCTAATGGATTAGCCTTTTTAAAAGACTGGGATGCTAGCTAGGGTAAGCACAGCATATTCATCTGCTGTATTAATATTTATTCCACCTTTTGCTGTTCCTTTGAAGATAAATTTTTGTAAAATACGGACCAATATCGTCAAAAAAAACGTTCACTGGCGTCAGAAATTGGACACTGTGAACATTCTGTATGCACAAAAATATATTTCACAGTCCATGTATGCCTGATTATTGCAGTCCATTGCTAGACTGGATTCAAATACTGTTAGTGTTGCAGTGGCGTAGTGGGTACAACAATGTAATGGAGAAGACAGAAGTAGCTACCTCAATGGGGTGTTGAATCCAGCTTAGCGCGATCTTATAAACGTAATATTATCTTAAATTTGTTGTTTTCATTGGTGTCGGTTAAAGTTGCTCTCATAGACACAATCAAAGCGGCCACCACAACTGCTTCCATTGAAATGAACCAACTCATGAACGTTCAAGGGTATAAGTTAATTTGGAAACCAGTGAGTTGGGGCATCATACCGGTATTCTTGAAAATACTAAAACATAGCTGCCGGATAGCTCACTTGGTAAAGCATCGCGTTGCAAAGCAGAAGTGACTATCACGTTGCGGGTTCAAGCCCCACTTCGTATCCGCCACCAGTGGTCGGCAGCTTTTTCAGAGTAGCGCACAATTGGCTATTGCGCTACAGGGTTGCAAATTGGGAAGGGACTGTCGGGAAGGGAATATAATATACTGACCAAAACTTCCAACGCAACACTCGGGTTTATTGCAACAGATGTCATTCTCTTACGATAAATTTAACAATACATAACAAATATTAAGATTGAAAACAAAATCCAGTTTTAGAGGTAGGAATGAAGAACAGATTTTTCCTGGTTTCCAATTCATTGCATCAGTTGAATGTGCAATTCTGGATCGCCAAAGTCAGTATCTTCTATGGCGTCCTCTGGAGTCACACAGCGTGTATGCATGGAGTCAATCAAATGCCGAATTTCAGCCTGTGTGATGCGGTCCCATTCCTCCTGGAGTGCTTGACGCAACTGTTGGACTGTTGCTGGTTCTGGATCATGCTTCTCACCCGGCGATCCAGAATATCCCGTAGATGTTCTTTAGGGTTTAAATCTGGGGAATACGCAGGCCAATCAAGATACTGAACATTATTCTGCCTCAGGTAGTCCTGACAGACTCTGGAGACATGTGGTCTTGCGTTATCCTGTTGCAGCATTAGGCGATAGCGATGGACGAGTGGAACTGCGACAGGGGTTAGGATATCGTCACGGTAACGGGCCGCATTGAGGTTTCCATCGATGAAAATGAGGTCTGTCTTGTGTCTTCTGCTTATTCCAGCCCAAACCATCACACTGGGTTCACCCCAGCGGTCACGCTGCAGGATGGTAGCATCAGCATAACGTTCCCATTGCCTACGCCATACACGCAGTCTTCCGTCAGACACACTCAACTTGAACCTCGATTCATCGGAGAAGAGCACCCTGTTCCACCTGAGAGCATTCCAGCCCAAATGTGCCCTTGACCATCGCAGACGGACGTGGCGACTTGCAGGAGTCAACACCAAACCACGTTGGGGATGTCGGTTGTGCAATTCGGCTTCACGCAGGCGGTTGCGTACGGTTTGGTCGCTAATCCAGTTCTGGTGATGACCTCTGGTCTGAGCAGCAGTGACTGTAGCAGGCAGGAAGCGATTGCGCAGGTGCTGGAGGCGAATATGGCGATCCTGCGCTGAGGGGTGGTGAGATGTGGTCTGGGGGCACGTGGTCGATCACCGCTGCTTCCTGTTTCATTAAACTGGCTCCAGAGATGTGATATGGTCGACACGTGGACGCCCAGGTTCCTTGCAACCCTCTTTGCGACATTCCACCAGTGAGCATACCAACGGCTCACTCTTGCTGATTTTGACCTAGGCGCGGCATGGTCACACGTTGACCCAGGATAATGCAAAGGAATATTTAAGTTGCCCATTGCTACGGCTATTTATTGACCAAATTCTCGAAGGATTGGTCAATGAATTCTACTCAACCTGACGGGATCGGCAAAATTCTAAACAATGTGAAATTAAGCGGAACGAGCTGCCCATACGACAAAATCAAAACAATTTTCTGAGCTTTTAAGTTGTAGTTGATGTATCATGGCTCAAAACCAATATTCCATTTTATGTACACCTAATATTTCAAAATTTTTTGTGTTGCGTTGGAAGTTTTGGTCAGTGTAGTTGCCTTGTTCATTGCTCAAGCGCCTCCTGTTGGCCAGACGGGCACTCATAAGGAAGATTCTAAGCCTGGTCATGTCCGGGTATCCTCCGCCCTCGTTCAAAACGTGCAAAGATTCAACCAATGAGTGTATAAGAAGCGGTGGCTGACAGGCGTGTGCTTTGGAGAGCCACAAACTGTCTTCTCTCTCCTGAATTGGCAGCAAGGGGTCGCATACAAGCAAGCCTTGTAGACAGTTCACCAATTCACTAAGTCGGGCCCACTTCCGGTGCAAGGTGACTCGGTGAAAACAAAACCCTCATGGCCCGTGAAACTGAATTGAAAGTGATGCGAACATAGCAATAATCCATCAAAAAACATGCCCAAGTCGTGTGTAGTGTTTGGTTGTTCGAATCACAACATGAAACAGGGAGAGAAAATTTTATTTCTGGTATTTCTAAAGGAAAGTAAGCGGCTTGAAGCATGGATACAAACAGTCAAAAGACAGAACCCTGATGCATACATGCCAACCCTACCGCTTTTGGCGGTAGACTACCGCTTTCGGGGCGTTTCATTCTGAAAAAAAAAAAAAAAACGGCCCAAAAGCGGTAGAGTTGGCATGTATGCGGCAGCAAGTGGGCACTGTCAGCTCATGCAGTGCTGTGTGGGAAGCATTTTTTCGGAGGTGAAATAGTAAATAGCTAAATATTTCGTTCGCTGGGAATTAACTGGGAATTACTTTTGCCATTTGCTCTCATGCTTTTAATTTACAACTCTAAGTACCTGCAGTATTTAGTGTCTGTGACACAATGATGATCAAAATAGTCAAATGACATCTCTAGTACCTTATAATAACTCCTACTCGCTGTATTTACTTGCAGAAAAGAAAAATCGCAGATGCAAATACTAATAAGGTGGATTAGAAATGGACATTTGTTAGTGAGATAACACGAAGATGAACGCACAAGGTTAATTGTTTTCACTGAGTGCCTAATTGGGTCAGCTGGGAGTGACGACACCGCGACTTTGAGAATTAGGCATTGCAGATTCGGGTGGGATTAGAGATGCCAAATTTATTTTTAAAAAAAAGAAAATACTGAAACATAATAGAGGTGGTGCCACTTTCACCGTGTATATAAATAGTCCAGCTATAGTCATAGTAATGGTATTTATCTAATTTTCCAAACATTGTGTAAGTTCCTATGTTGGACTTAGGGATGTTTAACATAATGTTACAAAACGATCTGAAAGACAAAACAAGAAAGGACGGGATAATCACACTCATAAATGAGTGTAGCGCGTTCAATTCCACTTTTTAATTTCTGTTTCCGCTGCAATCTCTCGAATCAAAGATCCAACAACAGCAAAGTTCTCGGTCTCTGTTGCAACGTCTCAAAGCTGAAATTCCAAGACCCATGTATTTACAAAACCCAAAACCAGTGAAGTTAGCACGTTGTGTAAATCGTAAATAAAAACAGAATACAATGATTTGCAAATCCTCTTTAACCTATCTTCAATTGAATACACTGCAAAGACTTAATGTTCGAACAGGTAAACTTTGTAATTTTTTGCAAATATAAGCTCATTTGGAATTCGATGCCTGCAACATGTTTCAAAAAAGCTGGCACAAGTGGCAAAAAAGACTGAGAGAGTTGAGGAATGCTCATCAAACACTTATTTGGAACATCCCACAGGTGAACGGGCTAATTGGGAACAGGTGGGTGCCATGATTGGGTATAAAAGCAGCTTCCCTGAAATGCTCAGTCATTCACAAACAAGGATGGGGTGAGGGTCACCACTTAGTGAACAAATGCGTGAGCTGATTGTCGAACAGTTTAAAAACAACATTCCTCAACGAGCTATTGCAAGAAATTTAGGGATTTCATCATCTACGGTCCGTAATATAGTCAAAAGGTTCAGACAATCTGGAGAAATCACTGCACGTAAGCGACAAGGCCGAAAACCAACATTGAATTCCCGTGACCTTCAATCCCTCAGGCGGTACTGCATCAAAAACCAACATCAGTGTGTAGAGGACATCACCACATGGGCTCAGGAACACTTCCGAAAACCACTGTCAGTAACTACAGTTCGTCGCTACATCTGCAAGTGCAAGTTAAAACTCTACAATGCAAAGCGAAAGCCATTTATCAACAGCACCCAGAAACGCCACCGGCTTCGCTGGGTCCAAGCTCATCTAAGATGGACTGATGCAAAGTGGTAAAGTGTTCTGTGGTCTGACGAGTCCACATTTCAAATTGTTTTTGCAAACTGTGGACGTCGTGTCCTCCGCACCAAAGAGGAAAATAACCATCTGGACTGTTATAGGCGCAAAGTTCAAAAGCCAGCATCGGTGATGGTATGGGGGTGTATTAGTGCCCAAGGCATGGGCAACTTATACATATGTGAAGGCACCATTAATGCTGAAAGGTACATACAGCTTTTGGAGCAACATATGTTGCCATCCAAGCAACGTCTTTTTCATGGACGCCCCTGCTTATTTCAGCAAGACAATGCCAGGCCACATTCTGCACGTGTTACAACAGCATGGCTCCGTAGTAAAAGAGTGCGGGTACTAGACTGGCCTGCCTGTAGTCCAGACCTGTCTCCCATTGAAAATGTTTGGCGCATTATGAAGCGTAAAATACAACAACGGAGACCCTGGACTGTTGAACAACTTAAGCTGTTCATCAAGCAAGAATGGGAAAGAGTTCCACCTGAAAAGCTTCAAAAATTGTGTCGTTATAGGAAAGGCGATGTAACACAGTGGTAAAAAGGCCCCTGTGCCAACTTTTTTGCAATGTGTTGCTGCCTTTAAATTCTAAGTTAATGATTACTTGCAAGTTTCTCAGTTTGAACATTAAACATCTTGTCTTTGCAGTGTATTCAATTGAATATAAGTTGAAAAGGATTTGCAAATCATTGTATTCTGTTTTTATTTACGATTTACATAACGTGCCAACTTCACTGGTTTTGGGTTTTGTATAATGCAAATACACAGACCAGTAAATACAAATGAAGTCAACGCCTGGCCAGCCAGCCAGCCAATCATTGAAGTCGCTGAAGTTCTTCCCCGCCAGCCAACCAATCGCTGAACAGCCAGCCAGTCAATCGTCAACCAACCAATCACTGAAGTTCTTCCCCACCGGCCGAACAATCGCTGAACAACTTCCCCGCCGGCCAGCCAGTCGTTGAACTTGATCACTCAGGCAGCCAGCCAGTCAGTCAGTCCGTCAGTCAGATACTTACTCAGCGACATTCACGTTCATAGGGGCCTGGCTGCTACTCAGCCCAGCCCAGGACATAGTACCTGTTAATACTGAGATTATTTCTATGGTACATAGAAACATAATTTTTGATGAAAAGTGGAGATAGGCCCTGTCAATCATCATCCCACGGTTTAGTGGCCTTGAACTTGACCTTCGGTGAAGTTCAAGGTCAAACTTCACATGATAAAATTTCAATGACTTCTATCACCAAAACTATTACAGATATAGGTTAGGTTTGTTTTGTGGATATACTGGAAGTCGTGTATGAAGTTTCATTGGGTGACCTTGAACTTGACCTTCAGTGACCTTCAGCGACCAAATTATACAGTTAAATTTCAACGACTCATATCAGCAAAATCATTACATTTAGAGTGTAGAATTGTATTGGAGACGTATAGGAAATCATATTTGAACTTTCATTTGGTGACCTTCATATTGATCTTCGAAGGTCAAACTTGACCTAGTGAAAAATCCATGACTTCATTCTTTAAAAAGGTCACAGATGGAGCCTAGGTTTGTGTTAATGACATCTAGGAAGTCACATATGAACTTTCATTTGGCGACATTCAACTTGACTATTAGTGACCTCTGAAGGTCAAACTTGACATAATACAATTACAATCACTTGTGTTGCCAGAACGGTCGCAGGTGGAGCTTAGGTTTGTATTAGAGACATATAGGAAGTCATGTATGAACTTTCAGTTGGTGACCTTCGTATTGACCTTCAAAGGTCACATGTGACCTGGTGAAAATTCAATGACATGTGCATGAAAATGGTCACAGATGGAGCCTAAATTTGTGTTACTGACATCTAGGAAGTAACATATGAAATTTTATTTGGTGACATTGAACTTGACTCTCAGTGGTCAAACTCGACAGTGAAAGTACAATGACTGGATCTCCAAAATGGTCACAGATTGAGCCAGGGTTTGTATAGAGACATTTAAAAAGTAATATATGAAGTCCATTTGCAGACCTCAACTTGAACTTGTGTGGCCTTTAAAGTTCACAGTTGACATTGAATTTTCAATGACTTGTATCACCAAAACTGCTTCAGAGCTTAGGATTGTGTTCGTATTACAGGAGGTCTTATAAATGAATGCAAACTTTTATTTAGTGTCCTTGACATTGATTTTCATTAATTCAAATGTCAAACTTCACATAAAATTTTCATAACTGGCATCATCACTATAAGACTACTTGCCAGTAAGCTACAGGACCCTCGGTCCTATTTTTTTATTTTTTGACAGCAACAGTCCTGTCCTGTTGCAGACACTCATAATTGGGTCCAGGCAACAAGGGAGAGAGATTCTCTGGAGTTCTTTTCCACAACAACTGTTGCAGTGAAAACATACAAAAAAATTTTGATTCTGTAGACTGAAGCAGGCTAACACAAACTTGATGCGAAGGAAATGTGCAAGTTGGGATGCTATGAAGACCGAGGAGGTCCTCTTTGTATGTGTCTGGTACAGTATCGGCAAACGCCTCAATCATCAGAGCAATGGCCAAACAGTTGATTGACACTTTTATTACAAAAAGACCTGTGCTGACGTGATGGAACGCCTTGTGAGTCCTTTGGACCCAGATTGGTGGATTGAAGGATCTTTGCAGTCCTTGTAGATCTGATTGGCTGATAATGTTTCAACTGTCAGCCAAGGCTGTAGGGGATGTTCATGACCCTGATGGACAACACACGTCCTCAAGTGATAAACGGCCCTACCCTGATGCCGTCATGTCTAGGATAAGGCTTTGGTTACCCCATCAACATTCCACACCACAGATGCCAGAAACTATGTTCATGAGTCAGAGGGGTATGAACAGTTGCTAGAGACTAAATGTTTTTTCTCTGCACCTCACAAGCCATCTGTGTTAGTTTTTGTTTCATTTTGATGATTGATTACAAATATTGGGTTGTTACTGCCCTACTCCCTGCGATGATTCCAAGCGCCCCCCTAGAATTTGTCTCTCATTGTTACTCATAACTCGTTGTATCTCTGCACTTAAGTTCCTGTCTCTCTGTGTGACGATGTCAGTGTCATTGTCGATTTCTTCTCAGTGTCATATGCGCCTGTCTCTCAGCCTATCCAGTTTTTGATCCTGTTCTGGCTGAGTTACTAATTTTTGGATTTGGCTTTTTTTGTTTGTTGACGCCTGCCTGCTGTAAATCTACTGCTTGTTTTTGACTACAGTTGCAGCGTTGCAGTTTGGCAATTCAGTGTGCTAGCCTTTTTAAGACTCTTCACGTTATGACTGCTAATTTTGCTTTAATAAACTTTGGTTTATTTTTTAATGGCTGTTCACAACTAAGTCCTCACAGCCCACTCACCAGCATGGACTTATTTGACAGTAACCAGACCTCAGCCATGCTGGATCACCAGGGGGTACTTCTGGGTTGTCATCAAGCCCAGTTAGAGTCAGTCAGTAAGACACTGGAGGCTTTCACCGCAAGCATCAGCACCCTGCTGACCCTGCCCCAGCAAATGGAGCCCTGGCCAGAAATCCTATTTGCTGCACTAATGACTGAGTGCTGAGTGCCGTCAGAATGCTCTCTAGTCCGACTCTCTAGTCCCCCCCCACATTTCTGATATGCTTACCCCTTACTCCTCATCCAAGTCACTCAGAACTGCTTCCCAACATCTTCTTTCTGCCCCTAACTCACGTCTCAAGTCGAGGGGTGACCGTGCCTTTTCAGTTGCTGCCATATCCAGGAGTATGGAACAACCTCCCACCTCATATTAGATCCAGCCCCTCTATTGAATGTTTCAAGTCTTACCTGAAGACATATCTCTACTCCCTTGGTTTTACCTAAGTTCTTACCTTCTTGCTCTTTTCATTTTTTATATCTTTTATTTCTCTTTTTATTTTTCTATGTTTATTTTATTATGTGGGACTATTTTATCTTACTATATGTACTACACTGTTTAGTCTTTGATTTAAGTCTTATGTTGTAAAGCACTTTTGGTCAGCATCTGTTTGTAGTGAGCTATATCAATAAATCTGACTTGACTTGACTGACAGATCGAGCTGAGGTTGTATGCATCCTGACCCTTCTTATTGGCAGAACTTGAAAACAGGGAACGCTTTTTGGGATGCCGTATCACCAGTCTGCTCCTCTGTGATCACCTTTACGGCAGAGATCAAATGGGTTTTTGAAGTCGTTATTTATGGTCATGAGGTGGCCCAAGAGATACTATAGATCTGCTAAGTAAGTAACACAGTTTTTATCATGCTATGAACTTCTGCACCTTAGCCACCACCACAAATTGGAACCTCAATTCCCAGTATCATACCTTCTTCCACGGTCTGGCTGAAGACATAAAAAAGTAGCTACCTCCCAGTCTGCTTCAACACCCTATTTGAAATGGCCATTTGCATTGATCACCACCTCTCCGCCTGTTGCAAAGAGTGAGGGCATGCCTACCAGTGCAGAGTGGGGCAGTAATCAGCTTTGAAACCCCTTGAGTTGTCGCTCTTGCCTTACCTACTAATCCTGACCCCAGCAAAGTGGGAGTGTAGGCTGCAGTCACAGTCCTGCTTGTACTGTGGTAATTCACGTCATTCCGTCATGTCCTTTAAAAGCCAAAGCTCACCTGTTACCAGGGGAACACAGGTGCGCATTACCAACACTGCCAACTTCCCTGATGCCCATTCTTTACTACCTGTTACCATACAGACCCCTGATGGCCTGCTGATGGTTTCTGCCCTAGTTGACATTGGAGCCGCTGTCAACCTCACCAAGCTGGACCTGTGCAATGCCAATCATCTGATTCACATCAAGGAAGGAGATGAGTGAAGGACTGCATTGAACACCCCCTAAGCCACTACAAATGTCTGGCAATGCCATTTGGACTCATTAACACCCCCACAGTTTTTCAAAATCTGATCACCCAGCATGTCCGCCAAGTAATGCAGTGAATTCTGGAGAACGAGCTTTTCCCGATGTCCAAAAAAAATGTGAGTTCCACCAGACCTCAGTATAGTTTTTTGGTTTGGCATGGACGAGCAGAAGATCCAGCCCATCCCGGACTTGCTGGAGCCCAACGACTACATGCAACTCCTGGGTCCCCAGTGCTAGTGGTGCAGAGGTGGAAGCTTCAGAGACAGGAGCCAGAGCCTTCCTCTGTTAATGGGCAACTGACAGCAAGGTCCACCCCTGTGCCTTCTCCCTTTGGCTGACCGAGGTGGAGAGGAAATACTCAAGTGAGGACTGGGAGCTGCTGGCTGGAATGGATGAAATTTGTCAAGAGGAGGCACTGACTTGAGGGGGCTAGCATCCTCCTCCATGCCTGGACTGACCGCCAGATCCTGGAGGACAGTAGCTCTGCCATGAGGCTAAACTCCAGGCAGGCCTGGTGGTCACTCTTCTTTTTCCGATTTAATTCCACCCTCACCTACCGTGTAATTTCTAAGAACCTCAAGCTTGATGCCCTCTCATGCTTGCACTCCCCAGCCCCTAAGGGAAAACTGGCAATTCTGGTCCCTGCCTGCTTGCTGCCACCAAGCTGGAGATCAAGCACACAGTGGAGGCCCTCCAGTCCAGTCCCAACCCTCAGGAGTATCTGGAATACAGGCTATTCATCCTGGAAGGGGTGAAGGCAAAGGTCCTCCTCTGAGCTAGTGCCACCCACTTGGCATGCTATCCCAGATTCTTCTGTACCCTGTCCTTTGTCTGCGAATTGTTCTCGTTGTCCTCCATCAGGCAGGACACCTAGGAGTATGCTGCTACCTGTAATGCCTGCACCTGGGAAAAATTCAGGAATCAGCCTGCTTGCGGTCTCCTCCAGCCTCTCAAGATCCCTCATCTGCTGTGGGCATGCATTGCCATGGCTATTTTCGCAGGGCTGCTTGAATCAGAAGGCTATATGGTGATTCTCACCATTGTGAATTGTAAGGCAGCATAGTTTTTCCCTCTTGCTAAGCTGCCCACAGTCAAGGAGATGACTAAGCTCCTTTTTTCAGAATGTGGAATGGCTGCCTTGGATCTCTCAGGAGGTAATTTGCCGACTGACGCTAAAGCGTCATGTGTTCACCCCTCTCTTAGTGCTCATCCTCCATGCTCTTGCATGCCTGTACCTACATTATTGTTTTCTTTATGTTTTTAAGTTCCTGGTTTTTGTCCTCTCTTTGCTAGACTATTACTCCTTGTATTTCACCCTTGCCCTTCTATGTATTTTCAAAGAAGCATTTTGCCACTGAAAAGATTAGTCTTGCCATAAACTTGGCTGTCCATGCAGTATAAAGTGAGTGTATTTTTGAAATTAGTGCCATATGACCAGAGAAAACAGATAAAAAAAAAAATAAACAATATAGAAGAGCTCTATTTTTATTAAGATGTTCAGCACATAAGCTCACGATTGAAATAGGAAGATGGCATGATATTCCAAAAGAAGAAAGAATTTGTCCATATTGTAAACATACTGAAAATATTGAAATAATTGAAGACGAGGGACATTTTCTTGTAGATTGTAAACTGTATCATAAAATTAGACAACAATATTTGAGTGAATATCATACTTCTACGGTTTCTTACTGTGATATTATGGCTTTATGTCAGACAGATAATGCATGGAAATTGGGAGCATATGTATACGAAGGCTTTAGATTAAGAGTTTTGAGTCCACTCTTTAATATAATATTTTTCATTATGATATCAATATTGTGATATTATCGTGTGTATGTATAACATGAAACTGAAATATTTTGTGATATATATAAATGATACATTTATAACAAAAAATACAGTATGTTACATGTATATGTTTCACTAGTAATGAAAGCCGTGCACTAGTTTGACTCATATGTATGGTGCTGACACTGATATGTGCATTGTGTTAACTGTGGGTGGAACTATGGGCCGGATAGGCCTTACATTCCTGAATAAATGTCATTATTATTATGAGAAAACAGATAAAAAGGGCTCCAGTATTCTGTTCTGCTCAAGGTATAAAACCTACAGTAACCAGAATGCACTGGGCTTGTTGCCCACTAAGGCCACTCCTATTGTTAAAGTGTACAATTAAACCTCCCTAACACTACTAATGATTTGCTGAACTCTAACTGCACTGCCAAGTACCAAATGGGGCAGCGCATGTATCAATATACAGCGCCCTCCATAATTATTGGTCCCCCTGGTTAAGATGTGTTATTTAGCTTCTAACAAATTCAGTTTTTTTCTAAATAATATAGGACCAAAATGAAAAAAAAAGAGGAAAATCCAACCTTTAATTCAAGTGAATTTATTCAGTGGGGAAAGAAATCCCACATTAAGAAATAATTCTTTTACATCAAATCATGTAACACAATTATTAGCACCCCTGATGTTAATACTTTGTACAACCCCCTTTTGCCAACAAAACAGCTCCTAATCTTCTCCTATAATGTTTCACAAGATGGGAGAATACAGAAAGAGGGATCTTCGACCATTCCTCTTTGCACAATCTCTCTAAATCATCCTGCGACCTGGGTCCTCTCCTCTGCACTCTCCTCTTCAGCTCACTCCACAGGTTTTCAATGGGGTTGAGGTCTGGGGACTGCGATGACCATGGGAGGAGCTTGATTCTGTGTCTAGTGAACCATTTCTGTGTAGATTTGGCCATATATTTAGGGACATTATCTTGCTGAAAGACCCAGTGACAACCCATCTTCAGCTTTTGGGCAGAGGCCACCAGATTTTGATTTAAAATGTCCTGGTATTTCAAAGCGTTCAAGATGCCATGCACCCTAACAAGGTTCCCAGGGCCTCTGGAAGAGAAACAGGCCCACAGTATCACCGATCCTTCCCCATACTTCACATTGGGCATGATGTGCTTTTCTGCATACTTATCTTTTGTGTTCCGCCAGACCTCCATCTTGGTCTCATCTGACCAAAGCACACGGTCCCAGCTGAAGTCCCAGTACTGCTTAGCGAACTCCAGATGTTTGCTTTTATGATTGTGAGTGAGAAAAGGTTTTTTCCCTGCATGCCCCCCACACAGCTTGTTGGCATGTAAATAGTGCCTTATGGTTGTTTTGGAGACTTTGTTACCCCAAAATGCTACCATTTGTTGCAATTCTTTAACAGTGAGCTTTGGAGAACTTTTTGTTTCTCTTACCATCCTCCTTAATGTGCGTGGTGGCAAAATAACGTTGCGTCCTCGTGCAGGCTGGTTTACCACTGTTCCAGTTGTTTTAAACTTCTTAATGATTCCTCTGACAGTAGATATGGGCAGGTGCAGACGAGTGGCTATTTTCTTGTAGCCATTGCCTGACTTGTGAAGGTCGACACACATCAGCCTTATTTGAATGGTGTGTTCCTTTGTCTTTCCCATGTTGAAGAGAAGAGAAATGGCCTCTGTGTCACGTCATATTTATACCCCAGGGAAACAGGAGGTGATTAATTACTAAGTAAATGTTCCTAGGTACTCTGATCAACTTTGTAAACTACTGTAGAAATGACAGAAATACTTCAATTATGTTTAATTCCTAGTAATTGTTAGGGGTGTCAATAATTGTGGAACAGATGATTTTAGTCAGGGATTTTTTTTCCCCTTAAAATTCACTTGAGATGAAGGTTATATTTTTCTACAATTTTCAGTGTGAGAGTATGCTTCTCCAATAAAAATTGAATTTATTTTAAGGCTTTAACACATCTTAAACAGGGGTGCCTATAATTATGGAGGGCACTGTAGTTCCGGTCTCATAAATAAAAACTTGAATTGCATGGTTTTGTACCATAACACCGCCATGTTACTAACAAAACATTGTAGCTATAGAGCTCTGGATGGCAAGTGACTCCGTTGGTTTATGCCACTATTTTGGCAGGAAAAGCCTGAGCGAAAAAGCATGGCACTAGCACCGATTTCAAGCCATCAGAGTTCACTGCTCGAGTTAGAACCAAGAAAATTGAGCTATGTAATGGCTCTTAATAGGTTCGACATTATTAACCTTTACAAAAGGTAGGCTTTTCACGAGAACTGAGTCTGCCGGATCAGACAATGTTCCTCATTCTTCTTCGCTGCCACTCGTGAATGAGTATGGCAGCCTAATATTTTATGTTTCGGATAATTGTTCAAACATTTTCATTTTGCGTTTATGACGCCTCATTGCTTCTTCAGCGAGTCTATTTTGTTCGAAATAGTTCATGCCATTCCTTATAACTTTCTTCCAAATATATTGAGTCAAAAAAAACTTCACACTCATAAATTTGTAAATATTTTTTGAAACTTTTAATAAAAGAGTTTTTATTATCACTAGGGGTAAATACTTTGTCAAAGACATGACACACATCAACTCCGACGTGCACAAGTACGTAGCACATGCGAGCGTACTTTAAGCTTAAACCATGTTTTCTCGTGTTCCTAGTCACGCGACCATATGAGAGATGTGCAACTGAGCTCACGTTAGAGTGACATCTTGGAAAAACAAGTTTTTACAGTTAATTATTTGTCGATTTTCAATGCCATGGCTGTCAAACATTCAGCGTGAATGTGCCATTGGCATGCTGAATACGGAAACGTCCGCCACTGACGTTGCAAGGGTTATGGGATGCAGTCGACGGACTATCCATGATCTTCAGACATGTCTCCAACAAACTGGCACCACAGCTGACCGACCTCGATCTGGTAGCCTACGTGTGACGTCAAAAGCAGAAGACCGAAAATTTTCTTACGTCATTTGCATAATCAATTTGTCACTGCAACGTCCACTAGGAATGAATTGTTTAGAGGTCGTGTGACTGCCCAAACCATACGTACTCGCCTGCGCACTGCTCTTATTCAAGTTGTAACTTACCATTTTTACTCTTGGACATTTCCGTAGCATTTCCTGGAACTGGTTACATTGTGGACATTATTTTCATGATACACCATCTTTAATGAGTACAGAATTAAATAAAATCATTATTTAAAACCTCATTTCTTGTATATTGAACTTATCGATCTCCAAAGGAGTGTGAAGTTTTTATTTTGGCTGAGTATATGGCGGTTAGATGCGAGGCTAGTCCATTCGGATGGTCTGATGTTGGACTTAACGAGCGAGTATTTTAGTAGGTCTTTGTCTTTTCTTCAGAGCACCGACATGACGAGTACCCTGGGCAAGTTGACAGAAATAAAGTTGTTTAGGCAGGCGGTAGTGTGGCATTCTGCAAACATGTCCAACCCATCTAAGTCTGTGATAGAGCATGATGGACTCCAGACTAGTTGTAGAGGCTTTCTTGAGTACATCTGCATTTGTGATCTTGTCTTGCCATTTGATGTAGAGGATTCTTAAACAGCATTGATGGTAAGTTTCTAGTTGTTTCATTTGCTTTCGGTAGATGACCCATGTCTCACAGCCATATATTAGGGTAGGAATTATGATGGCATTATACACTGACAGCTTTGTACTTATTTTGATATCTTTGTTACAGAAAATTCTTTTACCCATTTTTTGATAGGCAGCTGCAGCAGCACTTATACGATTCTGGATTTCTGCATCAAGTGAAACGTTATCAGAGATGGAGCTTCCAAGATATTTAAAGTTGCTAACTGTCGTAAGCTGCACACGTTCAATCATGATGGAGGGTTTGAGGGAGAGCGGTGATGGGTAACCCTGCTTATGCTGAAATAAGACTTCGGTTTTAGTAGTGTTTAGAGTGAGGCCAAGTCTGCTGTATGCAAGAGCGAATGCATCCACAGTTTTTTGCATATCAGCTTCAGAGCAGGCCCAAAGAGCTGAATGTATTGGAGTTCGACTATCACTGCCGAGGATACTTTTGTTCTTGCTTGAAAGCGCCTGAGGTTGAAGAAATCACCAACAAAATGGTAGTGAATAGACACCCCATCAGTAATGACGGGCCTGCAATCTGAAGGACAGCAGCCATAAACAGGGAGAAAAGAGTAGCAGCAATGACACAGCCTTGTTTGACACCAGTGTTAACTGGAAACGGCTCACTTTCAACACCCTCGTACAAGACTGATTCAGTCATCTTGTCATGAAGAAGACGAATTAGTCTAACAAGTTTTTCTGAATATTATAGTTATTATTATTATATATTATAGTAATATTATATATTATTATTATTATATTATAGTAATATTTGCCATAAGGTAGGATGGTGGATTGAGTTGAAGGCCTGGGGAAGATCAACAAAAGTGATGTAGAGTGGAGATTGTTGCTCACGGCATTTCTGTTGTAATTGGCGAAGGGTAAAGATCTTATCTATACAACCACGAGAGGGTCTGAAACCACATTGACTTTCTGGGAGGACTTCTTCAGCTAGAGGTGTTAGACAATTTAACAAGGTCCTGGCGAAGAGCTTTCCCATGATTTCCCAGACAGCGTTCCGGACCTGTAGTAACCAGACAACAATTACCTGATCAACTTTCCCTCATCTCATTCTGGAGAGTCTCTCAAAGCCTACAAGAGCCTGGAGGGTCACAAATGGACACAATCTGATTTCCTAATGAATAGGGCCTGTGTCCTCAGGAAATGTTTTTCTGTGCTGGCAGCATCAATTTTTAATACATATACTATAAAGTTCAGCATTTACAGCCCTTAACACCATTGGCGCACAAAACACCCTCAGCACACAGCTTTTTCCCATGGCGCTCTCAGCTGGATATAGTTCAACTTTTGAAACACCGCCGGGTCAACAATGTGACTCCATTGTAACCGACACATCAAAATTTCAAATTGAGAAGGACATAAAATATCAGCAGCAATCAGAGAAACTTTTCCTGCCACCAGAGTTGTGTTTCTAATCAGTTAGCCTGCTACAGTTTAGATTTGCTTACTGTTCCCCATTTCGGGACAAAAGATTGGCTGACAAGTTAGTCAGCATTAATGTTTACTTCCACTGTAGAACACAACAGCTGTAGCTAGCTAGGTACTTTGTCATTGCTTAGGTTCACATTTATTTTAATTGGGGTAGCAAGTTCCTCAAAGCATGCTGGTGAACTACATAAGCAACTTGGATACATAATTCAAACCACTGGCTTTATTCGGTTCCAGTGCACTTTTAAGAAATTATCGTTCATTAGATTAGTTGCTAAGATTATTCCATAGATATTAATGGAACACTAGATTGCTGACAGGGTATGCTCAACTGAAGCATCTGTTCTAGCAGCATATACACCTGGAAGTAAAAGTCGCACGCAGATTCACATTCATTTTCACTTACATTAAAATCACATTTTCAAAAACTTTTGCTGTGAGTCAGTGTTATTCTGGTTTTGCTTTGCAGAGCCACATTTTGTCTCCCTAAATATGAGCATCATTGGGGGGAAACAGGCACACTCACATTAGAGAAGACCCAAAATCTGACTTGGCAACAACGTAAACATGCGACCAGAAAAGTTAAGAAGTTAACATGACCGCAGCTTTTAAAGACCCTCTGGTAAGATATTTGCCTTTATGTTTTTGTTGTTGTAAGCAGGGGCATAGAAATCCGTGCCCTGTACATAAGAAGCCTCTGTGACCCTCCCCCCACATCAATGTCCCTCCTACATCTGAAATGTATAGATGAATACTTGAGCTGACATCTCAATGTCTCAATGAATCTTTTTTGCTAGTGGTTATTAAGCAAGTCACTAAAGAACTAAAGTAAAAAAGTCATCATAGCTGTCATATGTGCTGAAGTCTGCATAGTTTGAAATGTCAGCACGTGAAATCTTTTCTCAACGTACTGTAGCCTACAGTTACTGTAATATGGTTGAATGTGATTTGCTTGGAGTACCGTGCTTAAGAGAACATTATTTCCTTTGTTTATTTAACAATATATCCCTCCAAGGTATAAGGGAAAGTTACAAAATACTATTACTGCTACATTGATAATGTAATAAAAGACAGCTGAACAAGACTTAAATTGAGTAACTTTATTTGTAATAACACAAAAAAAAAATCATCTTGATTTGCTAGCCGATGTATTGCAGTATGAACAATTTCACATTTTCACTATCTTAGTATCCAAGCCCACAGAAAGGCCTTTTGGTCCAAAAGCGCCACAATTAAGACTGTCAGACATCAGTGCTAAACTAGAAGATCCCTGTGCCACTTTCAAATCATCTGTGTGGCAGCATTTTGCATTCCCCGCTAAAAAAAGAAATGATGACAGATAGACAAGACACAAACAATATGTAGGCAAAGAAGGAAAACAATTCACACGGCGGCTAACACTAGCTAATAATATATTTCCTCCTATAAGTTTTCTTCATTGAAACCTCCTATCATTTTTCGCAAAACCTAATTTTGTGATTTGTCTCGTCAGATGAGTGTCTCATCACACCCCTTGTTGAAACTGCTTGCATTTACCCTCCTAATTTTGTTACTCGATAAGATCTCAGGTCCAGCGAGACTTATGACCTGAAATGTTACTTATGAAATTAGGGCAATTTGTGAAATTAGGAAGGTACACAGTACAAATGTTCACTTGAAACAACCTAGTTTCCAGTGCCTCTGTGTGTTAACCTTGTCTCATGTTCTCAGTGACATCACTTTGACAGCCTTCACTATGTGTGTTTTGGACACAGTTTCCATCACTCAACTGATTTATTCACCCAGTTATTTGTGCCATTTATTACCACCAAATAAAACATCAGAGACAAGAACAATTTTTCAATCCAAGCCTCTTTAGGGCCCCCTGCCCCTTGGGCTCCTGGGTACTCAGTCCCACTTTTCCACCCACTATGACGCACCTGGTTAGAAGAAACATTGCTGAATATTTGTTAACGTCATCAAATTACTTTCTCGTTTCTTTACTTCATTGTACCCTGGTTGAGCATATTTGCCGAAATCCAAATTGTTTACATTGAATAATATGGCTAATCCCAATGTTGCTAAATGGAAACATTAGTTTAAATATTTTGCTGGTAATAAGTATTGAAGTTGAATTTTAATTACCAGTAGCGAGCTTAGTAGCCACCTTGCTGATTTTATTAACTGCCAAGTCAATGCATTCCCCAGCTGGTGAGCGGTCAGCTGTCTCTTCAAGTCAATAGGATGGCTAATTAGCTAGCTGGCACGCAAACGCAATTTTCGACAATAACTTATTCATGAAACATTTTATTACAACCCTTCAATTGAATATGGCTGCAAAATACAGCTGAACATCTTAGCATCTTAACGATTATATTAACGTACAAATTGGCATCAAAGGAAGCCATTTTTTTTTAATGAAGAAGTTGGGTGTATCAATATAGCAGCCAGATGCTTCACTTTGAGTAATGTAAATAAGACGTCATCAGCCATCTAGTCTTCTGAATGTATATGTATATAGATTATTCGCAATTTCTTTTCATCAATTGAGCAATTCTTGACATTTAAATGATGCATTGGAAGCAGTGGAATTACTTGAAGACGTTTCAAATGATCGTATTTCATTTAAACAATTTAAACGATTATGAAACACAGGCATTGCTTCCAACCCCCGAGTAAAGAAAAGCGCGAGAAGTCCAGAGTCATAATCGCACATGAAACTGATAAACCTCTATGCACAAGGACTTCGATTCCGTGAGCGTATATCTTACATATGCATTGATTGAATAGTTGCTGACTACAGCAGGGGAACATAAATATGCCGGCGCAAATAGTAATAAATAATAGTAATAAATAATAAATAGTTCGGCGCAGCCCGCGCAGTGGTAATTTCGTGCAGTGCAACACCATGCGCAGCCACATTGGCAATTTGGTAGACGGACGTGCACTGACATGGGTGTGTGGCGGCGTAGTAGGGGGAGGTGTCACATATTCATCAAGGCGCAGGGGCAATTTTGTAGAAAAGTATCCGCTGGAGTTGCGCAGTAAGCTCGCCAGCTCCAACCTGGTTTACTTTCTGTGCAGTGGTAATTTGGCTGACCGGCGCAGTGTGCACACATCGCCGAAACCTCCCAGGCAGGTTTCCAGGATGTCAGGCACATTTCAATGCAATAAATAATTACAGGAAGCACTATTTAATGTAACTATCTGAATAAGGACATACATTATAATATCTATATCGATTGTCCTGATGTCAGATTAAAGGTGGTTGGCACGCGTAATTGAACCTTAACCTGGCTTAATCAACGCAGCTGAATCTGTGATGCAAACTAACGACTTCACATCTTTCTCAGCCAACCACAAACTGTCTGTATATATGTATAGAATGCTTGCGTTCTATGCTCAGTACAGCCGCTTGCACACTGGATGGAACTTTTCGCTGATTACAGTCAAAGTCAATGCAAAGATGCGATAGTCGGACAGGGTTTTAATATAGCTCTGTGTCCGAAAGTCATAAAAGTTCTAATTTTTCCGAGTATTCATTGACAGTGTGAAAAAATTATGCATGTACGATCAAGACTGTCCAACGCGAAGTGCAAAATACTCCATGTTCAGCAGCCAGAAAAAAGTAAAAAGTATTGATATGAGAACAGATTTATTACGAAATAAAGAATAAAAATATATAACCAACAAACGGAACATCCAAAAAAGATTACCCGCAAATAAATCGCAGTGTTCATTGGATGTTCTATTGTTAAAATGTTTCTTTTTATTCGTTATTTCGTTATCAATCGGTTCTAATCGTCCTCTTTTTTTTTGGCTGTCAGACACGGAGGCATTGTACATTGTCCCGCGCCAATGTCGACTCACTTTATTGAGCAGAGCTTAAACAGAAACATTGATTGAAATTCTCGGTACTCATTTTGAAGAACTGAGCCATCTTATCAAAACTTTAATGTTTAATATCTAAAAGAGTCAGTAGATTTGAAGAAATTAAAAACAATAATCTACTGTCAGACACAGAGATTTATTAAAACCCTGTCAGACTTTCGAACACGTAGACATTGTGTTCAACGCAATCTGTCTTGCAAAAAATTCATTTCACGTCCAGTGTGCAAGCAGCTTAATTCTAGGCTACTATTATTGTCACTTAGGTTTTATCATTTTTTGTGGGGAAGAGGAATACAACCTGATTGCTATGATGTCGTACTGCGTTTAGATCACATATTGAAAATAAATGTGTAACGTATCTTGCATTGTTGTCCGTGTTAATCCCAAAATTTTAAGCAGCAACAGGGTGTAATAATAGGAACACGCAATCCATCGTTTCTCTTCCCAATGAACAACCGTTGTATTTCATTCCAAGTTCATAAGTTTGAATGATCTGACGTAGTTTTGTTTTGAAATTCCATTCAAGTTCGCTAATGGTAATAATTCGCGAATGCCTTAGCTATCCAGCTAACTCATATTCATAATGTTTAATATTGACGTAAGCGGTGCAGAAAACATGCCTGAAGCAGCAAATTTAAATGCAACATTAACGCATCATGCAGATATAGGACAGAGGCTTCTATATTGCAACACATTAAAGGTGAGGAGAGGAGCTCATTTGATTGGTGAAGATTTGACTCGGCGGTGTTGTACCCAAACACGCCTTCTTTGCCACTTGCGCTGGAAGGAGGAACAGAGGCGGGACAGAGGAGTACTTGCGCCAGGCTACGGCGGGCACGAAATTGCAACATATGCCTGAACGCACCCCGTTGGCGCGGTGCACCCCCCATTCGCCGCACCTGCGCCTGGTCTACAAATTTAGAGCCCTATATGACTTAAGAAGGAGCCAAATGTCTATGTGATCATAAAAAGCCTCACATGATCACTATTCTTACATAAAAGACAATTTTCTTGTCTAATGAGTCATATTTTCAAAATAAATTACAACATTTCACAAATTCAGCTCGAGCATGCAAACTTTTGGGCACAACTGTGGCAAAATTATCACAGCGGCAGCACCAATTGCCCGAGGCTCGAATCTCGCTTCAATTGGTTGAGTTCAACATATCAACTGTTTTTATTTATATTCCACTCATTATTTTAATTCTCAAGGAAATGAGGTTGTAATTAAGGTTATGGTAGACAGCTAAAGTAATGCCAAAATATTAATGGACCTATTCTATTTTGATGGTGAAATTCAGCAGAGTCCATTTATTGACTTCTGATCTATATATCTGTAAACAATCATTTCACCTAAGGCATGCAAAATATTTTCAGATTCAGATACCAAAGAAAACACTCAATAAAGAATTTAACTTTTTACTCTGCAAACAAGTATTTCTTTGACCATATATCTCAGAAAGAAATTCTGCTATTGAGATGCAATTATTTTGACTCATATTCAGATTTGTGTATGGGGTATGCAATTCTTTTAAGTCTAAATACAATACAAGATTAAAATACTTGGTAATTTTTATTTTTTTGCAGGGTAAGCGCAGTTCATATAAAATGGATTAGCATTCTGAAAAAAAAATGTTATTTCACTTTGAATTTTAATAATGACCTCTACTTTTGGGTCTAAATTATAATCTAATTACCAGTTGGCTGAATACGCTTAATGGGAAATAATGGTGAATACTTCTAATTTATCTGCTCCTTCATGGTCTTTCTTGTTTGTCAAAACATTGCCATGTTAATATTTTTCAGATTATTTCCTTAATGGTTTTAGAATAATCTTTCATTGGGCTGCTTTCACAGGTTTCTTGCAAGACTGTTTATGTGAAAAGACGGACAGAGGAGAAGACTCCAAACACTCCTCAATGTGAATAAATCTGGCTATAAGAACGTATTGTCCCATTATAAACTGGTGAGTCATTTTCAAATTTACATCTTTGATAGACCAGGCATAGTATGCAAAGTATCTGCTGGAGGGGATGGCAGTTTGCTATTTGAATTGAGTGGTTTGATATCAAGCATGTTGTTGTTGTTGTGAACTGCTTTCAAATAAATGTTAATACAAAAGTACTTAATGTTAAATTCAGTGATAATGATATAAAAATAGCTGGCTATATATTAATGAACCCTCAATCCCTCTTCCAGGCATGAAGCCATTATTTGGCCTAGGCAGCGCTGGCCTAGCTGCATTGTGCACTTGCCCACATATCCAGGCTTAATGAAAATATTTTTTATTTGAAATTATTCATTATCTATCCGTTACTTAACAACTATTATTATCCCCCCGGCATATAATGCGGAATAACTGGAGAATAACTCAGAATAACCTGGAGTGTTCAAAATGAGGTGGTTGGGACACTGGTGGCAGCTAAGTTGGAAACAGAGGGTGCACAAAGTATCCCCTTAAACTAAGAAGTAGTTTTAACCTTATTATTCTTCTTGATTGACATAATGTGAACTCTGAAAAAACTCAACACTATTAGGTGTGGGGACGCGGGAACTCAGTCAGAGAAGGGGGTGCTGTGAGAAAGAGTCGATATGATGATGTCATATAAATACTGCGCAGCAGCACAATATTCATGATCGGCTGCTTTGAGTGGGAAACATTTTTTCACCAGTTTTAGAACAACTTACATTAAGACGGCAAACTTGAACTCCCAATATGCTGTATGTCAAAGCAGAATATTCATATACCATATTCAGCTATGGACAATTCACACGTGGAATGCAGGTTTATTCCTGATCAGAAGATTTATTGTTGACTGAGCCACAGCCACAGCCTCGCCATACCGGTAAAGTTAGATTTTGGATTGTGTCTGAAATTCAGTTGTCCCATCTGAGAAGCCACTCGCAAGTGGCTGGCAGGTCTTAGGTTCGCTCCAGCATCAGCCGCCAAAATACTTTGTCACGGTGAGCATCTCCTCTCATTGGTAGCTCTTCGCGGGCTGAGAACCTCACAGACCGAAAGGTCAGCTCCAAGACAGTCTGTGCAGTCATTTACTCTTCACCAACTGCATGTGAGAGCATTGCGTTAATTGGTGTTCTTTTTTATGCTGCCGGTTTGTTGACGGCCTCTATGTGAAAATGGGATTTATCATCCTCCTAAAACTTTTCCCTGGCTTTTCTGCCATTACTGGATCGTCTTTTCACAGAGTTTCCATCCCTCATCCTGTCCACACTGACTAGGTTCTTTCGTATAGCAGGACAGCACACGAAGCATCACGCTTTATCATTTTCACTTATTGTCTTTCCTTAAAGGAATAGTTCACTTTTTTTGAAGTGGGTTTGTATGAGCTACAATTGCCACTACTTACATTAGATGCAGTAGTAAGCTCTCTGATCTCCTCCAGGTAGCCGCACCAGCGCATAGTGCTGGGTGGAAATTTAGGCGATACACTGTTGTGAACGGGAGCAGGGAAACAACGTATTTTTGCTGCCCTGAAGAGGTGCAACCTGAAAATAATACACCATTGTAATTGTATACTATATTAAAAAAATTACAGCGCTTTACCTGCTCGGAAAAAAATACAGTTGCTCTTGAACCAACCAACTGACTTAGTCCTCCGTGCGGCGCATCGTAGTTAACTGCGCGCTGTAGCGATCAGCTTTTTGGGTCAGAGTAAAGCTGCTTGCCAACTGGACGCGAAACACATTTTTCGCACAACAGATTACATTCAAAGTCAATGCAAAGACGCGCATTGACTTTGAATGTAATCTGTCTTGCAAAAGACTCATTTTGAATCCAGTGTGCAAGTGGCTTAACTACGGTTGTGAGGTCGGACGGTCGTGAAACTTGTGCAAATATTTCGAAGATGGTCTGTGTGTGTTGCTTTCCTGGACATGAGAGCAAAGCTGTATCCTGGTGCACTTACAGCTTCCACTGCATTCCTCTGCGGGCTGGACCTCGGCAGCAGTGGCTAACTGCACTCAACATGGATATTGATATGCCATCCGTGTCCCTAAAAGAACTCAGTGTTTGCAGTATTCATTTTTCCAAAGATGATTTTGTGAGGCTACATTCAGGGAAATCTCAACGGTGCACTGAAGAACACTGCTATACCCATGCCTCAGGTAAAAGAGTGAAACACCTGTGAAAAAGTCGAATGTAACACTGCAGCACAACTTGATATCGCATAGGGTCTATGCAGCCACATACTGTGTATCTGCTGTGCTGGTTATTTTAGGGATTTTTTTTTTTATTTGAGACGTAATTCTATGTCATTGAAATGCTGTCTCTGCCACAAACCGCTCAGAGTCTGACCCAAACAGCTGATCGCTACAGCGCACAGTTTACTTCGATGGAATACATCAGCTGGTTAATTCAAAAGCGACTGTGTTTTTTTCCGAGCAGGAAAAGCGCTGTCTTTTTTTAATGTATAGCGTACAATTGAAATGGTGTATTATTTTCAGGTATTATTTTAGGCTGCAAAAATACGCAGTTTCCCTGCTCCCGTTCACAACAGTGTATCGCCTAAATTTCCACCCAGCACTATGCGCTGGTGTGGCTACCTGGAGGAGATCAGAGAGCTTTCAACTGCGTCTAATGTAAGTAGTGGCAATTAGTAGCTCTCACAACCCCACTTTAAAAAAGTGAACTATCCCTTTAATGTCTTGAAGCCGTGTCCACTGAGAAAACCAACCTGACTTGAAGGATAAGGTGAAGTTTGAAGTGCTTGGCTGGGAACGTAAACTCCTTCGCCTGGAAAGGCGCTTCACCAACAGAAGGCTCGTTTCCACCAAAGAAGTTCCTGGTAGTATTTGGGGGGCTGGAACTACTACAGGAACGTCCTCTCACTAGGCCCTCTCAACTGCCGTGTCTCCACCCAGAGGGTGAAGTAGGAGGAACTCCTTTTAAAAATGCGACCCCTAATCGTTGATGTCACATCCCGCCCTGAGTAAATCCAGTCAGCGCTAAGTAAACCCCAAGCCCCACCCAGGAGTTTTTCGGAGGCGTTCAGAGTACCTACTCCAAGGCAGGGACTTTTTTAGCCCCAGTAAAAGTTCTGGAGCTCTGTCCTTCGGTGGTGGTTCCAGCGGTGGAGACACACAACAACGGCCCAGACCCTGTAAAATTACCCCGAAGTTCCAGCGGTGGAAACGGGCCTAGAGTACTTAGCTATTAAAGGGTCATCCAGAGTGGGGGTAGCACTGACATTAGCTGCACTGGTGTTAGTTAGCTGCTATTGCTCCAATCTCTCATCAAGGCTGCTGGAGAAAATTATAAAATTTCTCAGTTTCAACATTTGCTATGTTATCTCTGTTATATTGTGAATCAAATACTGGCTAGTGTGATTTGAAAGTTATTGCGTTTTGATTTTATTCACAATTTACACTGTCCCAACTATTTCGGAATTGGGGCTGTAGAATTAATTTTAACACATGGTGTTCAAAATGCTGGATACCTGTTTCTGATTTATTTCATTTTTTATTGTTAAAACAACCATGAATTGCAGGTGAAATACTGTGCTGTCCTATGGATCTTGCTGATTAGATTTTAGGAAACTGGTCCTGACATTTCCATTATTTTTATTCAAAATTATAGATATTGCAGAAATCAAAATTTGTAATGACTGTTTGATAGTTTGTAATCTCTTATTGCCCTGCTCTGCAGGAGGAGACATGTTTCTGGAGAGCGTGGTCCCATGGGCGGCATGGAGTCTACTGATTTTGTTGATGGCTGGGGTGTCTATGGGATCTGAGCTATCACAGCCCTGTCCTCAGCCGTGTGAATGCCACTTAGAGACAAAGGAGGTGAACTGCTCCAGGCGGCAACTTACATCCATGCCCAAGAGCTTCTCTGGTGACTCTCAGCGCCTTGACTTGTCTCGCAACCATCTTAAGACACTTGGACGTGGGCAGTTCTCGGGCCTGATGTGGCTACGGGAGCTGGATTTGAGCAACAACATCATTTCCATGATTGAGGTTGAGGCATTTCAGGGTCTGAAGAACCTTAGAATCCTCCAGATACAGAACAATCGTTTGAAGATCCTTCCCGTTGGTGTCTTCTCAGGACTGCTGAGCCTACATACCCTTGACATCAGCAAGAATGAAATCCTGGTCTTCTTGGACAGCACCTTTCAAGAGTTAGTCAGCCTGCAGCGACTAGAAGCTGGAGAAAATGATCTGGCTTTTATTTCTCACCAAGCCTTCATAGGCCTCCAGAACCTGCAGGAAATTAACCTAGACAGTCGCAACTTGACTTCCATTCCCACACAGGCTCTGTCTCATCTCCAGAACCTCACAAAGATGCACCTCTGCCGTCTAAGCATCAGCATTCTGCCAAGCAACTCCTTCCGCTGGCTGACCCAATTGCGTGAACTAAGAATCTCACAGTGGGCTTCTCTGGACACGCTGACTAGCAAAAGTCTTAGTGGACTCAACCTCACCTCCCTGACCATAAACAGATGCAACCTTGCCACTGTGCCCTATGCCTCCATCAACCACCTGGTCTTCCTTCAATATTTGGACTTTTCCTTTAACCCCATTAGTGTAGTGCGTGGAAACCTGCTAACTGATCTGATTCATCTCCAGGAGTTCCATCTGGTAGGTGGCCGCCTTGTCACAATAGAGCCAGAGGCCTTCAAGGGACTTTCTCACTTGCGACTGCTGAATGTTTCCTCAAACCAACTACACACATTTGAAGAGGGAGCTCTGCACTCTGCAAAGAACCTGGAAATCCTACGCCTCGATGGTAATCCTCTGTCCTGTGACTGCCGTTTGCTTTGGGTGGCACAACGTCCTCAGAGGCTGAACTTTGATGGGCACCAGCCTTACTGCTCAGCTCCAGATGTTGCACGGGGTCGTGAGTTTTGTAACTTCACAGAGGCAGAGTTGCCAGGTCTCTTCAACTGTCGGCCGGCTCACATTCTGGATTACAAACCCCAGGATGTTAGGGTAGAAGAGGGCCACAGAGCACTCTTCCATTGTTTGGCAGATGGATACCCATCACCAGTTATCACCTGGATGACTGCCCAGCATGCTGTCCCTTTAAAGACCGGCAGGGTCAGAGTTCTAACTAATGGAACACTGGAAGTACAGTATGCTCAAGTACAGGACAGTGGCTCTTATGTGTGTACAGCAAGTAACGTTGCAGGGAGTGATAGTTTTTCTGTCAGTCTGCTAGTGTCAGCCCTTCCCAACTCCCAGAATTGCACTGCTTTCTCCTTCTCGGAAGTTGTATGGACTGTAGCCTCCATTCCAACTGCCACTAACTCTTCGACCCAGGCCCCTGACCCTTTCCCATTCGATGCCAAGACCCTGATCATCGCCATGACCATGGGGTTCCTGTCCTTCCTCAGCTCAGTAATCATCTGCTTTGCTTTCATGTTCCTCTGGAGTCGGAGCCAGGGACAGATTAAGCATACCGCGACCATCAATTTTGTCCCCCATGCCTCAAAAGGTGGTGGACATGGTAATGACTCAGGCAAGTTCACTATGAAGCTGATCTGAAATTGGACCTGCAGAAGAAGTGAAGAGCAAGTTGCTGTAATTTGAATTTGTCACGGCTGGACTCAGTAGATACGGTTGATTTTCATGATGATCAGTGCGGTAGATAAAGTGGCGTGGGTGTCTCTCTTGTAGATTTGCCATCTTCAAATCACTCATCCATGCCTATCCCTTCTTTGATGCTACCTGTGCTTGATTATATACCATAAGGTTATAACAGTTTGTAAAATATACTGTAGATAAAATGCTGAGGTATTAGTTCTGAGGACATCATGAGAAAATGATAAAAGTATTTATTCTATCTATTTCTCATATCATGCCGCAAATGTTTGTGACATGCTCTGTAAATTAGAAATACAAGTGGACAGACAAAAGGTGGAGTTCTTAAGTACAGTGAATAGTATGCATATGACACATTTAGAAATATCAGACATACAGTTAAACGATAGAATACATTTTCAAACAAGATGTTGCTTCAGGATGCTAACTGCCATTTGACCTCGCTACAGGTTATGTACAAGATTTATGTTCTCAATTTTGAAAGCAGATAAGTACCTCTTAGATTCATTATTTTTTAATTGAAATAATCAGTTATAGATTTAAGAACTAATTATTATTGATTGGTGAAAATTCTATATACTTTATTTTTATTTACCCTATTTGGAGTTGTATTTAGTAAAATATATATTTAAATTACTTTCTGAACATGATTATTATTTGCCTTTTTTTGGTAAAGTTATGTCAATTTCATAATCTAGCCAATATACTATTTCAAAGAAAAATCTGATGATTAATATTGATCATAGTCATGCATTGAGTAACTTAACCATTGATGAAGGAAATAAGTTAAAATAAATGGCATGAAACTAAAGTATTTTGATGTCAAGCATCATATCAAAAAATGGTGTAGTTGGCTCATTGTATTAGCGTTATGGGCAGGTAAAAGACTTGAAATAATTCTCTAATTTAATAATCATAGTATTATAGAATAACTTCAGGCCAATAACTATAGAACCTTGTCCTGTTTTTATATCCTTAACCCCTTTCTGCAGATGTAGACGCTTGCGTCTATAGATATGCAAATTTAAGCACTTAGTTACAGTACTCGACCACGAGATGGTACCCCCGGATCAGCTATTGAATATTCACAAGCAGGCAGAGCTGAAACACGATTTAGAGTATGAAGTTCCCTCCAATCCCTGTTTTTAAGGAGATGCATGAATTAAACTCCTCAGCTAAGGCTGATGTGCAAACTGGTCAATATCCTTGCACATGGTATCGATCCAGTAGTTTTAAAAAATTATCACTTGCGACAGAAAAAAACATAGTACTCTGTAGCAACCATTTTAGCTACAGTGAGTCAACAGTATTCCAATTAGTGGTTAAAAAAAATACGTTTTGTGAAGCAAAAAATCCGACATAGTATTGATTCTCTCACATTCTAATGTCAATTACAGTCATCACACACAAAATATGCGTAGTTCCTTCCCATGGATTAACGCGTTTATTCCTCCATTGACAAATTCAGTGCTCCCCTCTATCCTCCCAAGTACTGGTGTCGATAGCCAGTCACTCAATTATATAGTCAAATTCATCTGCGTAACTCTACAGTTATAGTTCACGCCCTCGTGAAGCTTCCCCGGTAACGATGTATTGATAGACTCGTTTCTTATCCAATTCCTGAGTGTTTAAACTTTCCTCAATAACTGAAATACATTGATCGGACAATAAGAATAGGATACAAAGCTAAGCGTAAAAGTAAGGTCGGTTGTGTTCTTCGACTGTTGGCCACAGTTGCGCAGCTGAAAATGATGCGATATCAAAGACACATAGACACTCGAAACCGGCCTGAAGTGTTCAGTTTCATTTACAAGATAAATGTTGTATGGACGCGGTCAATGGGAATTATTCCGAATGAAACAGTACTGGAGGGTTCCTTCTACCCGATACATCTGTCTCTGGAGGAGGGCATCAATGAAGAAAACAGGTTATACTTCTACTCTGTTTGCATTTTGCTCAATATGGCTTTTTGCTGTAGAATTTATACCGCGTTTAAAGACATCGAATGCCAAGGTTTCAGAATTCAGATATTACTGAGTTAGTGAGTTTTTACCCCTTTAAGGTGTAAGGTTATGAGCTCGGATGTGAGAGCGGTTAGCTTTTCATTGCAGCCTGATTGTTATAGCTGTTTAATCAGCATTTTATTTAATGCTTGGGGGACTTCGAAGAAAAATGGACAACATTGTTAACTTTATTATGGAGAGAAGGCATGTTTTGTGTTTGGAGAGGTTACTGGTGACCAGTGAAGTTCAACTGCACTGATATTGATAAATTCACGCTAAACTCAACCAGAAAATCATGAGTTCATGCTGAATTTCATGCCCCAAAAGTTAATTTGTGTAAGATATATGATTAATGTATGATTTGACAGTGAACCATTTTGATGAATCTCTGACTTTGGGGAGACACCTGGATAGCTGTCTAATTTGGCTCATGGCAAGCGGGTAATCTAGAATGTAATGTTCAAGATGAATTGTACTTGTGGTCAAGAAGTTTATGATCCCAGAAATGTATAGATTTAAGCCCCAGCAGTTTTTCATTTGTCAGTATTATTTTTTTTTTTTTTAGCTATTTCAATGGTGAATTCTCATGAAGATTTTTTTGTGTTTGAAGCCCCTTTTCTCCACCAAAATCATAAAAATAAACTGAAATACGATGGGAGTCTAAATGCTTCAAGTGTCTAGACTCAATTGAGCCAAAGTTTTATGTCTGTGAAGCTGCAATCTTGAATTATAAAGCCTTGAATCAGGTAACACCTAAAAAGCCAGATGTGGCTTCTGCGCAAAGGGTGAAAATTCTGTCATTATCTCCCTAGCCCCCTGCCATTTAAAACATGGGTGAATTTTGTTAGCCCATACAGCTCACTGGGGATGCCAGTACAACTCTGTGGTAGTATTCTTTAAAACAACTGGTGATAGTGGGAACTTGTCCATTGGAGTGTGGAAAACACCATTATTTGACCATTATTTGAGGTAAGTCTTCCCTGCAACCGTTGTTTCCAAAAAAGTTTAACCTGGCCTCGCATTTGCATGCTTATTCACGCATTGTCTGACAACAACTGTGTACTTTTTTTGTAAAAAAATTTCCTTTCCTGTCACAGTACAATCATTTGGCTTCAGAAAACTTGGATTATACTGCAGGAGCTTTGAGGAATTTTAAGATAATTTTAAGCTGTTTTTTTTTTTGGAACCCACATTATTGGCACTGGCACAGAGAGCCACATCTCAGTGATCACGACTAAGAGCGTGAGTATATTTGCCACGAGATTCCCTCCGGATGTGGTTGCTGAGACTTTGCGCAGTTATCTATCTGAGAAACTGTTCAATAAATCTGTGACATGTAGGAAGATGGAATCGCAACACGGTAGCAGATTCGTTTCATTTCATGTGACTGCAGACTGTAAGGAAGTGGATGACTTGTACAGCCCCCAAATATGGCCAGCTGGGGTGTATGTTAGGAGGTATTTTGAACCCCGTGGGCACAGAGTCTCTGCTGGTAATATTCCTGTGGGGAGAAATGAACTGCTGCACTCAGGGAAGAATGGAGCCGGAGCTGATGTTTCACCTCCCTAAACTGTGATGCGGGTTGTCTCTTATAACTGTCGCGGGTTGCACGTGGGTAACAGCACAGGGGACAGAGCCCGACGTGTCAAGGTGGATAAACCTCTTCAGAACTGTGACATTTTATGTCTACAGGAGACATTCCTCTCCAAACAGGATTTGGGGGGGTTGAACTCTGTTCATGATGATTTTCATGGCGCTGGGGAGTCAACCACAGGTCTCTCTTAGGGCATTATCAGGGGGAGAATCCCTGGGGGTGTAGCCATCCTGTGGCATAAAAAGCTTGACTCAGTGATCAATGTTGTTCGACTGGAAACTGATTGGTGTATTGGGGTTCAGGTCAGGATGAACAACACAGAGTTTATTATTCTGAACATCTACACACCGTATGAGGCCAGTCATAATGATGATGAATATGTGAATAGGCTGGCATTTATTAACTCTTTTATTGATGACAATTGTTGCACGACCATTTATGTCATGGGAGATATGAATGCTGACATTTCTGATAATACCTCCCCACTTGCCAAGCATATGGTCAGGATGTGTGAAGACAATAATCTGGTTCTATCTAGTCAGGTGCTTTTACCTGCTGACAGCTTGACCTATTATAGTGAAGCCCACAGAACAACTAGCTGGCTTGATCATCTGATATGTACTGCTGATGCTCATGCAACACTTGGGCCAATGAAAGTACTGTATGAGGCTACTACAACTGATCATTTCCCCATTGAGATCACAATAGATACTGGCAGTCTCCCTGAGATAACTAGGGAAAATAATAATAGGGAGGCTAAGATTGACTGGGCTAAACTCTCCGCTGAGGACGTTATATTATATTGTGGGAGATCAGATGCACTCTTGAGTGCAGAAGCTAAGGTGGCCCATAAGGCCTGGGTTATGGCTGGTAGACCCAGACAGGGGCCTGTTCTAGAGCATAAAAAGGTAACCAATACTAGATACAAATATGTGGTGTGCTTTATTGGCAAACATGAGCAAACCTTGAGAGTTGACTCGATGGCTGGTAAGTTGATTGACAATAATGTCACTGGTTTTTGGAAAGAAGTCAAGAACTTAAATAAGGCTAAGACAGCACTGCCATGTAATATCGAGGGGGTATGTGGTGGAGAGAATATCACCGAACTGTGGAGGCAGTATTATGCTGCTCTGTTCAACTGTGTCAAAAGTGAGCCGTACTGTACAGGCAAAGTAGAGGAGGAGGTGGTACACATCAGCCCCTGTGAGATTTCTAAAGCCAGAAGGCAGTTGGCAGACAACAAAGCATGTGGCCTGGATAACATCACCGCAGAGCACCTAAAGCTAGCCAGCCCTCGGGTTGCTGTGTTACTGTCCATCTGCCTCACAGGGTTGGTGACGCATGGCATCCTGCCATGTGCTATGCTGACAGTCATTCTCATACCAGTCATTTTTTTTTTTTTTTTTAATTTTATTTCGGCATGATTGAAAATCATTTCATAACAATTTCAACACGACACAACATGTATCATGACCGAAAGGGTCGCAGGGGAAGCGAAATCGCTTATCAGAGTCCCGCCCCCAGCTTCCAGAAAAAAAACAGTTTGGTTATGGTTAAAATATCATGAGGATTATAAATCACAGCAGAGTTAATGTCCATGTACGCTACGTTTAAACGTCAGAAAGATTTTCTTTATCCTTTGGTCAATCAAATGCAGTCCAAACCCCAATGATAGCAGACCCACTATCATGGATCCAGTTATATAGACATCCTCGATGTCCAGGACTGTCAATTCGGACAGCTAGTCTGAAGTGTCCAGTGACAGAATACAAATTAACAAGATTGAACATGTTTATAGTTACTCAGATATGCACATTTCAACAAAAATTTGAAGACCTTCAGCTCTCCAGCCATCCTTATATTATCATCAAGGACATTCCATGCCCTGACTCCAGCCACAGAAAGGGAATGCTCCCTACGTGTCGTTCTGACCTTGCTTGATTGTAATAACATCCTACTTCTGGTGTGCTGCAAGCAGTCACATTGAAGAAATAGGTTTTGTACATTTTTGGGCAAGCAATTTTTATATCCCAAGTTGCAAGGAGTTGAATTTGACTATTTCCTGTAATTTAAGAAGCTTTGCCTTTATAAACAAATCATTTGTATGAGTTCCATACGGAACGCAATAAATAATTCTAAGGGCCTTTTTTTGAAGTTTAAATAAAGGTTCTATTGTATTTTTGTAAGTGTGACCCCATACTTCAGCGCAGTAATGTAGATGGGGTGCTATGAGGGCTGAATAGATTATTTCAAGAGACTTGAGGTTTAATAATTTCTGCAGTTTCCAAAGAATACATACACTTTTAGCTAACTTTCTTTGAACTAAATTTTCATGCGGTTTCCAGCTTAAGAGATTATCTATCATAACTCCCAAGACTTTATATTCGTTTACTCTTTCAATGCTGATACCATTTACTTTTAAGTCTATGTCGTCCTTTAGGCCTTTTTTCCAAATATCATAAATTTGGTCTTTGTAAGATTTAATGATAGTTTGTTTACATTAAACCACGTGTGAAGTTTAGACATTTCATTATTAGCCAATTTGACTGATTGGTTGAGATCAGCACCAGAGCAAAAAATAGTTGTGTCTTCAGCAAATAAAATTAATCTTAGGATATCGGATACCTTATCAATGTCATTTATGTAGATTATGAACAGCTTAGGACCTATGACTGAGTCCTGAGGAATTCCACAGGTAATGTCCAGGCAATTTGATTTATTATTGCCCATATGTACAAATTAATTTCTATTTGTTAAATAATTTTTAATCCATTTTAATGCAGTCCCTCTTATTCCATATTTATACAGTTTTTCAATCAATATATCGTGATTTATAGTGTCAAATGCCTTCTTCAGGTCAATAAATATACCTATAGAATATAGCTTTGAATCTAGTGAATCTTTGATCATCTCAATAAGTTCTGTTAGAGCTAGTGCTGTCGAATGCTTTTTCCTGAACCCATACTGACTGTCACATAAAAATGTATGTTTATCAATGTAATTGTCCAATCGATCATTGAAGAGTTTTTCTAAGATTTTTGAACATTGAGGTAAAATCGAGACAGGTCGATAATTTGAGAAATCATATTTATCCCCGCTTTTGTAGAGAGGGATAACCTTTGCGATCTTCATTTTATCTGGAAACACTCCGCAAGAGAAGGATAGATTACATATGTGTGTAAGTGGAGTTACAATTGCGTTGGTTAGTGTTTTCAGTAATTTCATATCTAATTGGTTTACATCAACAGATGTCTTAGCTGCACAATTATTCAAAATTGATCTAATTTCGGATTCAGTAACAGGAGTTAATGTCAATGTGTCTTGTACTTCCTCATCCTTATCAAGGTAGTCCCATCTTAGGTGTGAGGGTCCAATACCCTTTGCTAGTTCTGGCCCAACATTCACAAAGTAATTATTAAAACATTCCACGAATAGATCCATGTTCTCTACCTGTTTACCATGAATATTAAAGAAGGCAGGGTACTCCCTCTTCGGAGCCCTCCCAGAAACATTCTTTACTATATTCCAAAGATTTTAGGTGTAATGTTTATTTCCTAATAAAAGCTTTTCATAATACTCTTTTTTATGCTTCCTCAACAAGCGTGTAATTTTATTTCTGTAAGACTTATACCTTACTTCCGCTTTCTCAGTCCTTTCTCTCAGAAACTGCTTGTACAAAGTATTTTTTTCTTACAAGGATTAGCCAGTGCTTTTGACCCAAGGTCTTCTCTCTTTGTTTTTCCTCAGATTATCGATTGTTTTGACTAAACAGTGGGTATCATACAGAGAATTTATAGTCAATAGGAAAGCCTCATACGCTCTATTCGGGTCGTTTTCTGCTTATACATTATCCCATTTTCGATTTAAGAAATCTAATTCCAGTTCCTTTAGCCTTTTTTCACTTTTAATTCTGATTTCTGTGTATTCCCGGATTTTCGATCTAGCCTGATCTTTCATATCTACCTTGCAATCACAAATAGCAAAGACTGGCACATGATCAGAAATGTCATTTATCATGATGGTGCAAAATATATCAGAATCTAGTACATTAGTATAGATATTATCTATCAAAGTGGCACTATGCCTAGTAATCCTGCTTGGTTTTGTAATTAATGGTTGCATACCCATGGCATAAGTGGTGTTAATATAATCCTCTATTATAGAGCTGTTATTTGGATTTATCAAGTCAACGTTAAAGTCCCCACACATAAAAACATTTTTATGGCTTGTATTAGTGAGTAGTTCACCCATACATTTGCTGAAAACATCAATTTGCGAATCCGGTGCCCTGTACACACAACAAATAGCAATATTTTTCCCTTTCAATCCAGGAATCTCAATTGTAAGGCATTCCATAACATTTTCCACAACATATGATTTACATTCTATTACCTGGAAGTTTATGGCCTCATCAATAAATAGGCCAACTCCCCCACCTGCTTTATTCAGTCTATTCTTACACACAAAGTTATAACCCTCCATGTAGAAATCCTTGCCCTTTTCCGATAAAGCGATGATGTTAAACGGGTTAGCAAATGACCAAAGGTATTCCTTTATTTGATCGAAGTTGGAATATATACTCGTACTATTAAAGTGGATAATGGACAAACTCCTATCCATTTTAATGCTTTTGTTGAATTTGTCCACAGAAAAGTATTCGCATATGTTAGACTCTTTGTAGAGAAAATGGTTATCCGGATCGATTTCTTCATTTGGGTCTATTTCTGAAGAATGGTGACTTCCTGTCAAAAATCCATTTCACGAAAGATTTATTTCTGTAGGTTGATGACTGCTCATGAATGTCTGTCTAGGACCTCAGTGGTCGTACTTCTCCAAATCGCGCATCATCTTGATCAGCACCGGTCTGGTGGTTTCCGGTGAAGATCCATTTGGTTTGATAAAAATTCTACAGTTTGCCGACCAGGTGCTGTGTATCTTACCCTCTTTCCTTAGTTGACGAGCTTTCCATGCGAGTGTTGCATTTTGCTTGGTGAGGTTTTCATTCATGAATACATTGGATCCTTTGAGATTTTTCCCTTGCTTCAACAGAGAGATCTTGTGCTTGTTACTTGTAAGTCGTAGCAACACGGCCCGTGTTGTTGCATTTTAGTCTCGGCTTACATTCCTTTTCGGTAGCAGATAACATGAATCCACATTGTTTTGGTCCAAAGAAATATTTCTGGACTGAAGGAATTCCATCACCTGCAGTTCCACGAATTTATTATCCTCCTCATCTGACTCATCACCACTCGCTGCTGCCCTGGCATAACTCCTGGGTTTGATTTTGAGCCCGGTCAGGATTACATCATTACGTTTTTCTTGTTGTTCCCGCTCCTCCAGATTGCTTGCTAGAGATTTAATCTCCGTGTCTTTCTTTGCAATCTCTTTTTTGAGATCTCGGTTTTCCTCCAGCAGCCGTTCCACTTGTTCCCTCATACTGTCCCTCCACTCCCTCACTTCCCTTTTCAAATCAGCGATAGCCTCCATGGCTGCTGCGGGATCCAGTGAGCCTGATTTCCCGGTTTCCCTGCTTCCACCAGGCTTACCCATTTTCTTAGTTTCGAGAAAAGGGTGTCTCTTTTCTCAACTTTTCTCCTGACTCTGCTGTTGTATTCCAGTATTTCGCGCAGTCGCTGTTCAGAGCTGTTACTCCTTCAGTGACCATGAGACTTGAAAAGTTAAAGACAAGGCTGGAAAGGTAGGGAGTATAGACAATTATCATCCCATTGCATTGGCCAGCATACTATCTAAAGTGCTAGCCTAGGACGTGTCGTAATTGACAGAGTTGATGATCTTATTTGCACCACAGATAACCAATTCAGCTTTACGAGCAAGCATAGCACTGATATGTGTATTTATGCACTAAAAGAAGCAGTAGGAAAGTACAGAGGGCAGGGCTCTACAATGTTAGTGGGCTTTATTGATGCTTCCAAGGCATTTGACAGAGTCAACCATCACAAGCTCTTTACCTATCTGAAGGATAGGGGAGTTCCTGACTGCATAATACGCATTCTGGCATATTAGTATGATAGGCAGACCATGCAGGTAAAATGGGGGAGTAGCCTATCCTCTCCCTTCAGAGTTTCGAATGGAGTTCGGCAGGGCGGGATTTTATCTCCAAACCTGTTCAGTCTGTTTATGGACGAGCTGTCAAGGCAGTTAAGTGAATGTAGTACAGGGTGCGTAATGGGTAACACCCTGATAAATCATTTTATGTATGCTGATGATTTGGCCATCATACCTCCCAGCAGTGCAGGGTTCCAACAGCTTCTCAACATATGCTCAGACAATGGGGTTAAGTTTGACATCAAATATAATGCTAAAAAGAGTATGGTCATGATATGTAGGACCAAGGAGGATCAACATCTTAAGTTTCCTTATTTCTATTTGTCTGGTCAAACCCTGTCGGTGTATATGAATACAAATATCTATCTATCTATCTATATCTAATATCTAGGCCACATTATCAATGATAAAATGGAGGATGATGTTGACATGCTTAGACAGATAGGAATGCTGTATGTTCAAGCAAATGTGTTGGTGAGGAAATTTCACTATTGTTCTGAGGCAGTGAAGGTCACCTTGTTCAGAGCTTACTGCACCCCTTTGTACACGGCCCCCCTCTGGGTGAGGTATAAGAAAGAGAGCTTACGCAAACTCCAGGTAGCGTATAATGACTGCCTCAGGATCCTGCTCAAGAAGCCCAGGGGTGGTAGTGCCAGTCAGATGTTCTGTGAGACCCTGAGAAGACTCTGAGAAGACTGATGTATAAGTTTATAGGTAGACTGCAGGGGTCCCAGAATAATCTTATAATACAGATGACCAATCCAATGTGTAGCTCTATCAGATACCAATCTTATATGTGGAAGCACTGGTATGACTGCCTTTTATGGAAAGGGTAAACACTTTTTTTAAAATTAATTAATTTATTCATTTTTTACTGCTCTATTGTATTAAATGTTGTCAATTTTATGCATTAACACTTTATATTAGGTGACAAATCTCCTTTTTACCCCTCAGCCCTCAAGGCTGACGGGGTATTGCTACCCTTCGTGCGGTTGGGCGGGCGGTCGGGCGGCGAGCGGGCGGGCGGGCGGGCGGGCATCTCCAAAAACTTCGACATCGGGCTGAGGGGTATTATTCCGTGCATTGCACACCCATTTTTATATTGTATGTTATTGTTGTCTGTCTATATTTGGATGTTGGAGTCCGATGATAAAGTTTTGATTGGTTGATTGATTGATTGATATAATGGCCAGTACTGTAAGCCTGTATTTCATCCAGACTGCATCTAGGGCCTGGCTTAATTACACTGCACTTCATTGAACAGGCAGTACTGGTAATTTGCATAATTAATTGGTGTTTGGACTGCAGTACTGCAGGGAAGTTTTTAATGAAGCATGTGTTTTGACTGTCTTCACACCTCCCCTTTGTTCTGGTGTGAGCATAGGCCTAGCAGACAAACCTCGGTCTACCTTGGTGAAATTTTCCTGAGGAATACTGATGTGGTCTCTGAACTTCAGTGGGCCATTTTCTGCAAGATATATAATGGTGTTTACAGTATCTTCTCTTTTAATAGTAGATTATTTTGATAGCTATACTTATCTACTGTCATACATTAAATTGTCGTTGTAATGCCCTTGAATTTAGGAAATGTACTGGTCATGAAAATATTCTTTGGTGTACATGAAATATGAATCACTGCAAAATATTTTTGTTTTTAAAATAGAGAAATACTTTTCCTCAACATGATAGAGAAAGATATGGGCAAGACATTGTTGATATTACAAATTATGATTACTATTTGGAATAACTGTCATTTAAGTCAGCGTCAAGCCATTATTTTCAGTGGCCATAACTGTAGTGCGCGATGTACTCACTGTGTCACCTGATGCTTACATAACTCTACAAATAGGCTATTTTGGTACTACCCCATTTCTGAAAAAGTTAGGATGCTGTGGAAAATGCGAAGAAAGAAATATAACAGTGATTTGTAAATTATCTTTGCCTTGTACATGCTCACTCTGTTTTTGATGCCTGCAAAATGTTCTAAAAAAAAAAAAAAGTACAAAGAGCAGCAATATAAGACTTCTAGTGCTGGTATGCTAAAAAACAAGTGTACTGCTGTTGAAAAGGAGATGCTATTATGCTGGGACAAGTAAGGAGTGGAAGACCCCATTGTTTCCAAGCAAAGAGTGGTCACAGCTGTCCAGTTTCTAAAAAAACTATATAACTGGATTAATCAAAAGTTTGAAAACAACATTCAGTCCTGTCCAGCAATATTTACGTCATTGGTTAACATTATGTAAGGGTTTGACTGTGAGCACTGCTGTCAGGCACAGATATCAGAAATAGTGGACTGGACTCGTGTGGACTGGTGTGAAGATGGATCTGGATTTATTGTACTGCCTTCGCCGCACAGCAGAAGGCACAATAGTATACAATACAAAAGAACAAGGAAACAAGGTTCCTGGATGAGGATATTAGTAATACATGTAACTAGGAGTAAAACTGCAGTTCTATGTTCTACAAATAGAAAAGAACAAGGGACCAAGGTTCCTGGATAATAAGTAAAGCATTAAACATAGCAGTAACAGCGCAACACTTAAGAGCTTAAGTATACACGCAAATGCGGGAGAAAAGTCTAACTAGACTTTTTTATAAGGGAGTGAATACAGGCTTGTGAGGCTTTGCACCGAATGAGTGCGAAGCTCTGACTTAAATAGGGAACAGTCTTGCATACAGACAATAGGGAACAGATGCAGGTAATGATTGCGTACTGAGGAATGCGGTCCGGGTCTTAATAGGCTGGTGAATTGGAAGGCTGGAGGTGTGGTCTTACACATTAGCTGAAAAGGTGAAGAGGAATGATACACCATTTATCTTCTAAATCTTTTGTTCAAAATATTTTTAAACACTTCACCTTCAATTTAAAGGAAATTAAAGAAAACAGCTATACTGTGATGTAAAAAGGTTTTTACCCCCTTCCTGATTTCATCTTTTTTTTGCATATTTGTTACGCTTAAGTGTTTCAGATCATCAAACAGATTTTTATTATAGACAAAGATAATCCAAGTAGATACAAATGCGATTTTTAAATGATGATTTCATTTATTGAGGGAAAAAATTTATCCAAACCTATCTGGCTCTATGTGAAAAAGTAGTTGCCCCCTAAACCTAATAACTGGTTGTGCCACCCTACTGCTATCAAGCATTTGCGATAACTGGCAATGAGTCTTTCACATCGCTGTGGAGGAATTTTGGCCCACTCTGCTTTGCGGTCATGCCACAGCATCTCAATCGGATTTAAGTCTAGACTCTGACAAGGCCACTCCAAAACCTTCATTTTGGTTTTTTTGAAGCCACCCAGACGAGGAGATGCTGGTGTGTTTCGGATCATTGTCCTGCTGCATAACCCAAGTGAGCTTGAGCTTGAGGTCACAAACTGATGGTTGAACATTCACCTTCAGGATTTTCTGGGTGAGAGCAGAAGTCATGGTTCCATCAATTACGGCAAGTCATCCAGGTTCTGAAGCAGCAACGCAGCCCGAGACCATCACACGACCATGACCATGTTTGACTGTTGGTATGATGTTCTTCTTATGAAATTCTGTGTTAGTTTTACACCAGATGTAACGGGACATACACCATTCGACAAAGAGAGCTCCACTGAGGATGAATTGAAATGTCCATGTCATAACTCAATTTCATAAGTTCTTGAAAACTATTGCAATATGAACACACATGACACATTTAGCAATACTAACAACCTAAAAACACCCTTCCCCCGCCCCAGTACATCACAAATATAGCAGTCACAATCCTTCTAACATCGTCATAGGACAATATGATGCGAAACAATATGTCAGGATTACGTATAGGAACCACAACCGAGCACCAGAAAGTACAAAAAATGGAGGCTTTATTTCTGAAGGGGGAGACCCCCAACAGAGCAGGCAATGGTACAATGTCCACTATCCAAAAATCAGAATCCTAAGCGCGAAATCCAGAACCGACAACAAGGCACCAATCACAATACTCGTGGTCGGGCAAAAATAGGTTCAGTACACAGGCACAGGTATGTCAGATAAGTTAAAGCCAAAATCCAGTGGGCGTCAACAGAGTCGAAAACCAGGGCAGCAATCACAAAACTCGTAGTCGGGCAAAAAGGGTTCATAAACAGATGCAGACAATAGTACCCAAGGGCAGAGCCAAAAATCTTAAGTCGGACGGTCCAGTCAGAAGAGTAACACTAGGAGTACAAGGCGAAGACGATAGCAGTACAGGGAAACAAGAGAAAGATTAGGGAGAAACAAGAGGCGGAGATTAGAACAGGGCAAATGCTGAGAGCTTGTTAATTAGTAAGTGCAGCTATACACTACCTGTAGAAAAGGCTACAACGACTGTCATGCTGGCTCCTTTAAGGGGCGTAGCCTAGAACATCGGTGCACGCAGCATGCAGATGAGAGAGACAGCGAGAGAAAGACGATAATGAGACGTGTGCGAGTTTACAGTCTTAAGTTTTTAAGTAGTTAAGTTCCAGTCCACAGTTTGTTTGTCCTGCTTTAAAGTTGTGCGTGAAAACAAGTAAGTTACGCTAAGGTTAAGAATGTTGAGTTAATGTCAAGAATACTAATGTTGGAAAATAACTGTTTCACTGCTAATTAATGCCTTGCCCTGTTCACGTGAATATTGAATGAGGAGCTACCAGCGCGATTTTGTTTCAAATTTAGGAAACTTGATATCGCTCTCATTTATGTACAGGATTTGTGTCGGGATTTGTGCATTACTTCGATTTTGATATTTTATTATTATCTGTGTTGTAGAACCACACTGGCTTGAAGCATTAAGAAGTGCAAGCTGTGAATACAAGTTTATTACACCCCACTAAAGCATCAGAGCCTCTTTATTGGAGTTTTAACCGGACTCTCAACAGTGATTTGAATATTCCAACCGGCACACAATCTTCGCTATCTTTTAATGGTCCTTCGAGCCGGATTGCAAATTGCTGTTTGAAGATGCAGAACCCAGAGTCAACAGCAGCTGACACTAGACCCAAACGATCATTGTCAGTGCCTTCCTACCTCTCTGATTATGACCTGAGTGGCCCGGGGACACAGGTTAAATTTCGAATACCAGTTGTACCTGCAAAGGCAGTACCAGTGGAGCGCCCAACTAGCAGATCTCCATCACCACCAATTAGTCAGGGTTCTGACCTGGTGAATTTGGGGGATATTGAGCAAGAACAGGAGTCCAGGCAATTTATGGGGCAAGCCACCGGGGGGCAGCAGACCTACCCACTTTCTGAGTTTAGTGCTGCTCTCGAAGAGATGCGCCAAGAGAATGCTGAGCTCCGCAAACAGTTCCAGAGTCTGATGACCGCTTTACAGACGCAGCCCGCAGCCCACCAGTCTCTACCCCCTCCTCCTCCACCACCTCAAGGTGCATACAGTGGTTATGATGGAAGCTACCAACTCCCAATCAGAGCACCACTAAAGACTCCCGCCCACTCACAGCTATCATATCAGACACTCAGATCCAGCAGAAACCTAGTTCAAGATTTCTCCCAGCTCAGGGTTTCTCAGCCACCTAGAGATCTAGCCTATAGTCCGTACTTTGCAGCCACACCCCAGCAGAGTGCACCCTATGCAGACCAGTACGGCCAAAGATATTCTGCCTGCTCACCACAAGTCGGTGATTCACAGTATGGAGCTTCATATGCAGGCAGAGTTTCATCATTACCCCAAACGCCCTATTCTAATGTTCCACAGAGAGAGACCACATACAGGGGACCGACGCCCACCATTCCAAGCCTTACATCTCCAGACCCCAGAGAGTTTGCGCGCATGAAGATTGCCTTAGAGAATCTATTACCAGATGATGCCACTGAGAGATACAAGTACCAGATCCTCACAGATCACCTCAAGTGTGAAGAAGCCTCACTCGTGGCTGACTCGTATTGTAATTCCAGGCAACCCTATACAGATACGATGCTGGCTCTCACCAAGATGTATGGGCAACCCCACAAGCTTGCTGTGCAACGGATTGCAGAGTTAATGGATGGTCACAACATACGCAGTGGTGATGTTAAGAGCTTTCGTTTATTCGCTCTCAATGTGCGATCACTAGTTGGCATGTTAGAACAGCTGGGTCAACCAGGCCAAGTAGAGTTAACCTGTGGCTCGCATGTTTTGAGGCTGTTAAGTAAACTCCCCCACGACCTCAATGCCAGCTTTAAGAGATTTATCCATCCACTGAGAGTTGCCATTCCCACCCTTGTAGATTTTGCTGATTGGCTAGAATACGAGCTAGAAGTTCAGGAAGACAGCATTAAACCCCCGAAGAGAGAGGAGTCATTCAACAAGAAGTCTTATCCTAAGCAAACTCCTAAATCCTCAAGTAAATCTGCTACTATCCTCTTGGGCACTGAGAAAGCCTCAGGATCAAGCTCAGCAGCAGCATCACCTGCACCTGAACAGTCAGCCAACAAGTTGGAGAGGGTGGAGAAGGGAAAAGCCTACTGTCCCTATTGCGGCAATGACAAGCACTTCCTGAACAGCTGTTCTAATTTTAAAGACTTGAATAAAGAGCAAAAGGTGACGTGGATTAAAGTTAATAACAAGTGCTGGCGTTGTGGACGCAATCACCAAGCTGCAAAGTGCACGCTCAAAGCCCCCTGCAAGACTTGTGGGAGGAAACATCTGCTCGTGCTGCATGAGGTGAATGAGAGGGGAGAAGCAGAGGAACAAACACCAGCTCCAACAGAAAGCTGCCTTGTAAGCACTGCTAACAAAGTTCTGTATGTTGATCGCCCAGTCTACAACTGCAAAGTGTTACTGAAGATCAGTAAAATCTTCCTGAGGAATGGTGACAAGTGCATAGAGACATATGCACTTTTAGACGATGGTTCTGAGCGGACAATACTGATCCAGTCTGCAGCCAAACAGTTGGGCCTTAATGGAACAAAAGAGGTGTTGGCACTCCGTACCGTCCGACAGGAAGTAGAGAAGCTCCATGGGGCGGCCGTGTCTTTCACGATTTCTCCAGCCGCCAGTCCTGACAAGATGTATAGTATCCAGAATGCCTTCACAGCTGAGCAACTGAGTTTAGCAGAGCATTCCCATCCAGTTACCTTACTTCAGCAGAAGTACAAACATCTGTCAGGTTTGCCTCTCCCGCCTCTAAACGGAGTTCGTCCCATGCTGCTCATTGGCGCCGACTATACGCACCTCATTACACCTATAGAGCCAGTCAGAATAGGACCACCCGGGGGGCCAGCAGCTGTGAAGACAGTCCTTGGGTGGACGTTACAAGGACCAGCTCAAGCCATCAAGTCCGGCCCTAATGTAAGTCACTGCCTTTTCACATCTGCACCATCATCCACAGAGCTGTTCTCATGTGTAGAGAAGTTATGGCAGATGGATGTGCTCCCTTATCACAGTGAAAAATTGGCGGTTAGGTCAAGACAGGACCAAGAGGCAGTTGAGCTCCTTCAAGAACAAACAGTTAGAGTAAATGTGAATGGCATTGATCGTTACGCCACACCCCTTCTTCGAGTCAAGAACATGCCTCTCCTCAATGCCACTCCAGAAGCAGTGTTGCCACTCCTTAGAGGCACAGAGAAGCGTTTAGCTAAATCTCCAGAACAAGCTGCTGCCTATGAGGTGGAAATCAAGAAGCTTGTAGATGCTGGCTATGCCATGAAGTTGGCAGACCACCAAGTAGAGAGCAGTGCAGAAGCATGGTATATACCCCATCATATGGTCCAACATAATGGGAAGAACCGGGTGGTGTACAACTGCTCATTCCAGTACCAAGGCCACAACCTCAACCAGCTCCTGCTACCTGGTCCCACTCTTGGCCCCACCTTGCTAGCCGTGCTACTACACTTCAGGGAGCATGCTGTTGCCTTCAGCAGTGACATCCGTGGCATGTTTCACCAAGTGAGGCTCCTACCTGCAGATCGACCACTGCTGCGATTTTTATGGAGAGACATGCTGCGGGATAGTCTGCCTGATGTGTATGAGTGGCAAGTGCTTCCCTTTGGAACTACTTGCAGCCCCTGCTGTGCAACATTTGCACTGCAGAAACATGTCACTGACCACAGTCAACCGCAAGAAGACGTGCGTGATGCCATCACCAAGTCCTTTTACGTGGATAACTGTCTACTGAGTCTCACCTGCCCAGCAACTTCTAAGACTCTTGTAGATAAACTGCGCCATCTTCTGACTGATGGTGGATTCGAGCTGAGACAGTGGACAAGTAACAATCCCAGTGTCATTGACCACCTCGCACCAGACCTGAGATCATCCAGCTGTGAGTTGTGGCTCAGCCAAGGTCAGCCCAACATTCAGGAGCCAGCCCTTGGACTACACTGGAACTGTAAGTCTGACACCCTCACCTACAAACACAGACACATTGACTGCTCAGTGGCTACGATGAGGAACATCTATAGAATTTTAGCGAGCCAGTATGATCCTCTTGGCTACATTGTGCCTTATACAACCCGGGCTAAAGTCATTGTGCGCCACCTGTGGGAGAAGAAGAGGGATTGGGATGACCCACAGCTCCCAGAAGAGCTATTAGAGAAGTGGCATGCATGGGAGGCAGAACTAGTGCACTTGTCTGAGATAACACTGCCTAGGTGCTACACCAGTCCTAGCTTGGACCAGCCCAACTGCACGAGAGACATCCATGTATTCTGTGATGCATCTGAACAGGCATATGGATCAGTGGCTTATCTCAGAACAGAGAATCCGGAGGGAGAAATTGAGGTTGCCTTCCTTGCAGCCCGTTCTCGTATTGCCCCCAAGAAGCAGCAGTCGGTCCCCCGACTAGAGTTGTGTGCTGCTCTGACAGGTGCACAGCTCTATAAGGTCATCAGCACCGAGCTAACTCTTTCCATTCGCAGCTGCACCTTATGGTCAGACTCAGCTACCGTCTTAACCTGGTTGGGCTCAGACTCATGCAGATACAAGGTCTTCGTGGGTACTCGTGTGGCGGAAATACAAGAGCTGACCGAAGCCTCTATATGGAGGTACGTGCCCTCACGAGACAACCCGGCAGACGACATCACCCGTGGCCTCACCCTCCAAGACATCAGCCAAGGCAGCAGATGGACAGATGGGCCAGGGTTCCTGAAACAAGCTCCTAGTGGCTGGCCTGATCTACCTCCTTCACCCCAGACTGACCCTAAAGGGGAGCTGAAACGACACATTGTTCTAACTATGTCCAGTTCTAGTGTTCCAGACCCTCTCCAGTACCAGAGCTGGGACAGCTTCCTAGAGGCCACTGCGCGTCAACTTCATGGGGCGGCTGATTCCAGCAAGCCACTCACTGCTGATTCCTATGCTGCTGCTGAGCTGGAAGCCCTACAACAAGCTCAAAGAGAGTCATTCCCCGAGGACGTCACCCAGTTAAAGGCTAGGAAACCCATTGCCAAATCCAGTCGCCTTCTCCTACTTGCACCTGAGTTTGATGGCGAAACAGGGCTCATCAGAGTAGGAGGCCGTCTTCGCCGTAATCCCGACCTGGCTGTCGATGAGGTGCACCCCATTGTTCTGGACCCCAGACACGCTCTAACACGACTCATCATCCATGACTATGATGGAAAGCTCCAGCATCCAGGGCCGGAAAGGGTGTTTGCTGAGATCAGAAGAAGATACTGGGTGCTACGTGGACGTGAAGCAGTACGCCGCCACCAGAGATCATGTGTGGAGTGCAAGAAGTGGAAAGGACACCCAAATCCTCCCAGGATGGCTGACCTCCCTCCAGCTAGACTGCGCCTCTTCAAGCCGGCATTCTATTCCACCGGCGTAGATTGTTTCGGGCCATATACTATCAAGGTTGGACGCAGGAATGAGAAGAGGTGGGGTGTATTGTTTAAGTGCCTAACCACTCGAGCAGTCCACCTTGACCTGATTCCCAGTATGGATACAGATGCGTTCCTAATGGCCCTGAGACGCTTTGTAGCCAGACGAGGGAAACCCAAGGAGATTCTCTGTGACCAGGGCACAAACTTTCGAGGGGGAGAACGCGAGTTACAGGAAGCATTTCAAGAGCTTCATCCTGACCTCAAAGAGCAGCTTGCTAGCCAGCAAATCAAGTTTGCTTTCAACCCCCCCGGATCCCCGCACTTTGGAGGGTGCTGGGAACGGGAAATCCGCTCATTGAAAACTGCTCTTCGAGTCACTATTGGAGCCCAGACAGTTACTGAGGAGGTGTTGCGTACAGTTTTAATTGAAATTGAAGGGATGCTCAATTCGAAACCCCTAGGCTACACCTCATCCGAGGTAGCGGATCCTGACCCCGTTACCCCCAACTGTCTCCTTATGGGGCGGCGGGACGCCTCACTGCCACAAGTCGTCTATGAAGGCTCAGAGGTTCTCGGACGGAGAAGATGGAGGCACAGCCAGATCCTAGCCGATCATTTCTGGCAGCATTTCCTGAAGCATTATCTGCCAGGGCTCCAAGCCCGCCAGAAGTGGCAGACTGAATCGGCTAATCTGCAAGTGGGAGATGTTGTCATGATCGTGGACGACCAGCTGCCACGGGCTTTGTGGCCCGTGGGGAAAGTCTCTCAGGTCTTTCCTGGACCAGACACCCGGATCAGATCAGCTGAAGTGACTGTAAAGGGAAAAGTCTACGTCCGACCTGTGGCAAGACTCGTCAGTCTACCTGCCTTGCCTAAGGATGATTAATCACCCTTTCGTGCAGCCTTTTTTAGTTGTTCGTATTCATAGGTGAATACGGGGGCGGCTGTAGAAAAGGCTACAATGACTGTCATGCTGGCTCCTTTAAGGGGCGTAGCCTAGAACATCGGTGCACGCAGCATGCAGATGAGAGAGACAGCGAGAGAAAGACGATAATGAGACGTGTGCGAGTTTACAGTCTTAAGTTTTTAAGTAGTTAAGTTCCAGTCCACAGTTTGTTTGTCCTGCTTTAAAGTTGTGCGTGAAAACAAGTAAGTTACGCTAAGGTTAAGAATGTTGAGTTAATGTCAAGAATACTAATGTTGGAAAATAACTGTTTCACTGCTAATTAATGCCTTGCCCTGTTCACGTGAATATTGAATGAGGAGCTACCAGCGCGATTTCGTTTCAAATTTAGGAAACTTGATATCGCTCTCATTTATGTACAGGATTTGTGTCGGGATTTGTGCATTACTTAGATTTTGATATTTTATTATTATCTCTGTTGTAGAACCACACTGGCTTGAAGCATTAAGAAGTGCAAGCTGTGAATACAAGTTTATTACACCCCACTAAAGCATCAGAGCCTCTTTATTGGAGTTTTAACCGGACTCTCAACAGTGATTTGAATATTCCAACCGGCACACAATCTTCGCTATCTTTTACTACCTGACAAAAGTATTAGGACGTCACTATTTATGTGTGTGATTTTCTTACAGTGCAGTTGAAAATAGTGAATGTATCATATTTGGAAGTAGTTGTTAATTCAAATAAAAATACAGACCCCATTTTGGATACACCAAACTGAATTATTCTAAAAATCAAATCAAAAATCAAAATCACTCCATGTGCCACACCTGATCATATTGATTGAACTAATAGTAGCTGTGGTCTTCCATTATAACAAAGACACAATTCCAAACTTGTAAATTTGAAGATTACCATCTTGCAAGCACTGTTTATTATAATATATCTTATTTATTACAGACCCAAAGTGAGAGTTTTTTATGCAGAGAAAAAATATGCCAATTTGTATATCTGTAGCATCCCCAAATGTTCAAATAATGTTCTGTGATGTTTACATGTACATTTTAGGACACCATTAAATTCCTACAACACTCACATGTGTAATATAGCACGTACATCAAAGGTTGAGTGAGAATGAGGATCGTCCTAATACTTTTGTCAGGTAGTGTACAATCCCTTAGTGCTTGCTAGTAAGTTAGTATTATATACAATGTTAGTTTGTGTTAGTAACTCTAGCAAGAATAACAAACTGTTAGTATGGGTTAGTAATATAGAAAAAGCAAGGCGAAGGAAGTAAACAAGATTGGAAGGAATGGTTGAAATCCAGAAACCACTAAATCACCGCAAGAGTGGCACGCAATACTGGGGCTGTGAGTAATGACAAGATAAGAGACCAGACAGGGAGAGACAAAGTGCAATGCATGGCAGAAACAAAAACATGGACCAGAATGAAACTATGGTAAAATGCAAAACATGGCAAAGACTAAACTAGACAAAACATGAACATAAACCAGAACCAAATCACAATACATAATTCAAGGCATAGTTAGGCAATACAGAGAACAAGCAGAATATCAAAGACATGGCAAACAGAGCAGAATCATAACACAATATGATGCAGAGCAATTAATCCAGAACAATGATCCGGAACAACATGATCCAAAACAATGATCTGGAACAACGTGATCGAGAACAACATGATCAAGAACAATGATGAGGAACAAAATTATGCAGAATAACATGACCCAGAACAATATGAACATTTCAGTCATCCTCAACGGAGCTCTCTAGGCTGACAGGCCTGTTGTTGAGATATTAATGAAAGACAGAAAATTAGTGTTTTTGCTCATTTTTTCAAAGTCCAAAATGCAGAATTTCTTAAAAATCGGGACGTACAATTTTCAGATTTTCGCAGGGAATATTCAGAACATCCTAAGGAAGGCTCACAACAAATTAGACAAAAAGTTGTTTGACAGTTTGAGATATTAAGGAAAGACTGAAAAAATGAACACAAGCACTGATTTTTCTATTTCCAAAATGCTGAATTTCTTAAAAACCGGGATGCAGAATTTTCTCATTTTCACAGTGAATATTCTGAATATCATAAGGAAGGCTCGCACCAAATGAGAAAAAGGTTATCAGACAGTTTTTGAGATATTCAAATTTGAAGTGAAAAGTTGACGATGGACGGACGGACGGACAGGCAGACACAGATGAACAGACAGACGTCGGACGACTTGATATTAGAAACCTCTGCTGACTGCTGATTATCGTCACAGCGGAGGTGAAAATGCGCACAAGCGCTGATTTTCTTAGTTCCGAATGCTGAACTTCTCAAAAACGGGGATGTGGAGTTTCTAATTTGCACAGGGGACAATCGTAACATCATAAGGAAGGCTCACAACAAATCACACAATAAGTTATGACAGTTTTAGGGATATTAATGAAAGACTGAAAAAATAAGCAAAAACACTGATTTTCTAAATCCAAAATGCTGAATTTCTCAAAAACTGGCAAGTAGAATTTTCTAATTTTCACAGCGACTGTTCAGAATATCATAAAGAAGGCTCACACCAAATTAGAAAAAAAGTTATTAGACAGTTTTTGAGATATTCAAATTTAAAGAGAAAGGTGACGCTAGATGGACAGACGGATGGACGCCGGACAACTCTTCATTAGAAAAGCTCTGCTGACTGCTGACTATGGTCACAGCAGAGTAAAAAATTTAACAGACAGTTTTTGAGATATTAATGAAAGACTGAAAAAATAAGCAAAAACACTGATTTTCTCAATCCAAATGCTGAATTTCTCAGAAACTGGGCTGTAGAATTTTCTCATTTTCACAGTGAATATTCAGAATATCATAAAAAAGCCTCAGGCCAAATTAGAACAAACGTTGTCAGACAGTTTTTGAGATTTTCAAATTTGAAGTGAAAAGTTGACGCTGGACAGACAGACAGACGGACGCCGGACGACTCAGCATTAGAAAAGCTCTGCTGACTGCTGACTATGGTCACAGCGGAGCAAAAAAGTGATCAGACAGTTTTTGAGATATGAATGAAGGACTGTAAAAATGAGAACAAATACTGATTTTCAAAGTCCAAAATGCTGATTTTCTCAAAAACCAGGACAAAGAATTTTCTAATTTTTGCAGGGATCATCAGAACATCATAAGGAAGGCTCACAACAAATTAGACAAAAAGTTATTAGACGGTTTTTGAGATATTAATGAAAGACTGAAAAAATTAGCACAAACACTGATTTTCCAAGCTGTACATGTAGGTAATAAAAACATTAGACGGGTTTAAAACTGGAATGTGCTCCACACAAGAAAGATCTGGGAGTGATTGTTGACCAAACCCTCACAGGCTCTAGCCATTGTGCCATAGCAGTTAAAAAAGCCAATCGGATGCTGGGATACATTGCCAAAAGTATTGAGTACAAATTTGAGGAGGTGATGCTTCTTTTGTACAACACATTCGTCAGACCACATCTAGAGTATTGTGTACAGTTCTGGGGACCATACTTCAAGAAAGATACAGAGGCTCTGGAGAAAGTTCAGAGAAGAGCTAATTCCAGGTATAAAAGGTGAAAGCTATGAGAAGAGGCTGAAGATCCTTAGGGCCGGTTCATACTCTATGCAAGGTACACGAGCAAACGCGAGCACAGGTTCCATTCTGTTCACAGAGAAGCCTGAACGTGCGTCCCTTGCTGCGCTGTGCCTCATTAAAAAGCAGTACACTGCTCATGCAATAGGGGGTAGCAAAGTCTTCTCCTTCTCCTCCTACTTCTTTTTTATTTTTGGTGTGTTGAATATAGCGTATGGTGCATTATTTGCTTTATCTCCTCTATTGGAATCTCATGGAAATACATGCGGTGATGCGTCACGTTACAAAAATTTGGACGACACACTTTGCTACGCAAGGACGCAAGATGGCTACCTTGCGTTGCTCGATGCGTTGCCTTGCGTTTGCGCTCGCGTACCTTGCGTAGAGTATGAACCGGCCCTTAATCTCTTTAGTCTTGGGAAAAGGAGACTAAGGGGTGATCTGATTGAGGTCTTTAAATATGTTAAAGGGATGAACAAAGTGAATTATGTTGGATTCCTTCGACCAAGTGATGTGAGTAGAACTCGGGGTCACAAATGGAAGTTGACCAAAGGTAAATTTAGCTCTGATATTCAGAAATATTTCTTCACCCAAAGAGTAATTTCGATGTGGAATAGCTTGCCCGACCATATTTTTGAGGCAGAGACCTTGGGGGATTTCAAGAGCAGGCTTGACTTAAAGCTAGATACCATTGAGTCATTGAGTATCTGAAGGGATATATTCACAATAGTATAAAGAAACTGGCGAGCATAGTTGGGCTGAACGGCCTGTTCTCGCCATTCATGTTACGTTACGTTATATTCAGATTTGAAGGGACAAGTTGATGCCGGCCTTTCGGACAGACGTACAGACGGACGACTCTGCATTAGAAAATCTCCGCTGACCATGAATGTCGTCACAGCGGAGGTCAAAAGTTAAACTTTTGTCTTGTCAGTCCACAGAATATTTTTCCAGAGGCCATGGGTATCATAAAGATGCTTTTTGGCAAATGTGAGATGACCGTATGTGTTCTTTTTGGTCAGCAGTGGTTTTTGCCTTGGAACCCTCCCATGGATGCCATTTTTGCCCAGTCTCTTTCTTATTGTTGAATCATGAACACTCACTTTAACTGAGGCAAGTGAGGCCTGCAGTTCTTTAGGTGTTTTTCTGGTCTCTTTTGTGACCTCCTGGATGAGTCGTCGATGCGCTCTTGGAGTAATTTTGGTACACCGGCCACTCCTGGGAAGGTTCACCACTGTTCATTTACTCCAATTGTGGCTATTGGCTCTCAGCATGGTTCGCTGGAGTCACAAAGCCTTAAGGCTGATTCATACTCCAAAAGAACAGAGAAATTTGTTCTTGTTCTCGGGGCTGCGAGAACAAGAACAAAGTTCGTTTTGACTGGGACATTTCATACTTCATGAAAAACTCAAGTGCCAAACTCCTTTGGGCTGTTTCAATAAACTTTACTTATCCGACCGAGTCAGACCATCAGTCGAGTGAAAAGTCGGACCTTCGGTTCGTCACTGTTCGTTCGAAGTTGCATGAGAATTTACGCTTAAGCGATGCACTGCTTTGCTATTTGCCATTCAAATGACGTTTTCACATAGGGCCAGATAGGGTTTGTTCACTTAATAAATGAAATCATCAATTAAAAACAGAATTTTACATTTACTTGAGGTAGCTTTGTCTAATATTAAAATCTGTTTGATGATCTGAAACATTCAAGTGTGACACATATGCAAATAAATAAGACATCAGGAAGGGGGCAAATACTTTTTCACAGCATTGTATGTAATAAAGTGGAATGACACAGGGAAGAAGTATTGAATGCGCTTACTGAAATTTATTTAATACTTAGTAGCAAAGCCCTTGTTGGTAGTGACAGCTTCAAGATGCCTCCTGTATGGAGAAACTAGTTGCATGCATTGCTCAGGCATGATTTTGGCCCATTCTTGCACACAAACTGTCTTCAAATCCTCAAGGTTCTCGGGCCTCTTCTATGAACTCTGATCTTCAGTTCTTTCCATAGATTTTCAATTGGATTCGAGTAGGGTGATTGACTGGGCCATTCTAGAAGCTTAATTTTCTTTCTCTGAAATCAAATGAGAGTTTCCTTGGCTGTGTGTTTGGGATCATTGTCTTGCTGAAATGTCTACTGTTATGGCCCCAATTTGTTATTACATTTATGCCAGCAAGGGATGACAGACAAAATTTAAAAACTATAAACACATTTAATTAAACAAAGACTGTTAACTAATCTTCTATCTACTCTACTGGCAAGATTGATATTTACAAGAAAAAAAATATTTACAGTCCCTTTGGTTGGGTTGTTTGGTGATGTTCCGGGTGAGGAAAATGTTCCAGCTCAGGCAAAAATCCACAAAAAGCTTCACAGGTCTTGAAAAGAGTGACTGGTCTGGTCAAATGTATCTTTCTCATCGCAATTTCTCCTACTACTTTACTCTCTCAATTTTCCTCTTTATATACTCTTCTGCAGACCCCTCCCACCTTTTAGACTTTTTTAAAATTCTCTGGGACTTTCCATCTCAGACATGCCCAGGACATGTCCAGACTTAGCTCCAGTCAGGGCTTAATAAAAGAAAAGGTCATTACTATTTGCATTACTAAGGTCATTCTATTTGCATTACACCTCCATTCCAAAAGGGAAAAATTTTGACTCATAAAGGCAAAATTTTTCTTTTCAATACAAAAATGGTTAAGTAGACACTTGTGTGTGTGTATATATATATATATATATATATATATATATATATATATATATATATATATATATAATACAAGATGCTAATAAACACATGATATATACACATACTCAAACATGGGATAAGTAATCAGCAATTACATTGTCAGTACCCTTTACATGCTTAATTTCCAAGTCAAACTCCTGTAAAATCAAACTCCAATTCAACAATATCCGATTCTTGTTTTTCATCTTACTCAAAAACATTAACGGATTGTGGTCAGTGTACACAATCATTGGCTTTTGCCCAGTACAAACATAAACCTCAAAGTGTTGTAAGGATAGAACCAGAGCCAACAGCTCCTTCTCTATTGTGGAATAGTTATTTTGGTGGCGATTGAACTTCCTGGAGAAGTATGCCACGGGATGCTCAATGTCATCAGAGTCACTTCTCTGCAGGAGCACAGATCCACAAGCTTGGTCGCTAGCATCGACCGCGATGGAGAACGGTTTAAGTCAGGAGATTTTAGCATGGGGAAGTGACACAGCAGAGAATTCAGGCGATCGAAGGCTCTTTGGCATGCTTCATCCCAAGTGAACTTACGCCTTTCTTCAATTGGTTAGTGAGACTGAGAGCAATCTCAGCAAAGTTCTTGCAGAACTTGCGGTAGTACCCGATCATTCCAAGGAAGCGGCGCAAAGCCTTTTTGTTGTCAGGAACTGGAAAGTCCATGATGGCTTGGACTTTAGCATTTAAGGGTGCCACCTTACCCTGGCCTATGACGTAGCCAAAATAGGTGACAGTAGCACAACCAAAGTCACTCTTGTTCAGGTTAACAGTCAGATTAGCCTGGGTCAGGTGCTGGAACAACGTCTCTACATCTTTCAGATGTTCTTCCCGGGAGTCACTCCATGTGATCAGGTCATCGATGTACGCAACTGTGTGTGGCAATCCAGCGATTGTAAACTGTATCATCTTTTGGAACGTGGCTGGGGCATTTTTCATGCCAAAGGGTAGGAGTTCATACTGGTACAACCCAGATGATGTGGCAAAAGCAGAGATGCTCTTGGCCCTCTCAGTTAAAGGCACACACTAATAGCCCTTCAATAAATCAATCTTGTTCAGAAACTTTGCTTGCCCTACTCTATCGATACAATCATCAATCCTAGGTATTGGAAACACATCAGTTCTAGTTACAGCATTGACTTTGCGATAATCTGTACAGAATCTAGTACTTCCATCAGGTTTTGGAACTAGCACACAGGGTGAACTCCAATCTAAGTTGGAGGGTCTGATAATATCATATTCTAACATGTACTCAACCTCTTTCTCAGCAATCTTTCTCTTTTCAGGATTCATCTGGTATGGATGCTGTTTTATTGGTTTGGCATCACCGACATCTACATCATGAGAAGCATTAGAAACTCTCTTTGGAACATCAGGAAATAGATCTTTATATTTCTTGATCAACCTCTCAAACTGATCTTTCTGTGTGGGTTCTAAGTGCTGGAGTTTTACATCAAGATTTTGCAACACTTCAGAATTTGTCAATGTACATGAAAGAACTTCAGCTTTAATTCTAGGTTCATCATCTTGAAACTCCCCCTCATCTTCACAAGTCTCGGCCATAGGAGAATCTGAAGTGACAACCTATCATGATAAGGCTTCAGCATGTTAATGTGACACAACTGTTTTGGCTTTCTCCTATCTGGAGTCTTTACAATGTAATTAAGATCATTGAGTTTTTCCAGGATTTCATACGGACCATGAAATCTAGCTTGCAATGGATTGGACTGCAAGAGAAACAACACAAGAACCTTGTCTACTGGTTTAAACTCACGGCTTCTTGCCTTATGCTCATACTAAGTTTTCATATTTCCCTGACTTGATTTCAAGTTCTCTTTAGCAAGGTCACAAGCTGCATGCAGTCTTTCCTTGAACTTGCTAACATAGTCTAACAGACTGATATGCAACTCTTTCTCTTGCCATTTTTCACTCAACAATAGCAAAAGTCCTCTCACTTCATGGCCAAACACTAGCTCAAACGGACTGAATCCAGTAGACTCCTGCACTGCTTCTCTAGCGACAAACAACAGCAAATGAACACCTTCATCCGAGTCTTTCTCATGGTCATAACAATAAGTCCTCATCATTGTCTTGAGAGTGGAATGAAACCGCTCTAAGGCACCCTGACTCTCTGGATGATACGCACTAGAAAGAATCTGCTTCGCACCTAGTTCATACACTACCTGCTGAAACAATCTGGAAGTGAAATTGCTACCTTAGTCTGACTGAATTTACCTGGGAAGGCCATACAACGTGAAGAACTTTATCAAAGCCTTCGAGATTGCAGTTGCCTTGATGTTGCATAGAGGTATAGCTTCAGGGAATCTGGTAGATGCACACATGTTTGTCAACAAATACTGATTTCCAGATCTAGTCTTGGGTAATGGACCAACACAATCAACAATGACCTTGGAGAAGGGCTCCCCAAATGCTGGGATAGGCTGCAATGGAGCTACAGGTGGGTCTAACTGGTGTTTTCCAACTACCTGACAAGTGTGACAGGTTTTGCAAAAGTTGGAAACATCTTTCCAAAGTCCAGGCCAGAAGAAGTGTTTCATGATCTTATCAACAGTTTTGTTAACACTAAGATGACCTCGTAAAGGTAAACTATGAGCCATTGTCAAGATCTCATTCCTGCAGATCTTCGAAACCATAGTAGGCCGAACAGAGTCATGAGGCGAACCACCTGAGTTCTGACTATTCAATGTGCTGGACGGCACCACATCATCTTCTTCTTTTGCCTTCTTAGCCATAGCACGAGTCACTGCACAGGAAGGATACAGAGATAGCCATCATCAGGATACTTCATCGCCATCTTCAGTGCTCAGCTGTGAAGTAAGATGAACAGGGGGAACTACATTGCCCCCAGCCAGGTCATTACCAAGCAACAGAGAAACACCCTAGGTAGACTTGACATAAGTCACACCTTTACGTGTCCTGTAACAAAATCTGACTTCAGGAATACAGAAAGCAGGGGTACAGATACAGTCCTTCCTTCAATACCTTGTGCAAGTATGAAATCCCCAGAAGCGGTCTCATCACGTAACTCCAAGGAGTCCATCAACAAAAGTGACTGAGAATCTCCGGTATCCCTTAGGATATATATGGGGACAGGAGGAGAATGTTCATTCAGGGCCACAAATCCCTCTGACACAAATGGAAGAAATTCCTCCCTCACAAAGTCAGCAGTATCAGGCCTTTTAGCCCCACAAAGAGCAGGCAATTTTGCAGATTGGTCATCTACTACAGGGGTTTCTAACCTTGTTTTCACAAAGGTATTTGGTTTGGTATCCTTTCTTTTTCTTTCTTAGCTTTAAGGAACCAACAGTTAGTTGTAACATGACCAGATTTCTTGCAATAACTGCAAACTAGACCACTTTTGTCACTGTCAGCTTTCATACTTTGATCAGACCTGTGACTGGATTTCTGAGCACCATCACCAGATTTGTCTTTATCTTTGGGTGAGGAATCTTAGGTATCACCATTACCGTTCACCTGAAATTGGGACCATCTATTGTTACTGCTAGACTGAAATTTGGACTTATGTGACTTATATTCATCTGCAAATTTGGCAGCTGATTGCAAATTCAGTGCTTGCTTCTCATTAAGGTAGGTCTTAATATCATCTTTAACACAGTTCTTGAATTCTTCAACTAACACCATCTCTTTTAGTGAGTTGAAATCATCCTTGACCTCCATAGAAGTACACCAGTGCTCAAAGCAAACCTTCTTCTCATTAGCAAATTCCACAAAAGTCTGATTGTCAGATTTCTTCAGACCTCTGAATTTCTGTCGGTAAGCCTCTGGAACCAACTCATAAGCTCTCAAAATAACCTTTTTGACAACCTCATAATCAGAGGAATCATCTGCAGACAAAGCCGAATAGGCTTGTTGAGCTTTACCCTTGAGGACAGTTTGCAACATCAGAGGGCCAGAGGGCCCTCTAATATATCAATATTCTAAAGCCCCTTCTCACAACTAAAATCAGATAAAATAAAAAGCAGAGACTGTATGCGGAGTTCTTTCTACACAAGAGTTAACTACTCTTTTCTGTACATTTCCCCATTTAAAACTACCTAGGTGCATACTGCAACGCGCTGTATTGGAATTTTGGCATATGTGTACTTGGGTATGGCACGATATTACTAGCGAGAAAGCTGACCAGCGGGGAGAGGAAACAATCGCACTGTGGCACAGTACCGAACAATCGTACCTTGTGCTAAAGCCTAATATGCCTAATATACTTACGCCTACATACAAAATTTAGTATTTCAAAAGCCTAGCATTGTACGTGTTGTACGTATTGAGCCTATGTGGGGGGGACTGGCGATGACTGCCTGGCGGCCGCCGGCCATCCTAGGATACCAGCCGTCCTGTGATTTCCCAGAACACACAGACGGCCAGTCCGCCCCTGGTTACTAACTGATCTTAATTAACTTTTATTTGTAATGATCAGGTATTACCTACTAGCAATTAAGAGATTATTTTACCCAATTTTATTGAGTAAGTAGCTGTTGAATATATACATAAATATGAGGTAAATTGAACCCAATTTATTTAAGTATTTCATAGCTTTTTATTTCAGTTATTTTATACTCAATATATGGAATTAAATCTACCCAAAAAAAGTGGATGCAAATTGTTACCTCAAATTTATTGGGTAAATTCTATAGGTTAGTTTTTACAGTGTTTGCTTACGAGCAAATCTGATGGACCTTTATTTTCCTACCTCACTCTCGCACATTTTGATATGAAACATTATCACCCTACATTTTGACTTCGGTGATGCTGAATTAGTTGGTTACTGTGGCCAGCATACGCACGGGTTATCAGTGCTAACACAACTGGGCGTCTCACTCCAAAGCTAAATCATGGTTTTTTCATCAGCTGCCCAGATAATCCATGACCTTTTGCAACATTAGCGAACGATACCACTACTCAACTTGTCTACCAGTTGTATAATTAAAGGTGCTTCGGTACCTCGTCTAGGAGCCCTTCCTCTTAGTTTCACTTTTGTTTTTTAGTGAAAATGGAGCGTCGCAGGACACCGAATATAGCCGAACGTGGCCAGTTTGTGACACTGTTTTCCGTTGCCGTTTTCCTTATTAATTGGGTTATTACGTAATGCATATTTCCAGGAATTCCTTCAGGATTGTTTTTTTAGTCTATAATAGGAAGCAGAAAATACTCACAGAACTCATGGATGGTTTCTACAGATGATTGGATTAAAACATTGATTTATTGGTGGTGTGTATCTACAGTGATTATGTTCTTATTTGTTCATTTTTGCTATTAATCAGTACATTTAGGGAAGTCTAAATTCATAAAATCCAATGTGCATGTGACGTTGTGATATGATTTTGGTGTCGATCAAGAAGTCAATGATTTCATTGAAATATTGGCTATATTCACTGAATGTTATTTTGCTTTTATCTGAGTGCAATAGAGGCAGATTAAATTCTTTAAAACCTTGGAGCTTGTGACTAATTTTGACTTGACCTAGAAATCAAAGATTGAATGTGTTTGTTGGCTTGAATATACATTGGACAACAATTTTGTTTTTTATAATTTTATTGAATTCTTAGTACACTTATGGCTGTGAAATCACTAAAACCCAGGAGCTTCAGGGGGCTTCGTCCCCCTTGTCCTCCCACCAGAGTGCTGCCCTGGACCCATGCCACCCCGGGAACATTTTCAGATAATTTCACTTCACCCAAATCACATCCCTGTTATTTTCAATGCCAATCCAACAAAACAAGATCTATTAGAGCTCAAAATTAACTCAAACTTGACCTTGTGAGGTCACGTAAGGTCAAAGTATAAAAAGCGAATTGAAAAAATATTTTCAGTGTCCGTAGTATTGTATGCATTGATGTTACCTTCTGTGTAAGGAAAAAAATCCACCCAACAGAGCCTACAGAGATGAATGATCATGATTCACATTACTTATGGTGAAACAATTGGCATCACAGAAATTCTGTCTTGAAGAAGATACATATGTTCAAGGGGTTCTTTGATCATTTCAGCTCAATTTTCATGTGAGTCTAAAGTTACAATGGGCCCCAAGTTCTGAATGGGGCTTGGGGTATCTGATAGTGAGGGTTATATTTGGAGGGGTTATTAGGAGTAAGAACAGGGAGTGACGTGAGGGTGATAGGGTGTGTATGATCAGGGGGTCGTGGATATGGGTTGGAAAGGTAGTGTGATCAGGGGTGTGGTTAGCGGTGAGGGGGATAAGGGGTGTGTAACGGATGGGTTGGTTTATTGGGGGGGAAGGTTATGTGCTGAAGGAGGAGGGGTGTGATGGGGGGGTGATATGGTAGGGAATGGGTGTTGCAGGATGGCAGGGGGTGTAGATGGGGGAGGGCATGGTGAGGTGAGGGGGGTGGGATTGTGATATGGGGTTTGTGAGGTTGGGGAATAGAAGAGAGTATGATTTAAAAAAATGGGAGAGTGATCGGAGAGGGAAGGCCGCGGGTGTGATTGGAGGGAGAGGGTAAAGGATGTAAGATAGAATGAGAAGGTGGGAGGAAGGTATTTATTTATTTATATAGCATGTGTAATAGAGGATGGGGCTGCACGATGACATGCTAGCGGTGTGTGATAGTAATTACAATGTGCAGCAAAACAGTACGGTGCCCTAATTGCATTCCTTTGAGGCTGTCTTAGTAGTCCAGTGCGAAGTGGACATTTTAATATTTTTAGATTTGTAGTTAATTTTTGACTATAATTTTTCATATATAGTAAAAAAAATGAGTAAAAATGGTAAGCGAAACAGATATTAGTAAAGTGTATATATTTGGTATTTTTAGCGCTGCATGTCACATATTTATTTCTTACAGAGTGAAAGATCTTGAAACATTCTGTATATGTTGAGAACGCCAGTTTATGTATTTACTTACAGTTAGTAGCCTGATCTGTTGTTACACATTCTTCTTACTATAATTTTTAGTGAAGAGAAAAAAAGTATACATTTGTATGTCACTGGACTTAATCATAAAAATACTTCCACTGCCTTTATTTTAAACATGCCTTTATTTTAAAGAATACGAAGTCCACAAACAAACCAAAATTAGAATTTTTCATGAGATTCACAAATATCCCTTAAGTATTAGAGAAAAGAAATATACGTTTAGAATTAACAACATATCTTTGTCAAAACATGTCTTTATTCAAAAAGGATGATAAAAATGGTACTTATAAGAACTACTAATGAATGAAAATATACGTGTGGAATAAAGAGGAAAAAAAACGATACCTTTGTGTGCTACTTAACCATATCACAGCACAACATACCACTGACACAACAATAAAACATGCTTTCATTTGAAAAAAAAAAATTAAAAGTTCATAAAAAAACAAAATAATACATGAAATCTACAAATGGTCATTGAGATATTCAAATATAGGGCATGCCTTAACCACAAGAATAAAAAATGTAAGATTGTTTTGAATGACGAAGAAAAAAAAACATCTTTGTTTGGCACTGGATACTTCCACAATACCAGTAAAAAAGCATGGATTAACAAAAAAACAAACCCATTAACAATTTAAAAGAAAAAGATAATTATTCAAGAGATCCACAGAGATACCTACAAGAGTAAAAATATAAACCAAGAAAAGAAAAAATCAAAAACTTTCAAAGATCACAGAGGTATTTTGCTCTAGGGTGGCGACACTGATAGAGTCCTCACTGGTCCTTGCCTGGGCAAAAGTGGGTCTAAGCCTGAGGCTCGTGGCTGGAGTTTTAACTGCACTTTTTTCTTGCAGAATGTAGACCTAGCCCAGGATAATCCAAAACAAAAATTGTCAGTTAGAGACTCAGATAAAAATTGAAAACCTTCAGGCCTATCGTTGAATTATATATAAAATATGTAAAATGTATAAATATAAATATGTGCAGGCGAAGTGGCACTGAAGTGGTTTGTCCAGGGATGTCTTGTACATGCATAACGTTAACCTACTCACTGCCGACTAGATCTACTGAGACTGAGAGTCTGGGGCTATTGAATCGCCCAGCACGTGAACTGTGCTTAGAGGGTTGAAAAGTCCGTTATGGGTCAAAAGTTCCATAACAAAAGCACACTTTTAAACAACAATTCTGATATTTTAATGTCCATATGATTCGGAGACAACACCTAACTTATGCATTTCTTCTCTGTTGGACGAACAAAATTTCAGTTGTGACAGTGTGAGCAAGAGTCAAAGAGTTTTCTGTGCTGTGTAGCCTCTATTTTTATAAATCGGTTACGTCATACGTTAACTGGGTCATGTTATTTTGAAGTGAAAAGCATGAACGATGGTTAGCCTAGCATTAAATTCCCACCATTTGTTTTTTATTTTTTTTTTTGCTCATTTTGTTCATCCGCAAAGTTTTACTACATTTAGGCCGACTGAAAGCAGTTCAACTGCCGAAAAAATTTATTTTAAGGGCAGAACAATGCTGATCTGACCGCATTAATAGGACCTGAACATAGGAACGGATCTGAGCAATGTATAGGCCTAATTACAAAACATTTAATAAAGGCGCCCATGCACAGCCCAATAATTAAGGTAATAAAGTCATAGGCCTAAAGTGCTTACAAATTCCAATACCCTGCCCTGCATTACCTCAGAGTTTAGAATAACCTGGCGGCTGACACAGCGCTATTCTCTGGCTTAGTAGGCCTACTTTTCAAAAACAAAGAGTAGAATATAGGACCTATTGTCAGGGCCTATATTTTATAATTTAAAACATGCCTGCGAATTTCAATATCAACTAGAATTGTTTCTAAGACACTCTCTGAATATAATTAGCCTAAAAGAATGTAGTCCTCGTACGTTACACAAACTTAATTGGAGCTTCATACTAGAAATTCCATGTAGGCCGGTCATATATAGTCATGGGTAATATTGGCCATCGGGTAATATGGGCCATGGCCGTAAAAGAGACCAAGTCATTGCAGCTGACCCCATCTTCCGAGTAAACATTAGCATGTTCGCATGGCACATGAAATTTGCCAAGCTGACGATAATTCAAGTTAACTGGTTTGGCTGAGGACACATGCTAAATATTGTTTGACTTCATTGTTATTTTTGACAGTGCGTTCATTTGGCGTAGGTAGTATGTTGGATTTTCAATAGCCAGCTGATGAAGTTTAACTTCATTGTGGGTGATCGATAATACTGTCCTTGTGTGCATTTATACATACTACCTATACTAGTCGGTAATATGGGCCATCTTGAGATTGGGTAATATGGCCATATGCCTATAGGGGGCCGCCAAGCCAATGTTGACATGGAGATTAAAAAAAATTTTTGAAGTATGTATTATGATTGGTCATTATAAGTGGAAAACCTATTGTAATATATTGCTAAACTGTAAAAATGTAAATAATTTCGTAAATATGTATAATATATTGAAATAAATACATTGAAACTAATTAATACTATTGTTGTCATTCCGTGACAATTTGCCTCTTGTAATTCCGTGACATTGACTTTTTGAAATTTCTTGCCCATAAAGCAGAGTTAAAGTCAATATTTGCTTCTAGAACTTACAGTATTAACAAAAAACACCTTAATTATGAACATATTGAAGTTTCATAACTTAACTATGATAGGAACATTACTTTCTGGATAGTTAAACACAACAGTAAAAAAACCACGTCAATTTTGTGTAATTCCGTGACGGAGTAGTTTTTGCTTGTTTCTTATATGAAAATTTCTCAAAAAATATATTTTCACTTAATAATATTAAAGAACAAGTTAATACCTTCAATATGACATGTCATACTTGATTTTATCTTATTTAGTTGTAGAGTTACAACCCAAAATGTAATGGGACTGTGATTCCGTGACAGCTTGGCGGCCCCCTATATTACCCATTCAAATGTTTATATTGGGGTGGCCCATATTACCCTGTCCTAAATCTAAACAGGCAGGTATGCCACTGGGGATCTTCTCAGACTCAAAAGAGGTGCCACTGGAGCTATTGTTATGGGGAAGATTGCAGGTAAATCCAACTGGCTTGTGCTTTAAGGGAATACGGAGTGCCACTGGGTGTCCTCTATAAGAAAAGGCTCAATAGAGGTGGATTTTAAAAGAATCTCTCTACAGATAATAACGTTACTCGGGTTCCGCACGAGGTAGGCCAAATTCAAGAAATCCGATAGATAAATCTGGGTTAAGGTTTTCATTTAATGTTAGGAGTGAAGGCACAGGGCATTGGCCTAATATTGTATCTAACCTAATACAAGGCCTTTTGCAGAAAAAAAATATATTGTAGGAATAAATTCAGCCATTTTCAGGAAGTTTTATTAATTAACACTCTTGCTAACAGCAGTTAGACTCTATGCGCGTGTTGCTAGAGTGATATAAGAACATGTGTCACGCATGGCCATATTTCCCAATGGGCCTGACCATATTACCCGGAGCGTAGGCTAATACTGGCCATTTTTTACATAGTAAAACAGCTAATTTCTTCAAAAATTACTAGCATAATGAATGCAAATCACATTCATAATAAAACTTCAATATGCATATTTTCAATGTAGGCCATAAAGCATAAGTCAGCAAGAAAGAGTATTTTGCTGAATAAAAAAGTTAAAAAGTGATGATTGATTGAATGATTTTCACAGCTTTAATTAACAGACTAGTAGAACATGGTATTAATCCACAGCCAAAACATCAAGTTTTGTCACTAATAATGCATGCTTGGCTTTCATTTGCACTAATTGAATGTAAATGTTATTGCTGTCCGCAGCACTGATTCTGTCATATCTCAAAACAATGATTATTATTAGAAATTAAATTGTTGGCATGGTAGATGGTTGTATTCTACACTTAGTGGTGTCAGATGAACACACACACACCGCTGAACTAAAGTATTCAATATGGTTATGTGGGTGCATAGGAACGCATGCACCTGACTAATGAAGGCTGCGGGTGTCCGAGACAGCGTGGTTTGAATCAGCCTTCAGTAGTTTTGGTGGTGTCTGCTGGTGCTTGCCACGGCTTAGCACGGGAGTGGTGGATCCAGACCTGTCCGTAACTCTAAGAGTAGCCTTAGAGCAGTAAATGCATCTCCACACTCATGTGTCCAATCAACTGACTCCAATGGGCAACATGGGCCCTTAAAAAGAGCATTGACTGGTGCTACAGTAACAGAAGAGTCAGATATGTGGTTCCAGCAGAAGTTAAAAAGTTTTATGATGGACACCTCCCAAATTTCCGAACTATCCGTCAAAACGACGGAGAGCCCATGGATAGCGCAAGCCAGTGATTGGTCAGCTAACTACATCATTCCAAGAATGCTGCTCAACACTAACTGTCCCGAAACACGAACTGAAGAAACAAAGATACAATATGCGCTTCTTAGGGAGGCTACTGTCTACCTAATATCCAGTTGTGAAAATAATTAGTCATGTCTACGCAGTGAGCGACCCACATACGCTTGCCACGGCCACGCAATCACATATTCGCCTTTTTGGCGTGAATTCTCACTCAGCGCAGGTAGGGATGACCAACATTCACCCTGTCACTATATACCAATGTTTTCAATACGTGGGCCTGTATCACACAACAGCAATGGTACCACAAGCAGTGCTGATAACAACAGTGGCGGCTCTTGAACTGGGAATTGGGGGTGGGGCACAGACACATCCCTTTTAGTCCTGGCAAGTTCTCAATCATTTTCCTTTATTGATGCATTTTCCAATTATCGTAATTGGCAACTGAAGACACAGTTTCTCTCCATATGTGATCTAATAGAGATTAAATCATGGGCTAAATTCAGTACAGAAAAATTATTCACTTACTACAGTTTTTCACAATTGCTAAAACACTAAACCTCATTCTCTGAACCAAATTCTCAGTAGCCTAAACTCATTTTTCAAATCAAACACTTTTGGCCAAAACTTAAACACTGTTCAGGTTCTTAGACTCTAAGTATGTATGTTACTATCAGCGCATCGGCCGCCACAATATTGGTTCCTATAGGGTATTGCGTAATTTCCCGAAGTGGCAGAGGTATACCCATCAAAACATCCTTTTATCAGCAAATGGAGGGGAATTCCCGGAAATCCCATTGAAGACGTAGATAAAAATGACCCCGAATTCCCCTTGTTACCTTGTTTTCAATTTCTGATTTCCCAGATGGCCGCCTGAGCGCTTCAACATTTGAGGTGACAAAACACACCCTTCAATTTTATAGAAGCTAAGTAGGAATTCTAATAAAAACTGCACAGACTATTAGATTAAGTACTCAAGATCCAACAGACAAAAATTATGAGATATGTCCGTTTCTACCGTCAGCAAAAAAAACTGTCTGTGGTAAAAATTCCAGAAATTGCACTCCCATTGAGGGTTGCAAAGCGAATTTCAATTCTCTTTTCATTCATCATTTTGGACTAGGCTGATAGTATTCCAATGAAGATTATCTGAAAGTTTCATAGGAATATCTAAAGAATTAAGAAAGTTATAGCATTTTATGCAAACCATGTTTTTGGTCACAGATTTCTCATTTTTTCTATAGAAACTAAGGACATTTTATACCCCTCATTAGCCAATTTCCGAGTTTTATAACTTTGTCAGTTCTTAACCTATCACATTGATCATGGTGTCATTGGAAAGTTTATTTCAAGCTCATTCAGGATAAATAATTCATTTCAGCATAGAACCTTTTTAGTAACATACCTACTTAGACTCAATCTGCAAAACTCATCTGCTCTTTTTTGGAAAACCTTAAACACATTTTTCCTGATTTTGTTGCCAATTGATTTGGTTGCCCTTCATTTTGTTGCACCGGATTTTGTTGTCAGTTTACTTTATATTCTTGCCCTCTTGTTGGATTTGACTTGTTGCCCTTTTCTTGCACTTGATTTTGTTGCCCCTTCGTTGCACTTGATTTTGTCGCCCTTTTATTACACTTGACTCTGCCCCTTGTTGCACCAGATTTTGTTGCACTTGACCTGTTGCCCATTTGTTTGCACTTATTAGGTACACCAGAGGGTTCTTCCCTCTGTTGTCTGGCAAGGGAAAATATTGCCTGTGAATGAAGTCCTCTGGCTGGACCCCACACAAAGACAAGATGTTGGAGACTGAATCTCAGTGACTTTGTCTATGCAGTAATGTGTGTGCGTGTGTGTGAGAGAGAGAGAGAGAGAGGGAGTGTGTGTGTGTGTGTGTGTGTGTGTGTGAGAGAGAAAGGAGTGAGTGTGGGTGTGTGAGAAAGAGAGAGGAGTGTGTGTGTGAGAGAGAGAAGGAGTGTGTGTGTGTATGTGTGAGAAAGGAGTGAGTGTGTGCATGTGAGAAAGAGAGGAGTGAATGTGTGTGTGTGTGAGAAAGAGCAGTGAGTGTGTGTGTGTGAGAGAAATAAGGAGTGAGTGTGTGTGAGAGAAAGAGAGAAGGAGTGTGTGTGTGTGTGAGAGAGAGAGAGAGAAAGAGTGAGTGTGTGTGTGTGAGACAGAAAGGGAGTGAGTGTGTGAGAAAGAGAGGAGTGAGTGTGTGTGTGAGAGAGAGAGAGAAGGAGTGTGTGTGTGTGTGAGAAAGAGAGGAGTGTGTGTGCGTGAGAAAGAGAGGAGTGAGTTAGTGTGTGTGTGTGTGTGTGTGTGAGAGAGAGAGAGAGGAGTGAGTGTGTGTGTGTGTGTGTGTGTGTGAGAGAGAGGAGTGAGTGTGTGTGAGACAGAGAGGAGTGTGTGTGCGTGTGTGTGTGTGTGTGTGTGTGTGTGTGAGAAGGAGAGGAGTGAGTGTGTTTGTCAGTGAGAGAAGGAGTGAGTGTGTGTAATAGAGGAGTGTGTGTATGTGTTTGTGTGAGAAAGAGAGGAGGAGTGAGTGTGTGTGGGAGTGAGAGAGAGAGAGAGAATGCAATAAATACGTACAAATTAGAAAAAATTTCTTCCCAAAATTCACGGGACTGATACCAAATTTCCCCAACCTACCTGACTCCCACAAAATGAAAATCCTTCTGGCAGAAGAACGATGCTGCCAAACCCTGGCAGCACAATATGTAGCCACCTGCCACAGCCGGAGGGACAGCACCAGCCCATTATAACCAATAATCTTACACTCCTGAAAGTTGTTACTGTAAATTCTCTCCTTTTTTATCTTTATTTAAATCATTCAAAATACTGTAAATAGTATATGTATATAGTAATTAGTTGCTATAGTACTATTGTAACTGCTGTATCTAAAGTTACCATGTTTTATGTATGTGTGTACTGTTTCTTTAATGCTTTGGCAATACATGCCTATATGTCATGCCAATAAAGCATCTGAAATTGAATTGAATTGAGAAGGAGAGAGTGTGTGTGTGTGAGTAAGAGAGAGGGGAGTGAGTGTGCGCGTGTGTGCGTGTGACTGTGTGTGTGTGTGTGTGTGTGTGTGTGTGTGTGTGAGAAAGAGAGAAGGAGTGAGTGTGTGTGAGAGAGAGAAAGAGAGGAGTGAGTGTGTGTGTGTGTGTGTGTGTGTGTGAGAGAGAGAGAGAAAGAGAGAAGGAGTGAGTGAGTGTGGGAGTGAGATTTTTTTTTTGAGATTTAAGAACGCACTTTATTTACCTTGCACAGTCACCACAACACATCTACCGCATCAAAAATAAACAAAAAAGAAAAAGAAAATTACAGTAATCCCAGGTATATAATCAAAAATGAATCATTAGTAACCCTTCCTGCACAGAGCATAACACTTCTCCAAACCCCATGAGCATGTACAACTATCCAAATTATTGGTGAGCTTATAGTATTCAAATTCCACTCTTAAACGAGCAGACATCAGCCCTTTGAACATAAACAAAGGGTCAACTGACCCAACACCTTTGATATGATTCTTCCTACTTTTCCAAATTGAAAGCTTTGCTGTTCCCACAATCATGTTAACCAGAACATTAAGCACCTTATTCGTTGCCGAATACTTCGAACCAAAAATAAACATCTCAAAGGAAAAAGTCAAGCCTAATCCCTGAAACCAATTCCTAAGAAAGTTAAAAAGCCCTTCCAGTCGAGCACTGGAAGATGCTCCAAATTCTCCCTCTGACCACAAAAAGGACAACCCTCCCCTGAACTAGGATCAATATGCGCCGGATACCAGTTTGTAGCCACAGCCCCATGCAAGATCCTCCACTGGAGGTCACCTGTTCTTTTATCAACAGGTTGCTTGTATGGGGACCGCCAGCAGCCTTTTGGGGAAAAGCGTGGACCAAAAAACACGACCCGCCTCGACTCTCTCATTGTCGCCAAAGCCCGCATGTGTGTCACCTTTTTACACGTGTAGTAGATGGCCTTCTTGGTAACTGCCTGAAATGTCCCCAATACTGGAGTCTGGAAAGGCGAAAACAGACCTCTCTCCTCCTCCCACTCCCCAACGGCAGGAGAGACCATCAGTGATGGAAAAAGCCATTCATGTTCTTCATGCCATTGTTCCATGGTTGTCCGGTTGAGTACAAATGTTCTGAGATGTCCTGGCAGGGATGAGATGACTTCTGACACCACCTTCCTCAACAGCCTTGTTGAATGAATACCCGTAACTTTTGCTAACTGGTCCACAGGTCTCTTCATCAGGTGGCCCAGCTTCACACAGCCTGCCTCCCGCAGTCTGGCACGCAGGCTAGCAGAGGAGAGACTTTCTGCTGTCATGAAAAAAGATCCAAACAATGGCTCCTCAAACACCCACATTCTCGCTTCTTGCTCTGGTTCTCGAAACACCCTTAAAGTTTTCCATGATACCAGGACTGAGCGATAGAAGCTTGTCAGTCCTGAGAGATCCAACATGTCCGGCTGGAGTAAGAACAGCTGCTTGTCTAATCGAGGATGACCTGCCTTCTGCAGCAAAAGTCGGGCTGTGTCGTGCTAGTTCAGGCCAGACTTATACAACAGCCTCTGTACTGCTTGAAGCCTAAAAGCCTTAATCCTTGAGGGAATGTCTATCAGTCCCTGCCCCTCTTCATGGATCGGCATGTAGAGCGCTCCAGCTTTGATCCAGTGGAGTCCTGACCAAAAAAAATCCACAGTTGTCCTCTGTACATCCTCCATCAGCCCCGGTGGTGGAGGCAACACGGTGACTCAGTGCCATAAAGTTGAGGCAACCAGGTTATTGATAACCAAGACTGTCCCCCTATAGGACAGCTGAGGTAGCAACCATTTCCATTTGGATAGTCTGGCACACACCCTCTCCTGCACACCCTCCCAATTCTGTCTCTGATACTCATCTGTACCTAAAAATACTCCCAGCACCTTCATCCCTCCTGTGCCCCACTTCGGACTCCCTGGCAGACTGGGAACTGCAGCCTCCTCCCATTGTCCCACCTGCAAGGCCCCACTCTTCTCCCAGTTGAACCTGGCAGATGAAGCTCTCTCATACAATTTCAACTTCTCCTGTAGTATGTCCACATCAAGTTGGCTTTTTTATGAAAACATTTACATCATCAGCATATGCTGACTATTTTTTCAATTCAATTCAATTCAAGTGAGCTTTATTGGCATGACGTACATTATGCATACATATTGCCAAAGCATGAACTTTTTTTTTTTTTTGAACAGAGAAAGATATATATATACACATATACAAACATATACACACATACAACACATATTCAGTGTGTATATGTAAAGTATAAAGAAATGCAATGCAAACATGACATATTAAAGAATACATTAATAAATGAGATGAAAGGGAAAAAAAACTGGGAAAATAAAAGTATAATATTATAATATTTAAAGAAGAAATGCAAAAAAGTAAATAAATAAATAAATAAATAAAACAGATTTTGTGCGGGTGCAGTAGTGTTAGGGTGTGCTGATGGTCGCCCTGTCCCTCAGGCTGTGACAAGCTGCCACATATTGCGCAGCGATTGCTGCTGTCTCTCCTTCTCCAAGCACTATGGGAATTTTTATATTGTTGGGTAATTTTTGGAAGTTTTGAATTTTGGAGTGGAATTTTTCAAAGTATTTGTGTCTAATGCCCTCATATTTTTCACACAGAAGGAGGAAGTGCATCTCAGTCTCAACCTCACCTGTCATACAGTGACCACATATTCTCTCTATTTTGGGTTTTCATGATTTCTTATGTCTGCCTGTTTCTATGGCCAGACTGTGGTCACTGAGCCTGTACTTGGTCAGGATCTGTCTCTGCTTTATATCTCTGACGGTGAAGAGATATTCTGCCAGTTTATATTCTCTTTTTAGGGCCCGATAGCATTCAAGTTTGTGCTGAGATTTTGTCTCAGTGTCCCAATAGTCCAGATAAGAGAGTTTCATGCGTTTCATAATTTGATTCACTCTAATTTGACTTTGGAAAGCATTGCTGGTCTGAAATTGATTTGTTAGTTGGCCAATGGAACTTTGGTTGGTTAATTTCAGTACCAGCCGACAGAGGGGACTGGTGTTAGGGCTGAGCTCTTGGGTTTTGAGAGCCTCAAACTGGAGGGAGTTCTGTGGACTTGACTGGAGGTGTAGCCAGAATTTCAGTGATCTTTTTTGGACTGGGATAATTAGTGGGAATCGGCCTAATTCTGCTCTACTTGCATTCGTTGGGGCTTTTCTATGGATTTTTAATATGTTTCTACAGAATTCTGCATGTAGAGTCTCTGTTGGTTGTTTGTCCCACTTACAGAACTCAAGATTACTGAGTGGACCCCATACCTCACATCCATACAGCGCAATGGGCAGGATTACACTATCTAAGATATTGCACCAAATTTGAATTGGGATTGTGATTCCTTGGAATTGCTTTTTAATTGCAATGGTGGACTAATGGTGGACTTTGGGGCAGTCCCGGCAAAGAGAGTCCAGTTAATGTCCCCCCTAAGTCGGCATAATAGAGGTTCTAAAACAATAGAATAGACCTGCCCAGAAATTGGACAGCCTTGCCTTATACCTCTTCTCACTGGAATCGGACAGCTTAAACCCCCACCAACCCTAACCATATAGGAGGCCCCCTTATACAATAATCCCACATATGCTAAAAATACCTCACCAAAACCAAAAGACTTCATGGTAGAAAACAAAAACTTATGGTCCACTCGGTCAAAAGCCTTCTCTTGATCTAAAGATAAAATTCCAATATTTAAACCATGCATTTTACATAATTCCCACACATCTCTCATCAGAAAAAGGTTGTCCGTAATTGTCCTCACTGGAATGCTATATGACTGGTCTTTATGAACCAGCAACTCCAGATAGTTTTTAAGTTTGTTTGCCAGCACCTTCCAAAGCAGTTTGTAGTCAGCACAATGAAGTGCCACAGGCCTCCAGTTTTTCAGTAAAGCTAAGTCCCCTTTTTTGGCAGCAGGGAAAGGGCTGCATGGCGACATGAAACTGGTAGCATTCCACTCTCTAGGCACTCCAGTAATACCTCCAGTAAGTCCGCACCAAGACAAGTCCAGAAATATTTATAAAAATCAGCTGGAAGACCATCAATCCCCGGTGCTTTGCCTGGTGCCAACTGGCTCACAGCAGTTGTAAGTTCCATGAGAGTAATTGGTGAGTCCAGTCTAACGCGCTCTGCATCACCCAGCTGTGGCAGATCCTGCAGTAACTGTGCAACACATTCAGAATCACAGTCCACCTCCCTGTAGAGGGCAGTATAAAATTCCACAGCCTGTCTTCTCAGCTGGATCTGTGGTTATCCTACCTTCAGGAAGACAAAGACAGGCCATCTGTTTCTTTTGAGAAACCGTTCTCTCCAGGTTAAAGAAAAAAGCACTAGGAGCATCCATGTCCCTAATGCCAATAAATCTTGCCCTCACCATAGCACATTTTACCCTTTCTAGTAAAATGGTGCTAAGTTTCTTCCTTTTCTCAGCCATGGTCCTCTCCTGGTCGGACACACTGTGATTCCCAAGATTGCTCTGGATCGTACTAATCTCCTGTTCTAATTTATGAACAGCCTCCTTCACCTTAGTTGTAGAGTGAGAGGTATATTGTTGGCAAAAATTTCTAACTTGCGCTTTCCCCACCTCCCACCATTGGCTCAAAGACACAAACTCAGCCTTTTTACTCTTCCATTCTGTCCAAAGGTCTTTAAACTTTGCACAAAAAACACTGTCTTGTAGCAATTTATTGTTAAAATGCCAGTATGAGCTGACCTTCACACCAGGAGAAAGAGAAATATCTGTGATCACCAGATGATGATCTGTAAATCCCACTGGATAAATGAAGTTTCCCAATAATTTAGTCCTAAAAATCTGAGACAAGTATAAGTATTCTATCTAACTTGGCAGCAGAGACCCTGCCCTCCACAACCTTAACCCAGGTATACTGTCTCACAAATGGATGCTTTGTCTGCCACGAATCCATTACATCAAGTTTAGTAAGTATTTCTGATAAAAACCTAGATGACTGCAAATGCGGCTCCTCAGTTGTCCTATCTAAAGTAAAATCTACTGTACAGTTCCAGTCTCCCCCAATAATCAAACAATTCCTCTGATCAGCTTGTATTAAAGTGTCTTTTAATATCTGAAAGGCCTCCTTTCTCTGAACCTTCATTTGGTACATAAATATTTACAAAACAGAAACAGTTTTCAGATATTTCAGCCTTCACCGTTTGTAACCGACCATGTATTGTTTCTGAGGGAGAAATTATATTCACATTTCTTCCTGGAGAGAAAAGTATAGCTGTCCCTGCACTAACATTAGTCCCATGGATAAGAAAGAGTTTGCCTCCCCACCACATTTTCCAGTCAACTTCATTAGATTTATCAGTCTGTGTTTCCTGAAGGAATAATACATCCTTTTTTTCTGCTGAAATACTTCCGAAATTAACACCGTTTTCTGCTTATCCCTCCCACTATTAATATTTAGAGATCCAACTCTCAAGCTCTGCATAGCGGAATCAAAAAGGAGAGGCAGTGCAAAGATCAGAAGAAGGAACAACACCACGTGATACAGAATCATGACATAATTTTATTTTTGAGCCTTTTTGGACCTTTTCCTTTACAAGAAGCAATACCCTTCCTCAAAAGGGATAAATTCTTTTTCAATCTGTAACGCTTCTTTTCGTCTAACAGATCAAAGCCTACACGTTTATTCAAAATAGTAACCGACCGAATAAACTTTTCTGTATGTGGGAAAAAATTTTTCACTTTAACCGTTTTTCCGAGTCTCGTCAAGAAAATAATTTATTTCTTCAATCGTGTATACATCGTCCTGCCAAGATTCTGATTCTGCCATTGACTCGCTATCCGAGCCTGAAACATAATCCATTTGGTCCTCATTCGGTTGGCTTTTATGACAGGCGGCTCAACCACCACCGCCACTCCAGCTGCCTTCTTAACCTGTACCGGGTCAACCTCTACAACAGCCCCACTGACTTCATCGTCTTTGTCCGGATTAGTCATTTTTTCCATCTCACCTGCTTTTGTTTGAGCTTCGTTTTTTTCTTTCTTTAGACAAGACATTTATACTATCCGCTGCCATTAATAGGCCAATGTTTTGAGAAGTCTGTTCGCTCGTCCTTTTTACTACCAGAGCGGCTTCCCCATTTCCCTCTGTGCGCAGTTTATAGTGTGCACACGCAAACCGTTTGTGTCCGACATCACCGCACTCAAAACATTTCAAACTGCCTGTACTCGCATATACCATATAATAGCCCTCCTCATGTTTTACTCTAAATGAAATATCCAGGGACTTTGCAGGAGCGTTCAAAAACATAGGCTCAATACTTGACTCTGTAGAGACTGAACATGACGAAGTTTTTGCAAGGAAAGTGTGCGTGTGAGTGTGAGAGAGAGAGAGATGGAGTGAGCGAGTATGTGAGTGTGAGAGAGAGAATTGGAGTGAGTGTGTGCATGTGTGTGAGTGAGTGAGTGAGTGAGTGAGTGAGAGAGAGAAGGAGTGGGTGTGTGTGTGTGTGGGTGTGTGTGTGTGTGTGCTCTCTCTCTCTGTTTCTGTGTCTGTGTGTGTATCCGGGTCAATCTAACCCAAACATCATATGAAGGACAAAAATGTGTAGGGGCATTGTAGCATGTATACTGAATTATTTTTTTTTTCTTTTGTATGTTCTTCAAAGAAAATGAGCCTAAGACAAAAAAAAATTAGGTTATAAAAATGTATCCTTGTATAATTATTCGTTTCGTAAAAATTCTGAAACGAACACAACACAAGGGTTAAACATGTTTTCAACACTTTAGGTGTCAGTAAATGTAGTTCTCATTGATGCAATCATATTTTCTGTAGAAAATATTAGCTGCGGGGGGGAATCGCCGGTGATATGCTTGTGAATGTTTGATGAATCGGTTGGCTATGGGAGGCCGTTTAGGGCAAAACACATCAAAAATCTGCACACACACTTACAATGGACTCACACACACACTGACGATTGGCACATATGCAACGAACCAGGGCAATACACATCAAAAATCTGTACATACACACACACTTTACACACACTTACACTGATAATGGGTACATACGCACCATAAGTGAAGGCTAAACACATTAAAAAGCTGCATACACACACCGACAATGGGCACATACACACAAAATATATGCACACACAACCGTACATGCACACACACACTGACAATGGGTACATACACCCTAAACATGTTCACACACTGAAAATCTGTACACACACACACACAAATTGAGTATTTACATGGACCACCTTTCAAACAAGGGGTAACAGCTTTCATGTCTGTGTGTAAATTTATACTATTGATCTTGTGTGTGTGCGTGTGTGTGTGTGAAATAAATTCAGTACGCCCGGAAGCTCCGGTCAGTGTAACCGGAAGCCACCTGAAACTGCTTGTTTACAGGAAGTCGGCCAATGGTTTAGGGTTAGCACTCGTTCACAGATCTCAAAAGGACCTCATTAAAATGCAAACCACGTGATTTCAATGAACTGGTATATTCGGCGTAGGTCTTGCGCATTGTTTAGGCTTATTCACCGTAGTCCGCCTAATCGCAAGTTACATTGGAAAGCGATTATGACTCCGGACTTCCCGTGCTTCTCTTTACTCAGGGATTAGAAACAACGCATGTGTTTCATGATCGTTTAAATTGTTTTAATGAAATAAGACCATTTGAAACGTTCGTTCTTATGCAGTTCAATTGCTTTTAATCCCTCATTAAAGACAAGCCTGATAATTCCTGTGTCATAATCGATTTCCGTGTCTTTAGTGGGGAAATCCACCGTAATGCACGTGAAACTGATTAACTTGATGCGCGATGACTTAAATTCCGAGAGTGAATTTCCTCGGTGCGCTTTGATTGAATAATTGCTGACTACGGCACAAAGACGTGAATATCACTAAGAGGAGAAACACGCATAGGTCGTCAGCCTTGGCATCTCTAAACATCGTCCAAGACATCAAAGTTCAAGGTTTTCAAGTTGTCAAATCCTATCTTTGTGGATGCCAACCACATAAATCAAACTTGCAGTGGATTTTTACATGAGAACTTCGATTTTAAATTTTATTTCCGCAACTGGAATCGACTGCAGCCTGCCTTCTTTTGTCCCACTCGTTGATGGAGGCATTGTTTGTGGCTGTTTTACCGATATGAAATGCAATATAGATGTTCAAGTCGACAGCATGTTTTTGGGGCCTTTACAGCCATGTGAACTCCAAGGAACATGCTAGAAATAATTATTCTCATAGGAAATGTTTGGAATTTAAAAATACTGTTGCAATTTAACCAAGGCAAGTGTCCGACAAGAAAGGGAATTTAGAATTGTAGGTTAAATTTTCGATGAAGAATAAACGCATGCAGCTATGTTTTGAAATTTATTATTCATTACTCTTTGTGTTGGTACAGGTGGATCCAGAAATTTTTGAAAGGGGATCCCAAAGCTAAAAAGCTATATTACATTACCGACCAGAACTAAGATACACAAATGTTTACTTGTATGGGATTTGAATTATTTGGGGGAAGGGGAATTTGCAAGATCGTTAAGGGGTCGTGGCCAAGATGCACAAGCGATACCCCAGGGATACCACGATTTTTGAAAGAGCAAGTGCCCCACACCCCAGCGAAATAATCAACTTTTAGTAAAGGTCAGTAAACATTGGGCATCACAAAAAAATCTGTACCGTCCCCCCTTCCGAGACTCTGGAATTCTGGGGTGGGTACTCTAGCAGGGAGAAAATCCAGGGTGGACACACCAAGAATTCTGCATAATGCATAACTTTTATCCTTGTAAGTATCCCCCCCAGAAAAAAAGAGGGAAAATAGCCAACCCAAAGCTTTATAACTTGAAAATCCGCAAGGGTTTTTTATGCCCCCGTAAACAAAGTTTCGTGGGCATATAGTTTTTCACCTGTCCGTTTCAGATGGGGTCATGACTTTTGACCTTGTGACCTTGACCTTGGAGCATGACACTTGGTTACAAAAACTTTAACATGGGCCGTGGAGGCATCAGTGTTTCACAAACACATCTTGTTTTTTTTTTTTTTTTTTTTTTTTAGTAATAATAAAAGATTTAATATGGCTCTTTACTTGTAATACACTCTAATACTAGAGAATCCTTAGGATGTGTAGAAACTGCTTTTAAATGTTAACAGTTCGGAAAAGTGTCCCATACAGTTCATTTTACCACATTTGTTATTTAATGAGATTCTCAAAGGGAATTTTATAGACTGTAGTGCTGTCCAGAAGCATTTCAGTGTTTCACCTGTTCATGTATGATCTTATGAATAAACTTACTGTATCACATATGAAAAACTACAGCGCCCTCCTTAATTATTGGCACCCCTGGTTAAGATGTGTTCTTTAGCTTCTAATAAATTCAGTTTTTTTCTAAATAATATAGGACCACAAGGAGTGGTCCTATATTATTTAGAAAAAAAAACTGAATCAGTGGTAGAAAAATCCCACATTAAGAAATAATTCTTTTACATCAAATCATGTGTGCCACAATTATTAGCATCCCTGATGTTAATACTTTGTACAACCCCCTTTTGCCAACAAAACAGCACCTAAGATTCTTCTATAATGTTTCACAAGATGGGAGAATTCAGAAAGAGGGATCTTCGACCATTCCTCTTTGCACAATCTCTCTAAATCATCCAGCGACCTGGGTCCTCTCCTCTGCACTCTCCTCTTCAGCTCACTCCTCAGGTTTTCAATGGGGTTGAGGTCTGGGGACTGAGATGGCCATGGGAGGAGCTTGATTCTGTGTCTGGTGAACCATTTCTGTGTAGATTTGGCCACATGTTTAGGGTCATTATCTTGCTGAAAGACCCAGTGACGACCCATTTTCAGCTTTCGGGCAGAGGCCACCAGATTTTGATTTAAAATGTCCTGGTATTTCAAAGCGTTCATGATGCCATGCACCCTATCAAGGTTCCCAGGGCCTCTGGAAGAGAAACAGGCCCACAGCATCACCGATCCACCCCCATACTTCACAGTGGACATGAGGTGCTTTTCTGCATACTCATCTTATGTGTTCTGCCAGACCCACTTAGAGTGTTCGTTGCCAAAAAACTCTATCTTGGTCTCATCTGACCAAAGCACACCGTCCCAGCTGAAGTCCTACTACCGCTTAGCAAACTCCAGACGTTTGCGTTTATGATTGTAAGTGAGAAAAGGTTTTTTCCGTGCATGCCTCCCAAACAGCTTGTTGGCATGTAGATAGCGCCTGATGGTTGTTTCGGAGACTTTGTGACCCCAAGATGCTACTACTTGTTGCAATTCTTTAACAGTGAGCTTTGGAGAACTTTTTATTTCTCTTACCATCTTCCTCACTGTGCGTGGTGGCAAAATAACCTTGCGTCCTCGTCCAGGCTTGTTTACCACTGTTCCAGTTGTTTTAAATTTCTTAATGATTCCTCTGACAGTAGATATGGGCAGGTGCAGGCGAGTGGCTATTTTCTTGAAGCCATTGCCTGACTTGTGAAGGTCGACACACATCTGCCTTACTTGAATGGTGTGTTCCTTTATGAAGAGTGGATAGGAGAAATGGCCTCTCTGTCACGTCATATTTATACCCCAGGGAAACAGGTAGTGATGAATTACTAATTAAATGTTCCTAGATACTGTGATCAACTTCGTAAACTACCGTAGAAATGACAGAAATACTTCAATTACATTTAATTCCCAGGAATTGTTAGGGATGCCAATAATTGTGGAACAGGTGATTTTATGAAAAATAATTCGTTATTAGTCAGGGATTTTTTTCCCCCTTAAAATTCACTTGAGACGAAGGTTACATTTTTCTACAATTTTCAGTGTGAAAGTATGCTTCTGCAATAAAAATTGAATTTATTGGAAGGCTTTTAACACATATTAACGAGGGGTGCCAATGATTATGGAGGGCGCTGTAAATCACTGTTTGAGACCTGTTCCCTCTTGTTCCTCTGATAAACATATTGTATATTTTTTCTAATATAATACCAAGTCTGACTGGGATTTAGAAATATTCATCAGTGTGGGATGCATTGATTTTAAAACAGCGATTTAGATTAGACTTTTGTACAATCTTAATTGTCATTTTAAAATTAATGCATCCCACACTGATGAATATTTCTAAATCCCAATCAGACTTGGTATTACATTGAAGAACATTTTATATATTTTTCTTGAGGAGCAAGAGGGAACAGGTCCCAAACAGCAATTTAGTTTGTCCATATGTGATACAGTAAGTCTATTCATAAGATCACATATGTATTGGTGGAAACACTGAAATGGTTTTCTAGACAGCCCTACAGTCTATAAAATTGCCTTGTAGATTCTCATTGAATAACAAAAGAATGTCATTAAATAACAAAAATATGGCAAAATGAACTCCATGTGACACTTTTCCGAGCTGTTCACATTTAAAAGCAGTTTCTACACATTCTAAGGATTCTCTAGTGTTAGAGTATATAACAAGTAAAGAGCCATATTAAACCTTTCATTATTATTATTATCATTATTATTATTATTTAAAAAAAACCTTGCAGATTTTCAAGTTATAAAGCTTTCGGTTGGTTAATTTGGAGGCAGCTATTTTTTTTCTGGGGGAGGGGGATACTTGCAAGGATAAAGGTAATAAAATTTCATAACATATCTGCATGCATTTATTATTCATCGAAAATTTAACCTACAATTCTAAATTCCCTTTCTTGTTGGACACTTGCCTTTGTTAAATTGCAACTGTATTTTTAAATTCCAAACATTTCTTATGAGAACAGTTATTTCTAGCATGTTCCTTGGAGTTCATATGGCTGTAAAGGCCCCAAAAACATGCTGTCGACTTGAACATCTATAGTGCATTTCATCTCCGTAGGACAGCCACACAAACAATGCCTCCATCAACGAGTGGGACAAAAGAAGGCAGGCTGCAGTCGATTCCAGTTGCGGAAATCAAATTTAAAATCGAAGTTCTCATGTAAAAATCCACTGCAAGTTTGATTTATGTGGTTGGCATCCACAAAGATAGGATTTGACAACTTGAAAACCTTGAACTTTGATGTCTTGGACGATGTTTAGAGATGCCAAGGCTGACGACCTATGCGTGTTTCTCCTCGTAGTGATATTCACGTCTTTGTGCCGTAGTCAGCAATTATTCAATCAAAGCGCACCGAGGAAATTCACTCTCGGAATTTAAGTCATCGCGCATCAAGTTAATCAGTTTCACGTGCATTACGGTGGATTTCCCCACTAAAGACACGGAAATCGATTATGACACAGGAATTATCAGGCTTGTCTTTAATGAGGGATTAAAAGCAATTGAACTGCATAAGAACGAACGTTTCAAATGGTCTTATTTCATTAAAACAATTTAAACGATCATGAAACACATGCGTTGTTTCTAATCCCTGAGTAAAGAGAAGCACGGGAAGTCCGGAGTCATAATCGCTTTCCAATGTAACTTGCGATGAGGCGGACTACGGTGAATAAGCTTAAACAATGCGCAAGACCTACGCCGAATATACCAGTTCATTGAAATCACGTGGTTTGCATTTTAATGAGGTCCTTTTGAGATCTGTGAACGAGTGCTAACCCTAAACCATTGGCCGACTTCCTGTAAACAAGCAGTTTCAGGTGGCTTCCGGTTACACTGACCGGAGCTTCCGGGCGTACTGAATTTATTTCACACACACACACGCACACACACAAGATCAATAGTATAAATTTACACACAGACATGAAAGCTGTTACCCCTTGTTTGAAAGGTGGTCCATGTAAATACTCAATTTGTGTGTGTGTGTGTGTGTACAGATTTTCAGTGTGTGAACATGTTTAGGGTGTATGTACCCATTGTCAGTGTGTGTGTGCATGTACGGTTGTGTGTGCATATATTTTGTGTGTATGTGCCCATTGTCGGTGTGTGTATGCAGCTTTTTAATGTGTTTAGCCTTCACTTATGGTGCGTATGTACCCATTATCAGTGTAAGTGTGTGTAAAGTGTGTGTGTATGTACAGATTTTTGATGTGTATTGCCCTGGTTCGTTGCATATGTGCCAATCGTCAGTGTGTGTGTGAGTCCATTGTCAGTGTGTGTGCAGATTTTTTATATGTTTTGCCCTAAACGGCCTCCCATAGTTGGCAGAGGCCGCCACAACTGCTGCTGTTTAAACAAATAAAAGCGCGTACTCGCGCTAGGGAACCATGAGTTTGGAAACCAGTTGGAACATAACACCGGCTTCGCTATCATGGCTTAAGTTTCGATTTCACTTAAAGTCTCGTAATGGAGGCTGGATTTAGTTTCGTTTTCTTTTTCTTTTTTCTTTTCTTTTTTTTTGCATGAAATAGTTTATCCGCCCATTTCAGGATGGGCTTATTAACTCGCTTTTCTGAGAACAGAATAGATGGGGAAGATTCGGGACCGTAGTAGCTCGGGCTCGACTTATTGACGAATGGTCAGCGGCGATTTTGCAGTAATAGCTAGACTTTTCCCGTGACCCGGGATTTGACTGATAAAAGCTGTAATCAGTGAAGTATTTTGACCAACCCTTAAGAAAAAAGAAATATCCTTCAAGTTCATTTCAAATATATTTCAACTGGTAGTAAACTCAAAATTTTTAGTTCATTAAAGTATAGTTTGAAGTGTAATAAAATCAAAATGCAATGACTTTCAAATCACACCAGCCAGTATTTAATTCCCAATGGGACAGAGATAACAAAGCAGATGTTGAAACTGAGAAATTTTATAATTTTATCCACAAAATGAGCTCATTTCAAATGTAATGGCTGCTACAAGTCTCAAAAAAGTTAGGACATGGGTCTGTTTACCATGGTGTAGCATCCCCTCTTCTTTCTAACACAGAGTGGAGGCGTTTGGGCATTGAGGAGACAAGTTTCTTGTGTTTAGCCTTTGGAATTTGATCCGACTGTTGTTTAATGCAGGCTTACAGCTGCTGGAGAGTTTTGGGTCTCCTTTGCCAGACTTTTCGTTTAATTAGGCGCCAAATGTTCTCATTCGATGAAAGATCAGGACTGCAGGCAGGCCAGTTCACCACATGGACTCTTCTACTACAAATTGTAGAAAGTTTAATTGTAAATAAAATCAAAATGCAATGACTTTCAGATCAGGAGCCAATATGGTATCTACAGTAGAATACAGATAACATTTCAATGTTGAAACTGAGACATTTTACATTTTTATCCACAACATGAGCTCATTTCAAATTTTCTGGCTGCATTAGGTCTTCAAAAGTTGGGACACAGGCAAAAAAAGGCTGAAAAAGCAATTAATATACAAGAAAATAAGCTGAAAGGACATTTAGCAAGTAATCAAGTTAACTGGCATCAGGTGTGTAACATGATTGGCGAAAAAAGGGATATCTTAGAGAGGCTGAGTTTCTCAGAAGTAAAGATGGCCAGAGGCTCTTATGTGAAGGCTCGCGTAAAAAAATTGTGGAATACTTTAAAAACAATGTTCCTCAATGTCAAATTGTAAAGGCTTTGTAAGTCTCATCATCAACAGTGCATAACATCATAAAAAGATTCAGAGAAACTGGAAAAATCTCTGTGCGTAAGAGACAAGGCCGAAGACCTCTACTGGATGCCTGTGATCTGCGGGCCCTCAGACGCCACTGCATCATTCACTGGCATGATTCTGTCATTGACATTATTAAATGGGCCAAGGAATACTTCAAGAAACCACTGTCTGTAAACACAGTCCTCTGTGCCATCCACATATGCCACATAAAACTATATCATGCAAAAAGGAACCCATTTTTGAGGATGATCCAGAAGTGCCACCATGTTCTGTGGGCCAAGGCTCATTTAAAATGGACTGTAGCAAAGTGGCAAAGTGGCCTGTAGTCAGACGAGTCCAAATTTGATATGCTTGTTGTAAATCATGGACGTTGTGTCCTCTAAGCAAAAAAGGAGAAAGACCAGCGTTCAGTTCAAAAGCCAGCATCTCTGATGGTATGGGGATGCATTAGTGCATATGCTGTGGGACACTTGCATGTTTTAAAAAGTACCATGAATGCTAAAAGGTATATAAAGGTTTAAAAGCAACATATGCTCCCCTCTAGATGACATCTATTCCAGGGAAGGCCTTGTGTATTTCAGCAGGACAATGAAACTCGTCTCCTAAATGCCCAGACACCTCCACTCTGAGTTAAAAAAAAGAGGGGATGCTACACCAGGCCCCTGTCCCAACTTTTTTGAGATCTGTAGCAGCCATCAAATTTGAAATGAGCTTATTTTGTGTATAAAATTGTTAAATTTCTCAGTTTCAATATTTACTATGTTATCTCTGTTCTTTGTGAATAAAATACTGGCTGATGTGATTTGAAAGTCTTTGTGTTTTGATTTTACCAGAAGGACACTAACAGCACAAAGAACAATACACAGCTCAAACATCAGACAGCATTAAAATCTTTACACAAAATAAATAAAAATAAAAAAAGAATAAAAAATTAGTAATAAAATAATAATAATAGTTATTATTATAATTATAATAAAATAATTAGATAAAGTGCATTGCAGCAAAGTGCTAGAGCCTATCTATTTAGGAGGTTAATAGCAGTTGGGACAAAAGATGGTGTATGTCTGTTAGTCTTGATCCTTGGCACCTTGAAACGGGTGCCAGGGGGGGTCTGGAATTCCAAATGTAATGGGTGACTGTCATCAAGGACAATAGCTTGGGCTTTCAGCAGAACTTGAGTTTGTAATATTCCGGACAGAGCAGCCTGGCTCACTCCTATCACCTTGCTGCAGTGCTTCACAATTCGACTAAGGGCAGCTTTGTTCTTTTTACACTCAGATTTCCAAACCAACAAATCATTGAGAAACACAAAACTGACTGAATGTAAGATTTATAGAACATAGCTGTCAGTGTCTTGTCCACATTAAAAACCTCAGTTCCCTTCAGCAAGACAAGCGTTGTTGACCTTTCTTGCATAATACATCTGTGTTATCATCAAAACACAACTTACTGTCAATAACAGTTCCTAGATATTTATATGCCTCCAGCCTGTCTATAGTTTGACCCTTAATGGTGGTACATATGAGAGATGAGGATTTCTGAAATCAATTGACATCTCATTGGTTTTGGTTGTGTTAAGTTGTAAAAACGCACCAAGCATCACACCAAGCTATAAAATCATCTAGAATTGGATCGTGGCCTGTTTCATTATCCTCCAATAAACTCACAATAACCAAGTTATCGGCAAACTTCACAATGTGCCAGTTGTCGTACCAGCTACAGAAATCATTAGTGTACAAGACGTACAAGAGGGGCGAGAGACCAGACCCCTGTGGCGATCCTAAGGAGGACACCAGTGGTTCAGAGAGACAGCCATTGACCTTTACCCTAAGTCATGCTGTTAATATTTAGCCGAATTGAATTCCTAATGTTGGTTGAATCGGTATGGCTTAGCACTGTAGCAAGCTAGTTAAGTGCCACTCTCGTAAGTAAGTTAACTTTAATTAGTTAGTGTGCCAGTAGTTCCGTTTCATAACCATAATGTTACATCAGTTTGTTTGCTAGCGAGCTAACATTAGCTAGCCACTCAATTGACAGTGGAAGAAAACCGTGATTTGTGATTTGTTCCATATTTTTCTCAATCGCTTAATTGTGGTACTTTTCCCATGGTCTAAGCCAGGAGTCACCAACTCCGTTCCCGGAGAGCCACTATCCTGTAGGTTTCTGCTCTACCTGCTGTTCAGCACACCTGATTCAACTAATTAGCTACTTAACAAGATCACGATCTGGGCAATTGAGTGGCTAATTAGTTGAATCAGGTGTAGTGAACAGCAGGTAGAGCGGAAGCCTACAGGATAGTGGCCCTCCAGGAACGGAGTTGGTGACCCCTGGCCTAAGCCATAGCGTGAAAGTGATCAATACAAACCGATGCTAGTTCATACATGAAAGTGATAGCTTGACCACATTGTAAGTTAGCAGAATTATGGCTTTAATATTCTGGTGCTTACGAAAATTTGTTCCAGCCCTTCATCTCTCCTTACGAAGACAATCTTTCAGAAAACAATGAATAATGATACCATTTTGCAATCTAATGTCCCCAGTACACTGCGGGACACAACAGTGAAACATTGATTGGGACGCGGCCATTCTTAGTTTTGCTAGTCAAGCCTCGTTTTGGCATTGGAGTGCGTATTATGCATAGAATTTAAGAGTGGTCAATGCCATTGACAATGTATTCTCCACCGCTGGCTAAGTTCCTCCCGTAACGTCATCGCCAAAGATGGCTGAAGATAAATTCTTTGCGAGATGATTGCAATTTGCAGTGATTAAAATGCAAATACATTTGTAACAGCTGATTAGAATTTGAAATGACCAATGCACAAAGAATATATAAATATTCAAGATTCCATGGTCCAAATCCTATTTTTGAATGAGCAAGCACTTTAACTTCTGTGTGTACGTGTCTGTTTGAGAGCAGTTTTGGGACATACACATGAAGAGTGATGAACTTCAGTTAGATTGCTCGTAGCAAACCCTTTTAGAGCTCAACGATCGATCATTATAGGGAAATGAGGCCCTGATCTGATTTCACAGTAGAGTGTACACCCTGTATGCGGGGGTGTGGCCCCAAACACGAAAAAATGTACACCTATATGCCGGGACTGAGCCTCGGACAGTTCTGGCCTAATTCAACCCCTGCATATATGCTTTTAAAACTCAATTTCCACATACTGCAGCGTCATGATTTTGATTTTCTGTTCAGAAGTACATTTTGGGGCCACTAGAAAATCCATTTTTGATCTCATTGCAGGTTTATTTCACTTTGACGTGGGTCGGTGGGTTATGCTATCAATTTGCGGGTCTGACCCGCCAGATGCGGGTCACTTGGGGGCTATGCAAAACTGACTAGTGTTGTGATTCTGGTCATGCCTTACCATGTTTGTTCTGACTGCCTCATGTGTTTTTTGATCTTTGCCTTGCCTGACCATTCTTTAGAGATGTGTATTGTCTTTGGTTGCTTTTCATTTATGTATTGTCTAAGTTTTGATTTTTCCATGTTTTACTTATAGCCATAGTTTTTTCCAGTCCATGTTTTGATTTTTCCATGCATTGCACTTTGCCTCCCCCTATCTGGTCCTTGGTTTTGTCTTTGCTCACAGCCCCAGTAATGCGTGCCACTCTTCTGGGTGATTTAATGGTTTCTGGTTTCAATCTTCCTTCCCCATCTCGTTTACTTCCTTCCCCTTTCTTTTTCTATATTACTAACACATACTAACAGTTTGTTGTTTTTGCTAATTTACTAACCAAGACTAACATTGTATATAAGACTAACTTACTGACGAGCACTCGGGATTGTATAGCTGCACTTACTAATTGATTAACAAGCTCTCAGCATTCGCCCTACTGTAATCTCCGCCTCTTTTCTCTCCCTAATCTTCGCTGCTGCATTTCAGTGGAATCTCCACACCTTATGCTTTCCTTTCTCTTTGTATCTGTGCACGGTAGAACTCCTTGACCGGAGCTGTGTCTTTGTCTATAGGTTTGTCCCATGATCCTTGTCCGCATTTTGGCTTCTGCCTATTTCATGTGATTAGGTTCTTACTAATGTGTTGCTCCCTTGTAATCAGTCTCACTGCCACCTGTGTTCTGTTATCATGTGACGTCCCTGAAATGTATATCAGGTGTCTCTTCACAGCACTTCCTTGTCAGATCGTTCTCTCATGCTTACTTGTTTTACGTTCATTTCGCCTTGTACCCATTGTGATTATCTTTCTGAATGAACCGTCCTTGACATTCAATTTTTGCCTACTCCCTGTACTTCGCTGCCTCTTTGTGTTTTGAACCTTTTTTGTCTGACCTTGATTTTTGTGATTGGTGCCCTGGTTATGATTTTGAATTTCGCCAATTGGATTCTGATTTTGGATTGTGGACTCTGTACTGTTGCCTGCTCTGTTGGGGGGTTTCCCCCTTCAGAAATAAAGCCTCCTTTTTCGCATTTTACTGGTTCTCGCGAGTGGTCCATTTCATAAATCCTCACAACTAGAAGTCTAGAGTTGACGACATTATGAACGTCAAAACAAACAAAGCAGCAAATCATGATTCATGTTGTTCATACGTTTGTAGTAGCCACCTATCAAGTTTCCCTAAAGTAAAATTTGGTGCGAGTTATCAAGCTTACATTTCATCTATGTCAGAGTACTTACATCTATGCTATATTGTTTTGTTGCTCTGATTGGTTGTAGGTCTATCCAACTGCATAAAGAGCCATTTTGGTTTGATCTCATTGATAATGCCCCTTGGAAATCGAAAATGAATTGAAAGGTTCCAGAATAATTCAATTTATGAACTAACCAGGGGATGCCAGGCCGCAGAAGGCATACATCAGAATAATTTATTGTGGGAATGTGTTTTAATGTGTGATGTGAATAGAGGCCACTAAATGGCAGAATTTACCTTTCTTTTATTAAGCCCAGACTGGAGCTAGGTTTAGACATGTCCTGGACATGTCTGGGGCAAGTCCCCGAAAATAAAAATAAAAAAAAGGTCTAAATGTGGGTGGGGTCTGCAAAAGAGTATATAAGGAAAAGAATTGTGACAGTAAAGTAGTAGGAGAAATTGCAAGAGGAAGGATACGTGTGACCAGACCTGTCATTCTGTTCAAGACCTGTGAAGTTTCTTTTGTGGATTTTTGCCTGTGTTTGAGCATTTTCCTCACCCGGGACATCACCAAGCCACCCCACCAAAACAAGGGACTGTAAATATTTCTGTTTTTTTTTTATATATTCAATCTTGGTCTAAGTTGTAGATAGTAGTTTAGTCTTTGTTTTTTTCATTAAAATGTGTTTAAGTTTTTAAAACTGTGTCTGTCATCCCTTGCTGTTGCTGTTGCTGTTACGTTGTAAATGTAATAACTAATTGGGGCCAAAAAAAATTGGGGGCTCAAGTTCGGGACAGAACATTGTGTGAGTCATTTATTGAAAATCTAACATTTCTAATTGAAAAATTGTTTTTTGAATTTTCCTAGAAAATATATTGACAGATCAACAGCAATGGATGATTTCTTGGCATCACCAACCGTTGAGGTTTTGAAGTCTTTTAAAAAGACAGAACTGCTAGAAATTTGCAGACATTTAGAGCTGACAGAGGTAAAACCAGCCATGCGAAAAGCAAGACTGGCTAGAGAGATAATTGAATATTACATTGATGAAAATGTGTTTGCACCAGGAGATCTGGAACAGTTTCCAGTGGAAAATCCAAATATAGAAATGGAACTTAAATTAAAAATGCTAGAGATTGAAAGGGAGGAAAAAGGAAAACTAAGAGAATTTGAGTTAGAAAAATTAGCAAGAGAAGAAAAACAAAGAGAATTTGAGTTGGAAAAATTAGCAAGAGAAGAAAAACAAAGAGAATTTGAGAGGGAAGAAAAAATAAAACAAAGAGAATTTGAGTTAGAAAAATTTGCAAGACAGAGAGATTTTGAATTAGAGAAATTCGATAGAGAAGAAAGACTCCAAATGGAGCAACTAAAAATTTAAATTCAAACTAAAAATAAATTTCGGGCTAGCCAGGAGGTAAAATTGGTGCCTCCATTTTCGGAAAAGGATGTTGACAACTATTTCCAGTGTTTTGAAAAGGTAGCAAAGAGTTGCCAGTGGCCAAAGGAACACTGGCCTCTGATGTTGCAAACTGTCCTCAAGGGTAAAGCTCAACAAGCCTATTCGGCTTTGTCTGCAGATGATTCCTCTGATTATGAGGTTGTCAAAAAGGTTATTTTGAGAGCTTATGAGTTGGTTCAAGAGGCTTACCGACAGAAATTCAGAGGACTGAAAAAATCTGAAAATCAGACTTAAGTGGAATTTGCTAATGAGAAGCAGGTTTGCTTTGAGCGCTGGTGTACTTCTATGGAGGTCAAGGATGATTTCAACTCACTAAAAGAGATGGTGTCAGTTGAAGAATTCAAGAACTGTGTTAAAGATGATGTTAAGACCTACCTTAATGAGAAGCAAGCACTGAACTTGCAATCAGCTGCCAAATTTGCAAATGAATATGTTCTCACACATAAGTCTAAATTTCAGTCTAGCAGTAACAATAGATGGTTACAATTTCAGAAAAAAGGGAACGGTGATACCCAAGATTCCTCACGCAAAGACAAAGACAAATCTGGTGATAGTGCTCAGAAATCCAGTTACAGGTCTGATCAAAGTGTGACAGCTGACAGTGACAAAAGTGGTCTAGTTTGCAGTTATTGCAAGAAATCTGGTCATGTTACAACTAACTGTTGGTTCCTAAAAGCTAAGAAAGAAAAAGAAAAGGATACCAAACCAAATGCCTTTGTGAAAACAAGGTTAGAAACCCCTGTAGTAGATAACCGATCTGCTAAATTACCTGCTTCTTGTGGGGCTAAAAAGCCTGATACAGCTGACTTCGTGAGGGAGGAATTTCTTCCATTTGTGTCAGAGGGTAGATTTGTCTACGTATATAGGGTGTTTCTCTGTTGCTAGGCACTGACTTGGCTGGGGGCAAAGTCGTTCCCCCTGTACATCTTACTTCACAGCCGAGCACTGAAGATGGGGATGAGGACCCATCTCTGTATCCTTCTTGCGCAGTGACTCGTGCTATGGCTAAGAAGGCTAAAGAAGAAGATGTTGTGGTGCCGTCCAGCACATTGAATAGTCAGGACTCAGGTGGTTCGCCTCATGACTCTGATTGGCCTACTATGGTTTCTCCGTTTGAAAACTTATCAGACACTTTTATCAGTTCATTGTTCAGCCAGCCAGAGGGGTTTGGTGATTCTGATGTGTCTGGAGACTTGTCTCTGTCCAGAAAGCGGTTGATTGAGGAGTAAACTAATGATCCTGAAATTTGTGTACTAAAGAGGAGAGCCCTTCCTGATAAAGAAATAAACGCAGTTCCAGTTGGGTATTATCTCAAGGATGGTGTGTTGATGCGGAAGTGGCGCCCTCCTGATATCCCTGCCAATGCAGATTGGGCAGTGGTCAGGCAAATTGTTATTCCGAAGGTCTACAGGAATGAGATCTTAACAATGGCTCATAGTTTACCTTTAGGAGGTCATCTTGGTGTTAACAAGACTGTTGATAAGATAATGAAACACTTCTTTTGGCCTGGGCTTCGGAAAGACGTTTCCAACTTTTGCAAAACCTGTCACACTTGTCAAGAAAACACCAGTTAGACCCACCTGTAACTCCATTGCAGCCTATCCCAGCATTTGAGGAGCCGTTCTCCAAGGTCATTGTTGATTGTGTTGGTCCATTACCCAAGACTAGATCTGGAAATCAGTACTTGTTGACAATCATGTGTGCATCTACCAGATTCCCTGAAGTCACATCTCTACGTAACATCAAGGCAACTGCAATCTCAAAGGCTTTGATAAAGTTCTTCACGTTGTTTGGCCTTCCCAGGGAAATTCAGACAGACTAAGGTAGCAATTTCACTTCCGGATTGTTTCAGCAGGTTGTGTATGAACTAGGTGCAAAGCAGATTCTTTCTAGTGCCTATCATCCAGAAAGTCAGGGTGCCTCAGAACGGTTTCATTCCACTCTCAAGACAATGATGAGGACTTATTGTTATGGCCATGAGAAAGACTGGGATGAAGGTGTTCATTTGCTGTTGTTTGCAGCTAGAGAAGCAGTGCAGGAGTCTACTGGATTCAGTTCGTTTGAGCTAGTGTTTGGCCATGAAGTGAGAGGACCTTTGCTATTATTGAGTGAACAATGGCAAGAGGAAGAGCCGCACATCAGTCTGTTAGACTATGTTAGCAAGTTCAAGGACAGATTGCGTGCTGCTTGTGACCTAGCCAAAGAGAACTTGAAATCAAGTCAGGGAAAAATGAAAACTTGGTATGATCATAAGGCTAGAAGCCGTGAGTTTAAACCAGGAGACAAGGTTCTTGTGTTGTTTCCCTTGCAGTCCAATCCATTGCAGGCTAGATTTCTTGGTCCTTATGAAATTCTGACAAAACTCAATGATGTCAATTACATTGTGAAGACTCCAGATAGGAGAAAACCAAAACAATTGTGTCACATTAACATGCTGAAGCCTTATCATGACAGAAATGCTAGGGTTGCAGCTGTCACTTCAGATTCTCCTATGGTCAAAACGTGTGAAGATGAGGGGGAGTTTCAAGATGATGAACCTAGAATTAAAGCTGAAGTTCTTTCATGTAAATTGTCAAATTCTGAAGTGTTGCAAAATCTTGATGTAAAACTCCAGCACTTAGAACCCTCACAGAGAGATCAGTTTAAGAGGTTGACCAAAAAATATGAGGATCTGTTTCCTGATGTTCCAAAAAGAGTTTCTATAGCCTCTCATGATGTAGATGTTGGTGATGCCAAGCCAATTAAACAGCATCCGTATCGGATGAATCCTGAAAAGAGAAAGATTGCTGAGAAAGAGGTTGAGTACATGTTAGAACATGATATTATCAGACCCTCCAACTCAGATTGGAGTTAACCCTGTGTGCTAGTTCCAAAACCTGATGGAAGTACTAGATTCTGTACAGATTATCGCAAAGTCAATGCTGTAACTAGAACTGATGTGTTTCCAATACCTAGGATTTATGATTGTATCGATAGAGTAGGGCAAGCAAAGTTTCTGACCAAGATTGATTTATTGAAGGGTTATTGGTGTGTGCCTTTAACTGAGAGGGCCAAGAGCATCTCTGCTTTTGCCACACCATCTGGGTTGTACCAGTATGAAGTCCTACCCTTTGGCATGAAAAATGCCCCAGCCACGTTCCAAAGGATGATACAGTCTACAATCGCCGGATTGCCACACACGGGTGGGTACATCGATGACCTGATCACATGGAGTGACTCCTGGGAAGAACATCTAAAAGATGTAGAGACGTTGTTCCAGCGCCTGACCCAGGCTAACCTGACTGTTAACCTGAGCAAGAGTGACTTTGGTTGTGCTACTGTCACCTATCTTGGCTACGTCATAGGCCAGGGTAAGGTGGCACCCATAAATGCTAAAGTCCAAGCCATCATGGACTTTCCAGTTCCTGACAACAAAAAAGCTTTGCGCCGCTTCCTTGGAATGATCGGGTACTACCGCAAGTTCTGCAAGAACTTTGCTGAAATTGCTCTCAGTCTAACTAACCAACTGAAGAAAGGCGTGAAGTTCACTTGGGATGATGCATGCCAGAGAGCCTTCGATCGCCTGAAGTCTCTGCTGTGTCACTTCCCCGTGCTCAAATCTCCTGACTTCAACAAACCGTTCTAATTGGGGCCATAACAAATGCCTGTTTGTCAGCATTTCTGCATCTGTAATCCATCCACTTGACAGATGTAGTATATTAACACAAAAATTAAACAATGTGATTATTATGCAGGTGCTGGAGAGAATAATTTGTGCCACTTTGTCATTATACCTCAAGCTTTGTCCAGGTGGAATGGTGATTGAGGGAATGTAGGAATCATGCCTCCCTTGCAGTCATCCTAAGTTGACTGTGGGAATGTCTATCAGAACTGTGCCCAGTACGAGTTGTGCCACATACACAAATGAAGCATGTTGTATTATTGCTGTTCATGTCTTTGGAAAGGATAATGTGTATTATTTTCTAAACATCTGAGATTTTACAGACATGATGTCTGCTGGTTGGTTGAATAACATTTTATTTGCAATAACGGTGAAAAGTTTTACCCCACAGTAAAAATGAATGAAAGCAGCTGATGCTTGACAATCTGCCAACAATGGCCAGAAACATTTTCCCCTGACTTCCTCTTCCGCCTGCATGGCTAAGACTCATGGAACTGATTGATTAAGAGTAACGCCAGAGCAATGCTTGAGATATTGTTCGCACATAATGAGGTTGCATCTAAAAATCATGAAAGTGCTTAGATTTGATGAATACAGGATGACCTTCTGATATTAAAAAAATGTCAATTTGTGATATCTATAGCCTTGAACTGATGATCTTACAGGCCTTGTCAAAGCTGGGAGTCAAAACCTGAGTCAAACCTTAAATCAGAAAGGGTTGGGATGTTATGTTAAAATTATCACTAAAAGCAATGGTGCAGGGTTTTTGTCATTACACTTTGCTTTTTGAAATGTGCCACACATACTCAACTGTAGTGAAGTTGGGAGTACAGGTAAGACAGTGCAGCACTGACATCCTGGTCCTATGCAGCCTTGCTTTTGCAATCCCTGGTGAATGCAGTATTGCATGGACGTCCCTCGACAAAATTTTGTCTGAAGCATATGTTGCTTCAAAATCTCTGTGTACTTATCAACATTTATGTCGTCTTCACAGAAGTGCAGGTTATCCTTGCTAAGGGCTCTGACACAACCCTTTGGACCTGCTGCTTGTAACAGTATGGATGGTCTTTTTCTCTTTAATCCAGAGCACACGGCATCCTTTTCTTACAACAACAAAAAATTTACCTGAAATATTGATTTATCTGACCTCAGTGTGTGTTCTAGGGTGTGACAATCCACTGCAGATTCCTTTAAGCACAGAAAATTCAATGTCGCTTCTGGACACTATTTCTATACAGCTTTCTTGTTTGCACGGTAAAGTTTTAACTGACATTTGTGCATACACCGTAACTATGTACTGTAGTACTTGAAAAAGGTTTTTTCAAAGTAATCCTGAGCTCATTTGATTACATCACTTAAAGATAAATTCTTAATACATTGCCGTCTGAGTGATTAGAGATCATGAGTATTCAGCTTAGGCTTACGCCCTTGCCCTTTATGTGCAGAAATTTTTTCATATTCTTTGAATCATTTAATTTTCTTATTTCAGGACGGATACAAATGTAAGATTTAATTTTGTAAGATAAATGTAAGATTTAATTTTAATTTTTTTTAAATTTAATTTATTATGGGGCAACATGCATTTGAGTCTGGTGGTGACTCCGCTTGAGTAATGCTCAGGAATAATCTGAGCAAACATGACTCAGATAGTCCCTGATATCACAAACCCCCAAGCAGAGCCTGAGATTCAGGACATTAAAATGAATAAACAAAATATGAATTGATGCTGCTTATGATGAACAACACCATTTACTTACCCCAATTCCAATGAAGTTGGGACGTTGTGTAAAACGTGAATAAAAACAGAATACAATGATTTGCAAATTCTTTTCGACCTATATTCAATTGAATGCACAAACACAAGATACAAAGACAAGATATTTAATGTCCAAACTGATAAACTTGATTGTTTGTTTGGAGATATACACTCTTTTTGAATTTAATGCCTGCAACGAGTTCCAAAAAAGCTGGGACAGGGGCATGTTTACCACTGTGTTACATCACCTTTCATTTTATCAACACTCAATAAGCGTTTGGAAACTGAGGGCACTAATTGTAGAAACTTGGTGGAATTCTTTCCCTTTCTTGCTTGATGCATGACCTCAGCTGCTCAAGAGTCCAAGGTCTTCATTGTCATATTTTGTGCTTCACAATGTGCCACACATTTGGGAGACAGGTCTGGACTGCAAGCAGGCCAGTCAATTACCTGCACTCTTTTACTACAAAGTCACACTGTTGTAAGACGTGCAGAATGTGGCTTGGCATTGTCTTGCTGAAATAAGCAAGGACGTCGCTGAAAAAGATGTCGCTTGGATGGCAGCATATGTTGCTCCAAAACCTGTTTGTACCTTTCAGCATTAATGGTGCCTTCACAGATGTGCACATTACCCATGTCATAGGCACTAACACATCTCCATGCCATCGAAGATGCTGGCTTTCTGCTGAACTTTGCGCTGATAACAATCTGGATAGTCCTTTTCCTCTTTAGCCCGGAGGACAAGACGTCCATGATTTCCAAAAACAGTTTGAAATGTGGACTCTTCAGACCACAACACACTTTTGTACTTTTCATCAGTCCATCTCAGATGAGCTGGGGCCCAGAGAGGCTGGTGGCATTTCTGGGGTGTTGTCGATATGGCTTTTGCTTTGCATGGTATAGTTTTAACTTGTACTTGTAGATGTAGCAATGAACTGTGTTAACTGACAATGGTTTTCCAAAGTGTTTGTGAGCCCACATGGTAATATCCTTTTCAGAATTATGTCAGTTCTTCATGCAGTGCTTCCTGAGGGACTGACAATCATGCACAATCACGCACATTCAATGTTGGTTTTCGGCCTTGCCGCATACATCTAGAGATTCCTCCGGATTCTCTGAATCTTTTGATGACATTATAGACCAGGGGTGTCCAATCTTATCCAGAAAGGGCCAGTGTGGGTGCTGGTTTTTGTTACAGCCCAACACTAACACACCTGATTCTGCCACCAAGGTCCTGATTGAAACCCCTGATTAGTTAATTAGTGGAATCAGGTGCTGTAGCACTGCAGGCTAGGACAAAAACCAGCACCCACACAGGCCCTTTACGGATAAGATTGGACACCCCTGCTATAGACTGTAGATGATAAAATCCCTAAATTCCTTGCAATTGCAGGTTGAGAAACGTTCTTCAACTATTGGACAATTTGCTCATGCAGTCATTAACAAAGTGAGGAACCACACCCCATCCTTGCTCATAAATGACTGAGCCTTTTGGGGATGCTCCTTTTACACCTAATCATGACACTCACCTGTTTCCAATTAACCTGTTCACCTGCGGAATGTTCCAAACAAATGTTTTTTGAGTATTTCTCAACTTTCCCAGTCTTTGCCCAGTCTCAGCCATTTTGGAACGTGCTGAAGGCATCAAATTCAAAATGAGTGAATATTTCCATAAAACAATAAAGTTTATCAGTTTGAACATTAATACCTTGTCTTTGTAGTGTACTGAATTGAATATCGGTCAAAAAGGATTTACAAATTATTGTATTCTGTTTTTAGTCACGTTTTACGTTACATCCCATCTTCATTGAAATTGGGGTTTGTATAAAGAAGGAGGCTGGGGAGGTCGCAGATGCAGATCTTCAGAAGGCCAGACTAGGAGCAGTGCGGAGGGCATGAAGCCGGATAAATAAATGAACCCTGCTGTGGGTATAAAAGTTCACAAATTGGATGGGAAATGCTGAAGTCAAGAATGATTAGACAGGCTTGTAATTACACCTTACTTGCATAATGCTAAAGCTCCATTCACCGTAAAGGGAGAAATATCCAAATTCCTTGCAAGAATATTGATTTTAAACCTTTCAATTATTTTTCCTCATATTTGTAGGAAATATTGCAACCCTAAACCCATCTTTGCTCCGGAGGGACTAAGCCTTCCCTGGACACCGCTTTAGTACCAAATCATGATTACAATCACCTGCCAACATAAGCTGTGTCAAATTACATCATTATTCAAAATTTTACCTCATTACTGGTGCTAAATTGCCCTTCTCCCTGCTCATTTTGGAATGCACTGCAGGCCTGAGTGGCAGGAATGGATGTGTGTTTACCAATAAAATTAAGGTTATCAGACAAAACACACTATATTTTCTTCATACTGTCTGCGGTGAGTTAAAAGAAATCTATAAATCACTGCTTTCTGTTTTTATCTGTATTTTCCACACCATCCCAACTTTTTCTGAGTGAGAGTTGTAAGTGCTATCTGATAAAATTCTGTATTGCTTTGGTGAAATCCCTGAAATCAACTTTGGTCACTTTCTGTATGCAACAGTGGCATGCTGCAATACATTTTGCTTTTTTATTTATTCATATTAGGCATGGCCAAATCTCAGATTTCATGATTGTGTCACAAGACACATCATATGACTGGAATAAGGAATTATGGGAAAGCTGCTGCTTCCAGTGAGACCATTCTTCTGTAGTATGCACAATAACGGGAACCAGATGTTGCCCGTGCAGCTTTTAAGAGGGAGTGAGGGTATTTTTACACAAGCTATTGCTTCACCCCATTTTGTACTGATGTGCACTTGAATGCAAAACTAAAAAGTGGCTTATTCCTTCTGGATGAGTGACAAACTAGATTAATGAGCTCAGAAAGACAGTTTGTACTCAGTTTACAACATTTTAAAATGATTATGTGTTTCCATTATCAAACAAGTCTGAAATTAACAGATAAAATTACAAGCTGTATGCTGTAGAAAAGATCTGCAAATTGGGTGGCCCTGTGCATGCTATAAAAGAAGTATTTGCATTGGCTTCATCATGATTTCTCTGATTCATGTTAAGTAATTTGGCAGTATTTTACCTCAATAATTGTTTTTACAAAATCATAAAGCACAGATCAATTGAAAGGCCCCTGAGATTTGGTACATCTAATTTCTCATTGCTCTTTTAAAAATGATTCCTGTAAATGCATTTTAAACACACATAAAGCTATTGAAATAAGCAGCAGTGACATCACATTTTCTTCAGTAGCCTACCTTGTATACTGTGTGTCAGAGTGAGATGAATGTGATTTCTCATCAGAATCTTTCATGAGTTTGTGCTATTTAAAATAATATGAGTAATCATCATGCAAGACATCCTAGTGACTTTTTTTTTTCTTTCCCAAGAAGTGGTAAGCCATCTCTGGACTTTTGAGAGCAGTGAGGAGATCATAGCCGCAACGGGGACAATGCTGGCTGCCTGTAAATATACGTACTCCACGGGACATTTGTCATGTATACACTGAGAGCTGACACATGACCCTGAGACCGTAGAGAGCTGAGTAAGATGGGGAAGTTGGCTGGAGCCAAACTCAGACTCATGTCTCTTGTCTTCATGTGCAGCATTCCCCACATATCAACCTGATACCCGGGGAAACCCCATTAAAGCATTATATACTAATTGCGTTCAAAATGCATTTTTATTCAAAAACATAAATATTTCAAAACTGTGACTCTGAGCCCAATAAAGGCTGCTACATGAAAAGTCTTAATTGTAGTAAAACCTTTGAGAGGGTTTTTTTGTCTTCAAAGGTTTCTGTTACGTATTCACAGTACATTCCAATCAGTTTTTTTAAAACCAGAGTAGAGAATGATCTCCTTTCTAGACTGCAATATTAAAGTGATTTACTTAGTAAACTAATCTTTAGAATGTGATTTGTTTAATTATAAACCACATTTTATGGTAACCACAATCATTCATGCCCACACTCTGAGGGAAGAGAAGGTTTCTTGGTTTATTTTTTTAGGGGACATCTTCTCAGGTCTCCTTTGAACCCTCTATGATGGGCACTTAGAGTATCCAGAACCATTTTTATAAAGGTTATTAAATGGAGACATGGAGTGACTATTTTTAGATCCCTATCCGTGACTGAACTTCAGACCCCCCACCCTACTTTTCACAGGTGACCCTCCATTCCGAGCCTCTACTCAAGACCCGCCATCCTACTTGATACAGCATATAATGGAATGTAAATGTTCCTCCTGCATCAATTCGCTGTAACCCATTCAAAGTGAATAAATAAATAAATAAATAAATGAATACGTGTTGGCTCTCCTATTTTAAGCTGTGCATTTAAGTTGTGGGACTGATATCACTTGAGCGAGCCATAATTCAGACCAGTTAGAATGAGATTAACTTTTTCCTCGGCCTCAACATTTCCCTATTGTGACTGTGAAAGATTTGCACAGTAGATTTAACAAGATTTAAACTTGTTGCTCGTAGTTTCATCTTGTAGTGCGTGCTCATGCGCTGAATGCACCTTACAGTTTGTAATTTCATGAAATCTATATATATATTTAAGTCCATAAAATATTTCAAAATGGTCCCTCAATATAAATAAAGTCTTATGTCGTCATGTGAATTAGTATACGATGGCTTTATGACAACGAAACTATATAATTAGGCCTATACAGGAGCCTTTAAGTTTTAAATGGAACCTGAAGGCATAATATTAGTTATCTATGAGTTGTCAGTTTGCCGACAAATATCAAGCCGTTGCTCTGTGAGTGGCTTCATATGGGAGTCATCTTCCTCACTTTTTCCAGCCCTGCGGCGTACTTCCTCAAAAGTGCAGCGTATTTAAACTCAGACTCTGACCCACTTTATACATCTGCCCGCTCAACGAAGACCTCTCGTCCTTTCCACGGCAAATATTGAGGTAAATTTTAGTCGCTTTTACGTATCTTCATTTTAATACACACATTTAAGTAATAGAAATGCATCTACGATATGCCTCACGAGTTAGCCACATTCGTCGTGAGAAGAATTCGTATTTATTTTACTGTCTTTATCGCTGTTCGCCTATCTAAGTTCAAAGCTGGAAAAACAGGCATTGTTGTTACAGTAAATGACACGGCATTCCTCAGGTAGGCGCGTGAACATTCATATGCATTTAGTCGTGCTGTATATTTCAAACGGCCTCATTAGAATATAGCACGCAGGTTGGTATTCGATATTATTCGATAATTCTTTAGCTAGATTTTGGAAACGAAATAAATTTGCCCTTTCCAGACGAAGGGAATCTAAACTGTCCGGTGTCGAATGATCATCTCGGGCGTCCATGAATCGCGAGAATGTCCTTCTTAGGACAATCCGCAGAAGGCTTTCTTGCAACCTCTGGAATGTAGTACTTGGTTGCACACTTAAGTATTATTATTTTTTCAGCGACAAGTTGCGAAACAAGACAGCTGCCTGAACAGAAGTAGCTAATTAGTTACTATTGCTTAAAGTTCGATATGAATAAACGCGGAGATTTCCAGACGTAACTTTAATGACACTCCAGGCTACGGCGTTCTCTGGGAAATTGCAGTAGGCTAACTTTACATTGAACTGGATGACCTAAATTCTACTAAATCATAATTGTATGATAGAAGTAATTATAATAGCCAGTCATTAAATCGCCTAGGCTACTGTTGAAAGACGGCCACCTGGTATTCCACGAGTAGGCTATTAAAATTACACTGTTTGAACGCAGTGTATAAATGAGCCGAGGAGCATAATAGACGGAAATATGTCGGGCTTAGTTTTCCAATGGACTTGCTATGCAGTGATAGAAGAATTGTAGAATATTGTTAAAAAGCATCATAGCTTTTCTTAGGCCTGCTTGTAGCATTGCATTTTGAGACGTTTCACTTAGAACTGAAATGAAGAAATTAAACGTGTGGCAGTAGTAGTGGCAAATGCAGTCACTAATTTGCTCATGTCATATCGTTAGCGAAAGTCAGCGATTTCTTTGTATAGGTGGTAACTATGAAATATTCTAGGTTCCTTGCACTATGAAGTAACTCGCTAGTACTGCAGTTCAGACTAGAAGTGCACGTGATTGAGTGCATACTTCCACCAGACCATGTCAGTATTATTGGTTCTTCCGGATCTGGGATCCAGAATATGTTCTGGATCACTTCCAAAATTTAATCAACTCATCATTGGACTGCCACCTACCATTCTGCCAAATTTTGCCAATCCATTCATAACTTTTTGAGTTACCCTTTCAACAGACAGACAAATGGACAACTGGGTGAAAACATAACCTCCTTGGCAGAGGAAATGAAAGAATACCAGGAAAGCCATTTTAACACGCATTGACATAAATTCAAAGAAAGTGCCATGTTTGGTTGCCTGTGACACAAAGTATATCAGTTCAACGCTGTATTCACTTGTGTACTGTAAGGGCTACATTCCCTGTAAAAGTGGATTTAGCACTGTGCATTTTGACTCAATTCAAGTTATCAACGGTGGGAAACACCTTATTGTCACATCTCCATGTGTGGAATTGAAATGTATAGTATATTGAATGGGTGGTCATGTTCTTGGTCCTGTGACAAGATAGGAGAGAAGGAATGCACACCAGTGTTGGAGGGTTTCTGACCTCAGTGAAAATTCAAATCTAAAGTGAAACAGTTGCACTCATGGCCACAATGAAAAAAAAATGTTTATTGAATTACCAACACTTCGACAGACGTCTTCTTCAGGGTATTGAACTCCATGGCAAGGACAACACTCTCAACAGTCAATTTTTGTCTCCATTTTTTGATCTGCTGGAGAAATTGGACCCACCTAATCTTTTAATGTTTCTTCCTAGAATGTTTCTGCGTGGATTTTTGCTGCTTTTGCTGGCCTCAGCTCTTGCATACACTCCTGAGCACTTGTCATTAGACTCAGAGTGGGAAAGCTGGAAGACTACCCACAGGAAGGAGTACAATGGTCTAGTAAGTTCATGCAAAATTATTGTCATACTGCCTGACTGAGTCCCACTTTGGAACCTTTTCCCTGTTCATTCATTGTTTTATTTTTGGTCTCAAAACAGTCCCTAGTTTCACTGTCTCAGTGTTAGCCAATGGTATGACACCATCTTCGAATCGGAACTGTAATAGCCGTTTAAATAATAATTGAGGCCAGTCGATGAATTCAACTGACATTGCCTGCAATGAAAAAACATTGCTCATTCATTGCTAGGAAGAAAAAAAGAAGCAATAATAGAAATGAGTCATTTCAGGAAATGAGCCTTCTGCATGCCATTTGTGATCAACTTCCCATCCCTCTGCATAACATGCATATGCTAGAATTATGGCTCATGCTTCAAGAACTAATGCTGCAATGGAAAAGAATGGTTTAATGAACTGTGAAACAATTTTAAGCAGCTATAAAGCAGCTCCAGTTTCAGCACAGTTCATTTTATATGGATTTACATGCCCTCAAATTGAATTTAGAAGATGTGAACCTTTATCTTAGGGCATTTACATCCATATTGTATGCACCAAATTTGCAGTTGACTCCTTTAACATTGTCATATGCTCCAAATAAACAAAAATCACTTTAAAGCCCATTATTTGCTTGTTAGTACCTGAGTGGGGAGATATCTCAAATTAATGCCATAGCATAATCTTGTTAAAATATGGTAAACCATATTCTATGATACGTAGGTTTCATCTTTTTCAGTCTCTTTTTATGTCCCAACATATGGCCATGATTACATGAAATGGCAATGCTCTGCTTACTTGCCTTGATGTTAATTTAATCAGATGTTACAATCTCTTTTCCCTGCTCACTTTACGTCAGATGCTGGAAATAAGAGGAAATAATTGATAACCTTTAGTTGTCTTGTGATTCTGAGAACATTTCAACCAAATTAAAAGGTAGACAAAAATGTTGGCTATGTGAGTTTTTGTTGATGTTTTTATTTCCAGTATGGGTTTCCCATTTCCTGCATATACCGTAATTATGGCTAAATGAATAATTGAAACAAAGTTTCCTTTAAAAAAGCTGTTTAATAATGAGTAAGACATAAACACTTCAAGTGTTGTTGAACTTCTAACCTGGCAGGGTGAAGAAGCCATTCGCAGGGCTGTCTGGGAGAAGAATATGCTTCTGATTGATGCCCACAACCGAGAGTATGAACTGGGCATGCACTCCTACGAACTGGGCATGAACCACCTGGGGGACATGGTGATGGGTTCTCTCTGATCTAATTTAACTTACAATGGATGGAACAATGTATTATTTCAGCCAAAAGAGGCTGGACAAATCACAGTGTTGGTGATTTTCTTTGCATTTATTTGGTTATTATTCATCATGAGTGACTCTTAGTACTTGTGCTTCTTTGGTCGAAGTCATATATTTGGAACAAATAAAAAACAATTTATTTTGGTGAAAGAATGCAAAAGCTAGGCATAAAATTGATTGATGTGGAAGGTGAAAAGTATAAGTTGCTCTCGAACTGAATGCATCTGTATTGTCTCCCTAGACAACCGAAGAAATGGTTGAAAAGATGACTGGTTTGCTAGTTCCACTTTATGGGGATACCAACAACACATTCTTTCCTGATGAGAACCGGAAGAAACTGCCTAAGGCCATTGATTACCGCAAACTGGGCTACGTTACCCCAGTCAAGAACCAGGTCAGGGGCAATATTTAGGACCCAGTTTTTAAAATTGATAAAAGAGTTCCATTTCCAAATAAAGTATATTTTGATATTTGATATTTTGCTTCAGGAGTAGACAGCTTTTAAACTCTTAATATATGAAAATAATATTTGTTCAGATTTATATTTTAGGAGCTGTGTCCTGATTACTGCGCTTGCTCAGAATTTACATTTCAAGAAAGTGAATCTGCTTGACTGCAAGTCATAATCTAAATTCCATCCTTGTCAATCCATCTTCGTTTTGCATTTTATTTATATATTTTCCTTACTCAGGCATTATGCTTTTATATTAATGAGTTTTATATGGACATTTTAGGATTCAAAGCGATATTTTTGCGCTGTAGCCAAAGGATGTGAAAAATGTAAGCTTGTTTGCCAACCTCAAATAAACATCATTGAAGAATAAGAATACAGTATTTCTTCCTAATGGATATGCGCATAGCTAGCTCCATTGTATTGCTATGGTAGCTACGTAGCTAACATCATCTAGCAATTGGGCTGGTTGTCTGATGAAATCTTAAATGAAATAGCCAGCTAAGTAAATAATTAACCAACAAAATTTGCATGTGAAATAAAAAAAGTTACCATAGATATCTGTGTGGGTGGCATTTGGCTAGTTGTCTAATGATTTTTTTAAATTAATCAAGAAAGCATTTAGCTGGCTAACTTTGCAAACAAAGTTATGTGTGGTGGAAAGGTTTTTGTGGATATCTGTGTAGCTACAGCTATGTAGCATAGCCGCAATAGCCACGTAGGGAAGGTTAGAGGGTAATTTGGCCAATTTTCTGATGATGCTATTTAAATGAAGTGAGTTAAGTAACAAGCTACTTTGCTAATAAAATTTGTATGTGAAATGAAGAGTAATTGTGGGGATCTGCATTTGTCTGCTACTTTAACTTAATATTGGGTAGCATCTCCAAACCCTTCACCACGCAAGCTGCATGCTTTTGGTTTAGTTGACCTGTCTATCATTTTAACACAAAAACGCACATAAGCAGCTGGCGCCTATGAGCGTTAAGTTTTCAACGTTCTGAGCATGCACAGTAATTGTGACACAGCTTCTTTAAGTAATATTTATATAGACTTCAACCTAAGTCATGTAAATGATTCTCAATAAGATATTTGACCATAAACAGGTGGACAATGTGTAATTAAAGCTTGATTCAAGTTTTGAAAGTGAATGCTGCACTCCTTCTATTGGCTAATGAAACAACTACTCCTGGCTTATATGTACCCTGTGCAACATCTGAAGTAATATTTGTTGTGCTCCAGGGTTCCTGTGGGTCCTGCTGGGCCTTCAGTTCTGCAGGGGCCCTGGAGGGACAGCTAATGAAGACCAAAGGGCAGCTGCTGTCCCTCAGCCCTCAGAATCTGGTTGACTGTGTCACAGAAAACAATGGGTGTGGAGGTGGCTACATGACCAATGCTTTCAATTATGTCAAGAATAACCAAGGAATTGACTCTGAGGACAGTTATCCCTATGTTGGAGAGGTAAAGACTTCTTTAGAAACTTTTACTGATGCCCGTTTGGACGCATTTTTGACCGTAGTGTCAACATTCAAGCAGTCTTCGTGGTTATTCCAAGGTGAAAACTGCTCTTGTGAATATAGGCTAGTATGTTTGTATTCATTGAATTATTAATGACTGACCACATAATACTTAAAGGTAAACTTTTGTTGACCATACTGCACTGAAATTGCAATGATCTTGAAAATCTGGAAGCACTTTTCATGGCATTGGTTGCCGTAAGAGCCTAATCAGAGCATGTAAAAACCAAATTCTGTATGCAGGGGCTTTCGGCAATCCGGACACTCTTAAATTCTGAATTTAACGCTCTAAAATGCGGTCACATGCTTTGTATTAAGAACAATTTAATTTTCTGGGTTTCAATTAATACTGGTCTTTAAAATCAGGTAACAAAGTCTCTGTAAAGTCAGAGCTTGGCCAGGTTAGCCATCAATAAATTCAATTTGCTATTTGGGAATTTGAAAGAAGTATCAGGCTTGCATTTAGTTGTTAATCAGGGATACACATACACAAGGCATTTGTGTGACAGCCATTATTTACCTCCTTAGGATGAGCAGTGTGCTTACAACAAGTCAGGCAAAGCTGCTGAGTGCCAGGGATACCGGGTGATTCCTGAGGGAAATGAGCATGCTCTGCAAGTGGCAGTGGCCAAAGTGGGGCCTGTTTCTGTGGGAATCGATGCCAGCCTCTACAGCTTCCAGTTCTACAAAAAAGGTGAACCAGGTGTATTTCCTCTGCAGAAAGTTATTCTCCATTTTAGTCTTTCATATTAGAGTAGATATTTTATCTTTTAATATTGAACCGTTTTTTTCACCATCAAATTACCATCCTTTGAATAGCATATATTTGAACCGCGAAAACACATTAATCGAAATAACAGTATCTGGGTCTGTTTATAGTATGAGGTGAAAGGGTCAGCCTTTGTTCTTTTTATGCATAGCATAGCTAAGTACTGGAGAGCTTGGCTTGTAACTGAAAAAGTTTGATTCACAGGTACAACCTCATTTCCAAAAAAAAAGTTGGCATACCATTGAAAATGCAAATAAAACCCAAAAAGATGGATTTGAAAAGTCCATTCACACTCTGCTATCCTGTAAAATAATACATTATTTGATGCACTTTCCTGAATTTAATTGCTTATTAAACATACTATGCCATGTTATGACTTCAATAGCGACCAAAAAGTTTGCGTAGATGACTACTTACCAAGAGGAACATCACTATGTTTGTTCAACGCACTCATTTAGCATTTGGGCAGTGAAGACTCCAGTTGCTCAAGTCTAGGAAGCAGAATTTGCTTGCATTGTTCCATTATGCAGGTCTTCAGCAGCACAGTTGTTTGGGGCCTTTGTTGGTGCATATTTAGCTTCATAATGTGTCATTCATTCTTAATCAGAGACAGACCAGGACAGCAGGCAGGCCAATCTGGCACCCGCTCCCTCTGCTTATGCAAACATGCACTTGTAATGCTGCAGAATGTGGTTTGGCATTGTCTTGCTGGAAATGCAGGGATGTTCCGGGAATGGGCTTCTAGGTAACAGCATATGCTGCTCAAAACCATGTACATATCTTACTGCATTCATGATGCCCTGGCATGTGTGCAAGATACCCATACCATGAGCATTGCCACACCTTGAGAACATGACAGATGGTGGCTTTTAGACTTGACGCTGATGACAGCTTGGATAGTCCTTGTCATCTTTTGTTCAGTGATTATGGTCACCTTGGCTGTTTTTTTTTTACCAATAGAATTTGATAACTCAGGCTACAAAACACACTTCCATTGTGTCCATATCAGATGACACTGAGCCATAAGCAGTCAGTGCTGCTTTTGGATATTGTTGATGTATGGCTAGTCCTGAAACTGTCCCTAACAATTCCAAATCTATATTGCACACTAATGGGCTGAGAAAGTTTCATGTCAACTACTACCCCAATTCTGAAATAGTTGGGACAAAGTGTAACTTGTGAATAAAATAAAGATGCAATGACTTTCAAATCACACCAGCCAGTATTTTATTCACTATAGAACAGAGATAGGATACATAGCAAATGTTGAAACTGAGAAATTTTACAATTTTATCCATAAAATGAGCTCATTTTAAATTCGATGGCTGCTACAGGTCTCAAAAAAGTTTGAACAGGGGCCTGTTTACCATGGTGTAGCATCCCCTCTTCTTTTTAACAGAGTGGAGGCATCTGGGCTTTGAGGAGACAAGTTTCATGAGTTTAGCCATTGAATTTAATCCCACTCTTGTTTAATACAGGCTTCCAGTTGCTGGAGAGTTTTGGGTCTCCTTTGACGGACTTTTCGTTTCATTATGCGCCAAATTTTCTCAATTGGTGAAAGATCAGGACTGCAGGCAGGCCAATTCAGTCCAAGGACTCCTGTACTATAAAGCCATGCTGTTGTAATAGCTGCAGTATGTGGTTTTGCATTGTCCTGCTGAAATACACAAGGCCTTCCCTGGAGTAGGTGTCGTCTGGAGGGGAGCATATGTTGCTCTAAAACCTTTACATACCTTTCATCATTCATGGTGTTTTTTAAAACATGCAAGTGTCCCACACCATATACACTAACGCATCCCCATACCATCAGAGATGCTGGCTTTTGAACGGAGCGCTGATAACAGGAGGGGTGGTCTTTCTCCTCTTAAGCCCGGAGGACACAAAGCCCATGATTTTCAACAAGAATGTCAAATTTGGACTCGTCTGACCACAGGACACTTTGCTACAGTCCATTTTAAATGTGCCTTGGCCCACAGAACATGGCGGTGCTTCTGGATCATGCTCAAGAATGGCTTCCTTTTAGCATGATAGAGTTTTAGGTGGCATCTGTGGATGGCACAGCAGACTGTGGTTTCTTGAAGTATTCCTTGGCCCATTTAGTAATGTCAATGACAGAATCATGCCGGTGAGTGATGCAGTGGCGTCTGAGGGCCCAAAGATCACGGGCATCCAGTAAAGGTCTTCGGTCTTGTCCCTTATGCGCAGAGATTTTTCCAGTTTCTCTGAATCTTTTGATAATGTTATGCACTGTGGATGATGAGACCTTCAAAGCCTTTGCAATTTGACCTTGAGGAACATTGTTTTTAAAGTATTCCACAATTTTTTTAACACAAGCCTTCACGGGTTTGTTGAGCCTCTGGCCATATTTACTTCTGAGAGACTCAGCCTCTCTTAGACATCCCTTTTATAGTGAATCATGTTATATACCTGATGCCAGTTAACTTAATTACTTGCTAAATGTTCTTTCAGCTGATTCTCTTATATATTAATTAGGGCTGTCGCGTTAATTAATCGCGATTAATTTAAGCGCAATAGAAGTAACTGCCTCTATGAGGCAGGCAGACGTGCTTGCTTATTACCTTATATACGACACATACCTAATGCGGTCATTTGAAATGCTTCCATATTCTCTCTCACATTCACGTTCGATATGCTTCACAAAATGTTTTCCACTTCTCGTAGCTGATATTTTAAACTCTTAAAACCAGGGCCATCTTTGAATAATTTCAGTTTTTAAAGAAATATCTTAATGCAAATGAATAATGCATACAAAATTCCTCAATGAGAGGTGGAATTCAGAGGTCTGCTATTTATTCAGATGATTGAAATTCTTTCAGTCTAACATGGCAGCCTAAGGTCTGTCTGCTTCTCATAATCTCTTCTTAATCATTATAGGCCACATTTTGGTTTTGATTAGTCAGTTGGCTGAATAAATGGCTTCATTGCAAGTTGGGCAAAGTACACGGGAAGTGATTTAAGGTGAGCTAATTATGCCAAGGCGATGGAGGCTGTCCAACCTCACTGGTAATTAGCGGACTTCAAATCACAGTTTTCTTCCCAGAAGCATTTCAAATGACTGCATTAGGTATGTGTCATAGAAAACGTAATAAGCAAGCACTCTGTCTGCCTCATAGTGGCAGTTACTTTTATTGCGCTTAAATTAATCACGATTAATTAACGCAATAGCCCTAATATTAATAGCTTTTTCCGCCCTTTTTAGCCTGTGTCTCAACTTTTTTGAGAACCATTGCAGCCAGAAAATTTGAAATGAGCTCATTTTGTGGAAAAAAAGTAAAATGTCTCAGTTTCTACATTTGAAATGTTATCTATGTACATTGTAAATAACATATTGGCTCATGTGATCTGAAAGTCATTGCATTTTGATTTTATTCACAATTTACACTTTGTCCCAACTATTTCGGAATTGGGGTTGTAATAATGTTCAAGATAAAATGTATATCAGAATTAGGTTTGTGTCTCTTGTATCCTAAAACAGCTTGTCAGCTTGAAATCCTTTGTGTAGGACTGGCTTTGTAATTGGAGTGTCTTGCAGGGGTAAAAATGACCTCAGGAGATGCTCAGAATTCTTAAGTTAATGCATTCAGCATCAGAGGTCATGTTAGCTGACATTAATGGATAACTGTAGCTAAAAAACTTACTACCTAGCTACGGTATGTGCATAGCAAGTAGAATAAAATTATTATGACTGTGATATATTGAATTATTATTAGTTATTGTACAGCCAAATAATGAGTACATCAATTACAGCTGGCCACGGCCATTCCAGTTGGTGATAGTAATGCACTATTCATAACAAATATCCATGTTGATGTCTGGATCATGCACAGTCAGCGTCCTTGCTATGCATTCAGTCCACATGGTCACAAGTTTTGGGATGCATGCAGACGTCCGCCCATGTCATTTGCCCATGTCCGCAAGGGTCCACATGGACATAGGGGTATCCCTATGTCCATGTGGACCCTTGCGGACAAGGGCAAATGAGGAGATTTATGTCATGCACACCAAAGTGGACTGAAGACACACAGATAAGGAAAGTAAGAATTGTGTTTGATGTTTCAAGTATCAGCGATCACATGCATTCAGAAGTGGGCTTTGGCTTTGCCCTGCGCACAATAAGATAAGATTGGATTCCTTTAATCTTTTTAATTATATTACACACTGTAGAGGATGACGTGCCCAAAATCCTACCAATTTGTTTTTGGAAAACATTGGTGGTCTGCCTGGACCCATCTTTGCTCTTGACGGACAAGGCTTCTTTGAAGTCTCCTTTTGTACTATAATCCGGTTTGGTCACCTACGTATTTATCTCCTGTTTCACCTCACCTTATTGTGGCAACTTGTTACATAATTATTAGAACTAAATTACCCATGCATCAAATGCATTGCAGTCATCAGATTTGAAATAATTATATATTTTTGATATTTTTGATTGAATTCTAAAGTGCCAAATAATGTGTTGTAGTTTGTTCAATATAGCATTTTCAAAGCCATCATATCATATATGCATTTTCCATAATAGCGCCAACTTTTTTGGAGCCGGTGTTATATCGCATTGACACGATACCCTTTATACATTGTTCTTTTACATGAACAATTTCAGATTACTTAACTGTATCTGTTTAAATTTGTGTGGCATGAACAAATACCAAAGCTATTTCAGTCTTTCTAGTAAGTAATATTTGCTAAATGGTAGTGTAATGTAATATTGCAGTACAATTGCAATAAAATAACAGATAAGCGGGATTTTATTACTCTGCAGTGAAAGTTAATTCAATTTCTGGGGTCATCATCGTCCACTAAGGGCAGAAACCGATGTGGTGCACCTTCTCTTCTGTGTATTTCCCAGGTGTATACTATGATAAGAACTGCAACAAGGATGATATCAACCATGCCGTACTGGCTGTGGGATATGGAGTCACTGGCAAAGGGAAGAAATACTGGATTATCAAGAATAGGTAGGCTATCTCAGTCTGAATTTGCACATATTCAGTTGATCTTCACTCTAGATCAGGGCTATTCAATATCATCCAGAAAGGGCCGCTGAGAGTGCTGGCTTTCATTCCAACCAAGCACTTATGCACATGATACAAGCTTTTTATTAAAGACTCTTGGGGCTTATTAGAAGTATCAGGTGTGTGAAACCTGCACCCACACTGGCCTCACTGGATAATGTTGAATAGCCCTGCTCTAGATGTTAACCGTCTGGTTCTGACTCAAGACCAGCAGCAGCTGCTGAGCTGTAGATTTAGGAAGCAGAAAAATGCACTTGAACCAATATTTTATCTTGACCTGTTTTCATTTATTTTCCTGAAAAGTGTCTTAATGTTTTGAATAATCAATTAACTGGTAAACACACAGCTTTGCTTTTTTTGTTGAAAATATTTTGGTGAAAAAACAATACAGTGTATTCAATGTGGAAAATTGTTTATTCACTAATTACGCTCATCAGAATGAAAGATAATGCCAAGTAGTTTTTCTTTACATGTAGTATTAATCAAGGGAAATCATTGAAACCAAGTTGAGTCTAATAATCATTTGAAAGGATTCCTCCTGAAATTTCAGAACAACCATTACTGGTTTGCACACAAATGCACTGCCTGGCCTAAAAAACACTTTAATATTCTGTTGGACGGCCTTGAGCTTTGATTATGGCAAACATTGTTTAGAAGCTTCTACAATGTCTCAACAATTATTTTCATCCAGAGCTGCTTCAGTTTTTTTCTTAGATCTGGTATTGGTGATGAGAAAGCCAAATTACTCCATGAAGTCCTATCCAGCACATCCCAAAGATTTCCATGGGGTTAATGCACTGGACAGTCTTCAACCCAATACCAATTATGTCAGCAGTCTCCTCAGTTGTTTTCTTTGCTTGATGTTGGCCAATAATTTATCCCTTACGAAACTCAGTAACACCTTTTCCACAACCACGACACACGTCTGTTGACATAGTTGTTTAAGGCCTTATTCACACGTACGTAGATATTTTTGAAAACAGAGCATTTTCTACGAGTTTCCACTTTTCATCCCCTAGCAAACTGCATTTTCAATCACTGAAAACAGACCTACTGGAAAACATTTCTAGAAGCACCATTTTCAGTGTTTACACTTGGGCAGGGAAAACTTGTGGCATCAGCGTGTGCACCTTAGGGCAGGTTTTTTAGGCTTGTTATTGGCCTATATGGTTTTACATTGCATTATTGCCGCCTGTTCATTTGGTTTGTTCTTTAGAGAACTTTAACTGTGTGTTTTTGTCTTTATGTGGACAGAGATTTTTACAAAAACAACGGAGGAAAAGCTCTTTTTTTTACATATGTACATGGGACAGGGCTGGCGCCAGAACTGGAAATTGGGGGGCACAGATACATCCCTTTAAAACAATTATTAGTCCTGACTTATTCTCATTCATTTTCAAAATTTACAGTACAATCAATCCAAAAACACTCCACACTGTCAGGCGTTGCTAGTTCTCCCTGTTAAGGTAAGAGGACAATCATTCATTCAGATGCCAAATTTGGTGCGTTTAAATCAGCGTTATTCAAAATTGCATGCCCATGAAGTCTCAGGCTTTTTGTGGCATATCACATTCTCACAGCGCAGTCAGCAGTTTTACATATTAATTACAGAAGTGAGATTGAAAATTTTAATTTGGCAAACAAAATTATAATTGCCGAGTCCCACTTTTTAATGAACCCAGGCTGTACTGAGAGTAAAAGGCGATATTTTGATTGGAACGTAGATCAGTTATTATTTAATCAACGCGTATTTAAAAGATTCTCATGTGGAATTGATCTCCTTGTGCATGGAAGTTTTGCAGTTTCATGTGCCTTGCGGTAGATTTCACCAGTGGTAGCATGGAATCCGATAATGACTCTAGACTTCTCACGCTTCTCTTTTCTCAGGGGTTGGAAGCTATGAAATTGCGTAAAGATGTTTCAAATAGTCTTTCATTTCATTTCAACAATTTAAACAATCAAAAAGCGCAGGTTAGATCGCCTGATGTGCCAAGAAGGTAGTGCAGAAGTTCGATAGCAGTTTCTTTCGTAAAGCATTGGCCAATTTACAAGTAAATTATTTTTCTGTACCGAATTTAACCCATTATTTTGTCCCGGTTAGTTTGCATAGGGGAGAGAAGCTGTGCATTCAATTGCCCTAATTATTCCCATAATTGGGAAATGAGTGAATAAAGGAAAATGATTGAGAACTGGCTGGGACCAGGGCGTGTGGAGACATTTGAAACACCAGGGATGAGCCATAAAAGACAGGACGCGATTTGGTGCAGAATGAAATGAATTCATTTGTGAATGATATAATGAATGGTATAATCACGGAATAAGATCTGAGAAGCAGTGGGTTACAGTGATTTTATAACGCCGGAGGGGTGCTTTAAGGCACGACGCGCAGCGGAGTGAATGTTTTAATCGCACACATTAGCAATTCGTCAAAGCCACGCACTTGGCGTTTTTATCATTCCTAAAGAGGTATATAAGCAGAATCGACTGCTGTGTGTGCGTAAATATTGAAAATCTGTCGTGGTAGCCCAGGTTTTTAAAATAATTTTGTCAATGTTAAGCTATGAAAATCCTCTAATGTTGGAGTACACCAATGGGGTTGATCAAGCCAGCTGATGTAGCGGTAGATAGCTACGAAAGAGAAAAAGTTCACTGTTCACTTTGCCAGATACGAATGACATGACTTAAGATTAAGATATACTTTATTGAACCCCGTTGTGTAATTTGTCCTCTGCATTTGACCCATCCTATGGTTAGGAGCAGTGGGCAGCCATACAGAGCAGCGCCCGGGGACCAACTCTGGTTTTTTTTTTTTTTTTTTGAAGCCAGTACCTTGGTCAGGGTTAGTGGTAGGAGCATTCCTGTAATACAGGTTTTGTGGCTTAATTTTGTATTAATTTTTATCAACAATGGAAGGCTTATATCTAATAGTAAGCATTACCTTTATTTTTTAATGTTTTTCTCAGTTCCTTTTTTTTTGGCTGCGCTACTAGCTAGCTCCCAAATGTCACGTTTCAGGCATCATGAACTTTGTGAGTGCAAACATAGATATACAGTTGGAGGAGGGAGGCTTTCATGAGAACAAAACAGGCACATAAGTGTCCCCGTAATTACACGTAACGCACGTCGTGAATAAAATACAGTATAGGCTATAGACTCAGTAGTTGCAAGAGCTCAAAGTTCATTCTTGTCTTGTTTTTAACCATATGAAGAGACCCTGGGCTAAAGTAAAAATTCCCTGGGCTATAGTCCATTAGCCAGGCCCCAACATGCCCCTGGCTAGGACTAATTGTTGCTTTAAAGGGATGTATCTGTGCTCCCCAATTTCCTTTTCTGGCACTGGCCAAGACATGTGACAAGGCCTAAGAAGTGACAAGGTACACACTTCATCAGTTAGGATTAAAATAATTTTTCCCAACTGAAACATATGAATCACTGCAATTATCATCCCATTACAGGCTCTTAAGTATTTGCAGAGTTAAACTGAAACTGACTTATTTTGGCCAGGCAGTGTGAGTAATTGTGGGAGGCCTCTTGCCTGGTAACTGAAGAGTTGCCGCTTCAAGCCCCCAGTGTGGCTTTGGCTTCTGTTTTGATCTGGAGAGATGAATTTGGAAGAATTGTGCTGTTGTGCCCTTGAGCAAGGCCTTTAACCCCAAACCTGCTCCAGGGGCTTAACCCCCATTTCTCTCGATCCCTCCTCACTTGCAACTGGTTTCTTGCTTTTCTCCTGGGGTGTCCTTGAAATAGAGAAACATGTTCTCAGTGGAAATTTCTTCAGTTAAATAATTGTTAAAAAGAAGATTATTTACTTCTGTTATAACTGCGAATTAATCAATCAAGCAATGATTAAGTCAATCAATTGCTCAGTCAGTCATGTATGTCTCTGCCTCTTTCTCTTTCACCACTTTCCCACTGCAGTTGGGGTGAAGACTGGGGAAACAAAGGCTACATACAGATGGCTCGGAACCGTAACAACTTCTGTGGCATTGCCAACCTTGCCAGCTTTCCCATCATGTAGCTGCCACATCTTACAGGGGGGCTTTGTAACTATTTTGAAACTATTGCACTTAACTTGAACTGAAATCAAGCACATCACAGGAAAAATGTCTCCGAATATGTCAGAGTGCTTTTTTGGAGGGTGACCTGGTAGCTTGCAGCTTCACCTTGCAGCTTCCTGTCTGTTTGATACCTCCTCAACTTCACCACTGTTTTATTTGAAAGCCGTATGGAAGTGCAATAGTCACATTATCGGAAAGAGTCTTCATATTCCTCATGCTGATATACAGCTTATGGCACTTAAGTCGGGTAGAGATTAGCTTTGTGTTTGTGCACATGATTTTAACAGTGAAATGGATTGCTGGAATGATCCACAAGACTGATGCATGGCAGGTTTTCTGCTGGAAAGTTAACCATGTTTAAAAATTGGCGGAAAGACCATACTAAAGTATCACAAAAACAAAAAAAAAACCACCATACTTTGCTACAATTGACAACCCACAAAAAATTGAACTATACACATTTCTTGACCCCTTATATCGAAAACATGATGACAACTGCCAGAAAAAAAGAAATCCTCATAACATACATTTTTTGGGGCTACAGTTCCATTAGCTGCCATTCCTTCTGGACTATCTCACGACCGCCCTCCCATGAAACAGGTATTCTGAGAGTGGGAGTTCTCCCCAAGCAGACATCGAGGGGTTCTGATTTGATGGCAAAGTAATTTTTGGGAGACAACGACTCCTATTGGTAGGATTTTTTTTATGTCGACTCTGATCTCTGATATTTTAGTATTGGTTTACAGTGTTCTGATAAACTTGTGACTTTTGCCTACTGCCTGTTTTGTACTTAATAAAACTATGATTGATTATCCGTGTATTGTGATCATTTTTAGCCATGCAGGAGTAATAATGAAAATGATAATTGCGCGTGACAGCACCTACAGTCGCACCTATGCCTCTTAATCATGACCCATCCAGACAGCTGGCTCATGCTGAAGTATTCTACCTATTGTCAGACAGGCTATTTTTTTCCCATGGACAAAAACATTTTAAAAACTCCATAAAATGAATCACACTCAGGACTGAAATACAATCATGTGTCATCAATATGCATTTACGGTTCTTAACGTAAAATTCCAGCAAACCATTGTTCCGACGAGTTGGACTCGTTATGTGAGGGAGACACCCAGCAACTTACAAGATCTTCGGGATGTACAGCGCACTGGCACATGAGGAAATATTGAGAAATACCAAAGATCTTGGCGCACAATTTTTGGAAATACATCCCGGCTCGAAGGGAAAGGATCATGTCTCCTGGCCCACCCCGCAAAATCGTGTAATTGGAACTTTCAAAAACCAGTAGATTTCAAGGAACAGGGCTGAGTTACTTCCATTAAAATGATTTATATCAGTCCGTTGTGTGAATTCGGCACTTACTCGTCCGGTATCAATGCCTAGTGTCAATTATGTAGGCTAATTGAAGCAACCGTAAAACAACGCGAATCATTTGTTACCCAATAGTTTTCACCTGCTGGTCAAAAATCTAGTTTGTAGGCGCGCAGTTTTGTAGTATATTAAGCTGCTCAGCTGTTGCATCTTATGTCGCCTCAATCTGTTGAGCTGTGGTCTTTCAGTCTTTGGAAGGTAGGCTGGGTATTTGTTCGCACTGGTTTGTTGGTCTATTTTAACATTGAGAATAGTTGTTTTTGAAGGCTTTCTCACCACTCAATTTTAATCGCTGTGAATTTTTGAAGTTCCGTTTGTCATTTTGGCTTCTGTAGTTCGTTTCGCAGTCTCGCTAGGAATATTCCCCTAATGAGATAGACCTGTCATTCTGTCGAATTGGTTACCACCCTCTTACCATTCATACCGAAGGCTGTCTGCTATTAATCGTTATGTTCAATACATAACGCTTGGACATGACTTTGTTGCAGTCAGCCCCCGATATAATCGTATAGAACGCAGAAATTGCCGAATTATTGGCTGGTGTCGTCTGCTCCCTCAGAAATGTGTGTTTAACCGAATTTATTCCAGTGGTTCAGCATTAAGAATGTTTGGGAGCTTGCTGCTCGCTGTGCTGTGTGTGGCAGCAGTGGCCACCAATCCAGGCTTGGACTTTCACTGGAAGATGTGGAAGGAAGGGCATGGCAAGACCTATTTATTTAAGGTAACTTGTAGTGGTTTACGCTGTGAGCTGGCATGCTCTGTGGGGGTGGGGAACGGACCTATTGAACAACACTGCGGTTTGTGAACAGGCTGAAGAAGGGGCACGCCGGCAGATCTGGGAGAAGAATCTTAAGCTGATCTCTCTCCATAATTTGGAGGCATCAATGGGAATGCATACTTATGATCTAGCCATGAACCACCTGGGTGACTTGGTAATCACCTTTCTAATTTGAGAATTGGATTGGGGGAAACTAAGTTTGCTGACATCTAGAGGCTTATTCTATTTCTTTAGACAACCGAAGAGGTGCTGGATATGCTGGCTCTGACTCGTGTTCCTCCAGACTTCAATAGAGGTTCTGCTCCCCTGTTGGTGCTATCCCGGTCCCCTGTCCCTCATACTGTGGATTGGCGACGAAAGGGTTATGTCACTGAGGTCAAGAGTCAGGTATAACTGGAGGACCAGAGCTGCCCATTTCAAATTTGCCACCTTTTCTTTGAAGTTTGAGATTAAATTTTTTTTTTTTTTTTTTTTTTTTTCCCCAGGGGCAGTGTGGGTCATGCTGGGCCTTCAGTGCTGTAGGTGCCCTGGAGGGCCAGATGATGAAGACTTGGGGCAAGCTTGTAGCCCTCAGCCCTCAAAATCTAGTGGACTGTTCATATAAATATGGAAACATGGGCTGTCATGGTGGCTTCATGACTCAAGCCTTCCAGTATGTCATTGAGAACAAGGGCATTGACTCTGAACTGTCCTATCCTTACACTGGCATGGTAAGTACAGGATGTGTATCATTGGGTACTATCCCAAACTTGAATTAAAATGGGTTTTGTCTTCTGCCTTTCTCTTCCTCCCCCCCTCCAGGAGGGACAATGCAAATATGATGCTGAAGATCGTGCTGCCAACTGCTCTAGCTACAAGTTTCTTCCAAAAGGTGACGAGGTGGCACTGAAGCGGGCCCTAGCCACTGTGGGGCCAATCTCTGTGGCTATTGATGCTGCCCAGCCCCGTTTCCACTTCTACAGAAGTGGTAAGGCCATGTTAGCAGTGTTTACTTTCTCCTCCACCCCACTTGTACCTAAATGACCTTCAGTGTTTGTTTCTAGGAGTGTACCAAGACCTAACGTGTACTCAAAGAGTGAACCATGGTGTTCTAGCCGTTGGTTACGGTACACTCAATGGTGAGGACTACTGGCTTGTGAAGAACAGGTATGTGTTCCTATCTGGGGGAGCTGTATAATAAATGGGTGGGGTTTTTGTTCCAATAGTAGTTCGTTTGGGGGGGGGGGGGGGAGCTTGATTACTCAGCCAGATTCAGTGCAATTACTATCTTTAGCTGCACTTTGGACACACCCCCTGTGCCATGAAGCAAATCCTTGAACACTGTACTTAGTTTTTAGTTGAATATTTTAACAATACTGAATTGGTGCACTCAATTGGGTTACTGAACTTGAGTGAATCTTGCACTTGCCTGGGGTGGGGGTGTGTGGTGGGGGGGTTTTTTTTTTTTTTTTTTTTTTTTTTTTTTTTTTTTCCTTCTGAACCTGAGAAGGGTGTGACTTAGTTTTTACAGCCATTTGTTTTCACTTATGGGTAAGCGATTACATGTGTTCCTTGTGCAGTCAATATTATGGCATGTTCTAAACTTAAGGATAACTGCTCTTAAGCTGAGATAGTTTAGGTGCATTTGTTAAGTGGGTTGCCAGGACAGCATTTGAGATCCACTGCCAAAGACATGCTTGTATCATTGGACTGGCTTTCCCAATGCCTGTGTGGGATGTTTTCCTTTCTCATTGCATTTTAAATGTCCTTCAAAGATCTTGTTTTGTTCTTGTCCTTCAGCTGGGGGAAGCATTTTGGAGAACGGGGTTACATTCGCATGGCCAGAAACAAGAATAACCAGTGTGGCATTGCCTCGTATGCCTGCTACCCAATTATGTGACAAGCCAGAGCAATGAATATGCATAACTGGCTTAAGTTTTTAATGTTTTTATTTGACTGTGAAATGTAACTGGAATCTATGTACTGTTTATAAAATTTTTAATTGTTAATTTTTATTATGAATTTAAATAAATTGACTCTTAACAGCCTGTTCCTTAACAGCCTTTATTACTGTGGGCTCCTAAATTCCCTTACTCGATACCTTTTCCGTACAAGATATTCTGACCATACTGGCTAAAGACCCTTGTGAACCACTTAAGTCCCCTTGTTCTCAGTTGCTGCTTAACTTTAATGTGAGCTTAACAACAATGCATTGGTCTAAAACAAGCCAGTTTTGTGAAACTGACTTGAAAGTAATGCTTATATTGAACTTTAAAGCCAGTTGTGCACACATGCAGTGAGTTGCTGTCCAACTTTCTCCCGTAGCCTCTGTGTGCATCTACTGACCATTAATGGCTCAAACATGCTGGGAGGGGTCTTTCTCTAAACCACCCCCCCCCCCCCCCCAATACAAGCCCTCTACTTGCATTTCCTTTAACTCCAACTACACAGCAATTTCAGAAGTCTTAGGCCTAATTCCAATCCATCCCCTTACAGACTCACTGACTTGGAGGCGCGTTCACGAGAAGTCGAGTGTGTAAGGGCTGTTACATCATCCAATCAAGTGTGAATGAGCCCTTACTGCAATGCTGCCTTTTGGGTAAGGAAATTACCCACAGTGCATAGCATTGAAGTCAAATGCAGGGGATGCTGTCAGAATACTGGCAATGTGGGGGGGGGGGACCCAAAAAGCATTCCGATTGACTGTAATGGATGGAGCAAGAATAATTCTTCTAAATGTTTGTCACCAACTGCGCGTAGTTTGGTAAAGTGAAAGAGGGGTAAGTGTTCCATTCCAATTTATAGGAGCTGGAGCCCCCTCAGACTCAGTCCCTTACAGCTGACATCAATTAAGTGAGCAAGGGGATCAGGGCTAGAGTCTTCAGATTGGATTGGAATTGGGCCTTAATGCAAACTGCACTGCAGCATGGATCTTGTCAACTTTGGTACTACATCCTAGTTTGAATGTAGATGGGTCTCACCTACTGAATTGCAGGCATATGCATGTCAGTATACCAGGGGGAAAGTCTACACCTTGTATCATCCAGACTACTTCTGGATGGTTAGAGCTGGAGGACAAATTTGTCTAAACAAGGCTTCAGCTGCCAAAACTTGACAAGCATTCCCTAGAGTCACACACCACCACTTCAGTGCATCCTGGGCCTGATCGACACCACCACCACCACCACCACCCCCCCCCCCCCCACATGGGTTCAGAAATGTTCTGATGCATGATCAAAGACAATGAATTGACTTCATGGTAAACAATTTAAATGATTTTGATGAAACAATCACATTTTTAATGTTCAGATTTTTAATAGTTTAGTGCAACACAAGACAAATTCACGAGGTATTCAAAGGAATTTCATTTGGTTGGTACAAAAATGCTCTGATTTAGTTGCTTTGGCTGGCCACATTTTTCCCATGTTCAATTTTAAAAGGCTACCTGGAATTTTAGTTTTGGTGGGAAATGTTCTGTAAATTTTGCTGGGATAACTGGAATTAAATTTGGTACCAGGTCTAAGCAACTATGCATAACATCACTTGGATTGTCACTTCATCTTTGGACATTTCAATACCTTTTGTTTGCATGGTCAAATGTTCTTTAGTCAGTAGTTCTAAACATTGGTTTTGGGAATCCCCCCTGTGCATGCTGGTTCCCTTACAACGTAACTGCAGTCACAATTATAAACAGCTGTTAACTTTTCTTGGCTCCTTTCATACGTATTACCTTCTACCAATGTTACAAAAGGGATATAGCATTATGTCATGTAGGATCAAAAATGGCTTTATGGTCAATATTTGCAACTGACAAAACATGGTCAATAAATTAGGGTCCTAATGGTGTTGCGCATGTGACATTTTTCCCTTTTACAGCTTGCAGGTTTTGCCATCTGCTTTTCCTTTGAATTTGTCATGAATCAATTAAATCGTTAGTTTTTAACAATGAGTCTACTGATCTGTCACTTTTTTTTTGCTTTTAATGCAAGTCCATCCAGTGTATGTGAAATGCAGATTTCTTTACTCTGGCTACAGATGTGGCTTTTCTGTACTAAACTGCAGCTAAGAAAAATGAACAGCTTGTCAGATCTGGAATTACAAATGTAGTTTAATCAAAAACCAACAGGCACTGACGGGCTCGTAAGGAGCGATACTGAGAACCACTGCTGTAAGTGACTAAGCTCTGCCTCAGCAAGACTGACAGGAAGGGGATTCGGAAATATGTTGAGGGGACTGATTCCAGCATTTGAAGGGTATGGGGCCAGCCACATTGGCAAGGTTCAATCTTTGGTTCTGTGATGTGTTAATCACATCTCACACTTGAGGTAGACTGTAAACACAGAGGCTACTCATCTCTGTGAACAGTCAACACATCTTTCCAATGCTTTCTCACTTCCCATTTAAAATATCTCACTGACATTGATCATAAGTGAATTGGAAGCATGCCTCAAAGATGCCTACCGGTTCCTCTACAGCAATCTCAACCTCACACTGTTAAAAAGATATTTTCTACACATTGAGATGGTCATACTGTTGGGAAAATTCTGGAACTTCAAAAACAACTTATGGTTCTCTGGTAACTTTTCTAGCCTCGTTTTAATCAGGGACATTCCACTGAGAACTCTGGACTCTAGGATTCCCTTGGAGAAATATCACATGGAGCAGTTGCAAAAGCAACAAAGAAATGACTCCATGACTAGTTTCTGATTGAAGGGCCTTGCTCACGAGCCAAATGGTGGAGACCCTACCTACTTCATCTCTCCTCAAAAACCCGACAGGGGCTTGTACCAGCATTTCTCCACTCAATTCCATTCAATTGATTGATCAAGCAGGTGTATTTCTTCTAAAAAAATTTAAGTAGTAACATTGCTTATATATTCAATTTATTCTAGGGTACTGGGTGACATTTTCTTTCGATTGCTCGTCGTGGATTAATCTCACTCTAATTTCTGTTTTGTTTAGTTCCCTCTAAGATCCACTAGAGGGCACCCCTCTGTTCGATAAACTACATAGTTCTCAGTCTAGACTGGAGGCGCTGTCAGGACCCACTCTGCAGAATAAATTTTCTTTGCACACTCAGCCTGCATTCCGTACTCATGATACATATTTGCAAAGGATTAAATATTACTTTATCTTTCTCTGTGTCTAGACTCATAATGTAACGTAAAATTATGAACAATCAGGTCTGATTTATAAGAGGCAAAACCTTAAAGCGTCTTTTGGGTGGGAACATTTAACAATGTTCCCTTTAGTAGTATTGATTTTCCGTTTCTAAATGCTTTCATGACCTTGCCAGACGTGACGTATTTTGCGGACTACTATCCCAGAATCAGCAATAATGCTAGGTCACTGGTTACAGATGTGATTAATTGGCCTCATTTTTATTATTGGAAATGGTGCACGTCAGAGAGCACATGGCAAACCAATGAACATTGAGGAAACGGAGCCTCTTAAAACTTGGAGTGTAGAAACATATCTACTGCAGGCCACTAATATTAAACTTTAACTTTCTCTCCCTACACAAGCTCTCACACCCCCCTCCCCCCTGTATCTCTCTGAGAACTCAGCTTATTCTCTGATCTCTGCCCCTTTAAATGCCCCAGGCCTCTGAGTCTGGACTGGAGCAGCCCGCAGACCAAACGAGCACTGAGGAGACTGGTAGAAGGGGGGGGCAGTCCTCTGTGCACTTTGAAGCCTACAAAAAGTCGATGGCCCCTTTCATGGTCTGCTTTAAAGCCTGTGCCTGGAGAAGGCCCCACAACATGCCCTCTGAAGGTTAAAGACTGAGGGCAAACTTGTCTGGACACACTGAAAAGGGCAAAGCCGCCAAACACGTGACCAAGGAACTGAGAAACAGGAAGAGTGGACTGTGTTGACCGCAAGCATGGACATGAAATCAAAATAGAAAGGAAAGGAGAAATGTGATTTCAGGCACCACTGTGCATTAATTCAAAATTTCATCCTACCAATGCAAACTTTGATATGGAGCATTGAGCCACTGCATTTGTGGACGTGAGCTATAACAGTATGCTTATCAAATGAATAGTATGGAGCTAAAAGACGTCATCTCAATGTACACCATTACAAAAAATGTCCTGTACAACAGGCAACTACTCTCTAGAATTTATCGACTTTTTCATAAAATTCGATATATGGTAAATTGTCTAGCCTTTGGACACCAATTTGCCAGGGGATTTTTACGCAATGTGTGATTAACACTTGATTAGCATACAATCCAGCCAAAATGAAATAAAAAAAAAACATAATTGCAGATAACATGATTATATGCATAGTGCATGACAGGTAAATGCCTTCACGCTCACAGATGGTGAAATTGAAAGGGAGGCAGATGAAGCATTGCACTTCCTGGAGTAAACTTATGCAAATTCAAGATTTCATGTCCTATCTACACATCTTTAAAATGTAGCACAAGATTTTTCCACAAAATAAAATAATTTAGTTAAAGCGCTGTCTAGTAAGTTCTCCTCTCCTGAGAACTCTGGCACTTTCACTGGCTGACATTTGGATATCATTTACAACAAGCAGCCTATGTGTGAAATGTCATCCCTCAAAACATTCAAACGAGACTAGCCCTCTAAACAGGGCCCAACTCAAGAGACATTCACCAACGACAAAGAAATTCCCAGTACTCTACAACAAAATGGCCTGACCAAGAAATACATATTTCTACATCACGTGGTAAGGAACAGAACGAGCTGGGCAAGGGTGAAAGGGTATATTCAGGGAACGAGATCTTCATCTTTGGTATAACAATGGGATTCCACAGCTAAAAGCTCCCATTGGAAAATATTTAAATTCAGTAATTTCACACAGACATAAAAAGCAACAAAAGTAATAATTACATTGATTGTTGAATAAATTACTTAATAAATAGAGCAAGCGAAAATAAATAAATATCATAATTCCATTGATTGGTCTTACAATTCCACAAATCTGGGTATTGACACTAGAAATGAGGACAAATATTTAAAATCTTCCTCTGTGAAGCAGAGAGGACTCTACTGGAACCTGAACATCTCATTTTTTTTTTTTTTTTTTAGAGCTATCCTTTACATTTGTGTGCTTGTATTTTGTAGAAAAGGGCAGAAGGGACCCTTTCCCTTCATCTTCCATATACAGTATATCTTGTAAAAAATGATATAATGAGTATCCTTTTCATAATTTTCATACACAAGAAAAAGTACACCTAGGTACACCGAAAACAAAATTGTAACATTACATCATACCATAACATCCTTCATGTTGACAGTTTTCATGCAGAGTCAAAGTGGCTTCGCATCTGTCTCCCCCAAGCCATAAAGTGGCTTAGTTCAACATGGGAAGTGCGAAGATCATCTGCAAATTTTACAAAAGACATTCTGTTTATAACTTAAAGCTCTGGGTTCTTTAGTTTAAACCTCACAATTTCAAGAATGGAGACTTCTTCCTGTAATTCTTTCATATTAGAAACTTGCAAGGACATAACAAACTATCAACTCTCATGCTTTCATCAAAAGAGCTGGATATCACTGCTCATACCTTTTCTCCTTACACACAGGTGCAAGTAGTCCAGCTGTTTATTGAAGCCTGCAGTATCCACAACCCATATCTCTGATGTTGCTGAGGTCATAATGCATGGTAAGAATGCAATGTCAAGGAAGTGTCAATAGCCTCTGAGAAGTGTCAGTTACAATGCACTATGAAGTAATGGCTTAACACCAGCCACAGCGGCCAAGTAAAAGAGTTGTTGACCCACTGTTAGAACCTACAGCTGATGCCGATTTAAAAAACTCCTGGGGCTTGACAGTATGGGTAATGTCATTCTAAATCACTAGTAGATTATTTTACAACGCTCTAGGGCTATTGATGGAGATCAATTGTCTCAGGGTTCTTGGCAGCATTCAGGAAAGAGCAGAAATGTATTGAGACTGTATTCAAAAAATTTTTTCAAAAAAAGTCAAGTAGATACCCAAACACACCAGTTCCTGACTCCTGCCCTAATCATTACCCATTACCGCCAAGTTCTCCTCATCATTGGTGAGGAGTGGGCTTGTTTATTGTATTCCCTGGGCACCCAGATTCCACTCCTCATCCATGAGCAAACTAAAAATCTTCTTTCAGGCTGTGCTGCAGGATACAGCCGAAGACGACACGCTGGACCCGGAGGAACCTGTGGAGGACGGGCGGCCCTCATCCGCCCATCTGTTCAGGTTGCGACGGCGAGCGTTCATAAAAAAGTTGCTGACAGTAGAAAGCTCCAGGCCAAGTTGTTGGGAGATGGTGACCTGCAGGTCCTTCGCTGGCCGGTGATTCTCCCTAAAAATGGCCATGAGTGTGCGCCGCTGCAGGTCCGTGAACACCAGCCGGGTTCGTTTAGGGCCCTGGTTCCTCTCCACTTTTCCCTGCTCGTGCTCCTTCCGCTTGCAAGCTGGACCAAGGAAAGGTAAGAGTATCATCACTGGGGAGAGTGTAACAGCCATCCCTACTGCACAGCTGACTCTGTGGCGAGTAACTCAGAAAATCAATGATGTAATAAAGTATGTTGCTAATATTACTAGATATAATTACTATGGCTGTCGCCCTGATGGAGTGAAGCTTAATTTAGTTAATACATTAAAGCACAAGCTGGATGATCATTATAGCTTTTGCTCTTAAGCGTTTGTCTAATCTTTGCAGTGCAATGCTGGATTTCATTTTTATCCAGTTGAAACTGTTAGACCTGTTTGATCAAATTCAGCGTCAATGTCCTTGAATTGCTGTTTGATGAATAGCATAACTCAATACCATTACTTTATCTATCTGTTGTGAGCACATAATAGGTTTGGGTGCTTACACACTAGATTTGACACAATTATAAATGTCGTGCTTTGTGTATGTGTTCAGTTTACTTTTAACTTTCACAAGAATATCAAACTTTGGTTGCACAGACAAGCTAGATTCGTACAAAAATGTTTTGTTCAAGAATATACTGCACAACCATATAAACGACTCTGTGCATGCTCTTAGATTGTTCTTGGACTTGCTATCCGGTAGCTGCCATCTCTGCCAGAACGCAATCGGACAAAGCTTTGCTGGTCTGTCAATGGCTGTGACAATGGTGATTTTAACCTTCACGTGAACAGCAGATCATGGTGCAGAGCAGCAAGTGAATCTCACATTTAACGGAACATGAAGAAAACTGGGGCTGCATTTATGATATGAAGTAAATTGTCTCGATTTACCCTGTCGAGTGGAGAAAGAAATCTGACGTACTGTTTTAAATTGAGACTCCCTGGGCTCCTTGCAGAAATGCCCGGTCTACATTTAAGAATCCATCTCTCATTATTCCTCATAAAAGTCATTTGCATGTTGAACGGGGAGGGAAAGATCATCACTTTATCTTTTCTTTTTAGTTTAGACAGAGGTCAGGAGTGGGTAAAACCCATGGACCCAGAATATTTAAATGGCTAAAGGGGCTTGTGTACATTTTTGGTGACTCCAGCAATTATCTAAAAGCTCTCTTTAAGATGTCTTCATCAGCACCACTTAATGGACTACCAATTTCTGCTGAGAGGAGAGAGTTCCCTAAAATTAATGCACAGTTCCATAAAAAAATGTTCAGACGATTTCTGAATTTGGCGTAATAATTGCTGTTTCATGATTCATTCAGCAGATAGGTTTTTTGCCTTTATTATTTAAAATTCCTGTTTTCTGGACCCCTTGATGATCTTCCCAGAAAAGATACCTTCAAATACAAATTAAATGAGCCCAATTTCCCCCAATTTTATACTGTTCTGTGTAATATTATATATATATATATATATATATATATATATATATATATATATATATATATATATATATCATTACAAGAAATCAAATATATCTAAAGTTACATAATATGTGTTCAACCACAATTCCGCTACACACTACAAATCACTGTTATCTGACAAGTTTTCTTAAAAAACTTGCATTTGATTCTGCAATACAAACCTGTCACAATATCTAACATTTATTTTTAAACAATATTTCCCTCTGCTATTACCAAAATTCCATGTGCTTATTGTCTCACAATATTAGGGTCGTTGTGATGTTAACGTGCTCACAACGGAAAAACTTATTTTTAAAATTTGTTGCTGCATTTGTAATGATTGTGAAGTTGCATACATGACTAGTGTTTCGTGATATTTTCTGATTTTCCAAAATATCATCCATGTTACTGTGCAATACTCATAATTTTATCTCAACCGCAAAATTTCAACACACATCAAAATAAATGAAAAACGATCTACCCAAGGACACACTCTAGAATGCCTGCAGCCACTAACACTAATGAATCTAGTGCCAAGGAAGGATTTCTCATGCTTCTAGCATGGATTTATGTGGTTACACTTTAAGTCTCCCACTTTCTTTTACTGTCTCCCTCTTCCTATTCCTCCCTGAATCAGGTTCATAACATTGACCATTAACTAAATGCTTCCTTATGCTGTAATCATCTGTAAAAGGCCTGCAATTACCATGCAATAAATTCCCAGAGCCGGGCTACACAGAGAAACATAAATATTCTCCTATAGAGTTCTTATGATCGTGGGAACAGCAGCTAATCATGATGTATGCTTCTGTCTTGTGCTGCTGAGATGTGATCGAAGGGCCTTTCCCTACCCCCAGCCCTCAAATCCACACTGCTCCCCCCTGCCTTCTCCCATCCAGTCTCCCCATCCCAAACCCACCCCCCACTGATGTCTTGGGCCACGGGCTGATAGAAATTATTGATTAAATCTGTGCAGCTCAGACTCTGAGACCCACCGAGGCAGGTTAACCCTTTCTATGCCGGGGTTTATGCAGCTTCTGAAGAAAACATAATGTTTGTTTGCTGGTTTTACGGTTGAAACTCTTCTGTTCTTGCTTACTTTGAAATTCATTCTCACTGTATTACCTGCATTACATATGCCCAGCTATCATGCTCAATTGAGAGGCCTTTACAATGAGAGCGAATGAAGATATACAGGTAGGATAAATGAGCCAGCCAGTCTCGCTCATTTAATCCTTCAATCAAGGCCCTCGTTATGCCACCAAATAAGGATAAAAAAAATTGCATTTACTGCTTTCTTCGTTAAGTGAATTGATGACTAGTATAATGTTCAGACTCCAGCACTGATCATCATTCACCTGATACTTTCCCCAACCACAAGCACCGCTGATATTCTTGCTCACTGGAAAGTGTGCCTTTGGCTGTCACAATCCATCAGAGTACAATAAACCTTTGCACAGGGAGAGTAAACTTCCATATGTCCCACCACTGTATTGTGTAGAATAGCAATAAATGTCATGAATAATGTGATTCATGAGCAACCGTAATTTCTTACTGACTGATCTTACACTGTAGAAAAGACATCTGCTTGAAAGGTGCTGCTTTGTTGGCTTGAGGCTGATGTAATTACTATGAATGTGATATTAAAGACCATCTAAAAGACGTGTTCATAAACCTAGTGGCATGCTTGCCTGGTAGTGTAAAATTAGCTTTCTGCTTCCTGAGAGGATGTTGTGCATCATAATTTCAGTCATAATTTCCTTATGCAATCGAGATGTGTATGGGCCTTGTGTGTCTCAGTTTCCTAAGGAAATCAATACTAGCTAGTAATTAAACAAAAGAGGTTGGCCAGTAAAGCCGACCTCTTGAAAAGTGGGTTATGAATGAAGGTGCCACTGTGCTGCGTTTTGTTCTGCATTCGCTAAGGACTGTATACAGACAGCAAAGGTTTAGCATCAGCCTCTGACGGGCATCTGTCAGCACGACATCTTTGATGGAAACATCCCCAGTTAGCTGACTGGCCAGGCTGAGCATGGAATGGAGAGGAGGATGCGTTATTGGTGGTTTGTCCTTTCTATTAACAAATTTGGGTTCAGCTGGCTAAATGCAAAAATCCAAATACTACCTGAATTTTAGAAATCAAGAATGTATGTATTATGCACTATTACTAAAATAAAAAATGACTGATATTTCCTCTGGAACAAAGGTGAAACAACAGCATTAAAGATGATCTCACTCAAAGTTCCAGTCCAGTGAGTCTGGAGAGTTTATGAAACAAACTAAATCATTCAATTATCTAATTATCTGTGTATAAATTTAGCAATAATTATATTAAGTATTGTGCCTGCAATAATTCCCCTCAGTACAAGACAAAATACATTGCGAGGCAGATAGACTAATAGAGCGCACTCAATACACTGAAACTCACAGACTTCTGCTATGCAGACCTATCTCCTCAGCATATTTCACATTACTGTAGACGGGCCCTGGGATGCTTCCCCACAAATTGAGTGCAAGTCAGAAATTCACTCTGCCCATACGCCCTGTGATATTGTCTGAGGATACAAAACAATATCATCTTGTACTACAGTGTTCTAGTATCACTTTCACTGATTTGCTTGCTACTCTTGCTAATTCTCGTTAAATATCCCATTGCTGTGGCCATCATGGTTGTTTATAACTGAAGACACTGCTTCACAGAATTGAGATCGAGACAAATAGTAAAAATAAACATGGCCTTGAGACTTCAGATCTGGTCTGCAAGGCAGAAGGTAACAATCATTATGGAAAAATCTGGTTTATGTCCTTCAGGACACCCCTGCACAAAAACATTGTAGGAACTCGAAAATATTTCATAATGTTCCAGCTTCTGGTGCCCTGTTGCTAACCGAGCACTAATGAAATATCAACTGTGACGATACACAGTGTCTGGAATTACAAGCATGTTTCAGAACAGAGATAACAACACATCTAAGTCTAGTTTTTGGACATTAGGTGTGCAGTGAAGCTTGGTGAAAAAAATAATTTTATCTTCCTTCAAATATGGTTCAAAGAAAGAAAATCTGCTGGCTGGGTGCCGCAGAGATCTTGTCATTTGGTATTATTCACTATTTTGCTTACGGACTCTTTTTAAGAAAAAAACAAATAACTAAAATCACTGGCATGGGCGAGAAGAGAAAAGTCATGCAACTGAGAAAATTAACATACCTGTTAAGGGGAAAGCAAAAACATACTGGATGAATGACCTATAAGCATTTATTTAATCTTACCTTCTAACCGCAGTGATGCCATTCTCTGGAACTCTGGCTCCTGAAGCCATCTGGACATCCTCTTGAAGGTCTCACGACCTGACTTGAGTTTCCCCCAAGGTTTGGGATTCCTCAGAAGATCAGAGAGGGTGCCTTGTGACCGGCACAGAACCCTCTCAGCGAAGATAGCTTGTGGGATACTATACCTCTTTAGCTCTGTGATGATCCTCTGTGCCACTTCCTTTGTGTTTATTTCCTCTCCACCCCCTCCACTGATCTGAGGGCCATGCTGTGAGCCATCATTAGAAAAAGAGCCAGAATGGTGGTCCCCTACCTTGGAGGACTGCTGACTTTGGTGATGGGGTTGGTAATGATGGCTGTAACTGTGAGAATGATGACCGTGCCCATGCTGAGCCACCTCCATCTTGTTAATCTGATGGCCTAGTGTGGGATCCCCGAACTCAAGAGGTGACATTTCTCGTCCAAAATCTGTTGTCCGGCAGAAGATATTGCTGCTGCTGCTGCTCCCAATGTGGACTTCATACCCACCAGGCAGCATCTGTCCCCCAGCAGCATTATGACTGTTTCCCAAACTGCCATATCCATGCATGGCAGCACCGAGGCCAGAGCCAGCAGATGGTGGGGAGAGGGTCTGTGTCATTCCCAGGTCTTTGGTGTAAGGGTTGTAGAAGTTACCACTAAGCCCCCTATCCTCCCTCATGAGTGTGAAGCTCCCAATTACATTGCTGACTGGCAAGCAAGGATGGTGATGATGATGGTGGTGGTGGTGGTGGTGAAATTTGTCCTCCAGGGGTTGCAGGGGGGTCAGTGTGGTGTAGGTGCTGGCACAGCTCGTTGGCGAATCGCCCCCATAACTAAGTGCGGACAAGGAGTGGTCCAGACCAAGGGGTCGGTGTTCAGGGGCCTCAAGGGTCATAGTGGACCCCCCCAAAGACGGCCGCGGAAAAGCAGTGGAGAGGTCACGAGAATGCAGCATTGGTCTCCCATCCTGTGCCTGCAGCTCGTTAGGGCTTTGGATAGATATCTCTCCAATGTGTCCATCCATATCCGACTAAATTACGGGAGAAGACCTCAAAGACTTTCGCTGGCTGGTCAACTACCAACCAGTTTTTGTTTCCAATTCCGCCGAGTAGAATGTATTACTTATTGACAAATAATAAAATGATCTTTTAGGCTCTTGTCTCGTCAGAGACTTTATTTGAAGTAGAATCTGCCAAATGTTCCGTCCATCACGACCGTCTTTTAAAACTTGATCGGCACAAAAAACGACCAAAGTTAACGAAACAACGGCGCGTCACTGCATGGGACTACCCTATGTTGTAATTTCCTTTCAGAATACTCACTTACTGTTTAATTGGGTATAATAACAGCAATGCATAGGCTATAGCTCATCATTCCATCCCGTACGCTTCAGCTAAGATCTTAATTGATTCTAGCAGTGCCAAAATCTAAATACAATTTAATGAAAGTAAGAAGGAATCGACATCTCTCATTGGGAAAAATAAATTCGCACGAAAATCCTTCGAATGGAGTCTTAGAATTTAGGCTACCGCATGGGCTCAACGTTTGCTATGATACGTTCAATAGAAAGTTTCCCTGCCTCGTACCGTTTTCCATAAGTTCTGAATATTCAATGAGCGGGCAATTCCTCAGATATTTGCTCAAGTTATTGGCTTGCTTACCTCCCAACAGAGGCGAAGCGCGATGGTCGTAATGGACGCGGTAGCCGAAGATGCGCAGGTCAGTTACAATACTCTTTAAAAAAATACCACGTCAATAGAGAACCAACCTGGTTTTGTTTTCAAAATGCATGCAAATAGGTTGCTCCTCTCGATCAATTACACATTTTCATCTCCTCGTTGTCTGGACTTGTGTCCGGCGTGCCCCTCCTCCATGCAGCTCGTTCGCGCAATGCCATACGATTGGTCAGCCGTAGGGTTTAAAGAACAGATGTACAGAAGACGCCAAATCTATTGAAATGAGAGGCCACGATCGACTGCTCTCAAAACGCTGCTTTCCAATCCCGTTCTTCGCTCCTCTTCTGAAAACTGGTAGCTTTGCTCCTATTTCCCTATCTCCTTTACTCTTCCTCTTTCATACTCTCAAGAGATTTTCAACCTCAGTCTCTCTCATTCTGCCACTTCATCGATTTCCCCACCAACTCTTTCCCTGCTCTCCTGCTTGCACGCTTGCTCGTTCCAGTACGTCACAAGCTGTAAAATCTGACAGATGTGCAATGAAATTCCAACTTCAATTAACCCTTTCACTTGTGCCGACGTCGCTAAAAAGGGGGAGGAGGGTTTTTCAGAAGAATGGGGTGCAGAAAGAAGTGTCCCGAGTCTTTTCGTGACTGTTTTCAATCGGACTACTTGTGTTATGTGACAGGGCATGGCAAATTATGAGGTGTCTGTCGCCTCATAATTAATTTAAATTTAAATTTAATTTAATCAAGTTTAAAGGAGAAACTTTGTTTTTAATTAGATTCCATTTTTAGGGTTTTGTTCATATGTTGTTATGATGATGATGATGATGATGATGATGATGATGATGATGATGATGATGATTGTTGTTGTTGTTGTAGTTGTTGTTGTTCCTAACCTAGTACCAGTAGTAGCATACTGCCTAGTAGTATACTAGTATACTGCCAGCGAGATACAATGTACAAGGAATACCGGACCACTGATGATGGTGGACAGACTCAGTCACTTTACTGTAGAAACTGCAGATTGCCGTTGATGACATCAGAAAAACTAATAGGCTATAAGCCCATGCATGACACGCATGTTTTGACAAGGGCTCTTTCAATAGCCGAAGAAGCGATGAGAAGTCAAGCCAAAAATAAGCCTGTGTAATCAGTGAAATCAGAAAATAGCATACTTGCTGAAAAGAAATGATTTCAATTGTTTTTAAATAGGCTACATTGTTAGTGTGATAACTAGCGAGAATTATCTTGTAGAATAATTAACAGGGGAAAAAGGTCGTTGTAAATGCACAGGGGAGAGGAAATCAGTAGCGTCAATGTAGCTGAACCTTAGAACTGAATCGAGGTTGGATTAGAATATATAAACCATTCATTTGCGTTTTTGCCAATTACATATAGGCATAAATTGGACGCCAAATACACCCAAGTGGTCTTCGTTCTTCTTTTACAGTCCATTTTGGGGGGCGGGGGGGCTGACGATGCGTGTGAATTTCACTTTGGCGTTAGGGAGGGTGGTTGGCCCATGGCATCCTCATCATATCAAACTGTCAGTTTAATTTTCAGAGATGAGCAGTTTTGCCGTTTGAAAAATTTCAATTGCGGCGTGGGAGCGCTGTCTTCTCATAGCAGATGCTCTCATATCGATCTGCGGCAGGAATGGGTGGACGGAGAGATGGATGTATGGATGGTGGGTAGCTCGAGGTAAAATGGTCAGTGGTTCTGGTAAAAGGTTTTGAGGGCGTAGGGGTGAAAGTTCACCTTCTGCTGTTGTAAGAAGCGGACAGACTGACACCTAAGCAAGTGCACTCAGACGCAGGATTAACTATGGTCGTTTAACTTACACTTTGAGCCCTTTATAAGCAACGGCTAGCTCGTCGTTTAGCTTTGCGTATTAAATGCAGTGTAAAACAACTCCCCTTTCAGAGTTATTACAAATCGGGAAAACGCCTACCATTGTGCCTCAAACACAAAAATTTCATAATTTTACATCATAATTAGGCCTACATCTCATTTCAATTGGTGGATGTGGACTTGTATTGCTTTGAATTGATGTGTCCTCACATGCAGAAGATCTTCCCGGTTCAGTGTCCAGTGGAAACATACTTTAACCTTAACCTGGGCTTTATGGATAAAAAAACAGACAGCAGTTGGTGAAGCTGATGTGTACGCAGACAAAAAAAAAAAAAAAAAATCGATGGATACAAATAAACTAATCGTATAAATAAATAAATAAATAAATAGCAATACTACTACTACTACTACTACTACTAATAATAATAATAATAAAAATAATAATTATAATTATTTTTATTATTATTATTGTTATTAAAATTAAATTATTATTATTATTATTATTATTAAATTATTATTATTATTATTTTTATTATTATTAGTGGTGGTAGTAGTAGTAGGCTAGTAGTAGCAGAAGTAGTAATTGAAGTGGTATTATTAGAGGCCTATAGTACATGGAAATGACTCAAATAGTTCTGCTTTGATTTGTTTGCTTGTTTTTTTACTTGCTTGATTGATTATCTATTCATATATCGCCAACAGTTTCCTATTATTGATTCCCTTTTTTGTCATGAGACCGTGGCTGTGGCCTGTATGCGATGGACGCTCTTGGAAAAAGGCCTAAGTTCAGCACCACGTGTAGTGAACAGTTCTTTGTCTTGCTTTCAGCTGTATTATTGAATAATATTGGCACTGATACCGTCACAAAACTGTATGAGCATATATAGGCTTCCCCATATCGGTTAAGATATTCATAATTAAATGTGTTCACGCGCGACGTTGGTCCCTCTAAAATATTTCGTATAAATATTTAGTATAAAATCAAAACTTCCTCACAACATGTGTGCGTGCACGTGTGTGTGTGTGAGAGAGAGCGAGAGAGAGAGAGAGAGAGAGTGTGTCTGTGTGCGCGCGCGCGCAAGTATGTGCGTTTGTACAATTACACAATTGAATGCTTAATGTTAAATCAACTCATTTGATTTTACTGTGCCATTATCATGTGATCTTCATTCATTTTCTATACCCGCTTATTCCTCTTATCATGTGATCTATTGTACCAATTCAATTATAAAGTCTAAATGGCTCTAGATTGTGTTTATTCCCCTGTGCATCACACACACACACACACACACGCACACACACACACACACACACACACACATTCACACTGTGTAAACTAATGAGATACAAATAATTCATATGTCCAGTCAGTTGTAATAATATGGGCTACTTAAATAATATGGGCTACTTAAGATTAATGAAAACAGAGAGATATAATAGTGTTGTTTTACTGTTGTAATTGCACATATTGCCATATTTCATTTTTCATATCAATATTTCATTTTCAAATTAAATAATTATTGGTCTATCTAAAAAAAATGAATATTTTCCTTCATGAAAATAACATCTGCACTCAAAAAATAATGACGTCTCAAAACGTGTAGCTTAAACTATTTTATATGGCAAACAAAAATTCACCTTTGTATTTTTCAAATACCAAAATCTTGCTTTAGGCCAACATTTGAGATATTTTATTGTAAAAACTGTAACTAACCCACTGTGGGGTACCAAATGCCATGAAGCCTACTTCAGAGTACTTCATGAAAGATTGTCACCTTTGTAAACACGCGGACAAATTCGATTGTACGAATAGTTTCTGGTGTAAAACATGACTTCCGAAACATATGACATGCCCAGTACATTAATAATTTAGTCAACTGTCTGACGCGATGGCACTTAAAAGTCTGGGCCACTTCAAATGCCACCAGGAATCGACATAGCGTGCAAGTAGTAGCATGTGTGGGACCTTTTTGGCATTTTAGTCCAAAGTTAAAGAGAAACGTCGACAATAAATCACAACAAAACATTGCAGACTGTCACATTGAATGGATAGAATTATGAATCTGACGAGAGTAAAATTATCAGATTTATTTCATTTGACCAACGGAAAAGCATTGTTTACACGCGTAATATTTTTGCGAAAGAGCCGAGGCCTACTTCTTTTTCTCAGCAGCCATTAATCCGATCAATACATTCAGCCCATCATAGGTCCGTGACGTTGACCTATTTAGTGCTCGGATGGAATTAGGATCGTCTCCTCGATCTGATATAAACGCAAAAATCAACACCTGTTGCTTGCGGTCAGTTTAATCGTGTATATCCATTTCCACAGGAACTTCACATGTGGCATGCTCACTATATCCTTACTAGTATAGATGAGAAGTTTATTTTATAACTGCCAGGGTAGTTTCACGACCGACCGGAGCGACCCATTGCCGTTACTGCAGGCCTGGCTAGGGTGGATTTTAAATGCACTGCTTTTTAAAAAAATATTCTGCGAGAAGGATTAACGCTCAACCATATCGCTTCTTAAGGAGTTGTCTGATTTTTGTGCTTTGTCTTTATCTTTCTCTATTTGATTTAGAAAAGTTTAAAATTAGGCCTAATTTATTTTAAGGTTATTATTCTTGCCTTAATTTAGTAAACAGTTTTCATCCTGTCAGCTTTACAATTGAATGAACTATGATATACAAATCATATTCACTAAAATAAAATTAAATAAAATAAGGAAAACATTTTTAGATTAAATAGGCTGTCCTACCGGTAATCGTTGGCAAACATGCTGGCCTTACATGGCTAACAATCAAAACGAAAATAATAAAACATAAAATATTGAAATGACAATTTTGTCGTTGCGAGAGCACAATTAAGAATAGTTTCAACGATTTATGATGACAATAAACGGTCCTAACTAATGCTATCATTCAGGCCTAGTTCAATATAGATTAACACTTTGCAGAGTTAAATAAAGAATTGAATTACTTCATTATAATTTAGAAATTTAGTGAGCTGAGCAATGAAAAGAGAAAAAAAACCGTGATTAAAGAGTTTAGATAAATGTTTATATGTAGACTGAATGCATTTTTTATGTTGCCATTTATGATTTAGATTATCATTCTATTTGTCGTGAGTTCATTTGTAAATGCATTAAATACCACATCAAAAATGGCCCACGAACGTAAAATGATTACATCTGTTTAGTATATTCATGGTAAGGCACCATCATGACAGAATATATTTGCCGCCCTATAAAAATCAATAAAATCAATAATGTCTATATACATTCTTTATAGGGATGGGGGGTAAGCAATCGTGCACAAACCCCCTGTATTTGGTTTATAAAAGAACAACTTAATTGTAAATCTTTTATTCCATTTATATTGTTAGATGCAATAATAAAGAAATACTGGCATTCACGCAATAGTCGTTGATGAAAAGCAATATGCCTTCAGTAATTATTTTCGCATTGCACGTTTTTTATGACGATGATGATGATGATGATTATGATTATTACTACTTCTATTATTATTACCATTGTTATTATTGGTAGTAGCATTAAAAGTAGTAACTGTAGTAGCTCTTGCTGTAGTTTTCAATGGCTCCAAGCGGTTTTTCTTACATATGTGGCTGCTGCCTCACGCATACTAAAATTATTCTTACGGCTATTATTTTTATTTAGGCCATTGTAATTTTAAGTTGCATGATAGACAGTAACTCATTTGGTTAAGCAATCAGGGAAAAAATGCAAAGAGAGTGACTATTCAGTGACTATGTGTTATATTTTGGCATCAATTAGATTTCAGTGAGGCGCATATGTAGGTTGAAATTCGTTCTGACTCCACCAAGTTCATTTGCTCGAAACAACATGCGTATTTTGGGCATATGCATTCGGTCAGTAGCGTAGTGGAAGTCATGCGCAGGTGTACGGATAATATCCACCTCTTTTTCCGTCAATTACAGTTCAATCACCCATCAGCTAAAAGCCATTTAAATTCATGGGAGAGTATACCCACTTATGATCCACTCATTTACCAAATTGAGTATACCACGACACCACTGCACTTGGTATTATAATAAGGTACATTATTTTTTTTTCGAGGCAATGTCTAGGCCCGTGCAAATCGAATTTTTTTTTTTTGTTCGGCCAAAACACACCTAAATCCTTCATAACGTGGTCTTTGCTGCCTGGCAATTTTTCTTTAAAGACCGAACGCATAAGGGGAAGTGTGATAAAGTCACATCGGCATATTATCTTTTTAGCTGGACCTATTTGCATTTAACTTCTTGCGCAGTCACTGTCTCTCCAACGCCAGTGTAGAAAAATAGGCATGTGGCAAATTCAATTGACTAATAATAATAAGCTGATGTAATTTGAGACCAGTAAGAGGTGTGAAGTAGTTAATTCCCAAGCCAATAACTGGTCCCAGTTGGGCTCAAAAATATGGACATTTTGCGGCGCACTTTTTTTTTCAATTCAGTTAAAAAATGCTCAGTCCTCATTCTGATCAACAATACGAATATGACCTGTAAAACTGTTTGGGCTAATGGCAACGGAACCAACAGAACAACTGTGATGAAATATCTGCGAGTCATATCCTACCTGTTACATTATTGCTGTGATATCCTCGCACTGTACGCAGGCCATTATGCCATTCTCAGGTGAGATGCGGACCATGTGCAGTGTACAGGTATAGTGTAATAATTCGTTGGCTTTGTAGACTACAATAAAAAAACACAGTTTTATCAAATCTTAAAATATAGCCCTAAAATCTATTTTAAAATCACTTTCATGTCCGTTTTATTCACCGGAGAATGAGTGATTGCGCAATGAGTTTGAATGAGCTGTGACTTTATGCGACTATAGCCCTTATGGCCTTCTGCAAAAAGATATGTTCAGAGGATCATTTAAGTTCTTCTTGGAGGGGAATTAATCAAATAAATAATGTAAATACATGAGGATACATATGACAAGCAATTGTAACACTGAACCACACACATACACGAAATTACATAATTTATCCATTTTATAGCAAAAGCAACATTTCATAGCCTATAGATTAAACGAGGATACGTCGGCCTATGCAATGTGCCGATACAATGATAGGCCTATAATCAGTCAGGCATATTTACCGATATGCATTACTTAAGCCTATTCCAAAACTGGCGAATTCGGCTGCCTTTCAGAATCAAATGGATAATATATGCTGGTTCCTTGACGTATTACGCAACTGGTGGAGAACACCTATTTTCTATTGTAGAATAATACACTATGTATGACAGCCCATAAAATGACATCATTTTTATGCAAGGATTATTTATTCATTTATTTTTAAACAGTCTGTTCTTCGTAGAAAGGACGTCATTATTTTCTCCATCATGCATGACTGGGTACTACAAGGCAGACTCTAGAAAGGATACAGTGACTTGAGATCGTTTATTTTGCGCAACTCTTTCAACAAGATCATATAATCTGATATGTGAATGGGATATGTGATTAGAATAGTATTTACTGACCATTGTAATGGTTTTTAACAATTACAATTAATAACTGCAAGTAATGTTTAAAAACAATGTAGCATTTTAACAAAAGAAAAAAAGGGAAAAAATAGCCCTACGATACCCAGCCTACTCTTTAAAGTGGTAGGAGGCAAAATAGGCTTCACTACAATAATGAGAAAACAGACCAAAAGAGCTTTTTCAACTGACTATAGGGTTGGTTGTAGGCTACGTAGCTGCTCGATCACGCTCAAAATGAGCACATTCTGAAGGTCCCACCCACTCTCTCGCGAGATTAGCTCTGTACACAGTGCGCAGGAAGTACTTTTGGGAATTGGAATACATTGAAAAATGTGCTTGCCACCGAATTTTATAATTGGTGTTATTGCGTGTCCTGTAATATTTGGATGCTAGAGCCACAATATATTAATTAATTTCTGACAGTTGCAATTTTCCATAGCTTCCGACGACGGTCCTATCGTGGAGTTAACGTGAGTTTTTCTAGTGTCATTCAACTTTTCTGTCATGCGAGGATCCTTAATGATAAATATCAGCGTATCACTGCAGTGTCATGGTATTACACCTGTGGCCTACGTTCAGGGTTGCAACTCGTAGTGTAAAAGGTAAAGTGACACGGCACTTTTAATTGGTGCGGCAATTGATTTCAAGGGATTAGGATAAGGATTCGGGATTATGGTTAGGGGAAGGGTTAGGGGTTAGGGTTAGGTTATATGATATGGGGACTGCCGTACCTCTCCACATTGAAATGCATTGAAAAACTGCCGTACCCGTAGCAATCTGCCTAAAAAAATTAATATCACTGGAACAATGTTAAAATAATTACGCTGAATACAGTAGCCTACTTGTTTATTAACGTGGACTTGTTTACCAAAGAGTGCGCATGCTTCCCACTTCCATATTTTCAAGGCTTTTTTATTCTTGAAACTGATTTAGGCTATGTAGCCTATTGTGCCTCGGTTTGCCTCAGCAGTTATCGTGTTGTATTATGCAGTAAATGAATGATTCTGATTTATCTGCCTGATACGATTTCTGCTTGGTCACTATAAATTAAAAGAAAACATGACAGGCTGAAATTGCTATTCCTACACACATGAGATCTGCGAGCCGTGATTTAGAGCATTCTCCACGTTGGTTGAGAATTTGCAAAATCAAGCCAACCTCCACTTTGAAGTATTCTGAAGTGCCACCTACATGCTAGCTATTAGCGCCAAGAAGTCATAATACCTTTTATTTTTAAAATCTAGTGGCATGGTCGTGAATATTGGATTTGAGCGCTGTTAGTCTATACGCTTTTCTTCCGTTATAATTTCCATATTTCTCTCCAAGCCTAGGAAATTGTTGGTTATGCCGGACTTCTATGATCAAACTAAAAAAGGATTATGAGCCGATAAAAATAACGGGCCCATATTTTCTTAACCAACTCAAATCAAATTTGTCCCCAGTCCTTTTCTTCCTCTCAAACCAGTGTATTCAAGGTAAAGTGGACATACAATCTATTGTATTTATTAATGTAGGAAGACATGTTCGACTTCTATTACGTTTGAGCCTTCACTACATTTCTCACTAACCACCAAATTAACGGTCGAGTGGGTCAATAAATGTGTGCGGGCGCGCGCGCGCGTGTGTATGCTTTTGTGCGTGTGAGCGTGCATGTGTGTTTGCACGTTGGTGAATATACATATGTATGCATGCGCACGCACAAACGCCTGTGTGAGTATCTTTGCTTGGAAATCAAATAATATCTATTGCCTTTAGTTTCCTTTGGCGTTCTCTGGATATTTTTTGAGAAGTGTCTCTTCACATATATTATGTAAATTTATGCTCAAACTGGGAGTTCAGTAATAATTTCAGGAAATGAATAACGTTACAATTTTATTTTGCATAAAAATTTAACCTATAACTAATTGAACCAAAAATATAGAATTTCAAAGTTAATGGCGAATGCCTTGTTTTGTTAATATGGCACTAGAACAATATAAAATGGTCAGAACTTCCTGCCCTGCCCCACACTTTCAACCCTTCTTCAAGTTGATAACTTGCATGTCACTCGTGATTCATTCCTTAAAGTGATAAAAGCATGTAGAGTTTACGATGACTTTCATGCATTCATAACAAAAAATCCTACTGGTAATACGTACTGTACTGTTCTCCCTTCTGCGTGACAATGTTGCAGTCCTCCGATCATCAGCCTAGAGGCCTTGTGGTTTTGAGAAACACTGTGTTCCCAGGTTTTTTGTCCACAAGGGTATGCTTTGAGGCCCCAGCCCCAGCCGGCTGGCTCTCATCTCCCTGCCTGACAGCGCAGCGCAAGCCCCAACCACAGTTCTTCTTGCCCCCCTCTCTGACCTCCCGCCATCCTGCTGCTGGAACAAAGCTCCCCTTGCCTCATTCCAAATAATTCCCTCCTCGTCTGCTCGTCTTGATGGAAATTTTTCCTCCATTCTTTCCTCTGCCTTTCCATCCCCGCCATTCAGCTGTGATGCTCCCAACCTCTCTCTCGCTTCACTACATGCAGACAGATCCAGCATCTCTCTCCCCTGCCTTCTGTTTCTCTCCCTTTGCTTTTTAATCAGCATGTTAATAAGAAAGGTAACTAATCAATACGGTCAATGGCTAGGCCCCGCAATTGATACCATCTCGCAAAGTCCCCTCAGCACAACCCCCCCACCCCCTTCCACACATACACACACATGCACACAGAGGCTAGAAGCGAACTTCATTATCAAGACCCTTAGACCTGAATAAACTAAATGCACATTTTAAAGCTAATGTGACGTGTGAATTTGGGACGATGGCTCAATCATCACTCACTGTTTCTTGTGTCTTTTATTCTTACATTTTTGCTCTCAGCTAGAAAAAAAAACCGTTTTGTTGAAAGGGATGAATTCTGTAAACCCCAATGTTCCTGCAATGTTGTGCATTGTGTTTTTTTTTTTCTTCCTCTTCTTTTGAATTCAAAATATCCTTTAGGGCAACAAATGTTGGTCTCGAAGGAAGAATACTCTGCTGAGAGGAAAAAATCACAGCTGAGGGCTTGAACAGTAAGGAAAGAAATAATGCCTCCTGTAAACATGCACACACACAGACACAGACACACACACACACACAGACAATGCTCGCAACTTCAATTCACCCCCCCACCCAGCTTTTCAACATTCCTAACCACCCCAGGATATGGAGTCAACAAACATATGGCTCTACATCGGCAAAGACACCAGGAGACAGACATAAGAGATGTGGCAAAGGATGAAGGAAAAGAACACATACAGAGGCAACATAGGAAAGGTTACAGATATAAGGAGACCTTTCAGGTTGACATGACAGTAGCATCTGTCTGATCATGAGTCTGTGTCTTTTTGCCTCCCAGTAAGTTCCTTCCTTGGGTCTCTTCTCTGGTGCTTCTGGTTTACTGGAAGCATTTCCCTTTGATTCTAAAGTTGGATTCTTTTTGAATTCTTTCTTCAATTCCTTAGTAAATCAATACACTATAATTTTAAGACAGAACTGGAACTGTGAATATTTGAAAAGACAGAGAGGCCAGAAGCATTTTGATGGGCATAGGCCAAGTGCAATGAAAGAGGGTTCCAAAATCTTTCAAAACTCATCAACTTTACTTTTGTCTTTCTTATGCTGTTTACACAAAAGCTTCAGATGAGGTGTCAACTGTACTGTACACTTTGAGACAGAGATATGGCTGTCATCCAGGGGCATTTTTGATGTACCCAAAACATCTATCCAAAAACTGATTCAAGGTCCAAAATCTGTGGATTCAAAAACTACCCTGGGGGGGTCCGAATGACCACTGCCCTCCTCGCTCCCCTCCCTGTCGCCCCCGCCCCTCGGGCTGTCGCCCTTCATCACTCAGGCCTCCATCTTGGATGTTGCAGTCGCCTAGCAACAGTAACCAGGGTGGCCGCTCAGAGGCCAGGGGCGATCGATCCCTGAGATAATAAATGGACTGCAGCCAAACTCAGCTCATCTCCTCCCTGCACACTTATAGCTATGTCAGGTGCCTGCAATTCTCTTATTTTCAGAATTCATTCTCTAAACATGCGGCCTGTTCCGGGACAGTGGGCCCAGAAAGCTGCTTGTTCAGCCTTGGAACTTCAGAGATCAATGTGTCTGAAAGCAAACCACTATCCTGCCGGCTCTTCACTAATGGAGGGAGCTGAGGAGAGGAAAAATGGAGGACAGAGAAATAAAAAATTGCCAGTGTAGGCAAACTGACGGAGCAGGTCTTATGAATTACCATTTAACACTAAGGCTGGCTGCCAAAAGCATAGCACATTTATTGTAGCTCATATTGATGAGTTTCATTTTAACTTGGATGTTAAACTACTTTTGTGAACTAATTATAAAATCTAGCCATGTTCCCAAGCTTTAATTATGTAAAATAATGTTAGTATTTTTGCTGCCACTCAGTTTCAGTGTGAGCCTGAAGTTAAATGAACTGAGAAATGTTATTTACATGTTGGCCTTATGATAGCTTTAATGATTGTCGAGAACAATAAATATGCCATGCAACACAGCAATGTACATGGCACTGATTTTAATACATTTCCACAACTTGGCTGGTTTGTGAAAGTCTATGCAGTTTTAGAGAGTTAATCTACTGATTCGTTTCTGGACACCCGTAATCATAAACAGGAATCCCCATATAGATAAAAGCTGTCTCATCACCATTCAAGAGATCAGTCTTAGGCATTATCATCAAGCAGAGGTCAAGCACTTATGATCTCTGTGGCCTAAGCTGGAAGGACAGAGCAAATATAGAAATCTAATGCAGCTGAAAGCAGGGAGTGAGCAGGAGAGGGGTGGGGGTGGGGAATTTTGAGGAGGGGAGCAGTTGCAAACCTGTCGAAATTTGGCCTGCCATTTGGCACGCTGTATTGATCAGTCTACAGACTGAACAGTATATATTACCCCATCTGTGCAGAAGCATTATGTTTGGGCTGCTCTGCTGACTTGGACTTCACCCAAAGTATCACACGTAAGCTGCAGCTACGAAGCTAAACATTTTGAGGAGAAGATTGGTACTAAATCTGTTACTTTGGTGAAATATTATACATGAGAGAAATTGATTTTATCTGCCGTTCATGACACCCTGTTGAAATATTTTTAGCACAAAGTAAAAAAAGAGCAAAACTTTCAAAACTTTTAAGTGACTGCTGAAGAAATTCAAAACAATGAGTTGGCATTTTTTTCAGGTGACACAAGATGAAAAAACCTTTGTCCTAGAATAAGTTGATAATGCAAGGTCAAAAATGCTTGCCAACTGAAGTACAGACGATGAAATTTTGTTATCAATGTCACACAAACTTGCAACCTATTGCACCCACTGCAGTAAGGGATAAGAAAAGCCCTGTAGTGATACTTCCATAACATTATGGTGCCCTTGATCTGTGGATGCAGATGGTTGTTCAGCACGTGCCTGGACGTGGGCTGCAGAATGACCCCCAGCTGGGCCCTACGGACAGGTCAAGCCCATCCACCCACCCCTTTGTATTTTGGGACAGCTGTCAGCAGGCAACGCTATTATTGAGTGCACCCCCCCCCGAGAGGGCATGAGATACTAACTGTCCAGCTGCACCCTGGTTCTTTCTCTGGACATCCTCTTTGCAAATGGACCTGCTCATTCCCTAATAACGCAGAAAGCAAAGGAGAATGCCGAAGGCGGCCATCCTTCGTGAGTGACATGACATGAAGAAAACAGACACCATTCACAATGCAAATGCAAAGATGTTTGAAGCAAATTCATGTGGTGCTTTTCACTTGATTCCAGTTTACATGGTCATAATGTATATGAAATTGGATCACTTTGCCTGACCCAGGGACTAAATATGGTAAAAGCACAGGGAACAGGAGAAAAGATAAAGTGTGCAAAAGTTGAGTCCCTGCTACAAAGACTTAAAATACTGATTAGAAACTGCAGACTTTCATGATTAGAGGGGAAGAGGTGATATCAAGTGTCATCTTCAGAGCAACATTGGACAGAGAAACACAGGAAGCACTGCTGCTGAATTCCGGGGGGTGGGGGGTTGCGGGTCTAGCTGCCCACTGAGCGGGGGCTTTGGGTTTGGCTGCCTGGAGTAATGTCAATAAATCAATAGGACACACGTCACTGCTGGTCTGAGAAGCCACACAAGCCTACCATTGATTGGCAGAGGGCAGGGGTGGGAGGGAAGTAAGGCGGGATGGAGGACAGGGGTGAAGGGAGTTGAAGATTGACCCCTGCATTAGCTGCTGGGAGTAAAGGTCAGTAGGACGGCCAGCAGAACCTCTATAGTCCAGCTGCACTGAAGCAGGGACACGTGCCCATCAATATCTCTGTCACATTTCATGAAAAAAAGGGAAAGTGTGCTACCAGAGCATGCTGACCCCACCCCACTTAATCCACACTGATGTGATCACTACTTTGCAAGGAATGCATAAGAGAAGTTCATGATGAAGGGAGGTATCAATCATCATCATCGCTATTTCTAGCCTTATAGAATGTATGATGTATTCACTAAAGATCAAGAAGAGATAGGAATCTACACATGGAAAACATTAAACTTAAGTAGTTGAATTTGTCTAGTTTTGCCTTTGGTGAAACCGAAATAGTCAAAATCATTGTTTGATCCTTCTTTTAATACTTATTAGTAATGTTATAATGTTGGTTGTCCATGCTCAACCTCTGAAAAGTTTCTGAACATAAGATACAGGGATTTTGCCATAATCCAAGAACGTGATTTTGTGAGCGTGATTTCCTCTCTGATTGGAAGTAGTTCATTTCATTAGATCTATATTCAAGTATAATGTTAGATTACAGAATTTGCCCGCCACTTCGTTATCTGATGGCAGCTGTGTCTCTCGTTTCATTCTGGTGAAGCAGACTCCATGGCAGACTCGGAAAACTGCTTTCTGCAGCCTCTTCCGGCCCAACTCCCTCTTCCCATCCTCCACAGAGCTGGCCAGTCAGAAGAAAGTGGGCACACGGGGAGTGGGGGCCATAGCGGAAGAGCCACCCCAATGAGACTTTTCAGACAGAGACTACAATAAACTACAAATGGGGTTTTTTGAGGATGGCACTATGAGCTAAATAAGCACCCTTTTTTTACTTCGCGCAATCAGGAGTACTCTAGGGGAGTCAAAGGCCAAAATATAAACTTAGAAAAATAGCAAATTAGGTCCCCTTTAAGTTGCTCTGTTTACCACGTTTGATCAAATAAACATAGTTGTGAAGCTATAATGCCAGACAGAAGTTCAGTGCAGTTTTCTTAGTCACTCCGGCGTAACAGAACTTGAATTAAAACAGTACAAGTGCTGGTCAACGAATTAGAATAATTTGAAATAGCGCAATCGTTAAATTTTCTTGATGCATTTTTTGTAAGGAAAGCAAATCAGGTGTTCACCGTGCCTGTCCTACTTGTTAGAGTAATCACAGAACTCACTACCTGTAAAAAATTTGCTCAGCTGAGCTTTCCAAAAGGCCCATTTAGGCCATATATGGCATATATATATATATATATATATATATGCCATTTTTGTGACATAGGATATATATATATATATATATATATATACACATATATATATATATTATGGGTACCTCTGATTTGTATTACTGTCCTCAGTATTCCAGGAGTTAAATTATTCCGTGGATTAGAATTTAAGATATCAAATTCATGCAAATTAGCATGTGTGTCGGCTAACTATAGAAGCTATATTCTGAGCACCGTAGCGTACTTCTTTCAAGGTAATGAATTCATGTGAATTTTTAAATGTGGCCTACTTAACTGAATTAATTAAAATAGCCTTATGGTAACCTCGGAGAACAGTCTACTGGTAGACAAATTTTAAACCCCAATTCTATCAATTGTCTTGACCTTCGGCCACAGTTATCCACATTTGATAGGCCTATGGAAGAGACAGGTGTAAATAATGGCAGGCTCTGTCCTCTCTCTGCGGGTTTCCATGGAAACGACTGATGGAGTATGCAATCGATCGCGGTGTCCAGTCGGAATTGTGTTGCCCCTGAACCGACATTTTTTTCCTGCTGTGATGGGCGTGGATCAATACCCCAATATTATATGTTTTTTTCGCCTTCTGTCTCTCATAACTTTGCCAAACCACTTTGAGAAAAATAACTGAATTAAAACAGCGAGGTCTGTGGTTTGAGAAGGCTAAATTATCAGCTGCGCAAAACATTTAAAATCTAGTCTAGAGTTGGGCTGCATTTTTATATCGAGGCTTAGCCGAGGAATTTATGGACAATTTGGCTACCCTACCTATTTATTAAAGATAACTTCTCGCATTTATTTTATCCTGCTATTCGTTATGATTTCGACATTTAGATGTTTTTCTACTGTTGGCTCCGCGCAGATTTCGCAGTATTTCCTCAGAACTTATTCTAGCCATTCAGTTGTCGAATTCTTCGAATTGGCTATACATGAGTTAGCCGACTTCTACTTAAATTTCATAGAGGCTAATCCTCTTGCAACTTTACGGAGCAGGGAAAGAAAAGATGAAAAAAAACGGAAACGGACCTGAGGGAGCTCGTTTAAACTCTGCCCGAAGGATCCCCCTGGCTAGGGGTCATGGTTGGAGTCATGAAACGCAACATTCAAAGGTGGCTGCCCCTTAAGGTGTTTCTTTCGCCCCAAGGCAGAGTCGTCACAGGTCCGAGAGAGGTGAAACTGTTGGAACCGTAAAGCAAGAGGAATCGCTGCTTTTTCCGCCACTGCTGAAATGTTCGGGTCAAGTGAGCAAGGGTGAATGTACCAGCGAGAACATCAATAACTGCATTTATCTGAAGCATATACTATTATTGAGCTGTAGGACTATTTGCTTTTAATTTTAATTGGGGAACTCACACGAAGGTGATTGCTTAATTATGTAGAAGCCTAGGCATAGGCCCGGCTGTAAAAAAAAAATTGAGTGAAATATTTTGCGATCGTTTATTATTATTGTTATTATTATTATTATTAGGTCTATTACCGGAAATCGGATGTGATTTGATCCGTATTTTATTTTCAGGGCATAGGTCTGAATAAATCTGATCAGTTAGTCTATATTATTATTAGAAAGTGAAAACTGCGGATTTGAAGCGAGTCGTCTGACAGAAGTAGGAGAGGGGGTAGCTATCATCGATTGGATCTCCAGTCAGTCATAACAGCAGAACAAGAAAACTGCTGGCTTGAATTATTGGGTGCTCGCACTCTATCGAGAGGTCGTAGATATTTCCGTGTCTGCGGAGACCAAACTAACCGTCAAAAAGCTAGTGCAACGTGGAAAAGAGTGGGAAGTTGGGCCAAATTTAAATATGCAGGGCCGACCTTTATTGTGCATCATATGGTTCGACACCTCAGTGTCTCTCCCGAGACTGATGTCCAACTTTTTGCGCTTCCTTGCACCTTCAGCCTCCCAAATGAATTTTGCAAGGCTGGTATGTTAATTCAGGCTAATCAATAATATGACTTGCATCTGTTACTATTAATGTTGTGTCGGAAATTTAAACAGAGATAGACTAGATTTACATTTAACTATTCCGCGGCCTGTCAATAGATGTCCATGCACATGGATGTTATTTTTAAATGTAGAGTTTGTTCAACAGTTAGAAGTACAGGAGAGGATAGGCTCGCGGTCTAAAAGTTTTACTATAGAATTCAGAGGGGCTAGGTGTGAATTCCATGTTTTCTCATCCATTTTTTCCTACTTTGATTTATCAGCTCCAGGATTCCCCAGTGCCTGGGACCCTTTGAGACCCCAGTGGAACTATGGGGATCTACGGCTTGACATAACATCTAATCATTATATTTACACTTAGCACTTTCAAAACCTGGAAAATACATACCTATTAAAAAATGGGAAAAAAAAAAAAACAACTACTTTTGAGAGTCATTATGGGGGGATCCCCGGCTGCTTTTGAACCTGGGTGGCATTCCATGTATCAGAATGAGTTTGAAAATCACTGAATATTCTGGGAGTTCTTCAGCCCTTCTATCAAACATAGAGCCACAGGGTGGTTAATTCTTGCTAAGTTCAACACTTCTGCTTGCTTTGAAAAATGGAAAGTGTCTCTGCGGTGGCGCCAGATCTATCTTATTGGCCTTTTGAAAAATGAAATTGCAGTGCGCATTTTAGCAAAAGCATGCTCCCCATGCTGTGCAAGGTATTAGTCCAGCTGCACAATGAAAAGCTTTGACTTTTGCATTAAGATACTCCTATAGCTGGACTTCTTAAAGGGACATTGTGTAACATTTTCACTTGTTTATTGGCCAAAATCTAAGTCTGCATTCATATATATGTCATCATTGGTGTATTATGACCTCCGCTAATAATCTGACATACTCTCATAAACGAAGAATTTTAGACTTGTTTGTACATTGGACAGCTAAGCCGGTAGGGAAGCGCCATGACGGTCTGCCATCTTGAAACTACAGCTGCCGGCAAAGGTCAAATAGCACCAAAGGCGGAATAAATCTGCGTTTGCCCTGCCAGCCAGAGCAGAGTGATTGAGTCAACAGAGGAGATCAGCAAGGGAGGCTACTGCGGCAAGCTTGAAAATCTGTACTACTGCAGCATAATGCAGGACCATGCATGCAGCAGCAGCACAGGAGACGGAATCCTCATTGCCAAGAAAGCGAAAAAGAGAATTAAAAAGGCAGCGCGACCGGCGCATTCAAAAAAAGAGGGTCAGCATCAGGCTAGTCTACTCCAGGTGGAAGGAGCTAATGAAAGCGAAAGATTTTCAAAGAGACGCTGAAGTTGCCAGCTTTCTGATCGACAAGTATGTCAACTTCAAATTCAGGTTACGCAAACACCGACTGGACCTTGTCTCTAAGCACGTTCTCGCGCAGCAGCTGCGGTTCTCTGCGTGTAGCACTGGTCAGGAGATTCTGTGCTGTCAGCTTACGTCATTACCAAATCGGTGAAGTGAGCAGATGTAACAACACCATTGTTTTCAGTTATTGTATTGAATGAATGGCTTTATGTAGCGACTCAACTGCTTCACCTGTCTTTTATGTAACGATACAGAATAAACCATAAGGTAGCAAAGACTGTTGTTGGTTAATTTAGGTTGGATAACGGGCATGTAGGGGAGAGTTGGTACGAAAGTAACATTTTTCACATAGACATCATTTTAAAAGATAAAAAAATTTTTGGAGCGATTAGCTACCTTCTACTTTGCTCTGTCCGTATCAGGTGCTAAATCATCCCAATATATATTGACTTCGGCATAGTTTGACGTCGAACGGAAGTTGCGCATTGCTACTTTAGACCCCTCCAGTCGGGATGAAAGTAGCACACAGGCGGGACAAAAGTAATGTGATCAAACTAACTGGAATCTTTTAAATTACTGTCATTAAAACAGAAACACAAACAATCAGACATTGGTTTTAAAGATTTTAATTTGCTTCAAATGTTTCAAAAGTAAACGTGAACATGTTTAACGTGAAATTGGTCTATTTATAAAAATTATGAAATTACTTTACTCATTATCACAGTTGTGACAGATATACTGTAATGAGCTGCACCCTCAGTGCATACCTCATTTGGCCACAGCAGAAAAAAGATGCACCGCACCCACACTTCTCCAGGCAAAAATCAGTCTCAAATGTCTTCCCACAAACAAGACATTCCTCATCATTGCCCAGAGAAACTGTGGTTGCAGTGTGTCTACTAAACAACGTTTTCTTTGGTAGTTTTGAAGAGGACTATTTTTTCTGGCCCCCCTGCTGACTCTCCTCCTCCAAAGCAGCTTTTAATGGGGTGTCGGTCAGTATTGCTGTGGACCTGCAACATCAATGAGATGATAGTCAGAATCAGCTTGTTTTTATACAGGCAAGAAAATCAAGACAAGTTAAAAACGACACTCTGCTCACCTCATCTCAGACAGTCACCAATGTCTCTCCACCTGGCGCTGCCGCTTGGTAGCACTGATTTTGTCTGGCACTTGACCCGTTGTGGTAACCTGAAATAATAAATGAAATTAATTATTGCTGTTGCAAATCACTGTTGCTTTTTAATTTATCTTAATATAAATGTTTACCCGTTTCATCCATGTTCCAGATGTCCTTTTCTTCAAAATTATAGCGGGTGAGGACAGTCTTTAGGTTTTTTAAAAATGCTGTCACATTGAACTTGTTGAAGCTGGTGGAACGGGACATGCTGGTGGCTTAAGGTCGATCAATGGACAGGGTTTTGTTGCGCTCGAGGAAGGAGGTGAGCCAATCCTTCCCTACCATCTGGTTTTTCTCCCTTGAACATAAAGTTTTGAGGCCAATATTTTCAGCCAGCTCATATGCAAACTTTCACACCTAAAACAGCATGAAAAATGAGGTTAATTCCCAGATAGCAAGCACCCCCGCTCCAGATCTGCCCCAGCTCTGTGCCAATTCCAGCTGATCTGGCTCAGAGCTGGGGCAGGTCCGGAGCGAAGGTGCTTGCTATCTTAGGCAAATGGCGGAAGTGGTGTAGCTCTGTCTGCAGTGTTACTCCATCCTCTTTAGGACTCAGGCCAAAATTTATATCGGCTGCTCTCATTATATATGCCTGCAGTCTCTTCTCCTGCTCTTCTGTGAAGACTTTGCTGTGAGCCCTGTACCCCGGGGCCCTGGTCTGCTGCCCTCCTGCCTCTGCCCTCCTCTTGCAGTACCTGAACAGGGTGACATGACAAACGCCATGCACCTCTGCTGCCCTCCTTATACTCTCGCCTCTTTGGACATCAAAAAAGGCCCTTCCGTAAACTTGCTGGTCAACCTTTCCTCTCTGGGTAGTTCTGACCCTAACTCTTGGCATTATCTGTCGGTAAAATGTAACGCACACATTTTTTAATGAGCTTTAAAATACAAAATGCGGCTGCATTAGCAGAGAGGGATGAACTTAACCGTTGGTATTTCCGTCCTGCACCTCTGCTGCCCTCCTTATACTCTCGCCTCTTTGGACATCACGAGAGGTCCTTTCATAAACCTGCTGGTCAACCTTTCCTCTCTGATTAGTTCTGACCCTAACTCTTGCCATTTTTGAATGAGCTTTAAAACACAAAATTCGGCCGCATTAGTAGAGAGGGACGAACGTAACTGTTGCTACTTCTGCCTCGACAGTGACTCCTGACATTTTAACCAGGATTGCTAAAGTGGAAAAAGGCTGACATATCAAACTTCAGGATATGTTACAAAACTTGATGACCTATCATTTTATCATAAATATGACACATGGAGCGATAAAGACACTCTTTAAATCAAAAAAGTTTACAATTTGTCTGAATTTACTCACCACTGTGGAAAACAGTCTTCCCGGTCTCGTTTCGCAGGGTCAGTGACGAAACCTCAAGATTTTTCCCAGGTCTGGAGAGTGTTGCAAGCTGCGCGTGCTGACCTAATTTGAAGCATCGAAGTGCAGATGGCTGTGAGTAAATTGCCGTATTACTTTCGTCCCACGTTACTTTCGCACCAGCTCTCCCCTATTCAGTAACTATTGAAGGTGGCATTCTATAAGCGTGCATGTAGCTAACACATGCTCTGCTTTTTCGTATTAAATTGTTCAAGATGCACCTAAGCAGAGTTTTTTATTTCCATTACTTTGAATATCTGACACCAATTCACAGTACTGTGTTTGCGGCTTCATGTATTATGTGCTGGTGAAGTAGCATTGACTAACGTCCATAATATGCGCACTTTCAGCGTGGAATAAATTCAGCCCAAAAAAACTTAACAGCTAATCATTTATTTACCATTGCACGCTCATTCTTAATTAGTAAAACAATGGCAGATGTGCATTCTTGATGTCATGACTTTTCAGCAACTTTTAAGATAACAGAAATTTCATATTTTGTATCTTATTTTATGCATGCACCAAACTTGCATGACAACATTGCATCAAGACAGTATTTGTTGTTCAGCCTTTATTAGCTAGAAGTGTTGAGCTGGTTGGAAATGCTGGATAGGATGAGATGTGAATGACACTGTTCGTGAGGCGTATCAGTGTATGGTAGTAATGCTGCGGAGATTTGCTAATGCAGCTGAACTCTGCGCAGAGAAAACACGAGTGCTCCAGAGGAAACCAATGAGAACAAAACTAAGATCGACTTTATGTATATTTTATAACTGGGCTCTTCACACTGATCATGTGCGGACGTAGGAATTTGCTAATCCTGTATAAGGGGAAGGAAAATAATTCAGAATTGAAACTCCACTAATATCAAATTAAATCAGCACTTTTCCGGCTTACCTTGATGTTTGAGTACCCAGAGAAACATTCGGGTAGTAAGAACGTCAATTTAGTCAAGAAAATTTAGAGTTTATTTTCTAGTGCTGATAAACGTGGTAATAAACGGCAGTGTTAACGGATGACGCACTGGGTTACGAGAGTATGCGCAGCATATGCATTCGCAATATTAAAATTAAATTGTAATTAATGGTGTATGAGCCCTGTGAGTCAGCTGGGATGGGCTCCAGTTCCAGGTATAGAGAAAGGATTAAATTAATAAGCTTTGAGCATTCGTACACTAAAAGTAATTTCGCTTATCAGAATTTATTTCCCTGTTAAATAAAACTAGTTCTTCAACATTTTATATCCCTATTATGTATATAAATTGTTTTCCCAAACTACACTGAACAAAAATATAAACGCACCACTTGAAATATTGGCACCATTTCAAGTATGCCGTAATGACATACCAAATATATACTCAGCAACAAAAGTTTCTGTGACACCAATATTGTTAATTATTTTTCATAACGCAATTATGAAATTGTCATACATGGTGATATCAGACTGAAACAGTACACGTAAACACAACATTGAAATGGAAATCATGAAAATGCGAGAAAATGACTTTGTATGTGAAAATGTGCGTAAATCATGCTTGTGGATGGCAATAAAAGAGGAGAATTTTTAGAATGTTCACATTGTGCCTGATGAACGACGGAAGCATCACTTATCGAAAACACAGCCATTTCGGATCAGGAACTCTACCCTCTAAATGCCAAGACTGTCTGAAAATGATCGGTGGAGGGCCATTGGGATGATTGAATCCGGAACCTCGCAGAGGGAAGTTGCTCATCGCCTGAATGTCCACCGAAACACCATTTGGAACTTATGGCAGCGTCATCAGCAGACAAGACATGTCAGAGACCGTCCTCGCAGCGGCCGTCCACGAGTAACCACTCCCAGACAGGACAACTGGATTCGAACAACCCATCTCCGAAATCGATTCCAACCTGCAACCATAACTGCAAGAACGATACCTGGTTTGAGGCGACTGTCTGCACAGACAATCCGTCGCCGTCTCCGTCATTTTGGCATTGTCCCACGTCGGCCAGCAAGACGTCCAATACTCACGGTACAACACCGACGACTGCGTCTACAGTGGGCACAACAACATCGACGGTGGATCCAACGTCAGTGGGATCTTGTACTCTTCACTGATGAATCAAGATTCATGCTTAACCGATGTGATGGTCGTTTACGTGTATACCGTCGACGTGGAGAACGTTACGCCAACAACTGTGTTCAGGAATTTGATCGTTTTGGAGGTGGTAGTGTCATGATTTGGGGAGGGATCACGGCTAGAAACAGAACAGATTTGCTTGTTATTGATGGAAATCTGACAGGTCAAAGATATCGCGATGAAGTGCTACGGCCATTGTTGGTACCGTTTTTGATGCAACATGGTCCCGGAATAACGCTGCAACATGATAACGCCAGACCACACGTTGCAAGGATTGTACAGCAGTATCTGATGCAACAACATGTCAATGTCCTGCCATGGCCAGCCAGATCCCCAGACATGTCCCCAATCGAGCATCTTTGGGACGAGATGGATCGACGTTTGCGGCGGTTGGATAACCCGCCAGCTACACTCCAGGAATTGCGACAACGTCTACGTCAGATTTGGAATGACATCCCACAGCAATTTCTGGCACATCTGATTCGGTCCATGCGCCGGAGATGCGTTGCTTGCATCATGGCACGAGGAAGTCACAACCGGTATTGAAGTGTGAAGGTCACAATTGGTTAGACGTCAGACAAGTGCTTCATGACGCATGAAAATGACATTTTTCGTTTTGAGTGACGTTGGCACTGAAAAGTCAGTGTTTCTCCTGTTAAATAAACATATTGATTGCATTGAGATCTTTGCGTGTCATTTATAACATACACATAAATGGTGTCACAGAAACTTTTGTTGCTGAGTATATTTGTTTTCATTTGCAAAAGAAATGTTTCCATTGATTGATGTCTAAAATTTGAGTTCAGCTTAGACATTGAGTATTTTCTCACCGGTGTAATGATTGGTATGAGTAAACAAGTGTGGTGTACCCAGACACTGCTCAGACAGAATGAGCAGTGCTCAGACAAACCTTGGGCCGGGGACTATAAAAGGCCACACCAAAATGTTCGATTTTGTCAGACGCAGCCATCCCTCTGATGTCTCAAATTATGCGGGAGCGTGTCATTGGCATGCTGAATGCTGGAATGTCCATCAGAGGGGTCGCTGCACAGCTGAATGTTCACTACAGTATCATAGTTCGTCTACGGCAGCGTTTCCGACAGACTGGAAGCTCTGTGAAAAGGCCTCATCGGTGTCATCTACATGTGACCACCCCTGCTCAGGATCGTCACATCCGGCTGGTGCACTTGCGTGAACGTTTCAGACCAGCGACATGCACGGCCGATGAGACAGACGGTCTGAACAATAGACGAATCTCTGCTCAAACAGTTCGCAACCGCCTCCGAGACGCAGAATAGCATGCTCGACGCCCTCACCGTGAGCTGGACCTCACAGACATACGCCGCCGGAATCGTCTCGCATGGGCTAACGCACACTTCCAGTGGTCCTTGGCACGATGGAGAAATGTGCTGTTCACAGATGAATCAAGATTCAACTTGTATCACGCGGATGGGAGACGTCGTGTGTGGCGCCGTGTCGGTGAACAGTTTGCTGACACAAATGTCGCCCGGAGAGTCGCCCATGGCGGAGGCAGCGTCATGGTGTGGGCAGGGATTGCACACAGACAGAGGACTCCATTGCATTTCATCGATGGTAACTTGAACGCCCAAAGGTACCGTGATGAGATCCTGGCATCAACTGTAGTACCGTTTGTCCAGCATAATGTCACGTTCCAGCATGATAAAGACCGTCCTCATGTCGCTAGGGTCTGCACCCAGTTCCTCACAGCTCAGAACGTGCAGGTGCTGGACTGGCCCGCATATTCGCCCGACTTGTCGCCCATAGAACACCTTTGGGATGCTCTGGATCGGCGTATCCGGGACCGTGTTCCAGTCCCAGGTAATGTCCGGCAACTCCGGATAGCGCTCCAGGAGGAGTGGAACAACATTCCACAGGCCACCATAGACACTCTGGTAAACTCCATGCATAGGAGATGTGTCGCGTTGAGAGATGCGCGTGGCGGACATACGCGATGCTAAACTGTGAAATTTATGGTATCCACCCCTGCCCTGTTGAAACTGTTGCCAAACTTTTGATTGTGCGTGTATCAAGGTGTAACGGACATCAATATGCTCAGTATAGATGTCTTTATCATGTCATAAAATTTGCTGAGGTTCACGTTATCCCATATGTAATAAAATTCACAAAACATCTGGTGGTGCGTTTATATTTTTGTTCAGTGTATATTTAAGCCGAGTGCCATGTTTGCCTGTTAGGTGCGGAGCTGTTGCGTGGGTTTTGCAGTGGACATAGCTACATTTCCGCAGAACATTGATTCACGGTGGCTACCGTAGTTGCAATACGTGTTTGAAAAAATGAGGCGCTCGATTGCACTATAGACCCATTTACTGTTAGCAAACAAGACAGGCTGCGCACGCAGCTTGGCAACGGAAGTATGGCGGACCGCAATAGCTTGTCAAGCTAGGCATTAGCCTTTAAATATCGCAAATTCTACCTTAACAAATGTACTTTGACAAATGGCAACCAATTTTCAGATCCATATGGTAGCAGTGAGTGGGTAGATGATGTTAGTGGCCCAGTATTCCGTGGCCTATATGCCCATTTGATCGAGAAACCTACCGTGTGCACTAGGGAGGAACTACGAGCATACAAGTCACTGGATGCTCATGACTGCGTTATCTGCGGACATAAGCAGCCTGTTAAATACCACGACAGACTTGGGAGTTTGGTGTCTCAAAATCAGAGGTCCTTCCCAGTCAAACACAAGGGCATAAAACCACCGTGTATGACACGTGGGTTATAATAATAATAATAATACATAAATTAAAAAAAAACTGAAAACTACATCCTGACAGCTAATTGTACCTGCACGGCAGGTTAAGTATTAGTTTGTATTATTGGTTTGCTAGCTAGCAAGTTTGACTGCATAGTTGTCATGCAAATATGAAATCTGCTTCGGTTTACCATTATTCTCACATATTTCATTTAATGTCTGCAACCGTGAGACGCGAGTCAAAAAATTGGTTACATTAATTTCAATAGAGCAAAGCCCGCAGGCAGCGTGTGACACGCTGCTCAATTTATTGAGCGTCAACTCATTAGAAACGCTTTTGTCTTAGGTTATTTAACTATTTCACCTTGTCATGTTTGGTGGCACACATTTAGCAGAAACCTCACACGCAGTTGTCAAAACCGATATACCAGCATTTTAACAAAGTCGCAGTTTTGAGAGGAAATCCTTTATTTTGTTCGCATTTACGTTATCAAGCGATCTACTGTTAGACAAAACCTAACTCAAGGTACAATGGTAAGAATTTAACACTGCTAAGCTAGCTAGCTAGCTAATTCGCTGCTGGGTGAAGTAAAGTGAATCATAATCTTAATTTAGAAGACAGCTAAATTTAGGAAGAAAATTATACCTGTATGTAACATAATGGTGCGCAGTAACCTGAATGTCACACTTTTTCATCACTTAAACTAAGCCTTATCGGTAGATGTTTTCAAAATTAAACGTTATCTTTTTTGAATATTTTGAGAGTGACACTCTCGGTCGAGCTGACAGTTGTCAGCGGTCAGCAGGCGTTTAAAAACATCTTGGAAAGGTTTGGAGTTTGACTTGACGCTTCGCTTGCGGCCAGTGGACGTTATACGGATGTGATCCTCTCGGAATCCTGTAAAACTTAGTCCACCAATGAAATATCAAATCTGACAGCCCTATACACGCAACAACCAGACATTTTGGTGCTGGTAAAATATCTAACTCAATGTTTGCAGATTCATAACTCGTCAAACTGAATTGGGGAGACCGCTACTTCCGTTGCCAAGATGCACACGCATCTACTTGATGATGTCGGACCTACACAATGTCCCTTTAAGATGACCACAGTTGAAGAGCTTAGTGCTACAAGTACTTAAGTCACATTTTCACTCATTGTATGGTAGGATGGAAAAATGTCTTTTATGGTTACCCAAGTTGATTTTCTCACATTTCTCAGAATGGACATTTTTGTGACTTTAGTACTTTTAGCACTGGGGTCTTCAATTTCTTTGTTTAGAGGTGGAAGATTTCCTGGCTTTTATATCATTTCCCACGGTTACACTCAGTTCATAGAATTTTAAGCATGGTGACACATTTACCGTCACAATAAAATAATTAATCTAAAAAACCAAGATACCATAATCAGTGCAATGTCTCATCATACCAATCTGAATTTTAGGCAGTCAACTCCTTTGGCAGGACCATAATTATTAAAAAAAAAAAGGAAAAGTTTATTAATCCCCCCTTTACTGCACAGGAAAGAAGAATTGTAGAAAATAGAATATATATATATAACTTTTGAGCCATTGGAACATTCTTATTTTTCATTTGGCCCATAAGAAACAAAAACTGCCAAATTAATATAGTGTCTTTTTTCGTTACTGAGTGAACTACCATGCTGATAGAGTCAAGGAAAGCATTTAGAAAAAATATCTGTTGGCGTATTAATTGTTGCTTTTGCTTAATGCAAAGCTACTGATTCTGCAAGTTTTGCTGAATGTTTGCTTTTGTGGTGTCACTTGCTTGCTGGCTTCCTATATGCTACAGGGTTTACAAGACAACACTGTTATAAACGGGCACTTTTTTGCCAGTTATTTTAACTGGCAAATTTTTTTCCAGATATTTCAAATGTAATTTTACAATCAGTTTATAGCAGAGGTTCCTTGTTTGTTAACTGTAAACCACAGTTAAATGCATGCATACTTATAGTTAAAATAACACAATGCGTTAATATAACTGTTAAATTCAGTCAATTTATAACAGCAATGGGACAATTTTGAGAGTAATGGTTTAAACTGCTCTATTTGCCCTGGTGGCCCCTTAGGTGTCATATGAATAATTTTGAGTAGATTTTTACCATGTCCCAATGCCACAATGTGCCAATGTTATCATTTGTGCTTTCCAAATGATAATGCACAAACCATTGTCATCTCTAACTAATTTTATGACCATGACAGTATGTTCACGAGGGTTCCCTGGCCTCAGACATCATGCCTGAATCCAATGGAGGTGGAGCATCTTGAGGTAGATCAGGAGTTTTGCAGCATGAATGTAGAGCTGAAAAATCTACAGAAATTATGCAACACAACATGGACCAGAATTTCAATGGAATATTTGCTGCAGCTGTTCTGAGGATGAAGAGAGGCCCTACATAGGTTTACCTAATGAAGTGCTTGGCGGCTGTACATGCTGCTTGAAATTAACATTAATATGAATCAACAGGTTATAAAAATGTATATATCTCCGTGGGCTAAAGACAGAGGGAAATAGCAATTGATTGTTCAACTTTGACAATCAACCCAAGGTATGATGAAGTGCGATGCACATTCTATCCCTGCTACATGTGAAAGTAAGTTGGTGTCAAGCGAATCATCAGGCAATTAAGGAGTAAAACCAACTATAAGTTCAAACTGATCTCTAAGGTTCTCTGTATATAGTCGAGTCCATATGAATTTGCGTAGTGGCACAATGTTCAGATTCTGGCTCTGTAAACTAGTACAATGGATATTAGATGAAACACTGAAGATATACTTGAAGTGACCATCATCTTTACATTATTATCCCCCCAGTTCTAAGGGCTCTAAAGTTTTTGGACAAATGTATGTCATAAATTTGCATTTTTAATACTTGCTATAGCAGATCCTTTGCAAATAATGACCACCTGAAGTAGTTGAAATCAACTCTAGACCTTATATCTGCTAACATGTAGATCAAATATGAGGGTACAACACACGGTGGGCTATAGAGCATTCAAGCAACCAATTTTTAAAAGTTACACTTAAAAAGTGCTTTAATTCTTACAGCGTTCATCTGATTTCAGTTTGAATGTTAATTCCCTTAAGTTACAACAACAGAAAGTCTCTCATTTGAGGTCACAGTCACTGTTCATTTTCAGCTCCAGTATGCTGGAGAGGCAGTTAAAATAATAACTTTGTCAATGTCCAATTTTTTATGAACTTTACTGTAAATGATGCATTCTGTATTGGATAAATGCCATTATATGGCTGCTGTAGCCTGAGGTGTTGTACCAGGCTGCTATGGAAATGTAAATCATGTTGTGATTGTGTATGCTGGAAAAAGATGGAGGGGGAAAGGGAGTGAAGTGGCTGCCTTTAGATCCCACAGAGATGAAAATCCCTCAGCTCGGAGAGAAGGAGCTGCTATCGGGGTCAAAAGACAGCCGCTCTGAGCCTCCGCATGTGGGAGAAAAGAATCAAGGAATAAAACTTTGCCCTGCCTCAAGCAGTTAGCCGCATTGTGTATGCGAGAACATAGTTTGAACTTATGTACACACTTCTCACAAATATTAACTAGGGAATGGGAAAAAAACAATGAAAACATAAATTAAACTATCTAGTGTCCAACAGAATTGTTTGACCCACAAGTTTAACGTCATTATAATGAGATAAGGTATGACAAATTTCAGTCAGTTTATTCATGATGTAGTGCAGAAAAATGTTGGAGAGAGACTGCAGAACTCAACCGAGCTGAATCTTTTAAGCAGATGGTAGTCATTGGTCTCCGGGTGAGTGCTGACAACTAAAGACAGAAAGAATTGAAATAGCACTTAGGTGTCGAGGATGGCAGGTCTCCTTAATACCTTTTAAGATGATCTAAACATAACCACTGAACTCCTAATACAAGAAAAAAATAATGTTTTAAGATGATCTAAAATTAACTGTGCACCACAGACCAGTTTCAACAATTTATTAGCTTCTTTAGCACACTTTTAGGTTTGTCAGTAAAATAATCGTCAGTATTCCTGTAAGGCGACACCTCCAGCCGTCGAGCTCACCGGTCTACATTAGACCCGGACTGCACTTCATTCATTATTCAATTATCACTTGCACTTGTTTCTCATTGTCACTGGGTGGTAGCACTGTGTATTTAAAGACTAACCTTCACTCAGTCTCATTGTGAAGTCTTGTAAATCCACTCCTGTGCGGCACTGTTAGTCTCGTTTTTTACTTATACTCCATATTTGCATATCTAAAGTCTAAACACTTTGAGCTTAGTGCTGTTTATGTATATTCCAGAACTTTTAAAGGAACCGCATTTCTTTTTTGTTTTCCTATTTGTAATACATTGTTGCTGCAGCTAAATCCCAGGGTCTGTATTACTAATAGTGATTAAGGATCCTCGTTTCCATTTTGTTTTGTATTGCAACTTTTGTGCCTTCTGTGTGCAGTGGACATAATAAATATGCAACCAAGTTCATCCTTGCACCTATGGCTGGATCCAGGAGGGTGCAGAGTTGGGCTACGCCCCCCGCCCAGATTTTTGCCTTGCCCCCCCGTGATGGTTTTTCCCTGCAGTCCCTCCCCCCTCCTGCTGTCTGCACCTCCACTTCAACAAGCCACATCTGTTGCTCGTTGAGGTGGAGGTACAGCAAAGAGTATATAAGAGCTGCTCTGCCAGACTGGCAGTGCAGCTGCATTCTGTGCAAAGGAGCCCTGTGGTTTTTGCCGCTGCTCCTCTCATGTTTGTCTTAATCTTATATTTAAGTAAAGATTTTTATATTTTTACTCAGCCTGTGCGTGTGGGTCCCTTCTTCTGGTTTTGTGTACATGGTCCCAGGGCCCACTGGCTTCTTGCCTTCTGCCGGCGGGACCAAACCATGACACCCCCAGCTCCTCTGGACTTAATAACGTATACTTCAGCCCATTGATTGCATGTTTCAGCCAAGATCCAAAGGCTGTTCAAGCATTTAACAGCATTTTTTTTGACTACTGGCAAAGCATAGCTCGACCTCCACAGTCACTGATGGGTTTCTTACCACTCTCGTCTCGTATCCCATATGGAAAGAACCTATATAAAAATATAGATTTTAATATAGGGCCACATATAAGTTTCACATATATGTACCTATAATACATATACAAAAAAATACAAAATACAAAACGGCCAATTTTATGTATGTCACATAAATGTGAAACCTATATGTGGCCCAATACTAAAACTTACACTCTTTTTTTTTTTTTGGCATTTCCAATCCCACCCGAATCTGGGATATCCAATTAGGGAACTATGTACAAATCCATAGGTCTTTTTTGCATATGCGGCCCTCCGTTGGTAATTCAGGAGAGTGTGCACAACCCGCAGCCGTAAGCAATTGCTTTTTATACATTCGCTGGGTGAAACCACGCAAGCTCAGAACGAGGGCCGAGGGTAGAAGGGCTATGACTTGGTCAGAATCTTTTTCAGAAACTGCACCTCCCAGTCTATTGCATTTTCAAATACATGTCACCACGCTCTTTTTGGGACACAATGAAAATTAAAATGCAATCTGTCAGTGTCTCATCAAGGTTGGTCTTCTGCAAGGACGTCACTCATTAGGGGCACGAACAGAAACCATGTTCCTCATTTGCATACCAACCAATCAGCTTCTGGGTAGCGCTTGTACGCACGGAGGCTTACTGATAATGTCATGATGGCTAAGCTGCAATGTATTGTGTGCCATCGCGCAGTAGGCTACGTTGTGCCTTGGATCTAGCCACCTCGGCAGCTAGTTTGGTAGCGAACGTTAACTAAGGAAAATATTTGTAAATGATCATCACAGAAAGGCAATATAATTATCCCCCACCACTCTGTGGAAACATTTTTTATTGATTCATTTAATTACTATTAATTGCTTATCCTTGCTTGCTCATATTCTGTTCTAGTTCACAACTTCATAGGCCTAGAGTGTGTGTGTGCTTGCATATTTCTGATTTAGCAGGGGCCTGCATAACTCTACTAGTGTGTCATGACATGTAGCCTATCTAAAGTCATGACAACTTGAATGTCTGTACCAAGGGCAAGATGTTTTTCTCTTTCTCTAAGTTTATGTGTTCATAGAAAGCTCCGGAATCCATAACAAGATAAGCTGGAGCCAGAGCTGAGAGAGAAGGCAGGTGCTCTCCTCCCTAGGAAGATGTATGTGTGCATCCCTAGACAACTTGACGTTGCGTGAGACCTCATGATGCGTAAATCAGCGCGGGGGGAGGAGAACGTCATGGAGTGCCCCTACAAAAACCAGAGAGAGACTAACTGTATCATCCTCCACTTTGACCTGAACTTCTGTATGTGGGAATCCTTTTTTGCAAAAAAGTAAACAGACTTTGGCTTGGATATTAACTTCTCTGCCTCCGACTGATTTTTTCCTGAGTCGTCTTGAGTTTTCTCTGGTGAAGGTAATACTTGGAATGTAAAATCAAAATTCCTTTAACAATGCGATTAGCGCGAAGCGGGGGATATAGCATTGGGCTCCGTCCGTACGGACACATAAAATTGAGCCAGCGGGGGATGTTGCCATGTTAGTGGCAAACACTTGTTTGATTTTTGCCCCAACTCTATTAACTGAGCTAGCTGTAATATGCATGCCTCCCTTTTTTTATTGGCTTTTCGTTTTGAAGCCCCACTTTTTTGTTTGCAATCCATACTACTGATGCCAAGTGTAATGTTAGAGTGTTATATCTATTGGATTCTTATGGGGACTTATACAACTGATTGTAATAATATAACAATAATATAATACAGTATAAACGAGTACCCACAATACAATACAAGGCAACAAGCCTTAAAAAAGGGCGTTGGAAATGCTTAAGCCTTTTACAAAGGCTTTGAGCCTTTGAAGGTGCAGTGTTGTTTCAAATAATATAATATAATATAATATAATATAATATAATATAAATGGATATAAGCCTGCTGAACAAATCAGGTTGCACAGGTTGAATACAAAGCAAGTTGTCAAGCTGAAAGGTCAGGTTGTGAGGAGTAGTGAAGCAGGGGGCTATATATAGAGAGAGAGCCTAAGTCTCCGCCCCTTCATTCAGTCCATTGGAAAATCGATATTGGAATTCCACTTAGACTTCCAAATTTGTGCACTGAAAATACAGAAGCCCTTACAATGGCTTTAAGTCTTAAGGTACACTATTATTACAATACAATACAATACAATACAATATAATGTAAATGTCAATTAGCTTTTTAATAGGGTGTTGGATGCTAAATCTGATAGTCTAGGAAAGGTCTTAATGTAAGAATGTTGTTAGGAGTTTCGATACATGGATTTAACAATACTGGATTTTCACTTAAACTTCCAAAATTTCTGCCATGTGAGGAGTTTCGATAAAAGCAATGCCAAGTGCAATATGGGAGTGTTGTATCGATATTGGATTTTTACTTGGACTTCACTTTGTTGGCATTGGTATGTACAGTACACCCCTTTACGGTGGGGACATATGGAAGCGAAATCTGCAAAGTGAAGCGGGGTGAAACTCAGTATTCTGAAGGTGAATATCTACCAGTCTACTATTCTCCTCGAAGATAACTATAGGTTATAATGACACGTGAATCTGCTGTGTATTGTGACTGGACCACTGCACAGCCCGCCCCTGAGTCTAGCTCGGCAATTGGACACTTGCTTCACGAAATGGTCGCGACGCGCGATAAATTTGCATGGAGTCAGAGATTTCTGAACTTTTGGACGTCTCGCAATGACAGTTTCGATGCACTCCAAGGACCTTGTCGTATTGTGTACACGCAATACTGTGCGGGAGCGAGATCACTTCTCATAGAAAATAGGTCCAGCTTCTACTAGCTGTCTACTGGGGCCAGCGTTAGGCCCAGGATAAGCTTGCCGTGTGCACATTTTATGCCCGAATGCGTTGCCATGCACATTTTATGTCGATGTTACGCGTGGTAGCACACCTGAACACAAGGTACGCTGACGTGCGCATATTGCAATGTTGGCAAAACCGCGAGGGGCGATCTTCCGAACTTCCGAACTGATTGCCATACCCCATAGCCCAGAGGCCCTCTGATTGCCGTCCCTGTCCCCCCCGCCCAATTCATATCACCCTTCTCTCGGATCTCTGCAGATATGCCATATAACAGTTTGAGTAGTCATAAGATCCTAGAGAATAGAGGCCCTCTGACATCGCAATTGGCATCGGCATCTGCATGGCTTTGGCACCCCCCCGGGCCTCTGGGCGCTGGCCCCACTGGCCTGGTCCGTAATATGGCCCTGGCTATAATCAACTAGTCAAGGTGGTCTTCTCTAGAATATAGCCCACTTCAAATTTGTAACCCTTTGCGTTAGCCTAATTTATACTCTCATATGCCATAACTTTTTTAAAGCCAGCATTATGGATACACAACGCTGTTTAATAATAGAATGGGCTGCATGGATGAACTATCCATCAGAGCAAATATTTTCAAGATACTGAACAAATGTCATTGTTGTTCCAACGCTCCGTCTTCGTCTGAGATCTCCGCGGATGTTGCCGACACTCACCTGTAGTGCTAATTCCCAATTAGACTGCGCGCAAGTATTAGCACAGAGACTCTTCTACTACAAGGCCATGCTGTTGCAATAGCTGCAGTATGTGGTTTTGCACTGTCCTGCTGAAATACACAAGGCCTTCCCTGGAATAGATGTTGTCTGATGGGGAGCATATGTTGCTCTGAAACCTTTATATTCCTTTCAGCATTCGTTGTGGTTTTTAAAACACGATAGTGTCCCACACCATATGCATTAATGCATGTCCATACCATGCAGAGATGCTGGCTTTTGAACTGAATGCTGATAACAAAAGGGGTGGTCTTTCTCCTCTTTAGCCCGGAGGACACAACACTCTTGTTGGAAATCATGAATCATCTCGTCTGACCACAGGACACTTTGCCACTTTGCTACTGTCCATTTTAAATAAGCCTTGGCCCACAGAACATGGCGGCACTTTTGGATCATGCGCAACAATGGCTTCCTTTTTGCATGATTGAGTTTTAGGTGGCATCTGTGGGTGGCACGGCGGAGTGTGTTTACAGACAGTGGTTTCTTGAAATATTCCTGGGCCCATTCATTAATGCCAATGACAGATTCATGCCAGTGAGTGATGCAGTGGCGTCTGAGTGAGTGATGCAGTGGCGTCTGAGAGCTCGAAGATCACGGGCATCCAGTAAAGGTCTTCAGCCTTGTCCAGACTGCCTTACGCAGAGATTTTTTCAGTTTCTCTGAATCTTTTGATGATATTGTGCACTGTCGATGACGAGACCTTCAAAGCCTTTGCAATTTGACGTTGAGGAACATTGTTTTTTAAAGTATTGCACAATTTTTTTACGCAAGCCTTCACAGGTGGGAGAGTCTCTTGCCATCTTTACTTCTGAGAGACTTAGCCTCTCTAAGACATCCCTTTTATAGCCAATCATGTTACACACCTGATGCCAGTTAACTTAATTACATGCTAAATGTTCTTTCAGCTGTTTCTCTTATATATTAATTGCTTTTTCAGCCCTTTTTTGCCTGTGTCCCAACTTTTTTGAGACCAATTGCAGCCATAAAATTTGAAATAAGCTCATTTTGTGGATAAAAATGTTAGATGTCTCAGTTTCAACATTTGAAATGTTATCTATGTTCTATTGTAAATAACTTATTGGCTCATGTGATCTGAAAGTCATTGCATTTTGATTTTATTCACAATTAACACTTTTTCCAACTATTTTGGAATTGGGGTTGGATATGATGGGCAGAGGACTGATGATTACCTTGCTTAGTGTATGTGCATTCGGATTCTCTAGCGCGGTCGTCTTCCTAAGTCGTTTGGAATTCCCCTTTACACCTGTCCTTTATCTAATGACATTTTCCACAAAGGTTAAAGAGAAGTAGTTAGGTTTTTGTGGATAGGACGTAATTTTTTTTGACTAGCCGGACACAGTCCGGGATTCATATTTCAGAAATATGACAAATTGGTCACCCGCTGTGGGACTTAGTCAAATTTCTGAAAGCTGGTGGTATCACTGCATTAGTTTTAAAAATCAGATTCCTTGCTCCAGAACATTACGACCACCCAGCTGAAGAGCGTGACACCAGTTCACCCCTTTCCCTGCAGCACCTGAGCCTGGCCCCCGGGGCCTTTTGGGGGGAGTCACCTGGAAGAGAAAGGCGCGCCCTAGGGGGGGGGTTGCTGGGCCACGGGGCGAGGGAAGGAAACTAAGGGGGGTTGGGGGCTTTTCGGCAAATAATTCTGCTCAGCAGCAAGCTATAAGGACTGGGTTTGGAGGTGGCAAAGGCGGGGGGCGGCCCTTTCAGGGGAGCCCCGGCTGAACCTGGGGTGCGGTGCCGGTCAGCCGCAGAGGGCGCAAACATGTTCCAGCCCCCAGCCTCCCCAGGATGGGAAGGCCCAAGTCGCCACCTGCCGGTTACCTCTGAGGGGTCGGGCCGGACGGGCCGAGGCCCCTCGAGGAGGGCTGCAGCCACGCAGGGGCCCGTGGAATGCAGCTGCGCCCCGTCGGAGTATTACTCATATCTCCGCCCTGCAGCCGGCTATCGGGATGAGGTTTGTGGCGAGGCGAAGCTAGGATGGAGCCCTCTCACCAGGCCCCCAGCTCGACCCGGGACGCAGCCAGGGCAGGCCCCAAACTAACCCCGTCTGATTACTTTTGACGCAAGTACTTTTGACCTTCCCCTTCCGCCCAGTGGGCTCCGGGGGGCCGGGCCTGCTCCCCAGTCATTTCCAGGGGTCCTCCCTGGCGCCCCAGGCTAAGCCCACCCCCACACAAGCTCTCAGGGCCCCCGGGGTCGAGGCCTTGTCCTTCTGGGGCCATAGCATGTCCTCTTTGCGCTTTCATGCCTTTTCACTGTTTTCCTTTTGTGTCCCGCTCTCTCCTGTGTCTCCTATCAACTCCTGCGCTACTTTGGTAGCATAGTTGTTGTCATTGTGAAGCACTTTATGTTCCGTTCTCTGCGAGAGGGATAATGTACGGCGAGTTGGTCATTATTGTGGAAAACCCCTTCAGGGCAATTAGATTTAAAAAAAAATACATATATATACTCAGCAACAAAAGTTTCTGTGACACCATTTATGTGTATGTTATAAATGACACGCAAAGATCTCAATGCAATCAATATGTTTATTTAACAGGAGAAACACTGACTTTTCAGTGCCAACGTCACTCAAAACGAAAAATGTCATTTTCATGCGTCATGAAGCACTTGTCTGACGTCTAACCAATTGTGACCTTCACACTTCAATACCGGGTGTGACTTCCTCGTGCCATGATGCAAGCAACGCATCTCCGGCGCATGGACCGAATCAGATGTGCCAGAAATTGCTGTGGGATGTCATTCCAAATCTGACGTAGACGTTGTCGCAATTCCTGGAGTGTAGCTGGCGGGTTATCCAACCGCCGCAAACGTCGATCCATCTCGTCCCAAAGATGCTCGATTGGGGACATGTCTGGGGATCTGGCTGGCCATGGCAGGACATTGACATGTTGTTGCATCAAATACTGCTGTACAATCCTTGCAACGTGTGGTCTGGCGTTATCATGTTGCAGCGTTATTCCGGGACCATGTTGCATCAAAAACGGTACCACCAATGGCCGTAGCACTTCATCGCGATATCTTTGACCTGTCAGATTTCCATCAATAACAAGCAAATCTGTTCTGTTTCTAGCCGTGATCCCTCCCCAAATCATGACACTACCACCTCCAAAACGATCAAATTCCTGAACACAGTTGTTGGCATAACGTTCTCCACGTCGATGGTATACACGTAAACGACCATCACATCGGTTAAGCATGAATCTTGATTCATCAGTGAAGAGTACAAGATCCCACTGACGTTGGATCCACCGTCGATGTTGTTGTGCCCACTGTAGACGCAGTCGTCGGTGTTGAACTGTGAGTATTGGACGTCTTGCTGGCCGACGTGGGACAATGCCAAAATGACGGAGACGGCGACGGATTGTCTGTGCAGACAGTCGCCTCAAACCAGGTATCGTTCTTGCAGTTATGGTTGCAGGTTGGAATCGATCTCGGAGATGGGTTGTTCGAATCCAGTTGTCCTGTCTGGGAGTGGTTACTCGTGGACGGCCGCTGCGAGGACGGTCTCTGACATGTCTTGTCTGCTGATGACGCTGCCATAAGTTCCAAATGGTGTTTCGGTGGACATTCAGGCGATGAGCAACTTCCCTCTGCGAGGTTCCGGATTCAATCATCCCAATGGCCCTCCACCGATCATTTTCAGACAGTCTTGGCATTTAGAGGGTAGAGTTCCTGATCCGAAATGGCTGTGTTTTCGATAAGTGATGCTTCCGTCGTTCATCAGACACAATGTGAACATTCCAAAAATTCTCCTCTTTTATTGCCATCCACAAGCATGATTTACGCACATTTTCACGTGCAAAGTCATTTTCTCGCATTTTCATGATTTCCATTTCAATATTGTGTTTACGTGTACTGTTTCAGTCTGATATCACCATGTATGACAATTTCATAATTGCGTTATGAAAAATAATTAACAATATTGGTGTCACAAAAACTTTTGTTGCTGAGTATATATATAAAATTAAAAGTATTTTGATCTAAGGGATAATTAAGGGATAAAATATTCATAAAGTAAAATTTTAGTTTTATTTTAACATATTTACACGCACATTTATGATTTCCACAGAGTACAGATGAGTATATGTACTTTTTGCAGTTGTCCAGCAGATGGTGCTGTTCTTGTCATTGCCATAGACCACACCTATCGGATGTCCGTCCCCGCCTCTTTGTCCGACCCCGCCCCATTCCGCGGCCTGCAGTCAGGGGTACTTGGACCGTTCTGCATGACGCATACATTGTGCATGCTTCAGGAGTGGCAAACCTGCAACTCCGCAAGCACAAGTGCAATCGCTGTTAGCTAGCAAAAACATAATCACAGCGGTTAAGTATAAAAATGATGTCAAACATTTCCCCTAACTAGCGTCAGCAGGGTGGATAAATGGATAGCGTTTTATCTGGAGTAATGTAATACGCTATAGCGTGGAAGTATAATGCTGCGATGAAATAACATGTCTCAGGCTCAACTGTCGGTTTGTTCTGTATGTACAAGAAGCTGCTAATCAATGGTGAAAGTGTGTGCGAGATGGCGTTAAAAGTGACAAATCGGCTGTAAGAGCACCTCCAGAAGACATCATAGCTAGCTAGCTGTACCTAAGCGATTGCTTTTATACTCACTAGCAAGCTAGTAAACATCTCTGAAATCATATTGCTTTTATGTGATGATCATTTAAAAATATTTTCCTAAGTTAACGTTAGCTAGCACACTAACTGCCGAGGTCGCTACATCCAAAGCACAACGTAGCCTAATAAGCCTAGCCATCATGACATTATCAGTAAACCTCCGTGAGTACAAGCGCTACCCAGAAGCTGATTGGTTGGTATGCAAATGAGGGGCATGGTTTCCGTTTGCGCCTCTAATGAATGACGTCCTAGCGGAAGACCCACCTTGATGAGATGCTGACAGATTACATTTTAATTTTCATTGTGTCCCAAAAAGAGCGTGATGACATGTATTTGAAAATGCAATGGACTGGGAGGCGCCGTTTCCCTTACTGCGTTTGAATATTGTCCCATGTATTGCAGGATAAGTCTTTGAAAATGAAATGTCAAATGTCGTCATCATTATTATGTCATTATTATTTCCAAGTGATTAGAAAATAGCATTTTAATTATCATGTTGACCCTAAAAGAGCGTGATGACATATAAATGTAAATGCAATAGGCTGGGGGTGCTGTTTTTCTCATTGCATTTGAATATAGTCCACTGTATTGCGGAGCATGACTTTGATAATGTATTGTCAAACAGCTTTTCATAATCATTTGAATATAGTCATTGATCTCCCATATGCGTATGTGAAAATGAAAGTGATAATTGATTAATGCATTTTCATTTTAATATTGTCACAAATAACTCATTCATAAGTGGAAAATGCAATAGTGGGATTACATTTTCATTTGATTATTGTCCACTTTGGGCTTCCATACATATAGGTTCTTTCCGTGTGGGAATTTTATAATCTTTGTTATTTCATCCCTGTAGGAAAAAGTCTGGGACCTTTAGTTGCTATACAGGCATCTTCGATAAAAGACAAGTGTCTGTTCATTAAAACTGTGAGCAGAAATGTAGACTTTGTCTTCAAATTCATTAACCTCAGTGAAATGTAATTGTTGCTTGTGCTTATAAAAAAATGTGAGCTGATTTTTCTCAAGCCGGTAGGATGTATGGTTGTGGGATTCCAACCTCACACCACTTACAGTGGTCGTATTCTTGAGTGAGTGCGAGTGCATGATTTGCAAACCCTTTGCTGGCAAAGGAAGGTCCGTCCTTCACCACGCCTCCGAAAAAATTTCATTGATGGAGTACAATGCCACAGAAGGTGTTTGCAAAATTTGTTCGGGCCATGTTCAAGGCAGGACCTTCCTTTACCTTCTTTTAGGGTTTGCAGATTCATGTTGGAGTGTCACTGGTCACATTTCTGATCACCAAAGCATCTACTAAGACATGAAAATTCATCAGCCCAAAGAAAGATAAAAAAATATTCTGGACGACGGACGCCACACCACGACCATAGCTTTTTGGCCCATAGGGCTGGTGGGCTAAGCTAAAAAGACGCATTCAGGATCGCCCTCAGCCTCCAGTAAACGTGTATGCGAGGGGAATGGCAGAACTTCCCTCAGGACCATGTGAGAAGACTTGTGAACAGAATGATTGATGCTAAAGGTGGTCACACTCGATATTGACTCCTATTACCATCCTCTGCTTTTTCATCAGGATATGGGTACTTCATTGCTTGCTCACTATGGACTGGTTGACTGCTTGCTAACTTTTTTTTTAATTGGCTCAATGATGTTTCAGAAGAAAAATAAACAGTACATTGAATGTTAATTCTTCGATATTTTATTCTATATATGACATAACCGTAATATCCCAGTATTTTTAAGAGCAGTGTATTTTCTTCAGCTCAATTAAAATAAATTTTACTTGTGTAGCAATTTTCAATGGACTTTCACAAAGACAGTTTACAAAGTACATAAACTGACCTAATCCCCAAAATAGCAAATGAGGCAAAAACCTCTCAGTAGGGAGAAAATCTCAGGAGGAACCCAGCCATAGTGGGGAGGCCTATCCTCCGCTGGCCAGCTAACTGCATTGAAGCTGGATTGCAGCCTGAAAAAAAAAAAAAAATGCCTTGAATAATGTGATGTGATAAAATGATAAAATGTGATGCCTTGAATAGCTTCACTGGCATCACATTTAAATTAAATATACAGTGATCAATTATCAGTAATTAATTAAAATAAACAACTAAATGTTAAAGGGTTAAAGTCAATTTTTTTATCATTCTTATAAAGTATTTGTTTTGAAACTTAATTTAAAAAAAAAAAATTGTTGTATTTGGTATCATCTGAAAGGGCATGCAATACTCAATCTTCATTTTCCACTCGGAGATGATAATAGAATAGAGTAATTATGAATGTTAAAAGGGCTTTAAGTAACCTTCAATATCATCCTTGAACAGCAGTGAGAATCGTGCCAAGAGCTGCGACGTCAATTATGCGTATTTTTCATTGCAAGCAAGATGTTGAAATCCACCAAAAAAGTAAAAAACTGTTTTCTATAATTCATCATTTCAGCCTGCACATCAATCCATTGGATGGCTAAATACTTGGATTTGTCTTTATTAACAAGCTAATTTGCGATACATTCATTCACTTATGGGTGCCTGGAACTGCCTTAATGATCATTTCAGCTTCATCAGGAGGGTGAAGAGTGATTTAAGCAAACGGTAGATTTCCGTTGTTTGTGTGCGGTTATAATTAATTTTTTATATGTTTCAATTCTTGTGATATCTAGGACCTATATCATCCAATTTAATAAAAAAACTGACAAAGACATAATAAAGTAAACAGTTGGAGTTATATTTTAATGAAAATGTTTTTAGCAAATGCACTTCTCTTGCGTTGTAATGCCCCTACAGTTGCCACTAGCTAGTTGACATTATTCAATTCAACGCACACCATGAATCTAGTTCCTACGTTAAATAAATTGCCTATCAGAATATTTTGGCTTTGAGCCGGAGGACGGGGCGATATACTGCATTTGTTGAAAAGCAGGCCTTTTCACACCATTACTGAGCTTAAAAAAAAAAAATCTCCTTGCATTTTTCCAAAGACTAAAGATTCTTACCAATCTTACTATGACAATCTATTGATCCTGGAAGCAAAAGCCTTTATTTAATTGGTTGACTTATTTTATGGGCACCTTTTTTCCCCACAGTAAATGGAACCAGCTGCATGAAAAATGGGTCAAATGATTCTGTGATGAGTACATTCCTTTCGTCTTGTCTTTCATTATAAGGACAGTTGTTCCCATCAACAATGTAACATCTCCTGAATTGAGGCATTGACATTTAATAGAGTAATAACTTGATGCTCCTGATCCAATGCCCTTGTAATCCGTCAGGGCCTAGTGACTTCTGATTCGGGAGCCAGTTAGCCTGTTTCCTTACCTCATTGGGCAGATGTAGACGCTAGCGGACATAAAGCGACTCCATTTATGTGTGCAGTTATACTGGCTGGATCCAGGGGGGTGCAAAGTTGGGCCACCACCCCCCCCAAGCTCCTCCTGACTTACACCTCAGCCCATTGACACATACTTCAGCCAAAATCTAAAGATCGTTCAAGAATTCAACAGCATTTTTTTCCAAATGGATCTCCTTAATGTTTCTGAATGGTCTGGATGACAGCGCTCTGACGCAGCCACTAAAGACACCCCCCATGCGAATGTTTAGCCGAGATCTTAAGGCTGTGAGGTATCGTTCTGGAACCAGACGTGAGAACACAGGATTGTAGATGAGGAGATTGAGCGAGGGGGGTAACCCCCGCAGGGCAGAAGGCAAAAGTACAGAGTTCACAATCCAAAAGTCAAAATCCAGTAGGGCAGAAACAGTCGTAACCAGGGCCGCAATCACAGAATTCGAAGTCAGGCAAAACAGATTCGGTGCACAGGCACAGGTTTGTCAGAGAAGCAAAAATCAAAAACCAGTGGGCGTATCCAAATCGTTACCAGCAATCACAAAAATTGTAGTTGAGTAAAAAGGGTTCGTAAACACAGATGCAACGGTAATCCAAGAACAGCAGAGCCAAAAATCAAAAGTCGAATGGTCCAGTCAGAAGAGTAACGCGATGAGTACAAGGTGGATAATGAGCAGCACAGGTAAACACAAGAGACGTTCTGACAAGGAAGTTCTGTGAAGAGACACCTAATATACACTCCAGGGAGATCACATGGTACATAGAACACAGGTTCAGGAAATAAGACTGATTACCAAGGGTGGAACAAGAGGGAGAACCTGATCACATGAAGTAGGCAAAAGCCAAAACGCGAACAGGGATCACAACGCAATCCTATAGACCAGTGGTTCCCAAACTTTTTCTGCTGGGCCCCCCTTTGGTACATAAAAAAATTCTTGCGCCCCCCCCAACCCTAACCCTACCCCCCCCCCCAAAAAAAATAGGTAATACATACACACATTTTGTTTTCAGAGACCACTGCAGTTTATTTCACTCATTGTAATTTATATAAACCTCAACCTTTTTGGAAAAAATGTAAGTAAACGGTCATAAACTGTAGATTGTCAAACTAAAACTAGGCTACTTTTAGAATTGGAAATAGCAAAATAACAAACAACCATGGTGTAATTATTTTAAGTGTAAATGTTTTCAAGCACCTTATCTGTGTAATTATGTTCAGTGTAACAGGTTTATTTTTTTAATATACAACAACATTGCTATTTATGCATTTTCCGGACACCAACAGAAACTTACTTGCATACAGCCAATCAGCGACCTTGTGCGGACCGCTGAAGGAGTGTCTCGAGACAGTTACATTTTCCTCTCTTCACTGGCCTCGCACTTTTAAGTTAAAATACGTTAACCGAGATCGCGTCAGCTTATTCTAGAATATAGGAATGCTCTGCACAGATGATTTTTGTCCAGCCTAGCTGGAAACATTAAAAATGATTGGCACGTTTGGAAACGGCCACCGTTATTTTCCAATTAAGGACACGAAAATGGAATAATGCAAAATCTCTTTTAAAGTATAAAATCATTCGGCTGTATCACACTCGTCTGCCTGAGTATAGCCGTCTACTTAAAATTATGTTTCTATGATGCAGAAAGAAAGCACCACAATCAACCTATATTAACAGCCGACAGCGAAGTACGAAAAAAAATTCACGAACACCACTTGCCGAACCTGCCGATATGTTTGTAACGTTCAGTTGCTGGGCTAGATAAAAATAATCTGTCGTCATACAGAGCATTCATATTATCGAGAATAAGATGACGCAATCTCGGTTATTTCTGCTTTGTATTCATCGGATTTTGTTCGGTGTCACTTACCATTTTATTATCAATATGCCAGATCAGTGCAGGATAAAAAGCGGCGAGTTGGGTATGGAGAGACTACATTACCGGCTTCAAATATTTGAACAACAACATTCATAACAAATTATTTATGAAAATGGCAGGCAAGATGAATGATTTGGCGAACAGTTATGTTGAGAGTAAGGCAGGCATTTACGATGTAATCGCAGAATTCTGGGCAGCGAATGGACTGTTTGCAAATGATTTTCTGTTGGTGTCCGGAACTCCCGCACCCCGCGCCCCCCCTGCAATTGCTCTGCGCCCCCCCTAGGGGGCGCGCCCCCCACTTTGGGAACCACTGCTATAGACAATCATACGGCTCCAGTCAAGGAGTTCTAACGTGCAGAGATAATGAGAGAAAGGACAGCGCAAAACAGGTGTGTAAGATCCAGAGAAATGCAGCAGAGAAGATTAGGGAAAGACAAGAGGCTGAGACTAGAACAGGGCGAATGCTGAGAGCTTGTTAATCAATTAGTAAGGGCAGGTATACAATCCCTAGTGCTTGTTAGTAAGTTAGTATTATACACAATGTCAGTTGGATTAGTAATCTTAGCGAAAACAACAAACTGTTAGTATTGGTTAGTAAAAATAGACAAGAGCCATCTGGCAATGACGGATCCCCCCGGCTGTAGGCTGTGTAACCTACAGGTTGTTCGGACGGACGGAAGGACCGAAACCCCCAAAAGGCACAACTAGACCATAAGGAGAAGCCTCATACCAAATTTGGTGTTTGTAAGTGATATAGTTTTCGAGTTCTGGTCCGGAAACGAGTTTATTACAGACGGACGGACGGACGGACACACAGATCGCTATATCCCCCTGCATTATATGCCGGCGGGATAATAAAATACTGAAAATCAATAAAAATCAAGAAATTAATAAATGCTTCTTCCAGGTAAATCCTAGAAAGCTGAAATTTCAGGAGCATGTTCAATGAAGAAAGACAAAAGTTTTTTACACTGCAACTTATGGTGAATTCAGAAGTGCGTCACTCTATATTTTTCAAAAAATTAATATTCATAACATGTTAATATCTCAATAAATATTCATTGAAATGGTACCATGCTTGGCAGTTTGTTTGAACACATGGAGGTTATAAAGTATACCAAAGGACATTTTGATACGATAAACAGTTTGTCCACAGTAACAAATTATTTAATACTGTACAGCGTATTATGAACATAATATTTTTTATTTCAAAAAGTCTCAAATGGATTTTCACGAAATTAGGTCACAGTACAGGGCATGGTACAGCAATGATGTGTTTTTTTTTCAGAATTTTATGACATTGCGACAGGCCTTGGTCAAAGCAAAAGTCCCATTTTGGTGTATTTAGGTGGCGCTAAAGAGCCATTTTGTCTGTTTGGTGAAGATTTTAGACATTTAAAAAATGTTGAAATCCACTATGAATTAACTACAAAATTTGGTTTGTTTTTGAGCATGTTTAAGGGGTCAAATTAAGGTTGGAAATTGTGTACACATCGAAAGAAGGCAGTGAAAGTGGCTGGGGACCCCATCTTTGACGCCTAAAAAAATCCAAAACGTTCGACTTTTGAAAAAGTTTTACAGTAATTTTCATCGACAGAGTGCGCTTTGTCATGTATTCGCATTTTGGATCGATAAGATGAACGCCCTCAAAGGAGTTTGCGTTTGTTCGAAGGCAAATTTTGGCCAAATTTAGGGAAAAAAGGAAATTTTGATATGCAAATTGCGGACTTCCTGTTCGATTTAGATAATGGGTGTTGACAGTTTATTTTTAGGCCTTGATGAGTTGAACAATATAGTGTTGGTTCCATCTCTCTACAACTTTCCTAACGGTCGTAGTGGCCGTCTAAGTGCCAGTGAAATGTGTCTTGGTGGCGCTAGCGAGCCATTTTGGCACGTAAGGGGATACCACCCCCAAAAGGCACAACTAGACCATAAGGAGAAGCTCTATACCAAATTTGGTGTTTGTAAGTGGTATAGTTTTCGAGTTCTGGTCCGGAAACGATTTTATTACAGACGGACGGACGGACGGACACACTGATAGCTATATCCTCCCGCATTATATGCTGGGGGGATAAAAAGTAGAGTGAATATAGTAAACGAGATGGGAAGGAAGGTTGAAATCCAGAAACCATCAAATCACCCGAAAGAGTGGCAGGCAGTACTGGGGCTGTGAGCAATGACAAGACGAGACCAGACAGGGGAAGACAGAGTGCAATGCATGGGAGAAAGTAAAACATGGACCGGAATGAAGCTATGGTAAAATGCAAAATATGGAAAAGTAAAACTAAGACAATACATGAACGAATCTATGTTACCAAATCACAATACACATATCAAAGAATAGTCAGACATAGCTAAGATCCAAAACCAAATAAGAGTTATATTCAAAAGCAGAGCATAAAGATGGCAAGGCAGATCAGAATCATAACAAAGGCATTCAACCTAAGTTGGTACCGCTCTCAACCATGGTTAGAGTACTCAGTAAAGCTATATGCATGTTTCTCTTTCCCCTGTTGAAAGTTTGAGGCTGCAAATGACTAAGACATCATGCTCACAAGACAAGGTTTTACCTATTGGAAAACAACATTACAGTCTGACCCTTACTGAAAAATTACCGTAGGTCCAAGCTATAGTTATTCTATAGTAGATGGATGGCATTTTCACCACCACAGTGAAGTATTTATACATTTAAAAACTGTTGTAGTCCAATCCCAATTCCAAAATAGTTTGGACAAAGTGTAAATTGTGAATAAAATCAAAATGCAATGACTTTCAAATCACACCAGAATGTATTTCATTCACAATAGAACAGAGATAACATAGCAAACATTGAAACTGAGAAACTTTACACTTTTATCCACAAAATGAGCTAATTTCAAATTTTATGGCTGCTACATGTCTCAAAAAAGTTGGGACAGGGGCCAGTTTACCATGGTGTAGCATCCCCTCTTCTTTTTGACACAGAGTGGAGGCGTCTTGGCATTGAGGAGACAAGTTTCTTGAGTTTAGCCATTGGCATTTGATCCCACTCTTGTTTAATACAGGCCTCCAGCTGCTGGAGAGTTTTGGGTCTCCTTTGACGGACTTTTCATTTAATTATGGGCCAAATGTTCTCAGCTGGTGAGAGATCAGGACTGCAGGCAGGCTACTTCGGCACACAGACTCTTCTACTACAAAGCCATGCTATTGTAATAGCTGCAGTATGTGGTTTTGCATTGTCCTGCTGAAATACACAAGGTCTTCCCTGGAATAGATTTTGTCTGGAGGGGAGCATATCTTGCTCTAAAACCTTTATATACCATTCGGCATTCCTAGTGCTTTTTAAAACATGCGAGTGTATACCACCATATGCACTAATGCATCCCCATACCATCAGAGATGCTGGCTTTTGAACTGAATGCTGATAACAGGAAGGGTGGTCTTTCTCCTCTTTAGCCCGGAGGACACAACGCCCATGATTCCCAGCAAGAATGTCAAATTTGGACTCGTCTAACCACAGGGCACTTTTCCACTTTGCTACAGTCCATTTTAAATGAGCCTTGGCCCACAGAACACAGCGGCGCTTCTGGATCATGCTCAACAATGGCTACCTTTTTGCAGGATAAGAGTTTTAGGTGGCATCTGTGGATGGCACAGCGGACTGTGTTTACAGACAGTGGTTTCTTGAAGTATTCCTAGCCCCATTTAGTAATGTCAATGACAGAATCATGCCGGTGAGTGAGGCAGTGGCATCTGAGAGCCCGAAGATGGCGGGCATCCAGTAAAGGTCTTCGGCCTTGTCCCTTATGCACAGAGAATTTTCCAGTTTATCTGCATATTTTGATGATGTTATGCACTGTCGATGATGAGACCTTCAAAGCCTTTGTAATTCGTGGGCTGAGGGTTAACTGGTACTATGTCCACTTTTGGCAGAAACAGAGTTTAAAATATGAAACCTATCAGGAGAATGAGAAGTTCTATGTCCCTAGTTATTAGACCAACATATAGATGGTGCTTGTGGAAAATCACTGAAACATCATAGGTCTTCCTTTACATTTCAACCAGGGGTGAAAGTAGGATTAGATTCTTACAGGAACTGTGCAAGTCAAAAATTTTGCTCGCGTGCTTTGCGCGCTCGCATCATACTCTATATATTAACAGACAGCTTTCTTTATAGTCCTTGAGTGCATAACGTGTCAGACACAAAAAATGTAATATTATGGCAAATTTTCAGATTAAGTGCAAACTTCTTTGGGAGAACAACATCAGAATAGTAACAACAGTAAGTAAAATAAAATGCTTTCTCTGTTGTCAGCATGAAAAATAATCAGGACCCCATTAATCAATCTGCAGTAGCTCAACCCTCAGCCAGTGTTAACCACGTTTTTTCCCTAGTCTCAGTTACAGTTTTAATATTGTATGTATTGAAAGATTCAGAATAGCATCTGCTGTACCACTCCTTTTATTTTGGTATCAACTTTAGAAAATAACTGAAGTAGAAACAACAAAATATTTGCAGTAGGCTGTTTCAATTCAGATGTAAAAGCATGCAGCCAGCAACAAATATTCAGTAGTTGACCTGCTATGGCACAAACCATTTTCTTTGAATGATGACATGTCTTCTCCAAACTCTAAACACAAACAACCAAAATTCAAACACATACACTCCTAAAGCTAACACTTCATGAGAAAACACTGAATTCATCATGTATATTTACACTGCAACTACATTTTAGTAAAATTACACAATAGCTTTCAATATACTATGTTACATGCTCAAATTTAAAACACTTGAATAAAGTAGCAGCAAAATGTTTTGCTGTATTGCATCCAAACTGAGTCCTTCCTTATTAACATAATTTGAACAATTGTCAGGATGTGGGTAGGTGTCGGTGTGTCGGTGCGGCATTTTCTTGACTAAATAATTATTTCAGTGAAATAAACCGTGCTTCGTAAAGCATTTAGAAACGATGTAAGTAGTTTTTAAACGATTCTGACTGGCACGAGACAGCAAAGTGAGCAGTGGCGCGAAAAATATTCAACAGAAGACAGACAACATAGTATTTCAAATTATACAACAATTTATTTTTTTTTTAATCAATATGTAATTTGTGTAGAGTCCGCTGTTATGAAATTTTGTGAAAACGAGCCCCCATTAAAAGTTGTCGTCTTGAGTCGGATATTAACTGCGTGACGAGATTATGTAAGGGATAATTTACGAGAAGGTGTGCATTCCACGGTTTAAATGCACGACGCAGAGGCAAGGTTGCCTCCGCAAAGTGCATTAAAACCGTTGAATGCTCACCTTCGAGTTGATTATCTCGCTTATACCAAGGTCATTTGCCAGAAATATCATATCCCAGCATTCTGAAATTTTTGGTGAAAGTTTTGCACTAAAAACAAAAAAACAAGCTGGTAATCATTAAACAGGCACCGCGCCTTCTCATACCCAATAGCCTACTATAGGCCAAATTGAATTGAACCAGCTATCTTAGTTCATCTTACGTTCATGGAGAAAGAAATTTTTGCACACGCTTAACTGTTACATCTGTTTACCAGCTGATTTGATTACGGATTCCAGCTGAAATGGAGATCATGCATAACGCAACATTATGTGCGATTATGCAGACTGTAGCAAACTTGCTACGCACAATTACAAAGAACTTAGGACGGTTTCCACAGTCAGCGAGCTGAGATCAGTCTGCTGGCATAAGCGAACTGTCAGCAGTTGCTGACACAAGAAGTGGACACGTTAGCTTCCTTTGTAACCGTAGGCCTACACAATTACAATCGTTTAATGAATAAAGCCTGATGTCTTCGCTGCTGTAATACTTCCGGTCATTATCGCTTGAGTACCTAAAGTTAACTGCCCCGCAGGACGCAACATATATGACGCCGCTAAATTTACTGGAGATAAATGAGCAGCTAGGTTTCCGTTGTACCCAGCCCAATACTAGGTCTAACGTTTCTAGGGTTACAAGTTGGCTGGTGGATGAATTTCGAATGGTGAAACGACCGTAGCCGAACTACCTGTGCGGTTCCACGGTTTTAATATATACCTGCCAGCCAATCAGAAAAAAGTATTCACCCGGACCATGGTATTAGTCAAGTTGAGCGACGGGCTCGACAGCGAGTGTCCGAAACCGATTTGTGTCTACAGGGTGGGTCCACAATATGCAGCTCACTAAATTGTGGATGGGGGTAGGGACTGAGTGTGAGGTTTCGGACACAGCGTGTGTATCTGACACACAGTCATAAAAATGGGCATTGTAGCAGATTGTATCCATTGTAGCAGCAAAGCCTACCTGCTACATTATGTACCGCGCCCACATCCACATTTCCCTCTCTCTGTTATTCCTCTTCCTCGGCTTGCTCCCTCTTTCTCTCATTGAACATGAATGTAATTGTTCTTTGCATTTTTAAAACGTTTTCATTCAAGTCAAGTGTAACGTTAAGAAACAAGCGTTTGGCTAACGTAACGTTATCGGTTTCTCAAATTTGCGATATGACTTGACAGAGCCTGGCCTCCTGTCATGACCTAGGCAACCACAAGCTGACCAATAGCGCATTGAGTTACTCACGCGTGCATTTGTTTGGGAAAGAGTGTGATGGCTGCGCGCGTCTGAGAGAGGGGGGGAAACTGAGAGAAAGCATATTCACATTCATATCACGTTCAACTTCACAATTTACTGAAGATGAGGCATATTCTGAAGATGGTTTTTGTATATTCATCAAATCTACACTAATTTCGTTACAATTCGCTTGGAAATAGAAAGGGCTCGCATCATAGCAGGGGTGAATGTTGCTGTTCCGGTTGCGTTCCGGTGCGTTCCTGTTGAAGAGGTCTAGATTAGAGGGTGACACGGGAGTGGATTTTCATTCCTGTTCCGTCCCACTCCCACAGAGAAAATTTGTGTCCTGTCCCAATCCCGGGCCAGAGGGGGAAAAAAATTCCTGTCCCGTCCCACTCCCAGTAAAGTGACTCCCACTCCCATCCCGCTCCCATTCAAAATGACTCCCACTCCTGTACCGCTCCCATTTTTTTCTCCTTCTAGCCTCTATGCATACACGATATTTGACTTGATCTTCTCCCGATTATTTTAAGATTTAAACTGCAGACTACAAAGTATTTTACAAAAATGTCAGCAAGAACAGTTCATCTGTGGTAATATAGGAAAGTTTTATTTGGAAAAAGAAAAAAAATGCACAAGATTCAAATATTAAATAAAAATACAACTGCCATTTCAGTCTGGTTTGCCACACTGGATTTTACTTATTATTTGCCTATTTGCAAGAAAACACTGCCCAGAAAGCAATCAGGGCTAACTAATTCATTATTGCAAAATAAGTCCATGTTATTGTAAGTATGTATGTTGTGTGTATGTCGGATCATATAAAATGTATAAAATCATCACACCCCTCAGCCTGAGTTTAGCTATGGCCCCCAACTTGCGATGATGCAGAAAGAAAGCACCTTAATCGCGAAAACCTATATTAACACCCGACAGCAAAGTGCGAATACGATTTTATTAACAGCACTTGCAAAACCTGCCGGTATGTTTATAATGTTCAGTAGCGAGGCTAGATTAAAATAATCTGTAGGCCTACAGAGCATTCATATTTACTTGAATAAAATAACGCAATCTCGATTATTTCTACTTTATATTCATTGGATTTTGTTCGGTGTCACTAACTAGTTTATTATTTATATGATCAGTGCAGGATTAAAAAGCGGCGAGTGCTAGACCACAATCATTGTAACCAGCTCATTTTACCAGCCTCAGATATTTGAAAAAATACATTCAGAGCGCATTTATCTAAATGGCAGGCTCGACGCATGATTTGCCCAACAGTTTTGCTGAGAGCAAGGCAGGCATCTTCGATGTAAGTGCAGTATTCTGAGTATGGACCGCGCAGTCAGTGGTTCCAAGACCGTGCGTCGGTGCAAGGCTCGTAAAGACAAAACATATCTCAAGATACTCCTTCAGTGGTTCGGTACAAGATCGCTGTACGCAAATGAGTTTCTGTTGGGGTCTGGAACTCAAGTGGTAATAAAAATTTCGCTTCCCGCTCCCGTCTGCTCCCGTTAACTTTTTACTCCCGTACCGTCCCAATCACGTGATTAATGGTAAAGTTGACTCCCATCCCGCGGGAATCCTGCGGGAATCCCGTGACCCGTGGGATTCCCGAACAAATGTCAGCCTCTGGTCTAGATATTTCTTTCCACCACGGCGTTCCGGTGCGTTCCGGCCTACTTTCACCATTGATTTCAACTCCTTCAAAGCTACAAGGTTCTATGTCCGTTTCGTCCAATCAGGTATTTTGATTTGCGTCATGTGATGTCTTGACAAAATGGCCGACAATGTGGGCAACATTCAAATCTAACTGTGTGGCTTTCTGATTAAAGTAACATGCTACAGTATCTCACAAAAGTGAGTACACCCCTCACATTTCAACAGTTAATTTATTATATCTTTTCAAGGGACAATGTTACAGGAATGAAACTTGAATATATTATTGAGTATTCATTGTACAGTATGTGTTGCAGTGTAGATTTACTTAACTGCCCAAATAACTGAACAAACAGTCATTATTTCCAAAATGGGTGGCAACAAAAGTGAGTACACACCCCAATTGGTAATAGTCAACCAAGCGATGAAACGTGTCTTATTCGTCATGTTCATGCTTTTGTCTGTTCGATTGGGCCATATGAGGCTGTGTAACATGTTTAAGGTTGAAATTGTGGAGCTTTGGGTGCAATGCTCTCATTCTGGTCACTGGATGGTCAACATGGCACCTCATGGGAAGGAACTCTCTGAGGATCTGAAAAAAAAATTGTTGCTCTTCAGAAGGATGGTCTAAGATACAAGAAGGTCGTGAAACCATGAAACTGAGCTACAGCATGGTGGCCAAGGTCTATTCAGCGGTTTTTTAAGACTGGTTCTACCCAGAACAGGCCTGTCAGGGTCGACCGAAGAGGTTGAGTCCTCGTGCTCTGCTTAAGGTGTGCAAATTGGCCTCAGAAAACAGACGCATGAGTGCTGGCAGCATTGCTAATGAGGTTGCACCAGTGGGAGAACAGTCTGTCAGTGCTCAGACCGCGCGCCGTGCACTGCACCAAGTTGGTCTGCATGGCTGTCAGCCAAGACGGAAGCCTCTTCTGAAGCTAGCCCACAAGAAAGCCCGAAAACCATTTGCTGAACACAACCAGTCCAAGAACATGAACCACTGGAACCATGTTCTGTGGTCTGACAAGACCAATATAAACTTGTTCGGCTCAAATGCGGTCCAGCATGTGTGGTAATGCCCTGGTGAGGAGTACCAAGACAAGCGTGTACTGAGTAGAGTCAAATATGGTAGTGGCAGCATCATGATGTGGGACTGCATGAGTGCTTCTGCTCCTGGGGACCTCCGCTTCATTCATGGAATAATGGATTCCAAAATGTAGTGTGACATTCTGAAGCATAAAACGATGCCCTCCCTTCGGAAACGGCAGTTTTCTGACATGATAATGACCCGAAACGTACCTCAGAGATAACAGCTGCCTCCCTGAAGAAGCTGAAGGTGAAGGTGATGGCGTGGGCAAGTATGTCTCCAGACCTGAATCCCATTGAGCACCTGTGGTGCATCCTCAAGAGGAAGGTGAAGGAGCAGCTGGCGTCCAACATCCACCAGCACCGTGATTTTGTCATGGAGGAGTGGAGGAGGATCCCAGCAACAGCCTGTGCAGCTCTGGTGAATTCCGTGCCTAGGAGAATCAAGGCAGTGCTGGACAACAATGCTCGTCACACTAAATATTGACACTATGGACACAATTTGGCATGTTGACGGTGTACTCACTAATGTTGCCACCCATTTCGGATATGGTGACTGTTTGTTCAGTTGTTTGGACAGTGCAGTAAATCTACACCGCTACACATATTGTACAATGACTACTCTAGAATATATTCAGGTTTCATTTCTGAAACGTTGCCCCTTGAAAAGATATCATAAATTAATAGTGGAATTGTGAGGGGTGTACTCACTTTTGTGAGATACTGTACATGTTACAACATGAGTGTACTCAGGTATCACTCAGGTATCAGATCTCAGAGGGATCAAGTCATTGCAAAAGCACCAAGTCTGTAACATGTTATAGTCGACTTCAGGGTAGGCCCCCGTGATGTTTTTTATTTGTTGTTATCCTTTTACAAAGGAGGAGGTTTCTGCGATAGGCTTAGACCGAGGGCACAATCAAAATTATGTTTTAGTTGGTATTGTTTCACAAAAGAGCAGAGTGTGAAATCATTTCATTCCGTTTTTTAGGCCTCAGTGATCATTACCATGTGGCAGTTTGTAGCTGTTATTCAGGAGTTATTCATTATTATTATTTTCCAAAAGGACAGAGTCTGCAAACAATATGTTACGTGCAGGCCTACACACGATTTGTGTCACACAACCATGTTTTTGTATTTTGTCAATGTTTTCAAAGAAGAATCTTTAATATTTAGCATTTTGTTTGTTCGCATTTTTTTTTTAATATTTCAGGTGGACATAGAACTTAATACCTTTGAACGAGCTGGGCCATAAAGGTCTATGTTGGAAATAATTTTATGAGGCAGATTGTTCTATCATAATTTGGAAATCCAAAAGGTCTATCTCCATTTTCTGTTTCTGAGATCTCCATTTTGAGGCTTCCACTGTGAAAAAAACAAATAACGTATGGAAGATTTTTATGCTAGTACCTTCCCATTTATACAAATTTAGAAAACATTAATGGAATTGAAAGATACAAGTTGGTAAAACTTCAAGTGCAACTTTCTCCGTTTCATGTTTTGTGGACATAGCACCAGTTAATCCTCAGCCCACGAATTTTACATTGAGGAACATTGTTTTTAAAGTATTCCACTATTTTTTTATGCAAGCCTTCACAGGTTGGAGAGCCTCTGGCCATCTTTACTTCTGAGAGATTTAGGCCGTGTTTGAAACCACGCTCTATGGTCTACATACTACTCTCCCTACACACTAGTTGCACTACTGGCTTCTCCCTACGAGCGAACTCTTCCTTCTTCTTTTGAGTTTTATGGCGAATTACACACCAATTTGAGTATTACCACCATCATCTGTGTGGAATAAAATAATGATTTACGAACGCACCCATTTGAGAAATTAATATTTTCGAATGTGATCAATAAAATAAAACCCCTTAACCTAACAATACACAGAAGACCAAAAAGGGAAAAATGTGCATTCATTTTGAGGGGATTGAAACAGTATGTTTCACCAACCTGACTTTAGCCAACCTAAAATAGCAGTTTTTCGACCCCCCGACCGGCATTTCGCCGTTATGCCTTACCTCTGATGAAAATTCATAAGCGCACAGATGAAACGCTGACGGCGGGCCGATTGACTCCGTCGTGTCCTTGCTGACCGCATCTTAAACAGGCAAGATACCATTTAAAAACAAGTTTATACTTTTCACTCAGCTTACTTACTCCCAGTGGATGATGTGAGCAGATGAGAGTGAAATGTTAGCTTGGCTTCAACCAAAGAACAGTTGTATCAGAATACAGAATGACCACAAAGAAACTCAAGAAAGTATTCTTTAAATTACCGTCTAATGGTAATTATCATGCATAATGTAATCGTATTTCGACTTGAAACATAACTTAAACCCAAACAGTTATGTATATGGAGCAGAACACGCCAAATGCTCTGCAAATGAAATTGTGGGGGGAAAAGTAGCCTACATTCACAATTCACATTAAATCCTTAGCGCAGGTATATACACCTGAATTCATGAATACCGAAATGTAATGGCTAAAATGATTCTGTAATTGAATTTTTGAATGTTTTAGGTCACTTGGACGATTTTGGCCAGTATCTGCGATACAAATACTGAGTGATGAAGCATTAAATAAGCTCTTGCACAACAGGAAAAAAACCCTTTATTTGTATTCTGCATAAAGGGGAACATTTGAGCTCAGATTTATTAAAATAAGATAAAAAATAATAACTGACATAACTGAATATAAGCATTTCCTTACGTTGCAATACTCCGATTTAGTTATTCACATACTGAAATCCTCTGACCGCCGCATTGAGGCCCACTGTGAAGAGCGCCTCATTGCTGGCTCTCCAGGAGATGAGGCGCCCTGTATCTTCATCTGCCCCTATAAGAAGCAAACAAACGAGCAAGATGTGCGTCGTTACATCCAACATTTTACACAGATTAATCATCGGAAATCCTCACTTATACGCCAGTAACAACTGCGGTGTTATAAGCCCATTTTAGCTACCATTGCCTAACGGTCCGATTTATGTATGCTAATGCCGACAGTATACAACCGGGCGGAAACGTTCTTCGCAACTCTGAAATAATAACGTTACATTCAATACACCTTCAGCTGAAAATTATTTTACCATATATAACGCATATTACAACATTAAACAATTTAATCACATTTGTGTTGACGCTGCTCCTGGCTGGTGCCGTGTCGCCTCCCTCAGATTCTGCCGTTTTGCAGTTAAAGTGGCTTCTTATTTTTTCTCAGCGAGTTTTTTTCAGGCAGTTTACGTCGCGTTGCATCTTGGGCAATTTATGTATGAATAGTGTGCAGACGATGCACCCACAAAGTATCTGCACGATCTAGTGTACATCCGGGAACTTCTTCACAACACAAACTCACTCCCCACGCATCGGTGAACACCCTACCCCCTAACTCTAATGTAATCGGCAGTGTTAATGTACGAGGTTTCGAGCACAGGTAATTGAATAGTGAGCTTGCGATGTATCCGCAAATTATCTGCCCGATCTAGCATACATCCGGAAACTTCTCGGGGACACAAAATCACTTCCCACGCATAAAAACAATCCCCTAAATCTGACGTCATCGGTAGTGCGAGTAGTACGTTAGTGCGCGGCTTCGAACACGGCTTTAGCCTCTCTAAGACATCCCTCATATTGCCAACCACGTTACATACCTGATGCCAGTTAACTTAATTCTTGCTAAATGTTCTTTCAGCTGATTCTCTTATATATTAATTGCTTTTTGAACCCTTTTTGTTTGTGCCCCAACTTTTTTGAGACCTGCTGCAGCCAGCAAAGTTGAAATAAGCTCTTTTTGTGGATAAAAATGTTAAATGTCTAAGTTTCAACATTTGAAACATTATCTGTGTTCTATTTGTTTTGGCAGGTTTCTCAATAACATGCTGGTAAAGGCATTTCAACGCGCACCCACCTTGGGTTGAAGTTTTATTGATGGGAGTTGAAGGAACTTGAGACGTAATGGGCGGAATAATGATCCGTGGTGTCAAACAGTCAAGGGATATTCTTAATCATAGTCATTTTAGTCCAACGTCACGCCGTGAGGTCAAGTAAGAAAAATAAAAATGAACAGAACGTCTTTCAAAGTTTCAAATCAAAACGATACGCGGATCTGCGATAGTCTATAACATTCCTTATATGATATGTGCGGTGGAAAACCGACCAGCGTTCCCACACACCTGTGCAGAACTCGTCATTGATAAGGGCGCACCTAATGACGGCTTCATCAATTGCTATAGTGGTGGCATTGCCACATTGCATCAACCAACATAAAACTGCTCTAACATACCGGCCCCTATTATTATGGGCAAAAGCGAAAAATAATAATATTCAAAAATTTGGAGCATTCGTCACACATAACGGTGACGAGGCTCTCCTCATCCAAAGTTTGCTGCCTTGTAACAGAGAGCAAAATCCTTTTCAATGTCCTGATCAATCTTTCCCACACGCCTCCATGGTGGGCAGCGACTGGGGGATTGAAGGTCCACTTCACGCCCTTCTGCTGCATAGCGTGGCTGATCTTATCCTGGTTCCACTCTTTGATCGCTTCCTTCAATTCTCTCTCTGCAGAGACAAAATTGGTCCCATTGTCAGATCCTAGTTTGTTCACTTGACCTTGTCGACATATGAAACGTCTGAGGGCGTTTATGCATGAATCAGTATCAAGCGAATGGGCCACTTCAAGATGTACTGCACGGCTGGCCAAACACGTGAAGTGGACTCCATACCGTTTCACGGTGCTCCTACCACGCTTGATTTCAATGGGGTCAAAATAGTTGACAACGACATTAGCGAATGGCGGCAGATCCGAAGTGATCCTGTCCTTTGGCAAGTCTGCCATCTTCTGCTCACCAGTACAGCCTTGTAGCCTCCTGCATACTACACAGTCATTGATCACCTTTCGGCAAAGAGCGTTGGCACAGGGGATCCAATACTTCGGTCGTAAGACTGATATAGTGTGGTTCCTCCCGCTATGCCCGACTTTCCTGGGAGTATGCTCCATCAGGAGTCTTGACACGTGGTGCCCTTTTGGTAGAAGGATTGAGTGCTTCATGTCTTCTGGCATGGCCAGTCTGTTTAGTCGTCCTTCGACTCTCAATATGTTTCCATCCAGCAATGAGTCAAGCTTAAAAATTGAGCTTTGCCGTGTGATACTCCTGACTTCACTTTTTAAGGCCTTGACTTCGTCTGCATAGCTATGCGCTTGACAAAGCTGCACGATAGCCATCTCTGCAGACTTCAGGTCTTCCTAGGCAAGCTTCTGCGCTCCGATGGAATCTTTGAATGCCTTCATGTCAAGTTCTATCATGCGCTTTTGCTTTGCTTAGTCATTCTCTTTTCCTTGAATGGCATTAGTCACTTCCTTCCTTTTGGTTTTCAAGCCTTGTAAAAGTGTCTTTAAATGCAGGTAGCGTGCAACTGTCCTTTGGAGCTTGGCCCATGTCGAAACAAACAAACAAACAAACAAAAAAGTTCTGTCATACGTTCTTGAGGATGTGTCAGTGTGGGTCTTCACTGCCTGGCTGGAACCAGCAGACAGATCTTGCTTATCGGTCTCTCTATAAGACTGGTTGGCGTCTGAAGTTTCACACTCCTCACAATTCCTCTTCGATCAGGGTTTGCATTCACCACTCTGGCAGTGACCCAAGATCCTCCTCGTGGAGAGTTGGCATCAGCAATCAACACAACATCTCCTTGAACAAGTTCCTTCTGCCTTTGTTCCATTTATGGCGTTCTTTCATGAGTGGGAGGTATCCCTTTACCCATCTGGACCAGAACAGATCTGATATGTATTGTACTTGACGCCAGCACCGTCTGGTATACGAGTCAGTTTGCTTGAAGAGTCTAGGTGGGAGCAAGGGCTGCACTTTGAATAGCAGAAGGTGATTCGGGGTCAGCGGTTCTAAATCATTAGGATCATCGGACATGGTGGTCAACGGGCGGTTATTCAGTATTGCTTCCACCTCACACATAACGGTGACGAGGCTCTCCTCATCCAAAGTTTGCTGCCTTGTAACAGAGAGCAAAGTCCTTTTCAATGTCCTGATCAATCTTTCCCACACGCCTCCGTGGTGGGCAGCGACTGGGGGATTGAAGGTCCACTTCACGGCGTGGCTGATCTTATCCTGGTTGTACTCCTTGATCGCTTCCTTCAATTCTCTCTCTGCAGAGACAAAATTGGTCCCATTGTCAGATCCTAGTTTGTTCACTTGACCTTGTCGACATATGAAACGTCTGAGGGCGTTTATGCATGAATCAGTATTAAGCGAATGGGCCACTTCAAGATGTACTGCGCGGCTGGCCAAGCACGTGAAGAGGACTCCATACCGTTTCACGGTGCTCCTACCACGCTTGATTTCAATGGGGTCAAAATAGTTGACTACGACATTAGTGAATGGCGGCAGATCCGAAGTGATCCTGTCCTTTGGCAAGTCTGCCATCTTCTGCTCACCAGTACAGCCTTGTAGCCTCCTGCATACTACACAGTCATTGATCACCTTTCGGCAAAGAGCGTTGGCACAGGGGATCCAATACTTCTGTCGTAAGACTGATATAGTGTGGTTCCTCCCGCTATGCCCCACTTTCCTGGGAGTATGCTCCATCAGGAGTCTTGACATGTGGTGCCCTTTTGCTAGAAGGATTGAGTGCTTCATGTCTTTTGGCATGGCCAGTCTGTTTGTTTAGTCGTCCTTCGACTCTCAATATGTTTCCATCCAGCAATGAGTCAAGCTTAAAAATTGAGCTTTGCCGTGTGATACTCCTGACTTCACTTTTTAAGGCCTTGACTTCGTCTGCATAGCTATGCGCTTGACAAAGCTGCACGATAGCCATCTCTGCAGACTTCAGGTCTTCCTAGGCAAGCTTCTGCGCTCCGATGGAATCTTTGAATGCCTTCATGTCAACTTCCATCATGCGCTTTTGCTTTGCTTAGTCATTCTCTTTTCCTTTTATGGCATTAGTCACTTCCTTCCTTTTGGTTTTCAAGCCTCGTTAAAGTGTCTTTAAACGCAGGTACCGTGCAACTGTCCTTTGGAGCTTGGCCCATGTCGAAAAATGATGAATGAGCCGATCAGTTATATTCGGTTCTGATGTCTGTATTACATTGACTGTGGCCTTCTCCTTCTGGATTTCAGGGTCATCTTGGGGGACTGACCCAAAGTCCACAAGATCGTGTGGCCAGTCTTCCTCTGCACAGGTCCTTTAATCCAAGTGTTTTGCTTCAAAAAGGCCTTAGCTGTCATACTGCAGGAGGCACAGTCTGCTGGGGTAACTTTAGTGCTGATGTATCGCCACTGTGTCACCTCAGTTGACTCTCTGATTACTCCTACGCAGTTAGCAACAAACGTATGGAATCTCTGCGTGTCGTTCTTTCTATACTTCAGGACAGAAGTGCTGTCTGTCCAAAATGTTGATGTTTTTACTGGGATCTGCATCTCAATCTTTAGCATTCTATCAATTTTGGCAGCCAGCATAGCTGCGGTCAACTCCAGCCGCGGTATAGTCATCCTCTTTAAGGGTGCTACTCTTGCTTTCCCAAAGAGGAATGCCATGTGTATGACACCGTCAGTGGTGGTGAGTTGGAGATAGGTTATGGAGTTGTGACCTTTCTCACTTGCATCACAGAAGTTATGGAGCAGAGCTGTAGCAATTTCTGTGATGTTGTTTGGTTTGATGCACCTTACTACCCTATAGTTTTCCATCTGCTGCAACCCGTCAAGCCACTGCTGCCATTTTAGGTTATAGGCTTTAGGTATTGCGTCGTCCCATCCGCACTTCAGTTGGCACAGTTCCTGCAAAATGTACTTCGCGGTAAATGTGAAAAGAGCAAGGAACCCTATGGGATCATAGACTGAGGACACAATGGAAAGGATAGCTCTTCTGGTGGATGCCTGTTTCTTTAAAGAGACTTGAAACACAAAAGAGTCATCTTCAATGCTCTATCCCACCACGAGAGCTCGTTCAACAGGTAAGCATCCTTTGTCCAGATCAAGATCCTTTACTTCTGTGGCACGTTCCTCTCTTGGTATGCCTGCCAGCACCTTCCTACTGCTGCAGACCCATTTGGTAAGTCTGAATCCTCCCTGTGCACAGAGCGAGGTCAACTCATCATGCAGGTTTGTGGCTTGAGTTTCAGTCGGTACAGACTATATACAGTCATCCACATAAAAATTGTGCAGCACTGTTTCGACAGCTTCCTTGGAGAACTTCTCCTTGTTGTCCTCAGCAGTCCTTTTCAAAGCGTAGCTGGCGCAGCTTGCGGAGGACGTCGCGCCAAACAAATGTACAGTCATTCTATACTCTGTGATGGGTTTCATGGTGTCGCCACCTGGCCACCATAAAAATCGGAGAAAGTTGGCATCTTCTGGGCTCACTTGGACTTAGTGGAACATCCCTTCTATATCCGCCATCAATGCAACTGACTCCTGACAGAACCGAGTAAGCACTCCGAACAATGTGTTAGTGAGATTTGGTCCCTGAATCAGCTCTTCATTCAGCGAAACACCTCGGAACTGGGCCGAACAATCAAAAACAACTCGCAGTTTGTGCTTCTTTGGGTGTCACACACCATGATGAGGAAGATACCAAACTTTCCCCTCTTCCTGCACCAACTGTTCCTGTGGCACAACTTCTGCATGAGGATCACATCTTCCAGAAAAATTGTATACTCCTGATGAAAATCTGAGTCTTTCAGCAACTTTCTTGTCAAGCTCCTGGCTCGGTACTCCGCCAGCGCTCTGTTGTTAGGCATGAAGATATTGGCCTTCTTGAAGGGGAGCTTCAACTGATAATGTCCATTCTTCATTTCAACTGAGGAGGACATGATTTCCATGAACCTTTTGTCCTCCATGGAAATTTCAGACTTTTCTTAATATGACTTTTTTGGAAAGTCATGATTGAAGTTCTGCTTCACGAGATCATCTAGATTCACCACTGAAATCCGATGACCGTGTACCTCTGGAAGTAGATCATCCGTGCCATTGCATGTACTCAGAAGTCCATTGACCACCCATCCTAACCTAGTTTTAACAGCGTATGGACCGTCATCTCTGCTGTTGATTACCTTCCATGGTTCCATGGTCTGAGGAGCGTTCGTCCCGATCAGAAGGGCAACATTTGAGTTAATATGGGTCAATTTCACCTCCTTTAGGTAATCCCATTCCTTCAATGATTCTGATGTTGGAATTTGCTCCTTTGATACAGGTATCTCATCTTGGGTGTATACTGCTGGCAGCTTTATGAAGTCATCTCCCTCTAGACTTGATACCTCTAGGCCTGAGATTTTTTCCACAGTCGTCGTCTTCTCCTGTCCAAGGGTTTTCAGAAGGATTCTCGCTTTCCTTTGACATTTAGTCGTCTTTGCAGAGCAGTTGTGCAAAACGTTGCTGTGCCGCCTGGATGCAGAAAAGAATATGTTTGAACACACTTGTTGCTGTTCGACATTTTCACTTGAACAGGAACTATAGCCAGTGTCTGAATGTCACCGGCCCCGGTTTGAAGGTGCTTCTCTAAAGATACAAGAGCACTGGCTACTGTTGGCGTCTTGTCTGCACCTTTGGCTGTTGACTCTTGCTTATCGTCTGGCTTTGTCCTTTCAATGTGTATCATAGTAGGATGCTTCAATGTGCAGATTTTGCAGGCGAGTCTTTTTCTGCAGTCCTTACTAAGGTGACCTTTGTTCATGCAGCCAAAACAAATTCCATTTGTTTTGAAGAACTCAACTTTCTCTTCCCGCTTTTTCCTGCACAATTCTTTGCAGTCTTCCATCATGTGGTTCCGTTTACAGTACAGACATGCTTTGCTGGCTGCTATGACTGGTGCTTGACCTTGAGCCGACTTCCCTGTTGCCATGGTGGTGAAGCTGCCCTCGTATGCTGTTGAGCCAGGTTTTACTTTGGGAGTGAAAGTCTTTTTCTTTTCATTCTTTGGTTGTGATACAGCTGTGTCTTGGATATTCCCATGTCATCTTTGCCTGTCTTTCAATAAAGTTGACCAGCTGCTTGAACTTGGCTCTGGCTTTGGTGCGCTCCTGGTACTCGAAGGCCACACTTCTCCATTTCTCCCTCAATTTAAAGGGAAGCTTAGAAACAATGGTGCGTCGGTGAGTGGTGGTGTTTAGGTCACCGAGGGCTTTTACATCCGCCATGGCGTTAGCGCAACTGCGCAGGAACAAACCATATTCCCGCAGTGCCAGGTGGTCCTCTGATTTAAGCACCTGCCAGTTCAAAACCTTCTTTTGGTAGGCTGACGCAACAAGAATGTGACTACCATAGTGTGTCTGTAATAGCTTCTTTGCTTTACTATATCCTTGTGCAGGCGGCATATAAAACTCTGGGTTGACCATCTGTGTACTGCTCTAAAAAGAATAATACATCACGTGCATTTTCCGTTTTGCTTTCAATGCAGTGCTCAAAGGTGAGTATGAATGTGTGGTAATGCAGGGGGTCTACTTTGAAAATTGTGAGCTCCTTTGCAGGTAGAGTGGAAAGCCACTGCTCTTTAATTAGCATTTCTGTTATTTTATTTTGCTTTCTCATTATTTTCAGTAGCTCTGAACTTGAACCGGTTGGTTTATGGGAGAGCCTGGCATTGGTGGTTGTGATTTTAGCTGGTATGGGTTTGCCATGTGTGGGCAATTTGACTTTGCCAGGCATGTGTAATGGTGTTTGAGGCCTGGTCCTGCCAAAATGAGTAGCTGGTTGTAGCCAACCACCAGTGTTTCCACTCTGCTCATCGTCATCAACATCTTCTTCGTCATATACATCACCACCATCATCATCATCCATAACACCGTCATCATCAATATCCCATTCACCATCATCTTCATCATAGAGTCCTTCATCACTATTATCATCATCATCAAGTTCATCATCATAATCATCATCATAGGGTTCTAGATCTTTCCCAGGCCTTGATTTGTTGCTTCTTTCACTCACACACATGGGCTCATAGGTTTTGAGTTTTGCATCTGCAGCAGCAAGTTGCGTTTCAATAATCAACATCTCCCTTTTAGTCTTTAATTTAGCTTCTTCCATTTCAAGGGCCTATGTTTTCTTTAAACCTTCAGCCTTGATCAAAAGTGCAGCTTTCTCTGCTTCAGCGTTGCGCCTGGTGGAGGATGAGGATGAGCGGCTGCTGCTTTTGCTCTTTTGGGTATCCTGCTCCAATTTACTCATCATTCCCATTGATACACAGGAATCTGAACTTTCTTTTTCTCTCTTGGACTGTGTTTGTTGTACATCAACTTTCTTTAGAGGTTGTTGTTGTTGTTTAGGAGAAAACTCTGTAGCTTGTTGCGCCCACTGCTCAACATTTGTTGCCTTTTGCAGCCATCGTTTTTACTGTTTTTCTAAATTCATGGAGCTGAGCAGCCTTGGGCAGATACCAGTTTGTGTGATCCACATCCCTCGCCTCCTCTGGGAGCAATTCATAAATTGTTTTTTGAGTGGCTGTAAATTCCCCAGCAATTTTATTGAAGTCACTGTATGATTGTGTGATTATTTCAATGTTGTCATATCCCACTTGCATAAAGGCCTCAATGTAATTCATCTTTGATGTCAATTGTCTATATTTAGCAGCTCTCTGCTTCACTAGTCCCTCTATTTTATTTCTTCAGGGCCTTTTCAGATAAAAAGAGAAAACCCAAACTAAGTTCAACTGGTTTATTTTTGTCGCCAGCCATTTTATCAGCGTAGGTATGATTGGGATCAATTTCGACAGAGTTCTTCTGTTTCAACAGCGAGGCATTTGACGACATCATTTTGAGTAGTGCTTTTGTCAACATCATCATTTACAACAATTGGGTCGACATCCCCATTTTTACCATTTGTGCGGGACATTGTGTTAACTTGACAAAATATATACACAGTTAATCTACATCCACAGAGCGACGTCTGGGTTATAGAGTGTTGGCCCGTAATTCACAGAACAACGTCTGTTAGAGTAGGCCTGTCCGTTTTTCACAGAACAGTGTCTGTATGCTTATATGCAATCAGCAAGATTCACACAAAGTTTCGTACGTTTCCGTTCACTTAATCTACTCCTCCGTTAAACATTTGCAAGCGTTCATCGTGACATCAGAAAATACAAGACATCCAGCTCGAAGCTTATGACACAACTGCTTCGTTACAATAATCTGTCACGTCAATTCAATCCGCTTCTCTGTCCAGCAATCACTGCTAAGCGTTCATCGTGACATCAAAAATCCGGACATGTAACCACATCAAAGCTCCGTGATACGATGTATTCATTTCAATTCGTCACGCAATCCGCTTTTATGAACAATCAATCACTCCAGGCGGCCACTCCACAAACAACTTTTACTTCCTCCATCAATTGCCTTCTTTCGGCGTTTTCAACTTTTGTTTTGGCAAGTTTCTCAATAATACGCTGGTAAAGGCATTTCAACGCGCACTCACCTTGGGTTGAAGTTATTGTATTGATGGGAGTTGAAGGAACTTGAGACGTAATGGGCGAAATTATGAGCCGTGGTGTCAAACAGTCAAGGGATATTCTTAATCATAGTCATTTTAGTCCAACGTCATGCCGTGAGGTCAAGTAAGAAAAATAAAAATGAACAGAACGTCTTTCAAAGTTTCAAATAAAAACGATACGCGGATCTGCGATAGTCTATAACATTCCTTATATGATATGTGCGGTTGAAATCGGTATCCGACCAGCGTTCCCACACACCTGTGCAGAACTCGTCATTGATAAGGGCGCACCTAATGACGGCGTCATCAATTGCCCTTGTGGTGGCATTGCCACATTGCATCAACCAACATAAAACTGCTCCAACACTATTGTACGTAGGATATTGGCTCATGTGATTTGAAAGCCATTGCATTTTGATTTTATTCACAATTTACACTTTGTCCCAACTATTTCTGAATTGAGGTTATACTATAGTTACAATGTGACACCTATAGTATTACTTTAGTTTTACTTTGCAAACTATAGTAATACTGTAGTTATACTGTGTGTACCGTTGTAATATAATGAAATAACTATAAGATATACTCAGAGGCAATGAAAACACAACACCAGTTTGGATTTAAATAATTTTGTGACTCAAATTTATTTTCTTATTTTAACAATTCAAATATGTTGAGTGGGTTGACTTTGATGAATTAAATGTGTTAATGGGTCGATTTGGACAATAATAAACAGATGCATTAAACATAACGAGCACAAGTTGAAAATGAAAAATCACAAGAAAGACTGAACAGAACACACATTTACAAATGAACTCAAAAGAGCAGTCAGTATCGGGTGTGACCCTCACGAACATCCAAACAGGCAGTACAACATCGCCTCATGGACCTGCCTAAGCGTCTTAGATTGTCTTGGGGAAGTTGTCGCCACTCTGCCTGTACTGCATTCTGGAGTTGCCGCCTGGTTTGAGGTCTGGGTACTCTTGATGAAAGATCTCGTCCCTGTTGGATGTACTACACCCAAAATGTACCGATGCTGGTGTACTACACACAAAACAGTGAGCCCCTTGCCAAGCACTTACTCCCGCCTCTAGCATACCCAGGGACCTGTTCCGTTGTTCAGTCGACAGTGTGGTATTATGACACTTAAAAATGTTTTTTGCGCGGCTTTTATCATGCCTTTATAAAGGGAAGACAACCCCTCCTTCATTTCAACCACTGTACTTGCAAAACTCCTAATACCATATGTTGTACTCAATATGGATTGATGAGAGTCCAACTTACACTGTTGAGAGACATGATGATCATTCATGTTTAACGAGGTAAACATTATGACCCCAATGGTCACTAAAGAACTCAAATTGGAATATTCAGGTCCTGAGCAAAAATAAACCAAAATTTTGAGTGTTGCATTTTCATTGCCTCTGAGTATATTTTCATAAGGGATTGGGGATTCAATAAACATGCCTTTAGCCATTGCCATATACAAGCATCATACTCATGAGCAGAAATGAGAAAGAGCCAGCCAACTGGAGAAAGTATTGCTCACCTGTAAGGTCCGAACCAGACTGAGACTTCTGGTGGTCTGTAGCCATTCTATTGTTTACTTGTGGTTCATACATGTGGTCTATAGCAACTCTTTTTTACTCAAGGTTCTTCACTGCAGCTTGAAATGCTCTCCTCATTTTGTAAGTTGCTTTGAATAATAGCGTCTGCTAGATGACTAAATGTAAATATTAATGTATTAATACACTAAACATTTTGAATAAGAAATGTCATAGCATTTTTTTTTCTTGCTTGACTTTATGAGCGTGTGGAGGGATGGGTTTTGGGCCTCCGTATACCCACCACAAGAAACTATACCACCACTGTGTACCATTATACCCCCCAGAAATGTTCAGTGCACCCACAGTCAAAGCAGGCTGCATCCGGCCCTGCTTGCTCCGGAGTCCAGTCCTCAACTCCCTGCCCTCCCTGCATCTGAACTGCGCACGCAGTACAACGATTACAATTCCCTTGTCCTGCCATTGTTTTGGTGCTTTTCATTTGTTTTCTTTCTCTGTTCTGTTATCTGTGTATGTCTGTTTCTGTTAGTTAGTTATTGTCCTTGTGCTGCTGTCTTCTCTGTGTTTACTTTCCCATTTCTGTGCGTCTTGCTTTCTCTGTTCTGATTCCATGTTTCATTATCTCATTTGTTGCCACACTCTTTTTGCTCTCTCCTTCGATCCTCTCCATCAGTCCCTTGCAACCCAAGTCACATCTCCCTCTATATAGACCCTGTTTTCTTTTATTTGTCATTAAATTGTCTCACATTTTTTTAATCCTGTTTCATCACAGTTTTTCCCAATTTGACTTCTGTGTTCTTGATGTCCTGTGCCTCGTACTGGATTGCCCTTCTTGTTGACTTGTTTCCTGGATCCTTGCCTGCTTTTTGACTTCATCTCTGCCTTGTGATTTTTGTACTTCTTTTCCCTCTCTGTCTTTTGAGGCAGAATGTTGACCTCAATTTTGGCATATTAAACCAAACCATGCTTTTGTTACCTTTGTCTGCGCCTGGGTCCATTCGCCATCCTGAAAATAATAGAATGGCTTATTACCTCAGGAAAAAATAAAGCAATGAATCACAGGATCAAGATGGTACTGATTGGTGCAATAACATACTGAAAGTAAAACCTGCTGTATGATCTTTGCAGCATTAAATGAACAACATCCTCTCTTTATAATACCATGGATTTTCAGATGTGCTGTCTGGTCCATTTTATTGGATGTGATGTTTTTGGTCTTTTCCATATCATGGGCACCCCTTCACCTGGAGCAAGCAGATAACTTTGGGAGTGCATTTCACTCCCTTTGCACTACAATTTATGCAGATCTACAAAATACCTGTGTCACGACTATTTATAGTATGACAAGTGGATAGATATTTTACACAGTTGTGAACACCACTTGTAATGGTTACAAATTACAATTTTCTTCTTTTGGTTGTCAGAATTAAAGCTTTTGCTGTTTCTGTCAGCAGATATTCGCTGGACTATATGAATTGCTTTATTATTGTACCAGGGCTGATCCTTGCAGACTCTCGCTTAAATGCAGACTCCATTTCTTCATGCTTTGCAACTGGATGTTAGAACATAGTGAAGATTATTGTCTCTCAGGATAGTTGCGGAAACATATCTGCCAGAGGATAATTAGCTTGGATTGGCAAATTCATACATCTTTCACATAGATGAGATTTCATACTTTATGTTATAGGCCCATGCAGTATTTCACAACAATTGAGCACGTCTTCTGAACTAAAAGTTTTTTTTAATGACTTGTATTTTGATACCAGTGGAATGATACCATGGATCATTTTCACATTTGCATTGTGGGATCCTTGCATGTGTGACTCCCTGGATAAGGATGTTTGACATACCACAAGCCCACAGACAAAAGTAAGACTGAAAAAAATTGGTAGCATTGATTTTGAGCCCTTCGTCACATCTCCTTTCCATGAGCATGGTACATTTTAATCTTAAAAATTAGCAAAAAAAAAAAAAAATCTTGAAGGCATGTTTCTTTGGCATGTGCCTGCGATCCCTGCTCTGCTCTACTTCAGAGACAGAGATCTCTATCTAAAGGGGAAAAAAATCTGATCTGCGATAATGATCAAGTATGTGTAATGTGGCGTCGATGGTGTGTTGTGGTTTAAAAAGCCGGAGCTTAATTAAAAAGGCAAAATATTAGTTCTACTCAATAAGCTGTCCACTGCATTGTGAATCTATGTAGTGCCCTCTTGTGGTCAACATTTGAACACTCAGTTGAGTGATGGAGGTAAAACCAGATTGAGATTGCCATAAGCACATATGAATTACTTCGGCTACAGTACTCAAATAAAAAGGGAAAATGACCAATCTTCAATAATCCGATACGAAGAAAAAGTTACACGCACATCGCGTATAGGTGCAAGGCTATCAAATAAAATGCGCCAATAAAGAAAGGAGAAGACGCCTGCACACTTACTCCGAGCCACCAAAGAAAACTTTATTAGTAATGAAATGACAACGTTTCGATCCGACTTGGATCTTCGTCTGGTCGGAAATTCTCAAAAAGTGGTGGTGGTTTTCAATTCAAAATTGAAATATATATCACATAACACAAAAGGAAAAGAGAAAAAAAGAAAAGAGAAAGTTTTTATATTTTTACACTCCAGACTCTAGCACCTAGAGGACTCAATCAAGAATTTGATCTCAAACCTTTTCTTTGATCACATTTATACTACACTGGTGGAATATCTTGTTGCTTTTTTAAGAAGGTCTTTGATGCCGTGATGCACATTGGTATCTATGGATGTATGTTTCTTTTTACGTACAATTTTCACAATATAGTTGGTGGCTCTACTTTTTTTTTTTTTTTTTTTGGTGTATCTAAACCTATTTGCTCCTTTGGTGTTATGTGATATATGTTTGAATTTTGAATTTGAATTTTAATCTCCTGCCCTATTGGAGATTATAATTAATCCTGTCAGTTTATTGGTGGGGATAATGTATAAATATGGGTGTGTACCCCCCAATCTTCATTAATCGCAATATTTCCAGGGACTGAATTAAACAAGTCATTTTTTAAATGAAGTTTAAAACACATCCTAGCAACTTAGCAACATTTTTAGTTGACCATAGATCCACTTCAGTGCATCCACTCCCAACAATATACCATTTGGAAAAAAGCACTGAAAGCCAATTAATCAGTGGTCTCTCTCACAAATAAAATGCAGAACTGGCTAATGTGTTTTTGGCTTCAAAGAGGAAATGTAACAATCTTCATCCCCCCGAGGCTTGGTTACTACAGTTATGAGCTGGCAGCACAAAATATATCGGCTGTTTTGGGATCAATACAGAGGGAAGATGTTCCAGCACTGAGGGGTTAATTTTGGCCAGGAAGACGGGCAGAAAGAGCTCTAATCAGATCCTAAACATTCACTGCCCTTCTGGCAAGGTCGTAGGGGTAATGGTCCCTTGCTAACCGTCCCATTCCCTGTGGTTCCCTAGGGACACAGCCCTTGAGGCATAATAGTGATAGGCGGCTGAGAAGCAGTATGCTGTGCCCATGGGAAGAGTGATGCCTCTTTCAGGCACACCTCCACTGATTCCACATACAGTTCTACTTTGGTTGAACCACTTAAAGATAAGAGACCATCTCTCAATATTTGATGTTTGATTAGCTGAAACTGGTATCCTATTAGCACACCTGAATAGCATTTATATGCAGGCTCACTCACAAATGTGAGCTGAATTTTGCTAATTGTGTCATTTGGTGGGGGTTTCATTTTTGCTCATTGTGTTATTTGGTGGAGGTTTCACAAATATTGCTGGCACCCCTGACTGGTAATGCACAAATGCACAAAGAATACTTTTAAAAATAAAAAATATACAGTACTATGCAAACATTTTTAAGTACCCAACACTTTCAAAAATTTACATCTGGCTTTAGATGTCTATTTTTTGTTTTCCTCATTCGTATGGCTGAAGATTGAAAGTATATCTGAATTCTAAATTCTAATTTAAAAAATAGTTTCATAAATAAATGTTGGTATTTCATTAAAAACAGTTGATGCAGATAACGCAGTCTTATCAACATCATCATGGCTGTCTGCAGTTACTTGGAGCAAATGCGACAGTCAGTCTGCAGAAGAACAATGACCAGTTTCCCTCTCTGCTTGGAACAAGCAAAGGCTAATCATCTTATAAAACTATACTACAACAGGACAGAGTCCCAAATTTTTAGGAAAAGTGCAGTCACACCAAATATTGGCTTTATTTTATTTTTATTTTTAAGACTTTACAACTCTGTTTCATACATTTCTCAATAATCTGAAAGCTTTAATTTCATTATTTTTGTATGAGTATTTGCCCTATGACGTTGCTTTAAATGTGCCTAAGATTTTTGCGCAGCACTGTATATGTATAGAAACTCTTAGCAACAAGTGAAACATACTGTTTGACATTAATTTCCAAATGGAAACAACCAAAATCATTTAATAATTTAATTTAAAATCAATTTCTTCTTAATCAAGGTTTCGCAATTGGATACCTTGCAGCCAGAAGGAACCAATCTGTATCGAACATATTTTGAAATATTGGCTATTTTAACTTTCTAACTTTAGGATCTGAATGAAGAATATGAAAGAGTTCATGTAATATCACAATCCACACTTGATGCAGCTCGAATAATGTACATCAAAACCTTATATTTGTTTTGAAAAGAAAAAATGAAAAAGTGAAAAATAACTCCTTTGAAATGGTTGGTTCATTATGGCTCATGCTTCTTAATATATTGTAATACAAAATGCCAAAGAGACCCATCCCCATGCTATGATATTTTTAAAAATAACAACACTTTGCTAAACAAAATTTAATACCAATCAACAGTATAACACGCACTGAACTGATATGGACAGCTGTTGTCTGCAAGAGAAAATAAACCGCTCCATTTATTTGTCATGGTGTTGGCCTGCAGGCCCTTCCCCCTGCTGCATTCTTTGCCTCCACCTTAACGAGCCACACCTATTGCCCAGTGCCTGCCGGCTTTGTCTCTTGCCGGCGGGCCAAAATCCATGACAGTATTACCTTGTACTTGGCCTAGGATAACAAATATATCACGTGATGCATCTGTAAACCATTGAAATCATCGCAGTTTCAGAGGTCAAAAAAGTTAAATAAAGAGTAACAATGCTCAAATGAAAAGAGCATGCCTTCTAGAAAAGACCATTGACATATGAATGTCAGTCTGCTTCAAAATTACATGTAATTGAACGGAAATACCAAATTTGGCAAGTCTTAGTATATTTCAAACATGACTATCTTCACACACTTTTAACAATGTTGCACAACAGTCTTCCTCGTGGGAAATTAATACGTTCGTCGTTGAAATACTGTCACCTCACCTGGAAGTTACCACAGCCTCTTAGAATTGCTGAACCAAAGTAAACATGGGGGTAGTCCTGAGTAAAATGGAACCAGTGTGACAGTAGTGCAGGTGTTACAGACAGGACTCTGATGGAAGGAGTTTTCATCAACGTCATTCTAATGCTCTTAGCGCTAATACGAGCGGTATAGTACGCTGTCAGGGACAGCAGGTGAGGAAAGTTTACCACTATGCTCAATATATCATTTTCAGTTATGTTCATTACTGAGATGTCTAGGCACTGAGCAGTACTATTGTGCAGTCCCACTTGAAAAGAGAAGCCATCAATGATATAACAGTCAGAAATATCTCTTCGATACAAGTCATGAACATCAAAAAGATGGCAGATGTAATAAAAGATTTATGTGACAGATATAAAGATGTTAGGTTTCTGAAGTAAGAAAGTTGTGACTCAATGTAAAATGGAATGGTTGGTTCACTTCAGCCTTGAAATTTTTGGCAGGAGCTGATAGTTCTCTTTGGCATTATTATATCTGCCTGTTTAGGGCTCAGTGGGTTGGTTTTAAGTGTTATTTGCTCATTAGTGGCATGGAGACCTATGCTGTTTGGTTGACATAGCACTTCACGTTACAAAACAGAAGACTGGACTACTATCTAAATTTTCATGAATTTGTGGATTGGTTCTGTCTTGCAGCAAGGTATCCAATTATGGCACCCTAAAAGATTAAATGATATCAACCAAAATTAAATTGGGTATTAAATTGTGCTTATTTAAGTTTTATCTAAGTGTTAAAGAGCTATATTGAGCCCTGAACTCTTTCCTGTTTTACTTGGGTACCAAAATGAGGTAACACACATGCAATATTCTTTCATCATCCACCACCATGAAGAAAGCAAAATAACTGTCAGTCCAAAAGAGGCAAATGGTCATAGTCCTTCATAAATCTGGTAATGGCTACAAGAGGATTCACAAACAATTGAATATGTTACTGAGCACAGTCAGGGTAATTACAAAAAAATTCCAAAGATATTGCACTGTTGAAAACCTCAAGAGTAGAGGGTGCAGCTGCATTTTGCTCTCCTAGATACTGAGGAGGATGGTGAGAGAAGCAACAAAATCCTCAAGAATCACTGTGAAGGAATTGCAGGCCTTGCTGGCCTCTTGGAGACACCAGGTTACAAAATTAAGCGTCACCTCCACAACCACAGACTCATTGAGAGATTGCAAGAATAAAGTATTTTCTGACCAAAAAACACAGAAGCAAGTGCTTGGAGTTTGCTAAACGTCATTTCAACTAGGACTAGGACAGAGGTGGACAATCCAGCTCCAGAAAGTAAATGTCCGTCCCAGTATTTTGCTGCCACTGCCTGGATCTAAGAATCGCAGCAACTCTTCAGCCCACAGGTTGAACTAATTAGGAAAATGAGCTGCCTGAGCTCATGGCTGGAGGTAAAATATGGCAGGAGTTTTACTTTCTGACCCCTGGAATGTCCACCTCTGGACTAAGACAAGGTGCTTTAGTCAGATTAGACAAAATTTGCATGTTTCAGCCGGATGGAGCACTGGCATGGCTTCGAAACACAGATCCATATAAGGAGAAGCACCTCATACCCATGGTGAAATTAATGTGAAGGATCTTGAGAGGATCTGCTCAAAGGATTGGTCCAAAATCCCCCCAAATGTGTGCTTAAACCTTGTCAGAAATGACAGGAAAAGACTCCATGTAGTTATCATTGCAAATAATTATGAAACCTTGATTTTGTTGAAATGTCTTTTGTATGAACTGATTTTGATGATTTTGGTTGGTTCCATCAAAACATTAATAAAGTAATGTGTGTCATGCATGGTGGTATATTCCATTTCACTGTAATTATATTGTTTACATATTGTTTTGTGCATTGCCAGTCAGGGACGCCAGTAATTTTGGAGTTAACTGTATATATACTGATGGACTTTAAAAACTTATAAGTCTAACTACACAGAAATAGTGTAGTTGGGTTAGGGGAACTTTAATTAGACGATTACATAATTGATATGCAGTTGTCTTTGAGTAAGGAGACACAACAGTGCTTCAGGTCATGACATTGTTTGTGTCTGTGGAGCAAGATTTGAGGAATTAGTGATGTAACCTTGTCTGGCTTCACTGATCACAATTGCAATACTGTCAAATGCCTTTAAACAATCCTTGAAGTCATTAAGGCCAGAACCCGAGAGCATAAGTTCAAAGACACTACGTGTGCCATGCCTCGCCTTTCCAGACCCCCAACGTGATCAAGCCATTGGTCTGTGGATAGCTGGAGCATCCCAAAATTGCATCACCCAGCGTTTTGGGGTAAGCCATCCAACAATCTCTAACCTTATGGCTTGTTACCAGGAGACTGGAAGCACCAATGATCGACCCCAGCCTAGTCAGCCTAGGGTCATGACCCCAGCCGAGTACAATCAGATCCGCCTCGTCCACCTGAGAGATGGTTTCAAACCTTCACCAGGACGGCTCAGGAGACCCGAGGAATCCACAGACCATGGATCAGCAGAAGAACAGTGAGTCACCGACTTGCAGAGCAAGGGATCAGAGCCCACAAGGCACGTGTTGGAATGCAGCTTGATGCACGGCTCAGGGCTACCAGGCTTCACTGGGCTGAAGAATGTGGTCAGAGACGAGTCCCCAACTCTTTCTGGAGGAATGTTGTCTTCAGTGATGAGTCCAGATTTTGTCTGTACCGACATGATGGAAGACATGAGGGTCTACAGACGACTTGCTGAGAGATACGCGGCCCCCTGCATTACTGAGAAAGATCGCTTTGGAGGAGGCTCAGTGATGGTCTGTGGTGTCATTCAGACCTGGTCATAATCAATGGAAATCTTCATGCAGCCCACTACTGTGACCTTGTCTTCAGACCGCATGTCGTGCCTTACATCACAGACCACACTGAGGTCACGTTCATGCAAGACAACGCACAACCTCACCCAGCACATCTGACCCAGCAGCTCCTGGCCCAGAATGGTATGCGAGTCATGGAATGGCCACCTTTCAGCCCTGACATGAAGTGCATCAAGCATGTGTGGGACCTGTTGGATCGGCAGGTTTGGCAACGCACTCCAGCCCCCAGGCCGAGGGCAGAGCTCCAATGAGCCCTTCGCCAGGAGTGGCAGGCCATTCCCAAGCAACAGCTCAACAAAATGGTGTTGTCCATGCCAAGATGAGTGATGGCTTTGTTGCAGGCACGTGGCGGTCTCACACTCGGAACTGAGATTGTCGATTTTATTGTTAAACTTATCATTGTTGATCCTTTTGTTGTCCTTTTTTTGTTGATGTTATCTGACATTTTGCCGAAGTTGTTACGGGTAAAATCAATAAATGGTAACAAATTTGAATCGGAGTTTGGCTTCAATTCTGGTTATAAGTCCATCAGTGTATATGTGAAGAGTTGGAATGCAAAACCCACTCAACCTCTTTTGTTTTAAATTGAGTTTTCTTTACTCAGCAAATTTTATGTCACAGGATAATGCAGCCTTCCGTATGGAAGGTAAAAATAACTGCTGAAATCACACAACCCTGGGGGGGGGGCACTGACGTTGGTTGTGATGGCAGATGAGAGTGTTTGTGGGATGTTCCCGGTCTGTGGTGGTCATTGCCTACCAAACATGGACCAAGGAAGGAAAACCAGTGGACTGGTGACTGGTTTACGAGCAGCCAAGGCTCACTTCTATGTGCAGGGAGTGAAGGCTGGCTCATGTGGTCCAATCCAACAAGAGAGCCACTGTGCTCAAATTGCTGAAGAAGTTAATATTGGTTCTGATAGAATGGTATCAGAACACACAATGCATCACAGTTTGTTGCGTATGGGGTTGCATAGCTGCAGACCGGTCAAGGTGCCCATGCTGACCCATGTCCACTGCCAAAAACCAGCGACAATGGGCACGTTAACATCAGAGCTGGACCACGGAGCAATGGAAGATGATGGCCTGGTCTGATGAAGCACCTTTTCATCATGTGGACGGCCAGGTGCATGTTTGCTGCTTACTTGGAGAAGACTGGTCACCACGGCGTACTATAGGAAGAGGGCAAGCCATTGGAGGCAGTGTGATGGTTTGGGCAATATTCTGCTGGGAAACATTGGGTCCATCCATTCACGTGGATGATCTTTTGATGCGCTCCCCTCACCAAAACATTGTTCAAGATCAAGTACACCCCTTCATGGAAATCGTATTCCCTTATGGCTGTTGCCTAAGCAGGATAATGCGGCCCCTGAAAAAGACTTCTGAGATGCAAAATATATTTTGCTCCAAAACCTGTATATATCATTCAGCATTAATGTTGTCTTCATAAATGTATGAGTTAACCTATGCTATGCGTACAAATGCACCCCCGTACTACCATGGATGCCGGCTTTTGAAATGTGTGATGATGAACTAGCCAGATGGTCCCTCACCTCTTTAGCCCAGAGGATGCGTTGTCCATGATTTCTTAAAAGAACTTCATGTTTTGATTTGTCACACTACAAGACAGTCTTCTCCTTTGCTTCAGTCCACATTAAATAAGCTTGAGCCCAGAAAAGGCGACAGAGTTTCTGGATCATACTCAAATACAGTTTAATCTTTACATAGCAGAATTTTAATTCGAATTTGTGGATCCAACGCACAGCCAACAAAACTACTCCATTGGTTTCAGAGAAAGAAAATAAAGCTACTTCAATGGCCCAGTCAATATCCTGGCTTGAATCCAGTTGAGAATCTATGGAAAGAACTGAAGATCAAAGTTCAAAAAAGAGGCCCCCAGAAACTTCAAGATTTAAAAACAGTTTGTGCGGAAGAATGGGCCAAAATCACACCTGAGCAATGCATACGACTAGTTACGTCTTGATGCTGTCACTACCAACAAAGGCTTTTCTACTAAGTATTAATTAAATATCAGTAAGCGTGTTCATGCCTCTTCCCTGTGTTATTCCACTGTATTACACATAACTCAATTTATGCACTTATTCGTTTTGATTTCTTTGAATGTGAGGATTACTTGGGTTGTTACCAACATCTGATGAAAATTCCATGTCAACAGTCCCATTAGAAATATATTGACTGAGAAAATTGTTGACGCATTCAATACTTATTTTCCCCGCTGTATATTTCTGATCTCTGATGGTTTATCATGTTTATTTTATAATTTAGTCTAAATGAACATTTATATATGAAGTTTGACTGTCCGATCACACCTGTTATGTACACCTTACCTCAAATCCACAAAAGTTATACTATTGCGTCCCCTGGTAGACCTAGTTTTGGGCATTAGTTCCCTTACTGAGAAGATCTCCTCCTTTGTAGATTATTTTCTTAAACCACATGTTTTTGCATTGTCCTCCAATGTACATAAGAGATTCGAGTGGCTTCGTTCAGTTTTATGCGCTCTGGAATCAGTGGCAATGGATTTGTTTCTAGTTCCCTTTCATGTGGAGAGTTTGCATACAAATATTCCACATTGCATAGGATTCGAGGCCATTGCTTATTTTCTTGATCAGAGAAATGTTAGTGGTCCGAGCACTATCTGTTTGAAAAAACTTACCAAAATAGTACTTACGAAAATGTTTTTCCTCTTTGACAATGAATTTTATTTTAAAAATGTGAAACTGCCATGGAGAGTAAAATTGCTCCAAATTATGCCAATCTTTATGTTGGCTTTTTGGAGAGTCATATTATTTTTAATTCCAATTGTAATTGTTTTCTACTATACAGCGCCCTCCATAATTACTGGCACCCCTGGTTAAGATGTGTTAAAAGCTTTAAAATAAATTCAAATTTTATCGCAGAAGCATACTCTCACACTAAAATTTTAGAAAAATGTAACCTTCAACTTAAGTGAATTTTAAGGGGAAAAAAAATCCCTGACTAAGAAATAATTATTTTTCATAAAATCACCAGTTCCACAATTATTGGCACCCCTAACAATTCCTAGGAATTAAATGTAATTGAAGTATTTCTGTCATTTCTACAGTAGTTTACAAAGTTGATTAGAGTATCTTGGAACATTTAATTAGTAAATCATCACTTCCTGTTTTCCTGGGGTATAAATATGACATGACACAGAGGCCATTTCTCTTATCCACTCTTCACCATGGGAAGACAAAGGAACACACCATTCAAGTAAGGCAGATGTTTGTCGTCCTTCACAAGTCAGGCAATGGCTACAAGAAAATGGCCACTCGCCTGCACCTGCCCATATCTACTGTCAGAGGAATCATTAAGAAGTTTAAAATAATCGGAACAGTGGTAAACAAACCTGGACGAGGACGCAAGGTTATTTTGCCACCACGCACAGTGAGGAAGATGGTAAGAGAAATAAAAAGTTCTCTAAAGCTCACTGTTAAAGAATTGCAACAAACGGTAGCATCTTGGGGTCACAAAGTCTCCAAAATAACCATCAGGTGCTATCTACTTGCCAACAAGCTTTTTGGGAGGCATGCCCGGAAAAAACCTTTTGTCACTCACAATCATAAATGCAAGTGTCTGGGGTTCGCTAAGCGGTACTGGGACTTCAACTGGGACCATGTGCTTTGGTAAGATGAGACCAAGATAGAGCTTTTTTGGCAACAAACACTCTAAGTGGGTCTGGTGTAACACAAAAGATGAGTATGCAGAAAAGCACCTCATGCCCACTGTGAAGTATGGGGGAGTATCGGTGATGCTGTGGCTCTGTTTCTCTTCCAGAGGCCCTGGAAACCTTGATAGGGTGCATGGCATCATGAACGCTTTGAAATACCAGGACATTTTAAATCAAAATATGGCGGCCTCTGCCCAAAAGCTGAAGATGGGTCATCCCTGGGTCTTTCAGCAAGATAATGACCCTAAACATGTGGCCAAATCTACACAGAAATGGTTCACACAGAATCAAGCTCCTCCCATGGCCATCTCAGTCTCCAGACCTCAAGCCCATTCAAAAGCTGTGGAGTGAGCTGAAGAGGAGAGTGCAGAGGAGAGGACCCAGGTCGCTGGATGATTTAGAGAGATTGTGCAAAGAGGAATGGTCGAAGATCCCTCTTTCTGTATTCTCCCATCTTGTGAAACATTATAGGAGAAGATTAGGCGCTGTTTTGTTGGCAAAATGGGGTTGTACAAAGTATTAACATCAGGGGTGCTGATAATTGTGGCACACATGATTTGATGTAAAAGAATTATTTCTTAATGTGGGGTTTTTTCCCCACTGAATAAATGCACTTGAATTAAAGGTTGGATTTTCCTCTTTTTTTCAATGTGGTCCTATATTATTTAGAAAAAAATTGAATTTATTAGAAGATAACACATCTTAGCCAGGGGTGCCAATAATTATGGAGGGCACTGTACCTTACAGCGTTAATGTTGCTTTTAAAAACATGCAAGTGTCCCACACCATATGCACTAATGCATCCCCATACCATCAGAGATGCTGTCTTTTGAACTGAAGGCTGATAACAGGAGGGGAGGTCTTTCTCCTCTCTAGCCCAAAGGACACAACACCCATGATTTCCAGCAAGAATGTCAAATTTGGACTCGTCTGACCACAGGCATTGGGGCATTGGCCCCACAGAACACGGCGGCACTTCTGGATCATGCTGAACAATGTCTTCCTTTTTGCATGATAGAGTTGTAGGTGGCATCTGTGGATAGCACAGCGGACTGTGTTTACTGACAGTGGACAGTGGTTCTATATTATATAGGAAAAAACTGAATTTATTAGAAGCTAAAGAACACATCTTTGCCAGGGGTGCCAATAATTATAGAGGGCGCTGTATATCCAAATTTGGAAATGTTCCATTGATTTTTTTTTTTTTTTTTGCTTCGAACTGGGTCTGCCACTCAACTTTTCGAAGGACTCTGACCCAGTCCTTGGTAAATTATTTTCTGATCCCTCCCGTATTGTATACAACCTTAAATCTTCTGATTAAGTCATACCTATGTCAAACAACAACCTCCCATTTTATGATATTCTTGATGGTAATTATAAAAGTGGTAGGTGTGCACTGTGCAAGTTCAGTTATAAATGCCATACATTTAACCATCCTTCTTCAGGATAACTTTTTCAAATTAAGGGCATTATGTTGTGATTCTGCCGTTTGCCATGTTTATTTTGAATTCTGCCTTGTCTGACCATTTAGATACCATGCCACGTTTTGTTTTTGCCTTGTCTCTGTCTGTCTGCCTTATTCCACTCCTGCAGTGTTATTCCGGTCCATTTTTTTTTGTCATACCATGCACTGCACCCCTGTCTGGTCTTATGTGATCGCTCACTGCCCCAGTATTGTGTGTCACACTTTCAGGTGATTTTGTGGTTTCTGGGATTTCAATCATTCCTTCCAATCTGGTTTTAATTCCTTCACCTTGCTTTTCTATATTACTAACCAAACTAACAGTTTATTATTTTAGTTAATTTACTAAGCCAAACTAACACTGTTTATAGTACTCACTTACTACCGAGCACTAAGGGATTGTATAGCTGCACTTACTAATTGACTAACAAGCTCTCAGCAGTCGCCCTATTCTAGTCTCCACCCCTTTGGCTTTACTCAATCTACTTTGCTGCAGTTTCAGCGGAACCTCTGCATTTGATAGATCTGTTCTCCCTCCTTATCTGTGCACGTTAGAACTCCCTAACCAGAACCGCATGTCTGTCTATAGGCTGTCTTGTGATCCCTGTCCACGTTTTGGCTTTTGCCAAATTTCTTGTTATTAGTAATTTCCTCAAGTTCATGCCTTTGTAATTAGTCTGATCCAGTTCACCTGTTTCCCGCTGTAGCATGTGACTTCCCGTTTGTCTATTTAAGCAGTCTTTTCACAGACAGCCAGCTCCTTGTCAGAACGTTTCTCCTGTGCTGCGACTGTTTATGCCTCTGTGATTCCCTTCTGACTGGACCATCCCTCATTACAATTTTGGCTTTGTCTTGAATTTGTTTGCATCTGTGTATTGAACCTTTTTCGCCCGACCGCGAGTTTTGTGTTTGCTGCCCTGATTATGATTTGGATTATGTCCCTGGCATTTTGATTTTTGGATTGGACTTTGTACTGTTGCCTCCTGCTCTGTGGGGGTTCGCCCCCTTTCCAAATAAAACCAGCTTTTATTTCTTGGTTCTCGTGTCTGGTTACTGAGCGTAACCTCACATTATTACTTGCACTACACCTAATATCAGTGTGTTTATGGGTTGGCTTACGTGGGTATGTCCACTAGACCTCTCAAGACTACAATTTATGAACATAGAAGTGATATTAGAACAAAGGACTTAAGAAATCCTGTAGCATTTGTTATGGCCCCAATTTGTTATCAGACAGCAAGGGACGACAGACAAAATTGCAAAACTTTAACAGATTTAATAAAACAGAAACTGACCAAGATTGAAATATAAAAGAAAAGTGATAGTTACAGTCCCTTTGTTATTGAGATGGGGTTGCTATGGTGCGATGTCCTGGGAGAGGAAAATGCTCCAACACTGGCAAAAATCTACAAAAAGAGCTTCACAGGTCTTGAAAAGAGTGACAGGTTTGGTCAAATGTATCCTTCCCCTTGCAATTTCTCCTACTACTTTACTCTCACTTTTTCTCTTATATACTCTTTTCCAGCCCCCTCCCACCTTCCAGACTTTTTTTCAATTCTCTGGGACTTACCCTCTCAGACATGCCCAGGACATGCCCAAAACCTAGCTCCAGACTGGCTTAACAAAGAAAAGTCAATACTGCCATCTAGTGGCTTCTTTTTTTTCCACATTACACACTACACTTCTCCCAAGCACAATATGGTATTTCATCTTTAAAATATGTAGGCATTGAATGAGTTCAGTCACCACCTAGGGGAGGTGACATTGTTTTGTTACTTCAGAGGGAGACCTTTTGGATTTCTACTCTGAATACAGTGGTAAGGGGCCTGAATGAATCTTTTGACATTAGACAATTTTTGAAGTTCAATTTGTATGTCCTGTTCACTTATTATATGCTTGCTTGATATGTCCTATTGTGTTTTTATGCAGGACTTCCTGGATATACCCCCCCCCTCCCTTTTTCGACAGTACTATAGCATGTTACTTTATTTTACCTATGTTGATAGTATACTGAAGCCTTTTCCTCATATTTTTTTGGCTAGGATATTGTTGTCTTGGTTTTTGAAGCAACACTTCAGGTATCTGTACTATTCACATTATTATTGTGATACAGTTTATATGATGTATACTGTTTTGTGAGATTTTGCAAGCTTATTAGTCATCAATTTGGGAAGGCATCTATTTTGCCCCATTTTATTGTATTCTATAGGTATATTCTGATTAACCAGGTATTTTATTAACCCTCCGGTTTTGCTATTGTACACAGTGCCAATGCTGGTATTGATTGATTAGATTTTTCTTTATCTTAATATCTCGGGATTGTATGTATTATGCACCATATTCTCTGTCAGCACACATACCTTTTAAATTGCAAATATGTGGACAGCAGCTGAGAATTTGTTGCTTTGCTGATTGTTCTCAGAGGTTAATTGTTTACACCTGATTTCAATGTTCATGTCTAATTGAGAGTTAGGCTAAAATACCTTTATATTTGTGTGTGCAGCGTATTTTTTATCCGGATGAAGATTGTTTGGATCGAATCGTCGATATCTTGAATAAACTTTTTGGGAAGCATTGTCCTTCAGTGTGCGAACTTTATTTAATTACTTAATGATGATGCAGGATTTCCATTTGTCCTGCACCTGCATTAGAGTTGATGTGCACGCTCTAGTTTTGCACATTTTATGATTTAGATCCATAAATATATAATATTTTGTTTCATAACGCACCAAACATTCTCAGACAAATCAGGACAGCTGGCAGGCCAATCTAGCACCCGCACTCACTGCTTACACAGCCATGCACTTATCTGTGCAGAATGTGGTTTGGCATTATCTTGCATAAAACATTCCAGGAACAGACGTCTAATTTTCAGCCTTTGCACTGCCAAAAATTTTCACATCTCTTTTATGATAATGTGCAAGTGAACCCATGCCATGTGCACCAATACACACCCATACCATGACAGAAAATGATTTATCTAAAGCTGTTAACAGCTTGGGTTGCCGTGGACGACTTTTCTTTTTTCTTTTTTAACAAAAACCACTTACGATGTTCAAACACATTTCTACTGTGCCACTTTCCATCTCCGAGTCCAGAGAAGCTGTTGAAGCTTTTAGAGTATGGCTTCAACTTGGCATGGTGAAATTTGACCTTGCATCTCTTGATGCAGCATTAGATGGCATTGAATGACAGGTTTACCAAAGTATTTCCAAGCCTATTTAGGGATATTGTTACAGCCTGACTATTGTGAAAGGTTGACTATTGTTACAAGCTGCAACAAAGGAGATGCACTCTGAAGCATTTAAAATGCAAATTTCAATTTATCGCAGAAAACCAAATTTAACAAAAAGTCAATACAAAGATGGGGTGTGGAAGCAAGTATCATCAAGTGGATGTGGAGCAAAGAATAGTGAAGCAGTGTTGTAAGCAATTTATTCAAAAAGGAACATCAGGGCACGATTTATTAGCTCAGTGAATGAGACACAGGCTCTCCATTGTGCCAATGACCCCTGGCTCAGCCCACCAAGCACCTGCAAATGAGAATCACATGCATGCAGAGTAGAGAGCTGTAACGATATCCATTCCAGGCACCATACGATTCTAAAAACAGTGAACTCAAAGGGATTGGAGATAACTTGCATTCAGAAGTGGCTTACATAAGGCCTTGCCCTTTATGGATCAAGATTCAAATGGATTACTTCCATCTCTTAATTATATTATCCAATGCGAAGGATGGAATGCCCAAAATTCAAGTAATTTGCTTTTGGAGAGTGTTGTTCTCAAAGAGATTGATTATAGGCTTACACATCTGTTTAAAAATTGGTGTGCCTTGGCCCTTCTTTTGAAGAACTAGGCCTTTTCAGAGGCTCCTTTTATACGAAAGCACAATCAACTCACCTAGTTAACATTACCTGTTTTCCCATCACCTTATTTTTGCAACTTGCCACATTATTTGTTCCAAATTGCTCCTGTACCAAATTTTTTGGAGTCTTCCACAGTCAATTTTGAAATGAGCATATATTTTCAATTAGCAATTGTATTGAAGGTTAAAATATCAAATAATGTAGGATCAAATAATCTGTATGGGTTGTTTTTTCAGTAGGGTAGAGCTTGAAAGGACTTTTCAAATGACTCCTTCTCTTCTTACATTTCCCAAAATTGTGCCAACTTTTCCAGTGTTGGGTTTAATGTTACAATAAAAAGATAAAAAGGATTGTAGGATTTTTAAACCAATACACCCTGAGATATGGAAGCACAAAGATGAGAATTAGATTAAAAAGAATGATTTAAATACACCTCCCTGTCATTTATCATGTTTCATACCTTCAAATACACAGCAATTACTCACCTCTTAACCCCACAATCTGTTGACACATACAAAGCCATAGGAGGCCAAGTAAAAAAAAAGCTAAGAACTGTGGCCATAAGGTTAGCGAATGAGGTCAAGCCAATTCATTTCACAGATCATAAAGGTTATGAACTCACAGGATGGAAATGTGCAGGGCAGGCAAGGCATAGGTTTTTCTCTCGAGAGGGAACTTAAGGGAATTTTAGAGGGACACATCAGATTGATCTTTGATGAAAAAGCAATCAAAAAATAAAAGCCGACGAATTTAAGATCTGATTGTAAGAGTAATATAATAATGCACTTTTCCATTCACTACATAATTTTAGGAAAGCTAACATTCAAAAATGAACACAAATGGAAGGTTGGTGGCTGGAATAGAATTATAAATCCAGTCCAATCCAGGATGACGAAAAGATCTATTTTTAATTGAACAGAGAATATACCGAGATGATGCAATTTCACAAATGATTTAAAATGGCCCAGATCTGATTAAAGCATAAATATTTATTCATTTATTTAGAATATTCCATTCAATCTCACAATGCACATGCAAGATATTCCACAAGACTTTAATAGTTCTGATAATGATCTACATGTGAAGCATATTCAGTGGCTGATTACTGCAAAAATCAACATCAATAAAGCATTTTTCCCTTGCATTCTTGTCAGCAGTTGTGACCGTCTTTGACAACCATTCATCTAAAATCAGCTTTCTGTTTCTAGATCGGAAAAGCACAGACAAATATTGCTGAAAAGCAAAAAATTCAAATCAAAGACTCAACAGCAACCCATAACAAATGTTTTCAAATAAATCAAGCAGGGGAAAGGTAGAAATGAGTTCCAAATGAGAGTATGCTAAGACATATTTTGGATTTGTCTATTCAATTCTGTTGTAAGCCGCAAGGAGGAAGTGCTGCCTCTACTCTCTTCGAGAAAATATTGTAATACACCTTCAAGCATGAAATACATCATCTTTTATCTTTCTGAACCTTTCATCTTCATTACAATGCAAAACACAAAACAAGAAATACAACTGACAGGGAGTAAAGTGTAATGCTCTGTTCTTACATGAAGGCATTTGAACCATTTTCTCTGATGGAGAATCTGTAATATATTGTTATATTTCATATAAGGCATAACCAATGAACTGAAAACAAAGGTGTCAGGCTAACGCTTCATTTATTCAGGCTCAGCTCATCATCCATCCTCGATGATTCCTGCTTTCCAACTGCAGGAGATCCTTGCAGAGTACTCAGGAGGCCAATTGGCCAATTTACGCTTTTTATCAATCTCATCTGATGATTTCTCTCCCACGACTAGGAAGCAATTCTGGGTGCATTCTGCAAAAGTTACTTGTTTGGAGTTGGAGAACAATCTCAATTGTCCCTCTCACCCCTGAAGTACTGGTGGGTAGAGTATGCATCACACCACTTTCAAGAGGAATTGATCGCCAGTGGATTAAAAGAGTGGATTGATAACCTCCCTAATGCCTGGGAAAAAGCTTCAAACCAACAGTCTGGCCTAGCATCACGCAGGGCCACGAGGCCAAAGGGATGGGAAGGTTCGATCACGTTTCAGATTCTCATTGATGTTACCGGTTCTACTGAACTTCAAATCCCTCCCTCCACAAACACAAAACAGCTCAATGTACTTTGAAAGTGCTTTATAAGACTAGCAGTGTTTTGCAGTTAATTTTTTTTTTCTCTACCAAATAGGCTAAAGCCCAAATGCACAGATAATGAGAGTGAGAATGCATTGTATGGACAATACTGGATCCCATATAGACAACATTAAGAGTGTGGTGCGAGCACAGTGAGAGGTCACTAACTGCGGCCAGTACTTTCAGCCAAACTGAGGAAAACCTCCTTTCCAAATTAATGAGTAGGAGTCAAAAACAATAAAAAATGAGCTAATGAATACAAATCAGGACTCCATTAGCCAAAAGTAATTCAGGTCTCAGAACATTTTCAGATTCCCTTTTTAAATGGCAAAAATAACAGGCCAATAACATTTCATTACAAAAACAGACGCATTTCAGTTCAGTTAAAACTATGCACAAAATTCAAGGCCATTACCAACAACTAAAAATTTGAGACCTGACTGGCTAATTTGTCCTCCAGTCAATGGCAGAACCTCAGGCAGAAATAATAGAGAAAATAAGCTTCTTTTCCATCAAGTTGCAGCTAACAGCTAGATAAATGTTAACTCAATCTGTTTTTTTAATTTCAGAACTGTTCCTTCGGTTCACTGAACTTGCGTTTCTTTGGGTTAGATGGTTTATCTTGACTGCAGGGGAATGCAAACTGCGACATCTGCAAATCAAAGATATTGAAATTAGCTGTTGACATCTATATTCAGTTGAAATTGGGCATCAACTGATTTGACATTCAGTATCATTATCGATTTGAAATTGGCCAAAACAATGGATTGGACATGGATAAAAATGAAAGGATATAATCCCATACCAAAAACTAGCAAATCCCCTCCAAATGTCTAAACTTTTTTCTGCATTCTCCAAATCTCCCCTGATCTGGAAAAACCTATTAACTCACTTTTTCATGAAACTGGGAAAACTGAAAACAACTTAAGTCCTTCAGGATAAACTCGCTGTAAAAAAAAAGAAAGAAAAGAGAATGGGTAATCTCAATGACGACTGTAGTTACTTTATTTGGTGCTTAGTAATCGCAAAAATAGGTCTAACTCAATTTCCACCAAAATATGAGTTACTAGGTTTTACCAGATAGGGGAGAAATAATAGTAGCTGCTCTTTGAGCTAAAAGACTACATAGCGGGGATTTGTCACTCTCGCACATGCCCGCTCTAGCAAGGATCTCTCCCTCTCCAGCAAAGATATATCAGATTTTGTCTTGATCCTGCCTGCAGGATCATATTAATCTTTTTGTCCCCATCCCACCTGCAAAAATATAGGACCAAGGATCCTGAAGTCCAATGGCCAAAGAACTTTGTAAATGCTTTGCAACAAATGGCACTTTCAAGGTCAAAGATCATGGTACCAATTATATTGTCAATATGTTAAGCATTAAAGGGTAATAATATCAATATGTGAAAACATTTCCATGTAATACATTACAAAGACTTTATAAGGCCATGGCAATTTTCTAAAGGAAAAAAAAGACATGAGAAATTTTAACAATGAACATGGTAAAAAAAAAAGAACAGACATGAAAAATTCATTGAAAAATTCAAAAAGCAGCATTCATCAAACTTAATCAAGGCCTATGGTCATGATACCAAACGGAAGCCCTAATATGACTTCCTATCTGTTGACAATAGCAATTATATCAATCTCGCCAATCGTTCCCATACTATAGTAGAAAAAAAAAGTAGAATAGAAAAAAAATTTTCAAATCGACATCATATTCTTTGAACAATTTTGGTAAACATTGGATGCTCTACTATAAGTATTAATTCAAGGCTGATGGTATAGGAGAAGATTTTTTTTTTTAAATTTACACTATTTACAGTTTGAGGTTTGGGATTTCAAAGTGACTCATGGTCAAAGCTCATAATACTGAAGGGGAATATGCCTCTATGTTACATGAAATGGCAAGGATGGATAATTATGACATTTTGTCCCAATAATCCTTCCCACGGAATAACAATTTGGTTACGCAGGAAACTGGAAAAGTTAAAAATCAGTCTTATAAATTTACTATTATAACCAATAATATGGAATTTTAATTAATAATTAAAATAACCAATATTAATGATTAGATGAACAATGATCAAATCAAAGATTTAATTAATGATCTGAAGGATTTTTGGAGTTCTACATAGGCTTTTTTGACTAAGATGTTTTGACTCCCACATTTTTCAGCACAAACAAGCAAACACAGACTATACGGGGGCTGGTCTACGGGAGGGCCAGTTACTAACAATGAGAGAGTATCAATACTGGTTGTGTGGGCGTGTGAGTGTGTGTGTGTGCATGCCTTCAGGATATATGCGTGTGCCTGTGGGCGTGTGCAGGTGCGTCAGCATGCCTGGCAGATGCGCATGTCTGCTCGCGGGCACGTGTTCCTTTGTCTGGGGACAAAGGGATACCAGCAGCGCGCATGCTGAGATGTATTTCTAAATTAATGTGTAGTTAGGCCGCATATGCCTGTGCACATCTGGATGACTCAATGTATCTTCAATGAATTGCCGAGAGGAGAAGTTATCTTCAGCTCACATGCAATTCATATCACTAATCGGGCTATCCATCCGCTATCATCTATACTACGGCATGCGTGTTAGTTTACTGCCGCGTTAGAAAGTTAGCCAATGGGAGACAGATTATGCATGAGAGATAAACAATCAATGGCCAATAAACTCCATAAGATATGAGAACGACACAATGTGACTGTATTATGTACATTAGTAGCGGTGAAACCAAAATGCCATACAATCTAAACATAAAAGTATTAGTATACTTTTACTTGCGTAAAGGATCGGAGTACTTCTTCCGCCACTGTTTATAGCCTATCAGTGGTTCTCAAACTCAGTCTTGGCGCCCCACTGTGTATGCTGGTTTTTGTTCCAAACACAACTGCAATTTTAGAATTTTAAAAAGCTGTTAATATGTCTTAATTAGCTGCATTTCATGTTTAGAGCTGTAATTTACAATTTTAGCTCCCTAAAGCCTAATGTCCCCCTGGCGGTAATGCCAGTGTTCTGAGATATACAAATGATGTGCTGTGGGTCTCTCATCCTTAACCGCATAATTGCTTTCAAGCTAACCCTGTTTAAGATTGCTTGATCAATAATTACACAATTTATTCACTGAATTATTAAGACCAATATACAACCCGAATTCCTAAATAGTGTCGGGACAAAATGTAAACTGTGAATAAAATCAAAATGCAATGACTTTCAAATCACACCAGCCAGTATTTTATTCACAAATAGAACAGAGATAACAAGCAAATGTTGAAACTGAGAAATTTTACAATTTTATCCACAAAATGAACTCATTTCAAATTTGATGGCTGCTAAAGGTCTTAAAAAAGTTGGGACAGGGGCCCGTTTACCATGGTGTAGTAATCCCTCTTCTTTTTAACACAGAGTGGAGGCGTCTGGGCATTGAGGACACAAGTTTCTTAAGTTTAGCCATTGGAATTTGATCCCACTCTTGTTTAATACAGGCTTCCAGCTGCTGGAGAGTATTTGGTCTCCTTTGACGGACTTTTCGTTTAATTATGGGCCATATGTTATCAATCGGTGAAAGCTCACGACTGCAGGCAGGCTAGTTCAGCACACGGATTCTTCCAGTACAAAGCCATGCTGTGGTAATAGCTGCAGTATGTGATTTTGCACTGCCCTGCTGAAATACACAAGACCTTCCCTGGAATAGATGTCGTCTGGAGGGGAGCACATGTTGCTCTAAAACCTTTCTATACCTTTCAGCATTCGCAGTGCTTTTTAAAACATCCAAGTGTCCCACACCATATGCACTAGTGCATCCCCATACCATCAGAGATGCTGGCTTTTGAAGCGAACGTTCATAACCGGAGGGGTGGTCTTTCTCCTCTTTAGCCCGAAGGAAACGATGCCTATGATTTCCAACAAGAATGTCAAATTTGGACTCGTCTGACCACAGGACACTTTGCTACAGTCCACTTTAAATGAGCCTTGCCCCACAGAACATGGCGGCGCTTCTAGATCATGCTCAACAATAGCTTCCTTTTGGCATGATAGAGTTTTAGATGGCATCTGTGGATGGCACAGAGAACTGTGTTTACAGACAGTGGTTTCTTGAAGTATTCCTGGGCTCATTTAGTAATGTCAATGACAGAATCATGCCGGTGAGTGATGCAGTGGCATCTGAGGGCCCAAAGATACGGGAATCAGTAAAGGTCTTCAGCCTTGTCCCTTAAGCACAGAGAATTTTCCACTTTCTCTGAATCGTTTGATGATGTTATGCACTGTTGATGATGAGACCTTCAAAGCCTTTGCAATTTGACGTTGAGGAACATTGTTTTTATAGTATTCCAGAAATTCCACTGATCAGGGTACCTTTTTTTAAATTTTATTTTATTTATTTGTTTTTTTGGAAATAATCGCAGTTGCCTTCTACAAATAATCGCTGGGGTTTTTGTTATTCTTACTTTTCTTCATCATATTTTCACATTGCCTTTGTATTTATCATTTTGCTTATTTGTTTTGTTTTTTAATGAATATGCTCCAGTGGAGTCAAACTTAATTTTCATTGTATGTATTATCTTTGAACGGGAAATTGTATAGGCAACAAAACTGGCAGAAATAATAATATTTTTTTTTATTCTAAAAATTTAAAAATGTTGTATTTGGATGGAATGGATGCCTGTGGTGATATATAAGTGAAATTTTATGGTTTTTGCAGCTTGGTATCTGAGAAATCTGAAATGGAACACAAGGTACCTAAATTGCCAAAATGGAGAAGCCACCTAGACATTCCTCTCTAATTTTGCTCTGAATGACCTGATCATAATAAACTTTGGCACAGATAATAATGACATTCTGTGCTGTAATTTTATAGAGGTTTCAGGCTGCAACTCAACAAATTTACAAGGGATCGAAGTAAAACTTTGTTAGGTGCAAAATGAGATCTTTCCTTTACACTGTGTTCCATCTCCATTAACTCTGACTCAGTGACATATATGGTGATTTTTACACCAGGTATGAAATCCCAAATGGTTTTACCTTTATTACGATACCAAGATCATTCAAATGGACCCAGCAGTCGCAGAGATATACTCAGTCTTGCCATTTTCAAAAAAGAGGCTCAGTGCTTCAGGAGTTAACTTGCATTTGTGGATTGCAAGGCGAACTGTGTTCACAAACAACAGGGTTCTTGCAGAAAAATCGGTTAGTCAAGGTGGTGACGGAGGGGGGGGGGGGGGGGGCGCGGCGGCGGCAACATCAGTGCTTATTTACTCTTAATATATAAAAGAAGCAGTTAAAGTGCAATAACATTGTGACAAAGTCAACAGTCGTGTAACTTTATTGATTGACACAAAGATATAATAAAATGCATGTATCATGCTTTCATGGAAGTGAGATCAAAAACTGCAATTCGAATGGGTTTCTGGGTTTCAATGGCGCATTCTTTGCGCTTAAGTCTGAGTGTAACACTTGCTTGTACACAGTGTGTTTTAGCCTTACTGTAAGAGCTGAGCTAGACATAACAATATCAAATAAAAACACACAATCTTACCAAATTTCATGATACATGCATGAACACAGCCAAAATTATCAACAACAAAAAAAGCGTGTAAAATGCGAACAACCATCCCTAAGGGTTAAACGGAGAATGTATTTGTTATCTGTTTTGACTTCAAGTCCCCAAATGCTTTGCGGTTATGGTTATATATCGGGACAGGAGAACGGTATTATGCATGGAAGCGCATTGCATTCCCAGAATGAAAAAATAAATATACACCTTATCTTGTAATTACGCGCAGATGGTGAAGTAGGCCGGCTTCTTTGAATAAAGTACCCTGATATTTTTGACATCAAACATAGCAGAAAGCCACGCGCAAGCACATCGGTAGCCTTGATAAGAAACTAAACGAATTGCATATAGCCTGCCTTAATGAAACAGAATATGTGGGCAAGCAGCTGATAGGAGACACAATTCCACTGTTTAGTTTAGATGAATAATTATCTCACCTCCACATGTCCTTCCCGTGACAATGACAGGTTATTGTATCTCCGGATAATTAGCTTCTTCCAGATGCAAAAAAATTATGGTGGCGTAGCAACAGGTGATAGATTGCGAAGTAACATATTTAACTGCAGGAAACCCTGGACAATGATTTTTGGAAGTGTTCCTGAGCCCATTCAGTGAATTCCAGTGCAGAATCATGCTTGTCTTTAATGCAGCGCCACCTGAGGGCCCAAAGATCACAAGCATCCATAACTGACCTTCGGCCTAGTCCCTTGTGCACAGACTTTTCTCCACATACTCTGAATCTTTTGATGATATTATGTACTGTAGATGGTGGGATGTTCAAAGTCTTCGCAATTTTACATCAAGGAACATTTTTCTGAAATTGTTCCCCAATTTTTAGATGCAGTTTTCTGCAGGTTGGTGAACATCTGCCTATCTTTACTTATGAGAGACGCTGCCTTTCCAAAATGCCCTTCGATGCAAAATGCTTCTCCAGTTATTTTTTATTCGTACCACTTACTTTTCCAGCTTTTTGTTGCCCCTGTCCAAACTTTTTTGAGATTTGTTGCTGCCATTAATTTCAAAATGAGCAAATACTTTTCATGAAATGGTAAAATGTCTCACTTTCCACATCTCATATGTTGTCTATGTCCTATTGTGAGTAAAATGTGGGTTAATGAGATTTGCAAATCATTGCATTCTGTTTTTATTCATGTTTAACCCATTTATGCCTGAATTTTCTTTTTTTTACTTTTTTATGTTATTATACTTCAAAATACCACCCTAATAGTCATTCAAACAGGACACTTTTTCTTAACAGTCCTCATGTGAGGACGCTAGGCATAAATGGGTTAAACACACCCAACAATCATGGGATTAGTGGAAATCACCTGATGACAGTGTTTCAGGGTTAAGACCTTGTTTACAAACATTGGGCTTTGTCACAGCTTATTTTCCCTGTCATGATTGTCACATGATGGCTCATCCATGAAATTGCGTTATTTTTGGAGAATGCATAATCAAAGAATTTTTTGTGAATTTATGAAATTTTTTTTATTATGATTCGCTAAAAGCAAAGAAAAGACTTACTACAGTGCATGCTCAATGAAAGTACACTGCTGCTACTATTCAGGGTTCTTGTTAAGAGCCAGTAACCGATTATTTTTACCTGCTGTTCAAGTAAATGTTACCGGCTATTTCACTGAATTACCAAAGTAATTATCCACGGAAAGTTGTTTTGTTGAAACTTGAACACCCATTGGATTCACTTTTAATCTTGCTCGTCTTCCAACCAGTGTTGTGAAGATACCCATCAGATGTTATTGCTGTGAAGATAGATAATGTGTTGAAGAAATCCTGCTTGTTTAGACCAATTCACCCTTCAAAATTACATCTCAAAAACAACGTTCACCCACTGATCTGTATAGAATTCCTGAATGACGTCATAATTTTAAATTACATAAAGTAACTGTGGTGACAGACTGATTTGCCCAACAATAGTCCCCAGGGACATAGCGTTGTAGCCACAGATATCTCGTACTGGGAGAAACATCCTTTCACACACACACAAAAAAATAAATAAATAAAAATTGCCCCAAGGATCCTGTAGCTTGGTTACAGGACTCTTCGTCCGCGGACTTTTAGTCTCTGGACTCTTCATACCCAAGGACTTTTTGTCCCAGATTTTTTGTCCCCTAATGATAAGAAAACATGCTATCATTGTTGACAGACGGATGGACGGATGGATGATGGACAGATCACCATGATGTAAGGGTTAGGGGTAGGGTTAGGATTAGGGTTATAATGCAGAAAGAGGGCAAAGGATTATTGGGGACGAACAATCCAGGGAAGAAGAGTCCGAAGACAAAAAATTCATGGGGACAAAAATTCAGAGGACGAAAATTCCTAGGGGACGAAAAGTCTGGGGACAAAAAGTCCAGGAGTGAGGAGTAGCTTACCGGTAAGCAATCTTATCATGATGATACAAGTTATGAAAATTTCATTTAGAGTTTGACCTTCGAATCAATGAAGGGCAATGTTAAGGTCACTAAATAAAATGTAGATGTAAAATGTAAATGTACATGTAGAGCTACATTAGCTACATTAGATTTCATTTGCCACATTTCTGCACAATTCAAGAATTCCATCTAAATCATTATCAAATTAGTGGACTCTGTTTGCCAAACATCCCAATCTGCAAATTGAATTTATTCTCTTTCAATATTCCTATCAAGGACATTAATGTAGATGACAAAACATAACATAATGAATGGCGAGAACAGACCGTTCAGCCCAACTAAGCTTGCCAGTTTCTTATTTCTATGGTGAATCTATCACTTCAAATACTCAATGACTCAATGGTATTGAGCGCTAAATCAGGCCAGTTCTTGAAAATTCCCAAGGTTTCTGCCTCAACAATATGGTCCGGCAAGCTATTTCACATGGAGATTAGAAGTAGTAGAAGTAGTAGTAATCGTAGTAGTAGTTATTTATTTGTCCCAAGTAGGGCAATTGTTTTGCAGTGATAGCACCTACATTCCCACACGTGCACAAATCTCCACAAACATTTCAAAAACAAAGATTTCAAAGAATATAGTAGATAAATAAAATAAAAATAATTGTTGGTTGGGGGGGTACAGAGGTTCCTTTTTTTTTTTCCTTTTTATTTCGGCATGATTGTAGAATCATTTCATGACAATTTCAACGCAACACAACATGTATCATGACCGAAAGGGTCGCGGGGGAAGCGAAATCGCTTATCAGAGTCCCGCCCCCAGTTCGGGTTCTGACTAGTGGATATTTGAAGTGAGAGCCTGAGGGCAATGCCTGGAATTTGCAATGCAGAGGGCGGGTGTAATTTAACAGGACTGATTCAGTCTTTTTAATCACCTGTTCCTCATACAGTGCTGACATACTTTACTGTTGCACACTGGTAACAATGCAACACACCTAAATGACTTTAGATATGGCATTTTTCTGTTTCACTCTGAGCAGAGTATACCAACAGATGGCTGAAAAAGTCAGTATTGACTCAATGAAGGATCTATGGAAAAGAGTGATTAAAGACTTGTCTACATTAAACCATGCCAGCTTCCGGAGGCAGTAGAGGCGCTGCTGTCCTTTTTTGCACAGCATATCTGTGTTACAGTTAAAACTCAACTTATTGTCTATTATAGAACCCAGATACTTATATTGCTGGGCAATTTCAATGTCCTGCCCATCTATGTTTGTTTTGGTAGGGTTGCACTCTGCCAGCTCTGCCACTACTGCAGTGACCGCACTGCGTGCGCTTTGGGTGAAAAAATATTCCCTAATTTCAGTGCTAAATTCACCCTCGGTCAAATTCCATTAGGGACCCCGAGTTCTACTGACGAAACTTGGCCTAAGTAATCCTGCATAATTCACTTTGTTAAAGGCTCAATATGTATAATTTCCCAATTCAAAGATCTATAAAATATATAGATATGTTACATATGTTTTGGTGTTGTGTACTTACATTATACGTAATGTATTCAATTATTATCAAAGACAGAGATATCTGTATTATCAATGTCAAAGTCACATCGGAGAATTTAGCTGTCAGCGGTGTGTGTTAATTGATGAAGACAACAACTCCTGTGATTCCACGCGATCCCACTGTGTCATCAAACTCGGCCTCTCGTTATTGTTTGGTTAAGCGCCCTGGAGCCGCAGAGAATTACATATTGGGCCTTTAATCCCTTTAACATTTTTAAAGACCTCAATCAGATCGCCCAAGTCTCCCCTAATCTGGTAAAATCTAGTAACTCACTTTTTCATGAAACTGAGAAAACTGAAAACAACTTAAGTCCTTCAGGATAAACTTGCTGTAAAAAAAAAAAAAAAAACATAGAATGGATATTCTCCATGATGACTGTAGGTACTTCATTTGATGCTTAGTGACTGGTAACTGCAAAAATGGGTCTAACTCAATTTCCAACCAAAAAGTGAGTTACTAGGTTTTACCAGATTAGGGGAGAAGTCTCATTTTCCCAATACTAAAGACATTAAGGATCTTCAACCTCTTCTCATAGCTTTCATCTTTTATAACTGGAATTAGCTTTGTGGCTCTTTTCTGAAATTTTTCAAGAGTCTCTATTTTTTTCTTAAAGTATGGTCCCCAAAACTGTACACAATACTCCAGATGTAGTCTGATGCATGTGTTGCACGAGAGAAGTATGACCTACTTGGATTTATACTCAATACTTCTGGCTATATATCCCTGCATACTGTTGTCCTTTTAAACTGCTACGGCACAAAGGCTAGAACCTGTAAGGGTTTGATCAATAGTCACTCCCAGATCTTTTTCATGTGGAGGAAATTCCAGTTTTAAACCTATCATTAAGTAATCCTGTCTAATGTTTTTATTACCTCCATGTAGAACTTCACATTACACTGCATTAAATTTCATTTGCCACATTTCTGCCCAATTCAGGATTCTAAATCATGACGAATCACTTTAGTGGACTCTAAACTGTTTGCTAAACATCCCAATTTATTATCATCTGCAAATTTAACTAATTAGGTTTCAATATTTCTTTCAAGGTCATTAATGTAGATAACAAAGAGCAGGGGTCCCAAGACCGATCCCTGAGGGACTCCACTTCCCACAATGCCTAGCTCAGATGATCGCACTGACCACAACTCTTTGTGTTCTGTCCTGTAACCAGTTACAAATCCAATCCAAAATACGTCCTGTAATTCCAACGGACCTCAATTTATTTTCTATGCTTCTAGCATTTAAACAAAAACATTTCAGGCTATTACGACGGCACTTATCCTCCGGTTCCCCAGCTGCGCCAAGCCTCTCACTATGCTTTGTTGCTTTAAAAAGATATTATCAACAGCACGTGTAGCACTGTCAGCTTCCATCAGGGCAGACTGCGTTTCCGAATTCATAACACTCTCAAACCTCCCTGGTAATATACTTCTTTCAACATGAAAAAGGGTCATGAGACATGAGACATGTCAAAAGAAAAACCCAAGCTTCACCCCCTGGACACCTACCAGGGCTCTTCCTCTGGACCCCCACATGGGGGCCAGGTAACAAAGTTACCTCCTATTTCTTGTTTTTTACCTCCTCTGAAAAAAACTTACCAAGAACCCTGCTATTCGAATATATTTTTGGGTAATTTTAGAAAATTTCTTTACTAAATCAGCTCAAGAAGATCAGATAAACAAGTTGTTGGTGGTGCGCCCTGTTTGTTGGAATTGGGGTAGCTTTCCACGTCACTCGGACACTGGCACTCTTGAGTATGGAGAGGTATTATATGAAATAAAACAAGAACTGTAAGCAAGAGTTCATCCGATGAATCATTTCTGAAACTGTACAACAACAATGACATATAGGGCTCTAATGTCGTAGACCAGGCGCAGGCGCGGCGCATGGGGGGTGCGCTGCGCCAACGGGGTGTGTCCAGGCGTATGTGGCAATTTCGTGCCCGGCGTAGCCTGGCGCAAGTACTCCTCTGTCCCGCCTCTGCCCCTCCTTCCAGCGCAAGTTGGCAAAGAAGGCGTGTTTGGGTATTACACAGCCGAGTCAAATCTTCACCAGTCAAATGAGCTCCTCGCCTCACCTTTAATGTGTTAGAATATAGAAGGCGACCCAGCCGAGTCAAATCTTGCTCACTGGCAAGAGAAACGATGGATAGCGTGTTCCTATTATTACAAACTGTAGCTGCTTAAAATTTTGGGATTAACATGCATATACAACAAAGCAAGATACGTTACACATTTATTTCCAATATGTGATCTTAACTCAGTACGAGATCATAGCAATCAGGCTGCATTCCTTTCCCCCACTAAAGACGATAAAACATAAGTGACAATAATAGTACCCTAGTATTAAGCCGCTTACACACTGGACGCGAAACGAATTTTTCGCTTGACAGATTGCGTCTTGTGTCCAAAGGTCTGACAGGGTTTTAATAAATCGTCGTGTCCGACAGTCTATTATTGTTTTTAATTTCTTCAAATCTACTGACTCTTTTAGATATTAAACGTGAATGTTTTGATAAGAGGGCTCAGTTCTTCAAGATGAGTACCGAGAATTTCAATCAATGTTTCTGTCTAAGCTGTTCAATAAAGCGAGTCTACATTGGCGCGAGACAATGTACAATGCCTCCGTGTCTGACGGCCAAAAAAAAAGGACGATTAGAACAGATTGATAATGAAATAAAGAATAAAAAGAAACATTTTAACAACAGAGCATCCAATGAACACAGCGATTTATTTATTGGCGGGTCATCTTTGTTTGATATCACGTTTGTTGCTGATATATTTTTATTCTTCATTTCGTTATAAATCTGTTCTCATATCAATACTTTTACTTTTTGCTGGCTGGTGGACATGGAGTATTTTGCATTTCGTGTCGGACAGTCTTGATCGTGCATGCGATGATTTCTTCACTCTGTCAGTGGTCATGGAATTGATTTGCTCACGCACTATTTTATCTCTGCTGTGGAAATAAAGCGTGAATCTGTTCGATCCATCTGACTAATTTTCAAAAGAAAGACCGAATAAAAACTGATGTCTATCTTCAACGGAAGAAAACAGATGAATAGGCTAAAAAGACCAAGAAAAGTCGATAGCTATCAATTTGCATTTTGTGAAGGCCGAACACAAACATAGCCAAGTTTGCACGTCTAATAATTCCTGGAATACTCGGAAAAATTAGAACTTTTATGACTTTCGGTCACAGAGCAATATTAAAACCCTGTCCGACTATCGCGTCTTTGCATTGACTTTGTCTGTAATCAGTCGTGCGAAAAATTCGTTTTGCGTCCAGTGTGCAAGCGGCTTTAATGAGCATAGAACGCAAGCATTCGAGATACAGTTTGTGGTTGGCTGAGAAAGATGAGAAGTCGTTAGTTTGCATCACAGATTCAGTTGCGTTGATTAAGCCAGGTCAAGTTTCCATTACGCGTGGCAACCACCTGACATCAGGACAATCGATATAGATACTATAATTTATGTCCTTATTCAGATAGTTACAATAAATAGTGCTTCCTGTAATTTTTTTTTGCATTGAAATGTGCCTGACATTCTGTAAACCTGCCTGTGAGATTTCGGTGACGTGTGCGCACTCTGCGCCGGTCAGCCAAATTACCACTGCACGAAAATTAAACCAGGTTGGAGCTGGCGAGTTTTCTGCGCAACTCCAGCGGAGACTTTTTCAACGAAATTGTCACTGCGTCTTGACGAATATGTGACACCTCCCCCTACTACACCGCCACACCCATCTCGGCGCACCTTCGTCTACCGAAGGCTGCGCACCTCACGAAATTACCACTACGCGGGCTGCGCCGTATGAAATTACCACTGCACGGGATGCGCCTCGCTACGCCACCTGCGCTGCGCCAGGAAATTAGAGCCCATAAGCTGACATAAGATTCGGAACGCCTATCTGTTCTATCTGTAACTGATGCTGTCTTTTCTCAAGCCTAGCTAAAGTTGACTGGCACTTGGGTTTGTGGCCCTGCCAGTGACTGAATTCTGTTGGCACGGTATTATTTTTCAAAATCTACCGACATTGACTGGGCGATTCAATTCCATATTTTGCGTAAACATGCTCCATCAAACAACTGGGTAAAAAGTGTGCATAACATAACCATTCAGAATTGTTCAGAATTCAATTTATTACTTTATGGTCTGTTTCACAATCAGGGACCAAAGTTTGTCTCACAGACCCCAAAAAATCAAATGTGGAATATAGAATCAAATTGATGCGTATTTGTTGAAATATGTTGTTGAGGACACATGCTGAAAATTTTGGAGTGTTGGGTTCACATGTTCGCCTAAAATTCATACGAATGACAATTTGCCTATTTCCACCTTTTTAACCAGTTCCGGAGAAGACCTGTTTATGATGGACAAAACATATATTCATAACATGGTACACTGTAATGACCAGTGCATATACTGGCACAGAATTCCTCATGCGCAATCATATAAATATGTGGAGTCAAAATCATACAATACATCCAAACCTACCCCCCTCCTCTGTTGAAATATTAATAATGTAACAAGTACGAAGTCACTGAAACTGCGTTGCTGCAGGGGTGTCATGTAGAAGTATGCTTTGGTGAATACAATTTGCATTGATTGAGTGATGGTGAATTGTTATGATGGTGATGACTATGATGATGATGATGACAGATAGATGCAGCCATATGGAAAAGATAAATTGGAAAGGATTTTGGCGTAGCACACTCATCTTCAATAATGACCTGCCTTGGGTCAGCCACTTATTTTGCGAGTTAACTCGATAACGTTGTTTGGTGGCCATCTTGGATTTTGATGTTGTGATATCATTTTCAATAAGAACATGCAATAGGTCAAGATGCACTACCATACCAAATTACAAATTCCTAGGCCACTTATTTTTGGAGTTATTTCGATGAGGCAGTTCTGGCAGATCCATGGCGGTGGCCATCTAGGATTTTGATGCAGCACATCATTTTCAATAGCAACCTGCCTTAGTTCAAGACACATCAGCATACCAATTTATAACATTCTACAAAGCTTAGTTTTTGCGTAACCCCAATAATGTCATTTCTACACAAATGGCGGCGACCATCTTGGATTTTGACGCAGCATGCCCATTTTCAATAGTGACCTGCCTTAGGTCAAGATCATACCAACTTCTCGGGCCAATTATTTTTTGAGTTATCTCGCTAACATCGTTACTTGGGACAGACGGCCGGTCGGACGAAATGACGGTCAAAGGCCAAAGGCTATTTATAATTACCTCTTTATCCAGTTGAGGATCAGACCTGGTCCTAATAGTCCTGCACACTGTTTTGTCCTTCTTCTCCTTCATTCACAATGAAACATACAATAATAAACAGCATTAAAATAAAAGGAGTAGATTACCTGCAACAGAACTTTAAATATTCCCATCAGTGTATGCACATTCAACAGGTGTACTTTCACAGTATACACTTAAAACTAGAATTACCACCTTGCGGTTTTAGGCTTTTGCCAACCAGTCAAGTTGCAGTTTACCTCCATGTCTGTCCAGACTCATAATGTATGTAGAAAAGACCAGGACAGAATTTAATAAAAGGTACAGCATGCATTCTAGGGCAAAATGAAAATGACCACAAGATTCCATAGATTTCTTTCTACTGAGACACATGCCATCTTCACTTGAGAGACTATTTTTACCAAGCGGCAACCTGCGGGGCTGAAAAGTGAGGCAAATACGGAAGTGCCAAAAGCTGCAGTTCCTCGAATGGCCACTTGAGGCTGACTGCAGAGATGAGTTAATCTCCATTGACCCCCAATTTTACATCAAAAATAAACATGTTTACAGCCTGATTCAAAATACGGTTTTGAACTCTATGGCTAATTTTCTCCTCCGTGAAAACTATGGGGGGGGAGTGCATTTTTTTTATAACTCTACTATTTACAGTATAAAAAGGCTTCAAATTCTGCATAATTAAGGGTGTGGCCACTTTGAGAGGCAGAACATTGAATTACACAGTCTCTGGGCAGGAGTCACCTCATCCGGTTATGTGTGGCTTGGCTACAGCACAGGCCTACACGGCCCCAGGCTTTAGAGCAGGAACGCCAAGCCCTGCAGCTAACCACGGGCTTAGCCTGGCTGTCTGAGGGAGGGGGATTACTACAACTCAGCTAGCCTAGCCCCTAATCCTTGGCCTTTTCTAGTCGACTCTGGGCCGTTATCTGGGCTCACTCGAGTCACAGAGCTTGATCCACAGGCTGCATTTCCCACTGGTGATTTTTATCGAAATATCAGGATGATAACGTCATGCTGTGTGTTTAGGAGTCTGTGGTCTATTTTCTAAGATCATGAAATTCTAATATTATTTCATATAACATTATATGTCAACACAAAGTAACGTTAGTTTGTTCTCTAGCCAACTAGCCAGTGAATGAATACAGTAACTCCCCCCCCAAGATTAGTTCTTGCCCAAAATGTCCAGCTGTGCCAGTGGAGGTGTACGCCTGCCAGAGTTATTATACAGGCATGCGGCGAAGTAACAGCGAAACAGAAAAGTGTTTGAATTTAGGTTTAACATATTTCTGAACTAAAGCTGTCAGTCAGGGGTTGGAAGACATTCATGGATTCCCTAACAGGTTGCCAACATAACTGGCTTGTCAGCTACAACATTAGAACCACCATAGCACACTACCAAATGACAGGGCTCCTTAGCAGATTCACCCCCGAGTATTTGGAAGGCTTGACCGAAGATGTCCGTGGTTATATTCTCAGTAGATTCACACAGCAGTATCTTAACTCCAGTGCGCAGAAGCCAAATCTGGCTATTTAGGTGTTACCTGATTTAAGGATTTCTAATTCAAGATTGCAGCTTTATAGGCAGAAAAACTTTGGCTCAATTGACACTTGAAGCATTTAGACTCCCATCGTATTTCAGTTTATTTTTATGATTTTGGTGGAGAAAAGGGGCTGCAAACACAAAACATCTTCATGAAAATTCTACTTTGAATTAGCAAAAAAAATTATACTGACAATTGAAAAACTGCTGGGGCTTAAAACTATACATTTCTGGAATCACAAACTTCTTGACCACAAGTACAATTCATCTTGAACATTGCATTCTAGATTAATTTGGCTCATAGCAAGTGGGTAGACAGCTATCCAGGTGTCTCCCCAAAGAGAATCTCCACAAAGACATTTGACAGTGAACCATCAAAATGGTTCACTGTCAAATCATACATTAATCATATCTTTAATACAAATTAACTTTTGGGACATGAAATTCAGCCTGAACTAATGATTTTCTGGTTGAGTTTAGCATGAATTTATCAATATCAGTGGAGTTGAACATCATTGGTCACCAGTAACCTCTCCAAACACAAAACATGCCTTTTCTCCATAATAAAGTTAACAATATTGTCCATTTTTCTTCGAAGTCCCCTAAGCATTAAATACAGTGCTGATTAAACAGCAATAACATTCACGCTGCAATGAAAAGCTAACCGCTCTCACATCCGAGCTCATAACCTTACACCTTATAAGGGTAAAAACTCACAAACTCAGTAATATCTGAATTATGAAATATACCTTATTTTAACAGAACAGAAATGTCCCTTTCAGCAAAAATCAAACGACATATGTTTCTATATTCAACAGAATGGTGTAATGAACGTACCGAGGGATCTACCGACCTGCGTGTGCTGCATGCATTTGGAGAAACAAAAACCTCGGCATTCGAGGTCTTTAAACGCGGCATAAATTCTACAGCAAAAAGCCATATTGGAGCAAAATACAAACAGAGTAGAAGTATAACCTGTTTTCTTCACTGATGCCCTCCTCCAGAGACAGATGTAGCGGGTGGAAGGAACCCTCCAGTGCCGTTTCATTCGGAATAATTCCTATTGACCGCGTCCATACAACATGTATCTCATAAATGAAACTGAACACTTCAGGCCAGTTTCGGATGTCTTTGTTTCTTTGTTATCGCATCATATTCAGCTGGGCAACCGTGGCGAACATTCGAAGAACACAACCGACCTTACTTTTACGCTTAGCTTTGTATCCTATTCTTATTGTCCGATCAATGTATTTCAGTTATTGAGGAAAGTTTAAACACTCGGGAATTGGATAAGAAACGAGTCTATCAATATATCGTTACCGGGGAAGCTTCAGGAGGGCATGAACTATAACTGTAGAGTTACGTAGATGAATCTGAGTATATAATTGAGTGACTGGCTATCAACACCAGCACTTGGGTGGATGGAAGAGAGCGGTGAATTTGTCAATGGAGGAATCTACGCGTTAATCCATGGGAGGGAACTACGCATATTTTGTGTGTGATGACTGTAATTGACAGTAGAATGTGAGAGAATCAATACAATGTCGGATTTTTTGCTTCACAAAACGTATTTTTTTAACCACTAATTGGAATACTGTTGGCTCACTGTGGCTAAAATGGTTGCTACAGAGTACTAAGTTTTTTTCTGTCGCAAGTGATAATTTTTTGAAACTACTAGATCGACACTATGGGCAAGGATATTGACCAGTTTGCACATCAGGCTTAGCTGAGGAGTTTAATTCATGAAAAACAGGGATGGGAGGGAAGTTCTCCATACTCTAAATCGCGTTTCAGCTCTGCCTGCTTGGGAAAATTCAATAGCTGATCCGGGGGTGCCATCTCGTGGTCAAGTACTGTAACTAAGTGCTTAAATTTGCAGGTCTATAGACGCGAGCGTCTACATCTGCAGAAAGGGGTTAAAGAACTGCATTTGCCACAAATGGATTCGTCCAATTTTCAGTGCAATTAACGGTATCATTATAAATAGAAAGGCGAGCAAACTGGCTATATAGCTAATTTAATATAATGACCAAAACTTCCAATGCAACACTCAGGTTTATTGCAACACGTCATTTTCTTACGATAAAATTAACAATACATGACAAATATTCACTACATCAGTTGAAGGTACAAGTCTAGATCACCAAAGTCAGTATCTTGTATGGCCTCCTCTGGCGTCACACACAGCCTGGATTCTGCAATGCATGGAGTCAATTAAATGCCGAATTTTAGCCTGTGTGATGCGGCCCCATTCCTCCTGGAGTGCTTATCGCAACTGTTGGACTGTGGCTGGTTCTGGATCAGGCCTTCTCACCCGGCGATCCAGAATATCCCATAGATGTTCTATAGGGTTTAAATCTGGGGAATACGCAGGCAAATCAAGACACTAAACATTATTCTGCCTCAGGTAGTCCTGACAGACTCTGGTGACAAGTGGTCTCGCGTTATCCTGTTGCAGAGTTAGGCGATAGCGATGGACGAGTGGAACTGCGACAGGGGTAAGGATGTCGTCACGGTAACGGGCTGCACTGAGGTTTCAATCGATGAAAATGAGGTCTGTCTTGTGTCTACTGCTTATTCCAGCCCAAACCGTCACACTGGGTCCACCCCAGCGGTCACACTGCAGGATGGTAGCGTCAATATAACGTTCCCGTCGCCTACGCCATACACGCAGTCTTCCGTGAGACACACTCAACTTGAACCTCGATTCATCGGAGATAGCACCCTAATCCACCTGAGAGCATTCCAGCCCAAATGTGATCTTGACCATCGCAGACAGACACGGCGACGTGCAGAAGTCAACACCAAACCACTGCGGGGATGTCGGTTGTGCAAGTCGGCTTCACGCAGGCAGTTGCGCATGGTTTGGTCGCTAATCCAGTTCTGGTGACGACCTCTGGTCTGAGCAGCAGTGACTGTAGCTGGCAGGAAGCGATTGCGCAGGTGCTGGAGGCGAAGATGGCGATCCTGCGGAGGGGTGGTGACACGTGGTCTGGGGGCACGTGGTCGATCACCGGTGCTTCCTGTTTCATTATATCGGCTCCAGAGACGTGATATGGTCGACACGTGGATGCCCAGGTTCCTTGCAAACCGTCTTTGCGACATTCCACCAGTGAGCACACCAACGGCTCGCTCTCGCTGATTTTGACCTAGGCGCGGCATGGTCACACGTTGACCCAGGATAATGCAAAGGAAAATTTAAGTTGCCCATTGCTACGGCTATTTATTGACTAAATTCTCTAAGAATTAGTCAATGAGTTCTACTCAACCTGACGGGATAGGCAAAATTCTAAACAATGTGCAATCAAGCGGAACGAGCTGCCCACACAACAAAATCAAAACAATTTTCTGAGCTTTAAAGTTGTAGTTGATGTATCATGGCTACATACATTTTATCTGTAGACTTTGCTGTGGTCTTTGAACGTGCAAAATACTGCGTAATGTGTAGGTATCAACCAGTATCGCTCACAATTGCTAACAAAGGTTATTCCGGCCAGAGGAAACCCCACTGACCCCAAATCAGTTTTTTCAACTAACTCAATGGAACGCAGTCAGCTCGGGTATAATGTCATTCCCAGCTCCCACTTACAACTTCCGAGCCAAATCAAGTGCAGCATAACCCTTCCCTGATCCCCAACTCTCAAACATACAACAGTTAATAGTTGCAAATGAGAAAAGCTCAGCCAATCTGGAAAAGAGCATGGCTTTAAAGATTAGTATGTGACCTCTCCATTTTAAATGGTTCAATATTTATGAAGGATGCAATATCAGCCAATTGGGAATGAAGGCAGGGCTTTATCAATTCACATCTGATATTTTCTTGAGTCCAAAAACCCCATGCCCAATTTTCTATGACAAATCCCCCACCCTCTACGACAAAAGGTACAATAGTTAAGAAGGATAAAATATTGGCTACTCAGCCAGTTGTCCTTGAGAATTAACATGTAACCCTTTTCTGAGTCCAAGAATCTAAACCCAGGCAGCGCTTCAAAATGAACATGTAACCCTTTCCCGAATCCAACAGCCCAGTCCCCAACTCTTTACCACAAATAGTTCACTTGTTATGAAGAACCAAGTTTCATCCAGTTAGAAAAAGAAGCTGGGCTTCAGCATTTAGCACCTGATCTTTTCTCGAGTTCATCAACCAAATCCAAAACTCTCCTTGACAAACAGTTCAAAAGTTAAAATAGATCAAAGATCATCCATTCGGCTAATCTGACGGATGGAAAAAGAGGGATGGTCCATGCTCCTGGGTATATGCATATGATGGGGGGGCAGAGATATCAATATCAATTGGTTATGTCTGAAATGTGAAGCAAGTTTGAAGACTCTAGCTGGAAAGATGCAAGACATGGTAAATTAATTAGTAGTGATGTGTGGGTCCTGCGGGTTTACCCGCGGGTCGGGCGGGGCAAGTCAATATTTTAATAACATTTAGCGGGTGCGGGCGGGTTGGGCCAAGCAGTGGCGACGTCTAATTCCCACGAAATTGCGAATAAAAAGTATAATAGGCTATCGGCCACTTGAGGGCTCTAGACATACAGCCTAGATAATATGCTCTTGTCAAACGATGCAACGCTACCTTAAGCAAGATGGAGAGGCACAATTGGCATTCTCTCTTCCTACTCTCGATGTACACGCACTCACTGGTGCGCGGCTTAACCCTCCACGGTTAGACTACGGATCTAAAAGTTGAATGATAGTTCATCTAATAAATCCTTCTGCAGTCAGCACCGAAATATTATATAGTAGTAGTAATTTTATTGACCTACGGGTCCAAACAACACATAGACAAAACATTTTTTCGCCACTTTACAGTGAAAGGCATATCACAATTCTTATTCAAAAATAAAATCAACTTGTTGAGGCGCTTCCGTTTATCAGCTACATGTTTTCTAACAGCAGAGCGTGTGCTGCCATCGGCAGTAAAGACACTTCTTAGATATACATATCTACAAAACCCAAAACCAGTGAAGTTGGCACGTTGTGTAAATCGTAAATAAAAACAGAATACAATGATTTGCAAATCCTTTTCAACCTATATTCAATTGAATACACTGCAAAGACAAGTTACTTAATGTTCGAACAGGTAAACTTCGTAATTTTTTGTAAATATTAGCTCATTTGGAATTTGATGCCTGCAACATGTTTCAAAAAAGCTGGCACAAGTGGCAAAAAAGACTGAGAGAGTTGAGGAATGCTCATCAAACACTTATTTGGAGCATCCCACAGGTGAACGGGCTAATTGGGAACAGGTGGGTGCCATGATTGGGTATAAAAGCAGCTTCCCTGAAATGCTCAGTCATTCACAAACAAGGATGGGGCGAGGGTCACCACTTAGTGAACAAATGCGTGAGCTGATTGTCGAACAGTTTAAAAACAACATTCCTCAACGAGCTATTGCAAGAAATTTAGGGATTTCATCATCTACGGTCCATAATATCGTCAAAAGGTTCAGAGAATCTGGAGAAATCACTGCACGTAAGCGACAAGGCCGAAAACCAACATTGAATGCCCGTGACCTTCGATCCCTCAGGCGGTACTGCATCAAAAACCGACATCAGTGTGTAAAGGACATCACCACATGGGCTCAGGAACACTTCAGAAAACCACTGTCAGTAACAACAGTTTGTTGCTACATCTGCAAGTGCAAGTTAAAACTCTACAATGCAAAGTGAAAGCCATTTATCAACAGCAACCAGAAACGCCGCCGGCTTGGCTGGGCTCAAGCTCATCTTAGATGGACTGATGCAAAGTGGATAAGTGTTCTGTGGTCTGACGAGTCCACATTTCAAATTGTTTTTGGAAACTGTGGACGTCCTGTCCTCCGGACCAAAGAGGAAAAGAACCATCCGGACTGTTATAGGTGCTAAGTTCAAAAGCCAGCATCTGTGATAGTATGGGGGTGTATAATTGCCCAAGGCATGGGCAACTTACACATATGTGAAGGCACCATTAATGCTGAAAGGTACATACAGGTTTGGAGCAACATATGTTGCCATCAAAGCAACGTCTTTTTCATGGATGCCCCTGCTTATTTCAGCAAGACAATGCCTAGCCACATTCTGCACTTGTTACAACAGCATGGCTCCGTAGTAAAAGAGTGCGGGTACTAGACTGGCCTGCCTGTAGTCCAGACCTGTCTCCCATTGAAAATGTAAGGCGCATTATGAAGCGTAAAATACGACAACGGAGACCCCGGACTGTTGAACAACTTAAGCTGTTTTGTACATCAAGCAAGAATGGGAAAGAGTTCCACCTGAAAAGCTTCAAAAATTGGTCTCCTCAGTTCCCAAACGTTTACTGAGTGTCGTTAAAAGGAAAGACGATGTAACACAGTGGTAAAAAGGCCCCTGTGCCAACTTTTTTGCAACGTGTTGCTGCCTTTAAATTCTAAGTTAATGATTATTTGCAAAAAAAAAAAAAAAGTTTCTCAGTTTGAAATTTAAACATCTTGTCTTTGCAGTATATTCAATTGAATATAAGTCGAAAAGGATTAGCAAATCATTGTATTCTGTTTTTATCTACGATTTACGTAACGTGCCAACTTCACTGGTTTTGGGTTTAGTATAACACCCTTCTATACACATATCACCCAAACGAATGGGTAACTTATCATTACTGGAGCATGTATGGTCATAAACTTAGTCTTGCTCTCATTAACTACCATACCATGAGACAAAGAATAATCGTGTAAAACTCCATGGTGGCCAAAGCAGTCCTCTGCGTCCCAGCAACTAGCGCAATAAGCGAGGGAACCTTCAGTTCGGCTGGCCGTTTCCTGGAAGCTCGCCGTAATCGCTTAAACCCTGGCACTGTTGACGCTATTTTGTTTTTGCATAGTTTGGGGAAAAAATGCGCCAAGGCCTACATTATAAGCTGTGTTAAAAAATAGCGTAAAGCCCCCCCCAAAAAATCTTGAAATAAATATATGAGGGAAAAAAAAAAATTTCCTCGTAGACCGGATATAGCAACACTGTATGGAAGAGTAGGTGATAGCGCCAGTGCGCCACTGTCATGTTAATTTTGTTCCAATAAAACAGCCTGTTTGCAATATTTTGCCTGATGGTATTTCGTTTGGTTGCAAAGATCAGAAATCACGGTAAGGTTCAATTAATAGACAGAGCCCAAACTTTGGATCAAGAATTCCAGCCAAAAGCCAAATGTATGTTGTGCTCCACTCAAATCCATAGCGTAACAGAGGAATCGTTTCTTTCCATTGCAAATCATGTCACACAGACCCACTGTATTCTTTTTCTCTTGCCTCCTTTTTGTGTCGGGTCGGGTTGGGTTCGGGTTGCAAATCAGTCAAGTTTTAGCAGGGCGGGCGGGGCAGGTTAGCTGTCACGTCGGGTTGGCTTGGTGTGGGTGTTGAAAAACCTCGACCCGCGCATCATTATTAATTAGGTTTAAATGAGAATGGAGTGATGGGGATAAAAGGGGGCGGATTACAGAAACATCCACATCCACCCTTTGGGACAATCTAAATGTTATGATCTGTATCAGTCTGTTTCTGTATTTATTATTTTTCATGTTTGTTCATTCCATTCCATTATTGAATTGCAGATTGTCTCCCCTGTAATGTCTGATGTGATTTGTGTTATCATGCCAGTGCACACCCCTGTCTGCCTGCAGACATGCTTCGGGCGATTTTGGAAGTTTTCCGGTATTTCACGAACTTCCTTGAAGTCTCATTTTACCTTCCTTCCCGCTTTTCTGAAATGACCATATTAATTAACTGCTAGGCTGTTTAGTTAGTACTGGTACTTTTACTATAGACTAATTCCTTTGTCTGTACATAAACAAACCAACTAATATTAATGTATTTTAATGAGGTGTGTAGATATCACTGTTTACTAATATAACTAACTATGCCCCGCTCTGCTCTATTCTGTAACTCCGCCTCTTTTGCTTCCCCTGTACTGTGCTTTGATTACAGCTCACACACCTCAGGTGCGCTTCTCTCTCTGTCCTGGAGTCATAACTGTGCATTTACAACTCCTTGACCGGAGCTGTTTATCTGTCATAGGCTGTCTGTGTGGATCCTGTCCGTGTTTTGGATTTTGCCCATTGTTTGTGGCTCAGGACTTCCCCATGTGTGCCTACCTCAGTAATTAGTATTATCCAATTCACCTGTTCCCTGCATAGAATGTGACTTCCCTCTTGTCCATTTAAAGTCTTCACTGCAGTTCATTCCTTGTCAGAACGTTGATCAATTCTCATCTGCGCAGAGCTCCTCGTATGGCTTTTTTTAATTGTTTCTACCCAACTGTTTTGCCCAACCTCGAGTTTGCCATTGCCCTTCTGTTACTGTTTTGCCTTTTCTGATTTGACCCATTTTTGTTCGACTACGATTTCTCTTTTTGGTTGCCCTGTGAATGACCTTCTGGTTCTGTCTTCTGGTCCTGACCCATTTTGTAATAAAGGCTTACAATTTTTGGATTATGAGTTGCTCCTGAGTTGCAACTGGTTCCTCAGAGCGTATCATCATACTAAAGCTGTATAGAAAGTTAGAAAGGGAAATGAAAAAGGCATGAACTGGGGGGAATCATAAATAAAACTTGAAATATGACAAATCAGACCCAGCATGGAGCTGCACAGCAAGTTTATTGATGTTTGATGTTTCCAGCTGCTAAAAAGTAAAAGTATGAGCAGCTTTAATCAATGATCCAATGTAAGTTTATGCGGGCCGAGACTGGGACAGACATGAGTTCACCTTCAGCTTTGACCTCTCTCCACAAAAATTGAATTGAGTTTATCCTTATAGACATTTATGCCAAATTGAAAAAAATCCCTCCAAGCATCCCAGAGATTGGGATGGAAGAGTGATGTACAGTACAACTAGACAGACAATCCAGAAACACAATACTTGTTGCTGGTGTGGAAGCATTATTAAGCTGAGCCCCTGTGTGGGCACATGGCTTTAAAAAAAGCAATACTGATAACAACAGGATGAAAGCAGGTAGAAGATCTTGAGCCAGAATATTCACCCGAATGCTGACCTCAGCTGTCATTTTGAAGTTCCATGGAAAGGGTATTGTTAATAATCCTTACAATCATTTGGCCAAAAATTAAATCTGAAGTAATACTCTGTGCTGTAACCCTGCTTTTGGGGGATCTGTGCTTACAATTTTGATACCTGGCAAATTTTTTGCAGTCAGGCTATGTGAGAAATGAGACTCAGGTAATTGTTTCAGTAATTAGTGCACAGCACTATCTGAAAGTAAAATTAAGAACAGGAAGAATAGCAGCCATAAAAATGTCAGTATTACCAAAAGTAAATTATCTCTTTTCAATGACCCCTGTCCAACCCACAACACATTGGTTTAACACTCTTGACTCCATCATCACCAAATTCTACTGGAGAAATAAAAACCGAGAATGCGATTGTCAACTCTACAAAAACTCAAGGACACTGGAGGCCTAGCAGCACCTAATTTTAGACTATACCACCTTGCAAACCACCTACAGTACGTAATAAAATGGCAACAAATAAACAATCAATCACAGCACACACGGATGGACATTGCGAAAGATAAGGCAAATCTGATATTGATAATTCTTGGCAATCATATTCTTCAGTTATTAAAAAACACAATTGCTTTAAAAACCCATATATTGCAGTGACTCTGACAGCTTGGTGGAAACTCATCCAAATAACTGGACAAACCATGACACCAAACAAACTCACTCCATTATGGCATAATCCAGACTTCCTAATCCAAAACAAACCGATTGTTTTTAACAAATGGAAACAAGTAGATCAGAAGGATCTAATAGCTACGACCTCGCCTAGCATCACGTGGCCTAGTGTCCATGACTGGTGGTTTCTTGTACAAGTGTGATCTTGAAATTGGCAAATGACCTTGAAAATCAATAGGGGACCCTTCCTCTGTACCAAGAAGCTTGTTCTAAGATGTAATAGCGATCCATCAAGTTAAAGTGGAGTTCCGGTGCGAAAACTGTGAATTCGGGGCAAAATCGACACTTTTTTGACCGGTGTGACCTTGAAAATCAATAGGGAACCCCTCCTCTATACCAAAAAGGTTGTTGTAAGATTTCATAGCCATTCATTTTTCGAAACTTGAGTTACGGTGCGAAAACCGTCAAATCGGGCAAAATTGACACTTTTTGCCTTAGTGACCTTGGGCTTTGACGAATGACCTTGAAAAACAATAGGGAACACCTCCTCTATGCCTAAAAGCTATTTCCAAAATTTCATAGCGATCCATGAATTCTAACTGGAGTTACAGCACGAAAACCCGCAAACAAGGTCGTGACCTCTGAGAACTTGACCTTTGACCTCGACCTTGTGCATAGACATCACTTTGGTGAAGGTCAATAACTCCTGAAAATTTCATGATACGACGACAGGAACATGGTCAAAAAGGTGGCACAGACGGACAGACGGACAGACAGACAGACAAGCGTTCATAGAGCTGCTTGGTCACAGCTAAAAACTTGGTATCACTCATTTAGATCACATATTTGAAAATAACTCACTCATACCACATGAAATCCTCAGAAAGATATAATATCGGTGGAAATAGCCCTCTACAATATTCACAATTCATGCACTGTCTCAAGAAGAATAAAATCAATCTGCACAGCAATACTCTAAATCCCTCTCCGATAACCGAACAATTCAAAGAATTAGTACATCAGAAAAAACCCAGTCCAAAATTTAGAAGATTTTATCTAAAATTGACAACACTCTTGCCATTCCGACTCAGCACTGGGAAAAAGACTTGGCTGTTGCCACCGATATCATTGACTGGAAACAAATCTGTATCAACACCTTGTCAATGTCCTCAAATCCAAGATTACAACTTATTCACTATAAAACCCTTCACCGAGTCCACTACACCTAAGATAACATGTTCAAAATGGGTTACACAGATAGCGATATCTGTAACCACTGCACACTAAACATCACTGACGACTACTTTCATGCCACATGGCTTTGCCCACCTATCTTTACATTTCGGAAAACAGTCATCAACAAACTCTTCTCCATCCTAGGTTGCAGCCTTCCAGTCTCCCCATCAGGGTGTCCGTTAAGAAGAACTATCTTCTGTTGAACTGCCACCTGACAACATAAGCCCAACTTGGATCGCCCTAGCAATGGCCAAAAAGACCATTTTGCTAAACTGGAAAAATAAAGAAAATATCACAATATTTCAATGGCTCAATTTATTATTAGATTACACTAATATGGAAAAATGGCCTGCTGGCCTGAAGGGCTTGTGTCCCCCGTCGCACAAGTGACCAGAAACATGTGGCAAAAACTGTTTTGATGGCTTAAAATAATGTGGTGCACTGTACCACTAATAATGTGAAGTACAATGACACTGTAGCTCATTGGTCATTGGTTGAACAGAGAGATGGATGAGGGATGGATCATTGTGATATGAGCTAAATATAACCATGGGTCATAAGAGGGATTACAATTTTCATGACTTGTGGATGATGGACGCATCGCCAAGGCATAGTTTTGTGCCCATGGCTGAGATCTACCTAACAAACCAATAAGAATGTCATATGAATTTGGTGAGCCTCCATCAAAGCTGTCAAAAGTTATTATGAGTACAGTGTTCCTCACATCTTTTTGCTCAATGACCTTGAAAACTAGGTCAAGGTCAGTCATCATTGAACTTGAGCAATGCCTTCACGAGAGGCATATGTGGTGTGAATTTGGTGATCCTCCATCAAAGCTGTCAAAAGTTATTGCGAGTACACTGTTCCCGAGCGGACGCACGGACGGATGCACGGACAGACGGACGGAAGGACGAACAGCATTTCTATGTCCCCCGTCCCGCCGGGGCGACGGGGGACAAAAACGGCATCAACTGCAAACCAAGCTGACCAGTTTGGCCGTCATTGGGCTCATTTTACAGAACTCCTCAGCAGTCCAGACTAATCCAAATAAATAACACAGTGCTGCTCTTCTTCAACCACACAGTCACCATATATCATACCTACCATTTAAGGAATAAACCAGATGTCTCCGCTCATACAACCCCCCACAAACACTAATCCACGCCCCCATAATATGGAGCTCCACTACGCATATTTATTAAACTACATGGACGTGTATATACGTTGATGTGTATTTATGTATCTATGTGTGTATATATGTGTGTGTATAACGGTTTTCAGTCCTTCTGTTTGTTGTCTTTTGTCTTATGTTGAACACTATCCTGACCAGCAATGTGAAATCACGGCATAAAATTGTTATTTCTTTTCTTTTCCGCTTTCTTTTTTTTGTGTACTTACTTAAGATTGTTACATCTACCTGTTATTCGGTTTCGCTTCATATTTAATTAGTTACATTCATTTGTGTAATCCCTCCTGTTTTCTCCTTTGTTATACCCCCTCCCTCTGAAGACTCTGTTCTAGTACAAATTTATTTTTTAATAAAAATAAAGCTGACCTCCCAAGAGGGGGGGAAGGGGGGTGGCGGGGAAAAAAAGAAATGAAGGATGTCAACCGTAGGTTGAACGGTATCTTGCCAAAAGGGTCGTGCTTTTTTCAGCGAGAACCATGAAGGTCAAGGCCGATTGCCACCAAAAACTAACCAGCTAAGCGCCTGACCATACACTACATTCAGATCAAGCTAGAAGTCGATCCGATCAAAGGTACTCAAAAATAAGGGTTTCGTCAACCCTTCAAATTGACAAAAAATTGACCTTGACTTTTGACCTTGACCTTGATGGAGTCCCCCGAATGATGGGAATCGTGATGAGTAATTGGTAGGCAACTGTACAAGAGATCACAAGGAGCTAGCATCACACAGAGCAGAGAAAAGTGTTCAAGAAAAATGATTACAGACAAAAAAAACAAACAAACAACAAACAAACATTCCGACTAACATATCTTGCCAAATTAAAGTAAAATGAGACCAATACGGGCACATCTTTATAATATTACCATGGCAGACTTAATGACACGGCCACTTCTGGTCCTCTTTATGGTCACCCCCAGGTCTGAAGTTTTCTTAACCAAGCTGTCAATCTGAAACAAAAAGCCCTCTAATTTTAATTCTTAACTCTGATGTAAATCAAGAGCATCTTGTTTGATCTGAAATGGTATGACTCACCAGTAGAATGTGTTTGAAACAACCACATGGGGTCATAGGTGATCACTCACCTCAGAGATGTGTGAGCTGTCCAGCTTCTCCTCACGCACCTTCATCTCTTCCTGGCTGTGCAATCGCACTTCTTTATTACATGAAAATAAATTAATCATAAAATAATCAGGTTTATGGGAAGCCAATGTTTTAGCATAAAAGTTTATTACAAATAGTATCCCACAGAGAGTAGCTGACTAATGTGTCTATGTTTATTTACATATTCTTTTGCCATACTACTGTACACCAAGTTCCTTACCCAAATAATCAGCCTTGTTGTGATTATGATCCTTCCGGTCTTTCAGCACTGGTAACTGACACTGACAACAAAAATAAATGCTTTATATTTCAAAGATAAAATCAAAAGCATTTGTTGCAGCAGATGACAAAGCTGCAGGGAAAAAAAGTATTGTTTAAGTTGCCCAAAACTTATTTTGTTACATTTAGTAAAAAAATGAGGAGTCGACTTCCAAAACCTGCTTAGTCAGGTTTTGAAAATAAATGAGTTATCTCCCTAAGCCTCTCTTTCAGGCACCTGCGCATGTCCCACTCATGGCTCCACTTTCAAATCCTACTAATTCATGTTATAAATAGTAACGAAAAATGCGAAACTCTGTCAAAACCCACGAAGTAAAGGAGGAAAACTCGGTCAAATTCTGCCAAGTGCTGCCGGGTGGCTCACACGGTTAAGGCACTGCGCTGCAGTGCAGAGGTGATCACCACGTCGCGGGTTCGAACCTCGGCGTACCCACCGGCAGGGGTCGGCAGCTTTCTCAGAGTAGCGCACAATTGGCTATCGCGCTACAGGGTTACAAATTGGGAAGGGACTGTCGGATTTGGGTAATCGATAACAGCTTTGTTCGTTGCTCCAGCGCCTCCTGTTGGCCAGACGGGCGCTCGTCAGGAAGACTCCGGCTTGGTTCATGTCCGGGTATCCTCCGCCCTCGCTCTGAACTTGCGAAGATTCAACCAGCGAGTGTATAAGAATCAGTGGCTGACAGGCACGTGCTTCGGAGGAGAGCCGTGAACTGTCTTCACTATCCTGAGTTGGCAGCAAGGGGTCGCATACGAGCAAGCTTTGTACATAGTTCCCCAATTGGGCATTCCAGATTCGGGTGGGATTGGAGATGCCAAATTAAAAAAAAAAAAAAAAATTCTGCCAAGTCATCAGCCAATGTGGAAACGTTTTTGTTCGCTAGAAGTATGATAACACATTGGGTTCTTGTTTGTTGGCTTGGGCAGTTAAGAAAAGTGTGAGGATAGTGATATCATAAAAGGGAGATTTGAATCCATGGACTCGTGTTTATGTTGTCATTGCCATAGCAGCTATTCAACCACTGAGCTGTCTGTAGCACTGAGTTGCATGTAGAGTGGGTCCTGAGTCAAATACCTTCACCTACTGAGCAAAGGGGCTGGTTTGAACACTGTCAAACCTGCCAAATTTCCTCTCCACTTTCAAAACCTGCTAAATCAAAACTTTGTGTTGCAAAATCAAAGTCATTTCTTAGAAAAAAAATGAATTGCCTCATGGAATATGTCTGCAAGGCTAGTAGTTTCAGTATAGCGAAAATTGGTATTTATGGAAAATAATTTCTATGCCTACCAATAAATCAGATTTTTCTGAAAAAAAAAAAAATGGACCAACTTGACTTAAGAACCCTTGCAAGTGGACTCCTCAAATGTTCTTCAGCAGGGTTTACTTCACTAACTAAAGAAAGAAATTCATCTGCAGTTGGAAATGTGCGTCATTTGCATATGCTTAGGGTGCCCATTTTTATTGCCCTGTTTTAAAAGCTGGAGAGGACATAATTTATCAAACAGTTTGTCTTTACCAAATACCATTATGTTTATGTATTAATTTGAAGGTCATGAGCAGATAAATTAGAAAATCAGCAACAGAAACAGTTTTTGCGTACACATTGTTTTTCTGGATTTACACAGCCAATGCCAGTGATTATGTGATTGTCAAGTGTTACCAGTTTGATGGGCCGACTGTTGCTAATGGATGCAGCTTTGTCTGCCTCCATCTTAAGGGCTGCTCTTTGTGCTTCAGACACAGGTTCATCCTCAGGAATCTATTCACCAAAAAAAGAGGTGTACTGAAAATAGCAAGAATATCACCCGAGCAGCCCATTGCATTTGAGTTTTTCATGCAGAAATCTTTGTCAGGGACAACATACATAGCGACACAACTGTTACACTGCCAACTCAGATTAAAAAGCCTGTTCTGAATATAACAGGTTATAACAGGTTTTATTTCATAAAAATCCGGCCATTAGTTTTTGAGTTATCTTGTACACAAAAAAACAAACCAACAAACAAACGGCACCAAAAACATAAACCTCCTCGGCGGAGGTTAATAATTCAAGAACAATTCAAGAACGTTTTGAGAATTCTTCAAGAACGGTTCTTGAAATTTTCGTAAGGGTTTTTCACCATAATCAATGGCCCCTGGTTCCCATAAAAAAAATCGCACCAGAGGTGTGAAGCTTCCTCTGCAACTAATGATAAAGGTGTGGCGCTTCATCTGTAACTTAAAATGAAAAGAATGCCATTGAAAAAGGTGTGGGCATCCTCTGCAACGAAAAATGAAATGCTGGCAGGAAAACAGTTCTCAGATTCTAAACCATATCTAGTCAGAGAGAACTTTGTCAACTAGTTTTTAACATCATTCATCGCAAATGCTCGACTGTAGAAGTTGTGGCCGAGGGTGGGTTTAGGTTAGGGGGACAATTACTTTTTCACACAGGGCTAGGTAGGATTGGATGGCTTTTTTCCCTTAACAAATGAAATCATCATTTAAAAACTGCATTTTGTATTTACTTGGGTTATCTTTGTCTAATACAGTATTAAAATTTGTTTGATGATCTGAAACATTTAAGTGCGTGAAAAATGCAAAAAAAAAAAAAAAAAAAATTAATGGCACCCTGAAAGATTATTGTAAATAACATCTACCAAAATTAAACCCGGTATTAAATTCCACTTATTTAAGTTTAATCTCAGTGCTAAGGTACTGTTTTGAGCCATAACATCACTTTGTCATCCAACACCACGAAGAAAACTAGGCAACTGTTAGTTCAAAAGAGGTAGATGGTCATAGACCTTCATAAATTTGGAAATGGCTAAAAGGAGATTCACAAATGATTAAATATGCCACTGAGCACTGTCAGGGCATTAATAAAGAAAATTCCAAAGATGAGAGAAGCAACAAAATCCCCAAGAATTACTGAGGGAATTGCAGGCGTTGGTGGCATCTTGGGGTCACCAGGTTTCGAAAAGCACCATCAGGCACCACCTCCACAACCACAAGCACTTTGGAGGGGTTGCCAGAGGCCTTTTCAGACAAGAACACACAGAAGCACACGCTTGGTGCCATCATTGACTGTACATTATGACTAGAACAAGGTGCTTTGGTCAGATGAGAAGAAGATTGCATGTTTCGGTCCGATACAGCATCGGTATGTTTGGCGTTGAAACAGAGATGCATACGAGGAGAAGCGCTTCATACCCACAGTGAATTATGATGGTGGGTCAGTCATGTTTTGGGGCGGATTTAATTCAATATTGAATATAACATGAGTGAAGCCAGTAAGGAATGTATTTTTGCTGAATAACTTGAATATCTTATAAGTTTTTGCAAGCTTTTTTTTTCCTACATACGTACCACAGTTTTGCTACGAGCCCTATTTTTGTCCTATACACACTAAAATGATTGTCTAATCGAAAAAACATTTTCAGACTAGTTGAGTTTACTTTCTGCTTTTAATCACTTGTGATGGAGGCACACTCACATTAAAAAGTAAAATGTTAGCGCCAGAAAATTACGTCTAGGACCTTCCTGAAAATATTTGATTCCATTATCGCGAAGCTAGCGACATTGCACTCGTGTCCAGCACTATGGCAACAACTCCACCTTACCCGGCGCAGTCTGAATTAAGACGGAGAAAAGTAGCAGCAGTGCTGTAGGTAGGGGGTTACCACAGCGAAGACCGCGCTGAAACACGGTAACCCACCTCATACAGCGCTACTCATTTTCTACTCTGATGGAAGTCTCAACTTGGGGAATAAGGACAAATCTGATAATGACGGATTCTAAATATGGTTAAAATGTGACATGGAAAGGCGACTGATTGAACTGTGATAGTCACTGTCACATGGATGCTTGAATATAATGATCAAATATTGGCTATGTTACTGACATCAATGGTCACAAGTTACTAAGATAATTACGCTGGGCCTTCTATAATTGTGATAGCAATGAGGAGTGGACAATTCAGAATTACTGTTTAGGACACTGATTTTCAATTTGGGCGACTGCTGACTGAGGTGAGGTGAAATTGGCTGGAGGTTCACAGGCCTGCTCCGGAGCTGGCTAGCTCCACAGACTTTGTTTCCATAGTGACTAGTGCCAAGGCTTAGCTCACACACACTGTGCAACAAAAATTGGTCTTAAGATCAGGCTAATCCCGTATCCCGCCTTTGCGCAATAGGCCCCAGGATCAGTCATTTTGTCAATATTTAAGCAGATCAGCAACAATGGTCTAATCCAGTGCTTCTCAAACCTCCCATGGAGTACCATCTGTCCTGCATGTTTAAGATCTCTCCAGGCTCCAGCACAGGTAATTCAAATGATCAACTCATTGGGGTTGATGGAGACGCGGTAGCGCAGTGGTCAAGTAGGCTTGACTTGAGATCGTAAGGTCTTGAATTCAAGCCCCGGCCACGAACTTCGCGGTGTGTTCTTGGGCAAAACACTTTACTCCAACACTCCACGCCTCACTCCACCCAGGTGTATAAATGGGTACCAGCAAATAGGCAGGGAAACTTGTCTAAGAGCTGGGGGGAGTACCTGCTATGGACTGGCATCCCATCCAGGGGGAGTAGCAATACTCCTAGACGCTTCATGCCATGGAAACCGGGGTTAAGCCCCGGCCCGATAGGCCACTACGGTCGCACAGGCTTACTTCTTCAGGGGGCTGATAGCCAGCTGATCATTTCGATTCCTTGTGGATTTTCTTGAAAATGTATTCTAATAAACAAGTATTGGGGTCCAGTGATTCCTTTGTAGTACAAAACCCAAAACCAGTGAAGTTGGCACGTTATGTAAATCGTAGATAAAAACAGAATACATTGATTTGCAAATCCTTTTCACCTTATATTCAATTGAAAACAATGTTCAAACTGAGAAACTGAGAAATTTTTTTTTGCAAACAATCATCAACTTAGAATTTAAAGGCAGCAACACATTGCAAAAAAGTTGGCACAGGGGCCTTTTTACCACTGTGTTACATCGCCTTTCCTTTTAACGACACTCAGTAAACGTTTGGGAACTGAGGAGACCAATTTTTGAAGCTTTTCAGGTGGAACTCTTTCCCATTCTTGCTTGATGTACAGCTTAAGTTGTTCAACAGTCCAAGGTCTCCATTGTCGTATTTTACGTTTCATAATGCACCACACATTTTCAATGGGAGACAGGTCTGGACTACAGGCAGGCCAGTCTAGTACCCGCACTCTTTTACTACAGAGCCATGCTGTTGTAACACGTGCAGAATGTGGCTTGGCATTGTCTTGCTGAAATAAGCAGGGGCATCCATGAAAAAGACGTTGCTTGGATGGCAACATATGTTGCTCCAAAACCTGTATGTACCTTTCAGCATTAATGGTGCCTTCACATATGTGTAAGTTGCCCATGCCTTGGGCATTAATACACCCCCATACCATCACAGATGCCGGCTTTTGAACTTTGCGCCTATAACAGTCTGGATGGTTCTTTTCCTCTTTGGTCCGGAGGACACAACGTTCACAGTTGCCAAAAACAATTTGAAATGTGGACTCGTCAGACCACAGAACACTTTTCCACTTTGCATCAGTCCATCTAAGATGAGCTTGGGCCCAGTGAAGCCGGCAGCGTTTCTAGGTGCTGTTGATAAATGGCTTTTGCTTTGCATTGTAGAGTTTTAACTTGCACTTGCAGATGTAGCGACAAACTGTAGTTACTGACAGTAGTTTTCTGAAGTGTTCCTGAGCCCATGTGGCGATGTCCTTTACACAATGATGTCGGTTTTTGATGCAGTACCGCCTGAGGGATCGAAGGTCATGGGCATTCAATGTTGGTTTTCGGCCTTGTCGCATACGTGCAGTGATTTCTCCAGATTCTCTGAACCTTTTGACGATATTACGGACCGTAGATGATGAAATCCCTAAATTTCTTGCAATAGCTCGTTGAGGAATGTTGTTTTTAAACTGTTCAACAATCAGCTCACGCATTTGTTCACTAAGTGGTGACCCTCGCCCCATCCTTGTTTGTGAATGACTGAGCATTTCAGGGAAGCTGCTTTTATACCCAATCATGGCACCCACCTGTTTCCAATTAGCCCGTTCACCTGTGGGAAAAAATAAGTGTTTGATGAGCATTCCTCAACTCTCTCAGTCTTTTTTGCCACTTGTGCCAGCTTTTTTTAAACATGTTGCAGGCATCAAATTCCAAATGAGCTAATATTTGCAAAAACAAAAAAGTTTACCTGTTCGAACATTAAGTAACTTGTCTTTGCAGTGTATTCCATTGAATATAGGTTGAAAAGGATTTGCAGATCATTGTATTCTGTATTTATTTACGATTAACACAACTTGCCAACTTCACTGGTTTTGTAAGATAAAGACTTCCGTGTGCAAAAACTTTTGCACATGAGTTCACAAGTTTAAGAACTGGACCAAAGAGCAACGGTAGAACGCGGTCAGGTCAGATAAATCACATTTTTTACTATTTCGTGGATGACTGGGTGCGTATGATTCGCTTACCTGGGGAAGATACGACACAAAGGTGCACTATGAGAGGAAGGCAAGCCAGCTGAGTCAATGTGATGCTTTGGGCAATGTTCTAGTGGAAAACCTTGAGTTCTGCCATTCATGTGGATGTTATTTGACATGTACAACCTACCTAAACATTCTTGTTGACCCAGTGCACCCCTTAACGGAAACAGTGATCCCTGATGGCATTAAACTCTTTTATCAGGATCTTTTCAGCCCTGCCACACCAGAAAAATTGTTCAAGAATGGTTTGAGGAACACAGCAACATGTTCAAGGTGTTGACTTGGCCGCCAAGTTCCACAGACACAAGGGAGCATCTGTGGGATGTGCTGGACAAACAAGTCCAATCCATTGAGACTCCAACATACTACTTACAGGACTTAAAGGATCTACTGCTATAGTCTTGGTGCCAGATACCACAGCACACCTTCAGAGGTCCTGTGGAGTCCATGCCATTATGGGTAAGGGCTGTTTTGGCAGCAAAAGGGGTACCTTCACAATATTAGGCAGGTGGTCACAATATCAGGGCTGATCGGTGTGTTTGCATGTGTGTCTGTGCGTGCATATATATATATATATATATATATATATATATATATATATATATGTACACATACAATGGCACTTGTATGATTCAGAAACAGAGATTTTAAGGTTCAAAAACTGCTGTTTTACATGGGAGAGCTAACTAATGCAGACATACAGCATAACAATGCAAAAAAAATTTGGGAAAATACAGGGAGTAGGCAGTTCAGTAGCAAACACTGCATCTTATCAATGCACACCTGTTCCAGCCTTTCCCTCTCTGTCGTCACATCCACCTTCAGCGTGTGAAAAGGGGTGACAATCTCCCCCATGGTCAAGTTAACAGGCTCTTTTTCGAACATCATGCTGTCACTGTCTCCCTCCTTGAAGCCAGGGGGCTCGTAATCCTGAGGTGTAACTGAAGGAAAAACTCGGATGAAATAAATAGATTTTTCACAGTGCCTACTGATGATCATCAATGTGATAAAAACAGCTGCCAATATGATACTACTGTCCCCATCCAGAAGTGAATTAATATTGAAAACAAACAACAAAAATTAAAATACCATAAACAAATATCAACAAGTGTAATTAAAACTTACTTGAATCAATGTTCGCTAATCAAAATGAAGATAGAAAGTATTACTTCGGACCATAATGTTACAAGGGGTGACAAAAAAAACCCTGTATTTCCGAAAACCCAACCGATGCTCCATAAAAACTGCCGAACGTTGTTCTTAGAGGACTGCTGGAAAAAAATTACAAATTGAGCATTTTGCGCAGGAGAAGACCCGTCTCTGCAGGGAAGTGTTTTTCCTACTATTTGGAAAATCTACCTGTATAATAGAAATTCGCCAAGGTGCAAGAGCATCCGACTTTTAAAGTAAATGAAAGATGACACTCTGTTTGCTTTATTTCAAGTTATGCCCAAAGCATGCCAATGATTAATCAAGGAATTAAGTTCGACCCCTTTGACCCCGGGCCCAGATAACCTCTGCTAAATAAGCAAAAATGGACACACCTTAAATGCACTTGTGCCAGGCCCTTCAGAACATACGCTAAGATAAAATAATATAGGGCCAATCATGTTAAAACCAAGATCAAAACTGTTCAATTATTCCTAATTACCTTGGAAGTGAGGTCAAGGTCACCAATGTCAACAGGGTCTGCGCATCCTCAGTGCATACAGCGCCCTCCATAATTATTGGTTAAGATCTGTTAAAAGCCTGAAAATAAATTCATGAAGCATACTCTCACTCACCTTCAACTCAAGTGAGTTTTAAGGAGAAAAAAAATTCCTGACTAAGAAATAATTATTTTTCATAAAATCACCTGTTCCACAGTTATTGGCACCCCTAACAATTCCTAGGAAATAAATGTAATTGAAGTATTTCTGTCATTTCTACAGTAGTTTACAAAGTTGACCAGAGTATCTAGGAACATTTAATTAGTAATTCATCACTTCCTGTTTCCCTGGGGTATAAATATGACGTGACATAGAGGCCATTTCTCTTATCCACTCTTCAACATGGGAAAGACAAAGGAACACACCATTCAAATAAGGCAGATGTGTATCGACCTTCACAAGTCAGGCAATGGCAACAAGAAAATAGCCACTTGCCTGCACCTGCCCATATCTACTGTCAGAGGAATCATCAAGAAGTTTAAAAAAACTGGAACAGTGGTACACAAGCCTGGACGAGGACGCAAGTATATTTTGCCACCAGGCACAGTGAGGAAGATGGTAAGAGAAATGAAAAGTTCTCCAAAGCTCACTGTTAAAGAATTGCAACAAATAGTAGCATCTTGGGGTCAAAAAGTCTCCAAATCAACCATCAGGCTGTTTGGGAGGCATGCCCGGAAAAAACCTTTTCTCACTCACAATCATAAACGCAAATGTCTGGAGTTCGCTAAGCGGTACTGGGACTTCAACTGGGACTATGTGCTTTGGTCAGATGAGACCAAGATAGAGCTTTTTGGCAACAAACACTCTAAGTGGGTCTGGCAGAACACAAAAGATGAGTATGTAGAAAAGCACCTCATGCCCACTGTGAAGTATGGGGGAGGATCGGTGATGCTGTGGGCCTGTTTCTCTTCCAGAGGCCAAGGGAACCTTGATAGGGTGCATGGCATCATGAACGCTTTGAAATACCAGGACATTTTCTATCAAAATCTGGTGGCCTCAGCCCAAAAGCTGAAGATGAGTCGTCACTGAGTCTTTCAGAAAAATAATGACCCGAAACATGTGGCCAAATATACACAGAAATGGTTCATCAGACACAGAATCAAGCTCTTCCCATGGCCATAGTCCCCAGACCTCAAGCCCATTGAAAACCTGTGGAGTGAATGAAAAGGAGAGTGCAGAGGAGAGGACCCAGGTCTCTGGATGATTTAGAGAGATTGTGCAAAGAGGAATGGTCGAAGATCCCTCTTTCTGTTGTTATGACTTGGAAAAATCACAACAAAGAAAACTGGCCAGTACAACTAAAACAAATTTATTCTTTACAAAAAAAGTTGTACAAAAATTATCCACTATTTAAATTCTCTAATAACACAGCCACTATTTAACTGTTGCCAAAACAAAACTCTGGTCTGCTCTCTTCTGCTGTCTGCTCTCTTTGTTGTCAGTCTCTTGTGCTGAAAATCACAGCCTTTTTATAGTCTAGCAACCTTCCAGAAAGATCCACAGGATTCTAGGGAAATCCCGCCCCCTCCAAGCAGGAAAGTGCCAGAAGCTTCTAGAAATTACTAGACTTTTCTTAATGATTTTACAAATCCGCCACCAGATGGTGCCAATGAACAAAATAAATATAGCTGACCAGCAAGGCAGCAAAACAGCATGTAACAAATCTTCATTTACAAATGGAATATAAAGCTGTACAAAAAATTATCATACATAACACCTCCCCTCTTTAAGAAAAGAAAGGTTTGCTAAAAGCTTTCTTTTGTTAAAATTAACACAGTTTTATAATCAGAACAATATTGAACTTTACACAAACGTATTATTGATCATGATAACAATCATATACATAACAAACAGTGTAAGTCTCACAATCAAATAGAAAAGTAAAATTACGTTTTTCACAATCACGAAAAGAAATAAAATTACATGCGTGAAAGTGTATCTGGGATTACATTATCTTTTCCCCTGATGTGAGAAATGTCCAAATCATACTCTTGCAAAAGTAAACTCCATCTCAGTAATCTTTGATTCTTGTTTTTGATCTTGTGCAAGAATGTGAGGGGATTGTGATCACTGAAGACCTTGATGGAACGTCAGGGAATATGTGACTATTTTCAAATATGAGCTGCTTTAGCTGCTGTTGTTGAAAAGGGTCCAGGTGGGACAACTTGCTGTCAATATTTTGAAGAATGTCTGAATTTTCAAGTTTGACTGGACCAGGTTCATTTTCTAAGGGGCAGTCACAATGTTCTTTGGAATTTTCCAGTTCAACTGTATTTACCACATTGACTGGCTTTTGCTGAGTGCCTCTATCAATGTATTCTTTCAGCATGTTGATGTGACACATTTGTATTTGTTTCCTCCTTCCAGGAGTTGAAATTACATAATTTAGATCACTGACTTTTTTGAGGACAGTGTAAGGGCCGAAATATCGGGCTCTTAGAGGGTTTCCAGGAACTGGCAAAAGTGCAAGAACTTTGTCACCAGTTTTAAAACTTCTATCTTTTGAATGAAGGTCATATCTGGCTTTCATTTTGCCCTGAGCTTCTTTGAGATTAGACTTAGCAAAGTCACAGGCTTTAGAGCGACGATTAAGGAAGTCAGAGACATACTGAAGCAAGTTCATTGGGACATCATCTTCAGCGAGCAACTTTTCCTTCAGTAGCTTCAGAGGTCCACGGACTGTATGCCCAAAAACGAGCTCAAAAGGACTGAACCCAAGAGACTCCTGAACAGCTTCACGGGCAGCAAACAGAAGAAGATGGACACCTTCATCCCAATCTTTCTCTGTGTCAAGGCAGTAGGTCCTTATCATGTTCTTCAGGGTTTGATGGAACCTCTCCAAAGCACCTTGACTCTCAGGGTGGTAAGCTGATGACCTGTATTGTTTAATACCAAGCTCATGCATAACTTGTTGAAATATGCCTGACATGAAATTTGATCCTTGATCAGACTGAATAGACTTAGGAAGACCAACAAAGCAGAAAAACTTGGTTAGAGCCTTGATGATAGTCTTCGCCTTGATATTACGAAGTGGAATTGCCTCAGGAAACCGGGTGGAAGCACACATGATAGTCAGTAAGTACTCACAACCAGACCTAGTCTTCGGCAATGGTCCAACACAGTCAATGATGATCCGACTGAAAGGTTCTTCAAAAGCGGGAATGGGCTTAAGTCGAGCCTTTGGAATATTTTGGTTCGGCTTCCCTACCATTTGACAAGTATGACAGGATTTGCAGTACTCCTGTACATCAGACCTCATGGAAGGCCAGAAGAAGTGGTGTCTGACACGTTGAAGGGTCTTCTTGATACCCAAATGACCTGACATAGGATTGTCATGGGCCAGACTAAGAGTTTCTAGACGGTACGGCTTTGGAAGAACAATTTGATGGGTGATCATCCACTCTTCATCTGCAGGAACATCAGGTGGACGCCACTTTCTCATAAGCACACCATTTTTGTAGTAAAAACAGACAGGAACTTGAGTAGCCTCTTGTTCACTTGCAGCCTGAGGTAGAAGATGCGCTAGATCACGAGCTTGTTGTTGCTCATGAATAAGTTGTTTACGAGACAAAATGTCATTAGAATGACCTGACAAGGACAAGTCTGAAGATTTCCCAGACATCTCAGGACTGGAAGGTTCCTGATGAAAAGACTGCCCAATGAAGGTGTCAGCCAGGTTAAAGTCCAGATCAGCATCATCTTGAATAGCCTTTTTGGCCATAGAACGAGTAACTGCACATGAAGGATAGAGGTCTGGAATTTCCTCCTCTATAGAGTCAGATTCTTGATGAATCAAAGGAGTGTCAGTTACAATAGGGTAGGGTACAACCTTATCCCCAGCAAGATCATTACCAAGAAGCAAATGAATGCCTTTGAAAGGAAGAGAAGACCTAACACCAACAGTAACAGGCCCAGAGACTAAGTCTGATTTGAGATGAACATTATGGAGAGGTACACTTGTAAAACCACATTCTACTCCTTGAATAAGGACATTAGCCTGAGTAGACGATTTGTCCGAGAAAGGCAGAATATCTGCAAGAATAAGAGATTGGGAAGACCCAGTATCCCTTAGAATTCGAACAGGAGCAGATGAGGAAAAATCATGTGAAAGTGAGACAGAACCATCAGTGATGAATGGCTCAAAACCCTCCATAACCGGATCAGACACAGAAGGTAGAAGATCAGGTGAACTGACCATTGATACAAGAGATTCTCTCTTTGTCAAAGCAGTTGGCTTGGTTTCTTCTCGTTGTTGTTTTTTCTTGAGAGCATAACACTCAGAAATAAGGTGACCTTGCTTTTTGCAGTAATGGCAAGACACAGAGGGTAAAAAATCAGAGGATTGCTTCTCACTGGAAGGTTTCCTTTCAGAAGTGGCCTTAGAATCATTAGAAGTGTTATTAGAAGAAGTCTTGGACTGAAACTTGCTTTGAAATTTAGAAAAAGTAGATTTTTGGACAAAAGAAGTCTTGTGAGTCAATGCATAACTATCAGCTAGCGTAGAAACATCTTGCAAAGTAATGGCTTGTTTTTCTTCAAGGAAAGTCTTAATATCAGGCTGGACACACCTTTTGAATTCCTCAACCAGAATAAGTTGCCTCATTCTATCAAAATCTTTTTCGACTTTCATGGAATTACACCACTGATCAAACAACTGTTCCTTTAACCTGCCAAATTCAACATGAGTTTGACTGGCTTCCTTGCAAGAATTCCTAAATTTTTGCCTGTAAGCCTCAGGGACTAATTCATAACCCTTCAGAATGGCAGATTTGACAAAATCATAATCAGCACACTGTTGGACAGATAACTGGTTATAGATTTTTCTAGCTTCCCCAGTAAGAACACTTTGTAACATCATTGTCCAATGCTCTTTTGGCCATTTCAAATTTTCAGCAATTTTTTCAAAATGGGTAAAGTATTGGTCAACATCATTTTCTAAGAAAGGAGGAACAAGTTTGATATGTTTAACCACATCAAAATGATCAGAAAGTCCAGAAGATTTTGGAACAGTACCTGCTTCTATTTTCTTCATTTCCAATTCGAACTGCATTCTTTTTTCTTCTAGTTCTTTCTCCAATCTTCTTTCTTCCATTTCTTTCTCCAACCTTCTTTCCTCCAGTTCTCTTTCCTTCTCCCTCTCCAGCCTTCTCTCCTCCAGTTCTCTTTCCTTCTCCAACCTTCTCTCTTCCAGCTCTAGTTGTTTTTGGCGCAGCTGGAATTCAAGCCTTTGCAGCTCCGTTGCAGGCACTTCCACAGCTTTAATTAATTCTGCTGCTTCTTCCCCAAAGATATCTTCATCGATGAAGTGTTGCACCAAAATGTTGAATATTTCTTGTTTCTTCATTGATGACTTCACATCAGATAATCCAAGGGTTGAGGCTATTTGTAGCAAGTCCTTCTTCTTTGCCAACAAAATTAATTCCTGGGTTGGAGTTTTCAAAAAACTTTCCACATCAAAAGTCATGATTGCTGGTTTTTAAACTAGTCAAAAGATTTAAAATAATAATCTTCGGTGAATCCAATCTCGGTGGAACCTCCAATTTGTTATGACTTGGAAAAATCACAACAAAGAAAACTGGCCAGTACAACTAAAACAAATTTATTCTTTACAAAAAAAGTTGTACAAAAATTATCCACTATTTAAATTCTCTAATAACACAGCCACTATTTAACTGTTGCCAAAACAAAACTCTGGTCTGCTCTCTTCTGCTGTCTGCTCTCTTTGTTGTCAGTCTCTTGTGCTGAAAATCACAGCCTTTTTATAGTCTAGCAACCTTCCAGAAAGATCCACAGGATTCAAGGGAAATCCCGCCCCCTCCAAGCAGGAAAGTGCCAGAAGCTTCTAGAAATTACTAGACTTTTCTTAATGATTTTACAAATCCGCCACCAGATGGTGCCAATGAACAAAATAAATATAGCTGACCAGCAAGGCAGCAAAACAGCATGTAACAAATCTTCATTTACAAATGGAATATAAAGCTGTACAAAAAATTATCATACATAACACTGTTTTCTCCCATCTTGTGAAACATTATAGGAGAAGATTAGGTGCTGTTTTCTTGACAAAAGGTGTCAAGTACTCAATTGATGTGCAGCTCCTCACTTGAAAAGGATAATGTGTGCTACCGAAAATAATTAAATTGGATTCCACTCAATGCTTCCATTCCTTTTCCATTTTTATTTTGAAAGGATAAGTAACCAATTTAATGTCCAACAACATCCACTGTTTGGCATTGCATTGGTATTGCATTAGGTGAAAACCTTCAAAATAAAACAAACAGAAATAGTGTGCCCTTAATGTAAACCACGAATAAATCAAAACCATAGCTTTCCACAACATAAGAAAACCACACAGTATTCATACCATATTAAACACCTGTCTTCCAGTATCACAGAAAATATTTTAACTTTTAACCATACATTTATGGCATTTTAACCTATAGCGTTTTAGCATAAAGCCATTTCAAATCAAAACATCCGTCACATTATTTAGCCTAATTAATTAAAACACCTCCACTGTGCAAGCCCGCAAAAATAAACACACCGCTCGTGCACGGTAAGCGCCAAACCAAACAGCAAATGATTCATCAATCAAAACCGGACATCACTGCATGCCCACATGTTCCAAAAACCACCGTTCGCGCTTTCAAATCAATATCTCCGCAAAACAGAATATAATTCACCCAAACAATCCATTTCGTAAAGATCAGCGCTTTAAAGTCCATGACAACGAAGTTGTTGCGCCTGAGCCTCGTAGTAGTTCACACAACGCAGTTAAAAGTCCAGCGCTCTTACCGGCTGCCTCTTCGAGTTTTTTTTTCTTTAGCACACATTCCTGCACAGTCTGAGCTGAAGACCGCTGATCAGTTGCTGAGTCTCCCGTCTTCTGCGTTGCTCACCTGCAGCTTTTCTCCCCTGCCGGAAGCTGTCCCCCAATCTTAAAGTCTCAGGTGCGCTAGCACCCATGAAACGTTCCCATTCCGGTTCAATTGACCTATGCATTTTTACGTCTCTTTAGGTCCTCATAGCACAAATTTAAATAATAAATGAAACTTTAACCTGAACTTTCAGCCAATTAGTTTTACTTCACTTATTAATTTTACTTTTGAGGGTATTTTAAACTCTTTTTTAAGCTATGTCTTTGCTTTTAGCATTTTGAAATTAAATCAAAATATTTACCACTGATCTGATTTACTCCTTTCATTAATTTACAGCTACATAATAAAAAACCTGTCGATTGACTTGACAAAAGGGAGTTGTACAAAGTATTAACACCAGGGGTGCTAATAATTGTGGCACACATGATTTGACGGAAAAGAATTATTTCTTAATGTGGGATTTTTTTACCACTGAATAATTGCACTTGAATTAAAGCTTGGATTTTCCTCCTTTTTTCATTGTGGTTCTGTATTATTTAGAAAAAAATTGAATTTATTAGAAGCTAAAGAACACATCTTAACCAGGGGTGCCAGTAATTATGGAGGGCACTGTACCTTGATACCAAATTTGAATGAAATTGGTCATTTTGCACTTGAGCAGCATTTTTCATATGTTGCATTGCAAAATACACCTAAAATAAAATGAGAGGGCAGAGATGAGCAGTGAGCATCATTGGGCTGCTCATCAAAATCATTAGGGATCTTCATCATATCACCTTTGACCCATAAAATAGAAATGGAAAAAAAGTCCAACAAAAATAGTAGTCTGCAGACTGAAAATAGAGTGTGGATGGATCGATGGACGAACTGACGAACGAACGAACAATGGCAATCGCAATATACGCCAATCCAGTGGATTGGGCGTATAAAAATTATGAAAAATAAAATAAAATACTACCCACCAACCCCACCTCAAATTCTTCGTTTCACCAGAAACACAGGATTTTTTTTCTGTTCACCCTCATTATAAGAAAAAAAAAAACCCCAATGAGTGCCTAATGGTAAAATTAAGTCTTTTACATGACTTTGGTCATGGTAAACCCAGCCATTTCACCTGTACCTTCATCATAGTAAGATAGTTTCATGTTGAGACAAACACTGTCAGGCAGTGGCCCCAGGTTCTGCATGAGCATATAGAGCTTGCGCACCAGGAGGATGCTGGCCTTCCTTATATTGCCACAGGTCATCTTTGCCACTTTATCGCTGTTGCGGCTGGAACAATAAACAGCATTTCACAAAATGTTTGATCATACGCAGCTTATGGAAACTTGTGCTAATATTCAAAAAAGCCCTAAAAAGTGTGTTATGTCCGTTTCTGTTTTGATGTCTGATGCAAATAAAAAATTACACCACTTTTTTGTTTTATAGAGTAAGAGTTCAATAACACACTGCCAAAAAAAATGTATCTTAAACTCCTTCTATTCATTCAAGTTTTCCCACAAGTGGGTTCAAAGTCAGAAAAAGCTTTTTTCCATATTGTAGAACACTGTCACATACATATTTTATATCTGCTAGTTGCAGCACTTAACTGAAGCAACCTAACACTTTTATTGAGAGAAATATACAAACCCAGAACACCATGTTTTCTTTCTTTCTGAGGGGCATTTTACACAATCTCTGTACAATGCCATCTAGTGGCCGTTTTTCAAAGTGCCGTAAAACCCATACTGATGCTCCAATTTCCAAAAAAAATTGTTATTTGGGCCAAAATAAACAAATGAGCAAAGCTACAGGAAAATCTAAGACCATGGGGGCCCAAATTGCACCCTAAGTGTTCTCACTTGGCATGGAATGACCCAACAATCAAAAGTAAACTAGACTGTCGTCGGTTTTTACCAATTAGTCTGAGCAACTGTGGCTAATCAGGAAGCCCTTTAGGTTATTAAGCATTTTTAAAGGTGAGGTTTCCGAAGATCAAATTCAAAATCAGAAGATTCCCCAAATAAAAATATCTGCTCCCTGATATTGAAGCCTCACTGGTTTAAAAATGCATCACACTGGATTATTATCAAATTAAAAAATGCGTTTTAGACACTTCAAGAATTCTACTTTCCGCTGAAATATACTTTGCCGAAGTGCGGTCTCCTCCTTCAAAGTATACACATTTGAAGCAATTTCCTTTATTTTCAAGACTCAATCGATTTCAAGATTTTGCATCATATTTCCGAGTAACTACACATTCCCCTTTTCTAGACCAGAGTTATAATAATAATATAATAATACATTTTATTGATAAGCGCCTTTCAGAGCACTCAAAGACACTGTACAAAGATAAAACAAGAACGACACAACAACAGATAAAAGTTACATATTAAAACTAGGGATAGGCATCGGTTTTCAAATTGTTGAACAGTCGTTCTACAGTAGAATATTGAATAATTTGACAATTTTTTTTATCCAACAAAAATGAATAAAGACGGACCAGAAATAAACATCCTCTCTAATGATGAAGCGCATAAGACAGCCAACAGGTTTCGCTAAGAGTAAAACCTCCTCCAGTGCAGTACAACCATTGCCACCTGTGACTAAATTAACGGAAGAATCTCGTGCTACCGGTGTCTATTGACGTGAATGTTAATGATGCAGAAGCAGCCAAGTAAAAGTTTATTTGGAAATCTTTTAAAATAATCCCTTTCGCTACAGGTTTTGCCTAAATCATTACGGTTAGCCAATGTTGTGCTCTTAGCCTGAGACTACTTTCTGTCAAACAGTTTAATGAAAATGTACAACCCCAAGTGCAAATAGTGAATAAAATAAAATCCAATGACTTTCAGATCGCATGAGCCAATATTTTATTTACAATAGAACATAGATAATGACATTTTACATTTTTATCCACAAAATAAGCTTATTTCAAATTTTCTGGCTGCAACAGGTCTCAAAAAAGTTGGGACACAGGCAAAAAAGCAATTAATATACAAAACCCAAAACCAGTGAAGTTGCCAAGTTGTGTTAATCGTAAATAAAAACAGAATACAATGATCTGCAAATCCTTTTCAACCTATATTCAATGGAATACACTGCAAAGACAAGTTACTTAATGTTCGAACAGGTAAACTTTTTTGTTTTTGCAAATATTAGCTCATTTGGAATTTGATTCCTGCAACATGTTTCAAAAAAGCTGGCACAAGTGGCAAAAAAGACTGAGAAAGTTGAGGAATGCTCATCAAACATTATTTGGAACATCCCACAGGTGAACGGGCTAATTGGGAACAGGTGGGTGCCATGATTGGGTATAAAAGCAGCTTCCCTGAAATGCTCAGTCATTCACAAACAAGGATGGGGCGAGGGCCATCACTTAGTGAATAAATGCGTGAGCTGATTGTCGAACAGTTTAAAAACAACATTCCTCAACGAGCTATTGCAAGAAATTTAGGGATTTCATCATCTACGGTCCGTAATATTGTCAAAAGGTTCAGAGAATCTGGAGAAATCACGACAAGGCCGAAAACCAACATTGAATGTCCGAGACCTTCGATCCCTCAGGCGGTACTGCATCAAAAACCGACATCAGTGTGTAAAGGATATCACCATATGGGCTCAGGAACACTTCAGAAAACTACTGTCAGTAACTACAGTTTGTCCCTACATCTGCGAGTGCAAGTTAAAACTCTACAATGAAAAGCGAAAGCCATTTATCAACAGCACCCAGAAACGCCTCCGGCTTCGCTGGGCTCAAGCTCATCTAAGATGGACTGATGCAAAGTTGAAAAGTGTTCTGTGGTCTGACGAGTCCACATTTCAAGTTGTTTTTGGAAACTATGGACGTTGTGTCCTCCGGACCAAAGAGGAAAAGAACCATCCAGACTGTTATAGGCGCAAAGTTCAAAAGCCAGCATCTGTGATGGTATGGGGGTGTATTAATGCCCAAGGCATGGGCAACTTACACATATGCGAAGGCACCATTAATGCTGAAAGGTACATACAGGCTTTGGAGCAACATATGTTGCCATCCAAGCAACGTCTTTTTCATGGACGCCCCTGCTTATTTCAGCAAGACAATGCCAAGCCACGTTCTGCACGTGTTACAACAGCATGGCTCTGTAGTAAAAGAGTGCGGGTACTAGACTGGCCTGCCTGTAGTCCAGACCTGTCTCCCATTGAAAATGTGTGGCGCATTATGAAGCGTAAAATACGACAACGGAGACCCTGGCCTGTTGAACAACTTAAGCTGTACATCAAGCAAGAATGGGAAAGAGTTCCACCTGAAAAGCTTCAAAAATTGGTCTCCTCAGTTCCCAAACGTTTACGGAGTGTCGTTAAAAGGAAAGGCGATGTAACACAGTGGTAAAAAGGCCCCTGTGCCAACTTTTTTGCAATGTGTTGCTGCCTTTAAATTATAAGTTAATGATTATTTGCAAAAAAAAAAAAAGTTTCTCAGTTTGAACATTAAACATCTTGTCTTTGCAATGTATTCAATTGAATATAAGTTGAAAAGGATTTGCAAATCATTGTATTCTGTTTTTATCTACGATTTACATAACGTGCCAACTTCCCTTGTTTTGTATAAGAGATTCAGCTGAAAGAACATTTAGCAAGTAATTAAGTTAATTGGCACCACGTTTGTAACATGATTGGCTATAAAATGGATGTCTTAGAGAGGCTGAGTCTCTCAGAAGTGCCAAAGGCTCTCCAACCTGTGAAGGCTTGCGTAAAAAAAATTTGAGGAATACTTTAAAAACAATGTTCCTCAATGTCAAATTGCAAAGGCATTGAAGGTCTCATCATCAAAAGTGCATAATATTACCAAAAGATTCAGAGAAACTGGAAAAATCTCTGTGCATAAGCGACAAGGCCGAAGACCTTTACTGGATGCTCATGATCTTCGCGTCCTCAGACACCGCTGCATCACTCACCGGCATGATTCTGTCATTGATATTACTAAACGGGCCCAGGAATACTTCAAGAAACCACTGTATGTAAACACAATCCGCCGCGCCATCCACAGATGCCACCTAAAACTCTATCATGCAAAAAGGAAGCCAATGTTGAGCATAATCCAGAAGCGCCGTCGTGTTCTGTGGGCCAAGGCTCATTTAAAACGGAAAGTGGCAAAGTGTCCTGTGGTCAGACGAGTCCAAATTTGACATTCTTGGTAGAAATCATGGGCGTAGTGTCCTCCAGGCTAAAGAGGAGAAAGCCCAACCCTCGTTATCAGTGTTCAGTTCAAAAGCCAGCATCTCTGATGGTATGGGGATGCATTAGTGCATATGGTGTGGGACACTTGCATGTTTTAAAAAGCACCATGAATGCTGAAAAGTATATAAAGGTTTTAGCGCAACATATGGTCCCCTCCAGATGACATCTATTCCAAAGAAAGGCCTTGTGTATTTCAGCAGGACAATACAAAACCACATACTGCACCTATTACAACAGCATGGCTTCGAAGTAGAACAGTCCGTGTGCTGAACTGGCCAGCCTGCAGTCTTGATCTTTCACCGATTGAGAGCATTTGGCACGTAATCAAACTAAAAGTCTGTACTGGAGACCAAAAACTCTCCAGCAGCTGGAAGCCCATATTAAACAAGAGCGTTATGAAATCCCAATGGCTACACTCAAGAAACTTGTCTCCTCAATGGCCAGACACTTCTGCTCTGTGTTAAAAAGAAGAGGGGATGCGACACCATGGTAAACAGGCCCTTGTTCCAACTTTTTTTTATTCTTGTAGCAGCCATCAAATTTGAAATGAGCTCATTTTGTGGATAAAGTTGTAAAATTTCTCAGTTTCAACATTTGCCATGTTTTGTCTGTTCTATTGTGAATATAATACTGGCTGGTGTGATTTGAAAGTCATTGCTTTTTGATTTTTGCAGTGTCTAGAGACACGACAGTTCTTATTGGTACTGCAGTCGATCTCAAGGGATAAGGATAAGGATTCGGGATTATGGTTAGGGAAAGGGTTAGGTTTAGGGGAGGGGTTAGGGTTAGGGTTATGGTTAGGTTAGGGCAGGGCTTGAAATGGGGACTGCAGTACCTCTCCACATTGAAATGCATTGAAAAACTGCTGTACCCGTAGCAACTGCCTTTGATTTTATTCACAATTTATACATTTTCCCAACTATTTCGGAATTGGAGTAGTACATATTGCGGTGTTATTACATAATGCGGTATCACAGACATTCAATGCTGCCATGGCATTGCAAGAAACACTATCAAACCAATCAAAGACACCGGTTTGCTGAAAAACGAAAGTTAAGTGCCTGTGATATTCGTCATCTGTGTATGACAAGTGAAAAAAGAACAAGAGGCCCATGGGCCATAACGGTCACCTGAGTTGTATAAACACTGATGTTATTGATGTCAATGAAGCAACTATACCCAAAAGTATCATTTTCCTATACAACATATAGTAAACTTCACCCCCAGTCTGGAGAAGAAGACTGTTGAAATTTTTGGCAATGTGACCCCATTTGGGCCCCACCCCTCAGTCCCGGGGAAGAGACGGGGTCAGAAATGTAATATTATCAAACTGTCATCTCATGGTTATAATGGCAATCAAGTTTGAATGATTTCCAGTAGAAAATGAACAAAATATACCCAAAGGTATCATTTTCCTACTTAAACTATAGTAAATTAATTTCACAAATAAAATGGACCAGGTTTATCACACTTTTTTAGTGCGTTCAGCCCTACCTTTCAAATTCCATTTGAGGTCCCTTATCCGTGTATTGAATTCTGAACTGGTAACATTCTGTAACTTTCTGTAAGTAAATTGGTAAAGGTTATTACAGTTTTCAAACCACAGACACGCAGGCCCAAGCACAGAACTAGATCCTTGTACAGAAAAAAATGGCAGTTTAAAACTAAAATTAGAAGGCATTCAGAGTGCCTTGCCTCCGTCGTTCTGAAATTCATTAGCGAAGGAAGTTGGAATCGGATTTATCCCAGCATCTTTTACAAAGAAGAAATCTAATGACTGATATGGGTGCTGGTGTCACGTGACACCGATGCTCCAAAGTGCTGTCTTTCCACGCATTGAAATTCTTTTGGATCCACATCAAGAATATGAGTTGGATCTTCCCCAAAATTTAATCACTAACTCCTAAGCGCAGTTTCTATCAACACACAAAATACATTTCTGAGAAATCCCATTAACAAACAGGGCCCGGTTGTTCAAAATTCGGTTATTTTTTAACCAGCCGTTAAGTACGCTGAACCGAGTGTTAACTTGACGTTAAAGTTAACACACCTAAGGACCACCGCAAACTTTTTAAAGAGTGTGGTTAACTCTCAAAATAGCATTCATTGCTAACGCTGCTTTCATTATGCCAGTTCAGGAAATGAAGGATAGGGTGTATCGTGGACTTTGATACTGGAGATTACTCTAATGAAGAGTTATGTACCCGCTATCGATTTGGTAGAGCATCTATTGCTTACCTTTGCAATATTCTGCATGGTGATTTGCAGCGTCAAACAAGCAGGGGCCACGCACTGACTGTGGAACAGCAAGTGTTAGTGGCCCTTCGCTTCTATGCGAGAGGGAGTTTTCTACAAGCTGTGGAGGATACCCTAGGACTAGACAAAAGCACAGTATCAAGAGTCGTATGCGATGTGACCAATGCCTTAGTGGCAAAACGCAATGAGTACATTTTGTGGCCTACATGTAATTGACAACATCGACAGATCGAAGATGGCTTCTTCTCACTAGGTGGTTTTCCCAAAGTAATTGGATGTGTAGATGGGACACATGTTCCCATACAAACCGAGATGAGTCTTCTTGAGAAGAGTCTGCGTATGTAAACAGGAAAGGATATCACAGCATAAATGTGCATGCTGAGTGCGATCACAAAGGTGATCACTTCCTTACCACTAGAACTTGAGTGGCTTCCCTTGGATCAAAAATCTAACTCTTTACATGAAATGAAACGAAACCTACCTTAAAACTATTTGTAGAATTTTTGTCAATGTGTCAAAAATAGTTAGTAGATTTAATAAGCCCATAATTGAGATGGCTGTTTAAAACTATTTAATTGATTTTTCTTATGTAATTAACTAATAAATATTGTCAAAACATAATATAAGATGTATGTGAAGCACCCTTAAAATCCCATAATTTTGACTGATTTCCATTTCCCATCGTATCCATACAGTTTAAAGTGCTAAATGTGCAATAAAATAGATGTGACAATAATAAAACAAATAGCCCAATTATTTCCAAATAATTTAGTTATTTATGAAATATAATCATACAAAGAAATCAATTAAACTGATATTTCCTCAATCAAAACTATAAAATATGTTTATTCTCCTTTTTTCCTAGTTTGATAAGACATTACACCTAATTTGATTCCATGAATTCAGTCATAAATCTAGGTTTGACATTTTTACAGTATACACATCTGAAGCCCCCATAAAATATTTACACCAATTCACTCTGTGTGTTTATCCTAGAATTACATTAGAGAGTATTATGTTTGCGTTCATATAAGGTTCATAGAAAAAACGTAATATTATGTTGACAGCAAAATATGACAAGATTCATTACGACCAACATAAAGTATAATGTTACCAAACACTTTTTACAAGATTTTGTATTTGTGTAATCTGTATGCAGAGGTCATTCTTCGGTCGAGTCTCAGGCATGTGCAGTTTGGACGTTCTCCGAGCTTCGCAGTAGTGCGAGTGCGAGTTTGCCTTGTGTGTGAGTGTGCGCAAAGAAAAATACATTTTTTTAAAAAATTTAATTTTTCGGTTAACACGGACCAGTTTGCATCCACCATGAATTGTATTACATTTTCCTCGTCAGCAGAGTCACTTCTGCTTCTCTTTTTCCTTGTTGTGAAGGCGATCTTTAGGTTTTGGGGTTCCATTTTTGGCAAACCGGTAAACAAATCTTGGAATTGTGGGATAGAGGAATGCTAACCTGTGACGGTAACCACACTGTTAACTTTGACGGTGACGTTAGCTAACGGCATGACTAACCATGTTTTGAACAACGCATATTTAATGTTCGGTTAGGTAATGGTCCATTAAGCATTTAACCAGCCATTAGGAGTTAACCGGCGGTTAAAATCAATGAGTTTTGAAGAACCGGTCTCAGATGAACAAACAAACAAACCAACTCCAGTGATAAAAATTACCTCCTGATGGAGTTATAATGTCAATGCCGTCATGTTCTTTTTTATCATGCAAGAGCTTGACAGCCTACCAGCCAACATCTGTTTTTCAAGAAGATCAGTGAATGGCCAATTACCTGGGGATTCTCCGGATCGGTATAAATCTAAAAAACACAGAAGAGCATATATTTCAACTACAAGAAAGTAACATAATGAAACTGTGATATTAACCTCTTATACCCGGGACCTTCAATGACTTGCCATCGGAGTAACCTATATAGCCTATAACACCCGTTAACTCCAAATCAGTTCTCATTTACTTTCACAAATGATCAAACAAATATTAGCATGCTCACTCGCGGAGACCAATTGGGAGAATTTACAGCCAGTTTGTTTTCAGGGGCATTATTGTGCATGGCATCATGTAGGCTAGTTGTTATGCATTTTATTATCCACATTAATGATGACATAAAATGGAAATGTCCCTTTCAATGATCCTGAATTCCTTTCCTGCCAATTTTTCATGGGACTAGGGTTTAATCAGCCAAAGAGGACGTTTACTTTTAAAGCCCATTCAGAAAAGGGTGGAGCAAAAAAGTGGCGCGAATTTGCAGAATATTCGCTGCACAAAAATCTATGTGAAATTCTGTGTTCTTGCATTGTAATTTTGTCTGTTGTGTTGCAGCAGACAAACAAATCCGTGGGTTATTATTTAATCACAATGGACCTTGAGAGCAGCAGCAGCTAAAACTAGCTTTTGCTGTCCTGGTAGAGTTTAGCTTACAATAATGTTAGCCTAAGTCTACTTTTGCACATCGCCACCAAATGTTTTCATTACTGTTGTCCAAACCATTGTCCAGGTAATCATCCTGCCTCTTATCATGCTGGACAGGATGCTGGAGAACAATATTGATGAGTCACTCTCCCATGCTCGTCACTGTACTAAGCTATGTAGTTTCTATCCAGTACGTGGCTTGCAGTCTGAGGTTTGATTGCTGTGATGTCAATAGAAACAGAGAATTTCATTGGCAAAAAAAGTCTAGTTTCGCAGACAAATTTTTGCAAAAGCTTAAGTCCTTGTGGATGTTTTTTTCCTGCCGCACGAAAGTGCTGTCTTGCAGTGCAGGCTTACATAGCCATGAAATTAGTTTCTATAAAAATCTGCGCAAATAATCCGCACAGAAATTTGCACTTTGTCTGAATGGGCCTTCAAATGTATTCTTTTTTTCAAGACAGAAGAGAGAAGGAATGCACACTGCACACCAGAGTTGGATTGTTGCTGACCACAATTAACCCCTTTAAAAGAACCCCGACTATAATGACTTGTAGGCCTTAATAAGCCACAATTGTTCTCTTATACTAAAATATGTTGTCACAAAAATGTAAAATATTGTCATTACTTTAAAAATCCTCAATGTTTAGTACATATTTGTACATACGGGGACCGCCATTTTTTTATGTGCGCAGTGCACTCTGGGAATGATGACCTAGAAAGGTTGCACTCGGGAGAAGACAACGTTGAGTTAAACTGCCGTCGAGAAGCGGATACTACAATGCCACATTGTGCTGCTTTTGGCTGCAATTTCCAGTCAAAAGGCAACAAGTCTAAAGACGTAGGTCTCCACAACTTTCCTACTGATAAGAAGAGGAGGAGGGAGTGGGAAAATGCTTGTAGACTTACAGAACTTCTCGCCACTTCTCACGTGATGCATTTGAGGCCTTTAGCCGACCATAGGTGGTAAAGGAGCTGACAGGAGCTAACGGTTATAAACGGAGACTAAAACCAAATTCTGTGCAGACAGTTTTCCCACACAAGGAGTCTAAGCAGCCTCGGGAAGCGAGTGTAATGCGGTCTCAAAAACATCTTGAAAAATGATCAAAGCCAAAAACATCTCGTCAGTGCGTTAACTGTTATATCCTCATAATGTACAGTACCAGCGTGGATAAAGGTTCCAGTTTCGCCAATGCGCTATCGGCCGTGTGTCAGCCAAAAGTCAGGTCGATGTGCCCTGCTCACTAAACCGAGAAGTAGAATGAGTGAGAAGGCATGTTAGCCGGGCGTTTCACACATATCTTGCTGTAAATCCCCATCGCAAACAAGTCCAAATAAGTTCAGCGTTTAAATTTTTTAGTTGGACAAAATGACGTCCATTTTATTTGTAGTATAGTGTAAACGCCTGAAGTAATTTTTGCTACAAATTTTCTTTTGTGCAGTTGGCAATACATTTATTTCAAGCAAAGTTAATGTCAGCAAATTCATGTATTCTTGCCATAATATTTGCTGATAAGAATTAAGAAATGAAACCTTTAGCGCCGTTATTGGAGAAAGCAGAACAAACAAAGACAACAACAACACGTTTTGCCACCACTTGAATATTATTTAAATTATGAACAAAATCCGCACTGCTGAAAACAAATAAAATACGCAAATATCTATGTAGTTGTAACTAACAATAATGATGTCACTTTTTCCCAAGTCAGCAAGAAATGTTTCAGCCTTAGGAAATCCGGAGTTTTTAGTCCTCGTTGTGTATACGCCGAACAACTCTCAGTCAAGAAAGCGGTGACTTGTTCAGTCAGATAAAACGGTTGAACGTTAAGCGTGCTAACTTTTGTCGCCTTTTACCCATCATTTTAGAGCTAATCTCAAACATAAACTTTGGCTGTTACTGACAAATTAACGCAATAAAGCCCTTCTCAGTTGCAAGTGTCATGGGGTAGCCCGGATTAAAAACTGTTCTGACAGCGGGACTGATTATGTTTTCACATTTGTGAGAAATGATCACTTATCCACCTTAGGTATACTGTGTAACACATTTATATTCTGATTTAATGGTATAGTTATCAATTTGCGAGCTGTGTGTAAGCCAATGTCTTGCATTATTAAGACCAATATTTCGCCATGGCAAATTATCGACATTTACAGCAACACGAGCAAGATTTAAGAGTGAGTCAATGATAGGACCAGGCAGGGGCGGCATATGCCATCTCACTGATTTCAATGAAACTTTGCCAGTTTGAAGAGGTCCACCAAAAACTACTTCATGCCAATTATAAGAAAATTTGAATAAAACAGGGGAGTTGACCGCTCCCCCCTTGGTATTTTTACCAAAACTGCCAAAATTTGCCGAATATTTATAGGAAATATTCCTCCCTGCCATTCCTTTATAAATGAATAGATCATCATGATATTCTCAGGATATTTTAAGCAGGCCTGAGAGAGTTTGCTGACACAAGGTCGGTAGAATCCAGTAAATCCTTGTCAATCACAGCCTGTCAGTCAATACCCTCCATTCAGCCATTTTTTCAATCTGTCAAAAATGGCAAATTTTAGGCCAAAATATCTCCCATGCGCAAATTCATCTCAAAAATCTGAGCATATCACCATAAAGTGGAGACTTTACACAAATATTTTCTGCAATAAAATTTTTGGGATATTATAAAACATTTCCATAGTCGCCTCCACTATCTAGGTCACACCACAGGGTACCAGCATCAATTTTTTGGGGAAAATTGTTTGTTCTCTTCAATCATATCCTAAAAGGGCAACTGAGCAATCTAAAATAACCATACATATTTAGATTTAAACTATTTACATGGTTTTGAGTTTTTGTTTTGCTTAAAGTGTCGTATTTGAGCGTAGTTAATGCTCTTTTGGCCCTTTTTTACGAGGTAAGAGGGAATTATATAAGTGTACTGGTGATGAATAAAAATGACAAAAACTAATGCTTCATGCTAAATTCTAAAAAAACTTTGAACGCTACCAAATAACGATAAATCAGGCATAATTTCATATCCAACCTTTGGAATAAACAGCTGCGAGGGCCGCAGAGGGCAAATTATCACAACTACAGCCCTCTCTACACATAGCTCTTCGCTGGTCTTACCAACTCACGACATATAATTACCCGATGGTACGTGAATCCATTTGATTTGAGTTCTTCCGACCTTTGAGAGGCTAAAGTGAGAGGCTATAGTAATGACAGAAAAAAATTATAATAATATAATTATAATTATAATATTTGTCCGATTGACCTCAAATCAAGTGCAAATGAAAGGTCATGACCTGATTATGTGTCCCACGATGACAATATACCTGTTTGCGTCAATATTTTGACACAAGGTGAAGCTTTGTCACATAAAATTCACCATTTTTGCCATATCTTTGGAACCATTTGTCCAATTGACATGAAACTATGCGCAATTGCAAGGTCATGACCTCACAACCTGTCACATGATGACATCATACCTGTAAGGGTCAATATTTTGCCACCAGGTGGTGCTTTGTGATGGAAAATTACCATTTTGGCCATATCTTGAGAACCATTTGTCCGATTGACCTGAAATTAAGTTCAAATGTAAGGTCATGACCCGAGGGGCTTTACATTGTATTGGGTCAATTCCAGGATAGGGGAATTGGAGGATTGAGGGCGTTCAAGGATATACCCCAAGCCGTCACCTCCAACGGCATAAGCCTAGTTCTACTTATACAGATGTATGCAGATTGTGCCGTGGTGGACACAGCAATAGGCTACGCTCTGGTGATACAGCATCACAAGAGGTTTCTGAAGTGCTTGTGACTGAGGCCACGGAATTGATGCCAACAGACCAACAGGAGGTCGCCGAGGAAGTTGTCCCAGAGACGTCAAATGCTCCCCTCCCTACTCATACCTTGAACATGCAATTCCAAGAAGATTTGCCTGGCGAGGTACTGAGAAAATGTTTTGTTAACAACTTATACAGAAATCTATAACCTTGCAAGCATTTTCAAGTATTTCCCATAGCCATGCAAATTACTTCTGTAAATTCAACAGGACTACTATGGGGCTTAGAAATTGTCCAACCCTGAAATATAACTAGGCTTATGCCATCGGAGGTGACGGCTGGGGGTATATCCCCAAACGACCCCAATCCTCCAAATCCGCAATCCTTGAATAGACCTTGAATAGACTTGCATTTGAACTTAATTTCAGGTCAATCGGACAAATGGTTCTGAAGATATGGCCAAAATGGTGAATTTTATGAGACAAAGCTTAGAGAGAAAAGAAAACAACTTCTAAAAGAAGCAATTCCTAACAATAAATGGAAGATAACAAGTCACTAGGACTACAGACTAAAGATATCTTCAGCCGAAGAGCTAGAAACAAACAGACACTCTAGCAATAGGCGTGGCGAACCTCTTGCCATATATATATAGAGTCCGGAAAACTCAATCAGCCAGCTGGGCCAGGAATTCGATGGAAAAGAAATCCAATATCGTCCCGGACGATCGAAAAAAGAAAGGCCCAACAAACAAACGCACGCCTAAACCATGACATCAGCGTGCAATCTGGTATCCCCAGTGCACTGTGGGACACAACAATGAAACGCTGATTGGGCCATTCTTAGGTTTGCTGTGAACTACAAGTACAGCACAGGAACAGTCTGTTATACATAGCGGCGGTCTGCTCTTCAGAAATAACCAAAAAGGCGTGCAATGCACGGAATACCACTCAGCCTGATGTCGAAGTTTTTGGAGACGCCCGCCCGCCAGCCTTGAGGGCTGAGGGGTAAAAATTATTTTTATAACTGAAGAAAATGGATATCACAGTTTGTAATTATTTAGTCGAACCTCGGATTCAGGAGGAACAATGCTGTTTTCGTCCTGGTCGTGGAACACTGGACCAGCTCTATACCCTCAGCAGGGTGCTTGAGGGTGCATGGGAGTTTGCCCAACCTGTTCAGATGTGTTTTGTGCACTTGGAGAAGGCATTCGACCGTGTCCCTCGTGGAATTCTGTGGGAGGTGCTTCGGGAGTATGGAGTCCGGGGCCCTCATCTCATCTCTGCTTTTTGCGGATGATGTTGTCCTGTTGGCTCCTTCGAACCAGGACCTTCAGCATGCACTGGGGCGGTTTCCAGCCGGCTGGGATGAGAATCAGCACCTACAAGTCCGAGGCCATGGTTCTCGACCGGAAAAAGGTGATATGTCCCCTCTGGGTTGGAGGAGAGTTCTTGCCTCAAGTGGAGGAGTTCAAGTATCTTGGGGTCTTGTTCACGAGTGAGGGAAGGATGGAGCGTGAGATTGACAGACGGATCGGTGCAGCGGCAGCAGTAATGCGGTCATTGTACCGATCTGTCGTGGTGAAGAAGGAGCTGAGCCGAAAGGCAAAGCTCTCCATTTACCAGTCAATCTACGTTCCTACCCTCACCTATGGCCATGAACTCTGAGTCATGACCGAAAGAACGAGATCTCAGGTACAAGCGGCTGAAATGGGTTTCCTCCGCAGGGTGGTGGGCCGCTCCCTTAGAGATAGGGTGAGGAGCACTGTCACCCGGGAGGAGCTCAGAGTAGAGCCGCTGCTCCTCCACGTCGAGAGGGGCCAGCTGGGGTGGCTAGGGCATCTTTATCGGATGCCCCCTGGACGCCCTCCTGGGAAGGTGTTCCGGGCATGCCCCACCGGGAGGAGGCCTCAGGGAAGACCCAGGACACGCTGGAGGGGCTATGTCTCTCGGCTGGCCGAGGAACGCCTCGGGATACCCCCGGAAGAACTGGAGGAAGTGTCCGGGGAGAGGGAAGTCTGGGCATCCCTGCTTCGACTGCTGCCCCCGCGACCCGGCCCCGGATAAGCGGTAGAAAATGGATGGATGGATGGATAATTATTTAATAAAGCCTAAATGTGCCAGCACTAAGAGTGGCTATATTTTGTTCATGAAATATTTGTTCTTCTTTCCAAAAAAATAAAAAAATAAAAAACTGGAATCGGAACAGAGATTCGATATGAACCAAATTCAATAAGTGGAATCGGAATCAGAACCGCAATCGATAAAATTTAAAGGATACCCAGCCCTAGTCGGCACCTTAGTTTCAGTGTCTCGCTACAGCCTCTATAAAGTGTGAGACTCACCTCATATGCGTGAAGTCGACAGGTATGCAATTCTGAATGACACTGATTTAAATGCACCAAATTACGCGTCCAAATGAATAATGGTCATCTTACCGAAAAAAGGAGAACTAGCGACACCTGATAGTGTGAAGTGTTCTTGGAGCGAATCTATAGTTAACAATGAAAATGATTGAGAACAAGTCAGGACTAACTATTTTAAAGGGATGTCCTGTGCCTCACCAAATTTTCAGTTCTCGCTACACCACTGATTTCATTTAATTTTTGACCTCCACGCTTTCAAGAGTTCTGGTGTCTGGGTGATGTGGCAAGCTACCCCGATTCCAACAAACATGGAGCACCACTAACAACGTATAAATCTGATCTTCTATTCCTTAATAATTTTTTTTAACTTGCCCAAGAATATATTTGAATAGTAGGAGCAGTGTACTTTTATTGGGTAAGAGCTGAAAAAATGGTTTTCTTTGCCTTTAAGAGGTTAAAACCCTCCTAACATCCCGCCTTTTTTGAGCAAATTTCCTCTAAAACTAAAGCGCATACTGAACTACTTTGATGACAGGCATAGTCACGGTCTGTTCTGAAAGCTGACAAACAGTAGATTATTCTCCATTTACTAAGAATATTACTCAAACTTACAACACTGTAGTAACAACACTAGAAGTCTAAGATTTTGTCAGGTAGAATATGATTCTAGGTTTTCTTTTGACCCTGAAGTGCTGTGAATAAAGCCTCATCTGCATAGTAAAAATGCCTAACCAAGTAAAAGACGCTGATTGGGGTGAGGGCTGATAGGCTCATGCACAGGATTCTAGAAGGGCTGGTGCCCACATTCATACAAAGGGCACCTCGCCTGCACATGGCCCCATGTATTTTTTTTACTTGATTTGAAGAATTTTTGGGCTACTCGTCAACAAGTTGGCTATGATGTATAATATATGAACAACAGTGGTTGAACACTCCCACATGAAAATGTCAGTAACCCTCCATCCATGTTAACCCCTTAAGCCCTGAGCCCCTTTTTTGAAAATGGCAAGCCCAAAATGAAATGAGAATATCTCTGCGACTGCTTGGACCATTTGAATAATCTTGGTATCGTAATAAAGGTAAAACCATTTGGGATTTCATACCTGGTGTAAAAATCACTATATATGTCACTGAGTCAGAGTAAATGGAGATGGAACACAGTGTAAATGAAAGATCTCATTTTGCACCTCACAAAGTTTTACTTCGATCCATTGCAAATTGGTTGAGTTGCGGCCTGAAACCTCTAAAAAATTGCAGCACAGAATGTCATCATTATCTGTGCCAAAGTTTATTCTGATTAGGTCAATCAGAGCCAAGGAATGTCTAAGTGGCTTCTCCATTTTGGCAATTTAGGTACCTTGTGTTCCAGTTCAGATTTCTTAGATACCAAGCTGTAAAACCCATACAATTTCACTTATATATCACTACAGGCATCCATACAACATTTTTTAATTTTTATAATAAAAAAAATTATAATTATTTCTGCCAGTTTTGTTGCCTTTACAATTTCCCATTCAAAGATAATACATACGATGAAAATTAAGTTTGACTCCACTGGAGCATATTTATTAAAAAAACAAAACAAATTAAAGCTGCAAGCAGCGTTGAAAGGGCCCTCGCACCTCTCGTGCACGTTGGGGTGGCGGCAAGATCTTGATGGGTGCAGGTGTCCATTCTGAGCCATTGGACACCGCGGGACCGCGTACAATGTGGTTTCCTGAGGGGAGTGCAAAAATTTTCTGGAGGGCGCTATGATACCATTTTGACATGCCAAACACCCCTCTGTGGAAACATTTTGTTTATTTGATTCATTTAATCATTATTAATTGCTTATTTGGTTCCATTTGATTGTTTATTGATTCATTATTATTAATTGATTATCCTTGCTTGCACATATTCTGTTTCAGATCATAGGCCCAGTGTGCGTGTGCTAACATATTTTTTATTTAGCAGGGGCCTGCATAACTGTGAATTCCAGTGTGTCATGGCATGTAGCTTATCTAGGACCAAGCAGACCTCAGAACCATAAACAAGAGCAGTGTGTGTCTCTTCTAGTCTTTTGTTTTACCAGGAGATGGACACGGGGGAGCCTGGGTGAGATAGGCCTAGGAGATGATAAGAAAACCACCTGCCTATTGCGCATACCACGAGGTGGCTTGACGTGGGCTACGCGCCTGACGTGGACTACGCGCGTCTGCGAAAGCATTCCAGCAGATGCCATCATGTGTAAAACAGCGCGGGAGGGGGAGAAGAACGTCAATATGTTTTCCTATAAAAGCCACAGAATCAGAAACTGTCCTTGTCCTCCATTTTGACTTGACTTGTATGGGTAGGGCGGGGATTAGGCCCCCCGAACCTTACCCATCAACAGGCGGTGGCGGGACTGCAAAGTTCCGAGGACACGTTAAAAATGTCATATAGTGCAGGGGAGAGGACTGAGGGCCCCCGTGTCTGGTGAAGTATGAATTAACATACTGCCGTGGTACCGTCTAGTCGACGTGATTGTCGCATGTCACTGTGGGCAACACGTGGTACCTGGGTGACAGCCCACACCTAGCAGAGGGGCGTTGGAGACGACCTCTGTGAACAGGCGAGGCTGGTGAAAACGGTCAAAGTTTCTATACCCATAGCGAAGTGGGGTAGGGATCAGACCGTCGCTTCCCACCTGGGTGGCTGCTAACCACTACGGGATCTGGGGATCACTATCGACTGGGTCACCGGCCGGTCGGGTCGCAGAGGGCAGTAAGACCACGAGGTGGCCGCCGCGCTCGGCTCAATGTACAGTCAGGCCACCATAAGCCAAAAGTGAATGCGTTAGTAGGCGAGTGGTGCTTCTGTGATCGGTGGGCTCTGAAAAGGAGACACCGGGAAGCAGAAGGCAGATTTCTGAACCTGGGGGAGCCTGGGCAAAGATCTCTGTGGAAAGGGATCTAGCCTGGAACTGCGCCCTGGGAGAGGGAGGTTCGAAGGATCAAAGTGGATCCTTTGCTGCAGAAAAGTAAACGAACTTTGGCTTGAATATTAACTTCTCTGCCTCTGACTGATTTTTCCCCTGAGTAGTCTGGGTTTCTTATGTGAAGGTGATACGAGGAATATAATGTTAAAATTCCTTTAAGATTGGGGGCTCGTCCGGGATTCCAATATCTCACCTGCACTCCCTGGAGAATCGGCGCCGACTGAAATTCCGTGCACGGTCGTCTTGAGAGACGTTAAAGAAGGGAAAGTCCTCAACCCGGAGCGACTGGCAAGGCTCCTTGGGTGTGTAGTGAGGCCAGGAGGGAGGTTCTCCAAGGTGTGTGGTGGAGGTGCGGGTGAGTGACGGAATTCTTACTGAATTTGGCTTAGTTGCTGTGTGAGACAGAGGAGTTAATATTGCAAATTATGGGACAGACGAACAGTAAGTGTGTTGTTGTCGTTCTTGTAGTAAGGACTGCTGTTCTGGGACAAATGTTGACGTGACTTTGAAACTGGGCAATTTGTTGAAAGTTGACATAATGGTTCTGGGAATCATTGTGGGTAAAGGAGTTTGGGTTTACTTGAAATAGAGCATTGTCTGCATATGTTATCAATGCAACAATGGGGTAAGAAAATTTAAGCCTTGGATCTTTTCCAATGTGAATGAATGTGAGAGAGGAAAGTGCACTGAGGTGTGTGTGCGTGTGTGTGTGTTTATGTGTGTGTGTCCTGAGCTCAGATTGCGTTTCTGTGTGGAAATCAATGTGAATGAACCTAACTCTGTGAGTGTCTCTAAACAATCGCACTGCAGGCATAGTTGTTAGTTCTGTCTTTGTTAGATTGAATGCAATTGTCATTATATTCCATGAAGTGCTCATATAAATGTCTACAATGAAATTAGCTTTTATTCAAAATAATTTAAGGTGCCTGTTGATTAGCCAATATTTACAATATTTTATGAAATCCTTACTGTAACTACAGGATTAGTAAAAAGTGAAATTTCTAAGAAAGAAGTGTAAATAAGCAGTGCAAATTTGTAGGAGTTAAGCCATTTTAATAACTATGGAGTAGTTAAAGGACAAAGTTGCAGAAGTACACAGAATAACTATTCCTTATGAAACCGAGCAAAAGTCACTATTTCTTGATAAAATAAATGCTAACTCCTCTTAAATGATCAGTTACTATAAACAGTGAGAAGTTTAGATGAAGTAACAATTGAATGTAAATTATACAAACATGGACAAGTGTTTCTAATGTTGTGGCTAACTGAATTTCTTGAAGATGCAAGACAAAGTGAATATTTAAATGCTCTAATATTTGGCAGTAGTAATACATCGCAGAGAAAACTAGCAGTGATATCCTCTATGAGCATGGATTAATTACACTATTTACACTATTAATTTGTGAAATATTTTTAAAGAGCTAGAAAATCTAAGCACTTTTCTAGAAATAATTAGGCTGTGTGAGATTGGTGTGCTAGAAGCATATCTCTGAAGAGAAAATTAAGTGAAAGTGGAAACAAAAATAACCGTGTGTTCAAAAGTTTACTGTTTAACAAATTCATACAATAAGAGACTGTGTGCCAAATTCATTTGATGCAGAATGGCAGAAGTGTTTTCTATCAAGCATTGAAAAATTGCAATTGCTATCTAAGGGTGATGAACAAATGTGACTGAAATTTTCCCTGACCAAAGAAATGCAACTAAAAATCTTTTCTCCATTTTGAACAGGAATTGTCAACGAGTGTCTTCATGGCAAAGGAACTGAGAAGTGAACCTTTATCTGTTTATTTAATTTTTACAGGGAATGATCCGAACGAGTTGAATTAAAACAAAATTGTACATTATTGTTTGTCTCTAACTCCTCTTGGAACTTTTCCACAGAGAGCACTGCTGAAGAGAAGTGAATTGCTGGCCAGCTGGGAATGCTTTAGCTAATCTAAAATAGATTTGGGGAAATACAATTTGAAGTATTAACACAAGACAAAATTCAAAAGTCCTCTAGTAACGTGATCACATATTACTTTGCTTGCGATTTCTAAATTTATTTTTGAATAAGTACCGTTATGTGCTAGGAGGTGACTAAAATATAAACTTTTTTTTTTTTTTGGAAATTGTAACATAGTCTAAAGTGACTCCACCCGGCTCTGCTGATGATGTAGGAAAATGCAAGAATGTTTGGGGCTAATAAGCCCTAACTGTGCATTTCCTCCAAGCTGTTAGCGGAACCCTAGCCTGAGGTGGATTGCTTAATCACAATTCATTGAGAGGAAAAAAAAAATATATATATATATATACATATTCTCCATTGTGTAAAAGAAGTCCTATCTAATAAGACCCTTCCCAATGGAAAGCCTATATTACCAAAATCCCTCTTCCATATTGCTGTAGGTTTGGTGCATGGGCAGTGCCATGTACCAAGAGGGGGGTACCAAGGGGTTAATAGATGAGAGTACTATCACTTCTTTACTAAAAATTTTTTTTTATACACTTAACACCATGTAAAGTGAAGAAGTGATGTGTTAGTATTGATATGATCTTTTTCTAAATGAAGTGAGAAGCTATAGATGCCATCACAAGTGGAAAAATTTTGAATAGGGAAATTGCCCCACGTTGGGGAATTCCAAAAGCATTCTATAGTGATAATGGGCCAGAATTTAGGAATGAAGTATTGACTCGATTGGGGGCAAAATTGGGAATAAAATTTAAAAAAAGGCATTGTGCGTATCATGCACAATCAGCAGGATTAGTGGAGAGAACAAACGGGACCCTGAAAGCAAAATTGCGCAAAGCCATGGCAGAAACTAAATGGAACTGGGTAGCATGTCTGCCATTAACATTGACTAGCATGAGAATAACACCACAGCGGGGGTTGGGGCTGTCACTTTATGAAATAGTACATGGGAAACCTTTTGAACTACCACACTTGCTAGAGAGAACACAAGGAGAAGAGGCAACCATGGCAGAATACATGAATAGAATGTTAACTAACAAAAGTGAGATGCGAAATATGCTTCCTCCTAGATCAGTAGCGGAATTGCCGCCTGGTGAAATAAAGCCTGGGGATTGGATCCTGGTGCGAAGTGTCGGAAAAAAACGGAAGTGGACTGAGCCGGCGTGGAAGGGACCATATCAAGTGCTCCTGACCACACTGACAGCAGTAAAAAATCCAGGAGAGGGAGACGTGGATACATCAGTCACATTGTAAGGTGGTATCTCCTCCTCCAGCGGGTGTGTAGGTACATCTGGGTGAGTCAGGATAGACTTGGAGGGAGTCCGGTTACAAAGGGGGGCGTGGCATATAGAGCCCGTCCGTCTCAAACCCGGTGAAGAATTTATTTACGCTCCAAGTCAGTAGAGACTCCAGACTTATTCATTAAAAAAAAAAAAGGGGGGTTCAATAAAATGGCTTACCTCTCCCTGTGTCTGCTCATTTTAAACGTGTGCTGTGAATACAGGCTGGAGATTGACCTCCCCCAGAGCGAGGAGATATGTGGGGGTGGGTGATCTCTTGCCTCAAGCAGACAATCCCTCACATGTGTATGCTACTAATTCTTGGTGGAGATATGCTAATAGATCAGCGCATGCTGCCAACCGTTCTGACTGTTATGTGTGCACACACCTACCAGCCTCCATATCTACACCCAGAGTAGAGGTGACACAAGTTGCGGCACCCACAATGAATGTAAACAGTACACTTAAATGTGCCATAGCAGTGTCTACTGCTCGCAGTGGATTAGCCTCGATGGATCCCAATTTATCCCCTCTTAGCACAATAATGGATTCTGGTCTGAAGTATTGCATAGATAGGGACGGATATCTGAAGTTGGGGAACGTGACTTCTAATGTCCCACTCATGGTAGTCCATTATAGTGCAGATCAACAGTTTTGGCGATGTGTCAAAGGAAATGGCACAGAGTTTGTGGGGATAACACAGGGGTGCCAGGGGAGGCTACTGATTTTCTGTGGGTATCCGCTGGTAACGGAAACATCTTGGTTCACCGGAAAAAGAGACGGCCCGAATGGGACGCAATGTCATCCGTGGGCACCTCACTGGAATGGGACGAGAGCTGTGGTTGGTTGGTATTGGTTGTGTGGACAGCGAATATATGTGGCACTACCACCCAGGTGGGGGGGGGGGGGGGGGGGGAGTCTGTGCTTATGTACAGTTAAATGATCACACTTACATTGTGAGTGCAGACAGGAATGTTACACGACGGAGGCGAGACGCAGCATTGCGGGAGCCAACATGGGGAAGCAATGTCCCAGATGATCAAAGGTTATGAACGACAGGGAGCAAAGTCCTGTATTCTTTGTTCCCGCAGTTTGGTGTCGGGCAGGCAATGCTGCGGCTGGACTCTGTGAATTATCGTTTAAGTGCACTTGTGAATGAAACTCATAATGTCACAGGGAGCATAAAAGAAGAGCTAACAGCTCTACGGTTAATGACATTACAAAATCGAATGGTATTAGACCTATTGACAGCAGCACAGGGTGGGGTTTGCCAGCTTGTTGGCCCAGCATGTTTTACTTATATACCCGCTAATGATGAGGCCGGAGGGGTGATTGATCAAGCCTTGCAACGTTTGAAGACATATCTGATGCACAACAGCGAGATCTTGCACCAGTAGTGACAAATTCTAAGTGACTGGCTTCTGTCTATGGGTTGGGAAACAGGAATTACATCTGCAATGAGTCTTATAGCTGGGGGATTCGCAGTACTGCTCTTTTGCAGTTGCTGTGGAATTCCCATAATTAAAGGAATGATATCAAGAATGTTGAGTGCAAATCCACAGTATCAGAGGTTTCTGTTGCAGGACAGGAACGAGATGAATACTCTGCCCAAGGAGCTTAAGGAAGATGTAATTGAGTTGGAGGGTTCGTTTGAACAAAAGAATGGGAAACAATGATGACATATTTTCCCCGTTAATGGAGCACATGCTGAAAATCGAGAGAAGTGGCATGCTGGCGGATAATCAATTATAAAAAGGGGGGAAATGTGGAAACATTGTTTATTTGATTCATTTAATCATTATTAATTGCTTATTTGGTTCCATTTGATTGTTTATTGATTCATTATTATTAATTGATTATCCTTGCTTGCACATATTCTGTTTCAGATCATAGGCCCAGTGTGCGTGTGCTAACATATTTTTTATTTAGCAGGGGCCTGCATAACTGTGAATTCCAGTGTGTCATGGCATGTAGCTTATCTAGGACCAAGCAGACCTCAGGACCATAAACAAGAGCAGTGTATGTCTCTTCTAGTCTTTTGTTTTACCAGGAGATGGACACGGGGGAGCCTGGGTGAGATTGGCCTAGGAGATGATAAGAAAACCACCTGCCTATTGCGCATACCACGAGGTGGCTTGACGTGGGCTACGCGCCTGACGTGGACTACGCGCGTCTGCGAAAGCATTCCAGCAGATGCCATCATGTGTAAAACAGCGCGGGAGGGGGAGAAGAACGTCAATATGTTTTCCTATAAAAGCCACAGAATCAGAAACTGTCCTTATCCTCCATTTTGACTTGACTTGTATGGGTAGGGAGGGGATTAGGCCCCCCGAACCTTACCCATCAACAGGCGGTGGCGGGACTGCAAAGTTCCGAGGACACGTTAAAAATGTCATATAGCGCAGGGGTGAGGACTGAGGGCCCCCGTGTCTGGTGAAGTATGAATTAACATACTGCCGTGGTACCGTCTAGTCGGCGTGATTGTCGCATGTCACTGTGGGCAACACGTGGTACCTGGGTGACAGCCCACACCTAGCAGAGGGGCGTTGGAGACGACCTCTGTGAACAGGCGAGGCTGGTGAAAACGGTCAAAGTTTCTATACCCATAGCGAAGTGGGGTAGGGATCAGACCGTCGGTTCCCACCTGGGTGGCTGCTAACCACTACGGGATCTGGGGATCGCTATCGACTGGGTCACCGGCCGGTCGGGTCGCAGAGGGCAGTAAGACCACGAGGTGGCCGCCGCGCTCGGCTCAATGTACAGTCAGGCCACCATAAGCCAAAAGTGAATGCGTTAGTAGGTGAGTGGTGCTTCTGTGATCGGTGGGCTCTGAAAAGGAGACACCGGGAAGCAGAAGGCAGATTTCTGAACCTGGGGGAGCCTGGGCAAAGATCTCTGTGGAAAGGGATCTAGCCTGGAACTGCGCCCTGGGAGAGGGAGGTTCGAAGGATCAAAGTGGATCCTTTGCTGCAGAAAAGTAAACGTACTTTGGCTTGAATATTAACTTCTCTGCCTCTGACTGATTTTTCCCCTGAGTAGTCTGGGTTTCTTATGTGAAGGTGATTCGAGGAATATAATGTTAAAATTCCTTTAACACCCTCCCCCTCCCCTACCTGCCCTGAGACCAAGCAGCTCAAATTACACAATGACTGCTGCTGTAGCACTCACTGTCATCTTTACATCATATCTCATGAATCGTTCGAAGGACTCAAACGCCGTTTGGTACACTTCATCAACACAACACAGGGAATATTATTACCAAGTTTGGTAAAATTTGAATCAAAACTTTTGGAAATATTATTACATTATGATTATCAAGATATCAGACCTGCCAACCTTGAAGAAAATTTATGAGTACCACCCGACCCGCACCTGACCCCCCCCCCCCCCCCCCCCCCCCCGCCCCATCACCTCCCACCCTACTGGTAAATAAAATTGCATAGAGATACAAGTTACCTCAAACAGCCAGCGAATTTATTGTCAGAACAGCAGTAAAAATGAATTTGAAATGTAGTACTTTGCTTTTCTTAGTAACACATAAAATGACTGCGTAATCCATAGTCAATAATAACTGAAAATGTTGCCAGAAAAGCAAGTCAACAGAGGACATTCATTGCCAATCAATTAATTAATTAAATAAATGGGCAAAAATACCAAAACAAATACAATTTGCCATGCATTAAACACTTGCACTGTTTAACTTTCCATCATTCTCATCTTATGGCCCTTTTCCACTTCGCGGTACCGGCTCTACTCTGCTCGCCTCTTTTGCTTTTCCATAAGAAAAAAGTACCTACTGGTACCACCTTTTCTGGTACCTGCTCTCCCGGGGTGCCAAAAAAGCCAAACGAGCACTAGGTACTAAAATGTGATGTGACACACTAAGGCCTACTGATTGGTCAGAGTGTATCATCACTGCGAAAGACGACTCTGTCGTCGACCTCTCATTCAAGTTAGATTGATGAGTTTTAAGATTTGCGCAGCTATAATAATCATCGAATTATACTGTTATAGGCAACTTGTTTGATACACTGTGCGTTGCCTTACCTTTCAAACACGGTTTCGCTTGTTCATCAAAGCTACATTCATGAAATGTGTTTCTCTTTGCTTGTGGCCCGTTCGTGGCGAAATTAAGTGACGGTATTGTGTCCAGTTATGTTCTCTGACTAATTCCCCTTAAAGTTCTGTTATCAAGCCTCGTTTTAATAAAATCGCACAGAAAAATAACATGACGGATGTCAACGAATATTTTTTCTCCGAAAGTTATCACAAATGAGATGACGCACCATAAGCGATTAATTCTGATGGCTGCCATGTCCTGCGATTTGCAACGAGGAACTCTGCTCTGCAATGATCACTTAATTATCCAATTCTTTTACTATTCGTTTGTTTTGCCGTGAACTTTAGAGTGAAATATACATTCGCTTTCCATGCCTTTTACGGATTTCACTGCTTTGCTTTGTAGGGTGGTACGCAATTTCACGGGCAACTGAATTGGACACGACAATGTCAAATAGAAAATGCAATTCAATTCAGAAAATACAAAACCGGATTTGAACACAAAAATCTTTAACAAAATTGACGGAATAAATGTTGACTTGATATAACTGTATTGCTACATTGTGTGTTGTATTGAGGATGACATCGCGGAAGTTTCGCGCTGCGCCACTATGATGACCAGCTTCACAGAGGTAGTACTATCCATTCCTGGCAAACAAACTCCCAGAAAAATATCAAGTACCGAGTAGAGTAGCTTAGAGCCGGTATCACGTATTGGAAAAGCGCCATTAGTGATGCATTTGAAACAGCGTATCAAGCGCTGCCTTTGGAGGCAATCATGTGGAACATTACACAGAATGTCAGAAAGCCTTTTGCGAACTTCGTTATTACATTTCATTGTTTTAGGCCGTTTCACAGTATTTCTGCAAACACAAACCCTAATAAAAGCGAAATTCTCAAACTAAAGTAAATGGCGTTCGCTTTTCGTGACAATGAGATTAATTCGCAGTGAAACGGCATTGTAATCGAACGTCAGCTCTTCAAGCAGCGCCAGGTATTCTACCGTGGGTATTCTACTAATCAAAATACAGGATTCGCTGCATCCATGGTAGAATTTACCATTTCACCGACGTTTTAATTGGGTGTATTTTTAACAAATGATGACCCAGAGGTGTGGCGAAGAGGGTTTGCAGCCTATAACTTGGGAATGAGAGTGAACTCAATTCGAAGCAAGCTGTTTTCCAAGAGGGTCGTGTTTGAGAGGGCAGGTGGGGAACACACACTCTCTGATTGGTCGAAATATTTTCGTTATGCATACGCGCCTCTGCTCACCGGACATCAACTGATGAGTGTGTCAACTTAAACTGACGCATAAACTGAAACTGGGGAGATCGAGCGATATGCGTACTCAAATATCATCAACTCGTACCAGCGTACTTTGATGTCAAAATGCGTACGTTGTACGCACAATGCGTACATGTTGGCAGGTCTGAGATATATTGAAAAATTTAGAGTGACAGACTTCAAAATACAGTATGGGTTGCAGTGTACCAACGTTTTGCCTTGGTCTGATGGTTAACTTGAGAAATTTTCAGCTCATTTGGACTTTCTGGTGAATTTTGGGAATTTCTTTTTCATCCACTTCCTGGGTCACGGCACCACCGCAACTTTGATGGACTGCCACGGCCGCGCAGTGTGACGAAAGCGCACAATATTTGCAGCAGTTCATCAGCAAAGCCTGTAGGCTAATCTAGTCAAGTTTGAGGAGGATATGACGAACTGTCTGGGAAATCTTTCTTCATATGTTGGAAGTGCACATAAAAGGCTGAAACATGACATTTCCTGTCGCCAGCAGGTGGCGCTGTGACATCTAACAAATGTTGACAAACAGACATTTTCAGGGCAAGACTGTCATCACACGTGTGAAGTTTCAGGTGGATCAGATCAGGTATGGCCGAGATGTAACAACATATTTCTCATGGCGATCATTGAAGTTTGCCACGCCCCCACGGCCACGCCCTAAGACTACTGCGCAAGTTTTCGCTAACTTTTGCTCTCAAAAGTCTTATAAAGACACAGACTGAATTTGAAGTTGATCGCATTAAATCTGTAGGAGGAGTTCGTTGAAGTACGACACTTGCACATTGCCCAAAAATGACCATAAAATTCAAAATGGCTGACTTCCTGTTGATTTACGATAAGTCTCCAAGGGGCTTTTTTTGTACGTCTTGGCCTCCTACAGGTGTCTGGCGATTTTCATAAATGTAAGTGAAATGGTACGCAGGGGCTGCGTCATTAACACTATCGGCAGTGCCTAGGGGGCGCCATTCAGCCAATTTGCCACGCCCATGGCCGCGACCCCCTTCAAAAATCAAGTCCAGTACCTTACGACATGCGTGCCTTGTATCACGCGCCTACAAGCTACCTACCATCTGTAATACCATAAAATGCGTTAGGGGGCGGTACAGACCTGGTCTGCCACGCCCGTGGCCAGCTGTGATATATATCAAATTGCTTAAGATTTCAGACATATGTGCAAAGTTTCGTGAGTTTTTTCACATCCTAAAGGCCTCAAAACTGCGATCGTAAATTGAAAATTTCTGCAGGAAATGGTGACTTCCTGTTAGGCCAAAAAATTTTTTAAAAATCTCATGACATCGTAACCATGTGAGCTATGATGTCACCAAATTTCGTGCACCTCCGATGATATATGCCCAAAAACGGCCCTACATTTGGGGGTGCTGTGGAGCCCGTGACCACGCCGGAGGCCAGTCACTCCAGAAAATGTTGACTTACACCAGGATTGAGGTCTGTGCCAAATTTGGCGCGGCTCAGAGCGCAAGAAAGGCCTCAAAAGTGGGCGTAAAGCCAAGAAATCATAATAATAATCTCTACAAAAACAATAGGTTCCTCGCACCTTCGGTGCCAGGACCCGTTCTGGGCCCTGGCACCGGTCAGTGCTCGGGCCCAAATAAGTAAAATGATAAATACAAAGGCAATGTGAAAATATGTTAAAGAAAAGTAAGAATAACAAAAACTCCAGCTCCATTTGTAGAAGGCAACTGCGATTATTTCCAAAAATAATAATAATTTAAAAAAAGGTACCCAGAACAGGAATCGTACCTTCACAATTTCCTTTCAGCAGCGCGGCATTTTATCCAAGAGGCTGCACCAATCGACAACAGTCTATGGTCAAATTGCCCATTCAACGAATGGGTAAGGAAAATACGTACTGTACTGTTGTAGGCTCAGTATTTGTGCGGAATAGTGCAAAGATTCTGTCAGAAAACGACTTTGAAAATGAATGTTGAATATTTAGCGGATAATTATTCGGACAATACCTCAAACAAAGTAGTTATGCGTTTATATTGTCGCGCTATTCAAGAACATGCATATATCCCATGGACTCAGAAAAAGGGCCCCGTACAAAAGTTTGCGAACCCTTTTGGATTATTCTTTGTTACGTTTTGAGAGGATGATTACTAAGGCCCAGACCCAGGCAATTTACTTTTTCGGGCTTCAGTGAGTCAGGTGAATATAATTCCAGGGTTGAACTAAATATTCTGAAGTAACCCCATGCCTTCTAAAGTATCCAACTGTGGTGGATGTTGTGTCTGGTGTTAAAAACCATGAAAACCAAAAAAAACCTCTAAACAGTTGTCCATGGATGTCAAAATAAAGATAAATCACATCCACCAACAAGGAGAGGGCTACAAAAAAACTCACAACGGTTCAAACTTCCCATTTCTACTGTCAGAAACATTGTAAGAAAATGGAAAATTAATGGAACAATTGAAGTCAAGGCAAGATCTGGAAGACCAAGAAATATTTCAGATAGCATTGTCTAAGATCTTGTGAGAAATGCTCAGAAGAACCCATATATCACTGCAAAAAAGAGTAGCAGACACAGGTCTTGTTGTTTACAGGACAAAAATACAGCTTACCTTAAACAACAAAGACTTAAATGGCAGAGTTGCAAAAAAGAAGCCATTCCTACGACCTCAACACAAAATTAAGCGTCTGAAGTACGCAAAAGAAAGCCTTGAGAAACCTCAAGCCTATTGGAACAATGTGCTTTGGACTGACAAAACAAAAATTGAAATTTTTCAACTAAGGCATGTTTGGAGAAAAATGGGTGAAGCATTTGTAGAGAAGAACACGTTGTCAACTGTCAACATGGAGGTGGATCCATTATGCTTTGGGCTTGCGTAGCAGCTGGGGACACAGGCAAGATTGTGCGGGTGGAGGGAAGAATGGATTCCACCAAATATCAAGACATTCGAGAGGCTAATCTTCAAAGCTCAGTCCAGAAATTGAAGTTGAAGAGATGTTGGGTACTCCAGCAAGACAATGACCCGAAGCAAAACTCAAAATCCACCATGAAGTACCTCCGAGAAAGACTGATGAAGGTTTTGGAATGGCCATCACAGTCCCCAGACTTGAATATTATTGAACATCTGTGGAGAGACGTCAAACATGCTGAGCATGCAAGAAGGCCAAACAATATTTCTGAGCTTGAGGTGTTCCGTCAGGCAGAATGGGGGAAAATTCCAAAGACAAGAATTGAAAGACTCTTGGCTGCCTACAGGAAGCGTTTGCAAGCTGTTATAGCTGGCCGAGGAGGAGTTACAAAGTACGAGCTGACAGGGTTCCCAAACTTTTGCACTAGGCCTGTTGTCTTGTTTTATCATTTTGAAACTGTAAAGTTAAAAATTATTCTTGCTTTAAAATGTGATGGCTTGTGTCATGTTTAACTTAGTAGCATTTTGTAACTTTGTAGCATTTAGCATTCAGGTTTGCTCTCAATCACTTGGAGATTAATTGTACAGACATTTAAACCAGGGGTGCCCACATTTTTTCACCCCTCTGTAAGAGCATGCTGATATTGCATGGCTAATATACAAAATTATATGTCAACTAATTCACATATCATATCATACTGCCAAGCCCAGGAAGACCATTTGTGATCAAACAAAACTCACACATAAGTCTAAGTCATAATATATTAGAAGCTGCTTTATTTTTTATCCGAGAAAGGAATTCCAGCTGTTTAATTAACATTCCTCCAAATTACTGGAAAAAAAATAAAGGGCTTGAACTAGGAGGGACATAAAGTTATGGCCTCAAAGCTCTTGCCCATTGGTATCCATCCTGATTTTAGTGTGCCTCGAATTAAATTATGATTAGGGTGCTGGAGGGCATAAAAGGGGCACTTACAAGTTACAACCAAAAAGGCCACTTTTGTCTATGAAGGCAAAAGGGCTGTTGCTCAAGCACCAGTAGAGCCCTGTGTGCGCACAACCCTGGCTAAAACACTCAGGGCCTGATTTACTAAGATCTTTAGCACATGCAATATCTTATTGCCAGTGCAAAACCAATAACATTGCCCATGATTGGCCAGGGTACTAGCCTTGCACCAGTCAGAGGCAATGTTATTGGTTTTGCACAGGCAAAAAGATTTTGCATGAGCGAAAGGTCTTAGGAAATCAGGCCCTCACTGAGTAGATCAGCACAATTTAGCCAGTGGGAATATTTTGTTCCTGTAGGGTTCTTATACAATTTACAGGATAGTATTATGAGTAAAAAAAAAAGAAAGTTAATCATCGTGAATTTCACAAAAACATGCAGTTACTATTTCTGTCAAAGTAATTTTAGTGATGTTTACCCAAGCTTGTTTGTTTTGCAGATTAAAAACTATGAATTTTGATTACTGTACCACAATTGAACATCTATATCTAAATATTTGGACAGATCTGAAAACTGCTATGCAATCAAACTTATGGAGGCTGAGGGCTGTTATCCCACAATTTGAAATAATATTTGTTAGTAGTATTCACATTAAGTGGCTTATGCAATTACAATGCTGAGTCCTTACACTTTAGAACAATATAATATTTGACTGAATTAAAAAAGAATTATGCTGAGCAGCCTAGCCTTGGGCCTAAGTTCAAAAGTGGGTTAAAGCAAGTGAATATACTCACTGAGAGAACAACCAGTCGCAGCTGATGGAAAGATTACAGATTGACATTAGTACTAAGGTAAGACAAAATCATCAGAATAACTGTAAGTGTATTCAACAACTATAAGGATAAAATCTTGATCATTTCTAGAGACATGTTATAATTTAACTACTGGTAAAATAATGACCAACTGATTTGGGCTGCAATATGAACTTCCTAAACTTTGGTAGAAGAAGGAACTTGGGATATGCACTATTTAGCAATGACTTACATATTTTTTCTGGAGGGCATCAAAGCATCCATGCATCCTGTGAAGAGATCTGATACTAGTTTAACAAGCAAGACATTCTGGTAGACCCTCAGAGTAAGAAAACCTTTGTCCAAATGCCGATTTATGATTCAAAGCTGAATTACTCCATGGAGGGCATGACTGGAATTTCACATAAGATTCTATGCTACAGTCAATTATTCAAGCAGTAATTTAAAAAATGGACGTTTCCAAACAGAGATACGGCGGGCTCCAAAATTACTTTTACACCTTGTCTGACACCTTGTGAAATTTTGATGCAGTAAGTGAGTACCTTATTTTGCCGAGGTCCTTAACGCCATTTGCATACAGTATTCAAATTAACTCACAGGGATGGACGAAACACGTGAGCCCAAACAATCCCTTAAAATGAATGACTGGTCATGACCTGTTTTCAATCATTCATTTAAATTACCATAACAGACACTCTGAAAACTCTCTACATTATCAGATGTGGCCAGTTTTCATTTATAACGCATACTGATTACGACTCCAGACTCCTCACGCTTTTATTTACTCAGGGGTTGGGGTTGGAAGCAATGCATTTGTTTCATGATTGTTTAAATGAAATAAGATAATAATAAAACGACACTATGCAATTCCATTGCTTCAAACTCCTCCATGCACAAGTACTTGTATTCCACGCGAAAATCTCTTACATACGCGTTGATAGAATAATTGCTGTCTACAGCAGAGGAACGTAAAAATGCCTCTTAAACTCATGCCGAATGAGTGAGAGTTGACAGGTATGTGTTATTAATGAAAACTGGCCGCATCAGATAATGTTGAGTTTTCGGAGTTTCTGTTATTGTAATTTAAATGAATGATTGAAAACAGGTCATGAACAATCAATAAGGGATTGTTTGGGCTTCCCCTGTTGCCAATTCACGAGCCGCAAAAATTAATATAAAATTAAATAATAATAATAAAATAATGTAAATGGATAAATATAGTTAAAATAAAAAATGTTTAATTTTGCATGTAAGAATAGTGGACATGCGAGTTTTCATTCCTTATCAGTTTGGAAATATGAGGTTTTATCGGCAGGCCAACGATATTCAAATTTAAAGGCTGGTTTGCGTTTTCCATGGAACACAAATGCATTTTCATGGTTAATCAGAAAATCCTTTTTCCATGTTTTCCTGATAGCCATAATCAATGAACTTGGTACAGAGTCTGCCTCTCTTTTGCATTAGTCACACCTCATTCATAAGGCCGCCTACAATCTGAAGTTGAGCGCTGTGGGCGTGATCGAAGCGACTAGGGGAGAATACGTGTAACTCAAAAGCGCTTAACTCGAATCGCGTAAAAAAGGACTTAGGCGCTAATGGGAGAATAGACCCCACGGTGAGTAATGAGTAATGCCCATCCCTCACCTGTACTTTTTTTCCGCCACACCCTTAAAAATTCTGATGCTCTGCCCAGGTTTCTCATAGCTATACCTTCCAGATTATAGCCGTTTTTAACAAACATTTTGAAATCACTTAATTACTTAGTGCATTCTTATTTTGTGTATTAAAAAGATTTTTCCAAGAACTATAATTATATCATTTAATTTTGGACAAGTACCTTTCAGGGCCCCCAGCATAACTGTAAACGAGGTCACCTCGAATGGAATACTGAAGGAATAAGTCCCGAGAACCAGTGGGTTACAGTGATTTTATAACGGCGGAGGGGCGTTCTAAGGCACGATGCGCAGCGGAGTGGGTAAAACGGTTACCCTACATACAGCCCATTAAATAAACACACAAGAAAAAAAATCGACAATTTATCGGTAATAATGCAACAATAAAATTGAGAACTTCTTCCATCAAGCAATGAAGAGTGGACAGAATGGTTGGCCAGCAACACCGATGCGAAGATTGCTTATTCACCTAGCGACATTATCTTGTCACATCACGCTATTTGGGCTCGCTGATGCAGATATACTATGAAAGCAGGCTAGTCTGAATGTCTCCTTCAGCCTCCCGAAGACCCCGTTTAAAATTTTGCTTTTGTGTCGGTTTCCGAGTTTCCTTGTTCTCAACTTGTGCCGATAGGCCAAATCATTACAACCAGCAGCGTTCAGGAAACTATTGACTTTTGTCCACCACGCTTGCCGGTGTCCAGGAAAATATGTTGAATTGTGAACTAGTTTGCTAGCCAGCTAGTCAACTAGCTTGACCTCGTTCATTGATTTTACGTGCGTTTCGGTTTTCGAGTTTCCTTGTTCTCTACTTGCGCCGATCGGCCAAATCCTTACAACCAGCAGCGAGGGTAGGGAACGATTGACTTTGTCCTCCACACTAGCCGGTACCCAGGAAAATATGTTGAATTGTGCATTAGTTTGCAAGCCAGCTTGTCAACTAGCTAGCGTTCACTACAATGGATGTGGTTATCCTACACACAGCCCATAAAATAAACACACAGGAAAAAGTCAACAATTTTTAGGCTACTAAAATAACAAGCAAGTTAGCAGCATAGCTAGCAACACAAAAGTGATATCGAACATTGTAAAGCAATAGCTAGCTAGGTAGTTAGCCAACTGGTTATTTGGTTAAAAGGCTAAACTTCGCGGAGACTGAAATAGCGAGCTTAAACTCTTGAAACAAATGTAACCTGACGAGTCAGCTGAGCGCAGAGCAGTTCGTTGCGAGCAGGGATATTTTGTGCTCCGGCCTGCCACAGTGGGTTACAGTAAATTTATACCGGCATGGAACGCGGCTCAGCCAATCGCATTTAAGGATTGGAAGCACCCGTTTTATAATAAGTGTTTGTAGCCATTCCTGCACCTGTATCCAGCAGCCAACAGCATATGGACAATACCAAAATAAGTGGACTAAGGTTTCTTCCTCGTCCTCACAAAGTCTACATGTATTGGATTCCTTTATCCCCCATATTTGCAACATTTTATTTGTTTCCAAGATTTTGTATAACAATTTGTATTGGAAAATTCAAGTCCTTGTCCCAATAGAAATTTGATTAATTGAGTGAAAAACTCGTTGCCAAGGAATTGGCAGGTCTACTATACCCTCCCAATATGTATGAATTCTGTAGGGAATTTCCTTTAGGTTATTTTTCTCCATAAAAAAATCATACATTTTCTTATTGATTTTTTTATGAGCAACCCAACTGAAATTTTTTATGGAGGGCCGACACACTAGTTCCTGACAAGTTATTTTGTTAGTCTTTCTTTTCCATTGTGAAGGCAATGCTGCAGACAATTGATTGTAATTCTGTATGGAGCAAAGGGCATCATACCTATTACAAAAACTACTGTATGACATTATTTTCCCATTTCCATCAATTAGATCAGTCAGGAAGTAAATGCCCCAAGCAGACATTTGTTTCCATATAAATGGATATCCTTTAATTGTAATATTTGAATTAAACCATATTATTTGTTGTAAGATTTCTTCAGGGTGGTCTGGTGGATGGTACTGAAAACATAACCAAGCTTTTATAGACTCTTTTAGAAAGACTGATGAATCGGCCATGACTTCCTGAATAAACAGGGGAATAAGGAGTGATCTTAGTTGCAGAAATGGAAAGAGCTGGCTTTCAAATATGTGATGAAATGTACATACACTCAACAAAAATGTGTAGCTGTAAATCACGAGAATCCATTCTTTCCTACATTCTTAATTGCAGGATGTGGAAGAAAATGTCTGGCACATTTCACAGCTTGTTGCTTACTGAGCCTCGCGGGCTGTCCTGCGCCTTTCGGGAGCCACTCAACCACAGAATTTATGAAGACATGCTGATATTTTACGTCATCATTTATGTGCAAAAGAAACGCCTCAATTTTGTGAAGCAATGTATAACAATGCAATCAAAAATAAATTTGATTGTCGTTTCACCAATTAGTCTGAGAAACTTTCTAAGCAAGAAAAGTAAACCGCGACAGGTTTAGGTTATTCAGCACTGAAGGTTGAGGACTGAGCGTTCCTTTGCAGCAGCCGACACGCCGCCTATGGTACCCAGTGCCCACTACTGTCAGTTATGCTCGAGTGGCATTTGTGAATTAGCCTGGTAAAACCAGACTCTGCTACTTCGCTTTGCTTCGTACACAGAGTCTGGGTAGTCATCATTGATAAGTGTTTACTTCCTGGTGGGTGGGCACTTGTCAGAAGTTTAACATCATTGGTGTACCCGTAAACTAATCACTAACGTTCGGCGATGATGTATGTTACGTGCCGGCTCAGCCCCTCGTACTTCCACTGGAAACTACAGTCCTTCATACTAGGAATGCAGCGAAAACAAACTGATCAGTACATTAAAGTTAATACTATACCCATACATATGCCCATCTACCAAATTTTAGCCTTCATTCATTCACTTAAAAGAACCAAAGGTGCTCTTTCTGTTCTCCTTACAAGCAACAAACTGTTGAGCTATCGTTTTTTCTGCAGATACTGCTGCTGTTTAAAAAAAAAAATTTAAGAAACCCGAAATCAACGGCAGAATCATCGAGAATAACGCATTATTTACATCAGGACGAAATCTAAGTTGACACAAAAACTGAACCGTTAACCATACTTGTGCAAACATCATACCGAGCTCGCTATCTAATTTTATAGCAACACAGTTTGTTTGTAAGCGTTTGGCTGTCTCAGATAGCCATTTCATTCTGACAACATAACACTGAGACAGCAAATAGGTCTTGTGACATGAACAAAAACACGGCTTTTAAAAAGTTCGCTGCCAACTTTAATAGTGTGAAATTCGCGGGCAGTGTAACACTAGAAGCTACGAGCTAGCTGAGGTGGTTCGGCTGTCTCTCACAAAGATGAGCTGGGTGCCTATTTCATGATGGCTATTAAGTAGATATGACAAACTGTAGGAAGCAGCGCTACAACCTCATTTCTGTTCAAAAAACTAACCAAAAATTTATCTTGTTGAGGATATAAGCCGCTAATACCCGGGATTTGCTCAACGAATGGCCTCCAGCGTATCCATGTCCGAGGCCATTGACGATTTCGGAGACTACCATTTCAAACTCGCCGCAGCTGCTACATCATGGCTCTCGGCCATGCCCTCTGTTCGTTGGTTTGCCCAGCGTATTTTTTGTGGATGGTAAACGAGGCAGAGCTCCGAGTGATCAGACTGAGTACTGAAGTGAAATGAAATTAAGCGGAAGTACAAAGGCTGGCGGAGTCAGGCTATTTGTGAATAGTGTTATGGCGCCAATTTGTTATGACTTATAAGACAGCAAGGGATGACAGACAAAAACCCTAAAACTTAAACAGATTTAATTAAACAAAGACTGACCACTAACTCACAATTCATACTACTAACCAAGATTGACATATACAAGAAAAAAAATATTTACAGTCCCTTGAGATGGGGTTGCTTGGTGATGTCCTGGGACAGGAAAATTCTCCAACACAGGCAAAAATCCACAAAAACTTCACAATTCTTGAAAAGAGTGACAGGTCTGTATCTTACATACATTACTGTACATACATCAAATGTATCTTTCTCCTGGCAATTTCTCCTACTACTTTACTCTCTCAATTTTTCTCCTTATATACTCTTTTGCAGCCCCCTCCCACCTTTTAGACTTTTTTTTCATTTCTCTTTCACTTTCCCTCTCAGACATGCCCAAGACATGCCCAAACCTAGCTCCAGACCGGGCTTAACAAAAAAAGGTCAATATTGCCATCTAGTGGCATTTTTTTCACATTACAATAGCAACTGGCGAGGAGTGGGACTGCTCCCTCGGTAAGTGGTAGGTTGACCTCTTTCTCACAATCCAGTAACATTTCAATTGTACTCACTATATGGTGAGTGGAGGGTGAGTGTCATTTCTGAATAAGGGCCTTAGCATTGGTTTACGAAAATCTGTTTCTGCTTTAAAGGCGCGATTGAGCCATAAAAATATGCGGTACTGGAGTAGATTTTTTAAAATGGAATCGTCAGCAAATATTCCCGACCCTTTTATCGAGATGGAATTGTATAGCTCAAGATGATGCGCATGTTCCTGCTCTGCATTTGCAAGACAGGTGTTCCAGAGTTTTATACTTATATCTGTCCCCCATCTGTATGTTGAGCATGTGAGACAATGAACTGTATATAAATTATATACAGTCCATGTGTGAGACCGATGACTATATCGGGCACGCGCGACTAGTGTCAGCTCGATAGACATGCCTATTCATTGTAATTAGCCCTGGACTCGCCTGGAAAAAAAAAATTTTGTGCCCCGCTCTGCCTCCATTGCCAAGTAACATGCAATACTCACATGCTATTGGTTTAGAATTACATCACTTTTACCTGCCTCTAAACAGCGTTTAATGTGATTGGATAAACGGTTACACATCGAAAACTCAGCTCATATTTAAAAAAAAAAAAGCCTGATGGGCTCGTGCTAAAAAACCTTGTCATGCCGGAGGGTGCCGGGGAACTTCAAGCCCTGCAAAGTACTACTATTCAAATATATTTTTGGGTCATTTAAGAAATTTTTTAATGACTACATCAGCTCAAGAGGATCAGATATGCATGTTGTTGGCAGCGCGCCATGTATGCAGGAATCGGGGCAGCTTGCCATGTCACCCAGACACTGGAACTCTTGCACGCCTGAACACGGCTACTGTCAGCAAGAGTTTGTCCGATGAATCATTTGTGAATCGCTAGAACTACAATTTCAAATTGTAAATTGATGTAAGAATTGGAAAGCCTGCCTGTTCACTCTGTAACTGAAAATATACGGACTGGCGGCGTTCATGAACTTGTGCTCATGAGCTGTATTTCAGAGGTATGACATTTGATTACGCTATTCAAAAAATTAGCAAAAATTTGTAAAAAATATTTATGTCAGGAGAAGAACATGCACTATTATTGGATATGAGCCGAAACAAATATTTTCTTTGCAAATTCAGCCCTGTGCAGAGCTAATCAGTGAATTTCAACAATGTATTCACCTCATTTATGCCTGACCTCTCTGGCCTGGAATGACTGACCGCTACTTTCACTGCCAAAAAATGAAAACAAACTGTACATAATTCATGCTATGGGCGAGTCAACGACGCCGTGAATTGGCACTCAAAACTGAGAATTGCAAGTTGTCATAAAGCTTTCACAGGCATCTCACTATAAACCTCTTGATATGAGTCACTGTAAAATTGCATAATTAATCCAACTGCATTCCCACATGTTCATCGCTATCTGCATTGTCCTTGACAAATGCTGAAACAGAGCAAACATTTTCATGGACCATTTTAAGCCAATCTCCTGCTGTAGACACCAAAACACTGACCATTGAACAATCTGACTGGCTCCAGGGCAGCTCCGTTCTTCTCTCAGTATCATAACCTTCTGTTCTGTAATGCAGAGAGAGCGAACCAGAGTTACTCAGCAAAGCCTACGGCAGAAATTATCACTATTTCCATAGAAGCAATTCAACACCATTGCAATTAGAACCTTATCCCTCTCTGTTATAATGGCAATACATAATTTTACAAGCAAACAAAACAAAAGTAATTTACCAAGTTGAATAGTTAAATATTTATCAAAGAAACAACACACTCTCACTTCATGATGCACCATCATCCAACTTCTTAATAAATAGTGAAATGCAACCAGATGGACATGGATAATATTTAAAAACAGGACCAAGGGTCCTGCAGCAAGCAATCTCATAGTGATGATACAAGTGATTAAAATTTCATGTGAAATTTGACCTCCAACTCATTGAGGGTCAATGTCAAGGTTACTGAAAGTTATTATACATTTATAAGACTGTTTTATAATCCTAAGATCTGAATCAGTTTTTGTGATACAAGTCATTGAAAATTCAGTATGTCAATTGTGAACAATTGACTTCACATACGGCTTTCTAAATGTCTCTACACAAACCTGGGCTCAATCTGTGACCATTTTGGTGATAGATGTCATTGTAATTTCACTGTCAAGTTTAACCCTCAAAGGTCACTGACAGTCAAGTTGAATGTCACCAAATGAAAGTTCATATGTGACTTCCTAGATGTCAGTAACGCAAACCTAGGCTCCATCTGTGACCATTTTAGTGATACTAGTCACTGAATCTTCCCTAGGTCACATTTGACCTTTGAAGGTAAATATGAAGGTCACCAAATGAAAGCTCATATGAGACTTCCTATACGTCTCTAATACAAACCTAGGCTCCATCTGTGACCGTTTCGACAATACAAGTCATTGTAATTGTATTATGTCGAGTTTGACCTTCAAAAGGTCACCATCAGTCAAGTTGAATGTCACCAAATGAAAGTTGGTGTGACTTCCTTAAAGTATGTGATACAAACTTAGGCTCTGTTGGTGAGCTATTTAGTGAAAGAAGTCATAGAATTTTCACTCGGCCAAGTTTGACCTTCAAAGGTCTATATCAGGGGTCCCCAATCTTTCCCAGAAGGGGCCGGTGTGGGTGCAGGCTTTCATTGCAACCAAGCAGCTACACACCTGATGTTACTGATCAAGCTTATTTGCAAAGAGTCCAGGGGTTGATTAGTGGTGTCAGGTGTGTAAGCGCTTGGTTGCAATGAAAGCCTGCACCCACACTGGCCCTTTCTGGGAAAGATTGGGGACCCCTGGTCTATATGAAGGTCATGAAATGAAAGTTGACTTCCTATAACTCTCCAAAATAAATGTACACCCTATCTGTAATGATTTTGTTGATGTAAGACATTGAAATTTCACTGTGAATTTAGGCATTGAAGGTCACTGATGGTCAAGTTCAAGGTCACCAAATGAAACCACATACATGACTTCCAAAATGCCCACAATACAAACCTATGTTCCATCTATAATATTTTTTTTTTATTTAGTCATTGAAATTCTGCTATGTGAAGTTTGACCTTTAATGGTCACCCAAGGTCAAGTTCAAAGCCATCAAAAGAAATTTCATTTATAACTTCCAATAAGTGTTTAATACACGTTCCCAATCTTCAATATTTTCAAGTCTAGAAGCCTTTGAAAATTGTAACATTTTGCTGTGACCTCAAGTTTGACCTTTCAAGGTCATCTGAGGTCAACTTTAACACAACCAAGATACAGGTCATGTATGACTTTCTATATGTTGATAAAAGCTTAATCTCTATCTGCAATCATTTTGCTTCCACAGGCCAATTTGCAAACTCTCCGTAAGGCCCAACATTAAAGAACAGTGCCCCCACTCGATTCACTTCCGTGGATTCAATCAAAATGGCACTCGCACTGTGCATAAAGTGTATCAAGATGAGTTGATAGCCAGATTTATAAAAAAGCTATTGGACAGTTCTTGAGAAATAATTTTTTGAAATTTAAAGTCCTATCTTTTAATATTGTTAATATTTTCCTTGACCTCAAGTTTCACCTTCCAAAGTCATCTGAGGTCAACTTTAGCATAGCCAATGTATAGGTCATATATGACTTCCTATATGTCGATAATACAAACTAATGCAACCATTTAGCCTCCATCTTGCATATTGATGAAGTACAGCACCCCCACTAGACTCCATCGACCCATAGGGCCAGTAAAAATCCGAAAAACACATCTGGAGATATGGTTTTGTAGTACAGTATGGCAAATTTGCAGGAAAATTCATCAGGCCAAAAAAAAAAAAAAAAAGAAAATAGGACCAAGGGTCCTGTAGCTTACCGGAAAGCAGTCTTTCAGAAAGCGATGATATAAGTTATGAAAATTTCATGTTAAGTTTAACATTTGAATTAATTCAAATCAATGTCAAGGTCACTAAATAAAAGTTCATATACATTTATAAGACCTTCTGTAAAATAATCCTAAGATCTGAAGCAGTTTTGGTGATACAAATCCATAATTACTTGACCCCTGCTTAAGATGTGTTCCTTAGCTTCTAATTCAGTTTTTTTCCTAAATAATATAGGACCACAACGAAAAAAGAGGAAAATCCAACCTTGAATTCAAGTGCATTTATTCAGTGGGAAAAAAATCCCACATTAAGAAACTAGAAAAGCACTCGGAGAGCGCAGACCTCCGCCAAGCACAACGTTTCCCTCCATATTGCGACTTCCACCATAGATATTAGTCTTACATTTATTTTATCTTCATTTTTAGATTCCTTGACCATAAAAACATGGCAATTTGATTCATAATGCTATGTCAATAATAGTTCCACAGCGTCTTGGCTGTTTAAAGATGTCTGTTGCATGTTTCTAGCTTCATTTGTTTTTTTTTTTTCTTATGATGGAACATTTCCCCTCATGTTGTGATTTACACATAAATATTAGTCCTATATATAAACAAAAATCAATTTTTCCGTAATGGTGGTTTTCTTCTGGATCTAGTTCCCTGGCTTTTGAAGATACAGTAAATTCGGTGACACCTTCCTAATTCTTCAATATCATGGCTATATAATGGTGTTTGTCGCATGTTTGTAGCTTTGTTTGTTCTCTTGCTATAATGAAAGTTCCGAAGGTCCCCTACTTTCGTATTCTGGATCATCGTATCATAATATCCGGAATTATTCCATTTTCAGGATCAGTCTTTGATATATTGAACATGATCAAAACTTGTCCTGAGTTGGTGGAGTTACATGCATAAATGTCGAAAATGGCCCTATCTCCCAATGTTAAAGAATCCTTTAAAAAAATTCCTGGATCCAGACGGAGATTCGGATCATTTCCAACATCTAATCATTTCTTCCTTATATCAGTCTGTACAATCCCTGAAAATTTCATCAAAATCTGTCCATAACTTTTTGAATTATTTTGGAAACTAACAAACAAACAAACAAACAAACCCAGGCAAAAACATAACCTCCTTGGCGGAGGTAATAATTATTTTACATCAAATCATGTGTGCCACAATTATTAACACCCCTGATGTTAATACTTTGTACAACCCCCTTTTGCCAATAAAACCGCACCTAATCTTCTCTTATGTTTCACAAGATGGGAGAATACAGAAAGAGGGATCTTCGACCATTCCTCTTTGCACAATCTCTCTAAATCATCCAGCAAGCTGGGTCCTCTCCTCTGCACTCTCTTCTTCAGCTCACTCCACAGCTTTTCAATGGGGTTGAGGTCTGGGGACTGAGATGGCCATGGGAGGAGCTTGATTCTGTGTTTGGTGAACCATTTCTGTGTAGATTTGGCCACATGTTTAGGGTCATTATCTTGCTGAAAGACCCAGTGACGACCCATCTTCAGCTTTCGGGCAGAGGCCACCAAATTTTGATTTAAAATGTCCTGGTATTTCAAAGCGTTCATGATGCAAAGCACCCTAACAAGGTTCCCAGGGCCTCTGGAAGAGAAACAGGCCCACAGCATCATTGATCCTCCCCCATACTTCACAGTGGGCATGAGGTGCTTTCCTGCATACTCATCTTTTGTGTTCTGCCAGACGCACTTAGAGTGTTTGTTGCCAAAATGCTCTATCTTGGTCTCATCTGACCAAAGCACAGGTAAAAAGTGTAGTGTAGATGTGTCCCCCATCAAAAATTACCCTTGTGTCGAGGAAACTCACCTGGTGATGGTCAAATTCCAGACTGAACTCAATTGACTGCATGCAATTGTTGAGATGTTGGAGGAAGGTTTGAAGATCACTACTAGAACTTCTCCAGATTAGAAAAACATCGTCTATGCATCTTTTCCAAAATACAATAGATTGTAAGAAGGGATTGTTATTGTACACATATTGAGATTCATAGGTTTGCATTAGATGTTTTTCTAATCTGGAGAGGTTCTAGTAATGATCTTCAAACCTTACTCCAAGTGTGTAAGCAGTGTTTCCCCTATATGCACCTAGCAGTGGCGGGCCGCCACGGCTGAAATATGACCGCCACGGCTGATTTTTTTTTTTATTTTTTTTTTTTTAACGAGGAGAGAGGAGAGGTGAAGAGTGGGCTCAGTCTTGTCTTTTTAGAAACTACCGTTATATCATTTTGTGCTATGGACGCTTCATATCCAGGTCAATCACACACCTGTTTGAAACGATTTTTATCTATGAAAATAAATCACGAACCACAGTGGGCCACCTATAGAGACTATGAAGCCTTGGTTGCTGGCAACTATCACTGTCTCTGTCAAAGAAACTTTGCAAGCGGTCTCCTTCGCTAGCCTACATATCATCCAGATATACCGTTACCGGTTGATGCAGGTGATGCGCCGCGCTAAACTCCGCTATTCCGTGCCGTGCCGTGCTGCGCAGTCTCTCAGCATAAAACGGAGGTAACGTTAGCGCCAGGTTTGGAGAAGGTGCAACGAGAAACTTTGAGCTTACTTGATGATGTCAGCACAACGATTTTAACAAGCACCGGGAAGATGTCAACCATGAAGCAAGCAACACTGACAGATTCAGGATTATCATTCGCCGAAGGGAAAACAGTCCTGCAACTTCACGTGAGTATCGCACAGTAACGTAACAGCAAACGCTGTATCTATCATTTGATAGAAATAGCAAGGAAACACATAGGCCTATAGGTTTATCTGTGAAATAAACAACATTTGGAAGATCCATCTTGATACAAAGATTGTAGGTATTCCACATGTACCGTTTGTTTACTTTTTTCTGGAGCGGCTTTATGCTGCATTCAGAGGTCGGAATTTCCCAGTTGAAATTTCCGATTTCCGACCTCCAAGCTTCCCAGATGCATGCCATTCCCGTTGTTGTGTGGCATCAGATAACTGATTCTCCGTGAAGTCGAGGTATTTGGATTTGTGCTGAGTTCACAAGTAAGGACTCCGACTTTGAGTGGCGTTCCAGTGTACTTCTAGTAGGAGGTGGGAAAATTCCTACTGTGACTGTGACCCGCGAAAGCTGCCATCTCAATTTACTGACAGATTACGTCAGAGATACGTTATACGTTAACGTTAGATATAACGGTAGCTGGATTCCCGTAAATAAACGTGATAAATGTAAGTTATTTCATCATTGAAAATGTCATTACATTTAATTAAACACTGTTAGATAAACTGTTAGATAAATTGTTAGGTAAATTTGGTGATGCAAGTTAATTCTGAAAAAAGAGTTATGAATGAATGAAGAATGAATGACAGCTAGCTAGCCGCTAGCTAACACTAAGTGGATGTAAACGGTCACCCACAAACTAATAAGCTTGTTTGTCAAATGACATGTTTGAATTTTCAGATGAGTTTGAAAGACTGGCTTATCAAAAAAAGAAAGAGAAGTGATGACCATGGTGATGAGGTTAGTTGGGTAAAGTTAGGGTGGGTCTCTGCTGTGTTTTGAAAGGAAAATGGATAAACAATTCTTTTGGAGATACCACATTTTTAAGTGGTTTTACACGTTGCCAAATACAATGGTATTGACTGTATCTCATACTAGACAGGACAGGCATCGAGGCAGGGAAGCTCAGATGTGAGTGGAGGCCAGAGCAGAGGAAGCGAAGGAGAAGCAGGACAGGAACATGGAGATCAGCAAAGTGCAGCTGCTGCTGTTGCTGTACCAGGAGGCGCAGAGGTAGGAGGACCAGAAAGAGCAGGACCGCCTGCCGCTACAGCACGCCCGGGTACTCATAGGCAATCTGGTTTTGATCCGGGGTGGATGGAGAACCCAGAATTCAAGCCTTGGCTGTACTATACAGCTGACCATGGTGAGTACCACATCTAACATATGGAGCAGTTTGGGGCTTGAGCTCTTATATGTTTTAACAATCATAGCCACCACTTCTTAAAGAAAACAAACAAACCATCAAACATCTTGTCCCCATAGGAATGTACTGTCGTTTGTGCCGTCAACACAAACAAGTGCCGAAGCGGGGGGTTTCCACGCGGCCATTTATTGAGGTTGGGTGCCAGATTTTCCGAAGTGACTACCTTAACAGGCATGCTGCCACTCAACACCATCAAGACAGTGTGAAGGCACACGCTGCACTGATTCAAGGTAAAATTCACAAATATATCTTATTTTAAAATGTTCAGAAAACTCTCAGGCTTAAATTAAAATTTATCCCACACTTGATGGAAAATCTATTGTTTTTTTTGGTTTTGTTTTTTACCTCTGAACAGGGTCCTCGGTGCTGGTTGCCTTTGACCCCGTTGTCATTCTTGAACATGAGGCAGTGATTGGTGGCTTCAAGTGTCTCTACCACCTCACAAAAAAGGAACAGGCTCATCACACAAATTACGCTGACCTCCTGGAGCTCGCTGACCTACTTGGCTGCCAGTATTTTGAAAAGTTAAAGGTAAATGTTAATGCTTGCCTTTCTTAAATCAACATCATCACAAAGTTACATAATCCTCATTTGTTCTCTTTATTATGTATATACAAGTCAATTCTATCTCTTATCTTCTTATTATATTGTTTTACTTTTTATTATTGTTTATTGTAATTACTGTCTTTTGGTTGCTGTGACAAAGACATTTCCCCATTTGCGGAACAAATAAAGGAATTCTGATTCTGATTCAGATTGGGAAGACAACCAATTACACATCGCACAGAATCGTGGATGAGATGCTCGAGATCCTGAGCACTGTTGTTGAAGAGCCAATCCTCAAAGACATCTGTGCCTCTGTGGCAATTGGGCTAGAGGTGGACGAGACCACGGATGTGTCTGTCAAGAAGCAGCTTGATGTTCACCTTAGGTATAATTTTATTCAGAGAATGACAACAATTAAGACTTAAAATAATTTTGAACAACGTGTCTTTATTGTCTCTCTTTGTTCATCAGATATATGGACAAGGAGGGGCTGCTTTACAGCCAATTTCTGGACCTGGTGACAGTCAGCGATGGCAGAGCTGACACCATCGTCAAGGTAATAAGGGAGGTCCTCACAAAAAAGAATATTCCCACCCAGAAGATTTACGGCCTGGGGACAGATGGAGCAGCTGTCATGACTGGTATGAATTACCAACAAAAACAAGGTTGATATTTACTGCTTAAAAACTAAATCATGATATAAAATGTTTTCCCTGAAACAGGGAGAGTGAATGGGGTGGCCAAGCAGCTACAGGACACCTTCCCATGGTTGGTGTCAGTTGCATGTGCCGCACACCGCCTCGCCCCGTGCTGTAAGGACGCTTCAGCCACAGTGGCTTATATGGACTCCTTCAGGGACCTTTTACAGCAGCTACACCTGTACTTCAGGAACAGTGCAAATCGCACAGCTGTACTCCAGGCTGCAGCAGAGTGCTTGGGCCTGGATAACCTGAAAGTGAAGGTAATATAAAGGGAAAAAATATGTATCATATTAGGAGGCATCTGATCTGATGACATAATATGCTTTCATCTCGTGGCTCTAAATATTTCTAGGAAGTAAAGGACACACGCTGGCTGTCACAAGCCATGGCTGTTTCCAACCTGCAGCGGAACCTGAGCGCTGTCCTGGCGGCCTTGGCAGAGGAGACTGAGCTCAAGAAATGCCCAACAGCCAAGGGGCTGTACGGCTTTCTGGCCACCTACCGCTTTGTGGCATCAGTGTACCTGCAAGCGGATGTGCTGCCACATCTCAGCAGGCTCTCAAAGGTGTTCCAGAAGGAAAATGTGAACTTCCTGGCTCTGAAAGTTCAGGTACTTTGCAATATTTTATTTTTGACATCGACACCATTGACCATCGCTGCTCATACTAATCAGATACCTGCTGCTGCGTTTACACCTATTCTGTCTCTCTGTTATTAGGTCCCTGTGACAATGGCCTGCCTCAGAGCAATAAAGGATGCTGGAGACAATCAGCCACCTGGGTCTTTCTTGTCCAAGCTCCACTCAGACCTGGACAACCCTGTTGGACTCGGGGCCTATAATATTGTCCATGAGGAGGAGAGGAACAAGAGAGGTAGACGTGATGAGGGACTGACCAGGGACGATCTCTGGACCCGGTTCAGGAGCCAGGTGTGTTTGTTTTAGATGGCTGTTAAGTGGTTTGTATATGGACAAAAAAGTCCGAAACAGTTCAATAATTTTTTGTTGCTATGGTTAGGTGATGGATCCATATATTGATGGCCTGCTGGAGAGCCTGGAGAGGAGGTTCCAGAACCTGGACCTTTTAGGGGCCTTCCATGTCCTCAGCCCTCAGGCAGCAACACATGATGAGGCAGTCAATGTGGCTAATTTGCAGCTCCTTGCCAGCAAATTTTTAAACGGTCATCATGAGGTGCTGCAGGAATGGTCCTCGTTCAAGCAGCAGATGCTAGTTGGGGCATTCAAGGTATCATGAAATGAATTACAGTGAGTAACATTACTTTTCAGGAGTTCTCTAGCCTAGATCAATGTTGTGTTTAATGTGTTTCAGGACATGGATCAGCAGCACCTGATGCAGGGCCTGGCATCAGAGGTGGGTGAATGGGGGCAGCTCTACCCATCACTGAGCAAGCTGGCTGCCATTGGCCTGACCATCCCAGTTTCCAGTGTAAACTGTGAAAGGGATTTTTCTGCAATGAACAGGGTAGGATACTTGAGCAAGTAATATAATTATTTGACTTTATACAATCTCACTCCCATGGGCCCCACATCCAATCGTCTGTTGATTATTATTTTTGTATTTACAGGTGAAGACTGACCTGAGAAATCGGTTGCAGGGTGAACATCCTGCTGCTTGTATGCGTTTGAGCATCAATGGCCCCCCAGCAAGACAGTTTCCTTTTGAGAGAGCCTTAGAGCTATTCTTTCAGAGTCCGAGGAAGATCAAGTGCTCTCAAGCAGGATGCCAAATGTGCCACCACTGATGTTTTTGTTTTAGACCCACCTTGAACCTTGAGGGTTTGGGGACAAGGGCAGGGTAGGGTAAGGAGCTTAAAGAAGTGGGAGGGAGGGATTTGAGGGGACTGAGATGGAGAGGAGACGGTAGAAATGGGAGGGCCGGCGGTGTAAACGATGTGTGGAGGGGAGGATTGTGATGGGGACAGGGGAGGGAGTGGGAAGATGCATGGGTTGGAGGCACAGACCTTTTGGATTGTTTTAGTATTTGTGTTATGTGATTTTACTGTATATAGTTGGTTGTTAATATATTTTTTGTTAAATTATTGTCAATAATTGTTTTAAAGATTAGTTTTATTGTGTTCAATAAAAGTGTATTTTCCGAAAGCTTGAGACACCTCATATGTAAGCTAGACAGACATTTCCCATGCTCATTACTGTGCACAAATGTACTATTATGTATTTAAGAGCCTAAAGAGCCCCTCTGGTGCCGGCAGACAAACAGAAACCTCCCGGCAGGGTGCACTTTGCGCTTTGCTTTTGCACGCGGCTAACACTCACCTCCACTGCTACAACTCCATCCTAGGGGAAACACTGGTGTAAGTAAGTGATAAGCTCAAGCGCAAATAGCCAGCGGTCTTATTGCTTAAAGCTTATGCAGTGACTTCGCCACTCATTCGCTTTTGAATGAGCTTTTGCGGATTTTAAATCCACAGAAAATCAAGTAGTTGACTACCGGTGGCTCGTTTGCAAATTAACCATATTCACAAATATTCAGTGTGTACCTCTCCATAACCAAATGGAGCTAGTTAGCAAAATAACAACGTTCACCTAAAAATGAGAGTAACAAGCCTACCGATATAACCAAGTCTGAAAATGATACAACTGCGCATGCATACTGGAAGTCAAGGTCAAATAGCCTTAAACCTGGTTCACGGTCAAAAAAATATCGATATATATTGAGTATCGCCATTCTAAAAACTATCGAGATATGACTTTTCGTCCATATCGCCCAGCCCTACATTAGATAAACCCTGTAAACTCCAATTCTTTTACTTGAGTTTTCCAGAGGTAAGTTAAAAGTAAAGTAAATAAACGAACATATAGAAATAACATTTTCTCCATATCGTAGGACAATGACACATACTTATTCTATATCCGCTGGTTGCAGCACATCACCAAAGCTACATCACACAATTCAAACCCTGGACACCATAATTTGACGGCCACAGCTTTGAATCAAATAGAAGTTACCTAGATCAAGCAAATCATGTACACACATTATTCTATTACTCAGCAGGACACATTTGGGATCATTGGAAACACACTTGGTATCACACTAGAATATATAATCGGCTTAAAATTCCATAGTTTTGAATACAGCTGCTGCATTTGATGAACCCATATTTGGGTCCATAGGGTTAACGGGGTAATAAGTACAGCATACAGAATGATTAATTGGACAGTGAAGCATATTTCATTTTGGTAAAACGATAATATGGTTCAAGCACAGACTGTCCGTGCCAGAGCAGTTAAAAAATTACAGCACCCTAAGTATATGAATAGACCACTTTTCAGCACATGAAAAAATACTGGACTGTTCAACAAAATGCAGATTAAAGTAAACATTTTTTTAAATTATGGGTTACACATATGACTTGATTGAAGTCTGTGAAACACTGGCTTTCTTCTCTGTTGATGTGCTGATACACCTATGTTGCAGTCATCTTCAGCTCCGGCCCATTTTGGGCACTTTTTGCTTTCCATTACCACTTCAGCACGTAAAATACTTTTGGTTTCAGAACCAAGGACTGACTTGGCCAACAGAACCAAAACAACAAAAAATGTGTTGCAGCCCAATGAATAATTGTGCACACTGAAAATGGCTTCCCTATATAAGCCCAAAATATAATAGATATATTTATGCAATATTTGATAGATGTCATGAGGGGTGCTAATAAATGATAAGTTGGCTGTATGTGCCAGCATTCTGGGCCATAATGGCATCTTCGTTTCAAGGCTTTGCTTCAATATAACTTACCAAATTGCCCAAGACATGATGACATTACCCAATAATACTCCCATGCTGTAGCTGAGACTGCATGGAATATCAAGTGAACATACTTCAGAAGCAGTTTTGAAAAAAAAAAGTGCTGCTGTTTTGACTGTTGCTGTTAATTCTAGTTTTTCCATGTGTCAGGCTTTACCTTCAACATATTTGCTCCCATAGGCCTTTTCTGGGAACAACCCTCTAAGATACGTGATGCAGGACACTGCTATAGCCAGAAGTTTCTTCACCACGATTAAGGACTGCTGTTCTGTGGTAACGACATTCGGAAGCATATTTGTGCCCTAAAGAGAAAAGAGTGATTTCAGATTAAATGAGAAATGAAAGTATTCTCAGATTAAGGTATCTCACACATCAAACTCGGATAAACAAAAATTGGAGGGTACAGAACCATGTATTGCTTCATTGAATCACCAATGACAGTGTAAAATATGAGGGACATTTTGCATTGCGATTATTGCCAATCAACTTGAAACTTCATTAGAAGTTGGAATCTATCATAAAAGATGAGCTGGACTTATTTCTTGAACGTAACAGTATTTTGAGGGATAGCCAACATGGTTTTCGGAAGGGAAGGTCATGCCTAACAAACCTTCTGGAATTTTTTGAAAAGCAGGGCTTTTGACATCATATACTTAGATTTTCAGAAAGCATTCGATACAGTACCGCATAAGAGACTAATTTTTAAAATGAGCTCCATTGGAATTACAGGAGGTATTCTGAAGTGGATTCAAAACTGGTCACTGGACAGAACACAAAAGAGTAGTGGTCAGTGATATCTCATCTGAGCTAGGTATTTTGGGGAGTGGCGTCCCCCAGGGATCGGTGTTGGGACCCCTGCTGTTCCTCATTTTCATTAATGACCTTGATAGGAATATTGAGAGCAGATTGGTTAAAGAACTAGGTTCACTAACCCACATAACTGGCCCTGTATTTTCGTGAATTACCAAACACAACCTTGAACAATTTTCATTTGTCGAATCAATCGTTAGAGATATATGCTGTCCTACAATAAACTTGCCTTTGGTTACCGAGACCCAAAATTGATTTTACGGATGCTTCAAGTAGGCAATGACTTCACTTCAAGAGATTTCGAGCGAAAAAGACGACGTTCAAATCAGTTTTTCGCGTGGGTGGCATACTTCGCCCAAAATAATTTATATATCAATCAAATCTATTATAAATTCTTTACATATTTGTGTAGGTTGTATTGTGGGCGAGGCCTGCCGCCTGAGTTTAATTTAGAAAATGAGTAGTTTACATTAGTGACGTGCTTAGTAACGCATAATATATAAATGTGGGATTGGCATTTACAAACGGAAATAAAATTGAATTTCGTGATATTTTTAAAATAATAACTTAAAATGTAACGTTATTTCATACAACTGTAAGTATTTTATGTGTAATCAAACAAATGTGTGGATTGTGTGTTTTTCGCTAAGGATTCAACACAAGGCACGAATCGTATTTCATTGAATTCCAACTTTTCAATTGCACCTCTTGCGTAAGCGGCATTCTTTGATGTACAGCTGTTCGCATTTCCTGCTTTGTTGACGCGTAATATTTTGAATGATGATTCTTCTCTAATATGTCTGATATGTAAATATCGAGTAAATAGTTTAGTGTCGTAGCGTGTTAGGCCTAATTACTCAATGTACGAGCCAGATAATCAGTGGCGTCAGGCTTTTCGGCGCGATGACCCAGTTTCATCTTTCGACAATGATCCGATGAGGAAATGCTCCAGGTGAACCCAGGTGATCTACTGGTACACGAGGAAAGGTAAGTTCTATCTATGCAAAATCAATAAAAATCTGTTCATATACGGATATTCTGAGTTATGGTAGAGATGTAGAACCAATAAATAACTCTTTGAAAAATAAGATAGGCCTATAGGCTATCTGATGCCCGATCGATGCCCGACATTTCGCCCCTCGATCAGCTCGGCCCTTGAGCACGCATCATATTATGCAACTTTGAAGTTTGTGAACTGAATTGAATCTGACCTTAATTTTGTTTTTAATATAATTAATGGGTAGCATAATTAATTCAGAAATATAAAAGACAAATATAATTTTGCTCCAGCATAAGTGTGATAAGGCATAGAAAAAAATACCCGTGATTCCAATTACTGAATTTGAATGATATATTGTTTTGCTTGTTTACGACATTAAAATAATAAGCATGAGAATAAGTGTATTATAGTAATAAAATAGTAATAAAATAATATTTTTAAAGATTTGCTGTTTTATATCAATACTGACCAAATAACAACAATTTAACATGATCCAATTTCCTGTTTGGTTGCCATGGCAACAATGACCTCTTCTGCTTTTTGCATTGAATTTTGCATTGAAGTAATGATTAATATACAAGGATAATAAGGACATTGTGTTGAACTCGTTTGCTCCTTGAATTGAAAATGGATCAAGTAATGACATTTTTGCATGATACATACATGTGCCGTTGCCATGTCAACCATCGGCCAGTCATGTTTGTAACATTGGACTTATTAATTATGTAAAAAATAATTAACATGCATTACTAATAAGACATTATCTTGGACTCCTTTGCTCTTCGGTTTGAAAATATGCCAAATAATGACATTTTGAATGGAACAATTTCCTCTCCCGTTGCCATGGCAACAATGGACCACCTATCTTGATAATGTTGAATTGTTAATTATTTATATAATAATTGATATACATAAATTATAAGACAATATATTGAACTCTTTTGCTCTTCGGATTGAAAATATGCCAAATAATGACATCTTGAATGGAACAATTTCCTCTCCCGTTGCCATGGCAACCATGGGCCAGACATCCTGGTAATGCTGAATTGTTAATTATTTATATAATAATTGATATACATGGTTTATAAGACAATATATTGAACTCTTTTGCTCTTGGGATTGAAAATATGCCAAATAATGACATTTTGCATGGTGCAATTTCCTGTTCTGTTGCCATGGCAACCATGGGGCAGTAAGGCTAATAACATTCATTTTTTTTTTATTTTGGCTATTATGTCACTAAATGACACCAATGATTATTAGTTTTTAGACAGGGCCAATTTTGATGGTTAGTGAACCTTGTCCTTTGCAGATGATACTAAATTGGGGGGTTTGGCAAATAGTTTAGGGTCCACTTAAGTGATTCAGGATGATTTGGATAGAATCCAGAATTGGGCAGAAATGCGGCAAATGAAATTCAATCTAGCAAAGTGTAAAGTTGTACATGTAGGTAATAAAAACATTAGATGGGATTATTTCGTGGGAGGTTTAAAACTGGAATGTGCTGCACATGTGAAAGATCTGGGAGTGATTGTTAACCAAACCCTCACAGGTTCCAGCCATTGTGCCGTAGCAGTTAAAAAAGCTAATCGGATGCTAGGATACATTGGCAAAAGTATTGAGTACAAATCTAAGGAGGTGATGCTTCTTTTGTACAACACATTCGTTAGACCACACCTGGAGTATTGTGTACATTTCTGGGGACCATACAAGAAAAATATAGAGGCTCTAGAGAAAGTTCAAAGAAGAGCCACCAAGCTTATTCCAGGTATAAAAGATGACAGCTACGAGAAGAGGCTGAAGATCCTTAATCTCTTTAGTCTTAGGAAAAGGAGACTCAGGGGTGATTTGATTGAGGTCTTTAAATATGTTAAAGGGATTAACAAAGTGAATCATGTAGGATTCCTTCGACCAAGTGTTGTGAGTAGAACTTGGGGTCACAAATGGAAGTTGACCAAAGGTAAATTTAGCACTGATATTCAGAAATATTTCTTCACGCAAAGAGTAATTTAAATGTGGAATAGCTTACCTGACCATATTGTTGAGGCAGAGACCTTGGGAGTTTTCAAGAGCAGGCTTGACCTAAAGCTAGATACCACTAGATACCAATAGTATAAAGAAACTGGCGAGCTTAGTTGGGCTGAAAGGCCTGTTCTTGCCATTCAGGTATGTTATGTTATGTTATCAGCAAATGATCCATCGAGATGAGCAATTTAGCTCAACTGTGAACCTGAAACATAAGTGCAAGTCTGCTTTATTTTTCAGGAGACATCTTGAGTATTTTGTCCAGTTGACCATTACCGTACTGCACTCATAATACATTTTATAAAGTTAAGCAATTACTATTGTCTCTTAATTTGTTCTAAAATGTTATGGACTAACAAATTAGACTGTATTTTACATCAGTGATTGATGTCATATGACATGCTTATGGCAAAATCAGTTTTTTTTAAGTAGTACCACCACCATGGAGCTGCCATGGAGCGAACATTCGAGTTTTCCCTTTCCCTACATTAAACCCAACGCAGGTTGAACGAAAGTGCCAAACATCAAAGGGCATGGAAAATGCCTCTGGAAAAAAACTTGACTAAGCAGGTGGTGGTACTACGCCCTAAAAATAAAAATTAAAAAAAAAAGAAAAAAGAAAAAAAAAACATGCTTCAGAATTGTTACAGCCCTGTAAATTTTTAACAGAATGCTTACAATGCAAAGCAAGCAATAATGAGTCAGGTGGCTCCTGAAGACAGGCAAAAATCATAGCACTGCTATTTTCTTATCCCCAGAATCATAGCTATTGCATATGTTATGTATGATAATTTTTTGTACAGCTCTATATTCCATTTGTAAATGAAGATTTGTTACATGCTGTTTTGCTGCCCTGCTGGTCAGCTATATTTATTTTGTTCATTGGCACCATCTGGTGGCGTACTTGTAAAATCATTAAGAAAAGTCTAGTAATTTCTCGAAGCTTCTGGCACTTTCCTGCTTGGAGGGGGCGGGATTCCCCTAGAATCCTGTGGATCTTTCTGGAAGGTTGCTAGACTATAAAAAGGCTGTGATTTTAAGCACAGCAGAGACTGACAACAAAGAGAGCAGACAGCAGAAGAGAGCAGACCAGAGTTTTGTTTTGGCAACAGTTAAATAGTGGCAGTGTTATTAGAGAATTTAAATAGTGGATAATTTTTGTACAACTTTTTTTGGAAAGAATAAATTTGTTTTAGTTGTACTGGCCAGTTTTCTTTGTTGTGATTTTTCCAAGTCATAACACATAGCATTTGACTACTTTTCGCTCCAGGTCTTTAGTCACAGCTCCAGCATTACCACTTTGTTCCTTAAAATCAGTTCAGTAATTATTCAGTATTATGATCCACATTACAGCTTGCAACCTCTCTAATTGTAAGCAAATGTATTTACAACCATACTGAATTCAGAGTTGCACACGGTCATCGCGTAACCTCCAGTATAATTTGGCAAGGTCTGGATTATTTTTTTTTTATTTCAGTGGGACTTCCTGGTATAATTTGTTATGATTCTGCCTTGTTCTGTTCATGTTTTGCCATGTCTTGATCCATGCCATGTTTTATTCATGTTTATTCCTGCATATTCTCCCATAGTCCATTCCCTCAGTTATATTACGGTTCGTGTTTTGTCTCATACCATGCATCACACTTTGTGTCCCCCTGTCTGGTCTTTTGTCATGTGATCGCTCACTGCCCCAGTATTGTGTGCCACACTTTCAGGTGATTTCATGGCTTCTGGGATTTTAACCATTCCTTCCCATTTCGTGTACTTCCTTCACCTTGCTTTTCTATCAATACTAACAGCTTGTTGTTTTAGTTCAACTTACTAACCAAGACTAACATTGTTTACAGTACTAACTTACTAAAAAGCACTAGGGATTGTATAGCTGCACATTACTAATTGACTAACAAGCTCTCAGCACTCACTCTGCTCTAGTCTCCGCCCCTTGCCTTCACTCAATTTACTTTGCTGTGCTTCAAGCAGATTTTCTGCACCTGGCTAATTACTGTTCTGCCTCTCACTCTGTGCACAGTAGAACTCCCTAACTGGAGCCGTATGTTTGTCAGTAGGCTGTCTCTGTGATCCCTGTTCGCGTTTTGGCTTTTGCCGATTTCTTGTAATCAGGAACTTCCTCATGTTCATTCCTTTGTAATTACTCTGATCTAATTAACCTGTTCCCTGCATAGCATGTGACTTCCCTCTTGTCTATTTGAGCAGTCTTTTCACAGCCAGCTCCTTGTCAGAATGTTGATCAATATTTCTTTGTGCAGAGCGCCTTGTATGCCATTGAGTATTGTTTCTCTTCTACTGGACTGTCCAACTTCGATTCTTGCCATTGCCCTTTGTATTGTTTTTGTCTTTCTGGATTTCGACCCATTTTTGCATGACCATGATTTCTGTGTTTGGATGCCCTGTGTATGACCCTTGGCTTTGCCCATCGACTATGACTTTTTGCCAATCGTTTTTGTACCTCTGCTCTTCTCTCTTACTGGTTCTGACCCCTGCCTGTCTTGTCAACACTGTTTTTGGATTTCGTATTGTGGCTTGGCAATTCCTGTGTTTTTTGGCATTGACTCGGACCCCATTAAAGGCATACTTTTTTTGACTTCTTTCTCTCGCGAGTGATTCCTGAATTGTACCTCACATAATTAAGGGTTAATGAAATAATAATACTCAGGATAACGTGACGTATTTTACTGCAATTGCCAGTGGCGAGCTTGAAAGGCATTGCAAAAAAAAACAACATCAGCTAGTACATTCAAACTTGTGAAGCTGGAATGAAATGCGACAGTTTCTCATTTATTTCTTACCTATCTGCATCCTGGGGAAAATAAAAGATTAATAGCATGGCCCTATCATTACACCCCATTGCTGCTCAAGGTTTCGGTATTTTTACCATGTTTGGAAAACAACGCAAGATATGTCACACATTTAATGTTTGCACGTTATTTTGCAGCTTTTTAAATATCTGATATGAACCCAGTACAACGTCATAGAAATCTAATAGGCTATATTCCTTTTCCCCTGTAAAAATGATCTCAATGACAAAAATATAATTACTGAGCATAGAAACAAGCGTTATTTAAGTTTTAAATTTTTGTTCATGGTTTCCTGCAGACCATGCTGTTTTGCCAGATGTTACGTGAGCGCTGCTGAGAGAGACAGGTCTTGAACAAAGTTCATTTTCTGTGGATCAGTTGTTAAAAATGTCATTGCTGCATCAGAATGTTCGAAAGGTATGCGGCCTGTGAAAACTAAGTCCAATATTTACTTTGATGACAATGGAGCGAAAAAGTGGGTGATAATTTGTGCTCACTTTCGTTTCTCCCGTAGGAATTTTAATACATTCAAGACCCGCTGCGAGACGGCGGGGCACCCACATAACTGATCCAGGAAATTACTCCTCATGAAGGCTATTGCTCTTCAGAGGCTGCATTTTATTTCATAGGGCTAAACCATACGCCCCACACCCAGTGAAGTCATTTCCCTTCGTAGTGAAAACTCAGAAGGGCAGCTTGGAGTAAGGTTTTCAAATACTAGTCGTTTGGAATGTCCTTCATTTTTTGCAGTTGACGCTTTCTGCTTAAGCGAGTGTAAATAAACGCAGCCAGTTCACGGGAGAACCGCTATCACTGGCCATTTATCGATTTTGCTGTAGCTTTAACATACCAATTTAACCAACATTATACTTGGTATGTAGGCACTGATCTATACAGAATAAGTGGATTGTTGACGTGATAGAGAACTGCATAGGAGGATCGAGCAAGTGGAAGTGGTCAGGCAGCCATATTACTATGCCCAGAAGTAAGCACCGGTTTAAAGTAACCTGTGGCAGAGAAGCGTTGATGTGCAGCTTTCCAATGCAGAACGACATTTTTCGGGAGATGTGGCAAGACAATGCACTGGTTGTAGTAAGGAAGATGCACATAAATGAATTTCAATGAACATATTGCTTATTATAAGGCACTGGCGATCTACCTTAATGGCAGACAACGTTATCTAGATTACTGAGCTGATGTTGACAATATCAATCAATGCCACATGCCATAGATTAGTAATTCAGTAATACTGACATGCAATGCTGCCTATAATATTAGACCAGACAAGCTAGCCAACAAAACCGGGTGTTGACTGATAAAATTATTAAGGCCATCAGTAAAAAGGCAAAAATTCTGTTGACACTCAATTAACCTTGACGGACAAGTTCAATTTAGCAAGTGTAATGTGAATCGAGGCCACTAGATGGCAGAATTTACCTTTCTTTTATTAAGCTCAGACTGGAGCTAGGTTTAGACATGTCCTGGACATGTCTGGGGCAAGTCCCCGAAAATTAAAAAAAAGAGGTCTAAATGTGGGTGGGGTCTGCAAAAGAGTATATAAAGAAAAGAATTGAGACAGTAAAGTAGTAGGAGAAATTGCAAGGAGAAGGATACATGTGACCAGACCTGTCATTTCTGTTCAAGACCTGTGAAGTTTTCTTATGTGGATTTTAACCTGTGTTAGAGCATTTTTCCTTACCCAGGACATCACCAAGCCACCCCAACAAAGAGGGACTGTAAATATTTCTGTTTTTGTTGTGTTCAATCTTGATCTTAGTTGTAGATAGTAGTTTAGTCTTTGTTTTTTTCATTAAATGTGTTTAAGTTTTTAAAACTGTGTCTGTCATCCCTTGCTGTTGCTGTTATGTTGTCAATGTAATAACAAATTGGGGCCATAACACAAGGTTATCTTTAACCCCTTTACGCAGTAGACAAATTTGGCTATTTACGGGTTACCCAATGTAATGCTTTATAATTCAAGATTTAAGCTTTATAAAGAGGAAAAATAAGGCTCAACTCAGAAAAGACACTTGCAGCATGTAGAATTACATTGTATTTCAGTTTATTTTCATGATTTTGGTCGAGAAAATGGGCTGCAAACAAAAAAATCTTCATGAGAATTCACCATTGAAATTGCAAAAAAAAAAAATACTGAGAATTGAAAAACTGCTGGGGCTTAAATATATAAATTTCTGGGATCATAAACTCCTTGACCTCAAGTAGAATTCGTCTCCAACATTTCATTCTTGATTACCTACATGCTATTAGCCAAATTATAGAGCTATCCAAGTGGCTCCCCATAGTCTGAGATCCCTCAAAATGTTGCACTAAGTTTTGAGGCATGAAATTGAATATGAACTAATGATTTTCTGGTTGAATTTAGCATGAATTTATCAATATCAGTGCAGTTGAACATCAGTGGTCACCAGTAACCTCTCCAAACACAAAGCATACCTTTTCTCCATAATAAGGCTTAGGTTTTGTCCATTTTTCTTCTAAGTACCCCAAGCCAGCACAAACACTCATTAAATAAACTGCTGATTAAACGGTCGGAACATACACCCAGTAATGGAAGTTACCAGTTCCCTCTTTCAAACTCACAACCTCATTTCAACAATTATAAGGAACAAGAACAACTCACTAAGTAATATCTGAATTCTGAAATATACCTTATTTTAACAGAACAAACGTCTACTTTCAGGGAAGATCACACAATATATATACCTCCCTAGATTCAACAGAACGGTGCAATGAACATTCCAGGGGGTACACCAAAAAGCATTGGCAGTTCACGTTTTAAACTGGGAAAAAACTTCGGCATTCGACTTTGTTGAGTATGGTATACATTCCAAAAAAAAAGCAAAAGTAGCAGCCTAACCTTTTTCATGAATCCCTCCTCCAGAAACCGATGTATCCAGTAGAAGGAACCCTCCAGTCCTGTTTCATTTGAAATAATTCCGATTGACCACGTCCTTATCTCATTTAAATCCTCTAAATATTACTGAACACTTCAAGGCCAGTTTTGCAAGTCTTTTTTTCTATAAATCGCATCTATTTCAGCCACGCAATGGAGTCTATTATCCCATTTGCGCACAAGTCTTTTTTTACACAATTCGAGCTAAGCGCTTCTATGAAAGAGGCCTTATGAAAGAGGTATGACTGATCCAAAAGAGAGGCAGACTCTGCACAAAGCTCTTTGATTATGGCTATCAGGAAAAGACGGAACAGAAGTATTTTCTGATTAATCATGAAAATGCCGTAGCGGTCCATGGAAAATGCAAACCAGACTTTAAATTTGAATATCGTCGGCGTACTGATAAAATCTGGTATCTACAAACTGATAAGAAACAAAAACTCGTTTGTCCACTATTCTTGCATACAGAATTGAACATTTTTTATTTCAAATTATATTTATCAATTTATATTATTTCGCTATTATTTTTAATTTAATATAATTTTTTTAAATTTCCCGTGAGGTTTATCATTTTGAAGATACAGGGTTTTATCAGCAGGCCGACGATATGCCGCTGTAATAGTTAGGCCTATGTATGTCAGTGCCAATTACAAGAAGTAATGCAGACATCTCTTTTATTTCTTATTCAAGCCACCATGGCATTAAAGCTACGCAAATAAACAATTTGCCGCAATAATTAAATAATAAAGAATTTAGCGCTTCTCAACCAGCGTAATCAGAGCATTGAAAATGTGCCCCTCTTACACTCGCCTGTTCGTTCCGTGGAGGACAGGGAAGAAGACAAGTAAAGAGAACATTCTAGTCACACAAAAATAACAATCAGTGACAGTTTATATGATCTCATTTAGAAATTGCGCGCTTGAAATTTCAAACTACTCCGATGTCAGGTTTGCAACTCACGGACAAGGCAACGCTTTAACAAACAAAGGATTCTTAACCCGCAAGCAGAAAAATCTGCGGGGCGAAAGCACACCGGAGAAGTGTGCACGCAACAGGGGGTGGGCAACCATCATCCCCTGTGCATTTCACTGCACTGGAGGAGGAGGTGGCATCCACCCTTTCTGCAGTGGAGGTGCATGGAGAAGAACTTGGAGTGGATACGGATGAAGGAGGGTTACGTAAAATGGTCATTTTTATTTGCCTATACTCAAAGTATCACTGTGATTGATACTGGAAAAAAGCTTAATATGGTTTCAAATATTTATTGTATTTTTTGGCATTTCAAGCAGTTGCGCAGTTCATAGGCGTCATAAGCCGAGCCAGAGAATTTGGCGCAGATGCTTAATATGCGCGTATCATGATCGCACACAACCTGAACATTAATGCTGTGCTGAAGTCTACAGTCTCACAACATATTCTTATCAGTGGAAGGGGTTCTGATTGCAATGTGAGTACAATCAATGGCTCCCACGCCACTGGGGAACCTGGCGACCCAGTAGAAACCCCCCCCCCCCTTAACTTGTATGCTTTGTGTTTGTCCAATTAATATGTTTCACTTACTGTAGAACATTTAAACACTCGGGAATTGGATGAGAAATGCGCCAATCAATAGAATGTTACCCCGGGATGTTTCACGAGGACATGAACTATAACTGTGCAGTTACGCAGAAGAGCCTGAGTATATGATTGAGTGACTGGCTATCAACATCGGTACTTGGGTGGATATAAGGAAGCGCTGAATTTGTCAATGAAGGAATCTACACGTAAATCCACAGTAGGGCACCACACATTTTTTTGCATGTGATGACTGTAATTGACAGTAGAATGTGAGAGAATCAATACCATGTCAAAGAAGGTCTTTCACGGTATAGGAGAAAATGCCCACAGCCCAATCAGAACAAGCTTTTGATATTATGAAACACATCTGGTAACTCCACGGCAAACAAGTTTTATATGCCTGATTTGCATACAGGAGGTGAGCTATGGCCCATGATATCAAGTCCAAATATGTTCAATTATTAGTTTATTAGCTTCAGCAAGACCTTCCGCATATTTTGATACCAAATGCAAACCCAGAAACCCCACAACAAAAAAGTTATCGATGATTTACTCAAGAATTTGTCAATTTTATCACAAAATTTCATAGAAATCTTATTTTTCTTTTGCTCATTTCAGTAGGTTCCCATTCTTGCCCACCTAAAATTTTTTGCAAAAAGTCGCGCTACATAGTTGTATAAATCCTTTTGAACTTTCGAGACCGGTAACATTGATCCAAAGATCAATATATCAAAGGAACTCTCATTTGTAAGAATGAACAGTTTGTTTTAAATAGGATAAGATTATCAACCTTTACCCAAAATAGTTGATATGTACTCAAAATCATAAGCAATAACTAAAAAAGAATGGTATTATGACTTTAAATGGTATGAATTCATTCTGGATCATTCCGGATCATGTCAACTAGCAAGCTGTAATGGAGTCCTTATATCTAATATTGTGTGTCTATCCTGGATAAAGACAAGAAAAATATTATCTTTATCAATTTACAGCTTCAATTCTTGCATCCAGTGAGATCTGGATCATTCTGGAATGTGATTAAATGTGTTCATGATGTTGCATTTAAGTCCAAAATTTTGGTAAAAGTAACCTACTTAAATTAAGATATGTATGGAACTAGTCATTTTCAGTTAATTAATTTGTTTTGATAGATGTGGTATATTGCCAAGAAGATGATTGAAGAGGTTTATTTTGAGGAATGTGTTGGTAATATCCAATGTAGAATACAATCCTGAAGCGACATGAGCACACATGCCAGCTGTTCTATTCCCTGCTGGACATGTGCAGTAGTATCCCTTCACTGGATCATCAGATCATCACCCATGTCGTATTGTACTATTAGTGAGAGACGAGCTTGTTTTGGTAACACAACACACTTGTCATTGTAACTTGTACAAATAGAACATTTTCGATGGGATTCATACATCAAATCGTCTACACTTAAGCATGGTGGAACAACATTATCTGTGCTTAATGGCTCTACGCCTCTAACTACATCTTCCAGAAAACTTTGTTCTGAAGGTGATTCATCATGGTCATCATCAAGAATATCATTCTCTTCCCGGGGACGCTTGCGCAATAAAGACCGATAACATTTCTGGCATAACCTATCACCTGACGAGATTCTCAAACCATTTTTGGACAACATTTCATAAAGCCACCCTTCGGGGGATCAGACCAATCTAGAACCCTTACATAACTTGGAACTATCCTTAAGCCTAACCGTACAACTATCAACAAGTGCGCTGCCTATCGGCGAATGTCGTATTGCTGTGCAATACTAGTCCCCTACCGGTGTATGCATATTAAATTTCCTTAAAAGTAGGTCAAAGTGACCTGAATAGGGTACATGACACACCCTCTCCCCAAATTACATCCACACACCAACTTTGATGTTCCTAGGTCATACGGTATTGAAGTTATGGAGCGGACACGAATGCGAACGGACGGACTGACGGACGAAGTGCAATCCTATAGTCCCCTCAGTTTCCGGTAGGGGACTAATAATATACTGAGTACAAATGAAAACGCACCACTTGAAAAAAGTCAATATTTAAGTTCAAATGAACTTCAATATAATTTTTATACAACAACAACACTACAGAGACTTCACCTGACATGCCAGGTGCAAGGAATGCGAGAATTTCAAGTTAACTGTAACGCTAGGCAATGTTTTGCAAAAACGCAACATCTTGCACGCACACCATGGGAAAAATGAATTTCACTCTGAATTTGTGCACACATTGCCTTCAAAAGCATGTGAATCCGAATAAAATTTCACTTCCTCACTGATACTTGTGAAACGTCGACACTGTGCCGCGACTTACAGCCCGCGGGAACGTGCCATAGACATGCTTCAAATTGGCACCAGCACCAGGGAAATTGCCAGACGACTACACTGCGCACACACAACGATCGCAAGACTCCATCAAAGGTTTCTGCAAACGGGGAGCACTCGGGACCGTCCTCAACTGGGTCAACAACGTGTGACAACGGCACGTCAGGACCGTCAGATCGTACGGGATCATGTCTGAGACCAAACACTACCAGCGACAAGAACGGCTGCTCAAGTCCAAGGACGACGTGGATTCATTCACCCCAACACCGTACGGAACCGTCTGCGAGCTGCAGGCCTGCTTGCACGACGTCCTTATTTCGGCCCCATATTGACGGATCGTCACCGAAACCAGCGTCTACAGTGGGCAAACAGGCACCAGAATTGGCGACTACGACAATGGCACGGTGTCATCTTTTCTGACGAGTCACGATTTCACTGAAGGAACGCAGATAGCCGTATACCTGTTTGGCGGAGACTTGGTGAATGTTATAACGCCGATTGTGTCGTTCAAACGGACCGTTGGGGTGGTGGCAGCGTTATGGTGTGGGGTGGAATAAGCTGCCGTCACAGAACCCCTCACCATATCTGCAGAGGAAGGGTGAACGGCGTCTACTACCGGGACCAGGTGCTGCAGAACCATGTTGTGCCGTTCTTCAACCAACACCACGATGTCCACATGTTCCAACAGAACAACGCTAGGGCACACACTGCAAGTATGTCCATGCAGTACCTTGCACAGCAGAACATCCCCGTGCTTCAGTGGCCAGCTCTGTCACCCGACCTCTCCTCTATCGAGCACTTATGGGATGAAATTGGACGACGTCTTTCACGTCGACGCCAGATGGACAACATCCGAGAACTTGAGGTTGCCTTTCTTCAGGAGTGGAATGCTATCCCTCAGAACACTATCCAGAGACTGATCAACCCCATGCGACGACGATGCACCGCATGTGTCATTGCAAATGGCGGTCACACCCGTTATTGACTTTCCTGTTTGACCCCTACACCAGTTAAACCTCTCTCGCGCATTAACATTATCGTGAATGAAATTGAATGATGTTTACATGTCTTCTTAAATCATTCATTATCTCAAATGCATCCTACGTATATACTTAACATATCAATCCGTGGAGCTATTCCAGATTTCGTGAGTGGTGCGTTTTCATTTGTACTCAGTATACATTTGTCTGACATTTTCTGAAATGCACGTACAATTTGAGTTAAAGGTTCTAGGTGTGATCAAGGTATCTCTTGGCGAAAACGAAGTGACTTCCAAAACCTGTACACTCATGGGTCCAAGTGCATTTAATAATCATTTAATCACATTCCAGAATGATCCAGAACTTACTGGATGCAAGAATTGAAGCTGTAAATTGATATAGATAATATTTTTCTTGTCTTTATCCAGGATAGACACACAATATTATATGTAAGGACTCCATTACAGCTTGCTAGTTGACATGATCCAGAATGATCCAGAATGAATTCATACCATTTTGAAGCCATAATACCATTCTTTTTTAGTTATTGCTTATAATTTTGAGTACATATCAACTATTTTGGGCAAACGTTGATAATCTTATCCTATTTAAAACAAACTGTTCATTCATACAAATGAGAGTTCCTTTGATATATTGATCTTTGGATCAATGTTACCGGTCTCGAAAGTTCAAAAGGATTCATACAACTATATAGCGCAACGTCCTACAAAAAATTTTAGGTGGGCAAAAATGGAAACCTACTGAAATAAGCAAAAGAAAAATAAGATTTCTATTAAATTTTGTGATAAAATTGACAAATTCTTGAGTAAATCATCTATAACTTTTTTGTTGTGGGGTTTCTGGGTTTGCATTTGGTATCAAAATATGCACGTCTTGCTGAAGCTAATAAACTAATAATTGAACATTTTTGGACTTGGTATCATGCTCAAAAATGAACTTTTCTGAGCATTGTCTCATAAAAATAGAGCATGTACTAAGTGGGCCATAGTTCACTTCCTGTATGCAAATCAGGCATATAAAACTTGTTTTCCTTAGAGTTACCAGATGTGTTTCATAGTATCAAAAGCTTGCTCTGATCTGGCTGTGGGCATTTTTCCCTATACCGTGAAAGACCTCCATTTTTGCTTCAGAAAACAGATTTCTCTGGCCCACTAATTGGAGTACCATTGGCTCCCTGTAGCTAAAGTGGTTGCTACACAGGACAACAATTTCTGTCACAAGAGATGAACTGCTGGATCGATACTATGGGCAAGAATATTGACCAGTTTGCACACCGGGCTTAGCTGAGGAGTTTAATTCATGCAACCCTTAAAAAACAGGGAGTGGAGTGAACTTCCCCATATTCAAAACCGCGTTCGAACTCTGCTTGCTTGTGAATATTCAATAACTGATCCGGGGTTGCCATATAGTGATCGAGTACAGTAACAGCGTGCTTAAATTTGCAGTTCCAAGCATCTGCAGAAAGGGGTTAAGGCAGTAACGCTAGAGCTACTTAAATAGATAAAGTGATTCACACTCTATGATGAATGGCAGAAAGTTTTACATACATCTCCAAGATGCACAACTCACTTCACATGTGAACGCTAATTTAGCAACGTTAAGTTTACATGTCATTCTCTTTAGCGAACCCACTTTCGATTCATAGGAAAATAGCCTAGCTTCATGGCAGCTGCTGAGTGGAGACATCAGAAGAGAAGACTCAATACATTACACCTGTTGGGACTTGTGCGTTATACGTGATTGAATCTCACAGCCAGTGTTTCTGAAATAAAGACAACAGCTGACAAGATGCTAGCCTATGGCTGGTTTATTTTCTTGTCTTCGTCAGTCAACAACGACCAGACTTCAATTTTGTTGTACCACTGCCCCACTCAGGCACGATGTAGAAAAATCGATATAGATTTCCTATGATTCCCAGAACTCACTCATTTGTCATACATATTGTCAAATGCTGATGTTGTCCATTGAAAATGTTAAAGGCACGTACAACCGCTTCTTTCTTAAGTTAAAGGACCAGTGTGTAATATTTGGCATGGTTTATTGGCAAAATCTGAATATACTACCCCTTAATATGTTTATATAAGTGTAAAATCACTTTTAAATAAAATTTGTTTGGTTTTCGTAGCATTATAATTATTTTTTTTATTTTTTTTATTTAACCTTTATTTAACCAGGTAGAAAAAACCCGTTGAGATCAAAATCTCTTTTACAAGGGTGACCTGGCCAAGAGGTCAACAGCACACGACACAATAAAATAGAATCAACTAGTGAAAATAAACAAAATTCAATCTAAAAATTAATACATTGAATCTTGTAAAGTTTAGGCATTTTTTAAAAAACATAGACGCAATTTCAATAACAATAACACTGAACCATTATCTCATCAGTTTAAATAGTGCGAAAGATTGCAAGAGGGACAAGTTTTGACATCTTCAGGTCAGTCTGGAGAGTATTCCAGGCCGAAGGGGCGGCAAAACAGAATACCCTTTTGCCTAGATGAGTCCTGACACGAGGAACAAGCAAGTGAAGGGTGTTGCATGAACGCAGGGCATAATGGCTTGTAGATCTTTGTAAAATAGAAAATAAATAAGAGGGGACCAAGCCAAGAAGAGCCTTGTAAATCAAAGTCAACCAATGATTATAGCGACGGACACTCAGAGAGGGCCAGTCAGCTTTAAGATAGAGCACACAGTGATGAGTGAGACGTCTACACCCAGTGACAAACCTAAGAGCGCTATGATAAACAGAATTTAAAGACTGCAGACCGCTACTGAATGATTTGATAAACCAATGTGTTGAAGGGCATTCAGCAGCCAACTGTGGTCAACAGTATCGAATGCTTTTGATAAATCTATAAAAAGTGCAACACAATATTTTTTGCAATCCAATGCCATGAAAATATCATTTAAAACTTTAAGAGCGGCTGTCGCAGTACTTTGTTTTTTTTCTGAAACCAGACTGGTATGATGATAAAATATTGTTTGTCTCAAGGAATTCTTCAAGTTGGTCACTAACAATACTTTTTAAGACTTTGGCCACAGTATATAATTTGGAGATTGGCCTGTAATTATTCACATCTGAAGGTTCCCCGCCTTTTAGCAGGGGGAGAACATAAGCAGGTTTCCAGACTTTTGGGATTTTAATGCTAGTAACATCAACAAAGAACTATTGTAAAAATAATTTAGTACATTCTGCTTCTAGCCTTCATTGGAACAAATAACTGTGCAAGCCATATGAAACTGAGTAACTAATTATTCATAAGGTAGAGCGACCATTACAGCAAAGTCCCAATTTTTTTCTCAAAGAACTTTTTTCTGAAAATAGCAACCTATCTCAGGACCAGATATGGCCATTGCGGCCATGTTGTGTTTCCAATTTGGCCGAAATTCAATAGTAACCTACCTCGGGACCAGATATGTGTGTATGAAAAGTTTCGTAATGATATCTTCATAAATGTTCATAAAAACTGTGTGACGTCGTTTGGTACGGCGCACGATAACGATCACGACAACGATAACAATAACGGTGCACAGGAATTGTCACAAACGAATATGTCCCCCCTCCGGGGGACATAATTAAATGTCCGTTTTACTTTCTGAAATGGCTGCATGGAACTAACATTTGTCGATAGGTAGCGTTTCTTCCATCCCAGACACAAAATTGCTGCGCTTGAAAGGAACGTAGTTTGCAGGCTTCCATTGGTGCAGACTCACTGCGGAGGGTTTAATAAGCCACTAGCACGCCATGGAGATTGGTTTGGGACGGCACTCAGTGTGGGGGACCCTCCGCGGGAACACGCATACTATGGGCCATAGTCATGGGTGCGGTTGTCCGTCTGTCCGTCCATGCGTTTCCGGAGCATAACTTGAAAAAATGTTCCAATTTTTGTTTTACGAGACTTAGTTTGGGTGTGTGACGTGCCACACTGATTTTTGCTTCCAGGGGAAATTTTCCATTACGTTCTTGTATAAAATAAGTTTGATATGGTATATATTCATACAAAACCCAAAACCAGTGAAGTTGGCACGTTATGTAAATCGTAGATAAAAACAGAATACAATGATTTGCAAATCCTTTTCAACCTATATTCAATTGAATACACTGCAAAGACAAGTTACTTAATGTTCGAACAGGAAAACTTTGTAATTTTTTGCAAATATTAGCTCATTTGGAATTTGATGCCTGCAACATGTTTCAAAAAGCTGGCACAAGTGGCAAAAAAGACTGAGAGAGTTGAGGAATGCTCATCAAACACTTATTCGGAACATCCCACAGGTGAACGGGCTAATTGGGAACATGTGGGTGCCATGATTGGGTATAAAAGCAGCTTCCCTGAAATGCTCAGTCATTCACAAACAAGGATTGGGCGAGGGTCTCCACTTAGTGAACAAATGCGTGAGCTGATTGTCGAACAGTTTAAAAACAACATTCCTCAACATGCTATTGCAAGAAATTAAGGGATTTCATCATCTACGGTCCGTAATATCGTCGAAAGGTTCAGAGAATCTGGAGAAATCACTGCACGTAAGCGACAAGGCCGAAAACCAACATTGAATGCCCGTGACCTTCGATCCTTCAGACGGTACTGCATCAAAACCCAACATCAGTGTGTAAAGGACATCACCACATGGGCTCAGGATCACTTCAGAAAACTACAGTCAGTAACTACAGTTCGTCGCTACATCTCTAAGTGCAAGTTAAAACTCTACAATGCAAAGCGAAAGCCATTTATCAACAGCATACAGAAACGCCGCCGGCTTCGCTGGGCCCAAGCTCATCTAAGAGGGACTGATGCAAAGTTGAAAAGTGTTCTGTGGTCTGACGAGTCCACATTTCAAATTGTTTTTGGAAACTGTGGACGTCTTGTCCTCTGGACCAAAGAGGAAAAGAACCATCTGGACTGTTGTAGGCGCAAAGTTCAAAAGCCAGCATCTGTGATGGTATGGGGGTGTATTAGTGCCCAAGGCGTGGGCAACATACATATATGTGAAGGCACCATTAATGCTGAAAGGTACATACAGGTTTTGGAGCAACATATGTTGCCATCCAAGCAACGTCTTTTTCATGGACGCCCCTGCTTATTTCAGCAAGACAATGCCAAGCCACATTCTGCACGTGTTACAACAGCATGGCTCCGTAGTAAAAGAGTGCGGGTACTAGACTGGCCTGCCTGTAGTCTAGACCTGTCTCCCATTGAAAATGTGTGGCGCATTATAAAGCGTAAAATATGACAACGGACACCCCGGACTGTTGAACAACTTCAGCTGTACATCAAGCAAGAATGGGAAAGAGTTCCACCTGAAAAGCTTCAAAAATTGGTCTCCTCAGTTCCCAAATGTTTACCGAGTATCGTTAAAAGGATGTAGCACAGTGGTAAAGAGGCCCCTGTGCCAACTTTTTTTGCAATGTGTTGCTGCCTTTAAATTCTAAGTTAATGATTATTTGCAAAAAAAAAAATAAAGTTTCTCAGTTTGAACATTAAACATCTTGTCTTTGCAGTTTATTCAATTGAATATAAGTTGAAAAGGATTTCGAAATCATTGTATTCTGTTTTTATCTACGATTTACATAACGTGCCAACTTCACTGGTTTTGGGTTTTGTACTCTGTTTCCAAGATATGCAACGTAAAAACAAACGCACCAGGTGAGAAAAGCAGCATAGTATTTACAGTAGGAGAAAATAACAGACTGATACTCTGCACCAAGGTTATTATAGTTTTGAAGTTTTCGTTAGTTTTTATTTTTATTTAGTTTTACAGTTTGCTTTTTTATTTCAGTTTAGTTTTAGTTAGCTGAACGTGATTAAGCAGTTTTAGTTTAGTTTTTATTAAGTTTTAGTCTTAGTTTTAGTTTTTCAGCTATTAGGAGGAAGGCCTTAATTTTTAGAAGCTGACAAGGATAAAAGAATTTTTGTAAAAATGTTCTTACCGAGTCCTTTATTAATCCTGTATTCTTTATGAATCATCTTTTTTAAACATGTGACACTGATGATACTAATATAACTGAAAAAAAAAAAAATCCAATCCATCTCACCCCAAACAGTCATCATGCTCAGTTATTTCCGCAGCTTTTGCCATGTTTGAGAGCTAACCAACTTCTTCACTGAATGTGTGCAGGGCACTTGCTAGGAATTCTGGGCCCCCTGACAGAATATCGGTGTGGGCCCCAACCCCGACTTTTCATTGCCATTCTTTTACGACAATGGATCATGAGGTTATTTTTTTTTCTTCTGTTTCTCAGTGTTCTTGACAATGCCTAATGCAATACACCCAATTTTTCCTTTTTTTAAAATTAACCACTCGACAAAGAGAGTATCATCCTGTAAATGATGAATTATTAGTTGTCTTATTCACATTCACTTACTCACTCACCATCAAAAACATCATCAGACTGCTAGTGGTGAGGATCTATTGCTGGGTCAGGTTCAGATGAAGTGACTACAGCTGATTCTGAAGTAGCAGTGCATAAAGGTTTAATTGTTCCATTTCATATTACTTTCGTAAACATTTATAGTTATGTTCCGTGGAACAACTGCAGAATAACTAACATACTGAGTCTTGGAATGAACAAAATCCAAATAGGTTTCCAGTACCATAGCTCTAAGCACCCAGCTTCATTTTACTATTGTTGAGGAGGGCAAGCTCTGTAAAATTACCCCCTGCGTGAACAAGACTTATGTAAACAGGCTAAAGTAGCCGTTTTGTTTTAGTAAACATTTACTAGGTAAGATAAAAGTAATGTCAGCCTTGACGAGCAATTATTTAAGTTACACCTAAAGTTACCATACTGACTACATGTAGTTCGCTAACCAAACCTAGCCTGTACAGTCAATTACAGCTAGAAAGAGCTAAGTGTTCAGTAACCACTCATAATAAGAACGGAGGAACGTGTCCTAGGCTGCGGCTACCAGAATTTTTGACAGCATATTATGATGGCTGGTGAAAGATAACCTTACCGATTTCTGCGGATGATACCGTTAATAAGTGAGTAATGCCATTCTTGTCAGGCGATTATATACTCAGCTGACCGCATGTTATTTTAACGTAATGTTAGCCAGCCTGAACAGCTAACATAGCAAGCTAGTTAAATACTCTCACCTTTCTTTGAAAAGAATTTTGTAATGTTCTGGTCCCCTGGTTTGCTCTTCCTGTCCTCTCACTATTCTTTTCTGGCGTCCAGATTTATGTGTGTGTGTGTGTTTTTTTTTTTTTTTTTGGACATCATATTCACAAGGGCGGTGCTCCCTGCTTGCTGCCTTAGTTCGCTACCTCGCCAGGAAAAACGCGCAGACAGTTTTCTAATACAGGCACGAAGCATGGATTGAACCATTTTTTAAGAAGGGCATTACTGCAATGTATTTCATCAATATTGCATGCCTTAATGGCTTTGTTTAAACTCTGATGCATTAGTATTAATATTAGGTAAATCTATGCAAAATAATTTTGTAATGGCGGCTACTGTGGGTTTTGTGGGCCCCAATGGACTGTGAGCCCTTAGAATTGTCCTCACCTTTCCCCTCTATACGACGGTGCCGAATTATGTGCATTGAAGCATCATCTTCAGCTGACACATGCAGCAACTACAGCAGCTGATATCCGCTGTGCTTCCCCCCTCTGGAAGCAACCGGTTAACTCTGACTGAACAGGACAGTAATCGAGGGAGAAAACGAAATGATCAACGAAAACGAAGCTGATTTTACCGGCAATTCAGTTCAGTTTTAGTTTGTTTTGTATTGTTCATTGTAGTTTTAATTTAGTTTTCTTTTTTTTTTTAAATTGACATTCTTATTTTTATTTCAGTTAACTAAATTATTTTTTCACAGATAGTTTTAGTTTTAGTCTTAGTTTTCGTTAACCATAATAACCCTGCTCTGCAGTACACATTGTGACAAAATTGGTAATAGCCCTGGGGCTTGAATTCCTTGAATAATGACTCAGACTCAGATATCAAAAAGAGTAAGGGACTCAGACTTGATTATTTCTTTTAAACTAGTAATCGCTACCACTACCAATGAGCAAGACGCCCCTCCAAGAAACTGATGGAAATTTTGAAGACATTTACAATTGTCATGTGATATTGAAGATAACGCAGTGCAATCGATCTTGTTTTAAGTACTATATCTGTGTTTACCCTGGGTACCAGTCTCCAGTTTCTCTCGTTTACTGACGCACAGCCAAGGCTTGCTTCGCTCGCCGTGTCTTGCCTCATTGTCAGAGTAGGTAGCGAGAATCAGGTACCCAGGGTAATCATTTTGTAGTTACCGTGCATAGCTGATACAGGCTTCGCAAGCGACAAAGCATATTGGAATCCTTGTATAAAAGTCATTATTATATAGCAAGGATAGTGCGTGTACTCTCGTTTGTCTATGTTGCCTGTATTTGGGCGACAAGTTTCATGCCGAAACAAAGTGTACAGTAATAAAGCTAGTATCGCGGGACCTTTGAACATTTATCCTCCGCGACACTTGAACTTATTAATATGTAGGTAAGGGATTTGCTAGGCAATAAACAAGAAACAAACGCAATGTTTATTATGAAATATCAAGAACTATATTCAGTTCTTATAGATTCAAGGTCTTACAATGTAATGAATACTAAACAAGATAATATCAAGATCATAATATCAATATCGTTGGCAATAATCTAGAAATGCCAAAGCACAAGCTCTAGAGAATTTTGTTGAATCAGAAAAATCTCATTGTTAAACTGGTATTTCTGTTTGTGCCCAGTGCCCCAGTAAAGCATCCTGTCCAGTAACACCCCTGAGTAATACAATCATCAGGACTCCCCAGAAAAGAAAAAAATTACCTGAGATTTCTTCAGCTGTTGCTCACATGCCATGGTGACGAAATCAGTTCAATTCCTTCCTGTCAGACAACAACAATAAAAAAACAAAAAATATAGGCAAACAAGTCGACATGGTCTACAACATCCCCCGCCAATCGTGCGCTTCTCATTTTCGAACTCAATCAAGGCCTTTATGGTCTGAAGCTACACACCAAATTTGGTTACTGTATCTGTAGTAGTTTCTGAGTAAAGCTGTCCCCTTTATCTCGGACGGACGGACGGACGCACACACGGATGCACGGACGGACGGAGGTCAAACCTATATCCCCCTCCCACTTCGTGTTGGCGGGGGATAATAATATTGCAAATAGAATGTAGCCCACAGAAATCGTAAACCACCTAGCCAGCTACTGAGCTACATAATAGAGTTTTTTCATTTGAGCCGAGAAGAGCAGTTAGCCATGTTAGCACGCCCAACATTATAGCAATAAAACACAATTACAGTCAAAATGAGGTTGATAGCTACCAATGTTTCCCACACCATGTTAATACTTGGGCGGGCCGCCCAAGTAAACAGACGGCCGCCCAATAAGTTTTCAAGAGAATTTGATATAAAAAATAAAAAAAAAAACCCTCCAAAAAAAAAAAAACAAAACGGGTCGCGACCGGAGATACCGCATGTAACGTTAGTTCGCCGTCACTCAAGCCTGGTTTATACTTCTGCGGCGCGTAGCAAAAATGCGATGAATTGGCCAATTCGTCGCTCTCGCGGAGCGCTCCACACCTACGCAGCCGCGTTGCCGCGCACCTCTCCAAAATCCAAAGCTGCCGCGTACGGGGAGGCTGTGATTGGTTGGCACACACAGCACTGCAAAGTCCGTCACCGTTTTGAGTCCGTAGGATATTAACAATGGAGTAACATTAACAAACTGGTTGTTCTTTGTGTGTCCTGTTGTGTCTTTACTGTGAACCTTAATATGAACAAACACCGACGATTTTGCTGTCGTTCATTATCACCGTCAGGGGAAATGCAGACAATAAGGTGTTTATCTAATGTTCAGAATTCATACACACCAGCCCCATTGACGACCTTGTTCTTGTTTTATATGTGTGGTTTGCAATCTTTGTCGTACACTTTCATTGAATAGGCACTTCAACGATTTTGCTTTCGTTCATGATCAGCTCTAAGGAAAGTGCATACAATATGGCTAAGTGCTTTCGCTCGTAGCAGTGCACTTGCAAATAACGAACTCTTGTTCTCGTTGTGCGGTTTGTCGTCTTTGCAAGGAATCGACGGAATACCTTTACATGGGTATTGAAATACACCCGGTAGTTTTAATTCGCAGCTTTGGGGTACAACCGTTTGCTGCCAAATAATATTCAGCTATTCAATTGAACAAGACACCCTCTCATCACCCCACCCGCTGCGCGGCGATAAACCCTTCGCAAAACTATCATACGCCCGCCCCCCTTGTGTAGCTCAGGCAGCTAAGCACGACGGACGATCACATGACTTTTTATTTATTTTTTTTTTAAGACAACACAGAGGCAAGATCGGGCCTCGTAGAGTTTCCATTCAAACTTCTGTCAAAAGTGCAAAATCTCAACTATATACCATGTTTGAATGGACTCAATAGGCCAAGTTAAACCATACTTAGGATAAGGCGTTCGCGCCATACTTTTAATAAATAAATAATAATAAATGCTACAGCTATTCAAGCCAACAGTCTTATGCCATTTTAGCAGTGGCGTGCCGTTAAATGTCAGGAAGGTCTTCAGTAACATCACCCTTTCCCGTATAATTGCTCTTAAACTGTTTGCGATCAGGTTTGCCTGACTAACAATCAGTTTATTAACTGAACAGCCACCACCAATGCATGACACATAATGATTAATGGAACTTTATCCGGAACTTTCGCTGACTTTGCGGCAATTATTTTCGTTTCTATCACTCAGCTGTGCATCATACCTAACAACGCACTTTAGCCGTCACTACATTCAGACTAGAGAACGGATTCTCATGGCTTATTGCTCAATGAACCTCGCAAACTTTACGCAAATCAAGAAATTATAAAGACGTAGGCGATTGATATTTTCCATCGTCATTGATCAGCAGAAGTAAATGCCGCATATACCCCTAGTGCAATGTGTAACAAGGCTTTCAAAAATAAATGAGATTCTCGTCGGTTCCACCAATCAGTCTGAGCAACTGTTTCTTATCGAGGAGGTAAACTGCGAGAGGTGTCTGTCATTAAGAAGTGAAAGGTGAGGTTATTGCTGGCCCTCTGTTTCCGCCGACGGATTGTCACTGCATATTAGCCGTATAATACTGTTAAATCTGTATATACTGCCATATTAATACTGTTAATTCTGTTTATACTACAAAACCCAAAACCAGTGAAGTTGGCACGTTGTGTAAATCATAAACAAAAACAGAATACAATGATTTGCAAACAAAGACAAGTTACTTAATGTTCAAACAGGTAAACTTTGTAATTTTTTGCAAATATTAGCTCACTTGGAATTTGATGCCTGCAACATGTTTCAAAAAAGCTGGCACAAGTGGCAAAAAAGACTGAGAGAGTTGAGGAATGCTCATCAAACACTTATTTGGAACATCCCACAGGTGAACGGGCTAATAGGGAACAGGTGGGTGCCATAATTGGGTATAAAAGCAGCTTCCCTGAAATGCTCGGTCATTCACAAACAAGGATGGGGCAAGGGTCACCACTTACTGAACAAATGCGTGAGCTGATTGTCGAACAGTTTAAAAACAACATTCCTCAACGAGCTATTGCAAGAAATATAGGGATTTCATCATCTACGGGCCGGCTTCCCTGGGCCCAAGCTCATCTAAGATGGACTGATGCAAAGTGGAAAAGTGTTCTGTGGTCTGACGAGTCCACATTTCAAATTGTTTTTGGAAACTGTAGACGTCGTGTCCTCCAGACCAAAGAGGAAAAGAACCATCCGGACTGTTATAGGCGCAAAGTTCAAAAGCCAGCATCTGTGATGGTATGGGGGTGTATTAGTGCCCAAGGCATGGGCAACTTGCACATATGTGATGGCACCGTTAATGCTGAAAGGTACATACAGGTTTTGGAGCAACATATGTTGCCATCCAAGCAACGTCTTTTTCATGGACACCCCTGCTTATTTCAGCAAGACGATGGCAAACCACATTCTGCACGTGTTACAACAGCATGGCTCCGTAGTAAAAGAGTGCGGGTACGAGATTGGTCTGCCTGTAGTCCAGACCTGTCTCCCATTGAAAATGTGTGCCGCATTATGAAGTGTAAAATACGACAAAGGAGACCCCGGACTGTTGAACAACTTAAGCTGTACATCAAGCAAGAATAGGAAAAAGTTTCGCCTGAAAAGCTTCAAAAATTGGTCTCCTCAGTTCCCAAACACTTACTGAGTATCGTTAAAAGGAAAGGCGATGTACACAGTTTGAACATTAAACATCTTGTCTTTGCAGTGTATTCAATTGAAGATAAGTTCAAAAGGATTTGCAAATCATTGTATTCTGTTTTTATCTATGATTTACATAATGTGCCAACTTCACTGGTTTTGGGTTTTGTACTACACTTGCCATATTTATGCAGTTTATATCTTTGCCACTGTCTTTTCTTAAATATATACCAGCTAAACTATATCTATTTTTCTACATGTTGATAGTTAAATTATATTTCAATTTTCAGATGAGTCTGTTAAACTGGGTGGTTAAGAAGAGAAAGGAGGATGGTGACCATAGAGGAGCTGAAGTTAGTAAATTATGGCTGCAGACTAGTCACCTTTAAGATAATGAGCTTCTTTTGGATATTAATGTACAACTGTTTATATATGATTATGTAAGTGAAAGTGCTGGTTACAACATGATTATAAAGCTGTAAAGTGTGATATAGAAAAGAAGATCAGTAGTGCAGGTGAGAGAGGAAAGAAACAGAAGGAGGTCATGAGCAGGGGGAGGAGCGAAGAGAGGAGCAGAGATTATTTTTATTTTCTTCAGATAAATGTCAAAATACAAACATGTCATAATCCTGTCTATAAGGATTCCAAGGTCTTTTCATTTGAAAGTATTTTCACGCACATGAATACAGGTTGACGTCGCATCCTCATGGAGACGGACACAGTAGCACCGTTGCTGAAAAAAAATCCAGGGGAAACACTGGCACTGTATATAAAATTTGGTAACAAAATCGGTTTCCAATACAGCACTGGTTCCCGTATGATCTGTATCTACCACACCGAATCGCAGCACAGATTTTGGCACCTCATTTCAGTGCCCCATAACTTAGCTTAATACCTGAGCTGTCATTTGAAATATTTGCCTGCTAGTACTCCGAAATGGATGTAACATGCAACAGAAACCAGTAAGCATGCAAAATGAATTCAGCACAGTCGTATTATCTCTGCACTTTTTCGTCTCAAGGAAAAACAATTCATGAAGCTGAACTTATGTTAAGTGATCAGATTAAATAACTAGCCTATGTTATCGTTAGATCTATCCTTTCTGTCTTTTTCAGTAGGTATGTGACTGAACTTCAGTGGCCACATCTTCACTTATCTACTGACACACCCCGGCAGCATATCTTTAGAAGTCATTTATAAGTTTGATGAGTCTTCAAGATGAAAACTTATTCACTCAATGCAAACAATCATGTCATTTGTAACAGCTACAACAGCGATGGCAAATAAAACAGGCTAATCCAACGGAAAACTTTAGAAATAAAAGGACAATCGCACGTAAAAACAGTGCATTCCAATGCATAGTTGGCGACCCGAAGATATGAAAATTCACCACAATTTCCAGAAAAAACCAACCCAGATTGAAACATTGATTGCACTAGGAGCTATCTGGCTGCCAATGAAGTCATGACAAGGACTGACATAAATACCTTTCAGTGCAACGGCTAAAATGGAAAGACGCCTCCACTACTATGGATATAATGGCTAGAGTCTCAGTGAGTCAGGCAAGCGCAGCAAATAAATCATGGCTCTTCACAAACACCTCCAGGCACATCCAGCGACCTTTCCAGCGTAAATCAGTGAAGCTGTAGGTCGTGGTGAAGTGGAGGTACACAACACGGAATGTAGACGCATAATCTTCATTGCGATTTACCTTGTGTTTGCTGGCTGCCCTCAGAAAATCATATAAAAATAAATAGCGAATAAACAAAAAAAATCCAAGCAGTTTTTTTTGGAGCCCAATTGCTTAAAGGTGCACTATGCAAGTTTGTTTACTTTCTGCGCGATTATATTTTTGTCTCAATTCCCCAACATCTCTACACAATCCGCTAGCTGCCTGCCCCAAAATTCACTGGAAAAAAAAAAACCTGGGCTCTGGAGACTGCACAGGCGTCACAAACTGCAGATAAACACAAGGGGCACAGGCTGTGCCCCATAACATAACAAACCGTCCCAGCGAATCACCGACAAGAGTTGACAGTCATGGAAGCATGGGAAGGAGGGAACTATGGGAGGGAGGGGCGGGCTACCTCTGTTTTTTTCAGTTTGAATGTCAACAGAAGTTAAAGTAAACAAACTTGCAAAGTGCATCTTTAGTATCATACGGTGGTTGAGGACAGTCCAGCAACCTGTAACGCTCCCCTGCAAGAAAAGACAAGTGAATAAGGGTCCCATCTTTGAGACTTGAAAGTTGTTGGAATCATAGTGGAGATCTGAAATTTTTCATGTTTGAAACCCCAAGCATTTGAGATTTCCAACAACTTGTTTGTGCACACTTCATTAAGCTCTCACAAAATGCAATTTAGAATCAGAGTTAATGGAAATCTTGAAAAGTTTGATATTTTTAATAGACATTTGAGAATTCCATTCATCCTGATTCCAACAGCTCAAAATTTCTCACCCCAAGTCTAATTTAGCATTTTTGTCAGGGCTCTTCATTAAATAGTTGATAACCTTAAAAGGTGCGTCCCTTCTTAATAACAGGATGCCAAAAATTGTTATATTGATAAAACTGTGCAGAGAAAAATCAAGAAATAAAGGGTTTAAAAGGATTCCTTATACCAATCTTTTCAATAAATTCTTAATAAATTGAAAGCGCTAAAGACATTTAGTTTAGCTTTTTGGTGCACAGGCTGCCCATTAAGAGACTGGACTGGAGTGGAGCCAGAATTATACAGACAATCGAATGTATAATGTAGAGGCCTGTTTGTGCACAAATATGTGAGGTTTGACCTTTTCCTCGTACAATGCTGTTGGCACTTAGTATGCTTGAAAGGCTTTTTTACAGTTATGCAAAATCCATAAATGACTACGAAAAAATAAAGACTAAGGTAAAGAGAAGAATATTTTTTTGACTTTACCTTTCAAGGAGAAAAGTGAAGAATATTTTTCAAAACCCAGGGGGAAGCCTGGATGAACATTCATTAGCTCAGTTGCAAAGACTATATGTCAAACTTTTTATTGTATTAGCTAACATTTCTAATGTAACGTGACTTTTTTTAAAATAATCATGATCATGATATAACACCTTACTACTGTCTGACTTTATGTTATTATTTGAGCCATTTAATATACCAATGGAAATTTGGGCTACCAGTTTTCAGGGATTCCCGCAGCGCTTCATAGTTAGGGCAGCCGCCTTGACAACAAATTCCCCCCGCCTTGACTACGTACCCCCGAGAAAAAAAATAAATTAAAAATCTGCTGCATCCACGCATGCATACACAGTAAAATAGGGCTGCATCGTAATTAGGCCGAATAGCAGCCAGCATCTGTTGGTTAAATATGTTACTGCGCCATCTATCGCCGATCGCTATGCCAAGATTATTTTTTTGCATCTGGAAGAAGCTAATAATCCGAATATACAATAACCTGTCATTGTCATGGGAAGGACATGTGGAGGCAAGATAATTACTCATCTAAACTAAACATTGGAATAGTGTCTCCTATCAACTGCTTGCCCACATATTCTGTTTCATTATCATAGGCTATATGCAATTAGTTTAGTTTCTTATCAAGGCTACCCATGTGTTTGCGCGTGGCTTTCTGCTATTTTTGGCAATTGCATGTGGTTTTCTCTAGTGTCCAGTAATGGTTGGGAAAAAACTGTCAAAAATATCAAGGGACTTCATTCAAAAAAGCCGGCCTACTTCACCATCGGCGCGTAATTAGATCTCGTAATTACGAGATAAGGTATATATTTTTTTTTATCCTGTTAATGCAATGCGCTTCCATACATAGTACCATTTTCCTCTCCCGAAATATAACCACAACCGCAAAGCATTTGGGGAATTGTAATTAAAACAGATAAGAAATACATTTTCCGTTCTTACATTAATTTTCGTTCAACCCTTTGGGACGGTTGTGCGCATTTTACACGCCTTTCATTCTTTTTTTTTTTTTTTTTGATAAACTTGACTGTGTTCATGCATGCATCATGAATTTTGGTAAGATTGTGTGTTTTTATTTGATCTTGTTATTTCCACCTCAGCTCTTACAGTAGGGGAGACCGGGTCTAGTTGTTACACTTTTCCTTTTAACGGCTGTAGAATTGACATTACAGTGCATATTGATAACAAAAACCAGATAGAGATAGAAAGTTTATTGGACTGTACGACTGATCTGCAGCAACCCCTATATTCTGCGCAAGCGTAATGCTGGTGAGGAAAAAACAGACCCCTGTCACCTGTAACAAACTACCCCATAAATGGGGTAGTTTGTTACAGGAGGGGTAGTTTGTTGCAGGTCATGGGACATTTCGTTACACTAAGAATTTGCTTCAGTGAGACATGTTTCCCGCTTAAGTAGGCAAGTTAAGGGTGATGCCTGACTACTATTATTCCACGAAACCACAGTAAGGAACCTCTTGAGTCATTCTCGAATGGCATTGCCACGTTTCATTATTTATTTGTAATGTCAAGGCATCTTTCTGAAATACAAAAAGGTAGAAAGTCATTAAATGTGATTGGCCGAGTTCCATGGCGGTAAAAAATTACTGTAACCCACTGTGGCAGGCCGCAGCACAAAATATCCCTGCGCTTAACTGACAAGGTTACGTTCGTTTCAGTGCTTGAAATGGGCCGGTTCTCACCGGTACGCAGTACCGCCACCTCTGATTTTTACTGCTCTGCGCACCGTAACTTCTTACGGCACCCTACAGCGTACCATCACCTTTTGACACGCCTAGGTACGGATACTGTTGCTGCAAATTATGGTCTGTGCGGAAATTTATTTGTTCTTTTTAAGCAGCGTTTGATTTATTTTTATATGCACATATATTAAATATTAAATATATTAAAAAAAACATTTGCGTTGTAGTTCTGTAGTTCATAAGAACAGCAAGTGAAATTCAAGCCAATTATATATTATTTTATAAAAATACGTCTCCGCAAAATGCAACATTTTACCGCATTGCGCGAATTTACGTGCATATGTTGGCTTGGCTTAATCATGCGATCACGGCGAAACAAAAGCGATATTCCCCGGACAACGACCCAAATTTATTTCTGTAAGAACAACTAATGGCTCGTCAAACAATGCTTTTAGTGGGGTGGGTACGGTTTTTTCCACTCATGACTGTTTTTGATGCACTTAGTTTGAACAGCCACCACCACAGGTAACCTATGTACCAAGTAACCACCACAAATAACCTGTGTGAAACACTGATGTATTGTCCATTATTCAGTTGGTTTGTATGCTACATTATTGACCTGTGTAGGCTTGCCTGTCAGTTAACATCGGACTTACAAAAATCTGTCCTGCCATGTTAAATGTGTCATTCTGCCTGGTAATTTAAATGTTCACTCAGTCAATAATTATGTGGACATTGGTTCACTTCCTAAAATTGGCTTGCTTGGAAATGGCCTGATTTCTGTAAAAACCATTATACACTACAAATAAAATGATTCTGTTGAGTGGAATATTCTCATACCATGTACCATTTTGACAACCGTTTTGGGAAAGCTGTAGTTCTGTGGTAGCTAGTCTTATTTTTTTCTGCAAAATTTTGTCAATATCACCAATATATTTCACATGAAGGTTAGTTATTTGGTATTAAATTCATAATACTAAAGACATTATCAAAGATCTACTTGTAAATTGAGAATGTGGGAGCTTAACTAATACTAGTTAAGATATGCAGCGGTGGCTGCTGGGTTGGGGTTGGGGCAGAGTGTAATGCGGTTCTACAGTAAGGTTTTGGTTCGGTTTTGATTTTTTGGAGCTGCTGATTCAGAGTACTGGCACCTTTTTTATTCCAATTCAAACACTGGTTTGTTTCAAGACTTTTAGCTCATTATTTCAGTGTCAGCGAAGTTTAGCCTTTTAACCCGATAACCAGTTGGCTATCTACCTAGCAAGCTATAGCATTACAGAGTTCAATATCACTTTTGCGTTGCAAGCTACGTTGCTAACCTGCTCACTATTTCAGTAGCCTATTAGCGATAAATTGTTGAATTTTTTCTTTTTGGTTATTTTATGGGCTATGTGCAGGGTAACCACATTCACTGTAGTGAACGCTAGCTAGTCGACAAGCTGGCTAGCAAACTAATGCACAATTCAACATATTTTCCCGGACACCGGCAAGTGTGGAGGACAAAAGTCAATCATTCCCTACTCTCGCTGCTGGTTGTAATGATTTGGCCAATTGGCGCAAGTTTCGAACAAGGAAACTCGAAAACCGAAACAAACGTAAAATTATTGAACGGGATCTTCGGGAAACTGAAGGAGGCATTCAAAATAGCCTGCTTTCATAGTATATCTGCATTAGCGAGCCCAAATAGCATGATGTGACATGATAATGGCGCTAGATAAAAAGCAATCTTAGTGTCTGTGTTGTGGCCAACCATTCTATCCACTGTAACTTGCTTTGTGGAAGAAGTTCTCAATTTTATTGTTGCATTATTACCAATAAAATTGTCTATTTTTTTCTTGTGTGTTTATTTAATGGGCTATATGTAGGGTAACTGTTTTATACAAGGATAAGCCCCTTTAAGCAGTGGGTTACAGTGATTTTACAACAGCGAAGGGGCACTAAGGCACTCCGCTGCGCGTCGTCAATCGTCAACCGGGCCTCCCTCAGACACCCCATATGGGCCCCCCCGCCGGCGGGCTGGGCACGCCATTTTCAATTAACACAAAATTATCAGCACACCCAAAAATTTTTTTTGCACTCCCAAAATTTCTATTTCTACCTAAAACTGTGACCCCAAGCCTATTTGTCAAACAATGAATAACACACGCACCACAGAATGCATTTGATTAACATTAGTTTTATATAACCTCACTGTGCATTACAATATACATTACATAACGATTGGACTATCAAAATATAGCAAAGGGGTTGATGAGGTTACGCGGAACAAAATGTACTCAAACGCGCGATCTCTGCTTCAACTTCTGCTTGAAGCGGGCAAGAATGCCAGCTGCGAATGGCGCCTACGTCACATGATAGTGTACGGACCATCGGTCAATCAGGTATCGGTTGCTCATTAATATTCATCATTTTCCCGAATGTATAGTACGATTCGTAAAATCGCTTTCTGTAATTTGCTATTCTCATGTACTTCCATATCTCCAAGCACAATGGACATTCGGCCTCAGAAAAAAATGCTTCTCAACTGGGTTGAAAACATCCCGCTTTCGCTGCATGCCTTATGGTTCACATTGATAGACCGGCTAGCCGTCTTACTTATTTGAAGTTACAGTCAGGACAGGTACGCAATCGGAATATTCTCATATTCCGATTAATACAGGACTGTGGTGTGCATGTAAACGCAGTCATTGATAGAGGCAATGTTGTACCCCCCGAAAAGTGACACAGAAAGAGTCAAAGGCCTTATAGACAGCGTTGTTGAAATCACAGCGCTGACTGATTCCGATATGGACAAGTTCGTATAAGCAACCTGCAGACGATCCTGCATCGAGCTGCATTTGAAAATTTTCACGGGAGACGTGGAGTAGGAAGACCCGCCTGTGAGAACCCCCCTGAAGCTTTATGAGATCGAAGGGATCGAAGGTCACGGGCATTCAATGTTGGTTTTCAGCCTTGTCGCTTACGGGCAGTGATTTCTCCAGATTCTCTGAACCTTTTGACGATATTACGGACCGTAGATGATGAAATCCCTAAATTTCTTGCAATAGCTCATTGAGGAATGTTGTTTTTAAACTGTTCGACAATCAGCTCACGCATTTGTTCACTAAGTGGTGACCCTCGCCCCATCCTTGTTTGTGAATGACTGAGCATTTCAGGTAAGCTGCTTTTATACCCAATCATGGCACCCACCTGTTCCCAATTAGCCCGTTCACCTGTGGGATGTTACAAATAAGTGTTTGATGAGCATTCCTCAACTCTCTGTCTTTTTTGCCACTTGTGCCAGCTTTTTTGAGACATGTTGCAGGCATCAAATTCCAAATGAGCTAATATTTGCAAAAAATTACAAAAGCTTACCTGTTCGAACATTAAGTAACTTGTCTTTGCAGTGTATTCAATTGAATATAGGATGAAAAGGATTTGCAAATCATTGTATTCTGTTTTTATTTACGATTAACACAACGTGCCAACTTCACTGGTTTTGGGTTTTGGATATATTAAAATATTTATTTATGGATTCATTTATTTCTTCATTTATTTATGCATTATGTTTTTATTCATGGATAGATTTATTTATTTATTTAATGAATGATATATTGAGGGATATATTAATTGATTTATTGAAAGATTTATTCATTAATATGGCACAAATTGTCCTCCATATGTATGCGTGTATATAGATATATATGTAGAGAGAGAGAGAGAGCCGCAGCAATGGCACTCAGTTCCCCCCCGGAGATCAATGATTGTCTGATTCCAATGCATCAGCTATATTTTATTTATTTTTAAGAAACTTCAGTAATCCCAATGCTGTGTGTTGCAAACTACGACAAAATACTCAACAGTAATGAATAAACATGACAAAAAGATGAATCAGCTATTATTTCACCACTGGGGGACGATGTTGCGTTATAATTTGCATGCACAAAATTCACTAAAAGTAGACTGTGAGAAGAAATAATGGAGGCTATTTAACAGTTATATAAGTTGTTAAGTTAACATAAACTGACCACTGACGATATTTAGGACCCTGGCATCAGTGGTCTCGTCTAAAGCAACAAAAAACTGCTTCCCACAGATCTTCTGTAGCACCGAAGAGACGTGTTGTTCAAACACTCGGGGCAGGTGAATTTGACGAAGGCATGTCATATTTTCACGTGCATTCGGGTCATTCCATTGCTTTTGAATTTAATCTGGTCACGCCAATATTTTGTTTAGCGTTTGGTGGAAACGTGGCTATACAAACAGCATTTCAGACAAATCATGTAGATTTCCGTAAAATTTGGTGTTTAACAGTAGATTCCGTTTTTATTGCCCAATTCCACGATTGGGTGTGTGACGTGCCACACTGATCTTTGCTTCCATGGGAAATTTCTATTCGGTACTTGTATAAAATAAGTTTGATATGGTATATATTCATCAATCCTACATCATTCTCCCTCCTCACTATTCATATTTGCATGAAAAATACAAAATTGGTAGACTTTTACACCATTTACGTCATGCGGTAAAACGGGAGTCACTTAATTTAAAAAAAAAAAGAGAACAGCTTTTAAAATGATTAAAAATGTTTAAAATCATCAACTTTGGTCATTGGCATATTTTTTATAGTGTATAGAAAAACACTGCAAAGTATAAATAGGATATATTTTTAAGAAATGTCATTAATATCTAAATCACTTTGTTCTGCAAAGACAGATTTCCCTCAATGTCATGTAGTAACACAAAGGTGGGACGCCATTTTGTACTTTAGAAATATGACTCAATTCATGTGACCTGTGATGACATCACTCAGAGGACCCCTGAGGACAACCAGAGTTGGGGGCAAGTTCAAAAACAGATTTGAGTGTCATGCAGTCCCATATCAAAAAAGTGTTGATAAAGTTGAACATTTTAAAATTATTGATTTAGACATGAAATTTAAAGTTTATTGGTCAAGGTCAAGGTTAGTCCGGTGAATAGGTGGCTATGCAACTGCCTGTTAGGAATAAAAATGACGGAATCCGTCATGCAGACTCACAAAATATGTCATGTGGACAAACGTTTTTACAAATGACATGCTGTTTTACCACATGACACGGAAGATTTAAACTGAATTATCTTTTTCTTTCTAAATTATTTCAATCATTTGTAAAGTTTGTACAATTATTCTTAATTACTTTTAACATTTGTAATACATTTTTGTATATTTTAAACATTGTTTTACAACCCCAATCCCGAAATAGTTGGGACGTAGTGTAAATTGTGAATGAAATCAAAATGCAATGACTTTCAGATTGCATTCAGCAAATATGTAATTTACAATAGAATATAGATAACATTTCAAACGTTGAAACTGAGACATTTCAAATTTTTATCCGCAAAATTAGCTTATTTCAAATTTTCTGGCCGCAATAGGTCTCCAAAAAGTTGTTTTAAAAAGCGCCACGAATCTGAAAGGTATAGAAAGCTTTTAGAGCAACATATGCTCCCCTCCAGATGACATCTATTCCAGGGAAGGCCTTGTGTATTTCAGCAGGACAATTCAAAAACATATACTGTAGCTATTACAACAGCATGGCTTTGTAGTAGAAGAGTCCATGCGCTGAACTGGCCTGGCTGCAGTCCTGATCTTTCACCGATTGAGAACATTTGGCGCATAATAAAACGAAAAGTCAGTCAAAGGACACCCAAAACTCTCCAGCAGCTGGAAGCCTGTATTCAACAAGCGTGGAATCAAATTCCAGGGGCTACATGCAAGGCGCCTGTCTCCTCAATGCCCAGACGCCTCCACTCTGTGTTAGAAAGATGACGGGAGACGCAACACCATGGTAAACAGGCCCCTATCCCAACTTTTTTGAGATCTGTAGCAACCATAAAATTTGAAATGATCTCATTTCGTGGATAAAATTGTAAAATTTCTCAGTTTCAATATTTGCTATGTTATCTCTGCTCTATTGTGACTAAAATACTGGCTGATGTGATTTGAAAGTCATTGCATTTTGATTTTATTCATAATTTACTTTGTCCCAACTTTTTTGGAATTGGGTTGTACATTTTCACAGATGCCTCTTTCCAGTAAAGAGAGGGGTGCCAGTTTCCCTGCAAAGATCAGGGCAGATCCTGCTGCTAGAGAGGAGAGACTAGAAAAGAGAAGGGAAAGGTGTAACTGTGAAAGTATATGATGGTAGTAATAACTGACATGTATACAGACATGTCAGTGCAGGCTGCATTCGCTTTTAGCCTAAATTATAGTCTTTATCATCAACACTAGTATAAAGTGTCTTCAATGACTTGCATTAAATAAAGATATGAATAAATGAACTATTATTGAGTATATTTTATTCATATATCTGATTCATGTTATGAATATTACCAAATAAATAGTTTTATTATGATTCTTGATTTTCAGTTGGAAAATACATGTCATTATAAGGTTCACTTTGAAAGCCCTGAGTATTTTTGGCATTTTTCAGAAATAGCCATCTTCAACTTGTTACACTTATGTGTTATGGACTAATGCAATTGAGCAATGTCATGCGGTAAAACAAAATATGTCATGCGGTAAAACGTATATTAATTTCAAAATTGAGCAAAATACTCTGAAGTTAAATTGTGTATGAACACAATCAAGAGGAGCTAATGAAACCTAAAGATATGCCAGATTTTAAAGCAGTTTTGCCTCTCTAATTGAAAAAAAATGGAACAAATGTTGACAAATAATGTGGTACTGCCTTTAAAGACAAAATATCTAATAATTGAAATTCTAGTGTTGACATTCTGCAGCTGGGTATAGCATCTGTGTAGATCAATAATTACATTTTGATTGTTTGTAACAGAGCCACTAACATTCATTTTAATATTATATTGAAAATAAATTAGTTTTACTGCAAGACATTTTTAAGGGGTGTATACAGGCAAATTAATTAAAATGTCATATATTGTCATCTTTTGCAAGGGGCACTCACAAAAATCAAAAATACACGTGGATTTACACAGGAAAAGCTGAACCTGACTTATAACTTTTTTATTTTTTTGCTGGTTTGATACTCAAAAATGTCACTGACCCGATCCTGTGATTGCGGAAATCATAGGGCCCTGATTATATGCATATGAAACGTTTATTTAATGGTGAGGACTTGCCCTTCAAATTCATGAACTATGCATTCTAATGTGTTTGTAAAGTGTTGCTAATGGGAAGAAATAGATATTGAAAGATATTTATTCATTTTAAATAAAAAAAAACAGTATATTTTCTGCTGACTAGCGTCTATTAGAATATGCGATGCTATCTCGCAACTCCATAATGGCATAACGTCCAGATAGCCAGTCTCTGTAAAATTATTTAGTCAAGACTATTACCAATAACAGTTTACACAATGTGTGATACCTATTTTAGGTACGTTTGCCACTGCAATACAAAGAGGTTTTATACAGGGAGAGACGAACCGCGGCAGCGATCGTATTATAACCGGGTCCTTTCCAGTCTCATTCAATAAACTGGAGCAACCCAGTCCTGTTCCTTGGATTTGTTCCATAGACTCTTTCACTAAACTGTTTCAGATGTCCAGTTCCAGTTTCACGGAGTCGTTCACAGAACTACTACACATGTCCAGCCTACACAGAAATGTTTGTTGACATGATGGTTTGATGACACACTGACAGCAGAACGGCTGGGCGTATAATGTGGTTAATGCTGCAGTTAGCTATGGGTAAGTAGCATGTTTTTAACGACTTGGCGCGACTAAATTGATAAATATGAGGTTTCGCAGGAGATTTTGCGAGTAAAATGTTTCCGACTTTATTTACTTTAATAGCCAAGCATCTTTGGCCAGCATTTGTCTGCTTGAAAACTTGGTAGCTAGCGAAGGAGCTAATCAGCCAAGTCAAGGCATAACTGACAGAAAACTACCTGTTAGCAGGCTAACTTAGCCAGTGAGCTAGATTGCCAACTTCAGCGGTTGGCTAACTTCATATTTGGTGCATTTTGTTAAATGCTAGCCTGTGAAATGCTTGCAGCTCAATAATAGGTAAATCGACAAATAATCCCTATTCGCTGTTTTGATTGACTTAGCTAGCTTGCTAGCTTAGCTAGTTACAGTTAGTGAATAATCATGCTAGCTAGCTTGATAAATAAAAGTAAATAACAGTAAACCAACCATTTTCTGTTCTCTATAGATTTAGCCATGTGCACAAGATGTAACAAGAAAGCCGTTGCTGCGGCGAACCCCCCGTCGCATCTGTCAACTGTGACGATCATTATGGTCACCCTTCGCTCACCCTAGTGTATTATGGTACCAAGTTTGGTTGGAATCAGCCCAGAAGCTTTGGAGATATAGTGCAAAATGTTTGGACGGATGTATGTCTCCACTAGACCCCCTTTCAGCGCCTATCGGCTGGCGATTGGCGATTGGGGTAAAGGTCATCTTCAAGATCCTTTGGCATCCAGATGATGTCCAAGGAGGACGACTAGCTGCTGTAAAGATTTCAGCCACCCAACTTCATCACTCAGCTAACAATGGCCATAAATGTGATTTTTGCACTTATTAACCCCATGACCTAATTATTATGCAAATTAGGTCAAGGTCACCATGGTCACCCTTCCCCCACCCCAAAGTATTGTGGTACCAAGTTTGGTAGGATTCGGCCCAGGAGCTTCCGAGATATAGTGCAAAATGTTTGGACGGACGAACGTACATACGTACGCAGATCTCCACTAGACCCCCCTTTCGGGGCCTGTCGGCCCACGACGGGAGGTAATTAGGGAACTAGCAGGCTAGCTCGGTAGTTCCCTGGTGTAGCTAGTCATGTTGCACATGAAGGCTTTGCTATTTAGCTAGCTAAATGGTGAAATAACAGCTATCCACTGTTTTCCATTCATTTCTAGGCATAAGCCTGGGACGATAATCAATAAATCAATTAATCGCACGATAAATAAAAATGAAGTCGGTAACTTTTCCGGCCTCGATAAATCCCTATGTGCATGCGTGTATTTGTTTTCCTTATAGACTATAACGGGTTTTCCTCGTCTCTCGCCTCCAAACACGCTGGATGACAAGAGGGTTCACTCTGTTCATTGGTCTCAGCACCTTGGCGCATTTGTGGCTTAGCGGAATGAAATGAAAGGAGTGAACCATCTTGTCAGTCATTCAGGATCTTTGTACCTGTGGGAGGAGGCGGAGCCGCAAGCACACACACACAGACCGCAGCAAGTGAAGAGCATGGAAGATCTTATTGCAAAGCCAAATGCTACAGCACCGGTGTGGGAATATTTTGGCTTCAAGCCGAGTGAGCAAGGTGGGAACATCAACACAGACGAGCCAGTATGCCGACTTTGTTTAAAAATGGTAGCGACAAAAAAAGCCAACACGACGAACTTGCATGCCCACCTCAAACACAATCACCCGGTCGAGTTATCTCAGCTGGGGAAAAAAACTGCACCCCGAGATGCAGAGCCATCGGCTCGACAGTCAACGCTTGCTGAAGCGTTTGGTCGACAAAGCAAGTACAGTCGGAGCAGCGTAAAATGGGGTGCGCTCACTGAAAGTGTAGTTCGCTACATTGCCAAAGAAATGCTCCCATTTAGTACGGTTGAAAAGCCAGCATTTCGAGAAATGATAAAAACTTTTGACCGGCAATACGAATTGCCCTCCCGAAAATATATTTCACAAACGGCAATTCCCGAGATGTACAACGGGGTGAAAGATGTCATACTAAAAGAAATAAAAGACATCAAATTTTACTCCGCCACCACAGACATGTGGTCCAGTTCAAACATGACCCCCTACATGAGCCTGACCATACACTACATCACAGACGACTGGACCCTCAACTCGAAATGTTTAGAGACCAGATATGTCCCTGACAATCATACTGCTGCCACCCTGGAGGAAAACCTGCAGGCAGCGTTAGCAGACTGGGGACTAGATGAGAATAAACTTGCCTGCATCACGACGGACAATGGTCCAAACATTGTAGCTGCAATAAGAAATCTTGGCTGGCCATGGCTTAATTGCTTTGGCCACAATCTCCACCTGGCTGTGTCCCATGGTCTGGACAGTGAGAAAGATCGGACAGCTCGTGCCATAGAACTCTGCAGAGGATTGGTGAACATATTTCACCTGAGCTGGATCAAAAAGAGGGACCTCAGGAAGGCACAGAATGAGGCCAGTCTCCCCCAACATAGTCTAGTGCTGGTGAGTGGTGGTGTTTATGTCATTGATTCTCTCTCTCTCTCTCTCTCTCTCTCTCACTCTCTCTCCATGTATAGTGCAGAGTACATAGTGTTGCATATTAATAAAATGTACAAATTATTAATGATAAATAATGGAGATGTAAAAGTAGTTGAAGACTGTTGATATAGACAAACTAATGAAAAATTACAAATATTATATTTCCCACAGGATGTCGCCACACGATGGGGCACTAAGCAGAAGATGGTAGAGAGGGTGCTGGAGCAGCTCCCAGCCATTAGACGTGTCCTGGTTCAGAACAGAAAGCATGGCCACCTCAACCCAACCTGGCAGGATGTTTCTGTGTTGGAATCCATCAACGCAGCAATGAAGCCACTGGCCGACTTCACAGACATCCTCTCAGGGGAAAAATACGTCACAGTGTCCTCAGTTAAGCCTGTACTGGAACTGCTTAAAGGAGACCTTCTCTCTCCAGGGCCCAATGACACTGCACTGTCAGTCAATGTTAAACAAAACATGTGCAACAACATCTGACTGAAAAATATAACTCACCTACTATCCAAGTCCTCCTGAGAAAGGCCACTGTCTTGGATCCAAGATACCGTGGCACCATGGAGGAGGCAGAGGCATTGGATGATGTCAAACATCAGCTTGTGCAAGAGCTGCTGGACTTAAAAGAGCCAGAAGCAAGTGGAGAAGGTACCAGTGGTGAGAGCTGCAGCACAGCTGCTGCTGGAGGAAATGAGGATGAACCTCCTGCATACACTAAGAAGAAGAAGCTGAGTGACCTTCTTCAAAACAGACGAGCTCACCTCACAGGTCAGTCCCAGGCTGCAGTTCCAAAAAGAGTGCAGGCTGATGCAGAACTGACCAAGTTCTTCCAGGAAGATACACTTGATGCATCCTCTGATACCTTAATATGGTGGCGTGACAATCAAAGAAGATACCCTCTGATGGCCAAGTTGGCACAAAAATACATGTGCATATGTGCAACAAGCACCAGCTCAGAGAGAATGTTTAGCACAGCTGGCAACATCGCTACTCCAGAGAGATCCTGCCTAAAGCCACACAAGGTCAACATGTTGGTGTTCCTTGCTCGGAATCTGCCAAACTAAAGTAGCTACAGATTTGCATATTATCTGTTAAGACATCTAAATATGGAAGTGTTTATGTTGTTACCTCTACCTCTTTTAACTGGATTTGCAGTGTTACATGTTAAGGTAAGGAAAGGAAGGAAGGATAAGGAATGTACAAGTTACAACTCTGTTATTATTATTATTATTTATTATCATTATTGAAGTGCAGGTTTGTTTGTTGAGACTGGATAGGCCATTTTATTTATTGTTTTGGAGAGACGGGGTCTATTTTTTTGTTTTTGGTGCAATTTTTGCTAACAGAGACTGAGAGTCCTTTTTTTTATTTTATTTTTATAGTTTTTTGTTTGTTTTATTTATTGAGGATATTTAAAAGTTCTGGTTCTGGACAGTCCAATGTGAAATAAAGGTTTAATTGTTGCATTTGAAAGGGTGTACTTGCATTATTATGATATATTAACATTACATAAGTGGTTATTTTGGTCTCGATAATGTCGACAATAATATTGTTTATCGTCAATTATTTGTGGGACAATATATCGTCCAGCAAAATTTGTTATCGTCCCAGGCCTATCTAGGCATGTACCTAGCTAGTGGCTTGCAGTGTAATAATGGTTGCACGGAGAAAGCCAATGGCAATTTAGGTCACTGCTCAGCTTCTGTCCAGTTACGTTGTGAGTGTTTGCTGAAACTGTGAAACCCCATTGGCTGGGAATAAATCACGGGGTACTTGCCTGTTTATGCAGAGGATATGTAGTTAGCAAAAGTGGACTACAAACTGGACTACAAGGGCAAAAGCGTATCATTCTGGGCAATAAACAACTAATTTGATGTGATCATTTGCATCCGTATACCCCCAAGGCTAATCTCGGAGCGAGTCGGCTCAAAAAATTAATACGAATTTGAGCAATGCCAGAAACTGTCCTAACCCTATTACAAATTTCCATAGGGATTTCACTTCCGACACCGGAAGCTTAGTAGCTGTGACATCATCACTTCACTACACTATCAGTGCGTTTGATTAGACAACTTGTGCAAATGGGCGACGTGAGTGTACTCCCGCTTTTTCCAGGAGTAGAAGAGTCCCAAGATGGCGGTGACTGGACAAGAATGGTGAGGTTGCACATCAGTGGGTGCGTTTGACTGTGCAACTTGTGTCACTCGGGTCTCTCAGGTAGATCAATCGAATGGCCAGGATTTTGGACTTGGGTCACACTGTGACTCGTACTCTGCACTCTCCTCTTTTGGCAGGGTCATTGCGAGTTGAGTGGAATAAGATGGTGGCAACAGAGAGAACCTTTGGCTAATTTTATTCCTTTGTTTTAGTTAAGATACAAGTTAAAATGGTAAGAAACTATGTGGTAATAAGCAATTGATGGCAAATTAATTTGAAAGTAGAGATGCATCTGATATCGGCTCCGATATTGACTAATTAGCTTGATCGGATATTGGGTGAATGAGGCCGATCCAGCATTTCAATCCAGTCATTTCTTTTTTATTAAGATCATACCCAGCAATACAGTTACAGCCATCTAGTCACTTCAATTCTACGTTTGCAACACCGGTTACATCATCACGCAGAGCACGCACAGCAGCTAGTGATAAGCAAACACAGAGCAACATGGAGCAAGCACCGGAGCGAGCCATGTCTGCTATTTGGAAACATTTCAAAGTTAATACGCCAACAAGCCCGACTGCAACATGCAATATCTGCAACGCGGCAGTTGCGAGGGGTGGTGATAAAGTTGGTAAATTCAATACCTCAAACTTAAATAAGCACCTCCAAAAGCACCACGCTAAAAAGCACGCAGAGCTCCGAAATAAGCCGGTGTTCTGTGCCGAAAAGCCTCGTCCCATTATGAGACGTCTGGGCAAACAAGGCTTTTTGGCACGCAAAGCTTTTGGGCACGGGACATTGTGCGTGCCGATATACCTCGAGGTTTTCCAGCACAAGGTTTTTCGGCACGGGACATTGTGCGTGCAGATATACCTCGAGGTTTTCCAGCACAATGTTTTTCGGCACGGAACACCGTCTGTGTGAAAGCAACCAACATAACAGAGAAGGTTATGGAGTTTGTTGTTTTGGATTCGCAGCCTTTCTCTGTTGTTGATGACGAAGCTGGTCAGGTGAGCGAAAAATGCTTACATTTTATTTATGTTAGTCACCGGTTTTGATTTTCGAAATGTTTTGGAAGTGTTAGACTACTTCTGTTTATTTTGTAATGTTGAACAAGTTAATTAAACCACTTCTGTTTGTTGGGTTCAGCTACTATATTTTATATTAGATAAGATTTTGAATATCTGTTTGCACTGAGGGGTCTATTCTCCCATTAGCGCGTAAGTCTTTTTTTACGCGCTTCGAGTTAAGCGCTTTTGAGTTACGCGTATTCTCCCCTACTCGCTTCGATCACGCCCACAGCGCTTAACTTCAGAATGTAGGCGGCCTTATGAAAGAGGTGTGACTGATCCAAAAGAGAGGCAGACTCTGTACAAAGCTCATTGATTATGGCTATCAGAAAAACATGGAAAAAGGATTTTCTGATTAACCATGAAAACGCATTTGTGGTCCATGGAAAACGCAAACCAGACTTTAAATTTGAATATCGTCGGCCTGCTGATAAAACCTCGTATCTCCAAACTGATAAGAAACGAAAACTCGTATGTCCACTATTCTTACATGCAAAATTAAACATTTTTATTTTAAACTATATTTATCCATTTGTATTATAATAATAATCATTATTATTTTATTTTATATCTATTTTTTATTTTCTTGTGAAGTTTGTCATTGTGAAGATACTTGGTTTTTTTATGCCGCTGTAATAGGAGGCCGTACCAATTACAAGACGTAATTCAGACATCTCTTTATTTATCCTCCGCCGCGCGATTAGCGCGAAGCGGGGGATATAGCATTGGGCTCCGTCCGTTCGGACACATAAAATTGCGGCGGCGGGGGATATGTTAGTGACAAACACTTGTTATTTCTTACTCTAGCCACCATGGCATTAAAGCTATGCATACAAACAAATTGCCGCGATAATGAAATAATAAATAAAGAATTTAGCGCTTCTCAATCAGCGCAATCAGATCATTGAAAATGTGCCCCTCCTACACCAGCCTGTTTGTTCCGTGGAAGACAGGGAAGAAGACAAAGGGAACATTCTAGTCACACAAGAAAAGACAATCAAAGACAGTTTATATGATCTCATTTAGAAATTGTGCACTTGAAAACTACTCCGATGTCAGGTTTGCAACTAAAGGACATGGAAACGCTTTAACAAGGATTCTTGCCCCGCACGCGGTCATCTCCCCGCGTCTTCCCCGCCCCGAAACCGCCTCAGTAATGACGGAATTCCATATCCATAGCCTATCATCCTATTTGATTTGAGCAACACATACACTTGAACTTGACACTAATACTTTCTCATAATCAATTATCCCATTTACTGATAACGATTCTTTCCATGTCGGCTATTCTTTAAAGGCTAAAATTGATTAACAAATGGATAGTGCTCTGGTTTTTGCCAGGGTAGGGCTCAATCTAGAGTAGCCTATTTAATAATATCTTTATTCACACATTAAATTACCCAGTATTACCAATGGTAAAAAATTACTAGGACTCAAGTTAGTTAATTCAGATATCCTCAATTAGAAAATCAACCCCCTCACTCGTGAGAATATCACAAATTTTTAGATTATCACGAACATATAGGGCAGTCGCATTTGTTAATAGAACATGCAAGACAATGATGGCGATGTCGAGCCAAAGCCGAAAACCAAATTTCACAGATGTTGGTGTTGTATGGCAAGCAATGAAGGCTGATCCGTGGAATTAAGCTGCGAATCGTTCTGGATGTGGAATTCGGTGGTGAGATGTAAGCGCAGTATCCCCGATTTAAAGCATAAATGGAGAGATCTGCGGGGCGCTGTAAAAGCCAGGTTCTCTGGAGAACTGTACACGCAACAGTGGGCAACCATCATCCCCTGTGCATTTCACTGCACAGGAGGAGGGGATGTCATCTACTCTTTCTGCAGTGGAGGTGCATGGAGAAGAACTTGAAGCGCCAACGAACTGCGTCAGACACCTTGACACAGACGCCTGTGATATGTGTATGACATCACCAGCCACTCTCTGAAACGACCCAGATGCTAGGAGCACAGCGCAGTTCTGACGTTGATGACCACGGGTATGTTTTGTGGATAATTGCTGCGGCTGGATAGCTGTTCATCCAGAAGTCGGCAAAGATAGAGGATTGCCTCATGCACAGTCCAGGCGAAAGCGCTGGATGCACTCGATGTTCGTTTGCCCCAGGATGTCCAAACGAAGCCGATATATGCGTGTTCGTCTTCGAGCTCGGCGCGCTCCTCTTACTCTTTCCCAATCACGCAAGAGTGCAAGCAAATGCAGGACTGGCATTTTGGCTTTAGATTTTGAGGGCATGGTAGAATGATGGTCTTATGTATACTCTTATTAATTAATAGTTTTGCGTTTGTAATTTAACTGATTGGAGAAGAGGCTGATGCGTAATATCATGTGATGATTTCGTTTGATAAATTATCATGGCTTTGTGAAATGTAGTTTAGAAAAAAGGAAGAACAATCGAATATTAAATGTTTCAACCTTTACTATGTTAAATAAAATAAAAGTAATGTTAAAATTCGGCCTATAACCGACATCAAACGCAATATTCAATTTCGCCTAATGTTGGCGCTTGACCTTAATACAGCCCTCAAAAGCGCTTAACAGAAAAAGCGCATAAGCCAGGGGGAGAATACGCGTAAGTGTTATTTGCATGAGAAACGCCCGGAAACGCCCCGATTTTGGCCTTGCTCCGCCCCAAGCGCGTAAGTGCCTTCAAGGCGCGTAATGCACAGACTTAAGTCGAGGGGAGAATACGCGTAGGCTGAAAAGCGCGTAGCTACGCGCTTTTTTCGACTTAAGCGCATGGGAGAATAGACCCCTAAATGTTTACATGGAAGTGTTGCTTCTGTTTATTTTGTGTTTTTGAAGAAGTTATTTAAGCCACTTGTTAGCTGCTATATTTTATATTAGATCAGATTTAGAATTTCTCTTTGCACAAAATGTTTACATGTTACTTATGCTTATTTTGTATTTTTTAACAAGTTAATTAAGCCATTGTTTGCTGGGTTTCAGGCAGCTGCTATATTTTATATTACATTTTTAAATATTTGTTTGCAGTGCACTTTACATGGAAGTGTTATTTATTTCTTTTTGCTGCAAATGTACACTTTGTTATTTTTAATAAATAATATAAAGTACATTTATATCTGTGTTGATTTGCTACCTTTTTTTAACAAGGCTAAATGCTTATGTCAAGTCTGATGCCCTCGCTCACATGGCAAGGTATACGGTTCATTCATTCAACAGTAGTATCGGATCGATATCGGATATCGACAGATATGCTCAGCCCAGGTATCGGTATCGGATTGAATGGGGAAAAACCTGGATCGGTGCATTTCCATTTGATATAATCTTAGATTATATTCGGTTTGCTATTTGAGGTTTGTCATTCCACTGAATGTGTAGGAACGCTCTGTGAAGTTGTGTCAAAAACTTTTGGGGAAAAAAGGACCAGTGGCAAAATAAAAAGAAAAAGTGAAATTTGTATTACCGTCAATGACCATCTTGATCAGAGTTCTTGCACTCAGCGTTTCACTGTATACCATAATACGCATGCGCCAAAACATGAACCCGAATCGCACGGGTTGTACAATCAAACGCACCAAGTGACACCGCTACCATAGACTGTATATAAAGATGGGCGAAGCAACAATGACGTCACCCATTGGTTTCTGCAAACCATTTAGGAAGCCATGATTTTGGCAAATTGAACAGCGCCATTTTGCCATTTTGAAACTAGATGTGATTCCAATTGGGCGAGACCGTGAACTGAAGATCAAGGGAGGAGCGAGGGGTAGATCTATGGGTGGATCTGACCGTATCTGATGAGGAAAAGAGGATAGCCATGCCCCTAAAGCATATTTTGGCTTTAGCCTTTATTCTAGTCTATTTTGGACAGTAATTTACAAAAATGAATATCATGATATATTGAAGAAGACATGAAACGATAGATACCATAAAACCATGTGGAAAATCATAATTGAAATAATAAATCAGGTGGGAAAGTAAGGTCATTTTCTCATAGACTTCTATAGCATTGAACATCTTTCTGCAATCACAGACGTCACCATCTGCTGGCCTTTAAATAACATGAAATTTCTTGAGATTTCTGCATTGGCCTCACTTTTCAGACCGGGAGCTGCGTCCATCTTTCTATACTGTCCATGCCCATAGTTATAGCCAGGTCATTTTAGCATACCGAGCCGGTACACTGACAAACGCAAAAGTCGCATGCCGGTACGCTGGAAAAATCCGCCAGTATGCAAAAAATTGCGGCCGGTACGGTACAGATAGGTCACCAGTACCAGAATCGGCAACAACACGGATGGCTTCAGGCTGTACTGATCGACCTAGTTTTATCAATTATCTGAAGATATGCCCGTATAGCTGCCGCTGTCGCAAGTAGCCTGCCTGTCAAGGCATAGCACGTTAGGCCCAGTACCAGTCAGCGCGCGAACAGCAGATCATGGATCCTTGGCTGGTTCGTCCACCTCCTGAGACTAGTTCCCAAAATGAAACCAGTGCCGCCAATGTCTCGACATCAGAAAGTTCAGAAAACAATGATGCAATCGTCAGAGCAGAGCCTAATAGCAAGCTAAAGCCATCAACGACGACAGATCTTGCTTGAGCGGGTGAATACAGCCAGCTAGAATTAGAATTAGCTCTCGGAAATGTCTATTTACTGTCCGATGGATCCCGATCTTTCCTGCCACATTGCAGTCTCTTCCGTTTAACCTGCGCTATTGGTACACTTTAAAATACTCACGGAAACTAGGTAGCTGTATACTTCGGAGATACTGATACTGCAAACTGATCATTTCGCTGGCGTCAAATTGGCCATAAGTAATTGGACCAAGATATCTTCACGAGAAGCATCAGACATTATTGCACAACACTTTCTGTTTTGTAGATATAACATACTGCATTGTACTATAATGTTAGATTGGTTACTGGAATTGACATTCATATTGTGAATGGCTACATCGTAAATTCATGCCAGTTGCATAACTTAGATTGACTAGCCACAAACACGACGCACACAGATGAAAAAACAGTATAATATTGTTGCTAGCTCGTCATTTTAACCATGGGTATCTTTACAATATCAATTAACATTTCCCAGTCAAACTTGCTGCCGAATCAGTACGTGCAGACCTTTGTAATGTGTGTTTAGCTACCTTGCCATGACATAGCAAGTGAACTTGAAATGTAGGTATACCATTCGCGAATAGTTTTTGCTCGTCTGAATGTATGGTCGAACTAAGTCGTGTCTCTTATGCCTGAAAATGTTGAATGTTCTCCCTCAGCGACTGTTGGGAAGGAAATGCTTGGGGTCCACTGTGCATTTACAGAGGGCTTGGCTCCGAGCAATTGTAATTTCAAATGACAGTAAAATTTTCCAATGATATTTCCCATATGAATGGGAGGGCTTTCTTATCGCTAATATTATGACAGGTTCTGTCCGCTGTCCCCCAGGCGAATCACAGGCTAGCGCAATTTTTTATTTAAATAAATAAATGGTGGTAAACAACCTAGCGAGTTAACCTGAGTTGATGGTTCGTGATAGCTGTGAGTATCGTTTCGAGTTTATGAAGAACGTTTTCTAGACTAATATTCAATGAGAAGTTTGAGTTGATCAGCTTGGAAAAACCTACACCAGACCTTCATTTGAAGGAAAAAAAACCAAGACTTTCGTGAGGCATTTCAAGTCCAGCAATTATGCGCAATACCCATGGATGAAGGAGGAAAATCTGTATTACTGGGATTGAATCCCGGGCCAAAGACGGACTCTCGGAGTGGGTGAAAAATGCAATTAAATGATCATGAAACAGTAAGCTATTTATAGGGCTCTGTGCTAAGTGATTTTTTTTTTATTTTTGCCATCGCTGCCAGTGTTTTGTGCATGTTACAAAATTTATTTGGGAAAAAAATTATACGGCACTGCTGAGATGGTGAAATAGATTAACCGGTTTTACAGCACGATGCTTTTACTCAAATTAACTTTACAGGGGAAACGGAATGAAACCTTAAGCCACTAAAATCATTTTTGTGACCTCACGGATGCATAAGAACACAGCGTTAATTACTCATTAATTAGATCCTCCTGACTCCTTTTTGATTTTCTCCGTTTTTTTTTTTTTTTTTTGCAAATATCAATTTATTTCGCCAGGCAGGCACTACTCCTTCTGCGTTCGATACTTCTTGTTTACAAACATTAACGTCATATACAGCCATACGCTTGAGCGTGCTTGGCAAGAACAAGCGTAAATCCATACAATAAAACGGGAAGTATGTCATTCTGCAGTTGTGGAACCGATTCGGCGGTCTCTGAGTATGTACAAAACCTTGACAGTACCGCGAAGGCAAGATATTTCTTTTAGCTTCAGTAAAACGAAGGTCTGTGTAGGCTTCCGGATCCTTACGAGCTGAAAGGTCGGAGGAACGACACCTCTTTGGGTCTGGGTCGGCTGGATCATCCCTTGATTTTCCAACATTTTCCAACAGAAATTCAACATTTGTTTATCATCATTGATCAGTGAAAGTAATCCACAGTCGTACGTTTGCCAGAACGATTTTAAAAAGGGGCACCAATATATTTTTGGGTTTCATTCGTGATAAGCAGGTTTAGAATTTATGATTAATATTTAATATCGCTATCACATATATTGCGCATTCCCAAGCCACCTGGTGTGTCGTCAGTAACCAAGCTGCCGCCGTTACAGCTGCAGAAAGACATTTAACTCTAAATTTTCTTGAATGGATGTAAGATGGACGTTTATACATGTACTCGAATGTTTGTCTGGGTACCCAAAATTCAAGCCGAAAAAATACTGATCTCAGTTGATACTGATGAAGGTTGAAAACGGAATGCTTTTCAATAGTAATATCCGAACTGTCACTTATCGAATTACCCAACAAAAAAAATGTCAATCCCTTGCAATGACCGAATAATAAAACGCGAAAACTTAACAAAATTTCATGGTAGAAATGATGGAAAATAACTTGCGACTGACCCGACAGAAAGTGAACAGTCGGAAACACACCAGTGGGTGACGGCATTCTGTTCTTGCATCGAATTGCATCAATACAAGCAGATTTTTTTCGGTTCTCGATCAAGAATACGTAGGAAACGCATTCCTGAACAATTTCCGATAAGATTTATGCAGTTAATAACGCAGCAACAGACCAGCATTATGACAAAGTGGAGGACAACTTTACTTCACCTATACAATCAATTGTCATGTTGTGGCTTTTTGCCACCCACGGTAGTCAACAAACCTACGTGACCAGGTTCATGACATCACGAGAAGTATGCTCCGGTACTTTCAATGAAATTTCTGGCTAGAACCCCGCATGGCCGCTACGGAGCTCCTCGTCATTCGATTAGATGATACGCATGGCAGCTACTTCGCCTGTGCAGCATTTACACTAGTGCTGCCCAGGCACCCTATTTGGGGCTAAAAGAAAAACCGGCAAAGGACTTTACAGCACGTGGTTTTTCCAGGACCGAGTTTCAATGCCACTGGAAAAGTCCGTATTAATTACAACTTATTTCACATGTGGTCAACAGTTTCTCTTTTTGGAATTTAGCCGGCAAGCTAGCATCTTGATGTGATTGTGCCGTCACAATAACTTTTTATCATCTCTCCGCTTGCTAATCGGCCACTAGCTATGGTCTGCACATAGCTAAGGAGATAATCTTACGACAGCGCTCCGGAGTTGCTTTGAATGTGAGGATTCGAATTGATTGACGGCAACTCAAGCACCCACAATTTAATGTTTAGGCGGCACATCTGTCTTCCAATGTAACGTAAAGGAATTTTTAAGGTCAGATGAAATTTTAGGATAACGTTAATTTAGCAAACAACAAACACACGGCAGTACGCAAGCGAGTGAATTCGAGGTAAATTTACTTTGGTGGTTCCAAGATAAGGTCACTTGATCAAGAACATTAACGCAGCTAGCTAGATATAATTCTTCATTGGTTAAGCCACAGAAATGAGTTTTTCTCAGCATGGGTATTCAGACAGTCTTTCAAATGTGTACGATCAGTAATTCAAAACATCTATCGTTAGCTAACGTATATAAATATAATAGCAAAAGATCAATTATACTTACACTTTCGTGGAGAAAGCGCATGGATCGTTGGTCGATCTTGTGTTTCCTGCTGTCGCCTAAGATACAGCTGTACCACGCGCTTCCCGCCACGTGATTTTTTTTCTCCTTCTTTTTTCAACTAACGTTAGCCTGTCGTTAGCTCATCGTCTTCTCTGCGACCATGAATGACAAGCGGAACTGCACAAAGGACCAACATTCTGGCTGCCCGGGTGGTGTCGTGGATTAAGGCCTCTGACGATCGGGGAGTTTTAATTCCAACTTGTTAGTTTAGTTACTGCAATTTTTAAAATGAATTATTCAAGTCATTTTCCATATTATTGTGAAACAATGATTTGGTTTGGCATAAATGGGAGTGTGGTTTTCAGAACCTAACTTACACGGACGATTAGGCTGCCGAGGTAGTACTAAATTGCACTCGCATGGTTATAAAGCGATAAACATCGCTCATTGTTTTTGTAATTTAGTTCACATGCATCGGACCAGCTCACGCCAACTGAACTGACTACTTTGACTCCTTGACTGTGTCCCAATTCACTCTTTATCTTAGGTTTCCTACGTAGCAATCCACGCATGTTTATGTAACGTTAGTTGGATGGTATTCGCAGGTAGTGATCGCGACAAGAATCTCGCCATTTTGAAGGTGGTGTGGCAGTATTAAACCAGGGGTCAGGGACTAACGTTAGTATTTCTTCAGTCGCTTATTACTCGCAGAGATGCCAAGTCTCACGCACTTGGCGTTTCGCATTTTTGCGGCTTATTAACCGTAGTCCGACATTATTCATTGAATGCTTCATGAGATTCACATGCGGAATTAAAATCCTTGTGCAGTGAAGTTTTCGTTTCACTTGCGTAAAGGTGCACCTCATCACAAGTAACATGGAAAGCGATTATGACTCCGGACTTCCCGTGTTTCTCTTTTCTGAGGAATTGGACACCAAATATAGCCGAATGTGGCTAGTTAGTGTTTCCGTTGTCGTTTGGCTTAACGTTATTCTCCAGGTTAATATGTAATGCATAATTCCAGGAGTTCCATCAGGATTGTGTTTTTAGTCAATAATTGGAAGCTGAAAATACTCACACAACTCATTGATGATTTCTACATATGATTGGATAAAGAAAAAAAGGTTTATTTGTGGTGTGTATCTACACCACTTCTTATTTTTCATTTTTGCTATTACACAGTACATTCAGGGAAGTCTAAATTCATAAAATCCCATGAGCATATCACTTTGTGATATGATTTTGGACTTGATTTTATTGATATATTGGCTACATTCAATGAATTATTTCACTTTTATCTGAGTGCAGTAGTGGCAGATTAAATTTTTACAAGCTTGGACTTGTGACTAATTTTGACTTGACTTAGAAGTCAAATATTGCATGTGTTTGTTGGCTTGAATATACATTGGATAATAATTCTGTTTTTTATCATTTTATTGAATTCTTAGTACACTTAGGGCACGAAAAATAACTAAAACCCAGGAGCTTTGGGAGGTCGTATCCCCCCCCACTTCAACCAAAGCACATCCCTGAAACTTTACTTTACTTTTAGTTTGCGTTTACTGAAACTTCAAGTTAAGAACTGAGAAAAGAGTTCTATACAGGTATGTTAGTTACTTAACTGCAAATTATTTAACATGGGTTTATTATGTCTGCGAAATGGAGTAGTGGAAATTTCGGTTTTTAACGAGGTAGCTGGCCAGATAGGTGCTTCAGTTTGTTCCTTCCCATTGATTAAGAGCATCGGTGCTGCCACAGTCAGCTCACTCATGCGCTAGAGGAGGTAAGGGTAACCATATCTTATCTTTGCTTTACTTCTGAGAAAGGTGACGAGCTTGAAAAGGAAAGCTAAATGTACCATCATGTCCTGATGTTAGCTTGGGTTACGCTAATATTAATAACGGTAATATTAACATATTGGCGAAATTACGGCTTGCTGTCTTGACGTTACTGCTGCTTGTACGGGGACGGATGGAAGCTAACCTCAGGTAACAGTAAGGAAAATAAAGCCGAAGCAAACAGGATTAGTAATCTCCTGTCATGCCAACTGCATTCAGTGTATGTCAGACTAGTTTGCATAAATGTTACCGCCATAGGTTTGTTTGAAGTTGGGGATTTTAACGGGGCTGGCCTGCTAAATTTGACATTTATAATGACCGAACTGTGCATTATTATGGGATTGTGTTAAGGTGGCGATTGTCTGAGTAGCTAAGTTAGCTTGCAAGCAAAGTTGCTCCAGTCCATTAAAGTCTTCAGTCGGCTGTGGGTCCGTAGGACCTGAATGTTAGCTTACTTGGTAACTTAAGACAGCGGTTCCCAACTGTAGAGGCAATGTCCCAATACACTTGGCTCTACTGGTTGCTGAATTAAAAAAGAACCAACTTCTGACGTGTGGTGTATGATAACTGATGTCCAAGCAATATGTCCATGTTGAAACAGGTAGTAATTTATTCTTACATCCGTGTTGCCTCTCAAACACAGGAACAAATAAAATAAAGAAAAAAAACTATTCCGCAAACATCAGTTGGCACAATCACAGTCAAAAGACTGTTCGTCTCTACCACTCAGCAACACCTGCCGCTGATTAACCACCTACCTAAATAACCTGCGCGTGGTTTGAGAGTGACGTCACGGCATGGAAACAAAATAAGAAAATCATAATATGGCTCTTACACACCAGCCCCTAATTGCTACTGGTACATGAAAACAGAGCAATTCATACAATAAAAAATAAAAATAGAGCCACATACACCAAAACAGAACATAAATACAAAAATTACACCTTTAAGTACTCATGACTCAGGCAAAATTTACACTCAAAATTCCTTTAGCCTATACCTTCACATAGAAGACAGATTTTAGTCACGGGTCTTTCAATTACATTACTTTTTGTTTGAAGACTCACTGACCGTACAAGACCTCTTTTGTCAGGAAAGGTTTTCAGTATTCTCCCAAGTATCCAAGATCCTCTTGGTGCTGAAGAATCCACCACTGCAACGATGTCTCCTGGTATGAAACATCTTCTTTCCTTTGTCCACTTTTGTCGCTTTTGCAGTAACGGTAAGTACTCGCGAACCCATCTTTTCCAGAAGAGATCTGCGATATATTGGCTCTGTCTCCATCTTCTCTTTGTATAGAGATCTTTTTTGTCAAACAGTCCTGGTGGAAGAACTGGTTTTCCTTTCAATAGGAGCAGATGATTTGGAGTCAATGCCTCTAGGTCATTTGGGTCGTCTGAGGGTCTGGTTATGGGACGATCATTCAACATAGCTTCCACCTCGCACAACACAGTTTGAAAGCCTTCATCGTCAAGTGTTTGCTGTTGAAGCACAGAGCTCAGGACCCTTCTGATCATTCGGATGATGCGCTCCCAGACACCCCCGTAATGAGATCCAGCCGGTGGGTTGAAACTCCATTTTATTCCCTTTTGTGCCAGAGATCTTTCAATGATGGTTTGGTCAAGAGAAGCGAAGGCCTCCTTTAGCTCTCTTTCTGTGCTCACAAAGTTGGTTCCATTATCCGATCTCATGTGAGCAACTTGTCCTCTCCTACAGATGAATCTCCGGACAGCGTGGATACATGAGCTTGTATCGAGGGAGTAGGCGACTTCCAGATGAACAGCTCTGCTTGTCATGCAAGTGAAGATTACTCCATAACGTTTTACAATGCTACGTCCCCTTTTGACGTTGATGGGCCCGAAGTAATCTACCCCAACATTTGTGAAGGGAGGAAGATCTGGGACAACTCTCTCTGCGGGCAGGTCTGCCATTTTTTGTTCACCAGTCAACCCTCTGTGAAGTCTGCAGAATCTGCATTTAGTAGTGATCTTTCTCACTGCAGAATTGGCGTTTGTGATCCAATATTTTCTCCTGACAGAGGAAAGTATATGATTCCTTCCTCCGTGACCCAGCTGTTCGTGGAAGTGGCGGAGGATAAGACCCGAGATGTGCTGGTCTTTAGATAAGATGAGGGGATGTTTTAGGTCTTCGGGAATTGCTGCCCTGTTCAGTCGACCCCCAACTCTTAGAAGACCTCCGTCCAGCGTAGGGTCCAGCTTAAAGATGGAGCTGTTCTTCTGTACTGGTTTTCCAGAGATTAATGTGGCAATTTCTTTGCTGAATTTCTGTTGCTGACAGAATGAAATTATAGAATTCTCCGCTTCGGTGAGGTCTTCAAGCGACACCTTCTGGCTTCCCAATGAAGCTCTCACAGCTTGCATCTGGCTATGTACATCTAGCAAAGGTGATCCATTACCACCGTTACTTACAAGCTGTAACTGTCTTCTTTTCTGACTCAGGGTTTGCAGGACTTTCTTCAGCTTAAGAATCCATGCCACTGCCACTTTCAATCTCTGCCAGTCAGAGAAATGCGTTATCAGCTGGTGAGTAGCATCCTCAGCATCGAAAACAGTGGCATTCACCACAAGGTTTCTTTTAACCTCTGGGTCATCAGCAGGGATATTAACATCCACAGGAGCTTCTGGCCACCTTTCCTTACGCTCCCATAGAAACACTGGGCTCACAATCCATTTCTGATTAAACAGATCTTCTGCCTTCAATCCTCTCGAAGCACTGTCAGCAGGGTTTTGTGATGTGGGGACGTATCGCCATTGTGACACGTCCGAGTGGTCTCTTATAGTGGTGACTCTGTTTGCCACAAAGGTTTGGAACCGCTTATCTTCGTTTTTTATGTACTTGAGTACTGACGTGCTATCTGTCCAGAAGACCGATTTCCTCAGCGGAAGCTGTAGCTCAGCCTGAAGCATTTTGTCCACTCTAACGGCAACAACGGCAGCCGTGAGTTCCAGGCGAGGGATGGTAACAGTCTTTAGGGGAGCCACTCTGGCCTTGCCGAAAAGGAAAGCCACATGAACCATCTTCTCAGTGTTCTCAATTCTGAGGTAGGTGACAGTACCATAAGCATACTCACTAGCATCGGAGAAGTGATGCAATTGAGCAGTTTCAATACCACCAAAACCACTGGGCTGAATGCAACGGCAGATCTTTAAATCTGCCACCTTCTCAAGATCGGCAAGCCACTTGTCCCACTTGTGCTGGAAGGCTTGGGGTATTGGGTCATCCCAGTCACACTTCTGTCTGCATAACTCCTGCAACAAGCGCTTGGCAGTGAGCACGAGTGGTGCTAGAAATCCTAACGGGTCGTAGACAGAACCGATTATAGACAGCATGCCACGCTTGGTGTGGGGCTTCTCCTTTATCTTCAACTTGAACATAAAGGTATCTGTCTCGACGCACCACTGAAGACCTAAGGCCCTCTCCATTGGCAGCTTATCTCTGTCCAGATCGAGTTTGCACAGGGTTTTTGCTTTATGTTGTTTTGGAATGCCTTGTAGCACCTTCCGGCTGCTACTAATCCACTGTGTGAGATTGAACCCTCCTTTCTGGCAGACAGACCTGAGATTCGCAATCATGACAATGGCATCCTCCTTACAGGGCAGGCTTTTCAGGAGATCATCCATGTAGAAGTTTTTATTAAGGGTGTCAATCACTTCCACTGGAAAGCTGTGCTTATTGTCCTCGGCGGTCTTTCGGAGAGCAAAGCATGCGCAGCTTAGCGATGATACTGCCCCGAATAAATGTACAGTCATGCAATGCTCCATCAGATCCTGCTTTAGATTCCCTCCAGGCCACCACAGGAACCTTAAGAAATCCCTGTGCTCCTCTGCCACTTTGACTTGGTGGAACATAGCTTCTATGTCTGCCATTATTGCCACAGACTCTTGTCGGAACCGTAGGAGGACTCCTACCAAGGAGTTGGTTAGGTTGGGACCTTGCAGAAGTTGACTGTTGAGTGAGGCCCCTTTAAACGCCGCTCCACAGTCAAACACTACCCGTAGTTTGCCCTTCCTGGGGTGATACACGCCATGGTGGGGTATGTACCACACCTTTCCCTCCAGTGGCTCCAACTGTTGTTGTGGCACCTGTTCCGCATAACCTTTGTTGATGACATCAGAGAGAAAGTTTGTGTACTCAGCATGAAACTTTTCATTCCTCTGGAGTTTCCTTTCCAGGCCACGAATACGTTGCTTAGCAACACAGATGTTGTTTGGCAAGGCAACGTTCTCTGATTTGAAGGGCAGCTTCAGTTGGTAGTGCCCATCTTGTAGCTGAACAGAGCCCTTCACAAGTTCCATAAACTTCATTTCATCTCTGGACATCTCCTTTTGGTCTTTAGCACTCTTCTCATTAAAATCATGATTGTACTGATTAATAAGCAGTTCCTCCAACCTGTCTACAGCTGTGCGATTAACTGTTACTGTGGGGCAGCCGCTCCTACTATGCTTGTCACTGCCTTGTAAAGGCCCATTGATAACCCACCCCAGTAGGGTTCTGACAGCATAGGGTCCATCTCCGTGGCTGTTAATAATCTCCCATGGTTCCATTAATTTGGAGGCATTGGTGCCAATTAATAGGTCCACATTAGCGGCTATCCAAGGGATCCGGATGCCTTGCAGGTAAGGCCACCTATCCAGCTCTACTTCACTGATCAAGTTATCTGTAGACACAGGCATTTCTTCTTGGGTGAATACATCAGGAAGTTTGAAAAACTGATTACCAGTAAACTCAGAGATTTCCAAGCCATTAATAACGTAGCTGGGCATCGCCTTGCTATAACCCATGGTGCGCAAATGGATCTTTGTTTTTCGACCTTCTGTTTTTAACCTGTTCGCCAGCTGTTCTGAACAGAAAGTGCCTGTGCTTCCTGGATCCAGAAAGGCGTAAGTCTGTATTACCTTGCTTCCCTTTGAGCATTTGACTTGAACAGGCAAGATTGGAAGGATGCCATTACTGTTGCCAGCCCCTGTATGGCCACAAGTAGATGATGGAGTATGGATCTCAGATTTAACCTTTGGTGGTTCGCTATTATCTCCAAGGCTTCCAACTTCCCCTCTATGGATGTGTAGGATACTGGGATGAGTTCCGTTGCAGTGTGAGCAAGAAATGCGCCTCACACAGCTCTTACTCAAGTGCCCTGTGCACAGGCAGCCGAAACATAAACCCTTTTCCTTTAGAAAGTTAAGCTTCTCTCTGTGTGTCTTTTTTCCCAGTTGTGGGCATTTTCCCAATTGATGCCCATGTGAACAATAGAGGCAGGGTGTGGGGATGCTCTGTTGGTTGGAGATAATTTTACTCCGAAATGTATTTGTCTGTTGATCCAATTTAGATTCAGTTGCAACTGACACGTGAGTCGCAAAACTGTTTCTTTTAAACTGTGATTTTACCTGAGGTTGAGGCTTGGGTTTGACTGCTGTCTTAACTGGAGGAGTATCCTGGATGTTTCCAAAAACAGGATCAGAAGCAATTCGGACCTGTTGTTCAATAAATTTCACAATGTCTGTGAAATGAGCTCTTTGCTTTTGTTTGTCCATGATGTCACAGGCTTTTACTCTCCACTGATCACGGAGCTTGTATGGGAGCTTCTGTATGAGCGCTTTCATGTTAGCCGGCATGTTTAGCTCTTCTAAGTAGTGCAATCCCTCCATGGCATTTGAGCATTCCCGCAAGTAAGGTGCGTATGCTTGGAGACCTTTTACATCCTCAGATTTGATGTTGGGCCAGGCAATGATTTTATCCATGTAAGCTGCTGTGACCTTTAAAGGGTTTCCAAAGTGTTCTTCCAACAGCTCTTTGGCAGAAGCATAACCTTTCACAGGTGGCATATGTAGGCAACTACGCACCAGGTCTCTTGGCTGTCCCCTAGTAAACTGCTCAAGATAATATAAACGGTCACCCCAGTCATTTGTTTTTGCCTCCACACAATGCTCAAATGCCCTAATGAATGATTGGAAATGCAAAGGATCACCATCGAAATACGGAATATGTCTTTGTGGTAGGAACTGAGAGGTGTGTGATTGAACAAGAATTGCCATCATCTCATTTTGCCTTTGCAGTATATTGTAGGGATCTGAAGAATGGTTATCGTTTGGAGATAAAAAGGTTGCTTGAGGTACATTTTTCCTTGTTAGGCATTCATTGAAGTCCAGAGTTGCTGTTTGACATGGATGTTTGCTTTGCTGAGGGTTGGAAGGTTCCGTAGGAGCTGCAGCCTTATAATGATGCTCTGATGACTGATGCGGCTGTGAGGACTCCTCCCTGTTATCAATAGTAGCCACCCTTTTAGGCCTAGCACCTTGTCTAAAATAGGAGTCCGTGCCGTCAGACCTCTTGCCAGCAACACTGCTACTGGCATCTTGTAAAACTGATATTTTTGCAACGCTGGCTGCGATTTGAGCATCCAACTCCATTTGTTCCCTTTTCCTCCTCAAAGCGTCAGCTTGCTCCTCCAAGGCGTGCATCTCTTTTAGCGCCGCAGCACGAGCTATGAGTGCAGCCCTTTCCGCCTCTGCCTTAATGCGTGCTGATGAGGTAGATGATTTTTTGCTTTGCCTTGAAGTGGTGGACCTTTGTGCAGTTTGAACATTGGAAGGAACGTTTGAAATGCTGTCATGGGGTTCAACACAGACCTCATCATCAGAGTGAACGTTTGAAATGCTGTCATGGGGTTCAACACAGACCTCATCATCAGAGTCACTATTTTCATTGTTATGAGCAGTAATAGAAACCCCAATTTCAACCACATTACTGTCAATAACACCAGAAAGAACCTTGTTGATTTCATCAGCAAACCCATCATAATTCAGCATTTTTGCGTTATACCAGGTTTGGTGTTTAATTGCTTCTGCCTTAGGCAACAAACTCAACAACATGTCATGTGCATTTTTTGCTTCCTTGTACACACTCATGAATTGGCAAACATGATCTTGTACCACCTGCTTTTCATATTTCTCCTCATTTACCAAAGCAATAATTGTCTCCTTTAAGTTAGACAGTTTATTCAGCTTTGATTTGCGCTGCTCCTGTAAACCCTCTATTTTATGCAAATACGCTTTGGGTGTCATTTTGACGATGCGTTTTTGCTCAGTCTTACCCTCAGTAACCCCACCATTGTCACCGGAAGTCGGCGCCTCCTCCTCCATGGCAAATAAAGTCAACTTTCAGTGATGATCGTCAGAACAGCAACAAACAATACGCCCTTACACGTAAAGTCTTTTTAAGGCGCTTGCTACCAATGTATTTGATTTAGTGTTTGTTTAGTGTGCACACTTTAAAACAATGGCCATTGATTTGAATTGGCGCTGCGCCGCTTATCGACCACTAACCACACTTGCTGTAGATCAGTGATTGAGGTGCGTCCTCCCGTGGCTCCGCCTGGTCAGCTGACGCTGATCTCCGCTGCCCGCCGTCCGATGCCGATGTCCTCCGCCGATGAGCGCCCCAGTTGCTCCCGGTAGGAATCGATCACAGGCTCTTTGCAGACGCTAATCGCGGATCGCCGTCCCCACTCCGCGCTGACCTCCGCTGCCCGACGACGCTGTCCTCGCTGCAACGCTTCCGCTCCGACGCTGATCTCCGCTGGCCGCCGACGCCGTCCGTAGCAAACCGTGGAACAATACAAACCCAATCGTGGTCCAGAGCGAGTCTTTTGACTAAATTGTAGAGGCAATGTCCCAATACACTTGGCTCTACTGGTTGCTGAATTAAAAAAGAACCAACTTCTGACGTGTGGTGTATGATAACTGATGTCCAAGCAATATGTCCATGTTGAAACAAGTAGTAATTTATTCTTACATCCGTGTTGCCTCTCAAACACAGGAACAAATAAGATAAAGTAAAAAAAAACTATTCCGCCAACATCAGTTGGCACAATCACAGTCAAAAGACTGTTCGTCTCTACCACTCAGCAACACCTGCCGCTGATTAACCACCTACCTAAATAACCTGCGCGTGGTTTGAGAGTGACGTCACGGCATGGAAACAAAATAAGAAAATCATAATATGGCTCTTACACCAACCTTTTCAGGCCGCGCACCACAGAGATATAAGAAAACTAGAGTGGACGATGTGTGGGCTGGACCAAAGCGGAAATGGAACAATAGCTTGGATATGTATAAATGTCCAATGAGTTATATGTAAACAGTAGGCTAAACATGGGTGTCGACAACTTAGAGACGTGTTTTCCGTGTTCTTTTTATCTTTTCTTACCTAAAATGGACTCAAATAAGGAATTATAATTAAACAACAAAATTTATTTTAAAAATGTAGATTTTTTTAAATCCGGTGTATTCGATGTTTATTTAATCGGAAGACATTACAGAGATATCGGAACTTCAGCTGTTGTCCCGTATGAGCGAGTTTTCGTTATTTTCGAGCACGGTTTAGGCCAGTTATACTGCATTTTCCATTGAACGTCCGTCCCGATATACATACTCAAGATGGCGGTGGCGTGCTGCCACAGAAACCACATGATTGTCCACTCTAGTTTTCTTATATCTCTGTGCCGCGCACCACCTTCTACTTCCCGACCTAGCTGACGCACCACCACGCCCAACACGTAAAAAGGCACCGTCTATTTATAGTCTCGTTGAGGGCATGAAGTTTAATACAACAAAATATAAGAACACACACCTGTTCATTCGTGAATGTGCAAATATAGGCCAATTGTGCTGTCACATTTGAAAGGTGAGGAGAATAATATGAAAATAAAAAGTATGGTCGCTGAGCGAGCCCACAATTAACCGACCAACAGACAAAAAAAGGCACAGTCTTTTTATAGCCTCATTGAGTGCATCAAGTTTAATACAAAAAATAACAAAAGAGGAATAAAAGAGTGAATTTTAATTTAAATAAGAGTTTTGAATTAAAAGCCTACAGATTATTTTCTTGATTTTTTCTAATGTGTGACACTGCCACATAAATTTTAAGTTCTCTTTTATTTTTTGAATTATATTAAAGTTAACGAAATATGGTTGTAATTGCATTTTACGAGTTTCCCGTTATTTTTACTCAAACTAATGTATGAAGCTGTATTGCTCTGTAATGACGTCTTCTATCTTCATTTTTGCTTCATCATTGCGGGGTACTTTTTTGTGGCTTATTTAGGACTCACTTGGCGGACTGTCACTTTATATGTCACAGACAGATTTTTTCCCTTTGCTTCACTTGCCACTGCTACCTCGCGATTCTGCGCTTCCGCAACCCTAAAATCTAGGGCTGTTTCCTCGCTCATATCTTAAGTATCTTCAAAAATCATAAAAATGATGCATTTTCAGAGCGCATTTCGACCTGTAATCGTACATATATTTGTATGCACATGCTGGGTTTTCCTGAAAATGCATTAATTAGATGATAATGGCGTATATGGGCATAGCTATATCTTTGAACAAATTTATCCAACTCGTTATAAAATCTGCCTTTGTTATGATAAGCTAACAAATAACAGAGTTACTACCGTAAACTGATTCATATTGCAGTAGGCCTATCAAGTGGAAAACAAAGACTTTACGATCGCTTTGCATTAAGGTAGCATTGACTGTGGAAAACGCATATGCACGCTAGAACTGTCTGAAGGTGCGCGTTTTGTGGGACTGAAACAATGTTTTGAGCGATTCAAATTGATCTTTTTGAGCTGTTTGTTCCAAGTGAAACTCAATTTGAAATAATGCATGATTTATTTATTTTTTTAGTAAAATAAAACACAATTGGCCGCCATTACCCTTCTCATGTCGCGCAGTACCTAGCGGCAGCTTGCGCACCACAGGTGGTGCGAGCACCACAGGTTGGGAATCCCTGACTTAAGACATGCCAAGTCTCACACATTAGGCCTGAGTCTCGCCTCTTAGTGGCATTCACATTTTCTGTGCTGTAGTCAGCAATTATTCTATCGACGCGCACTGAAGAAATTCAGTCACGGAATTTAAGTCATTGTGCATTAAGATAGTCAGTTTCACAGGCATTACGGTGGATTTCCCACTCGGGTCTTTACTCAGGGATTGAAAGCAATGGAATTGCTTTAAGACGTTTCAAATGGTCTAATTTCAATGGTTACAATTTAAACGATTATGAAAAACGCATGCATTATTTCCAATCCCTGTGAAAAGAGAAGCACGGGAAGTCCGGAATCATAATCGCTTTCCATGTTACTTGTGGTGAGGTCCGCCTTTACTCAAGTGAAACTGAAACTTCAATGCAAAAGGATTTTAATACCGCATGAGAATCTCATTAAACGTTAAATGAATAATTGCGGACTACAGTGAATAAGTCTAAAAAATGCGTGAGACCTTCGCCGAATGCGTGAGACTTGGCATCTCTGTAACTTCAGTTTTTCAAACTTTAAAATAGCACTTTATGAAGAATGACGTCAACGCTTTCGGCTGAGGGAACGAAGTTGAGATAGTGGGAAGAATTAAACATGGCCACTTAGTTTGTTAAGCTTATTTATTGAATGTTGATGTGCTGCTGAAAGAAAGCTATAACCGTAAAATATGTTCAGATTTAAGAACAGAAAATGGATTAATTGAAGAGAATTGAGAAACTGTTAAAGTATAAGTCTTGTCAACTAAATTTGGTTGAATGGTGATGGATTGAGAAGTCATAATTTTTTTAAAAAAATCTGTGATCAGAAGTTGGGTGACTTTCCAGTTTATATTATGCCATTTTATTGTTCATGGAGAATAAAAATGCATTTAAATTCTTTATCTATGAAATCTGGTCTCTCCTGTTGTCTGTATATATAGCAGTAATTGTAAGTAAACATTTCAGGGGGTACTCATCATAAATTGGGACATAAATGCACTTTTGAAGTGTCTTCTCCAGTTTTCTGAAGCCAGAAAAGGTTGGGTAAGGAGCTTTTGTTTACCATGGAGAGAGATTGCCTGGTGGAATGGTTTGGAATAATAATGCTAGTTTTTTTTTTTTTTTAAAGTTAATATATCATTAAATGATACAAAAATTTATCCATTCAGATGTTGAAGGCCCCTACCCTGAAGACTCCTGACCGTGATGCTGTCATCCCTTGACAACAGAAATTGGAAGACGTATGTGACCCAAGCTTTGAAGAAAACAAGAGGTCTTTCACTGACTAAGCATGTAAGTACAGTCTGCAATGGTGCACACCGGATTCCGAACCATAAAGTGACCCAAGATATCTAACTACACAAATGCTGTGTCAGTCACCACGCATGATCTCAGACTGTTATTAGCAAGTAATTACATTTAAACTTATGTTACATTTTCATTCACCTCACTTTACCTTTACTAAATGCATAGCCATAAAATAATAATAATAATAATAATCTTGCCAATGAGCGAGACCAAGCACAGATCAGCAGAAGATGCCTCAAGGGCTTTCAATGACCTGAACACACCAAGGACAACTTTTGACAGGAGCACAGACTGGAACAGTGGTCAGAAAGTCCAGTTCAGGTTATCGGCAAACAACGTCAGAAACGGCGATTCTACACCGTGTTCATCAACAGTTCAGGGTCAGATGCTGGGTGGTCAAGATGATTTGCAACGCCTGTAGAACAAGGCATCCACTGTGTGGGAGTGGAGTCCATCTCCGCTCTGGAGGAATCTAGAGAACAGGGAGACACTGTACCTATTAAATTGCACTAGTTGCATCAGTTATACTACTTCTACCTAGATAACTGAAGATGGAGAACACTAGGGCTCGAGATAAAGAGCTGACTAGGAAACCTCAGTCAGGCAGAACAATCTAGCAACAATTTACACCGACTTAGCGACTTATATAAACATGACATTAATCAATGGGATACGAAATGCGGAAGGAAACGAGGATGGCAGGGGGTAGATCGAGTAGTTCTCTCACCTAGAGTGATTGTTCCAATTTATGCAAATCAACTGATGAGTCAGCCAAATGTGTGCAAGTACTGAGGAGGGAACAGTGTCTTTGGACATACTTTGGGAACAGTTTTTGGAGCATACTCAGCATTCACCAAAATGGACCCAATATTTCTGGAGGTAATTAAACACATTTTCATTTTATTTTTGGTAATAACACCAAGCCCTGGCACTAACTCGGTGGTGTGGTGTGATTCACAACAGGCCTGGAAATATAAGACGGCACTCGCGGCATTTGCTGCCGAATTCGACAGAATCGCCGCCGATTGTACTATTAAACGATGGCAACCATTTGCCTGCGAAAAAACCTCGTTTGTCTTTCTTCTCCATCCCCATTCTTCGGAATCTGGTTTAAAGTACATTACAATAACTGATCTGAGTGTGCCATCTGGTAATACAATATTGTAACTGCGTGCATAAATTTGCAGCTCCACATCCGCAAGCATCAACATCTGCACAAAGCCGATACCCTGCGAACACCGTTGCTCTATTCGAACGTGCCATATGCAGATAATCCTTAAATGAGGAATTACATTCATATTTTAATGCGTAACGTGTAACAAAGTGGTCTGTGTCAAAATGACGAAGTGAAAGTATACTTAGGCCTATTATCTTTTAAATGTAGTAGAGTAAAAGTCCCAGTTCAAAAACAAAAAAACAAAAAAAAGAATCAAGTAAACTACAAATCCTCAAAAAAAAAAAAAAACGACTTCAGTTTGCAACGAAGCACATGTACACCTCTGTATGATGATGAATTCCAAGTCCCTTCATTGTACCTGTTTTCTCTCGTATTGGTTGCGAGATTCAATAGGAAGGTCAATTTAACCTTATACTCAGTAGACGACCCGGTACCGACCCAAATGCCGTCGAACGATAATTGAAATGAACGGTAAACGAATTGGAACGCAACCCATCGTGAAATAACATAGTAACAGCGCATATCATTGGAAAGCTGAGAGTCTTGGGAATCGATATAAACATAACTCAGTAAAAAAATATGTTTTGTTTGCTAAAACAGTCCAATTATGTCACTGTGTCACGTTTCAAAACACCCCCGAAACTCCCCCTTGAATCGCGTCATCCTACCGATAAACCAGTGTTTACATCTGAAGCCTGTGTCCGACCCTGGCATGCTTGGTCTTTAAATATCCGCAAGAACCCAGCAAATTCGAATATCCACCGTGTTTTGCTGATATTACATATGGTAGATGCATTATCCAACTCAAACAAAACAGTTTCGTTATAAAAAAAAACCAAACGCGAGCTTTTCTCCGGTAAAAAACAAGACATTTTGAATAGTTCTCCGTTATGTACACTGGATTGAGAGATTTCTTGGAAGGGAAGGACCCCGATTTTGAATGGTGAGTGTCCTAATCATTACGTCTATATAAAAAAGCACTAACGCTGTGGGTATGTCTCGACCCGGCTGCCCCAGAAAACCTTAACCAAAAACTTTAACCTCAGGTTAAAGTTTTTGTGGACAGACGCCGACGCCGCGGACGGAAAAAGCGGCGCCTATGTCTCGCAAATCCCTTCGGGGCGAGACAAAAACGATATAAACTATGCTTATTTTTATCCTAACATAATTACAAGGCATAATGAGGATTTTCCAAAGATGTGTAGCATGTCTGTGTAGAATGTGAATTGAGTTGGGAAGATTTGGGAATTGCTGCAGTTAGAACACAAAAATGCTGTGGAGAGCCCTTCATCTCCACAGCATTTCTTTTTAGAAATGCTGCTGTAAGCAAATTGGGAATTTCCAGGCCTGCACAAGGTAATCAAGACAAAGCAATGCATTTACTTCTGCCTCCATAACCTGCTATGTTGAGCTACAGTGTCCCTTGACAATTTTTCCTCTTTTTCTACAGCTTTGCCGAAGGAACACAAAGGGCTGTGGAAACGCATCAGGTGTCAGAACACCAGACCATACCCAACCACTCCATCCACTGCAAAGTGGTCAAAGGTAATCAACCATGATTTCATGGACGGTCAAAGAAAGTTAAGGATATTTACAAAAGTACATCCAACATCAGACCATCTTTAGAACTGAGCTACTCCATCCACTGAGAAATGCTGCAAGATGTGGCTGAAATCTTCAGAAGCAGTTTACACCCTGTGTTTAGATTTTTTGTTAGCATTTATTTGTCGAATGTTCAATTTTGTAGTACTTTATTATCTTCATTTCCCTTCCCTTTCTTCCTTGGCCTAAAAGACTACAGCCAATGCTCTCAAGTATTTGTTTTTAGAGGATGGGCACTTAAGCAAACCCACTCTCCTTGATGTGTGAAGTTTTTAATGTTTTGGACATTCTTTATAAAAACAGTTGTGTGTGATCTCAAGGCTCTTCATTTGTCTGCCTGAGCCGTATTTTAACCATGTGATACTATATGGCCATCTTCACCCAAATGTTACATAAACTTCCACTTGTTCTGTATATAACTAACTGTGTAAGGTTTTAAGACTTCTGACCAGGAAATTGAACGGAGATTGCTTTCGTGGATAATGCTATACTGTTTCCATTGAAAAAGAAAATACACTGATCATTTCATCAAATATGTTTAGACATTTTGCAAGTTCAATATAATCCTGCTTGAATGGGAAGCAGCTGTTGCCTATGATGAAGAAATAAAGGTCAGAATATGCAAAACACTGTGTTACTTGGTCAGTAGTAATGTATACGAGTTGTAATAGGGGAGGAAAAATTCAGAAACACCAGTATTGTATTTTAAAGCACAAAACTTGAATTTGGCTTATCTTAACCCAGTGTAGAGTAATAACTTCCCATAAGTTGGGTTGTACAATCAACTTATGCAGTTAGGTTGATTGTGCAACCCATTATGCAAGGTCAAAGAAACCAAGCATTGGGTTTGTCCATATTAGACCCAGTGCTGGCTAGCAGAAACAACCCAATTTGGGTTATATTCAACCCAACATTTTTGGAGTACAGGTATGCAGTGAATATGTCTTCCGTCCTATCGATATGTACACTTTTCAAACAACGGCGGCGGATGGAAAAGCGCACAACAGTAAGTTGTAATTACTGATACATTACTGATGTTTGAATGTAGTTTCAAATGTGTCCATAGTTTAAACTCCAAACCCGTGGGCGAAATATAGAGCCCATTTGAATGGAAGGTCTCAAACCGCGCTAACTGGGAAGCCTCAAAGATGACCGCAGTGTCAGCGCTCAGGCTTCCCCACCGAGAGCACCTTCTCTCGGATAGTCCCTTTGAAATTCTTCGTACATCACATATCCATCAGTGAGGTGCCATCGGAGGTCAGTTAGGGGAGGCAGAATCGTCACATTTAAATAAACGATAACTCTATTACTCTGCTTGATTATTAATCTGAGGATTGATTAACTAATTTACCATACTAATTGGCAGAATGGCGTGCCAGTTCCATCCACGACATTATTGCTCAGTGCATTGAACTTAAAATGTTCACGAGACAGCAAGTTTGTACATATTTGCTCAGAGGAAACTAACTCAATGCCATTAACAAATATTAAAACCTTTCTTTTGCGGAGTTCAATGTGTGGTCAATATATTTATGTTAATATTTCCCCCCTTAAACACGTACTTTTTAATGCCATTTTTTTACAATAGGGAGTCTATTTTCAGTCTGTCATATTCCGATAAACAAGATCAAAACAATACACAGAATTACCAAGAGATTTCAGGTTTTTCCCGAATTAATTATTAAGATTTACGTCCTTGCAGTCTCAAATCAAAGCATAAAGGTAAAATAATCATTTTGTCTCCATCATCTCTTTATCATTATCTGCTTAATTGACCAGATAAAAGGTCAAGTGGACTGATTAACAATCAGACATAGTACGTGGACACAGGTTGACACAATCTAGCGATTAAAAAGGAGAAGTCACTGCCTACCCTGACCGCATGTCCCATATGTCTGTAGTGGTTAGATATGAAATGTAATTCGTTTGTGGTACATCAAATGCAGTGGGTCTCAACAAGGGGGTAGCAACCCTCTCCTCCTGGAATGGGTTTTTTTTTTGGATAACATCACCTGCAGTCATAAATTTGTCTTAAAATAGATTTTATTGAGGGTATTTATGGATGTCAAAGTGTCCGCAGCATCAACAATGGTGCCGGCGGGTGAAAAGGAGCCTCGAGCTAAGCTTCGGAAATATCGCCCTGACTTTCTGCAGTATGGATTTACTTCTTTCCTTCTGCAGAAGAAACGGGTCTGCAGGTGCACAAAGTGAAAGTAGCAACAGGATTCCTCCAAGAAAATGTGTGTTTTGCTTATTAAATAAATGCCTGCGGCATGGATCCTCCTGCAGCAGAAATAATAGGCTATGTGCGCGTCTCTGCACTTTTAAGTACACGGCACAGCACCGAAACTTCATTGATTATTTGAATATCCAGACGTGCGACAGGATCAATCGGGTTCTAATGTTACAATGTTCTGTGTTTGCAAAAACTGTTACACACACTGTCAAGGTTAGGAGAAGCAGCCGTCCTCTTGATAAATTTATTTCCAAAGCTTAGCTCGGGGCTCCTTTTCACCCGCTGGTGGCACCTTACGTTTCTCCGTTGTAAATGCTGCTGACACTTTGACGTTCTGATACCCACAAATAGCTACCCTCAATAAAATCAATTTTAAGGCAAATTATATGACTGCAGGTGATGTAATCTTTAAAAAAAAAAAAACATTCCTGGAGGGAATAACTTCCCCCTTGTTGAGATCCACTGCATTAGATGTACCACAAACAAATGACATTTCATATTTAAGTATTACAGACATATGTGATGTTCAATGTTACGCTCAAAACACAAAACACGTGTTTAAATAGAAAAAGAGCATCATATGACGCAATCACGTTGCCTAGTTCATCACCACACACAAATTGGACCAAAGTCATAAAACACAGAGCTTACATTCCTATAATGCTATAAATAGCTCATAAATATAGCATTTATAGTTAGAAAAAAAGTCACCACAAAAACATTTGGACCTAAAATATGAGCGAGAGCATATGACAAAATCACAAAAAAGTTCTGAAGTTAAGAGAAATCAAGAATAATTCTGAAGAGGTGCGATGATAGGCCTTCGACTGAATACAGCTAGAATACACATCCATAACAATTCAAAATACAACAAAATTTGCCATAATGTTGGCATAAAATATTACAGAAAGGGGGAAAAAAATCAATCTCCTCGTTGAGGCCAGGGAAAGAGGTGGCCCCTAGTGTATAGATCCAATAGATCCAAAAAGTCTCTCGCTGCAAGAGACGTTTAAGTTTGCCCCCCCCCCCTCAAATTTTTAGAGACTACCTCGATAACCATAACTTTGAAGGTATCTGGATTGGTGTGTCCTGCTAATTTGTAATGTTGAGCCATGGGGTAGTTTGGGTTTTGCATATTTATGCTTATGGCATATTTGTGTTCAGCCAATCTATCCCGCAGCCTGCGTTTAGTGCGGCCCACATAAAAGCAGCCACACTTGCATTCTAATCGCTATACAACAAAAGTTGTATTGCAATTTGCAAAGGCGATGCAATAGAGGGTCTTTTTGTTGATAATATCAAAAAAGACAGTATGTTTGTGGATGTCATCACAATGCTTACAAGCTCCACATCTAAAAGTGCCTCTGGGTTTGGGAAACCAGGAGGAAGATTCAAAACGTGTTTGAATGCAAAAATAAAGACCCTAAAAAATTCATTTGAACACTTTTTTTCTTCGATTGATGTTATGGCCCCAATTTGTTATGGGCCATCAGCCAGCAAGGGATGACAGAAAATATTTAAAAACTTTAACAGATTTAATTCAACAAACCACTAAGCAGATTGATAATTATTAACAAACAAAAAAGAAGAGATATTTACAGTCCCTTTGGTGTGGTTGCTTTCCGATGATCTGGGTGAGGAAAATGCTCCAACATGTGCAAAAATCCGCAAAAAGCTTCACAGGTCTTGAAAAGAGTGACAGGTCTGGTCAAATGTATCCTTCCAAACTTTCTTCTACTACTTTACCCTCTCAATATTTCTCCTTATATACTCTTTTCCAGCCCCCTCCCACCTTTTATACTTTTTGTCCCCCCCAATTCTCTGGGACTTCCCCTCTCAGGCATGCCCAGGACATGCCCAAATCCTAGCTCCAGACTGGCTTAACAAAAAAAAGTCAATACTGCAATCTAGTGGCTTCTTTTTTTTTCCACATTACACCTCCATTCCAAAAGGGAAAAACTTTTGACTCATAAAGGCAAAATTTTTCTTTTCAAGACAAAAATGGTTAAGTAGACAATTGTGTGTGTGTGTGTGTGTGTGTGTGTATATATATATATATAGGTCTTAATATCACCCTTAACACAGTTCTTGAATTCTTAAACTAACACCATCTCTTTTAGTGAGTTGAAATCATCCTTGACCTCCATAGAAGTACATCAGCGCTCAAAGCAAACCTTCTTATTAGCAAATTCCACATAAGTCTGATTTTCAGATTTCTTCAGACCTCTGAATTTCTGTCGGTAAGCCTCTGGAACCAACTCATAAGCTGTCAAAATAGCCTTTTTGACAACCTCATAATCAGAAAATCATCTGCAGGCAAAGCCGAATAGGCTTGTTGAGCTTTACCCTTGAAGACAGTTTGCAACATCAGGGGCCAGTGTTCCAGTGTTAACTACCTTCTCGAAGCACTGGAAATACTTATCAACCTCCTTTTCCGAGAATAAAGGCACCAGCTTTACCTCCTGGATAGCACGAAATTTGTTTTCAGCTTCCATTTTGATTTTAGTAGTTCCATTTAGAGCCTTTCCTCTCAAACTGTTCTAAATCAAAATCTCTTTGTCTCTATCTCTCTTTCTGCTCTTTCCTGTTTCTCTCTCTCAAATTCTGTTTTTCTTTTTCCTCCATTACTTTTCTCTCTTTCTCTCTCTCAAACTCATTTTTTTTCTTTTTCCTCCCTTTCTTTCTCTCTTTCTGACCTCTCAAATGCTCTTTCCTCTCTTTCAATCTCTAGCATTTTTTATTTTAGTTCCATTTCTACATTTGGATTTTCCACTGGAAACTGTTCCAGATCTCCTGATGCAAACACATTTTCATCAATGTAATTTTCAACAATCTCTCTAGCCAATCTTGCTTTTCGCATGGCTGGTTTTACCTCTGTCAGCTCTAACTGTCTGGATATTTCTAGCAGTTCTATCTTTTTAGAAGACTTCAAAACCGCTATGTTTGGTGATGCCAAGAAATCATCCATTGCTGTTGATCTGTCAATATATATATCTAGGAAAATTCAAAAAAACTATTTCACAATTTGAAATGCTAGATTTTCAATAAATGACTCACACAATGGTCTCTCCCGGACGAGCCCCCAATTTGTTATGGTCCCAATTCTTTATGGGCTATCGGACAGCAAGGGATGACAGAAAATATTTTAAAACTTAAACAGATTTAATTCAACAAACCACTGACCTCGATTGATAATTATTAACAAACGAACAAAAAAAGGAGATATTTACAGTCCCTTTGGTGGGGTTGCTTTACGATGATCTGGGTGAGGAAAATGCTCCAACACTGGCAAAAATCCACAAAAGCTTCACAGGTCTTCAAAAGATTGACAGATCTGGTCAAATGTATCTTTCCACAATTTATCCTACTACTTTACTCTCTCAATTTTTCTCCTTATATACTCTTTTCGAGCCCCCTCCCACCTTTTTTTTTCAATTTTTTTTCCAATTCTCTGGGACTTCTCCTCTCAGGCATGCCCAGGACATGCCCAAAACCTAACTCCAGACTGGCTTAACAAAAAAAAGTCAATACTGCCATCTAGTGGCTTCTTTTTTTTCCACATTACAGTTGAAAACATTTTTTTGATTGAAGTGATATTTTTTGGGATTGAATGATAAAGACACAAATGTCCCACCCATAACATGGAACGAGAAAAAAAAAAAAAGTTGCTTCAATCAAATAACAATTCACTTCAGGGAAAAAAACCTTTTTAATCAAAGAAACGCAGTTTTCAAATGCAATTTTTTTGGGTCTCAATTTTATTTTTGCAATCAAACACTTTTGTTCTTTGATTGAAAATACGAAGCAACTTTTTTGATTGAAGAATAAAGACACAAATGTACCTTCTTGTCTAGTCACCTTTTTCCGATCGAGAACCATGGCCTTGGACTTGGAGGTGCTGATTCTGATCCCAGCTGCTTCGCACTCGGCTGCAAACTGCCCCAGTACATGCTGAAGGTCCTGGTTCGAAGGAGCCAACAGGACAACATCATCCGTAAAAAGCAGAGATGAGATCCTGAGGTCCTCAAACCTGACTCCCTCCGGCCCCTGGCTGCGCCAAGAAATTCTGTCCATAAAAATAATAAACAGAACCTTTGACAAAGGGCAGCCCAGCCTGAGTCCAACATGCACCGGAAACAGGTCTGACTTACTGCCGGCAATGCGCTGCTCCGGTCATACAGAGACCGCACTGCCCTTAGTAGAGGGCCCCGGACTCCATACTCCCGAAGCATCTCCCACAAAATGCCACGAGGGACACGGTCGAATGCCTTCTCCAAATCCACAAAACACGTGAACTGGTTGGGCAAACTCCCATGAACCCTCAAGCACCCTGCGGAGGGTATAGAGCTGGTCCAGTGTTCCACGACAAGGACGAAAACCGCATTCTTTCTGCTGAATCCGAGGTTTGACTATCGGCCGACTTCTCCTCTCCAGCACCCTGAAATAGACTTTGCGAGGGAGGCTGAGGAGTGTTATCCACCTATAGTTGGACCACACCCTCCGGTACCCTTTCTTAAAAAGAGGCACCACCTCCCCGGTCTTCCAGTCCAGAGGCACTGTCCCCGACTGCCACGCGATGCTGCAGAGGTGTGTCAACCAAGACAGCCCTGCAACATCCAGGGACTAAAGGTACTCAGGTGCCTTGCCACCGAAGAGTTTCTAAACTACCTCAGTGACTTCAGCCCGAGTGATGGATGAATCAGCCTCTGGGTCCCCAGCCTCTGCTTCCTCTACGGAAGGCATGTCAGTGGGATTGAGTAGATCCTCGAAAGTATTCCTTACACTGGCCGAAAATATCCCCTGTCGAAGTCAGCAGCCCTCCGCCTCCACTGTAAACAGTATTGGCAGGGCACTGCTTTCCCCTTCTGAGGGGCCGAACGGTTTGCCAGAATCTCTTTGGGGCCGACCGATAATCCTCCTCCATAGCCTCCTCGAACTTTTTCCATACCCAAGTTTTTCCTTCCGCCACCGCCCGGGCCAAATCACCCTTAGGCTGCCGGTACCTGTCAGCTGCTTCAGGAATCCCATGAGCCAACCAAGCTCGATAGGACTCCTTCTTCAGCTTGACGGCATCCTTTGCTTCCAGTGTCGAACACCGGGTTTGGGGGTTGCCGCCGTGACAGGCACTGGAAACCTTACAGCCACAGCTCTGAATGGCCGCATCAACAATAAAGGTGAAGAACATGGTCCATTTAGACCTGGGGTGTCAAACTGACCCGTAAACGGGCTAAGAGGCTGCAGGTCTTCAATCCTACCAAGCAGTAGCTCACCTGAGAGCACTGATTTAATCAACTGATCTAGGCCTACACAAGTGATTAGTTATATCAGGTGCGCTTCTGCATTGTTGCAGTGAAAACCTGCAGCCTCTTGGCCCGTTTACGGGTCAGTTTGACACCCCTGGTTTAGACTCAATGTCTCCAACCTCCCTTGGGATCGGGTCAAAGCTCTCCCGGAGGTGAGAGTTGAAAACCCCTCTGACAGAGGGTTCCGCCAGACGTTCCCAACAGACCCTCACAACATGTTTGGGCCTGCCAAGTCTGTCCAGCTTCCTCCTCAACCAGCGGATCCAACTCACCACCAGGAGGTGATCAGTGGGAAGCTCAGCTCCTCTCTTCACCCGAGTGTCCAAGACATACGGCCGAAGATCAGATGACACGACTACATACTCATTAACCTCCGACCTCAGGCGTCCTCGTGCCACCTGCACTGATGGAGGCCCTTGTGTTTGAACATAGTGTTCGTTATGGACAAGCCGCGAATAGCACAGAAGTCCAATAACAGAACACCACTCGGGTTCAGATCGGGGAGGCCGTTCTTCCCGATCACGCCCCGCCAGGAAACACTGTCGCTGCCCACATGGGTGTTGAAGTCCCCCAGCAGAACGATGGAGTCCCCAGTCGGAGCACTTTCCAGTACCCCTCCCAGGGACTCCAAGAAGGCCGGGTGCTCTGCACTGCCATTCGGCCCATAAGCTGAAATGACAGTGAGGCACCTGTCCCCGACCCGAAGGCGCAGGGCAGCGACCCTCTCATTCACCGGGAAAAACTCCAACACATGGCAGCTAAGCTGGGGGCTATAAGCAAACTCACACCAGCCCGCCGCCTCTCACCTCTCATTCTCAACTCCAGAATAGAAGGGAATCCAGCCTCTCTCGAGGAGTTAGGCTCCAGAGCCCAGACTGTGCGTGGAAGTGAGCCTGACTATCTCTACTCGGTACCGCTTGACCTCCTGCTCAAGCTCAGGCTCCTTCCCCCCCAGTGAGGTGACATTCCATGTCCCGATAACCAGATTCAGTGTCCAGGGATTGGGTCGTCAGGGCCCCCGCCCATGACTGCCACCCAAAGCACAATGCACCGACCCCTTCTGAGCCCTCTCGCGGGTGATGGGCCTACGGGAAGGCGGGCCCACGTCGCTCATTCAGGCTGTGCCCTAATGAAATAGCTGTTTTCTAATCACATAGAAATAATAATGACATTATAATGATGACGACATTTGACATTTCATTTTCAAAGACTTACCCTGCAATACATGGGACAATATTCAAACGCAGTAAGGGAAACCGCGCCTCCCAGTCCATTGGATTTTCAAATACATGTCACCACGCTCTTTCTGGGACTCAATGAAAATTAAAATGCAATTAATAATAATAATAACAAGAGCCATCTGGCAATGGCGGTTCCCCCCGGCTGTAGGTTGTGTAACCTACAGGTTGTGTGGACAGACGGATGGACCGAAACCCCAAAAGGCACAACTAGACCAGAAGGAGAAGCTCCATACCAAATTTGGTGTTTGTAAGTGGTATAGTTTTTGAGTTCTGGTCCGGAAACAATTTTATTACAGACGAATGGACAGACGGACGGACACAATGATCGCTATATCCCCCCGCATTATATGCCGGGGGGATAATAATTACATTGGATAGCCATTTTAATGCCCGTTTTAGGTTGCTGCACCTACAATGTATTGCTTAAATCTCTGTATTACAACTCCATGTTCAGCTTCACTCGCAGCAATTCATCTCTAAACGTAGGCCTACTTCTTGGTTTCATCAGGGAAATCAAGTGGCTGTAACACTGTACAGAAATGGGGTGTTCCGTTAGCGCTGGGTTGGTTAAACCATTAGGATGGAGATGTTTTCTTGTAAATAATGTGAAGTTCAATTATCAGTGGGCAAAGTGGTGTGGGGCTTTCAGAAATGATTGTGTTGTTTGAATTGTGTAAATTTTTTTGTATTGCAATTTAAGAATGATGTTATAATTTAGATCAGTGGCCTTCAACGTCATTCCTGGGGACCCACTGTGTATGCTGGTTTTTGTTCCAGCCACAATTGTAATTGCAGGGTGTTAACAAGCTGTCAATTTGTCTTAAGCGCAGTTAAAGTTTAGAGCAGTTATTTGCCCTCTTGACTCACTAGTAAAGAAATATCTGTTTGCCATCAAGAATAAAAAAAAAAAATTCCATACCCATATTGCGATGTATTGGAAATAGCAGCAAAAAGAGAGAAAATGATGTAACTAATCAAATTAATGATGAAGTCAGCTCCTAATTGGCGCATCATAACAAATTTATTCAAAGAGCAAATGGGATAGAGTCAAACCACTTTTGTGTTATGTTAATCTAAGTTAACCTGAAGTTTTTTTTTTTTTAAAGAACTTGAAACAGTTTTGTCCGGCAGCCTCATATGGGGTTTGCTGATTTCCTCAGTGTCTAATTTGATCTGTTTGAAATGTTACAGTAGTTGAAATTTCTTGCAGTATAGAAATAAACACACAATCTCCTGGGATATTTTATTCGTCATTTCCGCTTCTTCCTCTTCCTGTATTCAAAAACACTGAAGACCAAGATTCCTTGCGAATATGACATGCGCAGAATACAAATTAATGTTCCTTTCGATGGGGATATCCCGATAGGCGTATACATGGCCAAAGATTTGGGTTAGAAAAGGAGTAACCCAGGGGTCATTTTCGGGTTTTTAAAAACTGGAATGTACTTATTCCGGTTTTTCAAAAGGGTTATTGATGTTTACATGGCCATGCGCAACCGGGTTATTGCTAATATTCTGGTTAGGAAAGGGTTATTGACTAAATGTGAACGCAGTCATTGAAGACCACTGATTTAAATAATTAATGATTGAGAATTTGGAGCAGTCGAGTGGGTGGGACTACACCTTGGTCTATGTTGTATTTAGGCTATGGTCTTATGGAAAAGGTTCTGCAGGGTCATTCGACACAGTCTGAGAACTGCTACTGATTTACTTGTGTTCTTGGATAAGTTTTTGTTCTTACTTATTTACACCTTATTGGCTGGTTTCACTGTAAATATTTGCATGTTCAAGAAAAGGAAAAAAAATAAGACTCTTATCCTGAAAATTTTGGCCTCTTCGGTCAACTCCACCGCCATCTTTAGAAAAAGAGTCAGTGCTGTGGTGCCATGTGTGCGTGTCTGTGGGCGCGTCTTTTGATGATACTGGTTAACAAAAGTGTGACCTTGAAACAAGCCAGAAAACGAAAATCGTCATCACTGCTTGCGGGCAACGTCAACTGTACAATTAATTCATTTGATATTTTATAGAATGTCATTTTGTTGCATAACTTTCATCACAATGGATTACTGTGGAGAAGAAATGGGTACAAATGAATCCGTCACAGCATAAGTAATTGCGTTAACCTAAAATATGAAATCAGTGACGCAAATTATACAGAAGTGTCATGAAAGTAGCAGTCAGTAACATCTTACCTTGCGGAAGGATGGCCAATTGCTGAAAGATGGAGAGTGTGGATGGATTCAGACCATTTTTATCATAATTCCCTTTTCACTAAACTGTTGTTGTGGCATACAAAATTGCAGACACTAAAAGTATAACCGTGGAAATCAGCTAACTCAGCAGCACACGGAAAAACTTCTGTTGCCGATAAAATGTATGCCGAGTCATTCCATAAGACATGAAAAATCAATAAATGGATTTGTATAATCAAAGAATAAAAACCAAACTTTGTCTTTTGTAATGGTCGTGATTTACTGAACACATAATTTTTAGTATTTCAGTGAATATTTTTCTAATCAACGGAAATTAGCTGACAAGTTGGTTTATCGGCGTAAGGGAAGTCAGTTCTTGTGTGGAGTAGCAGTACATTTAAGCAGTGCATCTCACTGAAGACCTGCATGCCGTGGTAATCGTCATTAGCACAGCGGACACGTTGGGCAATGACCGTAACCCAATAATTTCAGTTTGATATCATCCTACTGTATGTTCTGACCAGAAAAGTTGTAGCAAAGTGGAATTTATTCACTGGACTGCGAATGAATAACTTGTGGGCAAATGCACATGATAATAATAATAATAATAATGCATCAATTTTATACAGCGCTTTTCTGGACACTCAAAGACGCTTTACAATGGAGGCATTATTCATTCACTCACACATTTTGATGGCTATGATGTTGGTAAACTACATTTTTGTAGCCACAGCTGCCCTGGGGCAGACTGACGGAAGCGTGGCTGCCAGTATGCGCCTACGGCCCCTCCGACCACCACCAAACATTCACACACAGCCATACAGGAGGGAGGGAGGGTTCCTATATTGCATGTTTTGTGGGTGGGGGAAACCGGAGTACCTGGAGGAAACCCACGCGAACACGGGGAGAACATGCAAACTCCACACAGAAAGGCCCCAGGCCGAATTCGAACCCACGACATTCTTGCTGTGCGGCAGTAGTGCTAACCACCGCGATACTTACCCATTTTAATTTCCCCACAACCTTTTTGACACTTATTTTTAATGTCACATTTTGTTGTCCTTATTTGAGCAAAAATCATTTTAATTTATTTAATTTGAGGGGACCCATTATGCTACATTTCCAAGTTTATATTTTGATCTTGGACTCCCCCAGAGTACTTCTGATCATTCAAAGTGCAAAAAAGGGTCCTTAATTAGCTCATACTGCCATCCTCAAAAAACCCCATTTGTAGTCCATTGCAGTCTCTGCCTGAAATGCCTCGTTTGGGCGGCTCTTCCGCTATGGCACCCCCTCCCCATGTGTCCACTTTCTTCTGATTGGCCAGCTCTGTGGAGGGCGGAGCTGGGCGGGACTTGGCAGAACACAGTTTTCGGGGGTCACCTCCCCCGGTGGGAAACGTGAGACGAGCCTGCTATCTGAGTTAAGGAATCGGCGGGGAAGTGCCGCAATCAAACACTACATGTGTTTAGATCTAATGAAACAAATTTGTTCTCGGAAACACAGCGGCGAAAGTAGAGGACGCAATGCGAAAATCTGGCAGCTCAAGCTCGAATTTGCCATCTACCTACGGCTTCTATGGTGAGTACTAGGGGTGTCAACATCTACACACGGTTACACGGATAACAAATCATAACCGTTTAGAAAAATCAATAAACGTGTACACGTCATTTTTTATCCCCCACAACAACGTTGTAGAGGGGGATATAAAAATGGGGTCCGTCCGTCAGTCCGTCCGACACGATTGTTGTCCGACCTATAACTTTGAAACTAATCATCCGATTCTGATCATATTTGGCATTGAGGTGTAAAGCCACATAAAGGTGTGTCATGAAAAACAATTTTGAAAATAATTTTATAATTTTTCAGGTTTTGGGGCAAAAAGCGACAAAATTGTGGGAAATCTGTAATGTGTCGTGTCAGGGCTATAACTTTAAAAATAATCATCCGATTGTGATCATATTTGGCATCAAGGTGTAAAAACACATAAAGGTGTGTCATGAAAAACAATTTTGAAAATATCTTCACAATTGTTTGCGTTTTGGGTCAAAGAGCGTCAGATTTGTGGGAAATCTGTAATGTGTCCTGTCTTGGCTATAAATTTCAAACTAATCATCCGATCGTGATCATATTTCGCATCGAGGTGACATAAAGGTGAGTCATGAAAACAAATTGGTATAATTTTCCGAGTTTTCTGATGCATACTCTCCGGCCTATTTTTTTGGCAAGGAAATTAACTGCTTTGCAATTAGTACAGTTCTTTAGAAATCTAAATGCATACAAACATTCTCTATTCAAAAATGCACAGCCAGTTGCAGGGGATATTGCTCGACTATGTCAGCAGCTTGTTCCTCCTCTTCCTCCTCCTCCTCGTTCATTTCTCACCAATACATATAGTTGCCTATTTTTAGGGGTGATAATGTTGCCTGAAAGCTTCAGATAATAACATTAACTAACTATACACTTAAATGTTCCCACTAGCGTATACAGGTGCATGGGGTGCAATGTTGCCTTGATATTAAAAAAAACAAGTCGACATGGTCTACAACATCCCCCGCCAATCGTGCGCTTCTCATTTTCGAACTCAATCAAGGCCTTTATGGTCTGAAGCTACACACCAAATTTGGTTACTGTATCTGTAGTAGTTTCTGAGTAAAGCTGTCCTCTTTATCTCGGACGGACGGACGGAGGGACGCACGGACGGACGGACGGACGGAGGTCTAACCTATATCCCCCTCCCACTTCGTGTTGGCGGGGGATAAAAAACCCCGCAGCCACAGCCAGTGTTGCGCCACTTCAAGAATAGGCTGCAGAGGACTTGAGAAGAGCGCGGCACTCATCATCTCCATGTGCAAATGTCATGCAGCTGAAAACAAAAACTGTTAATGGCTTGTTATTTTAGCCTATATTGTTGCGTGTTGTTGCACATCATATTGTTGGTTGGTGTTCAGTCGGCTTTTCACGACCTGATCACACATCCTTGCGTCTAAAGAGGAGGAAGAAAACATTTTTTCGCCAATTTTAGTGAATAATTGCGAGAGTCCTCTACTTTTTTAACTTTGTGGATATAAAGGTGAAGTTTCTTCCCTCTCACTTCAGCTTACTTTGGCTTCTTACCCCTTAGCCCGAAAGGCTGACGGGGTATTGCTATCCTTCGTGCGGTCGGGCGGGCGGTAAGGCGTCTCCAAAAACTTCGACATCGGGCTGAGGGGTATTCCGTGCATTGCACGCCTATTTTTTTTGAGTTGCTTTCTCTCGCCAATTCCACATTACTTTTACTATGAGATGTATATTAAAATTCAGACGCAGCTCCCATTGCGAGAGAGGGATGCAGTTTGCACTTTAAGTAAAAAGAAAAAGTACAAAAGTGAGCAATAGTTAAAACAATGATTAAAAAAGTTTAACCCTTTTTCAGCTTTCACTTGTACGTTTTCTAATCTGTCAAAATGATGGAGGATTTTATTTTCAACTTTCTGTGGTTATATAGCGCAACTGCGACAAAAAAAGCTAATAAATCCCCATCGTGTAACCGGGTACATGTCGGTTAGAAGTCCCGTGTACACGTGTAGAAAAAATTGTAAACGTTGACATCCCTAGTGAGTACACCAGCATTTCCACTCTATAGCTAGGATTGAGGGAAAGCTAGAATCCACCCCATACAGACACATTTGTAGAACGGGTCGACATACCCAAGTGTAGACCGGGAACCGTAGAAATCTTGTGGGTCTGAGTTCAGAGGGAAACATGGACAGTAAGGGGCAGCAAAAAGTGAACCAACAACTTATGAACTGTTCAGGTGTGTATTATAAGGACCTGCTGGTTTCGGTGCATAACTGTGGTGTCGTTAGCGTGGAGTAACGAACCGCTTCTGCATTGGTATATGACGGAGGGGCAAAAAAAAGAAAAATTATCCGTGGTAATGGTTTACTTACTGCGTCGGAATGAGCAGCGTTTGCTCGCAGAAAATTGGCACGATAAGCCACTTTCACACCGGATGCGAAACGAATTTTTGAGCGACAGATTACATGTTTTGCGCAAAAAATTAATTTCGTGTCCGGTGTGAAAATGGCATAACGCGCCCATACGCCTCTTTGCTTTGACTTTGAATGTAATCCGTCGTGCGAAAAATTTCTTTTGCGTCCAGTGTGAGAAAGGCTTAAAGCTCCCATAAGGCATATATTCGTGTCTTCGCATTGACTTTGAATTTAAACTGTCGCACAAAAAAACGTTTCTCGTCCGATGTGAAAACAGCTTTATGGATGGTACGCGACAGCTAGAGAGCGCTCCAGTTATGTTATGAACACAATACAGGTTTTACAGACCAAGTTCCATTAGCGTGGACAGTTGCTTATGTATTAGTGAGGACAATTTCTAAAGGGGGATGAAATTATGCCACGGCAGTGCAGACAAATCGTTTGTTATACCAGACACGTTAAAGCTTGCGCGTTTTGCGATTGCTTTCACGGTAGCATCAGAGAGCTAGCCTAGATATTGGTGTATCCGGCTGATCCCGGTCACGGATAAGTGAAGCGATCACAAGAAGCCGTAAACAAACGCAAACACGTATCAAAAGCTCTGCAAAACCTACACCTGGTCTAACTGCAGCCTTTTCAGCGAACTTGCGGACACATACAGGACACATACAGCACCTCTCCGGTTAGCTTAAACTATAGTGGTTATAATCGGGCAACGTTATTATGAAACTGCCATATTGATGCTTACCGAAGTGACAAAAACATACCGATCAGAATTACTGCAAATAAATGAACCAGGAACATTTTTAAGTAGCACAGCGTGCAAACTAACATGCAGTAGCTGGTAACCGAGCAGTCATAACCACCAGAGACAAACCCTTGCAATACAGGTTTTACAGACAGCAAGTTCCTTTACTGTGGACAGTTGTATCAAGCATTCAAATGACAAACAAGTATAAAAAGTTAGCTTCAAATGAGGTTTATGTTCATATACCTTCTGTTGAATTTCCCGATATTACTCTAGCATATTCAGGACACAAACATTAGCAACAGTAACTTGGTTATGTTAGCCGCAGTGCTCCAGCCACAATCAACTGGTTATCAGGTTAGGTAGGCTTATGCCGTAAAAGCAACTTACAGCTTCCACTTCTGTGAGTCGCGGACAGTCGCGTCCAATACAGGTTTTATCTTCAGATATTTTACAAAGCCTGCGTTTGAGGCCAGTTGTTAATGCCAACTATCGTTACTGGTCCTGCTAGCCACCCGTAACACGTTAACTTCACTTACATTATTTGCTGTTGTATTGTGACTTACAGCTAGTGGCTCCAAGCGCTTGATCGATGTATCTGCTTCAGATTTGAGAAGCAGCTGAAACCGCTTATCCAGCGTCGCATTATCCTTTATTGAAAAATCTGTCTTTGGTGAAATGCTGAGCACAAAGGGCTAACGTTCCCTTTGGCCGTGGCTGTTTGCTGCCAGCAAACAAAAAAGCTACCCACCGATTTCTGGTGGCATCTTCTTTTGGAAGAGAAATAGGTGCTTTCCGTCGCGTCCAAAAATAAACAGACAAGCAGCTTTGGGAGAAATACTGACCAAATTGCACCTCAAATGATCTGCAGTTTTTCTTTTGTATTTCCAAAGGTGTAGATGCTACTAAGGCATAGCATGATCTGCAGTTGTTTGTGCCTGCTAGAACAGTTTCTGAAGTGGGCAGGTGTATTTGTTAATTGTAAATAAACTCACCACAAATCATAAAACAGGTAATTTTACTCAGAACATTTAAGTGCGACATAAACTACGATATCGTCAAAGAAGTTTGACAATGCCCTTTTGAATGTCAAAAATTTTTGATTAACTGATGGTTAGCTCAGGACTCATTTCAAAAAATGGTCTTCAACCAGAAATAAAAAGCAAACCTTATGTACCTTATACGTTTTTGGCTAACATGGGGTGGAAAAAATATCAAAAGCATCCCTGAAAAATGTCCAACATTGCTGACTCAAAACCCAAAACCTCAATTACAAAAGCATTATTTACACTGGTATTTTTAGTCATTTGAATACCAATTAGCAGCATGTGTCAGCTGCAAAAAGGTGTAACTAGTAAAATTCTGTGACCCAAGTATCCAAAACAAAGTGAAGATAACTGCAGTATTAAAGGGGCCAAATAACCGAGAAACCTCTGAGGAATGCAAAAAGTGGCAGCATTCACCAAGACAAACAGTAATATTTGAATATTTGATGCTGATTTACAGTAAGATGACCTGACCATAATTATAATGGAAGGTCTTAAAAACAAATCCACTTTGGGCAAAAGAACAACACAAAGCCTACAGAAGAGAGCATCCTTGCTATTCTTCCTCCACTTAAAAACCTATCACAGAACTGGCCACAAACTCTCTTTCACGTTTGCATTTATGTCCTTTAGTTTATTGCATGGTTGAAGAAAAGTCTCTGGTTGGCTGGTAAGTTAAAAATCTGTGGTTGGCAGGTAGGTCAGAGGAAAGGTAGGTTATGTGGGACAAGCGGTCACAGGGTCACAGCAACTCCAGCAGAGGGATGCATTTCGACTCACGACTACTTCCAGGGTTAGGTCTGATGCTGAGGCTTCGAAGCTTGCTTCAAATTCAGAAGAGAATTTTCTTGAAACCTCTGTGCAGTGGCTTGCTTCCCTTCTGGAAAAAATAAGTGACTGACGCCATCTGAACCACTGTTTGCTTCATTCAGTTAACCATCTGATTGCTTCAGTAGTCCAGGCTGGGCATTGAAAATTCTTAAATGTTTTATTTTAAGTTAAAATGTGCACCCTTCATGAATTAAATTGCAGTTTTTATCCTACTTGTTGTGCCACTACAGCTATTTCAGATGATGTGGGTAAAGAGGGTAAATAATGAATCATGTAAAGGACTTAATGAAGAAAAATTAACAGCCGTTTTAAACAGTGATTGCAGTTGCATTAGGAACAAGAACCAGAATATACAGGTCAGAGGGCCAAAGTTGAGAACCACAGCATTAGTGGGCAGTGGAGTTAGCTTTGATGATTGCGTTTACTGTCCACTATACCAAGCACATCTGCTGCCCCACAGTAAATGCCCTACAACAGGGGTGGGGAACCTTTTCCAGAAAGGGCCGGTGTGGGTGCAGACTTTCATTCCAACTAGGTAATTATGCACTTGATTCTACTAATCAAAATCCCTAGCAAAGATCCCAGAGGTTGATTAGTAGAATCAGGTGTATAGCTGCTTGGTGGAATGAAAGCCTGCACCCACACCGGCCCTTTCTGGATAAGGTTCCCCACTCCTGCCCTACAATCTTGAGAACTGAATTCATAACATAATTTATAACATGATAACAATGCATGAAGTCAGTTTGCTAACCAATCTGTCATGTTCACACAAAAAAACAACAACAACAGACTCACTCATAAAGAACATTAAGTGTGTGCATGAAAACAAGACTGTTAGATTCCACCATCATTTCACTGCACAGAACATTATTTTTATCAGCAGAAGTCATCCACAAGCAGTATGAATGAAGCTTTGATTAAAGCTTTGATGATTAAAAAAGATTCAAAGCTTCATAGGGCCTCGTTTTGCCATCACTAACTGGTACTGGTAAGAGGAGGTAAGGGAGAGGGCTGGTCCTCATCAGAGTCAAATTCCACATTCTCATCCTTCACCCAACTGCCGTCTTTGTCCTGTAGCCATCCGGAGCTGAGAGGAGCAGACATGGAGAAAGGCATACGTGAGACACCCATGACATTGACACTCAGATTGGTGGGGGGGTAAACGGAACTTCAGTCCTCCATAGTCAAACAGCAGATTTGAAAATTACTAGCAACCTAATAATTCAATGCTGCTAAACTTATCATCAAGTATGTAGCAGTTATCCAAGTAAACCCCTTCTCCAACATGACTCTGTACCTAAGTGGTTATGGTTTTAACAACAACAAACCGGAAAGGTCATCTAAAATAAAAACAAAGCAAGAAAAAAATTGGTAAGATGCATGGCCAAAACTATAAAATGTAGCAATAATTTGTAATTCATAAAATACCAATAACTAAAATGTTTATAAAAAGGACTACTTTCAAAGCAGAATTACCTTTTCAGTTTGAGATAGTGATCAAGCTCTCTGCGCCTCTGTGCAGATATAGGTACTGAATCTGATGAACTGGTGGGCCTCAATTTCTTTTTGACGGATTCCTGCTTTTTCTGAGGACTTGGCTGTGCCTGACAGTCTGATTGTGGTGTTACAAATTCAAGGGAAAACATAATGCATGAGTGCATTATCAGAAAAAAGCAATATTCAAGGAAAAATGAATGAGCATTTTAACATATTGATAAGACTGTACCTTTAGTGCAGCAGCCATAAGCTGGGATTGATATGGCTTCCTTATTCGCACTGCCCACCATCTCAGTACAAGGTACCTGGTTCAGTAGTGAAGGCATATGGGTGGGAGGCTTCACAGTTGGGTCATTCAGAACAGAGCTAGTTGAGCCTTTTTCAAACTTTAAGCTTATGATAAGAGTCAAAGGGAAAAAAGGAGAAAATTAGATGGCCTTTCATCTCATTTATGCATGAGAGACAAACTATGACTCACACAACACTAACAAAGCACTGGACGTCATTAAAGTAACTGGTAATAAACAGCATGCAGATGCGGTCTTCACCTTAACAATGGCAGCATATATATTTTATGTAGTAATCACAATATAAACAAGAGAAATTTTATACTGCAAACCTCTGCCAAGGCTGAACGATCCCCCATTTGTTAACACATGGTCATGACATTTTCTTGACATCATTGAGATAATGACCACATAGGTCATGAAGTGGGAACCCAAAAAAGGTGAGCTTGTTATACGTTTGAAGACATTCAAACGCCTGTATCTAAAGCAATGTCCGTCCAAATGAGACAAATATGCTACCATTATAAAGCTTTTGTGATACCAATAACTTGCTTTTCTAATATATAATGACATATAATACAATGTATACAATACAATGACGTAAGGCTTGCATCATTATCACGTGACTGTTGAAGCAGACGACAATTAATTAGGGGGAATAAAACCTCATTTGACAAGCGACAACTCGACAACAGAGACGGCTAAAAAGCGGCAGCGAGGACATCATGATGACATGACTTGAAGTGGACACTCATAACGCAAGTAAACTGATATGACCAAGAGGTTCCTGTATGCAGTGGCAAAAGGCAGATAGTGCGGGATTTACGCTGACTGGGGATTATGCCATTGTCAGGTGAAGGAGTTTCCCAGAAACCTGTACAAGAAATTCTCAGAAGTTAAAGACTGTGAAATATCTGGTAGCACACTCATCTCAGTCAAAAGCGGACAAACGTGTTTATCTTGACAATGAGAAGTCTGGCTTTGCTGTGAAGGATTTCAACATGGAATTAGCGAGAGACCACTCGGAATCTACTCAAGATATCGAACACGATGAACAGACGCGGCAGAAAATACATTGTGACAGGAATAATGTGGACAAAAATATAAATTACAAAATGCTGATTCTCAACTCGGTGCTGGCATATGTTGCCAACTCTATATCTACATCTTCCCATTGGGAGGTTCAAAGCTGCTGTCTACAATATTACGACCAAGATGAACTTGTACGAGCCAAAACAGTTCTCTGGGAAACAGGAGAGACTTCAGTGTTACTGAGGTGGACTGACCGGAGAGACGGACCTATATGCCCAGCCAAGGAAGCTGTCATGGATGACATTATCGAAGCCGTCACCATGCTGGACACCGCAAATAAACTGCCAGCCATCCCAGTCAGCTACGACATGCTCAACCGCATCCCGAAAGTGAAGCCTGCAGAGACTCTCTCCGTAAGTCTGTGTGAGCGAATGCGTATCCTAGAAGATAGAACATTCACAAAGAGGAATTATCGAAAAACATAGTGAGAACTCTGAACATCGAGAACCAAATGAAGACGACAAACTCGTATGAAGCCAAGGTTGCCGCGAGTAACACAGTGCCACCTGTACGGCTAAGACAGCCGCAGGTGGCAGTAAATGACACCTCCGGAACAACCACTCCGATCAACTCCAAGGATGGTCATGAATCAACAGCTCCAACTCCAGCGGACCACAGCAGCAGAGACTACGTGTTACCTCACCCAAACACTGGACGAGCACCACGACCGAGAAGTTCGACGTCCAGGAGCGGGCAGACAAGGTGGCTCATGGCCAAACCAGCAGCAGCAGCAGCCTCGCACGCGTGGGCTGTTGCATCTCTGGTGTTGAACGAATCCTGGCCAAGCAACCTCCAAGATGAGTTCCAGCTCCAACCACAGCAGAAGAAACTATTTCGTCGTCGCAAGGGAACAAGGGGCACAAGGGGTTTCAAGGGAGGCCCTGAGCCAAGTCACGACATCTTTTTATACAGTGTAGCCAAGGATACATCGACCGACGCAATCAGTGAGTACATGAGACAGCAGAGCCTGGACTTCAGGAACTGTGTCAAGGTTTCGAACAGTGCTGCTAAGTTTGATGGCTTTAAATTTGACATCAGGTCATCTGACTTAGACAAAGTTTTAGATGGTGACTTTTGGGCAGCGGACGTCTGTGTTGGGAGATTTTATCCTCCACGATATGCTTCGGGTGATAGAATAAATAAACAAACTCCTGCTTTGTGTACATAACTTGTACAAACTATCTTTTAAATATGGCTTCCGTTACCACAAGCTTAACAAGAAAGCCGTTGCTGCGGCGAACCCCCGTTGCATCTTTCTGAACTTTAAAGTCACATGCACCTCCATACTCCACTGATTCAGTAGAATTACGATTTAATACTTCATGCATGCCCCCTACCAGCCAGTTTGACAAACGTCTAAGGAGAAGGACTAGCTGCTGTAAAGATTTCAGCCACCTAACTTCATCACTCAGCTAACAATGGCCATAAATGTGATTTTTGCACTTACTAACCCCATGACCTAATTAGTATGCAAATTAGGTGAAGGTCACCATGGTCACCCTTCCCCCACCCCAAAGTATTATGGTACCAAGTTTGGTCGGATTCGGCCCAGGAGCTTCCGAGATATAGTGCAAAATGTTTGGATGGACGGACGTACATACGTACGCAGATCTCCACTAGACCCCCCTTTCGGGGCCTGTCGGTCTACGACGGGGGGTAAAAATATGCTCATACAATAGTTGAGGTCATGGTGCTGACCAACTTGAGTATTTATAAAAACTGGTGAAATCATATGATATTGTATTGGTGCAAGAGCACTGGTATTTTGATAGTGGTATTGATTGCTAAACTAAACACATGGAAGATTTACAGGTCCTTGGGGTTTCTGGTATGGAGCGTGATGTGTTATTACAGGGCCGCCCATATGGTGACTGTGCCCTGTTGTACAGCAAATACTTTAAATGTACCATAAAACCATTGAATATGCCTTGTAAACGCTGCGTTGGCATACGGGATAATAACCAATAATATAAATATTATAAATAATAATACAAATATTTCACTGTTTAATGCGTAAATGCCGTGTGACGCGGAAGGTCCGGGATCTAACTCTGAGGAATTCTGTAATGGGGGAGACTTCAATACAAACTTTTCTCGCCATAGGTCTCTCAAAACTTTGTTCTTAAATGATTTTATTAACAAAAATGGTTTTAGTAATGCATCTAGTTGTACAGATGCCTCTGATATTTGTTTTACCTATGAAAATACTGCAAATGGGAGTAGATCTGTAATAGATCACTTCATGGTGTCGCACAGTGTGACGAATTGCTATATCCGTGATGTAGATAATTGATCGGATCACAAAGTATTGGTCATGGACATAAATCTTAAATGTCAAAACTTCTGTCAAACGAATCAAAAATTTAGTAAACTGGTCTCATGGCAGAGAGCCACAGACACAGACAAACTCGATTATAAATGTCATCTTGCAATGAATACTGCGAAAGTAGAAGTCCCTCATATTTTTATTTGTGAAGGTGTTTTCAATTGTACACATATCAACAACATGGAAAGATATTACTGTGATATTATTAATGCATGTTTTAAGACCTCTTGCTGCTGTATTCCCAAGACAAAGAAATGTAAATTTGCCGGTTGCAATGCCAATGCAAAAGGTTTTAAGGAGAAGTCCGTCTTCTGGCAAAGACCTTGGGTAGAAAATGGCCGACCCAATACCTGTGTCATTTCTGATATAAGAAGGACACATGCCAGGTACAAACAGGAGGTAAAGCGACTTAGGCATAACCAGAATAAAGAGAAAGGTGCCAAGCTTGCTAATGCCATGGTAAGTGATGAGAGTTGTGACTTCTGGTGTGAAGTAAAACGTGTGAATAAGAAGAGTAACAGTGTTCCTAGTGTTATTGATAATGTTCATGGTGATGAAAATATATGTGAAGCGTTAAAAGAACAATATAAAGAAATTATATAACAGTGTATCTTATGATAAGATGAAATGCAACATTTACGCAAACAAATGATTTCTAGAATTAAAAATGAATGTAATTTATCTAAATGCAATCTTTCTCATGGTGTTACTGTAGCTGATGTGATGCAATCTGCAGGTTAAAACCATACAAGGCAGATGGTGTTGAAGACGTAACATCTAATATTCTGATAAATGCAGGGCCTGAGCTGCATATTTATCTTAGTCTGTTGTTTGATGCCATGATAAAACATGTTGTCTGTCCTAGCAATACTGTCCTAGCAATTATATCTCCTCTTGTACCCATTACTAAAAATAAAAAGAAATCCCTTAATGATAGTAATAATTATAGAGCTATTGCTCTAAGCTGTATTATTTTTAAGGTAATTGACAATATAATCTTGGAGAAGTATAAATGTATCTTGATGTCTAGCGCCAAGCAGTTTGGTTTCAAAGCAAAACATTTCACAACACAATGTACATATGTTCTTAATGAGGTGGTAGATTATTATCATAGTAGAAGTACCCCTGTGTTAGTAGCACTTTTGGACGCCTCAAAGGCGTTTGATCTTGTGCATTATGTTAAACTATTTCGTTTGTTAACCAAGCGTGGTCAATGTCCAACGATTGTACGCTTCCTCTCTGATATGTATACTAAGCAGTGTCTACGGGTAAGCTGGAATGGTACATTTAGTGATATATTTATCTCCACAAATGGAGTAAAACAGGGAGCAATATTATCTCCCACTTTGTTCTGTATTTACTTTGATGAGCTCTTACAGCGGCTCACCGAATGTGGATAGGGTTGTCATATAGGCAATTTTTTATATGCTGCACTTGGGAATGCAGATGATGTCTGTTTATTAGCTCCAAGTAGGAGTTCCATGAAAGCCTTTCTACATGTGTGTGAAGCTTTTGGTGATGAATATAATGTCTTATTTAATAGTCAGAAAAGTCATCGGTTATTTTTGATTACTGTAACATGTTTAAACATATCAAGCCCCTAAATTTGAATGGATAACAACTTGAGGTCAAGATAGAATCTGAACATTTAGGTCATCATATTGGTAGATATTGTGACAAGTCTGCTGTTGATGCAGCATGTAATGATTTATTTTGGAGAACAAACTCTTATCATGTCAAACTTCATTTTGTAGCTCCGATGTCCGGGCAGAATTATTTCATTCATATTGTTCCAGCTATTATGGTTGCCCTTTGTGGCGTAAAATGTCATTTATAAGTTGTCTGTGACGTGGCGGCAATGTGTCCGAAAAGTGTGAAATGTTCCCTCACCCCCACATTGTAGTATTGTGAAACGTGTGGTGGATATGATATTAATATGGATATATATGGTCGATTTTTAGGTTTTTACAAAGCCTTATGGGACAGTGTAAACCCATATATTCGTCTTTGTGTTCTAATTTCCAATACATCTCAAGCTAATGTTGGCAATAATGTCGGGTTTCTCTGCTCAAGGTTGAACCTTATGGTGTCTACTGATTTATATAATAAATAGTATATAAGTAAACAGACATTATATAAAACAGAAAATTGTGATGCTCAGTGTGTTAACATGGGTAAGGTTGTTAAATTCTGTTCTGCAAGAGATGGTGTGTTGGATGTAGCTCTTTCAGTAAGTGAATTAATACAGAATACTTGTACGTCATAGTTTGAATATCACACAACTAGTTGTGCTATTACCTGGACAACATATACACATATATATATATACATATTCACATATATATATACATATACACATATATATATACATATACACATATATATATATATATATATATATTATATATATACACACACACACACACACACACACATATACATATATACATATATATATATATATATATATATATATATATATATATACACATATATATATACATATATATATATATATATATACATATATATATACATATATAAATAATGTGGTGCCTAGACCTTTTTGAATGAGAACTGCCCCCGGGGTGGACTCGGCAGGGGCGGTGGAGGGGCAGGAGTTTTCATTCAGAATGTTGCTTCTCTCATTCTCCAATACAGCTGAACTTTGACAGCCTTGTAGATGTCTCTGAAGCTAATTAGCATAAAACAGGGGAAGCCATGAAGTCAGTGATAACATGAGCTCTCATTTTTCTAATTCTGACTCGCAATTCAATCAAGTAGCAATGAATTTTCCATCTATTCATGATAGCCTTCCTTAGATATTGCTGACATGTTTAATGATTGTTTAATAAGCATATGGTAATGTACATCCAATGTATGTACAGTATCTCACAAAAGTGAGTACACCCTTCACATTTCGACGATATAATTTAGTATATCTTTTTAAGGGCCAATGTTACAGAAATGAAAACTGAATATATTCTAGAGTAGTCATTGCACAATATGTGTAGCAGAGTAGATTTACTGCACTGTCCAAATAACTGAACAAACAGTCATTATTTCCAAAATGGGTGGCAACAAAAGTGAGTACACCTTACTGTCAACATGCCAAATTGTGTCCATAGTGTCAATATTTAGAGTGACCGCCATTGTTGTCCAGAACTGCCTTGATTCTCCGAGGCATGGAATTCATCAGAGCAGCACAGGTTGTTGCTGGGATCCTCCATGACAACATCACGGAGCTGGTGGATGTTGGACACCTGCTGCTCCTCCACCTTCCTCTTGCGGATGCCCCACCGGTGCTCAATGGGATTCAAGTCTGACATACTTGGCCACGCCATCACCTTCAGCTTCTTTCGGAAGGCAATTGTCATCTTGGAGGTGTGTTTCAGGTCGTTATCATGTTGGAAAACAGCCGTGCGGCCCAGTTTCTGAAGGGAGGGCATCTTATTCTGCTTCAGAATCTCACAGTACATGTTGGATCCATTATTCCATTAATGAAGTGCAGCTCCCCAGAACCAGAGGCACTCATGCAGCCCCAGACCATGATGCTGTCAGCACCGTGTTTGACTGTAGTCAGTACACACTTGTTTTGATACTTCTCGCCAGGGCGCTGCCACACATGCTGGACACCATCTGAGCCGAACAAGTTTATCTTGGTCTCGTCAGACCACAGAACATGGTTCTAGTAGTTCATGTTCTTGGACTGGTTGTCTTCAACAAACTATTTTCGGGCTTTCTTGTGGGCTAGCTTCAGATGAGGCTTCCATCTTGGCTGACGGCCATGCAGACCAACTTTGCGCAGAGCATGGCGTATGGTCTGAGCACTGACAGGCTGTTATCCCACTGCTTCAACCTTGTTAGCAATGCTGCCAGCACTCCTGCGTCTGTTTTCTGAACCCAACTTGTGCACCTGACGCAGAGCACGAGGACTCAACCTCTTCGGTCGACCCTGACGAGGCCTGTTCCGAGCAGAACTCGTCTTGGAAAACCGCTGGATAACCTTGGCCACCGTGCTGTAGCTCAGTTTCATGGTTTCACAGATCTTCTTGTAGCTTAAAACATCTTTGTGGAGAGCAGCAATTCTCTTTTTCAGATCCTCAGAGCGTTCTTTCCCAAGAGGTGCCATGTTGACCATCCAATGACCAGAATGAGAGCATCGCACCCAAAGCACCACAATTTAACCCTTCAACATGTTACACAACCTCATATGGCCCAGTTAAACAGACAAAAGCATGAACATGATGAACAAGTCGCGTTTCATTGCTTGGTTGACCATTATCAATTGGGGTGTGTACTCACTTTTGTTGCCATCCATTTTGGAAATAGTGACTGTTTGTTCAGGTATTTGGACAGTGCAGTAAATCTACACTGCTACACATATTGTACCATGACTACTCTAGAATATATAGAAGTTTCACCTCTGTAGCATTGTCCCTTGAAAAGATATGATAAATTAATAGTCAAAATGTGAGGAGTGTACTCACTTTTGTGAGATACTGTATATATGCACACAGCTTAACAAAACTAAGGACCCCTTTAACTACATTAAATCAAATAGAAGGGACTTACAAACTATGTCAGAGCAGAGCAAAAATTCCTAGTGGATGCATTGTGTATGTTGGGATCAACTTGACAAGGGAAACTAAGGTTTTCCTCCTGAGAATTCAGGACCACAAGGATATCATGTTCTGTGGCTTTCTTACATTCCCAAAGGTGAGTTGCACATTCTACAGGTATAAGAGAGGTACATATTTCAGTCAGAAAAACTGCAAAGTGGATTGGAGACTTTAAATGACAAGGAAGACAAAATGCCATTTTTGGCCAGTAACATAGTGAGAATTTGAACATGTTTTTTTCAACTCAGTTTAGAGCAGTTACATCATTGCATATTTGTTCTAATTATGCTTTGCTAAAGAAAGCAAAGTATCACGAGCATTTTGATAACAGGTTGATTAAATTTGGCGGAGTAGTCTGGAAATTACGGCTATTTGTTTACAAATGATCAGTTCTGAAAAAACACAAAAACGTTTCAGCAGTTTTATTCATTTTACACAAAAATAACAAAATATTTTAGCCATTTTCTCAAAATTTAGGAGAGAGAATTTTACTTTGTTGTCTCCGTTTGAACGTATCCATTTTAGTAGGCATTATGGCGGGGTGCACCAACTCTCCCTTGGCCTTTACAATGGCAATAGAGATCACCATCAAAGCCTCGAAATGGGTGGCGGGAGGAGCACGACTACAGAGTGGTCAGAAACTTCCACCAATACAAGCCTATATGGATGACTTAACAACACTGACAACAACGGTCCCCAGCACCAAGAGACTCCTGGAAAAACTTCATCAAAACATCACATGGGCAAGAATGAAGTTAAAGCCCACCAAGTGCAGAAGCATCTCCATTGTAAAAGGCCAAGTTACAGACCAGAGATTTGATGTCAGCAGAACACCTGTACCAACCTTTTCAGAAATGCCAGTGAAGAGCTTGGGAAGATGGAATTACGCAAAGCTCAAAGAAACCGAGCAGTTTGAACAACCAAAGAAGGATACCATCACCTACAAAACCCAAAACCAGTGAAGTTGGCACATTATGTAAATCATAGATAAAAACAGAATACAATGATTTGCAAATCCTTTTCAACTTATATTCAATGAAATACACTGCAAAGACAAGATGTTTAATGTTCAAACTGAGAAACTTTTTTTTTTTTTTGCAAATAATTATTAATTTAGAATTTAAAGACAGCAAAACATTGCAAAAAAAGTTGGCACAGGGGCCTTTTTACCACTCTGTTACATCGCCTTTCCTTTTAATGACACTCAGTAAATGTTTGGGAACTGAGGAGACCAATTTTTGAAGCTTTTCAGGTGGAACTCTTTCCCATTCTTGCTTGATGTACAGCTTAAGTTGTTAAACAGTCCAGGGTCTCCGTTGTCATATTTTACGCTTCATAATGCGCCACACATTTTCAATGGGAGACAGGTCTGGACTACAGGCAGGCCAGTCTAGTACCCGCACTCTTTTATTACGGAGCCATGCTGTTGTAACACGTGCAGAATGTGGCTTGGCATTGTCTTGCTGAAATAAGCAGGGGTGTCCATGAAAAAGACGTTGCTTGGATGGCAACATATGTTGCTCCAAAGCCTGTATGTACCTTTCAGCATTAATGGTGCCTTCACATATGTGTAAGTTGCCCATGCCTTGGGCACTAATACACCCCAATACCATCACAGATGCTGGCTTTTGAACTTTGCGTCATAACAGTCCGGATGGTTCTTTTCCTCTTTGGTCCAGAGGACACGACGTCCACAGTTTCCAAAAACAATTTGAAATGTGGACTCGTCAGACCACAGAACACTTTTCCACTTTGCATCAGTCCATCTCAGATGAGCTTGGGGCCAGCGAAGCCGGCGGCGTTTCTGGGTGATGTTGATAAATGGCTTTCGCTGTGCATTGTAGAGTTTTAACTTGCATTTACAGATGTAGCGACGAACTGTAGTTACTGGCAGTGGTTTTCTGAAGTGTTCCTGAGCCCATGTGGTGATGTCCTTTACACACTGATGTCGGTTTTTGATGCACTACTGCCTGAGGGATCGAAGGTCACGGGCATTCAATGTTGGTTTTCGACCTTGTCGCTTACGTGCAGTGATTTCTCCAGATTCTCTAAACCTTTTAACGATATTACGGACCGTAGATGATGAAATCCCTAAATTCCTTGCGATAGCTTGTTGAGGAATGTTGTGTTTAAACTGTTCTACAATCAGCTCACGCATTTGTTCACTAAGTGGAGACCCTCGCCCCATCCTTGTTTGTGAATGACTGAGCATTTCAGGGAAGCTGCTTTTATACCCAATCATGGGACCCACCTGTTCCCAATTAGCCCGTTCACCCGTGGAATGTTCCAAATAAGTGTTTGATGAGCATTCCTCAACTCTCTCAGTCTTTTTTGCCACTTGTGCCAGCTTTTTTGAAACATGTTGCAGGCATCAAACTCCAAATGAGCTAATATTTGCAAAAAATTACAAAGTTTACCTGTTCTAACATTAAGTAACTTGTCTTTGCAGTGTATTCAATTGAATATAGGTTGAAAAGGATTTGCAAATCATTGTATTCTGTTTTTATTTACGATTTACACAATGTGCCAACTTCACTGGTTTTGGGTTTTGTACATGGATCACATCAATAAGACCTTGCTGCCAGGAAAACTCAAGTTGTTGTGTTTTCAGTTTGGCATCCTTCCAAGACTCTTGTGGACTTTAACTGTGTACGAGATCCCCAACACCAAGGTGGAAAAGTTGGAATGGGCAATAAGCACACAGCTGAAACAGTGGCTTGGTGTTCCTCGGTGCCAAAGTTCCATCGGACTGTGCAGGAATGGTAAATTGGAATTGCCAATCGTAGGTCTCGTGGAAGAATTCAAATGCGCCAAAACAAGGCTGGTCATGACCCTTTCTGAATCTGAGAACACAGTCATTCGAACAGCGGCCCCCACGGGTGGCAACGGGAAGGAAGTGGACTCCATCAGAAGCTTTTCAGAGTGCAAAGTCTGCTCTTCACTTCAGAGATATAGTTGGTCAAGTCAAGCATGGGAGGGTCTCGGGCTCATCCCAAAAGCTCCTCTATGGCACAAGGCAACATCAGTGCAGAAGAGAAAGCTTGTGGTAGAGGAAGTCAGGAGGCAGAGCGACATGCCAAAGCTGTCTCAATGGCTACGATGGGGAGATGGACCAACTGTTAGAACCTGGAGAAGAAATGGCTCAGCTGACATGACATCTGGCAGATGGAGGGAGTGCGACTGAGTTTTACCATCAGAGCCACATATGACCTGCTACCTTCCCCAGAAAACCTGAAACTGTGGTACGGAGAAGATCCCACCCGTTCCCTGTGTCAAGCACCTGCATCCCTTAAGCACATTCTGTCAGGGTGCACTACAAGTCTCACCCAAGGGCACTATACTTGGCAGCATAACCAAGTACTCAGAGTTGGCATCATCACTTGAACAGAGGCGAAACACTACAAAAAACCTCCCACAAACATCAGTAAGAAAGGTCCACTTCCTACAGTTTGTACCAGCAGGCAAACCTCAAGAACACCAAACATCATCAAAGGATGCAAGCATCCTGCAGTCTGTTAAGATTGGAAATTGGAAGCGGACGTCGATAAAAAGCTTGTTTACCCCCAAGAAATAGTGGCGACAACACTCCGGCTAGACATGGTCCCGTGGTCTCCAACAACAAAGCCGGCTTATGTCGTGGAGCTGACAGTTCCATGGGAAGATGGGGTTGGAGAGGCTTATGAGAGGAAGAAAAACAAATATTCTGATCTGGCAGCTGAAGCATCCCAGGACGGCTGGAAGATCACCATCTTCCCAGTAGAGGTGGGATGCAGGGGATTCATTGCAACATCTACCACCAGTCTGTTGAGGAAAATGGGAGTGAGGGGCCGCTCCCTCCAACAGGCTATCAAGACTAGGGCTGGGCCGATTCAGGAATCGCGATTATTTTAAGCGCAATAAAAGTAACCGCCACTATGAGGCAGACAGACGAGCTTACTTATCAGCTTTTCTATGACACATACCTAATACAGTCATTTCAAATGCTTCCGGGAAGAGATCTGTGACTTGAAGTCTGCTAATTACCAGCGAGGTTGGACAGCCTCCATAGCATTGGAATAATTGGCTTACCTTAGATCAATTCCCGTGTACTTTGCCTAACTTACAATCAAGCAAGCTCGTCTGTCTGCCTCATAGTGGCAGTTACTTTTATTGCGCTTAAAATAATCGCGATTCCTGAATCGGCACAGCCCTAATCAAGACCATGTCAAGTTCTGCCGATAAAAGCAGCAACTGGCTCTGGATCAAACAGAACGACAACAACTAAGCACCAAGATAAAAACAGATGGTATGCAGCCAGGCGTACACCTGGCTCAGGGAGAAGGATGCCCCTGCCATGAAGAGTCCATATGGAGACATGGAGGGTATGGCTTGGAGGGAAGTGTACCTGGGATGCTGGGTACACCGTTGAGCCCTCTGGAGACGTCGTGGGCTTTAATCAATGAAACGTCGAAGAAGCAGGGTGCCCACCTGATGACTCCAATGATATACATACTCTCACTTTCATCACTCCATACCGACCACTAAGTTCAAGAGTTACCAACTTACCATAGGGATTGAAACATCTAGTCCTATTAGCTTTTCTCCAACCAATGACATAAGATGATTTTTGCCCTGTGACACTTTTTTGTCCCACTTCATGACACACGATCCAAATTCGTCCAATTTCAAATCGTAATGCATTTGTGAAAATGTAAATCAAATTGACAAATCCATCTTCCAATGATGAGGAATCTTACAAAACATCTTGGATCTTCACCCAGATCTGGATCTCCATTAGTTTTTGCATTATCCTTTTAACTAATCAGCAAACAATCAAACCTACCAACAAACAATACCAATTACATAACCTCCTTGGCAGAGGTAATAATGATTCTATACTGCATGATGTGGAATTTTTATTTTGTTGTATGCAACATGTAGCCCCCAGAATTTCAGAAAACCAGAAGAAAAATATGTGCCCAAGATATGCAAGTAAATTACTAACTGTTGATACATTCAATATGTTTTTTGGCCAGGGTTCTGTCTTCTTGTATATTCTGCAGGACCTCTGAGCTCCCCCTCTCCCGTATTAGAAGTCCCCCGCCATCATCCTCTCCACTGTTCATCATCATAAACCCAAAATTATAGCAAAGCTCAAGCAGTCAAAGGGTGCAAGAGCTGGTGCGCAACAAAATAAAATGATTGGGCTCGATCTGCAAGTGGCAATGGGTGCGGGAGGAAACAGTTCTTCCCAACTAGTACTTCCCAACAATTACATATTAGCAATGCACAATTTCAGCGGATTGTACTGGTCCCTGCGATGCCGCATCTTTTTGCATATTAATTAAGTAGGATGCAACGAGGCGGAAGGGCCGCTAGTAAACCAGGATCTGCTCAGAAAATGTAGCAAGATGATAAAGGTAATGCCTGAATTATTCCTACCTAGTCGGAATAATTTGATGTCTACAGTAGCCAGCTAGCTAGCTACAGAGGTACAAGAGAAATGGGCTGCTCAACGTCACAGTTGTCATGTAGCTAGCTGGTTATTGTTGACATCAAGTAAAGGTATACACAAGTAATGCCTGTGCAGTACACATCAACTGAGGCAGAAACACAAAACAAACATTGCTAGCATTACTGTGTGTGAATTTGAGCCTTTATCAGGCTTTGACTGAATCGCTAATAATTTTATGAAACGCGCAAACTAGCTAAGTTAGCAAGCTAACTGATACAAGTAATATACGACACGTTTTTACATATTAATTTGGTATGATGCAACTTCAACTAAAGGTTCAACTAAATTTTAATCAGCACATTTGCTACACACTATCAGTTGATTTGCAATGTTAGAATGTTATGGCTAGAACAATTCTTGAGATACTGAGTATGAAAAGATTGTGACTCACATACTCACTTCCATCAAGGCCAAATTAGCCCACTATCATAAGGAATATAGAGAGGACTATCCGACCCTCCAGTGGAAGCCCCAGCTCCCCCAAAGGAATGAAAATATTATATTAATGTTGTTTACCCAATTTACATGCACCCATTTCGTTTAAGCTCAGTGTGACAGTCTCTTTACCGCATTTTGCTGTCAATTACAATTGCACAACTTTCTCTCCTCTTTCAGTTATTATAAAATATTTCACTCTAAGTGCGGGGCTTTGCCTAGCCACTCAAACACACACACACACGACATGGAGCAATGGAGCACATTGCACCGGCTATATCCATGTTTGAAGCGCAAGACAATAAAGTTGACTCTAAATCCGTTGTAACAAGTTAGTTTAAAGTCTTGTATTTGTTCAGCTGAACCATTAACACTAATGACGCACTTCAGTCCACACCAAAAAACTGTAACACTCAATGATGTTTCTGCTTGATGTTGCAAACGTGTTTTCGGAGCTAAAATAGAGAAACCTGCTGTTCGAACACAAAAAAATTGTCCGATATAACGGCACTAGCATACGTAGTTTTTATAGGAAACTTTCCCATTAATACACAGTATGAACTGAACATGTAAAAAATAAGAGTAATAACAAGTAATAACTAGAACGGGCACTCGGTAGAGCACATACCTTCGCCGACGCCACTGAATCCCTCGCCACTGGCGTTGGTTTCATGCCGATCGGATAAAAATTGACCGAGATATGGCCGAAAGTCGGTTTTGACCTTTTCGTGGCCTTGACCTTGACCTTTGACCCGATCACTCCCAAAATCTAATCGATTGATCCTCAGGTCATGCCAAATCAACCCACCAAATTTTATGAAATTCCGTTTGGTACTTTTTGAGTTATTCGATACACATACATACACACAGACAGACAGACAGACAGACACACAAACAAATAAATACACGGGGATCAAAACATTACCTTCGTCAGCGAAGTCGCTGGCGAAGGTAACAATAACTGCGTAATAACAAGAGCAGTTTCCTGTAAAAACTCATTAAGTGGGTCTATGAAGGCAAAAGGTTACTGAGCAGCCCTCAGTAACAAGACAGAACTGCGCCCATTGGTCATAAGTAACATTAAGAGCCACGGAGCCAGAGTGGGGAATACAAAATTGCAACCTCAAACAATGTGCGCTGAAGCGGCAACAGCAAAATGGAGCAGCAGCATGCAATATTGGGGGATTCTTTGACCAGAAGAAAGTTGGCAGCGCAGAGGGCTGAGAAAGTCGCTTAGCTACACCCTGAATTTAAGAGCCAATTTTTGAGACGTTCAGACAGTCAGAATTGTTGACTCCCTTGGATTTGGCCGAATTTTATTTTTTGAGAAAGGTATAGCATCCAAACTTCAGAACTCGAACCTTTCCTCTATTGACCCCTTCTGTCTCAAGGTACAGCGACCCCTTTGTGACCACCTTCACAAAAATGCCAGATCCCACCTCTCTAATTCTGAATTTCTCTAATTCCCAGGTCAAAGTTTATTGAGAGTGCGTCTATAGCACGTGTCAAACTAGTGCTATGGAGGGCCAAGAGGCTGCAGGTTTTCATTCCGACCAGTGCTTGAAGTGGACCGGAACGCAGCGGAACGCAGTTCCGGTACTTCTGTATTCTTATCATATGCGTTCCTGCACTTTGAAGTTGGCCAGAACGCACCGGAGCACAGTTCCGGCACTTCTTTATTTTACATTACATTACACATTATATATTTTCATCAAAGATTGTGGTTCATTCGATAGCCTAGATTATTCCATTGTCTGGGTTGCTTGTCGTTCATTCACATGAGCGCACCAATGAAAGAAAATCCCACATTTGACAACAAATTGGTTGCCTAGCTACCACTTATGAGTTATTGCCATAGGTACTGAGGGCGCGCTCATTCAAGTCTGCACTGCTGTGGTTGGCAAGTGGGACGTTACGGTACAAACCACAGCTGTAAATGGTAAATGTTTGCTGCCAATATTAACTGCTGGATTGTAAAACACCCACTACGGTTATGAAGACAAGGAGCACATCGTTGAAAAGACGAGACCGCGAGGATTCATCTGCAGTAAGTCGATCATAATTTTATATCCACTCAGGGAATTCCTATGTGTTCCTATGTGTATGTGCACTCTATGGGACAGCTTTGAATCTCTTGTCACTCTGTGAAATGACAATAAAGGCGTTCTATTCTATTCTATTCTATTCTATTAAGCGCGACCAAGACGGGTCCAGTGTTGTTGTTTGTGCTAACATTAGCTAGCTAGCCACCAGCATGAAAAATAATTCAATGACTTGCCAACTGGTTCGCAAAACCTGCTCAACGAGCTCTCAATAAAGGATTTTAAACTAACATCACAATCTAACCAGCCAACATCCTGGAACAGTGTTTCGTCCTTTAAACTCTAAAGCACAAAACACTTCTCAGTCGTCGTCGGCTGGTGGTACGATTATTATTATGCAGTTCTGCGTTGCTATTAAGAGTTTGAGCAGGCTTTGCAAACTATCCTATGTTGTTTGACTGGTGACTTCTAGCCAGACAATCCAAACAATGACATGAATAAAGTGCTCTGATTATATATATATATATATATATATATCGCATGCTTGCATTCTATGCTCATTAAAGCCGCTTGCACACTGGACGCGAAACAAATTTTTCGCACGACTGATTACAGACAAAGTCAATGCAAAGACGCGATAGTCGGACAGGGTTTTAATATAGCTCCGTGTCCGAAAGTCAGAAAAGTTCTAATTTTTCTGAGTATTCCAGGAATTATTAGATGTGTAAACTTGGCCATGTTTGAGTTCGACCTTCACAAAATGCAAATTGATAGCTATCGACTTTTCTTGGTCTTTTTAGCCTATTCGTCTGTTTTCGTTGAAGATAGATGGCAGTCTTTATTCGGTCTTCCTTTTGAAAATTAGTCAGATGACCGAACAGATTCACGCTTTATTTCCACAGCAGAGATAAAATAGTGCTTGCAATCAGAGAGCAAATCAATTCCATGACCATTGACAGTGTGAAGAAATTATCGCATGCACGATCAAGACTGTCCGCCAGGAAATGCAAAATACTCCATGTCCACCAGCCAGCAAAAAGTAAAAGTATTGATATGAGAACAGATTTATTACGAAATAAAGAATAAAAACCAACGAACGGGATATCCAACAAAGATGACCCGCCAATAAATAAATCGCAGTGTTCATTGGATGTTCTGTTGTTAAAATGTTTCTTTCAATTCTTTATTTCGTTATCAATCTGTTCTAATCGTCTTCTTTTTTTTGGCTGTCAGACACGGAGGCATTGTACATGGTCTCGCGCCAGTGTTGACTCACTTTATTGAGCGGAGCTTAAACAGAAACATTGATTGAAATTCTCGGTACTCATCTTGAAGAACTGAGCTCTCTTATCAAAACATTCACGTTTAATATCTTAAAGAGTCAGCAGATTTGAAGAAATTAAAAACAATAATAGACTGTCAGACACGGAGATTGCAAAAACTTAAACATCTTGACAATACGAAGTGGTTCTTACTCCAGCTGCCCACATACTAAAGGTTCATTCAAAAATAGGCCTAATATCAGAATTATTGTGAAAACACATCTGTTCAAACAAGTACTGTAGCACAAAATGAAAAGAGTAGAGCATTGTCCTTAAGAGCCATGTTTGCTAAATGCATGAATGTAAAAAAATGTTTTAAGTTTCCAATTTAAAAAATAACGTGTTTTCAACTTTTCAACTAACCCTAAACCTTTTTTAATGAACGGGATGGTTCTCAGAAAATCAGGGTTCCTGCACTTCTTTTTTCCCCACTTCAAGCACTGATTCCGACCAAAACCTCCAGCAGGTGATTTCACTTATTACCTCACCCTCAAGCAGAGAGAAAGGACTAATCAGTGAAATCACTGGGTGGAGTTTCAAGTTGGAATGAAAACCTGCAGCCTCTTGGCCCTCCATGGCACCAGTTCGACACCCCTGAGTATCATTATGTAGTTAACCACTTGTGGCACCACTGAAGTTTGTCAATAGGGGACAGTCAAAATTCTAAAATGGCAAATGGTACACAATTATTGACAGCAGAAGACAGCATCAGACTTCAAGGGGGGCAAAAAGAGAGAGAGAACACAGAACCTGCACAGAATAAACACAAAGACACAACAGCCACATACATTTTGCACACAACTGGAAATGATTATAAAGCCACAACACAAGTCAGTGCTCGATCATTTTCAGTAACATTCCAAGTTTGTTCCGGTTTCTTACCTTATTTTCTTGTGGCAGCTGCTGTAGGGTTCGGACTTCAGCAGGGCATGATGGGTAATACTACGGGTTTGTGTGAGTAAAGGGGCAGTTTTTGCTTCTTCCTTACAATGAATATGTGGAGAATGTTATGAAGCAGTAAGTAACAACATGAAAAACAAGAGATACACACTTATTCCCCTGAATGTGGAGGACAGGGCATTTTCTTGCATGAAAAAAGCTGTAGAAATTAAACAACCAAAAATTATACCTCCTTGCCTTCTTCAGCTTTCACATAATTCTGATGTCTACGTTTTTCAATTTCATTCTGCAATTTTGTCTTCCTTCCATAAAACCACTTCAGCCCTGAAAATCAGTGAGTTATATTGAAGTCAATGAAAGAGGCCCAAAAGGATGATCACATAACAAAACAATCATTCAAGCATGAGCATACCTTCGAGATGCCTTTTTCCTTTTCTGTGGACAGCAAGCATGTCAATGGTGTCAAATACTGGACGGTAAGAGCACACTAAACAGGTGTACCTGAACATAAATGGTCATCATTAGTGACATTTGTGAGAAGCCTGCATGACTTTGCAGAAGCAATTTAAATTTCAATGAAACATTAAGGGCTTTAGACTCAAATACACACCTGACACAATCAAAATTTCTCCTAAATGTGAAGATTCCAAAACTTGGTCTGGGAGACCCCTGTATAAGCTGGATTTTGAAAGAGTGCAATAGCAATCTCAGAATTTCAACAGGTTGTTAATCTTTCCTACTAGCATGATGCATGCTTATAAGGATTACTTACCCTTTCATGTCACAATTACTTTTCTAGCCATTTCATTTCAGAAATAGCAATGCATGTCATTAAGAGCTCCATACTGCTGTTGTTATTCAAAGCAAATGACCTTTAATTGCTTAAGAAGAGAGATTAATATAGTTGAGGAAATTAAATAACAAATCAGCTTACAACTGATGAAACTGAGGGAATATGGTCACTGAATTGAACCATTTGTTTTTATAATTCAAAGCTATTACATATTAAAATGTGTCAAACCTGTTTTGAATCATTTTTGTGTGAAGTTCAAGGAAAAATATTTAGCAGAAAGACGACCGTCAAGATCAGGGTGTCCGTTTGTCAAATAAAAGAAAACTTGCCTTTGAGTTTTGATATCTTGGTAATGTATTGCATAAAATGTTAAAACTCCATCATTGATGATAATCATAAAAAACATGCCTGTTTATGGTTATGGAAACAATACATATATTTGTGTAATGCATTTGCAATTTGTCTCATGCTTTTTTGCAAAGCCGTATAACATTTCAATGGCAAATATGGCTATGTTTTACTATGATGTGGTTAACAGGATTATTTAGAGTTTGTTTTTCAGGTTATGTCATATCAATATGAAAAAAAATTGATATAACCACGAACCTTTAAATGAACCATCTCTGGTATTATAAAATTATCCTTTTCAGAATAATATATCATTATAAAGGCAATAAAAAAACAACAACAAAATGAACATTTTGCCATTTGTTCTGGTTTCAGTAAAGCTTTTGTTAGTTTTCAAGCGGCAAAAGTTCCTTAGTACATTTGCCAACAGTTTATGGGTCTTGTGTATGTTCAAAAATATTTCATTGTTTATAATTGAAATTTTCTAATGTCCAGAGTGTGTCAAGTATCAAGGTCAAAAGATGCAGTAGCAAACCATTTTTATATATCTATAAGACATGACTCATTTATATGGAGTAAATGATGTTTGTTATATTTCGCTGACAGATTTTTTTTACATACATAATCCACATTCATATAAACTTAGTGTCCAAAACACATGTAGTGTCCAAAACACAAATTATAATGCTAAAATATCTCATTTTGGACCTCTAACTGAGGTTTCAACAAAATTATATTTTGAATGCATTCATGCATTTTAACGGTTACTTAATTTATGGTCTGGTCAGTGTCATGGTAAACTTTGTATAAGTGGAGTATACGCAGTAATGGTGTCCAAATTGAGTTTTCAGCGAGATATCTAGAGACTGTAGAAATGAAGGTTGTTTGCAAATACAACCCTAACTGCAATTTCTTTTTTTTTTGTCAGTGTCACTTATTTGTAACAGATTATAGCAAGAACTGTTGTTTGGAATTGCACATTTGGTACTTAAGGTATTTAACATATTAATTTCAATTTTTCAAAGTTTCAAACCAATAAAAATAAAATTTGGTATTATTAGGTCACAAAGCAATCAGCCTAATAACATTTCCATCGTAGATATTGATAATAAATTATCTAACATAACAGTGCCATACTTGTACTATTTGTAGTGTCTTAAACATATACAAATACATTCAGTTCATTCAGTGGTCCCACTCTACACATATCTTAAAACTATTTGCAATAACCTTGAAATTGGGAATACTTTATCTCCTAATATATCTTCACATATTGGCATTAAAATTTGCATCAACAGTGAAACATCATCTGTATGCATTTTTGCAAGCAGTTAAACACCCTGATCTTGGCTAACATGTAACTTCAACACTTGTGTTCAGAGACCAAATCAGAAGCTTATTTAGTCGCCACAGTCTTGAAAGATGTGGTCACCCCTAATGCAGTGATTGGGAATTTAGCAAATTAAACACACTATCTAGATCAGACTTATATTTATGAAATGCAAAGTCATTTTTTAATGAGGTGGTTTGATCGTTTGTTTTGTTTGCAACTGTTAATATATCCACAATTGAATGTTTTACAGACACTCTCCAGGCCACGGAATTTTAAGGTAGGATTCTAAAAGCATGTTAATCTGCAGTTGGTCTTACCTTCCATTTTTGATCAAGGTAGCCTCATCTTCTGGGATGAAGTTGGACAGGAGATCTGCGACTCGTCTTTTCTGATAAAGAACCATGATACAAGCTAGCAATGTAACAATAAACCTCCAGAGTAACGTACTTTGTTCTTGTCATGAAAATTCCTTTTCTCAGAAAAATCTGCCGACATAATCTTGAACTGTGGGTACTAAAAAAACCGATCAGCAGATTTGACAATTCTGGAATACGGTTTCAAAATTTTCTTTTGATGTGAAAAGTGCCAGACTAGCAAGCATAGAAATGATTAAACATGGCCGCTCAATTACAGTTCTGTTAAAAAGTAACCACCCCATTCCAGATTTCCTCTATTTTTACATATTTGTCATTTTTAGATATTTCAGTACATCCAACTACTTTTAATATAGGAAACAGACATGATGCTGCATGAGCTTGTAACCCTCGTATCTACACTTCCTGTTTGAGAAAAATTACTTCAAAGATTCACTAATGCAATATAAATCAGGTTTTATCATCTTACTAATTCATTTACATGAATGTCTTTAAGTACTTTTAAGTCATGCAATTGTTTTATATACAACTCCCCCAGAAAGTGCTTTATGAGCAGATACGATACTTCTGCACTAAAAATATCAGTACACCACTGCAGTTACAAGGCTTTGTGTCCAATTCATTGATTAAGTTAATTTGTATCCTTTGCTAATATGAATCACTTTATTGACCACAAAAATTCTTGTATCAAATGGAAATCACATTTTTCCTGTGGCTTACAATGAATTGACTTGGTACGGGATAGGGGCCTAATTGAACTTCAACATTCGTGCAAGTCGTTTAGGCCAAAAATTACCTGAGAGTACCCTAACATTATTTTTAAGCCACAGGATCATGAAGCTGCTGTAAATTCATCTCATAAGCTACTTAACAAATAAATCTAAAGTTAAAGCAGAAAAATGTGTCTATGATATAAGCCATCACCACTAAGATTAGTATGAACGCTATGCAGAATGTCACTGCAGAGACACAAGTGACCTAACCTACATAAACCTGTCTGCATGGCTAGACCATGTAGACTGAATGTCTAGCTGGCCACATGCTTACAAGGGATGAATGCATGAATTCAAGCTATGCAAAGCTTTCCTTGCTTTACAGCCCTTTACAGAAGGATAAACAACGCTCATCATTGCCCATCTTTCAATGAAATACTTACCACGGTCTTCAGCACTTTGAACTGAATCATGTAGCAAGTTATTGATCACTTCATTAGCAGTCATTAGTCGTCCTTTGTTTCAAGGATGCCATTTTGACTGTAGATACAATGTTTTTGCGCTTGACGTCCAATGCTCTCTGTGGAAACTATAGCATTGAAATGGTGTTTTCTAGGGTGTATGAAAGACAGCAGCACCAATCAACACTTTCTTTTGGTAGATACAATGGTTCTGCCCAAATTTTCAGTAAAATCGTAATTTTTCCAAAATTGTCGGTTACGAGGGTTATGCGCTCATGCAGCGATGAGTAAACACAAAATGAAACTTCATAACTGATCATTTAATCAAATAATCATTTCACTGATTGAACAGAAAAAAAAAATCACTCAAAACCTTACTCACCCATAAGGAAAAAATAACTGCCCCACTAAACCTAATAACTGGTTGCGCCTCCCTTGACTGCAACAACTGCCGTCAAATATTTCTGAATTAAATATTTTCTTTACATCGCTGTGGGGGATTTCTGGCCCCCACTTCTTTACAAAATCGTTTTAATTCAGCCACTTTGGATGGGGTTTCAAGCATAACCCAACTGCACTGGGTTGTAAAAAATGTAAAAAAAAAAACACAAACAGTGAGTGAACAATATACAAGATAAAATAATGAGCGGTTAACCAATCATGCTTTAAAGCAACATGAAGTGGAACTGAGCGTGGAGACGATGGCCGTGTCCGAATAGTCTTTTTTGCTTAGGAAAGTTCCTAACTTCTAGAAAAAGAACCGTAAGTATTTAAATGGCAGTCATGAGAAGGGTGTTCAAATTCTTTAAATGTAAAGGAAATGTCCACAATACTTCCTAATTAATCACCTGTTGGATAGGGTGCTCTGAAGCATCCTTTTTAAAAAAGAAAGGAGGAAATGCTATCCCGCAATTCCTTTCGTGACCGTCCATCCGGCCAATCACGAAAACAAACATACATGACGGGCAGTAGGCGAGTGATCACTGAGCCTAGTTTAAGTGCATTCCGATTCTCGTTTTAGCGCCGGTCTCTTGCTAAGCTGTAAAAGAGTTCCCTTTCCGCCTTCCCTTTACCTCATGACATTTTTACACAGGTTAAAGAAAAGTGGTTAGGAATTGGACAATTTTTTTTTTTTTTAGAGGCAGCCGATGACTGCTGTGTACACGGTTTGTGTTGTGTTGTGGAGAAACGTTTATGACTGACTAACCATGTACACGTTTACAAGTCCCACCCCTAGTTCAGAGCCAGAATGGTTTATCTCCAAAATTGGCCATTTTGGGTTAAGTGCAGCTGAAAGTTACAAATCATGTCTAGTTTGTCTGGAAAAAAGGTTTTTATCTCCATTATGCAAATCTGGAGATAAAGGATTCTGGCTGTGTGGGGTGTTTAAAACATTTTTTCTGGAGCTAATATCACCTGAAGTCATAATATTTTTTGGTATGATTCAAATGCATGACAAAATGCATGCTACATTCCCCTGGCCCTATACTGTCCATAGGCTTCTCCCCAAATTTTCTGCAAAAGCTGGTCTTCAACTCTAAGATAACTTACCCTAAGAAAAGAGTATTCATGAAAAACTTAATTTTAACACTAATGGACATCATCACAGGATCTTCTTTTTGGATAAAATTAACAGAACCACCAAACTAGTACACTTGTTGCAGTCGGTCTTCACTCAGATTGACCGTTTACTTAAGCTTGGGCTGCAATGTAGGAATTGAAGGGTTTGAGTTTGCCCTTCATACCTGGAAGACACAAAGACTTAAGTAGGTAAGTAGGCGTCAAGTGAGAAGTGGCGTCATTCCATCTGTGAATTATTTTTTTTTTTTGGAATATATATTTATTGTTTTATAGATAACAAAAGACAAAACACGCCCGCACCAAGCAACCAACCTCAAAAACCACAGCAACAACAAAAGAAAGAAAACAAAAACAAAAACCAACAAAACAACAAACACACATCAACACAGGTGGAAGACTCCGTACACAACCCACAGTGACAGCAGGGCCAGGTCACGCGGTAACGGAGTTACAAAATTGGTAAATTTTGTATCATATCTCAAAAACTAAGTAAGATCGAGACAGAATTTAAATAGCTTTGTGTAGGTCTGCCCTGGTACTTCAAAAAACAAAATGGCCAACTATGTTCATTTGATTTATTACCTCCGCCAAAGAGGTTATGTTTTAGGCAGCGTTTGTTTGTTTGTTAGTTAGCAAGATAACTCAAAAGGTAATGCACCAATTTTGATGACATTTTCAGAGAAGGTGGATATTAAGTCAAGGAACAGGTGATTAAATTTTGGCATATCTAGGCTGAAGTACAGGTGAGATACACGCCAAAGTTCAAGATTTCAAGTCTTTCCAATGGGCCGGAGTTCCAATCGCCGTGCTTTTGGGTTTTGCTGCCCCCTGGCGGAGGTCTGCGCTCGGAGTGCTTTTCTAGTTTTGGGTGAAAACTGCAAAAAACTGGTCGGTAACGGAGTTACAAATTTGTAGATGGCCCTTGATAAACCCATAATGCAAAAGCTTCCGGGTCGCCGCCCCTGAACCCCCAGTTATTATGCCTCGGTGCGCATGCGCAAGCGAGGTATACATAGTTTGTTTGTGTGTCATTCATTCATTGAGTTATTAATTTTGCCTGTTGCCGGGATTGCTGCTACGCCGGTCAAAATCAAGTCTTAGAATATGGCTCTATGGGTTAAATGCCATGATCTGTTGGATTTAAATTTGCCAGATGTTTGAGAGAGACCTTTGTTTTCAAGTTATATCACTATTTTATTACTACAATGGCTGCTGAAAGCGATCAAGACTACAAAGAAGAAAAAGCTCTTCACAGTGGATTGGTTTCAACTTGTGACTTCGATGTAGATCACACCAATGGCTACTGCTGATGGCAAAATGGTGTTAAATACAGCAATGCATGGATTTCCAAACTTACTGCTGTATGAATTTTAGAAAACATCACAAATGATTTCTCCCCCCACACAGTAACAGTGTGCAAATGAACAACACTTTCAGTTATTGCAAGGCTTCACTAAGCCTAACAACGACAGTCTCGCCAAGCTATCCAACGAAGCTACTTATCAACTCGTTATGTCAACCTGGGCTTTCCCTACCTAGATATCCGCGTGTTCACATAACAGAGTTTGTAGCATATGACCAATCGTCTACTGGCAGCAGAGCAGCATATTTTACAAATGAAGAGCAAATGATCAGATTAAAAAATACAAGGAATACAGGATCATACAGATCAAAGACAATGCTCAACACAATAGGACACCCACCACCAGTTGGACGGGTGTGTGAATTATATTCTGTCAAAATGACGGACAGCCTTCAAAATGTTCCGTCATGGCTAAAAAAAAAAAAAAAAAAAAGTCCATCAATGACGGAAAATATTCGGTTAAGCACGACCTCTGTGCATAGTTTGAAATGTGCTTCCCACCAAAAACCAATTGTTGTTCCCCCAGAGTCTGAATTGCACTAATTATTGGTCAGTGTTAAATGGACCCTGAATAGTGTGAAAGGTGTTTCCCTCCATAACTGTACACTAATGTTCAGACTGCCACTAGTGGGTAAATACTTGAGTATGTCAAGCATAGATGCACAGCAAAGGCACTCTGTCCACACCCCATTTTATAGCTTCATTAAGGGACATACTTGTCATTGCTGTAAGCACCGAGGCATCAGCACCTTCAGTGCTTTCATGTCAGGCGAGTTTCCACTCCCATTAGTCTCCCAAAAAATCCTGGTAAGAACCCTAAAACTGAAATTAAATTTTAAAATCAGTAGGCTTCAACCTGGAGAAACTGTCCACAAGTAGTAACCAAATCTAAATATCATAAGGAAACAATGAATATAAAAACAGCAACTTACAGGCCAATAACTCAAACCAGTTTTGTGTCAATATTGAGTTTTTATGAACAACAGTGTTCAGAAAGCCAATGAGAAGATTATTGATTCACCCTAGTCTAAAACAATGTGGTCTTCGGTAAAGGACCCATTTGGAATATACCAACATTACTGCAAAATGAACACTGGCTTTCCTTCTTCACGGAATGCACATTAGCAGGTTTTCAGTGAAGATGGTTATAAAAGGTATATTTAAAAAATCCCTCTAACCACGAAAACATCGCTAGAGGGTCAGGCACTCATCTTCACATAAAGAAGTTGTTTGAGGATAGCTGTCCAGAAGTAGCTACTTGTGTCCGATCTGCTTAACTGAAATGATAGATAGCTTTATATGCATCAGTAAAGCCACAGATGTGCCAACAAAATCTTGAATTGTGGACACATTTTGAATCATACAATATTTCAGTTGAGCAGACGCCTGACCTCTCATTGCGAACTCAATTTCACAAGACGTTAAAACATCTACACACCAAAATCTAACGTAAATTAGCTACTTATTGACTCGCCACAGACTCTGAAAATGTTGCCTCCTGGAATGCAAATGGTGGGGCCAATTGACCTGGACGCCGCCAGATAGAGGCTGAGTAATATAGACGGAGTCCAGTTCAGTTGTCCAGTTATTGAGCCGGTGTTCAGTGCCGAAAAACCTTGCCGTGCCGAAAAGCCTTGTCACATTATGAGAGGCTTTTTGGCACGCAAAGCTTTTGGGCCCGGGACATTGTGCGTGCCGATATACCTCGAGGTTTTCCGGCACAAGGCTTTTCGGCACAAAACACGTGACGAAGTGGGGGCGCTCGTCGTAAATTAGAAGTTACGTCCGGGTCAATAACAGGAAAAGCTCAAATAATGGAGCCGGCGTCCGGGGCAGTAACCACTACGAATGCGAATACTGGAACATAGTACTGTTAACACAGACATGATATGTAGTGCTGGTGAGATGAAGCTTCATGAAGCGTTGAAGCTTTCCAGCCAGATGTGTTTAAGTGTAGTTCATTTCTTGAGGTTTCAAATGCACTCCAGGGACACCTATTGGTCAATAAAAACACATACGAATTGTGCGTCGTAGGAAGTGGTAGGCAGGCTAAGCCCTCATCACGAAAGTGGCAGAATCAATGACGTTAAATGCAAAATGAAATGAAGTATTTTGACCACGTTATGTCATAACGAAACTAAAAGATACTTTCGGGAACAGGACAGAGGGCAGAGAATGCGCATGTGAAACAAAGAGATTTGTATTTTTGTTCAAAAATGATAAGCGTTTCCCCTAATAATAAAATGAAAAACTATCAAATTAAGGGAATTTATTATGTATTGGAAATTATTTGAAAATGTTTGAAAATATGACATAACATAATAGTCGAACAATTTGGCCTAATAGCCTCAGTAAGCACGGTGAAATGAAATTAAAGTATTCCCGAGCGGCTAACAACTTTCTTTCTTGCTGGCTCCATCGCACGCGTTGACTAACTCGCACACCGCACAAAATAACAAACCGCATTGACAAACTTCAATGACTGACAACATCCCACGAGCTGCAGAAGAGAACTGGGACATTTTATAGCCGACTGACTGTCTGACGTCATTTCGCCCAGACGATACAAGCCTCGACACGGAGCTCCGTTAGGAAGTGCTTCACATTTTTGATACAGGCTCCGAAGCCTGGGTATCGACGGTAACAGCACTAGTGATATGTAGTGTGTTCTTTTATATAGTGCTTATGAGATGAAGCTTCATGAAGCGTTGAAGCTTTCTAGCCAGATGTGTTGATGTGTGGTTCAATTCTTGATGTTTCGAATGCACTCTAGAGACCCCTATTGGTCAATAAAAACACATACGAGTTGTGCTTCGTAGGAAATGCTAGGCAAGCATAAGCTTTCATCACGAAAGTGGCAGATCAATAAATGCAAAAGAAAATGAAGTATTTTGACCACATGTTATGTCATAACGAAACTAAAAGATGCTTTCGGGGACAGGACAGACGGCAGTGAATGCGCATGTGAAACAAAGAGCCTGGTATTTTTGTTCAAAAATAATAAGCGTTTCCTCTAATAATAAAATGAAAAACTATCAAATTAAGGGAATTTATTATGTATTGGAAATTGTCTGAAAAGGTTTGAAAATATGACGTCACATAAGTGTCAAACAATTTGGCCGAATAGCCTTCACCTTATTCGGTGAAATCAAATCAATGTATTCCCGAACGGAAAACAACTTTCTCTTTCTTGCTGGCTCCATCGCACGCAATGACAAACTGGCGCACCGCACCAACAAACTTCAACTACTGACAACAACCCACGAGCTGCAGAAGAGAACTGGGAGATTTTATAGTCGACTGACTGACTGACGTTATTTCGCTGAGGTGATACAAGCCTCGACACGGAGCTCCGTTAGGAAGTGCTTCACATTTTTGATACAGGCTCCGAAGCCTGGGTATCGACGGTAACAGCACTACTTTTATACACTGCGATTTTCGACGAAATGGAGAAGGCTACTTGGGAAACTAACTTTTCTTTTCATTCTGCGATAGCAATTGCGGTTGGGACAAAAACCAGTTTCGGAACCGCTAGTATTAACAATTCTCCACGTATCGCCGTAATGTTCTGCTTTTTTACATTTATAATCAGCCTCATGGCATAATTTAATAGCCAATCTCATTTAGCAGTTTTAAGTATTATTTCTGATAATTAAGAGAATAGATATTATTCTTAAGCTTTTCAGGGAAAACTCATTTTTTTCGGGAAACACGAAAGAACAAGCAGTCAATATCCCAATTAGGCAAAACCATGATTTACCTAGGCAATGATGCCATGAGGCTAACGTTGTTTTTCGAAATAAGATTGCTCAACTAATTGTGTTGCCGTGGCGAAAGAACTACGTTCGCAAGTCAGGATACGAAGTATAAAAATTGAGTTCAAGTTGGCGCTCCAGAATTTCATGTCACTGGAGTCAAATCTGCTGATCTGGATGATAAATAATTTAGCATCTACCTAAAATTAAAGTGTCTTCCGGCACATTTGTCCGGGTTACGGTGTCGGTACCAGATGTGGTCGGTTTCCCATATCTGCTCGGGTCCAACGACAACGTTCGCTAGAAGCTGCCGTAGTGCACATTATGTTTTTGTGACTACATTTACCAAGCCAAAATTGTCGTTAAGGATTCGTAATGATAGCAATCCTTACCTTGAGAATATTTAATTGACTGGAATCATCCCCATCTCTTTTAAATGACATTATTTTCAGATATCCAACTCTTAGATGGTCATTTACAAAAGCTGGCTACCCAATGCGTAAGTCTTTTGTGTCAGTCTTCTTCTTCTTTGGGATTAATGGCGGATAAAAAACTACTTTTAGGTGCATACCGCCACCTACTGTACTCGAGTGTGCAACAACATGCCCTTAATTTCCTAAATTCTTCCTATCAGTCTTGTGTCTGATAGGAAAGTAAAGAGCGCCCTCCTGACTGCTCTTACACCTTCTGCCTCTCCCTCTGTTCCCAACAGTCCTGCCAAACTCCACTCGTGCCCTGCTGCTCTGACTCTCTCCTGGAGCTGCTCTCGCTCGGCTGCAAACCTACTACACTTCAACAACACGTGTTCAACATTCTCACTCACTCCACACCCCTCACACCAATCATTGTTCCTTTTCCCTAATATAAACAAAGTGTTATTTAACCCTGTATGTCCCACCCTGAGTCTCATTATAACCACTTCCTCCCTTCTCTTCTTTTCCTCATAGATCTTTGTTATTACCGTCTTTTGTATTTTGTACAAGCTCCGTCCTTTCTGGTCTTCTTCCCACCTTTTCTGCCAGATTTCAGTTCCTTTCTTTTTAATTACTGCTTTCCCCTCCTCTATCCCCAGAGGTATTTGAACCATTATGCTCTTCTCCAGAGCCCCTTTTGCCAGTTTATCAGCCGCCTCGTTTCCCTTCACCCCCTGGTGTGCTGGTACCCAACAAAACTGCACGTCCACACCACCTCTGTGTAATCGATACAAGCTGTGCTGAATATCAATAAATAGATCTTTCCTTGTAGTATTAGACAATTGAATACTTTCTAGAAGAGCCACTGAATCAGTACACACAACCACCCTGTCTGGCCTGACCTCCTCCACCCATTGAAGGCTGATAATTACAGCCACCATTTCTGCTGTGTACACCGATAGTTGATCAGACAATCTTTTGGACATTTTAATTCCAAATTCTGGTATATAGACACCAGTTCCCACATGCTCACTTGTGTTTTTAGACCCATCTGTAAATATTTTCAGGTAACTATAATAGTTACTCCTCAGGTACAAACTTGTTTTAACTCCAACCTCATTCTTACTTCATTCGCTCTTCATTTCTAGAATACTCATGTCAACTTTAGCCTCAGGATAAAGCCAAGGGGGAATGTTACTGACAGGAGTGGGCTTGGCAAACTCAATATTATCAATTCCAAATACCTTGGCACAATCATTCATACTCCATCCAAACCCTTTCCTCTGGAACTTAGAGTATTCCCAGCAGTTTTGTATGGTCCTTGCTGCAGGATTTTCTTCCCCACTTCCTTTCAACTTAGCCCAATATACCAATGCCAGCTTTCCTCTCCTTATTTCCAGCGGAGTCTCTTTCGCTTCTATGAGTAAAGCGTTAATGGGGGTTGTTTTAATAGCACCTGTGCACACATGAAGGGCTCTATACTGTAATCTATCTAGTTTTTGTAGGACAGTCTTAGCTGCTGCACTATACACACAACTTCCATAGTCTAATGCTGGCCTCATTAATGCCCTGTTTATGTCCATTAATGACTGTCTATCTGCCCCCCAGTCAGATCCGGCTACTTCTCGTAGTAGCTGTATTACTTTTTTGCATTTTGTTTCCAAATGTTGCACGTGAGTTTTCTATAAATATTTGCAGTCTAGCCATAATCCTAGATAGTTAAACTCTGTTACTCTTTCTAATGTCTGACCATATAGTGAAAGATTCTCAATATCAATTTTTCGTTTATTAGTGACCACCATGTAGCAGGATTTGTTCGTTGACATCTTAAACCCCCATTCATATGACCACTTCTCTACCTGATTTATTGCTCTCTTCATACTTCCCATTACATGAGATATATTTCTTCCTCTCATCCAAATGGCCCCATCATCTGTATACAGTGCTGATTTAATACTTCCCTCAAGGTTTGCAAAAATATCATTAATCATAATATTAAATAACCCAGGGCTGATTGCGCTCCCCTGCGGTGTGCCATTTTCCACCCTGAAATCAGTGGAGACGTCTGACCCAACTTGTACTTTTATTTTCCTGTCTGTCAAAAAATTCATTATCCAGTTAAACATCCTCCCACCAATTCCTATTTGGCTCAGCTGTATAAGCAATCCTTCCCTCCACATTGAATCATATGCTTTTTCTATATCAAAGAATACGATCACCATAATTTCTTTCATTTTAAGGGTCTTTTCCATGTCATTGCACACTCTAACTAAAGCATCAGCTGTGGATCGACCTTTCCGAAATCCACACTGATAGTTTCTGTAAATTCCTCTCTGTTCCAACACATGTGTCAATCTATTAACTAATATCTTTTCCATCCACTTGCACATGTGGGATGTTAGGGCTATAGGTCTATAGTTACTGGGGTTAGATGGGTCCTTCCCTGGTTTGTTAAACGGTAGTATGACTGCTGTTTTCCACCAACTCGGTATAACCCCCTCGCTCCAAATCCTATTGAAAAGTTTTAAAACTTTCTCCAACGTTGCATTTGGGAGCTGCCTAAACATGGCATAGCAAAGTTTATCTTCTCCTGGGGCAGTGTATCCTGTTCTTTTTAGCGCTGATGTAATCTCTACCATATTTATTTCCATATCTATACTTGATGACACATCTTCTCTCCTTTCCCTCACATTTTTGTTTTGCCTGAGCGCCTTTTCTTTCTGCTGTCTGTGTTTGTCTCCAAGATGTTCTCCACTATGAACTGCTGCAAAGGCCTTGCCTAACACATCTGCCTTTTCTTTATCTAATATGGCTAATTCCTGACCACAAATTAGTGTTGGTATTTTGTTATACTTTCTTTTCCCACTCATTTTCTGAAGCATAGACCAAATATCTTGTACTTCCATTTCGTTGCCGATGGTGGAACAAAATTCTCTCCAAGCTTTCTTTTTGGTATCTTTAATTATTCTTCGAGCAACCACTCTTTTCCTTTTATAATCTATCAAATTTTCTTGTGACATATTTTTCTTAAGAGATCTCATTTCTTTATTCCGCTCTTTAATAGCTCTTCTACACTCCCTGTTCCACCAAGGGACCACCTTTCTTCCAACCTTTATTGTTTTCCTGGGGATACTCAAACTTGCAGCACTCAAGATATGCCGAGTGATTTCCCTTGTACATTCCTCTATGCTTCCCTCCATCTTAATTAGGTGGGCTGTTTGCTCACAACTATTTCTGAATTTCTGCCATTCTGCTTTATCAAAGCACCATCTGTCTCTTGGGCATTCCTCTTGCGTATATATATTTGCATTTGTTACTGTTGTGACCACTGGGAAATGATCACTACCTAGGGTAGAGTCTCCTCTGACAAACCATTCACATGCATTCGCTAATCTATCAGACACTAATGTAAGATCCAAACATGACACTGTACCTCTATTTACATTTATTCTTGTGCCCTGGCCATCATTCAGGCAAACCAGTGATCTTTCTTCCATCATTTCTTCAACTATATCTCCATTGCTATCTGTATGATTGCTGCCCCATAAGCTGTTATGTGCATTGAAGTCACCGCACCATATTTCTCTTCGACACACATCCCCTGCTGTTTCCCTGAACATGTCTCCAGTTATCCTTCTACACGGATTATAGACATTAAATAACTTAAAGTTGCCATCCTTCCTTGGACTATACAGCTCCACTATTACACATTCTATTTCTCCCTCAGAGGGAACTTCCCTATATGCCAACCCATTTTTAATAAATGTGGCACAGCCTCCTCCACAGTTATCATTAGCTCTGTCACGTCTTACTATACTAAACCCTGGGATTACAAAGTCCAGCTGAGGTTTCAACCATGTTTCCTGCACACAAATCACATCTGGAATGGCCTCTAGTCTATATATATATACCTTTTAAGCTCCTGACCGTTAGCAATAAGGCTCCTAGCATTCCATTGCAAAATGAGCAGGACCATGATGATGGCTTCAAGCCTCAGCTTGTCCATTTTCTGTTGTTTCTGTTGTTGCCAACATTGCATGTATCTGATCTGCTTTTATACCTTACATATCTAGAAATTTTTCTCCCGCCTTCACTATTACCTTGATTCTATCACTTTTCTTTTTCAGTTGTACTGCTACATTTATTATATGGCAGATAAAGGCCACAAAGCTTGCTTTTTCAACCACCATTGTGTTTTCATTAACTTTACATTTGTGTGTACAAACACTGTGCACCAGTGCAGGGCCTCTCTGGGGCAGGGCCTGGTTCTCCAAGTGGTTATAGCTTTGCTCTATGTTTCTTTGGATCTTTCCACTGCCCTGCAAGCTGTTCACACCCTCCATCCTTACTTTCTTCAATGCTTCTGCATAGGATACCTTTTCCATTATTTTAATTTTCTGAGCTTCTCTGGCTTCCCTCAAACTACACATCCTCCATATGCAGCACTATGCTCTCCCCCACAGTTGCAACATTTCACTTTAAAATCTTTTTCACATTTTCCATACTCATGCGGCCCTCCACATCTCGCACACCTCAATTTTCCTTTGCACTGCTGTGCTGTGTGCCCCATTCTTTGGCAAGCATAACACCGGAGTGGTTTAGGAATATATTCTCTCACAGAATAGCTCATGTAGCCTATCTGCACTGACTTGGGCATAACTTTCTCAAATTGTAATATCACTGCCATTGTTTCTTGCAGCGTACCTTCTCTTTTGCTCTTAATTCTGTCAGCTTCAACTACTTTACCTCCTTTAATTTCCTTTTTAACATCCTCCATTGTCATATTTAATGGTACCCCTGAGATTACTCCTCTCAACTTTGCTATCATTCCAGGGATATATGCCTTCATCCTTTCTCCTGCAAGCATTGTCATTTTGAGGATTTTTTCTTGTTGCTGTCTATTCTCCGCATGTATTAGCACTCTCTTATTGTTCAAAAATTTTGCTAGCTTAATTCTCCCGATTTCCTCCTCTATGGCCTTTGTCAGTTTAATGGGGTGATAGTGGCCACCATCCCGATTAAACTCAATCATAACTTTCCATTCATTCCCCTGTGTTTGCTCTGTTTGTCTTTGCGTACTCGGAATGCCCTTCGATTTCTTGTTGCTTTTCGTCATAGTCTCGCTCCCGTCTGACCAGCTTCTCGCTCTATCTTGCCTATCTCTATAAGCCCTTTTCAGTCTCGCAGACCGAGCCATCATCCACTCCATCTCACTGTCATCACTACCATCTGAAGTATTAGGCATGTTGCTACATTCAGAGTACAGTTTATGCTATCCGCCAAAGGGAAAAAAAAAAAAAAAAAAGAACAGAGATAATTTTCAAGTTCTACCGCTCTCGTCGCGTTGCTTTACTCCCCCGGAAGTTGGCGGAGACGTTTCCTGGCTTCCGCAGGTAGGAGGTAACTCACTGCGAGAGCTTTTGTGTCAGTCTTCTTCTGTGAAGTGTAATGTAGGAACAAGTCAATAGGCGTATTACCGCCATCCTCTGGCTGTATGATACATAGGGCCTCATGCCATATGCAATATGCGAACAAATTTTCTTTTTCTGTTCGTATCCACGATTTTCTCTCATTACCCCGCCGCGCCCGAAGGGGGAGGGCAAGGGGTATTATTATTATTTTTTTTTTTTTATTATTATTATTTTAATAACCATTGATATCTGGGATTCACCAATGTTTTCTTAATTTTTCGCTTCTCATAGATAAAATAACATTTTGCGAGTGGTCTAGATCACTCTTACCAAGATAAGAGAAAAATATCTCGTCGATACAGTCCACAAATTATATGTCCAATGCATGAAACATATGTTTTGCATTTTAGGAATATTAAAAAAATGCATAATTGCATACGTCAATCTCTACAGGAACCCGTGTTACCTTCAGTTAATATCTGTAAAATAATTTTTAAAAATCTTTAAGATTTTTTAAAATTATTATTATTTGAATATAAATACTTGAATGGAGTCTGAAAATGTCATTCAAATATTTTAAATGCTTAAAAAACTTTCTATTCAAGTATGATAAAGGAGGACTTGCAGCACCAAATTTCTTTTACTACTACATTGCAAATCAGCTTCAGTACTTATTCAAATGGATTCATCCCCACCAATCAGATAATACATGGATGGATATAGAACAGAAAAACTGCAAAAATATCCCCATTTCAGACTTACCATTTCTCAGTCAGTCCATCAAACATTACCCCTGCTTTAAGACATTCACAATATCAGCAACTCTGACGGCCTGGTGGAAATTCCACAAAATCACAAACTCCACGTTAACTTTTTCAAAATTCACTCCGATTTGGAATAACCCCGATTTTCTTCATAGTAAAAAACCATTACATTTCTTCACATGGTAAGAAAGAGGGATCACTCACTTATCACATATCACTCGAAATAATACACTGGTTTCATTCACTCATCTGGTCTGGGAGCACGGCATCAGGAGCAATCAGTTTCTAGAATACTTGCAGCTGAAATCATCAATTCAAGCTACCTGTAACATTAAATCCATCAACCTTGACTTACCTCCATCAGCCTCAGACCTAATCAACATTCATTCAACGAAAAAACTCCTCTCAAAAATATATAGAATAATTTTAACATCAGATAAAACAATCTCTATACCAACAGGAAAATGGGAAAAAGATCTGCTGATTGCTCCTGATGCTGACTTCTGGAACCAAATCTGCCAAAATATTTATTTCATGACTAGAAATGCAAACCTACAGTTGATTCAATACAAAATACTTCACAGAACCCACTACACTGACCAGAAAATGTTTAAAATGGGCTTCACATCAGAAACATGTTCTAACTGCACCCAAAACCAACCAGACACTTATATCCACGCTATTTGGCACTGCACACCTATTCAACAGTTTTGGGAAAAGGTCACAAATTCACTCTCTGATCTCTTTGGCTGTCACATCCCTCTGTCCCCCCCACTCTGCTTACTAGGTGACACAACAGTTACAAATTTGACAAGATCAAATAAAAAAATTCTTCTAATAGCCCTAACTGTCGCCAAGAAAACAATCCTCATGAACTGGAAATCAAAAAGCAATACAAACATCACACAATGGAAGAATTATCTGATGGATCACATTACTATGGAAAACACAACATCTGACCCCACAGAACATGATGTAACAGAACCCCCGTCCATCTGGTCCCCTCTCATCAACGTCTTACAAACATAATCCGGCAAAGCAATATACCTCTTTTGCCTGGGAACCAATCTCAGATGACCTTAAGCACATTCATTTATTCAATAATTCATTTATATACAAGTTTACATTCATGCGTACATACAAACAAACACAAAATACATTAAAAGCACACATACATACATTCAAGCTAATCATTACTAACATTACTAATCATTACTTATAAATGATAAATTTATAACTTAAACTTATGGCGATGGCGGTAACGAGGGCAGCAATATTATTATTATTATTATTATTTATTAAACAAGAAATGATAAATGTACAGTTGCTAAATGACAATGGTGAGTGTATGATTGATGTTCCCATTATTTGGTCAGGGGAGCGGCGTGGGCTCTGTGGCCTGCGCTTGCCTTCGCCCTCTCGGCCTTCTTCCAATCCCCACGCCTGGGCTAATGCCAGCTTACATGCCTTTGCCCCCTTTTTTTTTCCCCCCTTCTCTCTCTCTGTTATACACCATGTTCAGTGTGAAGAAGATGGAGAGGGAGGAAGAAAAAGGAAGGGAAAGAACACTTTTAAAGAGCCGACCAGAATCTCCAAGACAAGCAAAACTCTTATAGACCTCATTTTTACAAACAAACCTGATAGAGTGTCAAAAACATATAAGTTGTTAACAGGTTTATCAGATCATAATATGATCCTGATAATTAGGAAACTTACTAAAAAACGTCTACAGAGACTTTCCTTCAAACAGAATCATAATTATGTACCAACAGCAATTCCTAAACAAAAAGTCAATCAATTTGAACATGAACTAAAACATCTAAATTGGGACAGTGTCCTGCAAACCAGTGATACAGACATATGTTGCGATACTCTCACAAATATTCTGGTAGAGGTAATTCAAAAGTTCACTCGCCCTCTTAAATTGAAGCATAAACCAACTCTGCCATGTATAAATAACGACATTTTGCAGTTGATGAAGAAGCGGGATCATGCATTAAAAATATCACTATCCACAGGATTACACACAGATACCCTTATCTATAAGGGGTTACAAAATCAGGTTGTTACTGAATTAAGAAATGCAAAAACAAATTATTTTATGCAATTAATAAATGACTCAGGTGGGAATAGTTCATACCTTTGGAGACATATTAATACACTCCTAAACCATAAACCAAAGCATTATAAAGAAATAAAGGAACTTAGCATCAAAGGAACGATTTCCACTAACATCAAGGAAATAGCTAATGAATTAAATACATACTTCATACAATCTGTAGATGAACTTACATCGAATTTCCAAAAAACTCCCAATATAGATGAACTTAACTTAAATTCTCAACAAATTCAAGTCTTTGATAATAATCGTTGGGCTTCCTGCTTCAATATCGAAGAAATTGACCGTATCAAAATTCAAAAAATTATAATGCAATTAAACAACTCAAAGGCAAAAGATACATTTGGGATCGATGTTTTATTTTTGAAAAAACATTGTGCTATTTTGATAAACCTGTTACTCCATTTGATAAATTTGTCCATTAAAGAAGGGAAATTTCCACAAAGTTTTAAAATGGCTATTATTACCCCAATTTATAAATCTGGTGCATTATCTGAGGCCAGCAATTATAGGCCGATATCAATTCTTCCAGCAATGTCAAAAGTACTTGAAAAGGTTGTTGGTAATCAATTAATGACCTATCTTGAAAACAATCGGTTTTATTATTCTAAACAATTTGGATTTCGTAAAAAATGTTCAACTGAGATGGCATTGTGCCATTTCATTGAGAGAATAAAATGTTCCCTTGACAATGGAAATGTGGTTGGAGCAGTGTTTTTGGACTTAAAAAAAGCCTTTGACACTGTAAGTCATCAGATATTAATCAGTAAATTAAGACATGAATTTAACTTTTCCGCTCTTGCTGTTCGTTGGCTAAGCTCATATCTGAATTATCGACAACAGTGTGTTCGTTTACAGAATGTGAAAACATCTTTTCTGAACAGTAAAACTGGTCTGCCACAGGGATCAGTTTTAGGTCCTATTCTTTTTTGCTTATACATAAATGATTTACCTCTCATTTGCACAGATACTGAATGTCAGATGTATGCTGATGATACCGTGTTTTATGTCTCAGCAAAGAATCCCTGTCAAGCTTCAGACATCTTAAATAGACAGATGGTTACTGTTTCAGAATGGCTACAAAGGAATCACTTAACACTTAATCATAAAAAAACTGTATCAATGTGTTTCTCAATAACAAAGAAAGCCTTAGAGAAATTTCACATCACTATTGATAGTAAAGACATCGAAGTGGTAAATGAGTTTAAATATTTAGGTGTAATTTTAGATCCTCAACTTAAATTTGAAGCACATATAAAGAAGCTGTCTAAAACTGTAAAAACTAGTCTAAACTGGTCCTGTCTCTCTCTTAGGGCAGCTCATTTATACCTACATGCTATGGTCCTTTCACACATGTCCTACTGCATCACTGCTTGGGGCCAGGCCACTGACACAGTAACAAGACCTTTGTTCTCACTCCACAAACAAGCTTTAAAAATTTTAGATCAGAAGCCACAAAAATGGCATCATTGTAAAATCATCGAGAAGTATAATTTGTTATCTATTTCTAATTTTATAAAATTTTCTTTTTTGAAAGTCGTTTTTAAGTGTGTCAGCGGACTGGCCCCACAAGCAATATCACAGATTTTTATTAAATCAGACAACTGTGGGACAATGACAAGGAGCATGAGCAACCAAAACTGTAAAATTAGAAGATGCAGGACAACTTTTGGTCAGTCATCTCTCTCAGTGCTGGGTACACACCTATGGAATTCTTTACCACCAGAAATAAAATCTCAAACAAAATTAAGGATGTTTAGTGCCAAAGCTAAACACTGGCTTAAGCAGCAGCAGAAATGTGAACATTAACTCCTCTCAAGTAACTGTCAGTACAGTATTCTACTAATGTTTAATGTATTTAACTTGTGCAATTTTAATCTAAATTTTGTAGCTGTGTTCATTTGTTTATATCTGTTCACTGCATTATTCACTGTATTTGTATTATTGTATTTTGTATTCAGTATCTTTTATCTTCCTTTAGCCTGACCAGGGACAAAGACTGCAAATTAGCTGAAGCTAGACGTCTTGTGTGCATCACATTTTTCATTCTTTATGACAATGTTGTATGTATCGTCCCTGTTAAATAAACATTAAAATAAAAATAATAAAACACTGATAGAATAGGGCGAGTGGGGCTGGACGGAGGGGCTGCCTTTGGTTGGCTTCAGGTCACATTCCTCACTTTTTTTAATGCACCACACCAGCTGAGTCACTCCCCCCCCCCAGGGGAAAGGGGATGAGGGAAGGAGAAGGGGCAGGCAGGGCGGTGAGTGGCGTCCGGGATGGGGTGGGGGGTTGGCCGGGGGTGATGGGGGTCACGGGCCGTTTGCCTTCTTAAATTATTATTATTACTACTAATTGTTGTTGCTGTCGTCGTCTCTGCGCCACCGTGATTAGTTCCACTTAAAAAAAAAAAAAAACCTTTTGCTCCCTTAACAATTCCTATGACAATAACTATTTTTGATACAATTATAACTATCAACTATAATATAAATATGTTACGACTATTATGAAGATATACCTGTGTACATGTACACATACACTCACACGCGCGCGCGCACACACACGCACACACACACACACACACACTCACACATTTACACTAAATTATCAACTTTTATCCGTCATTTTATCTGTCTGTCTGTCTGTTTATGGGTCCTTATATGTATGTGTTTAAGCCCGCGCCTCGCACAATAAACATCCACTCATCTGCCATTGATACACGCCCTTACCCCCACGTGGTCCTATCTGTTACATACTTCATTCACCAATGTTTAATTTACATGCACTTATCTACTGGAATTCAAGTTGAGTTCTCGCTTCTGTTCTAATTATTATATTTTTTTCTTTCTTTTATTTCCCTTATTTTCTCTTTAATGTACTATATATCTATATATTTTGTTCTTTTTTTTTATTAAAAATCTCATTCTGCTGTCTAATTTGCATTTTCTCATCTGAAAATAAAAACAAAGTTGTCCTCCAAAGAGGAGGGGGTGGTGGCGGGCTTCAAAAAAAAAAAAAAAAAAGTATGAATATAAAAAAACCTCAAAGCCAAATCCAGGACAGTGAAAATTGCTGCACTTGTACCGATGTTACGCAAGGGCATGTCTGGAATCCTCGATGACTCTCCACTCCATGAAAATCTCGACCAAAATCTTGAATCTCTCATCCATCTTATCATTCCACGCGTATGTCATAATAGCCAATGCTGAGCAGCCTCGAGAACCAAGCTCTTCTTGATGATTTGTTTTGAATTTGTACAACCCCAATTCCGAAATAGTTGGGTGTAAATCTATAATCTATAATATATTTGAGGCCGATGTCTGTCTGTCTGTGTGTGTGTGTGTGTGTGTGTGTATCTACACGTTTTTCTCCTACATTTCTCAACCGATTATCGCCAAATTTGGTGAATAGCCTCTTGGACACCAGGAAGGACTTGACGTTGCCCGATTTTTGAAAAATGGTCATGCACGCAAAAAAAATGGCAATTTCACTCCGGGTAGCGGGTAAACTTATATAAACTGATACGCGTAGCAACATCCGGTTGCGCCACTAAGAGCCGCAGTGTCCTTACGAACATGCGTTGAGGTAACCTGCAAGCAGGCTACTGTTTGCGATGCTGCAGGGTGAAGTTGCAAGGATGTTTTATATTTCACTGGATATACAATTGGAAAATGGCCGCCCATTCATTTCAATGGAAATTGCTCAGTGGCGCAGCAGTCCGACATGGGAGCCAAGCTTCCGGAGAAATAGTTGACTTGCTGTTGCGTAACTTTAACATGACATCAGGGGTACGCTTCCCGAAATCACAGATGCTAACTTCCATAGTTGGAACCACTGACTCAATGGACGTATAAATTTCTGCAACTACGCTATTGGGAAAAGCGCCCCAGGCTCGTGTTCTCTTTAGTTCAACGTCGAATAACCACATTATCTGAGTCAGATGATTTTTGCTCGTCTGCGTGCGAATTCCATTATCTTTTCCGGATTCAAGACAATAAACTGAACACATAACACAACGCACTTCACGTGCCTTATAAACCAATATGTTTTAAACTCAGGAGCTTTAAACTTTTGTCAATTCTGGTAAGCTAATTTACTTTTAGCTTACGTAACTTATAACCATTCCGTGGAGTATAGTAAGATGTGGGTCTACCGTGAAATGTTACTCACGTTGTACTGCGTTATTTTTACCTTTGTTTTAAAGCTCCTTTTTCTGTCCTTCCCCAGATATCTGAGCCTCTTGGAATGCACTGAATGGTTCATCCATGAATTTCTGCATGTCAGTGAACCAGAGGCCGTGCCTTTCTACCCACCCCCAAAGCCCTTTCCAATAAAGTCTGTCTCGATTATAATTTTAATACCGTCTCTACGTTTCATTTCTAAGTGCGAGTTAACATCGATTGTATTTGTGGTATATTTTATGATAATGGCCGGCTCTGCGAAAGTTAAGCATTAAACCCCTTTTGATTTTGAGTACTTGAGTTAATCTTCAAATGTTAAGTAGAGCTGGCAAAAAACAAAAACTGACAAAACACAAATAATTCTTATTCTGTGTGTGTGTGCATCAGAGCATTGCAATACCATTTACTCCTCTCCAGTGCTCTGTATTTGATTTTTTAAAAGTTATGTAGATTCTCTATCAATCTAAAATCATAAGTTGTAAACGGGACGGGACCCTATGGGATCACTTTTCTGTTCTGAATGTGCATATTTACGCTACCAACTGTTGCATTCTTTTAGGTCTCGTATTATCTTCATTCAGATGAAAATCTGCCACACCGTCGAATCTACCTGCATCACTCCGGTTGATCTCAGATGCTGCTCACGAACATTAGATGTTCGGATTTAGTATTCTCTGACGTCTCCACCTACCCAAATCTTTAATCTAATAAAGGCTGTACCACAAAAAATGTGTATGCATGTTCAGTGCTTTCATGGATGTCCGGATCATGCACACACACACACAAAAAAAAAAAAACATTTTGGATGTCATCTGTCAAGTTGCTGAAAAGTTTCGTCGTCAAGTATGAAGGTCAGTAAATAATTTTAGGCTGAAGAATGGTTAATAAATGGTTTGCTAAGCAGTGTTCGAACTGAATTTATGTATTGCTATAAATGCACTCATATGGACATTACGTTAGATGCTACGCAGCTGACACATGATGCATCAAAATACAGAAATGTGAATTGGTGTTATTCAAAGTAATGGAAATATACAACTCATTACAATGATAACCATAAACTATGAAAAAGTGAGGTGAGTTTTAGCTGCGTATACATGCTCCTAGGATATCACAACAGCGGCCTTAGCTTACTGTACATTTTGCTGCTCTACATAATGGAGTGTGGCAATCGAGTAGGCCTATATTACGGCCATTCATCAATTAAAATAAAATGGATAAAATATTTGCACCATAACGCCAGCTGGCTTTATTGACTTGGCCACGTATAGAATGTTCATCACAGACGGACGGCAAGGAATGCGCATTGTTCCACCCACTTGGTTCGGATCATGAACAAAAAATAGTTATCATTTTGGATCTCATAAGTCAAGTTGCCGAAAAGTTTCGTCATCAAGTATGAATGTCGGTAAGTAATTTAACAACGAAGAATAGTTAGGCTGATAAATGGATCGCTAAGCAGTGTTCGAAATGAATTTAAATACTGCTATAAATGCACATTACGTTGTGTTAGATGCTACTCAGCTGACATGCATAACGCATCAAAATAGAGTGATGCGAATTAGTGCTATTCAAAGTAATGGAGATACACAATGCAATTAATGGATTTAACCATTTCATTTTAATTTGAATAAGTAAGGTGAGAGTTGGCTGCTTACATGGTTCTAGGATGTCACAACAGCGGCCTTAGCTTACTGTACATTTTCTCACGATGCATGAAGTGCAGCAATCGAGGTGCTACATATTATTACGTATTACGGCCATTCATCAATTAAAATGGCAAAAATATACTGAGCAACAAAAGAAACGCAAGTTAGCAAACTTAGTGTGTTCATGTACTCTTATGGTTACCCAGATAGCAAGCACCTCCGCTCCGGATCTGCCCTGGCTCCAGCTGATCCGGCTCAGAGCGGGGCAAATCCGGAGCGGAGGAGCTTGCTATCTGGGTACTCATAGTTACCGCAAAACAAAGAAAAGTTTGATAAAAAGAGTGTAAATGCGCACACGCTAGTAATAAATTTGATTTTCAATGCGCAAACTTATTTTCCGGTTTGCCTTTAATTAACTTGCGTTTCTTTTGTCGCTCAATAGCCTACATATGCTCCATAACCTGCCAGCTCACTTCACCGACTTTACGTCTTTAATGTTGAACAGACATGGCAAGGAAAGCCTATTGCTCCACCCATTCACATCCGCTGCAGTGATAAATTCGGAGGAGCGGAACGCGCTTACATATGAGGACCCGATGGTGTTCGCATAGCCTGGATATAAATAAAAGATTTTGTCTTTGCCGAGAAACATGGCGTTAATGATTTAAAAAAGAAAAATAAACCGTTTCGGTATCGATAATTTGTGGCTGTCAAAAAAAATTATTCAAGGATTTATCAGCGTGTCTTTTTCAATTATTCCCTATGGAGAAAATTCTTTTTGGCCCCCATGGCATCACGTGACCTGCAATATCACATTCGCCGCTAGGACCATGGAGGATTATGTGGACGACCCGATTTGTGCGTCCAGGGGTGCTTCTCAAAGCGTAGGCTGCAGCCTTCGAAGGCTGCATTTTTAGGGGTCGTCGCTCAATTCCATCCGCCAAATCGATGTAATGTCATTTAACCTCCGTTAAGCAGCTTTATTTTAAGCGCCACTGATTTCCCTAACCTTGGGTCTTCTTGATAAAAAATTGAGTGGATTTCATACCTTAATAATACGTACGCACAAAAAAATAAAAATGACATTTTGTGGAAAATATCCTAATTTATAAATCTATGGGTAAAATAAACTGCATGGAATTTTCATCTATTAATCAGGATGGACTTGGAAATTATTGACATTATGCATAATCTTAATTTCCCTTTTTAATGTCAAGTTTGTGTTTATAAATCAGAAAAGAAAGTGACGTACGTTTCTTTTTTGTGCCTACGCACCGTATGTAACTGAGGCCCCTTAACACGAACCCCTAACTCTAAACATAGCCTTAAACCCAACCCTACATTTATACTTCGTGTGTAACTTAATGAGTCGGTTGTAGTCTTTGAAGGCTGCATACGAGGGCTGCGAAATCAGTGAAGACTCTGCCTCTGCCAAGACGCCTCCGAATGCGGCAGAAAAATATAGGCCTAGTCTTCGCCGGCTGAGTTTCGACAGGCTGCACTGCGAAACGTAGGCAGCAGCCTTGACAGGCATCACTTCTCGGCTGCTACACCGTCACCCTGGGTTCCGAGGTGAAAGCATTGCTTAATGCGCCCGAGGAACTTTAAGAGATATGAAAAAAAATCGTTAGAAGTCATATTTTAGTCGAAACTGCAATTAGAACATTTTGTAGGATCTACTCGGCATTGCCTCATCATTCAGGCTACAGTAAGATAGGCCTACATGAAAGATAATCTCTGAATCTCTGTTTTGCTATGGCAAAACCTAACGAGTCATCGGTATTTAAATGTTTGTGAAGCAAAAACTAGCGTGTTGATCCTCCATTAAATTATCGATTTTTATTTTAATGACAAAACCGACCAAGTTGAATTAGCCAATTATGAAACAGCACACCTATTACCTAATCTGTCTGGTCAGTCCCCTAGCACACCATTTGATGTGCAGGACATAGGCGCTACATGGTCAGAATTCACTATATTCACATGCAGATAACAACTGAAAAGTAGCCTCAAGAGGGAAGCATGTAGTATGCACTGCAAAAACTGTCACACGCCGTGGCATCGACGTAATTGCAAAGTTTTTCTAGCAATTTTATAATAATTGATAATGAACACTTTTGGATCATTTAGGCATGGATACTGACAAAATAAATAAATATAAATGAATAAAATTTCCCCTTTATTTCTAATTATGTAGCAAATGAACAAATGGGTCATTTCAGAATTGCGGGTACATTTTGTGTCTCCCAGAAAAATTAAATTAAATTTCCCCCTAAAAAATCTTTACTGGATCTGTTTTAAATAATATTGCTAATTATATTGAATGTTCACCAATATTAATGCTTGGTGTGTATTTTAGGCACAATTTATATGTAAAATATTCATTAAATGATTCCCACCCCACCAATTATTGGCTGTCTTCAGTTTGTGATTCACACATTCAACTTGAATTAACATGAAATAATTCAGTATATTTTGCAGTTTTTTTGTGCTAAATCTATAAATACTTATACAATCAGTTGCAAAGAGTATTTATTTTCTGTAATACACAGGATTTCAACATTAAAAATATTTATTTTTTATTTGTCCCTATGATCTGGTCAACTCTGTTATCTCTGTTATAAAACCACTTAAAAAAACCCGACAGCATTCAAATAAAAGCATGTGACCGGCACGCAGTGATGTCACTTCCTGCTGCAGAAATGATTTGGAGGGAACTGTGGTATGTTAAACTTTCTCTCTCATTAATTTGTACAAAATGTTGAGAATACACCAACAGTAGATTAATTATATGTCAAATCTGTTACTATGATATTCTAGTGAATCTCTCCTTCAGTTTTTAAAAAACAATTGTATGATGAAAATTCATAAAATTATGGTTTCATTCATGACATGTGGTATCTGGTTTTAAGCTAGCACATGGAGTTAAAGCACAAAATGGTGGAAAATGTCAACTCTGTTATCGTCAACTCTGTTACATGTGTCAATATTTTTATGAAAACAGAATTGACAGTGACTAACAGAGTGAGATGTTCCCAATCACTTCTAAGCATTTTGCTGTAGTTTACACATATATTGTGGGTTCTGGGTAATTTTATTGTAAAGGTAAGATTTGTGATATCGCTTTCCAGGTCAAGAAAATATTCTAATTTTTGTTCTAAGTAGGTGAAGATGAAAAGAAATATGGACTGAAATCACCAATGATTAATTTTTCGGGGGAATGAGGGAGGTGGTAGTTATTTTGTTGTGTTATTGCTCAAATTGATGAATTCATTGATTTCAGATGTAGCTTACAAGTTGCCATGAAATGTTTTTACATTTTAAAAAGAATTTTTTTTAAGTTTTAATGTTACTGTTTTTGGTCTGTTATGCATGGTTTGTCAACTCTGTTATTCATGTCAACTCTATTCACATCACCGTCAATTCTGTTTCTTCAATGTTTTGTTTCAAAATATGATAATTAAATATGTTTTATTGTTAACAAATTAACCAGAAGCTGTGTCATAACTAACATTCTCAGTACATGAAATTTCAAAGCATTTCATTCATTTTTAGAACTATATTTAGAGAAAATGCAAACTGTCCTGGCAACTTTTCAATTAAATGTGTCAATGTTTTGATTCCTGAATAAAGAGTCTTTATTTTAGAAAACCTAAAGCTGAAGTAGTGGATGTAAAGACAAAAGTTCTCCTAGGGAAGACATGGTTTTAAAATGTATTACATTTGAGTACTATTAATATTTACCCTAATTTGTCTGCAACAGAGTTGACTTATTTTACTGTTAGTATGCTGATTTTCAGATGAAATATTTTAAATCTTACATGTTTAAGCTTGGCAAAGACTGGAAGTGTTAAATTTAAAGTATTCTCTATTAGAATAACAAAGGTTTAACAGAAAAAAAAAAATTTTTTTTCTTATTATTGTGTAAACTTGAAATGTACCCGCAATTCTGAAATGGGCTATATACATGCCAAGTCAGTTTCATTGACGGACAAAAGCGTAAGTCCAGAGGGATGGACGCTGTCTTTTAAGTGAGAATCTGCCCCTTGTGGCGAACTAGGTTTTCCTATAGCCTAACGCTCTTGAAATGCAGCCTTCGTCGGCTGGACGTCAAAGGACGGTTCAGGTGTATCCTTTGCGGCCGTATGTATCCCATATCCCTGTGCGGGCGCAGGACCCAGGTGCCTAATTAATAGAGTAAAAAAAAATGGCAGAGACCGCAGACGCGACCGTTTCGGTGGAGTTTGTAATGAAACATACGCCACCGAAACGGGGGGGGGAGAGAATCATAATTGTCCAACATTAACAAAAATTGTCTCATATTATAGGATATGGCAATACGAATCCAATGGTACCAAGATCTTTCTGCGTAAAATATTAAGGAAGTTATGGACTGCTCAACTTCCACAAGTTTGGCACACTGAGCGCCGCGAAGCCCTGAATGACCAGTATTTCCACATAGCAAAAATAACGTTAGTTACCACAGATGTAACACATCGATCATAAGACTTTTCGTCTTAAATAAACATAAGTGTCGTTCGGGAACCAAAGCCATAACGGGGAAATTCATTCCCCTCAGAGCCGCACACGACCATCAATTTAGCGGTGTGAGAAACTTGGCAGTCCAGTCCTCAGTCGTGTGCATCATCTATGAGTCATGAATTTGCGCTACTGAGTGTGTTAATTGTGTTCACGTCCAGCATTCATACCTTCGTTTATTTGTTACACACGTAGGCTACTGTACTAGTTCACTTGTGACATTTCCAAGGAGAGTTTCTGGCAGGTGCAGAGAAAGAGGAACACAAAGTTGATGTTCACTTTTTAATTCATCAGGGCACAAACCAAACAGTCGGCCAAGAAAAGAATGAATAGTAACAGGGCAACTGCAACAGTAACAGTAAATTAGAAAAAAATGTTTTGTGAGGTCCATCAATTCTGTGTTTTATCACCTCTTGCGGCTATCAGTGCTCCTTCTTTGCTGCATAAAGATGCTACCTAGTGTACGAGGTTAGAGTATTTCCGCAGGGATACCTGCTCCTGGAGTGCTGTGGTCCTGCACATTTTCAGCTGTAACACACTCGATTCAAACCACTGAATGGTCAAGGGCCTTGACAAGCTGTAATCATTGGAATCATGCGTGTTACAGCAAAGACATGTAAAACTGCAGGGTTATTGCTTCGCAGGAGCAGGGCTCCATACCCTTGCCTAAGGCATTAAGGCAGAAAATTGCACCAGCTGCAAGTTGCAGTTCCAACAGATGATGCCGATTTCTTAGTGTTCTTGCAGCGTAGATCATTCAGGTCAACAAGCTTGTATGAATCAGAATTTCCTTATAATTGGTTTTCTGTGTCTATTCTCCACTTCCCATTATTTTGTTAGAACAATCTTGCAGAAGATGGGCCTGGAGGAGAAAGTGTCCCCTCTCCAAGCAAAAAATAAATGGGACAACTTATTACAAAGTATTACAATATTTATACTAATATTATAATTATAATAATATATTTTATTATTAAATAAACATTGTGTTTGTTAAAGTATGTTTATTACTGAAATAGTACAGAAATGTTTTCATTGCATATGTACCACACACTGACACATTCATAACTGTAATGTATGCACATGAGTGTGTGCATCATGTACGCTGCCTGGGTAGCCCACAAATATATCAATGAATCGGCCCTGATGGTCACACACTGCCTGCAGTACAACAGAGGCGAACAGCTTTCTGCAGTGACCAGTGACCATCAGGACCAGCTGGAGGCTGATATGTACATGACAGCCATCCATCGCTCCGGCTGCATGAGTGAAAGCACAGTGTGATATGTACATGACAGCCATCCATCGCTCCGGCTGCATGAGTGAAAGCACAGTGTGATATGTACATAACAGCCATCCACCGCTCCGGCTGCGAGTGAAGCACGGTGTTGAGCCAACCCAGCAAAACCACATCCCACAGCCACAATCTCGGTCTCCGTGGATGGGAAGTGGATGACTGAGGGCAGGCATGTCATCATTTTCTCCACCACACGATGGACTACCCTGTGCACTGTGGCAAGGGGTATGTTGAACGCCCTTGACACCACCCTCTATGAGAAGCCACAAGCCAGCCAAAACAGTAGCACAAGGACTTCCAGCGTTGGACCCCAACCATGCTGCCTGTCCATGTGCAACAACTGGAGGAGGTCTGCAATAGCTGGTCTTCCAAGCCTGAAGTCAGGCCTTGTGTCGCACCCCTAAACATATCTGGCCAGGACTGGGACAGATACATCCAACCGGCAGTAATGGAGAATCTACAGGATGGAGGGAGAACAGATATAATTTTTAACATTGATAACTTCAATATATATCTTGGATATGGTTATAATGGAAGAAAATGAATTGGGACATTTAATAAATGTACTGTGATATTACAGCTAATAAAATGCACTGTTAGGGGCTCAGTATCAGAGATTCTCCTTTGCAGAATGCTACAATGTCTGTATATGCGTTCAGCACACCAATTTGTTAAATTATAACAGGACTGAGCACAAAGGTGTGCTTCACTTCCTAACCAAATACCCATGGGTAGAATACATGTCAAATCAACGTAATCGTCCGACAGCTGCTAACCACTTCACTGAGTTAGAATGGCTGCTGTATGCAGGGGAAGAATAATGATTCGAAACACGGCTTCTCTCCTAATATTTTCAGACCGAGTGCGTGACTGTACCTCCGATGCTTCTCTCTCGTTTTGAATTTTTCCAATCGGTTGTCAGCAACGCGTTATTGCAATTTATAATTCATCGGAGACGATGTCCAGAGTTTGCCCCCACCGGTTTTGCGGAGGGGGATAAAAGTCTTCCAATCCGACGTTTGGATGAGTGGAAAATATTGGCAAAAGTTTTATTTATATCTATATTTGACTGCTTTTGGTTGCCTACGCCTGCATTATCCTTTAATTTATAATAGCCGACAGGGTAAATTTTTTAAGTAGAAACCCATCCAGGACTACGAACCTGTTTTTGATCACCAAGGTTGTAGCCCGAACATGTAGTCCTCTTATGAACCCAAAGCAGACGATTCAGTATGCTGATACATTGCGACCAGTGATCAGTTTGCCTCATGATACCGAGGAACCCAAATATATGCAATTATGTAAATAAAATGCCTAATTACCTTTCTACCAGTTGGCCACAAATAGCTACACCACAAACGCCGACGTCTGCGTCGGGTTCGTCGCCGGTACTCTTCCTCCAACTCCTCTTCCATCTCCTGGAACTTATCAAACGGCAGCAAGCACAAACGCGTCTTGCCATTCATAATTGCTTCAGTTCTGAAAGCGCAGTACGGTGACGTATGTTTCGCATGACGCAAACATCCGGGCCTGGTGGATGTTTCAAAGGAGTACACTTCTTCGTAGGTTGCAGCTTACGCTTCGAGATGAACCCTTTGTCTCTTACCTTAAATGTGAGTCCGGCGGATGGAATTGAGCGACGGTCCCTAAAAATGCAGCCTTCGAAGGATGCAGCCTAGGCTTTGAGAAACGGCCCAGATCTCCTTATAGGTCCATGTGAAGTTGCCTTCAGCCGTCGACTTCCGGGCTGCTCAGCCTGTCAGGCTGCGAAAACGCCGCCCCCAAGTACAGCCAATCAGATCGCGAGCTACAGTACAATCAATCCGCTCACGAGGCAGCCAATTCAATTCAAATTCCTCTCCTCAAAGCGAAGCGGGTATAAGAAAATCAATATTGTTAAAAACGAATGCATTTAATCTTCTTTTCTCATTAAAGAAACTTATTACGTTAAAGAAAGTGAGGTTACGTTAGATATTTCAGCTATTTTGATTTTTTTAATCAATGCAAACAAGTGCTTTTTCTGTCTTACAGTTAACTTATAGACCTAACCTTAGCTGAACAGGTCATACTTGTGTAGTAGGCCAGAGGGTTAAGGGAGAGTGAATGAGGAAGAAAATATAAACTACTGTAATAATTTAATTAATCAGCTACCCAGTCAGCTGATAATCCGAATGAGCAGCAAATCAACTAATAATTCATAATTAACTATTAAATGAAGTATTTATTGCCAACAACACCGCCCCAGGAATTTCACCAAGAGAGTAAGATTGAACCCTTAATGCAATGGTTAGGGCACACACGGTTCGTCTGCTATTGAAGACTGGAGACTGTGGTCAAGTGTACAAGTATAATGAATTTTTATTGACAATTAATCATTTAGAAGCAGTCAGTAAAATATCTTCACAATCACACATTCACACTCATTCACACAAACACGTCTCTAAAACATAGCAACCATGTAGCCTAATATAGCAATTTGATGTGCAAATAGCAGATTATGGATTTAAATCAATTAAACACAGAAATAACCCACAAAAAAAAGAAACTGGCAAGTAAAGAGAAAAACTTTAGAAATAATCAAACCAATAAACATGCAAGTAAACCAAATAACACTAATTAACCAAAGATAATCAAACCAAAAAAAACAAACATGCAAGCACACAAAACAAAATAAAAAAATGAGTTAAACCACAATAGGCTAAATGCCAACAAAGTTAGCAAGCTAAGGCAACAAGGTTATAAAATGAAGTCCAATATGTAGTGATAACGTCACTCTACCGCAAGCAAGACGCCACAGATGCAAGCTGGATGGGGGCTAGGTGATAGCCTTACCAACAGCGGTGGAACAGCAGCAACAGTGGAGCAAGCAATAGCGGCAAGCAGAAGTACCCACAGCAAAGCAGCAGCAAACAGCAAAACAGCAAAACAGCAGCCCAGCCGACAGCGGCCCGAGAGGAGGGAGGAAAATTTAATGCAGCCCGACGCGGCTCACGCACACAAAACCGTCAGTAGGTTGAATAAACCTCACTGGTGAGAAAATGAGGCACCCACAACACAATCAATCAAATCGGCCACTCAGCTGATCACCCCCAGCTGTGCGGGGATGAGAGAACACACTCTGGATCCCGCAATCGGTCCAATGAAGTAGAGAGAAGACCCGCTAGGAACTGCATTGAGACAAAAACCAACCCTGATAACAACCGCAAAACTTTTAAAGCAGTACAATAAAGTAAGTGATTAACATACCAAGAAGCAGCAAGCTGAACAAGCAGAGCAGCCCGGCGGCGAGGCAATCAGGTGAGGTGACTAGGTGTTGTGATTACAGGTGAGGGCGGGGGGCCGACGAGAGCTTCCAAGCCAAAGAAAGCTCCCAGAAAACAAGCACCCACATTTAAAAACTACGCCCTCTGAAGACATAGGCTGAGACTGCAGCCTAATTAAAGAGCAGCTGGGCTGCCCATACTGCCACACTTGTTATCTTAAACACTTCTACAATATAACCAAGTATAACTGAGTTTGAAACATTAAATTGGCCTACTTGTGGGATATTTTGTTCAATAAGCTGTCTAGCTGAACTTCTTAAAAACTTCAATTGCAAGTTGCTGTAACGTTAGCTGCCTCTAAGGCTGATTGTAGAGACTAGAGCCTTGCAGGCTAGTTAGAAGGCTAATGTTGATATCATATTGTATAATCTTTAATAGTATTCAGTCAGATGCCTCCAGCGCTGATTGTAGAAATGAGTTCCTTCAAGGCTGATTGTAGAGACTAGTGCCTTCTAGGCTGACAGTAGAGACTATCGCCTTGCAGGCTGGTTAGGAGGCTAATGTTGATTTGATATTGTATAATCTTCAATACTGTATTATTGCCCCAGATGCCTTCAAGGCTGACTGTAGAGACTAGTGCCTTGCTGGCTGGTTAGAAGGCTAATGTTGATTTGATATTGTATGATCTTCAATACTGTATTATTGCCTCAGATGCCTTCAAGGCTGATTGTAGAGCACTAGTGCCTTGCAGGCTGGTTGGTAGGCTGATGATTTCATCATATATGTGTGCGTGTATGTGCGTGCGTACAATTCTGATGCCTTCAAGGCTGACAGTAGAGACTCCCTCAGTATTACTGAGGGGGTCTCTACTGGGAGTTTCTACTAAGTTGGTGCCTTCTAAGGCTAATTTAAAATCTTCTATTTTTCAGCCCATAGATTTATTACAGTTTGAAACCAACTACATTACCACAGAAAACTGACCGAGCATATTCGGTCAGTATGTTGCATATTGATGTTGTCTTTACTTTTTACACTCTTTTTAGGATTTCAATCGATGTCTCAGCGCCATCGTGGAGCCCTATCTACCTGCCCCACTAAAAAAGTTAAAAATAAAAAGCAGCCCCAGCAATCACCCTGGGCCCTGATGCCTTGAAGGCACTGATCTCTACAATCAGCCTTGAAGGCATTTGAGTGAACTCAATGAAAGATCATACAATATGAAATCAAGATAAGCCTTCTACCCAGCCTGGAAGGCACTAGTCTCGACAATCAGCCTTGAAGGCATCTGACTGAATACTATGAAAGATCATACAATATGAAATCAACATTAGCCTTTTAACCAGCATGCAAGGTACTAGTCTCTATGGTCAGCCTGGAAGGCACTAGTCTCTACAATCAGCCTTGAAGGCATTGGACTGAATACTATCTAAGATTATACAAAATCAAATCAACATTTGCCTTCTAACCAGCCTGCAAGGCACAAGTCTCTATGGTCAGCCTGGAAGGCACTAATCTCTCAATCAGCCTTGAAGGCATCTGACTGAATACTATGAAAGATCATCAATATGAGATAAACAGGAGCCTTCTAACCAGCCTGCAAGGTACTAGTCTGTACGATCAGCATGGAAGGAAAAGTGCTCTACAATCAGCCTTGAAGGCATCTGAGGCAATACTATTAAAGATTATAAAATATCAAATCAACATCTGCCTTATAACCAGCCTACAAAGCACTAGTGCTCTACAATCAGTCTTGAAGGCATCTGAGGCAACACTATTGAAGATCATATAATATCAAATCAACATTAGCCTTCTAAACAGCCTGCAAGGCACTAGCCTCTACTAGCAGCTTTGAAGGCACTAATCTATACAATCAGCCTTGAAGGCATATGACTGAATACTATTAAAGATTATACAATATGCAATCAATCACATTAGCCTTCTAACCACCCTGCAAGGCACTAGGCTCTACAATCAGCCTTGAAGGCAACTAACATTACAGCAACTTGCAGTTGAAGTTCTTGAGAAGCTCAACTAAACAGCTTATTGAACAAAATAACTCACGAGTAGGCCAATTTTATATTTCAGAGTTTTACTTGAAGTTAAATTCTAAAAGTGTTTAAGATAACAAGTATGACCTGTTTACCTAAGGTTAGGTCTACAAGTTAACTGTAAGACAAAAAAGCACTTGTTTGCATTGGTTAACATTATAAAAATAGCTGAAATATCTAACGTAACCTCACTAATCAGTTTCTTTAATGAGAAAAATCAGGGGGAATACCCAAGTGAATCCTGAAAGTTAATTCAGTAATTTACAGCCCATACCTGTGATTTGTTCCAAAGATATTGGCCTCCGAATTCCTATAACTTAACGTTCACAATTCCCTTGGGCATTGCTCCCGATTTCCGGGGGCCATATCTAGGAAACCCCTTGGAGTAGGAGCCAAAAATTTTTCCATGTGCTCATTATGAATATAGAGGTACTCCCAAAATAAATTTGAGCCAAATCTCACTTGGTGACCTGGGGACCTCTGGTTGACTTCATATGGAATGACCCTATCGCACCTATCACACCCATCTTTGAACTCAAAGTGTATTTTCATCTCAGGCAGGAACATGCAATTTATGGTTGAATCTAATATGGCTCCAATGTTAGTGTTAAAATGGTCAGACAGAACTTATGATTCCAATTCCTGTAATCTGGAAATGGCAATTACCAATACAATAATGTCAGCAGTTGCCAATTAGGTAGTCACGTAACTGGTGCCCTGCTAACTAAATACTAAATTCTAGATCCCAAGTCAAAAATGCAAACAATACCTCTATAGCTAGCTAGCTAGCCACAAAAAGGTACTACAACCAAAAGAAACCAAAAAAAAAAAAGAATGAAACCCCAGTAAACGTGTGAGGTATTATTCTGGAACCAAACACGAGACCAAAAAGATCCAACAAATGTTTTATTGAAGCTGGGGGGGTGAACCCCCGCAGGGCAGAAGGCAACGGTACAGAGTCCACAATCCAAAATCAGAATCCCAGGGACGTAATCCAAATTGTACACAGGGCAGCAAACAAAACTCAGGGTCGGACAAAGCAGGTTCGATACACAGGCACAGGGATGTCAGAGGTAAATCCAAATCCAGGTAAAGCCAAAATCCAGTAGACGTACTCCGATTCGTTAACAGGGCAGCAAAGACAAAACTCAGGGTCAGGCAAAACGGGTACGGTACTCGGGTTCAGAAGTATCAAAGAAAAAGCAAAAATCAAAATCGGGGATGTTCCAGTTAGAAGTAAAACACGAAGAATACAAGGCATCAACAATCGCAGCACAGGGATATGTTATGGCCCCAATTTGTTATTACATTTACGACAGCAAGGGATGACAGACACAAGCTGCACTACACACTAGCTGCAGTCGGAGCTTAACATAAGAAAGGCCAATACTGCCATCTAGTGGCTTTTCGCATTACACCTCCATTCCACCTCCATTGACTCATAAAGGCAAAATTTTTCTTTTCAATACAAAAATGGTTAAGTAGACACTTGTGTATATATATATATATATATAGATACATATAATACAAGATGCTAAAAAACATGTGATATATACACATACTCAAACACGGGATAAGCAATTAGCAATTACATTGTCAGTACCCTTTACATGCTTAATTTCCAAGTCAAACTCCTGTATAATCAAACTCCAATTCAACAATTTCCGATTCTTGTTTTTCATCTTACTCAAAAACATTGACGGATTCTGGTCAGTATACACAATCATTGGCTTTTGCCCTGCACAAACGTAAACCTCAAAGTGTTGTAAAGATGGAACCAGAGCCAACAGCTCCTTCTCTGTTGTGGAATAGTTCCTTTGGTGGCGAATGAACTTCCTGGAGAAGTATGCCACGGGATGCTCAATGTCATCAGAGTCACTTCTCTGTAGGAGCACAGATCCACAAGCTTAGTCACTAGCGTCGACCGCGATTGAGAACGGTTTGTTGAAGTCAGGAGATTTGAGCGCGGGGACGTGACACAGCAAAGACTTCAGGCGATCGAAGGCTCTCTGGCATGCATCATCCCAAGTGAACTTTACGCCTTTCTTCAGTTGGTTGGTGAGACTGAGAGCAATCTCAGCAAAGTTCTTGCAGAACTTACGGTAGTACCCGATCATTCTAAGGAAGTGGCGCAAAGCTTTTTTGTTGTCAGGAACTGGAAAGTCCATGATGGCTTGGACTTTAGCATTAATGGGTGCTACCTTACCCTAGCCTATGACGTAGCCAAGATAGGTGACAGTAGCACAACCAAAGTCACTCTTGTTCAGGTTAACAGTCAGGTTAGCCTGAGTCAAGCGCTGGAACAACGTCTCTACATCTTTCAGATGTTCTTCCCAGGAGTCACTCCATGTGATCAGATTGTCAATGTACACACCCGTGTGTGGCAATTCGGCGATTGTAGACTGTATCATCCTTTGGAACGTGGCTGGGGCATTTTTCATGCCAAAGGGCAGGACTTCATACTGGTACAACCCAGATGGTGTGCCAAAAGCAGAGATGCTCTTGGTCCTCTCAGTTAAAGGCACACACCAATAACCCTTCATTAAATCAATCTTGGTCAGAAACTTTGCTTGCCCTACTCTATCGATACAATCATCAATCCTAGGTATTGGAAACACATCAGTTCTAGTTACAGCATTGACTTTGCGATAATCTGTACAGAATCTAGTACTTCCATCAGGTTTTGGAACTAGCACACAGGGTGAACTCCAATCTGAGCTGGAGGGTCTGATAATATTATGTTCTAACCAATGGCGCTGCCAGGGGGGGCCACGGCCACCCCTGGAAAACTGCTGGCCACCCCACTGGCCCCCCCAGAGCAGTGACTGTATGAAACATGGACGTAGCCTCCGTGACGTTACTCATCAGTTTCTGAATATCCACTGTGAAACTCATTTGGTCGTCAGTTTGGCATTTACCGGACTCCGCCTACCTCCAGGCCAATCCAAAAATGGTCAAAAAGGTGGACCATTACTGGAGCTGAGGTGAGCCGAATGGAGCCTGGTTGCTAAAAGACGCCCACCGAGATCGAAGCTACCAAACCAGCTACTGCTTAGGCTAAGAAGCCAACTCAGTTTGATGCTACATAGTTGGCTATGGCCGAGATGCGACGTCATATCTGTCCTCGCAAAGTAAAGGAGCCAAGTTGCTTGAGGTGGCGGGTTGAACGCTATTTATTTCCGAGAAGAGATTGCGAGAGGAACGCTGTACACCGCTGGGATGCTGTGACAGATGGCTCACCCCAATGAGTACAAGCGGTGCTCAGTTCAGATTTTTGACGCACCTAGCCGCGCCACATTAATAGTATGGCCAGTCTAACGTTAACATTGCATAACCTAAGCTCACTAGCAAGCCTGGTGGTTTACTTTCCCTCCGCACACAGGCATGTTTTTGATCTATTTGGTATAACCCTACATTTTGAATTAGGTGAATGCCGAATTAATTGGCTTCTGTGGCTAACATACGCACGGGTTATCAATGCTAGCACAGCTGGGTATCTGGCTCCAAGGCTAAACCATGGTTATTTCAGCAGCTACCCAGCTAATCTATGACCTTTATATTAGCCAACGATACCAATGTGACTTGCAACGTTTATTTTGCGTTGTCTAAATTAAGGTACTTCTGGACTTCAACTTTGCTCTTAGCTTCACTTTTCACTTTGGTTTTTTTTTTCTCTCCGCGTAAATGTTGCGTTTCTGGGCACCGAATATAGCCGAACGTGGCCAGCTAGTGACACTGTTTCTGTTGCCATTTGGCTTATTAATTAGGTTAATGTAGCTAGTGAGCTTGCGGATGATGGACTTTATGAAGAAACACATTTAGCAACAGCTAGCCAGCTTGCTAGATAATGAGGGATAGGTTTAATTAGCTATAAAGCTAGCTAGTCTCTACTGATACCGTATCCGTAATCGCACTGAAAATGGAACAAATCAATTTGCGGCGAAGCAGCGGTAACTAGTGCTTGCAGCAAGATAGCATGAAAGGAGAAGAGACTCAGAGCCAGAACAAGACTGAATCCCTACAAGGGAGGAACAGCAAGAGACAGAAAGTGTGGAACAGTCCAAGCCACCAGGGACTTTCCAGTTCCTGACAACAAAAAAGCTTTGCGTCGCCGCTTCCTTGGAATGATCGGGTACAACCGCAAGTTCTGCAAGAACTTTGCTGAGATTGCTCTCAGTCACACCAAGTAACTGAAGAAAGGCGTAAAGTTCACTTGGGATGAAGCATGCCAAAGAGCCTTCGATCGCCTGAAGTCTCTGCTGTGTCACTTCCCCGTGCTCAAATCTTCTGACTTCATATAACCGTTCTCAATCGTGGTCGATGCTAGCGACCAAGCTTGTGGATCTGTGCTCCTACAGAGAAGTGACTCTGATGATATTGAGCATCCCGTGGCATACCTCTCCTGGAAGTTCAATTGCCACCAAAAGATCTATTCCACAATAGAGAATGAGCTGTTGGCTCTGGTTCTATCCTTACAACACTTTGAGGTTTATGTTTGCACAGGGCAAAAGCCAATGATTGTATATACTGACCACAATCCATTAATGTTTTTGAGTAAGATAAAAAACAAGAATCGGAGATTGTTGAATTGGAGTTTGATTTTACAGGAGTTTGACTTGGAAATTAAGCATGTAAAGGGTACTGACAATGTAATTGCTGATTGCTTATCCCACGTTTGAGTATGTGTATATATCATGTGTTTATTAGCATCTTATATTATGTGTATGTATACACAAGTGTCAACTTCACCATTTTTGTATTGAAAAGACAAATTTTGCCTTTATGAGTCAAAATTTTTCCTTTTTGGAATGGAGGTGTAATGTGGAACGAAGCCACTAGATGACTTTTTTTGCTAAGCCCAGTCTGGAGCTAGGTTTGGGCATGTCCTGGGCATGTCTGAGAAGGGAAAGTCCCGAGAAAAAAAAAGTCTAAAGGTGGGAGAGGGGCTGCAAAAGAGCATATAAGGAGAAAATTGAGAGAGTTTGCAAGGAGAAGGATACGTTTGACCAGACCTGTCACTCTTTTCAAGACCTGTGAAGTTTTTAGTGGATTTTTGCCTGTGTTGGAGCATTTTTTTCACCCGGAGCATCACCAAGCAAAGCCATCTCAAGGGACTTTAAATATTTTTTTTCTTGTATATTATCAATCTTGATCAGTGGTATAAATTGTAGGTTAGTGTCGGTCTTTGTTGAATTAAATCTGTTTTCGTTTTAAAATTTTGTCTGTCATCCCTTGCGGTCTTATATGTCTTAGCAAATTGGGGCCATAACAATACAGAATTGTATATTATGTAATTATTGTTGGTTAGTTTTCACTAACCAGTGCCTCTGAATCTGACTCCATTGCCCCGTTTCAAGATGCTTTCACACCAGACGCAAAACAAATTTTTCGTTCGACAGATTACGTTTAAAGTCAATGCAAAGACGCAAATACAAGCGAGATTCGCGTTTTTGCATTGATTTTGAATGAAATCTGCCATGCGAAGTTTGTTTTGCGTCCGGTGTGAAAGCAGCTTCATTCGCGCTGTTCACTTTCTCACTGCACGCTTCAGGGGAGGAGGGGAGCCTCAGAGGTCAGGCAGGCGGAGTAGGGTGGGACTTTGGAGGGAGGTGGAGTTGTTCATATTCAAATTTCTACTAAGTGCTGTGCCGCATGCCAGAAAGGTATGAATAGCTTTAACCCCTTTAGCGTTCAGTCTGCTCGAAAGGAGTATGCGATCTCATAAAAATCAACTGAATCATGGGTACGTACGTACATGCGGTACCCAAAGCTGAATTGATTGGTATGCAAATGAGGAACATTGTTTTAGTTTGCGCCCCTGATGAGTGATGTCCTGATTTTGAGCACTGGAGACAGAACCGTGTTGGTTTATTGAAGGATGGCAAAATTGAAGCTGCGATGCGTCTCAAAACATTTACCCCTAACAAAAATATAAACGCCCCATGTCAAATTTATGTTTTTATTAACATTAGGGTTATGCAATATATGAAGCGAATCAAAATTCATTTTTGTTAATGACTAATCATCAGATCACCGTCCATTACATCTTGATATTGGCATCTGCAAAGGAGTGACAATCCTTTGAACACGTTGGGGGTCAGGTTGTAGAAATTGACTGTTCAATATCTTGTGTGTCCACCATTTGCGTCTCTCAGAGCAACAAATCTCCTTCGCATGGAGATGATCAGGTTGTCTATTGTGGCCGGTGGAATCTTATTCCATTCTTTCCGGAGGGCCACACGGAGCTGGCGCACATTATCCGGAACTGGAACACGGTTGCGGACACGTCGATTCAGGACATCCCAAATATGCTCTATGGGCGACATGTCCGGCGAATATGCAGGCCAGTCCATGCTGAAGAAAGCCAGTAGGCTGAGACGTTCGTGTGTTGCTGCCCGTGCCGAAATAAAATTTCTTTACTTCGATACATTTTTTAGCAAGTTAAAACAAAACATGAGAACATTTTTTCAAAGAGGTAACATACGCCCTATGCCGCTTTGCTTTCATAATTATTTAAATAATGATCAAAATAATTTTAATGGTATGCTGTGTAAAATGTATAGCGCGGCATACAATATTCTTGCTCAGATTTTCTGCATCATTACCTGAATGTTTACGGATCCCGTGGCAAAAAAATAAAATAACGCAACTTTATGCATACTCTTCGTGCAACTGTAAGTGCCTCTTTGCTACATTGCCAATATATGGCGCCTGTAGATCGCATAAATAACGAATTCCCTCAGATGAGAATCTGTAGAGTTCATAGAGAATAACGTCAGAAAAAGTGCACAAGTCATGCCAGTCTCCCTCGTCTTGTCCTCTTCAGTCTCAATGGCTTTGCATTTCAATTTCGTTGTACCACTGCCCCACTCAGGCAAGATGTAGAAAAATCCATATAGATTTCCTGTGGAACGCACTCCTTGGTCGAACTGTCAAATGCTGATATTGTCCATTGAAAATGTTAAAGGCGCGTACAACTGCTGCCTACTGCAGTTAAATCTGCGGTCCTTGAGGCATTTTTCGTACAGTCAGGTCGATCTGAGGAGGAAACATAAAATACCACCTCTTCCGTGTCTGTGAAAAGATATCTTCTCAGTTTATTATATCGTTGGCTGCAGCGTGTTCAATGTGAGAATGTTCTGAGAGATTATAGTTGGGCATACCAATATGGCGGCACGGTTACTTCAATATTATGACGTCATCAGCTATCCAGTTCTTATATATAGATCAGTGCTCGGACACCGCGTCGGAACCGGAAATTTTAAAACGTTTTGAAACCGTTCGAACTTCGGTGTCGAAATTGCCATATCTAGTTAATTGTTTTTATCCCCAAATTAAAACGTTTTCCCTCCGAGAAAAGTACTCAAATATCCAAAGATTTCCATTGTGCAAAGGGACGGCTTTCTCGGGATGGAAACAAAATGGCATCTATTCTTGAATTGTCGCGATTAGCAAGAAAAAGAGTATGGCGGTGCTTCTAGAATTTGTAAATGAGTTGCCGGGCGGAAATATTTTTGGTTGATTATGTGAGTCACAGGGTATGGGCATTTGAAAGAGCTCCCCTTCGTTGTTTTTGGTATTAAAGTTATGGTCATGGTGCATCAGTATGCAAAAATGAGAACTGTATAGGTGTAGAAGATGTGGTAGAGGGATGCTCAGAGGAGGGTTGTGAGTTAACAAAAGAGAAGGCTGTTTCTTGTCACTATGGAGGAAACCATGAAGCAGGGGCAAACAATGTGAACGTAGAGAATTAGAAATTGAAGTTGAGCCGCCACGGACACAGTGAAATGTCATACACGGAGGCTAGTGATGGAGAAACTGAAGCTTTCTGAACTACTGAATCAATTATAAAGCAATTGTGTTGAACGGTTCTGGGCTGCGAAGCATTTGATACAATTAAATATGGCGACATCTTCAACATAGCATTTGTGTGGAACAATAAAGGACAAGTGTCATGAAACAGGCACTGTTATGTACGTTTAACAATAAAGGTTCTATGTGCATCTTGAAATTTTCGACTGTTTTTTTTTTTTCCAAGACAATAACATATTTGTGTTATAATGTGATTGTGCCATCATAAAATACTGTGTGTAATAGAGATACAGTGGGGGAAATAGGTATTTGACCCCTCGCTGATTTTGCAGGTTTGCCCACTTACAAAGAATGCAACGATCTAAAATTTTAATCGTATATACATTCTAACAGTGAGAGACAGAATCACAAAGAAAATTTCAGAAAATCACATCATATGAATTTATAAAAATTGATAACCATCTGATGAGGAAAAATAAGTATTTGACCCCCTACCAAACAGCAAGTATTCTGGGTCCCACAAGCCAGTTAGTCTTTCTTAAAGACACACCCCCAATTCCAACTAATTATTTACATCAAATACACCTGCCTCACCTCATTACCTGTATAAAAGACACCTGTCCACTCCCAAACAACCAGATTCCAACATCTCCACCATGGGCAAGACCAAAGAACTGTCTAAGGACATCAGGGACAAGGTTGTTGACCTACACAAGTCTGGGATGGGCTACAAGAGAATCGGAAAGCAACTTTGAGAGAAAAGGTCAACTGTCGGTGCGGTTATCAGGAAATGGAAGAAGTACCACACCGCCGCCAACCTCCCTCTGTCTGGGCCTCCATGCAAGGTCTTGCCTTGTGAGATGTCCCTGATCATGCGAACGGTGAGGAATCATAAGGGGGGAACTGGTTAATGAACTGAAGGCAGCTGGGACCACAGTTGCAAAAGAAACAGTTGGTAACACACAACGCGGTCATGGATTGAAATCCTGCAGCGCATGCAAGGTCCCCCTGCTCAAGAAGGCACATGTACAGGCCCGCCTGAAGTTCGCCATTGACCACCTGGATGAATCCGAAGAGGCCTGAAAGAAGGTGATGTGGTCAGATGAGACCAAAATAGAACTTTTTGGGCTCAACTCAACTCGCCGCGTTTGGAGGGCAAAGAACACAGAGTACAACCCAAAGAACACCATCCCCACCGTCAAGCATAGTGGTGCTTTTCAGCCAAAGGGACAGCACAACTCCATTGCTTTGAGGGGAGGATGGACGGGGCCATATACCGTGGAATTCTGGACCAACAGCTCCTTCCCACAGTGAGAGCTGAACATGGGTCGGGGATGGGTGTTTCAGCACGACAACTACCCTAAGCACACCGCCAAAGCAACAAGAGTGGCTGAAGAAGTACATCAAGGGTCTGGAGTGGCTTAGCCAGTCTCCAGGCCTGAATCCAGTTGAAAATCTTTGGAGGAAGGTTAAAATTCGGGTTGCAAGGCGACAGCCTCGGGACCTGAATAATTTGGAGGCTGTCTGCAGGGAGGAGTGGGCCAACATCCCTGCCAAAATGTGCACAAACCTTGTCAACAACTATAAAAATTGTTTGACATCTGTGCTGGCCAATAATGGCTTTTCTACAAAATATGAACATGCTGTTTGTCCAGGGGGTCAAATACTTATTTTTGACCAAAAATATGCAAATAAATTCCTAAAATGCATACAATGTCTTATTCCACTTTTTTTTCTGTCGCTCACTGTCAATATAAACCTATCATTAAAATTATAGACTGTTGCACTCTTTGTTAGTGGGCAAACCTGCAAAATCAGCAAGGGGTCAAATACTTATTTCCCCACTGTATGCGTTTGCAAGATTGATAGAAATACAAAAAAATATTTTTACAAAAAATGGTAAATATTTGTGCAACTAGGGACTGTTATTTCAATAGTTGAGCAAAATGCTGCATAATTTGTAAAGGGAATTTACCGGGTTCAAAGATTTTTATTTTAAAACAAGATCACTTCAGCTGAGTTAGACTTCAGTCTGTTTCTCCTCTTTGTTACTACCTCTCCAGCATTGGAGAAGACCTTTTCACATGGCACAGAAGTTGCCGTTGCTCTTTTTATTATCATTGATGCTCCACACATCCACAGTTGATGGCGCTAATGCACAAAGTGTTTGCCTATACACCATAAACGCCAAAAAAGAAGAAGTTGTCGCGACTCGCCAACTTGGGATTCAAGCAAGGGCTACGCTAGACTTCGCTGAATTCTGAGATATAGCTAACTTCTCAGACTACGATGTGTACGAGACCCAACTCGTCAGCTAAGTCTGGAGACAAGCTTGGACTAAAATACAAAAAAAGCATTCCTTCGAGTGTCAAGCGATTGGCTACGAAGCTATTTTTACCCATTAGTCTTTTCGATGATAGCTGCACGTTGTCTGTTGTTATGAATATCGTAGCTTGGTTATGACAAGTTAAACGTTTGTAGTTTGTTTTTGTTCGTATGACCTGCCACTACCGTATGCTAACCAGTTAGCTACGCTGAAAACATTCGTGAAATTCTGGAACGGGGAAACAAACGCTGTTTTATACAGTTTTATGGAAATTGTTTGGTTCGCTCTCCAGCTATCATTCGCTAGCAAGCTAGCTACATGTTTTATTCTGTTGAGCTAGGTATCTAGCTACATAACCCAGAAGTGAAAATGCTCAAAATGAATTTAGCCGAAGTTCGTATAGCTGAGGTTAGCTAGCTACTTTGGTTAATTGCCTGGTTAGTTTGCAGCTTGCTTGCAAGTTGAGTTAACGTTACTTTTTACGACGCGACAGTGGATACGCGACCAGAGCCTCTATGTCTTCTGAACAGTCATCCTTTTCTGCTGCTGGAGGTGGTGGTGATGAAGGGCTTCTTCGTGGTTACCGAACCAGGTCTTACGGTAGCCTTGTTCGTTCTCCTCTGTCACCTGTGCGACAGCTACGCATTGAACATCAAGTGCAACCAGGGGACACGCTTCAAGGACTTGCTCTGAAGTATGGCGTTTCAGTGAGTAACTTGACTGGCTACTTTGCAAGTTCAAATTAGATAGCTTGTCAGCTATCTAGTTGGATAGGGATAGGCTATCCTGTGACATAGCTAGCTTGTTAATATCCATTGCGAGCCTTTTCTGTGAGCAAATTTAATTTCGATTGCTAATGTTATGGCACAGACTCGAAGAACGTTGATTGACATTTCCTCCATAGGCAGTCGCACCTCCTATGCATTTCAGTCGTTTTCGGCAGGTACACAGCTCGCCCCAGTACGCCTGATAGTTTTGGGTCTTCAAGTCATAAATACGCATTGCATTGGTCGAGCGCGGTACAAGAACGCTGTGTGTTCGTGGGAGGATAAGCGGTTCATACGCGGTAATACGCTGAACTCCCGGCACGAGCTATGAGCCAAGTATATTGGACTTTTACGCACAGCGTACTTGCAGATACAGCGTACTTGCAGATACAACGCACGATGAACGAACTCAGGGCCGGTTCACACTCTAGGCAAGGTACGCGAGCACAGGTCCGTTCCATTACGTTCGCAGAGAAGCCTGAACGCGCGTCCCTTGCTACGCAGTGCCTCGTTAAAAACCAGTACACTGCTCATGCAGTAGCGGGTAGCAAAGTCTTCTCATTCTCCTCCTTTTTACCCCCCCCCCCCCGTCATACAAATGACGGGGGGATATAGTCATCAGTATGTCCGTCCGTCCGTAATCATTTTCTTGTTCGGAACATATCTTCAGAACTATGCATCTAAGGTTCACCAAACGTCACAGATATATTAACCACAATGAGAAGATGTGCCTTTCATTATTTTTAGGTTTCTTGATTTCTTAATTGCTGCGTTTTCCATGGAAACGTGGAACTTGCATTGACTTTGAAGGTGTCTACCTTGTCCGGAGCATATCTCATAAACCGTATGGCCTAGGTTCACCAAACATCACTGATATATTAACCACTATGAGTAGATGTGCCTTTTGCTATTTTCACGCGTCTACATTATCTAATATTTGAGGTTTCCATGGAAGCAGTGAACTTGCATTGACTGAGGGTGGCTGTCTTGTCCGGAGCATATCTCCTAAACCGTATGTCCTATGTTCACCAAACGTCACTGATATAATAGCCACTATGAGTAGATGTGCCTTTTGCTATTTTGAAGCTTCTACATAATCTAACATTTGAGGTTTCCATGGAAACAGTGAACTTAGATTGGCTTTGAGGGTGGCTGTCTTGCTTGGGGCATATCTCCCAAACCATATGATCTAGGTTCATTAAACTTAATTCACAGATGCATTGTCCACTATGTCAAGATGTTTTCATGAATACAGAATCTGTTTACGTGACCACTAGTGATCATGACATCTCTTCTCACACATGCAAACTCTGCATTCTAATATCATCATCATAAAAGCTGAGTTACGATTTGTGGGGGTCGGGATATGTCATCTCCAGATGACTCTTGTTCATGCTCTTTTTCTGAGGTTTTCCATGGAAAGATGATGCATATAGTGATCATGTCTGGACTAGATATTCATAGTTCATAAAATATCATGTTTTCTGAGACAAATTACTGTTCTACGATTTTACTGGGGGTCGGGGGGATATGCCATCTCCTGATGGCTCTTGTTTCTTTTTGGCGTGTCGAACACAGCGTATGGTGCATTAGGTTTGAGCTCTGTCCGTCCGAAAAGGGGACAGCTTTTCTCTGGAACTATTAGAGATAGGACAACCAAACTTGGTGTGTAGCTTCACACAATCGAGGCCTTGATGGAGTTCGAAAATGAGGCGCGCGCGATTCAGGCATTTGGCGGGGATACTGTTGACCATGTCTACTTGTTTGCTTTATCTCCCCTATTGGAATCTCACGGAAATACACGCTTCGATGCGTTGCGTTACAAAAATTTGGACGACACACTTTGCTACACAAGGACGCAAGATGGCTACCTTGCGTTGTTCATGAGTTGCCTTGCGTTCGCTAGGCCCGGTTCATACTCTACGCATGGTACGCGAGCACAGGTCTGTTCCATTCCGTTCACAGAGAAGCCTGAACGTGCGTCCCTTGCTGCGCTGTGCCTCGTCAAAAAGCAGTACACTGCTCATGCAATAGGGGGTAGCAAAGTCTTCTCCTTATCATCCTCCTTTTTTATTTTTGGTGTATTGAACACAGCGTAAGGTGCATTATTTGCTTTATCTCCCCTATTGGAATCTCAAGGAAATACACGCGTCGATGCGTTGCGTTCAAAAATTTGGACGACACGCTTTGCCACGCAAAGACACAAGATTCCTACCTTGCGTTGCTCGATACCTTGCCTTGCATTCGCACTCACGTACTTTGCGTGGAGTATGGGCCATGCCCTTAGTATCGTTCATCCTGCGATCGGGCAGAGCATTGTGCTTATTTGTATCTTAGGACAAACGCACAGATGGCATACTCGCTAAATATCCAGGGTACACTTGAGATTTGGTATAAATATGATGGCTCCTCTTGACTCCAGGGTGAACAGACCTCCTGAAAGGTTGATGTTCATGCTATGGAATCTGTTCTGATAATGAAAACAGCGGGAAGTAGCCACCTTTTATTAAATTGGGGATACGCTTGGCATTCGACAGAAGTGCGTTAGGCATGCTGTTGGCACACATTGGGTGCGTCCGGAATGTGCTTGACGTACGCAGCCATTCGCAGCAAGAAAAATAGTACTGCGCACTGCATATGCAAATCATATGCAATGCAGGGATGTGATTTTTCCGGTAATTCACGGAATTCCGCTTTTTTATCTTCAAAATAAAAAAATAAATAAAACTCTGATTTTTCAGTCATGAAAATCCGATTTCATATCTACAGCATTCCGACTTTTAGTATTTCCGTAACTGAATTGATCTTATGCATGATACATTCTACAGAACTTTCGTTTTCAAATTGGCAAGCTAAGGCACTTTCGGTCAAATGTCATGCTGTGTGGGCCGGGGCCGCGGCGGCAAGTTTCAACACTGCGGAAAAGAAACGACTTGGATATTGCGGATATTCAAGATGAAAGATAGCTTGTAGTATAGTAATAATAATTAATAGTCCATATACCTGTGTTTTATGTTGCCCATTCGGCTAGTGGAGCGAGGATGAAGCAGTCTTGTAGCTTAAGTTTCAGCGGCGTGAGTGGTTGACGGCTGAACTCTGCCCTTTTCGTGACTTGTCGAGACAAATGCCGTAACTGTTACACAGCTGGTAAGTTGCGTGGTTGGTTCAGTGTGTATCAGTATCCCCCGGGAGTGCGAGTGGGCGCTCGTTTTAGCTCTTTGACGCACCGTCGCCAGCTCCCATTAATGGTAGTATGGCCAGTCAAACCGTAACATTGCATTACGTAAGCTTACCAACAAACCTGATGGACCTTTATTTTCCTGCCTCACTTTTGCACTCCTTAATATGAAGCATTATCACCCTACATTTTGACTTCGGTGAATGCTGAATTAATTGAGTTACTGTGGCCAGCATACGCACGGGTTATCAGTGTTAACGCAGCTGGGCGTCTAGCTCCAAAGCTAAATCATGGTTATTTCATCAGCTGCCCAGCTAATCCATGACCTTTAGCAATATTAGCGAACGATACCACTACGACGCACAACTTTTCTATCGCGTTGTTTAATTAAAGGTGCTTCAGGACCTCGACGAGTAGTTACACTTTTGTTTTTTCATAAATGGAGCGTCACTGGACATTGAATATAGCTGAATGTGGCTAGTTGGTGACACTGTTTTCCGTTGTTGTTTGGCTTATTCACTAGGTTAATATGTAATGCATATTTCCAGGAGTTCCTTCAGGATTGTGTTTTTAGTCAATAATTGGAAGCTGAAAATGGTCACACACGTAACAAAGGCGTAACTCAAGTAATGCATGCAAATGAGGTTGTAGTATGCAAATGAGCAAGGTATTTTTATTAAAGATTTAAATCATGCAAACAGGAATAACTAATGCTGAAGCTGATGAAGCCAAAGTGTCATAATCTTCGTTCAAATCACAGAACTTTTGGAATGTAAATTAAAATGTAGTGACTGACCCATTTTCTGTGTCACACATGTAACACAGCCTCTTTCTGGTCCTTTACTTCCAATGTTTTAGGCAAATATCAAGTTAATGCTCCACATTGATAGAGAAGGCCAGGTTTCTTGTGGTTGTCCTATATTGATCCCCATCTGCAACCCAATAAAAGTATAGTACATTGAAAAATGTCAAGAATACCTTCCAAATGTCACACGCGTAATGCGAGAATCGCCCACTGCGTATGGAAGAAATGTCAATGCACAACTCATAAGAAATTAGGATAAGCAGACGTGTGACTGGGCCGTAACTTGGCGTGAGCTTTAGAAATGCTGAATTCAGGAAGCATTTGGCATCGAACTGCTTGTAGCTCCCAGTAGCTAATATTAATGTACTCGTCCTCATCATCTGCTCGATTGCTTGCTGTTGCATTTTGTGGGAATGACACAGACGCATGACACTGGTTGAATACATTATCTAATCGAAATTGGCTGAGTTTCCCAGATTCATTTAAGAAGATCTTAGCGCTAAGAGCTTCTTTAGATCCTTCTTAAGGCTCCAGTAAGATGCAAATGCGTTTCCCCGATTCCTTCTTAGACCAAGACGATCTTTTAAGATGGATTTGAAAAGAGGGGTCTGGAGCACTCTTAACACCCTTTTTCGCGATGAATAACTACAGATACAGCCGCATCAGGCAAATCAATGTGACACTAAGCAATGAGATATTAATGCAGTGCGTATGATTCGTCCTTATTTTATTATTATTCATTATAATATCCAATTATTTATATTTGTTTTTTATTTCTTTCATGCACCCCTACTACCCATTAAGCATTTAAAATGAGGGAAATCTTTGATTCCATGTGTTAAAATATTTTACAATATTTACCTAGTATTTTCCCTAATGTTTCCTGGAGAACAATGATGACCCACCACCACCAAATAATAAAGAACACAAAATAAATCCACTGCCATCATGCAGTGCAGCAAGCATCATATCAGCTGTTACTCTTAGGGATAGCAGCAGTGGCGGGCGGTGGACAGAGAAAAAGGAGGGCGGTAAACATGTCTTTAAACTGGTTTTTACTCTTGATCTGTTTTCAGTCAATACCCAGTTAAAAGACACTTGAACTTTCCCCTCTCAGGTGTAGCTAATTGTCTTCTTTAAGACGAGAAATCAAACGCACCAGTTGAATGCAAAAAATGGCGCATTTCAATCTTAGGATAATGATAGGCCATTATCAGGATAATTCTATTGACCCACTCTACAACTTAAATCATCAGACAGTGCGTTTACTTTCTCTTTTGCTTTGAGTGGGAGATGTTTAAATTTGTACTTTTTTTTTTTTTAATAGACTGAACAGATTAAACGGATGAATAAACTATACACCAATGATTCAATATTTCTGAAGAAGTCGCTGTCCATCCAAGTATTGACCAACCCTGATTCAGTGAAAAATGGTGCACAATCAACAGAACAAAGTGAAAATGGCCAAAGAGAGGATCGGACTTGCTCTGTCGGCCAAGCAAATGGAACAAATGATGGACCTGCTTGTGGGCTAGAAGAGGAGTCTGAAATCTCTCCAATGGACTTCCTGAAAAGGATAGATTGTTCAATCAACCTGTCCAAACAGGCTGCCATTAGAAAGATTGCAGAAGGAGAGAAGGGGTAAGTTCTCCATAATTCTGAGTGGCAAGGCAATATTTATATTGAATCCCACCAATGTATAGCTTCTAAAATTAATACTGTATTGACTGTTTCAGTTTTGAATGACAACAAGGTGCGCTAATTCTTCTGAATCTTGTAGTCATCAGTGCATATTTTCATTCTATAAAGTGCACCCAGCGGTACTGTTACAAGTCATGCTGTAGTGTATTAGCGGATCGCTTCTAGGGCTGTAACAACGTTGACTTTTTTCTTTTTATTTTCTTTGTTTTTTTTTTTTTGTTTTTTTAAGGGGACAGACATATTATGAAAAACTTTTTTTTTCAGTGCTTGTCCGCAATTTGGTATCTGGTGAGAATACCAACCCACTAACAGTAAAAGAAGACAACCCAGTCAGTGTTTTTTTTGTGGGCAGCCTTGTTTGTGAACCAACCGCTCTGATTTCGGCGGAGTTACTCCGAAATTTTAACAGATAATACGGACAACGAATTTATGTCCTAAAACTCTGATTTATCGATCAAAATTTTTCAAATAATTTTAACATCATATAAATTTGCAATTAATTCGAATGGCATCAAACAGAGTTGTATGCGGCTCGCGTCTGTAGTACAGTGGGATGTGTACATATTTAAATGTAGAGGCTAGCTAACCTGTTCTTTTCTTCAGCCAAAACATTCTTTAGCTTGATGAAGACATGATATCTATTTGGGTGGCTACAGACGTTCCTACAGCCAAAGTAAAAAATCGTGACGACGTCGAGTTGAAGTTCATATGCAGGAAGTGATTAGCAGGCAAACTGCGTATCAAAATGCTTTTGATTGACAAAATAGTCTGGCGAGCGGTTTCTTTGTTTTATAAAACGGTAAAAACCCAGCAGTCACCCGCTCCACTACTGAATCGTATCACATTAGCTGCGGGCAACAATCATTATTCAGGGCACGAAAGTACAGTCCCCAAGCTTCAGTTCGCATGCTGGAAATCACCAATGCACAGAACGAAATTAAGATCTCAGTCCAATCCTTCACAACCGCTGTAGCTGACAAGCTAAATACAGTATTTGCCTCAAGAATGTATTTGGCTAAAACTGAGGTTTTTACAAAAGCTAGGATTACGATTATGCACCTTTCAATATTCACTAACGCTACCAGTAAACTGGTAAGCCCCTCCACTGCTCAATGTCAACTTGTTCAAAAGTGCTGACGTTAGCCTGTGTAACAGCAAAATGTGGGGGATTCCATATGCATCCCGCGTGTGACCGTAGATGGACACTAATACATGGCAAACACTGGTTACTTCAATCGCAGTGTTTTGGCGCTTTTCTACTACGTGGTACCGACTCTACTCGGCACCGGGTACTTTTTTGGGGTTGCTTTTCCACTAGAGCAGTGATTCCCAAAGTGGTGGTACTGCAGGTGGGAGGTCATTAAAAATATGATTCATTTTTGCAAATATGATTTTTTATGATTTTGTTCTTAAACTTTCCTTTTTCTGCTACAGTACTGAAAGAAGCGCTTAGGGTTAGTCTTTCCCCCCCCTGCAATTTGTCTTTCATACAGTCTTCTAGCATTCCTCAGCTCTTTTTTTGACCACAGCCCACATTTTACAGTATTCAGCCTTAGTAGTCTCATTGTTGTTATCCTTTATGTACATCTTATAAAGATTCCTCTTCTCCCTCAAACTCCTATGAATAGCTGTGGTCATCCACTGAGGATTCTGCTTTTTCAGCTTACTTTTGGACACCTTTGGAATGAATTTGCATTGTGAATTGAGTAAAACCCCCTTAAATCTTTCCCACATCTCATTTACAGACTTGCGTTCCAGGAGTGTCTCCCATTTTATTTCTCTTGGATATAAACACATCCTGTCAAAGATTGCTCACCTAAAATTGAGAATTTTTGTTTTTGAAGACACCCTTTTAACTTCCCATGAAAACTCAAAATTAACAGCAGAGTGATCACTTGTCCCAAGTGGCTCCAGTACCTCAACATTGCTAATTCTATCTGGGTAATTACAGAGCACTAGGTCTAAAATTGCCTTCTCTCTTGTAGGTTAATTTCGTGGTGAATAATCATTTATAACATCGAGAAACTCTTCCTCACCCCTACCCTGTCGTTTCACCGTTTCCCAGTCGATACCAGGATAATTTAAACCTCCCATGATAATAGTCCCTCCACCTCTACAAGCTTGCGTAATCCTCTTAAAGAGCATTTCATTGACTGTGGCATCCAAAACTGGTGGTCAATAGCATACGCCAATGTTTAAGCCTGTCTCGTGTTTGCCAATGAGCCTGACCCAGATATCTTTGCAGTGCAAGGAATGTTCCATTTCAAAATTTCCTGCACATTTGTTTTCGTTCACATAGAGTGCTACGCCCCCTCCTCGCCTATTGCATCTATCCTTCATATAGAGCTTATCACCTTCTAGATTATATTAATCTCTATCCTCTTCGCTAAGCCATGTCTCTGTAATCCCAGCTATGTCATAGCCTTCACTAATCATAATGGCCTCAAGTTCTGGAAATTTATTTTTAATGCTTCTTTCATTTAGATGAAAACATTTCAGGTTATCACAAACACTCTTCCCCTTTGATTTCCCATGTGCCCGCTGCTCCAATTCCCTCACTATGCTTTGCTGCTTTAAAAGCAATACTCTGTAACACCCTCAGGTCACCCCTGTCCCAGAATTAGTTCCAGTGCCCCATAAACCTATACCCCTCTTTCCTACATGAGGTTCGTAGCCACATGTTAAACCTCCAGATAAAATTTTGCTTCCCTCTGCTTGCATGTGGTACGCGTAGAATCCTGGAGAACACGACCATGGAGGATCTGCTCCTAAGCTTTTCAGCTAATTCCACAAATTTGTCTTGCAGAACCTCAAACCTACCCTTACCTATGTCACCTATGTCATTTGTCCCAACATGGACCAAGACAACTGGATCCCTCCCCGCCCTGGCCAGGAGCGTTTTGTACTTATAAGTTGATCCTGACCATTTGGCCAACGGATGTGACTGAATCAGTGTTTGGACTTGAGCAGATTAGAACAGGAATGAGAGTCTTACACTGACCACCCACTTGCCCACACCCACACACACCCTCCCCCCTCCCCCCCACACCCACAAAATATTGCAACAAATCCCAACAAATGCTCTGAGGCATTTTTATGTATTCTATGCACCAAAGGGTTAACATATGGCTTCTTCTTTGCATTATACATCTTTATCTTGCATTTGTAGATTGCACGATGGACTATGTTAACAGGCAATGATTTCTGCTAGTGTTCCTGAGCCCATGCAGTGTATTCCAGTGCAGAATCATGCCTGTTTCTAATGCAATGCTGCCTGAGGGCCCGAAGATCACAAGCATGCAGTATTGACCTTCGGACTTGTCCCTTGTGCACAGAAATTTCTCATGATTCTGTGAATTTTTTGAAATTATATACTGTAGATTCAAATTGGACTTAAAATAATTTTTCTGAGATTGTTCCACAATTTATGGATGCAGTTTTTTGCACATCGGTGAATCTCTGTCCATGTTTACTTTTGAGAGACTCTGCCTCTCCAAAATGCTCTTTTAAGCTTACCAGCCCTATGGGCCGATAAGCTATTGTCGTGGTGTGGCGTCCATCATCCGGAACGTTTATCTTTATTCTTTGGCCTGATGAATTTACATATAGATTCGCAGTAATATACTTCTAGACCATATCTCCGGACATTTTTATCGGATTTTTGATTGAATCATTTTTGTCTGTTTTATGGACCCTTGAAATTTTGGCTCCAATGTTAAAGATAGGACTGAGAAATTAAAGAAAAAAACTGTTTTTTTCTCAAAAACTGTGTGATAAATTTTTTTCTAAATCAGGCTATCAACTTACCTTGGCACCATCAATATACAGTGCGATCACCATTTTGGTTGAATCGACGGAAGTGGGTCTATTGGGGGTGCTGTACTTTATGAATGTGCAAGATGGCCTGTGGAGGCCGAATGGTTGCAGATAGAGATTAAGTTTGTACTATCAACATATAGGAATATGTATATATGACCTATACATAGGCTGTAAAAGTTGACCTCAGATGACTTTGAAAGGTCAAACTCAAGGTCAGGGATATAATAACAATGTTAAAAGAAAGTTAATAAGATATTATTTCTCAAAAATACTGTCCAACTTTTTTTTTCTAAATCTGGCAATCAACTCCCCTTGATACACTTTATGTATAGAGTGAGTGCCATTTGGATTGAATTGACGGAAGTGGGTCTAGTGGGGGTGCTGTAATTTAACATTGGGTCTTATGGAGAACGGGCCAAATCGCCCGTGGAAGCTAAATGGTTGCAGATAAAGATTAAGTTTGTATTACAGACATATAGGAAGTTATATATGACCAATATTTTAGCAGTGTTAAAGTTGACCTCCGATGACATTGAAAGGTCCAATTTGAGGTCGAGCAAAATGTTACAATATTCAAAGGCTTCTAGGCTTGAAAATATTGAAGATTGGGAACATTTGTGCATTGAATAGTTGTATGAAGTCATGTATGGATTTTCATTGGGTGACCTTGAACTTAACCTTTAGTGAACTTCAATGGCCAAACCATACAGTGAAATTTCAATGACTTACATCAGCAAAATCATGACAGATTGTAGGTTTGTATTGGAGATGTATAGGAATTCTTGTTTGAACTTTCATTTGGTGACCTTCATATTGACCTTTTGAAGGTCAAACTTGACCAAGAGAAAATTCAATGACTTCTGTCACTGAAAAGGTCACAGATGGAGCCTAGGTTTCTGTTACTGACATAGGAAGTCACATGAATTTTCATTTGATGACATTCAGCTTGACTGTTGGTGACATTTGAAGGTCAAACTTGACGTAGTACAATTACAAAGACTTGTATTGCCAAAACGGTCACAGATGGAGTCTAGGTTTGTATTAGAGACGTATAGGAAGTCATGTATGAACTTTCATTTGGTGACCTTCATATTGACCTTCAAAGGTCAATGACGGAGTGAGAATTCAATGACTTGTATCACTGAAATATCAAGGGCTGACTGCAATAAACAGTTCTGTCCAGGTGTTATATATTGGACATAACTGTTAATTGCAGTCAGCCCTCGATATGAACTTTCATTTGGTGACATTCAACTCGACTCTCAGTGACCTTTGAGGGTGAAATTCGACAGTGAAATTACAGTGACATGTATCACCAAAATGGTCACAGATTGAGCCAAGGTTTGGATAGGGACATTTACGTTGTAGATAGTCATATATGAAGTCCATTTGCTGACAACAACTTCACATTCTGTGACTTTTAAAGTTCACAATTGACACATTGAGTACATATTGACATATTTCACTGACTTGTATCACCAAAACTGCTTCAGAGCTTAGGAGTGTATTACAGAAGGTCTTGTAAATGTAAATGAACTTTTATTTAGTAACTTTGACATTGATTGTCATTAATTCAAATGTCAAACTTCAGACGAAATTTTCAGAACTTATATCATCACTAGAACACTGCTTGCCGGTCAGCTACCGGACCCTTGGTCCCATTTTGCAATTTTTATTATACCCAGTGATGTTTCTGACCTGTTGCAAATTATCCTTAATTGGTTGCAAAATGCTCCTCCAGCTGTTTTTTATTAGTATTACTTACTTTTCCAGCCTTTTGTTGCTCTTGTCCCAACTTTTTTGAGATGTGTTGCTGTCATGAAATTCAAAATGAACTAATATTTTTCATGAAATCAGGAAATGTCTGACTTTCAACATCTGATATGTTTTCTATGTTCTATTGAGAATAAAATGTGGGTTTTTTTTTTATTTTTTAAAGACTTTATTTAACAGTTTATCTATTATATAAACAGTTAAACATAAACAGTCATACAAAAAGTCAGAAAACATAGACCAGTATACCACCCCAAAACCCTCCCCATATACCCACCCTCGGGACCAAAGTACACAAGTGAAGAAAAAAAAAAAACATAGGAAGGACCCATCGATATTACACAAAATTTCAGACTTGCAATGGACATAGTGATTTTTGTTGGATTTCCAGTTCATTAAGATCAGCCTGCGCGCTATGAGGCTACCGAACGCTACTGCTCTCTTTTGTGCATTTGTGATGTGTGTGACCCTGGGAATGACACCAAAAATAGCTGTGAATGGGTTAGGATTAAGCGGTGTATTACATAAAGCTGATAAACAATCAGATATAGAGCACCAGAAATTTATAAGGCGGGGGCAAGACCAAAACATATGACCTAGCGACACTGAGGTAGCACATCTGGGACAGATGGGCTGAACGGATGGATATATTTTTGCCAGTCTGTCGTTGGAGTAGTGAGTTCTGTTAAGTACCTTGAATTGTAGCAACCCATGCCTAACACATATAGAAGAGGAGTGTATGTTAGTAATACATTTGGCCCATATATCATCTGTAATTGCAATACCCAAGTCCCGTTCCCAGGCTTCTCGTATCCTGGTTTGTGATGGAGGGTCGATGTTCTGGAGTATTTTATAAGTCTTAGAGATTAAACCCCTGTTCCACGGGTTTAAGTTCAGCAAATCATGCGAAAAATCTTTGTCTGGCGGCTTGGGGTAAGAGTGAAAATGTTTGGACGCGAAACTACGAACTTGAAGGTACCTGAAAAAATGCGATTTAGGAATATTGTGTTCTTTTACGAGGAATTCAAAGGATAGAAAGGAATTTTCATCAAATAGATCCTCAAAATAGACCAGTCCGTTTCGACGCCAGCCAGCAAAATTCGAGTCAGTTTGTTAAGGTGCAAAAAGATGATTATGAGACACGGGGGAAGGGCCGCTCATCTGATTAACATTAAAATGCTTGCAAAATTGAATCCAGATTCTAATGGTACTCGAAACAACAGGATTGGAAAAAGTCTTACTGTAGGTGCACAGTGAGAGTGGAGCTGTTACAAGAGAAATTGGTGATATTGAAACATGTGATGAGAGCTCCATTGTTGCCCAGGTGGGCCCATCATTATCAGAAAATGTTGATATCCAATATGTCAATTTGGAAATATTCGACGCCCAATAGTAGTGAAGAAAATTTGGGAGACCCAATCCTCCTCCAGGTTTAGGCCTTTCGAGGTATATTTTCTTCATTCGGGGTATTGAATGGTTCCATATAAAAATTGAAATACATTTATCTAATTTCACAACAAACAGTTTTGGGAGCCAAACAGGTACCGCCACAAACAGATACAGGAATCTTGGCAAGACGGTCATCAACGCGGCCAGCTAATGAAATCGGGAGACGTGACCACCTTTCCAGATCTTTTTTTGTGTGTTCCAATAAGCGGTCGAAGTTAGCTGCTCTGAGTGCTTTGAATGAGCTGGTTACATTCACACCTAGATATTTAAAGGCCTGACGTTCAGTTTTAAAAGGGAAGGAGCCATAATTCAGCGCTTTGCTCATGTCATTAATTGGAAATAATAAACTTTTTGTTAAATTTAATTTGTAACCTGAAAAACTTCCGAATTTCTGTAATAAGAGTAAAAGGTGGGGAATAGACTGGATCGGATCTGTGACAAAAAGGAGTAGGTCGTCCGCATAGAGCGCGACCTTATGAATTGCGTTTCCTCTCGTAATGCCCTTAATTCTCTCATCACACCTCAGTGCTATAGCAAGAGGTTCTATGGCTAAATCAAACAAGAATGGCGACAAGCAGCAGCCCTGACGTGTCCCTTTAAAAATCGGAAAGTATGTTGATATTAGGCCATTTGTCTTAACAGCTGAGGTTGGTGTGCCATAGAGAATTTTGATCCAGTTACAAAAAGTTTCACCAAAACCAAATCTCTTCATGACTGAGTGTAGGTATACCCACTCTATTCTATCAAAGGCCTTTTCGGTGTCAAGTGAAAGAATAACCTCAGGCTGTTGAATCGGGTGGGTGGAGTACATTACGCTGAAGAGCCGCCTCATATTAAAAAATGCTTGCCGACCTGGAATGAAATAAAATGTGGGTTTTAGATTTGCAAATCATTGCATTCTGTTTTTATTTACAATTTACACAGCACCCCAACTGTTTTGGAATGGGGGTTGTAGATGTAAAAAAAAAATTGCAACCACATTCTTTGAAAAAACAGGAATCGCAGCAAGTTCACTTAAACGTACCCAACAGTTACTCATTGTATCTGTTGCCACATGCAATTTTTTTCTTTTAAGTCCTTGAATGTCCTTTTTAATACTTTAATATTCCCCTTGAAGGCTGCTTAAGCTCATTTCTCTTTTAATGCTTGGATTTTATGCATTTTCAGCTCCTTTAATGCATTTGTTGGTTGTTTATCTTTATTAGGGTTTTTTTGTGACTGAGCACCACTCCTTGTTGCTTGTTTAATTGCTTTCACAATTTTGCATGGCAATAAATATGGAAATGCACTGGATGGCTAGAATTAATGCAAAGCATAGTGTTGGCACACCCCCCTTTTTGGATTTTCATCTTCATGATGTCAAACTGATGTCATTTTGAATTAATTACTGGTCATCCCTTCTCTAAGGATGTGGTTTTAACCTGTTAATTCTGCTTTTTAGTTTTTTGGTTGTGGATCAGTTTCCCAGCCAAAGACTCCCAGCAAGTCGGGATACAGAAGACTACAGTGTCAGCTTCACTCCCAGGGCCCACCAACGAGCCATGCTGGGGGCTGTCCCACTCGCAATCACCAAACACGCAAAGAACCTGAAGGACAGGGAGGATGAGATTTTTGAACTGTGATGTCATAGTTACCTGTTGGTGACTGGGATTCACCCTCACTTTGGTTTTTATTTTTAAGTTACTGGTTTCATGGGCTTAGCATTACATTTCTCCCTTATGGTGTTAGTTCTTTTTTTTCTGTTCATAGCAATAAAGTATTTTTAAATAAATAACTAACAATAAATTTACTGTTCAGTCAGTGTTTTAATTAATTTATTTTAATTTATTAATAACTGAATTTCAGGGATCTTGCAGGGTTTTTTTTTTTTTGTCTTTCTTTGTGTTTGTCTATTTTTGTCTGTATTTTGCAGAACAATATTTCTGTGCTCATAGACTTCTTTGTCATATTATGTGGCTTAACATTTGCCATCTGAACTTGTTGGATTGACTTTGTGCAAGCCTGCTGGAAAATAACCCTAGATAACGAGACTGCGGCACTTAAGCGCGCTAAAAGTTGAGATGATGGGAAAGCTAGACATTGGCCAATTTAACTGTGTCTGTGTTTGTGCCTTTGCTGGCTGCCTGACAGTTGGTTCAGATTCGTGTTATTCCTGACTGAGAAATGTAATGCCTGGAAGAATATGGAGTACGTGTAACCTTTTTTTCTGCAACATGTAGTGATTTTTTTTTTTTTTTAAACCTTGGTTGAATATTGAATATTAAAAGACTTTTGTATGTTGATTGTGTACTGTGTTTGGATTATCATTTGTATTTTCAGCTTTTGATTCCATTTTATGAACATTTTGGGTTCTCCAAATGAGCAAGCATTTCCGTGTTAAGAAAAGCAAGAATTGTGGTTTCCTAGAATTACAGGAAGCACTGTGGTAGAGCTGGCCTTTTCCACCAAACATTTAGCTCACTTTTCAATGTGATTTTTAAAAAATTATCTTGGTTCCTTTTCCAAGTACAGAGCTTTGAAAAAAGTACTGTTATTGTTTTTCCCTATTTTTGCCTATTTTCCTCACTTAAGTGTTTCAGAACATCAAACCAATGTTAGACAATGATTACCTGAATAAACGCAAAATGCAGTTTTTAAATGATGATCTGGCATTTAAGGAAGAAAGTTATTTAGCCTATGTGAAAAATAAATTTCCCCCTTAATCAAACAATTGAAAAGATTTAATTGATAATTGGGTTCAATTTCAGTAATCCAGTTAACTCATCTGAATAGTCAACTGTCAAACAGAAGCCATGATACATTGATGCAGCTACGGTCAACCGCGCCATGGGGAGCTTCAGAGAAGGCGTGGGCTGACTTAGAGAGAAAGTGGATGACATTGCACAAGCGAGAGAGACGGGTCCGACGAAACGAAGAAAAAAAAAAACACTGCTGCTGTTATGAGAGAGGCTTGTGATACTGTGTTAGTTCAGGTGGACGTGAGATTTCATAAGAGTGATCACCTTATAGCAGCAAAGCTTGAGGTCTGCACACTTTTCAGTGAGTTCAGCGATGCATTTTCAAGTGCTGAATTTGAATACGCTATCAAAATGTGGCCAATTCGAAATAAAGTTAAGCTCCAAACTGAACTGAAATCACTGTACAGTCACTCAGAGTTGCATGCAGGGAATACTCTGTCACTGCTGCAGTTGATTTATGACAACAACCTCCATTTTGTTTTTTGTTAATACTGTCAGTTATAGAAACAAATATTGACTTTAACCCTGCTTTATGGGCAAGAAATTTCAAAAAGTCAATGTCACGGAATTACAAGAGGCAAATTGTCACGGAATGACAACAATAGTATTAATTAGTTTCAATGTATTTATTTCAATATATTATACATATATACATGATTATTTACATTTTTACAGTTTAGCAATATATTACGAGTTTTCCACTTATAATGACCAATCATAATATATACTTCAATTTTTTTTTTTTTAATCTCCATGTCAACATTGGCTTGGCAGCCCCCAAATGGGTTGTAGGCAGCATCACAGAAAAGTGAGAGGCTACGTATAACTGGTCTGTTGTGCCCCACTGAACTTTTCATGGCAGAGATGCCACTGATAATAATAATAAAACACAAAAACAATAGGGTTTCAGCCCTACGGGCTTGAATCCCTAATAATAAACCAGCACAAAAACAATAGGGTATCAGCCCTACGAGCTTGAACCCCTAAATATAGCCGCAAGCGGCGATTCCGGGATTTAAAGGGATAGTTCGGATTTTTTGACATGAAGTTGTATGACATCCTCATTAGCAGTATCGTGCATAGACAGTGAGTTTCCCCCGTACTGCGTCCCGTGAGCGGAGCTCTGGCCCGGTTTTGGTGTAGTCGGAAGTAGTTCTGGCTAGTTTGCTGGGGTAACGAAAATAAAACGTTTTGATTCCAAAAACAATATGCGTTCAAAAGAGTAATACATTTGCATCACAAAAACCAGCTCCTGAAAAAACATTATTGTTAGCCCAATATACTCTCTATTGTCTTGTTAGCTAACATCTTTCCTATTGAATGCACCCGTTTTGCGGTGTTTAGGCCTACACACTTGGATGGCGAGCGCTGCGACCTGAGAAAGCTAATGTGAGAGAGAAATATATTGTTAGACAGGAAAATATATTCAAATGGTGCAAATTTGTGATTTTCAGGGTTGTAGCAACAAAAACCTGACTGATTCGCTGTATGCATTTCACTGCTTTCTGTCACAGACATTGCCATTAGGCAGGGACGGCGCCAGGATTTTCTCTCTCCCAGGGCTTGACCAAAACTTGGGGTGCAAAGAAAACAGTCGATTTTCCTGACTTCAGTTATTTTTAATAATTTATTAGGCAGTTCTTGTTTTTTTTTTTTTAATAAATGCAGATCATGGTACATACAACACATTCGATATAAATGTAGTTTTTGATTACAGTTGCCCAAGGAATATTCAGAATAATAGCTATAAGCCTAATACAAGCGACTACAAGGCAAAAACGTCTTTCACGCGCAAAGGTGAAAGACTTCAGCATCCGAAAGCACCCTCTGAGCCACAGTTATAAACACCACAATACATCCAAAATGTACATTGTCACATCATCACAACTTCAGAAATTAAATTAATAATGCCCAAAGTATAGCCACAACGCATAGCGCAGTGCGTTCTACCCATGTCTGTTAACGGTGCGCGTACTTAAAAAACTACCTGCAAGGCTATCACAACCTCAGCGATTATTTTTAATCCAAAATTAGGCTGGCCGTCAGGATACACGTGTCTTCTTAGTCCATCCAGATCAGCGACTGAATCATGTTCCTACAAGCCCTCCTCCCCCTAAAAACGACACAATAAAAGTCGTTTGGACAAGCAGATTAATACAATCCATGGTTATGGTAGGCCCTGCAAGGGTAAAGCGATCTCACATGCAGACTTTCCAGCTAATTAGTTTGTGTTAATGCATAGCACCCTAGCATTCTACATCTGAAATCAATGTATGGTAAAAAAAAAAAAATTGAGGGCGGTTAACAAGTTAACAAGACTGGGACATTATAAGGCCGCTAAGGAAGAGCCTGTCCTTTCCATAAAGACCACACAGCCTGGAGTCTTAAAAACAACGGACAGTGCTCCAAAAATGTTTGTTTTTTGCGATTATTTTCATGACTCAAAAACGAAACTTTATCTAGCAAATCTGAGCGTATAAAATGTAGAAAACACGGTAATGGAAACACAGTCTGATATCACATTTGCCCTCTGATCTGCAGTATTAGTCATCGAAGCCAAGGTCTAATAAATAGAATATTGGACTAATGCAGCAGACCAGCTAATTTACTCGTAATTTCGCGTATTGTGTTCTTGCATCGTTATTGTCAGACGATTTGCAAATATGCCTTATGCGAATGCATTGGCATTCTCACAGGGCTGTGATTGACTGATGGGACATACAACGGTACCACAGCCAACCGACTTCCAGAAAAAGATTTCACAGCCTGACATTCCGCACAAGTGCGCACAAATATCCCTCTCCCAGACGTACAGACAAACCGCGCAGCAAACCGAGCGCGCAGCCAGCTATCGGACTGGGACAGAATGTCTAGTAATTACCTTTCACGTATTTCTTTATTCAAATAAATAAATTAACTAATTAATTAATTTCAAAAAATGCATAAGGGGGCTAAACTGGGGCTATGTAGATTTGTGACGGGGCTATAGCACCCCCTAGCCCCGGTGTAGCGCCGTCCCTGCCATTAGGCAACTTTGGCTTCTTGCCATAGGCTTCAGCATCAGAACTAAAGTGTAAAGGATTAAACAGCTTTATGTATGTAGTGCACACTTCAGCGAGGACGATCTACACGTCCTGGACAGAGAAAGAAACATGTTTTGAAGAGCACTACTGTACCAGCACCCCAGGTAAGAACAACTAGCTACTAACTTAGCTAATTAGATTGCGTCTATTACTTGTTTAGAAGCTAACGCCAACGGTAATATGCTCGAACCGACTATCAAGAATCAGCTAGTAATGTTTTGATCATGAAATCACTCAAGGTCATATTACCAGTGAAGCCTCTACACAACATAACATTCTATGACGACTGTTATTATTGTCAGCAACTATGTGGAAGTGTGGTTGTGATAGTAAGGATCGCCAATGTAGCAAATACTGCATACTACAGATGTCAGTTGTAAGATTTCAGGGTTTCTCAGAACATGTTAGCTGTATTGGAACTTCTAAAATAACTGACATGGGAGGCCACAGTGTCATTTGGAAGTCAGCCAAAATAACTTGAAAAAAGAAGACAAAATTCTTGCTTTATGGAAAAAAATATTTGTACATCGTTAAAACTTCTCAAAATCATATAGTTCACTTATTGATGACACCATAGATGTGTGAATATGGGTGCTCGGGCCCCATCTTATGAGGGCTCAGCACCCATTGGCTCCCACAAAAATGAATGTATATGAGACTGCTCCAAGAGTGGTGATATGTCAAAATATTGTTATCACACAAAAGGCCTTTTTTTAAAAATATATCAGCTTATTCATTTTCATACCAAAGTAATGCACATGTAGCATGTTCATGATCGTTCTCATATCTTTAGGAAAGAATTGGTGCAGCACGTCATTCAACGGCGGCTTGATAAGAATGTCAGGCTTGTAGATCAGCAGTTCCACATCCATCCTCCTGTCAACTTACCGGCCAAGATTGCTCCCACTCCAAAGCCAAAAAAGACGACTTAGTGGCTGAACATGTGTCACGTTTTACTACATAAGATGCAGCTGATAAACCTGGTGTCTGAGACTGAGAAAGTCCGTTTTGGTGTCCTATGTGTACCAAACTCACGCACTATTTAGTTACTTTCTACAACTTTTACTTTTTTATTTATACTCTCTTCCCTCACGTTTTTGCAAGATGTTTTAGTCTCTTACCTGATTTATTTTGTGATGCAGATACAAGAAAAGTGTAAAAAAAAATTTTTTTTTTTTCTGGGGATGTTGGAGTTCTCCACATGTATGTATAAGCATGACTGCCTCTGTTTATAGTCCCCCGCCGCGCGGAACGCGCGAAGCGGCGGGACATAGTATTCACGACCGTCCGTCCGTCGTCCGTACGTCCGTCCGTACGTCCTGAATCCTTGTCAGCGAGATATCTCAAGAACAAATTGACGGATTTTCTTCAAATTTAATGCGAACATGTATTAGTCTGATACCCCGGCGCCAGTCGATTTCGGTGACCTTTGCGCCATTCTCAAGGTCACACCGAGAGATTGTGCATTTTCACACTGATAGCCTTGTCAGGGAGATATCTCAAGAATGAACTGACAGATTTCCTTCAAATTTCATGTCAACATGTATTAGGGTCATACCTCGGGGCGCCAGTCGATTTCGGTGACCTTCGCGCCATTCTCAAGGTCACACCGAGAGATTGTGCATTTTCACACTGATAGCCTTGTCAGCGATATATCTCAAGAACGAATTGACGGATTTCCTTCAAATTTCATGTCAACATTTATCAGTGTGACACCCCGGCGCCAGTTGATTTTGGTTACCTACGCGCCATTCTCAAGGTCACTCTGAGAGATTGTGGATTTTCACACTGATAGCCTTGTCAGCGACATATCTCAAGAACGAATCGACGGATTTACTTCAGATCTTATGTCAACATGTATTAGGGTAATACACCGGTGCCAGTGTATTTTGGTGACCTTCGCGCCATTCGCAAGGTCACACCGAGAAATTGTTCATTTTGACACAAATTCACATTTTGTGGCGGGAGACAAAGACACGTTAGTGTCAAATACTTGTTATTATTATATCCCCGAACGCCGAATGGCGTTCCCGGGGATATTATGTTTTTGGTCCAGCCGCCGCCGCCGCCGCCGCACTACGTGTTAACGCGATAACTTCAGTAATATTTCAATTACAAATTCCAAATTTTGCACCTAAGCAAGTATCATAAAGAGGAAGAACTAATTCGATTTTGGACAATTTACGATGTCTAGATTGGCCACCAGGGGCCAAAAACTGATTTCGCTGTTAACGAGATAACTGCAGTAATATTTCAATTAGAAATTCCAACTTTTGCATAAAGTAAGTATCATTAAGAGGAAGAACTGATTCGATTTTGGACAATGTACTATTTCTAGATTGGCCACCAGAGGCCAAAAGCTGAAAAAATCACTGTTCCGCAATAACTTCAGTAATACTTCAATTACAAATTTCAAGTTTTGTACATAAGTAAGTATCATGAAGAGGAAGAACTGATTCAATTTTGGACAATTTACGATCTTTAGATTGGCCACCAGGGGCCAAAAAGTAATTTCACTGTTAACGAGATAACTGCAGTAATATTTCAATTAGAAATTCCAACTTTTGCATATAAGTAAGTATCATTAAGAGGAAGAACTGATTCGATTTTGGACAATGTACTATTTCTAGATTGGCCACCAGAGGCCAAAAACTGAAAAAAATCACTGTTCCGCGATAACTTCAGTAATATTTCAATTACAAATTTCAAGTTTTGCACATAAGTAACTTTCATAAAGAGGAAGATATGATTCGATTTTGGACAATTTACGATCTTTAGATTGGCCACCAGGAGCCAAAAACTGATTTAAATGTTAACGTGATAACTGCAGTAATATTGCAATTAGAAATTCCAGGTTTTGCGTATAAGTATCATAAAGAGGAAGAACTGATTCCATTTTGGACAATTTACAATTTCTAGATTGGCCTCAAGGGGCCAAAAACTGAAAAAAATCGCTGTTTTTATCATATCTCTGGAAATATTTGTCCGATTGACCTCAAATCAAGTGCAAATGAAAGGTCATGACCTGAGGATGTGTCCCACGATGACATTATACCTGTTTGGTTCAAAGGTTTGACACAAGGTGGAGTTTTGTCACATAAAATTCACCATTTTTGCTATATCTTTGAAACTATTTCTCCAATTGACATAAACCTAATGTGCAACTGCAAGGTCATGACCTCACAACGTGTCACATGATGACATCATACCTGTATGGTTCAATATTTTGCCACCAGGTGGTGCTTTGTGATGGAAAATTACCATTTTGGCCATATCTTCAGAACCATTTGACTGATTGACCTGAAATTAAGTGCAAATGAAAGTCTATTCAAGGATTGGGGAATTGGGGGCATTCGGGGATATACCCCCAGCCGTCTCCGACGGCATAAGCCTAGTTTTATAAGTAATAATACCAGAACTGGTGTCTTAATAAACTAAGTTTTATTATATTAGTAATAAACAGGACTGAAACAAAAAAAACCTATGTGGTGCATTTCTGTTTGTGTTTTCTGTACAAGACATTGTTTAAAAAATGTATTTTCAATAAAACATGGTCAATGTAACACAATGTCCAAAATGCCTTCAAAAACTTTTGTGATTACATCTAAAACAAATGTGCTTCCTCAGACTCCTTGAACCCAATGTATTGTCCATTTGATGACAGATATGTTTTTCTTATTAGGTCAACCGCACATGAGGGAAGAACTCTGTTGCCTGGCCTGAGCTTCTCTCCTTTTAGGGCCCATTCTATCACAGTGCGATAGGCAACCAGCCTGTACTGTCTGAAATGGCAAACACAACATGATAAGTCAGTTCATACTGTACATGAACCTGAAAACAATGACACATCAATGAGTCATATAAGATAACATCATCAATCCTATATATTAATTGCAGGAAAGTAATAAATGTGATGACTGTTTTTGGATGCTTGATGACATGTAGCCTATTTGACGTAGTGTAATCTAGACTCATTCTACTAAAGAATGCAGTATGCCCTAAGAAGACATAGCTATACAATTCAGTGTTTCCCCACAGATAAGGAAGCAATCTGGCGGGGGTGCTGGTCACCACAACGTACCAGGTAGTAAAATTCGGCAACCAAAAAACCCTGCGCAACTTATGAGGTAATCTACTTGAAATTTTTTTTCTGTAGTTGCACTGAGGTAGGTACTTGGAATTTTTTTTCCTCCATCAAATTTGATCCTGTAGCATCACAAGCAAACGTATCTGATACGAAATCAGGTAGACACCAGAAGCAAGGTGAAGGGGAATGAGGATTTATTTTACACAAAATAAAATAGGCACAAGGGCCAACAAAAAACTTGGCCCAAAGGGTTGCAAAAGACAAACTAAGGTAAGCTTCACAGAGCTGAGAACTAAGGATCAGAAAACGACAAAAAACAAAAGCCACTGGAAACTCCAGGGAGATGAACAAGAACAGAAATGAAAAACAAGACTAAGGCTATATACAAAATGACTAAGACAACGAGGCTTGGGAACATGAACTTGCATACGAGAACAAGGACTTGAAAACATGAGCGAGACACTGTCTGCCAGCCAACTTCCACCGCATCCAGATAAAGGCTAGGAAATCAAGAACACATGAGGGGCAACACCTGGAGAAGGAGAAACAAGAGGCATGGCAAGATCATGACATGGACAAAGATTGGTTGACAAGACTTGCTCATTAAGAGAATGAGCGTGCTCAGCTTAAGTACCAATTAAGTATGCAGTTTGAAAGCAGCATGAATGTTCAGAGCAGAAAAGCACAGCAAGATCTTGAAATAGCAAAGCAGGAATCATGACAATAAACTCCCTGTCTAAATTAGTAGTATTAGTAATGTGCCTATCTAAGAATTACACCACCCAGTGAATGTTAGTAACTTAAAAACAGTTATTTGCCAATTTAGCTTAGACAGCCCCGAATCAGCACAGCACAGAAGGAAGGGGGAAACACCAAAGCCAACCAGAGCTCTGAAACGTGCATCAACGAAGGCACGGGGCGGAACGCAGACAAGCGGTGGAGTGGCTTGGCTGACCTGGCAAGAACAAAAACATGGAAAAGTAAAAACATGGACAATGAACATGAATAATGAAATACTTGATCCTAATACAATAAACTGTTTAAACTGAGACTATGAACATGAACCATGAACTATGAGATGAACTATGAAACTTGGAACATGAAACTGTTAAAACCATAAATGCTGTCCTGGCCAAAGGCCAGGACCCCAGAACACAACAGTATCAGTCAACATGCAAACACTTTTCGTAACATCCTCCTTTGAATGCACCCCAAGATGGACATGTCCACTGCTCAAAAAAATAAAGGGAACATTTAAACAACAAAATGTAACTCCAAGTCAATCACACTTCTGTGAAATCAGACTGTCCACTAATTGACGCAACACTGATTGACAATCAATTTCACATGCTGTTGTGCAAATGGAATAGACAACAGTAGAAATTATTGGCAATTTGCAAGACACCCCCAATAAAGGAGTGGTTCTGCAGGTGGTGATCACAGACCACTTCAGTTCCTATGCTTTCTGGCTGATGTTTTGGTCTCTTTTGAATGCTGGCGGTGCTTTCACTCTAGTGCAGAGGTGGGCAGCGAGGGCCGTATCTGTCCCTGGTTTTCACCAAAAACATCTGGTCTTTAATTAGTTGATTGTCTCAATTAGCCAAACCATTTATGAAATCTGACGTCTCATGCGCATTCCTTTAAATTATCATGAAACTACAAAGACTAGTCTTGTCTCCCTTCATAAAACATTTTCCTTTGATCGAATCATTGCGAAAATCTATATTTGTGCATGCAATCAATTAACTCAATTAGTCAGGGTAATTGATAGGAATAAAAACCTGCATACACACCGGCCCTCCGGGACCATGATTGCCCACCCCTGCTCTAGTGGTAGCATGAGACGGACTCTACAACCCACACAAGTAGCTCAGGTAGTGCAGCTCATCCAGGATGGCACATCAATGCGAGCTGTGGCAAGAAGGTTTGCTGTGTCTGTCAGCATAGTGTCCAGAGCATGGAGGCGCTACCAGGAGACAGGCCAGTACATCAGGAGACGTGGAGGAGTCTGTAGGAGGGCAACAACCCAGCAGCAGTACCGCTACCTCCGCCTTTGTGCAAGGAGGAACACTAGTTGCAGGAATTTTGATTTTATATTCCTGGTATTACCTTCACAAAAGGAAACTCCAACAACTCGGAGAAAAAAATCAGTCGGAGGCAGAGAAGTTAATATCCAAGCCAAAGTCAGTTTACTTTTCTGCAGAAAAACGATCCCCATACAAAGTCAAGTCAGCAAAATTGGGGATGATGCAGTTAGAAGATCTCTGGTTTTTGTAGGGGCACTCTCCTCCCCCTTTGCTGATTTACACATCATGAGGTAATTTGGAGAGCCTTCGCCATCTCACGCAACCCACCTCTTGGGGTGCGCACATACATCTCGTTAGGGAGGAGAGCACCTGTCTTCTCTATCTGCCCTGGCTCCAGCTTATCTTGTTATGCATTCCGGGGCCTTCTATAAACACAAACTTAGAGAAAGAGAAAAACATCTTGTCCTTGGTACAGACCCTTCAGGTCTGCATGACTTTAGATAGGGTTACCTATTGCCATTACAGAAACTCTGAAAACTCTCAATATTATCAGGTGTGGCCAGTTTTTTTTTATAACGCATACCTGTCAACTACCACACATTTTGTGTGAGTTTAAGTGGCATATATATGTTACTCTGCTATAGTCAGCAGTTATTCAATCAAGGCATATGTAAGAGATTCTCACGCAGAACTGAAGTCCTTGTGCACTGGAGGGGTTGGAAGCAATGGAATTTTCAAATGATCTTATTTCATTTAAAAGATCATGAAACACGTGCATTGCATCCAAACCCTGAATAAAGAAAAGCCTGAGAAGTCTGGAGTTGTAATCGGTATGCGTTATAAATGAAAATTGTCTAAATCTGATAATATTGAGTTATCGCAGTTTCTGTAATGGTAATTTCAATGAATGATTGAAAACGGGTCATGACCAATCATTAATTTTAAGGGATTGTTTTGAGCCTCCTCAAGTTCCAGTTCACCAGCCGCCACTGATTTATATATATTTTGGGTACGTCTAAATTTGTCTGGTCACTTTTTCAAGTGTTTTTGAGTTCTCATAGATTTATATGTATTACCGATCGCTAAATTAAATTTTCAGAGCTTAAAGACATATTGGAGCACTGTGGAAAAACCGCAGTTAAATCAACTGTATGCTCATTGTTGTCACAATCGTTAGCCAAAATCTGGATTTTGGCTAAAGTTCTGTTACCAACTTGAAGCTTCAATATCAAAGGAACTATGGAAGTTACAATTGCAACACTGCACCAATTTAATGATATAGCCAGTCAAAACAAGTATTGGAACCATGGATGTGTCATGTGTTTTCTTGTGATTCACCAGAGAAAACTTGAAAAAGTGCGTGTAAGGAAAACTTCAAGGGGTCATATCACCATGATGATCAGATCAAGTTATGGCATATAGAAAGATCTCATTTTGATCTAAATTTTGATGCTAGGCTCATGCTTCCTTCTGTGTCATAATTTTCACACTCATCTATATTGAGCTACATTGACTATGTATATATAAATTGAAGTTGCAAGGACATTAAAACATTAAACATTTTATCTTCATTCTGTCTGTGATGAAATCAAATCATGCAAATATTGTGCTTTTTCCATTGAGTCCCAACTTTTTTCAAGCTGGGGTTGTAAATAATTTGACATAGGTGATTTAAATGGATGAAATTAATTTATTTTAGAAAATATTCTTATATCTGAGTAGTTTTACCATAATTAAATTGCAAAAAATAGAAATCATTGTACATTCAGAATATTGTACGAAATGTAATCACTAGATGGCAGTGTAACAACAAATCCATTCACTTAACTATTCCAATTCTGGGTTCATTTTGTTTCAATATATGAAATACATACTAATGAAATCCAAACAAAGTGAAATGCGCATATAATCATCATTTTTTGATAATAAACAAATCAGTAAATGTTATAAAATGAAGGTGTTACGTTAATAATAATAAAAATAATAATTGTCATCATCATCATCATAATGGGTGGCACAGTGGAGTACTAAGCAGCTCTGTTACCTCACAGGAAAAAGGTAATGGGTTCAAATCTGGCCTTTCTGTATTGGGGCCTCCTCCGGGTGACATTTTTCCAGTTTCCTCCCACAGTCGAAAGACATGCAGGTCAGGTTAATTGGTGACTCTAATATTCACCGTAGGTATGGAGTGTGTGTGTGTAAATGGTGAATGTGCCCTGCAATGGATTTACAAGCTATGCAGGGTGTATCCCTGCCTTTCGCCATAGTCAACTGGGATACTCCAGTTCCCCCGTATTGATAATGGACGAGTAATAATCATAATAAAAATAATAATAATAGTTACAATTCAGTTGAATAAGTTATCTTGGGGTTTGTCCCACAAGGGAACACATGGAAGTTGAAAGCTTTGAAGCTTTGTGAAGGGAAAGTCTTCTCTTACCCAAACATCACAACATAAATGATCCAGAAACCAAATGGGTCCAGAAAGACTAAATTTAACTTCCCTCAGACATTAAAAAAAATAATGCCACTTTGGAAAACTTAGCAATTACCACTCTGTAACTAAATATACATGTTTCTTGGGAAATAAATCATTTTAACTGATGATCTTATCTTCAAATCCAAAATTTCATTTCCCCACAGTAAGACAACTGAACATTAGTGTTGAATTTAAGGTGATAATATTTTGGATGTGATGTACGGAGTCGAGTAAAGCCAGTTGATGTTTTGGCACAGAACCCTTTTTTAAGTGAGGGTATAGCTCCTTCTTTCAAGTCAAACAATTCCTGGCAGGTCTTCATACAGTCTCTCGTTCAGTCCCTTACCAGGTCCTCTGACTCATAGCTTATCCTCCTCCAGCAGTTTGTTGAGACTCGTGCATATTTTAGTGAGGTTGGGCCGGAAGGGCCCCTCCGCACTGTAGAGTGAGGCTAGCAGCTCTGGGTCAGAGTAATGATTAAAAACGTGATTTATGCGTCCATGGGACTTGAGCGTGAGGTGCTTCTCCACCAGCTTGAGTAGAATGTCCCTGCACTCAGTCAAGATCTCTGAGATCACTGTTTGGTCAAAGGTGAAGTCCACCTGTCCACAGAGAGGAAGAGAGAAAAAATTAAATATCTACCTCTGTTTGAAGACCGTTTGTGTTCAATTAAAAAATAATAATAATTAATTAATATGTATAGTACTTGATATGGGGCTGATCATGACCATTCTCCTTGCAATTTAGGGTGAAAAATTGTCTGTGCCACATTCATGCATGTACCTCCTTACCATTTCATTAGTGTCCGGGCAACCTCATGCTCATATCATTCATCTTTCATTGCAAAGAGTGTATAACATTGCCAGACAATTTCTTTATTAAAATCTTACTGTTAGACAATGAGTTAAAACTGCTGTGAAATTAAACCTCTTCTCACATTCAGTCCATGTGGTGCTTTGTAAGTTCAGGGATAACAATATTCTTTGACATTTACAAGGATGCTTGTGAGGATAGGAGAAAGAAGAACCTCATAGAAGCTGATGACAGTCATGGCTCCCTGATGTAATTTCTTCTTGAAGTCCTGAGCCAGTTTGATCTCCTCTGCATTGAAACGATTGTGGCGGAAGAGGACGCCCACCTTCACAGCCACCTTGACCAGGTCCTTTATTACTTTCTGGGCCTCTGTGCGGTTGCCTGAATACTCCTTTGAGACCCTATAGAGTTCGTCCAGAATCTCACTGCTGGTGTCATCAATAAACATCTGAGCAACAGATTTACTGGCCATTTTGCTCAGGATCTTCTTTTGTGCCTTCATGGCCATATCCTTGGAGCTGAACGTCTCCATAGTAGCTTTGGGATGGACAAGAGAAAAACAGAGTCAACACACAGGGACCAGTGAAACGTACTGGAGGCAAAATGTGACTAGGGATGTATGTCCAGGGTACTCATACAATCTGATCCTAAATGTAATATGGGGGCAGTCAGAATTCTGATTGGCATTAACTTTGACTGTATGCTTACTCAGTCACTGGAAACTCATTTTCATATTCAGTATTTTATTTTATTTTTATTTAACCATTCTTTAACCAGGGAAGTCCTGTTGAGATTGAAATCTCTTTTTCGTAAATGGTTCAACTTTTTTGGCAGTTTCCCAGGTCTCTTACCATTCTTTGCTTCAGGCTGAACGAGGCACACATACAATAAGAGGTAATAATCGCCTACCCGTATTTATTTAAGAATTTTCATACTCAAAAGAGGCTAATCATCACAGATTAAAAAACTCATCAGCTTTCTGGGCAGTGTGTGCCTTAAATTATGGCTTCAGTGCTGAAAGTCAACTATGTTGAAAAGCATTTCACTTGGATTTCTACCATTGGAAAAGTTTGAAATGAGGCGCTTCACTTTTTGTGCAAGTTTCAGATTGCTCAGTCAATGTGAACGGTTGACTGACGTATTGATCATCTACGCAGAATCTTTTAAAAAAATTCAAAGGTTTAAGCTGAAATTTATTTTTTGTTGACTAAACTGGTTTGGTCCTTGCTTTAGGGGCATTCCCGGTGAATTTATGCATAAAATTCCGTGATTTACATTTTGTTTCATTTCTATAAGTGCATAAAACTTGTAGAACTGTGTCTAACATATGAGTTCTATGCCAAAAACACCTATTTTTATTTCATTCATCTTCTAAACTTAACAAAAAGTTTTTAAAGTTCAGTCTCCTCAAAATGACTAGATGAAGAATACTTTAAAATTTACTGCTAGTGCCTAAAGACAGAACTAAAATTGAAATATGCACTAGATAAATTTTGTCAGAGAAGTCCGGGGGAAAAAGTCAGAAAAAATGGAAATTACTGTAGAAAGAATAAAATCCAAGCCAGTTTTATGAAACTGGCGCATATGAACGTGAAACTTGTATAATGAGGCAGACAAGAAGGAAAAGGAGGAAATATCAAATACCTTTAAATAACCATCACCTTCACATTTAAATGTCTTAAAAAATATGTCAGGATGGTGGACTGCAGCCATAGCAGGGCATATGTGGTAACAGGAAAAAACAGAAATGCGCCTCAATCATAGCATGACTGTCTTATTGAAACGATTCAGTTTTCATGAGGAATCATCCTAATTTTTCTCCCCACACTGTCATATTTCACACACTGTCATAGTGATCAGCTACATTGGACTGACAATTGCCATTCCCACCCTGTGACAGTAAACCCTCAATTAATTGGACACAATAGGATTTCTCCTGCCAGGCTGCTAATGGTGTAACAACCTTCCCCCCTTCATTTAAGACTGTTGAGGAATTCCCTAGCTTCTATCACAAATTAAATACTGTGAATAAACTGAATTTCTTCAAGCAACACCTTTACTTGCAGCTCAAGCAATGGCCTAGAACATGGCCCATCCCAACTAATCGAGATTAATCACTTGCCTACTCTATGTGCATTTTTTTATTTACTTATTTTTTAAGATACATTACATTTGCTTGATCGGCATTCATTTACATCATTACTCTGCCGTTTGTAGAGCAGGATATGGATGTAGTGTCTTTGCCTGACTTTGAGGGCACTTCATTGTTTTCATGGAACTTGAAGGCTAATAATTGACCTCACCAGTGTAGAGTTTTAACTAATGATGCTGCACAACATATTAAGTTCCCGCGAGTTGAATCGCTCCACTCCCCCCGCCCCCCCCAATCCCATCTTTCAAGCAAGCTATTTGTATTAAATCAGTTGCCCATGCTCCAGCCTGGTCCCAGGCCCAACAGATGCAGCTTAAGACTAAGCAACCCTGTCTCCCCATCTCCAATATCAATGATCCAGCCCCACTCCCACTCCCAAGAAGGTGAGCAGTATTGTGTTGAATGACATATCAGTTGGCATAATTGCAGGGGTCCGGTTTTTTATGCTTTTATGGAAAAAAGAACAACAATAAAATCCTTTTTCAATTACAAGAATTCATACTCTGTAATTATTTTTCCCCATAATGATCATTATGTGAAACAAAAACAGTCTGTACTGGATGCCGGGTAGTTTGCATTGAACTGCAGGTAATTTGGGTCAACAATCTGCTGGATTCAGTGATGTTTCATTTTTTTCCACGCTGCATGCTGTTAATTTTAGTCAATGAGATCATAATCATCAAGATTTTGGTGATGATGTTGTTACAAATGGTATTATATTATGAGACCTTTTTATTTGCACTTCAGCTTTACTTTCCATTTTCCATTTCCACTTTTACAGCTGCTTATTGGAGTGTTGCAAAATCTGTTGCTGATTTTCAATATTTTAGGTTATTCTACTATTTATCAATTTAATTTATTTTAATTGTAGAGGTTACTGTATGTATAGGTTGTTACTATTTTAAGTTATTTTCACTGCTCATTTTCAGTTGGTAACAGAGTTGCAAGTCTGTCAATTTTAAGTCATTTAACCCTAGAACACTATCGCCGGGTGATTTTCACCCAAGCAAACGTGTTTACGTGATTTTCATTATGTTGCGTTTGTCTGAGTGTTATGGGTCCCTGGGTAGCTTCAGCATTGTCTTTGACATCTTTGAAGGCATGGTTGTTTTGTTTACCTCAGGATACTTTTTTTCATTTTGTTAGACATGGCACAGTTGAAAATAAAAGAACACAACTCTAATTTGTCATGTATTGTCATATTTTGATGACAAGTACTTTTTATTGGGTATTTTACTATATCGGGAAAAATCACCCGGCGTTTGTGATGGTGTGACTAATTTTAGCAATAGTGTTCTAGGGTTAAAGCCTTGAATAGGTTGATTGGGTCCTGAAGGTGTTGTTATACTGATTTCACAGGGTTGGCATAGCCTGTGGTGGTGAGGCCTCATATGATATCTTATCGTTGGGATCAAAATCCCTAACTGCACTCATGGGCCAGCTTAACACGTAAGGGTATGATCCCACTGCATGCGTGACTTCGCATCATTTCACACAACATAGTCTCCATAGTCTGCTGCCACACGTGGTTGTGATCCATGGCATGAACCAACAACTGTCAATCATGGGAGGAGTTTGTTTCTAAACAGGAAAAATTTGTAAACTTGTCTTATTTCAAAGTCCGAGGCAATAGTACCAATATCACCTATACCAGGGGATAGCCAACCCTCGTCCCAGAAAGCCGCAGTGTCTTCTGGTTTTTGGTTGGCTATGGCTGTCCAGGAACAGGGTTTGCCACCACTGACCTATACAGTTATGGCATACCTTCTGATAATTCTTATGAAGCTTTTTGGATTACCTATAGTAATCCATGTCCTATTGATCGGCATTAATTTACATCAGTACTCTGCCTTTTGCAGAGCAGCATATGGATGTAGTGTCTTTGCCTGACTTTGAGGGTGCATCATTGTTTTCATGGAACTTGAAGGCTGATAACTGACCTTATCAGTGTAGAGTTTTAATTTATGAGGCTGCACAACATATTAAGTTCCTGTGAGTCTGTGAGTTAAATCACTCAACTCCACTCAATCACTCAACTCTGAAAAGTGAAGCAAATACGGAAGTGCCAAAAGCTGCAGTTCCATGAATGGCCACTTGAGGCTAACTGCAGAAAGGAGTCAATCCCCATTGATCCCTAAGTTAAAAAGCCCAATTTTACAGCAAAAATAAACATGTTTACAGCCTGGTTCAAAATGCGGTTTTAGTCTCTTTGGATAATTTCCATCTTCGTCAAAACTGTGGGGGAATGAATTTTTTTGTCACTCTACTATTTACTTTATATCAAGCCTGAAATTTCTGCATAATTAGTTTTTGCCGAAGATGTCCAGCTGTGCCAGCAGGAGTGTACACCTGCCACAGTTACTATACAGGCAAGCAGCGAAGTAATAGCGAAAACAAAAATTGCCTGAATTAGTTAACATATTTTCTAACAAAAGCTGTCAATCAGCGGTTGGTAAACCATCACGGCTTCCCTAACAGATTGCCAATGTAACTGGCTGGTCGGCTACAACATTAGAACCACGATAGCACGCCCACGGAGACGGGGTTCCTCTGCTGATTCTGCTGAGTATTTGGAAGGCTTGACCAGAGATTGCAGTGGTTATACACTCAGTAGATTCACACAATAATATCTGATAGAACTGCATTCGCAACCAATGGATTCGTTCCATTTTCAGTGCGATTACGGATGCGTTATATAGCCAATTTAAAATATCCCGCGTTATCTAGCAAGCTATCGCTAGAAGTGTTTCTACATGAAGTCCATCATCCACAAACTAGCTAAGCACAGTAACCTAACTAATAAGATGGCAAAGAAAAAGTGCTATTAACCTGCCATGTTTAGCTATATTAGCGGTCACTTGGAGTAAAGGCTTTTTCCCTGAAAGTAACATCAATATTAATTTGCGATTTTGAAAAAAGTTGAACGTCGCAGTGGCATCTTTAGCCAATACAAAAGACAGATGCTATGGCTCCAGTTTGTTACGGCAAATCGGACAGCAAGGGATGACAGACAAAATTTTAAAACTTGAACAGATTTAATAAAAAAAAGCACTGACCAAGATTGATAATATGAAAAAAAAAATGAGATTGTTAGAGAGATGGGGTTGCTTTGTGCGATGTTCTGGGACAGGAAAATGCTCCAACACAGGCAAAAATCCACAAAAAGCTTCACAGGTCTTGAAAAGAGTGACAGGTCTGGTCAAACACATCCTTTTCCTTGCAATTTCCCCTACTACTTTACTCTCTCAATTATATACCCTTTTCTAGCCCCCTCCCACCTATTAGACTTTTTTTCAATTCTCTGGGACTTTCCCTTCTCAGGCATGCCCAGGGCATGCCCAAAACCTAGCTCCAGACTGGCTTAACAAAAAAATGTCAATACTGCCATCTAGTGGCTTTTTTTTTCTACATTACACAGAGATAAGCTGGGCAGCTGATGAAATATCCATGGAGCCTTTGAGCCAGACGCCCAGCTGTGTTAGTATTGAAAAGCCCACGTATGCTGGCTACTGTAACCAATTAATTCACCATTCACCGAGTCAAAATGCAGGGTGATAATACTCGTGATCAGAATCCGCGAGAGTGTGGTAGGAAAATAAAGGTCAGTCAGGTTTGTCAGTAAGGTTACGTAGTGCAATGTTATAGTTTGGCTGGCTATACTACCTCAACACGTTCGTCCCGCCACCGCTTCACGAATATAAACAGCGTTCGCCCCACCACCGCAAGCTACTTGGCAGGATCCATTGCTTTACTGAGAGAGATGTGATCCCGCATCTCGACCGCAGCAAACCAGGTAGTATCGCTGCCAATGAGAGTATATTGAACTGGAGAGGCTGCCCCCGCTGTCTTCTACAAGCACAGTTGAAAAAACCAATATGGCGAGAAGTGCTCCGCACTTCTCAATTTCCCATAGATTATAATGGAGAAATCCGAGCCATTTCCTTAAAAATTAAGCGGGTCTAGTGCCGTATTTTCAACACATACAACTCGAATGCATGTAAGACTAAGAAACAATAGGTTATTTTACGTGACACTATTCGAGGATAATGCTATTGGGGGTGTTGTTTTACTCCTCACATTCAACGTTTGAGCGGCCGGTTGGTTGTATTGAGTAGAAAGACAGAGTTGCGACACCTCCATTGACTTCAATGGGTCACTGCAATGGTGGATCATGGAGGCGCACAATAGTTCCAAACAAGCTTCCCGGGAAACAGTACCACTGTGGAGAAGTCGTGTGTCTTGCATCTTTGTGGCGATTATTTAAGAGTAAGAAGTAGCAGGTCAATGTAGTATGATAACCATTTTATAAGCATATGTTAACCAAACTAATGGTGTGATTGAAAACATTATTAAAACATTTAAAATGATGAATCTCTGTATATTTAAGTAGCCCACCAAGCTTTGTTTGAAACTATTTGTAGTTTCCATGCACCACGTGACCCTCTCGCATCTCGCAACTGTCTCTATGGCTCTGGGTAACACTAATTCACTGATTTCATTTCTGACATCACGTCATGTGGATGAGCAAATTGTGAACGTGTCTGTTCTGCTCTCCACCTAGCTGGCATTGGTTTATGTGTTCTGTTGTAGGTATTGTGCAGATAAATAGAGATACCAATAAAGTTAATTGTTTGAAATATCATCAGGGATGCTAGTTATCATTGAATTCAGCTATGCTTGCCATCGCGTGCTGAACATGCCAGTAAACCTTCGAAACAGTAATATCAAAATTTAGTAAATCCACGCGTTGGCTATTAGTTAGCTAGCATGATTTTAAACACCCGAATTAGCTTGCAAGCTAGGACAGCTAAAACCAGTCGCTCCACTGCAATACCCATTTCAGAATGAGTCCGATCTGCTGCCAACACTGCCTGCTACTTGACATTGATCGTTCGCAATGAAAATTCCAATGCATCACACTGCTCGCTCCAATAATGCTTGAAAGACACACATGCCACTTAGCTAACGTTATGAGAATATCGATCAATATTTTCAAAACATCGCTCAAAAATGTAAATGAGCATTAAGGTTAGATGCTGAACGAGCGTGGCTGAGTAGCCAGCCAGCTAACATTTATGTTCGCTTCGCGTTGAGCTATATGACCTGCCCTGTATGATATCTGATTTCTACTTGAAGCACCAATGGAGCCTCAGTTAGCAAACATGACTTGGCCAAATGTGTGAACGCAGTGCAGCCATTGTGCTTAGCGAACATTTTCACTGTCCCCAAAGTTTTAAATTCATTGTCTTTTGTTAAAGATGGCAGGAAGATTGAGATAATAAAAATGCGCGGTCGAGAAAATGGGCAAAATTCTATTTTTTGTATCAGACTGATTTTGATAAGGTGGTCCAACCTGGCCGGAAACGGGGCCATTGTTTTGCCAAAACTGATGAGCTTAAGCTTTTATTATTATTATTGTCAAGATATTATGTGCGAAAATTCCTTAATGCAATAATTTGTCCATTTAAATATTTAATATGAATGTTAATTTTAATAAATCAGCATAAACCCGTGTTCAGATACACTAACTGGGCGTAAGATTTGGTTGGATGCACAAATGAAAAGGCCGCAGTATCTTTCACCTCAAACTTAGCAATAACTGCAGCCAGAGATGTGACTAATGCACCTGTATCATGGGCAGCATGTGAAATCATGCGGCATACGTAATAATTCCTCCAAACTCGAAAGATCCAACCCTTATAGTATTTGAAACGGAAATTCTCTTGGGAATGGAAACGGGGCAAGGGGCAGAGATCAAAATCCACGAGCAAACAATTCTAAGCCACGAAGGAGGTCTAAGAACAAACTAGCAGTAGCTACGTTAGCTTCAGCTTTAAACTGGGAATCAGGACTGCACAGTGGCCTTTAACTAGCTAGCTAGCTTCAAGCACCTTTCTTCAAAGCCTTGCTGTTAACCATGTCAGCAAATTACATAGTTTTTACTTACAGACTGTAAATGGTTCTAGCAACGCAAGGTAGCAATCGTGCTTTCACGCATTAATGTTAGCCCAGCTACCAAACGGATAATACAAGGCAATGTTCGCATTTGCTGAACTCCAAGACCATAGTGCTGGTTGACAGCAATGCACCTCCCTGATATGAGAGAACGAAACGTTATACTTCAAACCAAACGTCCAGAAAAAATGTCAAACCAACAGTGACAACATTCTGTAGGAATTAAACGAACTGAGTGAAAAACTAGTAGGTTGGAATGCTAACCAGCTTTTCAGGAGCGGTACGGGCAAGCTCCAGGGAGCTTGACTGAAGGTAAGAATTCAGTTGCGTGCACTACATTACTAGGGAATAAATATCTCCCTATTATTAAAGTTAAATTCACAACCAATTTGAAGAGTGACATGACCACAGTAATGCGGTCATGTTGTGATCCTCATTCCAACCGATTGGAAAAACTTACAGAGGCTTTCCCTGTTAACGGTTGGTTAAGTACCCATTCGGCTAGCTAGGACAGCGTAAGCATCCTGAGATAGGATTAGTACAATGTCCATGGGCACAAACCCGCTTTATGGCCATGTTCCCTGAAGACTATTCCCCAGTACCACCCGTTTGACCGTTCAAAGTCCGATGGGAGGCATATATTGACCAACCAGTGCCTTAATCGTTGATTAAAAACAACTCCTTACAACTTCGTTCTCGAAAAGCATCAACCAAAATTACGCCTTGATTCATTATTATTATTATTATTATTATTATTATACGCCCGTCTTAAGACGGGACGTATTATGTCATCACCACCGTCCGTCCGTCTGTTGTCTGTTAGCAATTTCTTGTTCGGGGCATAACTCCTGAGCCGCTTGAGCTACATTCTTGATACTTCACATACACGTGCACCATCACTAGGCGCAGTGTCGCGCACCATGATTTTGTTCACCCGGTCAAATCAAGGTCACTGGCAAAGGTCAAAGGTCACATGGGGCCCAGATGGGGCTTGTCCGGAGCATGACTTCTCAACCGCTTCAGATACATCCATGATATTTCACATACACGTGTACCATCACTGAGCGGAGTGTCGCGTACCATGTTTACGGCCCTCCCTCCAAGGTAAAGGTCACGGACAAAGGTCAAAACTCACATGGGGCTGTTGTCTGTTGGATATTGGTATCATGTCCACTTCCTGATCCATGTTCATGACGGGCGTATAATGCACCGTTGGCGGTGCTCTTCTTGTTTAATATGTATCCCCGTACTGCTTAAGAAGGAAATTTGATCGTATGCTCTTTAAATAACAAAATTATGACAGGAATTTTTCAATTATAGTCAACTGGAAATCGAGAGGTGCGGTGCACTGGACACCATATTAGTTTCTTCAACTTTTCACTCCGACAGCCTCTCCAGTTCTATATACACTCATTGGTAGCTGCGAACTTAGAGGGCGGGTTTCAGCAAATTAGTTCCATTCGGCCCGCCCACTGGGCTTGCATCAGCTCCAGCAACGGCCCACCTTTTTGCCCATTTTTGGATTATCCAGGAGGTAGGTGGAGTCAAGTAAGTGCCAAGATGGCGACCAAATTTGCTTTAAAGTCAATGAGTGTTTGGATATTCAGAAACCTATGGGTGACGTCACGGAGGCTACGTCCATGTTATATACAGTCAATGCTTGCGCATCGCATCCAATAGACGGTGTATGGGGCGCGTCTGAGCATGTGTAATTGCATGTGCAGTGTGGCCGTATCCTAAGTTAGTTGGCAGCATGCACATGCCCCTGTGGATGGCCAATACCCTGTGCTAGTTAGCCAAGTGATTAAATGACATGCAATGTTATTGACAAGTGCATTGTGAACAGTGCAGATAATAATACTGCTGTGGTGGCAGTAAACTCTGTACTTAAGCACTTTAATGGCACTTTTCCACTTCATGGTACCAGCTCTGCTCTACTCTACTCGCCTTTTCTGCTTTTCCATTTGGAAAAAAGAACCTGGTACTAGGTACTAGTAGGTACTTTTTCTGGCAGCTGATCTCCTGGGGTTCCAAAAATCGGCCGACCAGGCACTAGTGGGTACTAAAATGTGACGTGCAACATTGCAGCCCACTGATTGGTCAGAGAGAATCGTCTCTGCAAAAGACAACTCGCTGCCGCATTATCGCTAGGAAACTGGCTTCACTTGCCATCATTGAAACAGGTCCTCAAATTGTGTTTTTGAAACGTGTGTTATTCAGGCAGCTTGATAAATATACAGTACATTGCCTTACAATTCAAACAAGGTTGCGTTGCTCACCGACGCCGCTGCATTTATAAAATGCGTTTCTTTGTCTGTGACCCTGTTCGTGGCGAAATTGTGTCCAATTCTGTTCCCCTAATTCCCCTTGAGAAAGCTATTGTGCTGCCCCTATTGAACGAAAATTCAGCGGAAAATAACTTAACTTATGCTGATCAATAAATTTAAACTTGATATTACTGAGGATGCTGTCTTGCAACGACGAGCAGGTACCACGGAGGCGGTACTATCCTCTAATGGAAAGGCAACACCAAAAAAGTACCCACTGCCGAGTAGAGTCGAGTAGAGTTGAGTTGAGCCGGCACCATGTAGTGGAAAAGTGCCATTAGTTTAAATGGTTGCAATGACAATGACTGCTGCTTACTGTCAGCATTAATTAGAGTATGATTTCATTGTACAAAACCCAAAAACAGTGAAGTTGGCACGTTATGTAAATCGTAGATAAAAACAGAATACAATGATTTGCAAATCCTTTTCAACTTATTTTCAATTGAATACACTGCAAAGACAAGATGTTTAATGTTCAAACTGAGAAACTTTTTTTTTTTTTTGCAAATAATCATTAACTTAGAATTTAAAGGCAGCAACACGTTGCAAAAAAGTTGGCACAGGGGTCTTTTTACCACTGTGTTACATCGCCTTTCCTTTTAAAGACACTCAGTAAGCATTTGAGAACTGAGGAGACCAATCTTTGAAGCTTTTCAGGTAGAACTCTTTCCCATTCTTACTTGATGTACAGCTTAAGTTGTTCAACAGTCCGGGGTCTACGTTGTTGTATTTTACGCTTCATAATGCGCCACACATTTTCAATTTGAGACAGGTCTGGACTACAGGCAGGCCAGTCTAGTACCCACACTCTTTTACTACGGAGCCATGCCGTTGTAACACGTGCAGAATGTGGCTTGGCATTGTCTTGCTGAAATAAGCAGGGGCGTCCATGAAAAATATGTTGCTTGGATGGCAACATATGTTGCTCCAAAACCTGTATGTACTGTTCAGCATTAATGATGCCTTCGAATATGTGTAAGTTGCCCATGCCTTGGGCACTAATACACCCCCATACCATCACAGATGCTGGCTTTTGAACTTCTTTCAAAAGAGGTTCTTTTCCTCTTTGATCCGGAGGACACGACGTCCACAGTTTCCAAAAACAATTTGAAATGTGCACTCGTCTGACCATAGAATACTTTTCCACTTTGCATCAGTCCATCTTAGATGAGCTTGGGCCCAGCGAAGCCGGCGGTGTTTGTGGGTGCTGTTGATAAATGGCTTTCGCTTTGCATTGTACTGTTAAAATCATAAATGCTGTTCTGGCCAAAGGCCAGGACCCCAGAACACAACATTCGCTTTGCATTGTAGAGTTTTAATTTGCACTTGCAGATGTAGCGACGAACGGTTGTTACTGACAGTGGTTTTCTGAAGTGTTCCTGAGCCCATGTGGTGATGTCCTTTACAGACTGATGTCGGTTTTTGATGCAGTACCGCCTGAGGGATCGAAGGTCACGGGCATTCAATGTTGGTTTTCGGCCTTGTCGCTTACATGCAGTGATTTCTCCAGATTCTCTGAAACTTTTGACGATATTACGGACCGTAGATGATGAAATCCCTAAATTTCTTGCAATAGCTCGTTGAGGAATGTTGTTTTTAAACTGTTTGACAATCAGCTCACGCATTTGTTCACCAAGTGGTGACCCTCGCCCCATCCTTGTTTGTGAATGACTGAGCATTTCAGGGAAGCAGCTTTTATACCCAATCATGGCACCCACCTGTTCCCAATTAGCCCGTTCACCTGTGGGATGTTCCAAATAAGTGTTTGCTGAGCATTCCTCAACTCTCTCAGTCTTTTTTGCCACTTGTGCCAGCTTTTTTGAAGCATGTTGCAGGCATCAAATTACAAATGAGCTAATATTTGCAAAAAATTACAAAGTTTACCTTTTCGAACATTAAGTAACTTGTCTTTGCAGTGTATTCAATTGAATATAGGTTGAAAAGGATTTGCAAATCATGTATTCTGTTTTTATTTACGATTTACACAACGTGCCAACTTCACTGGTTTTGGGTTTTGTATTTGATGAACTAGACATGACAGTATTTCATGTACACACGCCCTTCATTTATGGGCACATCAAAAAATTGAGAATTTAACATAATTATGATTAAAGTAATCACTTCTAATATTTGGTCACATATTCTTAGACATCACTAGATGTGAGGCATCAGCCCTTGTAATGCTCTAACAGGTTTCTGCTGCAACCTAGTATCAGGGACTTTCTGGCTTCAGTCATCTCTTTGCCATGTAAAATGAATGATCAATTGGATTCAGATCTGATGATTGACCCAGCAAAAAAAACAAAAACAAAATAACAAGTTGCCGCCGTCCAATTACTTATGGTGCTCACTGTAAGTTCAAAAACACATGCACATGTACCACTGTTACATTTTCTTAAAACTGCGCCCTTCTAGTCATTACCATTATATCACACCCTTTGTTTGTTTTTCTGTATCACGGAGACGCTACACTTAAGGGAAGGGTCATGAAAAAATATTCTTCTGGGGCTGAAATAAGAGTCTCTGCTGTGCTAAAAGAACAGACCATTTCCCTCAGAGAGCTCCGAGCAGACACAAAGCATAAACACCACTGTTCATTGCTTCATAGTCACTCTGGATTTTCTCTGCAAAGATCCGCATGAAGGAAATTTGGATACTGCAGCAGAATTCAAGTCAATATGTGAAAATGTAAATAGGGATAGAGGTTATGCGCCCTAAAAAGAGCATTTTAATAATCTTGCTCCGTCTGTGACAAACCCACTGCATGTTAAGTTAATTGTAACAGAGAAAAGTCTCCCTTCGTTTTATGATCTTCCCATCATACATCATTTATTTTGGTAAATACTGGAATATGAAGAAGGGAAGCAGTATAATGCTAAATATGCCTAAAGTGTTGCCTTCAATAGATTATGACAGCCCGACATTTTGTGACTATTAGCACTTCATCTAATGTAAAATAAGAAAAGCTATGAGATAATTAATTAAAGATAATCAAGTGTACTCTTGTTGGTATTTCTGCAGATACCAGGTATGGTCCTTGATTTTTTTTTGGGGGGGGGTGCTTTATGTTGATCTGTATCTGCCGTGGTTTGTTCAAACACAGCTGGTTGCTGTTCTCCAGTGAAATATTCCAGGGCTCTTGTCCAGAAGCAGTGCAGCATAGACTAACAATGAATTGCCTGCTCAGACAAGCAGCAGAGTGAGGCTTGTTGGTTGCATAGCTCAGACAGGCGTTTACAAGCCCTCGCCTCCAGTTTACTTTGAAAGCAGATTGAATGCATGAGGCCTTGATATTAATACCAAAACCATCAGTTCAAATCATAAATTGGATCATCCTAGCTCAATGACAAAATAAAGACTGCCCACTGACCCTTCACAAAAGCTGACAAGTCTCTCATTGGGCTAGGGTGCCACTGTGAACAGCTCCCAGCTAGATCAACTGCCCCACCCCACCCCCTCCCCTCCCTTCCCTTCTCCCAGCGTGTGATGCAATTGCTTTGGGTTTCAGCAGGTTATTCAGAGCTGTGGTTGTGCAACAGATCAATACCCATAGGAACTGCCTGTCTCTTTGGATCATATTGTTTATGTAGAGGTTCGAAGTTAAAGCATTTAATTGCCAGAATGGAGGCAATCACTCATGAATGTTTCACATATAGTCCTGTAGAAAATTGAATTTATTGTATAATCTTCAGCCATCTTTGAATCCATTTACAAACTGAATCAATTTTTTTCTAAAATAGTGAGAACATGAATTTGACTAGCTGGTGTGAAATCGAAAGTACGCATGAACAGCTCTTTCTGAGTCGCACTGTAATTTAATGGTGCAAACCATTTAATGGTGGCCTTTCAGTGATACTCAGCCAATCTTCACTCAGGAATATTACTATGCTGCCAAAATCTGGTATTAGGTAGTGATTTGGAAGAGCTAAGATACAATAGAATTTTACTTAGCCAGTGCATGGCTACATCAACCAAAGAGCTTTTCCTCAATATTGTGTGATAGAACTACCATAAAATGTGATCACTATTTCTATAGATCACATACATTATAATGCAGACATTATTACTGTGCGAAAACAACTCTTCCCTTGCTTTATGTTTTTGACTGCATAAAAAAAGCATCATCAGCATCAATTTGCATTAATATGAAAAGCAATATCCCCTCCTAATTTTCTGTTTTGGCATGTTTGTCACATTATATAACAGATGTTGATACAAAATGTTAATCTGACAAATGAAACATTTTTAGCTAGAATGTAGAATTTTTGGACATAATTTTTAAATTGGCTTGTGAGAGCCTAACTTTTATCGCTGGAATGATTCTAACATTTCAAACAACTCAATTTTCACCTCTTTACAACAAACAGCTCAGTTATTATGAAGCGCAAAAGCTAAGCCAATCAGTGGAAGGGGCAGTGGTTTATCAATTAATATGTGACCTTTTCCTGAGCCCAACAACCAACCCTCCACTCACTATGACATAAGGAGGAATAGTTACAAAACAAAGCAAAACCCATCGGGAAAGGGGACGAGGCTTCTTTGATTAACATGTAACCCCTTCCTGAGTCCTGAAAACCCAACTCCAATCTCAGAATAACAAAGAGTTTAATACATATGAAGAAGAAAATATTTACCAAACAGAAAAGGGGGCAGAACATAGTCAGTTCACTGGTAACCCTTTCCTGCGTCCAACAACCAAACCTTAAATTCTCTGCAGTTAATATTTCAATAGTTAGGAATGATAAAAGCTAAGCTAATCAGGAATGGGGTCATGACTATGTTAATTAACATGAGACACCCCGCTGAGTTCAAAAACCAAATCCTCAACTCTCAATGACAAATTGTTTAATTGTTATGAAGCATCATATGTCAACCAGCGACTACAAAGGGCAGGTTTTCAGCAATTTAGTTTGTGATCCCTTCTTGGGTCCAGCAACCCAGCCTCCCTATTACAAATAGGCGACCCTGTCTTTAAGCAAATTCTCATAAGTAGTACAGCAGTGGATGAGATTGTGGAGCAGTGGAGTCTTTAGTGATTCTTTGCCATCTGTCTGCAACAAATGTTATAGCCAAGTTGGTTTATTTGATATCACACGATGAGACTAAAATAGTCCCCATCTTTGGCAGTTTTACTCATCTTCCTCTTCACTTTTTGTCCCTTTTATGTGCTTTTTTTACTACATTTTCAGTGATGTGAAGATGATGAGAAACGCTGCTATAGCTAATCAATATAGCCTACTTGGAGATTTGAGTGGTGATAATTTTTCCCAGAAATTATTTCCCAGAAAAGCAAGATATTTTCCATCACATCAAGAGAGGGTATGCAGCCTAACCACCAATCACAAAAAACAAATTCAATTATCTAATACTTACATGATTATAAGACATTGATAGATTAACATGTAAAGAATGAAGAGAAACAGATCTCTTTTGGCTTTCCTGTAATTTATACTGTAGTACAAGAGAACTTCACATAGGGGAATATTCCTATCTATTCAAGAGCATGGTATTTCGACCTGAGAGGGGATATATCAGTTTCATGAGAAGATTTTGCAGAGCTTTTCCCTAAAACTCTCTTCTCCCACTCAAATAGCCACTGTTTGCACTTGGATCTGCTGCTGCTTGGATGGATTTTTAGCGTGCAAACTTAAAACTTTTCTCCTCGCGCTCAAAACTGCCTCTCTGTGCTCAGGGCATTTCTGATTGCACATTGAACATTTCTGTTCCCGCTTGGATTTTTTTGTGATATTCTCCTATCAGAAATTGCCAACTAATAGAATCCTAGGTTTTGTTTTGACCAATGAAATTGTTCCTGACTCGTTGCAGGCCCGTCCATTTTGCAGTTCACTTGGTTATTAGCAAAGATGATAGGCACGTGGTTATAGCTATGTAAGCCAGCTAGCCAGTTCACAATCTTTTTATTGAAAATAATGCAGTTCTATTCCAATGAATAGCTTGAAATGGTACAAGGGTAAGGGGTGAACTGCCAGAAGTTTTAAACCAAAGGTAAGGTTACCCAGGTTTTTTGTATGTCATCGAGTCAGTTAAAGGATGGTTCCTCAGTGTGCGTCATCAACGGTCAAACATTGAGGAGGAATCGTGATGGTCTGGGGGCTGTTTTGCTTGATCCGGGGTCTGTGACTTGCACACAGTGAAAGGCACGCTGAACCAAAATGGATACCACAGCATTCTGCAGCTCCATGCAGTACGTCTGGTATGCGCCTAGTTGGTCAGGGGTTCAATCTACAGCAAGATAATGACCCAAAACATAAGTCTAAGCTCTGCCAGAATTAGCTTAGTTTTTACTAAGAACAAGGTGGTAAGCTTGAAAACATGGAGTGGCCAGCACAGTCTCTAGATTTAAACCCAATCAAGATGGTTTGGGATGAACTGGACAGGCAAAGCACCCTAAAAGTGCCACTCATTTATGGGAACTTCTGCAACAGAGTTGGGAAGAACTCTGAAGAATATTTTATTTCCATTGTAGACAGAATGCAACAACTGTGTTCAACTGAGCCTGCTTTCAGTCAAAAGTTTACATTTTTACAATACATTTTGGTTTATAAATTAATTCCATCATTTCTTTTTTAACTTCAATTGTTTATTTGTTCTATTATGTCTATGCTTTTATTCCAGAGTACAATGCAACATTAAACTGCATAATGTTCAATAAAAAACTCAAAAAAAAAAAAAAATGGGGGTTTTTTGTTGTAAAACTTTTGACCGGTAGTGTACATTTAGAGAGCTACATTGATGAGCTACTTTGAAGAGTGTGAAAATTATTGGGCACAGAAGGAATCGTGGCTAGAAGATGAGCCTGGTTTCAAAATGTAGATCAAATTGAGATCTGTCATATGCCATTATTTGATTTGATCATCAGCTTATTCCACATGGTGAGATGACCCCTTGAAGTTTTCATGACATGCGCTCTTTCAAGTCTTCACTGGTGAGTTACAAGAAAACACCAGACACATCCATAGTTTCAATACTTGTTTTTGCAACACTACATCATAGTTATTGAATTGGTGCATTGCTGCTGTTGAAACTTGAATAGGTCCCATGATATTGAAGCTTGAAGTTGGTTAAAGAACAAATCTCGTTGAAGAAAATCTAGATATTACCTGAAGACTGTGACACCTCAAATGGGCATACAGTTCATATAATTGCAGTTCTTAACAGTGCTCCAATATGTCTTTCAGCTCTGAAATTTTCATTCAGCTGTCTCTAATACACATTATTTTTGAAAAAAAAAAAAAAAGATTTGTTGGAGCCAAGGTGGCACTGTGGGTTGCCCTGTCACTTTGCAGCAAGGAAGTCCTTGATTCAATTCTAGGCCTTTTTTTTATGAGTTTGCATGTTTTCTTTCCCATGTTTGTGTAATCTGGTATCTTGCCACAATCTAAAAAAATGTGTGTTAAACTAATTGGAAACTGTGAATTGCCCGTGGTTATGAGTTTGTGAGCGTGGAATTTGATAGATTCCTGCTTCTCATCCAATATATTCTGGGAGTGGTAACATTAGTAGTTTCGCTTTCCAACTTTGAAAAAGTCCAAATCTGTATTGGGTTTGTCTGCCGACACCAAAAATATAGATACATTGTGTCAGGCATTTAATTTTTCACTTTGCTTGTTCTCCACACGTGAGAATATGCAGTAGTGATTATTGACAATTTAACATATTTACCATCTTTGAACACGTCCAATCATGTATTATTCTAAAAATACCCAGCAGTTTAATTTGTCAGAGAAATCCATTTAAATGAATGATTGTAAAATCTTTTGGGGCTTTGAGCTACATTGGAAGCCTAAGGGTGAAAATAGTTGTCAGAAAATAACTGAACCACCGCAAATTCAGTAATTTCAAAATGTAACCTGAATAACTCTCTTTTCTTTTTCAAGCATGCAGGTCAGGCTAATGCAACCCCACCAGAATTAGGAGGAGTGAAAATAATGACACTTGTTTAGAGAATCATGTGACGCAGTGGGCTCGGCACATGCTTAGCATACCACAGATGATGAACTCTTGTAACCTGCAGCGGTTTGCACAGGTAAGCTGTGTACTTTCCAGAGGTTTCTGCCACTGAGAGAGCACAATCTTCTACCGCCATGCAGTGGTACTCAAGTTTGCATTTCAGGATCATTTATAGCCATTCACCTGACCATTTGTCAGTGGGGTCTGAAGATGGGGCTGGTTCAGTCACACTTGCTTTTTCTTGGTTCCACAAAAGAGAAGAATTTTCCAGTTTCCTCCCTGTGTCATTGAGCAGCATACAAGCCTGTCTCACCGGCCTTGTGTTCGGGCATGCTCTTGTGACACAGCATCACACGACAGCCTAAAACATCTGCATGTACCTTGCCTGTCAAAACACAGTCACTTGTGTTCTGTCAGTGACATCTGAATGGGAATTAACTGGTTTAGGAGGATGTTTTAAATATCCTGCATAAATGGGGAGACTTTCATTTATCTTATTTGTTAAGCAAATGGACAAAGTTTTCAGTTTTTAAGGGAACAGAAATCTCTGGTCATTCAAGAAGAAACTGAAACTACTCCGTTATGCTGATCTGCAGCAATACTGTATCAGTGAGGAAATAAATGTCCTTCTGATTAGGTACAATCCAGTTTGTCTAGTTCACATTTTAAATGAATTTCACGCCGAAGTACCTGTCCGAATTGCCCTGTTCTTTACATCTCAAAGACTGGATGCAAAAAGTTTGTGTCATGTTCATGAAGATAAACCCATCAATTAAATTTATGCTTCAGTAGAGATTAGTTACACTTCCAAACACTGTTTATCACCATGTTGCTACATCTCCTCTGCACTACCTGTTGCAGCTTGATTTCAGCATGCTTATGGAATAGCTAAATGAATACTTAACATCAGAGTAAAGGTTGAGGAAAGAGAAGTTGAAATATTTATAGAATTTTGACCTCAGATCAAGAAGAAAATGCCAAATAATCTCATGTTTCTAGCATGTGCTGCTTCCTCATGCAATCAACAATGCAAAAGCTGTCTGCCCACAACTTAAGCTCTCCCAGCAGTTGTGGAAGTTCTCCTCTGAAGTTATAATAACTGCTTGTAAATAAGAAAGCTAAAAAAGAACAAAAGAGGAAGAGGAAGTGTGCTGCACAAAGTTTAAATGCCATTATTAGAACTGTGCTCCACACTCTACATGTGCATCCTCTCAGGGGAATCTAATGAGACAGCCTTGGTCAAGCGGCCAAGTTCTTACCTGAGTCTTTCAGGTCCTGCTTCCACCTCTGGAGGTTTATTTCCTCTGCAGCCTTAGATCAGGAATTCTGGGATACGTTTCCTTTTATGGATCCCCCACCCTCTCATAATGTAACATCAAAGCAAAACTTGGGTTTCTGTCTCTATTCTGTCCTCCGTCTGGCTATCTATTTCAAGATATTTTGTGCAGCACTTCCTTGAAAAACTAATGGTTAGACACACCCCTATGCATCTGTGCTTCTCTCTTTTTCTCTCTCGCTCTCCTTCTCTCTTACTTCAAGTGAGTGTGTGCATATGTGTTTCTCACCAGCGCTCTCTCAGTGGACTGGATTCCTCTCCTGTTCATCCTCCCCTCCTCCCCCTCCCCACTCTGTATTTGCTGACGTTGTTAGTTGCCTTTGCCTGTTCTGACAAGTAAAATCCTCACAAAGAATTTCGCAATAATCCAGGGGTGAACTCCTCTCAAAGGGAGGTGGCTTAACCCTGCTGTGTGATAACTATTGCAGGAACACAGGTGCTGTCAGCAGTAAACTGTATTAGCATTTTTACAACACAAACTTCCTTGATATGCAATCCAAGCTAAGCATTCTTTCATACTATGGAGCAATTAGTGTGACTGAGTGGCTGGAGTGTAGTTATAACTGTTTTTCTGAGGTGCAGTACTTCATGGTGAAGTTAGACTTAGATAAGTAGTGTTTGGACAGTCATAATAGCAACACAAAAAACAATTGATTTTATTTTTTTTTTCCAAAATTAAATGTAGCATTGACAAGAGTACAGTTCCAATTTCTTTTTAAAGTTTTTGATTGAAAAATGGTTCAAAGCTGTTAAATCTACTGCATATTTCACTTGCTGAATCCTTTTGTTGATGGCATTAGGAAACAGCAATTGGAAACAGTGGAATGAATCATCTCCAATGATTACTTTCACTGCTCTGGACATCTCAAAACCTCATCAACTAATTATCCCAAGAATTCTGATGAGTAGAAGGGTAAATCCACCTCAAATCACCAGATTTAAGAAAATGTTCCTGGCTGACCATCTCAGATTGGCTTCATACTTTCACAAATTAATGTCAGTAGTCCCAATGAACAGCGTGCAAAATTGGGACATAGTGGCTTGAATAAGTGGGGCAGAAATTTTACTGTAGAAACTAGTGCTATAGAGAAAACAATGAAGTTCCATAAGCCGTAACTTTTGAACTATTTAAGCTAGATGCATTAAATTTTTAGGGGTGGCTCTTAAGTACAAGAGGCCTTTAACTGTGGCAACTGAAACTTTACAACTGCCTATTTACCATTTTATTGCTTGGTGAAATCTCTAAAAAAAATTGGGTAACACTTTCTTTGAAGGTATCGTCATAAGAGTGACATGACACAGTCATGAATGTGTCATAAACGTTATGTCAATGTCATAAACGTTGTCATTAAGTGTCATTCGGTTGTCTTGATTATGACAACTTCGTCATAAGAGTGACATGACATTGTCATAACTGTTACATGACACATTTTTTTAAAACAACCACTAACGCATCATGATTAAGTAGTTTTTTTGTCTTTGTCATGCTGTAAACAGTTGATGTACATGTATCATGGCTTCATCTTTGGCATCATGCTCTTTTATAGAAAAGGTTATTTGTTGTGATAACTGTCACAAGCAAGTTTATATACAAAACCCAAAACCAGTGAAGCTGGCACGCTATGTAAATCGTACATAAAAACAGAATACAATGATTTGCAAATCCTTTTCAACTTATATTCAATTGAATACACTGCAAAGACACGATGTTTAATGCTCAAACTGAGAAACTTTTTTTTTTTTTTTTTGCAAATAATCATTAATTTAGAATTTAAAGGCAGCAACACATTGCAAAAAAGTTGGCACAGGGGCCTTTTTACCACTGTGTTACATCGCCTTTGTTGTGTTCCGGGGTTCTGGCCTTTGGCCAGAAGAGTATTGCTTATGGTTTTAACAGTTTCATGTTCCATAGTTCATAGTTCATAGCCGCAGTTCATGCCACAGTTTTAACAGTTTCTTGTATTAGGATTACACATTTCATAGTTCATAGTTATTGTCCATGTTTTTACTTTTCCATGTTTTTGTTTTTGCCAGATCTGCCAAGCCACTCCACCGCTTGTCTGCGTTCCGCCCCGTGCCTTCGTTGTAGCCCATTTCAGAGCTCTGGTTGGCTTTGGTATTTCCCCCTTCCTTCTGTGCTGTGCTGATTCGGGGCTCTCTAAGCTTAATTGACAATTAACTGTTTTTAAGTTACTAACATTTACTAACATTCACTGGGTGGTGCAATTCTTAGATAGGCACATTACTAATACTACTAATTTAGACAGGGAGTTTATTGTCATGATTCCTGCTTTGCTATTTCAAGATCTTGCTGTGCTTTTCTGCTCTGAACATTCATGCTGCTTTCAAACTGCATACTTAATTGGTACTTAAGCTGAGCACGCTCATTCTCTTAATGAGCAAGTCTTGTCATCCAATCTTAGTCCATGTCATGATCTTGCCATGCCTCTTGTTTCTCCTCCTCCAGGTGTTGCCCTTCATGTCTTGATTTCTCACTCTTTATCTGGATGCGGTGGAAGTTGGCTGGCAGACAGTGTCTCAGTCCTTGTTCATGTTTCCAAGTTCTTGTTCACGGTCCCAAGTCTCGTTACAAGCTCATGTTTCAAAGTCTTGTTCATAGTCCTTATCATTTTGTATATAGCCTTTGCATTCATAGCATCTTTGTTCTTTTCTGTTTATTAATTATCTGCCTGGAGTTTCCAGTGGCTTTTGTTTTTGTTGTTTTTGATCCTTGGTTATTAGCTCTGTGAAGCTCTCTTTAGTTTGTCTTTTGGAACCCTTTGGGCCAAGTTTTTTGTTGGCCCTCGTGCCTGTTTTATTTTGGTTAAATAAAATCCTCATTCCCCTTCACCTCGCTCCTGGTGTCTACCTGATCACACATCAGCCTTTCCTTTTAACGACACTCAGTAAACGTTTGGGAACTGAGGAGACCAATTTTTAAAGCTTTTCAGGTGGAACTCTTTCCCATTCTTGCTTGATGTACAGCTTAAGTTGTTCAACAGTCCGGGTCTCCAATGTCGTATTTTACACTTCATAATGAGCCACACATTTTCAATGGGAGACAGGTCTGGACTACAGGCAGGCCAGTCTAGTACCCGCACTCTTTTACTACGGAGCCATGCTGTTGTAACACGTGCAGAATGTGGCTTGGCATTGTCTTGCTGAAATAAGCAGGGGCGTAATGAAACGACGTTGCTTGGATGGCAACATATGTTGCTCCAAAACCTGTATGTACCTTTCAGCATTAATGGTGCCTTCAAATATGTGTAAGTTGCCCATGCCTTGGGAACTAATACACCCCATACCATCACAGATGCTGGCTTTATAACTTTGCGCCTATAACAGTCCGGATGGTTCTTCTCCTCATTGGTCCGGACACGACGCTCACAGTTTCCAAAAACGATTTGAAATGTGGACTCGTCAGACCACAGAACACTTTTCCACTTTGAATCAGTCCATCTTAGATGAGCTTGGGCCCAGTGAAGCCGGCGGCGTTTCTGGGTGCTGTTGATAAATGGCTTTCGCTTTGCATTGTAGAGCTTGAACTTGCACTTGCAGATGTAGCGACGAACTGTAGTTACTGACAGTGGTTTTCTGAAGTGTACCTGAGCCCATGTGGTGATGTCCTTTACACACTGATGTCAGTTTTTGATGCAGTGCCGCCTGAGAGATCGAAGGTCACGGGTATTCAATGTTGGTTTTCGGCCTTGTCGCTTACGTGCAGTGATTTCTCCAGATTCTCTGAACCTTTTGACGATATTACGGACCGTAGATGATGAAATCCTTAAATTTCTTGCAATAGCTTGTTGAGGAATGTTGTTTTTAAACTGTTCGACAATCAGATCACGCATTTGTTCATTAAGTGGTGACCCTCACCCCATCCTTGTTTGTGAATGACTGAGCATTTCAGGGAAGCTGCTTTTATGCCTAATCATGGCACCCACTTGTTCCAAATTAGCTCGTTCACCTGTGGGTTGTTCCAAATAAGTGTTTGATGAGCATTCCTCAACTCTCTCAGTCTTTTTTGCCACTTGTGCCAGCTTTTTTGAAACGTGTTGCAGGCATCAAATTCCAAATGAGATAATATTCGCAAAAAATTACAAAGTTTACCTGTTCGAACATTAAGTAACTTGTCTTTGCAGTGTATTCAATTGAATATAGGTTGAAAAGGATTTGCAAATCATTGTATTCTGTTTTAATTTACGATTTACACAATGTGCCAACTTCACTGGTTTTGGGTTTTGTATTTCATTCGTCCAATAGGAAAAAGTTTGGTTAATACTTGAACAATATAAGAACATTTCTGACGGTTGTGAACTTACGTCTTACTTGTGGATGCTGCCACTGTGATTGGTTGGGGTCAATCATATGACTAATCACAGAGACACATATTGAGGGGAATGTCTGAACTGAAAATGTCTATTAAAATGTACATTGTGTGTTTTCAGGGTATCTATAAGCCCAGACAACATTAAAAGGCAAAGGCAAAGTCTGTCCCGAGCCCATGTGGCTCATCAGGCCAGTGCTTAATTCCGGTTTCTGTGGCATGAAACAACTGGGAGTATTGCTACACTCCCTGGATGGGATGCCAGTCCATTGTAAGTTACCTCTGCAGCTCTCAGTCAGGTTTCCCTGACAATTTGCTGGTACACTACACACCTGGGTGGAGTGAGGTGTTTTGCCCAAGACCACGCTGGAAAAGCCGTGGCAAGAACTCAGGACCATTTGATCCAAAGTCAAGCACACGAAACCACTGTGTTTCTCCAAGACAACATAAGCCCAACTTACAATATGTCCGAAATAGTGGACAACATGCAGCAAGGGGTTAAAGGTCAGCACTGGGGTTATAGTGACAATGGGAGTATTGAGCCAGAACAAATGCCATGGAAAAATAAGATGGAATGAGAAATCCTTTCTATATTTGATTGAAATTACACTTTTCTCAGCTTAATGTGAGATGTCAAGTGAGAAAACAAGTGCAAGTGCACAGTGAGGCTTGTAACCATGGCAGCACACAGGAAGTGAAGCTGAAGTGGTTTCTTTGATCACTGCTTCCTTATCAAAGGCAAGCATCTCACACGGAAATTACTGAAGGGTTTATACGTTTGCTGATCATAAACTGTACGTTCTTTCACTCTTGTCATCCTTTTTGCTGCTGTCACACTACTAGCTACTGGTCTCTGCCAGGGTCAGGCTCTAAGAGCATGACCTACACAGCAGCCAAAAGGACTGCCTCTTCCTACCCACAGATTGTCATTCAGCACTATGTATCAGTGTGACCACTGCCACTGCAGGACGGTTTGTAGTTCCTCCCCTTCGTGGAAATGGTTCTTATTTTCTCCTCCACATAGTTCCCTTGTGGTGGAATGACCTGCATTTGCATTTTTTTCTTCATGCACTTACTGTACGTCCCTTAAGATTAAGGTAGTGCATCTACAAAGACATCACTCTTCCACTGACACACATCTTCCATTCCAGCTCAGTGACTCCAGCTCATGAAAGGTAGTGAGGAGTCTTGCCTTGAATAGTCATTGGGATTGTGGTTTGGCATTGTCCACGCGGGTCACAGGAGCCATCATTTTTGATTGGGGCTTGTGTCCTCTACCCTGACTCATGTTCTGTCTTCTTTCAGACTCTTAACATCTGCCATTTGAAAAGACTAGTACCCTCAACTTGGGCTGTCCAGCTAGACAAGGCAAATGCTTGTGTTTGCCCAGGAATAGGTGAGTTCGAGGGAGCCTCCCCAGTGTTCATACAAAATTCCTTTGTTCTGCATATTGCCCACTACAGGCAAGGGGCACTTCTTCCAGTTCCTCCTGTTTCTGTTTTTGAGAATGTTCACAGTCCAGCATGGCTTGTACCCATGGCCTAAGTTCCTGGCACTGAGCTCGTACCAGTTTCCCCACTACGCCTAAGCCTGACCTCTGGGGTTCCTGCTCCCCCCACCTGATTTTGGATTGCGCTCTGACCATACTTTTGCCTGAATGCCTTCATAGTTTATTTTCTTCACATTGTTAAAGAACCAATTGCAGCAGTCCTATTTAACATTTAAGAGTTCCTTTATAGGCTTGAACTGTGATCTGCACCTGGTTCATACTTCTGCTGCTCTTAGCAGGTTAAGGCATACATTTAGCCAACATGTTTTACTATTCCCTCAACTACTGTGTTTTTAGGTCCTAGTTTAGAAATGTTAGGTAGTTTGGTGTGTTGCTATAACAGGATAGAAATGTCTGCCAAGTAAAATGTATTTAATGGTAATACAATGCTACAATATCCTAAAAATAAGGCCAATAAATTGTGAGGCCAACTAAACCCAAATTGTGCTTGAAAAAGGCAGAACACCCTTTCAATCAACAGTAGTTTAAGGCATGTACCACTCAAGCAGATCCACAATCTATGCACAAGAACAAAAAAATAACTTGCATAAAAATTAAGGAACATTTCACATTCAACTGTCTCAGCTTTGGGTTCACTTAAATTTTACTCTACGTGAAATGCATTAAGAGCATGACTATAACTAATGCCTCATATATTGATAAGCTCAAGATTTTACTTGTTGAAAAAGTTTGGCCTTCATTTTTGTTTATTAAAAAATTAATTACTTCTTTAATGTGAAATGTACACTGCACCTATAATGACCATCTTTCACGCTTTGGTACCATTGAGCATATATTAGCGTCATAATGGTAACAAAGAATCAAAACACCTCTGCAATAAAACAATATGATATGAGTGGTGAATTATGATGTTAATACATCGTTAAATGTATCTAATACATTTGCATTATTCATTGTCTAACTCATATTTGTCAACCTCTCAACAGATATTTGCTCAATTGTGCCAGATTTAGATTTGATAGAATTGGACATGATGTCAGCAGCCAAATGAAATATTTATTACTTTACATACAATTCTTATGATTAAAAATGTGTCATTACTTGCGTTAAGGGTTATATCTGCTTTAGATAATTACTACAAAGACATTCGCAGTTATACCATCTGCTCAAATTTATTGTTAACATCTGTGGGTACATTTTTAGTACATATCGGCTGGTACATCATGTGAAAGGTAAGTAATAAAGTGGGCTGTATGGGTCAATTATTCCCTCATTGTTCTTTTCACAGAATAGCACAGGTAGAGCTGCGCATCGGATGGGTAGTTGGTAACCGAGTGTACTGGTGCTTATAGTCATACTTCTTGCTGTTGAGTTTTGGACCTGCATTCTCTGAGCCACCAGCAGAGGGAGGTCTCTCCTCAGTATTCCCTGCATTGATTTCAGCTTTTCCTCCTTTGTGGTTCTTAGTCTTTTTTGTCTTCTCTTTGTCTTGGGGCTCAGTGGAGGAAGTGGGAGCCTCTGTTGTACCCTCCAGAGGCGGCAAAGCATCAGGTGGCAAGTCAGGAGCGGTGGGCTTCCCCTCTGCCTGCTCCTCATTTGGTATATTGAGGTTGGAGGTGGAGCGTTTGGCATCATTACAGTTGGAGCTGCAAATCAAACTAGAATTGCATTTCCTGAAGGAAATACCAGTGCATGCAAAGCAAATTTGTAAAATCAGAAAATCAATTCACAGTTAATGATTTTTAAAAAAGCTAAAAGTTGCACTCCCATCAAAGAGCCAACTTTGAGAAGGTATGCTTGAGTGGAAACAGTAAAGACCAGGGTAATTGTGACCCCAAGGCCCTACTCAGTTAGAGGAGAGAGAGAAAGAGAGGGACAGAGAAAGAGTGATGAATGCACTACTGAAGTTAGCTCATAACACACAGAGGAACACCATGGGGAAAACAAACATCACAGTATATGGTGGTGACAAACGGGAGTTGAAGTATGATTAACAGAATAAGGTTTGAAAAAGGATTGTGACATGGATTAAGTGAAAATACATTATCGCGTCAATACACTTGTAATAACGAGCGCTATCAATCAGTATTTACTTTGGTGAGGAACATCATTTTAGACAATGGGGCATGGCATCAATAAGTTACCAGAAAACCAATCTTGTGACCCCCTCCTGCACACTACCTGAATTTGGTCTTAAAATGTGGGGAATGTGTGTATCACACTACCGACATTTCCCACGCCAGTACGTGGAGCATTTTCCCGGGAATTCCCACCTAAATGAAATGTCAAAAAACAAGTAATTCTTTTAAAAAGACAAGCCGGGTAGTCAATATCATTATTACTGTTAGTGTATAACTGTTGGGATTCACTCTGTGGTATGTATATTGACTTGCAGGATTTGAATTATTGTCAATGTCAATGAATATTATGTTGACTTGATGATTTTTTATAAAATAGTGTTCACTTTACCAACTGTCTGATTGTGGATCCCTTCTTGCATTTTGTCCAGTATATTCAGGATGATGGTATTTTAAATGAATTTAAGGAGTATTTCAATCTCAGATTAATAGAACCCCAATTCTGAAATAGTTGGGACAAAGTGTGAATTGTGAATCAATCAAAATGCAATGACTTTCAGGTCACATGAGCCAATGTTGTTTACAATAGAACATAGATAACTTAACTGAGACATTTTCCATTTTTATCCATAAAATCAGCTCATTTCAAATTTTCTGTCTGCAACAGGTTTCAAAAAAGTTGGGACACAGGCAAAAAAAAAAAAAAAAAGGGCTGAAAAAGCAATTAATATAAAAGAGAATCAGCTGAAAGAACATTTGGCGAGTGATTAAGTTAACTGGCATCAGGAGTGTAACATTATTGGCTATAAAAGGGATGGAGGGTCTTGGAGAGGCTGAGTCTTACACAGTGCTTGAAGTGGGAAAAAAGAAGTGCAGGAACCCTGATTTTCTGAGAACCATCCCGGTCATTAAAAAAGGTTTAGGGTTAGTCGAAAAGTTGAAAACACGTTATTTTTTAAATTGGAAACAAAACGTTTTTTTACATTCATGCATTTAGCAAACATGGCTCTTAAGGACAATGCTCTACTCTTTTCATTTTGTGCTACAGTACTTGTTTGAACAGATGTGTTTTCACAATAATTCTGATATTAGGCCTATTTTTGAATGAACCTTTAGTATGTGGGCAGCTGGAGTAAGAACCACAACCGTATTGTCAAGATGTTTAAGTTTTTTGCAATCTCCGTGTCTGACAGTCTATTATTGTTTTTAATTTCTGCAAATCTGCTGACTCTTTAAGATATTAAACGTGAATTTTTTGATAAGAGGGCTCAGTTCTTCAAGATGAGTACTGAGAATTTCAATCAATGTTTCTGTTTAAGCTCTGCTCAGTAAAGCGAGTCGACACTGGCATGGGACAATGTACAATGCCTCCGTGTCTGACAGCCAAAAAAAGAGGACGATTAGAACAGATTGATAACGAAATAAAGAATTAAAAGAAACATTTTAACAACAGAACATCCAATGAACACTGGGATTTATTTACTGGCGGGTCATCTTTGTTGGATATCCCGTTCATTGGTTTCTATTCTTTATTTCGTTATAAATCTGTTCTCATATCAATACTTTTACTTTTTGCTGGCTGGTGAACATGGTGTATTTTGCATTTCCTGGCGGACAGTCTTGATCGTGCATGCGATAATTTGTTCACACTGTCAATGGTCATGGAATTGATTTGCTCACGCACTATTTTATCTCTGCTGTGGAAATAAAGCGTGAATCTGTTCGGTCCATCTGACTAATTTTCAAAAGGAAGACCGAATAAAGACTGCCATCTATCTTCAACGAAAACAGACGAATAGGCTAAAGTGAAGGTCGAACACAAACATGGCCAAGTTTACGCATTTAATAATTCCTGGAATACTCGGAAAAATTAGAACTTTTCTGACTTTCGGACACGGAGCTATATTAAAACCCTGTCCGACTATCGCGTCTTTGCATTGACTTTGTCTGTAATCAGTCGTGCGAAAAATTTGTTTCGCGTCCAGTGTGCAAGCGGCTTTAATGAGCATAGAATGCAAGCATTCGATATATATCAGAGCACTTTATTCATGTCATTGTTTGGATTTTCTGGCTAGAAGTCACCAGTCAAACAACATAGGATAGTTTGCAAAGCCTGCTCAAACTCTTAATAGCAACACAGAACTGCATAATAATGATCGTACCACCAGCCAACGACGACTGAGAAGTGTTTAGTGCTTTAGAGTTTAAAGGACGAAACACTGTTCCAGCGTGTTGGCTGGTTAGATTGTGATGTTAGTTTAAAATCCTCTATTGAGAGCTCGTTGAGCAGGTTTTGCGAACCAGTTGGCAAGTCATTGAATTATTATTCATGCTGGTGGCTAGCTAGCTAATGTTAGCACAAACAACAACACTGGACCCGTCTTGGTCGCACTTAATAGAATAGAATAGAATAGAACGCCTTTATTGTCATTTCACAGAGTGACAAGAGATTCAAAGCTGTCCCATAGAGTGCACATACACATAGGAACACATAGGAATTCCCTGAGTGGATATAAAATTATGATCGACTTACTGCAGATGAATCCTCGCGGTCTCGTCTTTTCAACGATGTGTTCCTTGTCTTCATAACCGTAGTAGGTGTTTTACAATCCAGCAGTTAATATTGGCAGCAAACATTTACCATTTACAGCTGTGGTTTGGACCGTAACGTCCCACTTGCCAACCACAGCAGTGCAGACTTGAATGAGCGCGCCCTCAGTACCTATGGCAATAACTCAGAAGTGGTAGTTAGGCAACCAATTTGTTGTCAAATGTGGGATTTTCTTTTATTGGTGCGCTCATGTGAATGAACGACAAGCAACCCAGACAATGGAATAATCTAGGCTATCGAATGAACCACAATCTTTGATGAAAATATATAATGTGTAATGTAATGTAAAATAAAGAAGTGCCGGAACTGTGTTCCGGTGCGTTCTGGCCAACTTCAAAGTGCAGGAACGCATATGATAAAAATACAGAAGTACCGGAACTACGTTCCGCTGCGTTCCGGTCCACTTCAAGCACTGGTCTTACAGATGTAAAGATGGCCAGAGCCTCTCCAACCTGTGAAGGCTTGCGTAAAAAAATTGAGGAATACTTTAAAAGCAATATTCCTCAACGTCAAATTGCAAAGGCTTTGAAGGTCTCATCATCGACAATGCATTACATCATCAAAATGTTCAGAGAAACTTGAAAAATCTCTGTGCATAAGGGACAAGGCCGAAGACCTTTACTGGATGCTTCGGGCCCTCAGACGCAACTGCATCACTCACCGGCATGATTCTGTCATTGACATTACTAAATGGGCCTAGGAATACTTCAAGAAACCACTGTCTGTAAACACAGTCTCCCATGCCATCCACAGATGCCACCTAAAACTCTATCATGCAAAAAGGAAGCCATTGTTGAGCATGATCCAGAAGTGCCGCTATGTTCTGTGGGTGAATGCTCATTTAAAATGGACTGTAGCAAAGTGGCAAAGTATCCTGTGGTCAGACAAGTCCAAATTTGACATTCTTGTTTGAAATCATGGGCGTTGTGTCCTCCGGGCTAAAGAGGAGAAAGACCACCCCTCCTGTTATCAGAGTTCAGTTCTAAAGCCAGCATCTTTGATGGTATGGGGATGCATTAGAGCATATGGTGTGGGACATTTGCATGTTTTAAAAAGCACCATGAATGATGAAAGGTATATGGTATAAAGATTTTAGAGCAACATGTGCTCCCCTCCAGATGACATCTATTCCAGGGAAGGCCTTCTGTATTTCAGCAGGACAATGCAAAACCACATACTGTAGCTAGTACAACAGCATGGCTTCATTGTAGAAAAGTCTGTGTGCTAAGTTGGCCTGCCTGTATTCCTGATCTTTCACCGTTTGAGAACATTTGGCACACAATTAAAGGAAAAGTCCGTCAAAGGAGACCCAAAACTCTCCAGCAGCTGGAAGCCTGAATTAAACGAGTGGGATCAAATTCCAACAGCTAAACTCAAGAGACTTGTCTCCTCAGTGCCAGACGCCTCCACTGTTAAAAAGAAGCGGGGATGCTACATCATGGTAAACAGGCCCCTGTCCCAACTTTTTTGAGACCTGTAGCAGCCATCAAATTTGAAATGAGCTCATTTTGAGAATAAAATTGTATAATTTCTGTTTAACATTTGCTATGTTATCTGTGTTCTATTGTGAATAAAATACTGGCTGGTGTGATTTGAAAATCATTGAGTTTTGATTTTATTCACAATTTACACTTTGTCCCAACTATTTCCGAATTGGAGTTGTATAAACAAACACTGACATTTTAAAATGGTCTTAATTGTTCCTTTATATTTCACCAGGATCCAAATCGGAAGTTTTTGATTTCAACTATGGTGGATTATAGGATGGTTAAATTGATACTATTGCGTGTAGAACAACTGTTGTCTCCTACATGTATACCAGTGTCAATTTTACATTTGCACAATAATAAGCAGAACCTACCATTGTTAAAATCTAAAATTCCCTAATAAAACACAAACACACAATATTATTACCTCTGCTTCAGCCTCAGCAGTTCCAGTCTTTTTATTTTCTCTTTTATTTACAGGTTTATACATCCAAATTTTAGCATTAAAAGTCCTTTGACAGATGATCACAATGGCTGGAATTCACAGAGGAGAAATACAGTTATTCCAAGAACAAATCTATTTGCATCGAAACTAAGTCTTGAAATAGTCCAGGAATAAGTCTATTTGATATGACTAAGTCAAGGACTCTGCGGCTTCATTCTATATCGGTGTATGGTGTTTTACATTTGTATACACCATATGCCACTATTGAATGAAGCTGATGATGATTTATTTTATTCCAGGAATAAACATATTCATTCTTTGTGAATACCAGCCATTTGGCTCACATTCTAAACACTTCGTGTAAGGTGTAAGGGTGGACTAAATTCAGTCCTGATAGTATTATAGTCTAACCACTATGATCTAGTTCCTGAGCGACTGCCAACATTATCATAATAAGTCTCTTCAGGGTCAGACATAGGTCAGGAATAAATTCAGTCTATCCTTACAAGGAATGCACAAGTTTTCTTAGTAAACAGCAAATGATATCATGAATCCAAGTGTCTTGGATGCCCGTGATCTGTGCGGTCTTAAGCTAGAAGCAGTGGTGTTCATGTAATTATCAGAACATTATACATGTATAAAGCAAGAGGGTTATTCTTGGCACCAAAAGCTCTTCAAGGATGTGGTAAGTTGTGACATGCCTTTTGAAATGTTACTTTTGAGACTCACATTATATTAACTTTTATTAAAACTAGATATTGCACAAGTAAATTACAACTGAAATAATGGATCTGTAATGAATCATAGTCTATGATAATATTTGTATGAATATTATACAAATCTGTAAAATAGGTACTGGTATTATAATCATACAAATCTTTCATTTTTATAATTCTACAACTTGTATAACATAAATAAATTAAATAATGATAACAAATCAGAGTTTGACTAACGACGAACGTGATTGGTTCATTCGGCGATATCCTTCAATGTAAATATTTAATACACCAATCGGAACAAGTAACTGTGGCAGCGTTAGGATAGCGTTAGTTGGCAACAAAGATCGATGAAACGGAGCATTTTATCGGTTGAAATTTGCTTCAATAAATTTTATCGATGATGAAATCAGTTATTGATTTTACTATAAAAAAATGCTCCACTTCCCAATGCAGGAAACACTGACAAAATGTGATAAATTTAAGGCCAAATTTAGGTGGTGTGCAAATGGGGGTCGCAAGGGAAGCTTTCTGATCGGCATGCCCCATAGTCTATTTTTAGTCACAAAAAACTCATGCTGTTGGTAAAAAACTTGCCTTAGACTAATTGCTCTGGTTTGCTTACCTTATGTCACACGAATGACATCAAGTATACAATAGGTTTATTAATGAACCAATGTTTGATGCGTGACATTGGGATTTTAGTGCAATCATTTCAGCAGCTTACATGTAAAATTGCTTTGTACAAATAATTATGATTACTCAGAAAATAAATTAGTTGTATGAAAATCATGGTGAGTGCAGCACCACTACCTTTCTAATTGAACCTTGATCTCTGAATTGTTGATATGTCTCAATGACGACCAGGAACTATGTAATTTTTCAAAATGTTTGGTAGATAAATGTATGCCATGACAAATATCATGAATATGTAATTAACATAATTTTATAATATACAAAATAGCACTAACAACGAGCTACTACTACTACTAATGAAAAGTCTATGAGGAAGACACAAAGAGAAGACAATTTCAGCATAAGCAAATGAAGCCGAGTTAATTCTCCTGATTACAATGATGGCTGTGTCTTATTTGTTCGATATCAAAATGACACATCAAGCTATTTTGTCCATTCTGTGAGTGTATGTATCAGTATTGATTGAAAGCAGTGGCGAACCGTGAGCCCTACAGTTGGGCCTTCCGCTCAGCCATCACCACCGAGAAAAGAAGTCATCACAGAAAAAAGGCAACATTACAATCAATTGAAAGGGTTTAGTTACTTTGAGATTTTGTACTTTACTTAAGGTATTTTTTTTTAAACCAGGACTTTTACTCTACTACATTTAAAACATAAAAAGTTTGTTTCTTTGACACTGGCCACTTCGTTATAAATAAAACCGTGAATGTAATTCATCATTTAAGAATTATCTGGTTTTGGCGTGTTCGAGAAGAAAACGGTGCTCGGCAGGGTATCTTGGTGCAAATGTGTCCACAGGCGGACATGGAACTGCAAATTTAACCACGCAGTTACAATATTCTATCACTAGATGGCACACCCGGATCAGTTATTGAATATTCACAAGCAGGCCCGAGCTGAACACGATTTAGAATATGGACGAGTTCACTCCAGTAGGCCTATCTCACATTTCCGGATGTGGGTGCCTTGAATTTCCGGTTAGCATCTGTCCCTATTATTAGAGTACAGGACTGCTCTGCATGGAGCTGGGACATTTGTCTAAATGCATTCTTTCACTTCACTATTATGGAGATAATTGTTTCTGAGAAGTTTGGTATGTGGACAAGTTATTTTTGCGCAGCTCTTTTAATATTCCGATGGTTAACGATAGTAAAATAGTGGTGGCTAACAGGTAGCAGCTAAAGAGCGAAGTCACTAGCAAGTAACTTTGATCCTAATTAATTTAAGAACGCTTTTACTTCAGACGACGTTAAGTTTTCAGATTTTGTTTTAGTTTCAGGCTATTTTTAAACTTACCATAAGTTGTTTGTCTACTGTGTCGTTTGATCCTGTGAAAAGTATTGCTGGATGTCCGTTTAACCTGCGTTTGTTTATATTAACGTTTTCTGCCAGAATGTCCATTGTGCAGCTATGGGAGACCTTAGTAGCTATGCCTGTCTGGTTTCTTGCCTGCGAAAGCAGCAGAGATGGGACCAAGGGCTCTAAATTCGTAGACCAGGCGCGGTGCAGGCGCGGCGAATGGGGGGTGCGCCGCGCCAACGGGGTGTGTCCAGGCGTATGTTGCAATTTCGTGCCCGGCGTAGCCTGGCGCAAGTACTCTTCTGTCCCGCCTTCCTGCGCAAGTGGCAAAGAAGGCGTGTTTAGGTATAACAGCCGAGTCAAATCTTCACCAATCAAATGAGCTTCTTTCTTCAACTTTAATGTGTTGGAATATAGAAGCCTCTGTCCTCTATCTGCATGATGTGTTAATTTTGCATTTCACTTCGCTGCTTCAGGCATGTTTTCTGCACCGCTTACGTCTATATTAAGCATTACGATTATGAGTTAGCTGGCTAGCTAGGGCATTCGCGAATTATTACCATTCGCGAACTTGAATGGAATTTCAAAACTAAACTACGTCAAACTTATGAAGTTGGAATGAAATATGACGTTTGCTCATTGGGAAGAGAAACGATGGATAGCGTGTTCCTATTATTGCACCCTGTTGCTGCTTAAAATTTTGGGATTAACTTGCATGGACAACAATGCAAGATACGTTACATATTTCATTTCAATATGTGATCTTAACTCAGTACGACATCATAGCAATCACGCTGTATACCTTTCCCCCACTAAAAACGATAAAACCTCAGTGACAATAATAGTAGCCTAGTATTAAGCTGCTTGCACACTGGACGCGAAACTAATTTTTCGCATGACAGATTGCATTGAACGCAGTGTCTCGTGTCCGAAAGTCTGACAGGGTTTTATTATATCTCCGCGTCTGACAATCAATTATTGTTTTTAATTTCTTCAAATCTACTGAATCTTTTAGGTATTAAACGTGAATGTTTTGATAAGAAGGCTCAGTTCTTCAAGATGATTGGCGAGAATTTCAATCAATGTTTCTGTTTAAGCTCTGCTCAATAAAGTGAGTCGACAATGGCACGGGACAATGTACAATGCCTCCGTGTCTGACAGCCAAAAAAAAAGAGGAACGATTAAAACAGATTGGTGAAGAAATAAAGAATAAAAAGAAACATTTTAGCAACAGAACATCCAATGAACACTGTGATTTATTAATTTGCGGGTCATCATTTTTGGATGTTTCATTTGTTGGTGATATATTTTTATTCTTTATTTCATTATAAATCTGTTCTCATATCAATACTTGAACTTTTTTCTGGCTGCTGGACATGGAGTATTTTCCATTTCGTGTCAGACAGTCTTGATTGTGCATGCGATAATTTATTCACACTGTCAATGGTCATGGAATTGATTTGCTCACGCACTATTTTATCTCTGCTGTGGAAATAAAGCGTGAATCTGTTCGATACATTTGACTCATTTTCAAAAGAAAGACCGAATAAAGACTGTTGTCCATCTTCAAAGCAAGAAAACAGACGAATAAAAAGACCAAGAAAAGTCGATAGCTCTTTGCATTGACTTTGACTGTAATCAGTCGTGCGAAAAATTTGTATCGCGTCCAGTGTGCAAGCAGCTTTACGGAGCATAGAATGCAAGCATTCTATACGCACTGCCTGATGCCGAGGCAGTTTGTGGTTGGCTGAGAAAGAAGTCGTTAATTTGCATCAATGATTCAGTTGCGTTTCAGGTCGAGTTTCCATCACGCCTGCCAACCTTTGATCTGACATCAGGACAATCGATATAGATACTATAATTTATGTGCTGATTCAGATAGTTACATTAAACAGTGGTTGCTGTAATTATTTACTGTATTGAAATGTGCCTGACATTCTGGAAACCTGCCTGTGAGGTTTCGGTGACGTGTGCGCCCTGCGCGCCGGTCAGCCAAATTACCACTGCACAGAAAGTGAACCAGGTTGGAGCTGGCGAGCTTTCTGCGCTACTGCAGCGGAGACTTTTTCTACGAAATTGTCACTGCGTCTTGATGAATATGTGACACCTCCCCGTACTTCGCCGCCACACCCATCTCGGCGCACGTCTGTCTACCAAATTGCCAAAGTGGTTGCGCACTGCACGAAATCACCATGGCGCGGGCTGCGCCGGACGAAATTACGACTGCGTGGGCTGCACCACACTATGCCACGCTGCGCCACCCTGTGCTGCGCCAAGAAATTAGAGCCCCAAGTCACACATGTGCAAGTCTCAAGTAAGTCTCAAGTCTTAACCTTCAAGTCTCAAGTAAGTCCCAAGTCATTTTTTCTTGGGCAAGTCAAGTCAAGTCACAGGTTATGGCCAGTCAAGTCAAGTCCTGTAATAGGTCACGTCACCTTATTGCAATTTTACCTGCAGAATCTGATCTTAATAAAGTGAAAAGACAAGGTGTAAGTATCTAAGCATCATTGGTCAATGTGTCCAACCTGTTTAAGAAATATGACAGTAATTTGGATTTGCATTCTAATTACTGATATTCAGCAAAATACATCATGGAATCAAACAAAACAGAAATAGATTCATAAAATTATTTATTGATGGCTTTCAACCTAAAGAAGATCACTTCTGCCTCACTTCTGCCAAAAGTATTCGAAATATTTTAGTTGCCTTGCTAATAACAAGTAAATAGGCAAACTTATAAAGATATGAAAGAACAAGTCGACATGGTCTACAACATCCCCCGCCAATCGTGCGCTTCTAATTTTAGAACTCAATCAAGGCCTTTATGGTCTGAAGCTACACACCAAATTTGGTTACTGTATCTGTAGTAGTTTCTGAGTAAAGCTGTCCCCTTTATCTCGGACGGACGGACGGATGCACACACGGACGGACGGACGGACGGAGGTCAAACCTATATCCCCCTCCCACTTCGTGTTGGCGGGGGATAATAAACATCAGCGCATCAGAAACATCTGTAGGTGTTTCATCTGTATCATCTTGAGACACTAAGAGCTCAAAATGCTTCAATTTTTAACTTTCAGTCCATACAGAAACAAGTAACAGCTTATTGTTCTTAGAAAGAGATTCTCAGCGAGGATTCAACCATTTTAAACACAGTTCAGAGCCTTCTACTCGTGCTCCGCTAACCGGTTCTCCTGTTTCACTTGTGCAGTCATACTTTAACCTCACAATAGGCTGATGCTTGTAGTAGACCATATCATAACACTTTCCACTTCATAGGTTATGATTTATTTAATAAACCTGGTTTATCTCATTTGTGAACAAGTCCCAATATCGTTTTACTGTGAACTGTTACAATCAGTAAGTCGAAAATTCATTATGGACTCTGATTGTGTCTCTCAAATGGACACAAAGTGGAAATAACCTTCAATAAAGAATTGGGTGCAATCAGTAATTTTCGTTTTCATTGTTGCCATCACATGATTTAATTTGTTGGGTTTTTAATTCGCACTTAAAGAAAACCGCTGACGTTACAGTCCATTCCAGCAGACTACCGTACCGAAACTGCAATACAGAATAAACCAGTTCACTTGATTTGAACAATTTTTTGTATACAGCCCATTCTAAACAAAAAAAAAACTAAATTACTGAAGAAATAAATTGGATAAGGTGAATTCACATAATGGGCTCTAATTTCCTGGCGCAGTGCAGGTGGCGCCGCGTGGCGCAGCCGGCGCAGTGGCAATTTCGTCCGGCGCAGCCCGCGCAGTGGTAATTTCGTGAGGTGTGGCGGCGTAGTAGGGGGAGGTGTCACATATTCATCAAGACGCAGTGACAATTTCGTAGAAAAAGTCTCCGCTGGAGTTGCGCAGAAAGCTCGCCATCTCCAAACTGGTTTGATTTCTGTGTAGTGGCAATTTGGCTGACCGGCGCACAGAGTGCACACATCACCGAAACCTCACAGGCAGGTTTCCAGAATGTCAGGTGCATTTCAATGCAAGAAATGATTACAGGAAGCACTATTTAATGTAACTATCTGAATAAGGACATAAATTATAGTATCTATATCGATTGCCCTGATGTCAGATTAAAGGCGGTTGCCACGCGTAATGGAAACTTGACCTGGCTTGATCAACGCAGCTGAATCTGTGATGCAAACTAACGACTTCACATCTTTCTCAGTCAACCACAAACTGTATATATATATATATATATACAGTGCTTGAAGTGGACCGGAACGCAGCGGAACGTAGTTCCGGTACTTCTGTATTTTTATCATATGCGTTCCTGCACTTTGAAGTTGGCCAGAACGCACCGGAACACAGTTCCGGCACTTCTTTATTTTACATTACATTACACATTATATATTTTCATCAAAGATTGTGGTTCATTCGATAGCCTAGATTATTCCATTGTCTGGGTTGCTTGTCGTTCATTCACATGAGCGCACCAATAAAAGAAAATCCCACATTTGACAACAAATTGGTTGCCTAACTACCACTTCTGAGTTATTGCCATAGGTACTGAGGGCGCGCTCATTCAAGTCTGCACTGCTGTGGTTGGCAAGTGGGACGTTACGGTCCAAACCACAGCTGTAAATGGTAAATGTTTGCTGCCAATATTAACTGCTGGATTGTAAAACACCTACTACGGTTATGAAGACAAGGAACACATCGTTGAAAAGACGAGACCGCGAGGATTCATCTGCAGTAAGTCGATCATAATTTTATATCCACTCAGGGAATTCCTATGTGTTCCTATGTGTATGTGCACTCTATGGGACAGCTTTGAATCTCTTGTCACTCTGTGAAATGACAATAAAGGCGTTCTATTCTATTCTATTCTATTAAGTGCGACCAAGACGGGTCCAGTGTTGTTGTTTGTGCTAACATTAGCTAGCTAGCCACCAGCATGAATAATAATTCAATGACTTGCCAACTGGTTCGCAAAACCTGCTCAACGAGCTCTCAATAGAGGATTTTAAACTAACATCACAATCTAACCAGCCAACACGCTGGAACAGTGTTTCGTCCTTTAAACTCTAAAGCACTAAACACTTCTCAGTCGTCGTTGGCTGGTGGTACGATCATTATTATGCAGTTCTGTGTTGCTATTAAGAGTTTGAGCAGGCTTTGCAAACTATCCTATGTTGTTTGACTGGTGACTTCTAGCCAGAAAATCCAAACAATGACATGAATAAAGTGCTCTGATATATATCGAATGCTTGCATTCTATGCTCATTAAAGCCGCTTGCACACTGGACGCGAAACAAATTTTTCGCACGACTGATTACAGACAAAGTCAATGCAAAGACGCGATAGTCGGACAGGGTTTTAATATAGCTCCGTGTCCGAAAGTCAGAAAAGTTCTAATTTTTCCGAGTATTCCAGGAATTATTAAATGCGTAAACTTGGCCATGTTTGTGTTCGACCTTCACTTTAGCCTATTCGTCTGTTTTCGTTGAAGATAGATGGCAGTCTTTATTCGGTCTTCCTTTTGAAAATTAGTCAGATGGACCGAACAGATTCACGCTTTATTTCCACAGCAGAGATAAAATAGTGCGTGAGCAAATCAATTCCATGACCATTGACAGTGTGAACAAATTATCGCATGCACGATCAAGACTGTCCGCCAGGAAATGCAAAATACACCATGTTCACCAGCCAGCAAAAAGTAAAAGTATTGATATGAGAACAGATTTATAACGAAATAAAGAATAGAAACCAATGAACGGGATATCCAACAAAGATGACCCGCCAGTAAATAAATCCCAGTGTTCATTGGATGTTCTGTTGTTAAAATGTTTCTTTTAATTCTTTATTTCGTTATCAATCTGTTCTAATCGTCCTCTTTTTTTGGCTGTCAGACACGGAGGCATTGTACATTGTCCCATGCCAGTGTCGACTCGCTTTACTGAGCAGAGCTTAAACAGAAACATTGATTGAAATTCTCAGTACTCATCTTGAAGAACTGAGCCCTCTTATCAAAAAATTCACGTTTAATATCTTAAAGAGTCAGCAGATTTGCAGAAATTAAAAACAATAATAGACTGTCAGACACGGAGATTGCAAAAAACTTAAACATCTTGACAATACGGTTGTGGTTCTTACTCCAGCTGCCCACATACTAAAGGTTCATTCAAAAATAGGCCTAATATCAGAATTATTGTGAAAACACATCTGTTCAAACAAGTACTGTAGCACAAAATGAAAAGAGTAGAGCATTGTCCTTAAGAGCCATGTTTGCTAAATGCATGAATGTAAAAAAACGTTTTGTTTCCAATTTAAAAAATAACGTGTTTTCAACTTTTCGACTAACCCTAAACCTTTTTTAATGACCGGGATGGTTCTCAGAAAATCAGGGTTCCTGCACTTCTTTTTTCCCACTTCAAGCACTGTATATATATATATATATATATATATATATATATATATATATATATATATATATATATATATCGAATGCTTGCGTTCTATGCTCAGTAAAGCCGCTTGCACACTGGACGCGAAACGAATTTTTCGCACAACTGATTACGGACAAAGTCAATGCAAAGACGCGATAGACGGACTGGGTTTTAATATAGCTCCGTGTCCGAAAGTCATAAAACTTCTAATTTTTCTGAGTATTCCAGGAATTATTAGACGTGCAAACTTGGCTATGTTTGTGTTCGACCTTCACAAAATGCAAATCGATAGCTATCGACTTTTCTTGGTCTTTTTAGCCTATTCGTCTGTTTTCTTCCGTTGAAGATAGACATCAGTCTTTATTCAGTCTTTCTTTTGAAAATTAGTCAGATGGATCGAACAGATTCACGCTTTATTTCCACAGCAGAGATAAAATAGTGCGTGATCAAATTTCATGACCATTAAGTGTGAAGAAATTATCGCATGCACGATCAAGACTGTCCGACACGAAATGCAAAATACTCCATGTCCACCAGCCAGCAAAAAGTAGAAGTATTGATATGAGAACAGATTTATAATGAAACAAAGAATAAAAATATATCACCAACAAACGGGATATCCAACAAAGATGACCCGCCAATAAATAAATCGCAGTGTTCATTGGATGTTCTGTTGTTAAAATGTTTCTTCTTTTTATTCTTTATTTCGTTATCAATCTGTTCTAATCGTCCTGTTTTTTTTTTTGTTTTTTGGCTATCAGGCACGGTTGCATTGTACATTGTCTCGCGCCCGTGTCGACTCACTTTATTGAGCAGAGCTTAAACAGAAACATTGACTGAAATTCTCGGCACTCATCTTGAAGAACTGAGCCCTCTTATCAAAACATTCACTTTTAATATCTAAAAGAGTCAGTAATTTGAAGAAATGAAAAACAATAATAGACTGTCGGACACGGAGATTTATTAATTTATTAAAACCCTGTCTAAATTTTCTAAATTAGAGATACATTCACTCTGAAAACACTCCACAGTATCAGGCGTTGCTAGTTCTCCCCGTTAGTCAGCCAATGCAGACGAGCACTTTGGTGCATTTAAATCAGCATCATTGAAAAATGCACAAAGGCGTTTCAATACTGGTTTACCTCATTTCAGTAATATAAACGATCGTAGAACCAGGGGCGTTCCTTAGCAACTTGCCACCCTAGGCAGGATTTCTGGTTGTGCCCCCCCCCGCAACTAATTAGACCGACCACAAAATATTCATCATAAACTCACACAGGTCACAGGGTATCTTCACTTCACTGGCATTTTAAAACCGCAGCTGCAGTGCAATATGCATATGTAGTAATTGTACTACAATAAACAGGGCCATAAACAATATACCTAGGACAACCTCAATCTAGCCCACGACATCTAGCCAACAACAACAAAATGACTCAAAAAACAGCAGTTGCTGCTAGTCACGACCCAGTGTAACAATCTCCCTCATCATAGAAAAATACAAACACAAAAAATTACAAATAGTAAAAAAAAAAACCAAATAGTCAAAAATGTAAACTAGAAAGAGAGCAAATAATTGTTGCAATATGCATATGTAGTAATTGTAGTACATAAACTGTCCATGAACAAAATACCGAGGACAGCCTCAATCTAGCCCACAACATCTAGCCAACAACAACAAAATGGCTCAAAAAACAGCAGCATTGTCAAGGAAACAAGTGGCAAATATCTGTAAAGTCTAACAGAGAATGCTGTCTACATTTGGAGTGGTCTAATGGCCTCAAATAGACTCGTGCCCAACTCAATTCTAAAGTCTTACTCGCCTTGGCTTTCTAGCAGCAAAGCTATCAATAACATCGTCATAAGACAGCTTTTGTGAGACCACATGATCTATACTTATAATGGCAAGACCACTGTAACTTCAAATAAAACATTAGCAAATGGCTTGACAAAAACGATTTGCTTAGCTAGTACGTTGGGTTTTTGATCTGCATTCTGCAACATGCTGGACAGCCATTAAGCCATGATGATAATTGACGCCGCTCTGTCTGGCCTGGCTTATGCTATTATTGCTTTGTTGGCTGTGCTTGGTGTGGTTTCTCTGTGTGGTGAACTAGTGGTGGCGTCGCGATGCATAAGCCGTGGCGGCGCTGTGGGTGTGTTGTGTTAGGGCCTGGCTATACATTCGCGGTTTATAACGTGTGTTCACGCCGCATGAAAAGCCGCGAAAAACGCTCTGAGCAAGCGCTGCATAATGCGCAGCGATGAACTGTCTACACCTTAGCAGGTGTGGGTGAACACGCTTTGTCCTCCGAGTTAGCTGGAAACTCCTCCCCTAATCTGGTAAAACCAAGTCGCTCACTTTTTCATGAAGCTGAGAAAACAAAAGAACTGAAGTCCTGCAGCATAAACTTGCTGTGAAAAAAAAATCAATAAATAAGAGCAAATTGGTGACTAGGCACTTTATTTGATGATTAGTAACTTCGTAATTTCAAAAATGGTTCTAACCTACTTTCTACCAAAATGAGTTACTAGGTTTTACCAGATTAGGGGAGACTCGCACTCTGTTTTTCATCACTTCGGTAATCAAACGTTCAGTTTGATTGTCTCTTCCTTTCGTCCCATTCTGCTAGTAAATGAATGCCAACAGGGTTGTGTCTCAGTTTGACAAGATAATTAGCCACGTCTTTTTAAAAAAAACTCTGTCAGGCCTGCAGATCATCACGTGGGAGAGTTTCCTGAATTTCTATTGGCTGACTATGGAACACGCTTAACTGGACGCGTCGCGTGATACGCTCAGAAACTTTCACGCGGCGGTGACAGCGCGTTCTTTTTTCCCTGTCCCGCCGATGTGTGGACCCGATGATTATAAATCAATTACTCCAATCAAAGCGTTTTAGCGCCGCGTGCGTGGATGTGTATGCCGGGGCTTTACAAGTTACCTTTACTTTACAAGTAACCACTTGAGTTCAACAGAGAGAGAATTACCAACCCAACTTACCTCAGACGCAAGAGCAGTAGGACTACAAGAGAGAGCAATTTGAATTTGAAGTTTTTCTGTGATAGGCTGCCTTGAAAAAGGCAATGATATCAAGCTAGTCAGAACGTCAATCTTGTCTTACGCCATTGAACTCTGCCTCTCACCCACTCTCACCACTCTGCCGATTACAATGTTCAGACTTCACGAAGGCCTAAGATCTTTTGTTTTTGTCCCGCCCACTGAAAATCAAACCGTGATTGGTTAATTTTCCCCTCTCTGTCCAAACCAAGACATAGCTTTATGGATTTCTTGGCCTTCCCTCGGATTCATGAAGTCTTAACCAATTAATGAGCCAGCCAATCGGGTCTTGATAGAGATGGGCGATTCTGATTGGATAACTTGATTTCAGGACAGTGACCCTTTCCTTGCTGATGTGAACTTGACAGTAAGCTTAACTTAAAACATACATGACAGAAAATCTATCAAATGTATTGTATCGAATTGAATTAAATGAGATAGAAATTTTAAAAACAATAATAAGTTTTTTATTTAATACTCCTAATTTAATACACCAGATTTTTACCTTAGGCCTTCTCTGAGGGCGTAGAAGGCCCTGAGGGTTCCCCACTGATTGAAAGAATGCAGACATTTCGCTGGCTGGCTAGCTTACTTTGCTATTGATACTGCATAATTAAATAAAATGCTAATTTGGATATCTGTGTAGCAAGCTACGTAGCGTGGCTGTGATGGCCACACGTGGAAAATTAGCTAGTAATTCAGTTAATTGTCTGATGATGCTATCTAAATGAAACAAGTTAAGTAGCTAGCTACTTAGCAAGAAAAATTTGTGTGTGAAATTAAAGGTTATTGTGGAGATCTGCATTTGTCCGCTACTTTAACTTAATATTTGGGTGCAGCTTCCAAATCATTCACCATGCAAACTGCATGCTTCCAGTTCGGCAAACCTCCCTTTCATTTTGTTGCCTGATCTCCCAATTGTCCATTATGTAATGAGATGCATGTTACAGATAAGAATGGATTAGAATTTGTTGGAATAACTGTTTCTTGTCACTGCAAATGTCTTTTATTCTTGTAGTTATTTATAGGCCTCCTTCGTCAAATGCAGATTTTTTATGAAAAGCTGGAAATCTTATTGAAAAAACTCAATCTTGCAAAAAAGGTGATAATAATGGGTGACCTAAATGTTAATTGGGAAGTTAACAAAGCTAGGAAAAACTTAAAAAAGATTATGGATGACGTGGATATGACTCAGGTAATTAATGGTCCTACGAGAATTACAAACTCCACTAGCACTCAGATTGATCTAGCTTTTACTAATAAGCCAGAAAGGATCCTGAAGTCATACAATATGCTCACAGGACTGTCTGATCACAATCTTGTAATGGTCACAAGAAAATTAAATAAAAAGCGCTTCAAACCCTTGACCGCCACTGAATTTCATGGGATACCAAATCAGGAAAAACAAAATTTCCAAGGTTCAATCCAAGAAGTCAATTGGGATGAACTACTCACTGGCAAAAATTTTGATGAGGATTGTTCTAAATTTGCCAACAAAATACAACAAATTATTGTACAATTTACACGGATAATTAAACTAAAAGCCAGAAAGGATGGCTTTCCCTGGTTAAACTTATGTATTCTGAAACTGATGCAAGAACGAGATCACACCTTGAAGTTGTCAGTCAAATCTGGTCATAACAGACACCAATTTCTTTCATTAAGAAATCGGGTAGTGAAAGAAATAAGAAAATCTGAAGCTGACTTTTTCATTACTGCTTTGAATAGTGCAAGGGGGGAACTCTAAAATAACCTGGAATTATATTTAAAAACTATTGGGAGGTTCCCAAAGAAACAAAACACAATTAATGCAAATTCAATTAAATGGAAACATCCTGACGGAACCTCAAACAATGGCTGATGCTTTTAATAACGACTTCATTAAATCTGTGTCAGAAATCTCTAATAAGTTTACAGTAAAACAAAGGAAGGAATACCCTGCATTGCCTGCAACACAGTACTTTACCATTACAAATATTACTGAGACCAAAGTTATCGATTTAATTCAATCACTCAAACCATCTAAAGCAAAAGATGTTTTTGGAATGGACACAAACATGCTCAAAGACCTAGGTTCAGCTCTCGCTACCCCTATTACTTCAATCATTAATCTCTCAATTTCATCTGGGCACTTTCCAAAGGCCTGGAAATCTGCTATTGTTACCCCTGTCATTAAATCTGGCGACTCAACTTCTCTTCTTAACTACCGACCAATAACAGGCCTACCAAAGAAAACGTAGCCTCAGCACACAAAAACTTTGAAATGCCTACATTAATCGCGGAAATAGCAACAGAAAAATAATACCCCGCTACCGAAACTGCAAAAACCGCAACATAAACTGTTGACTCGTAGCATAAGAATAGCATAAAAATTATGCTTATATGAACGATGCACTGTCGATTTCGCTTAAGTCTTAGAGTTGCCAACTTGACGACTTTCTCGCTTAATCTGGCGACTTTCCAAATCGGGATTGTTTGTCCACTCAAGACGTATGTATACGTCTTGAGAAAGTCATCAAGTTGGCAACTCTAAAACTATAGCGTAATCGACAGTGCATCGTTCATTTTCGGCAGGGTGACATGCTAAAATAAGCGAATTTACAAGAATGTGGATGTAACAGCTACGTCTTGCAATTCATTGTTAAACATCTGCATTAACAATAACGTCATATTTGGAAGTTTTACTTACCAACCGAAGGAGACACGCCTGATTCCGCTATCTCTGAAAGCAGCCTGGGCCGGTACGCGCAAGCGCAGTAAATGGCAAAGACGGATGCTATAGAAGATGTTGCAGTTTCATAGTCTTATGCTACGAGTCAACAGTTTATGTTGCGTTTTTTGCAGTTTCGGTAGCGGGGTATTATTTTTCAGTTGCTATTTCTGCGATTAATGTAGGCATTTCAAAGTTTTTGTGTGCTGAGGCTACGTTTTCTTTGGTAGGCCTGAATAAGCATACTTCCGGCCATTTCCAAGATTGCAGAAAAATGGGTGGCGGAGCAGATTGTCCATCACTTAAATAACAGCTTCCCCTCTCTACACCCCATGCAGTTTGGTTTCAGATCCAAGCATTCCACTGAAATGGCTACATGCCTCTTTATCGAGAAAATAAAATCTTTTCTTGATAAGGGTGGAGTTGTTGGGGCAGTGTTTCTGGACCTCAGGAAAGCATTCGATACGGTAAACCACACTGTTCTTCTTACCAAGCTTTTAAAATCTAACTTCTCTCACAACGTTGTGAGCTGGATTGAATCATATCTGCATAATCGAACACAATCTGTATCAGTTAACAACTGCAGATCAGATTCTCTCAGGCTAACTTCCGGAGTCCCTCAGGGATCAATATTAGGCCCTCTTTTATTCAGTCTTTATATCAATGATTTGCCCGCTGTCTATCCTGAAGCTGAATGCTTAATGTATGCAGACGACACGGTTTTCTATGTTCATGGTTGCTCTAAGGACGCTGTTGCTGCTAAACTTCATAAAACAATGTCCTGTGTTACAACTTGGTTGCAGGAGTGCTGTCTACAGCTAAATGTTTCTAAAACTGTGGGCCTGTACTTCCCTAAAATAAATAGAGTATCACCTGACCCCAAAATACATGTTAATGGAGAAAAAATACAAATTGTCAGCCAATATAAATATCTTAGGTTAATAATAGATTCACAGCTTTCCTTTAAAGCCCATATTGACAAATTGTGTAAAACAATCAAGTTAAATCTCGCAAATTTCCATGCAATCCGAAATGAAATGTCAACTGAAGCTGCAATATTGTACTTGCATTCAATGATTCTCACTCACTTCAACTATTGCTCAACCAGTTGGTCCCAGGCTGGTCAGAGTGCAAAAAAACCATTGGAGGTTTTATACAAACAAGCAGTTAAGGTTATTTATAAAAAACCTAGGCACTATCATCACTGTGGAATTAAAAAAAAATTCAGTCTTTTAAACTGGGACAGTCTTCACACTTTTGCAGATTTAAAATTGGTTTATAAAGTACTCCATGATTTGGCTCCAGGTCCACTGGCAGATTTCATCAGCCAAAGAAACAGCTCTGAGCGTGTCACTCGAGGCTCTGTCAGAGGTGACTGTCTCATTCCTCTGCGCAGGAGTACTTTCAGTCAGTCGGCCTGGTCAGTGAGGAGCGCTAGTGAGTGGAACTCAGTACCTGAGGAAGTTAAACTGGTCACAACATACAAGGCTTTCACAAAAAAATTGAAAATGTGGCTTATCAACACCTACAGCTGCCAACACTGAAAAACAAGCCTGTTGTGATGTTGTGATCATATGATATGTTGTGATGTCTTCTTTTTTTCTTCATTGCATAGCAAGTGCTTGGAAATGTACCTTGTATTACATTGTTTAGGTATTGTGTACTATGCGCTCTCTTAACAGTTGTTTGTGTCTTATTTGTTTACATTTGTGATTTAAACATGTTTTCTATTTTAGATGTATTTTACTGCTTTTTTACATCATGGCCAGGGGACTACAGATGAAAACTAGCCTTCTGGCTAATTCTGGCTTTTTTAACCATGTGTAATCGTGTGTTTTATGAAATTGCATTGTCCCCTTTCAAATAAATAAAATAAGAATAAGAAAATAATTTAATGCATGAAAAACGCATAAAATTGCTGGATAATGCAATAGAATTAATACATCATAGCTCACCGTTAATATTAAATTTTAAATAGCTCCGGAATGCAGCAACTTCATTACTTTTTTCTCCCCCCCACATATCAACCAGTAAGTCCGAGGCATTAGCAACATTGGCTAAGGTGACGACTGAATTATCGAAATTGCCAGACTATCAGCCACCATATAGCCGCTTTCATACTGGATGCGAAACAAATTTTTTGCACGACAGATTACATCAAAGTCAATGCAAAGACGCAAATACACGCAAATTCGTGTCACGTCCGGCGTGAAAGCAGCTTAACTCTTTAGATACCACCATTTGTAAAGGATTGATAATTACCACACTTTTCCACTAGCTCAGTGTTCATGCAACTAGTGCATCTGACGGAAATTGTCGCCTAGCAATCAACTCTGATTTAAGCCACTCTGCAAAAAAATTGCGAAGGTCCGAAATCACATTCTCTTTGCTAGCACAGATGTAAGTCTGTCTTGATCGGCCCAATTTGACTAATGCTTACCCAATAATTATAATATTCAAGTATTAATGCAAAGAGTATAATCAATTAGCTCGGTTGGGTTCAAAATCCAAAAATTTGAACTTGCTCTTTTCATTGTAACAAACATATTTCATTGGAACTGGCTGTCACCCAGTCAAATGGGAGAGCCGCGTTTTCTCCACATTCACTTCAACTCCAGGAGCACAGTTTAGGGGGTTTTCGAGGCACCTGCCAGGGGTTCGTTATAATGCCTTCAATGGGTGGGGCCTGTTTCAACTGTAACGGTTAAAACATAGATGAGAGGCCACCTCTGCTGATAGTTAAGGTGCCACGGTTACAGTTTTAAAAATTAACGGTTGACTCTCTTAACGGCTGAGTCACATCAGTCATTTGAAAATGATTTTCCTCTTGAGCCATCCACAATAAAATGCGAGATTTCTCCAAAGTCATGGGTAGTATCATAACGCCACAGGAGGCTGCCAAGGCTTTGCTGAAAATTTCTATATAAATTTTGTGTCATTTAAGGCGAAAAAATGTGGCATTTGAGCAGTTTGAAAAAACTGTCCCTATCCGGTTTCAAGGTAAAGTCAGGCTGTCATTTTATATGGGTTTAAATGAGAGATCTGTCTGAATTTGCAGTTGGTTTGAGGCTCAGATGGCAAAAGGTATAGGTCTGCTTCAGACCACTGATACATGAGAGGAACAAGCACAAGTTCATCTACATTTTCATCTGAATATTATGAATGTAGTCTAAAATCTGTGGGAGAAATAGCAAATCAAATACATAACATTTAGTTGATTTTCAAACTCCCCTCCACTCTAATGATTATGTCACGCACTCAAAGTCTCAAGATTCTGTGGCATAGAAACCCATCGTAAAGTTTAAATATTTTTAAAATTAAATAGCTTAAAAAGTAAAAATCATAGGAAAATGAAAATAACATAGCATCAGTGTGCTTTCCAAAACCTGCACAACAGAGTTTGAATGAAGTCTCTAAGTTATACGGTTAAGGTTGAATTAATTGCAGTGGCTTGGTTGGAAGAAAGAAAACTATAATAATAAGAAGAAGATGAAGAAGAAGAAGTCTAAGAAGAGCAGTACAGTGCATTGCTTTGCATGAAAAAAGCTGAAATCCATCACTGAAGTACAACACATTAGCACAGAAACAGGAGGAAAATAGCAATGCCCTGCAGTATTTAATGACAAATATTCATGCCAAATTTTGATAATATGTCCACACTGGAACATTAAAATCAGCATGGCTACATAATAAACTCACCTATTAGAGCTCCTGTCCGCTGAGTCTTTCTGCTCACCGCTGTACCTCAGCTCTGCTGGAGTTTTAAATGAGAGATCTTTCTTTCCCTTGAGCCAATATGTCTTCATGTAACCCTTACCCTGGAGGTGAGGATTGAAGGACACCAAGGGAGGACATCGAAGGAGGACACATAAAGACCTGATAACGTCAACAGTACATGCACTATGCAGTAAGTTGGTCTGAAGAGAGGCTAAGGTTTTGAGAATCGAAATGTCTTGATACTCCAGAGAACTAAAAGGTTTGCAACAGAAAGTGCTGAGGTGCACTGATTTTAGCAGCATGAAATTAAATCTCACCTTGACAAAGATCTTTCCTCTCTCTTCAATAATGTAGGGTTCATGTTCCAAGTGATCTTTGGTTGTCTGGCTAATGTGGATCTGCATTCCCTGCACGCAAAATTAACATCAAAGAAAGATGGTCAACCAACTTCTGGGCAATATTTCATTGTAACCCAACCTCACAGAGAAATTTCTAGCCCAAAAACAAATGGCGACTGCTCACCACCCCGTTGCTTTCCATGCGGGAGGCAGTATTGACCGTGTCTCCGAATAGGCAGTATCGAGGCATCTTCAGCCCCACCACCCCAGCCACCACCATGCCAGAGTGGATTCCTGGAGGAAATGACACAGGGGGTGATAGCTTTGAGAAAACAAATTGTAAAAGGTAAAGTCAACAAATGTTAAAACCATAATCTGTCAGAAAACCTGTCCTGGAGTTTTGAAACTGCCCGACTAATTATTACAGGCACGCTTCCCCTCCTACTTAGGAGGGTCAGAAATCGTTCTGGTTAATTGTGATCTAAATGATGCGACATTATGTATGCATACTTGAACATTTTGTTTCCTCGCCTGTCCCATTTCCTCGGCATATTCCCTTCTCTTCCTGCAAGACACTTACGACTGGTATTGTTGATGTTCACAATGCGCAAACTCAGTTGGCATCCGGTTTTAGTTCACGCCATTTTGTTGTGGGTCTGATGTCAAATTTTTTAATACCGGCCCTCTCAATAACAGTGAAGTAAAAACGCTCTTAACATGCACTAGCCACGAATAAGGGTTAAGTTTGAAGCCAGCACAGCCTGAATTCTTCAACCATTTTTTGTGTATGACAGGGTTTACATACACAATACATACATACATACATACTGTGGAACGTTGGTTTGATGGACTTAAAACTCACCTAACTTGAATCATATGTTGTATATGCACATCCAAAAATTTCACATTTTGGGATTGTGGCTGGGCCAGCGCAGGTCTGCTTGTAAAGTTCACTTAAGTAAAAATAAAACAACGCTTCTTAATTTGATCTTAGCGCATTTACACTACTTGTCATTCTCATGGAGCCCAACTCACATCATACCAGAAATGGTACAGGACTCAGCTGATAAGCTAACACTATAACATGCCTGCACAACTAGGAATGCTCCAAAAACAAACTTTGGCACCATTTCTTGCTGATTTATACAGTGAGAAAAAATAGTACAACATTGTAGAAAATAATTAATGAACATTCTGGAAAGTATAAATTCTTCTCTTTGCATTTCAGTGTGTCTGTTGTATCGCTTGCCTTCTCCTTTGATGAACATTTATTCTATCATAAATATTATACGGCCCAGTGATGCTGGCACTTGCAGTGAGCTCTGTAAGCATGTTTTTCATCCAGTTAACTGAAAGTAACTTCACAATTGAAATCTAAATATCGCAATTCAATTATTATTTGTGATATAATTTTTTTTCACAATTATGCATTTACAGGAGACTTTAAAATCCCTAAAGCATTGTGGCAACTGACTTTTTAATCAAAAGCATGGCAGAAAAAAAATTATAGAGTGCCTCAATATGTCTATATTTCATGTAAAGTCAGATGCCATATTGGGTGAGTTGGTAAACCCAACACCCTCACAGAGGCTGCTAGAGCAAACCACAAACGTGCAATACTCGCCGCTGGGTAAATAATACAACTACTGGCCAAACTTTTTTGAATCCCCACACATAGAGGATGTTCATCCAGCTTTTGTTTTGCTAAATAGCAAATAAACAAATCACAGATATGAAACAAAGCAATTTTTGTTTATTAACCCTTAAAACCTTGAAGGACCCTGAGAACACACTTGAACTAATGGCACAAAATGAAGCTTTACCCATGTAACAGAATAGTCATGCTGAATATCAAATTAAACAGAAGAACCTCAGCTACAAGAATATATAAACCATTTTTACATGCATTTTCGACACCAATGAAATGAATTACCAACCACCAAAACCCCTACAGTGCCACCAAGTTAACCCACTCGCCACAATTTTAATGCTATCGCTCTGCTGCTTTATGCCACATGCACAACCAGTAGCTCAAGTGAAACCAGACACTCCACAGATTCCAATGATTGCCCCCCTTTACTCTACTCCAAAGCATCAGCAAGATATCAGCAAAAGAAGAACAACAACAGGAACAGAAACATCAAAACAAGAGTATTTACACATCTGAACAAATCTCACAAGTGTCCCCCTCATTTTGAAATAATTCAAATAGACCTTATGGCTGCAGAGATATGCCCTTTTCAATTTGGGTATGCAATTTTTGGTCTAAAAACAGGCTAGGGTTTAAAGGTAACTTAACATTTAGGCTTCATGAAACACACCTCAAACAAGTTAGGTTTAATTATTCTCATTAATGGCATATTTTTTCATAATCAAGTATAGGAAAACAATCAGTCAATATTAAGAAAAAAAATTTGATTTCACCGTGTAATTGGCATTTCTAAAAGAAACACCAGCACAAATCTGGCTTATAAAAACTAACCCTAAGCGCTTCTTTCAAAACTGTAGCAGAAAAAGGAAAGTCAAAGAGCAGGTTAAGTGCATAAAGAATAAAAATGGATCACTGCTATATGATAACAAGGATATTTCAGATGCCTTAAACAGTTACTTTGTTGAGAATTTTACCTCAAAGTGGAAATTTATTCGGCCAGAGGGCATGTTAAATGCTCAAGATTATTTAGCGGAAATTGAGGTTAGGGGTAATGAAGTATTAGAGAAGTTGCACAAACTAAAGGCAGATAAGGCGGCGGGTCCTGATGGCTTATATCCTAGAGTGCTCAGGGAAGTTGGTGAGATCATCTTTCAGCCGTTATCCGCCATCTTCCAACGGTCTTTGGAAACTGGGGAAATACCAAATGATTGGAAAGAGGAAAATATAATACAAATATATAACAAAGGGGACCGTACTAAGCCAGGAAATTACAGGCTAGTCAGTTTAACTTGCATTGTGTGCAAAATATTGGAATCTATCATGAAAAAAGGTGAGTTGGTATTTCTCAAACATAACAGTATCTTGAGGGATAGCCAACAGGGTTTGCGTACGGGAAGGTCATGCCTGACAAACCGTCTGGAATTTTTTGAAGAGGCCACCAAGACTGGGGTTGACAAGCAGGGCTAATGAAATCATATACTTGGATTTCCAGAAAGCATTAGATACAGTGCCGCATAAGAGACTCACTTTTAAAATGAGCTCCATTGGAGTCACAGGAGGTATTCTGGAGTGGATTCAAAACTGGTTACGGGACAGAACTCAAAGAGTGGTGGTCAGTGGTATCTCATCTGAGCTAGGTATGGTGGGGTGTGGCGTCCCGCAGGGATCGGTGTTGGGACCCCTGCTGTTCCTCATCTACATTAACGACCTTGATAGGAATATTGAGAGCAGACTAGTTAAATTTGCAGATGATACTGGATTGGGGGTTTGGCAAATAGTTAAGAGTCCACGAAAGTGATTCAGGATGATTTGGATAGAATGCAGAATTGTGCAGAAATGTGGCAAATGAAATTTAATGCAGCGAAATGTAAAGTTGTACATTTTGGTAATAAATGGGATTACTTCATGGGAGGTTTAAAACTGGAATGTGCTCCACACGAGAAAGATCTGGGAGTGATTGTTGATCAAACCCTCACAGGCTCAAGCTATTATACCGTAGCAGTTAAAAAAGCCAATCGGATGCTGGGATACAATGCCAAAAGTATAGAATACAAATCTAAGGAGGTGATGCTTCTTTTGCACAACACATTCCTCAGACCACATCTGGAGTATTGTGTACAGTTCTGGGCACCATACTTTAAGAAAAATATAGAGGCTCTAGAGAACGTTCAGAGAAGAGCCACTTAGCTAATTCCTGGTATAAAAGATGAAAGCTATGAGAAGAGGCTGAAGATCCTTAATCTTTTTAGTCTTAGGAAAAGGAGACTAAGGTGTGATCTGATTGAGGTCTTTAAATATGTTAAAGGGATTTACGAAGTGAATTATGTTGGATACCTTCGACCAAGTGTTGTTAGTAGAACTCTGGGTCACAAATGGAAGTTGACCAAAGGTAAATTTAGCACTGATATTTGGAAATATTTCTGCACCCAAAGAGTATTTTCAATGTGGAATAGCTTGCCTGACCTTATTGTTGAGGCAGAGACCTTGGGGGTTTTCAAGAGCAGGCATGACTTAAAGCTAGATGCCATTGAGTCATTGAGTATCTGAAGGGATATATACTCAGCAACAAAAGTTTCTGTGACACCAATATTGTTAATTATTTTTCATAACGCAATTATGAAATTGTCATACATGGTGATATCAGACTGAAACAGTACACGTAAACACAACATTGAAATGGAAATCATGAAAATGCGAGAAAATGACTTTGCACGTGAAATTGTGCGTAAATCATGCTTGTGGATGGCAATAAAAGAGGAGAATTTTTGGAATGTTCACATTGTGCCTGATGAACGACAGAAGCATCACTTATCGAAAACACAGCCATTTCGGATCAGGAACTCTACCCTCTAAATGCCAAGACTGTCTGAAAATGATCGGTGGAGGGCCATTGGGATGATTGAATCCGGAACCTCGCAGAGGGAAGTTGCTCATCACCTGAATGTCCACCGAAACACCATTTGGAACTTATGGCAGCGTCATCAGCAGACAAGACATGTCAGAGACCGCCCTCGCAGCGGCCATCAACGAGTAACCACTCCCAGACAGGACAACTGGATTCGAACAACCCATCTCCGAAATCGATTCCAACCTGCAACCATAACTGCAAGAACGATACCTGGTTTGAGGCGACTGTCTGCACAGACAATCCGTCGCCGTCTCCGTCATTTTGGCATTGTCCCACGTCGGCCAGCAAGACGTCCAATACTCACAGTACAACACCGACGACTGCGTCTACAGTGGGCACAACAACATCGACGGTGGATCCAACGTCAGTGGGATCTTGTACTCTTCACTGATGAATCAAGATTCATGCTTAACCGATGTGATGGTCGTTTACGTGTATACCGTCGATGTGGAGAACGTTATGCCAACAACTGTGTTCAGGAATTTGATCGTTTTGGAGGTGGTAGTGTCATGATTTGGGGAGGGATCACGGCTAGAAACAGAACAGATTTGCTTGTTATTGATGGAAATCTGACAGGTCAAAGATATCGCGATGAAGTGCTACGGCCATTGGTGGTACCGTTTTTGATGCAACATGGTCCCGGAATAACGCTGCAACATGATAACGCCAGATCACACGTTGCAAGGATTGTACAGCAGTATCTGATGCAACAACATGTCAATGTCCTGCCATGGCCAGCCAGATCCCCAGACATGTCCCCAATCGAGCATCTTTGGGACGAGATGGATCGACGTTTGCGGCGGTTGGATAACCCGCCAGCTACACTCCAGGAATTGCGACAACGTCTACGTCAGATTTGGAATGACATCCCACAGCAATTTCTGGCACATCTGATTCGGTCCATGCGCCGGAGATGCGTTGCTTGCATCATGGCACGAGGAAGTCACACCCGGTATTGAAGTGTGAAGGTCACAATTGGTTAGACGTCAGACAAGTGCTTCATGACACATGAAAATGACATTTTTCGTTTTGAGTGACGTTGGCACTGAAAAGTCAGTGTTTCTCCTGTTAAATAAACATATTGATTGCATTGAGATCTTTGCGTGTCATTTATAACATACACATAAATGGTGTCACAGAAACTTTTGTTGCTGAGTATATTCACAATAGTATAAAGAAACTGGTGAGCGTAGTTGGGCTGAACGGCCTGTTCCCGCCATTCATGTTATGTCATGTTAAATCTGAATTTGCAAATTAGTCTGCAGTTCAAAGAAAGTGCTTGCTGACCTTAGTGAGGCATTGGAATCACAGCCTGAATTCCAAAAAAAGTTGGGATGTTGTGTAAATTAAAAATAAAAACAGTGCGATGATTTGCAAATCTCATAAATTCTGTTTGTAAATCATTGCATTCTGTTTTTATTTACAATTTACACAACATCACAACTTTTTTGGAATTGGGGTTGTAGATAATTGAGAGGAAGCATGGCACCAACGAGAGGGCTGGCAATTGAAACAATGGAAATGACTATAAAACTGCCCCTAGAAGGAAATTCAACATGGAAAGTTGCTAAAAATTTTAGTCCTTCCCAGTCAGCCGTGTTTAAAATTTGGTGCAGGTATAAAGAAAATGGAAAGGTTAAGAAAGGAAAAAATACGGATAAACCACAGAAGAAATCAAAGTATCGGGACAGAAAACTCAAAGCAATATGACTTAAAAACAGAAAATACCCATCAAAAAAAAAAGGCCAGACTCAGGAGTTGTGACAAAACTGAAAGAAATCGGCTGAACATAATAGAATTTACCTGGAGAAAAGCCAAACAAAATCCAACACTAACACCTAGACAGAAGAAAGCAAGGTTACACTTGGCTAAAGAGTGGCAATGTCGATGCATAAATGAAAATGATATTCAGTTATGAATCACAAATCTGCATTGGCCCAGGCGATGATGCTGGAACCTTTGTCTGGTGTCATTCCAATGTCACATATAAAGTTGACTGCTTGAAGAAAACAAGCAAATTTCCCCATTTGTTTATGACTAGATGTTTATGATCGCATTTGTTTATGATTGCATTGGGGTTGCATGTCAGGTGAAGGACCAGGGGAGATGGCAATCATTACTCAACAGTCAATACATTGAAATTTTAACCATTTTCTAATTCCATCAGCAGTCATTAGGTTTGATGATGACAGAGTCATTTTTCAGGATGAATTTTGCCACAGAACAAGGAGCGTAAAAGCTTCTCTTCAGGAAAGGCAAATCAACTCAATGGCATTGCCAGCAAACAATCCAGATCTCAATCCAACTGAAAATTTATTGTGAAAATGAAAAAAAAAAGGCCTATGACAAGGCACCATCCTGCAAAACTGATTGGTCAATCGTTATTTGAGGAAGTTGGTGCCAGCTTGATCGAGAATATGGATTTCACAACTGAAGTCCATGCCTCGAAGGCTCCCACGAAAGCATACAGGCCCAAGGAGGAGTACCAAAGCATTAATTCAGATTTGTTGTTGATGATTCTGTAAGGGTTCTGCTTTGCACTCTGGAGATGTGCACAGAGGACAGAAAGTTGAGGACTGGACTCAGGGGCAAGGATGGACTTCGTTGTATTTATTATGCCCTCTGCACAGCAGAGAGGCACACACAAAGCAATACAAAGCAAAATAGGAAACAATGTTCTTTGATAATGGTGTAAGTAATACAAATACGGGGCTTTAGTTACAGCCACGATTTATTACTAAAATTGGAAAAGGAAACAGGAAATGAGGTTTCTTAATTATAAATTTAAAGTGCCGTGGCGCTGTTTCAATAAACTTTACTTGTCCGACCAAGCCAGAGCATCCGTCTAGTGAAAAGTCGGGCCTTTGACAGACCATGTCAGTCAGGTGTTTCAATAAAACAAAAGTAGGATGTCTGACCATGGTCCGACGCGGACTGACGGTTAGTCACTGTCCGTTCGAAGTCGCATGAGAATTTACGCCTCAGTGATGCACTGCTTCGCTATTTGCTGTTCATATATTCAAAATACGTTAACGATAAATGAAAAAAAAAACAGGTTGATCATTAACTATTCAGACATAAATTAATGGTGCACATTGCTGTAGGATGTCACGATAAATTTCTGTAGGCTATTAAATGAATACAGTGAGGCTAATTTAAAGCAGTCTTTGCTCACTGTGCACTCTGTGCTAAAACTATGATTGGCAACATAACTCAGCTATTCATCACACAAAAGACATTAATACATTCTAATTGTCATGATCAATCAATTTACAGAATTGAGTTAAGGAGACAGGGAACAAGCAGAGCTCCACTCTCGGTCACACATAAGCACCACGAATACAATGTTTTATAACCACTGAAAATCATGCCGAGACTGCAATTGTCCCATTAGTGTTCACATAGCATGCATAAAAACATAACTTTTTGTTGCACTTGAGGATAACGGTACCAATGATTTAAAAGTGAAATCTTCACGTGTTGTTGATAAATTATGTGTAGTTCGAAAAATTAATTGATGGATTAAACAGAGCCCTGTGTCTGGGCAATATTGTAGGCTATATTGGTTTCGCGGGCATTGGTTATATGGTCTTTCCATGCTCAAATTATTTTGGGCTGTCTGTGCTTCCAGACAACATCAAACAATAACGCCATGTTTTGGTGTTATATTTTTTGTCCGACCAAGTTTTAGGACAACTCTCAAGGGGTCCCAGAAAGTCGGACAGACCGTCCAGGATTACGTTTCCCAAAAGCATGGTTGCTAACTAAATTAGCAACTTACATAGTTTGTCCATTGACAGTTAATGGGTCCAACTATGTAAGTTAGCATCTTTGATTTCGGGAAATGCACCCCAGAACAGAGGATGACAGGCCGTTTATTGAAACACCCATAAAAAAGATGGACTGTCCTATCCAAGTGGGGATAGTTCGTCGTTGGGTCGGACGGTCTGTCTGGTTTATTGAAACAGCCCCCTGATATCTACAATAAACAACAGTAAGTTACAGAATTAGAATACACACGTGAAAAGCAGAGGATAAGTCAATCCAAGACAAGTCAGACAACATAGACGTGCCTTACGAGACTTCTGAGGCTTGGTCTTAAATAGCACAATAATACCGCACAGTGGAAATGAATAACAGGTGCATGCGATGATTACGGAGCGGAAGAATGCGGTCCGGGTCTTAACACCTTTCTGCAGATGTAGATGCCTGCTGACATAGACCAGCTCTTTTTATGGATGCAGTTGCACTACTCTATCACGAGATAGCTCCCCTGGATCAGTTATTGAGTATTCACAAGCCAGCAGAGCTGGGACACAGTCTAGATTGATGAGTTCACTCCTATCCCTGTTTTTCAGGAGTTGCATGGATTAAACTCCTCAGCTAAGCCTGATGTGCAAACTGCTCAATATTCTTGCCCATAGTATCTATCCAGCAGTTTTAAAAAATGATCGCTTCTGACAGAAAAAATCATTGTCCACTGTAGCAACCACGTCGGTTACTGTGACTCATTGGTATTCCAAGTAGTTAAAAAAAAAAAAATCTGTTTCCTGAGGCAAAAATTCGCCATGGTATTGACACTATGTCATTCTACTCTCAATTACAGTCATCACATATTAAAAACGCGCAATTTCCTATCGTGGATTAACGCGCAGATATGTCAGTTGAAGAATTTAGCTGCTTTTTAGAGCCTCATTCAAGCTCTCATGGAAATTCAATCACTTTAATGGTGATTAGTAGATACAGTCGGCAACAAAGGGAACGCCCACAAAAGTAGAGCCGAGGGGGAAAAAAACCGGTCTCTGCCATTAGCCTTAATTCTGCAGGGCTGCTGTGTGCCCTATTGCACCGCAAATAAACAAAATAAAAATCACCAATAAAAGTTTTACATTATACAAAACAGGAAAATTAAACCAAAAACCGGCTTTATGCCGGGCATACACTGTGCGATTTTTTCTATCGCGGTAATAAGCTGCTGTTCATACTGTATGAGTGAATCGCAGGGGTTTAAACTTTGCAGCTCACGTTTCCTGTTCTCACACTATACGGTCCAATGGTTTGGTGCGATGTGTTTGCTCACACTACACGACATGCTGGACACGGTCGGACTCACAGAGATATAAGAAAACTAGAGTGGACAATCCTGTCTCTTCCGAGGCGGCATACCGCCGCCATCTTGGGAATGTATATCGGAGCAGTCTTTTGCATAAGTGTTGGTGTGACCATGCTCGCTTTACTGGTATGTGACGAAGTAGGTCCTTTGTAGGACTTGTAATTATTATAGAACTGCTTTTGTTTAGAATGGCTTAAGACAGTTTTCTTATATCTCTGTGGTCGGACTGTTGCGTCCGGAATTGAAGAAGAAGAAAATAAGTAGAAGAAGAAGAAGAAGCCGGTATCCGTATCAATGTTTGCGCATGCGCAGCTTGACAGATGAGGGTAAATCGGCTTGTGCAGCTGCTTCAACAGTGCGAGAGCCTCACGTAGGGCGACCAGGATTTCAAACAAGTTTGATTTTCTCCCGATCGATCGGGAGGTCACGATGACAGACGCAAGATTGAGCCAAAATTCGGCCCGACTTCCAAAAAAGTCGCACGACTGAAAAATCGTCGCAAAAAGGGCCAAATATCGCACAGTGTATGCCCGGCTTTAAGCTATCAGAAGAGAGGACGAGTTTGGCAGATTATGGCGGGACCCCACAACAGAAGGTGTATGTCTGCAGGCCACTGAATCGGATCATTCGCCTAGTCTTTTAAAACGTATGAACAACAATCCAAACTTAGTATGTTTAATTTTTTAATATATCGATCCTGGTCAGCAGGCAATAGCGACTCAAAGTACGTCATGACAACTTCTTAGCGCTAGCAAGTTTAAATTCCGCGTTTTTACAGTATAGTTGGCGGGGGAAAGGATTGTTTACCCCCTCGGCTCTAACCAGATGTGACATTTGTGGGCATTCCCGCTGTTGCCGACTGTATCTATGGTATCTGCATGAAAGCCCAGCTGTAGTTCACGCCCACGTGAAATTCTCCTGGTAATTACCAGTTGGTTGACACGATTTTTATCCAATTGCAGACAGTAAAAGCTTTCCTCAGTTAGTGAAAGACATTGATTGGACCTTAAAAAACATGAAAATACTTGCAGGGTGCGCGCTACCCGCTCGCCATGTTCCATGGTGTGGCATGTGGCGAGCGAGAATTGGCCTCAAAGCGCCACACTGGCGAAGGCCTAATGGAGAGAGTGGCGCCACGGCTGCCCGATGCCTACATCAAGTCAAATCGCCCACTCGCGATCACATTTGGTTCATGCTTAATTATCATACATCAGTCATAAATTATCTTTATAACGTTCATTCCGGTCGCACTGATTGGCTAACGATTCATCGTTCCATTCGGGACTTTTCACGTGTTGTAATTCACGTGTCAGAAAAGGGAATTCCGGGTCAGGAACCTCATTCATTTCCACCATATTAAAAATAATGAAAACGACTCGAGATTGACCACCTCAAAAATATCAAATTATGAATCTAGCGGGACAGCCACAGATGAGCGAAAGTAAGCAAGCGATAGTGTTTTTCTTGCTGAACAAACACTCGTTAAAGCAGCGCATTAATGTCAGTGGGACAAGATCGGCACTGAAACCTGCGCAACTTCGAGCTCAGTTCTGTCGTGCAAAGGAAAAGGCCTTAAATTAATTTACGATCGATAATGATTATTTGAATATTTTTAACAATAAAGACATCCTCTACTATGTGGACAAGTATTATGAGTTTGTTGAAAATTGTGGGTTGTGTTTACCGTAACTACGAGAAGCTCTTGAGAAACCTAGGCGAAATCACACATCATTTGGGGTTCTTTAGTTTTGATGCTTTAAAACACAATGCTGAGCCGCGCATGAAATTATTGTTTTTCAGCACTGATATTTAAGGTGCGTTGCCTTGGTATTTTATATCACATAGGCTACCTTACACAAGCTGTCCACCCGCAATCGTGATACTTTCGAGCACGGGAGCGACTAAACTGCCTCAACGGCGTGTGTCCCAGCATGCCTTGCGCGGTCCGAACTCTTCCGAAGATTCTCCCGTGAGATTTGTTTAGAAACAAATCCATAACGCGAGTTAGCTACTACAAACTGTGCGGTCAACAAAATGATAATCATGTTCATTTTCCTTTATGGCGAATGGTGCATCCAGACATATTACTCTAGAAGACTAAGCTAAGTACACACAACAACGACCTTTATCTTGGTGTGCAGTTGAATCCGAACATTTCTACCGATTTTTAGCCAAAACTATGGCATTATTTCCCTTATATTAGCATACGTTTCCCTACAACACATTTTTGTCCACACCTAGTTTGTCACTCAGGTAAAATCTTTTGACGAGATGGCAATCATGTTTAAACCTGAACATAATGTAAATTCCATTCGCTCCGAGTGCACTAAGTAAATATTCACATTTCTTGTTACTTCAAGCTGACATGTCTTATGAGTTTTAGTAAAATAATTCAGACAAACAATTATGATTACCAATTGGTAGAAGATAAGTGCTAAATTGAGTGTGTGAGCATGGCATTCAAGGCATATTTTACTGTATGAGCCAAAATAAGGTTGCATCTAGGTGTGTAGATGTGAATTCATAGTGGCTGTATGGGATCATTTTTAATCCATTCCGCACCCTGAATGACACAGCAATCAGCATGCCTAAGTTGCATCTGTTCATGTTGTAATACATGTAATGAATGATCACTTGGCCACAAGCGGGGATAACAGAATGACGATCTTTAGCATAGTAAACTGGCCCTATCAAGTTAGGAATTCAACTATTTGTCATCAAAGTGATATTGGACAATCAAGTTCCCATTTGTCTAAAGTAGCAGTCAGATAATTAAACTGGAGGATGGCCTTAATAGTCCTTAATACTTACCCGACACTCTTGCAAAGCTGGCACTTGAACCAGCTCTCCGTCACCACAAATTGTTATACCATGTGACTGTGTGCAGCTTGTCGTATGGTTTTGGTGGATGTTAGTTATGCAAGTTCCATAAGAATTTTTCTGTGAAAAATAAGCTGCAATTCCTTTTTCTGAACAACTTTCTGTTTTATTCTTTTCATCTCTAGTAGCTTGCAAACCACATTACGGCTGCAGGAAAACAAACACCGACAGAGGTCAGGATACTAGTATAGTGTTCTCTCACCACGCAATTTGAACAGGGTCCTCCCAACCTTTTCAAAAATGTGTAATAAGTTTCCGTCTTTTTTGAATTTTAATCACAGTTTAAAAATGTGATTTTTGATGCATTTTGTATACAAATTCCATTGCCACTCTATTTGAATTTCTTGTAACTGCCAGTAACCACCCTGATGGGAAGAGAACCTGACAAGAACACTATAGTACAGGTGTCGCTGACAAGATGATGCGTACCTACTAGTCTCTGGATGTCTGTGCACTTAGTCTGTGACTGTGTACACACACTGTATGATTGAATCCAAGTTTTCTAAGGTTTCTACCTAAATTGAAGGCAAAATGTGTGGCTAAATGGTTTTCTCAGTGGCTAACTGAACTTCTGGGTGATTAGCCACTGTGGCTAAGTGAAATTTTTGGCCAGCACACACCCTGACTTGTGTAATAGGGTTACATTGTATTCAAAATACTTTTTTTTAACACTTTGCATGGGAGCAAAACACCTCCAGAACTAAGCCTGGAGAACTGTGCTTATTTGCGGGATGGAAATATGATTCTGTGATGAAAAATAGCAGTTATTCTGAATGGAACAGACAGGAGGCCTGACAGCATTGATACTTTTGAGGAGCAGCTCAATAAATCTATTGAAAAGTGAGTAAAGCTGTCTTTCAATGGTGTAGCTCTATCTTACTTTTAGCCTGCTATCTAACTAGCCAGCTATTTCTTATTTTTGGTTTACCACCATGATCACAGAGCTTGTTTGACACTTTGGGTACCAAAAGAGTAGTCAATACTGCAGTGAGCTGGCATTTTTCTTAACTAGGTGATCAGTTTTAGAATCTATACCACATTCAAAGAAACGGAATGCCTCGCATTTTCACTCTTTTAAAGTGCGAACAGCTATTACTGTGACCTGAGTTATACTTGTTCCATAGAGGGTGTCAAAAGCTTGCGTTTCGCTGGGATTATCGGAATTGTAAACAGCAACCTTTCCGCCTGCATGAACATTCTGACCATAAAATAAGCAGTTTTGAGGTGTGATTCATGAAGGCTGAATGTATAGCAAATAAACAAAAACATTTTTGTGACACATCTACGATTTCTGTATTTGTTATGAAATAAAACTGCAGGATAATCATCCTGGGTGGTGATTCCATAATTTTTTGCCAGGGGTTGTATATCTTTTGACCTACCCACTCGTATCTGTATGTTGTCTCCAGTGGAGGGGTCTTTGAGATGATCAATGGAACTCAGCATATCCAGGGCCATGTCACAGATGTGATGTGCATGAAAGGTAGTCTTGTTGGGTACCCCTGCTACCACCATGTAAGCATCTCTGATGGTCTCCACCTGGAATTATGGTAACATATTGAGTAGCTTATCCCAAATTTCTGACTCACATGTAAATACATATAATCTACAATACAAGTCTTGAAATGGTGGCATATAGGGAAGGAAATGAGTTTGAATGGGAGCAAATGGGGCGTAGCTTGCGGAGGTACAGTACTTCTGGCAGACAATTTTGGACTTGCTCTCAGGCTCTGCCTCGCTGCAAAATATTCCTCTGCCTGCCTCTCCCCTGCATAACTCTCTTTTGTAGCAACCCTCTTCCCTGCTGCTAGTTAACTGCCCACCTTCTCCTCAGCATCTAAGTGCGGGCTCTGTATGTATCCTGAAACTTCCTGCTCTCTTCTCCCCAAGCTTAGTAGGCTGCAGCTTGTGTTAGGGTCAGAGCCAAGACACCAAACTACCACCGTATCTATTTGTTAATAACGGAATGAATGGTTAACATGTGAGTCTGCAGACAGACACGCACAATATTACATGCAAGGAAAATTTTTTTGGCATGCATTATTCTTTAGGCTAAGGAATTTAGCCTTCTCATCTTACAGTATCTCATAAAACTGCGTACACCCCTTGCACTTTGACAATTCATTTATTATATCTTGTCAGGGGACAATGTTACAGCAATGAAACCTGAATATATTCTAGAGTAGTCATTGTACAATGTATGTAACAGTGTAGATTTACAACACTGTCCAAATAACTGAACAGTCACAATTACCAAAATGGGTGGCAACAAAAGTGAGTACACCTCACCGTCAACATGCCAAAATGTGTCCATCGGGTCAATATTTAGTGTGACCACCATTGTTGTTCAGCACTGCTTTGATTCTCTGAGGCATGGAAATCACCAGAGCTGCACAGTTTGTTGCTGGGATCCTCCTCCACTCCTCCCATCACAGAGCTGGTGGGTATTGGACACCTGCTGCTCCTCTACCTTCCTCATGAGGATGCCCCAAAGGTACTCAATGGGATTCAGGTCTGGAGACATACTTTGCCACGCCATCACCTTCAGCTTCTTCAGGAAGGCAGTTGTCATCTTGGAGGTCGTTATCATGTTGGAAAACTGCTGTGCGGCCCAGCTTCCAAAGGGAGAGCCTCATGTTCTGCTTCAGAATGTCACAGTACATGTTGGAATCTATTATTCCATTAATGAAGCTCAGCTCCCCAGGACCAGAAGCACTCATGCAGCCCTAGACCATGCTGCTGTCACCACCATGTTTGACTGTAGGCAGTACACACTTGTCTTGGTTCTCCTCACCTGGGTACTACCTCATATACTGGACACCATCTGAGCCAAACACGTTTATCTTAGTCTCATCAGACAACAGAACATTGTTCCAGTAGTTTGTGTTCTTAGACTGGTTGTCTTCAGCAAACTGTTTGCAGGCTTTCTTGTGGGCTAGCTTCAGAAGAGGCTTCCATGTTGGCTGACGGCTATGCAGGTGCAGTGCACAGTGTATGGTCTGAGCACTGACCGGCTGTTTTTCCACTGCTGCAACCTCGTTAGCAATGCTGCCAGCACTCCTGCATCTGTTTACTGAAGCCATCTTGTGCACCAGGCGCAGAGCCCGAGGACTCAACTTCTTCGGTCGACCATGATGAGGCCTGTTCGGAGCAGAATCCGTCTTGGAAAACCGCTGGATAAGCTTGGCCACTGTGCTGTAGCTCTGTTTCATGGTTTCGCAGATCTTCTTGTAGCTTAGACCATCTTTGTGGAGAGCAACAATTCTCTTTTTCAGATCCTCAGAGTGTTCTTTCCCATGAGGTTTCATGTTGACCATCCAGTGACCAGAATGAGAGCATTGCACCCAAAGCACCACAATTTAAAACTTCAATAAGTTACACAACCTCATATGGCCCAGTCAAACAGACAAAAGCATGAACATGATGAATTAGTCACATTTCATTGCCAATTGGACTGTGTACTCACTTTTGTTGCCACCCATTTTGGAAGAAGTGACTGTTTGTTCAGTTATTTGGATAGTGCAGTAAATCTACTCTGCTATGTACATTGTACAATGACTACTCTAGAGTATATTCAAGTTTAATTTCTGTAACATTGTCCCTTGAAAAGATATAATAAATTAATTGTCGAAATGTGAGGGTGTACTCACTTTGTGAGATACTGTACATGAGAGCTCAAACGGGTAAGAATCAATTTGTTTATTATCACCTTCCCATAATTCCCTGCTTTGGCCCTATCACCTTGTATACGTTGTGTTTCTCGCTTAGTGTGTCGAAGACAATGTAGATCTCATTCAGCATGTCCACCACCTGCATTGGTGTGATGTGGATACAGATCTCGTTGAATTTCACCACATCACTGAAAAGGATGGTCACATCTGGAAAAACCTACAGCCAATGAAAAGATGAGCAAATACTTGTTATGAGAGGCTTACTTTTAGAATTGCATCACAAATAATTCTGAGCATTCTCCCACACTCCATTTGGGTACCCGACCATTCATGGTAATTACTAATTCACTCGCAATTATTTTCAAGACCTCAACAAAATGAAAAGTTTTAAAGCCTAAAATATCTACGGAGGATAACATTCCACTATTTTGTCAGAGCCATGAAATGCTGAGTTAGCAGCCACAAGTGGTTGCTGTCATTAAATATGCCGTTTGTACCTGGCAGGTCTCCAGGGCTGTGATACCCTTTCGTAGGCGGTCGGCCACAGCCTTGGGGATCATCGCATACAAAAGCGAGTCACCTCTCTTCTTCTCTTCATCCAGCTTCTTGATAATCTCCTGCAGCTGGGCATATTTCTGCTGCTCCTTTGGTGGGAGTCACAAGTAATGAGGTCAGACACCTATCTCTGCAGCAGATGTGTTTGTTAAAGTCTCTGTATATGCCTGCATACATTAAATGTAATTCTCCACATTTGTGAGCACATGTTTGGATTTCCATAAGATTTTTGAATGATTAAATTTCAGAGAGAAGATTGTGTGTGTATTCACCTTATTGCCATGATGTCACTTACCCTTGACAACATCGTGGCAACAGCAGTACTCAGTAAAAATAAACCCACATGGTCGGTGTTTCCCTTTCACACTTGGATGGCATGCAGAGATTTTTATACTAATATTTACACAGTTTGGACGATAAAGCCTTAGAGCGTAATTGTTGAAGTCACAATTTTAGTTTACAATTTTAGTCACTGTTTTAGTTCAAAGTTCAAAAACCTGCATCTGTGATGGTATGGGGGTGTATTAGTACCCAAGGCATGGGCAACTTGCGCATATGTGAAGCACCATTAATGCTGAAAGGTACATACAGGTTTTGGAGCAACATATGTTGCCATCCAAGCAACGTCTTTTTCATAGACGCCTCTGCTTATTTCAGCAAGACAATGCCAAGGCACATTCTGCACGTGTTACAACAGCATGGCTCCGTTGTAAAAGAGTGCGGGTACTAGACTGGCCGGCCTGTAGTCCAGACCTGTCTCCCATTGAAAATGTGTGGCGCATTATGAAGGGTAAAATACAACAACGGAAACCCAGGACTGTTGAATAACTTAAGCTGTACATCAAGCAAGAATGGGAAAGAGTTCCACCTAAAAAGCCTCAAAAATTGGTCTCCTCAGTACCCAAACATTTACTGAGTGTCGTTAAAGGGAAAGGCGATGTACCACAGTGGTAAAAAGGCCCCTGTGCCAACTTTTTTACAATGTGTTGCTGCCGTCTTTAAATTCTAAGTTAATGATTATTTGCAAAAAAAAAAAAAAAAGTACCTCAGTTTGAACATTAAACATCTTGCCTTTGCAGTGTATTCAATTGAATATAAGTTGAAAAGGATTTGCAAATCGTTGTATTCTGTTTTTATCTACGATTTACATAACGTGCCAAATTCACTGGTTTTGGGTTTTGTAGAACTTAACCTGCTCCGGAGCAGGTTAGCCGTTCAGCTTATGTTGCCGCGGTGATATACCTAAGTAAGAAATGAGCCGCCTTTGTGGTATAGAAAACCAGGGGTTAAACCTGAAGATACCGCGATAAGTCCAAATCCAGCTTTATGGTACAGGTGCCTGGTGTAGATTCTGGTGTAAATATCAGCGTTCTCCAGGTGTCACGTCTGATTTACTAAAAGTGTGTACATCACTGATTTTGGTGTAAAACTGGCGTGACATTGTTAAATCTGGCGGCAGAAACCATCGCAATTTACATGATACACCCCTATAAATTCTTGCTCCGAGAGGCATAGTCCTGCCCACTTTACGACATGGACTCTGGAAACACGTTGGACAGAAGTTTATTCCTCTAACAATAGAAGATCTGCCATTGTCAAAATGTGATCACGGTCAAAGTGTCTGTAGGCTGAGAAACAAAAGAAACACTAGTTAGCGAGAGAATGTACTTTTATGATTACTCACTCAAAGTGACCGCAAAATAAAGAAAGGTTTGATGAAAAGAGTGTAAATGTGCACACGCTAGTAAAAAATTTGATTTTCTAAAATAATTACGTGCAAACTTATATTCCAGTCTGTCTTTAACTAACTTGCATTTCTTTTGTTGTTCAGTATATATCTGACTGGATGAGCATGTGGCATACCACACTGCATATCTGCCGAACCACGCATTGTGCTGAATCAGATTGATCGTAATTGTCAGCCGTCTGGCCTGATAAGCAGGTTGTCTCAAAATATAAGTTTAATTAATTTCTCAAAGCAGGTTTTTTATTTTTTTTAATTCATTCATTAATTTATCTATTTAGCCGATTTATTCATTTTACTCATAAGAGCAACAGCAGCATGATGCCCGTATCGCTGCATATGGTTTATTACTGATTTTGACAGCTGCACTCGTTCCTGCATGTTGTTGGCTGGTTTCAAATCTGCGTACACCTGGTCTGACCTGGTGTGAGATTTTTGCGGAATGTTAGCTCACGTTCAGATCGATAAATGCCAAGGAGATTTGGCGTACACCCATTTTTTTGGAGTACGCACATTTGATGAATGAGGCTCTTTGTGTTTTGATTTTATTCACAATTTTCACTTTGTCCCAACTATTTCGGAATTGGGGTTGTACAAAAAAATGAAATAAAAACATTAAAAAAATAAACAACAAAACACTGACAGGTAGGCTAAATTACAGTGCTGTGGAAAAGTATTTGCCCCCTTCCTGATTTCTTATTTTTTTGCATATTTGTCGCACTTAAATAATTCAGATCATCTAACAAATTTTAATATTAGACAAAGACAACCCGAGTAAATACAAAATGCAGTTTTTAAATGATGATTTCATTTATTAAGGGAATGAAGCTATCCAAACCTACTGGCCCTTTGTGAAATCGTAATTGCCCCCTACATCCTAACAGCTTGTGCCATCCTTGGCGACAAGAACTGTAATCAAACGTTTGCGATAGCTGGCAATGAGTCTTTCACATTTCCGTAGAAGAATTTTAGCCCACTCATCTTTGCGGAATTGTTTTATTCAACCACATTGGGGGGTTTTTGAGCATGAATGGCCTGTTTAAGGTCATGCCACAGCATCTCAAGCAAACTTTAGTCCAGACTTTGACTAGGCCTCTCCAAAATCTTCATTTTGTTTTTATTAAGCCATTCAGTGGTGGCCTTCCTGGTGTGTTTCGGATCATTGTCCTGTTGCATAACCCAAGTGTGCTTGAGCTTGAGGTCACAAACTGATGGTTGGACAATCTCCTTCAGAATTTTCCGGTAGAGAGCAGAATTCATAGTTCCAACAATTACGACAAGTCATCCAGGCCCTGAAGCAGCAAAGCATCACACTACCGCCACCATGTTTGACTAGTGGTATGATGTTCTTTTTATGAAATGCTGTGTAAGTTTTATGCCTGATGTAACGGGACGCACACCTTCCAGAAAGTTCCATTTTTGTCTCCTCAGTCCACAGAATATTTTCCCAAAAGTCTTGGGGATCATCAAGATGTTTTTTGGCAAATGTGAGATGAGCTTTTGTGTTCTCTTTGATCGGTAGTGGTTTTCGCCTTGGAACTCTCCCATGGTTGCCTTTTTTGCCCTGTCTCTTCCTTATTGTTGAATCATGAACACTGACTTTAAGTGAGGCAAGTGAGACCTGCAGTTCTTTAGATGTTGTTCCGGGTTTTTTGGTGACTTCCTGGATGAGTCGTTGATGCGCTCTTGGAGTAATTTTGGTAGGCCGGCCACTCCTGGGAAGGTTCACCACTGTTCCAAGTTTTCTCCATTTACAGGTAATGGCTCTCACCGTGATTCGCCAGAGTCCCAAAGCCTTAGAAATAGCTTTGTGACCTTTTCCAGGCTGAAAGATGTCAATTTGTTCGTTTCTCATCTGTTCTTGAATTTCTTTAGTTCGCGGCATGACACGTTACTTTTTGAGATCTTTTAGCCTACTTCATTTTGTCAGGCAGGTTCTATTAAAGTGATTTCTTGAGTCAACAGGTCTGGCAGTTGTCAGGCCTGGGTGTGGCTTGCAAAATTGGACTCCAAAAACGTTACACATATTTATGAGGACAACAACACAGCCGATAAGACTGCCAGGTCACTTCATGAAGAAATTTTCTGCAACTTTCTAATAAAACGACGCCAGTAACGTTAGCCCTAGCATCGGAAACAATCTAGCAAATGTTAGCTCAACTGCAACATCACAGTAACATCACATGCACTACAAGACACTGGCTATTCGAACAGCGACTGTGCTTGTAAGCAACGTTCACTTGCTTATTTGCAGAGCATAAATGAATTGATGCCGGTAAGGGCTGGGGTTAGTACTAGCTGTGCACGTGAGTGATGCCAACTCGCTTATTCGCAGAGCATTGCGGAGCAAAAATGTACCAAAGAATAAAGCAGGGGTTTACCTATCAAGCAGAAAAGTCCCCTCCTCTGCGTCGGTTTTCAATCCTTCCAGATCGCAGAGTTCCCTCCGCCTCTGAAAAGCCACCAGTTTTCACTTTTGTTTTATCCAGGACTTTGTCTAATTCTTTCTTTTGCGCTTTTTTTCATCTGGCTTCCTCTTCATTGTCTTAGCCGTGTGTGCTGTTGTCAGTAATGGAGTCATCGGTATTTTTTTCCTCCCTGATGGCTGTTGTTGAGCCATTAGTTTCTCTCAGCTGCTGAACCCTCACTCGGAGATTTGAGCTTGACTGAGCACTAGTGTGAACTGAGGAGGAAGGGGGAGGAGGATGTCTGCAGCGCCTGTATGTGTACTGTTTGACGGCTGTCAGACACCATCCTGTCTTTGATTGGTTCTTTTTGGTCGGTCCGAACGATTCTTTTAAATTGCAGTAGGAGCAGTTGGTGGGTTTAAAAGAGCCTTTTTTAATTACAGAGTAATAGTTTTATGTAATACTGTCTCTACACAGTGAAAGTTTTAGCGAAAAATGACAAAAATTTACTTTTATATGACTTACAAACTGCAACTTTAAGACTGCTCATACGTTACTTAGGCTCATAAATGATGCCATTTCAGCCAATGTTGGTTATTATATATGCTTAGGAATATATTTCCCATTTCAAATATATTATTTTACACGGTAATCATTTGGAAAATAAAATAATAAATATGCTATCACAAAAGCTGGAATTCACTTTTATGGATGAATTAAATATTGTATGCTTGCTTCAGCAAAATAGCACATTTTACACTCTTGCATACTTAATTATTATTTTGACTTCATTCATCTTTTTTTAAATTTTCAGTACTTTTCTACTTATTTCATACCTTTCATACTTCTTAAAATATTCAACTTTTAAAAACTTTTTTTACAATAGCAGTCGATGAAAAGAACACTGAAGCCCAGTCCTTTTTGAAGTCTTCCTATTCCTTCATACTTTCAGCTAAAACACCATATGAACTTTCCACCGGTCAGCACAAGTGGTACTTTATTGGGGTGAAACAAATTTTTGATACCTTTCATAGTTTTATAGTTTTTGCAAAATCACAGTTCAAGTTTTATGCAGATTTCAAAAGATGTTATGGGAGTCAGAGAGCGGCTAGCCCGGGTAATGACGTCACATGCTCTGATCAACCTCAAATGAACTGCACCAAAATTTGAATTTTTAAAACAGCTGGCACCTATGGTTCAAAGCACAGACTTTGATCACAGCTTTTGTTTCCACCTAATGTAAAAACAAAGGTGTTGATTTCCTGGTCCAAAAATGGCCATAAAATCTGAAAATTTTGTAACATCCCTAATTTATTGCTAACTCTAAGACAGTTTCCTGATTTTGATTGTGCACGCTTAATGTTGCTGGCACACAAAGGCTTCTTATCCACTTTCCAGACGTTTCTGTCTTTATGTGACCCTGAGTCGCATCTACGACTGACTATACTGCCAGATAGGCCTCTAGTTCTCAATGAATGCAGTGACAGGAAAACGTGGTCTTCAGAACTTTGTTCATGACTGATGATACCCATAAATATTCACTGTTAATGTCAGTGATTATAGAATTACTTTGCTTGTATTCCACAAGTGCTTAAAGTCTCTGAGAATACATTTCCAAATGTCTCAACATTCTGGTGGCCAGACCCCCAGCTAATTTTTTGCCGCAGTGTGCAAGAAAGACACCTATAATTTATAGTACAGACAGGACAAAGGACAAAGGTTTTGCTTTTTATACCTTTTTATATGCTGACATTTAAACTGAACCCCTCTTTTAATAACCACTGCAATTATCACATCACCAAAGCAACTTCCAATTCACCCTTTATAACTTTTCAAGCAGAAGCAAGCACATTCTTTTCTTCAGAAAATGTAGCCTTTCCTAGTTTGCATTCTTGCCATATTCACAATATCACATGTATTGCATTTACATTGTCAGTGTAACCTATTAGTGATCTTTTTGTCATTTCTTAATTAATAATATCTGAATTGTCATGGGCTTATGTATCACCATTTATTATTTAGTTACTAATCTGATTCTTAATCATGCAATCTTAAATGGGAACAAGTTGAGAGCAATTACGCATCAAAAGCGTTTAATGGCCTAAAATGTTCTGCACTGTAAATGTATGGTTTTTTATGCCTAAAACTAAATCAAATCTAAAAAATCTAAAATTTTTATCACCATTTCATAACTGTCAATGAAAAGTTCCGAATGCTGCCCTAAGACTAAACGACTTTCAAAGCAAATTCACAGTTACAGCCAAAGTGCTAATATGGTAATAAAATCATGAGAGTTTTGCTTGAGCTGGGGTGAACGAACTAATCATTTTCTCATCTTAACGTTCGATAAAATCAAATCGGTTCAATATTATCGTAAGTCTTTGTTCAGATTCTGCTGTTGCCAGGCCATGTTTTTGTTATGACTCTGCTTTTACAGGCCATGTTTTGATTTAGTCCATGTCATGTTTTGTATTTTTCCTGTCTTACCTTGCCACGTCTTTTTCCTGCCATTACCCATATTCACTGTTTAGATTATCATTCTGGTTTTTGTAATTCTAGTACCCTGCATTGCACATTGTCTCCCAGTCTTGTCTTGTGTTTTGAGACAGTTTTATTCCCCAGTCTTTTGCGCCACATTTTTAGGTGATTTCATGGTTTCGGGGTTTCCAAACATTCCCTCCAATCTTGTTTGCTTCCTTTGCCTTGCTGTTCTATCTTTACTAATAAATACTTACAGTTTATTATTTTGAATTACTAACAATAACTAACATTAGCGTTGACGTTCTTATTTTCAGACAGAAAAGGTTTAATCCTACCTTGACATGTTTTGACGGGATACTCCCGTCTTCTTCAGAAGAGTCAGATGTTACGAGAGACGTGTCTCATCAGCTGATGTAAGGACGTCAACGCTAGTTAGTTACCACAGACAGTATGAACCTTTTTGGATTAATAACTAACATTGTTAATAGTACTAACTTACTGACGAGCACTAAGGATTTGTATAGCTGCACATTACCAATTGACTAACGAGCTCTGCTCTTATCTCCGCCCCTTGCCTTCACTCACTTTGCTGCAATTCGGCGGATTCTCCGCACCTTGTTAAACACTGTTCTGCCTCTCACTCTCTGTGCACTTTAGAACTCCCTAACCGGAGCCATTTGTTTGTCATAGGCTGTCTGTGTAATCCCTGTCCGTGTTTTGGCTTTTGCCAATTTTATGTGGTTTGGAACTTCCTCTTGTCCATTACCTTGTTAATTAGTCTGATCCAGCTCACCTGTTCCCTATTATAGCATTTGACTTACCGCACATGTATTTAAGCAGTCAGATCACTGCCAGCTCTTGTCAGAATGTTTTCTGTTGTCTGCTCCTACTACTCTGTTCATGTCCTGTATTCATAGCATTAAACTTCTGACTGGAACGTCCCGGTTTTTGATTTTGCCTCTACCCATGATCATACTTTGCCTGTGTACCGAACCTGCTTTGCCTGACTTCGAGATTTGTGATTGCTGCCCTGGTAACAAACCGATTCTGGCCCTCTGGATTGTGTTTTTGGATTGTGGAGTTTGTATCGTTGCCTTCAATCCTGCCGGGGTTTTAACCCCTAAGTTCAATAAAACCAATTTTGCTGCACTTCCTGGTACTCGCTTGTGGTTCCAGAACGCACCCTCACAGTCTTAATATTTAGGTCACGCAAACAGTGAAGTTCAATGATGTGAACATTGTCAACTAGGTTGTTGTCTAAAACCAATCTTATTGTCCATGAGTAAAAACCCAGTCTCTTTATGACACAATGTCTTCAGTTCTCAGAGGATGTCAGACATTAGTCTTCTAGTCTATGGTAGGCATAAGAAAGGTGGAATTCGGAGAAGGTTTAGACTTAGTTTTAAATTAATTTATTTATTAAGAATTTGCTAAAGGAACAAGGATTACGAAGAAGCAACCAGGCTTCAAAGTTCATTTGGCGGTCCATTGAGGACTTTAATCCCCCCACCTGCTACAACACAGTTGTGTTAGGTGTTTGTAGACAACAGGACTGGACAATGTCGATATATAATCAAACAATCTTCAAAAGACTGTCTGCTTGTTCAGGTTCAGACACCTTCATGAACAGTGTTCATGAATTTGATAAAGAGGAAATCATAGACCTTCTCAGCACAGTCCCAGATGCCACGGACATGACGTCACACAGTGAAGTGCTCCTTTGTCTGGCCCTTTGTCAGCAAATGTTCGATAATTTGTGTGAAGCATTTCCCGAATCGAACAATTCAGCAGAGATGTACCATCGAAAAAAGTTGACCCTGATAGCCCTGGAAATTGATGTCCTAGGATATGCTGTAGGGAATAAACTGCGCGACAGGAGATTGTGGAAGATGTTTAAACCTGCGAACGGTGCTGATCTCACCATTATTCTAGCCAGCCAGCCAGAACCCACTGAACTGTCTGCTCTCATTGACACGAATTCATCCCTTCAAGAAGAAGTCTATTCTGAGAACCGACCGTATGCGTCCAGATGATAGATCCCATCGCCGCTGAGGCCAAGATGACAGACCCCATCAATCTACACGTCAACGCCTGTCAATACGTCACGGTGACTGCGTAGCCGACGATTCCACTCGCGAGATCAGCCGACCATACGTGTTGGACTACAACCACGGGTCATACCGCCGGTTCTGAGTGTAATCGAGTGTACAGTCCATAGGTCTGTACATCTGACTGTTCACTATCACGCTATTATCATTCATTGACATGGAATTTAAAATAAAGTCCTTTAACTGTAAAGGCTTAAAAACTCTTATGATATAGTCAATGATGTATTGTTGCCAAGTTGTGACATGCTGTTTTTATCTTAGCACTGGCTCACCCCTCACAAACTGTGTGCTTTTAACAAACGCTTCAAAGATACAGAGAAATGGGTATACCTAAAATCTAGCATTGACCCTAAGGAAGTCCTTGTTAGCCGACTGTACGGCGGCACAGGTTTCATTGCAAACAGAAGGAAAGGCATAACATACAAGCCTTTGCCCTTGGACAGAGTCCAAATCTCTGGGGTCCAGCTGGTGTCAAATGGTCAGGTGGTATTCACCATTTTGGGTACATATTTACCTTTTTATAATGTCAAGGCTGAACAAATCTCTGTACCAGGAGACGCTGGACATTGTACAAAGTGCTATGGATTCTTTTACCGGCCCATTTGTAATTTCGGGAGACATGAATGTCACGCTACCGCATCACGATCAACTGGCGAGACACTGGCACAGACCGAAATCCTTTCAACACTCACAGCTTTGTCCTTTATGATTTCTTATGTGATAACAACCTTGTTGTATCAAATTTAGATTTTCCCTCTTTTACGTATTTTAATGTTAACAGTTTGTCTTACATTGATCACATTTTTGTGCCCAGTTATTTTACTGACAGTGTGAGGGACTGTACAATATTGTCTGATGTTGGGTGCAATACCAGCAACCATTTTCCTTTGGCAATACAATTTAGGGCTCCATTTGGCCCATTGAGCTGTTGTCGTCTTTGCTCCCTCCTACCTCCGGGTGAACCGGTCTGACAACACCCTCTGTGAGAGCTAACAACAGCACATAAGAGAGGCGACCCGCTCTCTACAGCGAGTAAATATGAATAAGATCCCTAAACGCAATGCTGCAAAGGAGGTACTGGATAACCTCTGCGGTAACATCTGTCACGCTATCCATGATTCATGCTCTTGAGTGGTAATGGACAATCAACAAGCACAACACCAGAGACGTCGTTCCAGGAGCTGTTGGAACCGCAACTGTACAATGGCTCGTCAGAAGTTCTGGTTCGGGTTGTGGAAATCCTGCAACAGACTGCAACATGGTCAGGTGTGCCAATGTTACAAAGCCACAAAGAAGATATACCGCAACCCTGTCGCCAAGCTGTGACCTCAGATCTACAAGAACTGACCAAACATTTAAACAACCTCTACAAGAGGGGGCGGTTAAAGAAATTTTGGAACATGGTTCATCAAACTCTGAGAAACAGATCTTCCTTTGAAGACATTTCGCTGTCAACACTGGAATGCTTTTACCGTGATAAATTTGAATCAGTAGCCAACGACAACATGGGCGATGTACGAAATCGAGCAAAACCAGAGGTGGACACGAAGTATTCATCAGTACGTTCTGATACGTCGCGCAGAAATGTGATATCGCCCTCCATGGTATGTCGATACATCAAGACTCTGAGATCCGGTTGTTCCCCCAGTATTGACAGCATACTCACCGAACACTTGAAATACGCCATCGACAGTGACATTCCTATCCTTATTAGTTGTGTGCTAACACTATGTGTCCCGTTTCATATCGTACCAACATCATTTACGCGAGGGCTTTTGGTCCCGTTATTGAAGAAACCCACTCTGGATCCCTTGGTTCCTAAGAATAACAGACCTGTAACAATTTCATCCACGCTGTCTAAACTACTAAAGCTACATATTCTGGAGCAGAGTGTCAGCACAAATAGAGCGACCTCCAATTTGGATTTGTCCCTGGGCAAAGCACAAACATGGCATTAACACAAGACGTTATATCCTACTGTAACGCCCGTAGATCTACCATGTATGCTTGTTCACTTAACGTCTACGGCGCCTTTGACACCGTGCCTCATGAGATTCTATTCCATAAAGCCATGAATGTCGTTCCTGAACACAGCTGGGCAATGATGGTCACATAGTACAGGTCCATACAAGTTCAGGTCAAATGGGGTCATAGATTATCTTCCCCAATTTTCATAAATAAAGGTACAAGACGAGGTGGTTTGTCTTCTTTGTTCCTGATTAATTTATTACCTCCGCCAAGGAGGTTATGTTTTTGCCTGGGTTTATTTGTTTGTTTGTTTGTTTGTTTGTTTGTCTGTTGGTTTCCAAAATAACTCAAAAAGTTAGAAACAGATTTTGATGAAATTTTCTGGGATTATACAGATTGGTATAAGGAAGAAATTATTAGATTTTGTAAGTGATCTGGATCTCCGTCTGGATCCAGGAATTTTTTTATGGATTCTTTAACATTGGGAGATAGGGCCATTTTCAACATTTATGCATATAACTACACCAAAAATGGTCAGGGCACTTGGAAAAAAAATACAGGACAAGTTTCGAACATGTTCTACAATATATCAAAGACTGATCCTGAAAATGGAATAATTCCGGATACTATGATACTATGATCCAGAATACGAAAATAGGGGACCTTCGGAACCTTCATTATAGGAAGAGAACAAATAAAGCTACAAACATGCGACAAACACCATTATATAGCCAAGATATTGCAGAATTAGGATGGTGTCACCGGATTTACTGTATCTTCAAAAGCCAGGGAACTAGATCCGGAAGATAACCACCATTACGGAAAATTAGATTTTCGTGAATAACTACTGAACTAATATTGATATCATTATGAATTCAGTGGCTAATGTTATGTTTTCTTGGTCAGGGAATCTGGAAAAATAGATGAAATAAATGTAGGACTAATATATATGTGTAAATCACAACATGAGGGGAAATGTTGCATCATAAGAAAAAAAACAAAACAAATGAAGCTAAAAACATGCAACAGACATCTTTAAACAGCCCAGACGCTGTGGAACTAATAGTGATATAGCATTATGAATCAAATTGCCATGTTTTCATGGTCAAGGAATCTAAAAATGAAGATAAAATAAATGTAAAACTAATATCTATGGTGGAAGTCGCAGTATGGAGGGAAATGTTGTGCTTGGCGGAGGTCTGTGCTCTCCGAGTGCTTTTCTAGTTTTGCGAAGACTTGGTTGAACTTTTGTCTAACTGTACAGTTGGCATTATGATTAGTTCAACATCTTTCAATTTATTTTGTTATGCTGATGATATCCTATTGTGTAGTCTTACTGTCTCAGGTTTGCAACAACTGTTCGACGTTGCAAACACATACGTATGTGATCATGGCCTGTTGTTTAACCCCAGTAAAACTTGAATGTATAACCTTTGGCAAAAGTAATTTCAGTGATATTCCTTTATGGTATGTGAATGGTATTTCTCTCACTCAGTCCGATTGCATAACTTGCCTTGGTGTTGCTTTATCTCATGTGAAACACAATAGTCGCAGCCGCAACCGTATCAACGCGTGTAGAAAAGCGTTCTACAGCCTCCAGGGCGCTGGTCTATGTAATGCCATAAAAGATGTCAATGGCACATCCTATGTTTGGAACTCAGCCATTAGGCCAGTTCTACTATATGGGTTAAACACTATTAATATTAACAAAAGTTCATTGCGAGACTTAGAAAGTATGCAAGGCTGTCTAGTCAAGTCCATATTTGGTGTCCACAAATACTGCAGAACAACTCCTATTTTAAAAGCCACAAGTATCTGTACAGTTGAATTGTCTGTGAATATAGCAAATCTCCAATTGTTACGCTCCATTTTTCATACAGTCTCGTGCCATCATTCTAAAGGCTCCTTTTGAACAAAATGTATTGGAATCATCTGGACACATGGTCTTCTATCAAGGTCACATTCCATCTGTTCTCAATATGGTATTAACTTTCTTCAAAATATTTTTGATCCCATTTACTCAAGTCGTGTCAGGGGGAATATAAAGTCATCCGTCCTCTCACCTGACGGCATGTCTGATAGTGTTCGTCAGCTCCTTTTAAGCTTTGATCCTTACAATAAGGTTCTTTTAAGTATGTTTTCAATGCCTCTCTAATCTTTTTTTATTAACAGCCATGGTTTCATGTTGCTGTTTGACGACTTTGTTATTAATCCTATGCTTTTTTCTTAATTTGTAATGTATGAAGTTTTTATCTCTGTCCTGTTATACGTAATGGGTTTTTGGTGCGGTGATATACTTAATTTTATTGTATTTCATTTGTGATGATTCTGTAATTTTACTATTGTATTTCTTCTTTGGAAGGCAAATAAATATATATTATTATTATTACTTAATTTTTCTGATAATTGCCATCAAACTCACATTGGAGCATTTTTCCTTATAGATGTTATTGCACCTTAATCATGATTGGCAGTGCTATGTTATTTATCATACAGTAATCGAATTGTGTAATTCTTAATCAGGCAAAAAAGCAAACTCGAAAACAGGTTGAGAGTAACCCTTAAAAGGGGAATTGCATTTACTTGCCACATCTCTGTCATAATTTAATTGATAGGTTATAAAAGAATGTATAAATTGTATCTGTTCACTATGAAACGGCAGAACTTTTCAAAGTGTTAATTATTATTCAGTGTGTTTTTTCTTTCCCCTGCCAGTTGTTTTGAAATATAACAAGTTTATTTATTTGGTATAGCACCTTCCACCCTCTGAGGCACACAATGATATTGCCAATATATTAGATATTAATGTTGGCATATTAGAGAATATAAGCAACAAATGGATTTACATATTTAAAATGACAAAATTGTTAAGCACATTGTAAACTTTTTGAAACTGAGGAAAACCAGCAGGCCAACAGTTGGTGTCTGAGAGTGAGGCCTCCACATATCTGTGTGTGGGTATTCATGCATTTCACAAAAAAATACCTGGTCAAGAGCAAGTTGCAGTTCTGCTGATTGCTGAGTCCCGGCTAAAATTAGCTCTCTGCTGGAATCATGGAGGTTCAGGTCATTGACGTACACTCCCATTTTGATCATGTCCTCAACGGTTTCAATGCTGAAAAGAGAAATTTGATCTTATCTATTCTGGTTATTCATAAATGAGAAAGTTTTCAGTGCAAATGCAAGAAAGGGTAAAGAGTTTGAGATTTTTAGATTTTTAAAGATTTTGGGCAGTGAACTTGGCTCACAAGGTTCCCTCAGTGAAGCTTACATTGGCGTGCCAAGAAAGATGAGGGAGTCCCACTGTGGGACATACTTCATCTGCCCTTTCAGATGAAGAGGCTTCTTAGGTGGTTCTCGCATGTCCTCAAATATTGTCTCGCTGCACTTCCCTGGTGGTTTTAAAGAAGAACTGCACATTTAAAATGGCAAAATAAATAGAGTGACCATAATAAATTACTGTATGAGAACCAATAAAATATCAACATCAAAATGTATTGCGAAGTTCTATTTTCCATACCAGTTCATTCAACTGTTGTAGCCTACTTTGAAATACACCAGCCTTTTGTTAATAGTATACTGAATAGGATTTGTCCATTGCCATTTGTAAATACAAAATTCAGAGTTTAGCCCCTCCGCGGCTAAACTATACCTGAAGCGCATGCCCCCTTATTGAAAAATATACCCCAACGCCGAATGGCATTCTGGGGATATTATGTTTTTGTTCCGGCCGCCGCTGCAGCGCGCCGCCTTATGTGTTAACGCAATAACTTCAGTAATATTTCAATTAGAAATTTCTAGTTTTGCATGTAAGAAAGTATCATACAGAGGAAGAACTGTTTTGATTTTGGACAATTTACGATTTCTACATTAGGGGCCAAAAACTGAAAAAAATCACTGCTTTTATCATATCTCTAGAAATATTTGTCCAATTGACCTCAAATCAAGTGCAAATGAAAGGTCATGACCTGAGGATGTGTCCCACGATGACATTATACCGATTTGGTTCTAAATTTTGACAGAAGGTGGAGCTTTGTCACATTAAATACACCATTTTTGCCATATCTTTGGAACTATTTGTCCAATTGACATGAAACTATGTGCAAATGCAAGGTCATGACCTCACAACGTATCAAATGGTGACATCATACCTGTATGGTTCAATATTTCGCTACCAGGTGGCGCTTTGCAATGGAAAATTACCATTTTGGCCATATCTTCAGAACCATTTGTCCAATTGACCTGAATTTACAAAACCCTAAACCAGAGAAGTTGGCACGTTATGTAAATCGTTCATAAAAACAGAATACAATAATTTGCAAATCCTTTTCAACTTATATTCAATTGAATACACTGCAAAGACAAGATGTGTAATGTTCAAACTGAGAAACTTTATTTTTTTTTTGCAAATAATCATAAACTTAGAATTTAAAGGCAGCAACACATTGCAAAAAAGTTGGCACAGGGGCCTTTATACCACTGTGTTACATCGCCTTTCCTTTTAACGACACAGTAAATGTTTGGGAACTGAGGAGACCAATTTTTGAAGCTTTTCAGGTGGAACTCTTTCCCATTCTTGCTTGATGTACAGCTTAAGTTGTTCAACAGTCTGGGGTCTCCGTTGTCGTATTTTACACTTCATAATGCGCCACACATTTTCAATGGGAGACAGGTCTGGACTACAGGCAGGCCAGTCTAGTACCCGCACTCTTTTACTACGGAGCCATGCTGCTGTAACACATGCAGAATGTGGCTTGGCATTGTCTTGCTGAAATAAGCAGAGGCGTCTATGAAAAAGACATTGCTTGGATGGCAACATATGTTGCTCCAAAACCTGTTTGTACCTTTCAGCATTAATGGTGGATTCACATATGTGTAAGCTGCCCATGCTTTGGGCACTAATACACCCCCAAACCATCACAGATGCTGGCTTTTGAACTTTGCGCCTATAACAGTCCGTTCTTTTCGGACTGGTTCTTTTCCTTTTTGGTCCGGAGGACACGACATCCACAGTTTCAAAATTTGAAATGTGGACTTGTCAGACCACAGAACACTTTTCCACTTTGCATCAGTCCATCTTAGATGAGCTTGGGCCCAGCGAAGCCGGCGCGTTTCTGGGTGCTGCTGATAAATGGCTTTCGCTTTGCATTGTAGAGTTTTAACTTGCGCTTGCAGATGTAGCGACGAACAGTAGTTACTGACAGTGGTTTTCTGAAGTGTTCCTGAGCCCATGTGGTGATGTCCTTTACACACTGATGTCGGTTTTTGATGCAGTGCCGCCTGAGGGATCGAAGGTCACAGGCATTCAATGTTGGTTTTTGGCCTTGTCGCTTACGTGCAGTGATTTCTCCAGATTCTCTGAACCTTTTGACAATATTACGGACCGTAGATGATGAAATCCCTAAATTTCTTGCAATAGCTCGTTGAGGAATGTCATTTTTAAACTGTTCGACAATCAGTTCACGCATTTGTTCACTAAGTGGTGACCCTCGCCCCATCCTTGTTTGTGAATGACTGAGCATTTCAGGGAAGCTGCTTTTTCTACCCAATCATGGCACCCACCTGTTCCCAATTAGCCCGTGCACCTGTGGGATGTTCCAAATAAGTGTTTGATGAACATTCCTCAACTCTCTCAGTCTTTTTTGCCACTTGTGCCAGCTTTTTTGAAACATGTTGCAGGCATCAAATTCCAAATGAGCTAATATTTGCAAAAAATTACAAAGTTTACCTGATCGAACATTAAGCAACTTGTCTTTGCAGTGTATTCAATTGAATATAGGTTGAAAAGGATTTGCAAATCATTGTATTCTGTTTTTATTTACGATTTACACAATGGCCAACTTCACTGGTTTTGGGTTTTGTAAGTTCAAATGAAAGGTCATGACCAGAGGGGCTTTATATTGTATTGGGTCTATTCAGGAATTGGGGAATTGGAGGACTGGGGGCGTTCGGGGATATACCCCAAGCCGTCGCCTCCGACGGAATAAGCCTAGTTAGAGCTGTATTTTAAACTAGATATATGCTATCATCTTGTATAAACCGAAGCATGCACAAGCGTAATTAGCAAAATAGCTCTTTTGTGATTGTAGAACGATGTTGCATATGACCATCTTGCCACACCAGTGCTACTACATTATAAAAAATGCACTGCCTATAATGAATGTTAGTTATCGTCACCGAGCACCTGCTTATTACAGAATTTAACCCTAAGCTCCCCGCAATCCACGCATTAGCTTGCTAGCTATGTTGGATTGTGATACCAGTGACCAGTGTTATGCCAAATTCAGCCTTCCTGAAAGAAGAAGTTTAGTTTGTTTTTCATTCCAATTCCGCTCGAAAAGTGGAGTACAGCACCAAAAGTGAAGTGTACAAAATTGCATCAAAAGATATAGCTCGTGTCTCATCCCAATCCCATTCAAAAAGTTGAGTATAGCACTAAAATAGAACGTCACTCTTTCCAATTGACCGATCCCAAGCCCCACTTCCCATTATTACTGTTGCTAGGTCTGACAACTAACCAGGAAACTTCAGCCTTGTCTGAGTTCAAAACAACAAGCATAGCGGCGCCGGTTCCGTTCACTGATGTGCTGCATGCACACCATTAATGCTGAGTCTGTGTTTTTTTGGCATCAACATTTTGTCTCCCTAAATATGTGCTTTTTGGAGGATGAAAAGCGGCACACCGACAATTGGGAAGATCAAAATGTGACTTGGTGTCAACATTTACGTGCGAACAGAAAAGTTAACGTGACCGTGGCTTTTAATGACCCTCTAATAAGATATGTACTTGGAAGTTTTTCTCGTTATAAGGAATATATATATCTATATATATATATATATATATATATATATCTATATATATATATATCGTTCATTACATCAATGAATGTCCGTGTACATTATCAAATTACTCTCTGGTTTCCTCACTTCATTGTACCCTGGTTGAACATATTTGCCGTCAACCGAATCGTTCATATTGAATCATATGGCTAATGCCAACATTTTTAGAAGGAGGCGCTAGTCAACTCTGGCTACTCCTTTACTAAGCTTCATCTTTGCCCCTGTCCCGTTAAAACACTGCTCTCAGAAATTATCACTGCTCAGCATGGAACAAGGGGACAGAGAAAACTTTTTTCTTCTGATTTCTAGCTTACAGTCAAGCCTTTCTCCCCTTTTTGTCTTTTGAAACTCTATAAACAGGCAAAGCGACTTGTCCACTGTTTTAAATATTATGCAGGTAAGAAGTATTTCCGTTGAATGTCAGTTACAAGCAGCTAGCTTGTTAGCCACCTTGTTAATTTTATTAACTGCTAATAATAGTAATAGTTAATGTAGTCCCCGCGATGGTAAGGGTAGCAACGTAGCTCACTGGTGACTGTTATCAGTCGATAGGGTTTGTTGTTAGTCAGCGGTCTATTCAAGTCAATGGGATGGCTAATTAGCTAGCTAGCAATGAACATTACAGCCCTTCAAATGAATATTGCTGCAAAAGGCATGAGAATACAACTGCGTAGGTTTGTTTGATAAAAGTGCCTTCTGTAACATTCTTGTGTCGTAAATTGTAATTATCTTGTGAGATTTATCACCAATGAAAAAACACTAATTTCACAACTGTTTCAGATCATTTTTAAAATTAGTTTAGGATTACATTAAAAAGCTTATTATGTTATGATGTTGGAAATGGAATAAAAAAACACGCCTTTAACACGGTTGGCATATTAAGTGTCTGTTTCATGTTACATCGTTTTACCATCGTCTGAAACCCAAAATGCCTGGTTTGATGGCAGCCTGAGGTGAAAGTTGTCCGAGGTTTGGTCAGACCCCTGCTTGCCCCATTGTGATGTAGCCGTAAGTGGGCGGGGCTTCGGATCGGTCAATTTCATTCCAAAAGTGAAGTATATCTCCATTTTACGAATGCATTTTACAGCAGCCCTTTTTTTTGGCATGCTGGAAAATGCGCCCCTCGTCTGACGTAAGGTTGGAAAGTGAAAAATACACTGCCCCTCAAAAGTTTCGGATCACTTGGAAATTTTTTTGTTTTCCATAGAAACACACATGAAATTGGTCTGAATTGGAAATATATCAAATGAACAGAACATGCTGACATTGTCTGAGTTAGAAATAATGATTTTAATGGAAAATTATGAATATGTACTTCAAATTTTGCCTTCATCAAAAAAAACCTCCTTCACTGCTGATACTGAAACTGGTGTTTGACGGGAACTATTTAGCACAGCTGCTGTTTGACTACCTGTGAGCCATCTTTGTCTTAAACTACACACTCGCAGATATTTGGCTTCTTGCACAGTTGTGCATCGGGGCCTCCCACTCCTTTTTTCTGTCGTTGTTAGTACCAGTTTGTGCTGCTCTCTGAAGGGAGTAGTTGACAGCATGGTAAGAGATTTTAAGTTTTCAATTTCTGGATTGAATAGCCTTCTTTTCTAAGCACAACATTAGACTGACAGGTCTCTAAAGGAAGTTCTTTCTTTCTGGCCATTTTGAGCCTGTAAACAAACAACTGCTGATGCTTCAGGTGCTCACCTCAAGAATGCCGTGCTCCCTTTTGCGCTCCCTTATTAGTTCAACCGTTTTCAGCTGTGCAACACATTGGCAGAAGGGTTTTCTAATAATGAATTAGCCTAATAAAATGCTTAACTTGGATTAGCAGCCATACCAGGAGATTGATGCAGAGGACTGACAGTTTCTGATAATAGGCCTCTATGCAAAAATATAGATCATTCTTTAAAATTAATCAGATGATTTTCAATCATTTGTGAAATGGAAAAAAATGTTTGTGAAATGCATGAAAATGCATATTTCTTTGGAAAACAAAGAAATTTGCAAGAGATCCCAAACTTTTGAGCAGTAGTGTACATAACATTTATTTTGGTTTCAAATATTAGCTCCTTATGCATATTGGTAAAAGATACTTGATACTGGGGCCAAAAAAAAAATTCAAGGAGATGCATTTTACGGCAGCCCTTATTTTTGGCTTGCCGAAACTTTGTGCCCTTTGTTGAACTGAAATGTATTGTGGTAACACACATCAGCCCTTTATGGACACTGGCAAAAGCACTTGGTGCTGAGGCTGACACAAAAAAAATCCAGGGGGATGCAATGTGGCAGCCCTGATTTTTTGCTTGTCGGAAAATGTAAACCAATGGATTTTTTATGTTCTCCCCAGCATCAAGTGCTTTTACCCATGAGAATAAGGGACAAATATGTGTAACCACAATACATTTCGTGAATTTGGCACTTTCCAATCCCGCATTTAGAGAAGGGATGCATTTTTAGGAAAGCCAAATATAAGTGCTGCCATAAAAAGCATCCACTTGGATTTTTTTTTTTTTTGACCCAAGCATCAAGTGCTTTTACCAGTGTGCATTAGGGGCAAATTCATATCACAAAAATAAATTTCTTATATTTGTAACTTTCCAATCCTGCGTGAGACAAGTGTTGCATTTTCCAGCAAGCCAAAAATATGGGCTGCCATAAAATTCATCCCCTTGGAGTTTTTTTTCTGCTAGCCCCAGCATCTAGTGCTTTCAGCAGTGTGCATAAGGGCCTAATTTGTGTCATCAGCATAATTTAAATGCATGTGGCACTTTCCAATCTCGCATTAGACAAGGGCTGCATTTTCCGGCAAGCCAAAAATAAGGGCTGCTGTGAAACGTACCCCACTGGATTTTTTTCTTCCTTTTGGACCCTGCATCAACTGCTTTTACTAAGGGGTTAATAAATGTAACCAAAGTCACTCTCAAAAATGTGGCTCTTAAATAGTCTGTTTTGGACTGAGTTGCTATTCTCAGCAAGCAGAAAATAAGGGTGCCGTGAAAAACCCATGTGGAGTTTTTTTTTTTCTTGTATCATGCACGTGGCACTTTCCTTGTTTAACGGAACGAGGGCTGCTGTAAAATGCTCTGTATCTGATGTTTTTTTTTTAACCGACCACATGCATCAAGAGCTTTTGGACCTGGTGTTCACGTGGTGCTAATACATTGTGTAACCTGATTGAGTTTCAGGCATGTGGGACTTCATTAGTCCGAGTCAGGCTAGGAGCTCTACCATCAGAAAACTAGCATCCCACCTCCTATAATTTTCTTTGGGTTAAACCCAAAATCAGGAAGATTTTGGGCAAACATTACAATACATATATTTCTTTCTGAGTTCGCATGGTCTGAATATAGAATAGTTTGGGGTGGAATTTGGTAATGTTTTTATATATTCCTTTCTCTTCTCAATTAATTTAAGGTGGAGTCCCATTAAAGGTGTTTTCTGGCCCAAACCACCAATTTAAAAATAATTTTCAGCATTGATAAACCACCTCATGGGGTTCATGAATCCACCAGAGAAACCTGCAGTATCAATTTTCTTTATGACAACAAACAATGTTTTTTACATTTTTTAGTTTTTTTGCGGGGGGGCACCCATTCTGGGGCCCAACAAAGTGTCACCAATGATTAGAATCATGTGTTTATCAATGCAATGCACATTGTAGCTGATATATTTTCCTAATGAATGAAAAAAGAAATTGTTTACATTGATGTCATACTGCATAGATAGGAAGATATTTGTTCAAAAAACATGTTCTGAAATAGAGATATCCAAAGGCGATGTGTGTAAATGACAGTTCATTTGACAAAGTTCCCGGCCATGAAACACTTAGGAAATTTGCCGAAATTTTTTTCACAAATTAGATTGTCTTTTTCGTCAAAACCTTAGATTATCTTTTTCGTCAAAACCAGCCAAATCCACAGGCCCTTTTTTCACAAAAAAACCTCTCAATCCACCTCTTTGGACAAGACATGAGTTGCAAAATTACTTAAGATGCAATTGGAAATAATAAAAATGTATGGGCATATCCATACCCATATCCATGTCCTATACCAATTTTTGGATGAGACCTGCAGTCATGTGGTAGTCCCACCCCAATTCTCTGCAGTCACTGAATAAAGGCAAAAGGCCCAAATATATGAATAAAAAAAAAACAGTCACACAGTATAACTGCTATGTTGAAACTAGTTGAAGTCACATGATTCCACGTTGCATTCTGATCAGTTCTCGGAACGTATAGGCTTTTGCTGCCAAAGGGAAGTGGCATTTAGAGGTTTTTGTCTACAAATTGATAATTCAGACCAGGAAGAAAGGTAATTAGGGGGTTTTGAAGCAAAATTATTTGATTAACGTATACGATGTGTGGAGAGCATTCACTCACCATTGTTATCTCATTTTTGAAGGAGGTGGCTTTTAAAGGCTCATGCATCTGATCTCTTCAGAAACAGAGATCCGCCAGTGGATCATAAATGATGAGTGAAAGGAATTTTTTTTTTATGAGTCCACACTTTTTAAGGAAAATCCTTCTCAGTATACCTGTAATCTCAGCTCATTGCTTAAAATATGTCAGTCCATACAGTCCATACATATCAAAAATATTACAACCCCATTGCAAATTGGGTTTACTGGCAAAATTTACAAACTTTCAGCTGTTTGCATTAAACAACTCAAACAAGAACAATTTAACCAAGCGGTTTCTCCAAATTCAACACAAAATGCCACTTTTAATGACAGGCTCAAAATTATTCAAACCCTTCATGCAGAGCGTCTTTAATACTTAGGAGAGCACCCTTTAGCTGCTATGACCTGCTGAAGAGGTGATGCACAGCCTGACACCTCATGGGCAATGGCCTCCAGTTCACTAAAATTCTTGGATTTGTGTGCTGCAACTGCCTTCTTCAAAACCCACCAGAGATTTTCTGTGGGGTTCAAGTCAGGCGACTGTGATGGCTTCTCTCAAATCTTCCAGGACCTCTTCTGAAACCAAGCCTGGTGGATGTTGAGGTATGCTTAGGATCATTATCCTGTTGGAAGTTCCAGTGATGCCCAACCTTCAGGTTCCTCCCAGACAGCATAACATTTCACCTTTTTGATTGAATCCATCTCACCGTCCACACGTTGCAGGTCTCCAGTACCAGAGGAAGCAAAGCAGCTGCAGAGCATGAAAAAGCCCCCGCAGTGCTTCACTACAGTCAGGGTGTTTTTCAGCGTGTGCATTTCTCTCCTCCTGCAGACATACCAGAGATCCATAAACCCAAAAGCTCCAGTTTTGCTTCAGCGCTCTGTAGAACAATTTCCCAAAACTTCTGTGGCTTATTTACAAACCCCTATTCCAATGAAGTTGGGACATTGTGTAAATCAGTGAATATTTCCAAAAAAACAATAAAGTTTATCAGTTTGAAGATTAAATATATCATCTTTGTCGTATACTCAATTGAATATAGGTCGAAAAGGATTTGCAAATTATTGTATTCCATTTTTATTCATGTTTTACACAACGTCCCAACTTCATTGGAACTGGGGTTTGTAGTTGTGTTGAGCTATTTAAAATGTTCTTGTTTAATCTGTTTATTGCAAACAGCTGAAAGTTTGTAAATTTTGCCAATAAACCTAATTTGCAATGGGAGTTAAATAATTGTGATTGCAACTGTATATATCATAACGAATGCCAAGAATGGACCGACAAAAATTGTGTTTTATAATGTGCCCCAATAATGTTCTATTCCGCTGAAACCGTATATTCTAGTTACGGATCTGGGAGTATTCTTAGCCAGATCTGACAGTTTTTTTCCTCTTTAACACAATATTTTTTTTCCTTTTCTGGCACAAATCCATGCAAAATCAATCCCTTTTTTTTCAAATGTCAGAGGTTTGGAAAAAAGCAAAACTGTTTGAAACGGTTTCACTGCTGTGCTCAGAATGTTGTGTATCTTCTTGGGGCCTCCTCATATTTTGTTTTTGTTGCTCTGCCAGTGAACCAACATGCCTATATGTAGTAAGAATTTCTGCAGGGAAAAGAAAAAACACCCTCTGTGGCAAAGGTTGACCTGTGACAGTCTGAAAGGCCAGGAGCTCAATGTCTTCTCCACCGGAGTTAGCAGAGCTGTTGTACTGTGTCAGGGCACTGCTGTACTCCTGGTCTGTCCCCTTCATTTCCTCAATTGCTTTGATCTCTGTGTGCACATCCATGCATGATGTTAGGGAATGGCAGCTTATATCACATAACCTATTGCTGCTGTTTTCACAAATATCTTGAGGGTTGACTGCAATAAACAGTTATGTCCAGATGCTTTACATTGGACATAACTGTATACTGCAGTCAGCCCTCAATCTGATATTTGAAATTATAGTAGGCCTACATCAGCCCATTCACGTTATTTAATCATTAATCATTTTCAGATTTTTTATTGTTGAAAATTAATCATAGTATAGTGTCAGCAATGGTATTGGTATAATTTGTTTTAGATTTTGTGCTTATCAGGGTTAGTCAGTGGGATGAAAATACCTCCCTCTTCTTTGGGTTTCTCACTGTCCTCCTTCTCTTCTGGCTCCTCTTTGCTCAGTTTTGGGATGTTCACCTTTTGCTTACTCTCAACAACAGCTTTTGACAGCAGCTCGAAGACATTGTTGAGATGGGTATATATCTAAGGAAATATGGAAGTGCAGGTACTTTGATACTGTTAGTCATAAATGCAGAAGAAATGGCTGGCAATAGAGAGGAGTACCTTCACATTATAGATCAGGACTGCCCAGTATGGTCCCCCTGGAGGCCATTTTTCTATTCACAGAAATTCCAACTAATTTTTTTAACACACAAACAACACAGCAATGCATATTTAAATGTCATTATAATGACAACTCATTAACTAAAGGGATGAGATGATGAGAGGGCAAGGTTTTGATGATTTTTGTTCAAGACTTCAATTGAAAAGGTATACTTGACCCATGTGACAATCCAAAGCATAAAATAAGCATCCATATTTTCAGTAGATTTGAATTAGATTCATTAAGAATAATTTAAAGTAACCGTTCTACTGTTCATTGCTAGGACAGGATTTTCCTCCTGTGCAGAAACTGGATTATGACCAGAAACAAAGTTAAAGCAATTGTTGGCTGCACTCACATTATCCCAGCTGAATTCCAGCATTGGGCGCACCAGAGTAAACTCTTCATTGACCTTCTTCCCTTGCAGATCGGAGAAGACCTCCTTAAGCCCATCTCCAATGCGATACATGGTCATGTCTCGACGGAAGATGACACTGAAGGGGAACATGTCAAAAAAGATGCCTCGTTTCATGGGCAGCTTCTCGTACCCAGGAGCGGTCTTCTGCTGAGGCATGCGGTGCTTAAAGGCAGCATTGTCAAAGTTCATCTTGTAGACCTGAAGGCATTGGGAAGTTCACTGTTACAAGAATATCAAGTGCAATGAAATCAACCATGTATGACTATAATAGTTGGTTCATTCAGTGCTCTAAATTCTGTATACAATTTAAATTTTTAAGGTTATGAATTTATGTTCTCCATTATAGTTTTAGGTATTACGTTAAATGGGGAATTTAATTCAAGTAGAATGCTGGAGATATGCCCTCGTTGTCATAAACACATACAAGCCAGACACTCCTCCGCACCTCTGTAATCCCTGATACAATTGAGAATTGACCTGCTCAGATTTAGCTTATTTCATCATTTACCCTGGATATTTGTGCTTCTACCATGAGTGAGCAAGGTACAAAGTTAAATGCTTTCTCATTTTGTCTGCTTTAATTGTATTTCATTTGTTTTGCTGTAGCCTACAGTCCAGCCAAGAACGCCATAGATCAAATATTTGTGCCTGTGTTTTAGTTAAAAGCAAAATCAGAGACAAATGGTCAAAAATAAGTTATAAACAAATTTTATATCAAAGATTTGTTGCTGGGTTCTTTTTGTACAAAGCATTTCCCCTTGATAGTTACTTCCTGCCCAACACAATCTGATGTGCGTTTCCCATTATCACAGATGCTAATGTACAACCCTAATTCCGAAATAGTTGGGACAAAGTGTAAATTGTGAATAAAATCTAAACGCAATGACTTTCAAATCACATCAGCCAGTATTTTATTCACAATAGAATAGAGATAACATAGCAAATGTTGAAACTGAGAAATTTTACAGTTTTATTCACAAAATGAGCTCATTCCAAATTTGATGGCTGCTTCAGGTCTCAGTTGGGACAGGGGCCTGTTTACCATGGTGTAGCATCCCCTCTTCTTTCTCACACACAGTGGAGGCGTCTGGGCATTGAGGAGACAAGTTTCTTGAGTTTAGCCATTGGAATTTGATCCCACTCTTGTCTAATACAGGCTTCCAGCTGCTGGAGAGTTTTGGGTCTCCTTTGACAGACTTTTCGTTTAATATTGCGCCAAATGTTCTCAATCAGTGAAAGATCAAGACTGCAGGCAGGCCAGTTCAGCACGTGGACTCTTCTACTACGAAGCCATGCTGTTGTAATAGCTGCAGTATGTGGTTTTGCATTGTACTGCTGAAATACAAAAGGCCTTCCCTGGAATAGATGTCATCTGAAGGGGAGCATATGTTGCTCTAAAACCTTTACATACATTTCAGCATTCATGGTGCTTTTTAAAACATGCAAGTGTCCCACACCATATGCACTAATGCATCCCCATACCATCAGAGATGCTGGCTTTTGAACTGAACGCTGATCACAGGAGGCGTGGTCTTTCTCCTCTTTAGCCCGGAGGACACAATGCCCATGATTTCCAACAAGAGTGTCAAATTTGGACTTGTCTGACCACAGGACACTTTGCTACAGTCCATTTTAAATGAGCCTTAGCCCACAGAACATGGCGGTGCTTCTGGGTCATGCTGAGCAATGGCTTCCTTTTTGCATCATAGAGTTTTAAGTGGCATCTATGGATGGCACTGTGGACTATGTTTACAGACAGTGGTTTCTTGAAGTGTTCCTGGGCCCATTTAGTAATGTCAATGACAGAATCATGCCGATGAGTGATGCAGTGGCGTCTGAGGGCCTGAAGGTCAAAGGCATCCAGTAAAGGTCTTCTGCCGTGTCCCTCAATCACAGAGATTTTTCCAGTTTCTCTGAATCTTTTAATGATGTTATGCATTGTTGATGATGAGACCTTCAAAGCTCTCGCAATTTCACATTTAGGAGCATTCTAAAGTATTCCACAGTTTTTTTTACACCAGCCTTCACAGGTTGGAGAGCCTCTGGCCATTACTTTTGAGAGACTCAGCCTCTCGAAGACATCCCTTTTATAGCCAATCATGTTACACACCTGATGCCAGTTAACTGAATTACTTGCTAAATGTTCTTTCAGCTGATTCTTATATATATATATATATATATATATATATATATATATATATATATATTATTTTCAGCCCTTTTCTGCCTGTGTCCCAACTTTTTTGAGACCTGTTGCACCTAGAAACTTTGAAATAAGCTCATTTTGTGGGAAAAATCCATGTTCTATTGTAAATAACATATTGGCTCATGTGATCTGAAAGTCATTGCATTTTGATTTTATTCACAATTTACACTTTGTCCCAGCTATTTCAGAATTGTGGTTGCAGTTTGAACCAATGACTGTATGGTCGAACTATGGGAAACGTATCCCATGTTCAGCTCGATGTGACTGCGGTCCACCACAATCAAAAATAGACCCGTTGGTCTTCTCCGTGGAGCAGAGCAGAGGGCCGCTTTTTGGGATGCTGCGAAGATGTGCCGTTGTGCAGCTGATGGAATCTCAAGCATTGCCTTGAAAAGCCGCAATCAGCTCCAGCACCTGTTACGGCGGCATTTATACAGCCACAACACTCTCGGTGCAATCTGGGGGTAAAGATGGGATATTTAAGCTACCATCCTGCTTTACTTTTGCTCAAAAAATGCCTTTGACTGAAGCTGCCCTGTGTCACTATTTACCGCCCCAAGTTAACATTTCCAACTGCTGAGTCACTTTTTCCTGCTGCTAGTTGTAGACCCCGAACAAAGTCAGGCAGCTACTATGGATTTGCGGTCTTTGTCTGCGCCACAGCCACCGTTTCCATTGAGATTTACTAGCAGATGCTCAACAGGCCACAAATTCCATGTTTTCCCAGTTGGTGTGGGCATAGTTTATGGTTTGGTCATGACACCTATCGATTTTGGTTGGCAACATAATTGGCCAAATAAAGCAGTTTCAAGCTGAAAATTGTTAAAAGGGGCACTCAGAGTCTACACCCATGCGGTTGTGGGCGACTAGACTCTCTAGTTAACAGTTAATAGTGGGCTCTGAGTATTTTATCATATGGGACATACACCAGAGCCATGTATTGGTAGAGTTGCAACAGCTTAAATTTGCCAGCCATTTTGGGGCCAAATAAACTGAGAGGACTGTTTTAAAGCAATGGTGCTCAGGCACGGAATAGGCATTTCACCTCTTGGAAGTTCAATTTGCCATAAGCTTAACCGTGGGCAACATGTTTATTAGCAAGCATTTCTTGACAGCAAAAAGAAGTGTGATAATTTACAAATTTGTCATTTGAAATGCCAAACAATTCCATCATCAGTTGTGAAAGTCCCTCCAGTGCCATGTGGCTAGCAGGCTAGTGGCGTTGAAGGTACAAACACTTGGAGCAGGGGCTAGGCAAGTGCTTAAGTCCAGCATGCAGCGACCAGCAGTACGGAGTTTGGCATCTCTGATCAAGTTTTTTTTGTTAATTTTTCATGTTCTTAAATGTTTTTATGTTATCCCAATGAGTGTCCTGTGGATGTGAGAACTCACCCAACGCCAACCAGACATGGATTTCTTTTATCTTGCCCTGTTGTGGTTTTTATCATATTTTCTGTCTGTGAGCGATGGCAGCAGAGCTGTCATCTCAGAAAGGACGAGTTATGTCTGCTCTCATGACATGTTGCTCCACAAGCACTCGAGTGACGGATGTCAACAGTTGCCAGCGTTTATTTAGAGAGACTATGATTTCTCTTCAAGTGGTACAAGGAAGAAAAGGAAGTGGGGGGAAAGAGGAGGTGAGAGACTGCGCTTAAAGAAGCAGTAGCTCAGCGGGATTCCTCTGCCATCGGTGATTATGACAAATATACGGTCCCTCACGAACAATAGAGACGAGCTTCAGGGGAACGTTTGCTTCCAAGAGGATTTTAAGGACTGTTGTGTCATGGCTTTTATTGAAACAAGGCTCAGTGAACAAGACTATGACTCCGAGCTCTTCCTTGATGGCTTTGGGACCCTCTTCTGACTCGACCACTGGTGATTGCTTTGGGACCCTCTTCTGACTCGACCACTGGTGATTGTTGACCGCTTTTCGAAGTTTGGCAAACTAATCCCATTTCCAACCCTTCCCTCTGCCTTCCAGGTGGCAGAAACATTGATCGAGCAGGTCTTAATAAACTTTGGCCTTCCGGAGGACATCATATAGGACAGGTCATGTCCCGGGTGTGGTGAGCCTTCTTTCAGAAGTTGGGAGCTTCGGTGAGCCTCACCTTGGGATACCACCCAGAGTCAAATATGCAGGCATTGAGGACCATCCAGGATCTGGGGAGGTTCCTCCAGGCACACTGCCACCTTTGAAAACATATCTGGGCAAGGTTCCTGCCTTGGGAGAAGTACACCCAAAACTCCCTCAAGAGCGCATTAACTGGACATATCCCATTCCAGTTTCTGCTCTAGTCAGAAATCTCCCCTATTCCTATGGGATCTGAGCCAGACTGCTGTCCCGGCAGTGAACGCATGGTTCACACGTGTGGAGCAGGTGTGGATGTAGACTAATCTCCAGATCCGAAGAGTCCTCCACCGTCAGAAGAACCAGGTGGACAAACGATGTTAGGACGCCCCAGCATCAACCAGAGGATCAGGTCTCAACAAGATATACAAGAGACCAGTGCCTCCACCTGCCCTGCTGCAAATTCAGTCCATGGGTCATTGGATCCTTCAGTTGCCATCTCATTATTAACAATACCTTTCATGTGTCTCAGGACGGTGACTGCAGGGTCGCTGGTGGAGACAACCCCCACTGAAGACCAACCACCTGTTCTGGAGGTCAACAGTGCCCCAGTCCTACCGGGTGTGCATCCTGTTGGATTCCAGACGTCGTAGAGGACAGCTGCAGTACTTGGTGGACTGGGAGGGTTGCGGTCCAGAGGACAGGAGTTGGGTGGCTTCGCAAGAGATCCTGGATCCTCAGCTCCCAACAGAGTTCCATCGGACGCATCCAGACCAGCCCGCTGTACGACCCCCGGGTCGCCCTCCTGGCGGTCACCGAAACACGCCAGGAGTCGTGCCTCGGGGGGAGGTAATGTCATACCATGCCTCCAGCAATCTGCATCACCAGAGTTCTGAGGAACCTGCCTGCTTGTCGAACTAAATTCATATTGAACACAGTGGCGGTTTTTCACGGAGGCCAAGGGAAGCCTGGCTTCCCCAAAAATTATTACAAGAAAGAAAAAATATAAATAAGCTTCACCACAATGTACTTTTTATTGTTGTCATTTCCTTGTCAAAACACTTCATCAGCGCACTTCTGCTTTGGCTGAGTGTGAGGAGCAAATCAGCGCCCCTCCTGTTAATCTCTCATTGTGTCTTACACTTTGTGTCTCATGCCCTCCGCCCTGTCTGTCAGTTCGGAGGCCAGCTTCACTTTGCCTCCCTTGGAATAAAAAACAGCCCGTATTAGCCAATCAGATTGAAGCAAGACTCATCGTTTAATGGTCGCTGCATCATTAAAAAAATATGAGGTAGGCCAGAACAAATCTGGCTTCCAACCAATCACAAACTGTTACGGGAAATACACACACTGATTCAACTGTCCCGCCAGGCGCCAGCTAGCCCACACAGAAAGTATAGCCATTAAGTCAGAGATTGGATGGTGACAGGGACCTTGAGTTTCTTGTAAAAAATGACATCACAAAACTTCCTTTAGAGGTTCAAGTAAAAGTCAAGCGGGACGGTAGGCCGACTCCAAAGCTCAATTTAACTAAGGGGAGAGCTGATGGAAAAGTTCGCTCTTTTTGTGAAGCTAACTATGCTAGAACCGGCTTTTCTGTTGGCCATGTCTCCTATTTGACCGGACAGCACCATGGCCCGCCGTGGCCTTTTCGATGACCGGGTTGTTGTCACATTTTTCTCATGTGATGCATAAAATGTGGTGTTTTATTCTTTATTATTCTTGTCGTGTCAAGTGGATTTCAGAGCATGATGGCTAAGCTGCACTGTTTTTTTATACTCTCAATCCTTACCGAGACTGCATTTAGGTCCAGCTGCACTATCAGCTGACAGCTGTAAGGTTTACAGTTGATAGCGCTGGAGCACGGTTGATATCAATTTTTACTATTTGTTTTATATTTAGTTTATGTAATTCAGACGTTGCGCACGGGTTGTGTATTCATGTTTTTGGATGTATGAATATTGGGCATCCTTGTGATTTGTTAATTTCAGTTGCGAGGCTGCCACATATGACATTGTTACTTCTAATGTTGGTGGAATGGGTTTTCCTGTGTTTCTGTACAATAGTCCACGGCTATCTTGCAAATGCATTTGTTGCCAATCAATTAAATATGAGTTGGAGAGAAGCATTGTCCACAAAACGAAACTTCATTAATACTGTCTGTGAAAGCAATGGCTAAAATGTTTTTGTTATATCTAGATCTTGTCATAATTGCAGTCTGATTGCTATGTGTTTAGCTTTTTGCTGTAATAAAGCTACGAGAGGTTTACCAGCTTTGCATGGGCTTCCTCTAACTAATCACATACTACTGTGTGCCAGAGCCATAAGCATGCGCACAGCCCGAAGCGCGCATCCCCAGCTCTCCCTCGCGCTTTCACTCTCTCTCACACTCACAGTCCTCTTTTTTTCACTAAAATGAATGAGAAGTCGGCAGAATAAAGGTACTGTAACAGTAGGCTAATGTGTTTGCATGAAAATAACACGTAAACACAATTAAATTCGTTGTTCATTCTGGCTTCCTCGGTAATTTTTATCACGGGCCGCCACTGATTAACATAATTCTTTTCTCGTTGCAAGCTTTGCGAACACTATATTTTAACATCTGAATGGTTATGATAAATCATTAAAACAAATACAGACCATGCAAAATGTTTTGTCATGAAAAATTTGTTAAAAATTGCCTATTAGCATTTTAAAACGAAACGGTTAGTAAATTGAAAATCATTCAAGTTCTTTCCGTAAATGAATTTTACTGAGACGGGGTGCGGGTAATCTTCGACACAGGAATGGATATAAGTTACTAAATTACAGGCTTGTAACAGGAAAAATAATATACTTTGGCACTTGAGTGTAAAATAATAGTAGGTCTACATAAAAGCACACATTATCTCCGAACATATTGCAGAAATGATACCTGACAAACAAATTCCGCACCAAAAATAGCATGATATTTAAAAATCCAATTGCGTATTATACCTCACTGAAGTTAAATAGTGGTACAGGTTGAGCAAACTGTATCATCTAATATAAAAAGGTTTGCACAAATGATTATTGGCAACATCACCCCCACCAAAGCAAATCAACATTTTATGTAAGGTAACACTACTCTTGCATTCACGTTTGGAAATAAATCGCCAAAAAGCTGTGCCATAATCTACACGTACGGACTACTGTCAACACGACCGCCCTAACTGCCCTTGTAGCTCAGTTATAATTAAACAAACACCCAGCTAACGGGCTATTGCCCGGCTACGCGTGCGCGATTAGGCGGCGGGAGGTCTTCTTTTGTCTTTGTGCGTGTCAAGATGCCCATCCTGCTGCACAGCTAACGACGAGATTTCCCAGTCCTAACGCCCCCTTACTGCCGGATTAACAACCTTTTCTTTGGTTTTAACGGCGACTGTACTGTACATATATGTACAATGTCTGAGTCATTCACCTAAAGCTGCTACTTTGGTGTAAAGTCACTCGCCTGGGCCACAGGCAGGGAGCTGTAAATCCCTCAACTGGCTTTTTCTAAAACTAAGGACTGCGTAGAGGTTTAAACTGAACTTAAGCCTTAACTGTCCAGGGCTTATCTATCCAAGTTGCTTGGTATGAAATGAATATTGGTCATCACATGTTTCATACAAAGTAACTTAAACCAGGCTGTGAAAACGATTTGTTCATCTACAGTAACTCAAATTATTCTTATGCTGAACCAAATTCAATAAACAACAAACTTGCTGGACAAAAAGATTAAAATGGGTTCTCCACCAGAATCTTGTCAAAACCTGATTTCATATTTTATTAAAAATTGAAATATCAGCTTGACATAATGACATATTGTCAAAATTGACATCACAATAGGCTTCACCTTTCAATAATGCTGGCATGGATCTGGCCTCTATTTGTCCACTGGTTGTTCAGAGTCTTGCCAAGTGGCCTACTCCACCATTAGTATACTCAAAAGTTGGCCTTGTTTGACAGCTAGTTCATGTACAACCACATAATGGCAACCAACAGTTTCAAGCAAGTATGAGCATCTCCACAAGAGGGCTGGCAGGTGTGACACACACCATCACTCCAATTTCCTTCAAACTCAGCCTGGTGGAAAAACTCCAGAAGCCAGAACAGTCCAGTCCTTATAGCCCCGTTTACACCTGGCATTAAAATGCTTTTTTTTTGTGATCGGATTGCAAATGGATAGCGCTTGACCACAGAAAAGTATAGGTGCAAATGCACTCAAGACACAGTGAGGACAGATTGTGATCTGATCTTTCAAATGACTTCTGAAGGTGGTCAGGGAAGGATTTTGGCCACATTGAGCACAAGTGTAAATGCAAATGAATCTCCAATCTGCATACAAAAACTCCATGGGCCAAAATATTTGCAGTAAAACTCCGTAGATAAGTCACATTGGTTTTTAAGATGCAGTATATTTTGTGGGGAGTCCTGTCGGTAAAAGGGGTCTCATATCAAAGAATGTGTTATAGTAGCTACTCATATATAAAAATACATAAACAAGTTGTTCTAAACTGTATCAATTTATTTTAAACAAAGTTGTGATTTTCATTTTGATCAGCAAAATCCACAACGTGAAGTTTTTCTGCAGTTGTATTGCTCTTTAGAGAAGTTTTTGCTATGTTGCGGTGGGCTGCGCAGCTTCTAGCTCTAAAGAGACCAGAGAGACTGAATCCAAGCCCTGGGACACGCAAGCAAAGTCTAGCTCACAGCGCCCTCTTCTGGGTACACATTGGGAACATCCCCCTTGACCTCTCACAGCATACTGGTGTATGGGACGCAAGTATGCATTTTTAAGTGAAAATAAATTAAAGGTGCGTCTTATTTACCAGTTTTTACGGTAAGCGAGGTACGCCACGTCAGGAGATGGGTGAAGAAGGATGTAATGTCAGCGGGACGGATTGTAATGTGGATGCCAGAGATGCATGTTAAATTTATAGCATCACAAAGTCAATCACAGAGAAGAAAATACATGGGTGCAAGGGGGATGATCAGGGCCTGACCTAATTGGAGGCAGTGCCACGGGTAAATAAAACATGCATGGACACTAGCAGATGCAGTTTCAATACAGCACGGTCACATTGGACAAACAGTAGCCTGAGCAGATTTACCCTCAAACACAGTTTTTTGCGACAAAATATTGAAGGTAGCCAAAACATTTTGCTCAGTGCTGTAGAATGTAAAGTGAATGCCTGCTGTTCTTTGAGGGTGTAGTCAGTTTAAAATGACATGGCTTTTATCGCTGGATTCTGTAGACTTTCCTCCTTCAATTGATGTAACATTTGTAAGCCTAACACAAATTCAGCAGAAGCGCTAGGGATCAAGCACTGATATTCTCCTATCCTATGTTCAGCTACATGCTTATTTACTTGCTTGGGGCTTGAATTATGTTCAGTGGAGGTAAAACTGGTCATCATGAGCTTTTCACCGAGATTACTCTTGTTAAGTGTAGATTTCCGCACGCAGATGTTGCTATTAGTAAACATGCCATATTTATGATGCTTATTGATTTTGGATGCAGTTCGTGTCTTGAATGAACACCAATAATGTAAACAACACTATGGTTTTATGGTCAGTTTTTATAGTTCACATACTCGGGCCAAAACTGAGTGTTCTTGAACTTTTTTGAAGAGTATATTGAGTATCAGCATGATTCAAAATTTCATGAAGGCGTTTCAAATGGTCTTATATTTCATTGAAATTGACACTCTGTGCTCAGTTGACCCCCCTGGAATTGAATGAAACTTGGCAAATAGGTAGATATGAGTGTCTCACAGAAAAAGCCGAATTTTTAGGTCCGTATCTCACTTTGCCTGCCAATAGCGCCACCTGGAAGCCACATAAGGGGCTCAGTTTTGCTGTTGACACCACATTTTACATCAACTATCATGACTTAAAGGTACACAGTACCAAATATGTTATACTTTTATCATGACCTGTGACACTTCAAATCCGGTTAGACTTCAGCACCACATCAGCGCCAAGCTGGGTAACTACGTTATTGAGCCAGAATTATTTGAGAAATAACAATAAAAACTGAAAATGGGAATAAAATAATACCCCAGATGTATATCAAACCAGAATGCTTTATTATGTGTTTACTCACAACAAGACTATCATTTTCAGCGAAAATGATACCTGGGTATCTTGCTGTGTTTATGCAATGGATGGACAGAAAGATGGGCGAAATTCATTTCTGGTGCATGTTTGCGGTATATTTTCTCTGGAACCCAGATTTGTACTGTGAGGGTAAATGCTGTTTTATATGCAATTGGAGCTCTATTTCTGGGAATACTAGGTATTTCTTTGGTAGTATCTGCACTTTCAAGCTAGATGGAGCCAAAGTTGGAGGAAAACCCAAAAATTTACCATTTTACAGCAGATTGTGCCTATGTTTAGGTGGCATCATTTTGTTTACCCGGCAAGATAGAGATCTAAAATTCTCTGTATACATAGTCCCTTTGGGTTATATTATAGCATTGGTAAAATCTTAATGGTAGTATTTTCAATGTAGACGATATTCATCATCAAACATCAGAAAATTTTGCCCCCAGGGGCACTGTTGGATGGATGCAAATACTGGCCATCCCCAGCAATGTACCGAATAAATTGTTTTTGAATTGTGATGCAAACATCTAGTTTTCTCTGAAAATGAAGAGTTTAGCTAGGTAGTATTCTGGATGGACAACTATTTGACCAAAGGTGGTGCTCTTAAGAGCTAATGTTCCACAAAGCTAATATTCCATATTCCCGGACATATACCAAACTTCTGACTTTTTGACTTATATAAAATACATGCACAGTAATGCATTAAATTTGTAGACTCTTTGGTATAAAGCTGGGTTAGCTGTAAATTGGAAAAGAATGTTGGTGGTGATTGTAGCCTTGTGTCAACATGCAAGACATTTACCAGTAGTCAGTACAGACTACAGTGTTTTGGTGTTGGTGCGTCTTCAGAAAATATCAAATTCTCTGCATTTTCACGTTACTGTTAGACCTGGAGAGCAGGCTTCAGCGTTAATTTTAGGATTACCCTAGGGCAGGGGTGTGAAGCTGGTGCCATGGAGGGCCAAGAGGCTGCAGGTTTCCATTCTGACCAAAAACTCCACCAGGTAATTTCACTAATTCTCTCTTCTCTCTGCTTGAAGGTGAGGTAATCGGTGAAAGGTGAAATCAGTGGAGGTTTTGGTTGGAATGAAAACCTGCAGCCTCTTGGCCCTGCATGGCACCAGTTTGACACATGTGCCCTAGGGTGTGGTGCTTGAGTATGAAAAAGGGCACAGCAGTCAGGTCTAGCGAGTGGTTGTCTCGATAAAGGGCACAGAGGTCCTAGCAAGCAAGCCGCACCCTGCCGAGAAAAGGGCAGGTCATTTGTAGCGGTAGCTTGTCTGCCTTCATTCCTAACACCTGCCCATGATGTCTAGCCTATGGGATACCCGCTGGTTGGGAGGGCAGGGTTTCTTTTACAGACTTCCCATTTCCGTGCGTACCAAGCCATGGTTGTTGGCGCAACCATTGAGCCAAACAGGCTGCAGCCCACTATTTAATTCGGACACAGACAAGCTCACTATCAACAGCCTGTAAGCAGCCCTGTTGAGACCCAGGATGCAGTGTAGTAGGGCTTGCCTCAGGCTCGACTGGCTCTCCTGGTAACATTGACCCGGATCGAACGAAGAAGGCCATGAATGGTTATTCAGGGACAAGGCCAAGGAGCACTTTTGGTGCACACCACCAGGTGCCGTCAACCCACAATTGAATTGCAAAAACAGACTGACAGAGAGAGCTAATCACATGATGTGTTGACATCATTTGACTTTGGATAACATGAAAAGTATAAAAACAGTTTTAACTTTTGTACTATACATTCTGTCTTAATGCACATGGTTGTGTGATAAAGATTCTTTTTTTCAAATTATGGACTGTTATTTTATGTATGTTACTATACGTATACTATTGATTTACGATGGCCCTGAGGGCCAAAACACAACAACATTTCAGAAAACACAACGACGTTTCACAAAACACAACAGCATTTCAGAAAACACAACAATATTTCACAAAACACAACAGCATTTCAGAAAACACAACATTTCACAAAACACAAAGACATTTCGCAAAACACAACCACATTTCACAAAAAACAATGGTATTTCACAAAGCACAACGACATTTCACATAAAGCAACCACATTTCAGAAAACACAAAGGTATTTCACAAAACACAACGACATTTCACATAACGCAACAGCATTTCAGAAAACACTACATTTCACAAAACACACCACATTTCAGAAAACACAATGACATTTCAGAAAACTCTATGACATTTCAGAAAACACACCAACATTTCAGAAAACACAACAACATCTCAGAAAACACAACGACATCTCACAAAACAAAATGACATTTCACAAATTCAAAATGTTTTCTGAAATGTAGTTGTGTTTTCTGAAATGTTGTTGTGTTTTCTGAAATGCTGTTGTGTTTTCTGAAATGCTGTTGTGTTTTGTGGAATGTCGTTGTGTTTTCTGAAATTTGGTTGTGTTTTCTGAAATGCCTTTGTGTTTTCTGAAATGTTGTTGTGTTTTCTGAAATGCCGTTGTGTTTCGTGAAATGCTGTTGTGGTTTGTGAAGTGTGGTTGTGTTTTTTTAAATGTGGTTGTGTTTTCTGAAATGCCGTTATGTTTTCTGAAATGCCGTTATGTTTTATGAAATGTCGTTGTGTTTTGTGAAATGTTCTTGTGTTTTCTGAAATGCCGTTGTGTTTTGTGAAATGTTGTTGTGTTTACTGAAATGCCTTTGTGTTTTCATCTCCTGAAGAATTTGCCATGTTCACACAGACTCCTTTTATATAAAAAAGGTATCCCATGATAAAGTTAAAAAAGTGATTGCAAACATGAGGAACACAATGTCTACGGATATCCATAAATTAAATGTTGCATTTATCAAGAAATATCTGAGCTGTCTCTTGGAGCCAATTACATATTTAGTTAACCTGTCAATACAAGCAAAAATCTTCCCAGAGAGCTGGAAAACATCAATAATTACCCCAGTTTATAAATCAGGAGACAAAGACTTAGCAACTAATTACTGGCCCATTGCTATCCTCTCTATAGTCTCAAAAGTTTTGGAGAATATCGTAGCTGAACAATTAATGGAACGTTTGAGTCCAACCAACTGCTTCATCCACAGCAGTTTGGATTTAGACAAAAATATTCCACAGAAACAGCAAACTGTTATCTGCTTGAGAAGATCAAAGCCTCTCTGGAGAAAGGAAATGTTGTAGGGGCAGTGTTCCTGGATTAAAAAAAGGCCTTTGACACTGTTAACCACAATATCTTACTCAATAAACTAAATCAATTTAAAATGTCACCTGCAGCTCTGAAGTGGTTCAAATCATACCTGGGGGGGGAGACAGCAATGCGTCAGGGTCAATGGGGTGAAGTCACTAGGAATGCAAACAGCATCGGAGTACCGCAAGGGTCTGTTCTTGGTCCATTGCTATTCACAATGTACATTACAGTTTTTTCCAATTGCTAAAACACTAAAATGACATGCATAGCACAATTATTTAAACTGACACACAGAGAGCAAAACCTCTTCTCAAGTCTCCAAAACTCTTAACACATTTTCTGCTTTACACACATTTTGCAATTCAAAATGGCACTTTTTAAATGCACTGAACACGGTTCTCTGCATAAGCCACAACAATCTGACATAAGGTCACATGTTTGCCATTTCAAAACACTGCCATTCAAAATGACACTAAATGAGCTAATTCGCTAATATATGTGCCACCTGGCCAAAAACCTCAATGGTTAATTGTTACCACTTCAATCAGGAAGTAAGCACTATAAAAAGACCACAGGTGAGCACCTTCTTTTTTACAACAACAATGGAAGACGTGGCAGAGAGAGGAAGAGGAAAAGCGAGAGGTAGGGGTGGAGCTGGTAGAGGAGTTCATGGCCAAAGAAGACAACAACTTTCAAATGAAATCAGAGGAACCTTAGTTGATCATGTCATCAACCATGGGCTGACAATGCGAGAGGCTGGACAGAGAGTGCAGCCCAACTTGTGCCGTTTTACTGTCACCTCTGTCATCCGGACATTTAGACTGGAGCACAGGTATGTAGCCAAAATTTCTTTCACAATATGTAGTACACCCCATGTCATAGTGTATCAGTTGGGTGACCCCTGTTTACTTCATGAATGGCTGATGTCATACACAAACTGTACAAGTATCCTGTACAATTTTACTGTGGGGGAAATATCTTTAGGCTGCATTGTCCAAGCCCTATATTTTTGTATTTTTGTTTTTCTAAAGGACTGAGAGACGCAACCATGGTGGAGGAAGGGGCCAAATGTTCACCGGGGCACAGGAAGCTGCCATTGTAAACTTGGTTTTGGAAAATAATGAAATCAGATTACGAGAAATTCAAAGCCACATCATCCAAGACAACACCATATTCAACAACATTCAACGAGTCAGTCTGTCCACATTGGCTCGCATTCTCAAGCGAAACCAAATCAGAATGAAACAACTTTATAAGGTGCCTTTTGAGAGAAACTCTCAAAGAAACAAAGAGCTCCGACGAGCATATGTGGATGTAAGTACAATATTGACTGCAGTACACAACACGCAACACTGTTTCCCAGCGTACTGGATAACACCACATTGACTGATTTTTGTTCTTTGTTTTCAAGGAGTACTGGAAATGGATGCTCATGCAATCCCACATGAGTTCATCTTCATAGATGAGGCAGGGTTCAACCTAGCAAGGACCAGAAGAAGGGGAAGAAATGTCATTGGCCACAGAGCCATTATAGATGTTCCTGGCCAACGTGGTGGGAACATCACAATGTGCGCTGCCATCTCTAATACGCATGGTGTCCTCCACCGTCATGCCATCCTTGGACTATACAACACAGTCCATATTCTCACATTTCTGGACAGACTCCACAACATCCTCATACCACCAGAGCGTATGAATGATGCAGACTATCAAAGACACCGGTATATGGGACAACGTGAGCTTTCATCGTGCTGGCCCAGTCCAAAATTGGTTTGCTGACCACCCACCGTTTCTCATGCAATACCTCCCGCCACACTCACCATTTCTGAACCCCATAGAAGAGTTCTTTTCTGCATGGCGGCGGAAGGTATACGACCAGCAGCCCTTTGTGCGCATGCCTCTTGTGCAGGCTATGGAAGAGGCATGTGATGGAATTGATGTGGGTGCGATTCAGGGATGGATAAGGCACTCAAGGCGCTTCTTCCCTCGATGTCTGGCAAGGGAAGATATTGCCTGTGATGTGGACGAGGCGTTGTGGCCAGACCCAGCTGTGCGGCAAGATGCTGCCTAATTATTTTTCTTGCCTCTTTTTTTTTCTTTATATTTTTTCTGCACATTTCATCTGCAATTTTCTCTTTCCGTTTACTGTTTCTTGAGAGCATTTTTTTTTCACTCCAGTGTAAATATGTCTGCTGTGCATATGTTGCACTGACTTGTTTGGTGAAAAATAAAAAAAGTAAATGTTTCAACAGCATGTGTGTGTATCTTCAAATATTTCTGTGCATGTCAACAATCTGAAGAATGTTCTACAATTTGAAGTATTTTAGTATTATGGCAAAGCATACTAAAGATGAGAGTGCTTTTCATTATGCCCAACAGAGAGTGCTTTTCATTATGCCCAACAGTGTGTAGTTGGTTAGACAAAAATCTGGTAATATGAATGACGTGTGTGCCACTTGGTACAAAAGTTTGATTTTGTGGAGCTGCCGGATAGCTCACTCGGTTAACGCGGGTTCGAGCCCCGGCGTACCCACCGGCAGGGGTCGGCAGCTTTTTCAGAGTAGCGCACAATTGGCGATTGCGCTACAGAATTTGAAATTGGGAAGGGACTGCCGTATTTGGGTATTTAATAACAGCTTTGTTCGTTGCTCCGGCGCCTCCTGTTGGCCAGACGGGCGCTCGTCAGGAAGACTCTAGGTTTATTCACATCCGGGTATCCTCCGCCCTCGTTCGGAACTTACGAGGATTCAACCAATGAGTGTATAAGAATCAGTGGCTGACGGAAACGTGCTTCGGAGGAGAGCCGTGAGCTGTCCTCACTGTCCTGAGTTGGCAGCAAGGGGTCGCATAGGAGCAAGCTTTGTACATAGTTCACAAATTGGGCATTCCAGATTCGGGTGGGATTGGAGATGCCAAATTTATTTATTTTTTTTTTTAATTTTGATAATGCTAAATTAGTTTTGGTTGCAGTGCTTCATTTTGCAGGATATATGAGGTATTTTGCAGTTTGGGTGTATGGTTTTGTGAATTGTGTTAAGTATTTCGATAAAACCAGCCTAGTTTGCAAAATTGTGTTTCAGCAATTGGAAAAAACTGTAACGACCAACCAAGCTGCTGTCCAGATGTCAACTGCCAGATGTATGCTGATGACACTGTCATCTATTTATCCACTAAAACACCCAGCCTGGCACGTGAGCATCTGACACAGGCTTTATTGAACATTTCTGAATGGCTCGAGTTATCCCATCTTACTCTTAATGTTAAAAAAACTGTATCCATGTGCTTCTCCATGCGTAATAGGCCTGCACATGATCTATTTGAGGTTAGGATTAAGAATGAAATCATTGATGAAGTGAATGAAGTCAAGTACCTAGGTATCGTACCTATGTATAATCTTGGACAAGAACTTAAAGTTTGATAGTCAAGTTAAGTACATCTGCAATAAGGTTAGACCAAATCTTAACTGCTTTTCTTTTATTATAAGGAACCTGTCATATCAAGCTGCAAAATTCTACATGCATGCAATGATTCTTTTTAATCTGTCATATTGCATCACATCATGGTCACAGGCCTCTTCAACCACATAAAAACCTATAATCTCAATATACAAGCAGGCAATAAAACTCATGGACCGGAAACCAATGAGATGGCATCACTGCTGCATTTTAAGAAAACACAACCTTCTCACCTTTGAAAATTTTATGGATTTCAGTACTCTTAAACTGTTTTTTAAATGTCTAAATAATCATGTGTCACTAATGTTCTCTGAATCGGCCATCAGAGCTCTCACAGAGCGGCCACACGAGCCTCCAGCAGTGGTGACTGTCTTGTCCCAAGATATGTGACTTCATTCTGTCAGTCTGCTCTTTCTGTAAAGGGGGCAAAACTTTGGAACTCTCTACCCACTCATCTAAAATCAGAGACCAACAGTAATGCTTTTAACAATGGACTCAAACAATGGCTAAAATCAAAACAACAGTGCTTACATGAATAGTTTTAACTGGTTGATTGCATGACCATGTTGCCTTTGCTTTTGCCTTTACTTTGTAGTTTATGTATGTATTTAATCTGGAAAACTGCCTGTCTTTACTGTTGTAATGTTATTGTATACCGCATTCCTTTTTTTCTCTTTCTTTCTTATTACTTTTATTATTTTGATCATTCCAAAAGCCTCATGTAGACAAGTGTTGCGAAAAACACTCCAAAAATGCATCTGGTTTGTCCTATGTCCACATCAAATAAACAATAAAATAAATAAATCTACCTATGTGCCTGGTTTCATTCAATTCCAGGGGGGTCAAGTCCTCAACTTCTTCAGAAAGTGCCATTTTCTCACGGAATGGCTCTTAAACAATTATGAAGTAGAGGTTAGATCGCCTAATGTGCCAAAAAGGTAGCATGGAAGTTCTATAATAGTCTGTTTTTCATAAAGCATAGGCCTATTTAAAGGTAAATTATTTTTTTCTGTACTGAATTCAGTCCAGTATTTCACCGCTGTTAGATTGCATAGGGAGACTATGTTTGCACTATGTCTTCAATTTTTCATGGATTATTACTATAATTTGAAGATGTGTCAATAAAGGAAAATGACAAAGAATGAGCCAGGACTAATTGTTGCTATACAGGGATATTCTGTGCCCCCCAGTTTCTAGTTCTGGCACCGCCACTGGTTGTACCTGCATTTCAAAAGATTGTTTTTGATGTAGGTTTGTCACAAAGTTCTGGATCATTGCTGGTGACAGCTGTTACTTAATTTACTTAAGTAACAAGTATTAAGTATTTACTTAAATAAATGTCCAGATGTTACTGCTTGGGGCAGACCATGAGTAATGTAAAAGCAAACAATAGGTCTGTCATAGCAAATGATTGTCATTACAATGCAGAATGTTAACTTGTATGGGTGCTGTCTGCGAGGAAAAGTAAGACTTTGGTAAAATCCATGGTGCAAAGAAGGAATTTTTAATGACCCATCCACCTTTTTTTGTGGGATACACAGAATGCAGAAGTAAAGCCGGTAGATGTGGAAGGGATTTCCAGTTGTCAGTGTTTTCATTTGGTTGCCACTGAGCAAGCTATTATAACGTTATTCCCCATTTCCTAACTGTGTGTATAAGTATTCAAGCTACCTATGCTGTGCTAATGCAAACTTGGTTGGTTGGAAAATAAATGCTAGTTTGTTAATGGTTCTAATTTGCATATGACAATTACAGATAATTTTGTGGGAAGGTAGCAGGCTTTCAGGAGTTTTTAATGAAGCGTAGAGTAACAGCCAGCCCCTAACACTGTTTACAACATGACACTCTCCCTTTTAGTATTAATTGCATTTATTACTTTTAAAAATGATTTTAAACAATGGAGTCTCCAAAACATTAACATATTTTTGGTTCAACACATATTTTAAAAAGATATTGTTGTCTGAACTCTTTTTTCTAATTTTTTTTTGTTCATCTATGGAGGGAAACTATGCAGAAACTCTGTTTTCAGTTGATGTACACGTGCATCCGGAGTGGAGATATAACTTGGCTTTAATCTGTAGCGCTATTCTTAAATATTGATAAAAAAAGCTTTGTGGGTTAGTTCTTAAATACAAACATTCAGTATAAGGCCTTGCAGAAAAATAGAAAGGGGTGATTCTCATCACTCACCACATATGTCATCTTCTCAGTTTCCTCCTTAGATAAGATTTCCACTTCGATGTCTGTGTTGTAAAACTGTCGTCCAACTTGAGATAACTGTCCTGAGGAGTGAGGGAGGACAGAATAAATATATATTTTGAAGTTACTTTTTAAGAGAAAATTAGCCCCTTGTTCATAACAAACTGTTTGATCTTTTACCTTTCACAAACTGGGTGAAGCCCTTCCTGGTGCTACGGTAGTGCAAGGTAAGGCTAGTCTCACACTCCTCCTCTACACAAAAGCTGGGTGGCTGTACTTTGGGGAAGGAGAAGCGAAAGTACTCATGGAGGTTGTCCAGCTCATTGATAAAGTCTCGCACATTTCGCCCAAGCACCTGAAATTAAATAGTTGAATAAAACAAACCCACACTTTTAGTAGAGATCATTATTTGTCAATGTGTGTTACATATCTGTTATTTTGTAGGAAAATATGAAAAGTCTAATTAAATTGTACACTGAGGCAAAGAGGACACATTTAGGTCACCTTCAAGATTCTTTCATAGCCATAATTGCCAATCCTTTTCACCATGTAGACCCCAAAGGCATACATCAGCTCATCGTGGGTCTTACCCAGGACCTCTCCCGCTGCCTTGGCCAAGCGTAGGATCAGATTGTCACTGTAGCAAGATGAATTGGCGTCTAGCATCAGTTACACAGAAGGTGTGAACACAGCTCTCCCATCTTATGGACAATAGTATAGTGGACCATTGTAGATGAATTCCATACTCAAGCAATGAATCCAGAAAAAATTCAACAATCATCATATTTTTTGCAAAACATTACTTAAATGTACATTTTTGCTAAAATGATGTCTTTGTGCCACTGTAAACAATTTATAGCTCATAAAATCTTGCTTTCCCCTATGCCTGAATAATTTCCAACTGTACTGTATCATGTCGCACACTGGAGGATGCTCACACGAGAGATCGATCACTATGACAATCCATATAAAAACATGCTTATCATCACCTCATCCTGGAGATGCAGTCAGATTCTGCATGCTTGGGACTTAACATAACAGTGGAGTCTAATTTTTAACCTCAGAAACTGCTTTTAAATTACTCATCCGTTTTGTCTAAATGGGAGTAACTAGTGCCACTAATGACTGAGAAAATACAGCCTGTTTCCATGGAGAACAATCAAAGGTCCAGACTGTTTTTTTTTTTGTAGAAATGTTTTCACACAGTTCATCTTTGATGCCATCATTTCATTAGTATCAACTATTGCTAATACTCCAGTGTGACAAAATTTCTATTGAAAATTTCTGTATCTTGGGAAATTACATTCTATGACAAGGGAATGGTCTGCAGCATTGAATGTGATCATTATCAGAAAAATAACTCTAAGGAAATCAGATAAATCAAGCTGTGAATGTAGGAAAGTACACATACTTGTACATCTGATGGCGAACAAACTTCAGATGTGGAATCTCGGCCCGTGCCTCAATTAGTCTCCATACATCTTCCCCATAGGACTCATTGATGTAGTCATTCACTGCTTCCAGGTACAGGCCGTACATCTTCAGGGGGTTAGGAACCTCCACGATTTCTGGTTAAGATGCCTTCTCTGTTGGACAAAGTTTGGACAGGAATGAGAGACACATTGATAGTCAGAGAGAGAGGGAGGGATACATTTTTTGGGTGATTAACACAGGGCTGTACAGATGCTGATAAGAAGACCAAAATTGCTGCAGACTTTGCAAGGATCACCTTGAAAACACATATGCAGACAGTGGGAGACAAACATTTTGTTCATATTTAAAAATAAAACAATATTAAGCCTGCAGCACAAACAGAAGATACAAAATCTAATTCAAGAATATTTGAAAAAGTATTTAATTTTTTTCTTTAGAATGCTCTAGCTGCCATTGGGTGGGGGCATTTACTTACCACCTGCGCTCTCTGAGAAAGGGCACTAAATTTCAAACCTCTGCATTACAATTACAAGGGCATATATTCAGGACGTGCCAATTATTTTGAATCCTACTTATCTGCTTGTATCTGCTTAAAAGAGGTCTAATCAGCAGCTCTTTGCAAGGCAAAGTTCCAAAGCAAGATATTAATGAAGTTCTGTCAGGGCCAAGTCATTGGTGCCTAAAATTCTGGTGCTTTGGTCATTCTCTTTGGTAAGAACTGAAGAGTAAAAAATTATGAAAACATTCGCCAAACATTAATAAAAACAAGATCAGCAAAAAAAAAAAATGCTGCAGCTGCAAGTCAGAACTCTCCAACAGGACCAGATGGACACTTGGTAGCGTAGTTTCTGATAACCATAAGCTATCACCCTTAAAAAAAATCCATAAGCTCTAAAAATAACTTCAGAATATAATCAATCGATATCTGTGTCTGTCTCAACAAAAGCAGTGCATTGTGAACTTTGCAAAGCTGGTATTTATGGCAGTGTCTCTGATTATTTAATCTCCCCATTATCCGTGCTAATTGGTAAATCTAAGCCTATTTGGGGTTGGTGCTCTATGCCTTGAATACCGGTGATTCTCTCAGTGTTATGAGTCCTATTTTACCACTGACATCAAACTAAAAGATTAACTGGATGGAAAAAAAATTACTTTGCCTTTGCAAGTTGCAGAATTTCATTGAATGATAAATAATCAAACTTTCAGAATTTCCCAGTAGACATGTTACTATTGTGCTAAAAATGGTGATTGTCTGAAAACATACTTACAAATTAACATATTTTAAGACTGAAAGAGATTATTACAATAATACAATTATTATTGTTCCGTGTGTGCTGAGGGCCAAGTTTTGAGACATTATAATGAATATCTAAACAATGAATATACCTTCAGGTCAGAGCTTATCCACAGTATTTTCAGGCTTGAAAAAGCATAGTATAAAATGTTTTTCACTTACCTACAGTCTTTTGATCCTGTGTTATCGCAAAACCCAACCAACTGGCCTAATGGCAAAATGCTGTTCCTTGCTGTGTCCTGGCACCTGTTTTTGGCACCTTTGCCTCTTGAAAATTTTTTTGTCTAAACAATAGATGTGAGGGCTAAAATAGAAGGGTCAAAGCATGTTTCTGGCAGGTATCAGAGTGCTGAGCACTATGATGTCTTTATTGTACAATCCAACATAAACCTGCATTGTGCACAAGCAGAGGTTCGTGCTTCAGAATTCACAGTTTAAATACATAATGAAATTGATAACATTCTCCATATTCATTGAATTGCTGCATGATAAGAGACAGGAGAGCTCCTTAGGAGGAAGAATGCTTTCTTTCACATTATTTAGTATGCTCTTAGCATCCAAGCAATGGACAAAATATGCTGTGACTCATATTGGTTGAGGTCTGAAGCAATGTAGTTTGAAATTATGAGAAGTAAACACATTTTTTTTTTTTCCCAGGCTGATTGTAAAAATACGAACAACAGCTACCGCTCAATGCCACTCAATCCTGAATCCTGTCATTTGCAGCTGTTTAGTCCTATGGGAAAACACTCCGTTTTTCATGAAAAAGCAGGATTGGACTCAAGGAAAATTCTGGCTTTTGAAACACTGGAAATTGCGTAAGGGCCTCTGTAGGAAATGCTCAGGGATACAGGAAAATCTAATTCTAGTCCGAAACTCTTCCAAACCTTTGAATGTGCTTTTCAAGGGCAGAATACACCTGAGGTAAAATTTAATGGTAAAGTTAAACTAAGGTTTGATTTATGTGAGGGATTTTAAGTCTTGTAAGGTTTATACTCAAATGGATCGCCATTGTCCCTGTCACGTCCTGGCGCCCAAAGATGATAAAAGGGTTCCAGGGCAAGGATTAAAAATGAGGACCCAAATGCAGGGATGTGGATTTTATTAAAGAAAGAATGTGAAAATAACTAAAACAAATAAAAGACTTCCAGGAGCACTGAAAGGGAGTGCACTAAACAAAGAGGGGAAAAGACTAGGCTACCTGCCCATGGCGCAAGTACTCCTCTGTCCCGCCTCTGTCCCTCCTTCCAGCGCAAGTGGGAAAGAAGGAGTGTTTGGGTGTAACACAGCCGAGTCAAATCTTCACCAATTCCGCACCGCTTACGTCTATATTAAGCATTACAAATATGAGTTAGCTGGCTAGTTAGGGCATTCGCGAATTATTACCATTAGCGAAATTGAATGGAATTTCAAAACGAAACTACGTCAGATCATTCAAACTTCAAATCATTGCTCATTGGGAAGAGAAACGATGGATAGCGTGTTCCTATTATTATACCCTGTTGCCGCTAAAAATTTTGGGATTAACATGCATGGACAACAATGCAAGATACGTTACACATTTAATTTCAATATGCGATCTTAACTCAGTACGACATCATAGCAATCAGGCTGTATCCCTTTCCCCCACTAAAAACGATAAAACCTAAGTGACAATAATAGTAGCCCAGTATTAAGCTGCTTGCACACTGGACGGAAAACGAATTTTTCGCACGACAGATTGCGTTGAACACAGTGTCTTCGTGTCCGAAAGTCTGACAGGGTTTTAATATATCTTTGTGTCCGTCTGTCGACTATTGTTTTTAATTTCAACTAATCTACTGACTCTCTTAGATATTAAATGTGAATGTTTTGATAAGAGAGCTCAGTTCTTCAAGATGAGTTCAGAGAATTTCAATCAATGTTTCTGTTTAAGCTCTGCTCAGTAGAGCGAGTCGAGATTGGCGCGAGACAATGTACAATACCATCGTGTCTGACAGCCAAAAAAAAGACGATTAAGAACGGATTGATAACGAAATAAAGAATAAAAAGAAACATTTTAACAACAGAACATCCAACGAACACTGCGATTAATTTATTTTCGGGTCATCTTTTTTGGATATTCTGTTGCTTGGTGATATATTTTTCTTCTTTATTTCGTTGTAGGCCTAAATCTGTTCTCATATCAATACTTTTACTTTTTGCTGGGTGCCGGACATGGAGTATTTTGTATTTCGCGTCAGACAGTCTTGATCTTGGATGCAATAATTTATTCACACTGTCAATGGTCCTGGAATTGATTTGCTCTCTGATTAGGCTACAAGCACCAATACATCTCTGCTGTGGAAATAAAGGGTGAATCTGTTCGATCCATCTGACTAATTTTCAAAAGAATCACAGAATAAAGAAGAAAGGAAGAAAACAGACGAATAAAAAGGCCAAGAAAAGTCGATAGCTATCAATTTGCATTTTGTGAAGGTCCAACACAAACATGGCCAAGTTTGCACGTCTAATAATTACTGGAATACTCGAAAAATTAGAACTTTTATGACTTTCAGACAAGGAACTGTATTAATACCCTGTCCGACTATCGCATCTTTGCATTGACTTTGACTATAATCAGGCGTGCGAAAATTCGTTTCGCATCCGGTGTGCAAGCAGCTTTACTGAGCATTGAACGCAAGCATTATATACGCACTGCCTGATGCCGAGGCAGTTTGTGGTTGGCTGAGAAAGATGTGAAGTCGTTAATTTGCGTCACTGATTCAGTTGCGTTGATTAAGCCAGGTCAATCGATATAGATACTATAATTTATGTGCTGATTCGGATAGTTACATTAAACAGTGGTTGCTGTAATTATATACTGTATTTAAATGTGCCTGGCATTCTGGAAACCTGCCTGTGAGGTTTCAATAACATGTGCGCACTGTGTGCCTGTCAGCCAAATTACCACTGCACAGAAAGTGAACCAGGTTGGAGCTGGCGAGCTTTCTGTGCAACTGCAGCGAAGACTTTTCAACAAAATTGTCACTGCGTCTTGATGAATAAGTGACACCTCCCGCTACTACGCCGCCACACCCATCTCGGCGCACGTTCCTCTGCGTACGGTGTTGCACATCACGAAATTACCACTGTGCGGGCTGCGCCAGACGAAATTACCACTGCGTGGGCTGCGCCAGGCTACGCCACCTGCGCTGCGCCAGGAAATTAGAGCCCTTTATATCTTCTGTCTGTGAAAAAAGGACACTTTGGGGCAATCTGATTGAGGTCTTGAACCTCTTCAACACAGCCCTTAGGGACACAGCCCTTATGGTATGCGCGCCTAGACCGGGCGCCCCTTCATGGTGCTTTTTAAAACATGCAAGTGACCCACACCATATCCACTAATGCATCCCCGTGCCATCAGAGATGCTGACTTTTGAACTGAATGCTGATAACAGGAGGGGTGGTCTTTCTCCTCTTAAAGGATTTCCAACAAGAATGTCAAATTTGTACTCGTCTGCACTTCTGGATCATGCTCAACAATGGATTCCTTTTTGCATGATAGAGTTTAGGTAGCATCTGTGGATGGCATGGCGGACTGTGTTTACAGTCACTGGTTTCTTGAAGTATTCCTGGGACCTTTTAGCAATGTCAATGACAGAATCATGCCACTGAGTGATGCAGTGGTGTCTGAGGGCCCAAAGATCACGGGCATCCAGTAAAGGTCTTCGGCTTTGTCCCTTAACGCACAGAGATTTTTCCAGTTTATCTAAATCTTTTGATGATGTTATGCACTGTTGATGATGAGACCTTCAAAGCCTTTGCAATCTGACGTTGAGGAACATTGTTTTTAAGGTATTCCACATTTTTTCGCAAGCCTTCACTGGTTGGAGAGCCTCTGGCCATCTTTACTTCTGAGAGACTCAGCCTCTCTTAGACATCCCTTTTATAGCCAATCATGTTACACACCTGATGCCAGTTAACTTAATTACTTGCTTAATGTTCTTTCAGTTGATTCTCTTATATATGAATTGCTTTTTCAGCCCTTTTTTGCCTGTTTACAACTTTTATGAGACCTGTTGCAGCCAGAAAATTTCAAATAAGCTCACTTTGTGGATAAAAATGTAAAATGTCTCAGTTTCGACATTTGAAATGTCATCCACGTTCTATTGTAAATAACATATTGTCTTGTGATCTGAAAGTCATTATATTTTGATTTTATTCACAATATATACTTCATCCCACCTTTTTAAGAATTGAGGTTGTATTAACTGTTTGCACTGAGAATATTTCTTTGGTAAAGCATAATTTTTGATGAAAAGTGGAGATAGTGTCACAGGGCAGCGGTTTTAGTGTGTTCGTGTGCAGGATTTGTGTTTTTAATTGCATGATTTTAGAATTTTAATTGTGTGTATTGCTGTTTTGGGTGTTTTATTGTGATTTGCATGCTTTTATTCCTTAGAGGTGTATTTGTGCTTTTAGTTTGAAAGACACAGTTGCACTTCAAACTTTATGTCCGGCTGGGACAATTAAGTGTGACCACTCCTGGTGGGGTTTATTGTCTGCAAGCGGGATGTTTTAGCCAACCAGGAACAGGCACAAGGTGGCAGCAGCCAATGGAGAGGCTGGGGGGCAGGGACATGAGCACCGGAACAGGAAGAAATACAGGGTTGACCGAGCAGAGGAGAGACACGCGGACGGGGAGAAGACGCCGAAAAGTTGAGCCAACCTTATATTCTGGTGATCTTATATTCCAAGTTTCACAATGAGAGAAAGAGGAGAATTGGTGTTTGAAGCAATGCTTGGCAGATCAAAAGCAACAATTTTGAGAAATTGACAAAAAACAACAGATGTTCATATTTTTGGAGGTAACTTGACGAAAATGTCAAAAACAATTAAAAAAAATAGGCGTGCAATGCACGTAATACCCCTCAGCCCGATGTCGAAGATTTTGGAGACGCCCGCCTAACCACACGAAGGATAGCAATACCCCGTCAGCTTTGAGGGCTGAGGGGTAATAAAAAAAAAAGCCTATTTTGGGAGTGTCTACCTACCTTAAGACATTTTTTTTAATTAAATTTCAGTATGTTCACGTCAGCTTATCACATGTAACATGGTCCCCACAAGTTGTCAAATTCTTCAAATCTTGTTTTTATAAAAAGACGAAAATGGACTTGCACACTTCTGGAAATAAACCATTCAATTACTGGAAGCGCTGTTACCTCAGAGTTCAGCGAATTATTGTAATCGTATTTTGACCTTGTTTCCTGTTCTTTCTGCAACTGCCCTCTCTGCCTTTACTGTGTCACAGCAAAGGCATAATAATACCCATTCCATCTTTGCATCTCAATCCATTCCACGTTTTCCATTTTTCAGCGCACGTTTTCCATTTTTCAGCGTTGATAATGCCTTTCCAGATGTGCAAGCTAGCCACGCCATAGGCCCTAATGCAACCCAATAGCATTTGAGATATAGGCTTTTGAACTGTGTGCTGATAAGTTGAATGGTCCCTCTCCCCTTTCATATGGCACGGCTATAGAGGGTGATTTGTGCCATAATTAAATACAATTCACACATTGAAATACAATGCACTTTGTGAAATACAATACACATCTCGAAAATACAATACATGTGTAGCAATAAATACAATACAAAAATGCTTAAATACAATACACATCTTGAAAATACAATACACGCCTCGAAGTACAATACACACCTCAAAAATACAATACATCTGTAACAATAAATACAATACAAAAATGCTTTTTTTTTTCTATGTCAATCAGGAATATTTGTGCCAAAATTAAAACAATACAACCGTATTGTTTTTCAAGTTGTGTATTGTATTTCAAGTTGTGGATTGTATTTCAATGAGTGCATTGTATTTCCATGTGCGGTTTTGGCACTATGTAAATTTTAGTCAATGAGCTCCGACCAATTAATATGATTGGACGAGGCATTCCATAGAGTGCCTAAGTCACGCCCGGTTGGTAGGCTACTCTGATGTATACGGTGGTCTGGGTGAATACACTTGTCTGATTGGCTGGCAGGTGTTAATTAAAACCGTGAAACCGCACAGATAGTTTGGCTACGTTAGTTTCACCATTCGAAGTGCTAAATTCATCCGCTATCAACCTATAACCATAGCAACGTGAGAGCTCTGGCATTTGGCTAGGTATAACAGAAACCTAGGTACTCATTTATCCTCAGGGGACTGTTTCAATAAACTTTACTTGTCCGACCGAGTCAGACCATCAGTCGAGTGAAAAGTCGATCCTGCGACAGACCGTGTTCGTCCCGTGTTTCAATAAAACAAAGGTAGGATGTGCGACTATGGTCCGACGGTTCATCACCGTTCATTCGAAGTTGCGTGAGAATTTACACCTCAGCGGTGCACTGCTTCGCTATTTGACGTTCAAATATTCGAAATAAGTTAACGTTAAATGAAAAAAAAAAAAGCCCGATTTTGATTAGGTAGATCATTAACTTCTATTCAGACATAAATTAACTGCGCACATCGCTGTACGATGTCACTTAAATATCATTTTCAGTAGGCTGTTAACTGAATACAGTCTAGCTAATTAAAAGAAGTCTTTGCTCACTGTGCACTCCGTGCTAAAACTACGATTGACAACAAAACAAAGCTATTCAGCACACAAAAGACATTAAAACATTCATATCGTCACAATCGCTCATTTTACAGAATTGAGTTAAGCTGCTTTCACACTGGACGAAAAACAAGTTTTTTGCACGACAGATTATTCAAAGTCAATGGAAAGACGCAAGATCGTCCTGCGGGGTGGTTAACAATAGGTGCTGCAGCGATAATGACCGTAAAAATTAAAGTAGCGAAGTAATCACCCTTTATTCATTAAACGATAGTATCTGTGTACAGTTACAAAGGAAGCTAACATGTCCACTCCAGGTGTCAGCGACTGCTGACAGTTCGATGACTACGTGCTCTGACAACAGACTGATTTCAGCTCGCGATCTCTAAGGAAACCGACATTTATTTTTGTAGGTTTGTTGGTCCAAAGAAATCTTCCGGCCAGCGTGGGCGCCTGGCCAATCCTGGCCACACAGGGCGTACCTAGCCAAGAACCAGCCTACATCGTGCCAAAACTGTATATCGAAATACAATACAAGGTGTATTGTATTTCATTGCGAGGCTTTTGGCACAGAGCTCGAAATACAATACATGCCTCGAAAATACAATACACGAGTAACAATAAATACAATACAAACATAATTTGTTTTTCAATGTCAGTCAGGATTATTCACGACAAAATTAAATACAATGCACACATTGAAAGACAATATACATATTGAAAATACAATACACATCTTGAAATACAATACACATCTCAAAAATACAGTACAGTTGTATTGTTTTAATTTTGGCACAAATATTCCTGACTCACATCGAAAAACAAAGCATTTTTGTATTGTATTTACTGTTACACATGTATTGTATTTTCGAGATGTGTACTGTATTTCAATAAGTGCAATGTATTTCAATGTATGTATTGTATTTAATTATGGCACAAATCACCCTCCATACACAGCGTCCATGGTTTCCCAAAAGAAATTCAAATTTTGATTCATCTGACCACAGAACAGTTTTTTATTTTGCCTCAGTCCATTTTTCATGAACTTCTTTGAAGAGAAGACGGCGGCGTTTCTGGATCATGTTCACATATGGCTTTTCCATTGCATATTACTGCTTTACCTTGCACATATAGATTGCTAGGTGAGCCTGAATCACTCATTGCTTGAAAAAAACTGAGCCTCCTTCAGATGCTCCTTTTTTATCCAAGCATGATAACGTCAGCAGCTCAGCACCTGGCTGTATGCTCTTTAGTATTCCAACATTTTCTGAGTCTCTCAGCAGAGTGCTGAGAGACTAAAACAGATAGAAATCTCGAGACTCGCGCTACCAACGGACCTGACGCCGTCCGTGGTAGAAAACAGGCGAGCTCGAAAAAAAGAACAAAAGAAAAAGGGAAATAAACCAAAGATTCCCATATTCAATAACACTAATCCTGTTATGCAGCTAAGATCCTGACAATACTCTCTCTCTCAAGACCATACCGGCTAAAGCGCCAAGGAGACAATGACACTCTAGCAACACGAGCGAGGCAGAACAGGAGCTTAAATAGAGTCCGGGTAACGCCCCCAATTAATGCCAGCTGGCCCAGGAATCCGATGGCGAGCAAAACGATATCGTCCCGGACGAGAGTAACAAAAGGAGCTCTCAAAGCTCCAAAACCATGACACTAAGCTGTCTTTAATAATTAGAAGACTGGAGATTTGATACGCATGAACAAAGAGGATTGTCAAAAGACAGTCCAACATCAGGCAGGAGCGAACAGGTATCGCGGCGGTATGGCTAGGCAAAGTAGAAATAACAAGTCCGAGGTCAGAAGCCGGGATGTCAAGCCAAATAAATCAGGGCTTGCAAAGCGGACGCACTCTCTCAGACTTGGAATGAAAAAGGGACTGGGGGAAGCGCCACTCGCCAGGACCGCAGGCACTAGGATAGGCATCCCCAATTAATAGATACTTTTTTGAACACCAAAGATGGAAGACAACTGTCTAGCACAGGGAGACAAAAATCAGGAACTTAAATACACAAATAAGATCATTATCAAAGTTGGCACGTGTGCAGAGTAAGGAATGGAAACACAAGGAGAGGCATAAAGAACGAGACAAGAATTTGAGTCAATTAAGACAACAAGACCAGAACCAACAAAAGCAGGGACACTGAGGGAAAAACAATGAGGAAGACAATCAGGACATGACATTACCCACCTTCTTCCGCAATGCAGGAACTCTGAGATCAAGGAGCAGCCTAAGACATTCCGTTCCGATGGCCAGGACCTCGGCTCTAGGACTCTTTTCTGTCTGTCCTTCAGTCTGCCAAGAATGGTGGCACGTTTTGTTATCCTTACGGACAAAATATTCAGGGATGAAAAGTCCTTGGGGACAAAGAGTCTGGGGACAAAAGGTCCATGGAGATGAAAAGACCGGGGACAAAAAATTTGGGGACAAAATAATCAGGCAACGAAGAGCCCTGTAACCCAGAATCTTGGCTCTCCTCAGGACTATACCCCATTCAGCAGACGGGCAACTGGCGACCAGGCCCCCTGTGCCGAACAGCCAAGATTGATTGTTCAACAAGGTATATATGAAGAGTTTGGTTTCAAAACGCAATAAGTGCCAAAATTACAAAAATTGAGATAATGCCATAGACCGGTAGTCCTGTGCTTCTTCATATTTGGGGAATTGAGGAGTCCAACTTGTGTAGATTTTGTGGCGAAGAGGTTGAGTCAGTGGAACATTAATTCTACACTGGATTTGCCCACCATTCTTCTGGGCAGCTAAAAAATGATTCTGGAAAAATAGAGAGAGATTCAAACTCTTTTTAAAACATCACAGTAAAATTGAATGTATAATGGCACAAGAATACAGTAGGTTAAGTGTGTATAAAGATAGATGGAGGGCGCTGAGAGTAGCAGAAGGATGGGAATGAAAATAACATAAGTAACTGTATGAGTCCATTAATATATGATATGTTTGTATGACTATATTTGCTAAAGCAGGTATTTATATATATATATAGTATATGGAGTGGTAAACCAGATAAAGTTAAGCGTGTGTACCTTTACAATGAATCAGGTGGCCTAAAATTGATAAATTGTAGAGCTTTGAATCTCTCAAAGCCTCCCTGATTCCAAAGTTTTTTAAAAACCCAAGATGGTTTACCAGGAGACTATTAGATAGTGTACACCCGATTTTTAAAAAGGGACTGTTTCCCTTTCTACAGATTAAATGCCCCCGGTTCTCACAATTCAATAAGGAACTGGCCATTAATCTTTCCCTGTTTTCAATGGAAGCCATACAAAGTTGGCTGCAATTCCAATTCTATCCTCCAGAAAATACAGAGGAAATTTTGCAAATCATATGGTTAAATTCTAACATCTTGACTGGTAACAAATTTATTTTTTGGAAAAATATGTTTGATTATAAAATCATATTTATAAATGATTTTCTAAATAATGAAGGTAAATTAATGTCTTATGAAGAGTTAATTGACTATTATGGCAAGGTTTGCCCTTTACAAAAGTTTAATCAACTGGTTGCGGCCATACCGCTAAAATGGAAAAGAAAAATTGCTGAAGGAAGTAAGAAGGAGCTTGTCTGTCGACCATTTGTGAAAAAACTTTCAGTGGATTGAAAAAACCAGCATAAATAGAATGATATACAAGTTTCACCTTGAATCAAGAAACCAATCCTCACAATATTCTAGATTCTTGGGAATATACAGTAAATTTGAAGATTTTTTTCTCATATTGTTTGAAAAATGATTCACTTGGTGAAGATAATGTCATAAACAAGTATGGAAATTGAGACACAACTAAGGAAATCATCAAGGTGATTTTACCATAAATTGTTAAATATTTCCCTCCCCATGGCTGCAGAATTTTGTCTATTTTATCAAGTTCAATACCTCCCGATTGATTTATTATAGCTCAGATGACGGAAAAAATTCAACGGGTCTGACAGAAACCTAAAATCTGTTTACTTATTTTTGGACTTAAAAATGGCCATCCTGTTAAGAGTAAGTCAGCAGTAATTCATGCATGACTGATTAATTAACTGTACAACAGACAATGTTAATGCTGCTATAGCCTATTCTGTCAAACCAACGTACATGGCAGTGATATTGGACAACTGGATATAAAAATTGAATTTTCGAAGTTGAAATGAATGCTAACAAAACATACTGCCTGTTTATCTTTAGCGGACAAAAGATTGTGTTGAAGCGGATTTTGCATAGAATTGTAGGCTACATGGCAGATGCGGTCCACCTGCCAGCTATCTGGGCTTGCTGGAATCACCAATTTTTTTTAAAGACGGTATACATGTTATATTGTCTTTTGTGTCTAGTTAGCTCCGTCTAGCATTTTGTTTTACCTAGCTGGACATAGCAAAGCATTTTTGTGGTCATTTGTGCAGTCTGTATGAATTAGCTAGCTTTGCGGGATAACCTGAGCAATGCCTTGGGGACAAGCGCATTGTTCGTCGGTCTTCATGATAACAAAATGATACGGTCCAATGGGACAGTCATCATGTTATTCTGTTAAATCTTCTGGAAACCATTTGTGCATATTTAATGAGCTATGACCATTGACCTATATACTCCGAAATTGAACTTCGCCTGTATTTTGATATACAGTACCTTCACATCAAATTTTGTTAAAATTTATCAAACATTACTCAAGTTATGGAACCGAGACCATTTTTGCATATTTTATGAACTATGACCTTTGACCTACATACTCTGAAATCAAACTTAGGCTGTAGTTTCATACCATTTATCTTCACATCAAATTTAATTAAAATCTGTCGAACGTTACTCAAGTTATCGAACGGAAACCATTTTTGCATAGTTAATGAGTTATGACCTTTGACCTACATAGTCCAAAATCGAACTTGGCCTGTATTTTGATATACTGTACCATCACATCAAATTTTGTTAAAATCCATCAAACATTACTCAAGTTATGGAACAGAAACCATTTTTGCATATAATATACTCTAAAAATTGCAGTAAAAAAACTATGCTGAACACCATCCTAATTTTTTTGTCAGATGAAGTTGACAACTATACCAATCTATGGTAAAGATTTGAAGGATGTGGTCAATTGCACACATGGTGAACCATGGACTTCAAAATTCCTATTTTTTCCATAAAATGAAAAACAAGCAAAATGAAAAAAATAATTTCTTCTCATTCCTGCCAAGATACAAACAAGATTAAAGTGGATTACCCATGAGAGGTATCAGGAATGGTCATGAAAAAATTTCAAGCTTGAATTCCCTAAACTTTCTGATCTGTAGCATTTAAAAAGTACTGGAATTTTTGCATTTTTTGGCTTTTGGCCAACTTTGGAGCCCTATTGTGGAGCAACCAAAGGAGATACACCTAATCTGACCTGTAGGTTAAATAATAGGGGAGCAGTGGAAGCCCAAACTTGGGCAAAACACAACTTCGTCAAAATAAAAAAAAAATACTTAAAATTATGACAGGCTATCACTTCAAAACTATGAGGGATATTGGTCTAATACTTGGTATTATTTCATAAGTCCACCAGAGGTACCCATATTGGGGCAGTTTGTATCCTAGACAGCACTCAAAATGGGACATCCTGAGACCCACCACCGGCAGTTAGTTGTGGAGGAGTTCCACCCATTGGCCTTTCAGAAGTGGCTGGAGAATTGTGAGCCACAATCAGAGACAACCTTTTGATGCCATGGTGCCAAACCATGTTTGTGAGGTCAGGACAGGAGCACTGGTAAATCTGTCCTTAAGCAGGTAGAAATTGGAGGCTGCCTGAGGAATCCAGCAGTAGGGGACCTTGGAGAAGGTGAGGGCAGTGAGTGGAGCAGCAATCATGGAGTAACCCGTGATAAAGTGTCTGTAAAAGTTGGCAAAGCCACGGAATCGCTTGAGCTGCTTGCAGTCTGAAGTTTCCGGCTAATGCAGAGAAACCTGTCATTCCTGCCGATCCAGGAGGATATCCTCCAGGGAAACTATAAAGCCTGGGACCTGCATAGATATTTCATGGAATTCACACTTTTCTGGCTTCAGAAAGACCAAGAACTGGTTGAAGCACTCCACAGACATGCTGGGTATGTTCTTCCAGGGTGCAAGAGAACACCAGGCTGTCATCCAGATATATTCACTCAAAATTGGAGATCATGTTGAAGAGGACATTAATGCGCAAGTTCTAGAACACAGCAATGGCATTAGTGAATCCAAATCGCATTGCCAAATATTTGTAGTGGTCAAAGGATGTGTCGAAAGCAATTTTCCATTCATCATCCTCCCAGATGTGATCTAGGTGGTGAGCAATGCATGGGTCCAGCTTGGAGACGTAGTTGCATCCCTGGAGATAAGATAATGTGGAATCCATACGGAGTAACAGGTTGTGGTTCTTGATAGTGATGAAATTGAGGCCTTTGTGGTTGATGAAGGAACAAAGGAACCATCTTTCTTTGACAAAAAGTAGAATCTGGTACCTGTGGGCAAGGACAATGAACAGAGTACTCAAGAAGCCTGGGTGGAGGTCATGGTTGATAGAATGGGTTCCCTTAAGGTTAGGTGACTCTTTGTGGCCGAGAGGAAGAAGAGCTACTATGCTGGGGTAACACAAAAGGCAAGACTTCGGATGTCATGGGGTCCCTTCGATGATGGTGCCATGAGCCCAGTTAATGTGAGGGTTATGCCTTACAAGGGGTGATGAACAAGGAAATAATCGAACAATTGAAATCAATGTCAGTAGCGGTTCTACAACCAGGTATTGGGGGGGCGCAGACACGTCCCTTTATGACAATTAGTCCTGGCTAGTTCTCAATCATTTTCCTTTACTGACGCGTTTTCCAATTATCATATTTGGCAACTGAAGACACGGTTTGTCTCCATATGCAATCGAACAGCAATGAAATCATGGGCGAAATTGAGTGCAGAAAAATAATTTACTTACTGATAGGCCAGTGCTTTGCGTTGATTGATCAGGTCCGCATTCCTATGAAATATCACCTTTTACTCTCGGTATGGCGTGGGTTGATTAAAAAAAAATAAAAAATAGGCGTGCAATGCTCGGAATACCCCTCAGCCTCATTTTGAAGTTTTTGGAGACGCCCGCCCAACCACACGAAGGATAGCAATACCCCATCAGCCTTTAGGGCTGAGGGGTAATAAAAAGTGGCACTCGGCTGTTAAATAGGCAGCATACTGCTCAAGCTATTTACGTGAGAGTCTACAGGTATGCAAATTTGAATAACGTTGATATAAATACAGCAAATACGCGTCCAGATGAATGATTGTCTTCTTACGTAATCGGGGAGAACAAGCAACACCTGTTAACTGTGGAGTGCTCTCGGAGTGAACCTTTTGTTAATCATGAAAATGACTAAGACAGTTATTAGTCCTGACCTGTTCTCAAAGGAATGTTTTGTCACAATTGATAGTTCTGGTTCTGCCAGTGTACTGAATTTAGCACATGATTTCATCACTGTTCCATCGCATACGGAGAGAAACCGTGTCTTCAGTTGCCAATTACGATAATTGGAGAACGCATCAGTAAAGGAAAATGATTGAGAACTAGCCAGGTCTAATTGTCATAAATGGACTTGTCAGCGCCCCCCCATAGCGGTTCTAGAACCGCCACTGATCAATGTACAAAACGAGACCAAATCCAACAAAGACAGCTAGAATGCAGGAAAAAATAGGAAGACATTCAGGACATGATTCTGGTACAGTATTAGGATTCCCAACCGATATGGAATGTGTTGCAGGCCTAAAAATAAGACTCAAGGTGGATTTTCTAAAAGATTCATGTTGATAGGATAAAACACCAATATTTGTTCTTTCACTGTTTTAAAAGTAATACAAGTGAAACATGATGAACAAATCCCTGCTTTATTCTTTTTCTTGAAATTTCAATACTGCCTCATTTTTTTCAGAATTGGGATTGTAGAACTCTTTCAGAATTGGGATTGTAGAATTAAAAAAAATTGTCTGAATTGATATCCGATTGATATACAGCAATTTTGAATCTCAATATCTGCACTATTTCTAAATGAGATGAGTGGAAGACTTTGATGTGCAGGGCTTCTGAGCTGTAGATTGTCAGGCCCTCCCATTTTTTCCCAGGCAGCCACTGTATTTCTAAACTGTCAACAGGCAATCAGTTCCTCCCAGGAACCTCCAGTAAATTCCTCAGTTCTCAAAATGTATAGTGAAATCCGTAGTTAACAGGAGTGTGCAAATAATGGTTGCTTAACTCAGTTACTGTTGTTTTCCAGTATTACCTTGGGCTGTCGCGAAAAAGTACAAAAATATGTATATAATTTGGGAGAAATTCTAACCCTATAATGCCCCCTGTGTCATATATGATACACCAAATTTGAAGGACCATGCCCACCTGGTAAGACGCAACACAACCACTACTGCTCACTGTATCATATCTGATACACAGTGCTGCCACGTGGAAGAAAGAAGTGAGATTACAGGAATAGTCTCTCCCCGAGTCACTCACTTCAAGGTAGTAGCTCCCATGTCAATGGGAATTCATGAATTTCCTGGGACTTTGGCAGTGAAGTTCAGCATTCCAAGGTAAATATTACACAAAAAACCTATTCTTATACATGTTAAGGGATAGCAATAGATAGTGGAGACCATATAAATAATTTGAAATTTCGAGTGTTGAGTTCTGGAGGGGTGCTGATTTTTGGCTGTATCAGACATGATAATCCTGGAATTTGAAGAAGTTCTATTCAGCAATGTATATTGTGCAGTCACAAAACCTAATGATGAACAGTGGATCTACCCTTCAATACTTCAAAAATATTACTGGGTTATATTTTTCCGATAATGATGTATGTGTCTGGGCGTGATAGGGTTAATGTTTGTCTGATATTGTTTGAGAACTGCATTGGTAATGTTAAATTGGCTCGGTAAGGGGTAACTATTGTCACAAGGGCCACAGGGAGCATTTCATTTTGCTTGGCCCTTCAAAAGTGGCTTGCAGGTTTAATGTTCCATGTTTTTCCATTTTGTCCCCGGGACATTGAAGAGTAACCACATCTGAGAGTAACGGAAAATAATTAAATGAATGAGCCGAAAGCTCCACACTGCAAAAAGTGATTTTCAAGGAAGGGAAATTTACTTATTTTAAGATTAAAACACTTATTTCTATCACCATTTTCTTAGTAAGATGAAATCTCCTTGATTTGAGGTAATGTTGACTATCTTGCCAATGGGGTAAGTAAATTTTCCCTTGTCAAGCAAGGACCACCCATTCATCACTAGTATGAATTACAGCATGTGAGCCCAATACACTGAATGATATCGCATCGTTATTGTAAAATTTGTTTTTGTGCTACTGCCTGTAATTGTGTTACATTTAGTGCATCAGATGACCAGCATGGTACCTATTGGTGTTAAACACATATAACATTGGTAAACATGTAAAATGGCAAAGAAAGGAAATAACTTATCAATGCTAAAACTAATGTATTCCTTTGCATTGAATAGTAGTAGTAGTAGCAGCAGTAGTAATAATAATCATAATAATAATAATAATCATAATAAATGAACTAATACACTCTTCTTCTCATATGCCATCATTAAAAACTTACTCAGCATTTTCCATCAACTTTCTTTTATTTGTCCCTTAGAATTTGTGATTCATGCCCAAGCAGTAATGGATTGTACTTCTATTGCATGCAAACTGGATATAAACATAAATCAGACAGCTATGTACGGAATATGTGCCTAATAATTGTAAGTATGCTTAATAACAGCTGTCGGCGTATTATACTGCCAATTCATGATTTCTATACCTAGTGATGACCATTATCTATGATTGCTTTCCAAGAGCTGATCCAACCAATAAGTTGATTCATCTTAGAGCACCTTTGAGGCACAGTGTTATAGGGGCAGAAACTACATCTGTCACAAAATGTTTCCTTTAACCAGACCCCCAAGAACACTGGCCATTTTCATCTCCGTAAGTAAATTTGGGTGTTAGAAGAACAGCGGAATACTAGATGAGTACGACAAAATCTTTTTAATGAGCAGTGTTAATGAGGACTGCAGCAAAGAAGGCAAAGGCTGATCTGAGGGAGCTATTGTCTCTCTGCTTGCTGGGTGGTGAGATAAAACCATCATGGACACTTTGCTTGTTCACAGTGCCCTTGCCAGATGGCACAACATGGAACATCAGCCATGTGCCACCCTCTCCTGCCAGATTCAGTCTGCCTTAACTGCTTGTGCAGTCGCGCTTTCCATTTGATGGCTACGCATTGTCTTTTTAGAGTCAATTTGCATCTGAATACTCATAGAGCAGGTTAGTTCAGTGTCTGGAACCCCACAGGGCTGCAGGGAAAGAGGTGGCATCAGAAGTGACAAACTTCATCTCATCTTCACCCTACTGATCATGTTCCTTCCCATTCTGCCATGTTTATAGTCTGCCAGTTAATAAATTGCCCCTAATGGCTATAATTAGGGAAAACAGAGTATGATCATCTCCAAAAGAGCCTACCTGACCATACAGGACTGGAGAGAGAAGTAGCACTTTTCCTATTTGGAGATCAGCACATTTGCCAGAGTACTTTCTTAAATCCTCTTCATGACCTGAGAAGAATTACAGATATGTATATTAACAGGCTTCCTCAGATGACAACAGATTCATTTTTAGCCTAGTCCTGCCGGTTGTGGTGATATAGAGGACCCACACTTGTTTCCCTGAGCGCCAGTTGTCAATACATCGTTCCTCGGCAGCTTTGAAGGCATGAGGAGAGGAGGATAAGCATTAGCCTAGTGGCAGGATAAGGGTGTAGATATTTCAGGTTACATGCATCATAGAATTTTGTTTCTTTAACTTTTAAAACTTTCAGTGATATTGCTTTTTTCCCCCCATGTCCCTCTGCCATATTCTTCAAAGCACACGCAGAAATCATAGCACATACCTTTCATTCATACTAATGGACAATGTAGTCTCCAAATCGCCTACCATGCATATCTTTGAGCAGTGGAAGGACACCATAGAGCCTGGAGTAAACCTATGGGAACATGGATAGAACTTGCTAACTCCACACAGGCCCCAGACCAGATTAAACCCACAACTGTCATGCTGTGAGACAGCAGTACTACCAGCCAGCAACTTGCCACTCTATGCATCATATAAAGTTAGACAGAAGATTTACATGGATAGTTTTATCAAACGGTACACAAATTTGAGCAGTTACCTGTAAATAAATGAGGAACTAACTGCTCAAAAACCATTCAATAAATTGATAGGTCTTGAGTAAGTCGTGAGTCATTTGAGGATGAAAACAGGAACAGCATGCAAATTTCTTTTTTTTAAAAAGGACAAAAACCAAAACAAAATAATGCATTCAATATTTGATTGTCCTGTTAAGTTGAACATAGCTTTGGCTGCACAAACTCATTGTGAATGTGAAGTGCAAGTTTTTGTTTGTTTTTTGGGAAAGGTTTATTTTTTGAATGACAGCTTTGGTTTGCTGTAAAATGTTCTCTTCTCTCGTGGACCAACAAGTAAGAGCTGCATGGTTTAATTCAGGGGGTCTCAAGCTCATCTGTAAAAGTGCCAAGGGCAATACGTTTTCAATCCAACTGAGCAGAGGCACATCTGATGCAACTAATTTAATGAATTGAGTTCAGTCTGCACAGTTTATTAGTTGAATCAGGAGTGCTTCTGCCTGCTTGGAATGAAAACTTGCCACCCTTTAGCCCTTTTATGGACCAGTTTGAGACCCCTGGAGCCTCAAACTGCAGCAAGTATGGAGACCTGATCATTGTATTCTCCATGAATATCAATAAATAATAGTGTAGACAGACACAATATGCATCCTCCTATGCAGGGACATTAATATCTTACAGATCCCCCTGGCATTGATAAAACCACCAAAAACTTTTTTAAATTTTTTGTGGAAATGCTCAGCCATGGGGTTTACTGCTTATTCCACTCCTGATATGTCTTGTAGCATATAAGACACACAATACAGGTATATTAATCAGGTTTAAGACATGATTTTCCCTGAGTCTTCAATACTGCGCCCTCAAAATAACAGAAAACTACCAACAATACGAGATAGCACTGCGCGAACAATGTGCCTGACCACACACACTATTTTAAGATCAACAAGCCTATGGGGGCTTAGATGACTGTCTCAAGAATGTCCTCATCTGATTCAGCAATGTGGATGAATATGAGAAATGAGTTCAGCAAGCATAGGCTTGCCAGTACTTCCTGTCCTTTGGAGCTGAGCGGTTTATGTAAGCCGGCCCTCATTCTAGTGTGATGTGCTATAACTGGCAGTACTGGAATGTGGTCGGCATGCTGATAGACTGATTGGTCCAATTAGCTCTCTGGCTCCAATCTTTCTATTATGTCACACCAATTTCATTCCATTGTATATTGTATCGGGATGCTTTGCTTAGGACAAATAGTAAATTGGAGCATGCATATTCAGACATCATCTCTGCAAAGCTCCTGAGTGTAGTAAACAAGTCTAGGAACCAGCCACTGTTGTCTATTGCATATGGTTCTGCTGCTGAAATATTTGTTTTCCAATGGCAAGATCGTGACGCTGTAAGAGGCAATTATTATTAGTAGTAATATTATTATTATTATTATTAGTAGTAGTAGTAGTAGTAGTATTAGCAGCATCATACAGAAACTGCAGTAAAGCAGTGTACTCACTGCCCATTGCAAAATACAATGTAATATGGTTGCAGTTGCAGATATGTGGAAAAACAGATTTTAAAAACTCCATTTATCACAATTTATGCGTGATAACAAAGTTATTCTAAACTGTGTTTCCAGGCTTTTCAATATCCCAGTGAGCACGAATTGCAATACTGGCACTGCCTCCAGAGTTCATTCAGTGGATTTATATATGTGAGCACTGTGGAGCTCAGCTCCTACACTTCAGCCACAATTTCATGTCTATGCTGTTTCTTGGCTTGGACAGAGGCTTCTGGAGATGAATAACAGATCATGAGACATCAGTTCATTTAGATTTTTTTTTTTTTTGTCATATGTAACACTTTTCAAACAGTACGGCAAAATAAAAGGTAATTCAGGAGCAATTCAGTCCTCCTCTCGGGTAATTTCTAATTTATGTGTTTTGGAATCAGGCCCTAGAGTTGAATAATATTTTTATTAAGTTTATAGATATGGCATGGTTTTGCTCCCATGCTGAGTCATGAGTGAATGTGCAATAGAAGACACTCAACAGCGCCTCTTGTTTCCGGGGTAAGAGTTTCAAAACCATAATCAAAAGACAAACGATAATACATCTCAATCTTGTCACATTTATTCACATGTTCATTTGTTTGATTGCTTATGTGTCTAATAAGTCATCAAATTAGGAAGTAATGATTATGGTATGTGGCCATATCTTTCCCACAATGGGCTCTAATTTCGTAGACCAGGCGCAGGCGCGGTGCAGGCGCAGCGAATGGGGGGTGTGCCGCGCCAACGGGGTGTGTCCAGGCGTAAGTTGCAATTTCGTGCCTGGCGTAGCCTGGTGCAAGTACTCCTCTGTCCCGCCTCTGTCCCTCCTTCCAGCGCAAGTGGGAAAGAAGGCGTGTTTGGGTGTAACACAGCCGAGTCAAATATTGCTCATTGGCGAGAGAAACAATGGATTGCGTGTTCCTATTATTACAGCCTGTTGCTGCTTAAAATTTTGGGATTAACATGCATGGACAACAATGCAAGATACGTTACACATTTATTTTCAATATGTGATCTTAACTCAGTACGAGATCATAGCAAGCAGGCTGTATTCCTTGCCCCCACTAAAAATGATAGAACCTAAGTGACAATAATAGTAGCCTAGTATTAAGCTGCTGGCAAACTGGACGCGAATTTTTCGCTCGACAGATTGCGTTGAAAGCAGTGTCTTGTGTCCGAAAGTCTGGCAGGGTTTTAATATATCTCCGTGTCCGACAGTCTATTATTGTTTTTAATTCCTTCAAATCGACTGAATCTTTTAGATATGAAACGTGAATGTTTTGATAAGAGGGCTCAGTTCTTCAAGATGAGTACCGAGAATGTCAATCAATGTTTCTGTTTAACAACAGAACATCCAGGGGCGCTCCTGTCATTAGGCGGATTAGGCGGATGCTAGGGGCGCTCGCGGGCAGAAAGGGAGCCAGGGAAGGGAGTTTTTTTTTTTTTTTTTAATAAATACTTTTTATTTCACAATATAAAACAACAAAGACACAGCAATCGGTAAGAGTACCATACAAAACCTCCAGCAAAATCGAAAAAAATCACAACTTTTTCAGCTTACCTTAATGTTTAGATACCAAGTAAAGTATTCGGGTGCTGAAAAACGTTGACCGTAAATCCAGAAGAGATAATTTACACTTTAATTTCCACAGCGGCTATACGTGCTACTAGCTTATAAAGGTGGCAGCCATGACACTGTTGACAATACTAGGGCATGCGCACTTTGCGCAGCGCAAGCACGCGCGTGCCACAAGGGCGAGCACTCAGTTTCCGCGCGCTAGTGAGTTCCACACCCAGCCGCTTGTGTCATTGTGGGGCTTCATTCATTCGCACCTGGACCTCAGTTTAAGTAATGATTAGCGTTCTTAAGTTTGCTTTGCGCTTGACGACAGTAAGTTTGGAATTTACGCGAAGTTGGCTTTATGATATTATTCAATGGACGTCGTCTCCGTGTGCAAATGATGCTGTGTGGTGGTGCCCGGAACCGTAAATAATGCGGTTCCAGGCGGAAAGTTTCATTGTTCTTTCTTTGGACCTTATGGGAGACCTCTGCCGAAGCAGAAGTCTGGAGAGTGGTGGCGACGAGATGTTACGTGCTCTTTGGTGGCGCGTACAGCAACAGGATGTCGGCTAAAATTTGAGCAAAGTGGTCGACGCCGCTGTGTTTACGTCGCCACATGTACTCTGCCAAATAGAACCCTAAGCCGTCGCTGCTACTCGTGTGCGTGGATGGCAAGGACCTCTTGATCTGCCACCACTGGCACTCAATATTTTGAGTGTGCACGCCAGAGGAGGCAGGATCAATGAACATGTAGGCCTTTCTTTGTTCAGCCATGTAGTGAGGTCCCAACATAGTTTTAGGCCAATTTACCATTTCTCTTTAGCACGCTCTTCTGATTAAAGAAATTGAAGGAGGAGCATGAGTTTGGAAGGGCGGAAAAACATTTGAAATGTTTCATCTGAAAACAGGATATTTTCTATTTTCTTAGGGCCTTGCACAGGATGGACAGCTAAGTGCCTCAGAACTGGAGTCAGCACTGAGGGGGGTGAGACTGCAGCTGCAGAAGCCTGGCTGAGGATGGTCATCAGAGCATTAAAGAATTCCCTGGAGAGATGGAGGTCCCTTCTGGTCACTTTGACTATCAAAGTACACTGAGCAAACTGGTACAGTGGCCTTTAGCTGGCAGTACTGTCTGCTGTCCTTTTTCACGTTGGTTTGTGTCTTCCTTTGCATTAGAGATTTTGCATTTGTTATGGCCCCAATTTGTTATGACATTTATGACAGCGAGGGATGACAGAAAAAATTTTAAAACTCAAACAGATTTAATCAAACAAAGACCAAGACAAACCTACAATTTATACTACTGACCAAAATTGATAATATACAAGAAAAAAAAATATTTACAGTCCCTTGAGATGGGGTTGCTTGGTGATGGTCAGGGTGAGGAAGATGCTCCAACACAGGAAAAAATCCACAAAAAGCTTCACAGGTCTTGTAAAGTTGTAAAGAGTGACAGGTCTGGTCAAATGTATCCTGCTCCTTGCAATTTCTCCTACTACTTAACTCTCTCAATTTCTCTCCTTATATACTCTTTTGCAGCCCCCTCCCACCTTTTAGACTTTTTTATTCTCTGGGACTTTCCGTCTCATACATGCCCAAACCTAGCTCCAGACTGGGCTTAACAAAAAAAAGGTCAATACTGCCATCTAATGGCTTCTGTCCACATTACACCTCCATTCCAACTCAAAAACATTAACGGATTGTGGTCAGTGTACACAATCATTGGCTTTTGCCTTGTACAAACATAAACCTCAAAGTGTTGTAAAGATAGAACCAGAGCCAACAGCTCCTTCTCTATTGTGGAATAATTCCTTGGATGGCGATTGAACTTCCTGCAGAAGTATGCCACGGGATGCTCAATGTCATCAGAGTCACTTCTCTGTAGGAGCACAGATCCACTAGCTTAGTTGCTAGCATCGACCGCGATGGAGAACGGTTTGTTGAAGTCAGGAGATTTGTGCACGGGGAAGTGACACAACAGAGACTTCAGGCGATCGAAGGCTCTGTGGCATGCTTCATCCCAAGTGAACTTTACACCTTTCTTCAGTTGGTTCGTGAGACTGAGAGCAATCTCAGCAAAGTTCTTGCAGAACTTGCGGTAGTACCAGATCATTCCGAGGAAGCAGCGCAAAGCTTTTTTGTTGTCAGGAACTGGAAAGTCCATGATGGCTTGGGTGCCACCTTACCCTGACTTATGACGTAGCCAAGATACGTGACAGTAGCACAACCAAAGTCACTCTTGATCAGGTTAACAGTCAGGTTAGCCTGGGTCAGGCGCTGGATCAACGTCTCTACATCTTTTAGATGTTCTTCCCAGGAGTCACTCCATGTTATCAGGTCATCGATGTACGCACCCGTGTGTGTCAATCCGGCGATTGTAGACTGTATCGTCCTTTGGAACGTGGCTGGGGCATTTTTCATGCCAAAGGGTAGGACTTCATACTGGTATAACCCAATAAAATGTCATGTTCTAACATGTACTCAACCTCTTTCTTAGCAATCTTTCTCTTTTCAGAATTCATCCGGTACGGACGCTATTTAATTGGTTTGGCATCACCAACTTCTACATCATGAGAAGCTATAAAAACTCTCTTTGGAACATCAGGAAATAGATCTTCATATTTCTCGATCAACCTCTCAAACTGATCTTTCTGTGAGGGTTCTAAGTGCTGGAGTTTTACATCAAGATTTTGCAACACTTCAGAATTTGACAATTTACATGAGCCTAGAATTAAAGCTGAAGTTCTTTCATCATCTTGAAACTCCCCCCCATCTTCACACATCTTGACCAAAGGAGAATCTGAAGTGACAGCTGCAACCCTAGCATTTCTGTCATGATAAGGCTTCAGCATGTTAATGTGACACAACTGTTTTGGCTTTCTCCTATCTGGAGTCTTCACAATGTAATTGAGAACATTGAGTTTTGTCAGAATTTCATAAAGACCATGAAATCTTGCCTGCAATGGATTGGACTGCAATGGAAACAACACGAGGACCTTGTCTCCTGGTTTAAACTCATGGCTTTTAGCCTCATGATCATACCAAGTTTTCATTTTCCCCTGACTTGATTTCAAGTTCTCATTGGCTAGGTCACAAGCTGCATGCAATCTTTCCTTGAACTTACGAACATAGTCTAACAGACTGATATGCAGCTCTTTCTCTTGCCATTGTTCACTCAACAATAGCAAAGGTCCTCTCACTACATAGTGAAACACTAGCTCAAACGGACTGAATCCAATAGACTCCTGCACTGCTTCTCTAGCTGCAAACAACAGCAAATAAACACCTTCATCCCGGTCTTTCTCATGGTCATAACAATTAGTCCTCATTATTATCTTGAGAGTGGAATGAAACCACTCTAAAGCACCCTGACTTTCTGGATGATAGGCACTAGAAAGAATCTGCTTCGCACCTAGTTCATACACAACCTGCTGAAACAATCTGGAAGGGAAATTGCTACCTTAGTCTGACTGAATTTCCCTGGGAAGGCCAAACAACGTGAAGCACTTTATCAAAGCCTTCGAGATTGCAGTGGCCTTGATGTTGCATCGAGGTCTGGCTTCAGGGAATCTGGTAGATGCACACATGACTGTCAACAATTACTGATTTCCAGATCTAGTCTACGGTAATGGATCAACACAATCAACAATGACTTTGGAGAAGGGCTCCCCAAATGCTGCAATAGGCTGCAATGGAGCTTCAGGTAGGTCTAACTGGTGTTTTCCAACTACCTGACAAGTGTGACAGGTTTTGTAAAAGTTGGAAAGGCCAGAAGAAGTGTTTTATGATCTTATCAACAGTCTTGTCAACACCAAGATGACCTCCTAAAGGTAGACTATGAGCCATTGTTAAGATCTCATTCCTGTAGACCTTTGGAACAACAATTTGCCCCAACCACTGCCCAATCTGCATTGGCAGGGATATCAGGAGGGTGTCACTTATGCTTCAACACACCATCCTTGAGATAATACCCAACTGGAACTGCATCTATATCTTCATCAGGAAGGGCTCTCCTCTTAGGTGCACAAATTTCAGGATTATTAGTTGGCTCCTGAATCAACCGCTTTCTGGACAGAGACAAGTCTCCAGACACATCAGAATCACCAGACCCATCAGGCTGACTGAACAAAGAACTGATTAACGAGTCTGATAAGTCCTCAAATGGAGAAACCATAGTAGGCCGAACAAGGTCATGAGGCGAACCACCTGAGTCATGACTATTCAATGTACTGGACTGCACTACATCATCTTTCTTCTTCTTGAGCCTTCTTGGCCATAGCACGGGTCACTGCACAGGAAGGATACAGAGATGGGTCTTCATCGCCATCTTCAGAGCTCGGCTGTGAGGTAAGATGAACAGGAGGAACTGCATTGCTCACAGCCAGGTCATTGCCTAGCAACAGAGAAACACCCTTGATAGGTAGACTTGACATAATTCCCACCTTTACCTGTCCTGTAACTAAATCTGACTTCAAAAATACAGAGCACAGGGGTACAGATACAGTCCTCCCTTCAATACCTCATACAAGTATGAAATCCCCAGAAGCGGTCTCATCACGTAACTCTAAGGAGTCCATCAACAAAAGTGACTAAGAAGCTCCAGTATCCCTTAGGATATATATGGGTAAAGGAGGAGAATGCTCATTCAGAGCCACAAATCCCTCTGACACAAATGGAAGAAATTCCTCCCTCACAAAGCCAGCAGAATCAGGCTTCTTAGCCCCACAAGGAGCAGGCAATTTAGTAGATCGATCATCTACTACAGCGGTTTATATCCTTGTCTTCACAAAGGCATTGGGTTTGGTATCCTTTTCTTTTTCTTTCTTAGCTTTAAGGAACCAACAGTTAGTTGTAACATGACCAGATTTCTTGCAATAATTGCAAACTAGACCACTTTTGTCACTGTCCGCTTTCACACTTTGATCAGACCTGTGATTGGATTTCTGAGCACCATCACCAGATTTGTCTTTGTCTTTGGGTGAGGAATCTTGGGTATCACCGTCACCTTTTTTTCTGAAATTGGAACCATCTATTGTTACTGCTAGACTGAAATTTGGACTTATGTGTGAGAACATATTCATCTGCAAATTTGGCAGCTGATTGCAAATTCAGTGCTTGCTTCTCATTAAGGTAGGTCTTAATATCATCTTTAACACAGTTCTTGAATTCTTCATCTAACACAATCTCTTTTAGTGAGTTGAAATCATCCTTGACCTCCATAGAACTACACCAGCGCTCAAAGCAAACCTTCTTCTCATTAGCAAATTCCACATAAGTCTGATTGCCAGATTTCTTCAGACCTCTGAATTTCTGTCGGTAAGCCTCTGGAACCAACTCATAAGCTCTCAAAATAACCTTTTTGACCACCTCATAATCAGAGGAATCATCTGCAGACAAAGCCGAATAGGCTTGTTGAGTTACCCTTGAGGACAGTTTGCAACATCAGAGGCCAGTGTTCCTTTAGCCACTGGCAACTCTTAGCTACCTTTTCAAAACACTGGAAATAGTTGTCAACATCCTTTTCTGCGAATGGAGGCTCAAGTTTTACCTCCTGGCTAGCCCGAAATTTATTTTCAGCGTCTATTTTTATTTTTAGTTGCTCCATTTGGAGCCTTTCTTCTCTATTGAATTTCTGTAAATCTAAATCTCTCTGTCTTGCAAATTTTTTAACTCAAATTCTCTTTGTTTTCCTTTTTCTCCCTTTCTTTCTCTCTTTCTTCCCTCTCAAATTCTCTTTGTTTTTCTTCTCTTGCTAATTTTTCTTTTTCTTTTTCCTCCCTTTCAATCTCTAGCATTTTTAATTTAAGCTCCATTTCTATATTTGGAATTTCCAATGAAAACTGTTCCAGATCTCCTGGTCCAAAAATATTTTCATCAATGTAATATTCAACAATCTCTCCAGCCAGTCTTGCTTTTCGCATGGCTGGTTTAACCTCTGTCAGCTCTAAATGTCTGCATATTTCTAGCAGTTCTGTCTTTTTAAAAGACTTCAAAACCTCTACGGTTGGTGATGCCAAGAAATCATCCATTGCTGTTGATCTGTCTATATATATATATATATATATATATAAATATATATATAGATCAGAGCATGTGAGCGGAGCGTGAGCGAGCGCGGAGCAGAGCGGACGAATTTTGAAAGGAGCGCAGAGCGGGACTTTTTTTCTAGGATGATTCGGGTGGAGCGGGGCAGTATCCCGCTCCAGTTTCGCTCCGTTACCGCTCACATGCATGCCCAAACATACCCCAAAATGCATCGGTGTTCACTTCAGTTAGGCTACAGACAGCAAGATGGAGTTCGCAAAATATTTCAAAAGAGGCCGATAGGTCATACAGGTGCACTATCAAAATAACAGATGGTGATAAGGAGAAAGAAAGAGAATGTAACGAAATTGTGTCTGTGAGCAAAGATTCCCTGTGGAATCTAAAAAGACACCCCTCCCGCAAACACTACGTGAGCACTCTAGCAAGAAAGAAAAAGGTGAGCATTTGAATTAGGCTGCGGTTATTTTAACTTACAGTACAGTCGCCGTTAAAACCGAAGAGACAGCATTAGTTCACGTCCAGTTCCCTCGGACATTTCGCCCTTCTTGCCCATTTCTAACCACGATCTAACCAATGAGCCGTAATTTCGCCCCAGGAATAACCAGATGCGGCTCCGCGGGACTGAATGTAGTAGCCTACCGCTTGTTCGTTATAGCATAGAGGGCATTTTGACTGTTAGACTTACGTTTGTGTTTGCCGTTATGTATTTTAACATCTTTTTATTTTCTCTTGCTGTGAAAGTTGAAGTGAGAGCTTAAGCGACCTCTGGAAAGCGTGTGGTTGATCATTTCCTCGGTTTAAAAAGCCTAGCATGAACAAGAAAAAAATATGATATATTCGACAGTGTAATATAAGCAATTGTATTCTTGGGGGGATTTTTTTTTTTTTGGTATTAAAACACGTCTTTTTATTGCAGAAACTGTGTCTGCAATTCTGAGGGTTTGTGGGTAGATCTTCAGCGAAGTGTGCCGCAATTGATTTATTGGTTTTGAAAAACCATTCGCAAAATCAACAGTGGCGGCTCATCGGTCGTTACAAAGGGAAGCCAAAACCTCGCCCTTCAAAGCTTAATGACTTCAACATTTCGCAGTTCACTTTTCTTTATCAGCAGTTGCTCATATGAATTGGTAGAAGTACAATCAAATTTATTTTCGATACCAAATGACGATGCAATTTATCAATACATCTTTATAAATTTAGGAGGCTTCTTTCGCAAGAATTTCGCAATTTTCTACAATCTTAATATTGAACAAAAGAATGCGATGTCGCACAGTTTGTTGCTTAATGAGCCTTACTAATCAATTTGCGAATCTATGCCGTTTCATGAGCTTCTTGAGCGCGGAATTTATAGCGTAGGCCTATGGTAATTTATGTCGTAATTTATGTGTGAAAGAAAACCCCTCATAATTTCGTGGTGCAATGTATAACAATGCTATCGAAAATAAATTTGACTCGATTGTGTTTCTAACAATTCGTATGAGCAACTGCTGATCAAAAAAAGTAAACTGCGAAAGGTTTAAGTCATTAAGCTTTGAAGGGCGAGGCCGACGGCCAGCCACTGAATATCAATGAACAAATTGGCAATATACAACTTAATAGCCTGTGAGCTTATTATCACGTTATTCTCCGAAATTATGCATTTCGGACCTGCAGAGGTGCGAGGTTGTCTCTCACTAAGGAGTCAATCTTTGTTCTAAACAGTGGGGAAATGCGTCATATCGTGATAGGTTCCATAGTTGTGAATGTGATGTCAGTTTATGGTTGGGCATTTAATGGAGAACTTCAGCCACGCGCTGAGCTGATCATTACTTCATTATTAGGATTTAGTGAGCTTAAAGGGATTATTAGGATGACAATGAGTAATAAATATGTATTGAATCAGTGCCAGGTGTATCCGCTTTTAATTCTGTGAATTCAGTTTACGAAAGAGTCTTTCAGTTTTAAGTGACATTTAAGTTATTGTCCTTTAGAGATAAGATATTGAGCAGATCTTTTCATTAATTACGTTTTCCTTATTGATCGATATATAGTAAGCTTACTAAAAATAGCCAGTGTAAGGTTCCGCAAATAGTTTGTTTATTCATTTAGGCTATTATTTTTTTAATGGTGCATTCAAGAGTCGTTTAGGTCGAACTAAATTCATACACGTCTTTTCTAGTTGCAAGCTTTGCGAATTTGAATATCTGAATGGTTATGACAAATCATTAAAACAAATATAGACGATGGAATGACAAATTGGTTAAAAATTGCCTTTTAGCATTTTAAAACGAAAACCGTGCATAAATCGAAAAGCATTCAAGTTCTTTCCGTAAATGAATTTCACTGAGACGGGGGGCGAGTAATCATCGATATAGGAATGGGTATAAGCTACTAAATTACAGGTTTGTAACAGGAAAAATAATATAGCCTATTTCAGCACTTGAGTGTAATTTAATAGCACATAAAAGCACACATTACCTCCGAACATAAAATATTGCAGAACTGATACCTGACAAACAAAATCCTCACCAAAAATAGCATGATATTTAATAATTCAATTGCGTATAATACCGCACTAAAGTTTTAAATAGGCGCACAAGTTGAAGTTTTAAATAGGCGCACAGGTTGAGTAAACTGTATCGTCAAATATAAAAAGGTTTGCAGAAATGATTACCGGCAACATCTCCCCCGCCAAAGCAAATCAATATTTTATGTAGGCTACGTTACTTTTGCATTCATATATGGAAATAAATCGCCGACAAACTGTGCCATTATCTACATGTACGGACTACTGTCAAAACGACCGCCCCAACCGCCCTCTTGGCTCAGTTATGATTAAACAAACACCCGGCTAATGGGATATCGCCCAGCTACCCCGTGCTTGGTAGACGGCGGGAGGTCTTCTTTCGTCTTCATGCGCGTCAATAGGTCCTACTGCACAGCTCACGGCGCGATTTCCCGGTCCTAAGTGTTAATATTTGTGCTTTTTTTTTCAATAAACATTCACTTTTAAACTTTATGATGTTCAGGCGCAGAGCTTTGATAATAGGCTGTAAAAGTAAAATGTCCGAAAAAAATTAAATCTAGTCATAGGACAAATACTTTGTATTTTGCCAGTCCACCTCTGATTAGATCTAAGGCTTCAGCTAAACATGTAAATTTAATATGCATGCAAACATTTTTGGAGCGGAGCGTGGAGCGAGTGTGGAGCGGAGCGGGATGCAGTCTTGCCGGAGCGCTGAGCGGTCATCGGTGGAGCGATATGTTGCCACTTTGAGCGAGGGGATCGACAACCTATATGAGCCAGGAGCGGGAATTCTCGCCGCTCCACTCCGCTCACATGCTCTGATATACATATATATATATATAGGAAAATTCAAAAAACGATTTTACAATTTGAAATGTTAGATTTTCAATAATTGACTCACACAATGGTCTATCCCGGACAAGCCCCCAATTTGTTATGGCCCCAATTTGTTATGACATTTACTCTCTCAATTTTCCTCTTTATATACTCTTTTGCTGAGCCCTCCCACCTTTTAGACCTTTTTTAAATTCTCTGGGACTTTCCATCTCTGACATGCCCAGGACATGTCCAAACCTAGCTCCATTCTGGGCTTAACAAAAGAAAAGGTCAATACTGCCATCTAGTGGCTTCTATTCACATTACACTCCAGCCTTGATCCTGATCACCATGTATCTGCAAGAGCTCACAAAGACTGTTTGAGGTTTTCTGGCAAGGACTGGAAAAAATTCTGAAATGATGCTTGCTTACTGTCGCAGCACACGTACCAGTGGATACGCCATAAACATATGTTTTGCTTTCACCAAACTCATGGCAACTTCTTCCCAGGAACACATGCGCTTAATAATTCAATTTCAACAAGCAATGCATTCACAGAGGCCCATGAATGACTAATGGACTATCTGAAAGTACAGCAACTTGACTACTCCCACTCCTGCTGAACCCAGTCATGTTGTGAAATTGCAGAAGTAAGGATCTCCTCCCCCTCTTTGTAAAAACTTCTTTAAACAATGATAACATCCATTACTCTATTTTCTTCCTGAACAGTGATCACATTCATCATCAATACACTGCACTCTTTCCCTGAATTCCCAGCCCTTGACAAAAAAAAACCCCATTCTTACGGACTGTGACTTACTCCCAATGAAATCAAGGATTATGCACCCAAAGAAGAGATTATCCTGCCCAATGTCCCCTTTAAGATTCAACAATTTCAATGGTCCTGTGATGGCTGGTTATCATTGTCTCAGATTTGCTGGCTCGCGGATCAAGATACGTTGTACCCCATATCTGCATGCAACTGAATACATTCCTTTACTTTAAAACTTTCCAGGCCTCTTTCCTGATCCTGACCTGCTCCTACCAGGACATCCAGGACACTCTTGGGCATCCCAATGGACCCACAACATTTTACAATCACATTCATGCAGTTACCTTATTATATGCAACAACTGTGCTGTCCTTCCCACCTGAGTGATAAACAGGAATTGATCTTTTTCTATTCTTTTTTATTCGAACAAGACACACTTACTGTATTGCAAAGCACTGTTGCAGTATATACTGCAATTTTCTTCAATATGACAAATGTAAATACACAAACTCAAAAATTGTGATTTTCTCCCCTTCACACAATCAGTGTTCCTAGCAGTGGATGCATCTACTTCACAAGGATTGAATCCTATGCCAGGCTTGATTTTCTGGATAATTATTGGCTGTATTTCGTTTGGACAGATTGTGTTGCATTGTCGTGGCTCTGAGATACTCATCCAACTGAAGGCGCACTGTGTTCAGTTTGTATGAGTGTGTAGGAAAAATGCATAATTAGCTGCTTTCAGGCTATCACAGCTTCAGACTCTGTAATTTCAAATTGCACGGCTCTCTTCATAAAGATGTTTGCTCTCTTCTTGTTCCACTCTTCATCTTTTTCTTTCTTTCCCCTCGTCCTTCTTTGTGCTTTTTCTCTCCTCTTTCCATCTTTTGCACCTGGACTTTCAGATTTTACATTAAGAGCATGACAGAAAAGAAATGCTTCCTAATCAGCATTCAAGAAGAGAGCCATGGCAATTTTATTTTGGCATAGATAAACAGAAACTTAACAAACATTACCCATACAGTAATGGCAAGGTTAACTTGTTGCTTGCAGACAAAATGGCACTTTTGAATGATAAATTTCATTGACTGGAGAGAATGCTTAATCTTACAAGGTAAACTACGTCATTTCCGCTGGAAGGTAGCTGCGTTTATTTGCATACTGCTCCTAAAAAATTGGATTTTACTTTGTTTTTTATTTGGTCCTAACGTCTCTTAAGTTTTAAGAAAACCGAGTTTTATTATGGTGGTGGACTACAGGAAGATACAGCACGGAATACTAATTCCAAACGATTTGTCTCGACCTTTCTGAAGTTGGTCAAGATCGCCGCAATCTCTCAGGCTTGTTTCTCATTGTCAAGCAGGCTTGGTTGATCGGAAGATGCTGATTTGTGAAGGTCTTCCTTCGAGGAGTTGTCCGATAAATAAACACGAAAGGGAGGTGATTTTATAGTCTGGTAAAACCAGACTCTGCTAGTTCACTTTGCTTTGTACACCGAGTCAGGGTAGTCGTCATTAACAAGTCTTTACTTCCTGGTGGGTGGGGGCTTGTCAGAAGTTTAAAATCATTGGTGTACCCGTAATCTAATCACTAACGTTTGGCGATGACATATGTTATGCACCTGCTCAGCCGCCTAGTACTTCTGCTGGAAATATACATTCCCTCATACCAGGAATGCATCAAAAACAAACTGATCAGTATATTAAAGTTAATACTGTACCCATACATATGCCCATCTACCAATTGTTAGCCTTCACTCATTCACTTAAAAGAACCAAAGGTGCTCTTACTGTTCTCCTTACAAGAAACAAACTGTTGAGATATCGTTTTTCCTGCAGATCCTGCTGCTGTTAAAAAAAATGTAAGAGACCCGGAACCAATGGCTGAATCGGCAAGAACAACACATTATTTACATCAGGACGAAATCTGTGTTGACACGAAAACTGAACCGTTAACCATACTTGCACTTACATCTTACTGAGCTTGCTATCTAACTTTATCGCAACACAGTTTGGCTCTCAGCGTTTGGTTGTCTCAGACAGCCATTTCATTCATGAAAAATGACAACAAAACACTGAGACGAATAGGTCTTGTGACATGAACAAAAACACAGCTTTTAAAAAGTTTGCCGCTAACTTAAATAGTGTGAAATTCGCGGGCAGTGTAACACTAGAATCTACAGGCTAGCTGAGGTGGTTTGGCTGTCTCTTACAGAAATGAACAGGGAACAGGGTGAACAGATAGCCACCCTGTTCATCTCTGTGAGAGACAGCCGAACCACCTCAGCTAGCTTGTAGCTTGTAGTGTTGCCCACGAATTTCACACTATTTAAATTAGCAGCAAACTTTTTAAAACCCGTGTTCATGTCACAAGACCTATTCACTGTCTCAGTGTTATGTTGTCATTTTCCATGAATGAAATGGCTGTCTGAGACAGCCACACGCTCAGAGCCAAACTGAGTTGCTATAAAGTTAGATATTGAGCTTGGTATGATGTAAGCGCAAGCAGTGGCGGCTCGTGAATTGGCAACAGGGGAAGCCCAAACAATCCCTTAATGTTAATGCTTGTTCGTCACCTGTTTTCAATCATTCATTTAAACAGTGGAGGGTCGTCGGCCGTAACAAAGTTAAGCCAAAACCTCGCCCTTCAAAGCTTAATGACTTAAACCTTTCGCAGTTTACTTTTCTTAATCAGCAGTTGCTCATACGAATTGTTAGAAGAACAGTCAGTTGAGTCAAATTTATTTTCGATAGCATTGTTATACTCAGCACAACACAATTATGAGGGGTTTTCTTTCACACATAAATTACGACATAAATTACCATAGGCCTATGCTATAAATTCCGCGCTCAAGAAGCTCACGAAACGGCATAGATGCGCAAATTGATTAGTCAGGCTCATTAAGCAATAAGCTGTGCAACATCGCATTCTTTTCTTCTATATTAAGATTGTGGAAAATGGAATGTCGTGGCTTCTTGTGAAAGAAGCCTCGCAAACTAATTTATAAAGATGTGTTGATAATTTGCGTCGTCATTTGCTATCAAAAATAAAGTTGATTGTCCTTCAATGAATTCGTACGAGCAACTGCTGATAAAGAAAAGTGAACTACGAAATGTTGATGTCATTAAGCTTTGAAGGGCGAGGTTCTGGCTTCCCTTTGTTACGGCCGACGAGCCGCCGCTGAGCGCAAGTATGGTCAATGGTTCAGTTTTTGTGTCAATGCAGATTTCGTCCTGATGTAAATAATGCCTTATGCTCGCCAATTCTGCCATTGGTTTCGAGTCTCTTACGTTTTTTTTGGTAGATGGGCATACACTACTGCTGAAAAGTTTGGGAGCACTTGGAAATTTTCTTGTTTTCCATGGAAACACACATTGAATTAGTCTGAATAGGAAATATAGCAAATGAACAGAACATGCTGACATTGTCTGAGTTAGAAATAACTCATTTTAATGGAAAATAATGAATATGTACTTCAAACTTTGCCTTCATCAAAAAAAAACTAGAGTGTTCAGGTGAGCACATGTGTCGCCTGCGAAGCACTTATGTGAAAGTATGACTACCAACTGAAAGTGTGACTACCGGACAGACAGACAGACAGACAGGCGGACAGAGTGATCCCTATGTGCCGCTATGCTTCGCAGGCGACACAAAAACCACCTTCACTGTTGATACTGAAACTGATGTTTGACGGGAACTATTTAGCGCAGCTGCTAGTTGACAACCTGTGAGGCGTCTTTGTCTTACACTACACACCCTCAGATATTTGTCTTCTTGATCAGTTGTGCATCAGGGCCTCACACTCCTCTTTTCTGTCCTTGTTAGTGCCAGTTTGTGCTGCTTTCTGAAGGGAGTAGTTGACAGCATGGTAAGAGATTTTAAGTTTTCAGTTTCTCGCATTGAATAGCCTGCTTTTCTAAGCACAAAAATAGACTGAAGGGTCTCTGAAGGAAGTTCTTTCGTTCTGGCTAATTTGAGCCTGTAAACAAACAAACAACTGCTGATGCTTCAGGTGCTAAACCAACCTCAAGAATGCCATGCTCCCTTTTGCGCTCCCCTACTAGTTCAACGGTTTTAAGCTGTGCAACACATTTGCAGAAGGGTTTTCTAATAATCAATTAGCCTTATAAAATGCTTAAGTTGGACTAGTAGCCATACCAGGAGATTGATGCAGAGGAATGTCAGTTGCTGATAATAGGCCTCAATGCAAAAATGTAGTTCATTCTTTGAAAATCATCTGATTAATTTTTAACATTTGTGAAATGGAAAAAAATGTTTGTGAAATGCATGAAAATGCAGTCCAAAAAGATTCATTCTGTCTGTCGTTACTAATTAGCTAACATGCTTTCCCACGCCTGGAGTGCCATCTTGGAGGAGCGGCCGAATAGCAGGAGGCGTGGCCACCCTGTCGAATCTGACAAGTCGGCCACACCTCGCTAACATCAGCTGATAAGACACGTCACTGGTAACATCAGTGACTCTACTGAAGAAGACGGGAGTATTCTGTCGAAACATGTCAAGGTAGGATAAAACCTTTTCCGTCTGAAATAAGAACGTCAAAGCTAATTAGTTAACACAGAGAGCCATTCATTGTAGCCTGCTCGCATCGCAATCAGAACCCCTTCCAATAATGAGAATATGTGCAGAAACTGTAGACGTTGGCACAGCATTAATGTTCAGGTTGTGTGTGATCATGATACGCGCATATTAAACATCTGCGCCAAATTCCCAGTCTCGGCCCACGACGCCTATGTACCCGCAACTGCTTGAAATGCCAAAAAATACAACAAATATTTGAAACCATGTTAAGCTTGTTTCCAGTATTTTTAAATAAAAATGACCATTTTTCTCCTTCATCCGTATGCACTCCAAGTTCTTCTCCATGCACTTCTACTGCATAAAGAGTGGATGCCACCCTCCCTCCAATGCAGTGAAATGCACAGGGGATGCCACATGTGGGAAGCCACATCCGGAATGATTTGCTTTCTTCCTCGGATCAGCCTTCAGTGCCCCCTCGCCATACAACACCTGGTGATGCCTCTTCACTGATTTCACCAGTACCTCTAACTCCTCATCTGTGAAATTTGGTTTTCGGCTTCAGTTCGACGTCGCCATCATTGTCTTCATGTTCTATTAACAAATTTGACTGCCCTATATGTTCATGACAATTTAAAAAGTTGTGATATTCTCACGAGGGAGGAGATTTGATTTTGTAATTGAGGATATCTGTATTAACTAACCCGTGTCTATAATGTAAATATGTTTTTTTTTCTTCTTTTTTAATGATTGATAATGCTGTGTATTTTAATTTGTGAATAAACATATTTTTATATTCTATAAATTGAGCCCTACCCTGGCCAATACCAAAGCACTACCCATTTGTTAATCAATTTTAGCCAATAAAGAATAGCCAACAAGGGAAGAATCATTATCAGTAAATGGGAAAAATGATAATAATAAAATACTAGGCACAAGTTCAAGTAAATTTGCCAATCAAATCAAATGGTACGTAATAGGCTACGAGTATGGAATAAGAATCCTTTGTTTGTTAGTACGTTGCCATGTCCTTTAGTTGCAAACCGGAGTAGTTTAAGATTTCAAGCGCGCAATTTCTAAATGAGATCATATAAACTGTCTTTGTTACTTTTGTGACACTAAAATGTTCTCTTTATTTCTCTTCTTCCCTGTCTTCCACTGAACAAACAGGCTGGTGTAGGAGGGACACATTTTCAATGCTCTGATTGCGCTGGTTGAGAAGCGCTAAATTCTTTTTGTTATTTCATTATCATGTCAGTTTGTTTAATTATATAGCTTTAATGTCATGGTGGCTAGAATAAGAAATAAAGAAGAGATGTCTGCATTACTTCTTGTAATTGGCACAGACATGCATAGGCCTACAATTACAGCAGCAAATTCAAATTTAAAATTTGGTTTGCATTTTCCATGGACTACAACTGCATTTTCATGGTTAATCAGAAAATCCTTGTTCCATGTTTTCCTGATAGCCATAATCAATGAGCTTGGCACAGAGTCTGCCTCTCTTTTGGATTATTCACACCTCTTTCATAAGGCCGCCTAGATTCTGAAGTTAAAAGTTCCCTGACATTACATAGGTCGAAATTGACATTTAGAATTTGCTATTGTATTTTTTTTTTTGCGATGAAAACGAAGATGCAAATGGTTTTCAGTGAAAATTTGTTGTTTTTAAACTATTTCAGGTTAATTAAACTGATCGGGAACGCCCCCCTTTGAAATGTCCGGAACTGCTTTATATGGCAACTGATGTTATGCAAGGCAGCCAGCTGGTCAGATCTCGCTTGCTGTCCAATGAAATGTAAAAAAGTGTAGTGAAAGTGTAGTGAAATATACATCCACTACAGTTTATTTACCATAGCCAGCTGACAGACCCTTACAAAAAAACCACTGTGGGAATGCCATAATATTTATCACCAAAAAACTATAGTATTACTGTAGTAGCCTAATTGTATTGTTTTTTGGAACGCACGATATAGATTTGAGTGTTACTATTGAAATATAGTTGGGCTACCTCAGCTAATGAAATAACAGTACAGAAAAAAGCAATTGTAATACTATAAACTTCAGAATTATTCGCCAGGGCGTTTGCCAGCATAGGTGGCATTGAGCCGCTTTCACACCGGATGCAAGGCGGGTTTTTCGCATGACAGATTACATTCAAAGATGTGTGTATTCACGTCTTCACATTGACTTAGGGTTTGATCTGTCGTGCGAAAGGTTTGTTTCGTGTCTGGTGTGAAAGCAGCTTTAGACAGCTTTAGAAGCTAGATGGCTAGCTGACGTTAATTTCCTGCAGTACTTACCCAGATAGCAAGCATCTCCACTCCGGATCTGCCCCGGCTCTAAACCGGATCAGCTGGAGTCGGCAGAGCCGGGGAAGATCCGGAGCAGAGGTGCTTGCAATCTGGGTAGCCAGCTAACTTAAGTTCGACATAACGTTAGATTTTCATGAATTTCGATTATGAAATTATACAGCGAGCGCTGAGTCCAGTGTTGAGATAACTGTCAAGTTACACACTATCTACCTGCCAGTTTAACTAACCACCTTACCAATTTCGCCAGCTAACGTTAGTCAGTGACAGTTGCGTGTATTTCCCTTTATCCAATTGCCCCGGTCTCAGTTCAGCCTGTTAGTGAGCTTTATGAGCAGAGCATTTTGCGTGTTTTCTTGTCTTTGCATTGACTTTGAATGTAATCTGTCAGGCCAAAAATGTGTTTCGCGACCGGTGTGAAGACGGTTTGGTGCCGCCCATTCTGGCCAATGTTCTGGTGAATAGTCCTGAAGTATAATGCCATAGGTGGTTAACCTAGATAAATCAACAGGCGAGGGTAACTCACAGCTGGAGAGTAACTGGATTATCAACAGCTGCCTTCGCATTATGAGCCAGATGAACTTGGAAGGCTGTATTGTGATGCCTGATTGCTGGCTGTGCTATATGTGGTTGGCATCCATGATCACAGTGGAACTAACGCTGGCTTATAGGCTTGTGACTTCAGCCACAATATGCATACAATATTTTGTTATGAATTGGCGAGTTATCTTGATGCCTTGTTGTACCCTCGTCATTAGATTTATACCTGAGTTTGGATAGTTGTCCTCATGTCCACTATGTATCCAGCCATCTACCTACGTTAGCCTACGTAACACGGTTTGTCGAGTGTAACAATTAGATAGATAGGTGGATAGATAGATATCTTGATTGCAGGCTCACACACTAAACAAACACACTTGAAAACGTGTGTAAACAAGCGAGTAAATGGACCGCAGAGATTACTGAGGCAGAGGTGCTTTCCTTTAATGACGTCATAGGAACATGTGACTTACATCTTGGAAACTTCCTTCTTCTTCAGGGTGCGGGGCATAAGAGTGCAAAAATATCACTTTTATTCCTTAAAATTGATGGATTTTTTTGAGCCATTTCAGAACTTTTGAGTGCATAGAGAGATATGAATAATCATATTGAACAAAATAAACCAACAATTGCAGGTGGTGTGCTTCATGTCAGGGAACCTTTATGCGCTGTGGGTGTGATCAAAGCGCGTTGGGGAGAATACGCATAACTGAAATGCGACTAAAAATGACTAGAAATGATGACTAGGAAATTAAGGAAATTTACAGTACAAGTACATACGGTACAAGTGCTATACATCACACTGCAGGTGTGTGTCAGGTGGTTCATAGTTCAAAAGGCCATTGCATTGGTATGTTTGGTGTTTATTAATTACATTGTGTTCCCAGTAAAGACATCCATTTCTGAGTGTGTCCTAACACCAGTAAGATGAATACTGAGAAAGGACAAACATGCTGTGAAGGGTAATTTCAATCTCATACAATATGTCTAACCCAGGACTTAAATCTACTGCTTCAGCTGACCAGTGACTAGACCAGCGACTCAGACTGTAGTCAATCAAAGCTCTGAAGTGCATCTCTAGCGAGAGTCATATATCTACTGAGAGCCGGCGAGGCAGTTCAGATACACACAGAGCAGAATGCCAATTCCAGGCTAGGGATGGAGGGACAGCTCCAACAAGCAGGCTGACGTCCATGTCCTCAATAAATCCCAAACAGTAACCTTCTGATATCAAACATCACACTATTCCTTTTCGCTAAAAGGATTACTGTTCAGTGCACAGATATCCTGTGATGACAACAAAGAAATTTCTCTGGCCATGATCCTGAGGTTGCTGTTAGAAGGAGAAATAAAGGAGGGATTCTGTCCTGAATCAGTTTAAGGTGCATCTTTCAAAAAGTTGGGGGCGACGAAAACAGCGCTTACTTTCTCCCTGACTGAAGACTCTGTCAACCAATGGCTGCGGAACCATTTTGGAACAATCCATCATTGCTGTTTTATACTTAGGCTGGTCCAAATAGACCAATAAAGTTAATAAAGTTTGAGAGGCAATTCAATCTGCCATCAGAGAGCAGAATAATCAAGCAAAAAGGAACTTTATGAAAGACATTTTGTGTGTGCGTGCTTGCATGTGTGTGTGCGTGCGTGCGTGCGTGTCTGTGTGTGTGTGCGTGCGTTTTGGCATGTGCATACAGGTGCACATGTATTTATGACTGCAAGTGTATGGACATAATGCCACAATCAGTGATGAGTCAGGTTTTCATGTTATACAATTCAATGATCAGAATGCACTGGGTAATGAACTGAACCATTTAAACTGATTATTTTCTTTGACAGGCTAACAGCCCATTGTGAAATAAATAAAATTTATAATTAGGTTGGGAATTAGGCTCAACGATGCTTGACTGATTTGAAAAAATCAACAAGCTCTAATTGAGTTCCTTATTTTTTTAAGATGAGTAAAATGAATGTAAGATGAGAAGGATGAATATGCGGAATGGCACAGAAGCGGGCTGGGGACAGAGTGTATTGTGAATGAAAATGCTGTTCTTGAGCACCTTCAGTAAAATTACTAAAGATTCATAATGACATTTTAAAGTGACAGAAAATACTAAATGCACATATAGTATACAGTGGCAAATAAAGATGATAGAAAAATTGATGATATAATTCTTTGAGTCTGAGAAGTTATTCTTGCAGTAAGTCTTCTGCCTCAATCCTAAAAAACCACCTGTGATGTAAATAAAACATCTCATTCACTGCCCACGTATTGTGAAAAACAGCTCTGCATATAGAACTTCGTGCTCCATGCTCAAAGCTTCACAAATAGAATTGCCGGCTCCTGCCACGGGCCTTCCTGTATGCTCTCATTTGTTTTAATGGTCAAGCCCTAAAAATTTTCAGTGTATAAAATTCTATATTCCTTTCATCATTTTGTCATTAACTCACATGATAATAATAGAAAAATTGTGCACATCTAAAAATTTCTCATATTAGGCTTGTGAAGACTAGATGCGTCGCAACCTTCAAAATAACCTTCAATAACAAAAATCATTAAGGAGCATAAAAACAGTCCGTATGGGCTTTGATCTCTTTTTCACAATTCGCTCCTGCAGTACATTACTTAAATTGCCTGCTTGAAGTGCATTAGCTACAGACATTATGCTCACCAACAACAGGAGCCAACTGCTGACTGACAAATGAAGAGCAGATGGAAAGCTTTAAATCAACTGGCGCCAGAGTTTTCTACAGGCACCCAGAGCTTGTATTTGCTCACCAAAATACATGTCGCTGCTTTGACAAATATGAGTCAGCACTTGTTCATATAATCACCATGTAATATTGGTGTTTTTTTTTACTAAAGTCATAAATTCTGGCTGACAACTTATAGCAGAATTTTACAAACCTGTAAGAAAGAACTGCTCACAGATCAATTACGAAAGCCCTAAGGCAGTATTAATCATGAGCAATAGGCAACAAAACAAACAGAAGAGGGCTTTGGTCAGTGGTCAAAATAGTCAGGGGGTCAGAATCCAAGTGGTCAATCCAATACTGCCATGGCTGGGTTTTTTTGAAGATGGCAGGAGAACAAGAAGGTGTCCCTACTTAAGTGCTGTAAGCCCTCCACTAACCCAATGACAGAAATTAGCAGACAGCGAAAGTATCTGTGTGAGCGGTCTCCTGTGCGCTGCTGGGGAAAGATTTTGTTAAAATGTTGTTAGGAAGATATTAAGACTCTCTCTTTTATCTGACTCCAATTTGGTATAATTGTGAATTTAAGAAATCAAATTGAATAGAAGCATTACAATTTATACTATATGGTTTCCAAAGGTTTCATGTGGTGAAAGGGGACATATTATGAAAAACTTTTTCAGCATTCGTGCGCATATATTTTCGTATCTGGAGTGCTTACCGACCCACACCCTGTGAAAAAAAATAACCCAGTTAGTTATTTGTAGGCCGCCTTTTTCATAAAATCTGGCATTCAGCATGCTATTCAGATTTGGCTCCCCCTCCTACATCTACAATAGACAAGATCAGCATTATAATTATGCAAGCGCGAAAATTTTCCAGTCAGAGTTCAAGACTACCCACGATGTCAACAAAGCCAATGAAGCCTAGCTATCCCAGTGGAACAGCCGGCGACTTATCATATTTATTTAAGTAATTTTACATTGCCTAAAGTTGTTTTGAGGCAATATGCTGGGTTCAAATTGTTCAGTCTGTGATTGTCCTAACAGTACACATGGGCTTAAGAAAAGGATGAGGAATTTTGCTCTGTTCACGAGTGCAATAAAGCAACATCACGCTGTATATGCGACCCATCATATGTACTCATCCCTTTTCTAAAAGAAAGAAAAGATCCAGAAGACATGTAGTATGGATTAGATTAGTATATTAGACTTAAAATCTTTTATTTTGCTAATCAGTAATGCAATTTGTAATGGATATATAAGTGTTTCCTTACTAGAAAGAAGCAACAGCAGAGCTAATTGCCTCCTTTCCTGGATGAAATGGACGATAAGAACTTTCCTTGTCATGACTACCAGCCTAACTATTTCCAGCTCATGTCTGAAGGTTCCTTGTTCTTTGGAGAATTTGGATACACCCACTGTTTTCCCATTCTCCTCATTTGCAGCCATAGTATTTTTAGACACATAAGTTGTTCCAATCCTAATCTCCACATTCACAGACTTCAGGACTTGGTGGCACGTTCCCACATAGGCCATGAGGGTTTAGGGCTGTCCCACGGTCAAATCATCATGTAAAGGAGGCAATTGATTATTTGACATTTACCTGTTATCCAAACAGTATGGCAAGAGCCTGGATGATTTTCAAGTCATGCAGTCAGTCCATCTTGTGCCTCCTTGGCCACGAAGAAAGAAAAGAAAAATGTTAAAATTCAAAAAAGTCTAAACCAACAATGGTATGTACCTTTTTTTGGGGTCATCAAGGTAATGTGATATATAGCAAAGTGTTGTCCTTTTCCTATCCATTCTGTTTCGAGCCCTTGTTTCCACGCAAGCTTAGACCAACTGACATCAGTTAAGGGGTTCAGGGCTTTAGGCTTTAACGTAGAGTTTGGGATTAAGCCATAAGGTCCTTTCACTTTAAAAAAGTGGAAAATGGCTCAACTCTTTGATTACTGTCTAACTTGAAAATCCTCCAGCCCGTGTCACTGTATTTTCTTGTTCAATAAATAAGCTGACCTTTCTATAGCAATTGAGGCCTGGATTCAATCATTATTTGAACAAAACATCGCCTTATAATAAAAGGCAGAGTAATGTTCTTTTAGCAATGCAGTTGTCTACACAGTTATAAATTGAGTGAATTTAACCATGAAATTAACGCATTGTCCCTTTGTTCTTTTAACTGTTAGTAGAGTCATGCGCACATTTAACTGTGGTTTACAGTTAACATACACAGAACCTCTGTTATAAACTGATTGTAAAATTACAGATAAAATAACTGGCAAAAAGGTGCCAGTTTATAACAGTGTAATCTCACACCTCAAAATGCATGCGAGACAAAAAATGATTATATGTACTTGTAAAGCAGGGAAAATGTTAATTCAATCAAGGCTTCAAATGGGCAGTAAGATTTACTGTAGCATTGGGGCCATGGAAGTATTAGTTAGTTTTCTAACTCATTCAGCTTTAATAGAGCATCAGAAAAACTGGTGTCTGTGATGCATTTCGAGTGCTTTGGCACTATTTAAAAAACTCAAGCAGCATGAACGTAAGCTTACAGTATTTACTGTGCTTTTAAACGATTGTGTAATATCTGTCCACGCAGGCTTTTGAGAAGGAATTACAATGATGACTATAGAATATTTTGCCCATCTTTCTGAGATAAATGAAAATAAGTAAGCAAGGTTGACCATATGTGAGATCATTCAAGACAATTTATTTATTTAATGAACGCATTTTATGTGTCAAAGGTTTGGACAAAATAATGACAGGAAAACAATCATTTTGTGAAGTACCCAGAAATGACCAGACGTTCAAAGTCTTGGGGCCAGAGAGTGAAAGTTCTGCCCATCTTCTGTTCTCAAGTGAACTTAGCCGGCTGATTTCAGCAATTGTCACTATAATGCACAATTATCAAGAATAATCTTGCAAAATTGAACAAATCCAAGTCATTGGAACAAATGATAGGAGCAGACTGTCAACTCGCCTGGATTGCAATCACCAATTTAAATGATTGTGCCACCTCTCCCAATACTCTCCCAATTATTTATTCCACTGCGACAGTTGTTAAGATTTACTCAGTGGATCCCAAAAATGCAGAGGTGGAGGCAGGAAGAAGTCTCAATCGGAAGTTTAATTACATCAAAAAATTAGACAGGCAGTGGAGGCAGAGATCTGGCTGGTTGAAACAAAAAATCTTCTTTGCTGCAGCAAGGCACACTGGAGAACCATACGAGACAGAATTATCTGGCAGAGAAGTGGAGTTCAGCACAGGCTTTTAAAGGCAGCTTGATTAGCTGAGTGGCCACAGGTGTGTCTAATCAGCTGCTGCAGCAGAGTCAGCCTCTCCCTGCCTCACACAGACCCTGCAGAAGAAAAACAGGAAGATAGAGGGAGAGAGAGCAACAAACAACCAAAACTGCACTGAATCACCACCGTACCCCCCCTCAAGGGAGGCCTTCTGGCGGCCATCCGGGCATAAAAGTCTCTAAGAAAGTTCAGGGTCAAGAATGAGCCAAGGAGAGATCCAAGAACGTTCCTCTGGCCCGTACCTCTCCCAAACAACCGAGAACTGAAAACCCCGACCCCGTCTCCCTACATCCAACAACTCCCTCACAGTGAAGGCGGGATGGTTGTCAATGATCCAGGGGGGTGGAGGGGGTTCGGCTGGAGGGCTCGGAGGACTGGTGGAAACTGGCTTGAGGAGGGAGACATGAAAGGAAGGACGGACATTCAAAGAAGCAGGTAACTTCAGTTTTACAACGGTGGGGTATATGATGCGTTTGATCTTGAAAGGGTTGGTGTACCTGGGTGCCAATTTCTGAGATTCGGTCTGCAGAGGGAGGTCCCGAGTGGATAGCCAGACCCTCTGGCTAAGTTGGTAATCGGGATGTAATGTTTGTCCGCCAGTCTTTGATTCCGAGCAGCGGTGCGAGTGAGAGCTGCTCGGGCCTCACGCCAAACTCGGCGGGCTCGCCGAAGATGCCCCTGAACTGAGGGAACTGCTGTGTCGATCTCCTGGGCTGGGAAAAGAGATAATTGGAAGCCGTTAGAAGCCATGAATGGAGACATACCTGTGGCGGAGCTGAGCAGGAGTTGTGGGCATATTAAATCCAAGGGAGTTGGATGGACCAGGAGGCTGAGTGACGAGAAGCAACACAACAAAGAGCTGCCTCCAGATCCTGGTTGGCCCGCTCTGTCTGGCCATTGGACTGTGGGTGATAACCAGATGACAGGCTGGCAGATGCTCCCAAGGCCTGACAAAATGCCTTTCATACTTGGGAGGAGAACGGTGGGCCTCTATCAGAAACTATGACCTGAAGGATTTCATGTAGCCTGAAGACATACTGAATGAGAAAATTAGCAGTGTCTAGAGAGGAAGGTAGTTTAGGCAGGGGAACAAAGTGCACAGCCTTGTGAAAACGGTCAACAATAGTCAGGATTGTGGTATTACCTTCAGAAGGAGGCCTGTGACAAAATCCACAGTGATGTGAGACTATGGCCAGTGAGGGATGGGAAGGGGATGTAGAAGGCCAGCAGGAGCCCAGTGAGAAGTCTTATTGTGGGCACAGACAGAACAGGCGGTGACAAACTCTTTTGTGTCAGAGGAGATGAAAGGCCACCAGAACCTTTGTCTGAGAAGATGTAGGGCTTGATGAAAACCAGGATGACAAGCAACCTTGGAGGAATGTCTCCACTGGAGCACTGAAGATCTAGCTGTTGGGGGAACAAACAGCTTAGCCTGTAGACATCTCTCAGGAACAGGAAAAGATTCTTGAGCCTCCTGGACCACTCTTTAAATCTCCCACCTGGCTGCTCTTACCACACAGGAAGATGGTAGGACGGTCTCCTCTGCATCGTCCTCAACAGCAGGGGAAAATAGACGAGACAGAGCATCAGCTTGATGTTCCTGGAGCCTGGCTGGTAGGTGATGGTGAAGTTGAAATGGCCCAGGAACAAGGCTAACCGAGCCTGACGTGAGTTGAGCCTGCAGGCAGAGCAGAGGTAGGATGAGTTCGTAGGATCTGTCCATACCACAAATGGATGAATCGAGCCCACCAGCCAGTGCCTCCATTCTTACTGAGCCTGAACAACAGCCGACAGTTCCCAGTTTCCTATATCATAGTTTTTTCATCAGCAGCGGTAAGCCAGCGGGATGCATGTATGCATCTTTTGATCAGATGGGGAGCGCTGGGAGAGAACAGCTCTAACACTAGAGTCTGAGGCGTCAACTTCCACAACCAACTGGGCTGCAGGATCAGGATGGGATAACACAGGAGCAGTGGAAAGCAACAGTTTCAACTTAGTAAAAGCAGCGTCAGCAGCAAGTGACCATTCAAAGGGGACTCTCAATGAAGTTAGCTTGGTCAAAGATGTAGCAACTTTGATATAGTCATGGATAAACATTCGATAGAAATTGGCAAACCCCAGGAACCTTTGAAGTTGCTTTCTTTATGTAGGAGGGGGCCAGTCGGCCACTGCCATGACTTTGGCAGGGTCGGCTTTGAGCTGCCCTTTCTCTACCACAAAACCCAGAAAATTCACAGAGAGAACATGAAATTCTCATTTCTCAGCTTTGACATATAGTCTGTTCTCTAACAGTCTTTGTAACACAAGCCTTACATGCTGAACATGCTCTTCGTAAGAGCACAAGAAAAATAAAAAAATCATCTAAATACACAAACACAAACCTGTCCAACATGTCACGCAGGACATCATTTATGAGTGCCTGAAAAACAGCAGGAGCATTAGTTAAGCCGAAGGACATAACTAGGTTATCAAAATTCCAAGGGGGGTATTAAAAGCAGTATTCCACTCATCCCCCTCCTTGATTCTCACAAGGTGTTCTAACTTTGAGAAGATGGTGGCTTGGTGAAGTGGACTAAAAGCAGAGTCAATGAGTGGAATGGGCTATTTGTTTTTAACAGTTATGTCATTCAAACCCATGTAATCTATACAGGGGCGCAGAGTCTTGTCCTTCTTGTCTACAAAAAAAAACCCAGCCCCCAGAAATGAAGATGAGGGACGAATGAGTCCAGCAGCTATAGAATCTCATATATATACAAAACCCAAAACCAGTCAAGTTGGCACGTTATGTAAATAGTAGATTAAAACAGATTACAATGATTTGCAAATCCTTTTCAACTTATATTCAATTGAATACACTGCAAAGACAAGATGTTCAATGTTCAAACTGAGAAACTTTATTTTCTTTTTGCAAATAATTATTAACTTAGAATTTAAAGGCAGCAACACATTGCAAAAAAGTTGTCACAGGGGCCATTTTACCACTGTGTTACATCGCCTTTCCTTTTAACGACACTCAGTAAACGTTTGGGAACTGAGGAGACCAATTTTTGAAGCTTTTCAGGTGGAACTTTTTCCCATTGTTGCTTGATGTACAGCTTAAGTTGTTCAACAGTCCGGGGTCTCCGTTGTCGTATTTTACGCTTCATAATGCGCCACACATTTTCAATGGGAGATAGGTCTGGACTACAGGCAAGCCAGTCTAGTACCCGCACTCTTTTACTACGGAGCCATGCTGTTGTAACACGTGCAGAATGTGACTTAGCATTGTCTTGCTGAAATAAGCAGGGGCGTCCATGAAAAAGACATTGCTTGGATGGCAACATATGTTGCTCCAAAACCTGTATGTACCTTTCAGCATTAATGGTGCCTTCACATATATGTAAGTTGCCCATACCTTGGGCACTAATACACCGCCATACCATCACAGATGCTGGCTTTTGAACTTTGCACCTATAACAGTCCGGATGGTTCTTTTCCTCTTAGGTCCGGAGGACACAACGTCCACAGTTTCCAAAAACAATTTGAAATGTGGACTCGTCAGACCACAGAACACTTTTCCACTTTGCATCAGTCCATCATCTAAGATCAGTTGCATCTTAGATGAGCTTGGGCCCAGGGAAGCCGGCGGCGTTTCTGGGTGCTGTTGATAAATGGCTTTCGCTTTGCATTGTAGAGTTTTAACCTGCACTTCCAGATGTAGCGACCAACAGTAGTTACTGACAGTGGTTTTCTGAAGTGTTCCTGAGCCCATGTGGTGATGTCTTTAACACACTGATGTCGGTTTTTGATGCAGTACCGCCTGAGGGATCGAAGGTCACGGGCATTCAATGTTGGTTTTCGGCCTTGTCGCTTACGTGCAGTGATTTCTCCAGATTCTCTGAACCTTTTGACGATATTACGAACCGTAGATGATGAAATGCCTAAATTTCTTGCAATAGCTTGTTGAGGAATGTTGTTTTTAAACTGTTCGACAGTCAGCTCACGCATTTGTTCACTAAGTGGTGACCCTCGCCCCATCCTTGTTTGTGAATGACTGAGCATTTCAGGGAAGCTGCTTTTATACCCAATCATGGCACCCACCTGTTCCCAATTAGCCCGTTCGCCTGTGGGATGTTCCAAATAAGTGTTTGATGAGCATTCCTCAGCTCTCTCAGTCTTTTTTGCCATTTGTGCCAGCTTTTTTGAAACATGTTGCAGGCATCAAATTCCAAATGAGCTAATATTTGCAAAAAATTACAAAGTTTACCTGTTCGAACATTAAGTAACTTGTCTTTGCAGTGTATTCAATTGAATATAGGTTGAAAAGGATTTGCAAATCATTGTATTCTATTTTTATTTACGATTTACACAACATGCCAACTTCACTGGTTTTGGGTTTTCTATACGTATATCAGCTATCAGCTATATCTCCATAGCTTCTCTTTCAGGATGGGAGACATTGTAAAGCTTACTGGTGGGTACTGGTGCCAGGAAGCAAATCAATCCTGCAGTCATATAGTCTGTGGGGAGGAAGAGACAAGGCCCTGTCTTTATTGAAAACTTCCTGGATGTCATGATACTCAGGGGGAACAGAGGTGAGGTCAACCAGTTTAAAAGAAGCTGATGTGGCAGTAACAGTAGCAGGAGTGGCAGAGTGAAGACAATGAGAATGGCAGAACAAACTCAAATTTGTGATGGATGACGATGACCAGCCTATATGTGGATTGTGTAACTTTAGCCATGGTAGACTTAACACTTGGGATGTTGCAGGTGAGGAAATAATGTACAGTGATATGATGTCATGGTGGTTACCAGAGAGAAAGAGGGATACAGGGGCAGTGCGATTAGTGACCTGAGCTAGAAGCCTCTCATCAAGCGCGAAAACCTTTTTGGGCTTAGATAGGGGTTCAGAAGGGATCCTTGAAAGGGAAACGAAATCAGAGTCAATAAAATAGTCATCAGAGCCAGAGTCAATCAAAGATTGAACAGGAAGGGAGACATGCGACCAGGAGACAGTACCTTTGAGTTGCATTCTGTTGGATGGAGAAGACTCATTGGAAGTATGTCTCACCAGCGCCCCTCTTGAGGCTGGTGAAAAGCCTGTCTGCCTGCTCTCTCCCAACGTCTCTCTCAGAAGCGGTTGTCTAACCGAATAGCAAAGGATAAGAATTCATCTAAAGATGAACTTCCATCTCGAGCAGCTAGCTCATCCTTAAGCTCCTTACTCAAACCCCGAAGGAAAATCCCCTGCAGAACCTTCTCACTCCAACCGCTCTCAGCAGCGAGAATGCAGAAATCAAAAGAGTACTCTGAAACAGAACTAGAACCTTGGCATAAAGTAATGAGCCGGTTACTGGCTTCCTTTCCTTTGAGTGGGTGATCAAAAACCTTAAAGGAGACCCATTTTGCTATATTTCCAAATTTATATTTTGATCTTGGACTCCCCTAGAGTACTCCTGATCGTTCAAAGTCCAAAACGGACCTTATTTAGCTCATACTGCCATCCTCAAAAAAACCCATTTGTAATCCATTGTAGTCTCTGCCTGAAATGCCTCATTGGGGTGGCTCTGACGCTATGACCCTCATTCCCTGTGTGCCCACTTTCTTCTGACTGGCCAGCTCTGTGGAGGGCGGATCTACGCGGGATGAGGTTGCAGAATGCAGTTTTCCAGGTCAGTCTCCCCAGAGTGAAATGCATGTACCAAATGATAAAGAAAATTCTGCAGTCAAAGGCAGTACATGTGTATAGATCTAATGAAATGAACCTGTTCTAATAAACGCAGCTGCGAAAGTGGAAGACGCAGTGTGAAAATATGGCAGCTCAAGCAAGAATTTGCAATCAGCTACAGTTTGCTACGGCAACAGTGGTGAGTACAGCGGTTTTTCTACTGTATAGCTAATATGCAAGGAAGGCAAGAATCCACCCCATATAGACACATTTGTAGAACGGGTCAACATGTCCAAGTGTAGACCAAAGACTGTCGAAGTCCTGTGGGTCTGAGTTTAGAGGGAAACATGGACAGTGAGGAGCAGCTAAAAGTGGACCAACAGCTTATGGACTGCTTCGGTGTGTATTAGGACCTGCTGGTTTGTGTGCATAGCTGTGGTGTGTCGTCAGTGTGAAGAAACAAACAGCTTCTGTGCTGGAATATGACGAAGGGGCGAAAGCTCCAGGCTTTTTTGGAAATTCCCCGTGGTAATGGTTTACTTATTGCTTCAGAATGACCAGCGGAAAATGGGCGCATTATGGATAGCGCCGAGAGCTAGAAAGAGCTCCGGTTATGTCATGAACATAATACAGGTTTTTATAGACCTTAGGTTCCATTTGCGTGAACTGTTGCTTACGTTGAGCTTGAGAATCGATCATTTTTACAGAAAAGGATTTAATATTCAATCGATGGCAATGCAGGGGCATTGTTTGTTACACTGGACAGGTCATTGGCTGTGTGCTTCCCTATTGCTTTCACTGGTAGCATCAGAGAGCTTGCCCAGACTTGGAGATGTATCAGGCTGACCCCAGTCATGAATAAGTAAAGCAATCTTTTCACAAGCACCCAAAAAGGCGCCCCATGCTCTGCAAAATCTAAGTCTGGTCTAACTGCAGCCCAATTCGGCAGACACATACAGCACCTTTCTGGTTAGGTTCAACTGTTGTGGCTATAATCAAGGAACATTATGATGAAACTGTCACATTGATGCTTACCAAAGTAACACAAGCAAACCAATTATAATTGCTGTATATAAGTTAACCAGGAGCATTTTTAATTAGCAGAGCACGCAAACTAACACTCAGTAGCTGAGAAGTGGTCATGACTTTGAATGTAATCTGTCACGGGAAAAATTAGTTTTGCGTCTGGTGTAAAAGCTGCTTAACGCACCCATAACGGGAGTATTTGTGCCTTTGCATTGACTTTGAATGCAATCTGTCGCGCGAAAAATTAGTTTTGCATCCGGTGAGAAAGCGGCTTGACATGCCTGTGTATTTGCATTTTTGCATTGACTTTGAATGTAATTAGTCGCGCAAAAAATTTGTATCGCATCTGGTGTGAAAGCTGCTTAACGCACCCATAACGTGTGTATTCACGACTTTGCATTGACTTTGAATGTAGGCAAATCTGTCCCGTGAAAAATTTCTTTCATGTCCAGTGTGAAAGCAGCTTTATGGATAGTATGTGACAGCTAGAGAGCATACCGATCAGAATTACTGCATATAAGTTAACCAGGAGCATTTTGAATCAGCAGAGCGCGTGAACTAACATGCAGTAGGTGGTGACTAAGTGGTCATAACCACAGAGACAAACCCTTGCAATACAGGTTTTACAGACAGCAAGTTCCGTTACCATGGACAGTTATACCAAACATCCAAATTACAAACTCGTATTACAAGTTAGCTTCAAATGAGGTTTATGTTTACACACCTTCTGTAGAATTTCCCATTGTTACTCTTGCATATTTAGGGCACAAACATTAACAACAGTAACTTGGCTACATTAGCCGCTGTGCTACAGCCACAATCAACTGGCTATCACATTAGGTTGGCTTATGCAGTAAAGCAACTTACAGCTTCTGCGTCTGTGAGTCACGGACAGTCGCGACCGATACAGGCTTTATCTTCAGATATTTTACAAAGCCTGCATTTGATGCCAGTTGTTCGTGCTAACTATTGCTAGCAGTCCTGCTGGCCACCCATAACACGTTAGCTTCACTTACATTATTTGCTGTTACGTCTTCAATTAGTGCAGAATGCTGCAGCTAGGGTTCTGGCTAGGACTAAGAAATATGATCACATTAGCCCGGTCCTCAAAAATCTTCATTGGCTGCCTGTAAAATTCAGAATTGAGTACAAAATACTATTGCTAACTTTACAAAGCTTTAAATGACTTTGCCCCGGAATATCTTTGCAGTCTTCTCATTCCTTACTCCCCACCACTCCCCACTTTGTTCTCAAGGTGCTGACTACTTGAAAATTCCAAATGTAGCTAGAATTACAATTGGAGGCAGAGCATTCTCTTACAAAGCACCAATTTTATGGAACAATCTCCAAGACAAGATACAAGACAAATTTGGGCTTCAGACACACTCCCTATCTTCAAGAGTAGCCTAAAAACTTATCTTTTTACTCAAGCCTATGATTAGTTCACGATTAGTTATGTGTTGGCTCTGGTGGGACTGACTACAACCTTGTTTTATGATATGTTCACGATATTGGAAGCCAGTGTTATGTAAATCCATATGGAACCAGTGGCACTGAGCATGCATTAATGTTGCCAGTGGGGCTTGCTAGAGCCTTAGTCACTGGGGAGGTTCATATGGTACTGGTGTAGTGTTAAGCAAATCCATGTGGAACCGGTGGCACTGAGTGTGCATTAACGGTGGCAGTGGGGCTTGCTACAGCCTTTGTCACCGAGGAGGTCCATATGGTACTAGTGTTTAGAAAATCTAAAGTGATCTTCCAGCCTGGAGTAAGTGTAGGGCCTCTGTGCTGCAGGAAGTGGATGGAGGGGTGTTGACTGTTTCCTGACCATTCAGCTCCTAAATTCTCACTTGGCACATGACACAGGACTGTATTTTTATTAATACGCGGTAGTTTTATCCAGTGCCTCACCCCACTTTTTTCGGTCTCTTTCCAAGGATCTTTCTCTCCACAACCCAGAGTCCTGGATCATCCGAGCCCTGTCCCTTACCATGAGCGCTGGCTGCTGCTGTCCTGATGCGGTCCTGATCCAGTTCTCCACCATCCTCGGCATGCCACCTCCTCGAGCAACTTATGCCACTGTTTAGATGGACTTTAATGAAACTGTATTGTCATTATCCTATTTTGCTTTATCTTGTTATTAACTAGCTAGCCCGCGGAGGATGGGCTTCCCCACTATAGCCAGGTTCCTCCTGAGATTTCTTCCCACTGGGGAGTTTTTTCTCACCTCTGTTTGAGGATTTTTCTCCCTACTGGGAGTTTTTTGCCTCATTTGCTGTTGTGGGGAATAGGCTGGGCACTGCCCTTTCAGTAACTCATCTCTGACTGTAAAGCGTCTTTGTGACAGTTTATCTGTGAAAAGCGCTATACAAATAAATTGAAATAGTAATTGAAAAATATTATATATTTACTCACAGCTTGTGGTTCCGAGCGCTTCATCGATGCAACTGCTTCAGGTTTGAGAAGCAGCTGAAACGCTTATCCTGTGTCGAATTATCCTTTATTGACAAAGCTGTCTTTGGTGAAATGCTGAGCACAAACAGCTAACGTTCCCTTTGGCGTGGCTGTTTGCTGCCAGCAAACAAACAAGCAACCCACTGAAGAGAAATTGGTGTTTTTCTTTGCGTCCAAAAGTAAACGGACAAGCAGCTTTGGGAGAGATACTAACAAAACTGCACCTCAAATGATCTACGGTTCTTCTTTGGTATTTCCAAAAGTGTTGACGCTACTAAGGTATAGTATGATCTGCCGTTGTTAGTGCCCGCTAGAACAGAATAGCAAGCACACCACATCTTCTAGGTTAAGACAGAGAGGGAACATCCGGCCTTTTATCAGCGCACAGCTCAAAAACCAGCATCCATGATAGTATGAGGGTGCATTTGTGCTTGTGGCATGCTTAACTTGCACTTCTGTGAAGACAGCATTAATGTTGAACAATATATACAGGTTTTTGAGCAACAAATACAGCAATCCAGACATGTTTTTTTCTGGTTAGGCATTGCTTATTTCAGCAAGAGAATGCCAAACCGCATTGTGCGCGAGTTAAAACATCATTGATCAGTACTAAGAGTCTGGCTGCTAGATTTAAGATGGATGGAAAGCCTCTTTACTCTGTTTATAGGAAACCAGCTGGGTCTCTCCAATTTTACTATCTTCTTTGGCTTGCCTTGAATGCCATAGACTCTCATGGACTCTCCTTTGCTTCATAAGACACTATAAAAACTAGGCCTACACTGTTGGCGGCCGACAGCAAGGGGTATATCCCCGAAATTCCCCAATCTTCAAAGGCCCCTTTATTAGATTCTCCTTTACTAGACCTACAATATGAGGTAAATTTGAGGTCTGTGTGTGTAATTGTTCCAGAGATATTTAAATATATAGCGCCACCTGTTGGCAAACCTTGAAGAGCATACTTGCCCAAAATCTAATCAGTTCATCCTCTCAAGCATATCTACCCATATGAAAAAATGGGAAGCCAATGTAAAGTATTTTGTGTATTATTTTGTGAACGGCTAAAATCTGCAGATTCAGCGGTGGTGGATGGGGCGAAACCAGATTTCAGGGATATAATAAGATGCCTGTTTATTTGACATTGCACTTCACATTGCATTCTACTTGTTCAAACAGACTCTTATACCCTTTACCTGCACCCTTACTGAGCGACACATTCCAATTTTAAATTTTTGAACCCTACTTTATGTACTTTGCAACTGCCAATGTTCTGTAAATATACTAGATGAATAGTTGAATTTAAAGATTAATTACTTACTTTCTCATATTAGAATGCATTAAAAACATCTAAAAAATGTAATTGTGAATTGACAATTTTATAAAATAAAATATACGTGCATTGATCTGTCCACTTTGATGTCTAGAAAGTTTTTTTTTTTTTTTTAAATTTCGGCATGATTGTATAGTCGTTTCATGACTATTTCAACAAAACACAACATGTATCATGTGTCATGAGGGAAAGGGTCGCGGTAGAAGCGAAATCGGTTGTCGAAGTCCCGCCCCCAAATTCCAGAAAAACAGTTTGATTATGGTTAAGATATCATAGGGATTATAAATCACAGCAGAGCTAGTGTCCATGTACGCTACGATTTAAACGTCAGAAAATAAGATCGTAAGATTTATGAATATCATGGGAATTATAATTACAGAATAGGGGAGTGTCCATATAACTTTAGATTCAAATGCCACTCTTGATCCAATGCAACATTGCCCCGAACCCCCTTTCTTAATCATTTGGTTTGTTCCCGCTAATTTGGAGTAGATGAGAGGTATAATAATACCGGATCTTTGCTTGGATCTCTTTTCAAAGTTTTCTTTATCCTATGGTCAATCAAAAACAGACCAAACCCCAATGATAGCAGACTCGCTATCATGAATCCAATTAGATAGATGTCCTCTACATCCTCGATGTCCAGGACTGCCAAACACAGCGCAACTTTCCCCATGCATCCATGGTGTAACCGGCCGGGAATGTCCCATCCGGGCATGTCGGTTCTCCAGAACCTGACCGCCTGGTGGAGATAATTTTGTCGATTGCATTTAACCAGCTTATAAGATCCATATTGGTTCAGCTGTCTGTAGTAATGTGCTGTGACAGTTTGTGGTCTGTAGTGTCCAGTAGATGCAAAGGTACAGATTTAACAATATTGAACATGTTTATAGTTACTCAGATATGCACATTTTAACAAATATTTGAAGGCCTTCAGCTCTTCTGCCATTCTTATATTATCATCAAGTACGTTCCATGCCCTGACCCCAGCCACAGATAACGAGTGCTCCCTGCGAGTCGTTCTGACCTTTCTTGTTTGCAACAACATTCTGCCTCTGGTGTTTTGGATACAATCACGCTGAAGAAAAAGGCTTTGTATATTTCTAGGCAAGTCTTTGTGGTAGCCTTAATATACAATTTGCAAGGAGTTGAATTTTACTATATCCTGTAATTTAAGAAACTTTGCCTTAATAAACAAATCATTTGTATGAGTTCCATACGGAATGCAATGAATAATTCTAAGGGCCTTTTTTTGGAGTTTAAATAAAGATTCTATTGTATTTTTCTAAGTGTGACCCCATACTTCAGCGCAGTAATGTAAGTGGGGTGCTATGAGGGCTAAATAGATTATTTTAAGAGATCAATAAATATACCTATAGAATATAACTTTGAGTCTCGTAAATCTTTAATCATCTCAATAAATTCTGTTAGCGCTAGTGCTGTCGAATGGTTATCCGGATCGATTTCTTCATTAGGGTCTATTCCTGAAAGATGGTGACTTCCTGTCAAAAATCCATTTCCCTAATCAACAGTTTGGATCATCGGATCATTTGTCTTGCTAATCAGAGAAAAATTTATTTCTGTAGGTTGATAACAGCTCATAAATATCTGTCAAGGATTTCAACCTGCCTCAGTGGTTGAACTTCTCCAAATCCCGCATCATCTTGATCAACACCGGTCTGGTGGTTTCCGGTGAAGATCCATTTGGTTTGATGAAAATTCTGCAGTGAGCCGACCAAGTGCTGTGTATCTTACCCTTTTTCTTTAGTTGACGAGCTTTCCATGCGATGGTTGCATTATGCTTGGTGAGGTTTTCATTCATGAATACATTCGATCCTTTGAGATTTTTCCCTTGCTTCAACAGAGAAATCTTGTGCTTTTTGCTTGTAAGTGGTAACAACACGGCCCGTGCTGTATTCCGGTCTCCGCTTCCATTCCTTTTCTGTAGCAGATAACATGAATCCACATCGTTTTGGTCCAGATAAATATTTTTGGACTGAAGGAATTCCACCACCTGCATTTCCACAGATTTATTATCCTCCTCGTCTGGCTCATCACCATTCCCTGCTGCCCTGGCATAACTCCTGGGTTTGATTTTGAGCCCGGTCAGGATTACATCATTACGTTTCTCTTGTTGTTCCAGCTCCTCCAGTTTGCTTGCTGAAGATTTAATCTCCGTGTCTTTCTTGGCAATCTCTTTTTTGAGATCACGGTTATCCTCCAAAAGCCGGTCCACCTGCTCCTTCACACTGACCCTCAACTCCCTCACTTCATTTCTCAATTCATTGAAGGCCTTCATAATTGCTGAGGGATCCAGCAAGCCTGGTTTCTCGTTTTCCCTGCTTTTCCCTGGCTTACCCATTTTCTTAGTTCAGAGAAAAGGGCTCTATTACAGAGATTGTGGGAAAGTTTATCACTCAACTTTTCTCCCAACTCTGCTGTTGCATTTCTGTATTGCGTGCAGTCGCTGCAGTCGCTGTTCGGAGTTGTTGCTCCTTCAGTGACCATGAGTAGAAAGTTGGCCATATTACTGATTTTGCTGTAAAATTCAACATCCATGAATTCTTGAAACCTTAAATGCTGAACCTTATGTTTGTGCCTTCTGGCTGTGTTCTCATCCCATTTATATTTGTAGTCACCAAACGAAGTCGGGCGGGTAGTATGGATTCATGCTTGTCGTCTCCACCACTGCCGCCATGCTCGCATCCATAGACACTTCTTTGTGGACACTGTGCAGGCTGTAATTTTTTTGGTATGGACTATATTTGGTATGGACATGTGGTATACTTCACTTGTGACACTATGGATTTTGGTTGCCAAGGTGACAGTATTGGTCGAATAATGCGCTACTAAGTGGAGAAGCGGGCTTTTGGGGCTACGCCAATGCGGTCGCTGCCAACCGGACTGTCAAGTTTTAATGATGCTTTCACTCAACCAGAAATGCTTTGTCAAGTTTATCCATTCAAAGCCATCGCAAGAATTGGTAAATTTGCAGTTTGTCATGCCATGCCCACAATGGCCCCAATCACCTAAGTTCGGAGGACCAGCCTGCTCCCACGCTCATCAGTCAACAACACTCATCTGCCATCATTAATTCAATTATCCAATATAGCTCTTAAAAGCCCCACCTTCGCACCATAATGGTGTGAGGTCCTGTACTGCCTTTATGTTGCGTATCGCTTGTTAATGCTCACTTGTAAATTTAGCAGACTATTGTTAGTCTAACGAATTTTGTAAAATTTGGGAAATATTGTCTTCCCGGATTGTTTAAATATTGTCTGCTGAAGGAATAACCCACACATTTCCTCCATTAATCCACTTTAATCCAATCACTTCTGTTTTCATTTCAGTGCACATGACACGATGCACTGAGAAAACCATGACACAATTAATTTATTAGTCACTGAAATTCATGACTGACACACTACACTGCATTTGTGAATAAAATAACCTGTGAAGAATTAGCAGGTAAAGATAGTAATGCACCTACTAAAGAGCTGGATTTCTCACCTTTATTCAGAGAAACGCTGGATATTCGTGAACTACTGTTCAAGGAGGGAAAGGGGGCCTAGGTCCCTCTGGATTCGTGACTTCTGGAATAAACAAATGCTTCTCAGTGGGGCTGTAGTATTTCTACTGTCCACTCCTAATATGAGAGATCAGAACTTAACAAAGCACTAACTTGAAAGGTCACAGCATAAAAAAGTGGTCTTGGGAATTAGTTTTCTGAGATGAGGCAACAATTCCCCATCCGTTTCTTTCAAAATGTTGTCTTGACATTTATCACTGCCCTCAGTCCTACAATCTCATAATCCATTCTATATTTCTTCAAGGAATCACGGTAGAACAACTAATTACAAATTTAATTTTGAGCTGGTAAGAACAGTGATTTTTCAGTCCTATTTCAGCTTGTCCGTGGCTTGGCAATAGTATCAGCAAAGATCTCTGCAATACTGAGAGGAATGATGTGAGGAAGAGGGTCGAACACTTACCTTGGTTTTAGCCCCTGTATATTTGGTCACACTAGCTTGCAGTTTGACTCAAAAATATCATGGAAAGTTTTTTCTTTTTCTGTGAGATCATCCATTTTCTCTATTTTCTCTGAGATGAATTACGTGGCACAAACACAATGCCATCTTCTAACTGTTTGAGTTTATACCACATGAATTCATGAAAAATTTAATGCCCAGTTTCATTTTCCAACATTTTTATAAAGTATCATTGGTCATTTTATTTCTTAGAAATTTGTGATAGACAAGCCAAATCTCTCTCTCTCTCTCTCATATGTGCACACACACATACACACACGCATTCTAAGGAATATTCTTTGGAGTCAGTTTGGCTGTCAATATGAATTTGAATGAAGAAAAGTTAATAATGTGCTCAAGCATTCTGTTAATGGGTTGTATTTTATGCTTTATTTTATATTTCTCACTGGAAGCATTTCTTTTGTGTTTATTTTCTACATTTTTGGAAGAATATTTTGTTATCATTCCAATCTCTCCCACAAGACAGATGACACACATGGTGCGACTGAGCACAAATATAATGGGTCTTGGAAAAAGCAAAAGAAATATGGCATGTTTTCTATTTTGTAAGACAAATAAACCAGCATAAAACTGCCCCAGCCTAAATGCAATTATTCTTTTGAATTATGCTTGAACTATGAACTGATTTGAAATACAATATGTATAGCCACTGGCTGATGTTTGGTCTTTTATTATGTCTCCCCCTTCCTGGGGGGGAGACATATTGTTTTTGCCTGAATCATCGTTGGCGTCGGCGTCGGCGTTCCCATTTGTTTCCGTAGCATAACTCTGAAACTGTTCGACCGATTCTCACCAAATTTGATATAGTGTCTCTCCATAACATGTAGATGTGCCTTTTCTGGGTTTGAACTGCTTTTGAATTTTTTTTTTTCTGTTTCCATGGCAACAATTTGGACTTAGGCATATTGAAGGGTGGGACTCGTTTCCAGACCATAACTCTAAAATGTGAAATGGGGGAAGGGGGAGACCTCTGTTTTTACGTGTAAAAACCATTCTAGTTTTCATTTGTTGTATGCAGATCAAGGCAATGTGGCAACATTATGTTTTAGGTCAGTAGCAGGTGATCCCCATATTGTCACTATTCAAACATCGGGAATAATTTTATGAGTTTTTGTCCTCTTTCTTTGATTGATTGTTAGCTAATCTGTCAACCATAAATGCTGCTCAAATGGGGACTTAGTACATGGCACCAAGTTCACCTTTGTTTTCCAAATATGGTCAAGTTTCCTGCTGAAGGATTCAGCCCGTGGAGCCTGAGATTGGTGTGATTGTGAGATTTAGAAAATTCATTCTTTATTAGAGAGATTCATCATCAGCTGAATTAATCCTTTGGGGCATGTTGTCCAATATTTTGGACATATTTAAAGTAGGATTTATGTTGTCTGGGCTCACAGATACCCTGGAAACACATTATGTACATTTTGTCAGAGGCGGAGCTTGGCAACAGGCAAGGCAGGCAGCTGTTGGGGCCCCAGGCCACTAGGGGGGCCCCAAGGGCTGACGTACTTTACTCCATAATAATGTCCTCAATGTCCTGTTTTTCATAAGAGCTCAATTTTCAAGATATGAAGTAACAATATTTTTTTTTAAAGTTTCAGTTTCTAACCTCTTTTTTGGTTTCAGATTATTTATAAATATGTTTAAGGCTTGTCAGAGGGGCCCCTTGGGATTTTTTGCTTAGAGCCCCAGCACACTCTAGAATCCCCACTGTCTCCCATTCAGAATTTCCTAAATAGGTGCATTTCTGAGAAGTCACATGATTCAAGTTGATGAGAGTCAGAAATAGTTTTATTTTGTTCAAATTTTGATCAAACCTTTTCCTGCTGGAGGAGTTAAAGGAGAATTCCGGTGTGAAATTGACTTGGGATGTCAAAAAAGGGAAGGTCCAAGGCACTCTTCTTTAAATATAAAAAGCCTTTATTTTAAATGGCTACTTCATACAGAAATTATATAACAAAGTGGGTTACAGCCCACGCGTTTCGGCCTCAGCCTTCCTCAGTATGTAACACTCAGCACAACGATTCTCCTTAAATAGATGATTGGACTCACCTGGATGGGTAGGAGAGCAATAGAAACGTAAAATAACAAATCATGACCAATTGATGGCTCCACCAATTAAACAATTAAATACAGAAGAACAAAGCAGAAAAAACACTCTCTGAAATGATCGAAAGTTACAAAAAAGGACTGCAGTCAATATTTTCTTTTAAACCTGGATAGCTAGTGGCTTTCATTTGATAAATATAAAAAGTCTCTCTCTGCAGAAGTAATTTTGAGTCTGTCACCACCTCTAATGTTTTTATGAATACTTTCTAGGCCTTCAACCGTAAGTGAGCCTGGGTTGCTGTCATGTGCTTCAAAAAAATGCTTAGCCATTGGATAATCAAAGTTTGCTTTTCTAATTGCATACTTATGCTCTGAAACTCTGTCTTTCAAACGACGCTTAGTGTGGCCTATATAAAAACAACCACAGGTACAAGACAATCAGTGGACAACAAACATGGTGTTGCAGTTATTGAGTGACTTAATGTCATACACTTTGTTAGTCTTAAAGTCACTAAATTGTTTACATTCTTTGACATTAGCACAATGTTTGCACAAACCACATTTAAAAGTACCCTTAACTGGTCGATGAAGCCAAGCTTTTTTATCTGAAGCAGAGAGATGGCTAGACACCAGCCTGTCACGAAAAGTGGGGGTCCTACGAAAACTGACTTGAGGAGGAACAGGAAAAACCTCTCTGAGCAGAGGATCACTCTTGATTAAATTCCAATTAGAGTGCACAATCTTTTTTACAGAATTTGCAAAAGAACCATATTGTGTGACAAAGAAAATTTGCTCTGGCTTAGAATATTTTTGTTTATTTGTCATCAAGAGCTCAGAACGAGGCAGAGATTGGGCTTTTTTGTAAGCACCCTGAACAATTTTAGCCTCATAACCTCTTTGTGCAAATCTGTTTGACATCATTTTTGCCTGATTTTCAAATTCAGAATCAGTGTCGCAGATACGTCCCAGACGTTGAAATTATCCGAAAGGTATGTTGTCCTTCAGCTCAGTTCGTGCTCGGCAATCGACTTATCTTGACTTTAAAGATGAAGGCGACTGGAAACTACATCGAGGTTCTGTTTGCATAAATAGTATTTTTTCATAAACTACCAGTGCAAGTTCTCAGTGCCTTGTTTTAAATGACAGGGCCCTCGGAATTCTACCGATGAAGTGTGGAGCTACTTTGAACCATGGTAATGATGAAAAAAATAGCGATTTCTTTGCATGGCAACGCGATGCCCGATTCACAACCATTGTAAGCCTGTCGGGTGCTTCGGCTAAAAATCCATTTATTTCAAAATGTTGCGTGCGTAAGGAGGTGGGGAATTCGACAAAAGTTAGTACTCATTATCATGTTTCAAAACACCCCAAGTCAATTTCACTCCGGAATTCTTCTTTAAATTTATTACACATATAGCACACACTGAAACACATAAGCTTTGTTATGTGTGTGTATTTGTTGGAATACACCAGATTTCAAGCTCTGTCAAAAATATTGGACATAATGCAAGCAAGGCAAATGCAGTGGCTCAAAAAAGCCATGTCCAGAATACTGGACATCATGCATATCAATGAACAAGTTTCTTCAACTTTCTGTCACCCCACGTGCATAATGTCAAAAATACTAGACGGCAGTATATATCCCACAAGCATGGTGCCCAAAATAATGGACTGACCACCCACGAGTACCCCTCCCAAAAACAAAATTGCGCCAAATCCCATCAAATGGTCCTAAAAGAACATTTGGAGTCCAATTATAACTTATCGGAGGCATTCGTTTATAATCAATGCAACAAAGGGTTAATGTAGCAGAGAATGGCTTTTTCATTCTCAAGCTGTCCCTGAATGCATTTTTATTAGATGGATGGAGCAAGGTAGTCGCTCCTCTCATGAATAAATTATTCAATTAACACTCAGGATTATATAAGGCAGCTGGTTTAGTAGCGAGGATTCACACTCTTTCTCCAGGCTGAGTTCATCTCTCTTCGCTATGGAGATAATTTAGCGATTTTATGGCAGTTTATTCTTTTAGTATGGTTGTATACTAATGTGTGTTCTTTTGGGTCCTTTACCCTATGGAAGAGCTGAATGCTTCTCAGCTGAGGTATTTGGTTGCTGGATGAGTTCCTTCAGCTGCTGTTTTGCTGACCTCAGAATGATTCTTGGTTTTAATGATCATTAGTCTTTTAAATTAAGTTGTATAAGTGCAATAAATTGGTCTATATAAGCATGGTTTCCTGGTCCTTTTTAGCTCTGGTTAACCCGTATTTCTTTAGCAATTTCTGGGCTTCAGCTCTAAACATGTTGAGATTTTCATTCAAACATACAGATTATGAGGTTCCCCCATCCTCAAGCAATTGGAGAGAGACAGATTCCTCAGACAATTAGGCTTTATTGTGGCATATTGATAAATGTAAAGCCAAGTTCTTTTTGCGCAAGAAGAACTGATTTTTTACTTTTCACACCCAGTTTTTATACCTTCTTCACAGGAAATATCTTCTCATTCTCATGCTGCAATTGGACAGGCAAACTAAAACACTGTTAGCTAATCCTTCAGGAATTCAAAGAAAAGATGAGCTGCACATCACTAAAAAGGAGAGGAAAATTACAGACAAGAGATGAAAGTCCAGACAGAGGAAAAATACAGCCAGGTGAATAGGATACAAGTGGATACATAAATGATTCAATTGATTATGTTTTCAGTAAAAACTAATGGTTTTACTGAACAAATATTGATCAAAACTACAGAAATCAAATACACGGCTCAAAAGATAAAGGGAACACTTAAACAACACAATGTAACTCCAAGTCAATCAGACTTCTGCGAAATCAAACTGTCCACTTAGGAAGCAACACTGACAATCATTTTCACATGCTGTTGTGCAAATGGAATAGACAACAGGTGGAAATTATAGGCAATTAGCAAGACACCCCCAACCCAGTTCCTTTGCTTTCTAGCTGAGATTTTGGTCACTTTTGAATGCTGGCGGTGCTTTCACTCTAGTGGTAGAATGAGACGGACTCTACTACCCACACAAGTGGCTCAGGTAGAGCAGCTCATCCAGGATGGCATATCAATGCAAGCTGTGGCCAGAAGGTTTGGTGTGTCTGTCAGCGTAGTGTCCAGAGCATGGAGGCGCTACCCGGAGACAGGCCAGTACATCAGGAGACGTGGAGGAGTCTGTAGGAGGGCAACAACCCAGCAGCAGGACCACTACCTCCGCCTTTGTGCAATGAGGAACAGGAGGAGCACTGTCCGAGCCCTGCAAAATGACCTCCAGCAGGCCACAAATGTGCATGTGTCTGCTCAAATGGTCAGAAACCGACTCCATGAGGATGGTATGAGGGCCCGACGTTCACAGGTTGGGGTTGTGCTTACAGCCCAACACCGTGCAGGACGTTTGGCATTTGCCAGAGAACACCAAGATTGGCAAATTCACCACTGGCGCCCTGTGCTCTTCACAGATGAAAGCAGGTTCACACTGAGCGCGTGACAGACGTGACAGAGTCTGGAGAAGCCGTGGAAAATGTTCTGCTGCCTGCAACATCCTCCAGCATGACAATGCAAGACAATGCTTGACCTCATGTGGCTGGAGTGTGTCAGCAGTTCCTGCAAGACGAAGGCATTGATGCTATGGACTGGCCCGCCTGTTCCCCAGACCTGAATCCAATTGAGCACATCTCGGACATCATATCTCGCTCCATCCACCAACGCCATGTTGCACCATAGACTGTCCAGGAGTTGGCAGATGCTTAAGCCCAGGTCTGGGAGGAGATCCTTCAGGAGACCATCCGCCACCTCATCAGGAGCATGCCCAGGCCTCATTGGGAGGTCATACAGGCACGTGGAGGCCACACACACTACTGAGCCTTATTTTGACTTGCTTTAAGGACATTACATCAAAGTTAAATCAGCCTGTAGTGTGTTTTTCCACTTTAATTTTGAGTGTGACTCCAAATCCAGACCTCCATGGGTTAATAAATATGATTTCTATTGATCATTTTTGAGTGATTTTGTTGTCAGCACATTCAACTATGTAAAGAACAAAGTATTCAATAAGAATATTTCATTCATTCAGATCTAGGATGTGTTATTTTAGTGTTCCCTTTATTTTTTTGAGCAGTGTACATCCTCTCATTATCTTTTTGAATCAACTAAACAGAAGCCTGCTTACTAATGAAAGCTACAGAAGCGCACTGCTTATGTGTGTGAGCTGCTCATGCATGTGGGAATTGAATTGCTTGTCTGTGTGTGAACTGTTTGTATGTGTATTAGTACTGCTTATCCTCTCCCTATGCGTATGTGAACTACGTGTGTGTGTGTGTGTGTGTGTGTGTGTGTGTTTACTGCTGCCTACATAATATGGTTATTGATTATGGTTATTCAACATGGCAATTGATCTACTGATGAATATGATGGGAATTATTGAAATACAATCCTCAACAATGATTTGTTTGGAATTATGTCTGTCTTTCTTATTGATTGAACTTGTGCATTCCCTGGGTACTCAATTTGGTATGTGATTGGTTTAAAGTAAGGCTGTTTAATTCCAAATTCAGAGGGTGGTATTATTGGTCTCCTGCCTTACCATGGTTACATTCAGCATTTATGGCTCTTGTGTATATGATAATACAACATGTTTCCTAATAGCTACTAAGTACTGATCAATAAGTCTTTAGTGGCTGAGTCTTTTCAGTGAGCTGGTTTTACAGTATGTTCAGAGCTCCAGTGAACAAACGCCAATATGCTATTCTAAAAGCTACATATTCAACAATCAAACTTAACATTGCTGAGTCCTGATTCAGCTTGATGAGTAATGTAATTTCTTTTGGCTGACATGAGCATACATACCTTAGCTGGAAAAATCAAACTTTCATTGCAGCTTACAGGTAAATTCAATGTTCTTTCCTATACTGTAAAATGATTCATCCTCTGAGCTCAGGCAAGTCTGGGAATTATGTGTATTAAATAATACTAGTTGGTGCAGATGGCTGAACTCAAATTTAGCAGCTAATTGCAGCTTATGGGGAGCCTGGTCAATATGAATACCTGATAATTACAACCGTAGCCAAAGTAAAAGACAAACTCATTATCTGCTTATGTTCGTGACCCAATAATTGAGCAATTATCTGCAATTGCAATTCAACATTTATGTTGCACATAAAAAGCATTTTACTTTCAACTCATCAGTTACATTCTGTAACTGATCATTAGAGCGAACAATTCAGCTGATTCAAGATGGTACAGTGACTCTTAAATTAAAATACTAGGAACCACTGAACTATCTACTGTATTTCCCACAGTGCCACAAGAGCTGCTTAAATCGGCAAAGTATTAGAATTATTATTTAAATGATTTGAACATTAAAAAATTATCTCAAAACAATTGGGATCGCTTCTGATATGTTCTTATCTGTCCCTCCTCCCCAGAATACATGTATTACACACTACCCGGATAGCAAGCTCCTCCGCTCCGGATCTGCCCCGGCTCCAGCTGATCCGGGGCAGATCCGAAGCGGGGGAGCTTGCTATCTGGGTATGCTCATGCAAAAAAAGACAAACATTTCCTTTCCTTAGGCTTTGAAAAATGTAACTATCAAGATTGAAATGTGCAATTTAAAAATAAAAGACTTTACATCAATTTGGGATTGGTATTTTTTGTGCTGTAAATTATGGGTCCTTGGAAAACTATTTCGATTCTCCTTATTTATGGGTTTGATGTTTCATACAAGTAAAGCTCTTTAGCCAGGCACTCTTGTGCAATTTTGCACTTTTATGATTCATAACACCTCCTTTTGCACCTGACGGTCACTATTTTGAAATCTGAGGATAAGCTGTGCCAATCATCACTTTTTACAATATGTTGAATCCTAGATGTGAAATTCTGTCCCATAACTTGCAACTCCAGTGTGTCTCTCTCTCTCTTTCTTGATATTGACACTTGCATATTTACAGTTTAGCATAATAGGCAAGCATGCCATGCAGTACTACCAAGGGTTGGATGATTTGGAAAGAGGATGTGGGTTTTGTTGTTTTCAATTTTGTGAATTTCACAGGCAGAACTTTCTCCTCGGGCCTGTTTACACACTAACGATTTTTATTTTGAAAACAAATAAGCATTTAATTGTTTCAGCCTTGCGTCGACACAGAGACAGCGAAAACGCAGACCGCTTTTTTTTTTTTTTAAACGGGTTCCAGAATGAGAGAATCTGAAAGTGCCAACCCAAGCATTTTTGTGTGGACAATCGAAACTTTTATAAATTTTTTTAACGATAACGTGATCCCCCAGGCCTGTGTATGGCGCTGTTATGTTTCTGTGGAAAAAGACCAAAAACGGAGAAGGTGGCGAGCACGCTTGTGCTCAGTGTACAGCCCAGAAAGGATGCGTGGATGGGAGATGTTTTTAGAAATAACAAAAAGAGGCTGTTTTTGGAATGAGGTCTTAGCAAGGTTACAATAGTTCTGGATTTTTCATGATAGTTTAGTTTTATTTCGTTTTGACTTTTTTTTCCCTCTTTTTGATTTTTTGAGTTTTGATTTTTAGAACAGGTTTGCTAGTTTTTATTAGTTCAGATTTTTCTAAATGCTAAGTTTTAGTTTTTTTAGTATTTTAGTTTTAGTACTTTGGGTTGTTTGTCAGGTGCTGGATTCAAAATGATCTGAATAAGTATTGTGAAATAAAACTCGAGAAAAGATACCTGTTAAAAAAAAAAAAAGTATTCACACACATGAACAAAAAATCCCCATTTCATTTCATTTCATTTCCATTTATGGACAGCCAGGAGTCTCAGGGAGCTCACTGAGTAAAACACAAACAAACTCAAAAACCCAAACCACTCTACAGGTTTGAGTCATTTTTTAACCAAAATTACCAACTCAAAAATAAGAACAAGGCTTCTCAGCACTAAATGCAGGCATGGGCAGCTTTTTTTTTTGCTACTAGCCAAATATGCCCTTATAATAGCAATTCACCAACATGCAAGGCCATCTAGTTTTTAAAAAAATTGGGAGATGATACTGGAGACCCAAGAGCACATGAGCTAGTCTATGAATATTGTGACTGAATGTCAACTAAATAAACACTATGATATCATGAACTGCAATTTTTTTTTTACTGGAAAATGCATACTTGGCATGTTTTACGAAAGCAATATTGAGCAATATTAATTTTTAAGGTATGTTTTAATATATTAGCCATTTACTTTTTTATTCCTGTGAGTGGTTGTGCAGGTGGGGGGTCCTTGTGCACTGCTTTGCCCGGGTGCTATTAATGCTGTTAAGACAGCCCTGACTGCAGCAGTCTTCATTTCCAGCCATATTTTCGGAATGTTTTACCTTCACCAAGTGAAATGCATGCTCAGTTGGATTCATGTCATATGACTTTTCAGTGGTAGAATATTCCACTTCTTTCCCTTAAAAAAATCTTAGGTTGTTTTTGCAGAATGCTCCCAAGTCACATTCCATCTGCACTGCAAAGAATTTTCCAATCAGTTCTGATGCTTTTGGCTGTGTATAAACGCATACTATTCACACATACAATTCAGAGTGCATCCTCCATTTTTTATCTGAAGTCTGCTCCCCAGTAGATGCGTGGGAATCAGCTCAATTAGCAGCCATACATGCCCAAACATAACCCCTCATTCCAGAAGAACCTCAGATCATAATCAGTTCCTTCCCTTGTCCATATCCTTCCTTTCCTGTCTTTCTGGTATAAGTAAATCTTTGTCCTGTTTGTTTAAAGGATGTTGTTCTAGAACTATGAAGGCATTTTAACTTTTTTTATTTAAACCAAATTCCTGTTTTTGAGCCTTACCAAAAGTTTGTATGTTAAGGTAGGTAGACACTCCCAAAATAAACTTTTTTTTTAAATTGTTTTTGACATTTTTGGAAAATAACCTTCAGTAAGTTCAACGTCTGTGTACTTGATAGGACTATCAAAAATATGGACATCTGTTCTTTTTTGTTCATTTCTCAAAAATGTTGCTTTTGACCTGCCAAGCATTGCTTCAAACACCATTTCTCCTCTTTCTCTCGTGCTATCATTTTGAAACTTGGAATATACGTTCACCAGATGCATGTCTATTGACGGATTGGGCTTTTTGAAGAAATCTGTGTAACTCTAGATTTTGTGGTAATTAGGTACCCAATAAAGTAAAAAAAAAACACTAAAATGCCCATATTTTTTCACATTACAGGCATTATCGGGAGAATGTACAATGTCATCATGAATATGTATAATCATATCAAGTCATGTGTCTTCATTGATGAAGCTAAATCTGATTTTTTTGTGAGTTTAATGGGAGTCAGGCAAGGAGAAAATCTCTCCCCAATATTATTTTCACTTTTTTAAATGACCTAGAAGAGTACCTGGTTCAAAACAAATGTGAGCCTGCTAGCTGTGGTGATAACATAATTGATAGCTACATCAGTAGCTAAATACTACCAATACAACTATTGGTCCTTTTTGTACGCAGATGACTCCATAGCTATGGCCACCTCAAAAGAAGGTCTACAAAAAGCTGTAGATCAAATGTGCTGCTTCAGTAAAAAATGGTAATTGAAAATAAATAGTTGTAAAACAAAAGTCATTGTATTCGGCCGTCAGAAAACTGATGTCAAGAATGATTTTTTTTTTCTTTGACAGGGAGGAATTAGAAGCTGTCCACAGCTTTAAATACCTAGGTGTTGTTTTTAATTTCAATGGCTACTTCAAAATGTACACAAAATAAACGAGTATCCCGCACTCAACACAACTTGTAGTACAGGGCAGGCAAGGGGAGCTGTGCTGCTTGAGGATAACCCCCTCTGGCTGCAGGCTCCCAATATTGTCTCTTTTAATGCACAGCAAAGGACACTTAGCAGAGAGTGGTCCTGTGGCTCGGGGGCGCCCCCCTCTGGCAGCAGGTTCACAAAAAACACATTGGATCCTGATGGACAAGGTACACCATCAAAACTAATCCTTGTTACCATGGACACCAATCTGTGATTACTATATATACTTCTCATGAATAACATGGATTATATGTTATATGCTAAAATAAATGATATTGTCTGAAGTCAAACATTTATAATTATCTATAATTACTGTATAGTGATGATGATGATGATGATGATGATGACCATTCTGACTGCTATATAAGCATGTTGCAACCACATGATTTAAAAGAATGAATTGGGGGTGGGAGTAAATAAGCTTGTCTTCTTCCCACTCCTTTTCGAGCTAATTTTTGTTTATTTTCTATTATTAATATTTTCTATTATTATTATTACTATTATATATATATATATATATATGTATAATTTTATTTTTTCCCCAATTATAGGGACACAATGTATGAATAAACAAGGCTGCTACATGTACATGTTCCTGTATTTGTCTGGACCTGTGTTGAGGCACAGGGTATTTGTATTGTATTGTATTTGTACTGTATATACTTACACGTTGTAGACTCAAAATAAATATCAATCAATCAATCAAAATAGCTATTGAAGACCTCTATAAAAGGGCCTCTAGAGCATGTTTGCTTTACTGTGTAAATGTAGAAAATTTGACTTGCCTATTGACATTAGACTAGAACTTTTCGATAGACTTGTCTCACCCATTATGCTGTATGCCTGTGAAGTTTGTGGGTTTGAAAAAGCAGAAATCATGGAGAAATTACAGCTGAAATTCCTCACGTATACTCTGGGGGTCAGAATATCAACTTGTTCAAACATGGTCTATGGTGATTTGGGACGATACCCACTGTACATCGATATCAAGAAAATGTATAATTGCTTGTTCAACTTAGCTATGTCGGGTATCTATACCGCACCTTGGATTAAGTCTGTACGACACATTTTAGATGAATGTGGCCTATCCTACATCTGGATGGAGCAAAATTGTGACATCATCAAATGGCTTAAAATGTTTGCTGAACAAAAGACCAGTTGAAGAAAGACCAGTTTCTTCAAGGTTGGCATTGTGAGATACATAGTATGAGTTCATGTGATTTTTACTGTGAATTTAAGGTCCTAAAGCTTGAAAAATATTTATTTATTGAGAATGTGAAGCTCCGGCAAGCTATTTGTAACCTCAGAATCTCAAACAACAGAATACCAAAGGCAAATGGGAGGTATAAAGGTATATAGAGAAACAGGCAGTTCTGCAATCTGTGTACAGGGGACCTTCTAGGAGATGAATTCCATTTACTTTTTGAATATAAACATCTAACCATTTTCTCTGATAGAAAAATATTCCTGCCTAAGTATTATGTTAAACACCCTTCTGTGGTCAAATGTATAGATCTTTTACAAACAAACAAACAAACATAAATTATTGTTTAAGCTTGGCTCTTTTCTCTGTAATGTATTTCCATTGTTCAAATGAAAATGCCCATTGCTGATTAACCCTTTTTTGTCTTTACCACTAGGCTGTTGAGACATGATGTAACTTGTACTCCACACCACAATTGTGGTCTTTAAGTAATAAAACTGAATCTGATTCAGAAATATTATTTCTGAAAACCCTCTGATCAGAACATGCACTATATAATCATAAATAATTGTGAAAATTTGAGATTAAATCAATAAAAAGTTTTAGAGATATCCTGCCTGAGGCACTTGATCAAGTTCCACGTTGTGGTAGCCATCTCGGGCCCTAATTAGCATAATTTATGTAAATTAGCCATCACTTTAATTCTGTATTTAGTAGTTGTTCATATGATGTTGGTACTAAATTGTTATGAATGAAAGAGAAATAAATGTATTTGGGAGTGTCTATCTACCTTAAAATCAACCCTCTACAGTATTTACTCTGGCAGTCTTCCCTTGAGAGAGTGACTTTGGCTCTGATACACCCACCTCCTAGAGGTGTGTAAAGTCCATTTTTGACTTTACACACTGTTGCAAAGGGGTTTTTCTGAAACAAGGAAAGAATTCTCCTGTTATCCTCAACAGTTATTTGTGGTCTTTCTGCCTTTTTAGCTTTCTTTCTTTTTAAGAATAAACTGAAAAGTTTAGTTAGCCACACTTAATGGTCTCTCTTTTGCTTTAGTGGGTTTGTTTGGATGTTTCAGCCTAATAACAGCTTGCTTTACAGGCACTGACTGCTCTTTGTATTTCAAAGAGATAACTGCAACAGATTCAAAATGAAAATGTTACGCTAGAAATCAACAGAAGACTTTTTAGTGTAAGCCATCCACATTATTTCTGATGTATAAATCCTCAAATTGAAGCAGAATGTCTCACCTTGAACTCATATTTATTATTTAAATGCAACTCCAATTTTCTATGGTTGACAGCTAAAATAATAAAGTTGTTAGTGCACAAATATGTATGGACCTGTCTGTATTTTTTCCAGTTGCTGTTTTCTCTCTTGATGCGTTTGGAATTATATTTTCATTACCAGTCATTGTTTTCAGACACACTGAACCAAGACATTTGCCATTTTGATACACAGTTATGTAAAAACTGCTTAAAGTTAGAAGTCACTACGTTATATTTCCGTGTGACATCAGTGTGTTATAGAGTGTTTGCTTCTAAAATTATTTTAATTGATGCATAGTACCAGATACTGAAAGTAACTTCCTGATGTAAAGAACATTTACATACTGCTTAGTTTTTACCCCTCACTGCTTAGTTTTTACCCCTCTTCCCCCTCGCAGACGGGTGTGCGGACAGGCGGCGGGCAGAAAAATTTTGTCCGGACCATTTCTCTGTGACTGCTTGGGTTAAGAACTTATACGTACTGCATATGCTTACTCACTTTAGTGGGTAGGCATGTCTTGTCGAGGTTTCTTACCTGAATGACCTCTGACCTTGCCTCACTCACCTTCCCCTTTAAAACTCTGTCCATGTCTCAAATCGCTTGGGTAAGGAACTTAATTTTGTGCATGTGGACTTGCCTTGGTGGGTAGGTGTACCTCGGCCAGGTTTCGTAACACAATGGCCTTTCAATCTGGCTCAAACACCTTCACCTTTGATTCATAGTGTCATTTAGAATACCAAAATATCTATACATCTAATTTTTTTTGTCTCCACACAGTGCACGGAAATTTATGATCCATTCAGTTCCTGATAGTTGAGCACTTTACCTCCTTTTCTGTGCTTTTCCCCAAACAAATTGTACAATAGCTATAAACAGAATTCTCAATGTAAGTATTCACTTAAAATTTATATTTTTAGAGCTGGTGGGGGAAAAATGGGGCAATCCCCGAAGTCTCGTCACACCGTGTCGGAAAAGCCAGAGTGAAATCACTACTTTATCTTCCTGAAAGATCACAGATCTGTCCATGCCCGTGTCTCCTGCGCTGTCCCTCAGGGGGTCAGTACTGGGTCCCCTCCTCTTCATCATTTACCTTCTCCCCCTCAGACGCATAATGAGACAGCATGGAATCCTCTTCTACTGTTATGCTGACGACACCCAGCTCTACATCTCCACCGAGCCCACAGCCACTTCCCCTCCCTCCTCATTTATCCTCGGCTTCCATGACATCATGAACTGGATGACTCATAATCTCCTTCAACTCAATAGTAATAAGACTGAAGTCCTACTCATTGGCACAAAATCCACTTTGTCAAAATCTACCAACTTTAGCCTCACCATTGACAACACCAATCTCTCACCTTCACCTCATGTCAAAAGCCTTGGCGTCATCTTGGACAACTCCCTCTCATTCGTACCACACATAAATTCAATTTCTCGCACTTGTTTCTTCCACCTCCGTAACATATCTGGGCTCCCCACTAAACTCCTGAGTAAACTCCAGCTCATCCAGAACTCAGCAGCTCACATTATCACATGCACCCATTCCAAAGACCACATCACACCTATCCTCCACTCCACTGGCTCCCAATTAAACACCGCATTGATTTCAAAATCCTCATGCTCACCTTCAAGTCTCTCCATGGACTTACTCCCCCCTACCTTTCTGAACTCCTTCATGTTTACACACCCCAATGGTCACTGCGCTCCTCCTTTGCTGGCCTCCTAATCACCCCCCATGCCCATCTGTCTTCTGCTGGAGCACGCTCTTTTAGTCACTTTGCCCTGCACCTCTGGAACTCCCTGCCATCACACCCCAAACAGCTAGATTTTCCATCTCTGCATTCAAAGCACAATTCAAGACTCACCTGTTCAAAATTGCATACACATAGCCCCTGCCCCTCTCCAAAATCCTGACCTAGACAACACCTATCTTCTGTCCTTCCGCTTTCACCTCAATTCACCACTATCTCTTTATTTTTAATTCATTTTATGTATTTTATCCTATTTTACATTGTCATGTACTGATTTTACTTCTGTCATTTTATGTATGCCCTATGTTGTTTGGTTCATTTGTTACATCTCTGAACTGCGTCCTTGGGTTTCTAGAAAGGCGCATTATAAATAAAATGCATTATTATAATTATTACGTCATAGAGAGAACGGAAGTGGGGGTGCTGTACTGAAATGCATTGAACGTTTAGCTATTACAATGGTCTACAATCTTAAAAATAACCTTACATAACTATATGTCATGTACTTCATCACACGTGATGGTTTCTAAAATTATTTTCCGGACCATTTTGCGATATTCATTGGTTAAACAGCTAGCTAGTTACATGGCTAACCTTAGCTACATGGCAAGCTTACCGAGTAACCAAGCAAGTAGTGGCGGCGTGTTTTGTTTACATGCACCAGATATGACCAGTAAAGTCGGCTAAAATGCTTTCTAGCTAGCTAACATTTTGCTGCATTAGATTTGTACTGGGAAGTCTGGATTTCTGAGCTCCCAGTTGGAAATTTCAATTTGAATGGCCCCTGAAGTCAGATTTCCAACTCAGGAAGTCAGAGATTTGAATCTGTACAAATGAGCTGATTCTACACATCCACCAGACTGGGATGGGCAAAGATGTTCAACAGAAGTAAGTTACCCAATGCAATTTTTATCTTTAACATAATAAAATACAAATGCAAGAGAACAATTACAATTGAAGCACTGATTACTAAAGCCCCACAAGTCAAGTCAAGTCAAGTGTGACTTATGGGGTTTTAGTAATAGGTGCTTCAATTGTCTTTTTTGGTATTTATTTCAAATTTTATTAGCTAATGTCTGAAAAGCATTTAATCCCAGCTGTATTTGACTCCTGACCACAGTGATTGTTCTTGCTTCACAAACCACTCCTTTTGAGTGAGGAAGCATAGAAACCAAGCACCTATGTGTTCTAGACAATGAATGCCACCCCTGCCCATTAGGTTTCCACTTTAAGTTTGACAGTGATCCCCCTCTTTTCTGCTTTGTTCTACTTTTGTATATTTCTGTCTGTAACATGACAGCCCTACATGGTCTGGTGAAAGTTTAAAACTGGCCCGCATTCACTCTGTTTTGATAGGTTGCCACATTGAATCAATCACTGTAGTTTCTGCCCTGAACATGTTTCAGTCAGCAAAAGTCCTATCTGTGATAAGCTATGCCTCTACAAGCTGTGCCTAAACCGGATACAGTTTTGCTTGTCGTGTCTGCTAACCAAATGAGCAATGGGGGCCCACACTGAGCAACTGGAATACTTAGTGTACAACATGCACTGTACCCCAGCCGCACCATTGCTGGAGACTTGACAGTTCTATTGGAAAGGAACAAAAGTTCCTAATTTTGACCCCACTTCATGCAGTTGATAAAGTTGAAAAAAAAAAACTAAATACCAGCTCTTAAAAATGTTACATTTGCAAATGGAGTTTATTTTTTAAACTGCATGAAATAGTACAACGTGCAAGACAAGAAGTAGGCTACATGTGCTCGGCAAGAGTATTACACGGTAGTATTTTTCATCTGAACATTTTGCTCTGGGTTGGTGAGGTCTGACCATATGCTTTCACTTAAAGTCAGAAGAGGTGAATCCAAGCTTCTTGTCAATCACAAGCTTAAATGCTTCAGTTTTCTGGACGACTCTGGGGCTGATGGAGATGCATATTTTGATGCCCAAGCGTATTTTGAGAGCCCTATTAATAAAGTGAAGTGATGTTACATGATGAAAATGTGGGTAAGCCTGGCTAAATAAGAAATGCCTCCACTTGGGGACATCATTAAATTGTGACTCTGAAATCCTGCTAGTGAGACATTAACAACTAAACTAAGAACAAATGTATTGGGATGCGCTGCTTGAAAAAAAGGACCTTATTAATCATCAAAAATTATACTTCAAGCAATAAGCCCCAATAATTTAATGAGGACCACATTACAAAGAAAAGAAAATACCCAAGTGTATCTTATCGTACAAACAGATGTACAGATCACGGCAGTAGATTTTAATAGCCTGTTACAAGAAGAATCCCAATCAGGAAAGGCAAATCCAAAGAGGAGAACTAATTAAAAGCACTAATCTCTGATGAAACTGGATGATGATACCTTCACTTTGTCTGTGTCAGAGATTGACTTGAGTTGATACTATATTTAGCATTATCCCCCCTTGCTGATTTTCCACTTGAATGCACTGTTTAACGTTCTGAGGTGTCAGGCTCAGCGTGTTTATTTTGTTTAAAGTTTATTTCTCATTGGCGCAAAAATATATCACACATTGTTCTCGACCTCAGCTGAATTACTGCGGATGTGAGATTGGGGATTTGTGTTTGTCAAGTTTGACTTGGTGTCTTGCGGCCTAAAAGGGAGAAGCCATAATGAAAGCAGTAATAAAAGGCTTGCCTGGAGAGATAACATCAAAAGGGAATAAAATATTGATCAAACACATAGCAGTGCTGCACGTGAGGACATGCCCTTTCTTCTTTACACTTCGCTTCCAATCACCCATTGCCCATGCCGTTGGAGAATAACAGTCATTATTCACCCACCGGCCACTTCATTAGGTACAGCTTGCTGGCACCAGGTTGGACCCACTGATCTGCATAGAATAACTGGACAGCTGATGTCATAATTTTGAAGTAACCTATGCCCAACAATAGTCTCCAGGGACATAGCTAGCCACAGGTGTTTCATTCTTGGGGGAAACATCCTTTCACAGACATGGAAGATATAAAAACTAGAATGAGAAATATCAACTGTCTTTTTTTCAGAAACACTGTGTGACATGCAGTCATGTCCAACATAATTTTTAGGTCCAAGCTATCACTGGATAGTTGACAATAAGCAAGGGTAATAGTCGTTGAAGCAAATGGATTCGGAAAACATAATGTACCAACTTAGAATGATAAAGTAGTCGTTCACATGAGAAGAGAGGTGTGTTTTGGAGATTAACCAGCTGAAACTGTTTAGTATTTGTGATAGATAGTAATCATTTAGTGTGGTTATACATTCCCAGTGGTAACCTGACAAAATTAAAATAGTCAGATAATTTGTGAGGTATCGATCTGGAACCAACAAGAGAACACAGGATTGCAAAAAAAGGATTTTATTGAGCGAGGAGGGTAACCCCTGCGGGGTAGAAGGCAAACAGTACAGAGTCCGCAATCCAAAAGTCAAAATCCAGTGGGGCAGAAATAGAGTCGTAACCAGGGCAGCAAACACAAAAATCGTAGTCAGACAAAACAGATTCGGTACACAGGCAGCGGTTTGTAGGAGAAGCCAAAATCAAAAACCAAAGGGCAATCCGAATCGTTAGCAGGGCAGCAATCCACAAAATCGTAGTCAGGCAGAAAGGGTTTGAATACACAGATGCAACAGTAATCAAAGAAGGGAAGCCAAAAATCAATAGTCAGACGATCCAATTAGAAAAGAAACACAATGAGTATGAGGCAAGATAAAAAGCAGCACAGGTAAACACGAGAGACGATCTGACAGAAGAGAAGAACTGTGAAGAGACACCTAATATATACTTCTAGGGAGATCACATGGTAAGGAACACAGATGCAAGCAGTCAGACTGATTACAAGGGAGAAGCACATGAGGGAGAACCTAATCACATGATATTTGGCAGAAGCCAAAACGCGGACAGGGATCATGAGAAAAACCTATATAAAAACATACAGCTCTGGTCAAGGAGTTCTAACGTGCATAGATCATGAGAGAAAGGACAGCGTGATCAGCTGTGTAAATTCCACAGAAATGCAGCAACGGGGATTAGGGAGAGACAAGGGGCGGAGACTAGAACAGAGCGAGTGCTGAGAGCTTGTTAATCAATTAGTAAGTGAAACTATACAATCCTTTAGTGCTCCTTAGTAAGTTAGTATTGTATACAATGTTAGTTAGTGTTAGTAACTTTTAGCGAAAACAACAAACTGTTAGCATGGTTAGTAAGATAGGAAAGTCAGGTGAAGAAAGCAAACCAGAATGGAAGGAAGATTGAAACCAGAAACCATTAAATCACCCGAAGAGTGGCATGCAATACCGCGGCTTTGAGCTGAGACAAGACAAGAGACCAGACAGGGGGAGACAAAGTGCAATGCATGGAAAAATCAAAACATGGACTGGAGTAAAACTATGGCAAAATGCAAAATATGGAAAAGTAAAAATTAAGACAATACATAAATGAATCTAAGTACCAAAACACAATACACATATCAAAGAATGGTCAGACATAGCAATGATTCAAAACCAAATAAGATCTATCATAAAAAGCAGAGCATAAAAATGGCAAGGCAGATCAGAATCATAACTTAATTGGGCGATATGATAACATTAGCCTTGTATGTGCTGGCTAAAATTAACCTTGATGATTTTACCTGTGAGTGCCTAAAATTGGCCAAGCGTTCGAGCATCTGCCAGCCAATGGACATGGTTCCAAAAAAATCTATATATTCACTATCATACGCAAAACAGGCAAAGTGCTGGTATTAACCTGCTGCTAACTATATGGAAAAAATACTATCCAAGTGTCACGGTTTTGCTCCCGCCGGATACAAATGTCAATCCAGCGGGAGCTAGGACCTTGGGCCTAAATGAAGAAAAGGACCCAAACGCCAGGCTGGAAGAATTTAATAAATAAAACAAAACAAAAATATGAAAAGAGGGGAGCAGCACCACATACACACAGGGATAAAAACCAAAATGCAGTGACAATGAGCACTGGCAACTGCCAGCCCTATATACCATGATAATCACCTCCACCCTAACGAGCAACAGATGCAGCTCGTCAGGGTGGAGGTGAGAGCAAGCCACAGGGGAGGGACTGCAGGGCAAAACCCTTCCATCCATGTATGGCGTAAAGTCAATATTTTTTCAGCATGTGTTACTTTTTTTTCCCTTGAGCTTGAAAATAGCCAGCGACGTTAGTTGTTACACGTATTGCTCATAGGGAAGTGAGCCAATAACCCCATCTACAGCCCAATCTATTTTGTTTCACAGCATTTTTTCACGGGCTTTTGATTATAGAGCATAATACGGCACGTCTTCACTTCTGATATGACTTTTCATAAAGTAAGCGTATGGAAAATTTATGTTATGAAATGTAACTTCGGCACTCTCATATTTGCTTAATTGCAAAGATTGTTTAGAAATGGTGTCTTACAATATTTTGAAATGTGGAATGTGCTTTTGATACTAAAACTGTTTCGTTTTTTAATGGCTGAAAAAATTAACGACCCTCACGAGGTTGGAAACCTTGAAGGCTTATCATCCTTTTCGCTGTGCCAGAAGAATTAAAAGGAATCTTAATATGGGTCCCAACAATATTGCATGTTGAATAAAATCACTAGATGAAAGAATGGAGTTTTCTTTTCTTTGTGTATTTCAGCTGCACTTATGAAATGGGTGAGGTGGGGCAAGGTCAGTTGTAGCCTCACGCCTTGATGGGTGTTAGCTATGTAAGTTTATAGCTACATGCCTGAATGACAGCTTTGTAAGCTTAGTCTGTTCCAAAAGAGAGGTGTACATTTTTAAAAATAAAATAAATAAATAAATTTCCAGAGCTTGAGGCTGTTATGATTAGTGAGGGCGATGACATATTTGGGATATCAGAGACATGGCTAAGTGAAGAGGATGGAGATGAATATAATATAGAAGGCTATAAGCTCTTTAGGAAGGATAGATGTAATAGGCGAGGAGGGGGCATAGCAATCTATGTGAACGAAATCATAAATATACAGGAAATTCCCGAAATTGAACATTCCTTGCCCTGTGAAGATATCTGGGTCAGGCTCATTGGCAAACACGAGACAGGTTTAAACATAGGAGTATGCTATCGACCACCAGCTTTGGACAGTACAGTCAGTGAATTGCTTTTTAAGAGGATTACGCAAGCTTGTAGAGGTGGAGGACTATTATTATTGGAGAATTAAATTACCCTGGTATCAATTGGGAAATGGTAGGGGGGAGGAAGAATTTCTAGATGTAATAAATGATCATTTCTTGGTGCAGTACGTTAATAAACCTTCAAGAGAGAAGGCAATTTTAGACTTGCTCTGTAATGACCCAGATAGAATTAGCAATGTTAAGGTATTGGAGCCACTTGGGACAAGTGATCACTCTGCGGTTAATTTTGATGTTTCATCAGAAGTTAAAAAGGTGTATTTAAAAACAAAAATTTTCAATTTTAGGCAAAAAAGAACTGAGGAATGCTAGAAGACTGTATGAAAGACAAATTTCAGAGGGGGCAAAAACTAACCCTAAGCACTTCTTTCAGCTGAAAAAGGAAAGTTAAAGAGCAGGTTAAGTACATTAAGAATAAAAACGGATTGCTGCTATATGATAACAAGGATATTGCGGATACCTTAAACAGTTACTTTGTTGAGAATTTTACCTCAGAGGGGGTCTTTTTTAGGCTTGAGGGCATGTTAAATGCTCAAGATTACTAAACGGAAATTGAGGTCTGGGATAACAAAGTATTAGACAAGTTGCATAAGCTAAAGGCAGATAAGGCGTCGGGTCCTGATGGCTTATATCCTATAGTGCTCAGGGAAGTTGGTGAGATCATCTTTAAGCCGTTATCCGCATCTTCAGACGGTCTTTAGAAACTGGAGAAATACCAAATGATTGGAAACAGGGCAATATAATACCAATATATAAGAAAGGGGACCGGACCGAGCCGGGAAATTACAAGCCAGTCAGTTTAACTTGCATTGCTTGCAAAATATTGGAATCTATCTTAAAAGTTGAGCTGGACTTATTTCCTGAACATAACAGTATCTTGAGGGATAGCCAACATGGTTTCCGTAAGGGAAGGTCATGCCTGACAAACCCTCTGGAATATTTTGAAGAGGCCACCAAGACTTATGACCTGAGCAGGGCTTATGACATCATATACTTGGATTTTCAGAAAGCATTCAATACAGTACCGCATAAGAGACTAATTTTTTAAATGAGCTCCATTGGAGTTACAGGAGGTATTCTGTAGTGGATTCAAAACTGGTTACAGGACAGAACACAAAGAGTGATGGTCAGTGGTATCTCATCTGAGCTAGGTATGGTGGGGAGTGGCATCCCCCAGGGATCGGTGTTGGGGCCCCTGCTGTTCCTCATCTACCTGAATGACCTTGATAGGAATATTGAGAGCAGATTGGTTAAATTTACAGATGATACAAATTGGGGGGTATAGCAAATAGTTTAGGGTCCACTAAAGTGATTCAGGATGATTTGGATCGAATCCAGAATTGGGCAGAAATGTGGCAAATGAAATTTAATCTAGCAAAATTTACATGTAGGTAATAAAAACATTAGATAGGATTACTTCATGGGAGGTTTAAAACTGGAATGCGCTGCACATGTGAAAGATCTGGGAGTGATTGTTGAACAAACCCTCACAGGCTCTAGCCATTGTGCCGTAGCAGTTAAAAAAGCCAATCTGATACTGGGATACATTGCCAAAAGCATTGACTACAAATCTGATGCTTCTTTTGTATAACACATTCGTCAGACCACATCTGGAGTATTGTGTACAGTTCTGGGGACCATACTTTAAGAAAAATATAGCGGCTCGAGAGAAAGTTCAGAGAAGAGCCACTAAGCTTATTCCAGGTATAAAAGATGAAAGCTATGAGAAGAGGCTGAAGATCCTTAATCTTAGAGAAAGGAGACTCAGGTGATTTGATTGAGGTCTTTAAATATGTTAAAGGGATTAACAAAGTGAATTATGTCGGATTCCTTCAATCAAGTATTGTGAGTAGAACTTGGGGTCACAAATGGAAGTTGACCAAAGGTAAATTTAGCACTGATATTCGGAAATATTTCTTCACCCAAAGAGTAATTTCAATGTGGAATAGCTTGGCTGACCATATCGTTGAGGCAGAGACCTTGGGGGTTTTCAAGAGCAGGCTTGACTTAAAGCTAGATACCATTGAGTCACTCAGTATCTGAAGGGATATATTCACAATTGTTTAAAGAAACTGGCGAGCTTAGTTGGGCTGAACAGCCTGTTCTTGCCATTCATGTTATGTTATGTTATGTTATGTTATGTTATTTTACATTCTGACCCTAGCTTGCCACTGTAGCAGCAGAGATCAGGACTCATCACAACAGGCTACATTTTTCCAATCCTCTATTGTCCAACTTTGGTGAGCCTGTGCAAATCGGAGCCTCAGTTTCCTGTTCTTAGCTGACAAAAGTGGCACCCACTGTGGTCCTCTGCTGCCGTAACCCATCTGCTTCAAGGTTTGACATGTTGTGGATACTTCAATTGTAACAAGTGATTATTTGAGTTGCTGTTGCCTTTTTAACAGCTTGAACTGGTCTGGCCATCCTCCACTGACCTCTGGCATCAAAAAACCATTTCTGCACAGAGAACATCCGCCCATTGGATATTTTAACATTTTTAGACCATTCTCTTTTAACCCGAGATGTTTTTGTCAAGTCAAGTCAAGTTTATTTATAAAACACATTTAAAACAACAGAAGTTGAACCAAAGTGCTGTACAGTGACAATTGGCAAAAAATAAAATGGGAAAACTAAAACATTTATAAAAATCAATTAAACTGTTAAATGAATCATCAAAAAAAAGAATATACATATAAAGCAAACAGAAGCAGATAAATTAATAAATAAAGATAACAAAGTGCACACAAAAGACAAGCATAAAAGCGCAACAGGAAAATGGCACAATAAAAAACTTGACATGACAAAGCGGATTTAAAACAAAGAAAATAGAAATAGGTTTTCAGACGTGATTTAAAAATGGCAAGAGAAGGTGAACACCTGATTTCTAGAGGTAGTTTATTCCACAGTTGAGGAGCTGCGACTGAAAAGGCACGGTCACCTTTGGTTTTCAGGTTTGACCATGGAACTGACAAGAGCAATTTATTGGATGATCATAGGGACCGTGCAGTGGAGTAGGGCGAGACAAGATCTGATATGTACCCTGGAGCAAAACCATAGAGAGCTTTAAAAACAAATAATAAAACTTTAAAATCAACTCAAAATTTAACTGGTAGCCTGTGCAGGGCTGCCAACTCAGGGTGCATGAAAATCCCAATAGATTGGCAAGTGCTGAAATACTCAGCCCAGCACATCTGGCATCAACAACCATGTTGTGTTCAAAGTCACTTAAATCAGCTTTCTTCCCCCTACTGATGCTTGGTTTGAACTTGGTTTGTCTACATGACTACATGCATTGAGTTGCTGCCATGTGATTGGCTGTTTACACAAATACTGGCATTAACGAGCAGTTGAACAGGCTTGCCTAATGAAGTGGCCGGTGACCGTATATTTGGCTTTCATTCCCTCAAGCTCCTAGCCGACCAGGAAGGGCTACTAGAGTGGGATAAGACTAAAAAATTTTGCGAGCTTAACTCCTATTATCCTGGGCGAGCTCAGGCTAACTGGTGTCACCGATGCATACATTCTTCCATCAGCAGTAATGGCTTGGCACCTGACCTCAGGGCACCCAAATGAAGGTCAGGGGCAAAAAGCCCAAAGTTATTGACTTTGTGTTGATTGTTGCAGTGTTCAATGCATTTGTGACCAAGCTAAGTTGATGCTATAGTCCATGTTCATGTGTGCATCTGTGTCAACTGAAAAATAATGGTTTCACATGTTTTCTTCTGAAATGAATATTGACATGCACTACTCACAATAAGGTAGGGATATTGCAGAGAGTATAAAGATATGTTATTGAGGGTATACATTCTACTTCAATGACTTACTTTGTGATTAGACAATTGTATCTGCATGCCAGACACACCTTGTTTTGTCATGTCTGGGAAGTGCGCTCAGTGTGCGTGGTCTATCTATCATGCTGGGGTCACCACTCCAAAAATCAAATTATGTCATGTCAATCAGCCCCTCCCTTATTTTTCAAGGCTATAAATATAAAACATGACACAGATAGCTTCACCAGTATATTATATCTTCACCAGTGACATGCAGTCGGAGGTTAGTTTGGTGAGGCAGAAACCTTCCCTTTTCTTGATTAGCAATCAGACGATTAACTAGTTTAGCCAGACTATTCGGCAGAAATACAGGCCAGTTTAAGTTTCCGCGGCGTAATAACTCAGTAGGCTACATCGAACTTGAAATGCTCACGAAACTGCAGATTTGCGAGTATTAGTTTTACAGGAAGCCAGAGACGTACGTTGAGGTGAGGCAGTGACCCAAACTTTTATCACAGGATTTTGTGAACCTGTTCCCACGTACTATTCCTGATTGACAATGAAAACAATTAAGACCAACCTTGCAGGAAGCCTGATACTGATAGAGGAGATAATGACTTCATTCACATATACGCTGCAATTCGAGACTGCAAGGATGGAAATCTGAATAATCAATTAGGAAAAATTCTCGGCTCTTGGTAATTCTGTTTTTAAACATTTTGTTAATCGGATTACGAAAGAAGACTGAAAATAAGCGCCCGCATTTTGTTTGGGTGTAAAACCACGTATTTAAATGAGAATACATTGTAAAGGCTATTGATTAAGCATTGAACTCTGCATAACTCAAACTGCGTTAATATTTTTTGAGGATATTGCTTCGGCTTCCTGGAAGCAAGTACGCGCAAATCTGCAGTTCAGCATTTCAGGTTCGATGTACTGAGTAATAACGCTGCGGAAACTTAAACTGGCCCATCATTCTGCCGAATTGTCTTACTAAACTAGTTAATCGTCTGATTGCTAATCAAGCAAAGGCGATGTTTGTGCCTCACCAAACTAACCTCCACCGCACGTCACTGATCTTCACCAATGAATGCACGTCAACGACTGACAGAGGTGCAGTCCCGTCTGGCCATAGCCCATCTCAGGGCTGGAAGCACACAGTCTGATGCAGTCACTGAACTTGGCATGTCCCAGAGTGTCATTAGTAAACTGCATCAACATGATCGAGCCATTGGTGGCGTGCATGATCAGCCCAGAAGTGGGGCACCACGTGTAACTGATCGAGGTGACGACCAGTACCTCAGGACCTACGCTCTCAGACGTCATGATGCAAGAGTTGCCTAACTCCAAACATGTCTACAAGATATGAGGGACACCAGAATGTTCCTACAGACCATCCACAATGGACTTTATCACTTCGGCCTGAATGCTACGCAACTGTTGCAGTTGACACCTTTGACAGCACAACAAAGTGATCTTCTCCAGTGGGCACGTGAATTCATTAACCAATGAATCCAGAGTCACCTTGCGCAGAAATTATGGCCTTCAATGCCAGTGGAAACGTCAAGGAGACAGTAATGCGTGCAGGCGTCAGCAGTGCACACATAACCCAACTGGTCATGATTGATGGAGCTGTTACTGAACAGTCTTACCCGCGAGACATCATAGACCCCATCATCATCCCTCAGTATCAGGAACACGCCCCAGACTTCATCTTCATGGACAATAATGCGTCTCCACATTGTGCAAGAATTGTCTGAGATCATCTGAACAAAGTTGGGGTGCCTCATATGCAGTGGCCAGCCATGTCCCCTGATCTCAACCCAATTGGGCACGTCTGGGATCAGTTGAAGCGCTGTCTGGATAAACGTACCCCTTCACCTAGTGACCTGGCCGAACTGCGTGTAACGTTTTTGGAGGAGTGAAATGGTCTCCTACAGAACAGTATCATGCAAATAGTTAGGAGTATGAGGTGTTGCAGCCAAGCAATAATAGATGCAAATGATAGAAATTCAAGTTACTGAAAAAGTCATTTTCTGATCATGTGGGTACATGTAAATGTATGCAGATCGTTGTTGGTAATAAATATTTAAATGAATAGCTGAAGTGTTTTGGCATACATAATTAGTTATACAAGAATAGGTGAATTTGAAAATATTTAATTCCCAAATTGAACCTCACCTAACAACATACCAATATCCCTAACTTATTGAGAGTAGTGCAATGTCATCAATTGTCTGTATACACTGATTGCCATAATTCATTAGGCATTGATACTTTTGTTCATTTTGCTTCTGAAGGCTGAAACTGGGGGGACTACAGTTTGTACAGAAAGTCATTGTGTAGTAGATCAACTGACATGGATGATGACATCCTTAAGTTAAAGCTGACTGCACTTCAACCTTATTGTCATTGTATCCCTTCAAACTTAACGTGCTAGAGTATAAAACAAAAAAAAAACAAAAACAAAACTTGTCTCTGGCCACTGAATTATGGTGCTCACTGTATATGCAACAGGATTATCTCTATTTGCAAGGCCATAGATTTTGCATTATATTGTATATACACATACTGCATACAGTTATGAATTAGTGGCAGCAAAGTGTATACAAGTAAAAATGCATGTGCTGTACTTCTGTGGAGTAGCTGCAGTGATATTACAATTTCTCTCCCTGTTGCTGCAGTATTATGCTCCCAATGTCAGTGTTCAAGGAATTTCTGATGGTGACTTATTTATGCATTTGTTTCTTGAAGAAATCAGTGGTACGCATGCCAGCTGGCCAGGAAACATATGGTACTACAGATGGCAGTCACAAACACTTCATGGCAGAAAAAAGGTGAAGCTCCATTCCCATGGTACAGCCGACAGAGGCTGGTTGAGACTGATGCACACCGGCAGCCATGTTGGACCTTTCCTCTGCCTAGAAGGGCTGGAAATGGGCAATGGAGGTAATTTTGAATGACATGGACTTGAATGAAATGACAAGTGAAACGTGATTTTCAATGGGAAGGAGTGGCATGAAGCCCAGAGATTTGTATAAAATTCTGCCTGAAAATGTTCAGTCGGAAGGCTATGTCTTGATTGCACATGAAAAGAAACATACTGCCATTCATTTTCATTTGTTTGACCATTTCTTCAGACTTTGACTATTATTTTTAGTTTAGCAATGGGGCAATTCCACTTGAAATCAACTCAACCATCTCTGATTTTCTTTAACCTTCATACAGATGTATGAGCATTATTTTCAGGATGTTTTACAGTAAGGAAACATAAGATGAGGTATGTCAGAATACCAGAAGGTGGCCTCGGGCAAATATCGCAAATGAAAATGATCAGTATTGATTGATCCATCTTACACCTTTATTGACTAGCTATCACAGTCAATACTGAAGTTTACTCATATTTTGGTCAAAAAAGTAAATCATACAATATGTGAATACAAAAATCTTTGGTCAGATATTTTAATTTTTGGCCAAAATGTGCCTCATTTTGTGACGGTGCATTCAGGAACCACGCGCAAGAGAGGGAAATCCAAAAAACGTATGCCTTTAATGAAGTCAGAGTCAAAACCAAAAAACACAAGAATTGCCAAGCCACAATACGAAATCCAAATCAGTGTCGATAAGGCAGGCAGGGGTCAGAACCAGGAAGACAGATGAGCAAAACGTACATAAACGGTAGGCAGAAAGTCTGTAGTCGATGAACAAAGCCAAGGGTCATACACAGGGCATCCAAACACAGAAATCGTGGTCATACAAAAATGGGTCGAGATCCAGCAAGACAAAAACAATACCAAAAGGGCAATGGCAAGAATCAAAGTCGGACAAACCCCTTCTTGGAGAATCCAGAGAGTGAATATGAATGAAATACACAGTTCGACTGAACCATTTGTTGCCATTCTTGCATTATTTTCAATAATTATTCCTTTTATTATGCTATTCCTTTGCCTATTGTTAGCTCCTCATCTTGTATAGCACAGTGAAATTGTATTTTAATAGATGCTCAAATATTATCCCCTTCCCTCTCGCTATTACACTATTCCAGGCACTGACGTCAAGTTTTCTAGGTGACTGAAATATGAAGGCTGACAATAGCGGACCTGAAAGCACTCACTTCTTAGCCATTGGCTGCGTCCCAATAGTCTTTTTTTTTTTTTTTTTTTTTAATTTGGCATCTCCAATCCCACCCGAATTTATAATGCCCAATTGGGGAACTATGTACAAAGCTTGCTCGTATGCGACCCCTTGCTGCCAACTCAGGATAGTGAGACAGTTCAGGGCTCTCCTCCGAAGCAGTCTGCTACTGATTCTTATACACTAGCTGGTTGAATCTTCGCAAGTTCAGAACTAGGGCGGAGGATACCCGGACATGAACCAAGCCGGAGTCTTCCTGACGAGCGCCCGTCTGGCCGACAGGAGGCGCTGGAGCAACGAACAAAGCTGTTATCGAATACCCAAATCCGGCAGTCCCTTCCCAATTTGTAACCCTGTAGCGCGATAGCCAATTGTGCGCTACTCTGAAAAAGCTGCCGACCCCTGCCGGTGGGTACGCCGAGGCTCGAACCCGCGACGTGGTGATCACATCTGCACTGCAGCGCAGTGCCTTAACCGTGTGAGCCTCCTGGCAGCCCAATAGTCTTTTCAAAGGATTTAGAGGGAGTTAGAAAATAACAGGTGAGAGATGTGTGATTAAGGCGTCTAGTGTAAGTGCATTCAGATACTCTTAAGAAGTGCAGCTGTCCTAAGCCATTATGAATTTCCCTTTTACACCTTTCTTTTACCTCATGATGTTTTTAAGGGTGTTCCCGATAACAAAGGTTAATGAACAAGACCACTCCCAATGCACCTTCCTAGTCTTCCGCACACCAATATATACCACCTTCATTCGCGCAATCCCTGCTCATCTCAATTCTATGTTGTTTACTCGCAAAGCAGACAGCCCAGTGCACAGCAAGAGTTCCTTTACCTGAAGCAATGTGAAATCCTGCAGAGTCCCTCGGACGCAGAATAATTCCAAGACTCTCTAAGTCTTCAGAGGAATCTTCCCAATCCATTCCTGCAACTCCCGCTTCTCCTCCACACACCTGCCCGCACTCTGTCATCTTCGTACCTCCACCACGATGTGTCACCCACTCGCCCCAATTGGGATGCTCACATTCCCAACCACGCTCCCCCTGCAATGACGACCGAGGGCTCCGCGCCGTAGCTATTCCAGACCGCCATCTTGCAGTAGCTACACCTCTTCTCAACAGCGGCGTTCAGAAGCGAGAGCCCGCGGCTCCCCTGCAAGGATTACCATGGCTTGCACTTCAAGCCCATCCCAGGCTTTATCGGGCTCTCAAGCAGAGGAAAATCCCCTTCCACCACCCCGACAACAAGGCCAGCCCACAAAAATTATTCACTAACTCACACGCCAACGCAGCAGATCTTCCCTTTGTGCTGACCAGATGTATGCAGACCACACAGCACTACCAGGTTCTGCCGTCAACAGACCCAGTGCCATGTCATCATGCTTGGTGACGGCCTCCAGCTCTAGATTCGGCAGAAGTCACTCCCTCCGCAAACCAGCCAGTCCACCCATCCCCCCATGCCTGCTCCCTCTGTTTATGACCTCTTTGGTCTCTTTTTGTCCCCTTTTTTCTGTCCCTGTGTTCAAAGGCTACACTTTTGCCCCGTGCACATGCGTCCCCCCCATCTTTTCCACTGGACGAAACCCGGCTTCAGGGCTCCTTCAGCCTCTTTCCCTGCCCCCCTCTCCGTTTCCCAGGTCACTAATTCTGCGCTTCCTCCAACAGGTCCGCCCCTACTATCAAGTACTTCGGCCACTCGCAGTTTCCCCTCACCTCCGTTTCAGCTTACACTAGCCACCACCTTACCTCCCATACGCTCCTCGTAGCCGAGAAGCTCACACGAACCGAGTTCGCTCTTTACTGCCAATACTTTCCTCATCAGAGGAGAGAACTTCACAATTATGATGCGCTCGTTCTCCATCTCACTGTATCCTACAAAGGTGCAGGCTTTTACCAAACCACTTACTTGTCGCCCCTACTTCCTCAGTCACAATTTAGTAAAAAAAAAATTCAAACCATCATCGACCTTGTACAGCCCATACACCCGACCCGGCTCGTTTCGGGAAAATCACACAAACTGAGTTCGCTATTGTCCGTCCCACTTTACGAAACAGAATTTCCCAGTCCTTACCTCATCGGAGGCAAAAACTGGGCAATTTCTTAATGTGCATTCTCGATCTCGCTTTATGCTTTGGTCGCACGGCAAGCGGTTACCTGTTGGGCATGTCCATATATTTGACGCGACTCCGCAAGGATGACAATCCGCAAATCTGAAACTTTTGCCTCCTTGGCAAATATTCATGAATACTATGCGTATCCACCTCACAGCAACTCGCAGTGGTGCAGCTCTCTTGCGCTTAGCTAGCACTTCGGCTATGGGTGCCCTTTGCCTCATCGAAAAACATCCAGATACTGCACATATATCCACCTTAAGTCTCAGTTATACCTTCGCCTGGCTGAGTGCACAGGCATTTGTACTTAGTGCATTCTCCCTTGCAGTATTCGCCATAAAGACAGGGGGCGGTAGAAGGGGAAAAAAAAAACGAAGGGAAGTAGTTGAAGCAGGCAAAACCAGTAGCAGCGGAAGCAAGCGGAAAACATTTTGAACTTTGGGGACACTAGCACAGTTTGCGAGAAGCTTTAAAAGTGTTTAACCCTTTACTGACTGTCCTTCACCTCACCACTTATCCGCGTCGCCGGTCGCGGCGCCTGGTTAGCTAAACCCGATATAAGAAACGCTTTTAAGGTCGTCCCACTCGACCCACCTTTTTGGGGATTTTTTTTGGCATTTCCTGGAAGGGGCCCCACTACCTCTGTTCATCTCACTTTTGGATGCAAAAGCAGCCCCAAGATTTTCAATTCCCTCGATGTAGTTCCTATCACGAGCTTCATTTTGTACATCCAGTCCTTACACCACGTTCGCCCGGCCTCAATACAAGTCTATCTTAGCAGCATCAACCTCTTCGTCAAACCGGCCACCGGTTATCCATGCCTGTCAATTTCCCACATTCACGTGCAGTCACTACTAAAGGTTTATGTAAACGAGAACCTCTTGTTCCGGCCAAACGTTTACCCCTAACGGCAGACCTCCTCTCTTGCTGTATCCAGACGCTGCTCTCAGGGTACCACTCTCCTCCCACAGATTCCACTCCAGAAGCCATGTTACTACTAACCTTCTTTGGTTTTTGAGATGCTCCGAGTTCGCTTCGCTCTCCACCAATTATAATCCTCCTCGCCACGCCAGCCTAAGCGACATCTCATCCTACTCCATCGACTGTCTCATGTTCAAGATAAAGGGCTCTAAATCTGTTGACCAGGCGCGGACGTGGGGAATGGAGGTAGCATCGCGCAAACGGGGTGTATCCAGGCGCATTTTGCAATTTCGTGCCTGGAGCAGCCAGTACTGCTCTGTCCCGCCTCCATCCCTCCTGCCGGCGTAAGTGGCAAGGAGAGAAAGCGTGAGTGGGTTTAACACAGCCGAGTCAAATCGTCACCAATCAAATGAGCTCCTCACTGATAAGGGTGGTAGACACTCCCAAAATAGGCTTTTTTTAAAATTATTTTTTCATAAAATAACCTTCAGTAAGTTCATAGTGTGTGTACTTGATAGGACTATCAAAAATATCTGTTGTTTTTTTTGTTGTTGTCAATTTCTCTAAAATGTTGCTTTTGACCACCAAGCACTGCTTCAAACACCATTTCTCCTCTTTCTCTCATGGTATCATTGTGAAACTTGAAAAGAAGTTCACCAGATGCTTGTCTATGGACTGATCAGGCATTTTGAAATCATTTGCATAACTCTAGATTTTGTTGTAATTAGGAACCCAATTTAAAAAAAAAAAACCCTAAAATGCCAACATTTTTCACAGAAATATTATTTTTGATCACCCTCTGATCAGAACATGCACTATATAGTCATAAATGATCAGTGAAAATTTGAGATTAAAGTAATAAAAAGTTTTAGAAATATCCTGCCTGAAGTATTTGATCAAGTTCCACATTGTGGTAGCCATCTCAGGACCAAATGAGCATAATTTTTGTAAATGAGCCATCACTTTAATTCTGTATTTAGTAGTTGTTCATATGATGTTGGTACTAAATTGTTATAAATGAAAGAGAAATAAATGTATTTGGGAGTGTCTACCTACCTTAAAAGCGCCGTGGGCAGAGCAAATTTCGTTCAACATGGATGAAGAAGAACACAGCAGCAACACCAGATGGCCAAACTTCAGCCAGGAGGAAAGTAATGTTCTGGTCCAGGAGGTTCAAGCTCGCAGTGGCTGAATATATGGTCACGCGAACAGACCTCCACGGGCTGATGATGCAAAAGCGGCCGCGGGATTTTGAACCCCCCTAGAACCGCGGCTGCCGCTTTTTTCACAGCAGAGCAAATATGAGGCCATTTCATAATATTGTGCGATTATAAAGAGGGATTCAACAATATATTGATTTTGAACTAATGAAATAAAAAACTGCCAATAAATACGTGTGAATTTATTCAGTACAAAAATTAGTTATGCTGACAAACATGTTATATGAAAAAACAGCACCTTGAGTCAACATTTGCCTAATTGCGTAGCCCTACTGCAACCAGAAGGAATCCGACAAGGGGTGCACTTGACAGCTGCGCAAGCCTATAGACTGCCTTTAGTAGGCTAATAGTACACAGCAATAAAAGTAATAATAACTAGGCTTATGCCTGTCGGAGACGACGGCTGGGGGTATATCCCCGAACGCCCCCAATCCTCCAATTCCCCAATCCTTGAATCCCCCAAATCCTTGATTTTCATTTGAACTTAATTTCAGGTCAATCGGTGAAATGGTTCTGAAGATATGGCCAAAATGGTAATTTTCCATCACAAAGCGCCACCTGGTGGCAAAATATTGAACTATACAGGTATGATGTTATCATATGACACGTTGTGTGGTCATGACCTTGCAGTTGCATAAAGTTTCATGTCAACTGGAGAAATAGTTCCAAAGATATAGCAAAAATGGTAAATTTTATGCGACAAAGCTCCACCTTGTGTCAAAATTTTGAACCAAACAGGTATAAAGTCATCGTGGGACGCATCCTCAGGTCATGACCTTTCATTTGCACTTGATTTGAGGTCAATCGGACAAATATTTCCAGAGACATGATAAAAACAGTGATTTTTTACAGTTTTTGGCCCCTGGTGGCCAATCTAGAAATTGTAAATTGTCCAAAATTGAATCAGTTCTTTCTCTTTATAATACTTACTAATATGCAAAACTTGGAATTTCTAATTGAAATATTACTGCAGTTATCGCAGAACAGTGATTTTTTCAGTTTTTGGCCCCTGGTGGCCAATCTAGAGATAGTACATTGTCCAAAATCAAATCAGTTTTTCCTCTTTATGATACTTACTTATAAGCAAAAGTTGGAATTTCTAATTGAAATATTACTGCAGTTATCGCGTTAACAGTGAAATCAGTTTTTGGCCCCTGGTGGCCAATCTAGACATTGTAAATTGTCCAAAATCCAATCAGTTCTTCCTCTTTATGATACTTACGAATTTGTAATTGAAATATTACTGAAGTTATCGCGTTAACACGTAGTGCGGCGGCGGCGGCCGGACCAAAAACATAATATTATTAATGTATAATAATAATAATGTTTAGATAAATGTAGCCTAGATCAGGCTGTGTTTCTAAAACCGCGTTTACATTGGGCGCAAATAGAATGTAATCTATATGCGGAAAATTCTAAGTCAATGCAAAGACGCGATTACACGCAAAACGTGCATATTCGTGTCTTTGCATTGACTTTGAATGTAATCTGTCATACGAAAAATTTGTTTTGCGTCCGGTGTGAAAGCAGCTAAAGGGCACATACCCACATAGCCTACACACAGACTCACGCGCCCACATGCACACACATCTCTCTCTCTCTCTCTCTCTCATGTACATTGCAGACGGGTATTTGCAGTCAAAGTCACTGCTGCAAAAAAAGCAGCAACGGCTCTCAAAGGCCCGTATTCAGAAACGACACTCACACTAATTGAGTGTGAGCGCGTACTAAAACTTAGATAGTGTCAGGTTATACTAAATGAGTCAGAGGTTTCCCCAACACTCATTTGCTTTCAGAGACCTCACTCACACTGAAAATAGCGTTTCTTTCTGAGTGAAGGTTGAGTGCAGGGAACACCTCCCTTGAGCCGCACTAACTTGTGCCGGTATTTCGTTGTCATGGCTTTCAGGTGGCTACAAACACTAGAAACTTTGGATCATTTACAGCCACGTGCTCAACACAGTTGGAACTATGCAAATTTTAACTCTGATGATGATAACGATGCCGGTAACTTACCAACTGACCACCTGGTTTCAGTGTTTACGAACTGCACTGTGGTGAGCTCGAGGTTAGCATTTGTGTACCTAGTGGAGCGGGTAACTTGAGAATAGCAGGGAAAAAGTGCAAATAGTGATACAAGCATGAAATTCGGCATAATTATTCTTCGTTGTCTCCTGTCTCATAATCAACCTCCGGCCACACAGAATTTGACAGTTTTTCAAAATGGCTTCCTTCCGATATATGAATATGGACATTTAATTCCTTAATCACTTAAACTGACAATGATAAAGAAATGTTTATGCTAAAATATTGAGAGCAAGCCTACAAGTACTAAGATTATATAAAATAGTCTCTAGAAACATCCAAGATGACTATCATCATATCCAAAATGGCCGCCAAAGAGCAAAATATTTGTGAATAAGTTCATATGTGCGCTAAAAGGTCAGGTAATATACTGAGTACAAATGAAAACGCACCACTTGAAAAAAGTCAATATTTAAGTTCAAATGAACTTCAATATAATTTTTATTCAACAACACTACAGTGACGTCACCCGACATGCCAGGTGCAAGAAATGCGAGAATTTCAAGTTAACTGTAACGCTAGGTAATTTTTTTGCTAAAACGCAACATCTTGCACGCATACCACGGGAAAAATGGATTTCACTCTGAATTCAGGCACACATTGCCTTTAAAAGCATGAGAATCCAAATAAAATTTCACTTCTTCACCGACACTTGTGAAACGTCGACACTATGCCGCGACTTACAGCCTCTGAACGGGAACGTGCCATAGGCATGCTTCAAATTGGCGCCAGCACCAGGGAAATTGCGAGACGACTACACTGTGCACACAGAACGATTGCAAGACTCCATCAAAGGTTTCTGCAAATGGGGAGCACTCGGGACCGTCCTCGACCGGGTCAACAACGTGTGACAACGGCACGTCAGGACCGTCAGATCGTACGGGATCATGTCCGAGACTGAACACTACCAGCACCAAGAACGGCTGCTCAAGTCCAAGGACGACGTGGATTCATTCACCCCAACACCGTACGGAACCGTCTGCGAGCTGCAGGCCTGCGTGCACAATGTCCTTATTTCGGCCCCATATTGACGGATCGTCACCGAAACCACCGTCTACAGTGGGCAAACAGGCACCAGAATTGGCGACTACGACAATGGCACGGTGTCATCTTTTCTGACGAGTCACGATTTCACTTAAGGAATGCAGATGGCCGTATACGTGTTTGGCGGAGACGTGGTGAACGTTATAACGCCGATTGTGTCGTTCAAACGGACTGTTGGGGTGGTGGCAGCGTTATGGTGTGGGGTGGAATAAGCTACCGTCACAGAACCCCTCTCCATATCTGCAGAGGAAGGGTGAATGGCGTCTACTACCGGGACCAGGTGCTGCAGAACCATGTTGTGCCGTTCTTCAACCAACACCACGATGTCCACACGTTCCAACAGGACAACGCTAGGGCACACACTGCAAGGGTGTCCATGCAGTACCTTGCACAGCAGAACATCTCCGTGCTTCAGTGGCCAGCTCTGTCACCCGACCTCTCCCCTATCGAGCACTTATTGGATGAAATTGGATGACGTCTTCCACGTCAACGCCAGATGGACAACATCCGAGAACTCGAGGTTGCCCTTGTTCAGGAGTGGAATGCTATCCCTCAGAACACTATCCAGAGACTGATCGACTCCATGCGACGACGATGCACCGCATGTGTCAATGCAAATGGCGGTCACACCCGTTATTGACTTTCCTGTTTGACCCCTACACCAGTTAAACCTCTCTTACGCATTAACATTATCGTGAATGAAATTGAATGATGTTTACATGTCTTCTTAAGTCATTCATTATCTCAAATGCATCATACACATATACTTCACATATCAATCCGTGGAGCTATTCCAGATTTCGTGAGTGGTGCGTTCATATGGACTGAGTATAGATTGATCTGGGGTAAATCTAGCTGGATCAGTTTATTTTTGCAAGTAAGAAAATAATTAAGCTTTTTAAAATTAATTTTAATTCTAATTTGAAAACATGAACATAAAGGTAAATATAACATTGTAATAGTGTAGTGTCATTGCACTACCAGGGAACACTGGTTGACACTATAGCTGTGAAACTCAGAATGGGGTTCAATGCTAGCTAATGGTAGAAATTCGTCATTAGTTTCCCAAATGCTGTTTCTCTAGCCCCATTTTAAAGTTAAACAGCCGCACCTGAATTGACAGGATGTGCCAGCGCGGGAGAGCTGAGCCAAAGAGGACGGGGCTATAGTCTTAGAAGGTGTACAGATCACACGGGAATTAAATAGCATTGGATGAATGATCGGGCTAGGGGTAGGATTGTAACATATCTGAGCCTTGTTGTATCCCATATCTGAAAGTGCTTACATGTTGTATAGGTGGTAAAAGGATAAGGATTGGAAGGGTTGGTTTAGTTTATCTCTTTATGACTGTAAGAATGCCAAGATATATGAATTCACAATGATTGTGTAGAAAATATGCAATTTTTGTAGTTTATAGGCAGAAAATATTCAAAATATAGAGCAAATTTGCCTCCATTTTAAAAACGTGTCGGCCATCTTGGATATAACTATAAATTGAAGTGGCCGGAGGTTGATTTTGATTTATGGGGATATTCATTCATTCATATCTTGTCGCGCCAGTAAGCAATCCATTCCTGAGCTGAGGGGTTGAACTCTCGCAAGTCTTGGTCAGTGCAGTGGGGACCTTCTGGGCATTCAGAGAGGATATGGTCAACTGTTTGGTTGGGGTGACCACATGTGCACTGGCTGGAAGATGCTAGTTTCCACTTGAACAAGGTGCTGGCTGTCTTTCCTACTTTTGCTCTTGCCCTGTTGAGTGATGCCCATGATTTCCTGTCAAGGTGTGTGCCGGTTGGCAAGTGTTCTGCTGGGGGCTGGGTGGCCTTGTTTGGGTACTGGTGGATATTAAGGGGATATTATTATATTATGGGGATATTAAGAGTTCTCATGCAAAGTCTGTTGCTTGTATCACCATTTGCACTTTTTTTCCAACTACCCCGCTCCACTAATCCACCAGTAGCGACTGGTGAACTGACAATAGGGGAAGCTCAAAACCATCCCTTAAAGATAATGATTGGACATGAACTGTTTTCAACTCATTTAAATTACCATCGCAGAAACTCCGAAAACTCTCATCATTATCAGGCTTGGCCAGTTTTCATTAATGACGCATATCTGTCAACTCTCACTTATTCGGATTTCTCGCTCTTTTCTTTACTCGTTGGTTAAATAATTCTGCGCTCAGCTGGCTCGTGGGGCGCGTGTGGATTGGTCTGCGAGGCTCGTACAGCTGTAAAGTCACGCGAATCCATTCTTTTCTACATCCTTAAAATTGCTGAATGTAGAAGGAAATGTCCGGCACGTTTCACAGCTTGCTGCTTATGCCCTGTTTATACCAAAATACGACTGAAATGGCGACTGCTGCGACTTGTGAGATCACAAGGATTTGATGAACTCGCACAAGTCTTGTATACTCTTGTATACTCTCCAATCTAATCGCTAATTTGCGTTCACACCAAGCTTCCAGTGAGACCACATTTGAGATATATTAATAAAAATTAGGCGATCTATGCGACATAATTTACGATGACTCTCCTTTCTTTTGTTTGGTCTCTCTTGGTCTTGTGTTGTTGATGCGATCGTTGCAGCATGTGATGAACCGATTAAAACAATGGTTTTATATATGAAACCCACTCTCAGAAAGAGTTGCATAGAAGCTCGCCATTGGTCGCAATTTCACTCTCACTGATCACCATTGGTCAAATTTCGTTCCCATCCATCACTGATGCTCTCGCAATTTTCACTCGCCATTACTTTTTTGCTCTTGAAGGCATTGCAATGGGCTCTTGTTCAGCTCGCAAAAATGATTGCCATAGTCTCATAATGAAAAATATTCCGATATTTGGAGATTATTTATGCAACCTGTTTGAGAGTCCATCAAGAGTCCATCAAGACCTGTGAGACCGAGTTAAGAGTGACTTGAGAGTTATGAGAGCTCATTACGATTGTTTTTGAGATCTGCATTTATTTCTGATCACTCGCACACACTCGCAAAAGTTATGCAATTTTTTTGAACAGCTCAAAACAATCGTAAACCCCTTCAAGATCGAAAGAGAGTGAAAGAGATCAGAGAGATTGAATTTGAGACCATTGAGAGTTTATTGAGAGGTACTTGCAACCTCATCAAGAGTCAGTGAGAGTGATGGCAATTTTTGTCCATTTTTCGGTCGCAACCTGCTCGCAAGTCCGGTGCAAACAGGGTTTTAGTGAGCCTCGCGCGCTGTCCTGCGCCTTTCGCGAGCCACTCGACCACAGAATTTATGAAGACATGCTGATATTTACGTCGCTATTAAAAATAAATTTGAGATCTGCCGGATAGCTCACTCGTTAAGGCACCGCGCTGCAGTGCAGAGGTGACTATCACGTTGCAGGTTCGAGCCCCGGCGTACCCACCGGCAGGGGTCGGCAGCTGTTTCAGAGTAGCGCACAATTGGCTATCGCGCTACAGAGTTCCAAATTGGGAAGGGACTGCGGGATTAGGGGATACAACAATAGTTTTGTTTGTTGCTCCAGCGCCTCCTGTTGGCCAGACGGGCGCTTGTCAGGAAGACTCTGGGTTTGTTCATGTCCGGGTATCCTCCGCCCTCGTTCTGAACTTAAGAGGATTCAACCAATGAGTGTATAAGAATCAGTGGTTGACAGGCACGTGCTTCGAAAGAGAGCCGTGAACTGTCCTCACTATCCTGAGTTGGCAGCAAGGGGTCGCATACGAGCAAGCTTTGTACATAGTTCACCAATTGGGCATTCCAGATTCGGGTGGGATTGGAGATGCCAAATTTTTTAAATTAAAAAAAATAATAATAAAAAAATTAATTTGATTGTCGTTTGACCAATTTATCTGAGAAACTTTCTAATCAAGAAAAGTAAACTGCGTCAGGTTTAGGTCATTCAGCAATGAAGGGTGAGGTTTGAGTGTCCCTTTGCGAGAGCCGATGCACCGCCTGTCACATCCAGTTCCCACCACTGTCAGTTATGCTCGAGTGGCGTTTATGAAGAGCAATTGGCGAGGAGTGGGACCGCTCTCTCGGTTAGTGGACGGTCGATCTCTTTCTCATACTCCAGTTACATTTCAGTCATACTCACTATATGGTGAGTGGAGGGTGAGTGTGAGTGTTGTTTCTGAATACGGGCCAAAGTAATTTAATATCAATATTCACTTACATTTTAAAACAGAAGTTCAAAACTTTGATATAAAATAGAAAACACATATTTAGAAAAAGTCATGGTCGGATGGACTCATATCTTTTACTTACATGAAATACCATGCATTACTAACATCAGTGCCGCATAAAAAGCAGCAGCCGCGGTTCTAGTGTTAAGGACAGAGCTGTGCAGCCGGGTGGACTCTGTTGTAGGAATTTTGATTTTATATTCCTGGTATTACTGTCAAAAAGAACTCAGACAGAGACAAAGGAGTTAATATCCAAGCCAAAGTCAGTTTATTTCATCTGCAGAGAAGGATCCTTGCAAGTCAAGGCAGCAACATCAAGGAGGAGGACAGTTTCTGATTCTGTGGTTTTTGTAGGGACACTCCATGACGTTCTCCTCCCCCCGAGCTGATTTACGCATCATGGCATCAGTTGGAATGCTCTCGCAGACGCACGTTGCTCATGTAGCCCACGTGGCCCACGTCAGGCCATCCTGTGGTATGCGCAATAGGCAGGTGGTTTTCTTATCATCTCCTAGGCCTATCTCACCCAGGCTCCCCCGTGTCCATCTCCTGGGAAAACATAGACTTGAAGAGGCACCCTGCCCTTTTTGATGGACACACTGTTGATCAAGTATGTTGTCCAATATTATGTAAACAAGCAGTCCGATGTCTATGCATGCTTTGTGGATGCTACTAAAGCATTTGACAGGGTCTGTTTCAACAAGCTATTCCAACTATTGGTTCGAAGAGGTGTGAATCTGAATGTGATCTAAGGGCTCTCATGGATTTGTACATGAGGCAGACTGTGAAGACAGTCTGGCTGGGCAAATACTCAGAAGCCTTTTACATCAGTAACAGCATTCGTCAGGGGAGTGTTGCATCGCCTATATTGCTTTGTCTCTATATGGATGACTTAATCAGTCAGCTGAAAAAGGGCAGCGATGGATGTTGGATAGGTCCCTACTTCTATGAAGCAGTCAGCTATGTTGACGACCTGACCCTCTTATGTCCAACAATTAATGGCCTCCAAAGAATCCTGCATATCTGTGAGGAATATGGGATGGAATATGACATGCAGTTTAATCCCAAGAAATCAGTATGCATGCATTTTAGTCGGAGAAACAAGGATCCTTACCCCATGGCCTTAGCTGGACCATTCTAAAGTGATTAGATTAAGTTAAGCATCTAGGGAACCATTTCTCAAGTTACATGTCTGTGGAGCATGAGATTAATGTCAAACGGGGACATCTTGTTGACAGAGTAAATAGCGTATTGGCAAATCTAGGATGTGCACCTATATCAGTCCTGGCACAAATGTTTAATTCTCAGTGCTCACACTTTTATGGAGCCCAGGCCTGGGATCTAACAAGTAAGCGTCTCTCCAGATTTGGCTCAATGTGCAATAGATGTATTAGACGAATGCTGAATTTACCCTTGCAGACACTCACTAGGTATTTACCTATATTAATTGGCAGAGACCATGCTATCATTCAGATAAGAAAACGGTTCATGAAACTATGTAAAACAATGACTCAAAGCTCAAATAGGAGAATAGCTGTCTTTACAAAGACAATGAGGAGAACTACAATTGCCAAGAACTGTCAAGTGTCTCAGGTTGATGATGCCTGTTTTAATTCAATGGATAAAATCACTGCAGCCATGATAAGTGAAATTAGGGACACAATATACAATACAAATGTTCAAATTGACAGCTTGTCTAATGCTGACGCTGTGGAGATAATGAATTGCTTATGTGTGTGCTAGTCATTGCATTCATTGTTAATTTGTTTTTAATTAAGAGGTATAGGTACTATGTATCTTAGCAATCACTATAACTTTTAATTTATAAACTTCTGTTTCTCTTAAACTTATACCTTTTATGTACATTATAAAATGTTTTAAAAGTGTATTAATAAAGATATTAAACAACAAACATGGTCCTGCTTACGATGTTGAGAGGGAGGTATTAAATGTCCATAGAATGTCCTCTATTTATGTTTATTTCTTCGAGTTGGATGAATATGAAAAATTTCAATTGTGCTTCAGGAAAGGAATGTTTGCTGTTGCAGACTTTTGTTTGCAAGGCCTGGGAGACAAGACAGAATATTTTATTCAGGAAAGAGCCATTATAGTATGTTTGTCTTTTTATTTTCTGTCACATGGGAATGAATTGAATTGTGATGATTCATCCACAATGTGTATGCTGCAACTACCTCTTTTGGTGTCTTATAAACATATGAGGGTTGGGCACGTTTGGTGCAAGACACGTATATAAAAGAAACTAAACTAAACTATAAAAAATGTGTTGTTCCCTACTGAGGATTTATTCATAGATTCATCCATCAGTGAATTCTGCACTCCCATTCCTCCTCCTAAGTACTGGTCTTGATAGCCAATCATTCAATTGTATACTCAGGCTCATTTGCATAACTGCATAGTTGTAGTTCATGCCCTCATGAAGCTTCCCGGTAACAATGTGTTGATTGACTCGTTTCTTATCCAATTCCCAAGAGTTTAAACTTTCCACAGTAACTGAAAGACGTTGATCAGACAATCAGAAGAGTATACAAGCCTTTGCATCTCAACAAGGCAGGTTGTATTCTCTAGAAGTTGCACATGATCACGCAGCTGAAAATGACGCAATTTATAGAAAAAAAACCTCCCAAAACCAGCCTGAAGTGTTCAGTTACTTTCACGGGATTTAAATGAGGGAAGGATATAGTCAATGGGAATTACTCCAAATGAAACAGGATTGGAGGGTATCTACTACTAATCTATCTAGGTAGAAGACACCCTCTAGATAGAGGGTATCTATCTACTGGATACATCTGTCCCTGGAGAAGGGATTCAATTCAGAAAGGTTATGCTGTGACTGTGGTTGCAATTTGCCCAATGTGGTTTTTGTTTTGGAATTTATGCCATATTCAATTAAATCGAATTCCGAGGGTTTTCCTCTCGTTTAAAACGTAAACTGCTCAAGCATTTGGTTGACCCCCTAGTACGTTCATTACACCATTCTCTTAAATCTGGGGTAGACTATTTGCCTGATTTTTTCCTAATTGTGGACTGTCTGTTATGTTAGACATTTCAGCCAAGATTCAGCCAATCATCACCTTCATAAAAATCTAAGATGATATTAAATTACCTGTAAGTGCTGGTTATGATCAGAGGACATTGGATCGAAGATCTCAGCAAAATGCCAAGACAGTTGTGGTGCAAGAATCATGGTATGGGGATGTTTTTCATACTGTGGTGTTGGGCCTATTTATTGTATACCAGGGATTATTGATCAGCTCAAATACATCAAAACACTTGAAGAGATTATATTGCCATATGCCGAAGAGGAAACGCTCTTCAAATGGGTGTTTCAAAACTACACCCCATATACACGAGTAAGCAAGCAACATCTTAGTTCCAGACAAACAGAATTGAGGTAATGGAGTGACCAGCTCAATCCCCTGACCTCAGCCCCACTGACAACTTGTGGCATAATATAAAAAATTCAGTTTCTGAAGCCAAACCCAAAAACTCAGAGGAACTGTGGATTGCAGTTTGTTCATCCTGGGTTAAAATGCTCAGTTTGGTAGGGTATGCTCAAGTGAAGCATCTGTTCCAGGAGCGTATAGACCCAGAAGTTAAATTTGCACGTACACTCTCATTCATTTTCGCCTACTGTAAAATTATATTTTCAAAAACATTTGCATGCCAGTCGGGGTGATTTTGGCATCGCTGTGCAGAGCAACATTTTCCCTCCCTAAATATGTGGTTTTTTGAAGAATGGAAAGCGGCACACTTACTAAAGGGAAGATCGAAATTTTACTTGGTGTCAACGTTAAAGTGCAAGCAGAAAAGTTCAGTTAAGGTGACCAAGGCTTTTAATGACCCTCTGATAAGATGGATAAGACAAAGCACACTGGAGCTTATGGACAGAAGGCGGGATCTGAAAACCCAGCGTAGCACCACGGTTAACGGTGACCTAAATCACAGGGAGCTGGACCGCAAAATCCAGAGGGAAGCAAGGAACGACAAGGCAAAGTGGCTAGAAGATCAATGTGCCGATATAGAACAGGGCCTGCAGCGCAACAGCACCTTAAGAAAATCCTACTCCACCATCAAGAAGCTGAGGCGAGGTTTTCAATCTAGACAAATGAAGATTAAAGGGGAGGACAACCGCATACTCATCAACTTGCATAGCATACTTCAAAGATGGAGGGAGTACTGCGCAAAGCTGTACAGTGACATCGCAGATTTTGGAGACAATCACAGCACACCAGAGGATGAAGGAAGCTCATCTGCAGGTGACACCTTCCCAGAAATCCTGGAGTCACAGGTGGATGAAGTGATTTTAGCGACTACCAAAGAACAAGGCAGCAGGCGTAGATGATGTTCCCGCAGAGCTATTGAAAACTGGAAACCCAACAATAACAAAACTTCTGTGTAAGCTCTGCAACAAGATCGTCAGCACTGGACAGTGGCCATCTGACTGGGTGAAGTCTGCTTTCATTACTATCCCCAAGGTACCTGGCACCATAGACTGTTCTGAACACTGCACCATAGCCCTAATATCCCATGTTAGTAAGGTCCTCCTCCGAATCCTCCCACGCCGTATGGAGAGAGTGGCAGAGCAGGAGTTTGCAGAGGAGCAGATGGGTTTTAGGAGGAGAGTGGGTACAAGGGACCAGATCTTTAACCTTAGAGTGCTGATGGAAAAAGCAAGGGAAAGCAACGTGCCACTCTTTCTCACCTTCATTGACTACAAGAAAGCCTTTGACTCAGTTAGACATCAAAACTTATAGAAGGTGATGGAAACTATGGGAGTCTAAGGGCACTTGGTAAAGTTGCTACGCAATCTAAACAGGGATTAGCAGACAGCAGTGAGAGTAGAGGATGACCTTACAGAGTGGTTTGAAGTCAGCAAGGGGGTTAGGCAAGGCTGCTTGTTGTCGCCGATGTGTTTCAACTTCTACTCAGAGGCTATAATGAGGGAATCTGTGGAGGAACATCCCACGATTGATGTCAACATAAGTGGCAGGAACATCAACAACCTCCGCTTCGCCGATGACATAGCACTGATAGCCACTTTGCCAGAAGGACTCCAGGAACTGCTGGACTCTACAGACAGCACCTCTAGTGAGTACCAACTGGAACTCAGTACCAAAAAGACCGAAGTGATGGCTATAACCAAGGAACCTACCCAAGTAACAGTCACCTGCCGGGGTGAACAACTGCAGCAAGTCTCAAGATTTAAGTACCTGGGGTCTACAATGGAGCAAACAGCCAGCTGTAGCCATGAGATCAGCATACGACTGGGAACAGCTCATGCAGCCCTCAGAAGCCTAGATGTTATCTGAAAGGACAGGTCCCTTAAGACAGCCACTAAACTGAAAGTGATGAGGACCCTAGTTTAGCTAGTGGTAACCTACAGCTGTGAAGCATGGACTCTGCACGCCAGTGACATCCACAGAATCCAGGCCCTGGAGATGAAATGCTACAGGAGGATTCTCTGTATCAGCTGGACTGACTACCGCACAAACGACTCCGTGTTAGAAGAGCTAGGAGTGGAAAGAACATTACTTAACATCATAAAAAGGCAGAAACCGCAATACTTTGGACGTGTGACAAGAGCGGGTAACATCACCACTCACATACTACAAGGCACCATCAACGGTAGGAGAAGCCGGGGAGACCGCGAAGAAGGTGGAGTGATGACATCAGAGACTGGATGGGCATGTCACTGACTGAGTGTTCTCACAGAGCCAGAGACAGGACAGAATGGAGGAGGCTGATACTGGATGCCACCATAGTCCCTGACCCTCAGGCATATGAGGATGGGACTATGTGAGGTGAGATGATAAGATGATTGCTTTGAACTTTTTGCCTTTATAAGCAATGTCGCAATTACTCTGTGGTTTCCTCACTTCATTGTACCCTGATTGAGCATATTTGTCGTTGACTGAATTGTTCATAATAATTCATAGGGCTAATGCCAACATTGTTAAAAGGAAGCTGTAGTTAACTCCTTTACTCCTTTACAAAGTGTCATCTTTACCCTTGTCCCATTATAACACTGCTCTTAAAAAATGATCACTGCACAGCACGGATCGAGGGGCTAGAGAAAGGTTTTTTTCTCCTGATTTTGAACAGCCAAGCCTTTCTCCCCTCCTTGTCTTTTGGAACTCTGTGTAAACAGACAAAGCGACTTGTCCATTGTTTTGAATATTATGCAAGTAAGAAATATTGTCCTTGAATGTCAATTACAAGTAGCTAACTAGTTAGCCACCTTGTTCATTTTATTGACTGCTTAGTCAAGAGACCCCGCAACGGTAAGGGTACCAAGGTAACTCACCGGAGACTGTTATCGATCGCTAGTATTTTCTTTAGTCTGCAGTCTATTTAAGTCAATGACACGGCTAATTAGCTAGCTAGCAAACAGAATGTGATTTTTTTCAATTAAAGTGCCAAATTTGTGTTTCTACGTTAACTTATGCATGAATTGTTTTATTACAGCCCTTCAAATGACACTTGCTGCAAAAGGCAGCCGCACATCTCGGCATTTTAATGCTTACATTGACTTCTTTGAAATTGGCCTCATACGGAACCATTTTTATGAAGATTGGCCCAGGCCTAGACCCGGCCGATCTATTACCGATCTCTCTCGGTAATATGGACTCCGGACTTCTCATGCTTTTCTTTACTGAGGGGTTGGAAGCGATGGAATTGCAAAAAGACATTGAAAATGATCTTATTTTTCATTTAAACGATCATGAAACACATGCATTGCCTTTAATCCCAAAATGCAGGCGAATCTGATAAACCTCCATGCACAAGGACTTCAATTCCAACTCATCCTCCATCTATCTAGGGTTACCGTAAATGCTCTTCGTCAAGTCGTAATTCTTTTCTTAAGAAACTGTTATGTACCACCAAAAACTAAAATCTACAATCTCCTTGTGTAGTATCTAATGTCATTAATACTGTATCGATAATATCATTTGATATTTTGAGGCTTCCATGCACTTTATAGTACCATCTCTGATGCCATGCTATCGCTGGCCGTGCTTTCTTGTTGAGACAGCAATTCCAAATGAGGAAGCAAGAAGCACAAAAAAGAAAAAATGCCTTTGGGACATTGAAAATCCTTATTATAATTTAATTTATTAGTTTAGAATCCCTCAACTGAAAGTTCCTTAGAACTTTGAAGTCTGAAACTTTTTGTGATCTGTCAGCTTAATTTTGTATGAGAGAAAAATAGTGGCAGGATGCTGATGTATTCTTTGTGCTGCTGGATTCTGGGATGTCCTTTTCATATCCAACCCCTCGAGTCACATTGATGCAAGATTTTCAAATTATTGCAAGATATGGAACATTCATGAACAGATGCTCTACCAGAACAGGAGCAAGAAAAGTGAGAAAGGACCAGCCATAACCTATTAAAGGTATAGTTCACCCAAAAATGAAAATTCACTCATCACATACTCACGCCAAGGCTAATTGAGGGGTCGGTTAATTTCTTTTGTCCTCAAAAAAGCATTGAAGAGAAATCCAAATGAGCAAAATTCAATGGCGACTATTATTTCAAGCTTAAACATGCATGGATTTTCGTTCCATCACACAAAATAGAACATGTGTATGAAGTGCTGCAAGTAAGTGCAACTTATTTGGATAAGTCTGGAAAGAGTCCTGTACAGGTCGACCCATTACCCGCAATTACCAGTAAAATCTATTCTGAATCTGGCTTGATCCATTAATACCATACCTGCAACCCATCGGTCCCACTTCTATCATGAAATACAAAACTTTATTATTATTTAGTTTGGCTGACGAATGTGTTGCCAAAAACAACTTTTGAGCAGCAGGAAAGCAAAACTTAATAAAAATGTCTGTATCTGCATTTGAACCTTTTATTTTCAACTCTTAGGACACTTAGCTAACAATACTAACACTAATCAGTATAGCCTAATGAAGACAAAGGCAGTTGAGTCACAGTAGCATCACAGTGTTAAAACTGCTTGGACTAGTATAGAGGTATAATACAGAGGTATAATATTATGTTGATGATTTTTATCATACATAACATTTTACTATGAAATAAAACCATTGCCTATTCTTGGACCATGACAACAAAAAATGATGAATGTCCGCACACTGGGTTGTAGCTCCCAATACTTTATTGACTGCAAAAGCTTTCAACCCAGCAGGGTCTTCAACAAGCAAATGACTTACATGATTCGTAGCCAGGTATATACTACGAAGGCAGTAGGCCTATGACATCATTCTGACATCACTGTAAGCCAATTAAGGCACACAAATACACTCAATAGTCAAGAATCATTATAGAAAAAGTGACGCAATGTAAATACACGTAACATAGCATATAACAAGAGATGTAAAGACATTTTTTAAATTAAAAATAAAAGACATATGTATGCAGAAGTACTGAGCAGGAAGGCAAAGGACAGTCACAGAGAGGGTTTCATGTCAAATTCCTCATTTAAACCTTTATTACAGTTTTTCTCCATTGTTTTGGCTCATTTCTTGAAACTGAGATGACATTCTCATAACTATAAAGCAATTTGGCCAAACAGACTTGCAGTTCTGCACAACACTTCAGATAACCAGCAAAATGTAATTTGTCTCCCAAAACTACTCATCCATGCTTTTTATTTATTTTTATTTTATTTAACCTTTATTTTACCAGGAAAATGGTCCCATTGAGATTTACATCTCTTTTGCAAGGGAGTCCTGGCCAAAAATGGCTTCAACAGTGTAAAAAACAAGAATTACAAGTGTATCATTCAGACAAACAAGATACAGACCATTTAAGATGAAAAACAAGTGCATACAGTGTCCAATGTGTTCGCAATAAGAAATTTAAACCTTTCCAAAGAAACCAGAGTTTTAAGCTGGATTTTCTCTTGTAGCTTCTTCCAAGCTGAAGGAGCAGCATAGCTAAAAGCCTTTTCACCAAAAGCAGTACGCGTTTTATGAACATTAAATAAAATAAGTTCACGTGATCTCAGTGCATAAGCATTTGTGGTGGTCCGCTCAAGCATGGAATATAAATAGGATGGAAGGTGACCCCCTACAGCTTTATAGATCATTGTCCACCAATGAAATTGTCGGCGGGCTAACAAGGAGGGCAGTCCAGCTTTCTGGTATAGGGTACAGTGATGTGTCTGATAATTAGAGTCCGTCATGAACCTTAGAGCTGCATGGTAAACACTGTCCAACATGTGCAAGCAGGACTTACTTGCATGCATATAAATTATATCTCCATAATCAATAACAGAAAGAAATGTAGCCATTACAAGCTGTTTTCTGGCATGCAATGAAAAACACGCTTTGTTTCTATAAAAGAAACCTAATTTAATTTTCAGTTTTTGAACAAGCTTTTCAACATGACCTACAAAAGACAATGTACCATCCAAATAAAATCCCAAGTACTTATAAGTGCTTACCTGCTCTATTGGCTTATTTTGCTGAGTAACAATGTTTTGCTTCAATACCTGCGTTTTGACTCTATTAAAAACCATTAGCTTGGTCTTGTCGGCATTCAGAACTAGTTTTAAGTTGCTCAAATCATCCTGAATGATATTAAAAGCAGTTTGAAGCTCATCTACGGCTTGATCTATGGAGGCTGCACATGTATATAAAACAGTATCGTCAGCATAGAAATGAAGGTGTGTATTTGACACTCTCTTGCCCAATTCATTAACATAAATAGAAAAAAGAATAGGGCCGAGAATAGACCCCTGAGGAACTCCATTGCATGTGGCCATAAAATCAGATCTGTAATTATCCATTTTGACACATTGGCTTCTGTCTGACAGATAATTTTCGAACCAACTGACTAGGTGTGATGATAGACCAATATTGATCAGTCTGTCTTTCAGTACCGCATAGTCCACCGTATCAAAAGCCTTGGACAAGTCTAAAAATAAAGCTTCAAAATGAAATCCCTTTCCCATGTAAATAGTCAGTACCATAAAAATGGCATGGATCCTTCTCAATTGCTTTGGCACATTTTCATTCATTCAGTACTTCTGTCAAAATAACTTGGATGGTACTGCACAACTACATGGATCACCTGGCAATGTTTGTACAGCTCCCAAAACAGTTTACCCTTCAGTCAAAACTACATTCCCTTCTCATATAACTAGTCAGTGCCTCCAAAATGCATTGTCCCTTTGGTATTGTGTACTGCAAGTCAAAATGCTTAGACGCTTTGTCATGACATATTTCTAACTATAGGCATAACATTTTCACACCACACACACACACTGCACTCATTCTGCCGAGGAATTTTCATTTTTATTCTCAACTAACGTAAATTGTACACATTACAGTAGGTAGGGAACTGTAAAAAAGGAAAATATACTGTGTACACAAAATACAAAAACCCACAAAAAAGAAAAAAATCAACAAATCAACACTGTAAATACAAAGAGTCACAAATGAAGACATTTTGTTTAGTCACGGTCACTCCCCTCTCTCTCCAGGTCACCATCCTCATCTTCCTGGCCATCCATTCTCTGTGCTCTGTTCGGCCACAGATTCTCATCCACATCGCATCTGATGTTGTCTCTTGAGATACAGCGCGGGAAGAAGCGTCGTGCATGCCTGAGCCATCCTCTACACTGATCCCCTGTTATGTCCTCACAGGCAGCGTCCATTGCAGTGATGAGAGCCCTCTGGTTTTCCGCATGGTGTTCATACACTCTCCATCTCCAAGCAGAGGAATTGAGGAATGGAGAGTATGGTGGCAAAAACACATTGTGCATTCTTGGATGCATGTTGAACCATCCCCGGATGCGTGGACCCCGGTGGAAATTAACGTTGTCCCATATAATTACAAACTGGGGTAGGTGGGGCCCTTCGAGACCCCTCTCATTTTCTGGGACCAGATCAAGATACAGTTGGTCCAGGAAACGGAGGAGTTTATCTGTGTTGTATGGGCCCAAACTTGCATTGTGGGTGGCCACACCATTTTCTGAGATGGCCGCGCACATGGTTATATTTCCCCCCCCGCTGGCCTGGGACATCCACTGTGGCCCGCTGGCCAACAATGTTTCGGCCTCGCCTGCGGCCCTTTGCCAGGTTGAAGCCTGCCTCGTCAACAAACACTAGGAGGTGAGGTGTTTCACTCCCCTCCAGTGCCAGGATTCTCTGGAAAAGAGATAAGAGTAAAAAAAAATCATGTAGATGGGTCATTTGGTCACGGCAATGCTACACAATGTGTTCTTCTCATAGTCAATATAACCCACAGTGGTTCCAATCCTAGAGTGCAGGCATATGCAGATTTTCTGGGGTAGTTTTTGATACAAAGAGAGCAGAGGCATACTGTTGACAGTGTTCTGTTACAGTTCAGCAAAATGCTGTGGTCATATATTGTAAAGCTGGATTCCAAAAGTAAAGAGGAGGATACTGAAACCCTCAGAAATTGGAACCTCTGCACAGTGTTCACAAAATGATAAACAATGAATAATTGACTTACCTGCACATACTGGTACCGCAGTTCTTTCACTCTGTCAGTGTTCCGCTCAAATGGTACTCTGTATATTTGCTTCATGGTGATAAGGTTCTTCTTCAGAACCCGGTCTATTGTCGATATGCTGATGAAGTTGATGCTTTGGAAGACGTCATTGTTTTGGAGGACTGCATCCCGGATCTGTGACAGTGTTATGGCATTATTTGCTATCACCATGTCATAGATCTCCTGTTCTTGATAATCATTTAGGAGTTTTCGTCTTCCACCCTCATGAAGTTGTCGGCCAATCCTGCACATAGGCACAGAAACTCAAGAGGCACAGACTATTTGTTGTTCTTGTCTCATGTGTTTGTTACAGATTATCAATCACTGTACAGTAATGACTGCATTGCTTACTGTGTCACACCACTTTACTGTATGGCTACTGTACTTACAATTGCACTGCAATTTTATGATGAACTCTTGCTGTATTTTGTCCAATTTACAACAATATTTCCTTTGATATTCTACAGATATGAGCTGAATGCATGTAATACTGTGACTTCACATCGAGATACTGTAAGATTTTACTGTAGGACATGCACATGCACACACAGTCCAATAGTTGTCATTGCCTGAGTGCATACCTGTTTTCCCGCCGAAAGATTTGAATGATGGAGGAAACTGTGGAGCGTGGCACGTTAGGCTGCACACTGCGACCTGCCTCTGCCATTGTGAGGCCATGGTTGATGACATGGTCAATAATGGTGGCCCGAATTTCATCAGGGACAATATGATGTCTGCGAACTCCTCTTCCTGCTATTCCACCGCTAGCCAGTGGGACTCATGGAACACCATGTTGGCAAATCATTGGTAGTTTAGTAGCCTAAATTAATTTTGCGATTCTTAAAGAATCAGCACGATTTAAGGTGTATATTTACATATTTTGACGACAAATATAATCCTTGATGTATCCATATCCAATCCATGATCCATAATAAATGATAATGAAAAAATGAATGCTTAATGCCAACATTTTTGTCATTGATACAACATTGTAAGGATGGAAGCGTAAACGCAAAAAATCAGAAACTTTCGCTGACTTTGCAGAATTTATTTTTGCCTTCACTCAGCTGTGCATAGCACCCAACAACACCCTTTAACCGTGACTAGATCCTGAACGTAGAATGGATTCTTGGGCTTATTGCTTAAGGAGCCTCACAAACTAATTTACAAAAATTTGTGTTGTTTCACGAGTGCAGAAATTATAAAGACATTGATGTTTCACGCAGCCATCTATGTGCAGTAGGAAATGCCTTAATTTTGTGGTGTAATGTATAAACATGCTGTCAAAAATTCTACCAATTAGTCTGATTAGACTGCAGTATGCAGTCTTTTGTGATAATCGTCATGGGCCGCTCCAAACAGCGCTTTATGTCTCATGAAATGACAGTTTTCCAGAAGTTGTGAGGTATGTCAAAGTGTCGTTGGGCATATTTTAGGCAGGCTGTTTTTGTGAGACTGGTGTAATAATGGCTTCCTTCAAGCAACTCGACCATTGTTGGTTAGTATCTCGTTATTGTGCTCCTTGAACGACTCCATCTTTTTCCAGAGCATCCTGTATTTCTCTTGAGGTAGCTTGTGGATTTTTGTTTGTGTCCCAAATAATTATCCTAGCAGTTTGGGCTGAAATCTTTCTTGGCCTACCAAACCTTAGCTTAGTATCATCATATCCCCTGATTTTTCGCCCCTTAATAATGGACTGAACAGCACTGAAAGGCATTTTCAAGTCTTTGGTTATCTTTTCATATCCTTTCCAATCTTTAAAATGTAGAACTACCTTGGCAACTACTGGTAACTACTGTCTAAGGACTACAGTCCTTAGACAATTCTTTTCCGCTCCCCATCGCTCAGTGTCAAGCCAGGTCAGTGCATCCACTCGGGATCTAACAAACTCGATGACTATACACAGACACAAGTCGCAATTTAGAGAGGTGTGGAAAATTAACCCATAATATCCAATTATAAATGAGTGTGTCACCTTGTGTCTATATAACAAGGTCAAACAATGAAGGGTATGTTAACCTTTGATCAGGGCCGTTTTTGAGATTTCAGTTATCATCATGACTTAAAAAGGAGCCAAACACTTATGTGCTGTTACGCTTGCATTTGCTTAAAGGGGACCTAACATGCTGATCCTTCTTAGAATATATATTAGTAATATTATTATGTTGGTTGTCCATGCTCAACCTCTGAAAAGTTTCTAAACATAGGATACAGGGGTTTTGTCATCATCCAAGAACATGACTTTGTGAACGTGATTTCCTGAACAGCTCCTCCCAAGATCTTTGTGACATCTGGGCAAAACCTGACGTCAGGTTGTGCCGTCCAATTGGTACAGACCTAGCCAGTGCCAATGACAGCGCTGGACCTGCCCACACCGTAAACTATTCTAGCAGGCACTAACAATCATATATGATCATACTATGCCTTAGTAGCGTTGACACTTTTGGAAATACAAAAGAAGAACCGCAGATCATTTGAGGTGCAGTTTTGTCAGTATCTCTCTCAAAGCTGCTTGTCCGTTTACTTTTGGACGCAAAGAAAGAAACACTAATTTATCTTCCAAAAGAGGATGCTACCAGAAATCAGTGGGTAGTTTTTTTGTTTGCTGGCAGCAAACAGCCACGGCCGAAGGGAACGTTAGCTGCTTGTGCTCAGCATTTTGGCAAAGACAGCTTTATAAATAGGATAGGATAATTCGACACAGGATAAGCTGTAAGTAACAATATAACAGCAAATAATGAAAGTGAAGTTAACGTGTTGCGGGTGGCTAGCAGGACCACTAGCGATAGTTATCACTAACAACTGGCCTCAAACGCAGGCTTTGTAAAATATCTGATGACAAAGCTTGTATTGGTCGCGATACAGACAAAGAAGCTGTACGTTGCTTCTACTGCATAAGCCAACCTGAGGTGATAGCCAGTTGATTGTGGCTGTACCACAGCGGCTAACGTAGCCAAGTTTCTGTTGCTAATGTTTGTGTCCTAAATATGCAAGCGTGATATCAGGGGAAATTCTACAGAAGGTGTGTGAACATAAACCCAAGCCTTTTCTTGAAAAATCTTTGGGTGCGCAAACATTTGCGCGTAAACTTCATTTTCCAGCCTTAGGTGCGCATTTTTTTATGCAGGTCAGATGCTATTTTAGGCGTGCAAACCGTGCCCCACATGAAAAGTTAAGGTGATATGAATGATGTAGATAATTAATCTAAACTAATATAAGAAATGCGATCTTTAAGATATGTAAATCTACCATGTGCAACACCACTTTTCTTTTCCTACATTATATCTTTCTTACATAGGTACACAAGTGTGTGTTTCAATTGTGTCCGAAGATCCGCCCTAACTACATTTAAGGTAAGTGATATAGGCATTAATTGCTCACTCCGATATAGTCTTCGAACATAATGTTAAAGAAAAAAACCAGGAGTTTGGCAGAATTTGCTGTAAGTCGCAGATTATTGAAAAAACTTGAATGAATTTGCAAGCAACATTTCGCTTACCTGGCTCAACTAAAAACGGGGCTACCACTTGCTTGAGAACGGTAGATCAGCTTACTTAGTATTCTCTCCACACATAAACCTGTTAAATGTGCTTTAAATGTGAACATTAATATTAAGTTGTGACATGTTATATGGTAATTTGAACCGGTAGTTATCAGGCTACTTAAATTGAAACTGAATGAAGAGGTGCATCTCCACTGCATCGCGAGCAGTAATATTGCAACTTACAGGATTAATGCAAACACAGCTTGCTAATATCTCCGAAAAAGAAAGCGCGATAACTGATGTCTTCGAAGCCAGTCTGACAAGCCTAAACCGTATTAAAACAAACCCAATAAAACTTCTTTTTAGCTTATTTCGTTGCTTGGCGGAATGTATTACACCATTAACAAACTTTTCGCGGATCATTGACCAGCCATGTATGACAGTAAAAAAAACAAGGTTTTTACTGAACGCCGTTTCCGTTCAATCAGCATTACATTTCGCTAGTTGCGATTTGAGTCATTATGTGAATTTGCTTTATTCAATTTAATTCTTCAGTAATTTCTTTGATCAGTCATTTAGTTATTAATAATACATACTTACGACAATTTGACTAGAAGTGAACTTAGACTGGTTAATTTATTACTGCGGATTCAATGAATGAGGAAAAACAAGGTATCCCTTGCGGTAGTCTGCTGGTAGTCTGTAACATAGCTGTTCTCCGCAAGCTCATACATAAAACCCAACAAATTAACTCGTAAGCAATAGCAGAAATGAAAACAAAATAGCTCTTATTCAGCCCAATTCATTATTTAATGTCATTTCAATTTTGTGTCCATTTGAGACACATTGGAGTCCATGGGAATTTTCGACTTCATGATTGTTACAGTTAACAATAAAACGATACTGGGACTTAAATTCTCATTAGCAGAAATAAGATGAACCAGGCCTATTCAATTAAACAACCCACAAAGTTTTATGGTGGGGTCAAATGCAGGCATCAGTCTATTGCGCAGCCATCCATTAACTCCTCAAGTGCAAAAGCAGAATCACAAAGGGTAGCGAAAATAGGGAGCTCCAAAGAGTTTTCTCATTTCAAATGATTGGGAAGAAAAAGGCCGACTATTAGTCAACCGACATTTGTTTTAGTAGGGGACAGCCCTAGCAATTTATTAACCCTTGTATGGTTTTTGGGTCTGTGGGACCCGTTTTCAGTTTTCATCAAACCATGTTTGCTGTTCATATGACTTGTAATTGGGATGAAGTAAACATCTGTTGAGCATTTTAACATAAAACAACACAATCAAACAATTTTGAAAACCAAAAACTCTAGCGGGTCCCAGACCCATGAACACTGGCTGAGTTACAAAAATCCTAACACCATACAAGGGCTAATTAAATCGCGGCAAAAACTGCAGTCGAGATGTGAATGGAGCTAATCTGGTTTGTGTTTCCCAAAATCACTGATGCTAACTTCCGTGGTTGGAACCATTGACTTTGAATGGACGAACTACGTTAGTTGCCAACATTAGCAACTATGCTTCTGGGAAACGAACCAGGGCTCCATTTATTAACAAGAATGACCGATTGATCGCACCAAGTTGCACCGTCAAAACAACCAAAATTCTGCAAAGAAAACTTTCGTACGATAGATAAGAGGACGCTTCCTTCCATTACCCACTCCTTCCCGTCCGTTATGATAGTTTTAACGGGTTTTATGTCCCTGGTTTCGACATCCCACGTTTTATGAATGGAAAGCTGGACGATCTGTTCAACCAGCCATCTTTGGTGGGGTTTTTTTTTTTATCTTAAGTGGTTGATACAACGTGCAGTACCATTGGTTGAAGTCTCGCGTCTCCACGCACAGTTTCTCATGGGCCTTCACCCGTTACGCCAATTAGCTTGGAAATGCTGTTTAGATGGCGCTGCAGTCCGGAGAGCGAGGCGCGCAGAAATTGAAAGTTTTTTGATGGATAGGCGCGCATTTATTTGCGCGCCTAAAATGCAATTTTTGGTGTGCAAAGGCGCGTACGCCCAATTGCCTGCCTTTCATGAAAAGGCCTGTAAACCTCTTTTGAAGCTAACTTTTAATACTTGTTTGTAATTTGGATGCTTGGCACAACTGTTCACAGTAACAGAACTTGCTGTCTGTAAAACCTGTATTGCAAGGGTTTGTCAATGCTCCTGGTTAACTTATATGCAGTAATTCTGATCGGTATGCTTGTGTTACTTCAGGTGGATAAAAGAAATGAAGCTACAGCAGCATGTAAACAGTGTGAGCACTACACATCTTCATCTTCTGTGTTGGAGTCTCCATGTGAAGATTCTCCAGCCACTGAATTTTGGCAGTCGGTGCGCTTGCCTCACCTCACCGCATATCTCTGGCTTCCTGTAAGCAAGTGTGTGGGAATTTGTAAGCAAATACTCAAAAATCTGCAGTTTTGTGAGCATTTCAGGTTCTATATACTGAGTAATAACGCACGGAAACTTAAACTGACCTGTCATTTTGCTGAATAGTCTTACTAAACTAGTTAATCGTCTGATTGCTTATCAAGCAAAGGGAAGAATTGTGCCACACCAAACTAACCACCGACCGCACGTCACTGCTAAGCCTTAGTGATTTCAATGCAAAATGTGTTTGATTTCCCATCTGTCCGAATCACTGAGGTGTTCGACAGTCCGAGCCACAGGAAGCTTTCTAGACTTCTAGATCTCGACCTACCCTATAACTAGAATTAAAGTTAGATCTAACAAAAAGTTATTCAAGATCTAGGTACTTACCTCCCACTTCGTTCATCATCATCGTCGACGTCGTGAACATGCTGCAGCCATTTTCCGTCTCTGCATCTAATACACTGTCCCAGCCGTAGCGGTCTGTGTTGTGTGCTACTTTCGGGGGTGTTTTCGATTTCCTTCCAGAGATAAGCAGATTCTGCTTCGGAGTTCTGAGATTTCTGAGTCATATAGTGTGCTTTCAAACATGTTTTTGGACAATATTATTTCTACATTTATTAGTTACTCGATGTGGGTCATGAAAGTTAAGAATTCTGACTGACGGCCCATAGTCTATTAACGATACTTGCATATTATTTAGCCAACTACTTGTGACTTATGTTTGGTTACAAAATGTCTGTCATGTTGTTGTGAAGCCATTAACTCATTCCCTATGAAATTATTTTATATAATATTGCCGTGTTTGTACGGAGTACTTTTCCTGAAAATGACACAATATAAAGTATTAAGTACAGGTAGCCCATCACCGCGATCGTCTACTGATTTTGTGTTTTCATCGAACTGCGAATGGTCATCCACACCGCTTGCACTGGCTTACCATAGGGAAGGGTAAGATTCGCTACGGCTTGCCATAGGGAATGAGTTAAAAATCATCTGGTTGTTCAGAACAATCATTTATGGGTTGAAATATGGACTTTTTGAGGCATTGCCCCACAAAAATCTTGAAATAATTAAATATGTCACAGTTCACCTCCTATATGCAAATTTCACATTTCAAATCTAATTTCTGGACAGTCCCACAAGTACGCACATACAAACAAAAGATGGTTCAAATTAGGCAGTGGGCAAATTTGCCCATACCTGGCAAAACCTCCTTTACTGTCTTGTTTGCCAATGCAGATTGAACATCTTCCTCCTCAATGAGATTTTTCTCAATCAAATATTTTCAGTTTCAGACTTGAAGTGGTAATCCGCAAGATTTCCGCCTCGGTACTGTCTGTTAAATCAGTGCCTATCAGAGAGGGGGGAACATCAGTTTTAAAAAGGGGGATATTTCCCGTAGCAGGGAACTACAAAAGGAAGTTAAGCGTGAGCTTAAACTTGCCAAATTCAAATATAAAAATAAGGTGCAAACCCTACTAAATTCTGGTAACTCCAGGCCTGCATGGGAGGGTGTTAAATCGATTATGGGCCTCAGTCCAGTAAGAGCCCAATTTTCCTTGCTGGCATGTCAGATTCTGAGCTTGCGTGTAATTTGAATCATTTTTATAATCGTTTTAACACTTGAGATTTTAGTAATGAGCTATCAGTTTACAGATATGCTCCCCTTGCCCAGATGGATGCATCCATTGACATAAGTGAGGGCGCCGTGTGCAGACTTTTTAGAGGAGTGAAAGAGAGAAAGAGCCCTGGTCCAGACAATATTGGGGGAAGACTTTTGAAGAACTGTGCCGAGCAGTTGGCTGGCATTTTTGCTTTTATTTTCAGGCAATCTCTCCTGCTCTGTAGGGTCCCTCGTCTTTGGAAAGACTCTATCATCGTCCCGGTGCCCAAGATTAGAGCACCAAAAACTCAAAATGACTTTCGGCCGGTTGCTCTCACGTCTCTCGTCATGAAGACGTTTGAACGCATCATAAAGGCAGAGATCTTGGGCACAACCCAGAGCAGCTTGGACCATCTACAATTCGCCTACAGAGCAGGCAGGGGTGTAGATGATGCCGTCAACACCCTTCTTAATCTGGTACTGGGTCACCTTGAGGGGTCACAAAATTTTGCACGTCTGCTTTTTATTGATTTTACCTCTGCTTTTAACTGTATACAACCACACATTTTAGCCGACCGTTTGACCAGCATGCATAATCTTGACCAGGGTTTAGTTCGCTGGCTTGTTGATTTTTTAACAGAAACAGAAACAGAAACAGATCTCAGAGGGTGAGGGTGAATGGTTTTTTATCTGATGCACTTTTATCCTCCACCGGCTCCCCTCAAGGCTGTGTCCTCTCACCACTTTTATTCATTTTATACACAAATGAGTGTCGAAGTCGGCATGCCAATCGGCATATTATTAAATTTGCTGATGACTCCGTGATTGTGTCACTGCTCAACATAGACAGCAATCATGGTCCAGTGGTGAATGATTTTATTGATTGGTGTGAGAGCTCATTTTTAAAGATTAATGTTCTTAAAACCAAAGAATTTGTTATTGATTTTAGGAAGAAGCCTCCACCAAATTCCCCTGTTTTAATTCATGGTCAAGCGGTTGAAACTGTACAACAGTACAAATACTTGGGGACCATCATTGACAACAGTTTGACATTTGAGGCCAACATAGATGCGATCTGTGCAAAGGCCCACCAGCGCTTGTATTTTTATCGCAAATTGAGAGGTTTTAATGTAGACACTTCTTTTATGAGGATGTTTTATTCTTGTTTCATTGAGTCCGTTTTAACCTTCTCTTTTATTTGCTGGTTTGGGTCCCTCACTGTTAAGGACAAGAACAGGCTTACCGGTATAGTGAGGATGTGTGGCAGAATTGCGGGGACAAATTTTGAGGAGCTCTCTGTCCTGTATAGAGCCAGGGCGACCAGAAGAGCTGAAAGCATCCTGACTGACCCCGGTCATCCGCTGGCCTGCCAATACAGGCTACTGCCTTCTGGTCGCAGGTACATGGCAGCAAAGGTCAGAACAAACAGATTCAAAAACTCGTTTGTACCAACGACAATTGGCCTCATAAATATGTTGTGTTGATTGGTTCCCTAAAACATTAGTGCACTGTATTTATTTATTTATATATTTATTTATTTATTTATTATGACTCGTGGTGAATGTGCATGTTGTTGTCTGTTTGTATTGCTGCGCTGTTTTTTCTTTCTGCTGGCTGTGAACGAATTTGCCCCCTTGTGGGGATAATAAAGTTTACTAAATGCTAAAAATGCTAAAACAACGGTGATTGGGCGTATGACCCTCAGATGAAAGCACTTGTATTTATTTCATTCTTTGCTAGGTAAAGCAATCAGTGTGTCTGCGGCATCATTCCCGCACTATGTTTAAATACAGGCACACATCTAGTGACGCTTTTTACATCAGTAAGCAGTGATTCGTTTTTCCAGAAGGTAGGAGGCGCTGCAAGCTAGCTTGAAGGAAGTAAGGAACCCCAGGAGAAGCAATGGCAAGGTGGACATCAGAGGGGATCCAGGTGCGGTTATTTCCCTAGCCTGAACCTTGGCTCTATCCCCTAACCCTAAATCTAACTTGTCCCTTACATTATATGTTAGTTTTACGGATGGGGTTAAGAGAGGACCGTTAGAAACGCAGCCTTCCAAGAAGCGGAAAGTACCGCTGCTGGATCCCTTCTGACGTCTACCCAATGGCAATGGTAAATACCATACTGTGGAGCTATACTGTGCACAGTAGAAACAAACGTTAGCTGAGTATCTGTTGAGGCTAAGTCAAAGTCCAAAGTCAAAGTATCTTTATTGTCCTTTACTGGGAAATTGGTTTGCAGCCAGGATACACAAAAAAGCATACAAACACACCAGACAACCGAGCGCTGATGGGAGACAATCAACACACATATTGGACAGATTACATAGAGGTAGATTAAAAGTAAAATACAAATAAGATAAATAATTTTTAAAAAAGGATTTAAAAGGAATTCACATTTGCATCACTGAGCAGAGTACTGATACAAGTGCAAAGTGCAATCATCAGAAGCCTGAAGAGTCAGTGCAGAATAAGCAGAAGCATCTACAGACAACAGCAGAAACAATGTTATGTGCCATTCAACAACTGAATGGCAGTAGGGATGAAAGAAACCTTAAATCTTTTGGTCCGAATGGTAACAATAAAAGCTCTGAGTGAAGGGGGTGATCCTGGCACCCCACAATAGAGACAGCCTTTCTCAACACCTGGCTACCATACAGGTCAGTGAGCTGAGCATGACTTCTACTGCAAACCTTACTAGCCAGTTTGATAAGGCTACCAAGCCTACTATTATTGGTTAGAGTCAAATGTCCAAACCAAGCTATGATACAGAACATTAAGATTCAATAAAACATTGGTAAAAGAGACTCATCATCTGGGAGGAAACATTAAAAGAAGACATTTTCCTCAGGGTGGCTGCTGGCCTTTCTTCATTGTAAAAGCAACATGAGCATCAAAGCACAGCTTATCATCAATTCAAATGCCCAAATATTTATAGCTGTCTACCAGCTCAATGTCAGCACCTTTAATGCTGCTCAGTGGTGGGCAATGAAAGACTTTCTAAAGCTGATTTCCATGTCTTTTGTTTCAGGCACATTCAGTCGGAGAAAAGACTCATCACATCAAGCTACAAAATCATCTACCACAGGCATGAACACATGAACTTTCTCACGCCCTTCAAGGAGACTCACAATCACGGAGTCATCAGGAAATTTGATAATGTGCCTACTAGCATAGTTGCTGCGACAATCATTAGTGTATTAGATATAGAGAAGTGGAGAGAGACAGCATCTTTGAGGAGAACCAGTGGAAGAGTGCAGCTGTTTGAAGAAAGGTCCCAGTGTGTGAGAGTAAACGGCACTTTCAGTCAAAAAGTTCAGAATCCAGCCAACAAGATTTAAATCCAGTTTAAAAAGGCCAATCAGCTTATCTGCTAAAAGATGTGGCTGGATGGTATTAAAAGCTGAGGAAAAATCTAAAAAGAATAGCCCGGCATGTGCTTTTGTCCCCTCAAGGTGGTGATACAAAAAATGTAACAATGTGGCAGTAGCATCCTCCACACCTCTGCCTGACCTATATGCAAATTGCAGGGGATCCAAAAGCTCCTCCACCTGCAATAAAACTTCACTTTTTAATAAGCTTCTCCAGAGTCTTCATGATTAAAGAAGTTAATGCTACTGGCCTGAAGTCATTCAGTGTTGCCGAGTTTTTAATCTTAGCAACTTGGACAATTGTGGAATGTTTCCATAACTTGGACTCTGTTGTTGAAGAGATAAGGTAAAAATAAAATGAAAAATACTGCTCAACTGTTCAGCACAGGTAGCAAGAATATGACCGCAGATTTTATCTGGTCCAGGACTCTTTCTGTTGTTAGTAATTCTAAAATATTTTTCCACACTCCTTATACTGAAGAACAAAGAAGGGGGAGCATTAGTCTTGCTCTTTAGTTCATTCACTGTATCACTGAAGCCATGATTTTCAAATCTGATATAAAAGGAGTTTAGCTGGTCTGCCAACTGCTTGTCAGAATTAAAACCAGCCAGGGCAATATTACTATTGCATTTAACAGTGGAACCAGTCATAGATTTCATACCAATCCAGGCTACCCTTAAATTGTTTCCGCCCAGCTCAGGTTCAATTATTATCTCTGTACTTAATTTTTGCTTTCTTGATTTCCGACTTAATCTCCTTCTTTATTTCTTTAACGTAAGTAACATTACCCTCCTTAAAAACATTTTTCCTTTTATGAATAAGACCCTTAAGTCCTGGAGAGGCCCAAGGTGTGTTACTTGGAAAGATCTTGACAACTTTAGAGGGAATAATATTATCTCTACAAAAGGAGATGTTGCCACAGACGACGTCCGGTAATTCATCAATACTGTTCGAGAAATCCGTAAACACCGGCCAGTCAGTACAATCAAAGCAGCCCTGCAAGGCAAGAGAGGACTCCTCATTCCAGACCTTCACCTGCCTTTTGCACACCTCCTCCCACCTCAACACAGTTTTATAGACAGGTAAAAGATGCACAGTATTGTGGTCAAAGGATCCAAGGGCAGGGCCTGCCACGGACTTACAAAAGCTCCCTTTATGGAGCCATAACAGAGGTTCAGAGTTTTATTATGACGCGTAGGACAGGTAACATACTGATAAAAGCCGTTCAACGTTTTCTTTAAGTTACAGTGATTAAAATCTCCCAGAATAATGTTGGGGGCATCGGGGGAGGAGGACTGAAATGTCTGTATCACTCTGAAGATAGTGTTAGCTGCCACCTCCGCGTTAACTTTAGGGTGAATATAAACCACGGTGATGAACACCCGAGGGAATTCCCTCGGAAGATTAAAGGGCTGCACTGACACAGACAGGACCTCTATGTCAGGCAAACACAACTGCTCCCGTACAGTATAGTTGCTGCACCATCTATGATTAATGTACAGGCACAACCACCTCCCTGTGATTTGTGTGTTACCTCACAGTCCCTATCCAGCCGTATAGGTGCTCCAAGGCCATTAATGTCCAAGATCGCATCAGGGTCCGGATCGGTAAGCCAGGTTTCTATTAATGCCAAGAGACAAGCATCCCTGTATTCACGTAGATGACTGATATTCCCGTGTAATTCGTCCTTTTTATTTCTCAGAGATTGGACGTTTTCCTGAGTGATAGAAGGCAGGGGAATGCAGTTGTTTTTCAGCTGCTTCCGTAAACGCTGGCTAAAATTCTATAGAGCACCTTTGTAACCTGTGGTTACAGTTCGCAGTCCGGGGCACCTCTAATCCTACCTGCGGGAAGATGACAACCTCGTAGCCAAGGAGTTCATTGAAAAGGAAAGAGAAGTAAAAGAAGACAGCATAAGGAGAAGGAGAAAAGGGCATTTAACAGAGACATGAATCTTTAATGTGGGAATAAAATTTAGTTTTGAACATAGATTTAACACCAATTTTTTTACTTCTTTTTTCTCCAAAACACTCTCTTGATGGTAAACTATCCTGGGTTATCACTTAGATTCCTTAGTAATATCAGCTAAGTGAAATACCACCCTGGAGCACTGATAAGACTCCGAATTTTCATAGCATGTCCACTGAATTTTCCAGCATTCCTGATGAGCCTATTTAAACTGAGGCAACATGAACCAAATGAGGCTACCCCTATTGCTTTCTGCATGCTTGGGTTTACGTAGATACGCAAATCCCTTGTAGAACACTTAGGATGATCTACGGCAGCTTTTATGCTTGTACTAACACAGGGTAAGAATAGTCTAGAGGCAATGTCATGGCTAATGGCATATTCCACAATTCGAACCAGAAGTTCAAATGGCAACATGTCGAATGGAAACCTGTTACTATCTGGGGGTATCCATTCAGTTGTTGTGTTTCAGGGTTCTGGCCTTTGGCCAGAACAGTATTATTAATGGTTTTAACAGTTTCATGTTTCAAGATTTTCATTTTTAAGTTACTAAAATTTACTAACACTCACTGGGTGGTGTAATTCTTAGATAGGCACATTACTAATATTACTAATTTAGACAGGGAGTTTATTGTCATGATTCCTGCTTTGCTATTTCAAGATCTTGCTGTGCTTTTCTGTTCTTAACATTCATGCTTGCTTCCAAGCTGCATACTTAATTGGTACTTAAGCTGAGCACGCTCATTCTCTTAATGAGCAGGTCATGTCATCCAATCTCTGTCCATGTCTTGATCTTGCCATGCCTCTTGTTTCTCTCTCTCCAGGTGTTACCCCTCATGTCATGATTTCCAAGCCTTTATCTGGTTGCGGTGGAAGTTGGCTGGCAGACAGTGTCTCAAGTTTGTTTCTAGTCGCGTCTCATTGCATGTGCAAGTTTAGCCAAGTTCTTATTGTCAAGATTCCCTAGCATTTCTAGTTTCAGGTCTTGTCCCAGCCTCTTGTTTTTCGAATATATACATAGTCTGGTTATTTATTTTTCTTGTGCTTCTTGCCTGGAGTTTCCAGGGCCTTTTTGTTTTTTGCCTTTTGCATTTATTCTTTATAGCTCTGTGTAGCTTACCTCAGTTTGTTTTTTGCAACCCTTTGGGCCAAGTTTTTTGTTGGCCCTCGTGCCTGTTTTGCTTTGTTTGGAAATAAATCCTCATTCCCTTCTCCCCGCATCTGGTGTCTTACTGATCCCATATCATCAGTATTTACTCCCTGACGGGAATTGCAACATCATCTCTAATAGGGTTTTCATCATCATGCCTAGGTGAGCTTACATCATCACCCCTAAGTGAGTTTTCATCATCACCGCTAAGTGAGTTTTCATCATCATTTCTGAATGAGTTCACGTTATCATCCCTAAGGGAATTTATATCATCATCACATGAAGCTTCGCTTGCTTCAACCATGTTGCCATCATCTTGGCAAATGTCATCATCAAAGGAGATCTGAACACTGTTTTGAATGATTGAAATAACTTGGCTTCTATCATTCCTGAGTGAAACAGTGTTCCCCACTTTCTTCAGCCAAATGCCCCAGAGTTACAAAGGGAATTTCAAAAGAACATAAGTTTTCCATCCTACCCCCTGGAGTTATTAAGGTAGTTTCTTGGTTTAGGGGTTTACGATTGTTTTGAGCTGTTCAAAAAATCGCATAACTTTTGTGAATGTGTGCGAATGGTCAGAATTAAATGCAGATCTCAAAAACAATCGTCATGAGCTCTCATAACTCTCAAGTCACTCTTAACTCGGTCTTGATGGACTCTCAAACAGGTTGCATAAATAATCTCCAAATATCGGAATATTTTTCATTATGTAACTATGGCGATCGTTTTTGCGAGCTGAACAAGAGCCCAATGCAATGCCTTCAAGAGCAAAAAAGTAATTGCGAGTGAAATTGCGAGAGCATCAGTGATGGATGGGATCGAAATTTTACCAATGGCGTTCAGTGAGAGTGAAATTGCGACCAATGGCGAGGTTCCATGCGACTCTTACTGAGAGTAAGTTTCCTATATAAAGCCATTGTTTTAATCGGTTCATCATTTGCTGCAACGATCGCATCAACAACACAAGACCGAGAGAAACCAAACAAAAGAAAGGAGAGTCATCGTAAATTATGTTGCATAGATCGCCTAATTTTTATTAATATATCTCAAATGTGGTCTCACTGGAAGCTTGGTGTGAACGCAAATTAGCGGTTAGATTGGAGAGAATACAAGAGTATACAAGACTTGTGCGAGTTCATCAAATCCTTGTGATCTCACAAGTCGCAGCAGTCACCATTTCAGTCGTATTATGGCGTAAACAGGGCATAATTGGTCGGTAACAGCAGAAAACTGGCAATTGCCATCACCAGGGGGGTTATATTGCACAGAGAGACCGTGATCATTTTCCAAGTAATCTAATCGAGGTTGTTGAAGAGTACAGTATAAGTTTGATTTAAGCTTCTTTTTCCGAAAAGAAAACATTTCCCTTCTTTTCTGATGTGCCAACGTGATCCCAGTGATATCAGCGATCGAAAACCAACGATCTATGTCTTTTTTCAGAGTAGGATCTCTCAATAACCTTTTTTCCTTCTGACACTGCAATTTTGTTGCACACCCTAGATAACTTTACTTTGTCTCCAAGTTCATATATGGGTAATTTAAGACGTCTTTGTTGATGGGACATTGTTCTTCTATTTATGAATTTGGAGGCAAGATAGGCTATTTCCCTGATTTTGGGATTTGCTGGGAAAGGAATTTGTTGGACTTTTTACGTTTTTTAGGTTGTGGCAATATCTATCAAAAAAGATTGTAACTTCTTTTGGTTTGTCAATCATAATCTTCTTGTATTTTGGCAGTTCGCGAACCCAGTTAACACCTGGTTTCTTAGCAATTAAATAAAAACGTATTTTGGATTTCAGGGATCGATGGGACCGCTCAACTTTACCCTGGCTCTGGGAGTGATAGGGAACACTTTTACAACTTGAATACCTAACTTCTGAAGCAGGCGCCTGACTTTACTTTTGAATTCAGTGCCCTGGTCATTCTGGATAAATTTGGGTTGACCAAACACATTAAAAATTTCTGACAGCGGACGTGCTACGTTAATGGCCTTAACCAAATCTACCTGGAAAAAACATCTATATCAGTGAGAATGTATTTGTAAAACATATTTCTATGCTTTATTCCTGGGTTCATGTTGATCAGGTCGATTCGTAACCTTTCCATCACCTGTTTGGCTACTACAGCGATGTATGGCGCCTTATTAGTGAACCTTACAATCATAAGACAGTGAGATCTACTACTGGACAGCACATTCTGAATTAAGCTTTCTGACAGGCCAAATAAATTGTCCTTGAGCTTGAGATTCAAACGTCTTGCACCAGTTCCCTTGGCACTGAAATAAGCATCTGACGCAACCTTTTGAAGTTCAGACTTCCGCAATACCCTCTTTCCATCGAGAAAAAGTTCTGGTGGATGTCCTCAGAGAGAATATTGATATTGATTCCTGTAAAACCGTGAAATGGTGGTTTGTTCCATGGTTGTCCTTTCAGCACATGGGACATCAAACGAACCCTGAAGAAGTCTCACAGTTATCATGTAAATGTCATCATTCATAGCTGATGGCTTCCGGATACCACCACATTTCACTGCTGCGATGAAGAGCAGGAATACAAAGAAGATCTTCATCCTGCAGAAGAAAATAAAGAGAAGATGAGAGAAAGGACACAAAATTTCAACCAATGCACACTGCAACGCACTTTTCCATAACTTTGTTTTTCTATCATCTACCCCATTCTCTCTCCTTCCGCCTCCTCCCTCCCCTCAGCTTTTACCTCTCTTCTTTTTTCTGTCTCCCAATTCTCATGTCTAGGCATGTGGATTAAATTTAAGTGTTTTTGTATTTTCTTTTTGTTCATAATTATGATATTTTTGTATTTTTTATTGTAATGTAAATGTATATATCACCATATTTCACTTGCAAATTGATTCTTTCAGGCTGTGCTGCTGGTCAATTTTTATATAACAATCTATAATATATTTGAGGTCGATATCTGTCTGTCTGTCTGTGTGTGTGTGTATGTACACGTTTTTCTCCTACATTTCTCCACCGATGTCTCCAAATTTGGTGTGAATATCCACTTGGGCACCAGGAAGGACTTGACATTGCCCGATTTTTGAAAAAACGGTCATGCACGCAAAAAATATGGCAATTTCACTCCAAGTAGCGGGTAGCAGCTAGTAAATAAATATATCAGGTTACTTCTTATATTTGTTTGTTAACCGTAATACATAAGAGTTGCAACAGCATAATTGCCTTGTTATAAAGGGTTCTTTATCACAAGTTTTCACTGTAGAAATCACATCTTAGAGAGCACTAGCTGGTAAAAGACTGAGGTCTGAATCAGGATTTATATTATTGCATCCAATATTTTGAACATAAACATACATGAAACGAACAATACAAACCTTTCCATGGTGCACAGGTTGGTAACCCCTTGGAGCTATCTGGTGCGAGATGAATTCAACCGAGTCACTTTCTGATATCCTACTCCCTGTCCTCTCATCAGATGGTCCCAATAATCACAAACCACCCCTAAAACTGCCAAATGAATGTGACAAGATCCAAATATCACATGGAAAGCTTGTCAAATTCTTGAGACTCAATGATGACGACCCTCCTGTGAGACTTTTGATGGTGAAAATTCCTGTGCCATGCAACAGCTTGTATGAGCAAAATATACATTTTAGAAATTAATAAAAGATTGCTTCTCAGTCAGTTTATTTCCTGCTGCTACCTCCACCTGCCCCATCCCCCACAAAAAATAAATAAACACAAACATACTTAACACATTCAAATCCATGGTTACCATTCATTGGTTAATGAGAAAGGGTCTTATTTTGATTACCATAATTAAATATGCGTAGGGTCCATTCTGTTATTCATCATGCGTTCCTGACCTATTTCTCCGCTTTTCTTTGTCTGTTTTTTTGGGTTGGGGGGGAGGCTGTTACATCATCTTCATGATCATTGTCAACATCTAAGTTCATGATCATAATCATGATTACCTGAATACAGGAGTCAGTTCCTGCAATCCTCAATTTTACCAAGAATTAATTGTGCTAACAATTAGTAACAGTAGCACTTCCTCATAGATGTCAGACTTTGATTTTGCGTAGTTCATTTGATTTCAGATGATCTACAGTGCCCTCCATAATTATTGGCACCCCTGGTCAACATGTGTTAAAAGCCTTAAAATAAATTAAGTTTTTATTGCAGACGCTTACTCTCACACTGAAAATTGTAGAAAAATGTAACCTTCAACTCAAGTGAATTTTAAGGGGGGAAAAAATCCCTGACTAAGAAATAATTATTTTTCATAAAATCACATGCTCCACAATTATTGGCACCCCTAACAATTCCTAGGAATTAAATGTTATTGAAGTATTTCTGTCATTTCTATGGTATTTTACAAAATCGATGAGAGAATCTAGGAACATTTAATTAGTAATTCATCACTTCCTGTTTCCCTGGGGTATAAATATGACGTGACACAGAGGCCATTTCTCTTATCAACTCTTCAACATGGGAAAAACAAAGGAACACACCATTCAAGTAAGGCAGATGTGTGTTGACCTTCACAAGTCAGGCAATCGCTACAAGAAAATAGCCACTTGCCTGCACCTGCCCATATCTACTGTCAGAGGACTCATTAAGAAGTTTAAAACAACTGGAGCAGTGGTAAACAAGCCTGGAGAAGGATGCAAGATTATTTTGCCACCACGCACAGTGAAGAGGATGGTAAGAGAAATAAAAAGTTCTCCAAAGCTCACTGTTAAAGAATTGCAAGAAATGGTAGCATCTTGGGGTCACAAAGTCTCCAAAATAACTACCAGGCGCTATCTACATGCCAACAAGCTGTTGTGGAGGCATGCACGGAAAAAACCTATTCTCACTCACAATCATAAATGCAAATGTCTGGAGTTCGCTAAGCGGTACTGGGGCTTCAGCTGGGACCGTGAGCTATGGTCAGATGAGACCAAGATAGAGCTTTTTGGCAATAAACACTCTAAGTGGGTCTGGCTGAACACAAAAGATGAGTATGCAGAAAAGCACCTCATGCCCACTGTGAAGTATGGGGGAGGATCGGTGATGCTGTGGGCCTGTTTCTCTTCCAGAGGCCCTGTGAACCTTGTTAGGGTGCATGGCATGCTGAACGCTTTGACATTTTAAATCAAAATCTGGTGGCCTCTGCCCAAAAGCTGAAAATGGGTCGTCACTGAGTCTTTTGTCCGTTTTTCATCTATGTCCCCCAAGCCAGCACACGCTGTCATTTAATAAGCTGCTGATTAAACGGTCAGGACATTCACTCTGCAATGAAACCAGCAGTGCTGACTTCCGAGCTCACAAACTCATTTGAAAACTTATAAGGAACAAGTACAATGCACTATATAGTAATATCTGAATTCTGAAATATACCTTATTTTAACAGAATAGACATTCTACTTTCAGGGAAGATCAAACAATATATTGCCTCCCTGGATTCAACAGAATCGTGCAGGGAACGCACCAGGGCGTCCACCCAAATGCATTGGTAGTTCACATTTTAAACAGGTAAAAACCCTTGCCATTCGACTTTGTTGAATATGGTATACATTCCAAAACAAAAAGCAAAAGTAGCAGCCTAACGTTTTTCATGAATCCCTCCTCCAGAGACCGATGTATCCAGTAGAAGGAACCCTCCGGTCCTGTTTCATTCAAAATAATTCCCATTGACCATGTCTTTATCTCATTTAAATCCTCTAAATTTAACTGAACACTTCAAGGCCAGTTTTGCAAGTCTTTTTTCTATAAATAGCGCATATTTCAGCTGCATAACGTAGACAGGATACAACCGAGCCTGTTGATATGCATAGGCTTGTATGCTCTGTGTTTGTCCAATCAATATGTTTCACTTACTGTAGAACGTTTAAACACTTGGGAATTGGATAGGAAACGAGCCAATCAATACATTTTTTCACGAGGGGAAGTTTCCAAAGGGCATGAAGTATAACTGTGCAGTTACGCAGAAGAGCCTCAGTGCATGATTGAGTGATTGGCTATCAACACCAGTACTCAGATGGATATAAGGAAGCGCTGAATTGGTTGATGAAGGAATCGACACGTACAAAAGTAAATCCATGGTAGGGAACTACACATTTTTTGAAGCAGATGACTGTAATTGACAGTAGAACGTGAGAGAAGCAATACCATGTCAAATTTTTTGCTTCAGAAAACTGATTTTTCTGAACCACTAATTGGAATACCGTTGGCTCACTGTAGCTAAAGTGGTTGCTATACTGGACAAAGATTTTTTTCTGTTACAAGAGATCTTTTTTTAAACTGCTGGATCGATACTATGGGCAAGGATATTGACCACTTTGCACATCAGGCTTAGCTGAGGAGTTTAATTCATGCAACTCTTGAAAAACAGTGAGTGGAGTGAACTTCCCCATATTCAAAACCGCGTTCGAGCTCTGCTTGCTTGTGAATATTCAATAACTGATCCAGGGGTGCTATCGAGTGGTCGAGTACAGTAACTGTGTGCTTAAATTTGCAGTTCCATAGATGCAAGCATCTACATCTGCAGAAAGGGGTTAAGTCACTAACATTATAGTCATTAGACCTAATAACGCCAAAGTGGTTAACAAAAAATGTTTCATCATAAAACAGTATTTTTGACATCCAGTCAGACTATAGTGCATTTCTCAAAATAATTTTGACGGCATTTACATACGTAATGCTACAACAGTGATAAATTACACAGCCTGATACCCTCGATTTAGGTAGTGTAGCATAGGCTAGCCGAAGCATTCGGCTTAGGCTAGGATACTAAACTGGTAGCTAGACATGGCACTGTCTGCTGTACCTCTAACTATGTGTGAATCATGCTATCGAAGAGCGTATGGCAAATATACGTAAACTAACTACTTTTCACAAGGCCGAACCTAAACCTAACTGTTAACACTCATCATGGTTCTACACAATATGCACTTGGTACTGTTGGGGCTTATAGTGTGAGAATTCCATTTTTTACACATTTATTTAACGAAATCTATGATGAAATGTTTCAAAATGTGGAATTTCAATTAACATACCTAATATCGAGTGCTTTAATTGTCCTGAAGTTAGTATGCGCATGCGTTAGGTCATTTCCAATTGCGCATGCGAAGAACAAGACCTCCAGGTGGTACTTGTAAGCTGTGCTCAAGCATTTGTGCATTAATATTATTATCAATGTGCATTACATCACAAAAAGTCTTTGAAAACTATTGTACATCAAAAAGTAAATAAACGACTACATTGGCCTAACCAGTGAAAAAATAAATATTGCACATGTCTGTAGATGTAAGGGCGAAGTTGGATGGAGGGAGCACCAAGAAAAATATTAGTTGCCTTTTGGGGAGACTGTCATCACATATTAGGGCAGTGATCAATTTCATTTTGCAGGCCCATTTTTTTATTCACAAAACTACAATAAAAGGCTGGATATGTATCTAAACAATACCCAATAAGTAAATTTACGAAATAGTCTGAATTTTTCCTGCTTCCTGTTTTGCAAAATTACAAATTCGGAATGTTGGTAATTTGGCAAGAGACGTCAGCTGCCTAGAGAACTGAAGCTATGAGCGAAGTTTAATGTGTGTGTCCGGGGAGTGTGGGGGGTGGGGGGGTGGGGGGGGGGGTGTATATGCATTAGGTCTGATCGCAACATTGACAACTTTGGCCTCGGGCTAATCCTTATTTTCAACTTGGCTGTCATGTTGTCATCATAATCATCCTCATGAGCATCATTATCAGAATTATCATTACATCTCCACCGTCGTAATTTGGCCTTCCTATTTGCATACAGGGGGATATCTTTCTTTACTTTACTTTTTCTTTTCTTTATTCGTGTTCGCTCACATGCACCTTGCTCCTCAAGACCACTGATCCTCCATTTCAAAATCAAACTTTTCTTTTCCTACTTCCTTTAGTCTGTGCCCCCCCCCCCCCCCCCTTCAAAAGGGAGATTCATATAACTTGATTTTAAAAGTAATTTTCATACAATCTTCACGGATGAATAATATTACCTAATGATTGCAGTAAAATTAAATGTCTGAATCCTGTATGTATTTCACCCTTTCACTCAGAATAGTTATAATCAAAGACACAAAAGTACATTATACCCCATATGCAATTCAAAACCCAACGCAGAATAATAATGTAGTCCAAGTTATGAATTTAACATGGCATGTTTTATTCATTGAAAAACAAAACTAAATTTTACTAAACAAAGTAAACATTAAGTAAAGTCAAGGACACGTCAGGGGTGCCCACTAAGTGCACTTTTGTTTGCATTCGCCATTGAGCCTCTGTCTATCATGTTAAAATCATCCCCGGAAATAAATGGAATTTCTAGATGGGGGAGGGAGCATATGGTGGCTCTATATGCCGATGACCTCCTGTTGTATGTATCTGACCCAGTGCGGTGTGTTTCCTACATAGTTCAGGCGTTGTATAGATTTGGCACCTTTTCAGAATATAAGACTAACCTTATGAAAAGTGAGTGCTTTACAGTGAACAACCTAGCTCTTGCAATCTCACAAAGGGACCTGCCATTTCATCTGTCTAAATCTGGCTTCAGATATTTAGGAATCAATATTACACGGTCTTTCTCTAAACTATACAAAGAAAACTTCACACCCCTCATTGATAAACTAAAAAATGATTTACAGAATTGGGAGGTCCATTAATCTTTCACTGGCTGGAAAGATCAACTGTATTGAAATTAACGTACTACCTCGATTCCTCTAACTTTTTCAATGTCTTCCTATATTTCTCCCCAAATCTTTTTTTCAGTCCATTGATAAAACTATATCATCATTCATTTGGGGGGGTGAAAGCCCCTAGAATACAAAAAAGCTTCTGCACCGACATCGATCCCAGGGTGGATTGGGTTTGCCAAATTTGCTTCACTATTACTGGGCAGCTAATATTCAGAAAATCTTCGCTTCCCGCCTTGGTCACTTCGAATCTTCCTTTATCTACTCCACTCTGTACCTTTGACCCTGTTGTTATTGATACTTTACGAATTTGGTCACAATTTCGAAACCACTTTGGTTTAACAGATTTCTCTCTTCTGGCCCCTATCTGTGACAATCGCCTTTTTGTTCCGCCTAGATTAGACAATATGTTCACCCTGTGGAAAAGACTTGGCCTCTCCAAATTTAAAGACCTCTACAGCGAGGATGTCTTCTCTACCTTTAGTTATCGCTCTCAAAACTTCAACCTCCCTGGCTCAAGTCATTTTCGATACTTCTAGGTCCGTCATTTTATGCAAAATCTAGATTCAAACTTCCCCAATGCACCTCAATCCACGGCTATAGATGACATCCTTCAAATCCTAACATAGCATCTCTCGGAGACACCTCTCTCAATAAAATTAAGGAGAAATGGGAAGAAGAGCTTGGGGATGTAATACCTGAGGAATCCTGGTCTGAAGCTTTGAAGAAAGTTAATGGAACTACTTCATGTGCTAGGCGAGGTGTAATTCAGTTTAACGTCCTGCACCGTACCCACCTCTCCAAGTCTAGGCTGGCCATAATGTATCGCGAGGTGGATAAAAACTGTAGCAGATGTCATGTTGCTCTGGCAACGTTGACGCACATGTTTTGGTCATGTTCTTCCCTTTCAGATTACTGGTCAGCAATCTTCAGAATTCTCTCTCAGGCGCTATCCTCAAATTTGCAACCAAATTCCTACTCCGCCATCTTCGGTATAGTGCTAGCAGACTAGCAGATTATCAATAAACATAAGGACATATTGCATTCACAACTCTACTTGCCTGTAGAAGGATTTTATTGCACTGGAAATCCCCCAAACCACCCATCAGCTCCTTGTGGATGAGCAACCTTGTGCTTCATTTAAGCCGAGAAAAGATTAAATACACACTTAGAGGGTCGAAAGACCTCTTCTATTCCACCTGGAACCCAGTAATGTCTTTTATCAACCAACTTTCAACTCCTCCTGACCGTTCATAAACTCACGATTAATAGATCCTCAGGGATGTTGCATGGTGTTGCACAGCAAATGCTGCCTCCTCAATCATTCTCATGCTTTACTTTCAAATTAGCCACCTCTACTTTCTCTTTCTGTTTCTCTTTGTGTAATTATTCATACCTGCTGAATGACATTTTTACCTATCAATATCATAACTTTTATCTATTCTTTAATTTACTGATTTCACTTCCTTAGATTGGGATGCACTGGATGTTGTAGGGTGGGTGGGTGGATTATGTTTATTTATTTGTTTATTTTTGTTTATATGTGTTATATGAAAAATCAAAAAATGTTATCTGTCTGTATAACTGTCTGTATGTACCTTGCTTTCAATAAAAGGTAGAGTTAAAAAAATGTAATTAATTAATTAATTAATTTGGTAATTCACCAAAGAAATCAACATTCGCATGAATTGATTTCTTGTGATTTGATCGATGCATAATGTACACAATAATCATGTAATCATTTTTGCCACAGTTAAATTACATTTGAATTTACGGCTACGAAGGGTATCGTTGGGGGCACCCATTCAAAAAAATCAACCAATCATTTTTCCTTATTTTATTTCATTTTAATGAGTTTGTAAAATATGTACAGCGATAGCGCCCTTCTGGTTCTCAACGAATCATCCCTGATAAGCGATAATGCCCTTGTGGCTCTAAACAGACGATTGTAAGGCTAGATGTATATGTCATATGCAAAATTTATATATGGGTCACTCCATACTAAACTGTGCAATTCACTGTGTTGTATAAGAATGGTAAAAATAAGAATTTTTTTTCTAGGAGAATTACATAATTTGCATTGTTCATTTTTATTCACTCCCAGATTGAAGATATAAACAAGAAAAATAGAGTTATCGGTCCAACAACACAGCTGAAAAAGTGGTTTCCTGATGTCAGTCAGGGCATTGAGATGGACATATTTTGTTACAAAATTTGGCTGCCAACTTCATTAAATGCTCATGATATATCTGCTGATACTTCGAAAGAAATCAAAATGAAATATTGCAGAATACCCATAATAACCGATTCCACTGTCTGCACTAAATTATCAGGACTCGTCTGATCAGAAATGCAATTTGAAATGACCATCATGGGCGTAACCAGTCGCGTTCCCACTCGTTACATCCATCCCTGTGGGTCAATTTGCATAATGTATGCAAATAGCGTAAAGATGACCTCGGCAAAATATGGTACTCACTTCCCGCATAAAAATTTCACAAGGCATGAGACAATCATATATACCATGCTTTTAAAAATAATGAAAAATTTTCTGTGTCCTAATATAGTGTCACGACTACAAAAAACATAAACTATGTTGGGGTCTCACACAGAGGAAAGCCTTTCATATGTGAGGAGACAAAATGGAGTCCAGGACTTCCCATGACCACTTGCTGCCTGCAAGCCCCTCCCGCCAGCAGGCCAGGCACATAAAAGCAGTGGTCAACCATTCTATCTCTCTCTTGGAGCTCCCCTCTCTCTTGGCTCTTGGAGTCAGCTCTGGACTCTCTCTCTCTCCCTTGGAGAGGCTCCTGGACCCCTGTGGACTGCTCAGGCTGGGGAACCCCTCCCCCACCTCTTAGGCCCAGCATAGACTGGCCATGCTGAAGAATCAGCCAGGCTACCAGGAGTACAGCAAGAGTTGAAGAAACAGCATGCTTTTGAGGAGCAGCCAGCTTCCCTCTTCTCCCCACAGCAAAGACACGGACAGCACCAGAACCGCTCTTCCAGCTGGATCAACATCACCCGTGATTGGATCCTCCAGCAACGTCCGAACCTCTTTCCTCAACTAAGGACTGGTAACAACTGGGCATTTAAACCCTCTTTTAAGGCTAAAATTGACTGTGTGTATTTTTAAAATGATAGTTGCTGTGATTGTTTTAGGATTGTGTTTTAGTAGGACAGGATGTGTTAATTTGCATGCAAATAACCTCCTGTAGACTAACACGGCGCCTTTCCTATGCAAAACACACACACATCTCTTCGTTTTAACGTAATACACACACGCACAAACAACAGTGAGCGTTTTAAGTCATTTAACTGACTTTAAAACTCTTAGCTTTCTTTTGCTACAAAGACTTGGTCTTTGTTGCAGTAGGGTTGCCTTCCCCCACTCGCATGGTCTGCAAGGCCCCTTCATTCACACCATAGATCATCCCTTTGTTCTCCCTCACCCACACCCGCACGCGCGCACGCAAGCAGACACACACATACACACACACACCTCCTTCATTGTGTACATAGTGTTTAGTGTAGTTTAGATTGTGTGTTTTATTTGTTTCATTTAAATAAATATTCTTTTAAGACATGTGCTGTGGTTATTAGTGTTGTGCAAGAGTGAATGAGAGTGCCAACCTCTTCTATCTAGAACTCTGAATCCTTCAATCTAACTATTGATTGGGTAAGTTGGTTACAATTATTAATTTAATTGTAAATCAATTTCCAAATTAATAGCTTAGTGGATATTGAGACTGAGGTTTTATTAATCGGCTATCGTTTTCCCCTCACTGAGGAAGGGCGGTGCCCCGAGGTATTAATATTCATATTTAATATTGATATTACAATATCATATTTTTTTTGGACAGTCAAATTAATAATATTGATATCATTAGGCAAATTGCATTTTTCCCAACATTGGTGTTCTGTGCGAGGCCATTACCCCAACAACTATCAGTGCGCTATCACGATACAGTGTATAAAAAGATGGATGCAGCACCAGGATCTGAACAGTCAGGCCAATGTGGAAATTGAATTCCATTACATGGCCAGCAGATGGCGACGTCGGTGGAAAAGATGTATTGAATTTACATCGCCATTGTAAGACTCTTGTACAGCTTAGTTTGGATTGAGCTATATATATTTATATATACACAGACAGACACACATACTTATGACTTGATTTGATTGTATTTAAACTCGTTTTCTTTCATTACTTCATTTTCCTCATTATTATAATGCTAGTAATGAGTTTTGACGTTTGCGGGTATTTTGACATTTGCGGTTGACGTGTCATGACATTTGCGGGTATTTTGACATTAGAGGGCAATTTTGACATTTGCGGGCTCTATAGGGTCCTAGAAAAAAGTAATGAGTACAGAGACCTCAAAATTTGGATCTTGCCAGTTGATACGAGTACCTTCAACATATCAAAGAATTAGGAAAGTCCATGACTATGATGCATTTCACCCTAATGCATAACTTGGTGAATCATAGAGAAACTGGCTCTTAAAAAATCTATTTGCACTGTTCCACCCCTTGAGATGCAAACGCTTTCAATTTTGAGCAGGAAACTACCAAACTGAGTTAAGGTGCTATATGTATGTAATTTCCAACAGACAAAAATCTATGCAATCCAATCCACACATTTTTCTGGCTCCTTAAAAATTCAAATGAAAAATGGAACCTCGCAATTTTCCCTGGGACAGAATAGAGCCGGACATTCTCTATTGCTTACCCCATAATATCTTATGAGGCTAAAATTAATTGTCTAGTCACCCTTAAAATTGGTGCATTAACCTTCTTTAAGTAGAACTGCCAAGAGGTGACTGATCATAGCTGCCGCAGAAAAGGACTGGGAGAGGAACAAAAATCAGTCTCTCCAACCATGTCATCAAACCAGTTCTATTAGCAGAACCACCTGCATGATTTGGTTTATACTAATGGTGGCTATTGTCACATTAGGAATTCACTAATGCACACCCATTAAGTGCCTGACATCAAAATTAATAAATGAGGTTGTCTAACTACTTGTATTTATTTATGGTGCTTTTCGCTGGTGTTTTATTATTTCTGCCACCATAATTGAAATAAATACTTTGTGTCAACCCCTATCAATGGTGACTCAACATTTCATATTGTGTATCTAGTTGCTCAATTTGGCAGTGCCTTTGCTACCAAGAGTCATGTGTGATCCAGTATAGCTAAAATTAAGTATGGCAAAATTATCACATGGGCTCTTAGGATATTTTCTGTACACAAATGCCCCTTGGGGCTATTTATAATTGCATTTGAGGAATGTGCAACATTTCCTTTGCGTGTATATTTAACTTAAGTCTGGCTTCAGCTGACACACTTACAGTCTGATCACCTTTCACAAAGCCTGAGAAAAGCTAGTTTAATAAGTTCTCCAACAACAACATATAGCGAGCAGACTGTACATTGCAGTTAAACCTAGGTTTTTTCAGTTACAGGTCTTCATAGGCCTTATCTCAGTGCTCTGTACCTGATTTTTCAATGAATTTTTCTTGTAGGCTCACTTGTGTCATTTCTATCCAAACCAGGTGGGTTTTTTCATCAAATACTGAAGGATTACTTTTTATCAGTGACAACCTCACAAAAGCGCCTTATTGTATATGCATTGAAGCTGACCTGCGGTTGCATTAGAGCAAAAGAAGAGCCACAAGGGCCCCAGGGTAGCAAAATCTGATTAAGCTGTCGGGGAGCTCTGCGAAAGAACACTACACACATTCTGCTGCAGCCAGAAAATTTGAAATAATCTCATTTTGTGGATAAAAATAAAAAATGTCTCAGTTTCAACATTTGAAAGGTTATCTATGTTCTATTGTAAATAACATATTGGCTCATGAGATATGACAGTCATTGCATTTTGATTTTATGCACCATTTACACTTCATGCCAACTATTTCAGAATTGGGGTTGTATTATATACCTGTATACGGGATCAAAATCTAGGCCAAGTTCGATTTTGGCCATGCTATGATCGGCCAAGCGGGTGCGCTATTTTTTCAATATCTTGCAGGGCCGGATCTGGGGGGGGGGGGTTTCCTGGGTTCCGGAAACAACCCCCCCCCGCCCTGAGCATGTACCTTCAAAATAAGCAAAAAAAATCCTTACAGTACTACCCAGCTGCACGGGGAAAAAAGTTATCAATACACTATAGTGGATGCGGTCTCACAGCAGAGTCAACGGGGGGCACCTACACAGGGGAAATCAGTGGTACTACGCCAGCCTTGAAAGTTACTTAGGCCCAATTCAAATCCACCTCCTGAAGACTCAAACCCTGCACCCTCACTGACTTAATTGACGTCAGCTGTAAGGGACTGAGTCTGAGAGTCTGAGAGGGCTCCAGATCCTATGAATTTTAATGGAGCAGCGCTTACCCCCCCCCCTTTCACGTTACCAAACTACACGCAGTTGAGACAATTAACGTTAATACTCACACGTAAACATTAATACTCACACGTAAACTTTTTCTTTCTTGCTCCTTCCATTACCTCGATCTGACCGCTCTTTGGTTTATTTACGTTTTTTTTGTTTTGTTCACATTTCCGGTATTCCGACGGCATCCCCCGTATTTCACTTCACAAGGCTATGAACTGTGGGTAATTTCTTTACCCAGAGTCAGCATTGGCGCTCACTTACAGTAAGGGGGCTGTAAGGGCTCATTCACGGACTCACTGACTTGATGGTCTGACAATGGAACAGCCCTCATACACTCACAGACTTCCCGTGAACGCGCCTCTAAGTCAGTGAGTCCGTAAGGGGTCGGATTGGAATTGCATGATCTAATAAAAATCATACTCTCTTTGAACTCTGGGTTTGAAATTTTGTTTTTGATTTTTGATGAGGCTTTTACATTTAGCATATTTTCTCGGTTGCATGGGTGAAGACATATGATCTTAGTGTAGATTTACTGTTAAGCTGAATGGGTACTTGGTTTAAAAGGCATTCCTGTTGGTTATTAGAGACATTTTAACATGATCTATACTCAGCAACAAAAGTTTCTGTGACACCAATATTGTTAATTATTTTTCATAACGCAATTATGAAATTGTCATACATGGTGATATCAGACTGAAACAGTACACGTAAACACAACATTGAAATGGAAATCATGAAAATGCGAGAAAATGACTTTGCACGTGAAAATGTGCGTAAATCATGCTTGTGGATGGCAATAAAAGAGGAGAATTTTTGGAATGTTCACATTGTGCCTGATGAACGACGGAAGCATCACTTATCGAAAACACAGCCATTTCGGATCAGGAACTCTACCCTCTAAATGCCAAGACTGTCTGAAAATGATCGGTGGAGGGCCATTGGGATGATTGAATCTGGAACCTCGCAGAGGGAAGTTGCTCATCGCCTGAATGTCCACCGAAACACCATTTGGAACTTATGGCAGCGTCATCAGCAGACAAGACATGTCAGAGACCGTCCTCGCAGCGGCCGTCAACGAGTAACCACTCCCAGACAGGACAACTGGATTCGAACAACCCATCTCCGAAATCGATTCCAACCTGCAACCATAACTGCAAGAACGATACCTGGTTTGAGGCGACTGTCTGCACAGACAATCCGTCGCCGTCTCCGTCATTTTGGCATTGTCCCACGTCGGCCAGCAAGACGTCCAATACTCACAGTACAACACCGACGACTGCGTCTACAGTGGGCACAACAACATCGACGGTGGATCCAACGTCGGTGGGATCTTGTACTCTTCACTGATGAATCAAGATTCATGCTTAACCGATGTGATGGTCGTTTACGTGTATACCGTCGACGTGGAGAACGTTATGCCAACAACTGTGTTCAGGAATTTGATCGTTTTGGAGGTGGTAGTGTCATGATTTGGGGAGGGATCACGGCTAGAAACAGAACAGATTTGCTTGTTATTGATGGAAATCTGACAGGTCAAAGATATCGCGATGAAGTGCTACGGCCATTGGTGGTACCGTTTTTGATGCAACATGGTCCCGGAATAACGCTGCAACATGATAACGCCAGACCACACGTTGCAAGGATTGTACAGCAGTATCTGATGCAACAACATGTCAATGTCCTGCCATGGCCAGCCAGATCCCCAGACATGTCCCCAATCGAGCATCTTTGGGACGAGATGGGTCGACGTTTGCGGCGGTTGGATAACCCGCCAGCTACACTCCAGGAATTGCGACAACGTCTACGTCAGATTTGGAATGACATCCCACAGCAATTTCTGGCACATCTGATTCGGTCCATGCGCCGGAGATGCGTTGCTTGCATCATGGCACGAGGAAGTCACACCCGGTATTGAAGTGTGACGGTCACAATTGGTTAGACGTCAGACAAGTGCTTCATGACGCATGAAAATGACATTTTTCGTTTTGAGTGACGTTGGCACTGAAAAGTCAGTGTTTCTCCTGTTAAATAAACATATTGATTGCATTGAGATCTTTGCGTGTCATTTATAACATACACATAAATGGTGTCACAGAAACTTTTGTTGCTGAGTATATTTTGGTAGAAATTGGATGCCTGGAAGTGGTTCGATTTTTGCCTCAGAAATGGCTAAAATGCTGGATTTTTCGGGGGCTTCGCCTCCTGGGCCCCCACAGGGGCACTGCCCCTTGATCCCACCAGGGGGCCCGTGTGGCACCCTGGAGCCCCGCCAAGAAACCCCCCCCCCCACAACTCATTTGATCCGGCCCTGTATTAGACCAGGTATAAGGTACACCTGTGCACTAATCATGGTGTCTGATGAGCATCTTGATGTGACACACCTGTGAGGTGGGATGGATTGTCTCAGCAAAGCAAAAGTACTCACTATCACACATTTAGACAGATTTGTGAACAAAGTGTTGCGTTTATATTTTTGTTGACTGTATATTTGCCGAAAGCCATTTATCAATAACCAATAGCCATTTCCCAGACATTTTTGATTGACCTCCGTCAATCATGTGCTGCTCTTGTGTGACCGCCCTGCGAGACAGATCTTGAATTTCTGCAACAGGAACCAGCTGTCAAGCCAGTCCTCCAACAGGTGCTTCAGAAAGGTAAGTGCAGCAATGATTATGGTTTGTGTTGTACTAACACCAGAAGCGTTCTCATTTTTCAATATTCTATCACAGAGAGAAAATTCTGCAAAATGAGATTGGTTTATTGTTTTTACGTTTTCTGCTGAAGGCAGGTCCATATTTTTCCAACCAATGTAAGTAATCAGTGCTGTCAACATAGCTGTGATTTTTACCGGCATAGATAAGGTAGAATCCATGACCAATATACTGTCCTAAAAATTATTAAGCATTTGTAGAGTAAATTTTTGTTGGAATGTTTTCTTTTTTCCCCCAAATTTTTCACTGCTCTAGAACAACCCACTTGGAAAGAATCTATATGAACATGTATGCACATATATGCAACCTATATGCCACATATAAGCAGCATATAGGCCAAATTCAGGTACATATATGTGCTTATAGAGGGCATATAGGTCTCCAATATCGCTTCTTTATTTCTACATATAGGCCCTATATCAGGGGTGGGCAATCACGGTCCTGGTGGGCCGGTGTGTATGCAGGTTTTTATTCCTATCAATTACCCTGACTGATTGCGTTAATTGATTGCATGCACAAATATAGATTTTCGCAATGATTCGATCAAAGGAAAATGTTTTATGAAGGGAGACAAAACTAGTCTTTGTAGTTTCATGATAATTTAAAGAAATGCGCATGAAACGTCAGATTTTATAAATGGTTTGGCTAATTGAGACAATCAACTAATTAAAGACCAGACGTTGGAGTGAAAACCAGGGACAGATACGGCCCTCGCTGCCCACCTCTGTCCTATATGTATATACAAGGTATATGTCTCCTATATAGCTCATATACCCAGTGGCAGGTTCTGTTTGTCATACCTATTGTATAGCTCATATCTCACTTTTACAACTGTCATACCTGATGCCTAGCTCATATTTTTACTCTCAAGGTAATATCTGCATATTAGTCCAAAGTCCCTGACAGAAATAACAAGAATTTAATGGAATAATTTATTAATCGCATGTGAACACGTGGAATTGTCATCACATTTGATCCTAAATACATGTTGACATGTGACAACGGCATTTGATGTATAAAACAAGTCATTATTAACTATGGCAAGTGAGAGGAGACAAAAAGCTTTGATATCTACAAAAATATCTAATACAATTTGTTACATTTTTTTCATGAAACATTAACAATAACAAGGTTATCAATTCTTTCTTGACCATACTTATTTCCATTCCATGAAGATTGAGTTGTGTATTGTGGAAGAGAAGGAAATGTATAAAAACAAAATGGTTTGATTATGTTTATTTCATCAATTAAGGATTTTTTCAAGTTTAAGTCACTGCCAGATTCACCACAATAGATAAAATTGGATTCACATCATTACAGCTCATACACATCCACTGAAAGGTTATACACTACACTGTTACATCCACCAAATGCAATGTTTTCTATCTTGTCTGTAATGCAGTTTCAAGTTGAATATGGCTCCGAGGTTCTTAGTCTAAATGTAGCAAAATAAAATAAAAATAACAAAATAAAAGTACACAGAAGAATGTGCATTCAAGTAAACATGACTTTCGAAAGTCATTCTCATCCCGACATCTATTTGAGCATTTCACTTTTAATGATTTTGAAGACAAAGTCTACATTTCTGTTCACAGTTTAAATGAACAGACACTTGTCTTTTAGGGGAGATGCTTGTATAGCAACTAAAGGTCCCAGACTTTTTCCTACAGGGATGAAATAACAAGGATTCTTAAATTCCCACACAGAAAGAACCTATATAAACATATAGGTTTTAATCCCTGCCTTGTATCAACCAGCAGTGGTCGGCAGCTCTTTTCAGAAGTAGCACGCAATTGGCCAATGCACTACAGCGATGCAAATTGTGAAGGGCCTGCTGAGAAAGTTTTGTAGATTAGACTTCTCCAAGGCGCATTCTGTTGGCCAGACAGGCGCTTATAAAAAAGTTTCTGACTGTGCTGACATTTGAGTTTCCTCTGAGGTAGGGGCCACATGTAAAAAAGCCGAAATACTAGTGCATAGTTCCCTAATTGCATATCTCGGATTCGGGTGGGTTTGGAAATGCCAAATAATAAAAAAAAAAACATGGAAGTTTTAATATAGGGCCACATATGGGTTTTGCATATATATGACATATAGGTACATATATGTACCTATAATATATGTAAACGGCCAATTTTATGTATGTCGCATATATGCAAAACCTATATGTGGCCCTATATTTAAACCTACATGTTTATATAGGTTCTTTCCGTGTTCCATTGCAGTTGTCATTTTACCTGGTTCGAGAGATTGGAAATAACAATAAAGTCAATTTTTCATTACATGTAGCTAGGTCTAAAAATTGAGAAAATTTTCTTCAGCAATCTCAATTTCTGTTAACAACATTTTGCATCTTTGATATGCAAAAAGACTGCTCCAAAAGACCTCCCTCTTCTTCATATCCATCCGCCTCAGTCCTGTTGATTTTAATTTCTGATTTTCAGCAATCTTGCATAGCTTTTGATAATATGCACATCTGAGAAGTAAATACAACATTCATGGTGAATAAGATGCACATAATTCATAATAAAACATCAAAAGTGGCCAACAGCTTTGTTTTAAATTGGAGAAACAGGAGAGTAAAAAATATTACTCATATCTCTAGGTGAAAAAAGAGTTTAGGTTGATTTCCCTCACCCCCCAAGTATATTAGTAATTAAGGGGAAAAAATTTGATAAAAAAACAACATGATGATTTATTTTTTAATGAGTGCAGCTCTCTTCCGCAATGCCAGTGTGCTTTGCTTTGTGTTTGTAGATTTTCAAAGCCTTTGTAGCTTCAAATGACCTGCAGGAGTTTGAACTAATTAAGCCACTTTTTTTCCCCCCAAATAACTGAGGTGCAGCTGCTCCACATAAATCTAATTCATGGGGCTTCAGTGAACAAGTCCACTTCCACTGGCCGATAAAGACTCTTTGCTTTAGGACCAGAACTACGGGTATTGAAAAAGGCAGACAGTGAGGCCTCTGATGGGGCCCACCCGTGGTTTGGGTACTCTGCTCTGCCCTTGAATGAAGGACCTCAGTTCACCTCAGGCCATTTATTTGACTCAGCCTTCACGAGTTCACTCAATTCAAGAGGGAGACCAATACGATGAACAGCCTTGTACAGTCCGTCCTGCATTCTGTGATTGGTAAATGGCTCAATGTCTGTCACTTTCGTGAAGAAAGACAGACAAAGCTTCTTTGTCTTTGTGATGATACAGCATACTGCCATCATCATATTTTTTTGCGCAATTTATTTCCTCTTATGGAGGCGTTGTCTGAGCTATGGTACCAACTGACCTTGTCTGTAAGTCAATCCCTCAGAAGCTAGTCAATCCCTCAGAAGTGGACTGGTGCCCGATCAAAGGATACATTTTTCTGGTGAAAAGTCAGTAAAACGTCAGCTGTACCTTAATAAATAACTGGTACACTTGGTTGAAAATACAACCCCAATTCAGAAATAGTTGGATCAAAGTGTAAATTTTGAATAAAATCATAATGCAATTACTTTCAGATCACGAGCCAATATGTTATTCACAATAGAACAAAGATAACATTTCAACATTTTTTAGGCTTTGCAAACTTTTATAGAAGGTTCATTTGTAATTTTAGTGCTTTTGCTGCCCCGATTATTGCGCTGACCAAGAAAAATGCCTCCTCTCCGTTCTCTTGGACCCCAGCAGCTGATGTTGCTTTTTAGGAATTGAAGAGACTGTTTAGTTCACAGCCGATCCTTGTTGTGCCCAATCCCGCCCTTCCGTTCATAGTGGAGGTGGACGCTTTGGAGGTCAGGGTGGGTGCCATTTTGTTCCAGCACTCTCCAAGGGACAATGAATCGCATCCCTGCGCCTACTTCTCCCGGTCATTGTCTGCGGCTGAGCAGAATTACAGCATTGGTGACTGGTAGTTGTTGGCAATTAAGTTGGCATTGGAAGAATGCAGTCACTGGTTGGAGGGAGCTGAACACCCATTTGTGGTCTGGATCGATCACAAGAACCTCCAGTACATCCAGTAGGCCAAGCAGCGTAATTCCCGGCAACCGCTTCAACTTTACGTTGACTTATCGCCCCGGTTCTACAAACATCAAGTCAGACGCGTTGTCTTGTATTTACAACCACTCTGGCCGCAACCCTGTTCCTGAGCCTATAATTTCTTAAGCTCAGATTGTGGCTCCCGTCCTGTGGGATGTCGAATCTGTAGTTCGGGAGGCCTTACAGTCCGATTCTGGTCCAGGTGGGGAGCCGCTTGGCATTTTCTTCATTTCTGTGGCAGTTCATTCTCAGGTTCTCCATTGGGGTCAATCTTCCTGGTCATCCTGGGGTTCACCGGACTAAGCAGTTTTTGGCCTGGCGCTTTTGGTGGCTCTGTATTGATAAGTACCTCTGAAAGTTTGTGGTGGCCTGTTGCATTTGTGCATGGAACAAAGGTTGTCATCTCCCTCCCTCGGGTCTGTTGCAGCTGTTACCCATCCTCAATCATCCTTGGAGCCATACTGCTATGGACTTTGTCTCGGGTCTGCTGGCTTCTGACGGCAACACTGTTTTTGGTTGTTGTCGATCGCTTTTCCAAGGCTGCCCACTTTGCCACCCTCCCAAGCTGCCTTCGGGGCGGGAGATGGCCCTCCTTGTTGAAGACCATGTGTTCTGGCTGCATGGCCTGCCTCAGGATGTGGTCTCCGACCATGGCCCGCAGAAAGACGGAAGTCTTTCGTTTAGATTTCTTCCGGAGACCAATGCACAGACTGAAAGAACTAATCAATCCCTAGAGAATACCCTTCGGTGCCTAGTGACCAGTAATCCTATGTCATGGAGTCGTTTTTTGCCATGGGCTGAATACTCCCACAATGCAACTCCTCCACAGACCTTTCCCTGTTCGAGGCACAGCTGGGCTTTCAGCCTCCGCTTTTTCCTGAAGCTTTGGAGGTTCCCTCTGTTACAGTGGTGGATGTAGAAAATTTTACATGGGGTGGCAAAGGAGTGGCAAGAGGTCTGGGAGGGGTGGCATGGGACATCCTCAGTGCGGTATTAGGAAATCCCCAATTCCAATGAAGTTGGGACATTGTGTAAAACATGCATAAAGACAGAATACAATGATTTGCAAATCTCAATAACCCATATTTTATTCACAATAGAGCAAAAACAACATATCAGATGTTGTAAGTAAAGATAGGCAGAGGTTCACTTATCTGCAAAAAAAGAATGCGTCTAAAAATTGGAGAACAATTTCAGAAAAATATTCTTCAATGTATTTATTGTAAGGTGTGTCCCAAAAAAGGAAACCTTAATTCTATAACAATTACTTAACATTCTTTGATTAAAAATGACATTTGGTGTTATATAACTATGCCTTCTGTTTAATGATATCAAGTAAGTGGAGGTTGTGCCACACTCAACGGAACAACAATGACACTTTTGGAGTAATTCAGTTACCACTTTGCGTTAGATTGTGTAAAATGATGACAGGCCTAAACTCAGACGAACCTGGATGATCAGTTTCAACTTTTCTTTGTCAGGGCTATTAGTGCTTTCGGTTATGCAATGTGAACTGCTTTAAATGTAAACCTTACTAGCTGCATGACAGATGTGCTCAAATCAAGCAGCTAACAACTGAACAATGAGTTCTGACAACGATGCCTGACTAAGTTTGTTTTCTTTGTATGACGAGAGAAAGTGCACAATTGTGTAATATTAATAGTCCTAATTAAGCAATATCACATGAGAGGGAGTGCTGTTGTGCTGTATATCAGCACTGTTGCAATTCGGTCGTAGGCACGAGGCCACAGACCGAGTGCTGCAGATAATCACACCAGTGCTGATATTCAGCACATAGCACGGCCTTGAGTATGATATTGCTTTTAGACAAAAGTTCTACAAGCGCATTTTATTAGTTAACAGTAATAAGCGACAATCTATTATAATTTGTTTTTTATTTAATCATTTATTTGGCTCTGCCAACACAAATAACTGATGTAGCATTAAATAACGGTTATTAGAACACCTGTACAGCGGAGTGATAATGTCTGTAAAAAGTCCCAGTGCTGTTGTACTCTATATCAGTATTCATGGAATGTCTCTTGTCCAATCAAATTACTTGGTCGGAACCAACTGTTGTATAATTAGTTTTATAGATACTAAGTTTCAACAGGATACGTCTCATTTTATACCCAGTTTCCTTTTTTCGGGACACACTGTATTATCATGCCTTCCAAGATGTAGTAGAGTGAATATTTATGGCTAATGAAATAAAAGTACCTCAAAATAAATACAGCAAAAGTACTTAAGTCACAGTCCAGGACTGATATTGGCCATCTCTTCTAAGAGAGCTTCAGACTACGATTGTTGTGCTGTGCAGGAAAATGTCTCACAAACATATCCAAACCTAGCTCTTTTGCACGTTGTTTCTCAATACTGAGAACAGCGAGATTTCTAAGACAATCGTCCGATAATTGTCAGGCTGCATAGACCTCTAGTCGTGTGGTGGAATTTCTGCCAAGTCGGATATTGCTCCTGCCGCGAGTACTTATGAGCTACGTCAAAAAAACAGAATTGCTAGATCTATACAAACATATATACAGTAAAATAATAATAATAATATTTCAAGTTTCAATGGAATTTAAGAAATTTTGCCTGGTTCGGCTGATCAATGCCAAATTCATTAAGACTTACCATCTGTATGTTTACAACAAGGGCTAACGGTAGTAGGTACGTACCTTTACCTGTGATAGAATGAAAGGCTAATAAAACCGCTGCCTTACCTTTAGCATACAGGCTAGAGATAGGGGTCCGTGCCCGTAGCACGGTTTTATTATGCAGCCTCATTGCTGTGATATTGATCACATAACACTGAAACTTAACAGCGACCCTCTGGATTCAACACGCATGTTTTTGATATCTAGCTAAATGCTTCATAAACTGTTCTCGTTTTTACTATAATCAGAACTAACTGAAGGGAAAAATGCTCGAACAAATTACATAGAAGTGAGTCACTTTTGAACAGCGAATAATGAGTGCATTGAACCATCACTTTTAGCGTACATTCCACCTATTACAAATTTAACGTAACTTTAACTTTGTGCGTAAAAATGTCACCAGGGGAAACTGAATTTACCTAGAGAAAGTTGGGAGGCTAAGTGTCTCCACTCCAACAAGTGTCCATGACAACTGACACGTGCCAGCGCGGAGCAGGAAGCTCGTCATACAGACTCCACGCGTTTGATGCAGGACCGTAGCTAAGTATTTGAGGAGCCAATATTATATTTACAATCATAATTTTTTTGGTGAACTCATCTTTTATTTCGATGCTTTGAGGGGCTTTTAGACATTGTGATGATTTGTTTTACAAGTATAGTTTTAAGAACATTAAAGTTAGGGGGAAAGCTAGGTGAGCAAGGCTCGACAGTGGGGGGCGCTCTAGATACGCCCCTGTTCTGTTATTTATTTCATTCGGCATTGTCGATCGGCCTGGGTCAGGGTCCGGTCGCCTCTGTTGTGCTCCTTGCAAAAACAGAAGACCACCGCCGATAGGAGGCGCTGTCATATCGGGTAGGCCAGGGGGTTTGGCTTTCAACTCAGGACCTTCCATTGAGGGTGGAGTCACGGAAGTTGGCCCCCCTCTTCATTGGCCCTTTCAAGATCAGGCGGAAGATCAACCCTGTCACTGTTTGGACATTTTTATTTGTGAAGCCTCTGGCTTCATTCTGCTCTTGTGTTCTTTCTCTTGTGCAGTAGTTTATCTCCTCGCTCAGCCCTGTGCTCTGGCAGTCGCTGCATTTGGTCTCATTACTTCCACCGTCAATACGCACAGATAAAAAAAAAAATCTATGAAACAGCACATCAGGTTTTATTTGCTCTCAGTCTCTCAGGGTTTTCGGCCTGATCATTTTGTAAGCCAGCTTGAGGTGCATGATGTGAAAAGAAGTGTACTTTTAAAGCCTGAATTCATGCATAATGTTATGCAGGTGTGCACCTGCTGAAACTATATGTTTGGTCTTCATTTGCCCCAGCACAGTCTGTCCATCTGAGCTCTGACAAGGAGGACCTTTTATTATCAGTGAGGACAGGTTTGAAGGTCTGAATATTTAAAATAAATCAGAACATGCTCCTTCTGCCTTCTCTCCTCATTGCTGTCTGCTCATTTAAAATTCAAACAATGAGCCAAATTTTTGGCGCTGGTCTGCTCTTCTTTTGGATAACTCATGATCTGAAAAATCTTGAACCCCTCTCTGGTTCACGATTCTGCGTCAGTGTTTGGGTCCACCTCTGGGCTGCCAGGTGGCGTCCATTGGGGGGGTTCTGTCACAAGCCTCATGAGAATTCTAGCGTCTCTTCCCAATACAGCAGCATGCATGTCTAGTGTGTGTTTGTGTGTGTGTCTTGTGCATGTCAACCCTCTGGCCTGATTCTTACTACTTATTACTTGCTCCTTTATTGAGGAGTTAGTGTTGTGGATAATATTCAATATTTATCATCATATTCATCAGTAAATCAATCACCATATTTAATAAATATAATCAATAATCATAACCAGTAACCATATTATGTATGCACACAGACACATGCACTCTCACATACAAGCACTTCACACACAGACACACACATATACAAGCAATTCAATTCACACATGCATGAGCAGCTCACACACACATAAGCAGCGCGCTTCTGTAGTTTTGATTAGTAAGCAGGCTTCTGTTTAGTTGATTCGAAAACATAATCAGGTGATATACTTGCTTTCTGTAGCTTTGGTCAATATTTGTGCTGTAAAATCATTACTTGTTACTGAAAACCATAATCAATTGAATCATTTATGTATCTACTTGTGTCCTATTCCTTTGACTGTAATTTTCCTCTCCTTTTTATTGTTATGCATGCTTATCTTTTGGTGGCAGTTCTCAAGGGAAGTTGGCAGTGATTTGGTTTGCCTGTCCTGTTGTAGCGAGAGAATGAGAAGGTAGAAAGACCATATTTGGAAGATACTTCCTGTGATGAAGGTATAAAAACTAGGTGTGATAAGCAAGATGTCAGTTCTTCTTGCACAAAAAGACCTCGGCTTTGTATTTATCAATATGCCTCAATAAATCTTGATTGTCTAAAGAATCTGTCTCACTCCAATTGTCTGAGGATGGGGGAACCTCATAATATCAAATGTCCACATGAAAACCATGACATTAGCAATTGGTATTTATGCCTTCTAGTGCCTGTTGCTGGTATGTAATTCCACATTCATACTGAGATCCAAGTCACGTGTGTTAGTAACTCTTCAACTTTGTCAAATGCAATCAGTTCTTTCATGGCAGCCAATGGTTCTTCAAAACCTTTGTCACTAATTTGAACAAGCTCCCAACCCTGAGTAGGGGCCAGGACTGGGACTGAATTCCTCTCAACCATCAACCTTCCTTGGGCAGTCTTGTACTGGCAAGGGCTTCAACATCTGGCCACACACGAGGAACCACTGGCTGGCAACAGCAGCCCAAGCATTGCCTACTATACCTGTGCTGATCTGTCTCTCCTCCTCTCTATAGCTGAAGAAACAGGTCCCCAAAAAGGCCTTAAAAACGGAGTTTGCTTGCACAGACTTAAAACAAAACAGAATAGGTATCATTTTGTTCCTTAGGATGTCTATTAACAGAATATTGATGTTGGACATGCCAAATTCTCTTCTAACATTGAAAATAACCCCTTTCTTTCGACATACAAAAAAAAAAAACATGAAAAATCCAAGTCAGTTTGCGAGTTAGTTGTGTTTGGCCCACAGCAGTGATCATCGCATACTTTCTGGGGTTTTGGGGGTCAAGGAATTTGAATTTAGCATCAGTTTTTTCATTCTTCCTGGTTTTGACTTTCAAATCCAATATGGCTGCCGTCGGCCATCTTGGAAACACGTTTTGAGCCGCTTTGCCTACATTGCTGATTAGCCCAAGCTTCCTTGTTTTTTGGGCCAAGGTATTCATATTTTATGTCTACCAACAGAATATTGATTGTGCTCGAGATATCTCCGTCTATCTCCGAGAATAGCATGAACAGTGGGTGAATTTTTTTTTGGCCTACCACGCTGAGTATAGATGTCACTACCTGCAGTCATTTGCTGAAACAAAAAACAGAAATCTTCCCCAGGGATGACAAGTCAATAGAAGCTAAAAAGCAATGAATTCCCCTGCGAAATAGGATGTGCTGTTAAAAAGTGAGGAGAAAGTATATTCATTTTAAACATTTTAGAGAAGAGGTGGAGTCATCATGCTTTTATTTGAGAAGAAAGAAGAAGAAGCGGATACGCGTCTTACTCTGCAAGCAGTAGCCTTGTCCACCAAATGTACAAGAACCGTTGTGAAATGTGATGATACCAATGTGTTGGTGCTGTTGCTGTACTACTGGGGTCGTGGGATGCTAACCACTGAAGTCTACATGCACTGTGGGCATGCAGGAAAGGACACAATCAGAGAGCGCTTCATCCCTGTGCATACCATAGGCCAGAACCTTGGAGAAGAGGTATGCTGCATCCTATCCGCTGTTCACGCTCTATCGGGATCTGTCAGCACTTCTGCGATATACAGATTGGGAAAGAAGAAAGCTTACTCGGTAATGACCCAGAATGCAAAAGCATTGCAAAGCTTAGCCTAACTTCAAGATGAGGATTCATTTCTGAAATCTGCGATGGACTTTGTCGTGCTCATGCATGGGAAAAAAAGCTAAAAAGCAAAAATCGTTGAATGAACTTCGCTACCACCTTGCAACTACCACTGACAAACCAGCCTCGCAGCTACCCCCAACAGAAGATGCCTTTGAACAGCACTCCTGTGGTGCCCAATATCAGACCATGGTATGTTGTCAGAGTCATGTTGCGAAGCCTGATATCTTCAGTCCTGTTTGCCATGGGTGGCTTGAAGATGATGTGAAAGAACTTCAGCCAGTCTTCTAAAGGAACGAATCTGCTCCAGTTGAAGTCGGGGATGTTACACACTTGGATTGAACAGACAACACTTGCGAAGACCAAAAGTGTCAGTGTTTGCAAGCCGGCCTGGAGTGTATATAGATCTGCTCCTGTAGGTCAGACTGCGATAACCCATTCAATAGGAAACCAGAAGAGACCACCGAAGAAATATAAAGTGAAGAAAATGGTTGACTTAAACTAGGATCCCAGCGTTAGTTACCACTAGCATAACCCGTGCTGCGCACGGAATTGCTGAGAAGTGGCATTGTCGGAAATTGATGTGGGGGTAACGCTATGTTTGGTGGGGTTTCATTACAACCCAGACCAGTTTTTGACCCACCACCACACCTTTTCTGCCTTTCCCCAACTGTACCGTCCCATTCTATCCTGTGACTCATGCACCATTGTCTTAAGCTGGACTAAGCCAAAGGATAACAAAATGTAAAACATTTAATTATTCCATTCATTCTCATGCTAGGATCAGAGGCGCATGGAGCAAAGCCTTTTATGATTATGATAGAACGTAGGCACACTGCGCCTTTAAACGGTGCCCGCCAGCCTCATTCCAGACCTTTATGTATACACTGTAGCTTCCATTAACGACCTACATCCAATGTTTTACTATGGTATGCACTTGCACTGTGGTCTCATTGCGAGTACATGTATATTGAACTATAAATAGACTTGTACGGTAGTGGAGAATAAGTGTGAGTAAAAGTACCATGTGACAGTTTTGATGAAGTGTAGTGTAGTTTATGCCAAAGCTGAACCCGGTTAGTTTGCCCTGGAGAAATTTGATGTGATTGAGATGAAGAATAAAGCTGTGATGCCTGTCACAAAATCGGTCAACTCGGTAATAATATAAAAGATACAGTCCCCGGAAATCATCAAAATGGATGTCTCTGCAATCTATGTGTTTGACAGATGTTCACATGTCAATTCTTGGTGACAATGTGATAGGTTGTCCAATAACCATGGGCTGGGGGGGTCAAAATGGTGTGTAGCTTTAAGACCGGTTGCACATATACGCTATGTAAACTAATCTTTGTTAATTCTACTTAGTTATGGCAGCCATATTGGATTTGACAGTCAAAACAAGGTCTGTTGATAAAATTAGTATCAAAATGAATTCCTTGACCTCAAAAATGGTAGAAAGCATGTGCTACTCAACTATGTGGGCGAAACGGCTCAAAAACACATTTTCAAGAGGGCTGATTGCAACCATATTGGATTTGAAGGTCAAAACCAGGTCCAATGATAAAACTAACATCAAATATGAATTCCTTGACCCAAAAAACCCAAGAAAGTATACGCTGATCAGCGCTTAAGGCAAAACTCAACCAACAGATCTGAACTTTCATGGTTTTCATGTATGTTGAAAGTAAGGGGTGTAGGTGCAACAGCTTAAAAAAGGCATTTAAATGGCTATCACATCTAATTAATAACTAATAAAATTAGTTAATAATTATTTATTAAAACTTTAATAAAAATATTAAAGTGCCTCTCACGAGGCACCAAAATGCATAAACCATACGTAAAATAGCAAGGATGGATTAATCAGACATTTCGTCCTAATAATCCTTCACGCAAGATAACCGTTTGATTCAGCAGGAAACCTGCAAATTTTGTAACCAGTCTCATAAAATTACTAAAATAACCAAAAATATGGAAGTTTAATTAATAATTAAAATAACCAATATTAGTGATTAAACCACACAATTAAATTAATAATCTGAAGGAATTTTGGAGTTCTACATAAACTATTTCGACTCAGACTCCCACGTGTTACAGCACCAAACAGACACCGGGTTTAATAAATAAATTTACTAAACAAACGAACACAGAGTATACATGGGCTAATCTACGGAAGGACTATATACGAAAGTACGTAAAGTAATTATCTAGAAAGAAACAATGGTGTGCGTGTGTACCGCGTGTGCGCGATTTTGGGTGTTGGCAGATGTGTGTCACGCGTGTGGCAGATGCGCGTGCGTGCTCGTGGGCACGAGTTCCTTTGTCTTGGGACAGACTCTCTCAGCGCATGCTTGGAATTCCTAAATGTAGTTATAGGCTGGCGATACGCGGCGGGATAACTCTAGTTCCAACGAATTGCGTGAAAAGTTTGCTTCAGCTCATACGCAATTTGTATTAACCAACTGAGTTCTCCTCCATACTACGGGATGCTTGTTAATTGCAGCATTACAAAGTTAGCCAGGGAAAGGATTATGCATGTAAAACAAACAATCAATGGCTATATAACTTCATGAAATATAAAATCGGACACAATGCGATTATACAATTTCATCAGTAATATACAACTTAAATGTGGAACAGTTTAAATGAGTTGAGTCACGTGAACTGCGCATGCTCAGAACTTTGAAAACTGTTCATCCTAACAAGAAATCAAAATCAAGGCGATCGTGACTTATCCTCCAAAAATCCGTTTCCATCGGCGCTCTACATTCTTCCATTTCTTGTATATATAAATATATTTTAGTTCCTTGAACATAAGGCTTTTGTTTTGGGTATTTTTTGTCCGGTATAAGTCGAAGAACTAGAGGTTTTAGCGTCCTCTCGAAGGATGTCCTCTCGAGGAGGGAAGCGGTACGGCAGCGGCCGTAAACTCTTGTCTCCAGGAAGCTTTATCAGGAGCACAGAGAAGAGAGAAAAAATCGGCAAAAATCCTCGTTCGGCTGATCGAGTTCGTCTGTGTTTTTTTCTTGCTGTATAGAAAGCAGACGGCAGTGCTACATGAAGGCGCTCGAATTTCTTTCCCCGGCCAACAAATATGTTTGAAAACAAGATCATTCGCATAGAAATCAGATACTTACCGAAAGTGGCGCGCTTGCACCAGCAATTTAAGTCATTCCTAGTCTTATGCAGTCTTTATTTTGTCCCGAGAGATTCACGTCCTGCAAGCTCTGTATCCTACGAGTCTCCGCACGTGTGAAAGCCGGTCTGTTTATCTGATTTGTATGTCACCTCCTGAGCCTGCGCATTAACCGTGACACAGCTCCTTTAAGTTGAAAATCGCTAAAATTGGATTACTGCCTGGAATGTTCAGTTAGTCTTACTGAAGTTCCTTGCTCGGGATTCCTCTCGGGGTCCGTTGAGCATCGCAGTTCAGGCGAGGATATCCTGCTGGGTGCGCAGATCCGAAGTCCTGTGAGGAATGCGTGCAGCTCCGCTTTGTCGGAATGTCCTTGTCGATTCGGAAAAGTTCTTTTTGGGGTTGTTCCGTGTCGAACTAGCAGTAGTGCCGGGCATGAGCTAGTTTAATGAGATTTGCAGTCCAAACTTAAATGGAGATTCACAGAGATGTGAGCACTCTGCAGATAGGCCAAATTAAATTAAGCAGGATGCGTGAATTCCAATGTAAATGCCGTCTTTTCGCTTGAAAAGAGTCTGGCTTTCCCCGTGGGGGAGGGGGGAGATGGCCCAAAAAGCGAGTGTATCTTCCCTTGAGAGAAGATGCGCTAAGAGAGAGCGTGACCACCTCCGTTGGAAGTGTGCCAAGAAGAGAGTGTGAACTGGGTGTGTCCTTAGTTCTAAAAGTTCTGTTGCGCGTTTTATTGCTTTTAGACGCATTCTATATGTGCATGACCAAAAAGCATAAATCCCATTGAAATGCATGGAAAGAAGGGGTATTGTATAAACTTTACTGCAACAGCAGTAATAAACTTCACTGCAACAGCAATTACCAAGCAAAAAATTCTACTCAGATAATTTGTATGTAAATTTGTAATTTGTAGTAAAACTGCATATCAGTATCAAAATCTCTTCCAGCTCTAAGGCTATGGCATAAGACTACGTCTACGGATATTGTAATAATATCCCAGACATCTTGCGTTCTTGTGTTTTGGGTGCCGTCGCCATGTCGGATAAAAAGATACTTCCAGGTATGCGTTTCCCAAAATCACACCGTTGGACCAATTGATTGTGAATGGATGAGCTATTTAAGTTGCTAACTACGCTTTTGGGAAACACACCCCAGCGCGATGGGCCTGCATGCCGTCGATATCCAAACACCAAATTGTTTCGCGAAGTGGCTGGCATGACATGTCTTCAAACTTCAAACTTTTCATTGGTAGAAAAGAAGTTTCTAAAACAAATGACAACCTAACTATGGGGTGTTTATCAGCCAAAGGTAAACTAAAAGCCAATGGAAACCATAGTCGAAATGAGTCTAGTGGAAACCAACTTCCGGTATTTCTCCGTAAAAAATGTAAACTTAGTAATATGTATGTATACATAAACGTTGTAATATGTATGATGGTAGAAATTCATTTTTGAACACTATATTTTGAAACCCCAAGATGTAACCTATCATTCACACCAATAAACTCACATATTTTTGACATTTTTTATCATAGGGACTACTTAATGGCCTTTATCTCAAAATTAGATCAGGCGAGTTTAGCCTGGTTTTCACGGCCGGGGTCACATTTACTGCAATTCAGACAGCGCAATCTACTGATCCCCCATTGTTCGGTAACAAATTTGAGTTTTTTTTAGTCAAAACGCAAAATAAAATTTGTCAGCAGAGCCTTGTATCATGACAAGCTCAAAATTGTACTGCTGCATTCCCATGTCACCTCTTGTCCAATGATGACTGGTCAGACGTCAAGAGGTTAGCAACTAGACGCATGGCAGGACTGAGGTGACCACCTGGCAAAAACGATAATGCAATAGCTTCCACTCTCCAAACCACTCGTACGAGCCATGGCATCTTCAGATACCGAAGGGTGTACCGCGTGAGTTCCACTAAACATATCTCCACTGCAGTTAGCTAGCTTGATGGGAGGCTAATTGATAATTGTCTGTCGTCCAGTCAGGGTGAAGTTTGCTTTATCAAATAGCACGTCTAAATGGCAGGAACCGTGCACTCCAACTACAAACTGTTCTTATGTGTGAAACAGAAAATTGTAATTGTCGTCTGCAAACCACAAGAAAATACAGCCATCCACTGGCTCTTTTCAAAACATTAATGTTTAACTCACATGACTAAATTTTTTTGTTAGCTAGCTGCCTCCACAATTCCCAGTAAAAGCAGGGCAGCCTTTATAAAGGAAGTGAAGCGTTCGTTTCCCCTCATAAGGTAAAACATTATACTTAAACTCGTTACAGGTTTCTAATTTATCTCCACTGTTGACCTGTTCGACCATCTGAAACAAACAAGTATTAGCCTATCGCGTTTCATTTTCCGCCATACCAATTGTTATATTCACTCTTCTGCCCCTCACCTCTTCTTACCCTCACTATAACCCAATTTGCTGATTTACCCACTCTACATTTATGTCTAAATGAATCAGCGTGACGTCACTCATAAGTTCTTACAGTGCAAGTATGATTGTGATATCCTCCTTAACCTCTACTCATACAAACACTACCGGATGGAGGGCTACACCTGCAACTACTGATTCGACTCACACTTATCATTCCACCGAAGTCCTCTTTTTTGTGTGATCTTTGTAGCTGTATATGCTTTGTTGTGGTTTTTCTTTTGTGGTCTTGTATTGTTAAGGGATCCTGTGCTGCCGGACAGCAACCTGCTGTAAACCAGTTTTAAATTGAGTCGGGTCTTTTTAAATATGACACATTTTTAACATCTATAATTTCACTTTTAAGGGTTTCCTGTATGATAATAATAAAATGTAATGAAATGAAATACTGTAATCTTCCAACCATGTCCATTTTTGTATAAACATATGACAGCTGTCTGCGTGTTAAACTGGCAAGAGAATAACTCAAACTCCTCTAAAGATGCTCTGACCAAGAGCTTTGAATTTTTGTTGGAGTTTTTCCATTTTGGAAATGTCTTTGTTAATACCAGTGGCCATTTCAATTGCCCATATCCTGAGCAATACTTTTTTGCACTCTCTTCTGTGGAGATTGACAAAATGCAGGAATGCCGTAAGCTTTGTGCCTGCTGCCGTCTGAACTGGATATCATCAAACAAATTTGCATTTGTAAATTTGCAGGCTTTTATAAACACAGTTGGAATAGAATACAACACATTTTTGGCAAAAATGCTGCTTTGTTGATACTATCAGTGGGTGATGTGCCTCTCTTCATACTTCAGTCAAATGGCCTCTTTTTATCATATTCACTAATGCATTCAGAAATACACAAACAGTCTTTCCCAGTGCCCCATTTATTTTTAGCAGGTATTAATACACATATATTCCACACTTTGATGTTCATTTCAGACACTGGATATGGAGTATGAAACAAATTTCTTTGTACTTTATTTGCTTATTCTTGGAATTATTCCTTTAATCTAATTTCTCTTTCAACATGCAATAACTTGAACTCAACATTATGCAGGATTAATTTACAGCTTGTCTATTTCTGTTTGTACATTAAATTTCAAATCGTAATCCCAATACAGTTGTTGATAAAAAATAACTGTCTGACTGTTGCATTGCCTTACTTACCTTATTGAAACTTCTGTTATCACAATTACGGTATAGTTGTAATTGTGCGAAACATTATTATGTAAAATCATGCAAACTTTAACGTCACATGCTTAATGTAAAATATATTTGTTTTCAGATAAAGCCACAAAATATTTCTTCATTCAAGTGAATCATGCTCTGTTATAATTACCACTCACATATGCACACTAAATTAGATGGTAGTGTCATTTGTGGGTAAAGATTCATTTGTGTTGATGTGTGAGCTGCTTAAAAGAGATAAACTCCAAACCAAATGAGTTTCCTGATGCCAGGGGTCATTACAACCTCTGTGGTGTCTGTAACTGTTACCTGTCATGCTGTAGGAGGAACTGTGCATTCCCCTCCAGACACTTAAAGAATGTTGCTACCTTTGAAAAGCAAAGAGAGAGGGAGAATTGAGAGGGCAATATACAAAAACACTAGGGGGGAGTTAAGAAGGGAGTTGTTATAACAAAGAAATTAAGTAGCTCAGTCTGGCCTAAAAAAGTAACTCTCTGATATTTTTTGGGGCTGCCTTTAGCTTTAATCATGGTACACATTCATCTATGCATTGTTTTGACCATCTTAAAGAAAATCACAGTTTCCCAAACATCTTCCTTTGGTGCTTCATTACAAACTGTAGTGCAACCAAAAATGGAAATGTACTGCCTAAAATTTACTTTGATGAAATGTGTTGTGTATTGATGGCATAAATATGGCTACAATGAATGCGAGAGGCTCTTTATTAAGGCTTTTTTTTATTTAAATGGATTGGCAAGGGGAAAAACCGCAGTTTTACGATTAAGTCAAATTCATTACCCTGCCAGTGAATTGGGCTCAGACTGTTCATGGTCCTTCAGCTCTCCCAGATCATTGAAACCCAGGAGGTTCTGAAGAACAGCCTTTTAGAACAAGCCACTTTGTTTACAATGCTGTTCCCACTTTTCCACACTCTGGCCCTGCATTCTGGGTTTGTTCACTTGTGCAGACTTGTTCATAATTACCTATGAATCGGTCTGAAATGTAGGGCCTCTAACTCTTTTCCTATCCCAGTACCGTGAGGTGCAGTCCCAAATATAAGTTGGTGTTTCCAATTCTTGTTGATTGTACCGTAATTATCTTCAGCTCTGTTGGTATAACATTTCATCCGCGCGCAGTGATTTTATAATCACAGTTAGGGAAAAAATTATTATAGGCAACTGAGGTTGAAAAATCATTAGTTGTGGGGGTTGAGCTTTGAACATAATAATATCTCATCATAACCAGTTTAATTCAATAAATTTCTGTGATCGCCTGAATGCCTAACTCCTGGAGCTCCCACAAGGTCCATGCTGGCAGAAATGCTACTAATTCCCCGTTCTAATTTATTTTGTTTGTTGACTTAAATTCATCATTGAGACACATCTAACCTTTTCCTCTATGCAGGCCAGATTACTTTTATATCAGAAATGGTAATTTAATTGGTTGTGACAGATCCTCTTTAATATATGGAAGCCTCTGCTTTGGCATATTGAGCCACTCGACACAGGCCACCTTACTAATTGTCTTGTGGGCTCAGAGTGATTATCACTTTTCTGAACCACCTGCCTCAATGGCTATATCTGGTAATCAAGTGCTTACACAAGTTTGTTTCAAACAAGAGTCCTTCAATAAATGCCTGTGGGGATTATGTATAGCCCGCTTGGTCTGAAAACACAAACAACACAGCAAAGGTGCGGTGTGATTTGAGGGTACAGTCAAGCCCTATGTTGTAGATTTCAGATTTCTTGCTGGCGTTATGATTCTTCTGTTGCCTGACCACGTTTTTGTAATGACCCTGAACCCAAGCCAAGTTTTCTGATTAAGTCCATGCCATGTTTATTATTTTGCCTGTCTTTCTTTGTTATGTCCTTGCCTGCCATTTCCCATATTCATTATTTAGTCATCATTCTGGTTTTTGTAATTCTCATACCCTGCTTTGCACATTGTCTCCCAGTCTTGTCTTGTGTTCTGAGACAGTTTTATTCCCCAGTCTTGTGTGCCACATTTTTGGTGATTTCATGGTTTCTGGGTTTCCAAACATTCCTTCCAATCTCGTTTGCTTCCTTCGTCTTACTGTTCTATTTTTGCTAACATTACAAACAGTTTATTATTTTAGATAAATTATTAACATTAAAATCGTTTATAGTACTTACTTGCTAAGAAGCACAAGGGATTGTATAGCTGCACATTACTAATTGATTAATGAGCTCTCAGCACTCGCTCTGCTCTAGTCTCCGCCCCTTGCCTTCACTCAATTTACTTTGCTGTGCTTCATCGGATTGTCCGCACCTCGTTAATAACTGTTCTACCTCTCACTCTGTGCACTTTAGAACTCCCTAACCGGAGCTGTTGGTTTGTCATAGGCTGTCTGTGTAATCCCTGTCCGCGTTTTGGCTTTCGCCAATTTCATGTGGTTAGGAACTTCCTCTTGTTCATTCCTTGGTTAATTAGTCTGATCCAGCTCACCTGTTCCCTATTATAGCATGTGACTTCCCTTATGTGTATTTAAGCAGTCATTTCACAACCAGCTCTTGTCACAACGTTTTCCCTGTGCTGCAATCGTTTATGCCTTGTACTCTTAGTGTTATACTTCTGACTGGAATGTCCCGGATTTTGATTTTTGCTTTACCTTTCAGGGTCGTAGCCTGAAATTTTATTGAACGTACCGGGGCGATACTTCTCGTAACGTCACAAACCAGGTTACGTAGGTTTGTTGACTACTGAGGTTGGTAAAAAGCCATGACATGACAATTAATTTTATAGGTGAAGTAAAGCTGTCTTCCACTTTTTGTCATAATTCCAGTCTGTTGCAGCGTTATTAACTGCACAGACCATTTCGTAAAGGGTTCAGGAATGTGTTTTCAACGTATTCTTGATCGAGAACCGAAAAAATCTACTTGGATTGATGTAATTCGATGCAAGAACTGGATGCAGCCGTCCCACTCGCGTGTTTGTACTATTCACTTTCAGTCGGGTCAGCCGCAAGTTATTTTCCATCATTTTTACCATGACATTTTGCTAAGTTTTTGCATTACATTCTTCGGTCATGGCAAGGGAATGATCTTTTTTGTGTTGGGCAATTTGATAGGTTCCTTACTTTCCAATAGCAAGTATTTAAGTGACAGTTCAGATATTAGTATTGGAAAGAATTCAGTTTTCAACCTTCATCAGTATCGACTAAGATCAGTACATTTTCGGCTTGACTTTTGGGTACCCAGAGAAACATCTGAGTGTGTTAAAACGTCCATCGTACATCCAGTAAAGGAAAATTTAGAGTTAAATGTCGACTGCAGCTCTAAAGGTGGCAGCCTTGTTACTGGCTGGCTACGGAATGCGCAGTATATGCATTCGCGAAATTAAATATTAATCGTAAATTCTCAACCACCTTATGAATAAACCCCCCAAAATATATTGGCACCCCTTTTTAAAATAGTTCTGGTAAACATACAACTGTTTATTACTTTCACTGATCAATGATGATCAACAAATGTTGAATTTCTGTTCGATGTAGGAAAATCAAGTGATGATCCAGCTGACCCAGACCCAAAGAGGGATCGTTCCTCCAACCTTCAGCTCGTAAGATCCGGAAGCCGACACAGACCTTTGTTATACTTAAGCTAGGAGAAATATCTTGCCTTCGCGGTACTGTCAAGGTTTTGTACATATTCAGAGACCGCCGAATCGGTTCCACAACTGCAGGATGCCATACTCACCCTGTTTAGTTGTATTGATTTACACTTAATCTTGCCAACCACGCTAATGCGTATGGCCGAATATGACGTCAATGTTTGTAAACATGAAGTATCGCACGCCGAAGGAGTCTGGAGGATCTAATTAATGAATAATTATCGCTGTGCTCTTACCCATCCCTGAGGTCACGAAAATTATTTCAGAAGATTAAAGTTTCATACCATTTCCCCTGTAAAATTAATTAAAAGCATCGTGAAAGGGTGAAAGCATCGTGCTGTATTACCGGTTAATTTATATGACCATCCCAGCAATGCCGTAAATTTATTTGGGCAAAAAATATTGAAACATACACAAAACACTGGCAGCGACGGCAAAAAATCTAAAAATCACTTAGCACACAGCCGTATAAATACCTTACCGTTTCGTGATCATTTAACTGCCTTCTTCTCCCGGTCAGAGTCTCCAGTTTTGGCCCAGGACCCAATTCCAGCAAAACAGATTTTCCCCCTTCATCCATGGGTATCGCGCATAATTTCTGGTGTTGAAATGCCTCTCAAAAGCCTTGGGTTTTTGCATCAAATTAAGGTCTGGTGTAGGTTTTCCCTTGCTGTGCAACTCAAACTTCTCAATGAATATTAATCTAGAAAACATTTTTCATAAACTCGAAACAATATTCACAGCTGTCATGAACCAACAACTCAGGCTAGCTCGCTAGGTTGTTTAGCGCCTATTTTTAAATTAAAGTTTGCTTGCTTGTGATTCGCCTGGGGGACAGCGGGCGGAACCTGTCATAGCATTAGCAATAACCAGAGGCGATAAAAAAGCTCTCCCATTCAAAGGGGAAATACGATTCGTCAATTTTACTGTCATTTGAAATTACTTTTGCTCGAAGCCGTGCCTTCTGTAAATGCACAGTGGACCCGCAGCACTTCCTTCCCAGGGGCTGTAGAGGGAGACAACTCAAAGTATTTAGGCGTGAGAGACACAACTTACTTCAACCATGCATAAAGACGAGCAAGAGCTATTAGCGAACGGTATACAGTTCGCTTGCTATGTCATGGCAAGGCCACCAAACACATATTACCAGGGTCTGCAGATACTGATTCGGCAGCAGGTTTAACTGATAAATGTTAATTGATATTGGAAAGATACCCATGGCTAAAATGACGAGCTAGCAACAATATTATATTATTTTGTTCATCTGCGTGCAACGTGCTTGTCAATATAAGTAAGGCAATTCACATGAATTTCCAATGTAGCCTGCCGCCAGTAATCAAGCTACCGGACTGTTAAGTCACAATATCAATGTCAATTCTGGTAACCAATCTAACTTTATAGTCAATGACAATGTAGTATTCTATAACTGATAGGAAGTGTTGTGCAATAACGTCTGATGCTTCTGGTGATATCATAGTCCAATTACTTGTGGCTAATTTGACTCCAGCGAAATTGTCAATTTGCAGTATCAGAATCTCCGAAGTGTAGAGCTACCTAGTTTCCGCGAATATTTTAAACTGTGCCAATTGCGCATGTTAACGGAAGAGGCTGCAAAGTGGCAGAAAAGATCGGGATCCATCGGACAGTTAAATAGACAGTTAAATAGACATTTCCGAGAGTGAATTCTAATTCTAGCCTGCTATATTCACTTGCTCAAGCAAGGTCCGCCGTTGTTGATGGCTTTCGCTTATTACTAGGCTCTACTCTGACGATTGCATCGTCTTCCAAACTTTCTGATGTTGAGACATTCGCGGCACTGGTTTCATTTTGGGAATTAGTCCCAGGAGGACAACTAACCAGCCAAGGGTCCACGATCGGCTGTTCACGCGTTAACAGCTGAGCCTGTTAACTGAGCCTAATGTGCTATGCCTTTACAGGCAGGCTACTTGTGACAGCTGCGGCTATACGGGCCTATCTTCAGATAATCGATAAAACTAGGTCGATCGGTACAGTCTGAAGCAATCTGTGTTACTGCAGATACTGGTGCCCTATCTGTAACCTACTGGCGGCAATTTTTTGCGTATCGGTGGTTTTTTCCAACATACCGGCATGCGACTTTTGCGTTTGTCACCAGCCCGATACGCTAAAATGGCCTGGCTAGAACTATGCCTTTGATATTCCTGTGCCCGTGTACTGTACCTGCTTTGCCCGACCCTGAGTTTTGTCTTTGCTGCCCTGTTTACGAACCGGAGTACGTCTACTGGATTTATCTCTGATATTCCTGTGCCTGTGTACCAAACCTGCTGTGCCCGACCCTGAGTTTTGTGTTTGCTGCCCTGTGTATGATTTGGATTATAACTACTGGATTCTGATTTTGGATTTTGGACTCTGTACCATTGTTTGCTGCCCTGCAGGGGTTTCCTTCTGGTTCCTGGTTCCTGAACGCTAACTCACAGCTGGCTGGTAGACTGATCGGCTTATTGGCTATTCAAAATTACAGTATATGCGACTCAGTGGCGGTCTGTCGGCAGAAACACAGGGCCAGCAATAACCTCACCTTTCACTGCTTAATGACCTATACCTCTTGCAGTTTACCTCCCCCGATTAGCAACAGTTGCTCAGACTAATTGGTAGAACTGACAAGAGTCTAATCTATTTTTGAAAGCCTTGTTCTACATTGCACAGCAAAATTATACAACATTTTCTTCCACACATCAATGACTACGAAAAATATCAATAAGTCTTATTTCTGCACTCATGTAGCTGGTGAAACAGCACAGATTTGTGTAAATTAGTTTGCGAGGCTCATTGAGCAATATGCCATGAGAATCCATTCTATAGTCTGAATGTAGTGACAGCTAAAGGGCGTTGTTAGGTACGATGGACAGCGGAGTGTTGGCGAAAGTAATTGCTGCAAAGTCAGCAAAACTTTCCGATTTTTTTGCAGATTGTCATTCTTGCGGAGTCACATAATTATATTGACATAACCAATAGGCAATCAATTTGTCATTAGCATCTCTTAATCAGTACGTGACATGCATTGGTGTTGGTTGTTCAATTAATAAATAGTTTGATTGTTAATCAGGCAAACTTGATTGCAGACAGTTTAAGAGCAATTATGCGGGAAAGGTGATGTTACTGAAGGCCTTCCTGACATCTGATGGCATGCCACTGACATGACTAGAACCGTATGGGCATACCTGTACCATCGTTTTCGACCTTTTCTGCAGTGTGACTTTTATTGAAATCCAAACAAAGAACCAGACACAGATTCAGGGTACAATAGGAGGAGTATTTATTGAAAGGAATATGGTATTAGTAGTGGAGTTGTCCAAAGCCTAAAACCGAGAAGGAGACAGTTCAGTTCAGTGCAAAAATTTGGGCACTCCTGGTTTAAATGTCTGTTACAATTCATCTCCTAGTCATTGAAAGCAAACCTAAATGCTGCAAATTTAAACATGACACCTTTCTGAAAATTTGAAAGCAAAGTTTCTTTTTATTTTAATTTTTTCTGAGTTTTTAAATGATAGGAAAGGGAAAAGGGCCCTGTGCAAAAGTTTGGGAGCCGTTTTGGATTACTCTTTGTTACCTTTTATGAACATTATTACAGACCCAGGGTTTACTCGTTAGGGCTTCAATGAGTCAGGTGAATATAATTCCAGAGTTGAACTATATTTTCTGAAGTAACTCCGTCCCTTCTAAGGTATCCAAATGTGGTGGCTGTTGTGTCTGGTGTTAAAAACCATGTGTTCCTCTGAACAGTTCTCCAAGGATGTCAAAAATCAAGAAAATCTACTTCCACCAAGGAGAGGGCCACAAAAAAACTCTCGCAATGATTCAAACTACCCAGTTCTACTGTCAGAAACGTTCTAAGAAAATGGAAAATAAATGAACAATTGGAGTCAAGGCAAGATCTGGAAGACAAGGAAAAATGTCAGATAGAATGGCCCAAGATCTGGTGAGAAATGCTCAAAAGAACTCGGACATCACCGCAAAAGAGCTGCAAAAAAGAGTAGCAGACACAGGTCTGGTTGTTCACAGGACAACAATACAGCTTACTTTAAACAACAAAAACCTACATGGCAGAGTTGCAAGAAAGCAGCCTTTCCTACAACCTCAACAAAAAATTTAAGTGTCTGAAGTATGCAAAAGAGAACCAAAAAAAACCTCAAGCCTTTTGGAACAATGTGCTTTGGACTGACAAAACCAAAAACAACCAAAGAAGGTATGTTTGGAGAAAAAAGGGTGAATCATCTGTAGAGAAGAACATATTGCAACTGTTGAGCATGGAGATGGATCCATTATGGTTTGGGGTTGTGTAGCAGCTGTGGGCACAGGTAATATTGTGCGGGTGGAAGGAAGAATGGATTCCACCAAATATCAAAACATCTAGAGCCTAATTTTCAAAGCTCAGTACAGAAATTGAAGTTGAAGAGATGTTGGGTATTCCAGCAAAACAATGACCTGAAGCATACCTCAAAATCCACCATGAAGTACCTCCAGGAAAGATGGACGAAGGTTTTGGAATGGCCATCACAGTCCTCAGACTTGAATATTATTGAAAATCTGTGGAGAGACCTCAAACATGCCGTGCATGCAAGAAGGCCGAAGAATATATCTGAGATAGAGGTGTTCTGTCAGTAAGAATGGCAAAAAATTCCAAAGACAAGAATTGAAAGATTTTGAGCTGGCTACAGGAAGCATTTGCAAGCTGTTATAGCTGCCCGAGGAGGAGTTACAAAGTACTAGCTGACAGGGTTCCCAAATTTTTCACAACGCCCTTTTCCTCGTTTTATTATTTTGAAACTGTAAAAAGTTAAAAATAAAAATTATTCTTGCTTTAAAATGTGATGAAATGAGTCATGTTTAACCTAATAGCATTTATTGTTCAGGTTTGCTTTCAATCACTTGGAGAGTAATTGTAAGAGACATTTAAACTAGGGGTGCCCAAATCTTTGCACCCCACTGCAAGTACCGATAAACACAGGGAAGAAGAGCTTAGCTCAGAGCTAGAGGATACAAACAGACTGGTAAGCTTAGTTGGACAAAGCTTTACGATCCAGCAACCATACTAGACAGAAAGTGTACACACCGCACACAAAAGGAGCTTAGCATATAATTGATCACACCAAGGAGTGAGGAAGGAGATGAGTCAATTAATCAATTAAAGGAGACAAAACCACAGAACACGTGTAAGTCATTTGAAAGAGGAAGACACAATTGTAGACACATGAGAGCTTCAAGCACTGACCTTGACCTGTGAAAATGTACTGATGTCCTACTGTTGTCATGTATACTTTCTACTTGGAATACTGACTGGTTCTTTGCGCAAAAGGCAAATTACAATCCAGCAAATTGCACCACAAAGCAGAGGGCTTAAATACCCGTCACATGCTCATTAGCACCTAAGCAACAATTCAATCACTGAACACCGCCTCCATTACCTTAGTAGTTCCACCTGTTCAAACAAAAAAAAAAAAAAAATGGTGCAAATGAGGGAACTTAAATTTTGATTTGACTGCCAAAATATCCACAGCACTGTCTTCTTAATTCCCTAGGGACCTCTCTCTAAAATTCAAATGACAGTGTGAAGGTAAAATGAAATGTTCACCAGGGCTGTCACTATCTAATCACTGCCTCTTCATTCACTATCTCTGCTGTAAGAAGAATTTATTGCTGAAAATGTCACGTTGTTCCATTGTCTCTTATCTGCTAGCAGCTCCATTTTTTTTCCTCAGTAAAGGGTAATTTCCTTCTGTAAAATAATATATGATGCCTAAACCTGTGAGGTATATAATTGATTCAAAAATTTAATTTATCCAGACATGCATTCCTGACGTAAAAGCCTCCGTCCCTATAACTTCATTTTCTCCTGATGCAATCCTCCTGAGGAGGCTTACTTTTACTCAGGATGATTTATGTGGACTGTCATTATGCACAGGAACTGTATTAACACTTTCATGCAGCCATTGCTTGTATGTAAAATCAATTAAGAATGGGATAATCAATGTGGTATTATATTAATAGGTGGGCAGTGAGGCAAATAGAGCTGGAGGTCATGATTAGACAACACATTCTCATCTCAACTTGTCATATGGTTTAGGGTTTTGATGTTTAGGGTTGGGGCTTGGAGGGTAGGGTCTGTTTTAAACTGGCATCAAATAAGGATGCCAAAAGCCTTCTTTTTCATCGTATATCTACGCTTGGTCAGGTAGCATCACTATACGATGACTCGAGATGAGAAAAGGCTTGATTAGATGGCATTGAGAGATCTGAGATACTCTGGCTAAAGCACTTAGTCCATAACATTAAGCAAAAAATCTGAGCAATCGTGTATCTCTTTTTTATTCTGCACATTGCTGTTGTCAATTGCACTTCCTGTAAGATTTCAAAGGGATTACTAAATAACATGAATGGGAGAAAAACCCCTTGATTTGTTCCTCAAAGTGAAGGACAAATAATTTTAAAAAAAAGAAGCCTGAATCTCATGACATATTAGCACACTTGTTTATGGGATTATAATTATCTCCAATCACCTAAGGACAAACTCTGAAAAGTCCTTGAGAGCTAGACATCATCACTGTGAAATTCATGCTAAACAAGCCAAGGGCTAATCAAAACAAGAGGCACCTCATTATGCATCACTATACTATAGGCTTCCTTCCTCTTCCTGCTCGTCTTTCCCTGGAGTCCTGAGTCCTGAGACATAATAAGATGTCTATTGTGCTGACACTTCCAAAAGAGATGTCAGTGTTACAGACTCATCCCCCAGGTAATGATTGCTCTCACTTCAACAAAGACGGACACAGCTTAATTGTTTTTTATTTAATTCAGATAAGTAAGCTATAAGTAAGAAGACGGCAGATAAGAAAAAAAGCAGTGCACAGAGACAAAGAGCACGGTCGGAGAAAATATTCTGGTTATTCATGGATCCGCTGCAATGGGTCTGAATTAATCAGCCTGCAGCCACCTTGATTTAATTAGCAACATGTAGCCAACAACTCCCAGCCCTGATATCAAGCCTTTTAAGAATCTCATCCAAGCATTGTTTCCTCCCTGCACTTCTGCATACAACCCCAATTCCGAAATAGTTGGGACAAAGTGTAAATTGTGCATAAAATCAAAACGCAATGACTTTCAAATCACATCAGCCAGTATTTTTTTTCACAATAGAACGGAGATAACATAGCAAATGTTGAAACTGAGAAATTTAACAATTTTACCCACGAAATGAGCTCATTTCAAATTTGATTGCTGCTACAGGTCCCAAAAAGGTTGGGACAGGAGCCTGTTTACCATGGTGTTGCATCCCCTCTTCTTTTTAACACATAGTGGAGGCGTCTGGACATTGAGGAGACAGGTTTCTTGAGTTTAGCCATTGGAATTTGATCCCACTCTTGTCTAATACAGGCTTCCAGCTGCTGAAGAGTTTTGGATCTCCTTTGATGGACTTTTTGTTTAATTATGCACCAAATGTTCTCAATCGGTGAAAGATCAGGACTGCAGGCAAGCCAGTTCAGCACATGGACTCCCCTATTATGAAGCTATGCTGTTGCAATAGCTGCAGTATGTGGTTTTGCATTGTCCTGCTGAAATACACAAGGCCTTCCCAGGAATAGATGGCTTCTGGAGGGGAGCATATGTTGTTCTAAAACCTTATATACCTTTCAGTATTCATGGTGCTTTTTAAAACATGCAACTGTTCCACACCATATGCACTAATACATCCCCATACCATCAGAGATGCTGGCTTTTGAACTGAATGCTAATAACAGGGGGGGGGGGGGGGGGGGGTGTTTTTCCTCTTTAGCCTGGAGGACACGACGCCCATAATTTCCAACAAGATTGTGAAATTTGGACTTTTCTGTCCACAGGACACTTTACAAATTTGCTACAGTCCAGTTTAAATGAGCCTTGGCCCACAGAACATGGTGGCGCTTCTGGATCATGCTCAACAATGGCTTCCTTTTTGCATGATCGAGTTTTGGTGGCATCTGTGGATGGCACGGCAGACTGTGTTTACAGACAGTGGTTTCTTGAAGTATTCCTGGGCTTATTTAGTAATGTCAATGACAGAATCATCCCATTGAGTGATCTATTGCCGTCTGAGCGCCCGAAGATCACAGGCATCCAGTAAAGATCTTCGGCCTCGTCCCTTAGCACAGAGATTTTTCCAGTTTCTCTGAATCTTCTGATGATGTTATGCACTGTTGATGATGAGACCTTCATAGCCTTTGCAATTTGACATTGAGGAACATTGTTTTTAAAATATTCCACAATTTTTTTTACGCAAGCCTTCACAGGTTGGAGAGCCTCTGGTCATCTTTCCTTCTGAGAGACTCAGCCTCTCCAAGACATCCCTTTTATAGCCAATCATGTTACACACCTGATGCCAGTTAACTTCATTACTTGCGAAATGTTCTTTCAGCTGATTCTCTTATTTTTATTGCTATTTCACCCCTTTTTTGCCTGTGTCCCAACTTTTTTGAGACCTGTTGCCGCAGGAAAATTGGAGATGAGCTCATTTTGTGGATAAAAATGTTAAATGTCTCATTTTCAACATTTGAAATGTTATCTATGTTCAATTGTAAATAACATATTGCCTCATGTTATCTGAAAGTCATTGCATTTTGATTTCATTCACAATTTACATTTTGTCCCAACTATTTCAGAATTTGGGTTGTACATTGCTGCTTTTTCCGTCCACCCAAGCAAGTATACACATTAAGAGCGTATTCTTCACAAGAAATCATCAAAAATAGGTTGATAGTTCTGTCATCCCATTCAAAATAATGTTTAGACTAACTATTGCCACACATCGACGTTCCTCAAACTGCAGGATGCTTCACTAAATCCTGGTTGAAGGTGCTGTGTGCACTGAATGGGCAATTTATGATCCTTTAAAAAAATGCACCAATAGCCTAATGTTGAAATAATTTAAAGAGGGCACTAAGTTTATTTCAATAAAGCTCATGGCCAAGATTCACACAAGGCAGGATCACAGCAGGCAGAGAACTGAATAGCCAGTCTCTTAAAAGGTAGATTTATTAACTGTAAACAGAAGCCATAATGCTGCCGTCTGATCTTCTCAATTAAGACATTCATCTTGCAGGACTGCAGGTCTCATGCATTTGCATGTAGCTTAAAGTTTATCTGCCCGTCAGCAAGCAAGAAAAGGGCAGCCAATGTCTGAGGCGAAGCCAGAAAGCAGACATGAGAATCTTCTCACCAGCTGTGACCCACTTCCCCTGCGGAATGAGACCCGTGGCCAGGGCACTTCAACAATCCAACACCAGTCATGAAACTCAGATATATCGTCCTACACGGGTCTGGAATATACCATTAGAATGTTTGCGTCCACTGATTTGTTTACCATGAGGCATTTATTGGGGGAAAAAGTGGTTTGATGGGCATAGCTAGTAAAAAATACTGCATTTGAGACTCATGCCTGAACTCAAAGGAATTTTTTTTACCCTTAAGTCATATCTGTTCCCCCTTGTGCTCCATTAGTAAACATTAATTTTTGAGATAAATGCAGAGGAAATATCTATACAAAACATAAAATTGTGGCAATAATTACTGGGGCCGGTAGGCCACGAGTCTAGGTTTTGGCTCTGTTCTTCTTTTTCGGGGTTGCGATTGTCCTGCTCATGAGCACGGTTTCATGATTGGCCCAGGCCTAGACCCAGCCTGAATACAGGCTCTAAGGAGCCTCTTGTTCAGGTGGGCAATGGAAAATTAAGTGGTGTTTGTCATGATGATTGTCCCGCAGGATACCAATTTGGTTCAGCAGGAAACCTGTGAATTCAGTCGTCAGTCTCATAAAATTGCTATAATAATAAGAATAATAAGAATAATAATAACAACAATAATATTATTACTATTAGAAAATGTCCATCAATAATATCAAAAATATTAGTGATTACATAAAATGCTATGAAATCGAATATTTCATCAATAATCTCAAGGATTTCTTTATTTTTTTGGAAGACCTCTTGACTCGGCCCTGATGATAAAGTAATGTCAAAACAGTTATGGGTTTAATAAAATAATTTATTGAGCAGAAAAACACAGAACATAAACGGACAATCTAATATGGAGAATAAGCAGGAAACAGATGAGTGAGTGGGTTCACATGTATACGTGTCTGATGTCTGAAAGACAAAGGACGAAGGAATGTCGTGTGTTAGCAGGATGAGTAAGTGAGAAAGCTAGTGAAACACAGAGAAACTACTTGGGTAGTGTATTTTATAGGCTTTGGCGAACCGACTTAAAGAGATAGTTCATCCAAAAATGAAAATTCACTCATCATCGACTCATCCTAAGGCTAATCGAAGGGTCCATGAATTATTTTTGTCCTCAAAACACTAATGTCCAATGTAACCACTAAGCTAGGAACCCTGTTTATTTCCACAGAAAGTTGATCTCACTACGGTGGCCAACGAGGGTAAATAAGCTCTTCAGTCAGTGAATACTAACATTCAAAACTGCAGCGCGTTTCTCCAATTGGAGATGTTTAGGGCCGTTGCTGTGTTATTTAAACAACACCCAGAAATTCCGCTGGCTTCACTGGGCCAGAGCTCATCTGAGATGGACTGACACAAAGTGGAACAGTGTGCTATGGTCTGGCGAGTCTACATTTCAAATTGTTTTTTGAAATCATGGACGTTGTGTCCGCCGGGCTAAAGAGGAAAAGGACCATCCTGATTGTTATCAGTGCAAAATTCAAAAGCCAGCATCTATGATGTTATGGGGATGTGTTTGTGCCAATGGTATAGGTAACTTGCACATCTGTGAAGACACCATTGGGGTGTACACAGGTGAAAGGTGAAAGGGTTAAAGGTGTACACAGGTTTTGGAGCAACATATGCTGCCATCCAAGCAATGTTTTTTCAGGGACATCCCTGCTTATTCCAGAAAGACAATGCCAAGCCACATTCTGCACCTGTTACAACAGCGTGGCTTGGTAGTAAAAGAGTGCTGGAAATAGACTGGCCTGCCTGCAGTCCAGACCTGTCTCCCTTTGGAAATGTGTGATGCATTATATAGTGCAAAATATGACAATGGAGATCCCAGACTATTGAGCTACTAAAGTTGTACATCAAGCAAGAATGGAAAAGAATCCCACCTACAAAGTGTCTACAATTAGTGTCGTTAGTTCCCAAACGCTAATTGAGTGTTGTTAAATGGAAAGGTGATGTTACACAGTGATACACATGCTCCTGTCCCAGATTTTTTGGAACGTGTTGCTTGTATCGAATTCAAAATGAGTGAATATTTCCAAAAAAATAAAGTTTATCAGTTTGAACATTTAATGTCTTTGTAGTATGCTCAGTTGAATTTAGGTCGAAAAGGATTTGCAAATCATTGTACTGTGTGTTTATTCACGTTTTGCACAACGTCCCAACTTCATTGGAATTGGGGATTTTATATATATATAAATATATATCCTGTATAAATACGTGTGTGTGTGTGTGTGTGGGTGTGTATATATATATATATATATATATATATATATATTTCACACACACACACACACACACACATACTGTTCTCAGTTCTTTTCACACTTTGCATACTTTTTTCTTCAGAAGAAGTATTTTTACTTTATTATTGTTATTATATTGTTGTTATTATTATTACTATTGTTTTCCACTTGATCGATTATTCTGTTATCCTCTTGTGCTTCCCTGCTCCCCGTGCTCATTACTCTGTTCCCCATCACTTGCTTGTTTGTCCATATGTATTTACTCCCTTGTGTTTCCTGATCTCCTTGCAGATTCTTCATTTGTACATCCTGTGTAGTTTGAGCCGTATTCAGTCTGATTGCCGTTGTGGTTTTGATCCTCTTTCATTCCTGTTTCTGTGAACTGCTTCTGCCCTGATTTACTGTTCCCGCTCGTTAGTTGAAGACTATTCTGCCTGATTCTGAGATGACAGTTCTGGGCTGTGATTTTTATATTGAATTCTGTTTGCCTGATTTTTGAGCATTGCCTGTCTCTCTATGCCTCTTGCATTCTGTTAATAAACACTATTTTCACCGTTTGTGCCTGTGTATACTATCTTCCTGACGCATACTGAAAAATTTCATATCTCATTTCCTTGCTTTTCTTGTACAATCAGTGCGACTTGCCTCCAGCGTAATTCTAGAATATATGCATGTATGTTACAGTCAGGTTATGAAGCCTGTCATTTCTTGAAAGGAATTAAATTTTTTTGTCATTTTGTGAAATTACTGAAGTTTAGCACTAGCCATTTCATGAAATGAGTGAAATTTTTGGTTATTCTACAGAATGACTGGTCTCACAATCTGACTAAAATATATGCACAATTCAAATACATAACATATAATTATTGCTAATTAAAAAAAATGTTTTATAAATTAATGTTTGAATTTCATTAATCAAAAGTGACACTATCGTTAACTCCTGGATAAGCGGTTTGCGAATCTTACCGCCCACGGTCATGATATAGGCAAATTGATTGATTTGCGAATGACACTCGAGTCTCATCACAACACTCCTTCCTAAGCTTCACTTATCCAGGAGTGAAAACAGTTTATTCAGATAATGTAGTCCTGACTGAGCCCAGATGTCAACATCATCATAGTTGTCTGCAATTGCTTGGAGGACTAGATACAAGTGAGACAGTCAGTCTGCAGAAGAGCTGTGCCACTAGTTTTCCACTCTGCTTGGAACAAGCAAAAAGTCCATCATCTGATAAAACCATAGCAAAACAGGACAGTGTTCCAAATATTTAGGCAATGCATAGTTACACCGAGATTGGTTTGATTTAGTTTTTGACTGTTTACAGCACTGTGCAGCAAATTTCAAAAGCTAGTATCTCATTGAGCAGCAAATGCTTACGCATGTAGCAAACTTTGGATTCGCCAACTTTTCTGACGAAAGTTGGCAAAAATCAGGATAGACCTAGGTGTTTTTGGCGACATTTAGCAATGTTTAGCGTCAGTCAGCAACAATCGCGTAACTGTTTGCGAAAGAATAGGAAATGGCTTTCTTGAATATGAAATTGAACTCTTTGCGACCCTAAAAACCATTTGCAAACTACTATTTTACGAACCAACCTTTAGCAACACGTGTTACAACCGTTTGCAAACGCTTACAACTCTTTTACAAACATCTGCAATTGTTTATGCGAAAATAAATTTGCAAAGAAATTTTGAACATGCTCAAAATTTCTTTGCAATGAGAGAAACTGTTTGCGATCCTAAAAACCTTTAGCGAACTGCTTTGCGCCCTTTTGCAAACTCTGACGATGTGATGGTTGCTGGAAGTTGGACGCTAAGAGCAGTGGCCAGAAATAAAAGGCAAAACCCGCAGCGTGCTGAGAGACTAAAAACAGATAGAAATAACAAGACTCGCGCTACCAACGGACCTGACGCCGTCCGTGGTAGAAAAACAGGTGAGCTCGAGGAAACCAAAAGAAAAGGGAAATAAACCAAAGATTCCCTTGCTCACGAACACTAAACCTGTTATGCAGCTAAGTCCCTCTTTCAAGAGACTTTACCAGCTAAAGCGCCATAGAAACACTGACACTCTAGCAACGAGAATGAGGCAGAACAGGAGCTTAAATAGAGGTAATGCCCCCAATTAATGCCAGCTGGCCCAGGAATCCGATAGGGTGCAAAATTATATCGTCCCGGACGAGAGCAACTAAGCTCTCAATACCTCCAAACCATGACAGACGAAACTCAAAATTCACTTAATTCATAAGCATTCGCCGCTCAATGAGATACTTGCTTTAGTCATTGGAAACATTTAATTTCATTCATTTTGTAAGAAAATTTCCCCTATGGAATTGCTTTCAATGTGCCTAAGAATTTTGCACAATATATATAAAAATTTCTGTAATTTCATTAAATAGCTTGCACTAAACTTCAGTCATTTCACAAAATGACAAAAAATTTCTGGCCATTTCACAAAATTACTGGTTTCACAATCTGACTGTTGACAGAGTCAAATAAAATCCAGGAGATATACTGTAACTTTTGAGTCTCACTTCTTGTTGCAACTGCCATGAATATTATTCAACCATGCCCAATGCAAACCTGCAGCAGGGTGAAGCTGGCTGTGAGAAATAACACACCCAGGCTCCACAGTTAATTTACATTATCATGAATGCCAAATCCATGTCTGCAAGTAATAGTGTAAAAAATTGATGAAACAATGTAACACTGTGCCATTAAAATACATCAGCTATATTATCACCATTAAATGGTGGGCTTGTATTCTGAAATCAGGTCTAAGTGTGGTTTAACTTAGACCCTGGTCAAAGTATGGTTTAAGTGAAGTTTATTTATTGATTCTATGGATAATTTCTGATAGGACCACTTTGTCAAAAAAGAATATTTTTTGCAACATACAGGCATACAATCAAACATTGAGTTTGGCAACATGGCTCTGTTATGAGAGATCCCTGCCCGTCCGAGCGAGGAACCGAAGGCAGAGAGCTGCTAGTAATCCCCCTCCAGGAAACAGAGCCACAGCAGCAATAACCTCACGAAAATTTAGACAAAGAGAGCCAGGTTAATGAATACAATAGATTGGTGGAGCTGGAGTGGAGGAGGGTTGTTGAGCGAGCGCACTGAGGAGCAGTTTCCCAAGGCAAGCTTTAGTAGAGTAGCATATTACCAGCCAAGCAATCAGGCAGCTAGGTCAGATGACAGTCATGTGCACTCAGGTAGAAGCTGCTCCTCTGTTGGTAAGCTTGACTCCATGGCCTATCAGAACTTGCATCAAGTCTTCATTAAATTTGGGATTTAAGACACACTTTCTAATGTGTGTTTTAACTTAGATCACACTTTGACCAAAGTCTAACTTTTACATGTTTTTAAACTAAGTGGAGGGATGGTATATTTGATTTAACTCTCTTACGCGACTAACTCATGTTTGGGTGTTCTAAGGAGAAGAGACCAGTTGGCCAAACTTTTGCAATTAGTTGCTGCTGTGCTTGAGGCACCATTGGATGACAGGAAAAACCCCTTTAAAACTTTTGGACCTTCAGTTGCTTTCACAGCTCTTTCAAATCCCTCATGTCTCGGCGGCCATCTCCCTCACCTTGGTTGAATTAATTTCCCAGTCATTCTTTTTCCTCTCTTAGGTCTCAACACTTCCCTTGACTAATTCTACGAGGAAATGTTTTTCCCTTGCTTCCCAATTAGCCTTATGGCAGGGGTCTCCAGTCTTATTCATAAAGGGCCAGAGTGGTCGCTGGTTTTTGCGACAGCCTGACACTAATACTCCTGCTTTTAATTATTATGGTTTTGATTGAACCCCCTGATCACTTAATTATTTGAATCCGCTGCGGTAACCCTGGGTTTTAATAAAGATATACACCCACACTGGCCCTTCAGGGATAAGATTGGACCCCCCACCCTGATGGCTTTAGACGCCAGCTTAAATTTACAAAACAGATTTAAAGTTAAACCACACATAAATTACACTTAGACAGAGGTTAATCTAAACCTCACCTTCGGAAACTAAAACCATTTTAAACCCCACTTAGATGGGAGCCTTGGTCGAAGTAGAGTTTAGTTCAATCAGGGTCTAAATTTAGATGGGGTGTTCGATTGAACCTGACCTCAGAATATGCGGGATAATGTTTGTTGATATCTTCCGGTAAAATTGGAAATATGTTGCGCTTCAGAGTAGACCTGGTTTAAATGAAAACTCTGACTGGTGCCATCTTACTTACATGGAAAACACTAGCGCTGGCTGAAAAATCCTTGTGACTGGAAAAAAATACAGTAAATATAGCTACTTTTTTGAGTGCATATTGCCAGACATAGGAGATGCTGATAAACTCAATCCTTTGATTTCAGAAGGAATCAATGTACAAACCCAATGAAGTTCCAATGAAGTTGAGACGTTGCGTAAAACGTGAATAAAAACAGAATGCAATGATTTGCAAATCCCATAAACCCATATTTTATACACAATATAGAACATAGACAACATATCAAATGTTGAAAGTGAGACATTTTATAATTTCATGAAAAATAATGGCTCATTTTGAAGTTGATAGCAGGAACACATCTCATGAAGTTGGGACAAGGCCATATTTACCATTGTGTAGTTCCCCTTCTTCTTTTGACAACAATCTGTAAACGTTTGGGGAGTGAGGAGCCCAATCGTTGCAGTTTTGGAAGAGGGATGTTGTCCCACTCTTGTCTGATGTAGGATTCTAGCTACTCAACAGTCCTGGGTCTTCTAAGCCAGATATTTTGTTTTATGATGCGCCAAATGTTTTCTATTGGTGAAAGGTCTGGACTGCAGGCAGACCATTTCAGCACCCAGACTCTTCTACAGCAAAGTCATGCGGTTGTGATGGATGCAATATGTGGGTTAGCATCGTCTTGCTGAAGTATGCAAGGCTTTCCCTGAAACATTCTTGTAAAACCTCTACATACTTTTCAGCATTGATAATGCCTATCCAGATGTACACTCAACAAAAATATAAACACAACACTTTTGTTTTTGCTCCCATTTGTCATGAGATGGACTCAAAGATCTAAATTTCATTCCAGATATACAATATTACCATTTCTCTCAAACATTGTTCACAGATCTGTCTAAATGTGTGATAGTGAGCACTTTTGCTTTGCTGAGACAATCCATCCCACCTCACAGGTGTGCCACATCAAGATGCTCATCAGACACCATGATTAGTGCACAGGTGTACCTTATACTGCCCACAATAAAAGGCCACTCTGAAATGTGTAGTTTTGTCTCACAGCAAAATGCCACAGATGGCGCAAGTATTGAGGGAGTGTGCAATTGGCATGCTGACAGCAGGAAAGTCAACCAGATCTGTTGCTCGGGCATTGAATGTTCATTTCTCCACCATAAGCCGTCTCCAAAGGCGTTTCAGAGAATATGGCAGTACATCCAACCGGCCTCACAACCGCAGACCTCGTGAAACCACACCAGCCCAGGACCTCCACATCCAGCAGGTTCACCTCCAAGATCGTCTGAGACCAGCTACTCAGACAGCTGCTGAAACAATTGGTTTGCATAACCAAAGAATTTCTGCACAAACTGTCAGAAACCGTCTCAGGGAAGCTCAACTGCATGCTCATCGTCCTCATCGGGGTCTTAACCTGACTCCAGATCGTCGCCGTAACAGACTTGAGTGGGCAAATGCTCACATTCGATGGCGTCTGGCACGTTGGAGAGGTGTTCTCTTCACGGATGAATCTCGGTTTACATTGTTCAGGGCAGATAGCAGACAGCATGTGTGGCGTCGTGTGGGTGAGCGCTTTGCTGATGTCAATGTTGGTGATCGAGTGGCCCATGGTGGTGGTGGGGTTATGGTATGGGCAGGCATCTGTTATGGACGAAGAACACAGGTACATTTTATTGATGGCATTTTGAATGCACAGAGATACCGTGATGAGATCCTGAGGCCCATTGTTGTGCCATACATCCATGAACATCACCTCATGTTTCAGCAAGATAATGCACGGCCCCATGTTGCAAGGATCTGTACACAATTCTTGGAAGCTGAAAATGTCCCAGTTCTTGCATGGCCTGCATACTCACTGGACATGTCACCCATTGAGCATGTTTGGGATGTGCTTGACTGGCGTATACGACAGCGCGTACCAGTTCCCACTTATATCCAGCAACTTCGCACAGCCATTGAAGAGGAGTGGACCAACATTCCACAGGCCACAATTGACAATCTGATAAACTCTATGCAAAGAAGATGTGTTGCACTGCATGAGGCAAATGGTGGTCACACCAGATACTGACTGGTTCTGAGTCTCCAGACCCACAATAAAGCAAAAACTGCACATTTCAGGGTGGCCTTTTATTGTGGACAGTCTAAGGTACACCTGTGCACTAATCATGGTGTCTGATGAGCATCTTGATGTGGCACACCTGTGAGGTGGGATGGATTGTCTCAGCAAAGCAAAAGTGCTCACTATCACACATTTAGACAGATTAGTGAACAATGTTTGAGAGAAATGGTGATATTGTGTATCTGGAATGAATTTTAGATCTTTCAGTCCATCTCATGACAAATGGGAGCAAAAAAAATGTTGCGTTCATATTTTTATTGAGTGTATTTTGCATATTTGAAGCAGCTCTGTCATTGATTGATCGCAAAATCGTGATATGGCTCATTGGTCCCCATGGCTCATCAGACCCCAGTCTCCCATAGCTGTAGGTTGCATTAGTACATTGCACGGCGAACTGTGTTCACAGACAATGATTTCCGGAAATTTTCCTAAGCCCTTGCAGTGAATTCACTAGCATCAAATATTGACCGTTGGCTTTGGCCTTTGCACACAGATTTCTCCAGATTCACTAAATCTATTGATGATATTATGTACTGTAGATGGTGGGATATTCAAAATCTTCACAATTTTACAATGAGGAACATATTTTTGAAAATTTTCCACAATTTTTAGACTCAGTTTTTCGTGGATTGGTGAGCCTCTGTCCAGCTTTAGTTCTTAGACTCTGGCTCTCTAAAATGCCCTTTTTTTACCCAGTCATGTTACTGACCTGTTGCCAATTAACCTAATTAGTTGTAAAATGGTCCTCTAGCAGTTTTTTATTCATACCTATTACTTTTCCAGCCCTTTATTTGCCCCTGTCTCAACTTCTTTGAGATGTGTTGCTGCCATCAAATTCAAAATTAGCGAATATTTTTCATGAAATGGTAAAATGTCTCACTTTCAACATGATATGTTGTCTATGTTCTATTTCATTTTATTCTGTTTTTATTCATGTTTTACACAATGTCCCAACTTCATTGGAAGTGGGGTTTGTACCTTGAACACAAAGCAGTTCTGGAAGTAAATACTTCTTTATTTTCTTGTCCTCTATGGCCAGCTAAGTGCAAATGTAGTCCAGAAAATGATAAATTTACTTTAATATTATATCAGTATGAACCCCAAAAACAAAATTGTTCCAGTGTTCTGCTGATGCTGATACTCATTGAATCTAAAGCATAGTTGGCATTTTTTGTATTTTTGTTAGTATCATCCTTAGCATTGCCCTGTTCTAGCTCACAAATTATATCATCATATGATTGCAAGGTCATCAAATTGTTAGAAGTATGGAATATAAAAAGCAGCAACCCAGCAGAGTGCAAGTTTGCAGCAATGGAAATATTAAAATGAATTCCTGGAAAGTTTGTCTTCCTAGCTAGTTTTCCTAGTTTCCTCTGAACTATTGGATCCTCTGCCAAATCAGAGGCCTTCTGTTGGCAGGGCTGACATTACATACAGGAAAGAAAAGATTTCTTCTTGGCCTCTCTGCCTCTACCAGGGATTGCATCGCAACGACTGGCCTCTCAGGACAAAAGCAGTGAAATAAACTGATGAATGAATGGCTGCAGTCTGGTTTGGCTCAATCTTCTCTGAACGATTGCACATTTTTCTTTTGATTACGTCTTGTATCATTTTGCATCATGCTCCCGAAAAAAAAAAAAACTTTTAACTGAAAATGTGGCTTTCTGATCACAATTCTCCATTATTTTGATGCCGTACTAATAGATTTGCGAGAATAAAATTTTTTTTTTTATTCTGAATTGTATATGTTTTTGTGTATTATTTCATTGTCTTAATACCTGTTTGACAGCCTGGATCTCAATTCAGGACGTGTCAATGCCAGTCAAATAATAATTTTGAGCTATTCAGAGGTGGCCTTGCTCTTTTGGCTCAGAAGTTTGTCTTGTTGTATAATAAAATGCGAGCTTCAAACGGCAGACTGATGACTGGACATCACCTGCAGGAAGTATTTGAAGAGAGCAGAATTTAAAGCTCTGTCAATTATGGCAAGTTACTGGGGCCCTGAGGGAGCAAAGCATTCCCATGCCATTAATACTACCAGCACGTTTGTCAATTCGAGCGAGCCACTTGAGAAACTGCAAAGAATACACACGCTAAAATCAAGCTAAGAAACAGGTCTGTATGTGTGAGGAATGAAAACGGCTTTTATGCTCGGTATCGTACGGCCAGGGGTCCATAACTATCCATGCTAACGTAACTTTTCCCCGCAGCTGTGTGTGACAGAAAATGACTTGGCCACCAAGCTATCACATAGAGCATCGGACATGGGGCTTGATTGCAACATCCGGGCATTTATAAATTTTTTTTGTACTGGCGATCGCTCAGATTGGTATGGTGTTGCTATCATTAGCTTTAAACTGTGTAACTGGACAAATGTCTTTTCACTTTTGACTCATCAGTCCTCAGAACCGGCTCAGGAATCATTAAGCTGAATGGCAACTTTTGCACTAAACCAACATTAACCCTTTAACTGCCTGCTACCTTTTGGTCAAGCACAGTTTGAGTCGCTGTATTAAATTGAAAGATGTGTTGAACTTAGCCTGATGAGGCCCTCTACAATAATCATTTGCAGTCCGTAATGCTGAAAAAAAACTGATCTGTTAAGTTCAACATGTTGGGAAACCGGATTTTTTGGGTGTTGGCAATATGAGGTGAGCCAGAATGTTTGATCAATGGGTAATGAATGTGTATTAGGGGATAAAGAGAAGCCGTCAGGTCCGGCAGGACATATCGCCTATTTGCGACTTCCAGCTGGGATCTCCGTTTGTCTTCAGTTCTGACAGGACAATAGGCACTAGCACCTCTTAGTTGGAGGTTCTGTATGCCCACATATGGAGCTCACTTCCAGGGGTTGGGAATCTATTGAACCAATTAAGTTGGGTGGTTCAGGAGAGGCCCAATTGTAGAGTATTGCTTTTTATCAATGTGTAAACCCTGGAACCAATCAGCAACAACTTCTGAGAACATTAAAGAAATCATATGCAAATGTCTGTACTTAACATGTTTAAAGTTTCTTACAAAATGAAGGAATTTTGGAACTTTGCATCACGCTGCTGTTCCCACGGCCAGCTGTGTAATAAACTTTTTCCTGCTTTTGCTACGAACATCGGAGTCTGCTTCTTCATCGCGACAATGTTCTTGGTTTTTTATTAATTTACCAACAAACACATCTTTCAATTAGAAATAGTGACTCAAAATGTGCTCTGCCAAAAGGTTGAGCAGGCAGTTAAAGGCTTAAGGAATTACCCATATTGTACCCAGATATTATGACTTGGATTTACTGCTATTGTACAATTTTTTAAAGTACAATGCTTTGAATTTTGTGAATGCCACTGAACAATAAAAAAAACTGAAGGTCACCATCTTTCCATCCCTCAAAAAGGCTTAGCCAATAAGATGGCAAGGAACGCTTTGGGAGTCACGTGACAGTGACCTTGAATGATCATAGCTGGCGTAACTAATTTTGTACTAAATTCTAACTCAATTTCAGCTGTTTTGTTTGCTTAAATTGTTTAATGCATGAGCTAGTGCTCCCTTTCCCCTTCTGTATTTGTCAGGGTTTGGGAGGTGTGCCTGTGTTTAGGACTTTTCTTTGACGCTCTCGTCCCGGGACGATATCAAACTCCTTTTCAATCGGGTTCTTTACCCAGCTGGCTGATTGAACTTTGGTGGCGCCTTCCCATACTCTATATAAGCCAGAAGTCCGCCACGCCTCCTTCGCTAGAGTGTCTGTTTGTAGTGAAGCACTTTAGCTGAAGATATCTGTAGTAAGGATTTATGTGACTTTGGATCTTCTCTTTATTATAGGAGGTTCTATCCCTCTAGGAATATTCCCCTTTTCTTCTCTATCCTCTATAGTGTCGCGCTATTTTAGGTGCCTTGTTTTTCTCGGCTCCTGAGATACTTCTCCTTTTTCTCTCTCCCGTGGCCTCCGTTTTATCTGATGTTTGGACGTCCTTTTGGAAGCGCGAGCATTTTCCCTGTTGAATGGTCTGTATTATTCTCTGTATCTGTATTGTGTCCGTCCTGCTCTATTTCCCTCTTGCCGCTGCACTTGGCATCTCAATTCTACCCGCCATTACAGTATTGCCTGTCTAGCATTGGGTGATTGGCTTATGTTTTGTTTTGTTCTATAATTGTAAATAATTGTAAAGTATGCATGAGTGAAACATGAGTTGTGTTCTGTAGTTTCGTAGTCATTATATTGATCAGATCTTGCTATTAGTGCAAGTATTACTGTTAGAATATTGAAAATCTGCCTCCTTTCATAGATCTGGGATATTGGAATTTCGTGGCAGATTTGATGATTACATACAGCTAGTATCTTCAGCGAACTAATTGATGTTTTAGCCAACCTGGTATGTGGACAGCGAACCTGGTATCATTCTTAGGTTACTATACATATGCAATATGTTACTTTAAAGTGGACCTAATATGCTATTTTTCCAAGTTTATATTTTGGTCTTTGACTCCCCGAGAGTACTCCAGATCGTGCAAAGTAAAAAAAGGGGACTTATTTCGCTCGTACTACCATCCTCAAAAAAACTCATTTGTAGTCCATAGTCATCTGTGCCTGAAAGCCCTCATTGGGGTGGCTCTTCTGCTATGGCCCCCACTCCCCATGTGCCCACTTTCTTCTGACAGGGCGGATCTAGATGTGATGAGGAAGCAGAACGCAGTTTTCCGGGTCTCACAGTGAAACGTGAGACGCGTCTGCCATCTGAGCTAAGAAATCTGTGGGGAAATTCTGCTATCAAATGCAGTACATGTGTATAGATCTAATGAAATTAACTTGTTCTAATAAACGGAACGGCGAAAGTAGAGGACGCAGTGTGAAAGTCTGTCAGCTCAAGCATAAATTTGCTATCGGCTACAGTTTGCTACGGCAACAGTTGGTGAGTACAGCGGTTTTACTACTCCTATCTAGGATGCAGGGGAAGCTAGAATCCACCCCATATAGACACATTTGTAGAATGGGTCGACATGCTTAAGTGTAGACCGAAGACCGTAGAAATCCGGTGGGTCTGAGTTTAGAGGGAAACATGGACAGCGAGGGGCAGTTCAAAGTGGACCAACAGCTTATGGACTGCTTCAGTGTATATTAGGACCTGCTGGTTTGTGTGCATAGCTGTGGTGTGCTGTTAGCGTGGAGAAACGAACAGCTTCCGCGCTGGTATATGAAGGAGGGGCGAAAGCGCCAAGCTAAACGGCCTTTTCAGAAATTGCCCATGGTAATGGTTTACTTATTGCTTTGGAATGACCTACTTTTCCTTGCGGAAAATCGGCGCATTATGGATAGCGTGTGAGAGCTAGACAGAGCTCCAGTTATGTCATGAACGTAGTACAGGTTTTACAGACCGTAAGTTCCGTCTGCGTGAACAGTTGCTTATGTGGAGCTAGCGAATTGATCACTTTTACAGGAAAGAATTTAATATTCAATCGGTGGCAATGAATCGTTTATTATACCGAACACGTTATAGCCTGTGAGCTTCCCTATTGCTTTCATTTGTAGTATCAGAGAGCTTGCCCAGCCATTGGAGATGTATCAGGCTGAACTCGATCATGGATAAGTGAGGCGATCGTTTCATAAGCACCCAAAAACGCACCCCAAGCTCTGCAAAATCTACGTCTGGTCTAACTGCAGCCCAACTTGGCAGACACATACAGCACCTCTCCGGTTAGCTTCAACTGTAGTGGCTACAATCAGGCAACGTTATGATGAAACTGCCTCATTGATGGTTACCGAAGTAACACAAGCATACAGATCAGAATTGCTGCATATGAGTTAACCAGGAGCATTTTTAATTAGCAGAGCACACGAACTAACATGCAGTAGTTGATAAGCGCTCATCACTTTGAATATAATCTGTCGCGCGAAAAATTTGTCTCACTTTCCGGTTTGAAAGCTGCTTAACGCGTCAACAACTCCTGTATTCGCATCTTTGCATTGATTTTGAATGAAGCTAATCTGTCACGCAAAAAATTTGTTACGTGAGACCGTAAGTTCCGTTAGCGTGGACAAGTTGCTTATGTGGAGCTAGCAAATTGATCACTTCTACTGGAAACAATTACCTATTTAATCTCCACCTTTTTCAGCTTTTAATTAGCCACAACAAAAGGGGGATGAAATTATGTCAAGGTAGTGCAGAGAAATCATTTGTAAACCGGTAGACCTTTAGCATTTTGCATTGCTTTCATTGTAGCACCAGAGAGCTTGCCCAGATATTTGTGAAGTGTCCGGCTGATCCCGGTCATGGATAAGTGAATCACTCACTAACTGTAGTGGCTACAATCGGGCAATGTTATGATGAAACTGCCACATTGATGTTTACCGAAGTAACACAAGCATACCGATCAGAATTACGGCATATAAGTTAACCGGGAGCATTTTTAATTAGCACGGCACACAAACTAAAATGCAGTAGCTGGTAACCAAGCGGTCATAACCACAGAGACAAACCCCTGCAATACAGGTTTCACAGACAGCAAGTTCTGTTACTGTGAACAGATGTACCAAGCATCCAAATTACAAACAAGTATTAAAAGTTAGCTTCAAAAGAGGGTTATGCTCACACACCTTCTGTAGAATTTCCCCTGATATCACTCTTGCATATTTAGGACACAAACATTAGCAACAGTAACTTGGCTATGTTAGCCGCCGTGCTACAGCCACAATCAACTGGCTATCACGTCAGGTTGGCTGTTGCAGTCAAAACAACTTACAGCTTCTGAGTCTGTGAATCACGGACAGTCGCGACCGATACAGGCTTTATCTTCAGATATTTTACAAAGCCTGTCTTTGAGGCCAGTTGTTGGTGCTAACTATCGCTAGCGGTCCTGCTAGCCACCCGTAACACGTTAGCTTCACTTACATTATTTGCTGTTATATGGTTACTTACAGCTTGTGTCTCCGAACGCTTGATTGATGCAACTGCTTCAGGTTTGAGAAGCAGCTGAAACGCTTATCCTGCGTCGAATGAACCTTTATTGAGAAAGGTGCCTTTGCTGAAATGCTGAGCACAAGCAGCTGATGTTCCCTTTGGCCATGGCTGTTTGCTGCCAGCAAACAAAAAAGCTACCCACTAATTTCTGGTGGAATCGTCTTTTTGAAGAGAAATATTAGTTTTTCTTCGCGTCCAAAAGTAAACGGACAAGTAGCTTTAGGAGAGATACTGACAAAATTGCACCTCAAATGATCTGCAGTTCTACTTTTGTATTTGCCAAAGTGTAGACGCTACTAAGGCATAGTATGATCTGCCGTTATTAGTGCCTACTACAATAGTTTCCAGTGTGGGCAGGTCCAGCGCAGTGGTTGGCTCTGGCTAGGTCCGTACTAATTGGACTGCACAACCTGACGTCAGGTTTTGCCCAGATCTCGTGAAGATCTCGGGGGGAGCTGTTCAGAGAAAAAATCATGTTCACGAAATCACGTTCTTGGATTACAGCAAAATCCCTGTATCTTATGTTTAGAAACTTTTCAGAGGTTGAGCATGGACAACCAATATTATAATATTACTAATATGAATAAAAAGAAGGATCAGCATGTTAGCTCCCCTTTAATAATTTTCCTTTCTCGTTTCTTCTTTCAGGAAAACTACACATACTTACCTGTCTATATCCAAACATACTTGTGACTATGCTTCTGCTGAAGCATTTTGTAAAAGGGTGAACTGTCTCCTGTTTCCTGTCTGCTTCTCATCAAAGCGCCATACGGTGGATGGACATTTTATCTAAGCCCTAAACTCCTAGAATAGACTTTATTCTGGACACATTTCACTGTCATCTGCTTGTATATGCCATGTTGACTTATCCCCACAAAGTATTGTTTTTGTTGTGTTTTGAAAACTGCAGTCATGTTTGTTTGGTTATAGCTGAGCTTTTGTTGTATTGGTAGATACTATTCTTCACTGATCATTTAAATGTTGGTGTGTTTGGCTGCTAAGTGTGAGAACACACACAGAAATGCAGACGCCTCTGGTTTTTAGCAAGGGCTTTTCTATTTGACCTGCTGCTGCTAAAGAGTTATAAGACATTTTGAGGGTTTCATGCAAAAAGGTGTGAAGTGCAATTCTGGTCAAAATTGAAATATTCACACAGGGAGGTAGGGGAGGGGCATAATTTTTTCCTCCCGAGGTATCATAGCAATATACAAAGTACTTTTTTCACAATCAATCAGAAACAATATGGGCTACGTGTTTGGACATTAAACTGTCTTTGCAAACACAGGCTTTGTACAGGCTCGTTTGTGAAAAAAGGTGCGAGGGGGCATTTTTGCCCCTTTCTGCATGAAGACAAATAATGAGACCACTGTGATTAATCATCACTTAGCCCTGAGTGTTTTCAAATCACTAATGCCAATACTCAGTCTTTTGCTCTGTGTTGACTAACTATCGTTTGCCTGTTAATTTAGCAATATTTTTAAAAGGTTTGTAGCAAAACGCAGGCGTTTAAAGTTCTGTTTTTGATCAGAATATTGACAGAGCAATTTGTTATAACTTTGTACTGGCCCTTGTTGCCTTTTTAAAAGCAGACCTAGCACATACTCCTGACACAGTTGCAAGTTCTTCGCCCGTTGCCCGCTGCGAATTTTGGACAAGAAATTACACAAGAGCAGAATTCCTTTCATTTCATGTTTCCAGATTGGAAATTGGAAATATTGTAAATAACAACCAAAGGAGGTAAGTCTATTTTAGAAACTTGATCCCTTATTTTACAAAACCCAACACCAGTGAATTTGGCACGTTGTGTAAATCGTAAATAAAAACAGAATACAATGATTTGCAAATCCTTTTCAACCTATATTCAATTGAAAACACTGCAAAGACAAGTTACTTAATGTACGAACAGGTAAACTTTGTAATTTTTTGCAAATATTAGCTCATTTGGAATTTGATGCCTGCAACATGTTTCAAAAAAGCTGGCACTAGTGGCAAAAAAAGACTGAGAGAGTTGAGGAATGCTCATCAAACACTTATTTGGAACATCCCACAGGTGAACGGGCTAATTGGGAACAGGTGGGTGCCATGATTAGGTATAAAAGCAGCTTGCCTGAAATGCTCAGTCATTCACAAACAAGGATGGGGCGAGGGTCACCACTTAGTCAACAGATGCGCGAGCTGATTGTCGAACAGTTTAAAAACAACATTCCTCAACGAGCTATTGCAAGAAATTTAGGGATTTCATCATCTACAGTCCGTAATATCGTCAAAAAGGTTTAGAGAATCTGGAGAAATCACTGCACCTAAGCGACAAGGCCGAAAACCAACATTGAATGCCTGTGACCTTCGATCCCTCAGGCGGTACTGTATCAAAAACTGACATCAGTGTGTAAAGGACATCACCACATGGGCTCAGGAAAACTTCAGAAAACCACTGTCAGTAACTACAATTCATCGCTACATCTGCAAGTGCAAGTTAAAACTCAACAATGCAAAGCGAAAGCCATTTATCAACAGCACCCAGAAACGCCGCCGGCTTCGCTGGGCCCAAGCTCATCTAAGATGGACTGATGCAAAGTGGAAAAGTGTTCTGTGGTCTGACGAGTACATTTCAAATTGTTTTTGGAAACTGCGAACGTCGTGTCCTCCGGACCAAAGAGGGAAAGAACCAATAATACAGTTATAGCCGCTAAGTTCAAAAGCCAGCATCTGTGATGGTATTGGGGGTGTATTAATGCCCAAGGCATGGACAACTTACACATATGTGAAGGCACCATTAATGCTGAAAGGTACATACAGGTTTTGGAGCAACATATGTTGCCATCCAAGCAAAGTCTTTTTCATGGACTTATTTCAGCAAGACAATGCCAAGCCACATTCTGCACGTGTTACAACAGCATGGCTCGATAGTAAAAGAGTGCGGGTACTAGACTGGCCTGCCTGTAGTCCAGACCTGTCTCTCATTGAAAATGTGTGGCGCATTATGAAGCATAAAATACGACAACGGAGACCCCGGACTGTTGAACAACTTAAGCTGTACATCAAGCAAGAATGGGAAAGAGTTCCACCTGAAAAGCTTCAAATATTGGTCTTCTCAGTTCCAAAATGTTTACTGAGTGTCGTTAAAAGGAAAGGCGATGTAACACAGTGGTAAAAAGGCCCCTGTGCCAACTTTTTTGCAATGTATTGCTGCCTTTAAATTCTAAGTTAATGATTATTTGCAAAAAAAAAAGTTTCTCAGTTTGAACATTAAACATCTTGTCTTTGCAGTGTATTCAATTGAGTATAAGTTGAAAAGGATTTGCAAATCATTGTATTCTGTTTTTATCTACGATTTACATAACGTGCCAACTTACAAGCCATATTTTCTTTTCCAGTCTGATATATTTCAATACCTTTCTTTCTCATCTCCTCAAGAATTTCTTTTGGTTCTGGCATTACACATTGCTCGGTGAGACCTTTCAGCCAACTTGGCATTTTGTTGGAAAGATCTGAGAATTCTCGCAGACAAATAATATTGATGCACTCTGTAATGTGAATATAGGCCACTAGATGGCAGTATTTACCTTTTTTTGTTAAGCTCAGACTGGAGTCATGTTTAGACATGTCCTGGACATGTCTGGGGCAAGTCTCAGAAAATAAAAAAAAAGAGGTCTAAATGTGGGTGGGGTCTGCAAAAGAGTATATAAGGAAAAGAATTGAGACAGTAAAGTAGTAGGAGAAATTGAAAGAAGATGACCAGACCTGCCATTCTGTTCAAGACCTGTGACGTTTCTTTTGTGGATTTCTTTGCCTGTGTTTGAGCATTTTCTTCATCCAGGACATCACCAAGCCACCCCACCAAAAAGGGACTGTAATTATTTCTGTTTTTTCTTATTTATCAATCTTGGTCTTTAGTTGTAGGTTGTTATTAGTCTTTGTCTTTGTTAAAAATTAAATGTGTTTTAGTTGTTAAAACTGTGTTTGTCATCCCTTGCTGTTGCTGTTGTGTTATAAATGTAATAACAAATTGGGGCCATAACAAATTGGGGGCTCAAGGTCTGGGATAGACCATTGTGTGAGTAATTTATTGAAAATCTAACATTCCAAATTGTGAAATTGTTTTTGTGAATTTTCCTAGATATATATTGACAACAGCAATGGATGATTTCTTGGCATCACCAACCGTAGGGGTTTTGAAGTCTTTTAAAAAGACAGAACTGCTAGAAATTTGCAGACAGTTGGAGCTGACAGAGGTAAAACCAGCCATGCGAAAAGCAAGACTGGCTAGAGAGATAGTTGAATATTACATTGATGAAAATGTGTTTGCACCAGGAGATCTGGAACAGTTTCCAGTGGAAAATCCAAATATAGAAATGGAACTTAAATTAAAAATGCTAGAATTTGAGAGGGAAGAAAAAGAAAAACAAAGGCAGTTTGAGTTAGAAAAATTAGCAAGAGAAGAAAAACAAAGAGAATTTGAGAGAGAGAAAGAGGAAAGAGCAGAAAGACAGAGACAGAGAGATTTTGAATTAGAGAAGTTGGATAGAGAAGAAAGACTCCAAATGGAGAAACTAAAAATTAAAATTGAAACTAAAAATAAATTTTGTGCCAGTCAGGAGGTAAAACTGGTGCCTCCATTTTCAGAAAAGGATGTTGACAACTATTTCCAGTGTTTTGAAAAGGTAGCAAAGAGAAGCCAGTGGCCAAAGGAACACTGGCCTCTGATGTTGCAAACTGTCCTCAAGGGTAAAGCTCAACAAGCCTATTCGGCTTTGTCTGCAGATGATTCCTCTGATTATGAGGTTGTCAAAAAGGTTATTTTGAGAGCTTATGAGTTGGTTCCAGAGGCTTACCGACAGAAATTCAGAGGTCTGAAGAAATCTGAAAATCAGACTTATGTTGAATTTGCTAATGAGAAGCAGGTTTGCTTTGAGCGCTGGTGTACTTCTATGGAGGTCAAGGATGATTTCAACTCACTAAAAGAGATGGTGTTAGTTGAAGAATTCAAGAACTGTGTTAAGGATGATATTAAGACCTACCTTAATGAGAAGCAAGCACTGAACTTGCAATCAGCTGCCAAATTTGCAGATGAATATGTTCTCACTCATAAGTCCAAATTTCAGTCTAGCAGTAACAATAAATGGTCCCAATTTCAGAAAAAGGGTTACGGTGATACCCAAGATTCCTCACCCAAAGACAAAGACAAATCTGGTGATGGTGCTCAGAAATCCAGTAACAGGTCTGATCAAAGTGTGAAAGCTGACAGTGACAAAAGTGGTCTAGTTTGCAGTTATTGCAAGAAATCTGGTCATGTTACAACTAACTGTTGGTTCCTTAAAGCTAAGAAAGAAAAAGAAAAGGATACCAAACCAAATGCCTTTGTGAAAACAAGGTTAGAAACCCCTGTAGTAGATAACCAATCTGCTAAATTGCCTGCTTCTTGTGGGGCTAAAAAGCCTAATACAGCTGACTTTGTGAGGGAGGAATTTCTTCCATTTGTGTCAGAGGGATTTGTGGCTCTGAATGAGCATACTACTCCTGTCCCCATATATATCCTAAGGGATACCGGAGCTTCTCAGTCACTTTTGTTGATGGACTCCTTGGAGTTACGTGATGAGACCGCTTCAGGGGATTTCATACTTGTACAAGGTATTGAAGGGAGGACTGTATCTGTACCCCTGCGCTCTATATTCTTGAAGTCAGATTTAGTTACAGGACAGGTAAAGGTGGGACTTATGTCAAGTCTACCTATAAAGGGTGTTTCTCTGTTGCTAGGCAATGACCTGGCTGGGGGCAAAGTAGTTGCCCCTGTACATCTTACTTCACAGCCGAGCACTGAAAATGGGGATGAGGATCCATCTCTGTATCCTTCTTGCGCAGTGACTCGTGCTATGGCCAAGAAGGCTAAAGAAGATGATGTTGTGGTGCCGTCCAGTACATTGAATAGTCAGGACTCAGGTGGTTCGCCTCATGACTCTGATTGGCCTACTATAGTTTCTCCGTTTGAGGACTTATCAAATACTTTTATCAGTACTCTATTCAGCCAGCCGGATGGGTCTGGTGATTCTGATGTGTCTGGAGACTTGTCTCTGTCCAGAAAGCGGTTGATTGAGGAGCAAACTAATGATCCTGAAATTTGTGTACTAAAGAGGAGAGCCCTTCCTGAAAAAGAAATAGATGCAGTTCCAGTTGGGTATTATCTCAAGGATGGTGTGTTGATGCGGAAGTGGCGACCTCCTGATATCCCTGCCAATGCAGATTGGGCAGTGGTCAGGCAAATTGTTGTTCCGAAGGTCTATAGGAATGAGATCTTAACAATGGCTCATAGTTTACCTTTAGGAGGTCATCTTGGTGTTAACAAGACTGTTGATAAGATCATGAAACACGTCTTTTGGCCTGGGCTTCGGAAAGACGTTTCCAACTTTTGCAAAACCTGTCACACTTGTCAGGTAGTTGGAAAACACCAGTTAGACCCACCTGTAGCTCCATTGCAGCCTATCCCAGCATTTGGGGAGCCATTCTCTAGGGTCATTGTTGATTGCGTTGGTCCATTACCCAAGACTAGATCTGGAAGTCAGTACTTGTTGACAATCATGTGTGCATCTACCAGATTCCCCGAAGCCATACCTCTACGTAACATCAAGGCAACTGCAATCTCGAAGGCTTTGATAAAGTTCTTCACGTTGTTTGGTCTTCCCAGGGAAATTCAGTCAGACCAAGGTAGCAATTTCACTTCAGGATTGTTTCAGCAGGTTGTGTATGAACTAGGTGCAAAACAGATTCTTTCTAGTGCCTATCATCCAGAAAGTCAGGGTGCCTTAGAGAGGTTTCATTCCACTCTCAAGACAATGATGAGGACTTATTGTTATGACCATGAGAAAGACTGGGATGAAGGGGTTCATTTGCTGTTGTTTGCAGCTAGAGAAGCAGTGCAGGAGTCTACTGGATTCAGTCCATTTGAGCTAGTGTTTGGTCATGAAGTGAGAGGACCTTTGCTATTATTGAGTGAACAATGGCAAGAGAAAGAGCCGCATATCAGTCTGTTAGACTATGTTGGCAAGTTCAAGGAAAGATTGCGTGCAGCTTGTGACCTTGCCAAAGAGAACTTGAAATCAAGTCAGGGAAAAATGAAAACTTGGTATGATCATAAGGCTAGAAGCCGTGAGTTTAAACCAGGAGAAAAGGTCCTTGTGTTGTTTCCCTTGCAGTCCAATCCATTGCAGGCTAGATTTCATGGTCCTTATGAAATTCTGACAAAACTCAATGATCTCAATTACATTGTGAAGACTCCAGATAGGAGAAAACCAAAACAATTGTGTCATATTAACATGCTAAAGCCTTATCATGACAGAAATGCTAGGGTTGCAGCTGTCACTTCAGATTCTCCAATGGTCGAAACGTGTGAAGATGAGGGGGAGTTTCAAGATGATGAACCAAGAATTAAAGCTGAGGTTCTTTCATGTAAATTGTCAAACACTGAAGTGTTGCAAAATCTTGATGTAAAACTCCAGCACTTAGAACCCTCACAGAGAGATCAGTTTGAAAGGTTGATCAAGAAATATGAGGATTTGTTTCCTGATGTTCCAAAGAGAGTTACTATAGCCTCTCATGATGTAGATGTTGGTGATGCCAAACCAATAAAACAGCATCCATACCGGATGAATCCTGAAAAGAGAAAGATTGCTGAGAAAGAGGTTGAGTACATGTTAAAACATGATATTATCAGACCCTCCAACTCCGATTGGAGTTCACCCTGTGTGCTAGTTCCAAAACCTGATGGAAGTACTAGATTCTGTACAGATTATCGCAAAGTCAATGCTGTAACTAGAACTGATGTGTTTCCAATACCTAGGATTGATGATTGTATTGATAGTGTAGGGCAAGCAAAGTTTCTGACCAAGATTGATTTATTGAAGGGTTATTGGTGTGTGCCTTTAACTGAGAGGGCCAAGAGCATCTCTGCTTTTGCCACACCATCTGGATTGTACCAGTATGAAGTCCTACTCTTTGGCATGAAAAATGCCCCAGCCACGTTCCAAAGGATGATACAGTCTACAATCGCCGGATTGCCACACACGGGTGCATACATCGATGACCTGATCACATGGAGTGACTCCTGGGAAGAACATCTAAAAGATGTAGAGACGTTGTTCCAGCGCCTGACCCAGGCTAACCTGACTGTTAACCTGAGCAAGAGTGACTTTGGTTGTGCTACTGTCACCTATCTTGGCCACGTCATAGGCCAGGGTAAGGTGGCACCCATAAATGCTAAAGTCCAAGCCATCATGGACTTTCCAGTTCCTGACAACAAAAAAGCTTTGCGCCGCTTCCTTGGAATGATCGGGTACTACCGCAAGTTCTGCAAGAACTTTGCTGAGATTGCTCTCAGTCTAACTAACCAACTGAAGAAAGGCGTAAAGTTCACCTGGGATGATGCATGCCAGAGAGCCTTCGATCGCCTGAAGTCTCTGCTGTGTCACTTCCCCGTGCTCAAATCTCCTGACTTCAACAAACCGTTCTCCATCGCGGTCGATGCTAGCGACCAAGCTTGTGGATCTGTGCTCCTACAGAGAAGTGACTCTGATGACATTGAGCATCCCGTGGCATACTTCTCCAGGAAGTTCAATCGCCACCAAAGGAACTATTCCACAATAGAGAAGGAACTGTTGGCTCTCGTCCTTTCTTTACAACACTTTGAGGTTTATGTTTGTACAGGACAAAAGCCAATGATTGTGTACACTGACCACAATCCGTTAATGTTTTTGAGTAAGATGAAAAACAAGAATCGGAGATTGTTGAATTGGAGTTTGATTTTACAGGAGTTTGACTTGGAAATTAAGCATGTGAAGGGTACAGACAATGTAATTGCTGATTGCTTATCCCGTGTTTGAATGTGTATATCATGTGTTTGAATATTGTATGATATGTATATATAGACAAGTGTTCACTTAACCATTTTGTATTGAAAAGAAAAATTTTGCCTTTATGAGTCAAAAATTTTCCCTTTTGGAATGGAGGTGTAATGTGAATATAGGCCACTAGATGGCAGTATTTACCTTTTTTTGTTAAGCTCAGACTGGAGTCATGTTTAGACATGTCCTGGACATGTCTGGGGCAAGTCTCAGAAAATAAAAAAAAAAGAGGTCTAAATGTGGGTGGGGTCTGCAAAAGAGTATATAAGGAAAAGAATTGAGACAGTAAAGTAGTAGGAGAAATTGAAAGAAGATGACCAGACCTGCCATTCTGTTCAAGACCTGTGACGTTTCTTTTGTGGATTTCTTTGCCTGTGTTTGAGCATTTTCTTCATCCAGGACATCACCAAGCCACCCCACCAAAAAGGGACTGTAATTATTTCTGTTTTTTCTTATTTATCAATCTTGGTCTTTAGTTGTAGGTTGTTATTAGTCTTTGTCTTTGTTAAAAATTAAATGTGTTTTAGTTGTTAAAACTGTGTTTGTCATCCCTTGCTGTTGCTGTTGTGTTATAAATGTAATAACAAATTGGGGCCATAACAACTCAAATAAAGCACTGGGTGTCAGCATATAGGACAGAAGTCAGATTTAGCCATATATTCTCATTAAACTACTTTTATCATTCCCTGCCATTATGCCATTATTCCAGAATTCAATACACAGTTACAATTTCCATTATCAGCATGTCTCCTTTTGTAATTATTTTAGAATATGAGAGGTCCTCTTATGTCATGTCCTCTGAAAGTAATGTTTTTTTCCTCATATTGCACATGCAGAGAGAGACAGAGAGAGAGATAAAGAGAGGGAGACAGACAGACAGACAGACAGAGATGCAGGTTTTGCTTGCTTAAGGATTAATGACCAGACAGATGAGTTCATGATTCCTAATACACAATGGCAAGCTATTCTGTTCCCAAGGCAGAAAACCATCATACTACCGCCAGCATGATGTGTTTCATGATCGTTTGAATTGTTTAAAAAAAATTTTGTAGATCCTTGGAAGCAATGGCATTGCATAAAGACAATTTAAGTGATTCTTATTCAAACTATAACGAGACATGCATTGCTTCCATCCACTGAGTAAAGAAAGACGTGAGAAGTCCAGAGTCATAATCAGTTTCTGATTACTAGGGGTGAAATCCACCGTAATGCACATAAAACTGATAAACCTCCATGAACAAGGACTTAAATTCTGTGCATGAATCTCTTAAATATGCGTTGATAGAATAATTGCAGACCACATCAGGGGAACATTAATATGCAACTAAAATTCATGCCGAATGTGCCAGAGTTGACAGGTATGCATTATTAATGAAAACTGGCCACACCTGATGATGCTGTGAGTTTTGAGTTTTTATCCCCCCGGCATATAATGTGGGGGGATATAGCTATCGCTCTGCCCGTCTGTCTGTCTTTCCATTCGTCTGTCCGTCTGTAAACATTCTTTTGTCCAGAATATAACTTGAAAACCGTTCAGTATTTCCTCACGAAATTTGACATATAGGTCAGGTGTCATGTGTAGATGTTCCTTTTGGTATTTAGGAATTTATTGAGCAGTTAATCCATGAATGTAGGGGGCCGGGGGGGATTCGCCATTGCCAGATGGCTCTTGTTGTAATGGTAAGGCCAGACTTTTTTCATTCCTTGGTCCTTGGGCTTTTTTCCACAGACAACAGGAGAGGAGGGCAAAAAAATAAATAAATAAAATAAAAATTCCACTTCCTCAGAATGATAATTGGCAGGTATAGGAGAGGAGGAAGAAAAAGAAAATAATTTCTAAAATAAAGATTTTATTTTCCATTATGCTTTTTTTTTTTGCTGCTTCACTTCATCCCACAGGATTTTTACTCCAGTGGGATTACCCTGGGGGAATGATTTTGAAAATCATGCAAGTCATTTCTTTTTAGTAGGGCCTATCTATGTTGTTGTTGTCTGCATGTACCTGCATTATTCTTATGAATTCTTTGGTAATTTCTGTCAAACTAATCTAAGTGGAGAGTCGTAAACCAGCCTGTAACCACCTTCTAATTAATGCATATTTTTCCTGTCCTCTATCTGCATAACCTTGGACCCTATTGTTCTTCTCGTGTTTGTTATTCTTTCTTTATTCTTTCTCTATACGCCTCTTTGAGCTTAAATTTGACCCCCCTAAACATGCTCAAAAACTCACCAAATTTGGCACGCACCTCATGTCTGGCGAAAAACTTCATAAACTGAAAATATTATCCCCAAAGGTGCCACAATGGCTCTCTAGCGCTACCCAGAAACATTAAAAAGGCACTTAGACAGCCAGTAGGAAAGTCATAGAGCAATGGAAACAAAACTACATAGTTTATAGGTCTTGTTGAGATGAACAAATAATGGACACCCATGACCTAAATCAAACAGGAAGTTTGCAATTTGCATATCAAAATTGCTATTCGCCCCTAAATTTGGCCTAAATTTGCCCTCGAACAAAGGCAATCTCCTTTACGGGCATTCATTGTATCAGATCCAAATGCTAATAGATGCCGATGAAAACTGCCGATGAAAACTGCTGTACAACTTTGCCATTACTCGAACGGTTTGGATTTTATGAGCCGTCAAAGTTGGAGTTCCCCAGTTTCATTTACTGCCTTTTTCAATGCGTACACGATTTCCAACCTAAATTTGACCCCTTTAAGAGGAAATTTTAAGGAAAATCAACTTTTTAAATGCATTTATGATACGTTTTGGGGAGTTCTGCGCCATCTTTATTTTACGTCACTGCATGTGTCATCGGAGTGGTTTATTGGTGGTTCAGTTGGTTTGAGTATAGAGGTTGCGGGGCGTGATCGCATTGAAAGCAACCAATCATAAGAGGGGTAGTGCCTCCCCCTACCAGTGTGTATGCCCTCCCGAGAAATTTATTGCCTTCAAAGTTGGCTTTAACTTGTTTTCAGCCAATCAGAGTTGTCAAAACTTCTCCGCTACCTATCTTGTTTGGGAATCACACATTCAAGCTTCGGTGCAGGTTAAACATTCAGCAACCAGTGGTGCTCAAACTCAGTCCTGGCGCCCCACTATGTATGCTGGGTTTTGTTCCAAACATAATTGCAATCTGAGGATTTTAAAAAGCTATTGATTTTCTTAATTAGGCGCATATACGTTTATAGCAGTTCTTTATCCTCTTCATCCACATTTGACAAATCTATACATGCCATGAAGAATAAAAATTCCATATCCAGGTTGAGATATATTAAAAACTAGTAAAAATAACTCCTGAGGGAAACAGTTTAGCCATTCATTTAATCAATATAAAGACCTGTTTAATCAACAAACACTGGGTTCTCATCGGTGAAGCTGCTGACACATGGTTGCAAACCAGTGAGCGACAAATAAATTTTTTGACTGGTTGTCCGCGGAAAAGCTCTTCTATCTAAATCAGTTGCCTGTCTGGAATGGTGGTTGTCCGTATATAAAATCGCCAACCAATAAAATGCCAGGTTCCGTGTTGACCAATGAAATTATCGCTGCCTCCCTGCAGGCCCATTCATTATCCTTTTTTTTTAATTAACAAAACTTTATTTAGCAAAGTTAGGAGTATACAAATCAAGTTAGGAACAAACAAATACACAATAATAAATGAGAGTTAATAACATCAAAATATGCAAAAGAAAGAAAGGATGTGACAAAGACAATGCAATGACAGACAAGCCCCTATACTAAGGGACTTGAGGGATCCAATAGAATAAAAAAAAAAATGAAAAAAAAAACATAATCATAAACATATTGACCACACATTGAACAACGTATGAGCTTCTTGAAAGCAAATATGAACAAATTTGCTTTCTAGTGAGCATTTTAAATTCTATGCACTGAGCATTAATGGTGTGGATGAAATTGGCACGCCATTTCCACTAGGGGTGTCAACGTTTACAATTTTTTCTACACGTGTACACGAGACTACTAACCGACGTGTACCCGGTTACACGTTCGGAGATTTATCAGCTTTTTCTATCGCAGCTGCGCTGTATAACCACAAAGTAAAATGAGTTGAAAATAAAATCCTCTATCATTTTGACAGATAAGAAAACGTTCAAGTGAAAGCTGAAAAAGGTTTAAACTTCTTGTTTAATCACTGTTTTAACTATTGCTCACTTTTGTACATTTTTTTCTTTAACTTAAAGTGCAAACTGCACCCCTCTCTTGCAACGGGAGCTGCGTCTGAATTTTAATATGCATCTCATAGTAAAAGTGATCTGGAATTGGCGAGAGAAAGCAACTCAAAAAGAAACCAAAGTAAGCTGAAGTGAGAGGAAAAAACTTCACCTTTATATCCACAAAGTTAATAAAGTAGAGGGGGACTCTCCCAATTATTCACTAAAATTGGTGAAAAAAAATTTGTTTTCTTCCTCCTCTTTAGACGCGAGGATGCGTGATCAGGTCGTGAAAAGCCAACAGAACACCAACCAACAATATAATGTACAACAACACGCAACAATATAGGCTAAAATAACAAGCCATTAACATTGATGAGCGCAGCGCTCTTCTCAAGTCCTTAAGCAGTGGCGGCTCGTGAATTGGCAACAGGGGAAGCTCAAACAATCCCTTAAAGTTAATGATTGTTCATGACCTGTTTTCAATCATTCATTTAAATTACAATGACGGAAACTTCGAGAACTCAACATTATCTGATGCGGCTAGTTTTCATTAATAACGCGTACCTGTCAACTCTCACGCATTCGGCATGAGTTTAAGTGGCATTTTCACGTTCCTCCGCTGATGACAGCAATTATTCTATCAACGCGTATGCAAGAGATTTTCGCGTGGAATTTCAGTACTTGTGCATGGAGGGGTTTGAAGCAATGGAATTGCATAAAGACGTTTCAAATTATCAAATTTCATTTAAACAATCATGAAACAAATACATTGCTTCCAACCGCAACCCTAAATGAAAGCGTGAGAAGTCTGGAGTCGTAATCAGTAGGCCTATGCGTTATAAAAGAAAACTAGCCACATCTGATATTGTAGAGAGTTTTCGGAGTTTCTGTTATGGTAATTTAAATGAATTATTGAAAACAGGTCATGACCAGTCTTTAATTTTAATTGGCAGTTCACGAGATGCCGCTGGCAAAGTAGCCTATTCTTGAAGGGGCGCGACACTGGCTGTGGCTGCGGGGGTTTTCTTTAAATCAAGGTAACATTGCGCCCCATGCATCTGTATGCGGATAACTGCACTAGTGGGAACATTTAAGTGAATTGTTAGTTAATGTTATTATCTGAAGCTTTCGGGCAACATTATCACCCCTAAAAATAGGCGACTATATGTATTGGTGAGAAATGAACGAGGAGGAAAAAATACTGCGGTCAAGCTATCACCAGTTCGCAAAACGACGGTCAAACTATCACCGCTAAAATTTTGATGCGCAATTACAGCGGATAGCGCGGTACTTTGGTCACGTGATACAAATGCTGTCAAAATTCGGCTTGCTGAGAGAAAAACCGAGGCTTATTCAACGAAAGAATGCGTATATTTTATTCATAAAATAAAATCGTCAACAACTTCCATAATGTAGGTTGAAAATGACTTTTCTTTTTCTTTTTTCAATAAATAGTTCACATTTTGTGCAGATTGAAATGTGAGATTTTGGCGAGCTGCTGTGAATCCAGATGACAAATAATTGCTTGTAACTGTAATAATGTTTTACTTAAAGCAAATAGTTAGAGAAAAGTGACACTTGATTATGATAGAAGAGGGATCCTCCTATAAGCCCACCAAATATTGAGAGATTCTGTGGTGGATATTTTTAATAAATGGCCTTCAAAGTCGATACTGTGCAATGTGGGATTGCAGAAAATTGGATGGGGGCGTCATTCTTAAGGGCCTCTATTTCCTGCAAATCAAATAGTTAGAAAAAAGTAACACTTGGTTATGATAGAAAAGGGATCCTACTATAAGCCCACCAAATATGGAAAGATTCTGTGGTGGAAATTTTTAATAAATGGCCATCAAAGTTGATACTGTGCAATGTGGGATTGCAGAAAATTGGATGGGGACGTCATACTTGCGGACCTATATTTCCTGCAAATCAAATAGTTAGAAAAAGGTAACACTTGATTTTGATAGAAGAGAGATCCTCCTATAAGCCCACCAAATATGAAGAGATTCTGTGGTGGAAAGTTTTAATAAATGGCCTTCAAAGTTGATACTGTGCAATGTGTGAATGCAGAAAATTGGATGGGGGTGTCATACTTGAGGACCTCTATTTCCTGCAAATCAAATAGTTAGAAAAAAGTTACACTTGATTATGATAGTAGAGGGATCCTACTATAAGCCCACCAAATATGAACAGATTCTGTGGTGGAAATTTTTAATAAATGGCCTTCAAAGTTGATACTGTGAAATGTGGGAATGCAGAAAATTGGATGGGGGCGTCATACTTGCAGACCTCTATTTCCTGCAAATCAAATAGTTAGAAAAAAGTAACACTTGATTATGATAGTAGAGGGATCCTGCTATAAGCCCACCAAATATGAACAGATTTTGTGGTGGAAATTTTTAATAAATGGCCTGCAAAGTTGATACTGTGCAATGTGGGATTGCAGAAAATTGGATAGGGGCGTCATACTTGCGGACCTCTATTTCCTGTAAAACAAATAGTTAGAAAAAAGTAACACTTGATTATGATAGCACAGGGATCCTTCTATAAGCCCACCAAATATGAACAGATTCTGTGGTGGAAATATTTAATAAATGGCCTTCAAAGTTGATACTGTACAATGTGGGATTGTAGAAAATTGGATGGGGACGTCATACTTGCGGACCTATATTTCCTGCAAATCAAATAGTTAGAAAAAGGTAACACTTGATTATGATAGAAGAGAAATCCCCCTATAAGCCCACCAAATATGAAGAGATTCTGTGGTGGAAAGTTTTAATAAATAGCCTTCAAAGTTGATACTGTGCAATGTGTGAATGCAGAAAATTGGATGGGGGCGTCATACTTGCAGACCTCTATTTCCTGCAAATCAAATAGTTAGAAAAAAGTAACACTTGATTATGATAGTAGAGGGATCCTGCTATAAGCCCACCAAATATGAACAGATTCTGTGGTGAAAATTTTTAATAAATGGCCTGCAAAGTTGATACTGTGCAATGTGGGATTGCAGAAAATTGGATTGGGGCGTCATACTTGCGGACCTCTATTGCCTGCAAAACAAATAGTTAGAAAAAAGTAACACTTGATTATGATAGTAGAGGGATCCTACTATTAGCCCACCAAATATGAATAGATTTTGTGGTGGAAATTTTTAATAAATGGCCTTCAAAGTTGATACTATGAAATGTGGGAAGGCAGAAAATTGGATGGGGGCGTCATACTTGCAGATCTCTATTTCCTGCAAAACAAATATTTAGAAAAAGGTAACACTTGATTATGATAGTTGAGGGATCCTACTATAAGCCCACCAAATATGAACAGATTCTGTGGTGGAAATTTTTAATAAATGGCCTTCAAAGTTGATACTATGAAATGTGGGAAGGCAGAAAATTGGATGGGGGCGTCATACTTGCAGACCTCTATTTCCTGCAAATCAAATAGTTAGAAAAAAGTAACACTTGATTATGATAGTAGAGGGATCCTGCTATAAGCCCACCAAATATGAAGAGATTCTGTGGTGGAAATTTTTAATAAATGGCCTGCAAAATTGATACTGTGCAATGTGGGATTGCAGAAATTTGGATAGGGGCGTCATACTTGCGGACCTATATTTCCTGCAAATCAAATAGTTAGAAAAAAGTAACACTTGATTATGATAGTTGAGGGATCCTACTATAAGCCCAGCAAATATGAACAGATTCTGTGGTGGAAATTTTTAATAAATGGCCTTCAAAGTTGATACTGTGCAATGTGGGAATGCAGAAAATTGGATGGGGGCGTCATACTTGCGGACCTCTATTTCCTGCAAATCAAATAGTTAGAGAAAAGTAATATTTGCATGTCATAACATATGTATCTTACTATTTGCCATAGAATATCAAGAGATTCTGTTGTGGAATTTTTAAATGAATGCCCATTAAAATTGATACTGTGTAATATGCCAATGCAGACAATTGGATGGGGGGATCATGTTTGAGGGCTGATAATTCCGGCAAATCAAAGTATTTGTCAAAATTTACCATTCAATAGCATAACTCATCGATCCTATTATAAAATTTTAAAACATGAAAAGATTCCATTGTGGAATTTTAAAATAAATGGCCGTCAAATTTGGGACTGTTTAATGTGTCAATGCAGGCAATTGAATGGGGGGTGCATACTTGAGGGCCTGTAGTTCCTGTGAATGAAGCAGTTTGTAAAAAGTACCTCTTGCTTACTACAGGTTGTAGTATCAACTCACTGAATATGAAAAGAATCGGTGCCAAACTTATTGAATAAATGGCTATCAAATCAGGAACTATTGTAATGTGTGAATGGAGATGACTGATTGGGGTACCATGTTTGAGAGCCTGTAATTCCTGTAAATCAAAACTTATGTGAAAAATAACAATTCCTGACCATGCTACATGCACTGTAATATAAATTGACTGAATATGAAGAGATTCTATGATGGGATTATGAAAAAAATGGGCATCAATGTCGGAACTGTTGCAGTGTGCGAAAAGAGATGATTGAATGTGGGGCCACGTTTCAGGGTCTGTAATTCCTGCAAATACAAAACTTTTAGAAAAATAACAGTTGCTTGCCGCACTACATCCTTTGTCTTATTATAAAAACCTGAATATAGAGATTCCAATGTAGAAATATTAAATAAATGGCCATTGAATTTTGTTACTCTTGCAATGTACGCATGTAGACAGTTGAAATGGGGGTGATTTTTGAGGGCCTGTAATTTCTGCAAGTCAAGAAGTTTGTGGAATATAACACCTCCTTTACAAGCTTCATGTATTCTTGTACAAGCACATTGAAAATGAAAAGATTCCATGGCGGAATTATTAAAGAAATGGCAATCAAATTAGCCACTTTGCAGTGTGAGAATGAAGACAATGGAATGGGTGACCATGAATTAAATTGAATGGATGACTGTTTTAGTACCAATAATTTGTCAAAAAGAACTTGCACAGAATATTACTTGCAATAGTTTACGTCAAGTGTCGGCCTAATGTACCGGAAATTTTTGAATCAATGTGCATCACCTGAAGTATTTTGTACTGCCTTGATTGAAAAAAAAAATGCGTTAGCTTGAACTTGCCTTACTCGATCCTGCGGCCCACCGACATTTGATGGTTTTTTTTACAAACACATTTGTAATTGTATGTTTTCATCAAACTATTCATTTGTCTTCTTAGGTGTATTTAACCTCTTAACCTTCCCCTTCACCAGAAATATCCATGTATGGCTTGCAAAACAAAATAACCTTGAGCATATTGTTTAATTTTCACTTATGCAAATTATTTCAAGTTATATAATCTTACAGACCGAATAAGTCAATGATAGAATTAGATATCTCCAACTTAAGTACCTGAACATAAGTGTTTTATTTATTTCAAAATTATTTTCTTGACCTAAACATAAACATGAAAGAAAAGAGATTGGACTAATTTGCTCGCCGAATAAATGGTTAGTTTTTGCGACCATTTGTTCATAATTTCACCAATGAAAAACCCAACACTTCTCCGTTTTGATGTTACTTTTTAAAAATTTTATTATGCTGTATTTTTATGAATTTTAGAGCATGCATGTGAAAATTTTATTGTTCATGGCATTCATGCACAACAGCATAATAAAATTTTTAAAAAGTAACATCAAAACGGAGAAGTGTTGGGTTCTTCATTGGTGAAATTATGAACAAATGGTCACAAAAACTAACCATTTATTCGGCGAGCAAATTAGTCCAATCTCTTTTCTTTCATGTTTATGTTTAGGTCAAGAAAATAATTTTGAAATAAATAAAACACTTATGTTCAGGTACTTAAGTTGGAGATATCTAATTCTATCATTGACTTATTCGGTCTGTAAGATTATATAACTTGAAATAATTTGCATAAGTGAAAATTAAACAATATGCTCAAGGTTATTTTGTTTTGCAAGCCATACATGGATATTTCTGGTGAAGGGGAAGGTTAAGAGGTTAAATACACCTAAGAAGACAAATGAATAGTTTGATGAAAACATACAATTACAAATGTGTTTGTAAAAAAAACCATCAAATGTCGGTGGGCCGCAGGATCGAGTAAGGCAAGTTCAAGCTAACGCATTTTTTTTTTCAATCAAGGCAGTACAAAATACTTCAGGTGATGCACATTGATTCAAAAATTTCCGGTACATTAGGCCGACACTTGACGTAAACTATTGCAAGTAATATTCTGTGCAAGTTCTTTTTGACAAATTATTGGTACTAAAACAGTCATCCATTCAATTTAATTCATGGTCACCCATTCCATTGTCTTCATTCTCACACTGCAAAGTGGCTAATTTGATTGCCATTTCTTTAATAATTCCGCCATGGAATCTTTTCATTTTCAATGTGCTTGTACAAGAATACATGAAGCTTGTAAAGGAGGTGTTATATTCCACAAACTTCTTGACTTGCAGAAATTACAGGCCCTCAAAAATCACCCCCATTTCAACTGTCTACATGCGTACATTGCAAGAGTAACAAAATTCAATGGCCATTTATTTAATATTTCTACATTGGAATCTCTATATTCAGGTTTTTATAATAATACAAAGGATGTAGTGCGGCAAGCAACTGTTATTTTTCTAAAAGTTTTGTATTTGCAGGAATTACAGACCCTGAAACGTGGCCCCACATTCAATCATCTCTTTTCGCACACTGCAACAGTTCCGACATTGATGCCCATTTTTTTCATAATCCCATCATAGAATCTCTTCATATTCAGTCAATTTATATTACAGTGCATGTAGCATGGTCAGGAATTGTTATTTTTCACATAAGTTTTGATTTACAGGAATTACAGGCTCTCAAACATGGTACCCCAATCAGTCATCTCCATTCACACATTACAATAGTTCCTGATTTGATAGCCATTTATTCAATAAGTTTGGCACCGATTCTTTTCATATTCAGTGAGTTGATACTACAACCTGTAGTAAGCAAGAGGTACTTTTTACAAACTGCTTCATTCACAGGAACTACAGGCCCTCAAGTATGCACCCCCCATTCAATTGCCTGCATTGACACATTAAACAGTCCCAAATTTGACGGCCATTTATTTTAAAATTCCACAATGGAATCTTTTCATGTTTTAAAATTTTATAATAGGATCGATGAGTTATGCTATTGAATGGTAACTTTTGACAAATACTTTGATTTGCCGGAATTATCAGCCCTCAAACATGATCCCCCCATCCAATTGTCTGCATTGGCATATTACACAGTATAGATTTTAATGGGCATTCATTTAAAAATTCCACAACAGAATCTCTTGATATTCTATGGCAAATAGTAAGATACATATGTTATGACATGCAAATATTACTTTTCTCTAACTATTTGATTTGCAGGAAATAGAGGTCCGCAAGTATGACGCCCCCATCCAATTTTCTGCATTCCCACATTGCACAGTATCAACTTTGCAGGCCATTTATTAAAAATTTCCAACACAGAATCTTTTCATATTTGGTGGGCTTATAGCAGAATCCCTTTACTATCATAATCAAGTGTTACTTTTTTCTAACTATTTGAGTTGCAGGAAATAGAGGTCCTCAAGTATGACGCCCCCATCCAATTTTCTGCATTCCCACATTGCACAGTATCAACTTTGAAGGCCATTTATTAAAAATTTCCACCACAGAATCTGTTCATATTTGGTGGGCTTATAGAAGGATCCCTATTCTATCATAATCAAGTGTTACTTTTTTCTAACTATTTGATTTGCAGGAAATAGAGGTCCGCAAGTATGACGCCCCTATCCAATTTTCTGCAATCCCACATTGCACAGTATCAACTTTGCAGGCCATTTATTAAAAATTTCCACCACAGAATCTGTTCATATTTGGTGGGCTTATAGAAGGATCCCTATTCTATCATAATCAAGTGTTACTTTTTTCTAACTATTTGATTTGCAGGAAATAGAGGTCCGCAAGTATGACGCCCCTATCCAATTTTCTGCAATCCCACATTGCACAGTATCAACTTTGAAGGCCATTTATTAAAAATTTCCACCACAGAATCTGTTCATATTTGGTGGGCTTATAGAAGGATCCCTATTCTATCATAATCAAGTGTTACTTTTTTCTAACTATTTGATTTGCAGGAAATAGAGGTCCGCAAGTATGACGCCCCTATCCAATTTTCTGCAATCCCACATTGCACAGTATCAACTTTGCAGGCCATTTATTAGAAATTTTCACCACAGAATCTTTTCATATTTGGTGGGCTTATAGCAGGATCCCTCTACTATCATAATCAAGTGTTACTTTTTTCTAACTATTTGATTTGCAGGAAATAGAGGTCCTCAAGTATGACGCCCCCATCCAATTTTCTGCATTCCCACATTGCACAGTATCAAATTTGAAGGCCATTTATTAGAAATTTCCACCACAGAATCTGTTCATATTTGGTGTGCTTATAGCAGGATCCCTCTACTATCATAATCAAGTGTAACTTTTTTCTAATTATTTGATTTGCAGGAAATAGAGGTCCTCAAGTATGACACTCCCATCCAATTTTCTGCATTCACACATTGCACAGTATCAACTTTGAAGGCCATTTATTTAAACTTTCCACCACAGAATCTGTTTATATTTGGTGGGCTTATAGTAGGATCCCTTTGCTATCATAATCAAGTGTTTTTTTTTTCTAACTATTTGATTTGCAGGAAATAGAGGTCCTCAAGTATGACACTCCCATCCAATTTTCTGCATTCACACATTGCACAGTATCAACTTTGAAGGCCATTTATTAAAACTTTCCACCACAGAATCTGTTTATATTTGGTGGGCTTATAGTAGGATCCCTTTGCTATCATAATCAAGTGTTACTTTTTTCTAACTATTTGATTTGCCGGAAATAGAGGTCCTCAAGTATGACGCCCCCATCCAATTTTCTGCATTCACACATTGCACAGTATCAACTTTGAAGGCCATTTATTAAAAATTTCCACCACAGAATCTTTTCATATTTGGTGTGCTTATAGCAGGATCCCTTTACTATCATAATCAAGTGTAACTTTTTTCTAACTATTTGAGTTGCAGGAAATAGAGGTCCTCAAGTATGAGGCCCCCATCCAATTTTCTGCATTCCCACATTGCACAGTATCAACTTTGAAGGCCATTTATTAAAAATTTCCACCACAGAATCTGTTTATATTTGGTGGGCTTATAGTAGGATCCCTCTGCTATCATACTCAAGTGTTACTTTTTTCTAACTATTTGATTTGCAGGAAATAGAGGTCCACAAGTATGACGCCCCTATCCAATTTTCTGCATTCACCCATTGCACAGTATCAACTTTGAAGGCCATTTATTAAAAATTTCCATCACAGAATCTGTTTATATTTGGTGGGCTTATAGTAAGATCCCTGTGCTATCATAATCAAGTGTTACTTTTTTCTAACTATTTGATTTGCAGGAAATAGAGGTCCGCAAGTATGACGCCCCTATCCAATTTTCTGCAATCCCACATTGTACAGTATCAACTTTGCAGGCCATTTATTAAAAATTTCCACCACAGAATCTTTTCATATTTGGTGGGCTTATAGCAGGATCCCTCTACTATCATAATCAAGTGTTACTTTTTTCTAACTATTTGATTTACAGGAAATATAGATCCGCAAGTATGACACCCCCATCCAATTTTCTGCATTCCCACATTTCACAGTATCAACTTTGAAGGCCATTTATTAAAAATTTCCACCACAGAATCTGTTCATATTTGGTGCACTTATAGTAGGATCCCTCTACTATCATAATCGAGTGTAACTTTTTTCTAACTATTTGATTTGCAGGAAATAGAGGTCCTCAAGTATGACGCCCCCATCCAATTTTCTGCATTCACACATTGCACAGTATCAACTTTGAAGGCCATTTATTAAAACTTTCCACCACAGAATCTGTTCATATTTGGTGGGCTTATAGGAGGATCTCTCTTCTATCATAATCAAGTGTTACCTTTTTCTAACTATTTGATTTGCAGGAAATATACGTCCGCAAGTATGACGTCCCCATCCAATTTTCTGCAATCCCACATTGCACAGTATCAACTTTGATGGCCATTTATTAAAAATATCCACCACAGAATCTCTCAATATTTGGTGGGCTTATAGGAGGATCCCTCTTCTATCATAATCAAGTGTCACTTTTCTCTAACTATTTGCTTTAAGTAAAACATTATTACAGTTACAAGCAATTATTTGTCATCTGGATTCACAGCAGCTCGCCAAAATCTCACATTTCAATCTGCACAAAATGTGAACTATTTATTGAAAAAAGAAAAAGAAAAGTCATTTTCAAACTACATTATGGAAGTTGTTGATGATTTTTTTAATGAAGAAAATATACGCATTCTTTCGTTGAATAAGCCTCGGTATTTCTCTCAGCAAGCCGAATTTTGACAGCATTTGTATCACGTGACCAAAGTACCGCGCTATCCGCTGTAATTGCGCATCAAAATTTTAGCGGTGATAGTTTGACCGTCGTTTTGCGAACTGGTGATAGCTTGACCGCAGTGAAAAACTGACGTGTACACCGTTATTGATTTTTCTTAAAGGTTATGATTTGTTATCCGTGTAACCGTTTACACGTGTAGATGTTGACACCCCTAATTTCCACCGTTTAGTCTTGTAAATTAGTTAATCAATCCTCAGATTGATAATTAAGCAAAGTAATAGTGACTTATCTTTAGTTGAACGGTGAGGATTCTGCCTCTACTCACTGACCTCTGACGGCACCTCACTGGATCTGAATTGTCATGACCAGGGATGAAACAATATTGACTGATTTAATCGGTATTTATTTGCTAAGCAGCTCACTTTAACGATCAATCGGCCAACTCAACTACGTCATTTAAGGAAGTTCCTAATTCTGTTTATCTATGTAGCTAGCTACAAAAAAGGAAAACAAGCAGTTCCCCGCAAAATATAAGTTAATGAATTGGGTTTAACGTGACTCTCACAGTTTTTGCTTCTTCTAAAATCTTATGTAATCCGTCTTCAGTGGTTCGGGGGTTTACACATTGCGAGTCGCCAGTGTTTTTTCTTACATGCAGGCAAAGCCTATGGTCTGGAAGAAAAAGGGAGGGAAAGTTGAACAGGATTATTTCCCCGAGGTCTAAGTGCGTGCCGTGTTTTTTTTTTTTTTTTAACATTAGTTTTAGGATTGTGAAAAGTGGGGGGGTCCAATGCTGCCTTTTTAATAAGTGCAGGGGACATGTCCCCCTTGTCCCCCCCGAAACTACAGCCCTGCCTATGTGTGTGCAAGAAGTACCCAAGTCACTAAAAAACACTTTTGTGATTTTGGGGGTCAAAGATTAACTGCAAATACTGAAGGAACGTTTGAAGACTATCTATCTATATATATACTGCCTTCCTTTATTATTGGCACCCCTGGTTAAGAGGTGTTTTTTAGCTTCTAAATAATATCGGACCACAATGAAAAAAAAGAGGAAAATCCAACCTTTAATTCAAGTGCATTTATTCAGTGGGAAAAATGCCTCATTAAGAAATAATTCTTTTACATCAAATCATGTGTGCCACAATTATTAGCACCCCTGATGTTAATACTTTGTACAACCCCCTTTTGCGAACAAAACAGCACCTAATCTTCACCTAAATGTTTCACAAGAGAAAGAGGGATCTTCGACCATTCCTCTTTGCACAATCTCTAAATCATCCAGCAACCTGGGTCCTGTCCTCTACACTCTCCTCTTCAGCACACTCCACAGGTTTTCAATGGGGTTGAGGTCTGGGGACTGAGATGGCCATGGAAGGAGCTTGATTCTGTGTCTGGTGAACCGCTTCTGCGAAGATTTGGCCACATGTTTCGGGTCATTATCTTGCTGAAAGACCCAGTGACAACCCATCTTCAGCTTTCAGGCAGAGGCCACCAGATTTTGATTTAAAATGTCCTGGTATTTCAAAGCGTTCATGATGCCATGCACCCTAGCAAGGTTCCCTGGGCCTCTGGAAGAGAAACAGGCCCACAGCATCACCAATCCTCCCCCATACTTCACAGTGGGCATGTGCTGCTTCTCTGCATACTCATCTTTTGTTTTCTGCCAGACCCACTTAGAGTGTTTGTTGCCAAAAAAACTCTATCTTGGTCTCATCTGACCAAAGCACATGGTCCCAATTGAAGTCCCAGTACCACTTGGCGAACTCCAGACTTTTGCGTTTATAATTGTGAGTGAGAAAAGTTTTTATCCGTGCATGCCTCTCGAACAGCTTGTTGGCATGTAGATAGCGCCTGATGGTCGTTTTGGAGACTATTTGACCTCAATATGCTACCATTTGTTGCAATTCTTTAACAGTGAGCTTTGGAGAACTTTTTATTTCTCTACCATACTCCTCACTATGAGTGGTGGCAAAATAACTTCGCGTTCTTGTCCAGGCTTGTTTATGACTGTTCCAGTAGCTTTAAACTTCTTAATGATTCCTCTGACAGTAGATATGGGCAGGTACAGGCGAGTGGCTATTTTCTTGTAGCCATTGCCTGACTTGTGAAGGTCGACACACATCTGCCTTACTTGAATGGTGTGTTCCTTTGTCTTTCCCATGTTGAAGAGTGGATAAGAGAAATTACCTCTGTGTCACATCATATTGATACCCCAGGGAAACAGTAAGTGTTGAATTACTAGTTAAATGTTCCTAGATACTCTGATCAACTTTGTAAACTACTGTATAAATGACAGAAATACTTCAATTACATTTATTTCCTAGGAATTGTTAGGGGTGCCAATAATTGTGTAACAGGTGATTTTATGAAAAATAATTATTTCTTAGTCAGGGATTTTCTTCCCCTTATAATTCACTTGAGTTGGTGGTTACATTTCTCTACAATTTCAGTGTGAGAGTATGCTTCTGCAATAAAAATTGAATTTATTTTAAGGCTTTCAACACATCTTAACCAGGGGTGCCAATAATTATGTAAGGCGCTGTATATATGTGCATTCCCAATTAGCTCCAAATTATGACAACTGGCATAACAGAAGCTTCCATCAATTTCGGGAATATTCCATACAGTTTAAAGCAGTGGTTCTCAAATTCGGTCCTGGAACCCCCCTGTGTATGCTGGTTTTTGTTCCAGCCACAACTGCAATTATAGGATTTTAAAAAGCTGTTACTTCGTCTTAATTAGCAGCATTCCATGTTTAGAGTAGTTATTTACCATCTTAAGTCACATTTGGATGAACATATCCATTCTGCTATGAAGATTAAAAACCCTTGAACACATTGTGCTTAATTTTTAATATTGCTAGGATTTTCAGGTGAAAACATTTTTAAACAGATCAAATTAGACTCTGAGAAAATCAATAAGCTCCAAATTAGGTTTCTGAATACAGGTGTTTTGAGTTTTTCCCAAATAACGTGCCTGAACCAAATAAAATCAACCTAAAACACAACAGGTGTGACTCCATTGTTTGCCAAGTAAATTGTCGGTTTTTGCCACCATGTGTCAAGAGTTTCACCAGTGAGGAACCTCTTGATTATTTATTATTATACCTCTTGTTACAACTCAGTCTAGGTTGTGCGGCCACAAGTAGAGAAAGGAAGAAAGCACGGGGAGAGAAAACTGCGGCAAACACAAAAGAACCTGAACGCTGCACAGCACTCCAGTCCCTATACTGCCTAACCAGAGCTAACTGAGACCTACCACTAGTCTTCGAAGGTTTACCAGGCACGGGGCGGCTTTTAAACACGTAACTCCAGAACACACCGTCCAGAAGCGCGGACTGAGCGAGTGAATTGTGTACCCCCTTCGGAAACAAGTTTCCACCCAGAGTCACCTCCAAAAATAACAAAGGGAAAATAACAAAGCAAAATAATAAAGGGGTATCCCGATGGAAGGATGGGAAGACCCAGCTGGGAATACCCTAGCTAACCAGAGTAACCGGACAGTGTACAGAAAGGACGAGACAAGTGAGGCAGTCAGACAAGCGAATCAAAAGTCAAAAACCCGGGCATCTATTACCAAACAACCAGATAGAGGGGCAAGAGCAAGAATCAAAGTCACAGAGCGACAAGCCAAGGGTCAATCACAGGGATCCAAACGAACCAAAAACGGGGCCAGGCAAGAATCGTAGGTCAAGACAAAACCGGTCCAACACAGAAGGCAATCTAAATACTCACAGTTCCGAAACGCTAATTGCAAACGGTCGAAGAGCTAGTCTCCACTGGCACGTGCAAGCGGCGGCCTTAAAAAGCACCGCTCCCTCCAAAAGTGGAAACAATCAATTAAGAACAAGGCGAAATAAATACAACAGAGCTCGTAACAATGTTCATTAAATGTTTGGTAAAATTTTTTCCCTCTGCCGATATTTACAATATATCTTAATGTGGATGTTTGCATAAATGCACCTAATTAAAACAAATCAACAGCTAAAATCCGAAGATTGCAATTGTGGTTGGAACAAAAACCAGCATACACAGGGGGGCGCCAGGACCGAATTTGAGAACCACTGGTTTAAAGAGACAGTCAACTTGGTCTATTTAAACTTTGGACCACTGTAAATGTTCTTGGTAATAAAAGCTGATAAATATCTTTCTTGGCTATTATTTTGAAATGATCTCTTATTGAAATAAAATATAGATACCCCATCGACTTAACACAAGAAATTAATGGTAACATAAAATATGTGGAGTTGTGAAAAAATGGAGTTTGAATGTCTTTAGCCAGGATGTGTTAAAATATATGACCTCAACTGCATTCCTTAAAGAATATTATCACAAAATATTGGCAGTCTTTTGGATGTTTTTTTTTTCATATTGTGGAGAAATGAGCGCTGACCTTGGCTTGGAAGACACAGGCCTGCAGCTCTGTCTTTTTTTCTCGGATTATTTGTGGCTTTGTCTATTAATTATGGCTGTCCCTTAAAAAACAGCAGACTGGCCATTCCTGCATTCACAGTTCCACATGTTATCCATTTGCAAATAATGATTTTCACTGCTGTTTGATGGAGGCCTAGAGCCTTAGAAATGGCTCTGTATCCTGTTCAAAACTTCCCAACATTTCAATCTCTTTTTTTTTAAATTTCATCTTAAATCACCTTTTATAATGGTATCGCATGCCTGGAAAGACTGTGTGATTACTACTTTATTCTGATGGTGAGGTACAATATGACATAAGGTACTAGCCTGACAGCATTCAATGAGTAAATCTTGTCATCTGATAAGAATTAGTTAATTCATTGATTAACTCCTTGGGGGCAAACACTTTGTCGCATGGATTTAATTAGTGTTTCACAATGTTTAGCAAAAATGAATAAAATTTTTTCCTTACCTCTGAAACCAGCCAGTGGAACGAATATTCAATAATAGCAAGTCAGGAAATGGAAATCACTTTTTTCTCTTGAAACTCAACAAACAATTTGACCCCTTTGTGCGGAATACTAATATTGTCAATTTTTCCTGTTGTGCATGAGCCTATTTAAGGCTTTATAAACCAGTATTTGTGTCACAGCGACTGTGGAAAAATTATCCCACTGAAGCAAGAAGTTTGGAAATTTAATTGCATAATTATTTAACAATTAAATTTCGTAATTTACTGTTACGGCCCCTACTCTGCTTGCATTTGAGGCCAATTTGCATGTGCCTGGTGGGCGGAGCCAGAGCTCATTGGTCCAATAGAGAGCACCTGTGGCTCATTTGCTGAGCAAGTAAAAAAAGCCCATTTGCCATGTTGGGGGCTCTCTCTCCCCCTTTTGACTTTGTTTTTTGGTTGGATTACATGCAACACTGCTTCACTACTCTTTGCACACATCCACTCACTTACATTACTGATGATACTGACTTTCACACCCCATATTTGTCTTTTTGTTGAGTAAAATTTTGCAAAATAAATTGATTTTTGCTTTTTAAACGCATCAGTGTGCATCTCCCTCCTTGTTACGGCTTTTGAGCCGAGTCGTAACATTTACGGACGCTGGCATCTAAATCTATGCAGAGGGGTTAAGTGACTTCCTCAGTATTAATGTCTAGATGTGCAGTGTTCTGGTTGGTCAATGCATGTATACTATTTTATTCTCTCAAGGATGCAGAGGGGCGCCCTCAGACCTCCCATAAATCAAACATAATTTAGTTATTGCGGCAATATCTGTAGATTAAATGTTGAATTACAAATATCCCATTTGATTTTGTTATATTTAGAAATGAAAACATTATTCAAATATTTTTTTTCAGAGGAATTTTTTTTTTTTTTAATATTTCAAGTATTCTTGTATTGAGTGAAATTATTGAGTAGTGGACAATTTTGCACATCTCCGCAATCATACTTATATTTGAAGAATTAGTTTCCAAAACGCAGTAAGTGCCAAATTAAAGAAAAAATACAAATATCATTTTCATATTGATTACATGTATCTGATTGTATGTAACATGTTTTTGTATTTCTTGTAACAAATATAATCAACTTTATGGTGCTCTGCACTGGATAATCAGCACAGAATAACTGGCAGGCACTCATAGTTGTGAAAAAAAAACACCTTTACAAAGGAGATTTTATAATAAATTTAATTATAGAGAAATGCTCCACCCCTATCTACACAGGTAGAAAAAATAATTCATCAATCTACCTTCATTTAGACTTTTTTTGAAATTTGATGTTCCTGCATGACAGGACTGACGGTATTGTGACAGGACTGACATTATGAATTTCAATGATGCAGATGTAGTTTTGTTTTATCTTTAAGTTCTGATATGCATTCATTGTTTAAGTTATGATTATAATTTTACTGTTATTCTATAATATTTTGTAAAGTTCATCCAATGGACCACCAAAATCATAATGACTGACAAATCATAAAGTTTCAATATTCTTTTTATTTGATATCACATTTGAGAATATTTAAAAAACAATACACAACAGCAAAAATTGATTTAATATTTCATTTAGCAATTCATATTAATTAATTTAACTTTAATTCAATAATACTGCAGCCTTTCTCTCAGGGTCTGTCACACAGGGCTGTGACAGGGCATGACAGTCATTATAACTGCCATTACTCAGCATGCTAGCATGAAAGAAAGAAATTCCTGTAAACTTTTTAGACAAGTTCTGGTTTTTCAACATAATTTTTTTATCTAGAATATTTTAGTGTGACAGGGCTTGACCCTTTAGCTAGTCTGCCCAAAAAAATTGTGCAAAAACAAGCTTAAAATAATAGAATTCAATAGCAGAACTCAATCTTGATCAGTGTCATTATCATCTTTAACTCAGAGGAAGTGACATCATTTGAATAAGCATTAAGGGCATATACCACATTTTTTATTAAGAGTTTTATGTAAACATGACAGGACTGACAGAAAACATTGGGCCAGTTATATAATACTATTTATATAATGTATGTAAAATGTCAAGTTTTTGGTCAACCTATGTGACGGAAAACAACTTAAACCTGTATTTAATTGTGTATGATTACATAAAAAACTGTTTTTCTCCCAGCAAAAGTGCAAAAGATGTAGCTCCACTTAGGCTGAGGACAGCCCAATTTTAAGTATTTGACAATAAAACAGGTTTTTAAACAAGAAAATAAAATCTGAGAATCTTGTAAAAGATGTTTTCCTTGACTGAAAAACTCACTGCAAAAAACCATCTACAGTATTGTGCAAATTAATTGGGTAAAGCAGGCTGGAGTGGGAAAAACCAAACAGCAAAGGTTTTCAGGCTTTTTATTTATTTAATAGCATCTATATTCAGCTCTTGGTAAAAGATGTGTTCTCCTCAGTTTTTGACAAGCTGTGGCACCCGTTTTGGCATGGAGCTGACCAGGTTTTTGCAGGTTGCGTTGATTTCTTTGTCGTGATGGCACACCTGGACAACGGCATCAATGACTGGCTTTTGTGGTGCAGTCCTTTTGTTACAGCCTAAACTTGATGATGGACCAGAGATTCTCAATGTGATTGAGGTTAGGAGAATTACCAGGCCAGTCCAACACAGTTGCAGTAGTGTGTTGATGATGTAATCACATTAGTTGCATCATACAAGTCAAGGACTAAATGAAACATGGCTGAAAGGTACTATGCAGTGATCTATTATACAACTAATTTGCACAAGACTGTAATCAGCTCAGGAAATGTTTTGGATTATTCAAGTTTCATTCACTAACAACTCCAGGACATAAAATGGACTTTTCTGGTAGAATATCCCCAAAATTACAAAAATTGAGATAATAAAATTGAGCGATTGCCGTGTGCTTCGCAAAAATAGCGCAAAATCCGTTTTTAGAAATTCATACTATGAATTGTATTTTTTAATAGTCAAAGTTTGTGTATTTCCATAAAATGCAATAGGCGTCAACATAGAATCAGCTGATTTACTCGAAATGTGTAAAATGGATATTTAGCTTTTTCCGGGGGGGACGCATCATCTTAATCTTTAACTCTATGGATAGAGATTTGCCAGGGGTACGCATTTATTATTACTTGAGGACTGGTCACTGGTTACAGACTCGCAAATAAACAATTGCTCGGTTTCAAACAAGGTTGGGTACAGTCCCTTGCTTGCTTCCTAATTGGTCAGATCATTCGGCGATGTAAACGAGGAGGATGTACCCTTCATCCTGACTGCTGTTGGCGGTTCATGATTGTTTTCGCTGTAGTTCAGTTACAGCTGCAATTGTACGAGGATCTGTCCTTGAACAAGGGGTGCAGGACTTGTATTTCCGAGGATTACTGACCATCAAGGGTTGTAATTATAATTTTCTCAAGACGACACTGCCGCTTCCCTGCGCATATTGAATGACGGGATTTTTCGCCTGTAAGAATTACGACACCAGCTAACAACATTAAGCAAAGAGAGAAGGTAAAAGCTCGGCATTGTTGCGTGTGGCATAGTTGTCGCGAGTTTCTGTTAGCCCCATGGATAAAGGGAATCAGAATGCCTTCTCTGCCGCTGGCCTGTTTATGTTCATGTATAGGCTATACATTTCATTTGCCTGCATTTAACATATGGGCTCGGCTGATTTTGTGGGAACAGAACGGTCATCCTTGCCCGTTGCATAGCAATCTACGTTTAGCTTGTTGTTCTCAAGTTAAGTTATTTCCTCAACCGTTAATGAGTGCCTTTTAAGCCGATAGCACCCCGTCAACACGTTAAAAGCTATTTTGGGCACGTCCCGAAAAATTAGGTTCTCATTTAAGAACATTAAATTTTTCTGTTTGTTGGACTACTTATTAGTCTCTTGTTCAGTTGTTAGGACGTGGCTTGCCGTTCTTATGTAGGCTGCCCGGTGCAGGGCTGTAAAAATGTTTCAATACAGCGACGGTGAATCGCGGACCTGCAGTTCTTAACATGCAGAAAAGTTTGAATGGTTTAAATTAATGAAAATACGTAATCAAGGCTGTGATTGAAGAAGAGCAAACTTTTCTTTTTGCGGCAATTATCATGGTAGGATTATTTTTCTTAATTATATAACAATAATAATAATAATAATAATAATAATATTATTATCTTCTGTTATGTGTGTTTGTTTTTTCTTTCTGCCTTCACTGGGTTTCTCGAAGACAACGCGCCTTTCGCTTTCCTCCAAATACTGACTGGGCGCACTCAACGTGATCAAAATTAATCTGGAAAATGTTCCATAGACCTAACTTACACCTTTAAAAAAATATTTAGTACTACATAATTGCTTAGTTGCACTGAGCCAATTTGCGTGTGTGCCCATATTCTGAACCGCAAACAGTGAGGAGTGAAAAACAAAGCAGCTGCAGTCTAATGAACGTGAAAGTTTAAAAGTGCAGAGAACTGTTTTGCGCCTTCTTTGGGTTTTAAAAGAAATTAATATCGTGAATTTTCATGAAAGGCCGTTTCTCAGTCTTCGCTGAGAATGATCTCGACTAGCGCAGGTATATTCCTCGATGAATCGGGTAGCCAAATGCGTAGGCTACTCGAAGTATTTAAGTTCTGAGCATCGTGGCGGCTTCCTGTAGCCATTTGTTCACTGTGACGATCCGGGGACATCAAGTTGGCTATTGAGCGCCCTCGTTTTAAACAGCATTAACATTTATTTAAAACCAGCGGACGTTTTGCGACCTTTGCATGCCTCCCCAGCCACCTGTAACGGGAAATTCCATTGAGTAAATTGATTTGAATGTGGCTGCATGAAAATGTAACGTTACATGTTAACCATTTTTTGTCCGATGAAATGTACATTAGGGCTACAATAAAGTTCTGGCTACACCACTTCCTTACCGTTTTATGCTGGTAGAATATGCTTATAGACCAGTGTAGCCAACACGATTAGCGAGGATTTTGTCATTGGATCCTGGGTTTTCTGAACGACCAGCTGATTTGTCATTGCTCAGTTTTTTCCACCAGAAATTGGCTGTTGTGCAATTCCTTTGTCTTTTCTTTCTCTCGCGAGTTTATCAGTGTTCGGGTTGGCCTGCATGATGCTTTGTGCAAAATGAAGATTTCTCGGTGGGCTGCTCAAACTGTTTGATCACCAATTTTGACTGCTGAATGTTTTTACTTCCCCTCGTACAGCCTTTTTTCTATTTATGGTAGCCAATGTGACACGGCATAGGCCCATGCAAATGCTACGGGACATTATTTTAAGGAGAAAAAATGGCCTATTTGCCTTCAGTGGCTGTTTTATTTATTTACTTGTTTCATAAATTAGTTAGAGACTGATAGAAAATAAATACGATTGGCAATGCCTTGCCGTCGTAGATGTTACCAAGGAGAGTTCAAATTGCTGCATTTGGCCAGGGCTATAACTTATATTTAATCCGTTATTGTCTCCTGCCACGAAATGGGACAGGGAGACATTGGATTGGGGTCCGCCCGTGCGTGCCTCGGTCCGTCCAGGCCACAATGGGGACAAAATTGATCTGAAACTATTATACCTAGATGCGTGAAATTTTGTATGCTTAGTGAGCTACTTGTGATGTAAAGTTACCTTGTGTTCGAAAATAGATGTCGAAGCATATTTCTTTACGGAGTTCTGGCATTTGATCGTGGCGGGGTATAGTGATGAAACTCGTCTTGCTGTAACTTACTTTTGTTTGACGACTGACGGAGGGTTTTCCGGTGTGAAGATATTATAGCTACTTCGAGCATCCATCCACATTGGAATCTATGGAACTTGGCTTCGATTGAAAACTGGCGTTATGTTTACCCGCGCGACGTTTCCGTTTGTTGTGCTTTTGTCTTCATGAAAGCTCGACCTGTAAAAATAAATACATTAAATAAAAGAACTTCAGTCAGACTTGGTGTGCACATTTCCGCTCAGGTTCTTCATGAACTGTGGGAGTAAGATGCTGCTAGCCAATACTTTTGCAAACAACCATTAGATAAGGGGTTGATTTAAATGCTGGGCCAATTTGAACTCATCTGAACCGTTGAACGAACAGGCACTATTTGAATCAGCGCGTTGGTCTCAGGGGCATCATACTGGTTTTAGAAAAGCCAAAGGGTATTTGATCTGACCTTATTCGCGCGCTGTGTTCGACTTCGTATCAAACCTTCGTATTGGAGTTTTACATTTTTGGTATGTCACACATCGTGACACCGGTGCATGGGATGCGGGGGAGAACATTTCCCACCCTTTTAGGAAAATCCAATGGGATACAGCTGCAGATTTTTGAAAAACGGTCATGCACTCAAAAAAAATGACAAGTCCACTCCGGGTAGTGGGTAAACTTATATAACCTGATGCGCATAGCAATATCCAGTTACACCACTAGGAGCCACAGTGTCCTTATGAACATGGGTTCAGGTAACCTGCGAGCAGGCTACTGTTTGCAATGGGGCCGAGGGAGTGATAAGACAGCCTGCACGAAAGCCAGGCTTTTGACAGGGCACCGCGTTCGTCCACGAATGCAGCATTCTGATTAGTCAAACTTGACAGTTCCCAAATTCAAATTTGACAGTTGAACACTCGCAGGGCTGGCGTTACACCTGAAAGGGGCCGAGGGGGTGATAATACAGCCTGCATGAAAGTCAGGCTTTTGAGAGGGCTCCACGTACGTCTATGAATGTAGCATTCTGATTACTCAAACTTCACAGCTCCCAAATTCAAATTTGACCGTTGAACACTCGCAGGGCTGGCATTACACCTGAAAATTTGGCAGCGATTATTCACAAAAATTAGTCCTGGCTGATTCTAAATGGTTTCCCTTGATTAACATGTTGTCCAATTCAAGAATAATCAAGTGGCAATTGAAGACATGGCTTCTCTCCGTCATGCGATCTAAAAGCGACAAAATAATGGGCTACAAAGTGGGTAGCAGCTAGTAGGTGTGTATATATATATATATATATATATATATATATATATATATATATATATATATATATTTAGAACACTAAATTGCTGATGTCATCATATTTACATTATCCAAAGTGAAGCACCCAGCCGCCATATTGATACACCCAACTTCTGCAAAAAATGAATGGTTTCCTATGAGGCCAATTTCAAATAAGTTGATACAAGCGAGAAAATGCCAAGATGTGCGGCTGCCTTTTGCAGCAATATTTATCGAAGAGCTGTAATAAAGCGTTTCATGCATAAGTTAATGTATTAATGCAAAGTTGTCACTTAAATTGAAAAAAATTGCGTTTTGTGCTAGCTAGCTAATTAGCCGTCCCATTGACTTGAACAGACTGCTGACTGAAAGCGAACGCTAGCGATTGATAACGGTCACCAACGAGCTACCTTGGCGTCGCGGGGACTACATTGACTTAGTGGTGAATAAAATTTAAAAGGTCGCTAACAAGCTAGCTAGCTACTTGTAATTGACATTCAACAACAATACTTCTTACCTGCATAATATTTAAAACATTGGACAAGTAGCTTTGTCTGTTTTATACAGAGCTCCAAAAGACAAGAAGTGGAGAAAGGCTTCACTAGCGCATCCTTTTTATCAACGTTGGCATTAGCCATATAATTCAGTATAAACAATTTGGTTGATGTCAAATTGTCAACCAGGGTACAATGAAGTGAGGAAATTAGAGTACAACTTGATAACGTATACGGACATTCATCAACGTTTCTTCTAACGGCGATAACTTCCAAGCGATTATCTTATCAGTTTTAAAAGCCTCGGTCGCGTTAACGTCACTTCTCTGCTGCACTTTAACGTTAACACCGAGTCACATTTCGATCTTCGCTTTAGAAAGTATGCCGCTTTCCATCCTCCGAAAAGCACATATTTAGGGAGACAAAATGTTGCTCTGCGCAGTGATAGCAAAGTAACACCGACTCGCACGCAAGTGTTTTTGAAAATGTAATTTTAAAGTATGTGAAAATGAGTGGGAGTCTACGAGCGAATTTTACTTCCGGGTGTATAGGCTCTCAGAACAGAGGGTAGACTCAAGTGAAGCATATCAGCAATCTAGTGTTCTATATATATATATCTATGGGAAGCACTATAGTTCCAAACAAATGCTGCGCTGTCATTCGCCCTTTCCGAAATGAGCCCCTAGCCCCTCCCCCTAGTGTTGTGTTGTTCGTGAACGATTCGTTCAAACAAACAAATCTTTTGAGTGAACTTACTGAATGGAATCACTTCATGAACTGATTCGTTCCTTTCTCGGTTCAGTTGAGCTCAGCCTAGAGCATGCCGGCCGGGTGTGGAACTGCCGCATTCTGTCACTGTGACTCACTCGTGAATCTGCGGTGAACAACACAGTCAGCATGAATCACGTTCGTGCTGCCACTCTCTCATGATTCACGAACCTACTGCACACACAGAACTGTCGCTGAGGATGCGATTCACGTTCGCGCTGCCACTCACTCATGACTCGCGAACGTACTGCACACAGAGAACTGTCGCTGATTCACGTACTGCGCTGAAAGTGGCACTGTGTCACTCACTCGCGTACTGCGCACAGAGTGAACTGCCACTCAAACAGTTACGTGCCGTCGGAGGTCAGTTAGGGGAGGCTGAATCCTCACTGTTAAAAAAATGATAACTCGTTATTAATTTGCTTGATTAGCAATCTGAGAAATGATTAACTAATTTACAAGACTAGATGGCAGAATGGCGTGCCAGTTTCATCCACGACATTATTGCTCAGTGCATTGAACTTAAAATGCCCATGAGAAAGCAAATTTGTTCATATTTGCTGCCAGGAAGCTAAGCAATGCCATCAACAAGTATTAAAACCTTTCTTATGAGGCGTTCAATGTGTGGTCAATACGTTTACGATAATGTTTTCCCCCTTAAATACGTACTTATTAATGCCATTAAAAAAAGGGAGTTTATTTCCAGTCTTCTTTCATAAACCGATAAACAAAAGGTCAAAGCGATACACGGAATGACCGAGGGAGTTGAGTTTTTTTCTAATGCAGTCTAGAATCAAAGCGTAAATGGAAATGAAAATTTTTGTCGCTGTCACCTCTTAATTGTTACCGGCTACATATAGCCTAGGCTAGATCTTAATTGTTTGGTTTAAAACAAAAGTTGAAAATAACTGATTGTCAATTAGGCATAGTACGTGGAAACAGGATGACAAAATCTAGCGATAAAAAGGAGTCACTGCCTGCCCTGATCGCACGTCTCAGCACTGAAAGCTCCCGCTAATAACTGTGTTCTATGGCCTGTGAACGAGCGCACCATCCCTCAGTCAGTGAACATGTTAACAGAGTGAATGTGAACCTCAGGCAAGGGCTGTATCATGACCTGAATGACGGATCATTTGACTGGTTATCAGTTCAGGGAGTCGGAGAACAATGCACTAAACAATCAGGGCTCCTGATGAGCACTGAATGATTTGGTGAACGAATCAGTCGCACTTTATTTGAAGTGTTGCTCATAAAGTCTTTATAGAGCATGTATAATGCCTTCATAAATGAGACATAATGCCTTCATAAATCATATGTAAGCAAACGTCATGCTTTGTAAAGGGTGAAATAACACATCCTTCTTCAGCATGTGATGCCAGATGTGATATAACTGACGATGTCACTTAGCTAGTGGCTAATCGCGATAAGGGTGACATTGCCAGCTCAGTGAGCTGTTGATGATCACATGTTGAATAAGGATGTTATTTCACCCTTTACAAAACATGACATTCGCTTAATAAATGAGACATAACGTCTTCATAATAAGGCATTATACATGCTGTATAAAGACTTTATGAGCAACACTTTAAATAAAGTGTGACCAACGAATTGTTTGAACGAATCGTTGAAATGAACTTATTCTAGAGATTCGGTGCAGTGAAAAGAACTGCCATTCCCATCACTCCCTCCCCCTACACACTTTTCCTTCGTTTGCGCGTTCTCGTGAAGGGTGAGTCAAATTAAGCGCCATCCGAAAGCAATTAACCCAAGTGGAAGTGGGTAATAAAACCCTTCAGGTTCGAGTCAGCACCGATGCTGACCTGTTGAGGGTGTGCACTGCAAAATACTGCTTGTCATGGAGGACAGTGCTTACAAATGTGAGTTCCGAGTAACTATCTGTACACGTTTGTGTTTTTCTCCTCTAATTAGCCTGCAGATGAGGCTTTTGAATGAATAGGCTAGCCGCCATGCACAAGTTAAAAATGTAGTCCTCGTTTTCTTGTAGACAACATATAAATGTGATGTATTTTCATGTACAACAACAAAGTTATAATTGGAAACAAATAAAATTTAACACCACCACGCTCATTTCAGAGCCCTTGATATTCTCAATTCTAATGTTTAGATAAAATGAACGAAACGCGTGTAACCTACAGCTGGTGAGACCAGGAGACTGAATTAGATTAAATACAATGACTGATGCAAGGAAAGGTTTTCAACAAAAAGATTTTTATTGAACAGTGGACAACAGGACTGCACAAATTGAAGTCGATAAGCAAATTAAACAAGGAGGGGTGCAAGTGTGAGTGAGTGAACCATGAGTGAACCTTGAACAACAAAGAACAAAAGAAATACAACTTTCTACATGGTAATATGACAGGATGGTGGTGGGTTCTAGTGTGGGAGAGGGGGTGATCAGTGTCAAATTAATAAACCTTCTCGATGTGTGGAACTACTAAGTGTGTGTGTGTGTGTGTGCGCGCGCATGCGCGTGCATTTTAGAACAGGGCAGAACAGGGTTGTGAATTGAACTATAACAACTAAATGGATTTAACATGAATGTACTGAATAGAACAGACAAGCAAACTCTTGGAACAAGAACGATAATTTGAAGCATGATCATTTGTGGAATTACAACTAATTAAATAAAGGGGCAGGGGACATTACAAATACAAGGGCCAGGAATTTTGGAAGAGGTTTACAACTTTTAGACATCTCATAACTTCCCACGAATCCTGTTGCCTCCATCGCCAACAGCAGCCTCTGCCCGCCTCCGCCACCGCCTGCCTCCACCACTGCCAGCAGCACAGGGTACCTGCCGGTTTTCAGTGAGTTAAATTTAAGACCTTTTCAGTCTCCCATAATTGACACTCATGCAATTACAAAAGTTAACAAAAACATTGCATTATTTTAAAAAGGAGTTTTAAATTTTATTTTTGAATAAAATAAATGTGTGATTTGAAAAACTTAGACATCTCAGGACCTTCCACGAACCCTATAGCCTCCATCGCCAACAGCAGCCTCTGCCCGTATGAATGGTAAATTAATGGTAAGCCTACATGGGACAATAAAATGAGCACAGCAAAGTAATATAGACTAACCACAGCCACCACATCTACAAGAGTAAATAATTTACTCTTTTAGCTAAATACAACATGGCATATAATACAGCTAGCTGACTACAGCAAGATCGCTAGAAAGCTAACAGCACCTGGCATGACAAATGCAAAATGACATAATAGCTAGCTAAAACATGATGGGTGACACTTGGGTCGTCAAGGTCCTAACTTGTGGTTTCATCCAGTTTTATGAATAACCAGTGGTTTTCATCCGAAATGGTTCGAGAGCTAAACTGAGTTATAAATTCCGCAGCCATTCGTGATCAAACTTAAAACAGCTGATCAAGATAGGCTAGGTAAGAGCATGTCATAATCGTCAAAGCTGACTTTAAAATAAATTTTAAAAAATTGACCGAAACCAGTCACAGACACCTCATCCCATCATTTACCGTCGTGATTTATATCGGTTTTGTGAGAAATAGAAATAGAAACTCCATAGAGTTCATGACTGAATTCCCACAGCTGACCAAGCTAAACTAGAAGCAAAGAATATGAGCTTAAATTATCACAACCTTCTTTCAGGATTAAAATATATCTATCGTCATGCCAATCATACACAATTGGAGATTATTAATGATACATGACCAGTGATATGATATATACATTTCGTGAATCATAAGACTTCAATATTTTATTACTTACTGTCGATGTTGTCTCAATGGAAGTGAATCGGTACGAAGCTGCGAGAATCCTCTTTCGGAACTAGATGAAGTTCCAAGACCCGGAAGTGCGCCGCCATTTTTTGTACACGAGAGTCAATGGGAGTTTCGCAACTCAGAGAATATCTATGGCTCTGCTACCAGGTCTCTCAAGCGCCAGCCAATCAGCTGGCAGGAAGTTAGATTTCAGGGGTGAAGTTTCACCTTTTCCAGACTTATTTTTTGGAACGAGAGGGAGTTAAGATTGATTGGTTGGTGGCGAACAAATCTTAAATATGTCGTTGTTAAGCCGATACCAGACAAAAGGTAAAACAAAAGAAAGTTTTGACGCTTGCAGTGGTAGAAGACAAGTGGTGTCTGGCGATTCGCATTTTTGCAGGTTTTGTCAATGGCACGGCATGTGACTCCGTTGGGCCAGTAAAGGTCAGAATGTTAAAACAAGCCCTCGGAGGCACATGAATGGGGCTATGGACAGTCCGTTCCAAAGAGGCAAATAAAAATTTTTACGGTAAGCAGTGGGCTTTGTCATGCCCAAAAATAGAAACACTCAATAATCAGCCGTGCCCCAGTGTGTGGGCACGCAAAAATGTAAAATTTGAATTGTGCGCCATTCTGTTGTGGTGGAAATTTTTTCCCTTTGGAGACTATATTCTATTTGAAATTAATCTGCAGCATCTGAGGGTATTGCTTCCATCTTTTATGGTGACTGTAGGAAAGTCATTGTTCATCTCTTGACTTAGGGGAGACTGGGGTCCGACTTTATTTAAGGCTTTACAATTCAAGATATGAGCTTCACAGAAGGTGAAAATGGCTTAAATGAACCAAGACACTTGAAGAATTTATAATTCCATCATCTGTCAGTTTCATAAAGCTGTAGTTGGTAATGTTGAAGATTTGAAAGTGGCACCTCCTCTAAGCTCCATCCCCCATCCCCTCCCTCGCGCATCTGACAGTAGGACTCAGCAGGGCATAGGAGAGCCGACTCAGCCATTTCCACACATTTTGGACGTTAACCAAACTACCTCATGTCTCATTCACCTGTTTCTAAACTATATTATTATAGTAGATTTCAAACTAGCATGTCATATTTAGCAATACTAACCTCAGACGTTTTGTATTGTAAGCAGTAACGTGCCGCCGGAGGTCAGTTAGGGTTGGCGGAATCCTCCCCATTAAACAAACGATAACTCTATTACTTTGCTTGATTAGTAATCTGAGGATTGATTTAACTAATTTACAGGACTAAACGGCAGAATGGTGTGCCAGTTCCATCCACGTCACCAGTACCGACGACTGGCTTTAGCCGCTTTCACACTGGACGCGGAACGAATTTTTCGCATGACATGCATGACAGTTACATTCAAAGTTGATGCAAAGACGCAAATACACGCATTTCGAGTCATAGGCTACCGCTGCATCAGCTGATGGAGAAACGTAACCAGCAATCACAATGGTGAACGTAAACTCCTTTGTTAAATAATACAGGCGCATTTCCACAGCAAGCAGCTCAATGTCCAGGTTACAGAGGCGCTTCTTCACGTTCACATGTCCGGGATTACACCTCCTCTCATTCACATAAAGTGCAAACCCACCCTACTTCTTCAGCGAGTTTAGCCATGTTTCACTGAAGTAAAAAATGCTACACTTACGGTATTCCCTCTGGGTCTTCACCAGCGCCGCGCGGTCATCTGTTTTGTTCCCCAAAGACCTCACGTTTCCCATTATAATTGCCGGGACCGCTGGCTTCTATCTTCTCCTTTTCTCCTTCTACTTGACTCCAGATCTGCAACCCTGGCGTCTCCTCCATAACTCCTGCAGGATCAGTGGTCTGTCTCCGGGAAACAGCACATTCTTACACAGGGCAACCAACTGATCACGCATGTAAACAATGGCCCCGCTCCATTCGGTGAAGTCCTCAATTACGAAAAAGTTTCCTTTTTCTTCTTATTCTTTTTTGGAGTTTTATGTCAATTTCAATGCTTAAGGTGTATTACCGACAACTACTGGCTGAATATTTCCGGCAACGGTGAAACGTGATGAGCGTGCACGCGGGGAGGTGGGAGGGACAGAGGGTGGCATGAGCAGCAGAAGGCATCTGATTGATTCTTTCCATTCGGAGTGAATGGCAGGGATTTGTCAGAGTTTTAACAGTCCTGCAGCCGACATAGGGGTCTGATTCTTTTTGTTCCTTTTTCTGAATACAAAATGTATTGACTGCTTTCTGGATAGATGGACCATTTCATCCTGTGTTACAAAAAGTGTTTATGAACAGGATTACCAAATATAGCTTTAACATAATTTTAGTTCAGAGTAAGGGCCACAAACACAAAAAAACTTCATGAGAATTCGGCAATGAAAACATAGAAAAATAGGGAGAATTGAAAAATGGGTGGTTAGTTAAAATAATACATTTATGGGATCATAAACTCATTGACCACAAGTGTACTTCATCTGACCGCGATTTTTAAAATTATCTACTATTTATCAGCAAAACTTCCATAGTCATAGTCTGAAAGCCTTTAAGTCCTCAGATTTGCGAGCAGTCTCAGGCTTGATCAGCTTATGTGCTGATCAGCAATAGTTTGAGTATGATTGTCGACCGTATCTTTAAATTAAATACAGCCCCATTTTCAGATAAATTGGGACAGTGTGTAAAATGTAAACTGAATGCAACGATCTACAAATCATTAAAACCCTATATTTAATTAAAAATAGTGCAAAGACAAAATTTCAAATGTTGAAACTGTGAAATGTAATTGTTTTTGAAAAACATCTGCTCATTTTGAATTTGATGCCAGTAACACATTTTAAAAAGTTTGGACAGGGGCTACAGAAGACAGAAAAGTTTAATAATGCAAAAAATACACCTGGTGCAACATCTAACTGCAAACAAGGTTATTTGGCAACAGGTCAGTTACATGATTATAAAAAGTCTTTCAGACATAAGGGTGGCAATGGCTATACCAATCTGGGAAAACATGGGCAAACACTTTGACAATTTAAAATAACATTTCTCAATGTAAAATTGCAAAGAGTTTGGGGATTTCATCCTCTACGGTACATAATATTATCAAAAGATTCAGAGCGTTCACTGAAATTTCTGTTTGCAAAGGAGAAGACTAAAAACCAACATTGAATGCCATGATGTTCAGGCCCTCTGGGAACACTGCCTTAAAAACAGAAGGGATTCTGAAGTGGAAATCACGGCATTGGCTAAGGAGCACGTCTGTAAACCATTGTTAGTGAACACCATTTTTCGCTGCATCCACAAATGCTAGTTAAAACCCTGCCATGCAAATATTAAACCAAGATACAGAAATGCGATGTCCTTCGCTGGGCCACAGCGCATTTAAGACTGGGGCAAAGTGGGAAACTGTCCTGTGGTGTAACCAGTCAAAAATGTGAAATTATTTTGGGAAATTATGGACGCCACGTCCTCCGAGCCAAAGAAGAGAGGGACCGTCACAGCTTGATGTCAGTGCACAGTTAAAAAGCCAGCAGCCATTATTGTATGGGGTTGCAATATTGTGCACGGCATGGGTCACTTGCACATCTGTAAAGACACCATTAATGCTACATAATATATACAAGTTTTGGAGTTTCATATACTGCCATCCAGGCATCTGATCATCTGACAGGGACAGCCCTACTTATTTCGGCAAAACATTGCTTAAAGGAGGATTCCAGTGTGATATTGACTTGGAGTGTATTGAAACATGATAACGAGTACTAACCTTTGTCAAATACCCCAGCTCCGTACGCACGCAACATTTCGAAATAAATGGCTTTTTAGCCGAAGCTCCCAACAGGCTTACAATGGTAGCGAATTGAGCACAGTGTTGCCATGCAAAGAAATCGCTATTTTTTTCATCATTAACAACATCACTCAAAGTAGCTCCACACTTCATCGCTAGAATTCCAAGGGCCCTGACATTTAAAATGAGGTACTGAGAACTTTGAAAATGCACAGGTAGTTTATTATAAAAGACTGTAATAAACCGTACCTTGCAAACCGTACCTTGAGGTAGCTTCCACTCGCCTACATCTTGAAAGTCACGATAAGTTGATTGACTTGCACGAACGAATAGGAAGGATTGGGGACCAGATGGCGATCTATTCGTTAATGCTCGTCAATCAACTTATTGTGACTTTCAAGATGGAGGCGTAATGTGAAGGTTAAGTTTGTAAAGGTTACTAACATTTACAGCACTTGCTTGTGTGTGGGGCATTCTGTCATAAGATTGACATTTTTTCACTCTATGTTCAGGATTATGCCTGTTTTAAGATGTTATGTAGGTCTCATTTGGTCAGAAAAATGAAGGGCCATTGCTTCCTGAGATGTGCTGCTTAAAAAAAGCCTCATCATGTTTGGAAAGAGAAAAATTAAAGCGCGGGTGATGATAATTTGAAATAGACACACTATTCTGAAAGCATGATAACAGAACAGCTTTGCCTTATTTTTTGGTAGTTTATAGTTGAAGTGCACTTGATTTTGACTTTTGAAAGATCTATAGATCACTTAATTATGGGAGACTTTTTTGCTCCATTGATCAGCTGCTAGCTGTAAAAGACATCCAAGACCTATTGCGATTATGTGCATGTAACACTATTTACAGACACCACGTGTGAAGTTGCACATAAATGTTATTTTGTGATTGACACAGAGCAAACAGACTCTTCAACCTGCGTGAGCATTCTTCATCTCTTTTTGTCTCCATGTTGCAGATTTGACTGTACATTTTATTGCTGAGCTGAAATTGAGGTGCTGTTGCTGGCAAATACAAACAGCCTGTGTTAAACGCTGCCCACCAGGCGTTCGAAGAATTTAAGTGTGAGAGTATGGGGGCTATTGTTCTTGGAAGAAGACACACAGAATTCCTGTGCAAGCTGAACGAGTCTGTTCAGCACGCACAAAGTGGTAGAGCGTCTGTTGGAGAGAGTGAGGCAGAAAGTGAGAAGCAGAAGGCTCCAGAAGGGTTCAATTTCAGTAAGCCAGTTCAGGGTAGAGAGAATTCTCTGGCTGCGAAAGAAGAAAAAAATCATAATAGAAATTTTAAAAATAATTTTCTGAGGAAAGACGTGACTTTCGACATCTTCAAAGTCAGTCCTGCTAAAATAAACTTTTTCAGCTCAAGGAAGTGGGTTCCAAGGTGTTGGGAATGGTTTTTTTTTTTTTTCTTTTTTTTTGATGGGTTTTTGTCATGAGATTATTTATGAAGGTAGCTTCAGAATACTTAAATTTCAACTGGATCTGTAAGTATCCCATAATAATGGTCTTTTGTGGATGAACTCTGTATTTGAGCTTTTCTTGTTCAATATTAATTGGATTGATGTCGCTTTTTCCTTTTTGTGACTGTTTCATGAGCTGAAATGTGAAATGATGCAGAAATGAAAGGACTAGATTTTCTTTCCAAATGGGTTCCTTGTGTTGTCATGGTTCATTTTCTCTCATGCAAATGCTCCTAGTGCTCAAGATGAGAAGCAGACATTAACAAAGCATTTACGATTATTTCAGGCAGAGTGGCTTTGCTTGAGCGCTGAAGAATATATTGGGCTGCACAGGTCCAAAGTAAGATACATGGTATACATCTTTTGAGTAACCTGTTTTTTTTATCCTTGATCCTGCTTTCCTTCAGAAAAAAATAACGTTTTTCAGATGTTGTTGCGAAAACATGACGTGTGTGCTCTATAATTAGGCAGCACATTTATTCAACTACTAATTCAAGAAGGAACCAGAAATACCCGCGTTTGAACACCCTCGGCCTGACGGTGTGCACACACGGACAGACGGACGACGAACTGATGACAATACCCTTCGGCCTGAAGCCGGGCCGAGGGTAAAAACTATGGATGATGGAAACTTCTGAGAATATTAACTATTGCAACAACTATGAGAAGTAACATCTGGTTCCTGGACTGTGTGTATGTACATGGGGGTGGGGGATGGTGTAAGGGTTGGTTGGGAGGGGTAAATATAGTTAAGTTTCCTGAGCTGGGTGCTGCCCCCCTCCTGAATTATGAGAACTTAAAAACTCTCTAGCCCAAACAAGAGTACAAGGGGTATATTTAAAACTGTCTGTCAGAGATTTGGGCAGGACGGGATTGGGTGAAGGGGGTGGTCTGAGTTTAATGTCATTTAAGATTTGCGCTTGGATTTCAGCCAAGGAACATTAAGAAGCACCCTTTCCCCACTCTTCCTGCTCATATTGCATTTCAGCTTTAAAACCAGTTGCTGACTCAAATGTGCAGCTGTGTCCCTCCTTGTATCCAACGTAACCATGTAATGACTGATGTACCCAGCTATGCAGCCATCAATGCAAGCCTTAACTGCTTGTTGACTAGGCTATGCAGCAATGCTGCTGTGACTTGGAATTTTGTTTTATTTTATGGCTGCTGTGCCAGCTATGCTGCTGTCTTACTGTGTGCATGTTTGTTTTAAAGGCATTTAGTGATCAGCCCCTGCAGCTTTGCCATCGTGTGTCACTATCTGTGTCAGTTGTTGCCATGAGGTTTCTCATCAGCAAAGTGACAGCCAGCAATTCTAAATGTTAATGTTGCTGCATCTCTCTGCTCTACTACTCCCTGGTACTTCCACATGGGCCTGCTGTATTGCTATCCTACTTTATCTCTATGGCTCAAAGTCTTCTCTTCGGTTCAAACAAAAATTACTGGGAACGTAGGAAATGATTCAAGGTAAAGAAATCTCAGACTACAGAGGATGGGTATTACTCTGAATGCTGCATCACACCCTGCGAGAAATATATCCGAATGACGCCAAAAAATTTCACAGAGCCCTGGCTCAAGCAGACTGGTTGGAAACTGCAGAAGAAACTGCTGTCCCAAGAAAGTGCTACCTGTTTGCCTGTGCTTGTCATCGATGATTTTCAGTTCTGATTATTTTTCAATTTGGCATTAGATGGCAATACGATAGGAAAAAAGGATGATTGACAGATGAGCTAAATGTTTTTTGAGGGAGTTAGGATGGTAAAGAAAGATATCGTTGCTATCTCTTAGTTGCTGTAGTGATTGTTCGATTAATTTCAAGGCAGTTGGCTGTTTTATTATGAAGACTTGAAAAGCCATTAGGAAGACAGGTTTGTATTAACTTGCACTGGCCTTTAACAGGCATGTCAAAGCTTAAATGGGTATCCATAAAGACGGCTTTTAAATTACATTTTCCTTCAGCATTGGCATGTAAAATTTTTCTCTGGCTGCTTCCCCAGTCTCATCCCAACATGTCATGTATTAAGGCAACCTGACCAAGCGTCGGTATATCATGCAAAGGGACGCTTTTGGTATCTCTCTTTGACACCAGTTTAAAACGAACCCTTCTCCTTAACCCATAACCCTGAACCAAACCCTTAGCTTCAAATAAAGACACCATAAGCTTCCTGTTGCATTCTATATCGACGCTTGGTCAGGTAGCCTCTCTATATAACGAGTTGAGAGTGAGTCGCTCCTTCACAGTGCTAACAAAATACTGGCCTATATTGTGTTAACTGGGCTTTTGAATTAGTTGCTATTTGTAGTTTGTGTTTGGAATTTTACTTGAAGACGAGCACGATAATGTATCTTTTGGGGGATTGCTAATTAGATTCTCCTGTCAGGATGGCTAATGGCTATTATCAAACGCAATATGCAATCAGTGCAGCTTACAACCAAATGTTTTCATAATCTCTAATGTTAGTGGCTGAATCTATACATGATCAGTAATTGATGTGAATGTAATCCATAACATTTAAATCATCTCTTCCAAATTCGGTAACTGGACAGTCCCAAAATTTTAATGGACTGCCATTTGTTAAATGTTTTATGGGATTGGATGAGGTGAGCTGTCGGCGGATGCTTTTTTAAATGTGTGTGTGGCCAGAGTGAGAGAACTTCACCAGGTTATAGCAGCCTGCTGTTAAGGAGCAATGAGGGTTTGATGGGAATGGAATACAGGTCCAAGTCATTTGACCTCTGGAGAAACAAGGGGATGTCGCAAGGATAGAGCTGGTTGTGCAGGAGGAGTCCTGTCTATTCCCGCTGTCTACTTTATCTTCTGTCAGCTCTGCCTTTCTCCCGTGAGTTTTGCTCTCTGTGAGAAACTATTTTCATGAAAACATCTGCTTTTAATAGCCAGGAGCGGAAGGGAGGTCAGACATTGGTGTCAAGCGCTGCAGGGAAAAGCATGTTTCTTTTATGTGCAAGTATGATGATAGCCTCCAAATTATCCCTTGACTGTCGAAGTCCTCCTGATTCAGGCAATATAAGGGATGGATACTCGAATATAGCCTGGCAAACTTTGGATAAGACAGGACACATTACAAAATTTGGGGTTCTTTATTACCCTACTCTCATAAAAGGATTAGCATTAACGTAATTTAGAGTTTTCAATTAGTGGAAAATTAAGTATGTTAAATATTAAATAGGAACAGAATACTATGATTTGCAATTCCTTTTTTTCTGTACTCAACTGAATACAGTGCAAAGACAAGATATTTAATGAAAGACTCAGTTGGTCACAAGCAAGGACGGTGAGGTTAACCAATTTGTGAACTAACTGCTATTAGCGCCTTCATTATTCAACATTAATTTCAAGAGGCATAGAATTGAGCATGTGAGTTGATTCATATTCATTAGGATTTTGAGGGCCCACTCTAGAAATGCCTCAAATAGCAGGGTCACCTTAGCAAATATTAGCGTTTGGCTGTGTTTGCTATAGGCGATGCCCTCACCTCACCACAAAAATTTTACAGTTTTTCTGAACTCCTTCCATTGCAGATTGAGATTAATCAAAATGAAGCTGCAGTCATTGGCACAGTGAGATATTTCAACCTCAACAACTGCATTTTTAAGAAGTCCAATTTTTACCTCAAGGAATTGACCCCTATATAGGACCCAGGTCAAGAGAAGAAAAAAAGAAAATTTGGTTTAAGGACCTATGAGTTTTGGATTTTTCCACCTACCGTCCAAAAAAGAAAAGAAATCAGGCAAATTTGTAGGAGTCAAATACTACACAGTGCCTTTATGTATAAAAAATTGCCGCTTTGTTCTTTGAATTCTCACTTGGGAGTACTGTCCGAAAAGTGAGAAGTAATTGGTATTTTTAATTGGACATGAGTGATCAACAGAGGTACCTCTGACCTCACATCCGACCAGACTGGGGCTCTTCCAGAGACTGTTCAGAAATGTTCTGTTATTTATTACTTCAGCACCTAAACATGCATCTTGTCATTTGAGAAATTAGAGACCAAAGGAAAAGGCATCTGAAGTAAACCATGATGAATAAGCTCTCCTTCATGGTCTCTTTGTGATCTTGGCTACAAGGCTGCGTTTCATGGTGCCTGAAATTTAGATTCTTAGCTTTGAATAACAGACCCCGTTTCTAAAAGTAGTCAAAAAAACAATTTTCCATGCAGCCTCTCCAGTCAATAGGTGAAATCACACTGATCTGCTTGTCTTGCTGAATCAGGTGAAGTTAATTTTGTGTGGTGCGCTGAACTCCTTCTTGTCATGCTGGTTCCCGCAGTGCTTTCCAAGGTTTTTGTGTAATCAGCCGAATTGTTTGGATTTTGATCAAGTATATGTCTTTTTGTACCAATGCAGAGGCTATAAAATAACAGAAGTTAATTTTTTAATATCATTGAATTAATCTTAGAATAGGCTGCTTAGTTACAAAAACCTTTTTCTACAAAATGTTGTAGAATAGCGATTTTAACAGAAATATCCTGTCCCATATTCCAAACATCCTGCACATGCCCCAAATATTTTATCAAGTAGCCTTTTTGAATTGTTCGCATCCCACTAAGAGCTGTATTATTGTTTTGATGATCAGTTTATTGATCTTTTGCTGTGGTTCTACCCCCAAAACTGGCTGGATTGTTAGGAATTTGAAAGTAATTTGAGATCTAAGAATTTTTTTCAGCATTAAGCATTAATTATCTTTGCCTTTGTGAAAACTCAAGGGATATTTTCAAGTGTGTGAGGAGAGACGACATCATCTATCAAAAGAGCCATGGATAAAAAGGAATTAATGGGTATAATTCCTTTTACAAACCACAAGAAGCACTTTATCAGCTCAGTGTCTGTGAGGTATGCTGCTTTTATATTTGCACATTGATGCGTTTGATTTGTGTGATGTGAACTGAAGGAAGGAAAGGTACCGGCAAATAGGCAGTAGTTGATTGTTTTGGTCAGAGAAAAACAGGGAGAACTCCTGGCCCGAGGAAAAGTATGTGGGTGTTTCTGTTGGCAGGGGAAACTTGGCTAATGCAGCTTCTGACCCACAGGTTCCTGGATGCTCCTTCAATGCCTGCTGTTTGGTCAAGCAGCCAGCTTCGTAACTGCGTAGTCCTTGTCTCAGAGCTATAGGTTGCTGCATATTTTGGCATGCAGAATTCTGCTCATAATAGTTCAGAGTTTAGCAGTAGACTGTGCAGATAGGAAAACAATGTCAGTAACCCTTTTGACTCATTTGGCTGACCATATTTGGACTGTTTACAGAACTGCTCTGGGGATCGCTGTAATAAACATTTTTGGACTTCTGCTGAATGGGCATTCATTTGGCACTCATGAACAATACCGAGATTAAATTAATTCAACATTTTGATGACACAGCTATTTGCTGTTGACAGATCCATTGTGGCAGGTGAGGGCCTTTTTAGGATGTAATTGTGTGTTCCCTGGCAAGCCGAAGAAACTACTGTTAAGTAGCTTTAGTATTGTTCTCAGTTGGAACAAGCATTGTAGTTGATAGCATTTACCATTTCTGCTTTGGGGCAAAAAAACTCCCTAAAAAAATCAATTAGTGCCCCCTGCCTGACCACCTCAGAATCAGCTGATTTTTTTTGTGTAAAAACTATGGTGCATTTAATAAAGCCAAGCAAAACTTTACCTTAATGCTATGAATATGTTCCAAATTACAGGCCCTCAAAGCATGTAGGGGTGGGTCAAAATTTGGCCATTTTGAGTTAGCAGTATTTTTTTCAGACTTGACTCAATTAAAAATCATCTACTCTGGGGCTCAAAATCAAAAGCAAAAAAAAAAAGCCTTTTGTTTACTTGTGGACATGAGCATAAATATCGTGGGATATATCAAAGTGTCATTTGCAAAACTGCACCAATTAAATGTCTATTATATGTAGTCATTTAAACAAATGTGTACACTGTAATTGCGCTTTCTGTTTTCGGGGAATTCACATGAGAAACGTTAGAAAGCGCATTTTGGGTAAACTGTCAGGCCACGCCTCCAGCCTTCGACCTCACCGGCCTACTAAGACCCGGATTGCAATCTTCACGTCACTCATTGTTTGCATCTGTGTTAAATTGCCACTTGGTGGTACCTGTGTGTATTTAAGACTGAATTTCACACTCTCTCATTGTGAAACCTCATAAATACATGCCTGTGTGGCATTCGTAGTCTTGTATAGACGTATTCTCTGCGTGTTGCGTAATTATACTCTAAAACTCTTTATACTTAGTGCTGCTAATATTCATTCCATTATTTTAATTTGAGGAAACTCATTCCTGTTTGTTTTCCAATTGGTAATTCTGCAACTAAAGCCCAGAGTCTCTTTTACCGATAGTGTTTATTAAAGAAGCTCGTTTCCACTTTGTTTTGTATTGCTTCGTTCGTGCCATCTGCTGTGCAGCAGGCATAATAAATACTACCAAGTCCATCCTTGCATCTGAGCCCAGTCATCAACTTCCTCTCCGACGTGTACCTGAACTGTATATGATGCACAACCCTTACACTTTCAAAACAAGTTACATATCTATATCATGATACCGTCGAGTAGTGATGCACGATATGAAAAATTTCAAACGGTAACGATAACCGATAATTTCCTGCTTCTCATGGCCGACACCGAGAACCGATAAGTTCATATTTTTATATTTAATATTATCTTCATACAATCTGCAGTTTGTGCTCCCAGGAGAAAAACAAATTTAGGATGCAGTGATGAAAAACTGATATTTTAGTAGTGGCCTATCTATAACAGCAAACAAAAGTTTTGGCTCTCTAAATGTTCATTTATTTTTTTCATGTCATATCACACAAATCTTTGTGGTCATTTGCTGTAAATAACAATAACAGCTGCAAAAGACACTTATAGGCCAAACATTTACCATATGAAATGAATAATGACCACACTGGTGAAGCCATGTTGATTATTAGTCTGGCAGAGACTGGACCAGGCTTGGGTCCTGCCAAAGCCATAGATATTCTCAGAGTTGCGACCACACGAGATATAAAAAACACGTGAGTGGACAGTCTTCGTTTCTGTGTTAGCACCCGACCGCCATCTTGTGTATGTATATCGGGGCAGACGTTCATAGGAAAATACAGTAGAACGCGCCTAAATCGTCCTCGTATAAAACGGAAACTCGCTCATACCAGACCACAGGTGATGTCCCAATTTTTTTCTGCTATTTTTTTCCATGAAATAAACATTGAATATACCAGATTTAATAAAATGGATTCTCGCTTACATCGGCCAAAATGTCCAGTCCCTTCACAATGCATTTCCATTCATAAGCACTCGTGTACACCAGGCAAGCTGGTTTGCACCATGCACATACACTGTCGCAAAGAGCAACGAAATGAAGTTCGGCTTTCCTACACTGTTATAAACTGATTCAATTTAACCGTCAAATTAACGCATTGTCTCCTTGTCATTTTAACTTTAAGAGGAGTCCTGAGCGCATTTATCCGTGTTTCACTCTGAACAAGCACTGAACTCTGTGGTAAACTTATTGTAAAATTACACTTTAAATACCTGGCAAAAAAGGCTTCAGTTTATTTGTTTATTATTAACAGTGTATTCACGGAAACTGAAACTGGCGTGGTTTCATTTACACACTTAAGTTTTGAGACTTCTCCGTTGATCCCAGTTGGGGCAACACGCAATGTCATCCTGTTATCCATCGTGTCGGAGCAAAGACGGACTAAATGAAGACAACGAGTGGGTATGAACACTTTAGAATGTTGTTTAGAAGTTGTTCCGATCGTAATATACAAAGCATTCATGAGTAGTGACACTTATTTAAGTTGTCACCACGTCACCATAAAAGCATGACCTCTATAAAACATATGTAAATAATGTAATTCATTAAGAGAAACGGCCTACGTTTGCGGCAATTGTGTGCGTTTTAATTTAATATTTACCGTTCAGTAATGCAATCGCTGCTGCCTGTCCAATAGGAGATCATGACAGCGCAGCGTTTGTCTGGAATGATAGTGCTTCCCCACGAACCACATGACCATTCAGGCAACAAAGTCAATGTGTGGCACCACTCTGAGTTATATATTGCTCTGGGTCCTGCTAGTAAGGCGCGATGGATGATGTAACCAGCGAGTCATGGCCTGTTTTGGGGCTACTCCGCCTGCAAACAATATTCCCAATTTAGATTTATCGGACCTTTATATTGGATAAAATGTACCTACCGGATCAATTAAAAAATGACGTAATTTCTTCCCAAATCGGCCGATATTTTATCGGTCCGATAAATATCCTGCATCCCTATCATCGAGCTATGATTCCTTCTGAGTCAAAACAATTTTATGATATTTTTTTTTACCTTTATTTATCCCGGGAGATTCTATTGAGAACATTTCTCTTTTTCAAGGATACCCCAGGAGAAATTCCAGAACAGTCACTCGTGTAGAGAGACAGAGAGAAACAGGGGTAAGGACCCTGGAGCAATTTTTGGGGTTAAGGGCCTTGTTTATTGGCCCAATGACAGAGTTCTTCCAAATTTAATCTCCAGATGAGGTCAGAGTCCCGAGCCCCGGTGGGGGCTTGAACCAGAAACTCTTAAGCTACCAGGCAAGCAGTCTGCCTCCAGGCTACTCTACCATCCTTCCTCACTGCAACACTCACAACATGGAAAATTTGAGATGCTATTTATTCAAGGAATCTAAACAAGGATAATTCTGAGCAAGAGAGCACTATACATATATACAACAGGGGAGTGGTTTGGAAGTCCAACTTCCATCTTTTGCTGATTTCATGAACAATATGCCCAGTCTTGATAATCATGATCTGGATATCTGTGCAATTGGTGTTTTCACAATATCCACAGTGTTTTGTCTCAGTGTTTGTCGGGTCTTGACTCCTCAAATTATATTTCCAGATCAACTTTACGGCACTAGCTAAGCTTCACATGCTCAGGACAACCAGTTTGGAAGACTCTATTTACGTGAGTACTTTTCATGAGCAAACTGCCCTGTCTTGATAAACATCAGCACAAGGTGGAAATTAAACTTGAAGACCATGCATTTGTACATGCTGTATACATGTATAGTGCCACTCACTAACCATTATCATGATTTTCATTTGTTTAAATAGAATCTCAAATTTTACATTTTTCAAGTGTCAAAATATTCATATTTTAGAAAATTATTTTGATACGCTTAGAATATTAGCTAGAAAATGGGTCTGGTATTAAACTATAGTTAAAAATTAGCCCTTTCATACATTGCAACTTACTTTGACCGGCCACCTATCCCACATGGTGATATCACCCTTGAGAGTTTACCTAGAATGCACTTTTAAAGTTTTCTCTTGTGAATTAATAGAAATCAAATTCACATCTGGTGTATCAATACTTGTTCCTATTGGTCTATGTCATAGAAATTAATTTGATGCAAACTCGAGGGAATGTTTGTGCGCTAAAATCTTTTAAAGAGATATGTACTCAGTGGTTACGGAGCATGACCACAGCAACATCAGACAGGTGTGCACTGGAGCACACTGATCCTCTTAGACATCTTTACTTACACAAAATTTTGTGCAGTTTTGCTATTGAAACTGAGTTATATCCTTTGATATTGATACTCAGAGTTGGTTGTTGAAGAAATCATGCTTAACAAAAAAGAAATTTTTGCTTCAGATTGTGACACCTGGAGTGGGTATAAAATTGATTTGGTTGCGGCTTTCAACAGAACTCAAATGTGTTTTTCGTTCCTGCAAATTTCACTACTATCTCCTTTAATTTTGAGGTTATGAGGGTTTAAAAATGCCTGGGGAAAAAATGGCACAATTTCAACCCTCGCCCATGTTCTCCAAGGTCTTGTAACTCAGAAAATAGTCAAGTATGAAGGTAAAAATTTTTATTGCTTCATTAAATATTGTGAATTTATTGCACAAAAAATCAGTTGATGCTGTTAGGGTCAAGTGGCTCCCTGAGTTGGTTGACTTTATATGGGATGATCCTTCTGTCTGACTGTGCACTGGGGTTGATCCATTTCACTAACTATTGTGCATGGGAACAATGAACTGTCATTTTGGTTTTTTTTGTCTTCATCACTGTACGTTTTACCTTTCAGAAACCTGTAATGTGATTTTACGATTCTGTAGAAGAAATTGTATGAAATGATATGGATCCCAATGGCTTTCTAGTACTGAACATTTGCATAGAGCACTCAATGGAAGGTGATGCACTCAGCTTTAGATTTTGTAGTGTTTATTTTACTTTGGACGTCGCTCCCCTGTTTTGGTTAGGTCCTGTGCCACCTTTTACACCACTATTTCAGACTGCAGAAATGACTGTTTATATGTGCGGCATGTGCGTGTACATTCACTTGTTTTTTTTTTTTTTTTTTTTTAGGATTAAAGCTCACAATTTTGGTGTTCTTTGCTGTGGCAGTGTTTATTTTCTTTCGATATGGAAATGTGCCTCAACAGACAATTGTGGGGCAGATTAGTTAAAAATGTCATTTGAGTAAGTATCATTTTGCTAAGATGATTATGTTATTTAAATGCCCAACATTCAATTATGCAGCCTATCAAATATTAGATATCACTATTTCATCATTTGATGAGATGATTATATGGCTTGATAAAGGTGGAAATTCAAACACTTTCCATCACCATCCTGACTGAAGCAGACTGAAAGAACAGATTTGGTTGCTATGACCTTTACAGCACCATCTGTAAATGTTTTGCACCAAGTGTCATGATCAATGTCATCGCCTGTGATTGACATTGCTGGTTTTATGCTTCGTTGCTTATACTGCTAATGCTACCAAATATGCAAGCTGTGCAATTATCTTATTAGCTGTGTTTTATCAGCTGTATTGAAGCCCAGCGGTGAGGCAGAACACTTGAGTTTTGTATCTATTCTTGTTTCTAAGTCTGACCCAGTGTGCATTGCAGCTGTGATAAGAACAAATATAAACATTTTTCATAAACTCATTGGGCCTGCTGTATCATTGGCTGTGGGAGTGAAAACATCAGTGCTTATTGCAGATATTCCAATAATTGGAAGAATTATTTTTCTGCTCACAGCAGATTGAAATTAATTTCATATTAATTTCAGTTACTCTATCGTAAAAGTTGTAGTTTGCCCCCTACATTAAATAGATTGTGATTTTTAAACAAAAACTTGTACCCCACTTGCAGTATACCTCACTAACTCAATTGTCTCAGATATGACTTGTGTCGTAAATTTTCTTGTTGAGAACAGACTACCGTGTCTTTGGTGGTCTTTATATTCAGAACAGTGCTTTGCTTATTATGTCTAACCCCAGGGGGAAGGGGATACATACTGTTTTAGTACGGTTTTCTGTTCGCATCAGCGTTCACGCTGTTTCCGGATTGTAACTCGGAAACGGTTTAAGCTATTTTCATCAAGCCTTGCACAGTCTTTCAACATTGTATGTAGATGTGCGCTTTTTACTATTTTTGCTAAAATTAGAGTGGTTGGGTTGGGGGGGCGGGAGGCAGCTACTTTTGCCTGAAAAACGCTCTCTAGTTTGAAATGAATTGCACTGCCAATGAGTCCCTCACCACAGTGGTTATGATAACATGGTTAATTAAATGGATTGATTGATTGATCTTCTATGGTCTGATGCATGTAAAAAAAAAAAAAAAAGAGAATAATAATTTTACTGGGCTACATGAGGGGCTGGGGAGGATATGTGTCATTATATGTGAACCTATACAGTACCAAAGAATAGGTTGTTAATCCGGCAGTAGGGGGTCGTTTGGCTGTCAGTAGGATCCGGGAAATCTCGTTGTTAGCTGTGCGGTAGGTCATCTTGACGTGCACAAAGACAAAAGAAGACCTCCCGCGGCCGACCGTGCACGCGGCAGCTGGGCGATAGCCAGGTGTTTGTTCAATCATAACGAGGGCGGTTGGGGCAGTTGTGTTGACAGTAGTCCGTATGTAGATGATGGCACAGCTCTTTGATGATTTATTTCCATATAGGCTATGAATGCAAGAGTAACGTTAGCCTACATAAAATATTGATTTGCTTTGGCGGGGGTGATGTTGCCGGTAATCGTTTCTGCAAACTTTTTTATATTAGACGATACAGTTTGCGCCACCTGAAAAAAATTATATTAACTCAAATTTCTGTTAGTCCTTTTAACTCAGTTAATAACGAAACCTGCTGATCCGTAATCCCATATTATTCACACCTACCGGACTTTTGGTGTCTTCATCTGCGCCTGGAGTGAGAAGTCATACATGCTACTGGCTATACTCTTTAAAATTAGGCACATGTATAAAAATGTATTTATACAGTATAAAGTAAAATGCTCGGAAATCGGTAAGTCAGTTATTTGTTAAAAATATATGAAAGAATTTAAAACCCGTATATACATATACCTATTCGGTTAAAGATTGCAGGATATTATTTTCTTCTAGTTAGCACTTGGTTTGGATTAATTACAGTTCACGCTGTCTAAGCTATATCAGAGTTATATTTAGACTCGTCATCTATACTCACAATTTGTTTATTTATATTGCGATTGGCTTTTCAAAACCAGTAAATCAGTTGCGGCACACATCGCTGAAGGTCTACCCACAAACTCTTACAATCTCAGTTTCTGCAATAAAAAGACAAACATTTAAAATACCAAAAAAAATTTCTTCAAGAATACAATTGCTTGTATTGTCGAATTTATCATAATATTTTTTTCTTGTTCATCCTAGGCTTTTTAAACTGAGGAAATGATCAGTCACACGCTTTCCTGAGGTCGCATAAGCCCTCACTTCCACTTTCACCGCAAGAGAAAATAAAAACATAAACGGCAAAAATAAATAAACATAACGGCAAACACCAACGTAATTCTAACAGTCAAAATGCCCTCTATTCTATAACTTACACGCAGTACTACATTCAGTTCCGCTGAGCCACATGTGGTTATTCCTGGCGGTAAATTGTCCTGTGATACTGCTCATTGGTCAGCAGTGTGAAGTACCGCAGTATCGCGTCTTAGATCGTGGTTAGAAGGGCGAAATGTTCGAGGTAACTGGGTGTTAACTTACGCCGTCTCTTCGGTTTTAACGGCGACTGTACTTGATTTGTAAGGATCATCTTTAAGTACTCAAGGCCAGAACGCAAATTGCCATTGCTTGAAGGACTGATTTTCCTCCCCTTGCTGGTTCCCCCTAGAATGCAATTTTGAGTCATGCCATGCTTTAATTCAACTCCTTTTTGCTTTCCTTTCTACAGATGGGCAGGTGAACTCTCAGACTGGCGATCCAAGTCATCCTTTGACCTCACCTGAATCAGTTGACCTGAACGCTGTATTTGGATTGGTCTAAAGCCCAGGTAACCTGCTGCGATCAAAAATACAAGCTTTTAATTTGTTTTACAATATTACTATCTCAGTCAACATTGTGCACACCCACACTTTTTTTTTACTTTGCCGATATATTTGATTAGTGTATCAGGAAGAAAGCAGGGAATCTGTGTACATTGTAAATGTGCACTGTTCAAGGTTGTGCTCTTGGCATCAAGTAATCGAGGATTAATCTTTGCAGGTTTTTATTGCAATCTTTTAATCTGTTATTTAAGATGATTTGGGAGCAGGTAAAGTTGAGTAAACATGCTGTTTTCTTGTCTTGAGATAACTGTGTGCTTTAGTGCATATCGTGGCACAGGGTCTGGATGAAGACTGTCAGCAATGCTTTTGCCTGGTCCCAATTATGATTGACTAGCTGCTACCTGCTACCCGGAGTGAAATTGCCATTTTTTTGGCGTGCATGACCGTTTTTCAAAAATTGGGCGACGTCAAGTCCTTCCTGGTGTCCAGGTGGATATTCACACCAAATTTGGTGATAATCGGTTGAGAAATGTAGGAGAAAAACGTGTACATGCGCAAAGACAAACAGACATCGACCTCAAATATATTATAGATAAGAGCATCTGATTCTCTGAAACTGTCTGGCCTACTGTAGGAATTCTCTGCCACAGTACACAGGAGAGTTACAGTGATGAATGAACAAAGACAGGGGGTTTGGTTCTGTGCTATGCATTGGTCTCTGGTGATTTTGGCTGATTTGTACATTTTCCCTGGCAACTTTGGCTGAGAGACTCTCTTACGGTAAAGGAGTACGGTAAGGTGCAGGTCTGACAGTGTCAGGATGGGGAGGGAAAAGGGGGGGGGGGGTATATGGTTGCCCAGGTGCTGTTTGGAGGTGAATTTGAAGTAAAAGTCTGGGACCTTGAAAATCATGGACTAAGCCTGGGTTCTGCATCTGGCATGAATAGCTCTGCAATGAAAACAAACAATCTATTGCCTAGTTGATTTGACTTTTTGTTCGCGACAGTTTGATTTTCATCCCCAGGTTGTATCACCTACTTTTTCCCGAGTAGTTATCATTGTTCACAGCAGTTTTCCCAGCAGTTATCCTCCTTGAAAGCTGAATTACATTTGTAGACATCAGTAGACTAGTGCTGGGATTTCATGCTCAAGTTTGTGTAACATTCAGTTTTTGAGAGTTTTACAACTTCCGTCCTCGAACATTGGTTCGGTTCAAGTTCGTGATTTTTTTTTCTAGATTGTAACTGTTTATGTTTCTGAACACTACATGATCTGTTTTTGGAAGGTCGATTTGTCTGATTAGGCCTACTTGAAATTTTCCACAACATGTTAGTTTCCATAACCTTTAATGAGCGCTGCAAATCTCTGCTGTGCTCTCGCAAAACCTGTTCGATTCTAGTAGAGTGGACATTGAAACCAAGTGGGTTCATGTATAGCTATGTTAGGTAGCCAGTTCACAATGCTGTCTATAAAGCGTATTCATGTGCGCCATTGTTAAAACAATGTTACATACGCGACTATAACCGAGATAAACACTTCAGATCGGATCATTGACCTTCTTTGGACAGGACTAATCCGCAACCTGCGGAGGTACTAACATTTTCTTTAACTGGAACATGTTACATTTACGATTCCACGTTGCTTTCGTTTTCCCAATTGATCCTAATTTAAGCCCCCGTCACACAAAATCAGCAAGAAACAAGCAGAACCAGCCGGAATGAAGAATTTGCGCAACATTCCAGCGCAGATTTCAAATTGACCAATATTCTTACAGCTTTGAAAGAATGCCGTTTCGAACACTTAGAATGCACTTGGAACCTGCCTCAAATGATTCTTGCACATTCGAGGTGTATTAGCTCTCGGATGCAGCTTGAATGTAGTTGGAACTCAGAAGAATATTTAGAATGCTGTCAAAACTCAGTCAGAATATCTAGAATACACTTTGAATGCCGTACGAGTGCGGTTAAATTGCTGCCTGAACTCCACTCGAAGTCTGGTTGGAAGTGCCCGTAATGCTGTTCAAATTCACCTAGAATGCAGTCAGAATGGTCCCGGAATGGCAACGGAATATGGTTGTAACGTCCGAGAATTCAAACCGAATGCAGGTCAAATACTCAGAATGTACTTAGAATGTAACACGAGTGTCCCATATACATTGATTGATTAATTGCTGACTACAACAGGGGTACGTAAATGTGCCACTGAAACTGACGCCGAATGCGTGAGAGTTAACAGGTATGCGTTATTAATAAAATACTGGCCACAACTGATAATATTGAGAGTTTTCGGAGTTTCTGGAATGGTAATTAAATGATTGGTTTTGACCTGTTTTCAATCAATCATTATTTAAAAGTCAGTTTACCAGCCGCCACTGATTCCAGCGGCAATCAAAAGATTCCAACGGAATCCGAAGCACATTCCAGCTGAATTGTTTTAATATCGAAATAGATTCCTGCTGCAATTGAAATGCATTTGAGGTGCATTCAAGCTCATTAGAGGTGCATTCTGGCAGGATTTGACGTGGCTTGCCGTTTCGATTCTCCCTCGAATACAATCAGAATGTTTTGAATGCTGTTGGAATGCCGTTAGAATACTGTATTTATAATGCAGCCAGAGCGCAGTTAGAATACACTTCAGATGCCGTTCGATATTTCTCCACTTCAAATGCACCTGGAAAGTTTTGAGCATGCGTAAAACATTCGAGCCGGCGACAAGAACGGGCCCAAATATTCGTAATGCACTCAAATGCAGTCAGAATTTTTAGAACGCATTTCTAACATCTAGGAATATACAAAGAATTTTCATTCCGATGGCAATACGGCTCATTCTGCCACTAGTGTGACTAGGGTTTTAGTTGGAATATTCTTGCCACGCCTGAAAGTTGCTCTGGAAATATCCTGACTATCTCTACCCAAACTTACGCCCCTGTAACAGTGGTACAAATTTGAGGTTTACTTAATTTTATCTATCATTTTGGTGACTCTCTCTGCATATTAAAAATGAGAATTAATTTTCTCTCAGTGACTAGCATATTGACTCGTATTGAAGTAGCTCCATGATTTCCAACTTTCCTTTTTTGGCTGCCATACTCTAGGCTGCCATATTCGGTGTCCGTTTGTTGTTGTTAAAAGGCGCGCACACACACAAACACACACACACACACACACACACATGCTTATGCTGCACATGAAGCATTACGTGACACTCTCATTTCAAAATTCATCTGGCAGTAACTACCAAGACCATTGGGGGGACTTAGATTTGGGGGGGGGTATCCTGGTAAAACCAGACTCTGCTACTTCGCTTTGCTTTGTACACAGAGTCTGGGTAGTCGTCATTGACAAGTGTTTACTTCCTGGTGGGTGGGCGCTTGTCAGAAGTTTAAAATCATTGGTGTACCCGTAAACTAATCACTAACGTTTTGGCGAAGACGTATGTTATGCGCCGGCTCAGCCGCCTAGTACTTCCCCTGGAAACTACAGTCCTTCATACCAGAAATGCAGCGAAAACAAACTGATCAGTACATTAAAGTTAATACTGTACCCATACATATGCCCATCTACCAAATTTTAGCCTTCACTCATTCACTTAAAAGATCCTAAGGTGCTCTTTCTGTTCTCCTTACAAAAAACAGCAGATACTGTTGCTGTTAAAAAAAACGTAAGCAACCCAAAACCAACAGCAGAATCGGCAAGAATAATACGTTATTTACATCAGGACAAAATCTGCGTTGACACGAAAACTGAACCGTTAACCATCCTTGCGCTAACATCATACCCAGCTCGCTATCTAACTTTATAGCAACACAGTTTGGCTCTAAGCGTTTTGCTGTCTCAGATAGCCATTTCATTCATGGATAATGACAACATAACACTGAGACAGCGAATTGGTCTTGTGACATGAACAAAAACATGGCTTTTAAAAAGTTTGCTGCTACCTTAAATAGTGTGAAATTCGCGGGCAAGGTAACACTAGAAGCTACAAGCTAGCTGAGGTGTTTCGGCTGTCTCTCACAGAGATGGACAGGGTGCCTATCTCATGATGGCTATTAAGTAGATATGACAATCTGTAGGGAGTAGCGCTACAACATCATTTCCATTCAAAAAACTAACCAAACATTCATCTTGTTGTGGCTATAATTCGCTGATACCTGGGATTTTCTCCACGACAGAGCGAATGGCCTTCAATGTATCTATGTCCCCAGCCATTGTTGATTTCGGAGACTACAATTTCAAACTCAGCGCAGCGGCTACATCATGGCAATCGGCCACGCCTTCTGTTCGTTGGTTGGTCCGGTGTGTTTTCTGCAGGTGGTAAACACGGCAGAGTTCCGAGTGATCAGACTGAGTACTGAAGCGAAATGAAATTAAGCGGAAGTACGAGGGCAGGCGGAGTCAGGCTGGGGGGGCACTATGAACTTGCTTTCAATTACATTTCTTACATTGTTCTGTTATTCCCCCAATAAAAATGTTTATTGAATTGTGGCCATTGTGATTCAAGCCATTCATTCATTAGCCTTTTCAGAAGCTTTTTAGGAAGCGTTGAGGGAAATGGAATCTGGGGGTCCTTAATGTTTCCCCAGGAGATTATTCTTCTATTCACTGTAAGCATGACAAAGGGAAACCTGAAACAGGAGGAGGTCACAGGCACTTTTAGTAGCCTCCCATAGTTTCTTTCTCAAATTTGTTTCAGAGGAACCGGGGGCTTGGCCCAGAGTTCTTCTGTCCCTCAGTCAGTTATTTAATCTCTGCTCAGCCAAAACTGGGACTTCATATGCATGCAGAGGACCACTGCCACCTGCCACTGAATCATGTGTGTTGTATGAATCCTGCTGCTTGTTGTAGGGCTCATTGGATTTTCACTCGCGCAAAGTGGCTGCATTGGATAAGTTGTGGATGAAGCTGGGAATGTTTATGGTTGACACAAATCAGTGGTTGTTTTGTGAAACTTCGATCTCATTCCCTTTAGCTATTGGAGTGGTTGCTAGGGACAGGACTATGCCCGTAAATTAAACTTTTGGAGGAGGGGGGTTTTGGCCTGTCTCATCATTTTGCATGTTGGCCTGGCCGCAGCGCACCTCCCCTTCCCCCCTTTGATTACGCCCTTGACCTGGCTACATGACATGCTGCTTGCTGATATGATGTATTACATTGCAACCAATGCAGCAGTATCACTTAATAAATTGTCTAATGGGTAATCCCAGTGGGATATTAAAGGGATGTTCAAAAGCACAGGGCGAGCACTTAATCCTTGAGACAAACAGTATTTTCACTATCCATACACTTAAATGTTTATTTGGTCAACCTCACAGCTTGCATTGGATTCAGCCACTTAATTTAACTGGTAAATATGAGTTAATGATTGAATCCCATGTTCTAAGTTTCTAACAATGAGTTGAAATCAAGTTGGTTTGGGCCTTAACGGTCAAGGAGAAGCAAACCACAGATGCTGGACATCTCTGGGAACTTCTGCAGCTGTGTTGATGTGAACTCTCATAACCATGTGACTATGCTTGTAGAAAAAAAAACACAGGGTGGTCAAAAAAAGTCACTGCTTGGATGTAAATTTGCAAATACTTATTAGCCTATGATCGAATAATTGTTAAAGTTATTAATATGTTTCAGTTGGCAACAATTGTTTTGACCCTGATTAATGCAGTGTGTAGCTTCTCATTTCTAAAACAACCATGTTAGACAATGTATCCTATGGTCTTGGAAAACATGGTTCTTTGTTTCAAGAGGTGGTAATCATTGGCCTGCACTTGGCAAAGAAAACAACCAAGGAGATTGCTGAAATCACATGAATTGTGTTAAAGCCGTCAACCGTCAACTTTGCGAAAGGAATGGGCTAGAAAAAATAATGAATTATTGTTAAAGGAGATCACTACAATGCTTGGTGTAGTCTCATTGTAAAAAGTCGACAGAACTCATGGACGCGTAATTGTGAGAGTCAGAGCATTTCCGTGCGCATAATGTTTTAATAACTTGCAGGTTTGGAATTGAACAGCTCTGTGGCCACAAGAAAGCCACTTCTTTGTGAGGTTAATTGGGGAAAAACAACTTCATTTTGAAAGGGAGCAGAGATTGGACTGTGGAGCAATGGAAAAAGGTCTTGTGGTCTGAAAAGTCTAGATTTACCCTATTCCAGAGTGATGGACTTGTCAGGGTTAGAAAGGAAACCCATCAAGCAATGCTCCCATCACGCAGAGTGCCTACTGTACAAGCCTCTGGAGGTGGAGCTTCCATTGGTGTGGTCTGGGCTCGGCAATGCTATGCAGCAATGAAATGAAATCAACAGACTTCCTGAATGTACTGAATGACCGAGTTGTCCCATCAATGGATTTTTAAATTCCTGATTGCACAGGCATGTCCCAGGATGACAATACCAAGATTTATAAGACTCAAATTGTGAAAAATGGGCTAGTGAGCTTGAGGAATCACAAGGATTGGCTGGGGAAGGCTTCATGAAGTGGATTGACTCTCATCTATAAAAGATCCTGGCCAAAAGTGAATGTCATTGTGGATGGAAATAAATGTTGCAGCGTTACATTAGACAAAACAAAGCGACAATGGATGCCCGTTGCGATGAAAGCTAAACACGGTTCAAGAAAATAGCTGAAGTGTCCGACTTATTTTGGCCAGTGTATGCACAGTAAAAAAATATTTCTTCTCTCAGCCTAACAAATTCAAGTTCTTTCATTGCTTTAACAGGATTAAGTTTTGTGAATGTAAAGATTCAAGCACATCACTATTCTTATTATTAACAGAAGTGGCCTCAGTCAAAGCAACAAGATGATATTACATGGCTGGTTTGACCGAAAAAATAATTTTTACAGTGTAAATGAATATACTCTTATTACAAATGGTGGTTAGTGTGATGGATTTAAGATTTTTTTTTAGGAAAACAATAGGTGTTTTACAGCTAATGAATTGTCTGAAAAATGTAGATGTGTAAATTTTTACTAAATAATAAAACTGTGAGATCTTAATAAAAAAATCATTGTGGTGGCATACAGTGCCAAAATGATGAAAATTATGTTGCCATCCAGATACTTAAGCACCTAAGTCTAGACCAGGAATTAAGTGTGGAAGAAGAGTACAATCCAACAGGTAGGCCATTAACAGCTCTATATGGTAATTTAGGAGGTGGGACCTCCGAGGAAGAGGTAGGGACCAAACCCTGGGTAAAGATAGCACAGTTCAATGCAGATATAATAGACAAAGCTGATCTGTCAATCGCCGGCCAATGACTTCCAGGATAACAGTCAGGTGGAGCGCAGACTTTGCCAGCACTGAACTGTCCCGTGAGAGGATGGAGTAGCTTGAGGGGAACTTGGTTCCAATCTTGATGTCTGTAGAAAAATTGGAGCTTGTTCCTAACAAATTGGGCAAGAAACAGACATGTAAGAGTCAAGAAGAACGCGATCCCAATCCTGGACCATAATTAGGATTGAAAGCTAGTTGGAATTAACTAAGTAATGAGAAAGCAGTTCCTGAAAGTCTAGCATTAAAGTACACTTTGCATGAATGAAAGACAAAAGTTTTCAGTAGCAGTACTGACTGGTCTCTTAGTTCAAATGGCAATTTACAGTCCAGCAACTTGCAATATGGAGCAGAGGGTTAAATACCCTTCACTTGGCTATTAGAAGATAACAAGATACAGCTCAGGGCGGGGGAGACGCTCGAGACGTGAACCAGTTAAAAGAGACATACACCTAATTGACAAGCAAGTTGTAGAATTGAGAAGAGACACACTTTGAATTCACATGAGGGTAATGACAAAGATCCTTTCAGTGTGTATGCACTGAGATGTGTTTGTTAAGCTTTGAAATGATGTGAGAAAACTTACTTGATTCAACATTCATTTGCCTAAATTTTGCCTCTTGTGCATCTTGGCTGCGGCAAATAGTGCATTTCCTTGACTGGCTGTGGGCAAACATTGTCTGATGTAGTGAAAAATTAACAATTTCCAACACGTGTGAGACGTACATATAATTAAAGCGATGTATTGGTGCCATGATTTCAATATTGATTGTGTCAAATTTGGCATTTTTATTTTATGGACTGCATGGTTTTCATAGATCATTACAATAACTCTGAGTTATCAGAAATGGTAAATATCATTACATATTAAGGGATTTAAAAATGAACTCTACTGTTCAGTTTGGGTTAACGTAAAGGTTATTTACATTTTATGTGCTGTCATATACAGTACTGTTAAGAAACACAAGGAGAAAACACAGAGAGAACACGGAACAGAGGGGAGAGACACCAATTGCAGGAAAACCATATTTAATGAAAAAATTCAGGACTCGGGAAAGAAAGAAAAGTGGCACACAGGCCAAAACAAACCACCGTGCACAAGCACTGAAAAGGGGAAAAACTCAGGAATAGCCAATATGCAAAACTGGAAAACTCGGGAACACTGGAGGGTAGCACGGACTGGGACACTCGGGAACACTAGAGGGCAGCACGGACTGGGGCACTCGGGAACACTAGAGGGTAACACGGACTGGTGCACTCGGGAACACAGGAGTCTCGGGGAGGCACAACTGGCGCAGATGGCAGACTCGGGAGGCGCAGCTGGCGCAGATGGCAGACTCGGGAGGCGCATATGGCGCAGATGGCAGACTTGGGAGGCGCAGCTGCCAGACTCGGGAAGGCACAGCTGGCGCAGATGGCAGACTCAGGAAAGCATCGCTGGCGCAGATGGCAGACTCCTGAAGGCACCGCTGGCAGATGGCAGAGTTGGAAGGCACAGCTGGCGCAGATGGCAGACTCGGGAAGGCACAGCTGGCGGATGGCAGACTCGGGAGGCCAGGGACACTCAGACACAGAGGGCTCGGGAGGCATAGGGACACTGGGATGCAGAGGACTCGGGAGGCACAGGGACACTCAGACACAGAGGGCTTGGGAGGCATCTGCCAGACTGCTCTAGCCGAAACTGCACTGGACTGCACAGGACTGCTCTGCATGGGACTGGCACAGAACTGGAATGAAGTCAGATCTGCACAGCTCTGCAGAGCCGGGAAATATATAGGGAGGGGGCACGGACAGACACAGGTGCTGAAAATAATATAAATAACAAGGGATGGAACACGAGGGAAACCTAATTACATGAAACAGGAAAACACCAGCACATGGACAAGGATCACAAGACTCTCCCATAGACGGGATAAATAAACTGGATAAGGACTTCTAAGTGCACAAAGTAGGAGGCAGGACAGAGATGAGAGAATTTGCAGAGAATCTGCAAGAAATGCAGCGAAAGAGATTAGGCGAGAGCAAGAGGCGGAGACTAGAACAGGGCGAATGCGGAGAGGTCGTTAGTCAATTAGTAAGTGCAGCTGTACAATCCCGAGTGCTCGTTAGTACGTTAGTCTTATATTCAATGTTAGTTTTGGTTAGTAAATTCTAGAAAACAACAGACTGTTAGTATGGTTTGTAAGATAGAAAAGCAAGGGGTAGTATGCAAACGAGATCAGAAGGAAGGCTGAAACCCAGAATCCATGAAATCACCCGAAATAGTGACACAATCTATTATCACAGAAACGGCGACGAACAAATGACGCGACTGGGGAGAAAACAAAAACCGTACATGGGTAAGACGTGAACTGGAACAACATGGGAGAGATACGAAATGTGAAACACTAAAACTGAGACAGAAAACAGACATAATAATTAAAAAACCTAATATTAAAAACCGAACATAACCCTAACCTAAAAACACGAAAGACACGGACAAAAACCTATCCAAAACACAGAAACCCACTGAACACAGTACAGCATTATCCAAGCATGAAAGACAATTGGACATTATGCAGTTTATGGAGTATTAAAAACCTTAAATTAGACCTTGTGGAAAGAGGAAAGTGAAGGCACTGATGAAGCAAGAAGCAATTCTAAGGCCTACAAAGTAAAGCTGTTTATTGTTAGTGTTTTCATGCTGTATTCCAGTTTTGCGGAATTCAAGCTTTTTCACTTAGTTTACCATCTTTTTGTTTGTTCTTCTTTTATTATTTCATTAGTGAGCTTAATCAAGTACTTTGTTGCATGTGTGGTGAAGGGGACTTGTTCATTTAAACTCTTGATTAGAAAAAAGGCTGATTACTGCAAAGGAGTCATTATTTCTGATCTTGAGGCCTCCTCATTTATTTGGCGGAAGCATTAGGCCGGCACCTGCACAGCCGATTAATTAAAGGAAGTGGAAGTGGGCTCTGAATTAATCCTTAACTGGGCTGAGGAGAAATGCGCTCTCATGTTGTAGCTGGTTTGACTACATAGAATGAGGGAGTGGGGGGCGCCTGAGGGGGATTCTTTAAGTTTTAAATTAAGTTATAATTTTTCTCTAAAAAATGAAAATAGTTTCCTAGTAATTGGTCTAAATTCTGTAGTAAATGAAAGCCTCAAGAAAATCAAGTTTCTAAGCGAAGTTTCCTGGCCAAGTATTTGTATATTTTCCTGTTTCTTAGAATCAAATGAAATGGCTGGTTGAAATCCATGGCCAAAAATAAGAAAACCTGCCATCTATTTTGTATTATTCTATTTCTTTGTCCCAATGTTATAGTTTCTGAATGAATGTCAGAATGGCTGCAGGTCAGTCTTTTTAATTTGCCGTTATATTTGATTCTTTTAACCGGAAGTTTTGCCAGTTGAAACAAATGATTTATCCCCAAGGAACATAATGCTGCCAGTTTTCCTTAATATTGGCTGCTCTACATTTTGAGATTTGTGTAAAGAATACATGTTGGCTCAAATTAGCGAGGAAAAAAAAAACGTTCGGATGAAATATCTTTTCTAGAACGTGGAAGAATCAGAGACAATTCACTGCTGTGTTCTCACCTTTTCGGTGAAGAGAAGATTTCAAGGCAAGAAAGGTTGCCACGTTCTCACAGTTGTTTGTTATGTAGAAAAACCTGTCTGTTCTAGCACTGTTGACAATGCGTGGCAGTTTCCTGTGACGGACTGAACGATGTTGTGGTGGATTTCTGCCATGTCACGGGGCAGAAGGGGTTATGTGGATGTCAGAGCGGCCGATTAGATTTGCCAAAATCCCCCCCCCTGTAGAATGTCGTCCAGCTCTCCCCACCCGCATCTCAGAACTTATCCGGTCTTCCATTCACACATGACGTTGGAGGATCCACCAGCAATATTCTGGGAAAAAAGTGAACATTTGCTATATGAGGAGGAATGAAGTTGCTCTTTGAAGAACTTGAGTGCGTGTTAAGCTGAGAACATTACAGCTTCAATTACTTTTCTTAATGTCATTAGTTATTGGAATTCTATGGGGACATTTCCAAAATTGATGTATTAGTATAATTAATTGCAGCGCGGCGCAAAGTTTAACCGCCTAACAGCTGTCTGTAATTACCAATTTAGACGATACATTAATAAAACATATGCAAGAGCATTGTAGTTCATTATAGTGCTGGGTTTTCGGTTGCATTGAAGTGGCAGAAAAAATGCATTCTCCACTGTCTGCTGTATGTGTTGATGGTTACCAGTAACATTTTTATTTAAGGTTAATTAAGATGATTACAAGGGCACTAAGTACGTGTGGATGAAACATTGTGAGGCCTGTTGCTGTGGCATGCTGAAGTGGATGTGATTGTTGTACAAATAGAGCCTTTGTGTCTTCTAGTGTTGGAGCCAATGGAGCTTGTCTGTGCCGTCAGGTGGTCATCCTCCGGTGAGATGGATGCCTCCACCTCAAACTGATAAATGGCCACTCCATCAAGGCCACTGCAGATGGACACAGCCTCTAAATCTTCAATCCCCTTGCTGCTTGATAGCATCTCTGGGTGCATGCTATTACCACACTGTGTGTGTCAGAAAGAGATGTTAATCATCATTTCTGCTCATTGACATGCCTTTATCCACTCAATTTCTAATTTCAAATTGGACAGATACAATACTGCGATCACCCTCCCCCGACAATCTACCATCTTTCAACCTTGTCATCTGCCATCATCACTCACAAGCACACCCAGCCAGTCACAAATGCTTTGTGTCTGCAAGCTCCAACCTGGGTGAAGGTTAGAGTTAATCCAATCTGCACTTCTATCACTAAGGAAGTTGAAAATGAGAGCAAACTGGCACAGGAAAAAAAAAAACTGCTGGTGGTGGAAAGTTGGTGCGAGTTGGGAAATGTCCATTTTGTGTTAAACTCTGTCAACTGTGATTAGCCCTTGGATATCTTCTTCATCACTCCTCCCTTTCTCTTAAATTTGCAAGAGCTGTCATATTCTGTCTTAATACCTTTCCTATCCCCAACCTTGCCTATAATTTTTCACTCCTTCATATTGAATTTCAAGAACTGCTTGGGTGAGCGTGTTCTGAACGTACTTCTTACATTATCGTCCCAATCATTCTGTTCTCTCCTGTGGGATGTCTCTGCTCTTAAAGGTAGGTGGTGGTTAATAGAAGTAGTAGAAGTACTCTAGGGTGGTAGAAGGATTTGGATAGAAGGATAGTGCGAGTGATACCTGACAGGGGCTGCGGCGAGAACGCTCCTTCTGTGGCCCCCACTCTTAAGGGTAAAGCTTGAGTCACTGCTTCAGTCTGTCCCCATAACAGTCATGAGCCTCCTGCTCACTGTGACTCTCCCTGTTTTTATATGGAGTGTGAAGCAGAATGGATTAGTTGTTATGCATGCTGCATGCAGACATGCAACCACGGTGACCGACTCGAGCAGAGTTTGGTTAGATCAGAAATCCATGTTCCATTCCATTTGTCATCATCTTTTTAAATCATAAATTAAATGTTCTGCTCAATTTGTGCTGAATTCCAGCGGTGCAAGTTGGTGAAAATAAAAGTACATATTTGATTTTGGCTCGCGCATACGCACCTCATTTGACTTCAAGCACACAACACTCCAGATGGTGTCTGAGAGGCTCTGGTTCCATGTCTGTCGCGTACCGCACTTGAAAAGCAGCGGCTTGTTCCCTGCACTACTTGTAATTACTGGTGTTTTCTCTGACCGCGGAACCACAGCTGGGAAGCATCCACTGCCCTGGGCCCATCATTACAGGCAGCCTCGAAGCCTTGTTTCCCTGCCTCACTGATAGTAATTTTTTTCAGTATAGCTCTGGTGATCACTTGTGAAATAAGCCTCTTAGATTTAGAAGAGAAAAGGATTAGCTGCCTTTTGAAATGCGAGTCTGTGAAATCTGCATGCCTCTTGTCAGAGCACCTTGACATTGACTACATTATTTTAAAATACGCAAGCTCAAAACTGGGGGAAGAAATGCCACTGGCAATATCATGCCTTTCCTGGGCCATTTTATGTCCTTATTCATGCAGAAGACCTCAATTTCACTGCCCTCCAATTGCCTTATTAAGTGTGTCTTATCAAGTGTGCTTCCTGAAAGGTACACGTTGATTCATTCAACTTCAATCTGGCACCAAAGGAGATGAGCAGCTTTGAACTGCAGTGCCATTGCCTTCTGGCCTTGTGTCAAGTCTGGTCTCAAATTAGATTAGATTAGATTGCATTTAGCTTAGACAGCAGATCATCCTACAGTTGTTGTCCTTTTTGGTGGTTAAAACTGAAGATCTCTTGATTTCTTGTAGAAATACCAAGGAAGTTCACTGTTCAATGAATTCTTTTCCTACCCTTTCATTTACTTAATGGTCTTTCATGTCTGGTTGGAGAATATCCTCTCTGCTGCTCACACAGAACCTTATTTTCAAAAGAGCAATAAAGCTAATGATGGCTGAAATCCACCTGGTATGCAAACCAGCAGTGCTCCACTAATGCCTCAAATATCTCAACATAGAACATGACCTCCAGAAGTTCGAACAAACCACCTGCCCATTTCCATGGTCTGCATTATAAGGCAATCTGTGGAAATGTGCTGGTGGTCTGTTAGAATGTACTGTACTTTTGAGCCTCATGTTCAACGATGGGACAGATTGGTGGAATCCTTGGTGGGGGGTTGTTTTTGCTGTTGTTTCTCATGGATGTTGGTCCAAAGGGTGAGCGCTCCTGTTTGTTATTGGAGTGTATATTACAGGCTTCCACAGAGAGAGGTAGGAGATATCTGCTGGAACAGAATTGTGTGTGAACATGTAAAACCTGCCCGTTTCGCAAAGAACTAATACTTTCCCCTCAAACAGAAAACAAAAGCACTCGTGTAGAAATCTGCATCTGTGCCAGCTGCCGTCTCTATGCTCCGTACGCGCACATGCTTGCATGCATCCACACATGCATCAGCAGCTGCCACTACCCTCCCATCCATACTACTTCTCACTCACTTTTACATAAATGACTTTCTGTCCCTCGTGCGCTCTCTAACATGTGCGTGCGCAAACATGCATAGTCGCACATAACGGCAGAGCAAGTATGAAGACAAGCCTGAAGTGGCTGAATAATCAGTATCATTCATTAGATGGGCAACCCTTTCCCTGAAAGCACTTCACACATCCGGGGCACAAAGCTGAGAGCTGAGCTGCATATACTGAATAGCTGGGGACGATAAATGGCCTTAAGTGCAGTTTCAATTGAATGTGAATGTGAAAAAGACTTTTGATTTGCCTTTTTTTTAGCTGGAAGACCATGACATTAACTGTCACTTATTATAATGTAATGAGGGGCCCCATCTGCCGCAGCAGGATACCACAATACCAAAACTATAACTCCTAACAGTTCATTATATTTTCCATTTTATTGTGTGGTAAACCCCAGGAGGGTTTGTGGCTCTCTCTCTTGGTCATGGTAGTACCCTGTGAAACCCTCAGAATGTGTGCGCATGCATATACATGCACTGCTGCTGTGAAAACGTATGATCAGATAGTTTATCGTAGTCAGGATTTGGAGCAGAGTGAGCTGGAACTGGATCCTGTGGATGTGCCAAGATCAGCACACTGTTGCCTTTGCTTTCTGTCTTGCAGCAACCCCATACTCAGCCCTTTCAAATGGTAATACCGCGGTGTGTGTAGAAGCATGTAAGTCGGAAATGGGCTTACACTCAAAAGGTGCCTTTTCTCAAAGCAGTTATGTAGTATTTTCAAAATTTGCTTGACATTTACTGGCAGTTTTTATTGATACGAGACGTTCAAAAAATGATTAATTCTGTGCAGGGCAGTTGGTGGTACAAAATTCTGGAAGCTTTGTTTGCTATCGTTATTGATGATTTCAAAGAGCCTGTACTTTGTATGTCATAAAGACTGGGACTGGAAAATGTTTGAACCCAAATGTGTTTAGACCTAAAGGTCTTGACATTGGCTTTTCATTACTTTTCATTGACAGCATCTGGATACAATCTTAGTATCACCAGCCACATTTATAATCTGAAGGCGGCAGGTAGATTATGAAGACCTCAGATGCTTAACCATTAACGCCCAGACACAGACATCATTGTAGGAAAAATATGGCCCAGTAATATTTTTGAAGTATTGAAGAGTAGTATTCAGATCTACTGTTCGTCATTAGGTTTTGTGAAAGCAAAATCTGCATTGCATAACAGAACTTCTTCAAATTCTAGGAGTATCATATCTGTTACAGCCAAAAATCAGCACCCCTCCAGAACTGAACACTCAAAATTTCAAATTATTTGTATGGTCTCTACTATCTATAGCTATCCCTTAACATGTATAAGAATAATTTTTTGTGTAATATTTACCTTGGAATGCCGAATAGTGCCAAAGTCCAAGGAAATTCATGAATTCCCATTCACATGGGAGCTACTACCTTGAAGTGAGTGACTAGTGGAGAGACTCCTGTAATCTCACTTCTTTCTTCCAGGTGGCAGCACTGTGTATCAGATATGATACAGTGAGCAGTAGTGGTTGTGTTGCATCTTACCAGGTGGACATGGTCCTTCAAATTTGGTGTATCTTATATGATACAGGGGGCATTATGGGGTTAAAGTACAACCTCATTTTCAGAAAAGTTGTGATGTTGCATAAAATGTAAATGAAAACAGACTGATTGGCAATTTGTGTCCTCAGTTCCCAAACGCGTACTTAGTGTTGTTAAAAGAAAAGGTGGTGAAACAAACTGATAAACATGCCCCTGTCTCAACTTTATTGGAAAGTGTTGTAAGCATCAGTTTCAGAATGAGTGTGTATTTTCAGTGTTTCCCACAGACCAGGAAGCAATCTGTGGTGGCACACCGATGTTTTCATTTTGTTGAGCGGGGGGAATAGATATGCTTCTCATTTTGAAGGGGGGGGGGTTTGCGCTGATTAAGGATTGCGCACATTTCGCGTCTTCTAGTGCCTTTCACATTTTTCCGTTTTTTGTTTTTTTCTTTTTCCAACGTGCGCATGCATTATCAACAGGTGGCAATTGCGTATTTACTCAGAATTAATTGCAGTCCATTTGTGGCGGTCCGAATTGATTCTGTGGCGCCCCGCCACACAATGGTCTATGAGTGGGAAACCCTGATTTAAATAAACAATATTTATCAGTTTTCTCATTTTCTAATGCAGTGCTCACTGATCTGACATAATTGCTCGTATTTTCTTTCTCTCTGGATCAAGCTATAACAAGGACATTCCTGCCGGAGACTGATGTTGGATGTTGGAAGAGATCACATAATTACATTCTTTGTATCCCTGAAACACCACGGGCATAATACAGTATATCTACCTGCATTATTCTGCTCATGGCCGACTTATGATAATGTGTGTGACCGTAGGATTGAGTGCCTTCAATTTATGGAATTTTCATTGCTTCTGAAAACCTTATTTTTCTAACATGGAATAAATTAATTCAGTTTAGAAATTTTGTCTAAAACAGCTTTCTCTGATTAAGTTATTTCTTAGTTTTAATGAAAGATCTATCCAGGTCTTAGCCGGGTGCAAAAAATACCTACAAGCCCCAATTCCGATGAATTTGGGATGTTGTGTAAAATGTGAATGAGAACAGAATACAATGATTTGCAAATCCTTTTCAACCTATATTCAATTGAATACACTACAGAGATAACATATTAAATGTTAAAACTGATAAACTTTATTGTTTTCTTTTTGGAAATATTCTCTCATTTTAAATTTGATGCCTGCAGCACATTCCAAAAAAGCTGGGACAGGGGCATCAAAAAAACACCTGGTGTTCCTCTGGTGACCAGGTTCATTGGAAACAGGTAAGTGTCATGATTAGGTACAAAAGGAGCATCCCTGAAAGACTCAGTCATTCACAAGCAAGGATGGCGCGAAGCTCACCGAAAAACAGCGTGAACAAATAGTCCAAAGTTTAGTCCAATTGTCCATTCATTGGAATTGGGGGTTGTTAATAAAGAAGCAAAAATGCCCCAAACTCAAGATTCTTGAGGTTTCAAATTCTGAAAACCTGTATGCATACACTTAAAATATTTCAAATGATTAATTATTGCTCAAAAACATAAAAATTTTAATCGGCAGATTTTATGGATCAGTTATATTTTCAAACTCTTTTTTTCTCAAAATGGACGTTTTTAGACGTCAGTACTTTTGGCTTCAGAGTATTCGATTGGCTTTTGAATGGTGAGTTAACTGTAAGCTCTCAATTCATCATTTCAAAGCCTGCCGCTCTGTGGGCATCAGGCCTGTGATGTGATGCACTGGCCAACCGGCTCAGACCCAAGTCCCCAGCGCAGTGGGATAGACTTAACAGGGAATGCTGGATAAAAGATCTTACTTTCAGGGACGCTAATTAATCGCCTGTCTGGCTGTTTGTTGGAGATAACAATCATCCAGCCGGCCCTGTTACCAGCCCTGCTAAATCCTCCTGATCTTGGGGTAAAATGTTAAAAACTAACACAATGGCCTGATGACCACCTTCTCTCAGGGACAAGCTCCAGTGTGTTTATTTCCTTTGTCAAAGTAGTTGCCAAAATTCTGAGGTAATGCAGCGGAAAGATGAAGTCACAAAAAACAGAAAAACTGATTATTTATTCATTGTGCTTATTGGTATGATACAGTATAAGAAGAAAAAAAATACACCCTTATTTTTATTGATTTGTTTTTGCAATGTTCTCATTGTCCGTTAAATTTTTTTCTTTGATAAACTATAAGTCAAGCATTTCATGGAAGGAATTTGCTCAAGAGAACTTCCACTGTATGCAAAAAGACAGTTTACTGTCAATGTGGGGGGAAAAGAAGCTTAGAACTCCTGAGGAAAGTGATAGCACCTTCTGTATACAGCTGGCTGCAAAAAAGTTGTCCCCGCCTTTTAGTTCTAATGTTCCTCTGGTAATCAGCGAACAAATTAAGGTGATTCGTTTCTTTGCTTAACAAACCCAGGTTTTCTGCCTAAATCCAGGAAATTTTTCAGATAACAGCCATTTTGGAAATGCTCCACATTGCAAACTGTAAATGTGGGGGTGAAACATCTGCCCATCAGCAGACGTCTTTTTTTGCTTTTTTTTTGTTGATTTGCGCATGTGCGCTTGCGATTGCGGCCATTTTGATCGGGAGGAAGACAGCGAAATTCAAAAACTGAACATCAATGTATTTTTAATCCACCAATCGATAGCTGTATTTATTTCAAAATGCAGCTAATCGGAAGGATAACAATCTGGAGTACCTAGAGAGCAATAGTTTAGTGGAAGGGAGGGACGATTTATATATTTTAGGAGACGTTTTAGGACATTGAATGTTGATTACCCCGCATGAATCCTGGGCTGCTGTTGCCCACAACAAGCAGCCAACCTGGGAGAGGCAAGAACAGGGGTGAGTAAATGAAACCTTTGGAGCTTATTTATGTGAACCCATCCTAAAGTGTAAAAATGTACATACATAATATCAGGCATATCTATATCAGTGAAAATTACTTGAGCCTCTGGAAGGTTGGGGCACCTTCTTCAAGGCTCATCTTAATGAACTTTAATTAATAACTTCTGTCCGCATCCTCAATAAACATCACCTGTATATAGTCATTTTATTATACATTGTTCTGGTATTACTATAGATTATGAATGCTAGATGGCATTGTCATATTTCTCGACTAGTTTGTTAGGAGACACAGTGATGCAGTGTGAATGATTTGCCCTCTGTGCACACCTAAATTCTCTTTTGCTCTTGGGGTAATTGTGCCTCGTTGGCAAACGCCAATGTTGCTGCAGTTCAATACAGAGCCAGGGATCCCCTGTGGCTCCTGACTGATGATCAAAACCCAGCATAGCGCCCTCACCCTCCTCACCATTTTTTTTATATCCAACATTCTGCATTAATTTTGGCTGCATAAATAACTAATGTGGGATCAATCTAGTGCAGCTGGGATGGGGTGGGTGTAATGGGAATATTTGAACATGAGGCTTTGTGACAGGCTACAAAAAGGACGAGAAGTGACAGCCTGTCTGCTTCTTAATGTCGCAGCTCACAGAACTAACTGCATCTAAATGATAACCGATGCAGTTATCACTGCAAAGTGCCCAAGACCAAGGATTGAATCTGACTGCTTGTTGAATCCCCATGGATCCTTACATCTGCTCATCTGGGCATTTTCAATCCACCAGTTTTTGACATTGAACAATATTGGTTGCAGCTTGACTACTCGAGACATATCCACATTCTCATAAATGCTCCCATGCATATCACTTACTGCTCTGGCTTTCTGGTAGGTGGACTAATATGTTGGTATCCTGTGCTGCCTTTGCGGCATAACATGCCTCTGCTTGTGACGGCTGCTGATATTCCACCTTCACCCCAGCATCCACCTGTTGGCTCTGAATCTCCCCTGGGGGAGTGGGGGTACACCTGACACTCCCGTGCTCTCATCTTCTCAGGCTCAGTAGGCCGCAGTCTGTACCAGGGTCAGAGTCTAGTCGCCAAGCTATTGTTACGACTTTTTACCACTGCTATTGATAGTTCTCGCCTGAGTCGGCTGACAGAAATATTTTCTTTCAACTTAATGCAGTGCCCGTTGAAAACATGCAATTCAGAACTGGCCAATTGCTTGCCCTCTTGCACTCCTGCTTGTGTGATATCGCAGTTTGCTGCTTTCTTGAGACTTCTCAAAACGCTCCACCAAACAACTTTACATTTGACACTGCACTTCCTTGGGTTCTCAGCAATACAAATACTGCAATACTGCAAAGTTTGAAGTCAGTCGGATGGAAAGTTGGTGAGAAAAATCAGATAATATACATATAGACACATCTCCAATTATATGATATGATAATATGATATGTAGTATTTGTAATCATCGTAGCGCTTCTTAATAGGCTGGAGGAAGGGAAAGGAGGTTTGAAATCTGCTTTTAAAGCTGTATTGATTTTCCTCGACAGTGTGACCTGGTTGATGGAACCAGTCCAGTATCTCTTCAACCCTAATTTCCGGCAGTTCCCACTGGCTGTCTAATTTCTAATTCAGAGGGTCTAATGGAAGTTTCACGCACACCGTCTTCAATTGCTTTTAATCACTGTTTATCACTGAGTTTTGATATTCAGATTACTAGTGTCAGCTGCAAGACGGGTCTGACTCCTCTTCTCCGCTCAGCTTTCATTTCCTTCAGAAGTCCCCGGAGAAGCACGCCAGCATGACTGGCATCTTTAATGTTTACATCCCATCCTGGGGAAGTACATGCCATTGAGAACGTTTTTGAAGGGACACGAGGGGAGACATTTGCGCGATGATACGCCATGATAGATGTTCCTTAGGGTATGGAGGTAATGGTGGTGTACAAGCTGTCTACATTGCATGTGTGCTGCTGTGTAGAGCTCACCATTTTGACCGATATTACACTTCTCGATTTTGTTTTCAAAACGATAAATTTGGAGCAAAAAATGAGGGAAGTGCACCTTGCTTGGAAATGCATTTGTCTTTTAAAAAGTTAGATACTGTAAACAGATTTTTGAAGAAATACACTGGCTGCATTTGGAATTCATCTTGGTAAAGGTAGTCTCGTAGCTTGCTCGAAGTGTTTTGTTCCTTTCGAAGTGCGCACCCTCTGACTGACCGCATCAGATACTTTATTGGTCTGCAAGGAATTGGCACTCAATATTCAGGGTCGATCCGCCACCTTTGCCAACAGAAGGAAATTGTTCCCACGCTTCTTACTGCCAGAGTTCAGATGGAAGTAAACCTGGTTTCATGGAGATATTGCTCTAGAGACCAAGACAACAGTAAGAGGCCTATCATGCCTTTCTCTCTCACCAAAAAAAAAAACTTGATTCTAGGTGTCTGTCAGAGTGTGCTAGATCTAATCATTGCCTGGGTAATATTTTTGAAACTTGCAGACCACCTCTCCCTGATATCTGCTGACTGGCACACCAGAGGGATATTGTGCTTCGTGAGTTTCCCTCTGGTGGCATAAAGATCAGAGGCAATATTTCTCAGCTCAGATAATAGAATCACTTATGGCTAAATTGATGGCTTATAAAATTTTTTGCCTTGATAAATTGAATTCAGTTTGTTATATTTCTACTCAAACACCTGTGTTTTATTTATTTGTGTATTTATTGAGATGTGAGGTTTCGATCCTATGGGCTATCCCTCTGAGTAATTACGGAGGCAGTACACATGGGCGTCTGCCACCGATTATACATGGCACGAGAGAGAATTTTCACCTCTGCATGGAAGTTTTCTGGTCCACTCCTATGTTAGTCCATGGTACAAGCTTGAACATGCCCATCATTTCCCAACCTTCACTGGCTTTGCTTTGAGACACTGAACTGTAATCAGAATGACAGTAAGAATGATAATGTTGTGGTGTATTGTTTTGTTGGCCATTATTGGAATTACTTACACTGGGCAGTGTGAGTTTTTTGTTAGTTTGATGCATCAAAAAAACGCTTTAGCTCTCACCACTGAAGGATTTTACTGGCATGAGTATGTAATGCGTTCAGCATGAATGGCCACAAGCACTTGGTCAAGAGCAGAATCGCTTGAGTACTGCAGTGTGAACTCAACCTCATCTTTCCAGCCAATTTAGTAAAATATTTTTACATAGCTGTTGTATTTTCCCATCTGTCGACTGCAACAACAGGCAGTAAAAACTGCCGACAGACTGGTTTTGAGCTGTATTCAAGGTCTTTTTATCTTCAGTTGCACTGAAAAGGCAGCATGTATCTAGCTGGGCAATATGACAACCTGAGACAATGGAATATATCCTAGAACTGGATGTGGTTTAGTCAGTGTTGGGCTTACGTGGATGTGCATTTTCTGTTGTAGCCTGCTTAAAACACCTTGTTTTTGGACTTCATTGAAGTGCATGAGTGCATAATTATTGAATTTCAGACCACACCTAAAATAACAGTCAACAATATGTATTGAATTGAATAAGCATGGGAATTTATACTGATGAAGGATGGAAAAAAGTTGAGTAGGTAGTGAACAGTGTAGGATCACGGGAAGGCCCAGGCGACGAGACTTGGAGTCGGTGTCACCTCTCTTCTTGGATTCATAAAGGCTTTTCAACTCCCCGTGGGTTCCTATGGGGTGATAGGGCAAGAGGTGAATAGAAGGGTATGGGAGTGAGGGACACTGAAAGAGACAGAAGAGGATTGCTGAATGAAGGCAGTATAAATGGGCTGGTTGGTTAGGACATGGATGAATGGAGTGACTTTTTTAGGCATGTTCTGGTTCATTAACCTACGTTTAGTACTCCATTCAATTTGGTACTGTAGTGCGTGGCTAAGTCAGACACCTTCATCATTCTGGCCCTTTTCACATTTGATGTCAATGTTATATTGGTCTTTTGGCAAGCTTTGCACAGTCCTATTCCTAGTTCCAGCCCTAGTCCTATTTACAAGGGCAGAAACTGATTTGTGGCTTTCTCCTTCATTATGTTTCCTGTATTTTAATTTTTGATATTTTGCCTCCGTTGTCCGCCAGAATTGTTTCAAGTTAGCCAATAAATTACAACATTCTACTCAGCTTTGAGAAGACCAATAATCTTTAGTGGTCTCATCAGCAATGCAGTTGTGAAGTTTTGAACTTTATCACTGAACTGGAAGTGAAAAATCACAGGGTCAGAAAGGAAATTGACATTTTTGTCTCTCTCCCACAAAAGCAGCTGATCATGCTTATCAGTTCTCGCTCCTGGCGGAGACAAGACCGGGTGGTTGGAATAAAGTATCCTGGCAGACTTTTATTTATTTATGTGTGCAGTAGATCTTACCTGAGCCATATGAAGTTCAGTGTTCCTGTGAATAGATCATCATGAATAACATACAATGGAGTGACAAAAAAAAAAAAAAGATTCTGGGATTCGCACTTTGGGAAAGGGCTTGATACTCCAGGGCTTGGCAAGGAAAAATCCTTTTCTTCTGCTAGCTCAATCTCATTTTGTGCACCATTGTACAGGTTATAATCGCATTTTGGCAAAAAAAAAAAAGGCCATGCCCCACTGGGTGAATACTGGAATGGAACAGAAGAGAGGGAAATGTTGCATGAGAGAGGGTGCATGTATAAATCAGGTAACACCTCTGTCGCCACTCTGAGCTGAAATTTTTCTTTGGATTTTCAGAAGCTTATGGTTTTGAAGCCTCCTTGAGGAACTGTCCTTTTCATACACTTGAAAAATATAAATATGTATCTGATGAAAGGTCTTATAACAGATGTTGTTTGTTTTAAAATCCAGTGTTGTCTTTGTCCTATTGATTTTACATGTGTCAAAGAGGCAGTGTATATGCACTGACTGATCAGTCTGCCTTTTTCACACCCAAGTACCCAGCTCTCTGCATCTCCATTTTGAGAGTGGGAATTGTTATGCAATCACAATTGGCAAACTTTAAAGCAGGTACTTATTTTAGCATTCTAAGCCATTTTCACAGTAGGCTAAGGCAGTGAGGCAGTATTGTGCTTGGCTGTCCACAAGGCTCAAGCCTTGGCAAGGAAAAGGTCACTCTGTCGCCAGACCGTTTTTACTGTATAGTGGTGCTTAACAGGATCGCTAATTTTCTTTTAAGTGACACATTGAATTTCGTATTGAGCTGAAAAAAGTATCCAGCAGGGTCATTGACGGTGGTCACTTCATTCCACTGAAGCTGTCGGGTGAAGCCCCTCGCTTTCACCTTTCTGATAGTCAAGCCCGGCAGCCTGACCTGTGGGGCAGCACCCTACCCTGCATCCTGTAGTGTCAGGGTGCTCTGAATGTGTTTGGCAGTGCCTTTTCCTTCACCTTGTTATGCTCTGGTTCTGCATTATGTCCTTTCTTCAGTGGTGGCTGGATATCTGTTCCCTTGGGATGATGCCGCTGGGTGTCGAATATCTTGTCCAAACAAGCCCCTGCTGCGAGAGATCTCAAGAGCACTGGCAGACAGAGTCAGCTTGAAAAAACCTCTGCTAAATGATAACAGCCTGCTCAACTTTGATTTGGTATTACCTAAAAAGTGGAAATGTGGTTTAGACATCGGTAAACTGAACTTATGACTTACTTTCAGAGTCACTTGTTATCAATCTACTGATTTTTTTAAAAAGATCTCCTTCCATGTATTTGTTAAAAATGAGTCTGGCAGGTTGTGAGGTGATATCAGCCTATGAGAGATGGACGTTGTGCAATGTCAGCCTGCTGACGTATTATCATATAGGGATATTGCCATGCAGAGCCACAACGTTTGCTCAGACATTGCGCCTGTGGACGTCAGTAGTCAGGGTCCAAAACCGACTACTGCAGGCTGATGCTGGCTCTTAATTTGCTGGCCGTGGAGCGTAAAAATCAGAGAACAATAGAGGGGAAAATGAGTTTGGCAGGTGGTGAGTTTGGTATCAGTCTGTGAGCAATGGATGTCATGCAGTGTGACAATCTTAAAGACAGACGCTCTGAAGGATGTTAGGTTTGCTTTGGAGCTGTAGCAGATATAAAAACTGCTTCAACTCAGTCTCTGTGCTCAGAGAGCAGATGTAGCCGAACTTACTCATGCTTTTTGGGGTGTGTGAGGCAAGCCATCTCCTCTATTTATTATCGCAGCATTGCCACTTTTATCTGTGGGATATGTCATTAAATCACTGTTTAATAGCAAATAGACCAGGAATTTCTTAAATTGTTTGCTTCTTGGTGACTGCATAGTCCTCTCTCTCTATCCACCCTTCTGTTTTCCAGATGTGTCTGCTCTAATACACAGCCAATAATTCGGGGTTCTTGATTAAAGGACCCCTCAGAATTTCATCTCCCAGCTTTTGCAATATGTGTGCAGAGTTAATGAATGGTATCAATCTGGTCACCATATATTGAGTTCCTTGCTTCTGTTCTCAAATTATTCTCAGACCACTGTGCCACATGCCTCGAATCATCAATGTTATCACAGCTGCACACCTTGGCTTAGCTCTCTGTCCTCTTTAACAAGAGCTGACTTCAGGGCACTAAATTAGAAATACTCACCACAACACAATCACTGGCCCTGAGTTGCTGGCAGTGACTGCATCAGCAAGGTTATGCACTGAAGTCCCCTCTAACGTTTGTTGTATAATGCTCTCTGAATCTGTCGGGCTTTGTAGTCAAACTGCAGACCTGACTTGTTTAATAGGTCGCCACTGCCGGAATTCAAACTGTCCCTTCTATTTTGTATAAAAGTAATTCATAGGAACTCGCATTTTTATGTGTTGCTGCCACTGAATGTGAAAATTACTGGTGGCTTGGAAGACCGGAAAACTTTAAATGATTGTTTACTGGGTAGTTTTTCTACCACCACTCACTGTGTTTTTTTGCGCTCGCTCTCAACATGTCCTCTTTGTTTTTCTGTCTGTTTGTATAATTGCCCTCCTTCTTCCCTTCTCTCAACTATCTCTCCACTCTCATGGTCCCTCATTAGAGCAGCTGTAGGGATAGGCTGCCCCTCAGTGCTGATGATTGTGTGGTTGCCCGCAGAAGGGTTTACGAGGACAGGTTCTGCAGCGAGAAATTCACACCCCTGCAGAACTCCCGGCCTGTGCTGAGTCAAGCCTGTGGAGGTGTCAGGGGCACGTGAGCAAGGGATCCAACTGTTTCGAGGCTGTTTTGCTGCCTGTGTGCAAAGTATGTTAGAAAATAACATAATGTGGCCTGTAAGCCTAATAGAGCAGCCAGAGCCATACACTTTTGGGTGTTATGTCATTCACTCTCTGTCTTGAGTGGTTTGTATTATGCCTTGTATCATAATCAGTGAAATCAGGTAAATCTAAAACTCCTTGGAACGTACTGTCAAAAGATAGAATTGTGTTGGTAGGGTGGTGAACAATAAGTGAGATAATACATGACTCAAATCGAACCATGGTTTAGAGGTGAGGCATGCTGCCCAGTGACTGCACCGAGGGCCTGGTGCCAATGAAGTCATCAGTCCACAAATGATGAATCATGGGGATTTATGGGGGGAGTGTGTCCTTAATGCAGAAGAGACGAGGCACTTTTATCAGTCGAGCGAGTCGGCTGTAATTTCATTACAATCGCAGAAATAGAGGACCTGCTAAAGCAGCGGACTGGGAGTCTTATTTTTTCCTCATTTGGGCTTCAACTCTCTGTGGGAAACAAGTTGGCCAATTTCCATGAAGTCACTGATAGGTCAAGCTTTCATGTGAGATCATTATGTCTTGTGGGAAAGAGCCATAATTTCCATCGTAGTATATACTGTCTTCAAAAGTTTTTGTCTGCATACTCTGAATAATGTTATGGGTCGTGTCAGAGTATAAGAGTGGATTATGTACTGTTAATGCAATGGGCAATGACTTTTAAAGCAAAAGTGTCATGGACTGTCATGTCTAATGATTATTTTATATATCCACATGCTAGACCAACATTCATGGCTGAAAACTCATTGCAAGTTTGGTTCATGTCTGGCTTTATTGTCTCTGTGGTCGCATGTTATGAGGTGGGCACTAAAAAAGAGTGGATCTGTGACACTCCGCCAAGAAACTGCTTATTCAAAATGTATTTTCTCTAAAACTCAGAGGTCTTTTATTGTAATTGTGGTATCATATTGTAGCTGTTGAAGTTCTCGTTCATTTGCCACCAACTTTGTTTGATTTGGTGAGATACTTTTGGTTCAGCGGCCTTTTAAGAAAAGCAATAACGGGATGGATCGAAGCAGTGACAGCGGAGAAGCAGCTAGATTATGGTTATAATGTTCTATTACTCCAGGGTAAGGCAGTGTATCTTTTATGAACTGGATGTTATCTACCAAATAAAACAAACCTGGGAGAATTTGAATGAATATTAACCAAATAACATTAGTTTTTGTAAAAAAAGGGTCCATTCTGAGAAAAACAGACTTTTATTAGCACCTTTCAATGCATTTACCTGTTAATAAAATACATGTTACCCTCAGTAACATTAGAACGGAATGAGATAATAAATTTCTGTTTCCTGTTTTTGATTGGACTGAAGGTATGTAATATGCAGTTGGAGTATTGAAATATGGACAATTTTGACCCTGTCATACTTCAGTGGCCCACCTCATGACATGCAACCATGCTCTTATGACTTTGTTATTATCTTCCTGGTATAAAATACGGGGGTATATAGTCATGGGTGCAGTTGTTCGTCCGTCCGTCCGTTCATCCGTCTGTCTGTGAACATTTGGTTTCCAGAGCATAACTTCAAAACCGTTCAATGTTTCTTCACAAAACTTGGTGTGCACTTTAATGATGACCTGAAGTGTTGCCTTTTGCTAATCCAAAGTTGATGAATGTAGTATTTTTCTGGTTTCCATGGAAACATTTTGAACTTAGAATTTTAGGTGATGTGGCTTATTTCCAGAGCAGGTGGCATTTTCATTCTTTCAATATGTGGGGCTGGGGGTAAGTGCCGCCTCCTGATGGCTCTTGCTCTTCTCGCTCTCCTCTGCTAGCACTGATGTGAAGACCCTTTTACAATGAATCCCTGCCCAGATGTCAAACACCATTGAGCTGGAATGATTTGTATGTTTCTGCCACCCATGACTTAAGCTTGGTCTTCAGCTTAAACCACTTTTAACTTCAATGGTTACATACTCCTTTCTGTTTCTTCTTTGTCTAACAAGACAGAATGGCTGGAACAAATTGTACTTGTCACACAATGCACCTTGTATTGAGTCAATATTGCAGTACACCAGTGAGGACTTTGCCTAAAAATTGTTTTTGACAGTTTGGAGAAAGTGTGATATCTGGGGCACAGTAGTTAGCACTTGCAATTTGGAGGTTTGGCTGGCCAGGATTTTTCTGTGAAGAGCTTGCATGTTCTCCTAATGTATGCATGAGTTTTCTCCATGTACTCAAGTTTTTCCCAATCTGAGAGACAGGCTGTATAGGAATACTTTTACCTTTATAACTGGAGTTGAACTGGATTGTATTTAGAAAGAAGCGACTTATCCCAATTGCGCTGTCGAAGTCACTCAGGAGAACCATAATTATGAGGGTCAACACTAAAACTCATAGTCATACAGACGTGGGCTCTGGCTTAAAAACAATGTCAGTATGTGAGCATAAACCAAAAAGAACCTCAGACCAGTCTGTACTTGTGAAGATAACTGACTGCTGCTGGGAGGATTTCTCACCAAACTATGCAGATTCCAAGATTGTGCCCTTAGAACTGATTTGTACTGAGAGGACTTGATCCCACAACCACACTGGCACCAGTGGCTTTCCGACCAGCCTCCGCAGCTTGGATTCAATTACCCATGAGTCCTAAATTAATGCCTAAACAGTCCCATATCCGTGTGATTGACCCTGAGAGGCCCACCGACAACATTATTTTGGCAGCAAGCCCACCCTGCTCCATTCATTGATGACATGATGCATTTTGTAACCTCAATTTCCTGCTGTGAGTGTTCATACTTGTTAATAACACAGTTCTGCTCATATTAGTAGCTAATTATACATCTTTTATGTGGTAGCAAATGTGTGGGTTCCAGAGTCTGTAGCCTTGCTCCCCCGTGGTGACCTCTCTCTCCCGGTTCAGGCAGCCTTAGCTGACATCTCTCGCTGTGGGTGGTGTGGTGCGCTCCAGCTGCACTGGCAGATAAGCCGCTGCTACCCACCGGTTGCCCCGCGGGAACCTTGGCAGTGAAGAGCTAGCGCCGACACCACTGAGTGTGCCTTGCCAGCAGCCTCCTGCCATGGCAGGATCCCTGGCACAATGCAGGGGAGTTAAGTGCCTGTCCAAAGCCCCTGAATTTAAGTGCCTGTTTAAAGCCACAGCTGTTTACCTGCGTCATATGTTCATCATCCAAGTTTTCATTAATGTGTATAATAATAATGATAAAGTATGTATGTATGTATGTATGTATGTGCGTATATGACTGTGTGTGTGTGTGTGTGTGAGTGTGCGTGTATGTGTGTGTGTATATACATACACATTCAACCCCAATTCCGAAATAGTTGGGACAAAGCGTAAATTGTGAATAAAATCAAAATGCAATGACTTTCAAATCACACCAGCCAGTATTTTATTCACAATAGAACAGAGGTAGCATAGCAAATGTTGAAACTGAGAAATTTTACAATTTTATCCACAAAATGAGCTCTTTTCAAATTTGATTGCAGCTACAGGTTTCAAAAAAGTAGGGACAGGGACCTGTTTACCACGGTGTAGCATCCCCTCTTCTTTTTAACACAGAGTGGAGGCGTCTGGGTATTGAGGAGACAAGTTTCTTGAGTTTAGCCGTTGTAATTTGATCCACTCTTGTTTAATACAGGCTTCCAGCTGCTGGAGAGTTTTGGGTCTCCTTTGACGGACTTGTCATTTAATTATGCGCTAAATGTTCTCCAGCGGTGAAAGATCAGGACTGCAGGCAGGCCAGCTCAGCACACAGACTCTTCTACTACGAAGCCATGCTGTTGTAATAGCAGCAGTATGTGGTTCTGCATTGTCCTGCTGTAATACACAAGGCCTTCCCTGGAATAGAAGTCGTCTGGAGGGGCACATATGTTGCTCTAAAACCTTTATATGCCTTTCAGCATTCATGGTGGACTGTGTTTACAGACAGTGGTTTCTTGAAGTATTCTTGGGCCCATTTAGTAATTTAGTAATGTCAATAACAGAATCATGCCGGTGAGTGATGCAATGGCATCTGAGGGCCCGAAGATCATGGGCATCCACTAAAGGTCTTCGGTCTTGTCCCTTACGCACAGACATTTTTCCAGTTTCTTTGAATCTTTTGATGACGTTATGCACCGTTGATGATGAGACCCTCAAAGCCTTTGCAATTTCTTGTTGAGGAACATTGTTTTTAAAGTATTCCACAATTTTTATAATGCAAGCCTTCAGAGGTTGGAGAGCCTCTGGCCATCTTTACTTCTGAGAGCCTCTCTAAGACATACCTTTTATAGCTAATCATGTTCCACACTTGATGCCAGTTAACTTAATTACTTGCTCAATGTTCTTTCAGCTGATTCTCTCATATATTAATTGCTTTTTGAGCCCTTTTTTGCCTATGTTTTTTGTTAATAATGTAAAATGTCTCAGTTTCAACAATTGAAATGTTATCTATGTTCTATTGTAAATAACATATTGGCTCATGTGATCTGAACGTCATTGCATTTGGATTTTATTCACAGTTTACACTTCATCCCAACTATTTCAGAATTGGGGTTGTATGTGTGTGTGTTTTTATATATATATATATATATATATATATATATATATATACACACACATACACACACTATAGGCCAAAAGTTCGGAAGCCAGATCAAATTTGTACAAAAAAAGATCATAGTTTCATTGCATACTTTTCATTGAAACAAAATAAACAGGATTATTATATAAAGAGTCACTTACCAGAATACCTTTTTACTCAATTATCAGGCCCATATCACTAGGCCCATGGTCCTAGTGCCCGCCATTTTGCCGTTGGCAACTGGAGGGCTGTAAACCATGACATAAAGTGAATAATGCAAAGTGTGATTTGTTTTTTACATTTTCACTGAAGTTGTGAGTCTTGCACATCTTCTCAACCCAAAAACTAAGCCCCTCCTTTTTTTTGTTAACATTTATTCAGCAATGGTCTGGCAACATCAATGTATACAGTACCTAAAGGTAAATGGGGGAAAATTATGCATATCAATGAAAGAAAAGTCTAATCATGCAGTAAATACATTCCAAAATCCATACATTTCATACTGGTTTTTTAGAAAGGCATTGTGAACAGCAACTTGAAGTTGCTTTCAATTTTTTGACCTGTACTGGCCTTGCTTCCAAACTTCTGGCCTGTAGTGTGTGTGTGTGTGTGTGTATATATATATATATATATATATATATATATATACACAAAATATATCTTGCTCGCTTTCAAATGCTGCAATTGTATTTGGCAGATAAGAGAGTTCTCCCCAAAGTGACATGTAGCTTGTGTACATTCTGCATTGCGCCTGACAAGAACTACAGTACAGCCGCCGTTAAAACCAAAGAGACGGCGTTAGTTCACGTCCTGTTATCTCGAACATTTCGCCCTTCTTACCCATTTCTAACCACGATCTAACCAATGAGTCGTATCACAGGACAATTAACCGCCAGTAATGACCATATGTGGCTCCGCGGAACTGAATGTAGTATCGCGTGTAAGTTATAGAATAGAGGGCATTTTGACTGTTAGAATTACATGTATTTGGCGTTATGTATTTTAACATCTTTTTATTTTCTCTTGCAGCAAAAGTGCAAGTGAGAGCTTATGCGACCTCTGGAAAGCGCGTGGCTGATCCTCTGTTTAAAAAGCCTAGCATGAACATGAAAAAAATAGCCTATTATGAAAACATCGACAGCGAAATATAAGAAATTGTGTTCTTGAAGGAAATTTTTTGGTATTTTAAATATGTCTTTTCATTGCAGAAACTGTGATTCTGAGAGTTTGTGGGTAGATCTTCAATGAAGTTTGCCGCAATTGATTTATTGGTTTTGAAAAGCCAGCTCGCTTGTCTCTCGCCAAGGAGTCAATCTTCGTCCTAAACTCTGGTGAAATGCGTCGTAACGTGACAGGTTCCATAGTTGGGAATGTGATGTCAGTTTATGGTTGGGCATTTTATAGAAAATTTCTGCCACGCGCTGACCAGGTCATTAATTCTTTAATAGGCTACAATGAGCTTAAAGGGAATATTAGGGTGACAATGAGTGATAAATAGAGATGACACGAACTGAGCTGTATTGAATCAGTGCCAAGTGTATCCGCTTTTAATTCCGTGAATTCAGTTTACGAAAGAGCCATTCAGTTTTAAGTGACAATGTCCTTTAGACAAAAGATAATGAGCAGATCTTTTTTAAATTCCATTTCCTATTTGATAGATATAGAATAAGCTCACTAAACATCCTGTGTAAGGTTCCGCAAATAATTTTTTTTTTGTGCATTCAAGAGTCGTTATGGTCGAACTAAATTCATATTGTACGCAATTATTTTATAGTTGCAAGCTTTGCGAACATTATGTTTGAACATCTGAATGGTTATCTGAATGGTTATGAGAAGTCATTAAAACAAATTCAGACGATGCAAAACCTTTTGAAAAATTGCTTTAAAATTGCCAATTAGCATTTTAAAACGAAACAGTAGGCCTATAGAAATCTAAAAACATTCAAGTTCTTTCCCTAAATGAATTTTACTGAGACGGGGTGCGAGTAATCTTCGATACAGTGGGTTGACCAGTTCCGCAATTTGACCGATTTCGCAATTTGCAAAAATCAAACTTTATTTGCGGGAAAACGACTTCGCTATCAGCCTTGAGTTTGACACCACTGGAACGGTAAATTATTGTGTATTTAACTCTTAACTATCGTTTCGAGATATTCGGCTTCATAGAGAAATAAATGCCCGATAACTGTTGCTTGCCGTTGCAGCAGTAGGCTACCAAATCAACGCTTGTGATAAGGCGCACTGTGCAGTGTATGGCCGTTAAACACGTGTATTCCTGGGATCTATCACGTTATTAGTGTCATTGTGATCGGAAATTATCGTATAATTGACCTTAATCCCAATTTCGTACTATTGATACTTTTTCATCAACACCCATTGGAGTGACTGCTTGTCATTTGACTAGTTCCGCAAACGCCATTTTGTAGGTTTTCAAACTTGTTTATTCTTGTTTATTTTTTCCGAAAAAAATTATGAAAGTTTATTGTAGTCAGTGTGAAATAAAACATTTTCCCTCCCACCATAACTGTTTTTCTGTGGCTCAACGGGCTGATCATGACCCATATCCTGTGTTATTCCGAACTTGTAGTCTCATCCTGATAATACTTGGCATTTACTAGGCCTACTTGAATTGGAAAGAGTAGAAAGAATCATCCGTAGTCGCTATAGGCGAATATCGATGGATGCACAAATCATCGTGAACTGAGGCCAGCGCAATAATGCCAATAAACAAAGAATATCATAAGTTTGGCCTGACAAAGGGCGCTGTTTGCGAAACTAGAAATTATTTGCGGAACCAGTCAAAGGACGTGCCACTGAAAAATGACTGTGCAAGGCTTTATTCCTAATGACTGAAGAAAACTAACTGATCCACAAAAAGTGTGAGTAATTTCCGCAAAGTCGTGAACAGATAACTTTCCGCCAGCGAATTCTGTATCGATACCAGACGCTTCAAACAAATTCCATTCGCGGAACCGGTCAATGTGCTGTAGGAATGGATAGGCTATACTAAATTTCAGGTTTGCAACAGGAAAAATAATATATTTCGGCACTTGAGTGTAAAATAGGCCTAATAGTATATAAAAGCATGTATTATCTCCGAACATAAAATATTGCAGAAATGATACCTGACAAATAAAATCCTCACCAAAAATAGCATGATATTTAATAATCCCATTGCGTATTATACCGTACTAAAGTTTTAAATAGTAGCACAGGTTGAGCAAACTGTATCGTCAAATATAAAAAGGTTTGCAGAAATGATTACTGGCAACATCACCCCCGCTAAAGCAAATTAATATTTTATGTAGGCTTATGTTACTTTTGCAATCATATATTGAAATAAATCGCCAACAAGCTGTGCCATTATCTACATGTACGGACTACTGTCAAAACGACCGTCCCAACAGCCCTCGTGGCTCAGTTATAATCGCCCAGCTACCCCGTGCGCGGTAGGCGGAGGGGGGTCTTCTTTCGTCTTCATGCCCGTCAATACGCCGGTCCTACTGCACGGCTGACGACGAGATTTCACAGTCCTACTGAGAGTTTAACGCCCCCGTACTGGCGGATTAACGACCTTTTCTTTGGTTTTAACGGCGGCTGTACTGTATAGTTGATGTTCTAATCTAATAAATTTGATTCCAAATTCAGTACCTGCATCATTTCCCTACTTTTGTCACCATTTCAATTAGACCAGCTCCTGTGATGTGCACGTTGCAGCCTTTGGATCTGTGGCAACTTCTTTTTCAGAAGTCCTCTCTCAGGTTGTACATGGCCAAAACATTGTGAGTTGGTGCAACACTCCTGTGATGAGTTGAACTATACATTGAGTTATAGAACTTTCTAAGAACTTTTCTCATTTTCAACCTGTCAAAGGCTGCGATTTAGAAACTATTGAATGTGGTTCAAGGAAACCTTTCAGAATTATGTTAGTTTTTTTTCCTATTTATGCTAATACCAATTTACACAATTTATACCACAGAATAACTTCAGTTGTGCATTAAGCAGATAACGTTATTTGTAGAAGGCAAATATTAAATTTTATGGGAAAAATTATTTTTCTAATCCCTGTCGAATAACAAACATTGATTCTGCCTGGATTCAGGCTTCAGAATACAGTGGGCCTACATACATGGGAGCTGTATGCTGACAACTGCATCAACAACTGACAGCCTGGGCATGTCAGTGCAGAACAGTGGCAGCAGGGGTTGGGGAGTTAATGTCGTACTGCTGGGAATCACTGACGTCAATACCAGGGCCTGATATTATATTTCTATGGCCAGAGCTGGGAGCTGATTGTTTGATGAGAACACCAGACAAAGGTCAATGAACAACAGCTCAGTCCCCCTGTAGCAGATTGAAAAGGAAATTGTTTTGCTGTGCTGGGAGTCATCGAGCACATGTAGGCTGGTGCCCATTTTCCCTGCTGGGGGTTTCTTTTGGCTGTGGGACTTCCAGCAGGCCCATCAATGCAGTTCAGTTTGTGGGACTGCAAAATGTCCTGCTATGTCCTGTGGGTGGTAATGAAGGGGTACTGCAGGCTGGAGATATTTAGGGGACAATTTATGTGTCTGAATAGAGATGGCTCAGTAAGGAACCCTTTAAAAAAAATTCAGCTCTTTCAGAAGAATGGTCATCTTCCCTGGGTTCACTATATACCCTTTCACAGGCAAGTTTCTGTGCTTTTTATGTAAGACTGTGTTATGGGTGTCTCATCCTTAAGCACGCAAACTCATATTTACACACAGGAACACTGAATATGATTGTTATGTGTATGCATGTTTTTGAATCTGTGTACTTCGTGCGTGTTTGGGTCCACACAGTATGGTCACACCAGTTTGTTTTTCTATGCATTTACTTGTGTGCTCATATCCGCATAAACCGCCTGTGCTCATATTGCTTTGGCCCACTGAAGCCAGATTTTTTCCCCTGGAAGCACAGATGGAAAGAAATTGAGCCTTTTGGCATAAACATCAGTGGGTTTGGCTCTGACAACTCAAAGCCACAGGCCCATTAGTAGACCGGAGTGGCTTGTATTTTGCCCAGCCTGGCTACACACGACGTGCTTTTTTCCATGTCCCTGTGCCAAAAGAGACTGGCCAAACAGGAAATGACACAATCGTAATGGGCACAGGAAGTTCTAAGCTGTCAGGGTCCTCGTTCTTCTCTAATTATCATTTAAGTGGCTCTTTTGAGAAGGGCATCTTGTCCTGGGTGATGATCATGAAGTCTGTTAAAAAGGATTCAGAATTAAAATGACCACAAGAGCAAGGTTTTTAAGATAATGTGTTTTTCATGGAAATCATTCTGAGGGGCATTTTTGTACAAAAATGGAATGCAGTTATGTATTCAGTATAGCCAGACTAAAGTTTTGTGGTCAGGACAGCAAAATGTTATCATTTTGACCAGAAATTCACTCTTTGAAGTGGCTCAGTAGTACTTTACCTGTGCCCTTTGCAATGAGGATAATCCTTGAATTTCCATCCAGGAACCATTAGGCGTGTTTCCACTGGGTACTTTTTGGAAAGTGGCGGAGTGTTTTGGCTACGCCCACTTTTTAGTTCCTCTCGGCCCTCCGTTCCCATTAGGTACTTTGGTAGCAGCTCACCAACGGAGTTGGAGTGTGACGTTATTACTCCTGTGACACTTTCGTGCTTTCGTTTCGTTTGGATCCTTCCAGGCTCGTCTGGACCCTCTCTTGCCCCCAGTAGACGAGCAAGGCCTGGACCTCGCAGTCAACCCACTTGTCGACGGTCTTTTAACTTTTTCCAATATTTATTATTTCATTTTTGTTTTGGTTCTCTCAAATGTTGCTCTCCCTATTTCTTGGCGATATTTATGTTGTGGTTTGTGTCGAGTTCTACTCACGTCATATCCTATCTGAACGGTATCCAATCAGCATCGACTAGCGAGTAGCGGCTCAGAAAGTGGCTGAGAAAGTACCGACCTGAGGTAGGTACTTTCTGAGCCGCTTCGTGAGCTGCTTATCGGTGAGTGTGGGCGGATCTTGGGCAGATCCTCTCTCCCAAGCCACACCCATCGCAGCTCACGAGGGCAAAAAGTACCTTGTGGAAACGAGCCTATTGTTAGTATGTATGTGCCCCAGGAAGCACTATTAGTACGTACAATATGTGCCATTTTTATCACCCTCTGAGGTCCCTAAGCTCCCGTATTGTCAGCACAGTTGAGATATTGCACTATGTTGTCTCCTGGCCGAATGAAAGTAGATGTATGTATATCAAATGAGAAGCACCGACTGAAAAGAGTAATTTGGTTGTTTTTTTTTTCTGAAGGGAACTTTATGTGCAGAAAAATGTGTTTATTTCTGATCATTTTAGAAATGCTTTGTATAAAATTTAGGTACATTAGAAGTTGGCGAATCCTAAGCTTTATGGATTAATTATGCTGAATAATGGCTGTGGCCAAATGGACACACCGTCTTTATTCAGCAGTCTTGAAAAACATCAATAAAGCTTTTTGATCAATGTAATGGCTCACGCCTGATTTTTCTGAAGTTTGAAAAAGTTTTGAAAGTATAAAGGATCAGACATTTGCAGATTAGTCCTTTTGAATGCCATTTAAGTAGCCTTATTTTTTCAAATCAGTGGTAAATTGACATGACAGTTCGTTGATGTGCCTGTGCCTCTTTGTTGACCCATAACCCAAGTTTTATACTTTTGGTTTCCTGTGGAATCTATTGTGTACTTCCTCCATCAATGTGACTACAGTGATGAAGCACTTTAATGGTAGCTGCACCTAGAAGTTAGGCTTTTTCAGCCCCTGGGGTAGGTTGACTTTCCTTAGACGTCCCGTTGTTGAGAATGCAGTGAAGCTGATTCTCCGCTGTAAACTCAGATGGGGGTGCGAGCTCAAATGATTTGTGGAAAAATATTACCTCAAAAAAATTATGTAAGCCAATTTAATTGCATTGTGTGGACTGTACTTAAAGAACGTGAGGTAAAACCACGTGGTCTTACCACGTTTTAAGTGCTGTTAAAGATCACTAGTGATCACAAGATCACTAAGTTGGCTTTCAAAATTTTTTTTAGGTAGTTCATTTCCATAAAACAATTGAGTGCACCACACTATCTGGGGTTTACACTGTAGCTTCCAGTGCAGTTGGAGTCATTTCCTGTGTTTTCCCCTGTAGAAGTGCTGGAAGCAGCCTTATGATTTACTCAGTTTTATTAGGGGCTATCAACTAACCAGACCTGAATTTCCTTTCATTGCCGATTTAATACTGCAGAGGAGTCTGGATGGCTGGCAAAGAGGGCTTTGTTCAGTACTTGCTTTTGTTGAGTTGTGACAGAGTATTTCTCACTTTTTGAAGGAACGGGCGTAGTTCTTCATATCATCATCCTGCAAATGCCGTACTGGATTTTTAAGGTATGTGCAGGTCTCTTTATTTAGAATTTTTAAAAGGTCTTTTCAGTTATGGGGAAAAAACATGGGCTAATCAAATGGCTGCTGAGATGATTTTCTTTTCTGTTTGTCACTCTGAATAAGAATTTGTGCTTAGTGATTGTAATTTACTTTAGCATCATGCAGGATGGATACTTCCTACAAACCAGTCAAGAAATACGGATACCTTTGAGAACAGGTTTTGTGTACTTTGGGTTGTTTAACTGTGTTGCCCTTCAGAGTCTTTGACTCCAAGCTCACTTTATTGACATGTTGGTCCCACAAAAGAATGCTGCAACACAGGAAAAATTGCAGTTTTCAGGGCTTTAGTCTGTGCTATGCAAAGTTAGTCATGAGCTTAAGCAACGTATCAGAGATGGTACCGAAACTGAATAAGTTTCATGACTACAGAAAATCTTTCCATTGTCTTCACAGTCAGAACACATGCTTGAGCAAAATATGTGCAACTTTTATGTTTTGGTTGCTGAATAATGCTTGAAGTAATGCAGAAAGTGTGTCCCATGACTCATCTCAAAGCCATGGAATAACCGGCTAGAGTGATCTGTCAGTTTACAGCTCTGCTGAACTTTACCAAATAATACCAAATAGCCAAATAATTTGCCTTGGCGAGGTCCAAAGAGCATGACGACTTTTAGCCTAAGGCACTTTCTGAAAGATTTATCTTTAATTATCATTCTTTTGCTGTTGTGGAGTCCAGACAGCGCGATAAGAAAGCTGCTAGGGATTTTGGAGGGATTGCTATGGATATGAAATTTCATCTGCTGCAAAGATGAATGTTTATAAAGGAGCATGCAGATAGGAGATGCTGAAAGAGAGATTACCAGGCTCCCTGCCATCTGTCTTAGACCTGCAACACAGAACTCATTAGCTCCAGTTCTATGCGTAGACACGGTGTGCCAGCAGAGATGTGCGGAGGAGGTGACAGAGATGGTTAGGGCCCCTATATTGAGGACTGGCACGTGACAGGCACAGGACGTCCCCCCTCTAATCCTGGATTACCTGTCTGGTTCTGTCTGAGGACATTGAGATGATGGAATCTGTGATGTCTTTGTGTGCTGCGCAACTTTTGTTCAGCTGGTTCAGTTGATTGAATCTGGCCACCTTGATAATCTTGATGGAAAAATATGCAGTGTTTTATGTAGGCGAAAGGGGGAGTCTGAGGTGGGAAACTTTTCAAATGGAGCAGATATGGAGCTGGTCTGATGGCCATCTTTACTGTGAAGTTGAAGGAAAGTGGTCCTCACCAGACCATCATTCAAACTGTTCTTTCCAAGTTTCTCGAACAGTCAACTTTGCAACCTCAAGAATGACCGGCCTCCTGTGAACATTGCCCATCTTCCATTGTGTCTTCCCTCTGAGCAACCTGATTCAGCCTCTTCCTCTGGTACACATGCACCAGATCTTCCACATCATGTAAAAGAAAACAAGACTGATTGAACCAGACTATATTATTGCTTGAAGGTTGAGCTACAATGCTCATTTGCCCATTGGAGGTGCTTTTGAGAGTGCTGTGGGGTTTGTATGGGAGCACTGAGTGGTCTGCAGCTACAAAGCCGCATACGCGGCAGGGTTCGATGCACTGTGTGTTATGACACATTCCTCTTGTAACCATCATGCGTAGTCCTTCCTCAAACCTCTGTTGGTACATAGTCATGACTGCTGTCCAGGAGCACCCTGCAAGCCTGGCCATTTCGGATACGGATACCCAGTCTTCTGACCATAGCAAGTTAGCCCTTTGGAAGTTGCTCAGGTCTTTACCCGTAATTATGTTTTTATGTCCATCATGTCATCTATGAGAAATGTCTGTTCACTAATTTATCCCAGACATTGACTCATGTGGTTATGAGATGGTTAACATGGTTTGCTACATACAGTACGTAGGTGTGATATTTTGTTTTGGACATCGGTGTGATGTAGTTTCATATGGTTTGGAGCATCATTCAGGCTCATGCCATTTTTTTCAACATTTTGAGCATACTGTGTTGTCCTTATGTTGTCCATAAACACTGTATATGTATATCTTGCCCTCATTATTATGTGTATAAACAAACCTTTTAAGTGAACCTAGTAGGCTAAGTTTCCATGCTGTCAGTGGAGTCCAGTAGGCATTCTCAAGATGTCCAAGTTCAAAGACGGTATGGAAAATGGAGGAGAATTTCCCCTCTGGTCCATTTTTGGTGGGAGTTTAAAGTGGGTCCAAAATGATTGGAGTGACAAAGTCAGGTATGTTGCTGATTAGGAGCTGCCAGGCATTAATTTCTCCACTAACTTAATATCACCTCTTAATGCTTCTTCTGTAGTTACGACTCATTAGCAATCTGGTGTGCTTGTGTCTTATTACATTTTTCCAGTTTATGGGTGCATTATATGATTCTGTGTGCTCATTTATGAGTGTGTCATGACAAGCAGTAAATGAATGGATGACACTGCCAGATTCTGAACCAGTTGTTGGTGCCAAGAACATAATGTGACTTCTGTCTCTAGAACGAAATTATTTTCATTCATTGCAGAGCACCCAGGGCTTTCAGTAGTTAAGCTCTGCAATTTGTTATGGGTTTAAATACAGAGATATTATGCTCTATTTACTTTATTGGAAACAAATTAATCTCCTAGCTCTGAAAATACATGGCATAAATCTTAAGCAAAAATAAGGGGGTAAGTATTTTGATGTTCTCTTATTTAGACATGTATTGCAGGTGCACAGAAATCCCTAAACTTGCGGGTTGCGTCACTGATATACTTTGTCTTAAAAGTTAAATTTTTCAAAATCAGATGAATTTTGTGGTTTGATTTTTTCCCTCAGTTTTCCTACATTGTGTTGGGATTTATTTATTTATTAAGAAGGATTTATTCCTTTTTGGCTCAGACCACAGACTGCCCGGGTCTGTTTGGGTTACGTGTTTTGTTCGCTTGGTATATATTTCAATACCTGAGAAAATGGTGAATTTTCTCCAGAAGTTGGAGGCACCTAAAAAGTGAAGTTTTTTATTATTTTTATAAATATGGAAACAATATCACTGCGCTCTCTTGCCAGTGGCACTGTTATATTCTTTTCATTTTTGTGGCCAAGCTGTATAAGATTGCTTTAAATGTAGGGAAAATCTGTAGGAAATGTTAGTGTGTTATCCTAAGAGGCTTAAATTGCTGTGCATGTTTCTTATTTCAGTATTAGTTTCTTGGCTTCTGGATGTCTTGTTAAGCTCATTAAATGGATGTGGGATGAGGGAGGGCAAAAAAAAAAAAAATTTACTTAGAATGTTTGGAATAGAAATATTTCAGGCAAATGTATCTTGTTTTACGTGTACGTGAGTGTGCAAGTGCTTGCATTCATGGGTGTGTGGCTCTGTTTGAGCATGTGTCAGTACTTTGTTGCGACTACTCACTGACTTCACACCTTGTGAGAGAAACAAGGATTTCTTTCGAAATGCAATGTCCTCACACATTTCTGCTTGGTCAAGAGGATTAAACAGACATTGGTTATTCAGCCCATTAAACTAGAGTCCCTGTAGTCTTTCTATTACTTTCACTCACTCACGCAGCACCACCCACCAACCCACACACACAAGCACACACACAAACAGACACAAACAGAAACTGACACCCATACACAGGCACTGTTCATCTGTGGTGGTCTCCATAATGTATTAATTATTTAATATGAATGCAATCAGGCAGTAACATTTGCATGAATCAACCTAAAATTATGATGCAGGCATCATCTCACTGTACATTGTTTACCCCATCCACGTTTTCTCTGTGACATATCTATAGAGCCTAAATAAGTGATTAGGTCTGTGGGAGGGGGTGTTAGTGGGGGATGGTTGAATAATTGTCTATGATTAGCAAGATATACCTCTTACTGTTATTTCTAAGGTATTTAGATGTCTGTACATTTCTTTTTTTCAAAGTGGTATGCCACTGTGAAATCGAGTTTATCTCTGTTGTTGGGATAATGTGTTGTTAAATGAAGAGATAAGTTGCTAAATCTGGAGTGTTTGTCTCTGTTGCACAAGCTACTCAGGGTGATTTATGATAGCTGGTGTTATTACATTATGGGGCTTGGACAGGTCAGAGTGGAAGATAATTCTGCTCTACCACCCCAGGAACCAGGGAAAAAGTGAGCTTTTCATTCTAACAAGAAATTCTTCTGGTCTCTCCCCTTCCCTCCACATATAGTATGAAAAAATATTGTCCACATGCTGGTATAATGAGGTTTGGTACTATTTTTCTGAAGTGTTTGAGAGCAGGGCTGAAGAAAGTGATATTTTGTTTTCTGTACATTGCTATGCAGGGCCAGGAGAGAGCTGTGTGATTTTTTGGATGTTTTCTGTCTGAGGATCTAATGTTCAAGTGATCATACGATCAGGGCAGGGTATATTCAGTGCTACTGAATAAGACCTCTTCTATAATTTAGTTGATTTTTTTTCTGACCACATTTTACATCATGAGTTCACCTTACTGCCTTCAGGGCGGCACTATTATGCAACAAGGACAAAACAAATCACTACTCACACTCTCTTATTCCTTCTTCTGTCAGGCTGATGAATGCCAAAAGTCAAGAGTACCTCTGTCCTTTATATTTACAGGTTTATTTATCTTTTATGTTATATTTGTCTATCTCACAGGTATGCATGTATTTATTGTTTACTTATTTATTTGTTAGATATGTACATGAGAGAACTGTACATGTGCTGTGCTGTTTGCCACTGACAGGTTGAAAGGTTGATTGCTGTTTGTGTTTGGTATTGTATTGTTTGTGTTTTTATTGAAATTGTAAATTATAAGCACTGGAGACTGCAAACTGATTTGCCCTTTTGGGATAAATAAAGTGTTCTGATCTGAATAATTGTATGAAATTATTCTCACAAGGGTAAAATGACCTCCCCATGTAGGTCAGAATCATAGAGACCCTGGTCTTCTTCAGCCATCGTCTGAAGACTTAACTACTTCAAGCAATGAGATTGTCCCTCCCCCTATATTTTGCCAGCTATTCTTTTCTGTGTAAATTGATTGCGGTATTGCTTGTTCTGGTAGGATTACTACTGGATCCAAGTTTTGTGATGCTCTTATGGCCCTTGGACTGCTACCACCTTTCAGCACTTTTCAACCTATTAAATGCACTTTAAGTCTCCCTGGATAAGTGTCTAAATGCCTAGAATGTAATTTAACCCAAGCACTATATTTTCTCATTCGTATTAAATGAAGGGGAAAAGGCACAGATCATGTCCTCTCTTGTGTCAGTCTTCCCTTTTCTGTGGCTTCTTTGGGTATTTGGTGCTGTCTGTTTGCTTCCATAGTAACACGTGAAGAGCCTAGTGCTTTAAGTCACATTTACACTCACACACCGTGAGATATGGATGGAAAAACATCTTTTATAGTTACTGTGGATTTTCTAAATTTTTTCAGGGTAGACATTTTGTGACTTAAATACTTCTAGCACTGAGGTCTTTAATCAGGAGATTGGCACTCGTTGCGCTCATTTAAAATATATTTTCATTACAGTACATTATGTCCATCAAAGTAACTCACGTTATTACAGGTGACATGGTGAGTTTACTGCGAATTTTGGTGTTTTTTTAATGCTGTAATCTTTTTGGTTATCTCACCCAAGTGGGCTAGTCTTGGGCATAATAAAAGAATGGGTTTTAAAAGAAAATATTCATCTTCAAAAATGACCTGCTTTGTCACACACCTGGTACACGTTTGGGTATAATGACTCCTTTGCATTCAAAGGCCATAATGAACAAATCGATATGATGTCTCACAGGCAGTGGAAATATAAGATATGAGAGTCCTTTACGTCGCCCACAAAATGAATCATCTGATAATGGAGGCATTGCCTTTTGTACATTCTCATTCTGGATATTCTCTTAATGACTCAGAATCAGATGCAGATTAATGACAAGGGGAGCAAAAATGCCTCCTCTGTAAATCATTCTATGTTCGCTGAATCTCATTATACTATCCCATTATGGGCCGATGGGGTATGCTATGTCTAGTGCTGTCTGCGCAGGCAGGCGGGAGTGGGCTCTGTAGTTATACCCCCCGCAACGAAGTTTAGGGGGGTATACTGGATTTGCTTTGTCCGTCCATGTGTGCGTGTGTCTGTGTGCGTGTGCGTGCGTCTATGCGTCCGGACCTAGATCTCATAACCTACTCATCCGATTTTGAAAATTTTTTTTCTTGGTGGAAGGTCTATTGACTGTGGTACTGCCCGACTACTTGTTGAAGGTCTGATGGTTGCGGGGGGTATCCTGTAAGCCATGCTTACTGACTAAATCTAGTTTGTCCAGGCAATATTTCCAAAAGTGTTGGCCACGAGAGCTTCAAATTTAGCATGCAGGTTCTTTGTGAGGGATACGTATGCAACAGAAGGGTCATTAATGGATTTGACCTTTGACCTTGGCACAGTGACTTTGAACTTAACACTCTTGTCCGGGCCATATTTCCAAAAGTGCTGACCACAGCAGCTTAAAGTTTGTATGCAGATGCCTTGTGAGGTGTACGCGTGCAACTAACTGTCATCGGTGTATTGCACGTGTGACCTTGGCACAGTGACCTGTGCCTTGCCATGGGTGTACGCCGCTATTTCTTGATAATTGTTTGAGGGCTGAGGGGTTCTCTCAGTGCTCACTGTTGGACTGTTATGTTCTGAGAGATCGATAAGACACAGTGGCTGTGTTTGCACAAGAAGCTTTTATTGTCCATATGCACAGTTTATTGTAATTTCTTCCAGTACCTCCAAAAATAAGGTTCTGTTATGTTCTTACATTTTACTGGCTCCCATTTTGGTCATAGTGCTCCCAACCAGACTTTATATCAAGCGTGGTGTGGGAGACGGGAGTGATTAACAGGTAGCCTTATCCAAAATGGCCTGTTCTGCTGGTCATGGTTTAGCACAGGCTGGTGAATGAAAGGGCCTTAATTGTGAACACATTAATTACAATATGATGCTTTTCAGTATGTGATAGATGTATGCTGTATATTCAAGTAATTCTATATCTTGGTGCTTCTCTGTGATCTGTTTTTATTTCTTGAACTCGCTGTCAGCAGCTCAGAGAGCCCTGGTGATGCCCAATAGACATGCAGTTTTTATAATATTTTAAAATGTTTTTTTTTAAAGGACTCAATCTGCATAATTGACTGACAGATTTTTAGTGAGCCATTAATGTTGCTATTAAAAAGTTGTGAATGTGGAATGGTTTGTACCGATTAACATACACTTTCAGCCATGAAAACCAAATAGTTTTTTCATGGCTTTCTTTTTAAAGTGTGAAACCTATTTCATAGGATTGACATGACATGATCTGTGATGAGATGCAGGCCTTAGTTTATTAAGTGCAAAATTAGTCACCAGGAGTGACCTTTTGAAATGTTTTTGCAAAAAAAAAATTACACATACCCGGGGAGCATGCCTCCAGGCCCCCCATATATGCTACATTTACATCCTTCTTAACACTGTCAGATGACCTCCAGGCAAATAGAAACACAATTCCAAAAAAAGATGGCACATCACAGTGTTAATTCTAGGATTTCCCAAAGGTATGGTGCTTGGGTATGAAAAAGGGCACAGCAGTCACGTCGGGCGAGTGGTTGTCCTGATAAAGGACACAAAGGTCGCAGCGAGCAAGCAGCAGCCTGCCAAGAAAGGGCAGTACATTTGTGGAGTTAAATTTCATGCCTTAATTCCTAACACCTGTTGATTTCCTTGCTTTGTGGCTTTGTGGATGTAACCCTACCTGCCTTCTGCAGATTTTAAATGCTAAAATGGCTTTTTTGTGTTTTTCCTAACGATGTATTACAATTTCGAGTCAAGTCAAGTTTATTTATAAAGCACACTTAAAAGAACAGAAGTTGAACCAAAGTGCTGTACAGTGACAATTGGCAAAGAATAAAATGAGAAATCTAAAAAAATAATAAAAATCAATAAAACCGTTAAACAAAATCACCATCAATAAAAGACTGTACATATAAAACAAGCATAAGTAAATAAATTAATAAATAAAGATAACATAAAGTGCACACAATTAATAGCGACAGGTACTCATACTCATTTAGGCATTCAGGCTCTGAAGACATCAGTTCATTTAGTCCAGCAAGTGGAATTTTCCCCATATTCCTCAGGTTTCCAGCTGTGCAGTTATACTGGGCCTTTATTGCTGTATATTTTGCTACCTTTTGTGCCAAGCACTCTCGATCAGCGACAGATCAGGACTGCAGGCAAGCCAAACTTGCTGAATATTGTTTCGTGTTGTTTTTCTGAAAAAAGGCAGGGACAGTTCTGGAACAGATGACATCTAGCTGCCTAAAGAGCAGCATATATCGCTCCAATATTCATACGTGTCTTTCTGCATTATTGGCAGCCTTAGGAATATTCCATTATCCCCTGCCATGTGCATACGACACTCTCTGATACCGTCAGAAGTTGTCTTTTGGACTTAACTCTGATAACTGCTTGGGTTCGACTTGCTGTCTTTAGTCCACAGAACATGGCTGATGTTTTTTTTGAAACACCACTTGATATTTAGACTCATCAGACCATAAAAAAACACTTCTACTGTGCAACTGTCCATCTTAGATGACTCTGAACCCAGAGAAGCCAGCAGTGGAGATATTTTGCTTTACATAAAGCTTCAATATGCATCTGTGGATGCAGGTACAAAAGGTGTTGACTGACACCAAATACTGGTTTACAGAAGTATTTCTGAGCCCATGTGGTGATATCCATCACTGACACATGACGGATTCTTAAACAATGGCATCTGAGGGATTAGAGATTGCGGAGATTCAGAGGTGTTTTTCAGCCTTGCCCTTTACACACTGAGATTTGACTTGATTTCTTTTATCTTTTAATTATACTACCCACTATGACTGTGAGATGCCTGCAATCCTACCGATTTGTCATTGGGAATGTTGTGCTTGAAGTAATTCATTATAAGCTTGTGTATCTTTTGGCAAATTGGTGAATCTTCACCCGTCTTTCCTCTTGACTTGGACCATGGCTTTATTTGGTGGCTCTTTTTGTACTATTACAGGATTATCTTACCTGTGTAACATCACCTGTGTCACGTCACCATGTTATTCCAACTTGCAATATATCACTTGTGCTAACTTTTATGGAGTCTGTTGTAGTCCTTAGATTTGAAATATGCATACCTTTCAATCATCAGTTGGATATTTTCAATATAATAGATCACTCTGTTTTCTTAATTTGCATTCTGCATAATGTGCCATAATTTGTGTGGAGTTTGCATGATCTCCACGTGTTCGCCTGAATTTCCCCCGGGTACTCCGGTTTCCTCCTTCAGTTCAAAGACATGCATATCGGGCTACCTGGAGACACTAAATTGCCCATAGGTACGAGTGAGAGAGCGAATGGTGTGTAAATGGTTTGTGCGCGCTGCGATGGATTGGCGAGCTGTCCAGGGTGGGTCCCTGTCCTTGCCCATAGCCAGCAGGGATAGGCTCCAGCTCGCCCCGTGACCCTAGTGAGGAATAAGTGGGTATAGACAATGGATGGATGGAATCGCTGGTATATACACATTTAATACTAGAGAGGATTGAATGGAAGCTGACAAAATCGACTGAAATATTGTATGATACAGGAGCATATGGAATGAAACCTAAGAATATTACATGAAACATGAGCATATCTATTGGACATCTAGGAATATGAGATAAAGTTTGCAAGCATGTGATAAAACTCGAGAATAGGGAATGAAAATTTAACTTTGTATATTTAAAACTGTCAGGGGAAGCAGGACAGTTGGAATCAGAAGCAGGACCCTGAAATTACCAGAACCAGATCTTTATTTGAGGAGGTTGACAATCCAAGGTTTGGTATAGAGCATTACAGAGTAATGTGAGGAAGGCAGGTTGTAGTCCAGGGACAGGCAGGGGGATGGAGCAGGTGCAGCCTGGATCTCACCGGCTATTTGTGGTCAGCCATTCTAGCTGGGGTTCAAGCAGGAGACACAGGGGTGGAGAGGACGGGAAACGAGATACACTGGGGATGTGGACCAAACCAAGATATGGGGCAAGACACACATGAATATGGAGGACTGGAAGTAAGCACGAGGTACCAGGAGTACCGTGCGAGAGAGCAGGAACAGGCATGAGGCGAGAAAAAGACAATGTGGCCCTCGAGAGAAACTGGGGAAACCTAAATACACAGACAATGAGAGAGACGAGTAACAAGTGGGGGAAAAGGTGGTAGAAATTTATGGGAGAATTGACAAGGAAATGAGACCCCTTTACCAAAATGACACAGAACAAAACAAATGTCAGAAATACAGTGAAACAGATAAAAAGAGGCAAAGGACATGACTGAAAACAAGTGTAAAATGAACTAAAGGTACAAATATTTATTGGAAATCATAGAACCCTGGTCATCAAATCCCGGTCCTGGAGGTCCGACAACTGCTGGTTCTCTACCCTCCCGTTACCTGAGAGTCAGGTGTAAAGACAGTCTGGCCAATCAGAGGCACTATGTGTTCATTTACTTGCCTGGGTTAAGAAAAAACTTGGGCTGAATTTGGATTTGAGGTCCCGATTTGAGGATGCTTGCCTTAGAATATTAAATGAAAAATCAGAATATATGACGAAACCCAAAGACCGTTGATTGAAAATTTGACAAAATAGATTGAAAACCAGAGCATATTTTATGAGACATTCAAATTTTTATTGTAAATCTAAAATACTCAATAAAAATTGAGAATATATGATGACACCTGATAAAATTGATTGAAAATTTGAGCATACAGATTGAAAACCTCAAGTTATCGGATTATACTTTAAAATATCGATTCGAAAGCTAAGAATATTGAACGAAGGGTATTGAGAGAAGCCTGTGCATGGGGTCTGAGCAACATGGATGCAATATGAGCACGGCAGTGCATCCATATTACGCAGATCCCATATTGATGGCAAGTTGAGGAGTATTGAATGAAGCTTGTGCATGGGGTCTGAGCAGTATGGATGCAATTCAAGCACCGCCCCCTGAAGAGCTTGAGCTTGAATCATGAGTTTCATGTTTGTTCGTTACTACAGTATATCTGTATTCTTTCATACAAAGATGCTCTGCAGAAGTAATTGCTACTTCCATGGAAGTTCTCCTTCCAGATTCATTCATTGTCAGATCAGAATTCTGTTGATTAAATATAATTTTTTTTGCTGCATACGTAGACTTTTCCTGAGATGATGGGAGCTCAAATCGGTGTGCAATAATGAGTGCGATATCACCTGGCTCAGTCTGCTATTGTACTGTAAAATGATGCTTATTTGCCATCATCTGACCCATGCCTTTCAGACAGTTACTTAGGACAACTGATAAATCACAGCTGGAGCTTGTGTACTGACAGTGTCCCTAACATTCACTCTCACTGCACATGCAGATTCATAAAAGTATATGATGTGCACTAGCCTCTATTGCTGCTGCCTCTCTCTCAGCTCTAGAGCCTTTACACATTGTGAGAAATTCTTGAAATCAAACATAAATTCAGCTAAGTTTGCTCTTTCTTAAATGTAATTTTCTGTCTTATGCTGAGCTCGGACAGGAGAGTCAAAATGTTAAAAGATGGCAAGACTGAGCAAATCTCCTCACTTAGCACAGCTGGAAATAAATTCTGTCATTATACGTATTAGGTCTCTGAATTGTTAAATTGTATTGCCAAGAGGTGATTGCCAACAAGGTACTTAGGATGGAGGGATCAGAAATCATGGTGCTGTAATCATCAGAAGTCCTTATTCTTTATCAGACATTCATTTACTTTATTGTAAATAACGTTTTCAGCACCATCAGCAGGTTTATACATCGCATTTATGATGTGCAGCCTGAGGATTATTTAGAATGATATACAGGTCATGATGCATCTTGCACTGGGATATGACCTGTCCTGTGGAGCCTGTATTTGATAGTTTTAGAATTTTTCTAGTTTGCTATACATGTGAAAATGAATTTTGTAAGTCAAGCAAGGAAATGGGCTCCTCTGCATATTATACTCAGCAACGAAAATTTAGCAGCACCCATTGTTGAAAGGGCAAACTATATACAAAGTAGTTTTCCTAAACAGAACGCACCAACGCACCAACTATTGCACCAACACATCAAGTTATGCTAAATCCTGGTCGCATGCTCATTACTGTGTGCTCTACACATGATTTTGCACGATCCATGGCCCACCAGAGTCCTGTCACTCTAGTCCAGGGATACTCACTCTTTTCCAGATGAGCCGCAGTGGGTGCAGACTTTCATTTTAACCATGCAGTTACACACCTGATTCTACTTATCAAGGGTCTATGGCAAAAGCTTAAAGAGTTGATTAGTAGAATCAGGTGTGGGACAGGTTGGATAGAGCGAAAGCCAGCACCCACTGTGGCTCATTCTGGAAAAGAATGAGTATCCCTGCTCTAGTCCCTTTAAAACCTTGACACGTTAGGGATGCTCTTTGTTGTACGAAAAACACTGCAACGCTCAAAATTTATGGGGCGTCATTGGGGAATGTCTGAAAACGTCAGACGTGAAGCCATTGGCATGTAAAGGACAGGAATGAGCACTTTACCCTCCACCATCGCACCATTTCACTTCTTCAGACACACATGGCACAGACTGAGTCCGTCAAAGACAGACCCCACAGCAGTAGCCCGCGCAAAACGACGGCATTGAAGATCGCTTCATCCTTATGTCATCACGGCGTAACCGAAGGCTAGTGAGTGCCACACTTGTTATTAAAGGATAGGAATAGTCTTGTGGGAAACTGGCCAACCCATCCCCATACATTCTCAGGGAAGTCTATTCATCTCATCGATTTGAGTCGCAACTATGTCGGTCGTTCATGGATGTCTAATTGTTCCCTGTAATGCGCAATTAAATACGCATTTCACTGAGGTTAACACTGAGGTTAATTGTGCATTTGTATCAGGTGTGGCTATATTTCTGTGATTAAGCGTATTTTCTACCCTTTTTTTCTATCAGGTACCTATTATAACAGATTATTAAAAGTCTGTAATGGATGTTGTAATTTTGTGTACTTTATGATAGTTACTGGTGTATGTACCGAGGATGAATGGGACTGACTCAGAGATTGAGGCTTTACTTTTGGTGCATTTTTCCATAACCCATAAGGGAAACTGCATTGTCTAACAAGTGTGTCAGTGCGGTATGAAATTAAGTCTATTTGATCTTTCCTCCCCCTCTACAGACTGAAATTAATCCAATTAGTAATCCATCGGGACATCAGGACTGCCTTCCCACGCAAATAGAGAATATGACAGCAGCCCCTGCATTATTAATACTTCCATTTCGAGGCCCCAGGGCTGCGGGCAGGAAGGTCCAGGGGCCATTCATCACACTGCAGAGGCATCCAGCGTGCTGCCTGCTGGAGCTTTTAAACAAATTGCTATTGAGACTGTGTGGGGGGAGTGGATGAGCAGCAAGAGTAAGGTAGAAATATATGGGCCAGAAACAGATAGAGAATGTGAGATTGAGGAATGAACCAGTGGAGAGACCGCAGCACCATGGGAGGGCATGGTAGATGAGATATGCTGAGATCATTTAGCCAATGAGGCAAATATAAATGCTTTAGCGGCTTGTTAAGTGCGGCTGTTTTACAAAATGGTGCTGTTTGGTGGAGAAATGAAGTCATATAGAGGTCTCAAAGTGGCACTGCGCCACAGCAGGGGCCATCTCTGAAAACTCAATCAACTTCCCCCGTATTCCATCAAAGCAATACTGCTTCATGACTTGAATAATAACAACAACAACAGTAATAATTATAATCATAATAATATAATTAATGACGGGTAGCGCAGTGGCACATTAGGTAGCGCTGTTGCCTCACAGTTAGCCGGTTCTAGGTTCAAATTTGGCCTGGGGACTTTCTATGTGGAGTTTCTGTGTTCTTTCCGTGTTCACTTTGGTTTCCTCCAACTTCCCCCCACAGCCCTAAAACATGCATGGTAAGTTAACAGGAGACTTTATGGTGCCAATAGGTACAACCCATTTCCAAAATAGTTGGCACGAAGTGTAAATTGTGAATAAAATCAAAGTGCAATGACTTTCAGATCACATGAGCCAATTTTATTTACAACAGAAAATAGATAACATTTCAAATGTTGAAACTGAGACATTTTACATTTTTTTCCCACAAAATGAGCTTTTTTCAAATTTTCTGGCTGCAACAGGTCTCAAAAAAGTTGGGACACAGGTAAAAAAGGGCAGAAAAAGCAATTAATATTTAAGAGAATCAGCTGAAAGAACATTTAGCAAGTAATTAAGTTCACTGGCATCAGGTGTGTTACATGATTGGCGATAAAAGGGATGTCTTAGAGAAGCTGAGTCTCTCAGAAGTAAAGTTGGCCAGAGACTCTCCAACCTGTGAAAGCTTGTGTAAAAAAAATGTGGAATACTTCCTTCCTTGTTCCTCAAGGTCAAATTGCAAAGGCTTTAAAGGTCTCATCATCCACAGTGCAGAACATCATCAAAAGATTCAGAGAAACTGGAAATAGGCCATGGGCCAAAATCTGTAGCGTGCAGTTCCGTGGTCACTCTCTGGTGGCAACGTGAACTCAGCAGTTTTTTGTTGTGTATTATGAATAGATGCTAAATCAAAAAAGTTCCCACGTCCACACTTGCACATTAATGAGAAATTTACGCGCAAAGTATTAGTTTTGGGCAGCGCTGAAATGCGACTGGTCAATAGGAGCCGCTAGTCACACTCACAGTAACGTTGGGAAGTTCATGAGAAGTACACCTCTGTTTAAGTCGGAATAAACTGGCCATAATAGACCATAGGTCTACTTGTAAATGATTGAATATAACCTCACTCAAAAATTTATATTAGTGATCAATTTGTTTGTATAACAGGTCAATTCAAATGTACTGCAATTAAGAAACTATGGGAAACAATTGACAAAGGCTATATTTTGAAATATGCCAACATATATGCACTGCATGCAATGCGGAGTAGTGGCAGCACACACGCACACACACACAGACACACACACACACACACACGCATGCAGCACACACACACGCACAAACAGACACATACAGTGAATGACTTTTGAAGACTTATTGATTTATGCACCTTTTACTTGTGTGGTGTGAAATAATGACCAGGGTCACCCAAAGCCCATTTCCAGGGTCAAGTCCATTCAGTCATCCCTCCACTAAACACAGGGTCAGCAGTAACAACAGTAATGACAAGAATAAATTCAAACGGTTTGGAAATGTTCAACATTTCTTGAGATGCATCAGTATATATTTAGCTGTCTGCACAACTCTGACTCAGAAAAAGTTAGGGTAGTGGGGAAGATGTACATAAAAAACTGCGCAGTTATTTATACATTGGCTTTGTCATATATTTCATTTCAGACCGTTTTATGAAGAAAAGAAATTTAATGTTTTATATTTCTGGTCAAATTCATTTTATTTCTAAATATTCATATATTCCTGCTGTTTAGGGATGGGGATAATTTAGGACTACCAATGAGGTAAAAAATGAGGCGGCATCCAGGAAAGACTATCTGCTTCATGAGAAAAGATGGGCTGAGATCTTTTTGGATATTTCACCCTCTGCATTACATAACAAAAATATTTAAGGAATCTTGAGGAATTTCTGTACATAATGAACAAGGCACAAACCCACACTGAATGCCCATGATTATCCAATCACTCAGATGGTACTGCATTTAGAACCTTCATATGTTTATAAGTGATATACCCATGTCAGCTCAGGATTATTTTGGCAAACCATTGTCAAATACTGCAATATATTTGAAGACCACAATGGAAAAATAATAGAAGTAGCATTTTCACGTTGTAGAGAAATAATGAATTAAAAATTCAAAAGGATCTTAGAAAAAAAGCACTGAAACAATGTGTTTGTGAAAGACTGATGCCCCTGGCCATAAACATTATTTTGATTTGTGTTTTTGATTTTGATGAAAGTTGATGCCAAGTATCAAAGGCCTATCACTAAGCAATCAAAATTTATGGCCTAGGCTAAAGTTTTTAAAAAATGCATCCTACACCAAGGTCAAAATTCATGACTTCATCTGAAAGGTCTTGTCAGAAGGAATTCACTTGCCAAGTATGAAAAGCCTATCACTAAGCAATCAAAAGTTATGGCCAAGGTAAACGTTTTTAAAAAACGCATCCTATGCCAAGGTCAAGGTCACGTGATCAAAATTCATGACATCATCTGAAAGGTCTTGTCAGAAGGAATGCACATGCCAAGTATGAACGGCCTATCACTAAGCAATCAAAAGTTATGGCCATGGTTGAAGTTTTTTTGCTGGTGCGGACGGACGGACAGGTGAAAAACTATTTGCCCCTGAATCTTCGATTGCGGGGGCATAAAAATATGCGCTAAATATTACAGATATATAATAATTATATTCAATATTATTATTTGATATTATTATATTATGATAAATATTATAATAGTGTATAATATGTAAAATATACAACAATGCTAAATTTGGACTGATCATTTTTCCCTTGTGGTCTTCATTTCCATCCATGACATCTGACACATCTGTTGTATAATGGACCATCATACAATGGAAACGTGTATTGCCGTGTATAAACGTGTATATCAGAAGACTCAATACTTCAGATCTTTTTTTTTGGAAGAAATGGACACTGTGGTCTCAGTCAAAAAAGAAAAGGTCTATCCAGACTGTAACCAGCAGCTAACTCAAAAGCCACACCTTGAATGGTAAAGGGTTACGTTAGAGCCCTTGGCATGAGTAACCTCTACTTCTCTGAAGGCAGCATTAATGCTAGTTAGTATACTGAAATTTTGCAGCAATATAGTCTGCCTTTTTCAGCAAGAAAACACAAAATTGCTCTCGTAACAAGAGGCTGCTGGACTGGCCAACTTGCAGTCCAGACTTTCCCTATACTAGAACATGAGGTACATTTTGAAATCCAAAATGCAACAGCAAAGATCCTGTGCTCACGGATTAAGACTTTTGGTAGGATGAATGGGACAAAAATACACTTGAAAGAATTTCACTCGGTGTCTTCAATTCTTGTACGTTTATTTAGTGCTGTGGAAAGGAGAAGCCACATTGCAAAGTGGTAAATACTTCAGTGTCTCAACTTTTTTGACATACAGTTGCAATCAAAATTATTCAACCCTCACTGCAAATTCGGTTTACTGGCAAATTTTACAAACTTTTAGCTGTTTGCACTTAACAAATCAAACGAGAACAATTTAAATAGCTCAACACAACAAATATTACAAGTGTCCTCTTCAAATTCAACACAAGATGCCACTTTTAATGACTACCGCAGGCTCAAAATATTTTATGAATAGTGGCTTCGCTGCAAAGCGCGTGATGTGTGGCAGACTGTTGCATATCCTTCCATGACATGATCCTTTTTGCTTCCATAACATGATCCTTTTTCATGAAAACACGTCTGTGGGCATAATAGCACTAATCTTCAAGGGAATTGTGGACTACAAGTAACCACCATGCATCTACAGTGCAGTTATTAATGAGAATAATGCTTGTGACGTCATCACTGCTTGATCATAAAAAAACATGGTTTATGGCAATAATTATAAATTCTGAAGGCCAACCACAATTCTTCAGCATGTGAATGATATCCAGGCCATATTTGAAGACGTAATACTGTTTCTATCTACTAATTCAGTGCAGAGTGCACCGACTCTCGATTATATATACAGGTATATAATAGGTAGATTTGTTGTATTTTTATCATCATCTTTAAGTGGAATGTGTACCTTTTAAAAGCCGATATACAATCACAGTTACTGATAAGAGAACACAGCGGCACCAGTTTCGAACGCACTCAAGCTTCATGAGTGTGATAATGACTCACAACGTGATGGCTGTTGATGCGTAGGTACACGCTATCTTTAACGGCTCCTACTGCTTTAATGTGCAAGTCTAGGCGTGGGAACTTTGCAGATTCGAATTCACCGACCTCGAATTAGGTAAAATACATTCTTAACAAGTTGCCACTAGAGAGTGATCACAGATTTTATTTTCCAGGAGAGCTACAGATTTTGGCCCACGGCCTAAAAAATCTCTGTGCGAAAGGGACAAGGCCGAAGACCTTTACTGGATGCCAGTGATCTTCGGGCCCTCAGACGCCACTGCATCACTCACCGTCATGAATCTGTCATTGACATTACTGAATGGGCCCAGGAATACTTCAATAAACCTCTGTCTGCTAAGACAGTCCGCCGTGCCATCCACAGATGCCACCTAAAACTCTATCATGCAAAAATGAAGCCGTTATTGAGCATGATCCAGAAGTGCCATGTGGGCGAAGGCTCATTTAAAATGGACTGTAGCAAACTGACAAAGTGTCCTGTGGTCAGACGAGTCCAAACTTGACATTCTTGTTGGAAATCATGGCCATTGTGTCCTCTGGGCTAAAGAGGAGAAAGACCACCCCGCCTGTTATCAGCGTTCAGTTCAAAAGCCAGCATCTCTGATGGTATGGGGATGCATTAGTGTATATGGTGTGGGACACTTGCATGTTTTAAAAAGCACTATGAATGCAGAAAAGGTATATTAAGGTTTTAGAGCAACATATGCTCTCCTCCAAATGAAATCTATTCCAGGGAAGTCATTCTGTTTTGATTTTATTCACAATTTACGCTTTATCCAAACTATTTCAGAAGTGGGATTGTATAATTCTTTCAGTGAATGGTGTATGAGCCCTGCCATGGAATGGCAAGATGTCCTGTCTTTTCTCCCTATTCAGCTGGGGTATGTCTCTGGGCCCTCATGACCCTAATGAGGAAAAAGCGGCTAAGATAATTGATGGATAATAATAATAATAATAATAATAATACCACTGAGATCCATCACACCCAATTATGGAGAAGAGATTATGAAGAATTTTAGATGAGAGAAGGAAAGCTGCTTGTACTGTATATTGATATTATTTGAGTGTGCCGGAACACTAAATAATGATTTACTGCAAATATTCTGGAAGAAGCCTAGAGCAAATAAAGGAGGGCTTAGATCTGTTTATTTGTTTGCTGATTAAAGTTAAATTGAGCGCAGTGCATTTGGAGAGAGATTCAATTTGTTTTCAGTCTTAGCAATTTAAAGAACATGACTTCTGTACCTCAATTTCAGGGGGCTGCTTCGGAAGTCAGGTTAAAGGAAGTAAATTCTCATTCCCAAGCAAAACTCTGACATGTCGCCATGCTGTTGCTTTAAAAGAACAGCAATAATTCTTACAATAACAGCAAGGCTTATATCAACATTTATGTTTTAATGCAAGTGAAAAAGTAGCAAAGAAGCCCACAACTTGGACCTTGTTTTCAGATTATATGCATGTTATTCATTTCGTGAGGGAACAAATGTACTGAAATTGAAGCCATTCCACTGCCAGGTACCTTCATTGAATAAAAAACATCTGGACAAGAATTGGGCCTGTTCTCTGCGGTATGTGCTGCATATTCTCTTGTTCAAACATCCTAATTGGAACTGTGGCCATCAATTGTCTCAACATTGATCCTTAAAATGTAGCCTTTTACAAGGCATTGAAAAATATATAGTGAGCATGATAATTGGACAGTGAAAAGTTTTTATTTTTGTTATATTCTCTTGCATTTTCAATATGTAAGGATACGAAGACAATGAGGTTTAAGTGCTGCTTTAATTTGAGGGTGTTTTCATCCGTATCGGATGAACTGGTCAGAAAAGAGCACTTTTTGTGCATCGTTTGCTCCATTTTTGCTTGCAAAAAATGTTGGACTGTTGGACATAATGTAGAATGAAAGAATTTTAATATTAGGTCGCATATCCGTTGCATGTAATGAAGGCATGAAGTTTGTGACGTACACTACTGTGCAAAGGTTTCAGGCAAATTTAACACCATTCTGTGAGGTGAAGATGCTTCTAAAATCATTGAATTAAAGGTTTCTAAATATTAAAAAATGTACTGTCAGTGCATTGAGCTGCTGAATACAAACTGAAATCAATATTTGGTATGACTACCCTTTGCCTAAAAATTTGGGACGCTGGTATGCAGTTTTCTAGTTTAAGATCATATCGTAATCATATTGACCACACATCGAATGCCGCAAAAGAAAGGTTTTAATATTTGTTAATGGCATTGCGTTAACTTCCTATAAGCAAATATGAACAAATTTGCTGGCTTGTGAGCATTTTAAGTTCGATGCACTGAGCTATAATGTCGTGGATGGAACTGGCATGCCATTCTGCCGTTTAGTCTTGTGAATTAGATGATCAAGCCTCAAATTGCTAATCAAGCAAAGTAATAGTGTTATCGTTTGTTTAACGGTGAGGATTCTGCCTGCCCTAACTGACCTCCAACAGCACGTCACTGCCCCTTTTTTGTGGCGTAATTCGTGGGAAACAAGGTCACACGGTCAGGAAGTCTAGTACATCGACTGTCCTCTACCTATCGTAATTCGTTCATTTCTTGATCTCGTTTGGTTTCAAATTTCCAGCAGATTAGATTTAAGATTGTCAAAAATTATATTATTGTTTGGCTACTGGGTTAGCCCTCCCGGTTTAGGTGCCCCTTTGCGGAGTAGTACTGAGCACCATTTTAGCCCCCTGTTAGCCAGCCGGGCAATTGTCAGTAAAACTCTAGGTTTCCCGAAAGCGGAGTTACTGACTATGTTAGCAACTTACATAGCTAATTCGTCCATATACAGTCAGGTATTCCAACTAAAAAGTTTGCAACTATGCATTGGGGAAACGAACCTTAGAGCTTGCTTCCCGCTCATTCACCCGTGCCCGAGGCTCCAGGTCATGCTGGGGAGCTTGCGGTAGCTGTTAGCGTTCAGCTGCATCCCAATCTTCGCCGATTTCTTCCTCATTTTCCTTCCCCCCCATGTTTCCATCTTCCTCATCACTGGTGCTAGTTTTTGAACTTGCACTTGAATCATCCTCTTCAACGTCGATGTCCATCGTACTTTGATGTTACTTAGCCTATGTGTCACAATTCATCCAACGAGTGATGTCACAGCTCTTGGCTGGATTCACAGTGCTGTCCAAGGGCAATATTGGGGGTTGCTAAAGGCCCAATTTACATCCATTATTACTTTATTCCACTATCATCACTTGGTGAAAAATGTTGATAGTTTGAGAGAGAATTGTATGTCCTCTGGATGATACCAAATACGGCAATTTTTTATAAAGTTTTAAGTCAATGGATCTATTGGAGAAATTTTTGCTAAGTGCAATAAACAGCCCATGAATCTGCCTCGATTGAATCTGCCTAGTTAGAGAAGGTAATTGAAGAGATATGTGAGGGAAATAGCCATTGAATATGCCTTGGCTTATACTGCCTGTGAGGGGAAGGTACATTACTGTGCAAAAGTCCTAGGCACCCTACACTTTTTAAAATTCAAATCTGTATGAAATGTTTACATTGTCAGAGCCTTGATGTCAACATCATCATAGTTGCTTGGAATTCTTTGGAGGGATAGACGCAAGTGAGATAGTCACCTTCCACTCTGTTTGGGACAAACATAAAGCCATCTTATAAATCATCTTATAAAACTATGGCACTGCAGGACATTTCTCAGTTATTAGAAACTTCATCATTCATGCCAACATATTTGCCCTAAGAAATTGCTTTAAATGTGCCAAAGGCTTTTGCACGGTACTAGAATTCTGGAGATATGCATGGAATTTGTGAATTTACCTTGACTGTAACTGCCTCATTAGGGAAGGTAAATCTTGAGATACGTGCAGAAAACAGCCAGTGAATCTCTCTTGACTGAATTTGCCCAGTTTGGGAAAGTAATTCTGGATACAAGTGAAAACAGCCAGTGAATCTGATTGGACTGAACGTTCCTGGTTGGAGAAGGTGATTCTTGAGATGTGTAAAAAAAAACAAGTGAACATGCATTGACTGAATCTGTCTGATTGGGGGAAGGTAATGTTAAGGTCTGGTAGGGAAAACACTAGGAATTCGGAAACAAGGAGACAAAGGGGGATGAGACGCCAAATGCAGGGATCCAAAAATATTTATTAAATAAAACCAGAAAAACTCGAAAGGGGAAAACGGGGCACTCCAGCCAACAGAAACACCGTGCAACTGCACTGCAGAAAGGAGAACTCAGGAATCCAAAACTAATAGAAGGGAACACCAGGGGGCAGACTAGGGAACTGACCGGGGCAGACTCGGAAGGGGGAACTCGGGAAGCTTGGGAACGGGGGAGCTCGGGGCAGAGGCTGGAGACAGAAGGCAGAGGGCAGGCACAGGACAAGAAGACGGGCACAGCTGGCAGGTGGCTGACTCGGAAGGCACAGCTGGCCAGGAGAAAGGTCAGGGAAAACATCAGGAGGGGGCAGACGAGGACGACAGGAACAGCTTGGAGCGGCGACAGGAACAGCTTGGGGCTCGGGAGACGACTTGAATACTTAGGGCTCGGGAGACATCAGGGGACACCAGGGGGCTTAGAGACGACAGGCAGGGCGGACAGGACTGGATGGCACAGCTGGCAGGAAAAAGGCTCAGGAAACAACAGGCGGGGGGCAGACTAAGACGGAACTGGAGCGGGAACGGCAGGTAGGGCAGGCTGGGCTGGGGCATGATGGCTGGAGAACATAGAGAAGATAATGGGGACCAGAGGGAAAGTGCACAGGGGCAAGGAGTGGTGAGGCGCGGGCGAAGTCAGATCTGAAACTGGCTGCTTGCTGAAGACAGATATAGGGCAGGGGCACGGGCAGACACAGGTGCAGGAACTTAATATAATTAACGAGGGGTGGAACATGAGGGAAACCTAATTACATGAAACAAATAAACATTAACACACAGACGAGGATCACAAGACAATCCCAAAGACGGGATAAATAAACTAAATAAATATTTCACAGTGAATAGAAAGAGACAGGACAGATAAGATAAATGCAGAAGGTTCTGCAGGAAAACACAGCAAAGCCAGTGAAAGAAAAGCAAGAGGCGGAGACTAGAACAGGGCGAATGCTGAGAGATAATTAGTCAATTAGTAAGTGCAGCTATACAATCCCGGGTGCTCGTTAGTAGGTTAGTCTAATATACAATGTAAGTTTGGTTAGTAAATTCTAGAAAATAACAAACTGTTAGTAGGGGTTAGTAATATAGAAAAGCAAGGGGAAATTAGAACACGAGAAAGGAAGGAAGGCTGAAACCCAGAATCCATTAAATCACCCGAAATAGTGTCACAATCAATTAAGACAGAAAACTGCTACAAACAATGACGCGACCGGGGAGAAAGCAAAGACAGTACATGGGTAAGACATGGACTGGAATAACACGGGGGAGGAATGAAATGTGAACACTAAGACATGGACTGAAAACCAACATCACAAAAATAATAAAAACCTAAAATTGACTAACCAAACGCACAGACCCACTGAACACAACAAATTTAGTAGATACAGTGCACAGTACGTGTGGAAAACAGCCAGTGAATCTGCCTGATTGGGGATGGTGATTCTTGAGATATGCGTAAAAACAGCCAGGAAATCTGCCTTGACTGAGTCTGTTTGTCTGGGGAAGGTAAATCTAGACATACTATATGGATGGAAAACAACCCATGAATCTGCCTTGACTGAATTAGCCTGGTTGATGATTCTGTTATTTTGGCACAAGGGCAGGGAAAAGTCAGAGCTGCAAGGTGCTCTGGGATGATGACATCCAGCTGGATGGAGGATGCTCAACAGGGAGCTCTGATTGGAGTGTGTGATGTCTGAAAAAGAGATTTGAACGTCAAATCTAAGCCAAAGCCTACCAGCTCCCAGTGTTAATGACAGTGCTGAATTTGTGCCTTCAGATTCAGCAGGAAGAAGTCACAGATGTCTTCTCACCTTTCTACTGTTTCACGCTGTTGCACCTATTTAGCCTCTGACAACTTCTTTTGTTGCCATTTTCTTTGTTTACATACATATCATCACTCAAGCACTGTTGGGCAACTCTTATCATCTGATGCCTATCAGTTTCAAGAATCTCAAAAAATCTACCCTGCATGTTGTTCAGGGTATTTTCCCTTGTGCTTTGCAGGACTGCAATAAGGAAATATTTCTGCCACAGTGAAAAAGAATCAAGATTTTCATCAAAATATTGTCTTTGTTCTGATAGGACTTTGCTGAGGATTGTCATCTGAAACAGTTCCACAGGGGTTCAACCCCTCCCCCACCCCCCATCCCTGCCTCCATCACCAAAATCAACATCCCCTTCTTCTGCACCAGTTATTGCACTGGGGAGTGACCAAAAGAAAAGCAGAGAGTGATCAAAGATTTGACTTCCACCTCAGTGTACACAAACAGTGAGTATAAATACCCCCCACTTCTCTCCTTGGTCATTTTGCATGATATGCTCTATGTTTAGCCAAAATTCTGTAGCATGTTGTCATTTGCCATTTGTCGTTGGTCTCGCAAGCTCAGAAGCTTGTACATAAGGTGAAGTAGCTGCACCAATGATTTATGTTGATTCCTCTGATCTGGTTCTGATGGGAAATGACTGGAAATGAATCACTGAGCCATCATTTTGCCAGTGGCATAGTCCATCAGTGTCACTCATCTGTGCCTCCGTGACCTTTACAGCCGTCTCTGGTGGGAATATGCTGGCCTCATTCTTTAAATCACTGGTAATGGGCAATTAGTGTGCTGTGATAATGATGCTTCTGCCTCCTCCAGACCACTGAAGCACCATCATATCTGTGAGACTGAGAGCCTTGTGCCAAAATCTCTTCAAATTTTTGGGATTGAGCCTGTGTTGAGCCTAGTGTCATTCATGGGTAACTTATGTTTAGATCCTTCAAGGCCTACAGTGTGATGGTTTGATTGTCGTGGCCACTCTACAGTAATTGGGAGGCAGTCTCTATGCCCAGAGCATGTTCACTGCGTGTTTTACTGAAAAGGGTGCAGAGTCAGCCTATGCGTCCTTCCCTCCACCCCGGACCCACACATAGACACAAGCTCAGCATGCATTCTCCTGTCTGTCACTGTGTTTAGGGCTTAGTGAAGGTATTTACATTTGCACTGCACAATACTCACTGGTCTTCCCACTATGTTGACTGACTGCTCATTCAAGGAGTTTTACTGCTAGCATTGCTGCAATCATCTCAGTGCAGACCACAGAAAAGTTTGCACTGAATTTACTGACTTTATATCCAATGCCTTTGGGGCAAAATCCTCCATCTGGCCAGTCCAATAAGCAGGAAGCACATTGTGAACAAGCCCAAAAGGGACGCAAGGCTGGCACGTCCAGAACCTCAGTGTATGCAGCACAATTTTGACCCCTGCCACTCAGGAATCTGTGAAATTGGACAGTTGTGGGACAGCAGTGGATCCTCAGGGATCTTTATTTTGGATGAAAGATAGGCTTTCTTTGTGGCAGCTTTTGAATGTCCTAGAAAGCGAAAGCAAAAAGACCACAACTGAAAGTGGGTAGATACGCATGAAATATGATCAGACCACATGCTGAATGCCTGATTGTCACGCCATCAGAGCATGTAGGTGTGGAAGCCATTTCTATCATTGCTTTCAGATCTGCTTCCCACCTCCTTGGAAATACAGCACTGCCACCCTCCCACTTGTCTCCAAATCATCACAACAATGTGTGAAATTCCTTTCATATATTTGATGCATCACAATTCTCATTATTTTGACTTCACATTAAAATATTTGGAGCGAAGAAGTACTGACTTACAGCAATGTTTGCATAATCACTTTTAGGTAGTATTGGCATAGCCGCTTCAATGCACGGCTTACCCATTTTTTAATAGTTGTATTCAGAGGTGTAAAATCCAGGGGTCAGAAAGTAAAAGTCCTGCCAAGTTTTTCTCTCTCCCGCAGGATGAGCTGATCACTCATATTGGCTCTATCTCCTGTCCAAAGTAAATCCAGGTGGTTGGAATGAAGTTCTGGGGAAGATTTTTACTTTCTCAACTCGGACTTTACACTTCTGGTTGTATTGTTTTGTAATTTCATTGAATTTTCTGTCCTTCACTTGATATCCATGTTAGTAGCTGACAATTAGTCCAATTTATAAGTGACCCATGTGGCCACCACACAACAAACTGACACAACAGCCTATCAGAATGCAGAGTAATATTTTTTTAACGTGACTTAAGCAACGCTAAAGAAATGCTTGTGACAAGTGAAGTTAGCACTAGAAGCACCCAAAAACTGAGAAAGTGCCCCCTTTTCCAAGAAATTCCTACTTAAGATTACACCGAGGTTTACTGAAGATTTAGGCCAACTCGGTTAACCTCAGGAAAATTTTACCGAGGTATTCCGAAGTCTGTCCATTTTACTTAAGTTTGGACAAAATTTCAGTAAACCTTGGTTAAATTTTCTCGAAAAACACACCAAGGATTTTCTGGCCCACTGAAGCTGAGAGGCCACATCGGTATTCCTCAAGAAAATTTCACCGAGGTAGACCGAAGTTTGTCTGCTAGGCCTATGCTCACACCAGAACAAAGGGGAGGTGTGAAGACAGTCAAAACACATGCCTCCTTGAAGACCTCCCTCCAGTACTGCAATCACCAATGAATTATGCAAATACTGAAATTTGATATTTAATTGCTTAACAGAATGAACCCATCAAAATGGCTCTGTAGCGCCACCTAGAATGTTCTAAATTCAATGGAGAATTGGCAGAAATACGTTTAACCTACAGTCACAGAACGTTTGCCAAATGATGCATCATACCACAATCTACAAAAAAAAAAAAATCTATTGGATCATGACCCCAAATCCAACAGGGGACCCTCTATTTAGAAATTTCCTAAAAATCTGTCATATTTGGAGGGCTCGTATTTGAATGAACTGCTCCTACAGTTTTTATCCAAAGGACTGAAAATTTGGTTAGGATCATGTAAAGGCTTCTGCAATCAAAATTTATTGAAAATTTTCGTGAGTTTTCGTCATTGGGCGTGGCTGTGATGGCGTGGCAAATTCTGATGTCTCCTCATGAAACACGAGAATGCTATAATTCGCACATACATCGTTCAATCTCCACCAAATTTCACATGTATGTTCACTTTTATGTACTGACAAAATCAGCATGTCAATTGAGCTTGGGCGTGCCCCACTGGTTCAATAGCGCCACCAAACACATGGCCATTTTGGTATCAAGATGCCCAAATTTTCATTAAATGTGGTTGATTGATACGGTTCATGTTTTTTGCACATTTTTTTACTTTTTTTTTTCACCAAACGGGAAGTGAGCTATAAACCATTTCCTGTGTTTTAACATGTTTTACAAACGCATTTACACACCTGCACCCATCAGGATGTCCCCACCACCCCAACGTGGACAAGGGTGCGAGGGCCTGTTCATCGTTGCTTGCAGTTTTAATGATTATTACATTTAATAAAAGTATACAATTATTTATTGAGATAATGTTAACTACCTATCCTATTAGAGAAAACAATATTTAACCAACTGACTGTGACTCGTCTGTCTTGGTCTGGAAAAACCTAGCAATTCACATTCCAGTCATTTTGAGGGAAACAAAAGAAACTAATCAACCCTGGGGTGAAATTCAATTATATTGAATTTTGGCAGGATTATCTACTGTATGGGAGACACTTTGCAAAGCACATGTAAACATATTATTTCCATTGTTAATTTGTTTACATTTTGACTTCAAAGGTTTTACCCTTGGACTGTATATAAAGATTGGTGACTCATCTCTACTTCCTAGTGCTGAGCAAAAATGGAACCAAAGTATCTTTCATATGGAGGCTGCCATCTTGCAAATTTTGAGCCAGATTCTGCACAGTAGTGCTGGGGGTTGAGCCATGTTATCAAGGTCCGGTTCATACACCCGCCCTACTTGTAATCACATCTCTTGAACCTTTTGCACAGCCCAAGTGGCTCCTTCTGTAAGCGGAAAAGATTTTACCCAGACAATAGAGTGATTCTACTATGACTGAATGCTTGTTGAAGGGTTTGATAGTTTGGATCTTTTCCAAGTACAGACATATGACGCTAAAATACTTTTGCTGCTTTCCTTGTCCCTGGTGGTTTGTTGCTTAACCGATGTCCAGTACTAGCTTGTTGACTTTTACATTGACTATGGATAAGTAGCTAGCAACATCATACAAACCTACTTTAATAATCCTGGCTATCTAACCTTTAAAAATAAGGTAAATAGATTCTATACGTAAAAGACTCCCCTCTATAATGGGTTTTAATTTCAGTTAAATTTCAGTTCTAACTAGCTACCAAGCTAATAAGGCTGACCCTACTGAATCTTGATTCATTTTAGGTCTCCTGTGCTACCAATGAAAATTGTTTGTAGAAAGCCCTTTGCTCTGAACGTAACATTGCTGCAAACAGTAGCTACATCAAGCTTTGTTCAAAGTAAAGAGCTTTTTAGCACTGATTTTCATCACTGTCCACATTATAAAATGTTGGTAAACTAGCTAGCTTGTTGTATTGGGAGGTGGGGGCGGATGGGGTGGCGTTTGGTGTTACAAAGTTTCTCAGCTCAAGGCGCATGTTTAGGTGGGGCTGAGTATTGGATAATAAAGATGATCAAGTCCCAATTTGATCTGTGCAACCAGCAATACGATAATAAACCAGATTTCTCTGCAAGATTATGTGGAATCGTGGCTTTGAAGTTCTCTCCTATTCAGCTAAATCTGTGTAAATCTGTCTTTTGGTCCCTTTATGTCAAAATTTGACCTTTAAAAGGGATGATGGCACTCCGCACCTCAGTGCTTCATGACAGCTAGGTGCGAAGGGACAAATTATGGCTCAGAGGGAGGATTTGACACCGCTGTGGAGAATTGAAAGAAATTGATCTTCCAATGCCAGTCATGCTTCAGTTGTGTTATCCCAGCATCTCCCCTTCCTTCCTTTCATGATACAATCTATGGTTCAAGCTGCTCAATTATAAAAAATGGCCACAGTCTCTCGAAATCTACTCCCCCGATAAAGTGGGAAATGAATTGTCAAGATCCAAACGACTGGACTCACATGGCGCACTGATAGGCCCAGTCTCAATAACGGTGACATATCTTAACTAGCCACTGCTGACAATGGCCGGGTTTCCCAGTTAAGAGCGTTCTTAAGGAGATAAGAGGGCTCCAAAGAAGAGTTCAGCTAAGAGGGAGCCTTAAGATAAGAGTCTTTCCCAGATGCGTTCTTATTGCCCTTCTTAACTTGTGCCCCTCTTAATTGCCTTCTTAACTGGAGCTCAGTTGATCAATCAATGTCAGAGTAACCGAGTGTTCCACATTTTAAGGTTTAGATGGTTGGTTTCCCTTACCCAACTTAGAGATGGCCGCGGCAATTGAGGCACACAAAACAGAAAGGAACACAGCACCAAGGTTTGGCAGAGCTCTGTCATTTTACTAGTCTCAAGGCATTGCTTACATACAACATCAAAGGCAGGAGAGCCATGGATTCCCCTCTACAGCCAACCCCAGCCCCCCACACACTGACAACCACCCCAATATAAACCCCCCTACAGCTATCATTCCCTAATCATGAAGAGGTGACATCCCCAATTAACACATACACAATTACAATGACACTCCAATAACCTTACACTCTAGACCAGACAATATAAAAAATCTTAACATGTTATACAAACTCATTTATCTCAACTTAAACCATAATACAACACAACACAAAACAACACAAAACAATGCAAAACAAAACCCAACCCAGTCAACCCTCCCCCCCCTCTGCAGTCCACTTGGTTTGCCCCACAGGCTGATGGAACACACCTGGCCCTCGTCAGCTACACTCTCATGGGCGCGCCTCCATGAAAATGTTGTTTCCCACTAGTACCTCAGAAGAGAGAAAGATCAGACCCACAATGCAAACTGTCCATCTACTGAATAGGATCCTTATTCAGCAAATGGACACAGCAAACAGACGACACCTAGAAACCATATATTAATGCATTTAGTTAATAAACACTGGAACTGTGCACCTGTTAATAAGGGGATGCCTGCAGCTCCCTCACACACATACTTCAGTGCACACAAATTAAGTTTTGATGTAACAAGTGGCGTATAAATATGTTAAAAATTAACGTGCGTAATGCCATTGCACAGGCAGCAGAAAACAAACAGATGCAAATAAAGACAAATAACGCGGATGTAAGAAATCTGAAAAATAAGAATGAAAACAAAATGACAGCATAACATCACATCAGTGAAATCATATAACATTACATGATACTGTACCTCATGTAATGTCATATTATTTCATTTTATGTTTTCATTCTTATTTTTCTGATAGAATTCAGCATATAATTTACTTTGTTACTCTCAGGGATAGCAGCAAAGCCTATAACCTTAGCTGCTATCCCTAAGAATAACAGCTGATATGATGCTTGCCGCACTGCATGGTGGCAGTGGGCTTATTTTATTTATTTTTATTATAATTATTTGGTGGTGGTGGTGGTGTTGGTTGCTGAGGGGATGGGTGGTGTACAAGTGCTCAGTGGACTGGTTGGTCACTGCAAGGTGAAAGGGTGGGGAAGTGGGGATGTCCGAAATCAGAACAGGTTTATGAGCTCCTTTCTGACCTAGAGACCGGCTTGGTAGAGTGCTGCTCAGGGTTAATGGTGGGGTGATGGCGGTGGTGGTGGGTCATCATTGTTCTCCAGGAAATATTAGGGAAGTACGGGAAAAATATTTCAACACATGGAACCATAGAAGACAGATGTAAGTTTTCCCTCATTTTAAATGCTTAATGGGTAGTAGGGATGCATGAAAGAAATAAAAACCAATTATGATAAAAATAATCGGATATTATAATAAATAATAATTAATAAAATAAGGATGAACCGTACGCACTGCATTAATATCTCCTTGCTTAGTGTCACATTGATTTGCCTGATGCCGCTGTATCTGCAGTGTTTCGTCGCTAAGAAGGGTGTTAAGAGTGCTCCAGACCCCGCTTTCAAATCCCTCTGAACAAAAGATCATCTCGGTCTAAGAAGGAATCTGGGAAACACGTCTGCTTCTTACTGGAGCCTTAAGAAGCTCCTAACACTAAGGTCCTCTTCAATGAATCTGGGAAACTCGGCCATTATCTGACAAAATTTACATCTCTATATTGTAAACTGTGAATCATATTAGTGCAAAATGCATTGTATACATTTCCTTATTATGCCTCGGTGCGCATGCGCAAGCGAGGTATACGGTAGTTCGTTCTTGTGTCATTATGCCTCGGTGCGCATGCGCAAGCGGGGCATACGGTAGTTCGTTTGTATGTCAGTTATTCTGTCTGTTACCTGGATAGCCGCTACACCGGTCAAAATTGAGTCCTAGAATATGGCTCTATGGGTTAAGTGCCATGATATCTTGGATTTAAATTTGCCAGATTTTTGAGATAGAGCTTTGTTTTCGACTTATAGCACTATTTGACACTTCCATAGACTCCAATAGGAATCGAGGAATGCGGAAGTTATGCGTGTCACAGGGAAAACAATTGTTCCGGACAATGAATAGTTCCAGCACTGACCTCCATTCATTTTCCTTGGAACATGTTTGCAGGCAAGTTTATCAAATGACTGCATTTTTGGGAAATTTGTCGCATTAGCTGACCCCTAATGAATTTTGTTGTTTGCGTCATTTTCTGTACCCAGCTTTAGTTTATGTTGATCATCAGATAACAACCTGTTAAATTCATAATAACTTAAAGTAGATGACGTGAGCAGCTCTTAACGATCTAGCATAACCAGATTTCATTTGTCGTTCATTTAGCCATCTTAAATTAATTGCAGTTATTGGTGCTCGTGTGAGTACAAAGTTAATATTCGCATATTAGATTCGGTTATAGCAATAAAATGCAGTTGAAACTAACTTGTTAATTTTGTTGCCTACAACACTACTTCTGTTTCACTCAAAGGTTCTGCGATTCAGTGCGAAAATTAATGGAAACAGTTTAAAATGTCAGAAATCCATTCGATACGCCGATTTGATCGCAAAGCAGCAAGTGACGTAATTATGCACAAGTTTTTATTCGCTTTAATGCTGTTAGGTGGAAATGCATTTTCACCGCCTTTATTCGCATGAATATTTTTGGCGAACTTCAGGTAATTCGATTTACTAGTGGATGGAAACATAGCTTATGTCAAGCACAGATGCACAGCTAGGGCACTCTGACATGTCCACACAGAATTTTGTAGCTTCATTAAGGGACATACTTGTCACTGCTGTAAGCACCGAGGCATCAGCACCTTCAGTGCTTTCATTCTTTTGTGTGTCAGTCATTCACTCTGTCTGTTACCGAGATAGCCGCTCCTCCGGTCAAAATCAAGTCCTAGAATATGGCTCTATGAGTTAAATGCCATGATATCTTGGATTTTGCCAGATTTTTGAGATAGAGCTTTTTTTTCAAGCTGAAATAGAAATAACACAAATAAAACAAAGACTAACCAAACAGTAATTGAAAGTTTTGTTAAACTGTAAAGAATCGAGATATTCCTGGAAAAAAAATTTTTTTACAATTTCTTTTTATAAATTGAGTAATTTTAGGTGACAGGCCTTCTGTACCATCGTGTGTTAATGAATTTCCTTGAGAAAGATATACATTGGTCTAGGCAATGATTTTAGTCACCATTTGTAAAAAAACAAAATGATAGGTAATGATTTTCATATTTTGATTTATCTCTTGCCTATCATGCAGCTTAAATTGATTGCCAGTGAACAAAAAGCTCCTGATCTTACTCCAAAGCTTTACAATGGCAAAAGACAAAACTATTTTGTAACATTTTTGTTTCAGGGCTAAAGGGAAGGAGAGTATATAATTAAACCAAAATGGGGAAAAGAATAACAGCCCACCTTCCCTATAATTGAATTACAAAGTAAGCCAGCACTTAAGCTTGGCTGGCTTTTGCCGCAGGTGTATGTGATAATCGCTGGCCTTGGCTGCTGTCAGCTAGAGACGGTTAGAGAGAATGCCCGCAATGCCTGTCTTCACCAAGACAAAGTGCCGCTTCAGCTCAGAGTATTGATTGTTGCAGATACTGTGTACCTTCTGAGGGTCAGAATGAAACTCAAACCTATCACAGGGATCTGTTCTATTGACAGACTTTGGCCAAATTCCAGTTCCTTTTCATTGGGCTCATCCCCTAGTTTTGGAGTGCTCTCCTGGTGGTGACTATCGTGGAGATGAATGATGAAGCCAATTGTCTTTTATCAAATTTATTTTGGTAGTAAAATTGTAAGGAAATAATTGTAAAACTGTTATAAACAAAGAGACTGCTGATGTCTGCGGCTTCCTTGGTAACAGAAAAAAGGGCCAAGCGCAAATTTATACAGGAATAAAGTGGGCCATTTTTTACTCACAAAGCATAGAAATGAGTTACTGTGGGGACTCAGATATGCAAATGAGTCACTTGCTCATTCACTCACCCACTCAGCTGTTTGTGGATGAATACCTAGAAATTATTTTGCATGCTGTCAAAACTGAGTTTGAGGTTGCTACAACAAGGTTGCTACATTAGGGTTTTCACGATGTCCACAAGTTTTCAGTTGAGAACCTTTGATTTACTATGAAGCGACAATGTTGAATGGATACAATGAACAGATGGGAAAACCAATGAATGGCCTGGACAAGGTTTTGGAGAAAAATGGAAATGATAACAATGGAAGGGTGTGTGTGTGTGTGTGGGGGGGGGGGTGGATACAGATGCAGATACAGAAGAGGGAGTGAGGGAGGTGGTTAATGCTTTTCTTCCTGTCCATGACCCATCAGAACCAAGCAACAAGGATATCAGTTGAAAAGCTTATCCATAATAGTGGGACACCACTCTCTATACGACAAACCTGACCTGTAGTACGGGACTGGACAAAAAAGATTGCTGACAATAGCTAAGAAATATGTCTGCAAATTTTCAATTTTGATGTAGTTGCAGTTTTAGGTCAAAATAGTGCCCTATTGCTTCATTGCAGGTTTCTGAACCTCTTTATACTATTATATGAAGGCAAATCAAGGACAGGGCAGTAGTGTCTGTAACCAAAGCAATTCATGCTAATAGTCCTGCCCTGCACTTACTGTATATCAGAAGTGTAGGAAAGTGCTGAAAAACTCACTGTGAGCTCTAAGGATAAGGATGGATATGAATGTTGTTCTGAAGTACAAATCACCTTTTCTGCACCATTCTTTTGAAATTGAGAATAGTGATTCTTGTTGCATACTGGTCATAAGGACCTAATTACATCTTTCTTTGCATCTGTATTTAACTAAAATATTACAATTTATTTTTTTTTACCAATTTAGCATGTTACATGCAAAGATATACTTACATATACTGGCATACTGACAAGGATTTTTTTTCCCTGGGAAATTTCTCCCACCCCTCTGTTTGAAAATGTGTTTTACATGCCATCTGTAGGGCAAAAGTGACAGAAAGCTCTACCCTCTGTGGGAACGCATAAAATGCAGAGGAAGGGTAAGGTGGTAAGGCCAAAGGAGGATTGGGATTAGGCTATTGACTGCTGTCATCCACTTTTGAGGAATGGCTTCAATGAGCAACTTGACTGGACTGTGTTGGGACCTGACCAGAGAGGATTCAGCTGGAAAACAATGACTTTGGCTTCAGTCTTTGAAAGCTCTGCTCCATCAGTCACTGTCCTTTTCAGCTCCCACTAATTACCTGTGTGTCAGCCAGTAGAATAGTGTCTCAGAAAGGTACCACTCTTCTGTTTATCAGCAGGGGGCATGGCTCTTATATTTTGTTTTTGCCATTGTTGTGCATGTCTCCTACAGGGAGTGGAGAGTTGTTAGTGTGACAGCCAATGCGTCCTGGGAAATCAGAGGCATCTGTCTGTTGAGAAGGCACAATTTATGTAGGATGTGAAGCCCCTTGTTGGACCTTGTTGCAACAGCTTTGCGTCCCTTCGTGCTTTGGAATGCATTGAAAAAACTGATAACCACTATCAGCAAAAAAGCACTCATGAACTTCTGTTTGTGCCTGTTTTATTTGCTGAGACTATATGGCATCCTTTCAACTGCAAGAAAGCAGTGTTACACTTTTTCTTAAATCTTTTGTCAATCCAGTTTGTTCATGCACGAGATGTGTGGTAAAAATCAGAATACTTTGACATATCAGCAGCTCTTGTGAGAACTCTGAAACCTACCTACAGCCCTGCTTACATGTTTTTGCAATGATTTTTTTTTTTTTTTTTGGAAATAGCTGGGAAAATTTTGTGTGTTCCCTGGTTTCCTGGCAAAATTCCCAACCTGGCTCTTTCAAACTGCCACTTAATCATCCCCCGATTTAATTGGCTATACAGTTTGTCCTTTCCCTCTCCACCTCAAGTAGATGAGTGGTGAGTGTTCGGGAGCGGAATGGTTGCCGTCCAGGTTGGCTACCCACCCATCTAGGTGGGTGCTGCACATTGGTGGTGGTGGAGAGATGAGATTATCGCATGCGACTGTGAAGCGTTTGGAGTGTCTGTGAGAAGGCAGTGCACTATATGAATGCAATGTTCATTCACTTAATTCATCAAAAAATAGTCAATCAATATCACTTTCCCCACCAACTAGGGACGGCCAGCCCCACTGACTGATAGAGTACAGTTATGTGTTCAGAATGGTGCCCTGTAATACAACGAATTGCTGCATTGTAGACAGTGTCAAGCTGTTTCAAAGTCGTGGGAGCAGCGTGCCTAAAGATAATATCTCCATAATCAAGTACTGAGAGGAAAGTAAACTGAATTAAAATTTTCTAATTTTCTATTGAGAAACATGATCTATTTCTGTGAAAGGACCCAAATTCCCTCAATGAACGGGATCTAGAGAAAAGCATGCCGTTCCAGTCAAAATAATATTGCAATATGAATCAGTCTACAGTAGTAACTTTGTTATTTGTTAGCTTGTTATAACATATATAACATAAGCATATGTTACAATGTGTTGGACAAGTTTGTTCAAAAAGATACATGCCGCACACCATTATCATCTCATTTCTGCAAACCCCAGCCTGTACATGCAAATATATACACTTGCAAGTCGAAAGGCGCAGTAAAAAAAAAATTGTGTTTTCACGAATTTCGAAAATATTTTAAATTTGAGTGAAGAAACAGAGCCCAAGATTTTCGGTCTGTGCGAGAGCAGAACTGCGAGGTAACATATTTAGATCGGTAGCAAAAATTGACAGTACACTGGCAGTCCAGTGCATGCAGAAAATTTGGATGCACGGTCGGTCGCTTACACATAATCATTGCTGTGCTCTGCGTGTGACTAATCACGCTGTTTCTAATCGAACAAAGAAGGGTTCCAGCTTTGTTGCTTTGTGTACTTTCAAGTTAAGATAGAGAAAATTATGTAATTCATGAGCAGAGAATTCTTGAGGAACAGTCACCCATCACTCAGCTCGAGATGTTAGAGACTGATACAACATGTTACTCTCACTATAGGCTATTGTTAAAGGTTTTTCCTTCGATTCAAGTTCATGTGCAGGTACACGTAGATGTTTGAACATATTTTTACTTTTTGACTTAGGTGAATCATTAGTCTGGTGGAAAACCTTGTTTTTCATTTTTTTTAAAAATGATGAAACAAATAGTTGAATCATACTTATGCTGTTATTTACTTAACTAATCACATAGTCATATGTTTGAAAATGAGGACAGGTGGCCAGCCTCAGCCTCTCCTGCTGCTCGTATTTTGTGTCCTCCAAGTAACGGAACTTCACTCTCTTCCCAAGGGGAAAAAAAAACATGGCTTCTGGCCATGTGGCTACATTGGACATTTAGGCGAAAAACATAGTGAAAATGACGTTTTTCTGAGTCAAATCATAATGCCAGGGCTTGCAGACACTTCTGAAATGTCACATGAGCAGTGTGGACGCATTTTATGTTTTTTTTAAGCTTGAAAAAGTAGCCACCATAATAATAGGAATAATAGGATTCCATTCATTTGTATTTCTCTTCAGTGCTGTTCTTCCTTAAAATCCAAAACTATTTTGAGGTCAAAAGAAATTAATCAACCCTTCAATTAGGCTTCAGGTGAGTATATAATGAGTGAATTTTCATTTTTGGGTGAGCTTTCCCTTTAACTGCCACTTGTAAACACAGGATCTGATAAGAGAGTGTAGCTAGATAGTCATGGTAATGCCTACATTATTCCTACCCATCCAGCATATCTTGATGTCTACAGTAGCCAGCTAGCTAGCTGCAGAGCAACATGAAAAACAGGCTGCACAACGCCACAGTTTTCATGTAGCTCTGTAGCTAGCTAGCTGGTTATTGTAGATTTTAATTGTAATTTTAATTGTAAATTTTAATCAGTTCATTTGCTACAATATATCTGTTAATGTGCTAAGTTAGACTAAGGTGACCAGACGTCCTAGTTTTGCCAGGACAGTCCCGATTCTGAGTTGCTTGTCCCGAGTCCCAATGGAAGCCTGTTGGGACCCTAAAATGTCCCGGTTTCCATCAACCACTCTGGAATGTCCCCTGCCGTCAGCGATTACATACCCAACGTGGTCTTATTATAGCCCGATCATTAACTAAAAAACACATAGAAAGAATAAAGCATCCAGTATATGATTTCAACAATGCGTGTGTTTGTGTGTGTGTGTGTGCACGCGTGCGTGTGTGTCAACGTAGCGTAGGCTAGGCTACACACGTAGGCTACGCCAGCAACGCTACATTGTATAAATAACACAAAATAATACTTGACACATAATAAGGCCTTAAAATCAACTGTGATGTAGTACACCATCTAACCTTTAGAGTGGCATTCGTGCCTCATTAAACCTCATGCGATTGGAGTTTTAAACGAAGATGTTATGCGTTTAAAAGTCACACTCATTGGGCATCGAACAGGAAACAGTCCTATTTCTTTTGCTCGCCATCCAGTTCAATTTTCCTGCTGAAAGAGCCTAGCCTGTTTAAGCAAACAGGCACGAGTAAATTATTAACATCAACCAACCCAAACATTTTAATCATACGTCATACGATCATGTCTCCAGTAACTTGCATCATTTTGCTCACTGTCCGTCAGCAGAAAATCGGCCTCAATTTGGCCAAACCAGAATGCTGATGGAAAACCAGTGGACGAGTGCTGGGTGGAGATGTTGCACATTTCAGAAGCAGGGAGATTCCGTACAAAAATATATGTCTGATTTGTCAGTTTGCCATGTGTCTGCCTGGCACAAGTGCTGCCTTTGAGCACATCTTTTCCTTAATGAACAATACTTGGACTGATGAGAGGAACCGCAACCTTAAAGGCATTGATTGTTACACAGGCCAATTTTGATGACACCTGTCCACAATTCCACAGCAGGCTGCAGCCAACAAATCCATTTTGGAGCAAATTCACTCCTCAGACAAATTTTTGTCGGCTAATTTGAAGAGCGTTTGTCTCTTTTTTTCAGAGCTCTGAGGTCGACAGCTCTCTCTCTCTCTCTCTCTCACACACACACACGCACGCACGCACGCACGCACACACACACACACACACACAGACATAGCCTACTAGAAATCAGAGAGATATAATGTGTTACAACGCTATGTGTAAAAAAAAAAAAAAAAACATTCAGTTGGTGCATTTTCCAAAACTTTCTTCAGCTTTGGGCTAATTCATAAAAATAAAGATAGTCCCACACAAAACTTATTCAATGTCTTCTTATATTTTCTCTTAAATATGTAAATAGGCCTACCAAAAACATACATGATTTTTCCCCATTAGGCTATTGTTTTGAGCAGTAGTCCTACGTGCTGAAATTGAACCTAATATCTGCGTCTATGACCTCACATGCTCGCGCACTGCGATCATGCGCAAAGTGTCCCGGTTTTAGTTTCAGAAAATTTAGTCACCCTAAGTTAGACGATTATCATTCTTGAGATATTGAGTATATAAGTATTGTCACTCACTCACTCACTCACCTCAAACTTCCCCTCCATCGCTGGGAATAAAGAAATAAGCACCCTTCAGATAGCAAAAAACAGTCTAATTCGTAAATCTATCGAACTAACCAACATTTGTTGTCATATTTGTGGAGCATTCTCATTTTTTTTTAACAAGGGTAGTCATATGGGAATGAGTTCGTAGCTGCACGGCAGTAAAACTTCACAAAGATGTGCTGCATTTGTGGTGTGCTTTTCATAGATGTTTTTGCCCAGTAATCCCAAAACAGCTTGACTTTAATTGAATTGGAAAAAGCTTGTTTGTCTGTTTACTTTGCAAATTATGGCTTCTTTGAGAATCCCAAAATTCTCCACACTATTCAAACAAGTGAATTATTCTTTTTTAACTTCTGATTGTTTGCCTCTTACAAGATTATGTTTGAGATTATATAGAGAAGTTGGGCCGTTTAAATTCTTCTAAAAACAGAGTGCCGTGACATTGGCAAAGTGCGTCCAAACTTTTGACGAGTACTGTGCATTGTTTCATTGTTGGTGAGTAGCCCCTTGAAGGAGCACTTCCAAGTGGATACAGGCAACTATGAATGAAGCTTGTAATCTGTGGAAAGTCTATGGTGGAATGGTCAGAATAAAACTATTTATCCCACCTCAGACAAGATTACTTGAATGCCATTGGTCGAAAGCAGTCATGTGGAAACCCTGTATATCCCCATATTACGTCTCCGAGCCCGTACATTGCTTGCGAGTGGATTATCTCCTTTAGTGTTTCTGGAGCAGCCGAAATGGCATGTATGTGGGGAAAAAAAAGGTCTTTGGTGGGATAAATTTGTTACACAGTTTGTTAGAGGGGCCAGTGCGGAAATATATGTGAATCAGCAAATGGCATATTAGGCTTGGCTGACGCGTCGCCCAATATGACATTTACTGACCCCATATATTTTTGTATTGGCCCTCTAACAAGCTATGTGACTTATAGTACGTAGCTTTTACTGACATACAGAAATGCTAAATGAGCAATGTGAAATAACTTCTTTTTTTTTTTTTTTGCTTTTTATTCTTTTGCTGGAGGGGAAAATTTTTCATTGTAAGGTAATGTGACCGAGTCGGAAAAGTTTGTGGGGGATTGTGTTTTTTTCTGTCATCAAACAGACCTCTACAAGGTCGATTTGGTACCTTTGAGTGACACCCTTTAAAGTTCTTTGAATTCATTGCCAGACGGTGTTGTAAGTCATCCTCCTTCCCCACCATCCCTTCAGGTCATTCTAGGATTTAAGACCTGTGTGTATTTATATCCCCGAACGCCAAATGGCGTTCCGGGGGATATTATGTTTTTGGTCCGGCTGCCGCCGCCGCACTGCGTGTTAACGCGATAACTTCTGTAATATTTCAATTACAAATTCCACATTTTGCACATAAGTAAGTATCATAAAGAGGAAGAACTGATTCGATTTTGGACAATTTACGATCTCTAGATTGGCCACCAGGGGCCAAAAACTGATTTACATGTTAACGCGATAACTGCAGTAATATTTCAATTAGAAATTCCAAGTTTTGCACATAAGTAAGTACCATAAAGAGGAAGAACTGATTCGATTTTGACCAATTGGCAATTTCTATATTGGCCACCAGGGGCCAAAAACTGAAAAAAATCACAGTTATTATCATATCTCTGGAAATATTTGTCCGATTGACCTCAAATCAACTGCTAATGAAAGTCATGACCTGAGGATGTGTCCCACGATGACATTATACCTGTTTGGTTCAAAATTTTGACTCAAGGCGGAGCTTTGCCACATAAAATTCACCATTTTTGCTATATCTTTGGAACTATTTCTCCAATTGACATGAAACCATGTGCAACTGGAAGGCCATGACTTCACAACGTGTCACATGATGACATCATACCTGTATGGTTCAATATTTTGCCTAGGCGGCGCTTTGTGAGGGAAAATTACCATTTTGGCCATATCTTCAGAACCATTTGACCGATTGACCTGAAATTAAGTTCAAATGAAAGTCTATTCAAGGTCTATTCAAGGATTGGGGAATTGGATGATTGGGGGCGTTCGGGGATATACCCCCAGCCGTCGCCTCCGACGGCATAAGCCTAGTTTACAAATAACTTTAGTTTGTACATAAATACTGCCACCGTACATTTATTGTTCTTTAAATCCTGATGCCCTAGCATGTTCCTGGCTGACTATGAAACCCAGTGGGGAGGTGTTCACATTTCTCAGGTATTTTCAACATCTGATCCTGCTAGGCACCACATTTATTTTAGAATATTTGATTAAATTTTTATTTTTTCATTTTCATTCATTTTTGAATTAATCTAGTCCTGGTGATTTGGAAGCTGAGAAAGCATTTATAAATGGGCCTGGAACACAGCAAATGTTGTGATATAATTACTTGATTATGATACCTCAATCTCGGATTGTAAAAGCAAATCTAGCTTTGTGAATAGCAAAATATGGCACCATGGATAATGTGCATCATCACACTTTGTGCATCATGGCTTTCCATGAGTGGTAGAAAAAAGATCTTCCACTTCTTAGTCTCAACTGTGGTCTATAAACAGTACTGTTCTATTTCTGCGGCTGGACAATTTTCATATTCTTCATCTTGGTGACTATCAGCTAATTTTACCCCTGAGTGATTGGAATAGTGGACATCCGAACAGGGCCACTGCAGCCACCTTGATTCATGCAAGAGTTCAGGGTATTTGCTTTTCATGGTGTCACATGACCAAAAAACATTTCCACACTCCAGCAACCTCTATTACAGATTGAAAATGTGAGACCGTCATCACATTATTGTTTTTTTTTTGACGGGGTTGCAGCTCTTATTTGTATCATTCAGTCTCTCTGAAAGCTTGGCCAAAATTTTTTGTTTGGTTTTCATATAAAATTTCTTGCGCTCAATTGTGCAAGTTGAAATGGTCTGAGATATGAGGAAGAAAAGTTAGTTGATAGTGGTAGAATATGATCCCAGGAATAGATACATGGTAACTTTCAAGCGTGGCTGAAGACAAATGATGGGTAGATAAATAAAGCTCCCATTCAAATGCGCTTCTCCATTTGCTTGGGGCAATCCTTGGGTCGCTTAATTTGTGTACATCTGTATCTCCAACTTTGAGTCTGCATACACACTGCTCCCACTGTCCACAAGAATAAAAGATCCACAACCCCACTTGTGCTCACACTAATAAGAATTTGAAATCCAGCTGATGGAGTACATTCATCATGTACTCTCACCAAAAGATACCACCACAGTGGCTGAACAGCATGTGCGCCCCACTCTTTGTCAGTTATAGCTGGGATTGTTTGCTTGCTTGGCTTCTGTTTGTGAGCACGGATATATTGCTGCGTTGGACTGAGAGAGATATTTTTCTGTCAAATCTCTGTGGTATCCTTGAGTAGGTGTGCTTCTCTAGAATTCTTTTTGTCAAATATTTGTATCATTGTGAATTGAATTCCTCCCTCAGTGGCTCACATTCACAGAATGTGTTCAGATGAGGAGTGATGATGACTTGAATCATTTACCATTAACAATTTATAATTGATTAAATGTTTTTTCCTCATTATTTATTATATCAAAGAATAAATCGTGGAGGTGGAGAATCACAATTGCTCTGTGCTCAATGGTTAGACAGAAAGCTGACTAGTCCTCCCAAAGCCAGTGTCACTTCATCACTGAGACTGGAACATTTTCTGTAGTTTTACCTCATGCTGAAAGGGGCAGGATAGAAGTACCTGCACAAGCACCTTACCTCTATCCAACTCCCTTCAAAATTAGTATAAAGTTTTAGCGGACTGGTAGACTGCAGACATTGCTTTATGAGCATTTTATGTCACTATTGTATGAATCAGAGATAATTTATTCATTTTAGCTGCTCCCCTGCTCCACCTCCAAGAAAAAAACTTGTCTCTGCCTGCTGCTATGCTGCATTGTACTTGCCTTCTGCTATTTAATTTCCCACCTTCACCCCAGCATTCACCTGCCAGCTCTAAATCCCCACAGGTGAATGATTAGGGCGGTTGGGAAGGATGAAACCCTGAAACCCTCTGCTCCTTTAAAGACTTTCTTGAAGTCAAAAGATATTACATGTGACAGTTACTCTACGCTTGAAGAGTGTAAAAGGCAAGAGGGTGAAAATTGTGAACACAAATGTGTGATGCTCTTGGGATATGATCTGTCAGTTGGTCATCAAGCGACACCTGCGCCAACATTTTTTTTGCCTACTAACATAACATTAATGTGTGCAAGAGATAAGCCATTACCGATTTTTGGTTTTCCTTTCATGATCTGACATCATTGTAATATTTATGTTAATTATTTTCATGAATTACAATTGGCCAACCTTTTGAACATTAGTGATAAAACACGGTAACCAGGACTGTGTGTCAGCTGATAATTTTATCAACATGCTTGTGGCTGATATTTTCGCTAGAATGCTGGATAATGATGAAATTTTTTCTGCCTGGTCAAGGAGGGTGAACATGAGCCACATATGCGCATACAGAAAGAAAATGGAAACTTACTTGTTTCGCATTGTTTAGGCTATTTAGTCTTTTATGATTTACATATTTGTTTGCATATTTGTTGTATCCTGTGGTTATCTCCTATTTCGTATTTACATATTTTCTGGTTATATATGACTTGGTCGGAGTCTGTCAGATTTGGATTAATAAGTCATACCTGAAATATACAGACTTCCTCAGGTTTACATCAGGCAGATTCTATTCTAAAGAAGGCATCAGGCTGTCCATGTCCAGGCAAAACAGTAAATAACCTGTATTGATTTCTAAGTATCCCCAGCCTGAAATAATCAAATCATGGTATTCCACACCTGGTAAATGCAAAATATAAAAGCATAAATGATCAACTTTCTTTCTTTGAACCCTTAAATTTTCAGGAAGTTGAACATGAGGAGAGACATTTTTCCCACTTTTTTTTCCCTTATTCAAAATAATGATGCGAACGTAATATTTTTTTCCATCCTGGTTTGTAACGTTCCCAGCTCTGACCATAAATGTTCCCTCTTTGACTGTCCAAAGAGCACTCCTGCTTAATATGCAAATTTATTCCTGGATTATTAAATCTGGTCAACTTTTCCAACGTGTGTTACTTGCTTATATGCCTAAAATCATAAGAAATTTTGCGAACATGAGTCTGTCTAGAACCACTCTATAACGTTCGCAAATTTTTCTGATGCGCTTGCTGCGACCTGCTGCAGAAAGATGAGGAACGAACGCTGCTATAGAGTGTATGCTCAATGGAATCACCACTGTTTTCGTCTATTTTTCGTATCTTCAAGGTGGGTGTTTTCCAGTAAAATATTTGTTTATTTTGTCCGTCCTTGAATCTTACAATCGCAATAAATAACGTTAGCGATAAGAAGATGGTGTTTGTGCCAAAACTGAGAGGTTTTTATGTTAAGTTTGATGTTTATAAGCTCTGAAAACGACAGGATTTGATGATGGTTGCCTGTCGCCAAGTGCTTGGGTATGCATTTTGGCGATATGCAAGTTTGTTTATTGCGAACGTTAGACTAGGACAGAAAAACTGCATGTCTAACGTCATTTGTGGACAGAGAGCACTGTGATGGACATCAGTTTAGACGGAATTTTGTGTCTGAGGTGTTTTCCTAACGTTGAACTAGACGGAATGGTTACAATTCAAATACATATTCATATTTAAATAAGGTGGTGCATGCGGTGGCAAGTTATAGATATTGTTCATTGGAGCTGGCTTTGCCACGTGGCCGTTTTAACCCCTTCACTGCTGTCCCCAATCATGCAGCATGTCATATGTCATGATGTTTTATGCTGAAGATTAAAATTTGTGGTGATGTTAACCCTTGCAATGCTTTTCCTGTGATTTGCATCATTGGTTATCGTTAACCGTATGTTTGCTGCCCTCATCACTTTTTTAACCTGTTTCTGACAAATGTAAACACGCCCAACAGATTAGCTTAAAAAATGATGAAATAAAGCAAGACCTAATTCATAAATTGACAAATCTTATCAGGATAATCCATCACAACAAAGTTCAAAATGGATAGTATTGTTAAATCCGTCCCTCTGAATAGTTGGAATGTCTGTCCTTATAACATTAGCAAAACCCCCAAAAATATTTCAACCTATTTTTACCCACCCTAGGATTGGATTGCTCCCAGAATGGTTGCTGAAGTTAGTTAATAGCACATTAATGGAATTTTAACAGCAATTTGGAAGGTTTGACAGATTTTACACAATGATACCATGTGGGAACATTCTGCACTGTTTAGAATAGAATCTGCCATCACTTCTAAGGGAATGAACTGGTCTGCATAATTGTTGATTCAGTTCTTTTAAGGAATAAAAAGTGTAGAAGAAATTGGCAAGTCATTAGAAATATGGCTCAGAAATCTGGACACACCTAAAAGGATAAAGATTTATCAGAAGAGAGGGATTACCCCCTGAGATATCCCACCAGCCATTATATCTAGACTGTCGTCTGGTCCTAAGGTCAAAAAATAATAACACTGTTAATTAGAATGACTGTTGAGCGAGAATCATCTCACAGCTTAGTGTCTTATTACTGCCACATATGCCATCATCCTTAGCCAGAAGATGCTGTTTATCCAGATATGAGATAAAACACTATGGAAGAAATCATGTGTAATGATGACCAACAAGTATTTGACTGGAACAAACACATGATAGCGGCTGTTTGGGCAAGACCTCGGGGGATGAATTGCTTAATGTTCCAGACTTTAGATTTTAGATTATTGGAAATTTGAAGCATTTTGTGTACATCTTTTTGGCTTTGCTGACTTATCGTCTGGCCAGGAGATCGCTGCCTAATGGTTTAATATACTCAGCAACAAAAGTTTCTGTGACACCATTTATGTGTATGTTATAAATGACACGCAAAGATCTCAATGCAATCAATATGTTTATTTAACAGGAGAAACACTGACTTTTCAGTGCCAACGTCACTCAAAACGAAAAATGTCATTTTCATGCGTCATGAAGCACTTGTCTGACGTCTAACCAATTGTGACCTTCACACTTCAATACCGGGTGTGACTTCCTCGTGCCATGATGCAAGCAACACATCTCCGGCGCATGGACCGAATCAGATGGGCCAGAAATTGCTGTGGGATGTCATTCCAAATCTGACGTAGACGTTGTCGCAATTCCTGGAGTGTAGCTGGCGGGTTATCCAACCGCCGCAAACGTCGATCCATCTCGTCCCAAAGATGCTCGATTGGGGACATGTCTGGGGATCTGGCTGGCCATGGCAGGACATTGACATGTTGTTGCATCAGATACTGCTGTACAATCCTTGCAACGTGTGGTCTGGCGTCTGGCGTGGTCATGTTGCAGCGTTATTCCGGGACCATGTTGCATCAAAAACGGTACCACCAATGGCCGTAGCACTTCATCGCGATATCTTTGACCTGTCAGATTTCCATCAATAACAAGCAAATCTGTTCTGTTTCTAGCCGTGATCCCTCCCCAAATCATGACACTACCACCTCCAAAACGATCAAATTCCTGAACACAGTTGTTGGCATAACGTTCTCCACGTCGACGGTATACACGTAAACGACCATCACATCGGTTAAGCATGAATCTTGATTCATCAGTGAAGAGTACAAGATCCCACTGACGTTGGATCCACCGTCGATGTTGTTGTGCCCACTGTAGACGCAGTCGTCGGTGTTGTACTGTGAGTATTGGACGTCTTGCTGGCCGACGTGGGACAATGCCAAAATGACGGAGACGGCGACGGATTGTCTGTGCAGACAGTCGCCTCAAACCAGGTATCGTTCTTGCAGTTATGGTTGCAGGTTGGAATCGATTTCGGAGATGGGTTGTTCGAATCCAGTTGTCCTGTCTGGGAGTGGTTACTCGTGGATGGCCGCAGCGAGGACGGTCTCTGACATGTCTTGTCTGCTGATGACGCTGCCATAAGTTCCAAATGGTGTTTCGGTGGACATTCAGGCGATGAGCAACTTCCCTCTGCGAGGTTCCGGATTCAATCATCCCAATGGCCCTCCACCGATCATTTTCAGACAGTCTTGGCATTTAGAGGGTAGAGTTCCTGATCCGAAATGGCTGTGTTTTCGATAAGTGATGCTTCCGTCGTTCATCAGGCACAATGTGAACATTCCAAAAATTCTCCTCTTTTATTGCCATCCACAAGCATGATTTACGCACATTTTCACGTGCAAAGTCATTTTCTCGCATTTTCATGATTTCCATTTCAATGTTGTGTTTACGTGTACTGTTTCAGTCTGATATCACCATGTATGACAATTTCATAATTGCGTTATGAAAAATAATTAACAATATTGGTGTCACAGAAACTTTTGTTGCTGAGTATAGAAGCAGTGTCCTGTTGCTCTTGTTGGTTTTAAAGCAGAATGGCTCAGAGCAATATCTCATCGGCAAATCTGCAGATAACAAAATTGTGTTCATGGGTCGGTGTGGAAACCTGTAGGAAACTGATGCAGACATTATTTCATTGCATTTGTGGCCTTAAAAACTTGTATCAAAGTTAGCTCTTTGAAAAAATTCAAAAAGATGCTACTGATGTGTGACTTTACATGTTTGCATGAATGTAAACATCTCTGTATTGTGTTTTGTTACACTTAATTTGACTAAAAGTCTTCACAAGCATAGTAAAGTAAAAACAAGAAACAAAAAAAAGGTTAAATTCTGAGCCAATGGATGAATTTTGATCAAGGCGTACAATTGAGGTTATGGTTAGGACTAGGGTCTAATTTCAAAGAGCTTAGGACATGCACTGAGCAAGTTTATGAATATAAAAGGGTAAAATTAAAATAATTCCCATTGTCTGCCTAAATAAATGTGGATTATAATTTTAAACAAAAATCGCTATTTTTTGTTACTTGCCCCGCCCCCCTCATTAACAAACATTCTGAACAACACAGAAAGCGATTCCGGCACTCCCCTGATGTGGTCACGTAATAAGCTACATGGTGGGTGATTGTGCGTCCAACAACGATGGTGTCTGAGTCAGATTCTGATAGTTCCTCAGAATTTTCAATTGAATCTGTCCATTTTGATGAAGAAGAGTTTTTTTTAATGAAGATGCGGAAACTCGACATAAACCTACTTTCACACCAGACGCGAAACAAATTTTTTCACACGACAGATTACATTCAAAGTCAATGCAAAGACGCAAATACGTTTCACCTGTATTCGCGTCTTTGAATTGACTTTGAATGTAATCTGTCATGTGAAAAAAATCGTTTTGCATCCGGCGTGAAAGCAGCTTAACACAGGATTCAGATCCATGCAGATTCCAGCCTGAGTATTCGAGCAATGAAGAGCTAATTGTCAGTGTCTCCACCTTCCCGAACTGTACAACGCTTACCAGCCAAGTAGCGGAATTATTATTCCGTTTCTACAATTGTTTCTGTGCACGGTGTGTTGGATAACCAGCCTACTCACTTTCCACCTTAAGTGAGTTCAATAGACCTGACATCCGGTTACCTTACCTAACAAAACCATCTATATTACAATAGCCGAGTGGCCTCTGTGAGTGCGTGCGTGCATGTCCGGCCAATCTAGATTCCACAGGGCGCGTATCTGCAGCAATGGTGCATTGTTCACTATAATATAAAGACAAAGTTACATAAAATAGAACCAGTGGATCCCCACGGGCAGAGTCCTAGTATATAATATATTAGGTTATGAATAGCGTTACTGGTGGTTGAACTCACCACTGATCTAGCCAGTAGTAAAATGATAATGTTCGGCTCTATTCATTTCTGTGTAAGCTGTACCGCGCAGCTTGCTATTAATAGCTAGTTAGCGAGCGAACACGCAGTGCGCAGATATATAGAGTCGTGAATGATATCACAACATGAGTAAACCATATCTTGCAGCTTGCTATTAGGCAGTAAGCTAGCAAGCACACAGTGCTCAGAAATTAGTCGAGCGCCGTGAATAGTATCATTTCCCTTCTTAGCTGGCTAGATCAGGCTGAACAGCGAGTTTGCTGGCTCTTGAACAGATAGTGTATAGATTAGAAACGATTTGGGTTCTGCAAATAATAATAACAATTATTATTATTATTATATGTAAAAACATGAATACTCGAAATGTTGACCACATATCGTAGGTTTCAGTGACCTGGGCTTGCCTGGGCCAGCAAAGTCGGCACCAGTACATTGGACTTGTTTTGTCCATATTCTCAATATCTCTGCATCTTTTGCCACAGAAACATTCCATGGCCATATGCATGCGTTGCACTGAATCCCCTCACTACACATCGCTTTCCGTTCACTCTCTGTGATTTTTGTTGGTCCATTCCTTAAGATATTCTCCGTCCAGACCAGAGTCGTGAACAACGGCTAACCACATAGACACAATCCGTGTACAACTTATGACGTCAAATGGCTGAGCTGGCCCAGTGCAAATGTTCTCGATTGAGGCAAAGGGAGCGTTCCCTCTAGTGCAGGGGTGGGCAATCATGGTCCTGGATGGCCGGTGTGTATGCAGGTTTTTATTCCTATCAATTACCCTGACTAGTTGAGTTAATTGATTGCATGCACAAATATAGATTTTCACAATGATTCAATCAAAGGAAAATGTTTTATGAAGGGAGACAAGACTAGTCTTTGGTAGTCATTCATGATTATTTAAAGAAATGCGCACGAAATGTCAGATTTCATAAATAGTTTGGCTAATTGAGACAATCAACTAATTAAAGGCCAGAGGTTGGTGTGAAAACCAGGGACAGATACGGCCCTCGCTGCCCATTGCTGCTCTAGTGGATAATTTAGCAGATAAAATGCATATTTTTTAAACATTGCGTAAAGTACACAATATTAAAACCATCACTAATTGTTCAAGATGGGTATTATGTGGCATTTTGTCACATATAAAGCAGAGCTGAATTTCATGTCCTGAGCTCTTAAAGGTTAAAGTCTTAGGTTTGTAGGTTTTGAGCTGTGTTTGCAGTGCGGGCAGATCACATACAGCGCACCTGAGGTGCATTTTCAAATGCATTTTCCCGGACAACCATAATGTCAAGTTCCAGGTACCTTTTAGGTATTTAAACAATATTTTAGGGTGAAAGCTTTGGTCATTCATCAGGTAATGGCTTGAAGGTGCTTATAAATGCTCTTCAGATGCTCTCTGCAATTTGCAATGATGCGGAAAATTTGGGGAGCAGCTGTGGGCTTGAATTACCCTTTTGCTCTGCAGCTCATGTGCATTGAACCTTATGGTATGAAGAGAACATCATTACATACAGCCAGAGTCTCCATGGCTGCGGAGAGAGCCCCATTTTATATGCGGGCAGATGCTTCTAAAGACGCGTGAATTTGATTGGAGATTAGATTTACAGTTTGTGGTCTCTTTTCCAATGACTGAGTACCAACTTTTGCATTCCCACTCCATGCCCTGACAAGTGATGGCCTTTCCGAGATTAGAAGGCAACACAAAGGAAGCAGTCGATGAGTAAAGACAGACGCACCAGTAACCTGATTGCCTGGTGCCCCTTTTTTCTAGCCCTGTGCAGTTTTTTCAAAGGATAAAGGATGACATTCATGGGAAAGAAAAGGCTCAATCTTTCAACGAGATGCAATGGTCTGCACGAGATATACATTAATGGAGCTGCAGATGCAATGATGGAGTATTTAATCTTGGTGAGACTGGCGAATCATGCAGCCTTGATGATCGCATTGCTGTGAAAGAATCCTCATCACAGTGTATTCTTTTAGTGTTCGGAGCTCCATTGATTTACATTTCTATGCATTAGTATGAACGGCTCAGATTGGGAAAATCATCAATTTAAAATGTGCATTGTGTCCTGATCCAATGCAACATTCTGTGAACAATGCAGCTGTCACCCTCTCACAGTTCTTTTTTTTTTTTCTGATTAGCTTTGAAAAAAGTTATCTGCACTGTGGCAGCTGTTTTGAATTCATAAACCGACGTCAGTGATAATGAAAGATCCGTTTGGCTTCTTGTTTCTAAGTATTATTCCTGGTCGAGACTCACTTTTATCTGTTCTTCGCTGCACTGCATTTGACATACTTTCATCAGGACAAATCTAAGAACTGTAAGTAGCTTGTCAGAGAACCTGGCATATTGTCTGTCCTTGACAGCGAGAAGATAAGGCTAAGATCACTCCAATGGGTGACTGAAGATTCAAATGGGAAATCGTGCTTTACGCTCACAAATCAAAGTTTGACCTGGACTGCCACACTGCAGCAGAATTAAGTGCGTGTGCTGTTCAAAGCCGTGAAATCTGAGCAGGCATTATTCTGTGAAAGTAAATCAAGTCATATCACCTGTGAGCTTTGCTTAAGGGAACCACAATCTGGACTTTGCAGGGAAGAGAGAAATCTCCTTAAGGTGAATATCAGTCATTTATAGAAAGTCTCAGACATTTGAATTTTCATGGTTAGATTGAGATTTGGCCATTATATTGAGACTCTAGCCATGGAGTTCATTCCTCTCTGACAGAACTTGATGCAACATATAGCCTTATCTTGGAAGCACAAAGTAGGATCAGCAGCTACTCACAGTGAACATGTTGAAATGCAATCAAGTATTGAGGGTAGCCAAGTTCTGCCATAAAAACTCAATAAATTGAATAAATCAAATCAAACTCAATAACCATCAAGAAAGAAGTTTACTGCTTTCAGACCCCACTCTACACCCTGAAGATGCCTCTGTCTTTGCTAATATGGGTGTGGCAGTGGACTTGTGAACAGCCCGTTTCAGGATCAGGGCTGTGGGCAGTATTTGTTTGCTCCCTCTTCATGTTGCTCCCCCCCTATTTTTTCCTCTGTCTATCCATGTGATGGTTTTCATCTTCCCAGCAGGAGAGCTGTGGATATCATTTTCATCTGGCTGCATTTGCCTGCCTCAGGGGGGATGCTCGCTCTGTAAAGTAATGACAGGCCCCAGATATTGTTTTCTATTAAGAGTGGGGCTGGCGACATTTCTTTTTCTTTTGTTTAGCCGTCAGGCGGAGATGCGCCACAGAATATTGGATTGAGTAGATTACATTTAAATATTTACACACAGATGGGGGCAGTCAGAGCTGAAGTTCTGTGATGCCGCTGGAGTGCAGGGCAGTGGGGATGAGTGAGCACACTCCCCTGGAGCTACTTGAGCTAGCTTGCTGGGCGACATGCCTTTTATATGCACCTGCGGTTTTTCGTGTAAAAAAAAAAATCCATATCTTCAGGTTTGGTACACATTTATTTAATTGGTACTTGGCATTTTTGAGAGCTTCTGGCTTTCCGTGGTATTTACAAACGGAATCAATTTGTATAAATTTGTCCAAGCTTTCGAAATGCGTCGTTTGTGCTTTGCCACTAGCACAATTTCTGTCTGAGTTGTTTTTAACAAACTTTCTAGAAATTGAAATAAATGTCAGGTGTGAGGAGAATAATTATTTTGGAACTACCTCAACTCAACTAAAGTTTATCGAAAAATATTTATTTACTGGAACAGGAATTTCAGTCACTTGGGCTGGAATAGTACGTTGTCTGGAGTTTGGACAGGACTAACAGTATTGTACACCAGTGATCACATGATGCCCAGCTGCCCAACATGCTGTTGGTCCTGCTTGTGCTTCCAAAACAGCTGTGTGAAATTTAAGTCCGTATGAATGTCTAGGCAAAAGGATTCCCCGCTGAACATTTCCCACAGCATCAACCTTCCCTGCTCCAGCTTTTCTTCTTCTCACAGTGTATACTGGTGCCATCTCTTCCTTAAGTGAATTTACTTAACCTGCGTATGATGTGGATGAAAACAGGACCATCAGGCCAGACACCCTTCTTCCATTGTTCCAAGGCCTGGTGTCAGCGCTTGTGTGCCCATTGTGGGTGCTTTTGAAAGGGCACAGGGGTTATAATACGTACTGTGACCAGTCTGTAGCTACAGAGCCCTACCAGCAGCAAGGTGTTACACGCTGGGTGTTGCAACACATTCCTCCTATTGGATCATTAAAAGTTTCTGAGATTTTGTCCCATAGTAGCCCTTCTTTCAGTTGGGACGAGACCAGAAATTGTTTGTTTCCGTCAGACGTCAGTGAGCTTTGGGCATATCTCTGTGAGCTTGGTCTCTGTTTGGACCGCTGTCAGCAGGTACTCATCATTGCTGACTGGCAGCACCTCACAAGCCTTGGCTCCTTGGAGAAGTCGTCTGGCCCTTGTCAATGTCGCTCCCATTTCTCCTGCATCCAACCCATAAACTGTGGAAACCAATTGCTCGCTTAACGAGTTCATTCCCAAACCTTGACATGCGCCACTGTTATGATAGTTATTTGCTTTACCTGTGAGTGGTCATATTGTTTCAACTCATTAGTGCATGGTCAATAAATTTTAAAAAATGGTAAACCGTGTGTATTGCATGGATTGTTTTCTTTGTATTGATGAAAAACAATTTTATTTTTAATGTTAAGCCTTTGGATTTCAGCCAGCATGGGGTTGATTAAATACGTGTATCAATCATATTGAGGGCTGACTGCAATTTACAGTTATGTCCAGATGTTTTACATTGGAAATAACTGTTTATTGCAGTGAGCCCTCGATATGTTCTACACCAATGAATGCGCTTTCATGCGTTTTTGAATTCACTAAGAGTTGGATTGTGTCTCAACCTTTAACATCAGTCGACTCCCCTTCCCTCTAAAACTCAGTCATACAGTCGGTTCAGATCAGAAATTGACGACTTACAGAAGCTTGGACTGGTCTTACTTCCATTTTATGTTGACTTGGAGATCAGTAAATGTTGTATGCGTGAGTCAGCAGCTGGCACATTAATGCGTAATCATGGACAGACATTTCATAGATACAACACAAGGCTTCATTTTGGGTAAACACCTTTATGCGTGCGTGCGTGTGTGTGTTTGCACATGTGTTTTTAATGAGAAATTTAATGAATATACATGTCTCTGAGTTATTGCTGCATGCTTTTCAATTTTGATTGGTGTAACTGCCATTGTGGCATGACGCCCTTAATTACATAGTGGTTGCTTATTGTTCCCTTCTCCACCACCCCCCCCCCACCCCCCACCCCCATTTCTCTCTGCAGCAAGTGTTTGTGCCGCAGGTTTGATAAAGTGAATAGTAGCACTTTGATGTGGTGCCTCATTTCCTGCATTGCCTGCTTTTCTCCTTCTCCGAACGCACATCCACCCACTTATAACATCCTCAGGGAATTGAAGCCTGAAATCGTGCTGTGCTCTCCACCGATTGGTGCATTGGATGCCCTTAGCAGTTGGGTCTGGAGGCTGTGGGTTTGATGTGCTGAAATAGTTTGATAAAAATAGATGAATCCTCACAAACTTTGACTCAATCGAGCACCTTTTCTTTTCAGGCTGTATTTTAAAAGCTAGACATTTTGTATCTCATCACTCCTCTCCAGCTTCCTTGGGTAAATGGATTGACACGGGTTTATGTCTTTTCGCAGTGGGTAATTTTTATTGTTGGCCCAGGACTTACTTAAAGGGGAACTCAAGGATAATGCATAATGCTGTTTTATACAAACATAATTAGTATGTTTTCAAATACAAAAATGTGGAATTTTTGTTTTCAAAGACTAGATAAATGAGGTTTTATCCTCCCTGATTAGCTGTCGTCTGCTACAACGGTCGTGTGATAATGACGAAACGTCGCCCTTCGCCCAGAGGTATGCGTTTGTGTTGGATACGGTAATTGTCCCAGTCCATTATTTTATGACAGAAGATTGTTCAATATGGCTCATTGGCTAGTTGCACGAGATGGTGTTGAGTATTTCCTGAAATACGCAGGGTTGCTTCAATATTAACGGTTTGCCTCTGTTACTCATCAGTCTATATCAGATGCTGAGCAGATGACAGGTATATCATCCAAGAAATGTGATTTTAGGTATCACCGATATTCCAGGGCTAGATTTTCTGTTTCGGTTTCATATTGAATTTACTTTGACATTTTCTGATGCAACTACCTAGCTAGTACTGCTACATCGTTATGGAAGTGATGGTCGTGAGAGTGCAACTGACGCCGAGTGGGAGAGTAAACAAAGTATCAACAGCATGAAAATATGCGTTGATCACATGTTAGATTTATGAAACGGCATTTTGACGTTATGGAATATTTACACATTAATTACCAGATATTTTTACATTTGTTATCTGTCGCTTATAGCCAGTTCATCACTCATCAGTGAGAACGGCTGGAAATGTGATGCTAGTTAAAAACCCTCACGTTTCTCAGTGGAACAGCAGATGTCTCATTAAGAGTTCCAAGGACAAAACATCAGTCACGGGTAATCGTGACAAATCTTGCAAACATCATTCACGGTTAGTTAAGCCAGATCCTGGGAATATCGGCGATAGCTAAAATCACATTTTCAGGATGATATAGGCCTACCTGTCATCTGCTCAGCATCTGATATAGACTGATAAGTAAGAGAAGCAAACCATTAATATTGAAGCAACCCTGCATATTTCAGAAAGAACTCATCACCACCTTGTGCAGCTAGCCAATGGGCCATATCGAACGATCATTTGTCATCAAATAATGGACTGGCACAATCACACTGTCCAACACAATAACAGCACATACCTCTGGGCGAAGGCCGATGTTTCGTCATTATCACTCAACCGTTGTAGCAGACGACAGCTAATTAGGGGGAATAAAACCTCATTTATCTAGCCTATGAAAACAAAAATTCCACATTTTTGTATTTTACAACATTTATTTACTAATTGTGTTTGTATAAAACAACATATAATGCATTACCCTTGAGTTTCCCTTTAATAGCAGGAATTACTATGCACAGCTTTTGTGTGTTTTTTACGTATATTATGTTACTTTGTGCCTTGAGCTGACTGTTGCAGGACATTCTAGGGCAGATAGTTATGGAAATGGTGAGCGAGAGGATGTTTTTGGTGAATCTGAGGGAAAATGGCAGATCACTTTCGAGAAACACTATGTTTTGGGTGAGAAGTGAAATATAAGCAGGAGTTCTTTTTCTAGCTATTGAGAATATTTTTCACCGGCACTATCATTCCCCACGCGAAAAGTATCACTTAGTGAAAATTTCTGCCATGAGTAGAATGAATTATAGTGTTCTCAGTGATCTTTTTTATTGATCCATGTCTTGCTTACTGTCTGGCTGACATTCTTGTCTTGAAAGTAGCCTTCACTGGTGCAGTGAAAACTATAGAAAAATATAGATTTTACATTCAAAGCAGGTACTTTAATCACATAGTTCTGTCCTGTGGCAAAGAATAGTCCTTGTATTGTTTCATCTTCTGTTACTTGCTACTTCAGTAAACCATCAGCGCTTGGAGTATCAGCCTAATGATTCTTTAACATGTTGATACAGTGTGTTTCCTCTGCTCAGAATTCCTTTTGGTGCTTACAAAGTCCTGCAAACTATCCATATTGATGTAGTGTTTAATTATGTGCCACTCTATTGTCGGCCAGTGCGTGGGGAATGGCATTTGAACCATTGCAGTTCATTTGGGAATGTTGGTTGTGTAAATGCTGTGAGGAATTTGTCTGTGCTAAAAACTCAATTGTAGCACTTCCCCTGCATACAGTTGCTGGTTTTTCTACTGAGTGAAAGAGCGACTCCCAGTTTTTGTGTATAATTCATGCTTAGACACTGGGTAGGAGTTGTCCATAGACTTGGTTGCCAGTTCCACCACGATGCAAGATTTTCTGGGGAAATTGATGGTTTTGGGTCGTTACTGGATCAGGGAGATGGACTGACAGACAGATATGGATTCAATCCAATGCAACTTCTGTGGCAGTGTGTGGGAGTTTTGGTATCATTAAATGTGTCATTCAAGACATCATAAGTTGTCTGTAAAATCGATTACTTTCCATATGAAAAATAAAACAAGCAGCACTTTAATTCTGGGTTTTGCAGGGGAGCAAAATGACAGCTATGAGATTTTTAGAGATTAAATTCCAAAGTGAATTCAATAGTCATTTTTATGGCTCTGATGCATTGATCTGCCCTAGTTTGTGTATCAAGTTTTTTGACTTGTTTCAGTTCTTAATTTCTGAATTCCTCATAATGAATGAAGGGAAATAAGTTTTAGTTAGCACTAAAGATAACATGGTAATATGATTAAAATATAATCACAAGCAAACTTCACTGCATCGATTCCAAATAAACAGGAGTGTTGAGCAAGTTGGGCATTTCAGTCTTATATTCATAGTTCCCACATTTAGAAGTGGTCAAAGCTGTGATACCCCTAAGATTAAATACTCATACCATCCCGGTGATGTGCACTCTTTGAAGACGAATATCAGTTTTCACTTGTCAGAATTCACTAGGCATTTAGTAATAACAGTGTTAAAAAAAATAAAGAAACTAGAGGCATTTGCAGAGTGCAAACCTCCGCCAAGGCAGCACAATCCAAATGTGCATGAGTGGGAGCAAAGTTGAGTTATCGCGAGCGATAGGATTTCAAGATGGCTGCCATGGCAGCTGATCGCATTCAAAATCAATAGGGTCCATCCTTGATGTAATAGCAATCCACCCACAAAATTTCAGACCAATCCGTACATTGCTTTTTGAGTTATGTTGTTCACAAACAGACAAACAAACCATCAAACAGGGGCGAAAACATAACCTCCGCCCCAACTTCGTTGGCAGAGGTAACTACGGCACAGTCTCTCATGTTGTGGGTTAAGCTGCGGTGGGGCCTGTAATGTTAAAATTAATAACCTTGCCCCTACAGAATATTGATGTGTGTATTCTTTTGAGAACTTCTTGGATCGTAGTGCTTAGATTAGCTTTTAAGGCTAATTGGAGTTCGACGATTATCCTGAATTTCTCATATCCCGCAGATTAATTTCTCATTATGGCCCATTGTCTATTTATTGAACTTCCAACTTACCTCTGTGGTGCCACCATCATTAACTACTGTAAATCTAATTAGAGAACTTCATTTCAGGAAGCCTGTTGAGAATTGATGCGGTCGATGAGTTTTGCCGAGCATAATGTTGAGGGTCTCCTTGAGGAGATGTTGACGAGAGCACACTGTGAGGGCGGCTGGGTGCCCTCTGTGGCTAATCTCTATCCATGTGAGGCACATCATGGGACAGTGTTCAAAAAACAGGAGGCGTGATGAGCCAAACAGCAAGTCAGCAATGATGTAGCCCAACTGGACAATGAGCACTTTGTACTCTGGTTTGTACACAAGATATAACTCTCATCTTGTTTTATTTTTTTCAGCCCCTATCACGGTGGGTCACGTTGCCCTCCGGTGTTTAGCAATTGGATTGTAATAACTCACAAGACCCTCTTGAGCAGACATTTGTGGAAAAACATCATGTTGAAATAATCCACAAGGACTGCACCGTCAGGGTGTTTGAATGGTGGTTTTGTCTGCGTAAGGCAGGAAATTCCCATTTCCATTTGTTTAAACTGGACAGCATAATAAGAATAATGAAGAGAATTAATTTCAGTTTACTTAGTTTGATTGACAAAATGATAGACACGTTTGGAGGTACAAAAGCAAAAATACCATAAACTCTTCTGTTTTGTTCTTCACCTTTATGCACTCTATCCTGTGTTCAGAGAGAATTCCACTCATGCGAGTGCTTGTAGGTCATTTTACTGGCATTCAGGCCTTAAAGCACATATTGCTGGATTTAAAAAGGTCAAATGGCCTTTTGCCATCTTGTCAGTCAGACAGCCAACAGAGTCCTCAGGAAATGTGCAAGCAAACAACAGTTCTTTTTGGGGGTTTAGGGCGTAGCTGCAGGGTAAATAGATGCGGTGTTCCATGTCACCATCTCCTGCTCTGCTGCATCTCTTAAGGGACTGTGCCTAATCACCCAAGCCATGCCTCTCCTCATCGCCCTGCTGCATGACAGCCCCTGACAGGGCACTGAGAGGTTAATGGTCCACGGAGAGTGGGGGCTATTGTGCCTAATCATGTTTTAAATGACAGAGGAATGCTGGGAAATGCAGTCCAATTAAATACAGTTTAGGTGAGCATGCATCAGTGAATTGGGATTTCATTTTGATTTATTTGGCCACAGGCACTGAGTCTTCTTTGGCTATCAGAAAGATTCAATATTGACTGATATACATGGTGGTTTGCTTTGTATTTTTTTTTTGTCCTATCTATGAATGTCATAGTCCTGCAGTTGCTCTGCATAAGAGTGCGCCTCCGTATCCTAGTCTAAGATTGTTCTCAGACACAGAATTGAATATACTTTGACTTGACTTTGAATATACTTTGAACTAACTTTGATTTTAAGTTTTTCAATGGAATGTTGAGACTATACTTTATAGCTTGTAAACTCAAGAGAATTGATGAATTAATGCCAATTCAGTTAGAAAAGGTAAAAAAAGCAAAGCATATTGCAAACACCGTAAAGGCCTGCTGGTCTTTCAGCAAGCCTACTTCTTTTACATTTTATAGATGAACCATAGAACAGGAGTGGGATTTTCAGTGAGATAAATGAATGTCAGTTAATCGATTGGCAGCCTTGGAGGCCTAGAATGTTCTGGTGTACTAAGAGACCCCAAACTGACTGAGTGTCCCAGATGGCTTAACAAGTCTTCATTAAAACAAGGAGAACAGGGTTTTAAAAATCTAAATAAGTACAAAGAGAGAGGGGGATCAACGGTGGCTTATATCCAATCGACAGCTGTCAACTTGTCTGTCTCTCTCTCGAAGAGCCTTTGAACTGCAATTGATTAAAGAAAAAACCTCCATAGTCTGGGATTAATTGAAGAAGTTGTGCCTGCATGTGTGTGCTGTGCTTTGAGATGTTAGGGCGTGTGCAGCGTCGTTTTGTACTGTGAGAAAGGGTGGAGGTGGGAGTATCGCCAGTATCAGCATGTAGAAGTAGGGTCTAGCCAACTGGACATGTTTCAGGTTTCAGTTCTTGGCTCCATGAAAAAACTACCAGTTGGAATGAAAAGATATCGGCCTCAATTCAGATGAATGGCCACAGAAGCAGCTCCTAAGCTGCTGTGACAGCGAGGGAGTGGAGAGTTCATTAACACTGACCTTAAAGAGAGGGATCCAGGTTCAGACCATTTGATTGAAGTTTTTTAATTGGCTGGGCGACGCTCAAACAGTCTTTGAGAGGCTTTGTGCCAGTGGCAGCACAAGTCGGCATCTTTCAACACCCACCACGGCTGCCAGACGCGCTCAGATTGTGACGCCACCATGATCCAAGTAAGCGTATTTATAGCTACATCGGTGCTCTGTGCCACTAAGAGTCCAAAGCATGCATCTGTCACAGGACCGTTGGTTAATACCAGGCCTCCTATGCGCTTTAATGGACCAGATCCAGAGCACCTCTGAGACCTTCATGGATTTTGTCTCTTCCAGTTGTTAACGGTTTTCAATTCTTTTACTTAATTCTTCCCAGGAACACTTACTTTTAAACCTTATCTGACTTTGAATGGGTATTTACTTTTTAAAGCCACCCAGTTGTCGTTTCAATGTATCCGGTGCACTTGCATAAGCGGTTACATAATCTATTGTATTTTTGAGGAATGTCCCATTTCTCATATCAATTTTGTTTTTTGTTTTTTTTTTTTGCATTTCAGCAATGCTATGCGAACAATGTAGTTGAAAGTGCACTCAGTTTTCTCATGGTCTTTGACTTTCTAAGTTTCATTTACTGCTTATGAAACAAACTGATACTGTGACATCAGTTGAAATGTATTAGTCGGTTGCATTTAATTCAGTGAGGATGAATTTTTTCCACAGGTGAATTCAGAGGCAACAAGCCTACCCTGCATTGCTTCCTGACTGTACAATGTCAAAGTCAAGGCTACGTGTTACCTTACAGGAAACCCAGACAACTCTTGGTTGTAGTGATTCACTTCTACTGTATATGGACAAGCAGGCAGTGCAGCAGCAAAAACATAAATACTGCATTCATTTTCCTTCCACTGCCCAACCACACATATCCTCCTCTGTTCTTTTGTAACCCCAGTGACACTGCACTGAAAAACTATTTTCAGAATTTCCTCTTCTCTATTGAGAAAACACTTTAAAACATTTCTTGGAAAGGACAGTGCATGACATAAAGTTTATTTCCTTATGCCACATAACTCCTGATGGTGTTCACACCAGGGAGTGCAAGTTGACACATTATACAGAAAGTACTACGAAGAATCCATTCCCATCAGCATTAAAAACACAAAGCACAAAATGAGCCATTGTAAAAGAAGCATTGTAAAATAGGTGATATACTTGGTATGCAAAGGACAGGAGCCATTTTAAGTTGGGGTGCAATCTTGTTTTCAGAAGTCATGCTATATTTGTATTGCTGAAAGTTTCCCTCAAAAATATTCAGGAACATTCCCCATTCTATACTTTCTGAAGCTTCAGAGTGCTTCTAAAGTTTGTTGCTTTCAAGAATTGAAAAAGGCCGTCATTTCCTTTCGCTGAATGTCTGCGTAATTTAAAATGATTTGACATCTTCTGTGCCGAAGTCTGCCAACATTACGGTTTAAAAACTCTCTTGCTTCCTCTCTGCCTCCAGTCTCTGCAGTGTGGCACAGGTGAGGGATTCCTGAGGAAGTGTTGCGCTGGGACTGTTGCTGGTGGTGAGGGAAAGTGGATATGTAATTAGAAATCACCAAGAATGTGGCTGGCAGTTTTCCATTACCTGCAAGTCACTGCCTCTTTGTCTCCTCTCTGTGTGGAAATTGGCATTGTCTCTTCCATCCGTCAGATTGTCTGAACACATTACATAGTATCACAATGCTGTTGGGTGTAATGCTTTAAGTGATCTCAGGCAGACACTAATCATCCTGATTTCAAGGTTCATAATTGTTGCCTGACCTCACTCTAAAAGCAGCTCTCTCCCCCAAATGAGAATGAGCCTGTATGCCATTAATATGGATGGCTAGTCTTATCTTTCACAATGGGTCCTGATTTCTTTATATCTGTGGGCTGATGTTTCATGGACTGTAGCTAATGGAGTTTGTGTGGGTGAAGCAGTGCTAGGAGCAATTCCACCTTATGTGAGCCCGCCAATCAGACCTTATCTGTCTTTATCGAGTCTTTACTAATCTGTTTCCCTTCATGCTTCAATGTAAAAAGAGGTAGAGAACGTCAGAACGAGCATTTTCCTGGATTTGGGACCTGGATATACCCAAATGACTAATGTTTGTATCTTAGTTAAACCACAATTTTGATTTTTTCTTTATTTTTCACCTTTTGTTTGTGTTTTTCTGCTTGAAACCTGAGACCGTGCACCTTCCAGTCGATCAATCAGATAAAGAAAGGCAGATCTGAGAGAGTCACCCGTACGCATTGCGTTAACTCACTTGTGTAAGACAACAGTCTGTAATTGTGAGTAAATGATGTCCCTGTGGCTGTGGGCCTTGTGTGCTCTTGCCTCTCATGTGCCTTCTGTTCTGGCTCAATCACACTGTGTAGGTTAATGCACGCTCGCACACTCGCCCGCCATGTTCCCACTGAGCACTGCATGCTAATGAGAACTTGGTGTTCTGCCCAGCTTTGTTATAAAAGTAGGAGGTTCTGGTGGCAAATTAGTCATTTTTCCCAAGAACCAACAATTTATTAGGGAAAATAAGTTGGGCTGGCTATCATCTGAACTGGGTTATACATTTTCTTCCCACCTCTCATGGTAAAGCCGTCAAGGTCAACGGATTTGACTGCTCTTGTGTTCTCACAGTTTACTTGAGATTTGGACTGGTTTTATATAGTTTAAAACAAACTGGAGCTAAACCCTTTCATTTGCCAGTGTACCAAATGGCACTCGCAACTCATTTGTGTGGGATGGCTTCAGATTAGCCTTGAGACTTGAGTCAGGGTGTAAGTTTACAGCTTTAAGTTACTGAATCACATCCTTAACCAAAAAGTCCAGAGACATGCAAATCACCCATCAAAGAACTTGTCGTTTATGGAATTTGCTCTCATTTTCTCTTTATAAGTCTATATATATTTGTCTTCCCCATCCCGGACAGGCCACCTGTTACTGCCTGGCATGATATCTCACTGAGGTCCAGTTCCCCATTCCTGGAGATGAGACAGACCCCAGGGCTGCGGCCCCGCCTGATGGTGGCAATTGCCCTGGCCTCCTGCATGCTCCAAGCGTCCCTCGCAGCTGCACCCTTCCCTAAAGATCTGGAGCCAATCAGCATTGTTGGCAGCCAGAGTAAGTTCATTTTGATTGGATGTCACAGGGTTCTGAAGACTGTCAAAATAGTTATCACTCTTATATGTGTGGATTTAGCACTTGAAAACCCAGAGCCTCTGCACTTAAATTTCTGTACTGTATTTTCATTATAGCTTGCCTCACTTACAAATTTTATTGCATATTTTGCTTGAGGCATATGGCAAAGCCATTACACTGCTCTGTTTGATCTATGAGATCACTCAGTGCAGCTGGGGGTGCTGCCTTGATTAATTTAAGGGCTTCTTAATTGATTAAAAAGTTTGCTGAAGAAATGACCAGGGCTGAGCTGAATTAATATATTGAGTAAAACGTAAGGCCATTAGTAGAAGTGGCCAGACAAAAAAGTCTCTTAGGGTGTATAATGGCCACCATTAGTCGCAAAGTTCTACCAGCGACATCACCTCAGAACCAAGCAAAGAACATAAAGCATGATAATGCAATACTGGATAGAAAAGTATCTCTCAGCTAGCATTAATTTGAAGAACTGGATTTGTTGGCTCAAAAATTGTTTTGTTGAAATTTCATCTAAATCATTGTGGATCAGGACGTGGACACCGATCCATCCAAAGGCAATTCAAATCTGATGGAGTGCATCAAAAACAATAAATAGTAACTAGATATAGTCATCCTCAAAATTATTCATACCCCATGGAAAATAACATTCTTTTTTAGATTCTTCGTTTGTAAAAGCTATTATGTTGGTACTTCCTGTGTATCTTTTGTATATTTGCTGCTATGCACAAATCCTCATATGAGTTGGTTAAATTTAATTTGCATAATAATAGGTATGGCCAAAAGTTTTTTATTATTCTGACAATGCCTCAACAAAAATGTCCTTTTTTGATAGTGCCCATTTTTCCAATAGAATAAATACCTTTTTGTTGACCAAATGTTAAACAATGATGAAAAAAATAGCATCTATCCAGAAGAGTATAAAAAGAGGAAGTGAGTTCTGGTCATTCTCAGTTTCTGATCATCATGGCCAAGAAGAAGGAGCTCAGTGAGGACCTACATCAACATCTTGTGCCTGCCCACAGTGAAGGGGTTACAAGGCCATTTCAATGCAGTATGATGTCCCTGTGGCAACTGTCCCGAACATAATCAACATGCACAAGAGGTTCAACACTGTTAAAAACCTCAGTGCCCGTTGCAGGAAGCATAAAGTGTCCCCCAAACTTGCCAGGAAAATCTGCGGAGAGGTCAACAACAACCCCCGGACCACAACCAAGGTCCTAACTGAAACGCCTGACCAGGCAGGGATGAAGGTGTCATCGTCCACCATCGAGCGAGTCTTGCTCAGAGGAGGTCCCCATGGATGTTGGCCTCGGAAGACGCCACTACTCAGGAAGAAACATCTGGAGGCTCGCCTGGCCTTTGCAACAGGTCATCTGAAGCAAGAGCCCAGCTTTTGGTCAACTATCCTCTTGTCTAATGAGACAAAGTTGGAGTTATTTGGCCATATGGATGCTCAATAGGTCTGGAGGAAGAAAGGAGAAGCATACAAGCGGAAGAACACTGTGTCCACCGTCAAGTATGGGGGTGAAAAACAATTCTATGGGGATGCTTCTCTTCCAGTGGCACAGGGAACCTCGTCAAGGTCCAAGGAATTACGAGAAAGGAAGATTACATCAGAATCCTTGATGAAAACGTGAAGGAATCTACTGAGAAACAGCAGCTCGGCCACAACTAGAAGTATGAGGACAATAATGTTAAAGTCCTATGGTCAAGTCAGAGTCCTGACCTGAATCCGATCAAGAAATTGTGGCGATACCTGAAGACCAGAGTGATGGCTAGGAAACCAACCAACCTGACCCAGCTTGAGGCTTTCGCCAGGGAAGAGTGAGCCAACATCCCACAGGAGCCATGCAGGAGGCTTGTAGACACGTACAAGAATCGTCTAGAAGCAGTCATAAAAAACAAAGGCAATGCCATTGACTTGTAAAGAAAGGCATTGAACTCAGTAAACCTAGGATATGAATAATTTTGAACATGGCAGTTTTTGAAAATCCATGAATAAAATACCCCTGAAATGAAGATTTTTATTGAATTTTTTATTGTTGTTATTCTAAGACTTTTTGGTCCTAAACTTGACAAAATGCATTCATTTAATCACAAAAATAAAAAAAATCACAAAAATTAATAAGAGTATAAATAATTTTGAGGATAACTGTAGTCGGTCGCCCACTGGTTGACGTGTATCCCTGGACGCCCTATATCTGAAAACACAGACTCATCCTACATGCAATAATAAAAACCTTATTATTAATAAAGCAATCTCTCCAAAAATGGATTTGTGACCTCATCACACACGATGTCCATGCCAAGTATGAAATGAATCAGTAAAGAACTGTGACCTTTAGAGTACTCATAAGATGTATGGACGTGGCAGCAGGCAAGGTGTAACGCTCGCTGATACTCAGTGTCCCCAACTCATTGTCCGGGGATACAATTATGTGAAAGAAACTGAATAGAAACAGGGATTTTATGCGGAGACAGCGGGACGGCCAAGTGATACAGAGACAGAAATATTTTTTTTTGATTGACATTTAAAATGCGAGTCAGAGGTTGTTCTAGCTCTGCACACACCTATCTGAATGTACCTATCTATATAGGAGTACTTTTTAACAAATGCAGTTCTTCAGGTTACAGCTGTTGAAGTGCTTGTCCCTGCTGATTAGTAAGAATTGCTTTTGTTTCCTGTCCTTGGAATCAACATTCAGGGCACAATATGCTGCAGCCTCCTAAGTTACGTAATGCAGTCCTGTACAGCTGCAGTACTTGCCAGTCAGGATAAAGCACCACCCCCTAGCTACATTAATAAATTAATAAATACATTAATCTGCGACCTGGAATAAAAATGGTGAAAGTCAACGTAGAAGTTTCGGGCTGACTCTTTGAGGTCACTGACACAGCAATCTTAAAAGACAAGTATGAGAACTCTTTTAGTCTTTGAGACTAGTATTCAATTAGGTGTCCTATTTTAGCTGTGTCTTTCTCTTTGGCCGTGTATTTGGAAAAAAAGTGCATTTCGCTCGGCCCACGTATTTGTTTTGAGATTTATTTTTATGTTCACTTTATTTTTATGCCCTGTTGTATGCATACCAGTTTCATTGTTGATTCAATTAAGTAGTACAAGCTCCCAGCAATCATTTTCTGTTCAGTCTCTTGTCCATTATTTGAGCTGCACTGCCGTTATATATGCACTGTCTATCATGCTCACCTGGCATAGCCAAGCTGTAGATTGACCTGAGCAGGCAATCAACCTGAGCAGTATGACTTGATTTCATATGTCACCACAGCCAATTATCTGGGCCACCTGGCAGGGTCCAGAACACTCAGTTTAAACTTTGTGTATGTTGCTGATAATATTTTATTTCAAGTTTGTCACGTGCCCTTTGATTGGCTGTTTTTTGGGGACGGACTTTATAGGAATGCAGATACGGCAGTGAGTCATTCTTTGGAAAAATTGTGCTGAAAATGAGTTAAATCCTCAAGGGCCTCAGGAAAAAAAGAATAGTGCTATTATTAGAATAGTTAGACTCTGGCACATTGTAATTCGCTTCCCTGTGTCAATGCTTGACTCACATTCTACTTCAGTGTGCTGTGAAATAGAAATACAGTGAGAAACAGTTTTGTTGTTTGTTTTTTTTTTGTTTAATTAGCAGAGTCCATAGTGATTATGCTTTCAGATTGTCCATCTTTACATGAGAAAATTGAAGGCCTTAGTCACATTGTGCTTAATGTGTTTTTAACAGCCTGGTATCATTCTCTCATTCTGCTTTGCTGAAATGGGCTTCATTAATAGCAGCGCTGCGAGCAAGTGTTCTCTCCAGGGGGTGTGCTTGGACCTCTGGATGTTTCTTAAGAATGTAATCTATCACCCATTTGTGAATGCAGCCTTTATATAATTTTATCATTCTCTCAGCTGCAAACTTCATGTATTCATGAATATATTTTGAATTGAACTGAATAATTGCAGCAACCTCTATTGAATATAAATATAAGGTGCTTTATTCACAACGTAATTCAAAAGTTTTTGTAAATGAAAGATATGCACGTCATAAAGCAATAATTTCACTCCTCCTGTTGGTGTATTTTTGTTTCCAATATGTAGTGTTTATGTGTATCTGTTGAAAAAAGCTTCGTATAAATGTGATTATTAATTCTTGGCGCTGGGAAAGCGACTCATTAAGTGGTTAACTGAGGGGAAAACAAGGATGTACAACCTCAAATCCAAAAAACAACCCTTTTGGGATGCTGTGTAAAATGTAAATATGAACATCATATGATAATTTTCAAATCATTTTAACTTTATATTTCATTGAAAATTTTTTGAAAAATATATGCTCACCCTGAATTTGATGCTAGCTACGTATTGCAAAAAAGTTGGGATGAGACACTATATTGCATCTCTTCTTTTATCCACACTGTAGTATTGAAGGCAAAGTGTTTTCCCATTCTTGCTTCGCATGGGATTTCAGCTGTTCAACTCTTTGCGGTCTCCTTTGTCATATTTTGTTTCATAATTTGCCAAATGTTTTCAGCGGGTGGCAGGTCTGGACTGCGAGAGAGCCAGTTGAGCACCCAGACTCTTTTAATACAGATATATGTTGTTGTAATACATGCAGAGTGTGGTGTTTGGTGTTGCTCTCCTGAAATGAGTAAGGCTTTCCCTGAAAAAGATGCCTGGTTCACAGTATGCAAAGCTCTAAAATCTGTATATACTGTTCAGCATTAATGATGTCTTCACAGATGTTACCCATACACTCCCAGGCACTCCCATACTATAATAGATGCTGGCTTTTGAACTGTGAGCTGATAACAAGTCAGTTGGTTCCTCTCCTCTTTAGCCCGGAGGATAAGGCATCCATGATTTTCAAAAAGAATTTCATATTTTGATTGATCGGGCCACTGGACAGTTCTCCACTTCTCCTGAGTCAAGCTAGTATGAACTTAGTCACAGAGATGGCCAAAGCCTTTCTGTATCTAGCTTAATGTGGTTTTATCTTGCATTAGTGGATGCAGTGCCACGCTGTGTTCACTGACTGTGGTTTTCAGAAATATTTCAGAGGTCATGCAGTGATTTCCACTCCTTAATCCTATCTGTTTTTAATGGATTGCTGCCTGAGAGCCTGAAGATCACGGCCATTCAGTATTGGTTCTCAGCCTTGTCCCTTGTGGACAGATATTTCCTCAGTTTCTTTTAGTCTTTTACTGACATTATGTATTCTAGATGATGAAATCCCAAAATTCTTCGCAATTGTACATTGAGAAACATTCTTTAATAATTGTTATTCACAGTCTTTCACAGAGGAGTGAAGCCCTCGCCTTCTTTATTTCTGAGAGACTTTTATTCCCAATCATGTAACTATTCAGCACCATAAGCACAACTCAAGCAAGGATACTCTCTCATTGATGGTATCTTTGCTATTTCTCACATAATATGGCTCTGGGGGGGTAAACATTCTCTTCATCCTCTAACAGCTTGTTATAGTTCAGAGATTGTTCTCTTGGTTGGAACTATAACTTGAATACACAGGAGGGCCCTAGAATCCAGTTTTTAAAACACTTACTACATATGATAGAGGATATAAAACATAATGCATGTTCTCACGGTGAAAAAATTAAAGGCTTTTATTTTGTCTTTATTGTAGCCACTGATGTATAATGAAAAAGTGAAGCTGTGAGACTTGTCTTTATACTGGCGTATAGGTAAACGGTTGTTTCGCTGAATTTGCCTTTTTGCCGCTCTACTTTTGCTACTGCTCACTGTATTTTCAATACTATGTCGAAGTCTGTTCGCTACTACAATCAAACAAAGACCAGATCAAAGATTTCTTTCAAGATTTCTTTCAAGTAAATTGTGTTATTCCATCGCATTACACCTCCATTCCAAAAGGGAAAAATTTTGACTCATAAAGGCATACAAAAATGGTTAAGTAGACACTTGTGTGTGTGTATATATAGATATATATATATATACATATAACACAATGTGCGAAGAAACATATACCCTTTACATGCTTAATTTCTAAGTCAAAGTCTTGTAAAATCAAACTCCAATTCAACAATCGCCGATTCTTGTTTTTCATCTTACTAAAAAACATTAATGGATTGTAGTCATTGTACACAATCATTGGCTTTTGCCCAGTACTAACATAAACCTCAAAGTAGTGGAAGGATAGAACCAGAGCCAACAGCTCCTTCTCTATTTTGGAATAGTTCTTTTGGTGGCGATTGAACTTCCTGGAGAAGTATGCCACGGGATGCTCAATGTCATCAGAGTCACTTCACTGTAAGAGCACAGATTCACAAGCTTGGTCGCTAGCGTCGACCGCGATGGAGAACGGTTTGTTGAAGTCAGGAGATTTGAGCACGGGGAAGTGACACAGCAGAGACTTCAGGCGATTGAAGGCTCTCTGGCATGCATCATCCCAAGTGAACTTTACGCCTTTCTTCAGTTGGTTGGTGAGACTGAGAGCAATCTCAGCAAAGTTCTTGCAGAACTTGCGGTAGTACCCGATCATTCCAAGGAAGCGGCGCAAAGCTTTTTTGTTTTCAGGAACTGGAAAGTCCATGATGGCTTGGACTTAAGCATTTATGGGTGCTACCTTACCCTGGTCTATGACATAGCCAAGATAGGTGACAGTAGCACTACCAAAGTCACTCTTGTTCAGGTTAAAAGTCAGGTTAGCCTGGGTCAGGCGCTGGAACAACGTCTCTACATCTTTTAGATGTTCTTCCCAGGAGTCACTCCATGTGATCAGGTCTTCGATGTACGCACCCGTGTGTAGCAATCAGGCGATTGTAGACTGCATCATCCTTTGGAACGTGGCTGGGGCATTTTTCATGCCAAAGGGTAGGACTTCATACTGGTACAACCCAGATGGTGTGACAAAAGCAGAGATGCTCTTGGCCCTCTCAGTTAAAGGCATACACCAATAACCCTTCAATAAATCAATCTTGGTCAGAAACTTCATCGAAAGCGTTTGATTGAGGAGCAAACTAATGATCCTGAAATTTGTGTACTAAAGAGGAGAGCCCTTCCTGATAAAGAAATAGACGCAGTTCCAGTTGGGTATTATCTCAAGGATGGTGTGTTGCTGCGGAAGTGGCGCCCTCTTGATATCCCTGCCAATGCAGATTGGGCGGTGGTCAAGCAAATTGTTGTTCCGAAGGTCGACAGGAATGAGATCTTAAAGGAACAGTCTGTTCCTTTAACAATGGCTCATAGTTTACCTTTAGGAGGTCATCTTGGTGTTAACAAGACTGTTGATAAGATCCTGAAACACTTCCTCTGGCCTGGGCTTCGGAAAGACGTTTCCAACTTTTGCAAAACCTGTCACACTTGTCGGGTAGTTGGAAAACACCAGTTAGACAAACCTGTAGCTCTATTACAGCCTATCCCAGCATTTGGGCAGCCCTTCTCTAAGGTCATTGTTGATTGTGTTAGTCCATTACCGAAAACTAGATCTGGAAATCAGTACTTGTTGACAATCATGTGTGCATCTACCAGATTCCCTGAAGCCATACCTCTACGTAACATCAAGACAACTGCAATCTCGAATGCTTTTATAAAGTTCTTCACATTGTTGGGCCTTACCAGGGAAATTGACCAAGGTAGCAATTTCACTCCCGGATTGTTTCAGCTGGTAGTGTATGAACTAGGTGCGAAGCAGATTCTTTCTAGTGCCTATCATCCAGAAAGTCAGGGTGCCTTAGAGCGGTTTCATTCCACTCTCAAGACAATGATGAGGACTTATTGTGATGACTATGAGAAAGACTGGGATGAAGGTGTTCATTTGCTGTTGTTTGCAGCTAGAAAAGCAGTGCAGGAGTCTACTGGATTCAGTCCATTTGAGCTAGTGTTTGGCCATAAAGTGAGAGGACCTTTGCTATTGTTGAGTGAATAATGGCAAGAGAAAGAGACACATATCAGTCTGTTTGACTATGTTAGCAAATTCAAGGAAAGATTGCGTGCAGCTTGTAACCTAGCCAAAGAGAATTCGAAATCAAGTCAGGGAAAAATGAAAACTTGGTATGATCATAAGGCTAGAAGCTGTGAGTTTTAACCAGGAGACAAGGTTCTTGTGTTGTTTCCCTTGCAGCCCAATCCATTGCAGGCTAGATTTCATGGTCCGTATGAAATTCTTACAAAACTCAATGATCTCAATTACATTGTGAAGACTCCAGATAGGAGAAAGCCAAAACAGTTGTGTCACATTACCATGCTGAAGCCTTATCATGACAGAAATGCTAGGGTTGCAGCTGTCACTACAGATTCTCCTATGGTTGAAACGTGTGAAGACGAGGGAGAGTTTCAAGATGATGAACCTAGAATTAAAGCTGAAGTTCTTTCATGTAAATTGTCAAATTCTGAAGTGTTGCAAAATCTTGACGTAAAACTCCAGCTCTTAGAACCCTCACAGAAAGATCAGTTTGAGAGGTTGATCAAGAAATATAAAGACCTATTTCCTGATGTTCCAAAGAGAGTTTCTATAGCCTCTCATGATGTAGATGTTGGTGATGCCAAACCAATCAAACAGCATCCGTACTGGATGAATCCTGAAAAGAGAGAGATTACTGAGAAAGAGGTTGAGTACATGTTAGAACATGATATTATCAGACCCTCCAACTCAGATTGGAGTTCACCCTGTGTGCTTGTTACAAAACCTGATGGAAGTACTAGATTCTGTACAGATTATTGCAAAGTCAATGCTGTAACTAGAACTGATGTGTTTCCAATACCTAGGATTGATGATTGTATTGATAGAGTAGGGCAAGCAAAGTTTCTGACCAAGATTGATTTATTGAAGGGTTATTAGTGTGTGCCTTTAACTGAGAGGGCCAAGAGCATCTCTGTTTTTGCCACACCATCTGGGTTGTACCAGCATGAAGTCCTACCCTTTGGCATGAAAAATGCCCCAGCCACGTTCCAAAGGATGATACAGTCTACAATCACCGGATTGCCACACACGGGTGCGTACATCGACGACCTGATCACATGGAGCGACTCCTGGGAAGAACATCTGAAAGATGTAGAGACGTTGTTCCAGCGCCTGACCCAGGCTAACCTGACTGTTAACCTGAACAAGAGTGACTTTGGTTGTGCTACTGACACCTATCTTTGCTACGTCGTAGGCCAGGGTAAGGTAGCACCCATAAATGCTAAAGTCCAAGCCATCATGGACTTTCCAGTTCCTGACAACAAAAAAGCTTTGCGCCGCTTCCTTGGAATGATCGGGTACTACCGCAAGTTCTGCAAGAACTTTGCTGAGATTGCTCTCAGTCTCACTAACTAACTGAAGAAAGGCGTAAAGTTCACTTGGGATGATGCATGCCAGAGAGCCTTCAATCGCCTGAAGTCTCTGCTGTGTCACTTCCCCGTGCACAAATCTCCTGACTTTAACAAACCGTTTTCCATCGCAGTCGATGCTAGCGACCAAGCTTGTGGATCTGTGCTCCTACAGAGAAGTGACTCTGATGACATTGAGCCATCCCGCGGCATACTTCTCCAGGACGTTCAATCGCCATCAAAGGAACTATTCCACAACAGAGAAGGAGCTGTTGGCTCTGGTTCCATCTTTACAACACTTTGATGTTTATGTTCGTACAAGGCAAAAGCCAATGATTGTGTGCACTGACCACAATCCGTTAATGTTTTTGAGCTAGATGAAAAACAAGAATCGGAGATTGTTGAATTGCAGTTTGATTTTACAGGAGTTTGACTTGGAAATTAAGCATGTAAAGGGTACTGACAATGTAATTGCTGATTGCTTATCCCGTGGTTGAGTATGTATATATATCACGCGTTTATTTGAATATTGTATTACATGTATATATAGACAAGTATCCACTTAACCATTTTGTATTGAAAAGAAAAATTTTGCCTTGATGAGTCAAAACTTTTCCCTTTGGAATGGAGGTGTAATGTGAATAGGCGCCACTAGATGGCAGTATTTACCTTTTTTTTGTTAAGCCCAGACTGGAGATAGGTTTGGGCATGTTTTAGGCATGTCTGGGACAAGTCCCAGAGAAAAATAAAAAAAAGCCTAAAAGGTGGGAGGGGTCTGCAAAAGAGTGTATAAGGAGGAAAATTGAGGGAGTAGAGTAGTTTGTTGTTAGTTGCCTTTATTTAATTAAATGTGTTTTGGTTTTAAAATTTTTGTCTGTCATCCTTTGCTGTCGTTAATGTCGTAACAAATTGGGGCCATAACACCAGACACATCAGAATCACCAGACCCATCTGGCTGGCTGAACAAAAAACTGATAAAAGTATCTGATATGTCCTCAAACTGAGAAACCATAGTAGGCCGAACAGAGTCATGAGGCGAACCAACTGAGTCATGACTATTCAATGTACTGGACGGCACCACATCATCTTCTTCTTGATTCTCCTCCCTAACAAAGTCAGCAGTATCAGGCTTTTTAGCCAGACATGAAGCAGGCAATTTCGCAGATCGATCATCTACTACAGGGGTTTCTAACCTTGTTTTCACAAAGGCATTTGGTTTGGTATCCATTTCTTTTTCTTTCTTAGCTTTATGGAACCAACAGTTAGTTGTAACATGACCAGATTTCTTGCAATAACTGCAAACTAGACCACTTTTGTCACTGTCAGCTTTCACACTTTGATCAGACCTGTTACTGGATTTCTGAGCACCATCACCTGATTTGTCTTTGTCTTTGGGTGAGGAATCTTGGGTATCATCGTTACCTTTTTTCTGAAATTGGAACCATCTATTGTTACTTCTAGACTGAAATTTAGACTTATGTGTTAAAACATATTCATCTGCAAATTTGGCAGCTGATTGCAAATTCAGTTCTTGCTTCTCATTAAGGTAGGTCTTAATATCATCCTTAACACAGTTCTTGAATTCTTCAACTAACACCATCTCTTTTAGTCAGTTGAAATCATCCTTGACCTCCATAGAAGTACGCCAGCGCTCAAAGCAAACCTGCATCTCGTTAGCAAATTCCACATAAGTCTGATTGTCAGATTTCTTCAGACCTCTGAATTTCTGTCGGTAAGCCTCTGGAACCAACTCATAAGCTATCAAAATAACCTTTTTGACAACCTCATAATCAGAGGAATCATCTGCAGACAAAGCCGAATAGGCTTGTTGAGCTTTACCCTTGAGGACAGTTTGCAACATCAGAGGCCAGGGTTCCTTTAGCCACTGACAACTTTTAGCTACCTTTTCAAAACAGAGGAAATAGTTGTCAACATCCTTTTCCGAAAATGGAGGCACCAGTTTTACCTCCTGGCTAGCCCAAAATTTATTTTCCGTTGCTATTTTAATTTTTAGTTGCTCCATTTGGAGTCTTTCTTCTCTATCTAACTTCTCAAATTCAACATCTCTCTGTCTCTCTCTTTCTGCTCTTTCCTCTTTCTCTCTCTCAAATTCTCTTTGTTTTTCTTTTTCCTCCCTTTTTTTCTCACTTTCCTCCCTTTCTTTCTCTTTTTCTTCCCGCTCAAATTCTCTTTGTTTTTCTCTTTCCTCCCTTTCAATCTCTTACAGTTTCAATTTAAGTTCAATTCCAACATTTTGATTTTCCAATGAAAACTGTTCCAGATCTCCTGGTGCAAACACATTTTCATCAATGTAATAATCAACAATCTCTCTAGCCAGTCTTGCTTTTCGCATGGCTGGTTTTACCTCTTTCAGGTCTAAATGTCTGCATATTTCTAGCAGTTCTGTCTTTTTTAAAGACTTCAAAACCTCAACGGTTGGTGATGCCAAGAAATCATCCAATGCTGTTGATCTGTCAATATATATATATATATATATATAGGAAAATTAAAAAAACTATTTTACAATATGAAAGTTAGATTTTCAATAAATGACTCACACAATGGTCTATCCCAGACGAGCCCCCAATTTGTTTTGGCTCCAATTTGCTATTACATTTATGACAGCAAGGGATGACAGACACAATTTTAAAACTTAAACACATTTAATTGAACAAAGATGACTAACAACTAACTACTCTACTGACCAAAATTGATATATGCAAAAATATATATATATATATTTACAGTCCCTTTGGTTGGGTTGCTTGGTGATGTCCTGGGTGAGGAAAATGCCCTAACACAGGCAAGAATCCACAAGAAACTTCAGAGGTTATGTAAAGAGTGACAGGTCTGGTCAAATGTATCCTTCTGCTTGCAATTACTCCTACTACTCCACTCCCTCGATTTTCCTCCTTATATACTCTTTTGCAGACCCCTCCCACATTTAGACCTCTTTTTTTATTCTCTGGGACTTGTCCCAGACATGCCCAAACCTAACATCAGTCTGGGCTTAACACAAGAAAGGTCAATAAACTATTCTATTCGCATTACAATCGATCGTAACACATCCGCTTATGAAAAGTAATAAAGTAATAAAGCTATGGGAGAGCTTTTGAGTAAGCAGGATTGTTTTTGAGCACTAGTCAAGCCAAAAGTGAATGGACTTTGGCTCACGGGGGTTTGTTGCTGATTCAATCCATATTGCACAGAACCCAAAAAATAATAATTTCAGCGGTACTGCAAATGGTTTTTATGAAGTTTTACTTCTGATTTTTAAGTAACAATTATGGTCTTAACTTGTATTTCTGATAGGACCACTTTGTGAAAAAGAAAAAATTTATTGAAAGCACACAGGCACACAAGCATACATTGGGTTTGGTGACATCGCTCTTTTCTGAGAGCTCCCCGCCCGTCCAAGCGTGAAACCGAAGGCAGGGAACGGCTACTGACCGACCTCCACAGAGCAGAGCCTACAGCAACAATGACCACGAAAGGAAGAGACATTGCTATTGAGCAGTAGCTTATAAGAGAACAGGATCAATGAATGCTATGAAAGACAAGTGGAGCTGGGTTGGAGGATGTGCTGTTGGGCTAGCACGCCGAGGGGCAACGGCTCAGGATGGCAAGCTTAAGCAAGCTAACATATTTTCGGCCAAGCAATCATGTGACAACAAAGTCAGATGACAGTCAAATGCAATCAGGTGATTCTCCAGCTGGCAGCACCTCCTGTACACTAAGCAAGCTTGACTCCAAGGCCAGTCAGAATTTACATTTAAGCTTCATTTATCTATAGTAGCGAACGGACTTGGATATATTAGCAAAAGTACAGTGTGTAGTTGCAAAGTACAGTAGTGAAAAGCTGAAGTAGCGAAACCACCGTAAACCGGTGTCAAACTTATGATCTGATGTAAGAGAGCAGCCTCCCTCACCAGGATTATGTGTGCTTCTGTAAGCCCTTTATTGGCCCTTTGCTTCAAATGCAACTACCTGTGCTTTGGAATTCCACCAACACAGTTATGCCATACATGGAGGCAAACTGACTCACGAAACTGCATAAAGGAACAGGGAGAGGCATTACACGATGAGCATACATTACCGCTTATCCTCTACCCTTAACTTTTATAATGATTGCACCTCATCTTAATTTCATTAATTGGATTATTTTGTATGCAGGGGGCCTGCATGTTCAGTGACTAGCTGGAAAGTAACTGGTAATGATGATCTGTCCTTCTGCAGACTCCTACCTGTACCCCAGTTTCGAAGGCCTCCTGTCGGACAATGACACCGTGCGGTTGGGTCTGGACTTCCAGAGGATGCTGCGCATCAACCACATGCTGTACATCGCTGCCAGGTCCATCCCATGACTGCTTATCAACTGCAAACATACAGTACTTTGTAGAAGTATTTTCTCCCTTCCTAATTTATGTTTTTGTATATTTGTCATATAACATTTTTCAGCTCATGCAACTTATTTTAATTTTATACCGATAACCTGAGTAAGCACAAAATGTAGTTTTTAGATAATTTGGTCCAACAGACCAAAGGAGCTTATGCGATCATTCGGCAGTGTCGGTGTCAGCAATGACATCTGCTTTAACTTTGATCTTCTTCTGCCAAACCACTGAAGGGATCAATGTGGAATTTGGTGGGGAGGTACATATTTGTCCAATTTAGAGAAACATTTACAGCTAAGACAGACAATTCTGCTAGCTCAGCTAGCTTATCCAATTTACCCGACCTGTAAACATTTCTTCCTAATGAAAATAGTTCTGGTTGTAAGTGCGATGCTGGTGACTGGGACGGTATTTGGGCAAAAACAAGCTCCGTCCTGCAATAAATAGCTGCAGTTGACTTGAAGTTTGATTATGAAGTGTTTTTACCATTAGCTACGTACCGTTAGCCTCATGAGCATCAATACTTCTACTGGGGAGTGCCAGCTTTTCCGACAGCCCAGCTGTCCGTGATATGCCCTCTGTCAGTGCCCAAGTAAAAAATAATGAAATGAAATAAAGATGCAACAGTTTATTTGCTTCATCTTTCCCGATTCTTTTATAAGTAATTGTTTTCAGATGGAGATAATAGGAATATTTTCTGTACTTGCCGCTTTTTCCTTTCAGTTTTTTTTACTCCTTTCACATGAAAAATTGCAACTATCTGCTACTCAGTCTTTGATATTTTGTGCATCCAAAATATGCTCCTGTACATGTAGTTACACTTTAATTCCAATAGATAGAAGTCAAGGACAATAATTATGATGCTATGGTTTGTAGGTTCTTTAATGCCGATAGTTGCCATTTTTACCTCCGCCAAGGAGGTTATGTAATAGTTGGAATCTGTTTGTTAGTTTGTTTGTTTTCAACATTTAGGTAAAACTAATGGACAGATTTACTCGAAATTTTCACAGTAGGTAGGAATTGGTCTAATTTAGATCCAATTAGATTTTGGGCTAGATCTGGAAGGGATTAAGCAGCTAGGGGGACTACTGGACCTTCGCGGAGATATGCGCTCTCCGAGTACTCTTGTTTCGGATATAGTTTACAACTCCGACTCTGAAATAGTTGGGACGAAGTGTAAATTGCGAATAAAATCAAAATGCAATGACTTTCAGATCACGAGCCAATATGTTATTTACATTAGAACATGGATAACATGTTATATTTTATATTTTTATCCACAAAATGAGCTTATTTCAAATTTTCTGGCTGCAGTTGGTCTCAAAAAAATTGGTACAAAGGCAAAAAAGGGCTGAAAAGGCAATTAATATATAAGAGAATCATCTGAAAGAACATTTAGCTAGTAATTAAGTTAACTGGCGTCAGGTATGTAACATGATTGGCTATAAAAGGGATGTCTTAGAGAAGCTGAGCCTCTCAGGAGTAAAGATGGCCAGAGGCTTATCATTGACAGTGCATAACGTCATCAAAAGATTCAGAGAAACTGGAAAAATGTCTGTGCGTAAGGAACATGGCCGAAGACCTTTACTGGATGCCCGTGATCTTCAGGCCCTCAGACGCCACTGCATCACTCACCAGCATGATTCTGTCATTGACATTACTGAATGGGCCCAGGAATACTTCAAGAAACCACTGTCTGTAAACACAGTCTGCTGTGCCATCCACAGATGCCACCTAAAACTCTACCATGCAAAAAGGAAGCCATTGTTGAGCTTGATCCAGAAGCGCTGCCATGTTCTGTGGGCCATTTAAAATGGACTGTAGCAAAGTGGCATAGTGTGAGACAAGTCCAAATTTGACATTCTTGTTGGAAATCATGGGCGTCGTGTTCTTGGGGCTAAAGAGGAGAAAGACCACCCCTCCCAATATCAGCGTTTAGTTGAAAAAGGCCAGCATCTCTGATGGTATGGGGATGCATTAGTGCATATGGTGTGGGACATTTGGGGCTTGTGGGCTTCATAGTAGAAGAGTCCATGTGCTAAACTGACCTGCCTGCAGTCCTGATCTTCCACCGATTGAGAACATTTGGTGCATAATTGAACGGAAAGTCTGTCAAAGGAGACCCAAAACTCTCCAGCAGCTGGAAGCCCGTATTAAACAAGAGTGGGATCAAATTCCTGTGGTTAAACTCAAAAAACTTGTCTCCTCAATATCCAGACACCTCCACTCCGTGTTAAAAAGAAGAGGGGATGTTACACTATGGTAAAAGGCCCCTGTGCCAACTTTATTGAGACCTGTAGCAGCCATCAAATTTGAAATGAGCTCATTTTGTGGATAGAATTGTAAGATTTCTCAGTTTCAACATATGCTACGTTATCTCTGTTCTATTGTGAATAAAATACTGGCTGGTGTGTTTTGAAAGTCATTGCGTTTTATTCACAATTTACACTTCCTCCCAACTATTTCAAAATTCGGGTTGTACAGGGCACATCTTAACATCAGAGTCTACATATCAATACAAGGATGCTTAGATTTCCTTTTTATATATTCTAGTGCTATCTATCAAGACAGGCGCCTGAATGGAAAATTCAAGGGCAAAGATATATCCTTTAATTGCAACAATTAGTCCTTGCTAGTTCTTTCTTTTTCCTTTATTAAAACATTTTCCAATTATAGTAATAATAAAGTGAATTAAGCATTTTTTCCCTGCAAAAATATAGTGAGTAAAGGATATTTTTGATACTTAAATGTGACATAGTTCTATTGTTTCACAAAATACACTAGTATGTATAAACCACATGTAAGTTACTTCATTGTAATTTATTTTCTCTTGTCTGTCTTAGTTCATTTTTGGTATTAAAGTTATCTAAAAGTAATGGAAAGTAATCAGTTACATTACTTTTTTATAGTGGTATTTGGGTTACGTTACGGATTACATTTTTTACAGGTTATTTGTAACTGTATTGGAATACGTTTTTAAAGTAACCCTCCCAAGCCTGTATATATATATATATATATATATATATATATATATACACAGACACACATAGTACTGTGCAAAAGTTTTAGGCATCCTACACTTTTAAGAATTTACATCTGGCATTTGTTGTTGACGATTGAAAGTATATTTGAATTTTAAATTCTAATTTAAAAAAATCTTCATGAATAAATGTTGGTATTTCAATAAAAACAGTTGAAATAGATAAAATGCTCTTGTCGGAGCCCTGACATTAACATCATCATGGCTGTCTGCAATTACTTGGAGGGATAGGCACGAATTGGACAGTCAGTCTGCGGAGGAACAATTGACATTTTCGAAACCGTTAATAATCTTATACACTTCGATTAAATCACCACTCTTTCTTCCAGGAAAGTCAGATTGAGTTCCTTTAACTGTTCGTCATAAGATAAATTGTGCAAAAATCTTAGGCACATTTAAAGCAATTTCATTAGGAAAATCTGCCTGGAAAAATATTGAAATTAAAATTTTCTGATAACTGACAGATATACAACACAGAGTTTTAAACTGTCAAAAACTAAATAGATCAATATTAGGGGTGACTATGCTCTACCAAAAAAATTGGGACACTGTCCTGTTGTGCTATAGTTTTATAAAATGATTGGCCTTTGCTTGTTCCAGGCAGAGTGGAAAAAATGTCATTGTAACCAGTTTTTCCAAAACAGATGTTATCAAGGTCTTAGAGGTCATTCTAAAATGCTTGAAGTCCATAGATGCAGGTACAATCTTAGGAAATATTTTTTTCTCAAACAGAGTAATATGTCTCTTGAATAGCTTACCGGAACATGTTTCCTCACTCAGTGTAAAAGAGTTTAAAGAGTTTAGTTGCTTTTTGTTTTGTTTAGCTGGGGAGGGGGTGCCTTCCCTTCAGCATGGGGTATGGCACTGATTTTGCACGGCACTGATATTGCTCAAATTCCGCATCTTCCTGCACTTTTAATTTTACTGTTTTCTTCTTTTCTTTGGCCAACATGGAGGTTGCCTGGAATCCATCCATATCAAGCTTTGGTTGCACCCAACGGTCACTAGCTTGTATGTCGAGCATCAGTCGGTTGACCAGCGTTTGACTTCCAAATATTCACACTAAATCCATGCGAGATCTGTGGCTCACAGTCGCAAGGGTACCCCGCCCCTTAAGACAGTCTTAAAAATAAATAAAATACCACAGTTCTGCATTCAACGGAAGTCCTGCCTCCCGGCTCGTGTTTATATGAGTCCTCATCTGAGCGGCAGCAGAGTCTCTGGGCAATGAACAAGCTGGAAGGCAGGACTTCGTTGAATGCGCGAGTTTACTCGAAGCATAACTGTGGTATTTTATTAATTTTACGGAAAAATAACCATGTTTCTAGAGTTGTGAGGATATGTGTGGACAAAGCAGACTTGGATTATACTGATGGACATTTTGTGGAGTTTTCCCATTGCTTCTGGTGACCCCATTTGCTTCCAGCAAAAAAAGGAATTTGGATAATTGTTCAAAACACTTCAATGGCCATAAAGTTGCACCAGGTGAAGAACAACTTCGTTCGCTATAGTTAATGCCAATTACAGTGAAGTACGTTATGTAATTTCACTATTATTTCATTTCGCCTCTATTAAACCAGAGAATCCCACTGAAATAAACAAAATGCAGATATGGCGAAACATTATCCTGTTCAAAACCTAACAACCACTCCAAGAGTAAACGCATGAAAGCCACAATATAATTTTTAAGCTCATGTCAAATAACATTCAGGAATGCCGTTGCTGGCCAGCTAACTCATATTCGATTGGTGGTTCTTGCCAGAAGGTCACCCAATCAGTCAGGAGCAGATAACTTGAATATTCATATATTCACTTCATTTGTGACGTAAGGGCTAAACGCTGGCTATACGACTGAAGCCAGACTGATCAGTCAGTGACCGTTGGGAGCGATCAGCACTTGAGAAGTATTGATTCCAGGCACGGAGGTTAGAATGCGATATAGAAAATCCCGTTGGGGCGGAATCAATTTGCGGTGGTCCAAGTTGATTCTCTGGCGGCCCGCCACACAGTGGTCTGTGTGTAGGAAACACTGGTATCTGCTAGCACTGAGCCACCTACTCCACACTTCACCTGCATGGTGTCCTGTCCAGTCCTTGGCCTGAACACTGACTTTAGTATGTTGCAAAGAGTATTGCCTATTATCCATACATGTATTTTATTTTGATAACCTCACAACTGTAGCTATCAGTTACCATGGTTACCAGTACAATGACCAAGCTTAAAAGGGCAGATTTGCTTTAACCCCTTAAGAGCTGCGGCCCAATACTGGGGGCCGGTTATTACGCATTATTAATACAGCATGTTTCCAAATCGCGACATTGTCAAGTGGCATATCCACATTTTGCGAAGAAACTCAGCCAGAAGCTCATGTAAACCATTTTTACCTCAACTGAACGCAATACAAGCACCAAGCAAGTAAATAAGCATACAGCAAAACATAGGATAAAATCATATCAGCCCTGAATCACCAGGACTTCTGCTGAATTTGTGCTATGCATAAAAACGATACTTCAAATAAAAGAGGAAAGTCCACAGAATGCAACGATATGAGCCCTGTCATTTTAAACCGACACCACATTGAAAGAACAGCAGGCATACACTTTACAGTCTACAGAGATGAGCAGAAGAAAATACTTACCTTTGATATTTTGCTATTAAAAAACTGCTCAAGGGTAAATCTGCGCTTGCTATTGTTAGCCCAATGTGTTTGCGTTATAACGGAACTAGATCTGCCGTGATCCTAGCATGTTCTTTCCCAGGGCGTTGCTCCAAAGAATTCAGCTCCGTAGCATTCAGCTTCCTTGCAATGTATTTTTCTCTCTACCATCGGCTTGTGATACTTTGAGTTAGACTATGCCGGTAGGAATTTGATTGTATGAGTCCTGATGATTCTTACGAACTCTAAACCACCTTAATCATAGAAACCCAGCCTGAGCTACAGCCTTGCGTTCCGAGTGCGTCAAACTGAGTCCATGGGACATATGCATGTTCTTGAATAGTGTGACAATATAAACGCAAAACTAGTTTGTTTGAGGTATAGTCCGAATAATTATCTGCTAAATATTCAACATTCATTTTCAAAGTCGTTTTCTGACGGAATCTTTGCAGTAGTCCAAACAAATACCGAGACTACAACAGTACAGTACGTATTTTCTTTACCCATTCGTTGAATGGGCAATTTCACCATTGACTGTTGTCGATTGGCACAGCCTATTGGATAAAATGCTGCGCTGCGAAGGATATTGTGAAGGTTCGATTCCTGATCAGGGTACTTTTTTTTTTTTTTTTGGTTTGTTTTTTTAAATAATCGCAGTTTGCTTCTACAATAATCAGTGGGGTTTTTGTCATTCTTACTTTTTTTTTACTAACATTTTTTTTCACATTGCCTTTGTATTTATCATTTTATTCATTTGTTTTGTTTTTTTAATAAATGCTCTAGTGGAGTCAAACTACATTTTCATTGTATGTATTGTCTTTGAATGCGAAATTGTATAGGCATTAAAACTGGCAGGATTAATAATAATTTTTTTTATTCTAAAAATGAATAAATGCTGTATTTGGATGGAATGGATGCCTGTCGTGATATATAAGTGAAATTTTATGGGTTTTACATCTTGGTATCTGAGAAATCTGAAATGGAACACAAGGTACCTAAATTGCCAAAATGGAGAAGCCACCTTGACATTCCGCTCTAATTTTGCTCTGATTGACCTGATCAGAATAAACTTTGGCACAGATAATAATGAGATTCTGTGCTGTATTTTTCAGAAGTTTCAGACTGCAACTCAACAAATTTACAAGGGATCGAAATAAAACTTTGTTAGGTGCAAAATGAGATCTTTCATTTACACTGTGTTCCATCTCCATTTACTCTGACTCAGTGACATATATAGAGATTTTACACCAAGGCTGAAATCCCAAATGGTTTTACATTTATTACGATACCAAGATTATTCAAATGGACCAAGCAGTCGCCGAGATATACTCATTTCATTTTCGAAAAAGAGGCTCAGGGCTTAAGGGGTTAACTACTGATTTCAAGGCAATATCCATCCATCGTCACACAGTCCCAAAATGTAATAATTTTAAAATAACCAAAATGTTAAGAGAGGACTCTAGAAAATCACTTTTTTCAGATACATTGAGATTAGACGTAAAGAGACCTCTGATTTTTTTTATGGTAATAAAACTTTGTACATACTGAAAAATACATTACTTTTCAAATTTACTATCTTATTAATGTCATTCTTTACAATAGATACACGATTTCATACACTTATTTAGCCGTCTTCTAGTTGTGCGATGTGTTGCGTGTAATGAATGATAAGGTGAAGCCCACTCCTCTCTTGCCAGCCAACAGATTTTTATTCTGCGTGCAACGCATTAATATCAGTACAGAAACTCTGCATGTCACGTTTCTACATCCACAGCTCTCCACAGCAGAGCTTAATACTAACTGAATATGCAGCATATCATAACATTCCACTTAACGGGACTGAAAAACTCCTCTCTCCTTAGATGGCGGAGGTAATTTTGTAACGGGGAGCTCGCGTACCTACATGCTATGCATTTATGTCAGTAGGCTGCAACAAATTCGCATGGCACATTTCTGCAAGCGCACCTTAAATTAGAGATGGAAGAAACGGCAAATTGCACAAAAAACCACCTAATGCTCCATTATCCTGGAGTTAGGATAGGTAAAATGGCATGCTTCACAAAAGTGCCGTACAAGATAAAATAAAAATGTATAAACTCCAGAGTGATCATCAAAGCAGTAATGATCAAAATCTTCGACCTCTAGAGAGAAGTATCTTGGCCTCCGTTAAGCATTTTACTGCGTTGTACAAAACCTCTGATGAGCACTTATTTCATCTTACCTCTCCAATGTAGAGCTGAATACTGAGGAGAATACCGCAAATTTGGAGACAGTTACGTCGCTAAAATGTCAAAGATCAAACAGCATTAATATAAAATTCTACTGAACTAAAAAAAAAAACTCCCCAAAACAATACGTGCATAAATAAGAGGAAAAGAATAATAATGTGCAAACAGAAATTGATTTTTGGTGAAATGTAACACTGCATGTTCACACGGGTGCACTTAAGATAGCTCCTAAGAACAAAACCTGAATGATAAAGACGTTGAATTTTTTTTTTTCTCTCTGATTTCTTTTTTTTTACCGAGTCAGAGATTGCTAGTTACGGATATGATGATGGGTCGGATATGCCGAACTGAATATGAGATGCTTCCTCGCAGCTGGCACTGGTCGCCTTGATCTGAGAGAATGTTTCAATTGCTAGTTGTCTCCCGCTCAAGAACGAATTGACGGATTTTCTTCAAATTTGATTTTAACATGTATTAATCTGATACCCCGGCGCTAGTCGATTTTGGTGACCTTTGCGCCATTCTCAACGTCACACCGAGAGATTGTGGATTTTCACACTGATAGCCTTGTCAGCGAGATATCTCAAGAAGGAATCGACGGATTTACTTCAAATTTTATGCCAACATGTATTAGTGTGATACCCCGGCGCCAGTCGATTTTGGTGACCTTCGCGCCATTCTCAAGGTCACACCGAGAGATTGTGGATTTTCACACTGATAGCCTTGTCAGCGACATATCTAAAGAACAAATCGACAGATTTACTTCAAATCTTATGTCAACATGTATTACTGTGATACCCTGGCGCCAGTCGATTTCGCTGACCTTCGCGCCATTCTCAAGGTCACACCGAGAGATTGTGGATTCTCACACTGATAGCGTTGTCAGCGACATATCTCAAAAACGAATCGACGGATTTACTTCAAATCTTATGTCAACATGTATTACTGTGATACCCTGGCGCCAGTCGATTTCGCTGACCTTCGCGCCATTCTCAGGGTCACACCGAGAGATTGTGGATTTTCACACTGATAGCCTTGTCAGCGACATATCTAAAGAACAAATCGACAGATTTACTTCAAATCTTATGTCAACATGTATTACTGTGATACCCTGGCGCCAGTCGATTTCGCTGACCTTTGCGCCATTCTCAGGGTCACACCGAGAGATTGTGGATTTTCACACTGATAGCGTTGTCAGCGAGATATCTCAAGAACGAATCAACGGATTTACTTCAAATCTTATGTCAACATGTATTAGGGTGATACCCCTGCGCCAGTCCATTTCGGTGACCTTCGCGCCATTCTCAAGGTCACACCAACAAATTGTTCATTTTGACACAATTTCACATTTTGTGGCAGGGGTCAAAGACACGTGAGTGTCAAATACTTGTTTTGATAATAACATTGTTGTCATTTTCATGGTCGTTACTGGGGTAGGTCAAATGGCCTAACGCTTGGATTAAATAGTGGCTTTGTGATGGGTGCTGGAATTGGGCACCCGTGAAGTGACTGACGGGCATGTTAAATCGCGTCCGTGAGGACGACTTGGCGGGCGTTTATGGGCGCCGGCGTGATCGCGCCCATCTTGTGCATGCACTGTTATTACTATGGTGTGAATACTTCGCGACTCGATGTGTCACAGAAAGTTCGAATTAGTATCCATCAATATGGAAGTGTGGAATTTAGACGTTTTTAACTTGTGATGTGTGCTTTTATTGTACAAGTGTACAGTTTTATTCACATAATAAAATGAATTATGAATTACTATTTTTTTCCACTGGCTGAATGAAAACAATTCTGTGAAGAACAGTTGGCCAAAATTCCTCTACTCATGAAGAATACTCAGATCAAGTCAATTTGAAGGCACACTGCTCATACATACAAGAAATGTCCATTTCTCATATATCAGGAGGTCGCAAGATAAAACAGTCATTCCTTGGTCTTCTAGAATTGTATAGGCTAGTTCTGGTGTGTGTGAACTTATAATGCTCACAATCGTAGAATTGAATAGTTCTGGTATGTATGAATTGATAATACCTTTGAGGAATAAGCTCTTAGGTTTTTTTTTTCCTACAGCTATTGAAGTCATGGGATAGATTTAACTGTTCATTTTGTTTTTGCTTGGGATTAAGGTTGAGGCTAAGGTTTGGGTTTGGGTTTAGGTTATACAAAACATCTCTGGGAGGTGGGAATTGCACCGTCTGTTATCCCAGAAATGGACATTTCTCGTAGGAAGATTAAATTTCTTATATGCTAGAGTTGTTCATACGAAACATTTTTCGTGGGTGTGAATCATAATTTTTCAAATTGACATGATCCAAATACTCATTGCCAGTTATTGTAAACATTTGATTATAATTGTTTCCTGCTAAAGTTGGCAAAATGAGTTATTAGATTTTAATACACATTTTGAGTAACTCTTTTAAAGTCAATAAATTAAACTATTATTTAAAAGCTGTATGTTGTATTTACTCACTTTTTTTGTCTTAAATGAAAATTAATTGGATGATCTTAAATATTTTAATTTGACCTGCAAAAGAAGAAGAAATCGGGTGGGGGACAAATACTACATCAGTATACATCTACATATTTCAATGCTCATCACAATTTTAATCTATAGCTATAAACTAAACCAAGTTAACAATGTAAGCAATTACATGACATACCTAGTGTTGTCTCAGCTTAATGTAACATATTTAAAACTTGAGCTCAGCAGTGGGTTTTGCCCGAAAATCTAGCAAAATTACAGCCATGACCTATTTCACTTAACCCCGAACCAGGGGAGGGATGCTTTGGTGGGGGCTGGACGGCCATGCAGGCATTGGACTCATACCATACCAGAGTTTGCAGCTCAGTCAACCCTACCCATCTGATTTCTTCTGTGGTTATCCTATTCTCTTTCAAAGCTGATAACCTTTTTTGTGAGCCATACATTGTTTACTATGGACATTTTATCCAGTGATATAGTTGTTTTTCTTTTTTTTAACTGAAGCAGCTGCTGGGTGTACCATCTGCTCAAGGGTTCCTTCATCTTTTGTGTGTGGCCTCATCCGTCTCACGCCACCAGTCGTCTTACCTGTTGCACTAGTCTCGAGGAAATTAAATCAATAGGCATGTGAAGAAAATCTAATAAATCTGAAAGTAATTCTCTTGGGTCAATACATCTGTCTCAGTGCAATTCTAATCAACACTGTTTATGAAACAACATTCTCGAGGGCAAATTGAAAGGACTTTGCTGTCACTCGTGGACTTTGCATATGACTCAGACGATTGGATAAGATGGGGAGAAAGAATCACTGAAGGCCTTCTGCCCCTGTTTTTGTCTGTTTGTTGCAGGGATCATGTGTTTGCTGTCAATCTTACCACCACCGCTGAGAAAATCATCCCCCAGCAGGTAGGCACAAACCTCTCTCAGGGACTGCTGCGAACTGTTCACCTCAACCACCTTCCCGTTCAACTCATCTTTCATCCAGCCACTAAATGGCTGTATTTTTATCGAACCCATAATAATAGTGTTGGATAAATGCTGTCTCCTGCGCAGGTTCCTGGTGTCATTTTCTTATTCTGTTTAGGCACCTGGTTTTGCATTTTTCTGGTGGTTATTCTTCAATTTTTCCATCCTCATGTTTTTTCTTTACTTTATTCTGAGAGGACAGAAAATAAAGTGACACAGAGAGAGTATGGGTGGGATCGTGACCTGACACTCAGGACTCATAGAAGAATCCAGATACAGGAAGTGGTATAACTGGCATGTTTCCAACAGAAATTTATTCTTCTAAGAAGAGCTTTTAAACAGCTCTGTAATAGGATACAACATTTGCAATTTATTGTTTGGTTTTGAATGATGTTGAGCACAATACATTTCAGTTGCATAAACAATTTCTGCAGCTTAAGAGCAGGTGACAGAATAGCCTGTGTGGGTGCCTATAGTGAGTGGTTGGAGCACTGAGAATATGTCTCCTTGGGTGAAGTGGTTTTCTGTTTCGAAATTGCCAGCAGTGGTCTTGTGTTCTTTGGCCCTGAGAGATGCTCCAATCCCTCAGGAGCACCTCACATTCTCCTCTTTCAGTTTAGCACTAGCCTGACCTGTGAAAAGTGTTCTTTTTCAATATGATCTATTAATTTTTCCTCAGCACTTGGTGGGGGTCTCTTTCTCTCCCCGAATCTTTGCCTCCCCTGTTGAGGGAGTTGAGCAGAAGGAAGAGTCAGTGAATCAGCTTTACAGTCTTTGATGCCCAATGCTGGCCCACAGTACCTCAGTATATTCTAGCCGCACTAGCTTGTTAAGCTGGTGATGGATTTCTCCCCGTTGCCTGTATCCCAAGTTCAGGAAACGTGCAGCAACTGCTAATCCTCTCAGAGATAATAGGCAGGAGAGGGAACTTTGTTTGAGCTGGCCCTCTCTGCTGCCCAGACCCCATTAGAGAGAACTCTGAGAGCCACCTGAAAAATAAAGTGTTCTGGCCCCATGCAATCACTCATGCTGCATGCTCTGAGCGCAGGCTCTAATGTAGAAATGTCATGTACAGCAAGCTCCAACCTCCTATCCATTACTGTTCCAGGTGTTTGTGCAAGGTTGTGTGTTCACCACATTCTTTTGCGCGTTTCTTCGACACAGCGGTAAACCCATCTTTCTTTGAGTTTCAGTGGAAGCTCACCAACCCTCTTGTTTACAGTCACTTCTGTATGTCCTAGAAGCTGACGTGGAAAACGAAAGACGTGGAGAAGTGCACCGTGAGGGGAAAAAACAGCGTGAGTCTTTTTTTGTGTCCTTCCCATCTGTCTTTATCTGTCCCTATTTCTCTTCTGTATGGTGTCCTCTTTACCCTATTGTCTTCCTGAATTTTTTGGCTGCCTTTGTGCTGATGTTTTGTCAGCAATTGTTCATGTCACAGATGAAAATCTGTACCCGAGGTGTTAGTAGACCAGCAGCTATGGAGATATGCTATTCAAACACCAGCAGAGTGACACTCATGGCTGGCACAGTGGAGGGATTATAACAGAGATCTAAAGTAGTGTGCATGCATGCATTTATGCATGTATAAAGCATGCTGCAGGTAAAAACCCCTCAATGCAGGAGGTACCATCATGGATTTTGTGGCCTGTCATAACCTTATAACAGGGCCTTGTGTTTTCAGGATGAGTGCTACAACTACATCAAAGTTTTGGTGCCGCGTAATGATGAGACTCTGTTTGCCTGTGGCACCAACGCCTTCAACCCCACCTGCCGAAACTATAAGGTACCTGCTTCTGCATTCTCTCACTGTCAGGTTTGATGTTTTACTGCTGAGAAATAAGTGGATGGGTTTACATTGCAGATGTTTTTAGGCCTTTACTCAGTCATATTACAACCCCAATTCAGAAATAGTTGGGACAAAGTGTAAATTGTGAATAAAATCAAAATGCAATGACTCTCCGATCACACCAGCTAGTATTTTATTCACAATATATCAGAGATAACATAGCAAATGTTGACACTAAGAAATTTTACAATTCTATCCACAAAATGAGCTCATTTCAAATTTGATGGCTGCTACAGGTCTCAAAAAAGTTGGGATCGGGACCTGTTTACCATGATGTAGCATCCCCTCTTCAGAGTGGAGGCGTCTGGGCATTGAGGAGACAAGTTTCTTGAGTTTAGCCATTAGAGTTTGATCCGACTCTTGTTTAATACAGGCTTCCAGCTGCTGGAGAGTTTTGGGTCTCCTTTGACAGACTTTTAGTTTAATTATGCACCAAATGTTCGCAATCGGTGAAAGATCAGGACTGCAGGCAGGCCAGTTCAGCACACGGCCTCTTCTACTATGAAGCCATGCTGTTGTAATAGCTGCAGAATGTGGTTTTGCATTGTCCTGCTGAAATACACAAACTCTTCCCTGAAATAGATTTCGTCTGGAGGAGAGCATATGTCGCTCTAAAACCTTTATATAACTTTCAGCATTCATGGTGCTTTTAAAAACATTCAAGTGTCCCGCACTATATGCACTAATGCATCCACATACCATCAGAGATGCTGGCCTTTGAACTGAACACTGATAACAGGAGGGGTGGTCTTTTTCCTCTTTAGCCCGGAGGACAAGACGCCCGTATTTTCCAACAAGAATGTTAAATTTGGACTCGTCTAAAAAAAGGAAAGTTTGCCACTTTGCTACAGTCCATTTTAAATAAGCCTTGGCCCACAGAACACAGCGGCACTTGTGGATCATGCTCAACAATGGCTTCATTTTTCCATGACAGAATTTTAGGTGGCATCTGTGGATGGCACAGTGGTCTGTGTTTTCTATATCTCTATATCTCTTAAGAAATGGAGGGATTTTCACCGAATCAGGTATGGCAAGTCCCCACAGTGGGTACCTGAACTGATTGGGTTTTGAAGGTCCTCTGGTGAAAGCTCATTTGTTTATGGGGGACAAAGGCTGCATTCCAATCGGAAATAAAATGCTCTGTTCACCTCTTCTGTCCAATGGAGTAAGCCATCCGAAGGGCATGGTAGGCGAGGGAGCCCTTCCCAAGTGAGGGACGGCAGTGGAGGGGACGGGTTGTGTCTGACTGAATTGGAATGACACCTTGCGTTTCTTCCGCACTTCAACATTTGTCAACAAACCAATGGGAAGCTTTTGTTACCATGGAGCTGACTCAGTTTGTTACCCTTACGCTATACCTTTTTCAGTTCACACAGACGCTGTATTGCATGTTTATGACAAGAAGAAGAAGGCATACTCGTCTGATGGCTGCAGCATTGTTTTAGAGTACAGTATAAATTACAGTATACAGCATGTACAGGGACAATTTATTATGTAGAGTGACCAATTAGACAAAAGGTATTTGCTAAATTTGAAGAAAATTGGTAAAAAGATATTCTTTTGAAACCAAAAATACGAACATATATCCAAGTTAAGTGTAATTATGGTACTGAATCTTGTCACAGCAAATTTATCAAGGAGTCAAAGGTCCTTAGTGGCATAGCCGAGAACAGGAATCCTTCCTCTCGCCCATGAGATAGGCAGATTTAAGGACATTCAGGAGGAATATAGGATTTGTGAACTCTGCCAGCTGAAAGAGGTTGAGAATGAATCACATTTTCTTTTGTATTGTCCTCATTATGATGAACTGAGAATTTCAATATATGATGAAGTGGTTACTAAAAGTCTGGTTGTGGTGTCCTGATGACGACAAAATGAAATGGTTTTTTTAGTTTCAACTTGCATAAGTTGGCCGCCCTTGTCGCTATAGCTCGGGGAAAAAAACGTCATGATGAATTATTTGTTTAGGTTTTTTTTTTTTTACAATGTTGCCATTCTGGTTTCTGGTCCCTATTTTTCTAAATAATGGTGCCTTATAAGCCCGTTGGGCTGGGCATATTATTTATGCATGGAACAATAATAAACTTCATTCATTCATATTTTATTGCATTGTATTTGGAACACTGTTTTGGGTAAAAATATGAATCAGATTCAGTTATTGGGGAGTCAGGACGGTCCCTTCGACTAAGACTTCTTTGCATCTGTATGTACTCTTGAGACCTGGAAAAAGGCTTAACTTATGATTTAGAGCGTGTTCTTTTCCCTCCAACTGTGGTAAATGCTGATCTGACACTTTAGCAGATATTCTGTATCTGCTGTGAACTTTGAGGGCTGTTTCTCATAACCTCATTTATGCAAAGATGTTTAAAAAGGCAGGGGGTTTGGAAAGGTGGTGTGAGCCAAGTTATGCTTCATATTTCATGGAATGCTATATCCAGAGAGGATTATATCTCTTGGCTTACTGGCTGGTAATAGAAGTTATTTGGATGTTGGACAGAGATTGTTTGTAGCAGGGCTAAAAATTCAAATCAGTCAGTTGGGTATAATTTATTTCAGTAGTTTACACCCAAACTTTGCATGTGAGTCAGAGGCAACTAGCCATTTTTTTAAATAAATGATCCATTGGGATGGAATTTGCAGTATTTTTTAATGAATCTGTGCCAGTGATAGCCATGGCCTGAGGGATTGTTTTTTTTAATTTGTTCGTACGGCCATCAATCTGTTGTGACATTCGTCCATCCCAATCTTGTGAGCTCAATATCTCTGCAATATATGGAGGGAATTTATTCAATTTTGGCGCAGATGTCTACATGGATTCAAGGATAAACCTACAAGATTTTGGTGGTCAAAGGTCAAGATCACTGTACATTCAAGTTTGCCTCATTGTTGTGAACATGATATCTCTGGAACGCCTGGAGGGATATTTTTTTCAAATTGGGCACAAGTGTCCTCTTATTTTCAAAAATTAACTTTAGATTTTGGGGGTCAAAGGTCAAAGTGACCTCATGTCCATCTCATTCTTGAACATTTAACTTATTATCTGCCATTTATGAAAAACTGCTCATACTCTGACATTTTCATGGCAAGAAACATCAAACTTGCTGTGCTGCTTCATGTTGGGACAGATGTGTCATTTTTCAATTTTTTTTGATGATCCCCCCACTTCCATGCCTCTTTTTTGCATTGCTTCTTTGTCAGCTCGATAGACTCAGCACTTTTGTTTTCATTTTTAAAAGCCACCATTCTTCCAACATTTAATGGCTGAAGCCTCCAAACTTGCTATGCTGCTTCAGACTGTCCCAAAGGATGGATGCTGGTGTTTATGTGGCCCTGCATCATTCGTTTCTCTATTCATAAATTCATTTTCCTTTAAACACTGTTCGTTTGCCAAGTCTTGCCAATTTCCAGGTAGAGCCTTCAAACTTGCTTCACACTTAAGACATCTCAAAAGAAGGATGTTGATGTCTCAGCCCCCTCCCATCATACAAACAGATATACTGAGCACGCTCCTTCTTTTTAATCACTCCATCCCATGTATGACTAATCTTTGATCTTTTATACCTGTTAAACCATTTCTCATGCAGAAAAAAACTCAGAAAAAGATCTTCGTCACATCAATGATGCAGGCCTGCCTTCTTTCCTAATTGGCTGATATTTGATACTTATTAGTGAGAACCCTGTGTTGTAGAGAGTAGGGGACTGGGATTTTAGATTTGGAAAAGGGTCATATGTCAATTGTTGAAGCCCCTCCACCTTTCCTTATCAGCCAATATTTGATACCTCAGAACAGTTGAACTGTTCGTCACAGTGAGTCAGGATTTGGTCTTCACTAAGTATATGAGTCTGGACAAACAAGGATATAGACTGCACCTTGAGTGTTTTGTGGAGGCATAGAAATGTGAGGTGGTAATTTTACATTTGTTTTTTTTGTTGGCAATTAGACGATGGTTGTCTCAATTTGTGCATCATCCTTGTTGGAGGGAGCTCAGCACTGGTTTTTCCATCTGCACTTTGCTCTGCAGGTGTGGTTTGCTCTTATATTTCTGGTGGAAGTTATTCTCTTCACTAACGGATTTGTGCTCGGATCCGTTGATCTATGATAAAAGTACATAAAAGTTATGAAGGCCAGGAGTGTCCTAAGGTTCCTGAAAGGTTCACTATCTCACCCATTCTGACTCACTAACCATTAAATTTTGATGTATAATAAATTAAACAAATTTTTATGCTCTGTCCTTCTTCAGCTCTCTAACAAGCGGTCTAGGTTGCCTCGTAGATATGGTTTCTGCCTGCTGCACTTACATGGGCTCTCAGTTTTACTTGGCAAGATTATACTTAGATGATGCATGAAGTTTGTCTATCATGTTTTTTTTCTTGGTCGCTTATTTCATCCTTACGTTAGGTTTGAAAAATTTTACTTGAGTTAATATATTCCATTTCATTCAAAGAAAGACATACATGATATACCCTTCCTAATAAAGACTGTCTTCACCCACTTGAGGTTTTATTACTTTTGGCACATATAATGAATTTTAGCATTAATCACATTCATTGGAAAATTGGAAGAATCTTAATGAAACTGTATTTAATCACAATTTATGGGTTTAGCTTGCATGTTAATGACTGCTCGTTGTGACTGTGAATTTAAACTGTTCACATGTACTATCACAAATTTTGTTCCCAATATGCATTTTCTACTTTCAGATGTCAACACTTGAGCAGGATGGGGAAGACCTTGTTGGTCAGGCCCGTTGCCCCTTCGAATCACGGCAAACAAACGTGGGCCTGTTTGCTGGTGAGTGTCCAAGGGTCACCCGACTCTGAATTCAGCCTTACCATTTACACTGCCCGGCCAAAAAATAAGTCACCGTTTGGAAATTAATGAACAAATTCTAGAATTGGATCATTATTGCGGTTTCTAATATGTTTCAGCTGGCAGTAATCATTTTTCCCCTGACTGATGAAGCGCATCGCTACTCATTTCTCAAAAAATCATGTCGGAAGACACATCCCTTGCTGGTGGAAAAGATGTTACAGTATTTCAGAACAGGCAACTTATTGGCCTGTATTTAGCAAAGAAACTCATGAATGCAAAAACAAGTATGAGGAATCATTTTCACAAACATATTTGCCACCACGAAGTCCTGATCTTAGACACAGTAAAAGCTTTTGGGATGTGCTCAAGAAAGACCACCGCGTGGTTCAACCATTATGCCGAGAAGACAAGATCGCGGCCAAAAATTATGGCATGTATGATCGAAAATAAATTTTCTGGCATTGCATATAGTTGTCAAAACAATGACAAAATGAATTTGCACTATAATCAAAGCTACAGGGGTTCCAACTAAATATTTGAGTGTGCGACTTTTTTTTTGGCCGGTCAGTGTATATTATTTGACTGGAAGAAAGAAATGACTTGCAGATTCAATGCCTGCTGGGGCCAGCGTTAAGTCTTGCTGGAGGGCCCACTGCACTTAGCTTTGCTGAAATATACTCAGCAACAAAAGTTTCTGTGACACCAATATTGTTAATTATTTTTCATAACGCAATTATGAAATTGTCATACATGGTGATATCAGACTGAAACAGTACACGTAAACACAACATTGAAATGGAAATCATGAAAATGCGAGAAAATGACTTTGCACGTGAAAATGTGCGTAAATCATGCTTGTGGATGGCAATAAAAGAGGAGAATTTTTGGAATGTTCACATTGTGCCTGATGAACGACGGAAGCATCACTTATCGAAAACACAGCCATTTCGGATCAGGAACTCTACCCTCTAAATGCCAAGACTGTCTGAAAATGATCGGTGGAGGGCCATTGGGATGATTGAATCCGGAACCTCGCAGAGGGAAGTTGCTCATCGCCTGAATGTCCACCGAAACACCATTTGGAACTTATGGCAGCGTCATCAGCAGACAAGACATGTCAGAGACCATCCTCGCAGCGGCCGTCCACGAGTAACCACTCCCAGACAGGACAACTGGATTCGAACAACCCATCTCCGAAATCGATTCCAACCTGCAACCATAACTGCAAGAACGATACCTGGTTTGAGGCGACTGTCTGCACAGACAATCCGTCGCCGTCTCCGTCATTTTGGCATTGTCCCACGTCGGCCAGCAAGACGTCCAATACTCACAGTACAACACCGACGACTGCGTCTACAGTGGGCACAACAACATCGACGGTGGATCCAACGTCAGTGGGATCTTGTACTCTTCACTGATGAATCAAGATTCATGCTTAACCGATGTGATGGTCGTTTACGTGTATACCGTCGACGTGGAGAACGTTATGCCAACAACTGTGTTCAGGAATTTGATCGTTTTGGAGGTGGTAGTGTCATGATTTTGGGAGGGATCACGGCTAGAAACAGAACAGATTTGCTTGTTATTGATGGAAATCTGACAGGTCAAAGATATCGCGATGAAGTGCTACGGCCATTGGTGGTACTGTTTTTGATGCAACATGGTCCCGGAATAATGCTGCAACATGATAACGCCAGACCACACGTTGCAAGGATTGTACAGCAGTATCTGATGCAACAACATGTCAATGTCCTGCCATGGCCAGCCAGATCCCCAGACATGTCCCCAATCGAGCATCTTTGGGACGAGATGGATCGACGTTTGCGGCGGTTGGATAACCCGCCAGCTACACTCCAGGAATTGCGACAACGTCTACGTCAGATTTGGAATGACATCCCACAGCAATTTCTGGCACATCTGATTCGGTCCATGCGCCGGAGATGCGTTGCTTGCATCATGGCACGAGGAAGTCACACCCGGTATTGAAGTGTGAAGGTCACAATTGGTTAGACGTCAGACAAGTGCTTCATGACGCATGAAAATGACATTTTTCGTTTTGAGTGACGTTGGCACTGAAAAGTCAGTGTTTCTCCTGTTAAATAAACATATTGATTGCATTGAGATCTTTGCGTGTCATTTATAACATACACATAAATGGTTTCACAGAAACGTTTGTTGCTGAGTATAGCTGCAATGTTGCTTGAACCAGGGACCTTCTGAGCCCCTGACAAACTTCTTAACCATTAGGCTACGGGCTTCTTCCAGCTCTGCTAGTATGTGCTTGAGCTACCAACAGAAAGCAAAGTCCTGGTATTGTTATTTGCTGTTGAGTGTCAGCTTCTCACTCATCTCCAGTGTTGTAGAAATACCAATAGATTCTGCTGAATTCAGTGATTTGAACAGTTAATTTGTGGTGCCAAAATTTCAGGTTTTTCTGCTTGTTTTTCAAGGTGGTGCCTTCTATTCAGCCACCATGACAGACTTCCTGGCAAGTGATGCGGTGATCTATCGCAGTCTCGGAGACAGCAGTCCAGTCCTGCGCACTGTCAAGTACGACTCCAAGTGGCTCAGAGGTAGTTCAGTGAACACTTCCATCATGACTTTACTTAGGATCTGCATTGTTGATTTGGATGGGTTATGATGCATAATATATAATGAATTTTAAAAATTTTTCATATTTTTTTCGTTACAGAACCTCATTTTCTCCATGCCATTGAATATGGGAACTATGTGTATTTCTTCTTCAGTGAGATTGCTGTAGAGTACACCACCCTTGGCAAGGTGAAAGTGCAACCTTGTGGTTTCTTAAAGAACCTGTAAACCCAAATGGCTCTCAAATAATATTTTGAAAGCCTGCACTGGTATCATATTACAAAATTTAATGCAAAGCTACCCATTAAAATGTGTTTTTTTGTCCAACCAAGCTGAACAGTCATATTCGTTTTTCCTTATCTCTTTCATGTTTAATGTCATAATATTCCTCTTATATCGCATGAATTGCTCTTTCAGCATTCATCAGATTGGCTTAAATGGTTTTATGCATGATTTTAATTTAATGCCCTCTTGAATACGTCCAAATATTTCAAGGACTTAACAATATTAAATGATTGATGACTGTCGAGCTTCCAGCAAATGACTGATATATTCTTTATCTTTCTTCCTATGAGCCAGAGCATATATATATACCAGTCTTGATGTTATCAAGTTTATTATGCATTCTGCGTGTGTATTACTCCTTCTTGTCGCACTGTCCAGGTTGTGTTCTCTCGAGTGGCTCGAGTCTGTAAGAACGACAACGGTGGGTCCCCTCGTGTGCTCGAGCGCTACTGGACCTCGTTTCTGAAGGCCCGTCTCAACTGCTCAGTGCCAGGCGACTCCTTCTTCTACTTTGATGTGTTGCAGTCCCTGACAAATGTGATGCAGATCAACCGGAGACCCACTGTGCTCGGGGTCTTCACCACACAGGCCAACAGGTGAGTTTGTCCAACTGTCCACACAAACGGTGCAATGGCTATAATTTTATGCCTGGGAAGAAATATTCATTACTTGTAGGGTTGTATACAGAGGGGCGGAAAACTTGTGCAGTAAATACATGGGCCAATGGGCAGTGCTGAGTTGAATAAATATATTCAGTGATAATATGGGGTCTGTGTGCGCATGCAGATTCATGCACAAAGCTCATAGCTTTATTACTGTGTGTTTTTCACTTTTAACATTGTGGTTGGGGCTCATAGCAGGATGGTATGCGTGTGGTGCAGGGGTAACGGTCTGTTATGCATGCATATGCCCCGCAGTATAACAGGTTCTGCAGTGTGTGCCTTTTACATGGATGAGGTTGAGAAGGTCTTCAATGGGAAGTTCAAAGAACAGAAGAGCAGTGAGCTGGCCTGGACACCAGTGCCTGAGGAGCTCGTGCCCAGACCGCGGTAAGAGGGTCCTGCAGAACGGGGAAGGGCTGATGGGATTCTGAGCTCTGTTATGGTACTTATGTGGGCTACAACCCACTTGGATGTGTCCTATATTGAGTTAGTTTTTTCCTTCAGGAGTCAGTTGCCTCTGTGTCTTATTTCGAAGGAGCAAAGCCATTTCTGTATTATTGATTAAACCATGGAAAATGTGTCGGTTTGATATTAGTTAATTGTAGCTGGCCATGTGTTCATTAAATTATATTATAGTTGTACTTTTTTATTAAGTTCTTTACTTACTGAAGCAATCCAATGAACATGAAATAACTGAAATCGGAATGTCAGGGAGAGAGTGATTGTTTTATTGCATTTATTTCAACATTAATTTGATTACCTGTTCTCTTCTGTTCCTTGAATTTTGAGTCACTCCTCTGGTAAATTAAGCTCTGATGCATGGTAGTGCAAATTGAGCCCCCCACCCTTCCTTGCCGTGTTGTACCTACAGACCAGGGTCCTGCGCAGGAGACGGCCCTGCCGCCTCTTACAAGTCCTCAACTTCCTTTCCTGACAACATGCTGAATTTCATCAAGTCTTACCCACTGATGGATGAAGCAGTGCCCTCTGTTAATGACCGACCATGCTTTACTCGCACCAATAGCAGGTAAGCCCCACCCCACATCCCTGTCTAACCACTGCTTACAAAGGAACAGTGAAGCAATGGTTTAATATTTTAGGAATTCATTACAAAGAGAAAAGCTATCCTGCTCAAGGAAGATTCAACATAAGCCTTGATTAAAGGCCAGTCTACCCCAAACAGTGTGAATCAGGTCCTATTGTGATCAGGCAGGTCCTGTGGAGATGCTCGTTAACAGCACTGAAAAATTTTATCTGAAATATAGATACTTTGCACACCAGCTGGCATGCCAAATGTGTCACACTGTGCACGTTGTAGAACTTCTGATGAATGACATTTAGGCAGCTAACTGTTGCACTTCTCTCTAAGAACACCACATCTGTTTTTATTTTTCCGGGCTAAAATAAGGCAAACACATCCTGAGAGTAACGGATCGTGTCACTCAGTTTTATTGGTTTTCTTATTCAGTAATTAGATTTATGAGCTAGGTCAGAACATGGACATTGCTCAACGCTGACCCCATATTTTACTACCTGTGTTGTCTCTGGTCAATCCTGCACTCAGCTGTCAAATTCATGTAAATTTATTTTGCTGATTGTAACATTTCTTTCCACCGTCAGATTCAAACTGACCCAAATTACTGTGGACACCACAGCTGGGCCATACAAAAATTACACTGTTTTGTTCCTGGGCTCTGAGGATGGCAGGGTGCTTAAGGTCCTGGTCAGCACCCATCCCAATGTCTCCTTTAAGACCCAGGCCCTGGAAGAAATCGATGTTTACAACCCCAGCAAGTGAGCTCCTGCCTGCCATACTTTCCCCCCATCCTTCCTACATTCGATGAATAGACAATCACTTTTATATCATTGATAAAATTTTACAGCTTTTATTGCCTTTGCTGGCACAGAGAACCGGAAAGTTGACTGATATGGGAATGCTGTTGTGCCCAGTTCTGTTGTCTCATCCTTGCTATCTACAGCTCCAGTTCTGAAAAAGTTGGCATATTATTGAAGATGCAAATAAAATCAAAAAGGAGTCATTTGAAATGTCCATTCACCCTCTACAATATTGAAAACACAATAACAATATTTGATGCTTTAATTCCTGAATTGAATCGCTTATTAAAAATGTATACTTATTTCAAGTCTGATAACTGCAGAAACCAAGAAAAAATGGCAAAGGTTTAGTACTTATAACGAAATATTTGCTATAGTAAGGGGATGTGAGATGGTTGTTGTTAAACAAGCGAGCTAATTACTTTATTGTGTTAAAATAGCCTCTAAAAAAGGTCTAGTTCCTCACGAGTAAAGACGGATTTGGGCTTTCCAATTTACCAATAGATGTGTAAGCTTATAATCCACCTCTATGAGAACAAAATTCTCCAAAGACAAACTGGTGGGAATTTGGGCATTTCCTTCCCTGCAGTGCTTAATATTACTGAGGGATGGAGGGAACAAATCTCAGTGCGTAAAGGGCAAGAAAACCATGATCCCAAATCCCTTAAACATCACTGTCAGAGGAACCGTCATGCGAGTCTAATGGAAATCACAACTTGGGCTCCGAAATACTTTGGTAAGCTGTAGTGAATCCACACCGTTCACTGCTGCACCCACATATGCTAGTGATGGTGTTACTGTGCACATGCGCTGACTTACATCAACACTGTCTAAAAGTACCCCCAACTCTCCGTGCTCTGTTTTGCTGTATATGAGATGGACTGTGAAAGCATATTTTGGGTTCCACAAAGTCAGCATTTCAAGCGGGTTTTTTTGGGGGGAGGGGGGACAACCAATATGCTCTCTGGACCAAAGACTAAAATCACAGCCTAGGCTATTGTCAGTGACAGGTCCAAAAGCCAGTGTCTGTCATGATATTAGGGTGTGTCAGTGCTCATGGCATTGGTGAATTGCACATTAGAGATGGCACTATTAATGCAAAAACATATGTACAAATTTTTGAGCAACTAAATGCCGTTAGCTAGGCAAAGTCCGTTTTGGAGCATTGATGCATTTTACGCAAGGGAATAGCAAACAGCATTCTGCATGGATTACAAGTTGGTAGCTGCGTAAGCTCGGGTGCTAGATTGGTCTGCATGCAGTTCATATTCATCTCTGATTGAGAATGCATGGCGCATTGCAGATATAAAGTAAAATATGCAACGATAAAGGCCCCATTCTTTTGAGCAGCTGAAATGCTGCATAATGTAGGAATGAGGGTAAGCTCTTCTGGCTAAACTTAATTGACTGGTGTCTTCTGCTCCCATGCGCTTAACGAGTGTGATTAAAACGAGGTACACAGGGGTAAATATTCAACTGTTTCAACTTCTTTGGCTATATTGCAATCATCACTTGGCATATCTACAATAAACAAATAAGTTCAAAGTAGAATATCAATAATGTCTTGCTCTGTTCTCAGTATAGCTGAGAGTGAATGAACTTTTCAATTCAGCCTTTTTTGATTTCTTTCGCATTTTCTGTGATGTGTCAACTTCTCTGGAATCTGGTTGTGAAGCGATTGCGCAAATATTGGCTTTTAAGAAACAGCTCTGGCCCAGCTATGTCATGTTCGAATTTTGATGTCCCTCTTCTTTATACTGTTTGTGCTCCTGAGGTGTGGTGCACGTGGAGAGGACAAGAGGATTCTGGGGCTGGAACTGGATAAAGACCACCATGCCCTCTTTGTGGCCTTCTCCAGCTGTGTCATCCGCGTGCCCATCAGCCGCTGTGAAGACTATGGCTCCTGCAAGAAGTAAGTCCTGTCTGCCTTTGTACTAGCACCCCTCAAGCAACGATCCATTTTCTCCAGTGAGCTTTTTAGTGTGAAATGAACCCATATGTTTGGATGGGGGCCAGCGCTCTTACCGAAGGCGCCATGGTGCGTTAGGCCAAGCTTTTTATTACAATCTCATGTCCAGAATCCACAAGGCCCAATCAGCTGGTCTCATACAGAAGTTAGGGTAAAGGCTCGTTTTGAAAGGGCCCCCTTGTGTTATATTTCAGGTCCATAACCACTTTGCCACATGCCTTTCTGTTGTGATTTACGAAATGAACCAATAGCGAAAACCAGATAAAAGCAAAAAGGAGGCTTTATTTCTGAAGGGGGAAACCCCCCAACAGAGCTGGCAACAGTGCAATGTCCACAATCCAAAAACAAATTCCAATGGGCGTAATCCAGAGTCAAAACCAGGGCACCAATCACAAAATCCGTAGTCAGGCAAAAAGAGGTCATTAAACAAGAATGCGGTACAATACAGGGAATAAGCAAAGCTCGTAGTCAGGCGGTCCAGTCAGAAAGATAAATCACTATGAATCGAGGCGGAAAACAAACGTGGCACAAGAAACTAGGAAGAACGATCTGACAAAGGAGGTGCATAAACAGACATCTTAAATACACATCCGGGGTGAACATATGACCAGGGAGAAGCAGGGGCAATCAATAATACAGTGATCAGGAGTGACACAGGAGGAATAATCTAATTACATGAATCTGACAATAGCTAAAACGCAGACAGGGATCACAAGACAAACCTATGTACAAAACAACAGCTCCGGTCAAGGAGTACTAAAGTGTATAGATTAAAGAAAAGGAAAACATAAAGTATTAGTGGAGATCCACAGAAAACTGCAGCAGAGATAATTAGGGATAGGCAAGGAGGCGGAGACTAGAATTGGGCGACTGCTGAGAGATTGTTAGTCAATTAGTATGTGAAGCTATACAGTCCCGAGTGCATGTTAGTAAGTTAGTAAAATATATACAATGTTAATATGGGTTAGTAATTAATCGAATACAACTAACGGTTAGTATGGGTTAGTAGATAGCAAAAGAGAGAGGAAGGAAGAACACAAGGTAATGAAAGAAGGTTGAAACCCAGAAACCAATAAATCACCCGAATGAGTGGCACGCAAGACTAGGGACTGTGGGCAAAGACCTACATAAGACAAGACAGGGTAGACGAAGTGCAAAGCAAGGGCATGGCAAAAATAAACAAGGCAAAGACTATGAGTAATACAGGACATGAAAATAATAAACCAGGAAATCTAAAATTACCAACACACAATACACAATAATAATAATGGTCAGAATAGAGCTGTGGTCACTAAACACGAAAATCAAAAAGCATGGCTAGGCCAGGTACAGAACTTAAACAAGGCACAGGGCAGATACAGAATCCCAACACTTTCTTTTCCAGAAAGCATATTCAGGTCTGGCTCACATACTCTGATTCTTGCTCAAACGTAATTAAGTGAGAATCTCACTCAGTCACAGCAGGAACAAGAGATGCTCCCACACTGTTAGCCTGTGCCTTTGTGTTGGATGAAGAAGAAGATTGGATGTGGATTAGTCGAAGTCTTTTACATATAAAAGACTCTAAACTCCTTGAAGAGGCATTGTTGATGTTTTCATACTTGCTGGCCTGTTTCTTTTGCTTGATTGTGAACAGTAAGTCATAGAAGTCTGTTTCTAGGCAAAGCTGCATATTCACATGGAACAGGCGAGGAATTGTGCCTGTAAGGCATTACTGTGAGAACATAATAAGTACACTAGTAAGATTATACAAAGACACTAAAACACCAATGCACTGTTATACACAACTTTATATGCAGGCAATGGACAAAATATTGGGAACTGATCTGAAAAATGACCTTAACTTGTAGTGTCTGGAATAAAAAAGCATCTGTATGGGTCATTCGTCTTGATCTGAATGATATTTAGCAGCATGTATCTGCTGATCAGCAGAGATGTAACCGGCAGTATTTTGCCAGGTACCTCTCCAAAGCCAGATAAGGATAGTAACTGAGTTCTCATGCACCCAAATAGTTGGTGCCTAAATTGTTGGCGTGAAAGCCACAAAAATTGCAAAAACATTTAAGGGGGCAAGGGGGTACTTAGGGAAAAATTATGCCAACCTATGATCAAGAATAAAAGCGCTACTCCTGTAAAACCTGTGGCTGCATTGAAAGCTCTGACTGGGCGAGATGAGATGCTGGGAAAGGCAATAGCTAATAACCACAGCTCTGAAAATCACCTCAGAATTATATCAATCCATTTGTGAAATGGTTTCAACAAAAGCAGTATATTGTGAGTTTTAAAAAGTAGATGTTCATGGCAGTGTTTCTGATGATTTGACCATCCCTTGTGTGTTTTATTTACCTTTTCCAAACGCTAAATGTGTCAATTTTACTGGACTGAATACACACCTTTGTACTGGTCGCAAAGCTAAGTAAGAACATAGAGTACATCTTATTTTATAAACAATAACTCTCACTGCACGTAACTAGCTACTCTTGCTCCCATGGTGCACTAACTGCCACCGAGGTCTATGCTTAACAAATTACGGTCACTCACTCACTCGTAGACGCATAGCTGGGATGCTTAGTTGGGACAATTAGCGGAGCATGTGCATTAAGCACCATTGGTCTGCGCAGTTTTCCATTTGTTTGATGTTGATAGCCTATAGAGGTACGCTTTGAAATAGCACTGCTCTGAGTCATGAGGCTTCCTCATGTCCAGACAGGGGTCAATGGAAAGTTTTGTGCAAAAAATGACAACTGTCTTAGCACCAAGGCACCCTTCCTTATTGTAGAACTGCTGTTGACAGTCCAACTCCCCCCTCTGCACCCCCACCATGAGCCCCCGCCAAGCAGTTGCTCTGATTTGTCGGTCATTGGATCTGTGACAGCCAGTCTCAGACTGCCTATGGCTCCCAGATGCTTGGGGATGTCAATAAAATGACTGGCTTTCGGTCTGAGTGGCAGCCTTTCAATGTCCTGTCTCTCTTACCCCAAACCCACTCCACCTGGTGTTCCAGATAGGACAGTATTACAGAACTTTATTTCAAACATTTTACTGTGACTTTTCCCAGCCTAATTTATGGGTTTCTCAGATTTTTGAAATACTGACAGTTTTCTGTATTTCAGGACCTGCCTGTCCTCACGTGACCCCTATTGCGTCTGGCTAAAAAGTGGGAGCTGTGCAACGGTGACGCCTGGACTCAAGTATGTTTTGCTTCAAAACTAAGTCCGCCTGTTTTGTTAAGTTGTTACTAATTGGCCTCTCTGACAAATGATGTCTCAAGTCAATCGTGTTTATGCAGATGTGCTGTAAACACAAAACATTACAGCAATATTAAGGGCATTTTTGGTCAAATTTACCCCTTGCACTCCTCAGTAGTAGGTCTCTTTCCACCATATAGTTTATAGCCAACAACTCCTGTTTGTTAGCATCTGAGGGCATGCCTTTTTCAGTTCTTCAGCAATCAATATGACTGGATATGGATGGTACCCAGCATACGATTCCACGCAGCACTAGGCCACTGGCTAAATAAGCATGAGTTATGTCTGTAGATTGGTACAATAGCAACATCTGGAAATAAAAAGTTTTAATGTGGCAACAAATGAAGTAGTTTTATATCTGATGCTAGGAAAATCAGGCAAACTAGAAAATAATACACACATACAATATGAGATCAGTTTATTTTATGCATGTCAAGCATGGAGGCACGCAGAATATACCGTTTATGTTCTCCTACCACTTGCATATTTGGTGTCTGAACTTACATTGCATGGAAATTAATAGTCTGCTCTTTAATCCTGTTTGTGCTGGGCTTGTATTGATTGAAGATAATAGGACAATGATATCTGAATACAGACCCCCCCTTCCTAGTCAAGTAAAAAAAATTAGAAACTCTGAGGGAAGTCTAGTTGTGGACAGCTACGAGGATTAAAAATCTAAGGGTATCTTAGAATCTGAAAGAATCATCTCAGTTTGAAGTTACAATTGGGCGTGAGCTCTCAGGGGCAAGAGTGGTTTGTTCATTTACAAATTGAGTTGATGCTAGTGGGACCATCTAGTGGTCAGAAATTACTTAGTGTGGCCATCCATCCATCGATCCATTTTCTGCCGCTTATCCAAGGCCGGGTCGTTGGGGTAACAGTCTAAGCAAAGAGGCCCAGATGCCCCCCCCCCCCCCCCCCCCTCTCCAATCACTTCCTTTAACTGTACCTGGGGGCCCCCAAACCTTTCCCAGGCCTGTCGGGAGATATAGTCCCTCTGGGCCTGCCTCAGGGCCTCCTCCCAGTTGGACATGCCCGGAAAACCTCTAAAGGGAGGCATCCAGGTGGCATCTGGGCTGGAACCCTGAACCACCTCAACAGACTCTCTCAATGTGGTTTTACTCTGATCCGTCTGAATGTCAAGCTCCTCACCCTATCCCTAAGGATCAGCCCAGCCACCCTGCGGAGAAACCTCATTATTTGCATTCGTGATCTTAATCTTTTGGTTGCTACCCAAAGCTTGTGACCTTAGATGAGGTTTGGAATGCAGATGGACCAGTAACTTGATTGCTTCGCTTTTATGCTCCGCTCCCTATTCACCGCAACAGACAGGTACAATGCACGCGTCACTGCAGACACTGCAGCAGTCAGTCTGTCAATCTCACGAGCCATCCTACCCTCTCTCCTGAGCAAGACCCCAAGATACTTGAACTCTTTCAGTTGGGGTAACAGCTCAACCCCCATTTGAAGGGGACAATCCACCTTTTTCCAGAACAGAACCATAGCCTTAGATTTGGAGGTGCTGATCCTCATTCCAGCTGCTTCAAACTCAGCTGGGAACTGCTCCTGTGCGTGTTGGAGGTCGAAGCAGGACCACATGATCAGCAGAGATGCAATCCTGAAGCCACCAAAATGGACACCTTGGCTGTGCCTTCATTTTTAGTGTATGAAAATCCTGAACAGAATAGGTGAAAAGGCACACCCTTGGCGGAGTCCAACACCAACTGGAAACGAGTCAGACTTAATGCCGAGAATGCAGACACAACTCTGACTTTGGTTGTACAGGGATCGAATGGCTCAGATTAACGACCCTGGAGCCCCATACTCCCACAGCGTCCCCCACAGGATACCTTGTGGAACACAGTCCTAAGCCCTCTCCAAGTCCACAAAACACATGTAGACTGGATGGACAAATTCCCATGACCCCTCCAGAATCTGTACGAGGGTAAAAAGTTAGTCCATTGTTCCAGAGCCAAAATGGAAGCCACATTGCTCCTCCTGAATCCAAGGTTTGACAATCCGGCGAAGCCTCCTTTCCAGCACCCTGGCATAGACATTTCCTGGGAGGCTGAGTAATGTGATCCCCTATAATTGGAGCACACCCTCCGGTCCCCTTGTGATCGGTGCTGTTTGTTTGTGAACAAGATAACTCAAAAACTAATGAACAGATATCTCTGAAATTTTGTGGTTGGGTCGCTATTACATCAGGAATGGTCCCTACTGATTTTCACCGCGATCAGTGGAACAGTATGGCCGCCACGGCAGCAAACAATATGGCTGCTGTGAATGAGATTGCCATGAACCGATATCTCTGAAATTCCGTGGGTGGGTCACTATTACAAAACCCAAAACCAGTGAAGTTGGCACGTTGTGTAAATTGTAAATAAAAAACAGAATACAATGATTTGCAAATCCTTTTCAACCTATATTCAATTGAATACACTGCAAAGACAATTACTTAATGTTCGAACAGGTAAACTTTGTAATTTTTTGCAAATATTAGCTCATTTGGAATTTGATGCCTGCATTATGTTTCAAAAAAGCTGGCACAAGTGGCAAAAAAGACTGGGAGAGTTGAGGAATGCTCATCAGACACTTATTTGGAACCTCCCACAGGTGAACGAGCTAATTGGGAACAGGTGGGTGCCATGATTGGGTATAAAAGCAGCTTCCCTGAAATGCTCAGTCATTCACAAACAAGGATGGGGCGAGGGTCACCACTTTGTGAACAAATGCGTGAGCTGATTGTCGAACAGTTTAAAAACAACATTCCTCAACGAGCTATTGCAAAAAATTTAGGGATTTCATCATCTACAGTCCGTAATATAGTCAAAAGGTTCAGAGAATCTGGAGAAATCACTGCTCGTATGCGACAAGGCCGAAAACCAACATTGAATGCCCGTGACCTTCGATCCCTCAGGCGGTACTGCATCAAAATCCGAAATCAGTGTGTAAAGGACATCACCACATGGGCTCAGGAACACTTCAGAAAACCACTGTCAGTAACTACAGGTTATCGCTACATCTGCAAGTGTGAGTTAAAACTCTACAATGCAAAGCGAAAGCCATTTATCAACAGCCCCCAGAAACGCCGCCGGCTTTGCTGGGCCCAAGTTCATCCAAGATGGACTGATGCGAAGTGGAAAAGTGTTCTGTGGTCTGACGAGTCTACATTTCAAATTTTTGTGTCCTCCGGACCAAAGAGGAAAAGAACCATCCGGACTGTTATAGGCGCAAAAGTTCAAAAGCCAGCATCTGTGATGGTATAGGGGTGTATTAGTGCCCAAGGCATGGGCAACTTACACATATGTGAAGGCACCATTAATGCTGAAAGGAACATACAGATTTTGGAGCAACATATGTTGCCATGCAAGCAACGTCTTTTTCATGGACGCCCCTCCTTATTTCAGCAAGACAATGCCAAGTCACATTCTGCACGTGTTGCAACAGCATGGCTCCGTAGTAAAAGAGTGCGGGTACTAGACTGGCCTGCCTGTAGTCCAGACCTGTCTCCCACTGAAAATGTGTGGCGCATAATGAAGCGTAAAATACAACAACGGAGACCCCGGACTGTTGAACAACTTAAGCTGTACATCAAGCAAGAATGGGAAAGAGTTCCACATCAAAAGCTTCAAAAATTGGTCTCCTCAGTTCCCAAACGTTTACTGGGTGTTGATAAAAGGAAAGGCGATGTAACAGTGGTAAAAAGGCCCCTGTGGCAACTTTTTTGCAATGTTTTGCTGCCTTTAAATTCTAAGTTAATGATTATTTGCAAAAAAATAAAAGTTTCTCAGTTTGAACATTAAACATCTTGTCTTTGCAGTGTATTCAATTGAATATAAGTTGAAAAGGATTTGCAAATCATTGTATTCTGTTTTTATCTACGATTTACATAACGTGCCAACTTCACTGGTTTTTTTGTTTAGGACATCAGGGATGGACTTTATTGATTTTCACCATGATCAGTCAAACAATATGGCTGCCACGGCAGCCATCTTGAAATCCTATGACACGCGATAACTGAACTTACCTCCCACTCATTAAGATTTGGACTGTGCTGCCTTGGCAGAGGTTTGCACTCTAGGAGTGCATCTGGTTTAAAAATGGGAACCACCTCCCCAGTTTGCAAGTCCAAGGGTACTGTACCCAACATCCACGAGATGTAAAACAGGTGTGCCATGCATGACAGCCCAACAACATCCAGGGCCTTCAGCATCTCAGAACAAATCTTGTCCATTCCCAGTGACTTGCCAGTGTGGAGCTTTTCGACCACCTCAGTGACTTCCACCAAGGAAATGGGCAATGACTCACATGAGTCCTCCGGCCCTGCCTTCTCAATGGAGGGCATGTCTGCTGGATTTAGGCGTTCTCAAAGTGGTCCTTTTACAACTGGAAAATGACCCCAATTGAGGTCAGCAGTTCAGCACCCCTGCTGAAAACAGCCGGGGCCTCCTGCCTCCCCTTCCTGAGTCGTCTGATGGTTTGCCAGGACCTCTGAAGCCACCTGAAAGTCCTTCTCCATAGCCACCCCAACTCCTCCCTAACCCCAGTTTTTGCTTCAGCGACAACTGCAGCTGCAGTCCTTCTAGCCTGCCGGTTCTGGTCTGCCTAGTCAGGGATTCTTTGTGCCAACCAAGCCTGAACGGCCACCTGCTTTAACTTGACTGCCTCCTTCACTGCTGGGGTCCACAAAAGGGTTCCTTGGTTGCTGCTATGACTGGTACCAACAACCTTCAGGCCACAGCAGCTGCTTCCACAATGTTGGTGCTTAATGTGGCATTAGGTTATTTTTGTACACATTTTAAATGTATCTCACCTGTACTCCCCATTTTGAATGGTGAGTACCCTTTTGTTCCATGTAGTCAGTGATTGAGTACATCATTTTTAATTTATTGTCTGCTCATTTTACACTGTACATTTATGTTCTAGACCAATTAAATTTGGCAGGTATAGCACATAAAGCAAAACAAAAGCATAAAAAATGCAAGCTTTAAACAACAGTGAATAGCAGAGCTACTTAAAATTCTCTGTTGGTGTTTACTTAGGGACAGTTCCAAATGATGGTTTAAAACAGGGATTCCCAACCTGTGGTGCGCGCACCTCCTGTGGTTCGCAAGCTACCGCTAGGTGGTGCACGACATGAGAAGGGTAATGGCGGCCTATGGTGTATTTTACTAAAAAATAAATAAATCATGTGTTATTCCAAATGGAGTTTCACTTGTAACAAACAGATCAATTCGGATCGCTCAAAACATTGTTTCAGTCCCACAAAAACGCGCACTTTCAGACAGTTCTAGCGCGCATATGCGTTTTCCGCAGTCAATGTGGCAACGCTGGTGTTCTGTAAAATTTTGCTCCCTTGTCAAAAAAATGCTACCTTAATACAAAGCGATCGTTAAGTCTTTGTTTTCGACTTGATATTGCAATGTGAATCAGTTTACAGTAGTAACTTTGTTGTTTGCTAGCACATCATAACATTAGCAGATTATATAACGAGTTGGATAAGTTTGTTCAAAGATATAGCTATGCCCATATACGCCATTATCATCTAATTTCTGCATTTTCAGGAAAACCCAGCATGTACATGCAGATATGTGTACGATTGCAGGTCTAAATGCGCACTGAAAATACATCTATTTTTAGGATTTTTGAAGAATCTTAAGATAAGAGCGAGGAAACCGAGATTTTAAGGTTGCGCAAGCGCAGAACCGAGAGGTGGCAGTAGCAAGTGAAGCTCCTTGGAAAAATCCATCCGTGACATATAAAGTGACAGTCCACCAAGTGAGTCCCAAATGAGCCACAAAAAAGTACCCCGCAATGATGAAGCAAAAATGAAGATAAAAGACGTCATTAGAGAGCAATAGAGCTTCATACATTAGTTTGAGTAAGAATAACGGGAAACTCGTGAAATGCAATTAAAACCATATTTTGTTAAATATAATTCAAATAATAAGAGAAAACTTAAAAGTTATGTGGCAGTGTCGTACATTAGAAAAATTCAAGAAAATCATCTGTAGGCTTTAAATTCAAAACTCTTATTTAAATTAAAATTCACTCTGTTATTTCTCTCTTATTATTTTTTGTATTAAACTTTATGCACTCAATGAGGCTATAAAAATACTTTTTTTGTTCCTTTTTTTTGATCTATAGTCTGTTGGCCGGTTAACTGTGGGCTCGCTCAGCGACTATACTTTTTATTTTCATATTATTCTCCTCACCTTTCAAATGTGAGAGCACAATTGGAGTATTATTGCACATTCAATAATAAACAGTTGTATGTTCTTATATTTTGTTGTATTAAACTTGATGCCCTCAATGAGACTGTAAATAGACGGTGCCTTTATGTGTTGGGTGTCGTGGTGCGTCAGCTTGGTCGGGAAGTAGAAGGTGGTGCGCGGCCTAAAGAGGTTGGGAACCGCTGGTCTAAAATACATGTCCATAAATCATTCAGGTCTCAAAATATAATTTTGGCTCAGTGTAAACCCAAAATTTCTACTCCAAGCAGTACTGACTCAATGGCATGAACAACAAAACTCTTGGGCCACTGACAAGCATGCAGCCTCATTCTCTGTATACATTCAGAAAGTACATTCATACAGATGTCTATGTAAGCCTCAGGCACTATTCTTAGAAAGAGACAAAAATGTATTGATTAGAGTGACCTATATACAATTTATTTGTCCATTCTTATGAACTGGAAAGAAGCCATTTGACACTTGGAGCTATCGATCACTCAGCTGCAGAGTGTGATAACTAAGGGCCAATCAATCTAATTTTCTGTCTCTTTGCGCCCTGTTGCATGTGATCGAAACCAATGTTCAGCCTTGTGGATATTAATTAGAGCTCATGTACCACATTACCAGTGTGGAGGAAAAAATATAATTTTACTGAGGGTAATCTCCTCCACAGCCCCAGATTTTACAACTGTTTTGATAATGTGCCTCCTAATCCAATAGTGCATCATCAATATTGTTTCTGCAGTTACCAGCAGGACATTGAAATTTATTTGGTCACAAAGTAGGCTGAGTCTTTTGCCTTTTCATTCGTGAATTTATACATGACTTTCCTCTGGCCTCTGGTCTATTGTATTTCAATCAGGGTTTGATTTATGCATGATTGAACATGGAGACAATTGCAGGAATTAAACTAATAAATTTGAAAACCCTAGGTTGGTGAATATTAGAAATAATTTTGGAAATGAGTCCTTTCCCCATGTCAGGGTCTGCAAATACGGTAGAACAGTGGAAAAATTCCCAGCCAGGTGATGTCTCCTCATTCCTCAATAGGCTGAATCTCTTCTTGATTGGAGACGTATATTCTGAGCACCCCAAGGGCTCATATGAAGTTGCGCTGCTGTTTCAGGAATGTGTATTCAGTGGTGAGCTGTTCTGTTCACAATGTAAGGCCTTCATCAATGCATTGCCGGTGACCAGGCTCTTGTAAACACAGTAAAAAAAAATCCAAATGCAACCAATCAGTTGTGTAGATGAATACAGACTGCTTCATGTCCAGAGCTAGCTTCTGAGTTTGCTGCATTAAAAATATCCCGGTATGCATGTGCATTTGGGTGTGCTTTTATGTGTGCTTGTGTTTGCCTGCATGCATTTGTGTGTATGGTAGCATTTGTTCATTGCAGCGTTTGTGCTTCCACATTTGTGTGAACATGCATTGTGCAGGTGTGTGTGGCCGTAGGCCAGTGACCTGTTGTTGTCACTTTGCGTCTGGCGGCGTCATCGGTGTCGGTGTCATCTGTTTAAAGCCGTATGTGTGACGCGCCTCATGTAAGCCAAACATTCTCGGCAAGTTGAATATGACATTGGGCGTCAAAATCAAATGGCAAAAATGTGCTATAACTTGCTGAATATGGCAATTAAAGCTCAGGTATGTTTGGGGCACCTATAGGAAACCATGTATGCTGAACATTCTTAGGCAGTCAGTTAAATTTGATGTTGGGCCTCAAGGTCAAGGTTATATGACAAAAATGGCCCATATTTATTTAATGATGTTTGTAGAGCTTAGGTATGTATTGGGCACTAATAGCAAATTTGACTTTGGGCAACAAGGTCCAGGTAATGACAAAACGGCCAAAAAGTTCTTTAATGTTGGCTTTAGATCTTCGGTATATATTGGATACTAATGACAAATCATGTTTGCTGATCAAACATACCATATTGGATTTGCCTTTGATCTTCAAGGTCAAGGTCATGTGACAAAATCAATCTATTTATTCTCTCGTTTTATAATGTCTTTAGAAATTAGTATGTATTAGGCACTAACCTATATATAATTAAAATTTTTATGGGCATTGTAGCCACATGGTCGATCTTTTTTCACGATCAATTGCGGCAATAAAAACTGGTCAAAACCCATTTTTGGATGTTTGTTCCTATTAGCATCATGATATAGAAAGAATAATACTAATTAGACCCACTCGGTGGCAATTTTGTGTAAAAAAAAATCATTGTCTGAAAATAGAGCAACAACCAGAAGTGAATTGTGAACATGGCGCCCTTCACAAATTGACAGCAGACGACAGTGAAAGTTCAGGTTAGAAAAATTTCTAATCGGATTTCATGATGTAGACTTCTTAAAAATAATATTTTTGCGAAATGGCAGAAATGTCGCTGTCTGTCATTCATGAAAAAGTGTGACCGCTCACTCGAGTTGCCCGATAATGGTAACCAAAATCCCTATCTCACTGAGCTGCGTTGGCCCGTGGTACTGTGCGGATGGAACATTTCTCTTCTTACGCGGAGAAGAATTGATTCGAAGAACCAAGAATTGATTCGCAGTGGTACGGGACCATTCGCTATCACCGCCGAAATTTGCGAAAAAATTAAACAGGTGTAATTTTTTCGCTTATGTCCAAGCTGGAGCTTTTTGACGCCATATCATGTAGACAAAGTGTTGCTTTCGCAAAAATTTGTGTTGGCTTGCTGTTGAATCCGCGGACTGATGTTAGTTACTTTTCTTCTGTAGGAGCTGTAACTGCCGGCAACCTTCAGGGGCCTTGGCACTCTGTGCTGTGATGTGAATTGCGTGCGAGTGCTTGTTTGCATAAGTGTCAAAGAAACTGTGAATGTGTTTCCCATACATCTACCGATTTTGTTCCTTCTCTCTTTTCCATTTGTTTGACTCATTGTGTGCTGCCTGCAAAACTGAACCTGGTTTATAAATAGTACTGTGATGCAGCTCTGCTCTCATCCAAACAACCCAACAGCCAACATATCTCAGTTTAATGGAAATAGGCACCAAAATAATATGACCCCAACTGAATGATTGAATATGCAGCAGGAAGAAAATGGACAAAACTGTATTTGTGTCAGGAACAGATAAAGTACTTGGATGAAGCAAACAATTCAGTTGATTTACTATCGTAATTGGCAATGGGGACAGCCTTGAGGCTGGACCATTTTTGAAGTGAGTGTGGAGTGTTCCATTAGACACGGATGATGCGCCTGCTTTTTATCTGTTATTTTCAGTGGTCAATGCTGCCTATGAATGGATTTGCACTTGTTTATGTGATGGTGTGCTGGATTGAGAAGGCTTTCTAAACATTAAGCAATTCAGTTATTTATCAGCCGGATCTCATTTTCAGCGATGGCCTTTTGTATTGCTATCTGCTCATCTGTGTCAGGTCTTCCTCAGTATGAAAGCCTGCTCCGGAGATGAATGGAATATCAGCTCTCCGTTTGGTATCTAAATTAAAGTACGGCAGTGCAAAGGGGAGATGTTTTGGTATGGCCAGCTCTGAAAACGTGTGTGTTATGTGACAGCTTAAATTGCATTTTCTTGTAGATAACTAGAGGCTCAGTGGATTGTTAGTGAAATAGAGGAAGAATTAAAATGTGAGAAAAGTAGAGATTAAAGTGATTAATGTTCAATTCTCTCAAACCCCTGACCAACATTCCCAGCACTCTGGTTAGCTGCATTGTTAAATTTATCCCCAATATACAGTTGTAGTAAGTGGTGAACCTCACGTCTGTCTCCTGGTTTGAACAGCAGTTGTGAGCTGGCCTTCGCACTTCTGATAGTTCTGCTATTATTACGTGGTCCTGTACTCTAAAACTCAGTGTGCCCTCATTATTTTCTGGAGGTCATTGTCAGACATCAGCATCAGTTGAGCTGCAACACACCTACAAAAAAGAAGCAAGACCTTGTGCAAAGGCATAAATTGAAAGCGGAATTTGATTCCACAAGCTTTATAACCATTTTGTGGCATGAAATAGTGACCTAATGATGGGCTATTTTAATTTCTGAAGTGGAATAAGCTTCGAGGGGTAGGATTTGCTTGATGCAGAGACTGCCATGTAGATCTTTGTTTTACAGGGCTGGGTTCGAACAAGATGCGGAGAGTGGCTACATGCAGTATCCAGGTGGCTGCAATGGTAAGTCTTTAATTGTCATTGCTTTATTATCCCCTCTACTAGGCATAAAGAATTTAGCACCTAAAAAATTGTCCATTGCTTGGTTCATTTGTGTGCATGTGTCCCTCTATAGTGAATTGTCACTCACTGAAAATAGTATATTGCATCATAAAATATCAATAGAAGCATTTGAAATGAAATCCCTGTCTGGAAGTATTGCTGAGCTTTCCTTCACCCTACTGACTTGTAAAATATAATTCTGTTATGATATTACACACTCATGGGGAATTCATCTCTGTAAGGAGCCACTGTATGAGGGTTAATGTAGCAGTGCAAATGACTGCCTCACTGAAAGTATTCCATCATGAATTGCAATAGGTTGTCACAGGAAACCTGCTTTTCAATGAGTTTTCTGTGTTACATTGTATTTTCCCTGGATTTTGGTTCAAATTTTCATCAGAGTGTAGTGCTGAAATATCACAGCTGTCATTTATTGTTGGTTGGTGGCATATTTTCATTTAGTTTATTTGCTCTTTTGTGCTTTTCCCATTTTTAGACATCCTGGCTACCACTCGCAAGCAAAACACTGCTGCTGATTCTGCCTATGGTCAGTTTACAATAGTTTTTTTTTCTCTCTTGTTTTTTTTATTAATTTCCACTCACATTTCTCTTGAATTAGATGCAAATACTAATATTTGCAATAAGGACCTCCTTCATATCACCAGGTTCGGAGCCAATTAGGCATTACAAGACGATTCAAAATCTTTCTTTTGTGACATCACAAGGAGGAGAAACCACTCAAAATAATGAAGGAATTTATTATTGACTGGTTGAATGAAGTAGATCAGTCCTCCTTGCCTCTGGGTGGTCACTTCCATGTGTGATGTCACAAAGCAATAGATTTTGAATTGACTTGTGTATCTGGCGACATAGTAGCGCACCTTTAGAGCTGAGCCCTAATGAAAGACTGATCCCATTTGTTTGGGGACATGGTCACTTATTTAAATATTAATATCTTGTTGAGTCAGTTCTCAATGTTTTTTTTTTTTTCCAATTTTACATTTTTTATTCTTGTACCATATTGCTTGCCTCCTTTTGTGCAGATTGTTCGCATTTCAAGGCTCTAACATATTTGTTGTCCCCTGATCTTGATTTATTCATAAACCTGACAAAATAAGTACATGCAAAATATGATTTACTTTTGTGTACTTGTGCCTAAAATGATTTAATTATTTTTCTCATTAAGTAGCTGCCCATAAACATGTATGGAAATGTTTTTGCACTTTATCAAGTTTCAAAACTTTATCAAGTGCAACATTTTATAACATACATTATTTTTTTCTGCTCAGTTTGAGGCGAGTCTGGAATTAATTTTCTGAAATTTTGACTCTCAGTGAATGCTTTTGCTGTCAAAGATGTGCAGAATATATGACACAGAGGATATGAAAGCTCCAGAGCTTAGAGCTTTTGCTTAGAGCACCACAAAAGTTTTATGCAAATCTGGGTTTATTTCTTTAAACAAAACTAAAACCTTTCTCTAATGTATTCTCTCTAGTTTTTCTGTTATCACATGTTCTCATCAACAAACTGTCTTGGGATACAGAGAAGGATGTGCAGAGAAACCATTTTGTGCATAAGGAGCTCTGTCAAGCATTTGCCAAATAGTCCTGGAGTGTGCTGAGTGTTGCTGAAAGACGTTTTGTCTTAAAAGTCAGTATGGATGTAAGTCAGGAGTAGTCTACCTGGCATTTGTGTGTGAAGGCTCTCTTTGTAACCCTCTTTAAAGAATTTTTTTGGAATTAAATTTTGTTTTTGGTTTTGTGACTTGCCTATCCCAAAATGCAACCAATTTGTATAAATCCTCAACCATGGTACTCTGGTTCTTTATTACCTCTGTCAGCCTGTTCTTCACTATCCATGAGGACAAAATGCACTTGAAACATCTTCTTGGAAAGTTTGCAACCTTTCAGGATGTTTTACATTTTTTCTTTGCTGCCTTTATAATGCTAAATGGTTCATTTAACCTTCTATCCTTTAATTTTTTATAGGCATTAGCAGGCTTAGGCAGGCTCATTAGCACTTTTGAAGAGATAATTCTACAATTTTTTGCATGGTGATATATGACAAAGGGATTTTGTTTGAATGTTACGTCATATTTGTAATCTAATGAAACAGAAAATTAAGGAATGTTTCTCTTACACTGTGATTAATGCACTTTAAAACAAGTGTTGCCAGGCAAGATAAATCTCGCCTGCCAGCACTGATTTTAGTGCTTTTGATACTGACTCAGTTTTCCAAGTGTGACCTCAGTCATTTTAAATTTATAACCATAAATTCATAATTCATAAATTCATGAAAATGCGTGATCTTGAGTTTGACCTTTCAAGGTCACTCAAGCTCAAAGGTCATGGTGTCACATGAAAGCCCATATTGGAGTTCCTATATGCTCATGATTGTAAAAATCTGTCCATCTGCAACAGTTTTTGAGTTATAATTGAAAAGATATTATTTTGACTCTTGACCCCCCTGACATTTAACCCCCAACCACTATGGAAACTTTCAAAGCTACCCAGTCATGCAGCATATGGTTGGAAGCAGAACTAAAAAGGGCACATTTTAGTTGAATTCAATGTGATGAATTTGAATAAAATTATCGCAAAAAAAGAAAAGATTTTTACGTTTCTGCTGACTTTGACCTCGACCCAATCACCCCCAAAATTTAATCAGGTAATCTACCGACCATTGTCCACCTACTCTGAAAGTTGTAAATCAATCAGTGCGACCGTGCAAAGGCTAGATTGTTTGCGCATCTGTGTGCTAACAAACAAACAAACAAACCACATTGATTACAACACCTTGCCCCGCAGACTCTGTGGTAGGCAAGGTAAAAATTGTATTGCCAATATACTGTAAATTAATTTGATTCTATTTTGAATTACTCAGAGTTGTTGGTGATTGTTATACCTGTAGTTTTTTTGGGGGAAAAAAAAAATTAACAGTTGAAATGGAATGATATAATTGTCCCTTTACATACAGGTCAATAAATATTGGGACATTGACAAAGCTGTTACTTTAGTTTTCTAATACAGCATATTGAACGAGAAACGAGGCAGTGAATGTGAGCTCAAGGCGTAGAATTTCAGATTTATTTAAATTATTTAAATACCAATCAGGGTAACTGTGTTGGAATTACAGCACTTTTTATTTACGGCCCCTGTCATTTTTAGAGACCCAAAGTAATTGGGCAATTAACTGCAGAACAGTGCCATGGCCAGGTGTTGTGCCCTCGTTAATTCAATGACATGAATGCAGATAAAGGATTTAGAGTTCATTTCTGGTGTGGAATGTGCATTTGGCATCTTGCCTAATGGGCTGATTTGAGAAATATGGCAGCCCTGGTTGTATGATAAAAACGTTATGGCTTCAAAAATGTCACAATAAACCAAATCAGTCGTACCTTCCAGTATTTTCTTCCTCTTTTGTTAGTCAAACTTGTTTTGTTCTGATTAGCTGCAAACTCACTCACATTGGTTTATAGAAGTGTTTCTGAAAACATACAGTGATTTCCATCTCAGAATCCTGTCTGTTTTAAATACCGTGCTACCTGAGGGGCTGAAGATTTGATATTTCAATTAAATGTAAATTTAATTGATTTTGAAATAATTGCATTCTGTTTTTATTTGCATTTTCTACAGCATCACAACTTTTTTGGAAATGGGGTTTTGCAGAGCTTAAAAAAAAAATTTAAAGTCATGTCACATTTTTTTGCCCCCGCCCTCCGAAGAAAAAAGGGGGCATTTTGTCGACACCATATCCGCCCGTCGTCCGTCCATCGTCCGTAAACTTTTCGTTTCCGTGGGATAACTATAGAATCCCTCGTCGGATTGATGCCATTTCTTAATGGCGTATTGGGAGTGGCTAGAGGAAGGTTCCTTTCGAAAACCAGCGTTGTGCGATATCTAATATGGCCGCCACAGATCAACATACAGGCGGGGGCATATGCCACGCTCTGCGTTGCTCTTGTCATTGTCTTATTTTAAATCATTTGTGGTGGCGTTCAGTTCTAGAATTATTTGATTTCTGTTATTACAAATACTAATGGACCTGACTGCATATAAGACCATACAGTATGCATTGCTAGCTGTGTTTTTTGTTGTATTGTTTTTCAGTCGTGGCAGAGATTGCGCATTGGATATCTGGTCGCATTTCATAAAATTACTTGGGGGTTCTCACACACTTTTTGTCTGTACTGTAAATTATAGGTGTCTGCTGTGCGTGTCAGAAAATTATCTGAGGGTCTGGGGCCTGCAGCTTTCAGCTGCCAGGATGTCGAGACACTTGGAAATGTACTGTATTCTCAAAGATTTTAAGCACTTGCAGAACACAAGAAAAGAAATCCCATAATCATTGACATTTACAGTGATTATTCATAGAAATTATTGATCATGAATAAAGTTCTTAAGAGCATTTTTCCTGTCGCCGCATTCGTTGAGGACTATATCTCTATCTGGCAGTACGATTGGTCGTAGATCCGGGTCAGAGTCACATTGAAACACAAATGAAGCTTTTGTGTGCTTGCAACATTGACTATGCATTATCAACACCAGGCAACTCTGTCTTAAGGTTAACAATAAAAATGTCTACTACTGTCTATTATGTAAATAAATCAGGTTTGACTTTTTCTCTAGGCTTTTTAAAAACAGAATCATCAGTGTGAGGTAATGAGATCATGTTAAAGCCAGCTCGCTATCCAAGACAAGTGAAGACATTGTGTTGGCTATTGTTTACGAGCTAGTAATTCTAATCTTACAAAGTGATGCTGGAATTAACGCACTGCTTGTCTCCTTGCAGTGGTGAAGCTGAGTTTGTTGTTTGAAGCTTATGGAAAGAATAACAAGCTAACTATTTAGCTATGTCACGTTAGCTAGCTGGTTACATACACTCCGGTTAACTTCATTTTTGCGAATTTTGGGAAATTCATGCGTTGAAAAAGGTTTCTGACGCTCACACTGAAGTCCATGATGATCTTGGTAGCATTAGCTAGCTTACTATCTAGCTAGCATGGCTACGTAACTTTGCAGAAAACTAAGTGTTTTGTTATATCCATTGTTTCAGAAGACTAGTAGCTACCTTGTCTGTTCTCAATAATCAACGGTATGTAGCTAGTGCTCACCTAAGGCCATTATAGCAAACATTAGATTTGTTACCAACCGAGGCTTTGCTTTTTCAGTTATGCCATCAGTCCACAATCATGCGTGGCAAGCCCCTGTGCTTGAACATTACACTACTGTTAGCTCCAAGCTAGCTAGCCAGTAATGTTAACTGCATAATTTCCAGCTCTGTGAGGCTAGCTAGTCATCTTCCTGGTCTGGTCGGTACATTGTCAAGTATTCTTTTCAAACAGAGCCTGTTTTTTTTTGGTTGAGACTTTGACAAAAAAACCTGGCAGTACAACGGAAAACATCTATACGTAAACCTTCGGCTGCCAGCCAAGGCGGCCATTATGGAGAATCCTGATTACCATTGATAATTCTGGGGCCATGTTTGCTCTTTTGAGGAGCATGTGTGTCAGAAATCAGTTTGGGAAAATTGATAAACCTTTTTTTTTTTTTAATTTTGGATTGTACTTTGACTATACTGGAGAAGCTTTCCATAAAACTGATTGGGAGACTGCTCAGGGCTTCAAAATTATGTAATCTTGATTTTGTTCTGTATCTAAGTATATGTGGTATAGTAATTGAATAACATTGATTGTAGTGTGTTAATGATTATTGTCAAATAATCAGAGTCTGTCCGAGAGTCAGGGGTCTTTATTTAGCAAGAGTGCTATCAATTTGTCACATTCAGTCTGACATTCTCATAGAACTAAAAAGAGAGGAGATAAAGCGGCTTAACTCAGCATCGCTTCTCAAACAGCTAGCATTGTACCGACAGAAATGGGAACCACTTCTGTATGAGCACCTGTATTGATCAGTTCACCTTTTCACCCTTTAAACTGCAGGAAGGAGATTACTGATCATGAGTGGAGACGAAAGCCTCCTGCAGCTGGAGAGCCAATTAGTCTAATTTTTCCCCCATGCCAAATCAGGAAAATGGCTTTTGAAATCTATTTTGCCTTCATCTCCACTGTTCAATAATCTCATCGTCCTGAGATGGTTTAGTGAGACTCATTCTTTACAGTTAATGTTCAGATACTTGAGTGGCACTCTAATGTCTACACCTGTTTATTTTTTTTTTTGTTTTATTATTTTTACATTTTTTTAAGGGGGAAAATCATAAGTGGGATGGAAGTGCAGCTATTGTCATGCCTGCCAAAGCTGATCTCCCCTGGAAAGGGTTTTAATTTGCCTGGCACAGATGGCAATCATGGCTTACTGACAGGCCAGCTTATTCTGTGCAAAACTTTTCAAATTGGCAAGGCGTGATTGGGGCCCTCATGCTCAGTCTGAATTGAAGCATCCCTGGGTAGCACAACATTTTGGCTGACATATTCCTATTTCAGATTAATCAGACACTGCTGATTTGTGTCGTAGACAAGATCCTAGCACTCACTTTGAATTTGAAAAGGCTTGAAGTGTCAATTGAGTAAAAATTTTAGTTGGAGAAATGTCTTGGTGCAATATTACTGATAGATATAAATATAAATGTAGGATTTTTAATTAAAACATATTGCAGGCAAGTTATGCCATCGCTATCAGTGGTTTTGACAGTTAAGTGATAAATGTGGACGTGATTAATGATTTTGGGTTTTCATTTTCAGTGGAGCCCGATGTTACATAAAGGTTTTTGGCAATTGATAGCTTCTCAGTACTGATGTTGAAGGCATGGTTTAAAGAACGAAATTACACTCATAGATACCTCACTCCTTCAAATCAGCCAAATACTGTATGTGTGCATATTACCTGATGCCGGTAAAAAATAAATAAATAAAATTAATTAATTAATTAATTAAATAAAGCATTGTCAAGTCACTTTGACCACCTTCATGTCACTTTCAGCCCGTGAAGCAATTCAGATCTACTTAAAATGTGTACAGTTTTTGCTAATTGGTTTGGCAGCAGTCCACTGGCAAGATGAGCTACGTCTGAACTAACAGTTAAATATCCACTCTGCTGTGTGTCTGCAATTGATCTGACTGATTGGCTGCTTTGTTGCCCCTCCCGGTAACCACAGGAAAGGCCACACCCACAAGCGCCAGCACAACCAAACAGGGGCCAGCTTTTCCAAAGGCCGCAGGTGGCTCAGAAAAAGGTACTGGTCCAGATGACCGCCCTCCTCTGGGGAAACAGGGGTCACCTGACTTGGAGGCAATCAGTGTGGAGACAGAGGGTAAGGGGGCGGGGTGTGAGGGAGGGCCAAGTGTCTGTCCAATGTTAGCTCTAATGTTGCACTGAATGGGTCGCACTGGGTAGCTGAAGGCTTGATGGTGGACTTGTGTTAAAGCTTGTACTACTGCTCATACACGCAGCTGAACCCTGAACCTTATTGTCTCTGGTCTCTCCATTCTTGCACTGTATTTTAAGAAAAGGATTCAGGACATGAGGACCTTGAGGCAATTGATCAGTTCACTGTTACTTACACACATAACCTGCAAAAAAAAAAAAGCAAATCTTCATTGGAAATTCATAATTGCCAGGTGCATTGCAACTCTGCTGAGTTAACTGAAGAGGAAAATCACCTTGGAAGTACAGTATTCAAGTTAGGCTACATTCTGCATGTACTGCATGAGTTTATTTCCCTCAATAAGTGTTATTAACAGGATTTATATTTGTATTACCTCACAAAGTCCTTTGAAGCAAGCCCTGCTGCATTCATCTCATTTTCCTTGTGAGAATGGTCCATCTCTATATATGCATGCACACTCACATAAACAGACACACATCTAAATTAATGTCAAGGAGTAAGATCAATCAAAGTCCTTCCAGTGTACCCTGCCCGTCCAAAAAATACGTCGCTCGCAATAATGCGTTGTTGGGCCACCTCTAGCTTTGATCATGGCGGACATCCGTTGTGTTATTGTCTCAGAAATCTTATACAATGTTACAACATTTATTTCCGACTAGATTTGCATTTACTTTTGGCCAAGATATTGTATTGACGATGAGTAAATCACGCCACTCCGTTAAGCCTTCTTCAGTACTTACCAAAGACATTCAGTTGGTTGAGGTCCAGACTCTGCAGTGGCCAATTCATGTTGTAAAATGATTCTTCATGCTCAATGAACCAATTTGAGCCCAGTGAATCTTGGCATTGCCATCCTGGAATAAGCCGGTGCCATCAGGGATTAAAAAGCCCACTGATAGGTTTCTGGTCACTCAGTATATTCAGGTGGTTTGCTGAAGCATTTTATTGCTGAGCCTTGACCTGACCAATTAAAGCAACACTGCCTGCAGAGGCTTGTACAGTGGGCAGTATGCATGACGGCTGCATTGCTTTGGTGGCTTTCTGTCTTACCCTGACATGCCCATCACTCTCAAATAGGGTGTATCGGGACTCATAAGACCTCATGGCCTTTTTCCATTGCTCCTCCGTCCAGTCTTCATGCTGCCTTGCAAATTGAAGTCGTTTTTTTTCCCCAATGAGCCTCACTACCAAGTGGCTTTCTTGTGGACACGCAGCTGCTTAATCCCAAATCCTCCAAATTCCTGTTGCATCATACGTGTAGAAATGCTCTTACCTTGATAAATATACATAGCCATGAGTTCTGCTGTTGTTTTTTTTTTAAAGATGAGACTTCACCAAGCTTTTTAATGATCCCCAATTAGGATCAGTAATGATTTTTCTCCAACCCTTCTGCAAAGTTGACAGTACACCAATCCTTCCATGTTTAAATAAAATTTTTGACAGCTCATGACCCAATCCTAGTGATTTCAGCCATCTTCATAGCTGTTTTCTTTGCTTGATGCTCGCCAATAATTTGCCCCTCTTGAAACACAGTAACATCTTTTCAACGACCGTGAGATACATCTTCCAACAAGGTTGTTAAAGAAATGAGAAGTTGCAAACTGAATAAGTCAGGATTAAAAGAATTATTGCCAGCTAAAACATATTCATGGCTGAAATAATGTTTCATTCATGGGCTCATGAGTATTATCTTATTTAAATCCAAATGGCAACTTTTTTTGGATGGGCAGTGTATAAATAGCCCCCAATACAGGGTAGATTTCTTCATGTTTCATTGCCTGTTTCTGCTCAGTGTAAACTGATTAAATTGACATGAAGAGCAGCAAGAACAATCACATTAGTTGAACTGACTATTTTGGTTTGAGGAATAAATGGCTAGACGCAGTACTCTATAAAATTATTCACTCCCGCACTGAACAACACCAGTAAAGATCAGGGAAGTTATATTGCTCAGAGAAAAATATTCAGCTAAAAATATATTCAGTTATTCACATTCGCATCAATACTTTATGCACCCTCTCTTCTCAGGGAAGTGCTACTGAATATCCGCGGTAGTGTTTTATTGGATTGGTGACTGTAGATGACATCTTTTGGCAGAAAAATATTACTCTTCAAGCGAGATGTTTATCTCTGAGCAGGTTTCGTTGTGTGCAAGTTATAACGACACATTTTCTCAGCCTATAACTCACTCGCTGTATTTTTTATCAACGGCCTACTTTTATCTTCATCAATGGTGTGATTCATTTTGTTGGGCGTTGCTGCAAGATATCTAATATCTAATGCCAAATAAAATTTAATATTCCCTTTTTACAGTTCAGCTCCCTATTTACTATATGGTGGTAATAATAATGAGAGCGAGAATGTATTTTGGTTGAGTTTATTGGATTCAGATAGCCATATGCTTTTCAAAACACAGATCTGTTAAATATGACATGGCACTCTTCCTTGGGGGAAAAAAGCACATTGGCCTTTTCCTCATTCAAGGAAGAGAATCATATTGAAGTGTGTGTGTGTGTGTGTGTGTGTGCGTGCGTGCGTGCGTGCGCGCGTGTGCGTGTCTTTGTGCACGAAAGTGTGTTCAGCATTCTTAGAGGTCACCTACAAAGTATAATTTTTAACAACATATTGGCTGGGTAAGAATTTTGATAATGCTTCAGAATTCTTGATTTCACTCCTCAATCTGAGGTTTTCTCCTTATATTGCACAGATAGCTGTCTAGATCAGAACTTGTGTAGCTTCTGAATATTCAGTTGGATGGCTGTGTTTATTTCATTTATTTCACTGACTTCACACACTGACTACTTTGCAGTCCAAAACGGTCAGTCCACCCTCCCAATCCTCTTCTCTGTCAAGAGTACATAAATCATGATTTTATAGCTGCATTTAGCTCGACAGGACCACAACCAGCATGATGAGCTACTCAGTCTCAAATTAGAAAACCCTGGAAACAAATGAATAACAAATCATCAAGCAGCAGATGGGGGAATATGCAATGGGGCCCTTCCAATCTATTTCTGTGTATGATTGCTGCCTGTTCAGGAACATAAATCAAGCATGAAGCCTTTTTTAACATCTACCAACTTGTGGAGTCATTTAAAATGTTTACACTCATACACATCTTCATTGATTAATATGGATAAGACCCTCAAAAAACGCTGACCAGCATGCAAATATTTTCATTTTAACTGAGATTAATAAACTGTCGCTGTAAGGATTGATTCAGAAAAATATTCTGGCACTACCCTATGTCATGTCCACTCAGAAAGTGTGTTATATCTCTGCTGCTTGTTCAAAACTTGAACATCTTCAGTGGAGAAAATAGATATGGTCATGATTGATTTCTGAAGGAAACCAGTTTTAACTAGCTACAGCATTAAGATAGAGATTTAGTGAGGTCATGCTCTTAATGATTTTGTTCTGTCCACAGAAGAATTACACCCAATTTCTTCATATACTGCGAGCTTAAGTCAGCACGACTGGGAGAGGATTATGACTTGATTATCTTACCTGTTTTGCCCCTTTGTTTTCCGTTATCTGTGTCAGGGACTATTTCTCCTCACCTCCAGTTTTAAATCACCCCCCTTTCAGACCGCTGGCATATTTAAATTATCTGAGTTCACAGGAACAAGGCCCCTGGCTCAAAGCTGATTTATCTGAAGAGAAGAGGTAGACAACTCAATGATGGAGTGAGCTAGCAGGGTTGTGGAACTCATTAAAACGCTGCAGAAGGATTTTTTTTTTTTTTTTTCTCCACAGCAGAAAGATAAACTATATGAGGGAACAGTGTTTTTAAGTTATTATTCCCTCGGCATATAATGCGTGGGATATAGTCATCAGTGTGTCTGTAATGCATCCATCTGTAATGATTTTGTTTCCGCAAAAGAGCTCTAATACTCTCATATTCAATATTTGTAAAGAAACTTGCTGTGCATATCAATCAGGCCTTAGACTGGTGCCTTTTGATATTTTGGGATTTCTGAGATAAGATAGCAGGGGCTTGAGGGATATGTTATCTTTTGATGACTCTTTTTAATGTAAAAGAGAATTGGAGGTACACTGGCGTGAAATGTTATATCATTAAAAAAGAAATTTATCGATTTACCGATTAGCAGTTCCAGTTGTGTTGGTGCGCTTTCTTTTGTTTTGTTTTCTTTACATTTTCATGGACCTTTTTCAAGATGTGATGGCAGACTTTGCTGTCTTCAATGAGGTTAATGTCCACAAGGAGTAAGTTTAGAGAACTCACACAAAAAGCTACTTTGAAGACCTGCATGCAAAAAGTGCATAAGTCAACTTTTGCAAAAAAAAAAAAAAAAAGCTGACATCAAAGCCACAAATGGCCAAAGGTTCATCTGATACCAAAGATTTCTCAAAGGAAACACATTCATATTTTTTGACAAAAAAAGGGTTTTTCCAACATCTCATTAAAAATTTAATCCCCAAACTTTCAAATTTTATTTTAGGTATATCTTGCACACAGGCATTCATTTATGATAACTATTATTTTTTCCTCATAATTGATGACTCGGCATCCTCTCTCAGGCTGGAAGTCACTCATCTGTCATTAGAGAGAGTTCATCACTCAGTTATTGACATGCAATACACCGAGGCCTCCTCCACACGGAGATGGTGATTTTCGAAAAACTGTCCTTCTTTTGTTGTTTCTAAATAATCTCCCGTCCACACGGCACCGTTTCTAAAAATATCTGCATCCACACTCAGATGCCTAAAACGACCTAAAACGCTGTAGTAAATATTCCAGGCCTGTGTGTTGTGCTGTATGGTGCTGTAGCATTTCTACGGAAATAGACCAAAAATGGAGAAGAAGAAGGCACATGCTAGTCGCCCTCTTCTCTACTTTTGGTCTATTTCCATAGAAATGCTAACGGTGCTATACGGCGCAACACACACACCTGGGGGCTGTGATAGGGTCTATCACGTCATCGTTTTTCAAAAAACCCGTTGTGATTGTCCGCACGAAAACTCTGGGGTGGAGTTTTCAGATTTCCTCACTCTGCAACCTGTTTTCAAAAAATATGCAAGGCCAAAATGATAAAATATTTATTCGTTTTCAGAAAAATCATCCTTTTGTGGATGGGCCCTGAATATAACTCCATTCTCCATTTCATTTCACAAAAAAGGACATTCAGTCGCAAAGCTGAATTGTACTTAAGTGTGTACTGTCCGTTGCTTTATGGTCCTCATGTCTTATGTGAGAAGTTACACCTGTCTGCAAGATGGAGCCATTCTAAATTTCAGCTGTAGTTTTGTGTGTAGATAATGAGGCTGAGTGAACTGTATGCTGTGCTGTGGTTTTGTGCTTAGCTTGCATCATATCAATTAGTGACAAATAAGCCACTACAGGACCACTTACATCATAAAGAATCAGATACCAGTGACCATTAGTGACTAATAATGAATTGGCATTTTACTGTCCGAGGATGCAGCTTACACTCACAGTGCAATGATCCGTGTGTGCAGTTGTCTGTCCGGACTCCTCCCTCCTCTGTCCCACTGATCCCTGTGGCTGTGGCCCATATTTGGATATTTCTCCCAATTAATTTGCCTGGTTTGTGGGTTGTCTAGTATAAGCCTGCCTTTGTTGAATAACCTCTTGTGTCAGCCTGTCTGGCCTCATATTGTTCCTGAGCTTGGCTGAATCTCAGTCCCATTCATGGCTTAAAATGCAACTGTTCGTTCCTCTAAAATCATATGAGCTAAGAATCACACAAGAAGCCAATTATGTCTAGGTTAGTGGTCTCTAAACCTGCTCTGAGTGAAGAATCTGAAGTTCTTGAAGATGCAGGAATAAACATTTGCCCTAACCAGTTCATCGCTATTTTACTCATAGCAATGAAATGCAAATTGATAGAGAAGTCATAGTGAATCTCCACTGAAATTATTCTATTCCTCCATGCACAATGCGTATGCTTGCAAAATCAGATCGCTGGGGATTAATGGTGCTTCAATGCATTTTCTTTGCTCAGTTTGAAAAGCACTTTGATTTGAGGCTTGTTTGTTTTGTTTCTGATCTTTTTTTAAACTTTTTTTGTATATGCATCTACTTGATTTTTTTGGGGGTGGGGAATACATCTACTTGATTTTTAGCATACTGGCTCTAGGGGCCAATAAGTGGAGTGGCGTCCGTCCTCTTATAGGAAGTCATATATGAACTATGAAATATGACCCTCGGTGATCCTTGGAGGTCAAACTTAACATAGTGAAATTTCAATGACTTGTATCAGCAAAATTGTTGCATATAGGGTGTAGGTTTGGAATTGAGTTGTATAGGAATTCATATAGGAACTTTCATTTGGTGACCTTCATATTGACCTTTGAATGTCAAACTTGACCTGGTGAAAATGTAATGACTTCTATCCCCAAAAGGTCACAGATGGAGCCTAAGTTTGTATCACAGACTTAAAGGAAGTCACACATGAACATTCAACTTCACTCCTGGTGACCTTTGAGGGTCAAATTTTACCTAATACAATTACAATGACTTGCATTGCCAAAACAGTCACAGATGGAGTCTATTTTTGTATTACAGATGTATAGGAAGTCATACATGAACTTTCATTTGGTGACCTTTGTATTGGCCTTCAAAAGTCAAATGTGACCTAGAGAAAATTCAATGACTTATATCACTGAAATAGTCACAGATGGAGCCTAGTTTTGCGTTAGATATGTAAGAAGTCACATACGAACTTTCATTTGGTGAACTTTCATTTGGTTAGAAAGTCATATAGGAAGTCCGTTGCTGACCTCAACTTGACCCTCTGTGACCTTTTAAGTTCACAATTGACATATTGAATTTTCAGTGACTTGAATCACCAAAACTGCTTCAGAGCTTAGGATTGTATTACAGGGGGTCTTATAAATGTATGTTAACTTTTATTTAGTGACCTTGGCATTGACCTTCAATAATTCAAAGGTCAAACTTCACATGAAATTTTCATGACTTGCATCATCCCAATAAGATTGCTTGTTGGTAAGCTACCAGAGCCTTGGTCCTATTTTTACTTATTAGACAAATTAAAATTATGTCAGTTGTGTAATCTATGTAGGTAAATATCTCATTGAAAATTCTATGGGGAAGGGCCACGATCCGCAACCAACGCAATCAGAAACGAATATTTCAGCATCTTTTCATGTGAAATGTGGTACTAAATTGCAGAGGTGGAAAATCCATGTTCAGGAAGTAAAAGTCCTCCCCAGTAATCTGTGTCAGTCACCTAGATTTGCAGATGTGTACAATTCGTAAGCCAGCAGATAAAAGTCAAGTCACCTGGATGAATTTAAGGGTGGATGAAATATATGGCAGGAATTTTACTTTCTACCCCCTGAATTTACCACCTTTGCTAAATAGGCAAGGCACCATTGCCATAATTGGAATATAAAAATAGCCTTCAGATGGACGCTGTGCTTGTGTTGCTGAACCCCCTTTCCCACAGTAAATTTCTCATGGTAATGATGTTCACACAGCGGAAGGTTATGGCCGCTAGAGATTGTGCCATTCAGAACATGTTGTCTGGCTTTCTGATCAGCCACTTAAAATGATTGATGACTTTGTGTCTATCCCTTATAGCATGAGCAATCCCTGATTTCTTTGGGTTATTTTGCTCATTCACTTTTGACCTGAGGTTGATTGCAAGTGGGAGTGAGCAGTGGTCTTTTCTGTCATTAATGTGAAATATGCCTCTGTGAGATCATTCAAAGTAAGAAAGTGCAAAATAACCAGTGGCATGCTATCAGAGGAGTAAAAGGCCGTCTGAAACCTCACATTTTCATGCGTGATTACTCTCAACCTGTTTCCATGAACAGTGTTGTGAAAAAGTATTCCCCCCCCCCCCTTCCCAATTTCATTTTTTGCTTATTTATGATACTTAAATGTCGATCATCAAACAAATTTTGCTATTAGAAAAAGATAAATTCAGTAAATACAAAATTGAGTTTTAAAAGATGATTTCACTTATTGAAGGAAAAAAGCTGTCTAGTCCTACCTGGCCCTATGTGGAAAAGGAAATTGTGCCTTTAGTTATTAGCTCAACCAAGTAAATAAATTTAATTGATAATTGGATTAAATTTCTCTTCACTCACCCAGGCATGATTACTGCAAGCCCTGTTGAATTTAAACATTACTGAAATAGCACTGTGAAGGTGGTGAAAATAAGCACATGATGTTTCAATCTAACTAAATTCAAGAACAGATGAGAAACAAAGTTGTTGACATCTTTTGCAAAGCCATTTCTCAGGCTCTGGGCCTCCAACGAGCCACAGTGAGAGCCATTATCTGCAAATGGAGAAAACTTGAAATAGTGGTGAATCTTCCCTGGAGTGGTCGGCCGACGAAAGTTCCTCCAAGACAGCATCAATGACACATTCAGGAGGCCACTAAATAAACCAGACTAACATCTAAAGAACTGCAGGCCTCACTTGCCTCAGTTCAGGTCAGTGTTCACAATTCCATAACAAAAAGTGACTGGGCGAAAATGGCATCCATGGGAAAGCTGCAAGGTGAAAACCTCTGCTGACCATAAAAATACAAATTTTCATCTCACATTTTCTCAGTCTGCAAAAACAAAACCTTACCAAGCATTTTAATGTTCTATTAAGACTTAAATACTTATTTCATTACTATTACTTATTTTATTATTTAATTTTATTCTTAGAAAAAGAAATTCTGCCAGTGATTTGAAGTAATGTTGACAATTTCTAGATTTATTTGTGGGCTAAAATAATTTTACTTACCTAATAAACTAATCTTGAAATGAGTCAAACTTACTTTAGAAGTTCCTTTTCTTAGAAAAAAGATCATAGAAATAAATACTGATTTCTAAAACTCAAGATTAAAATGCTTGATAAGATTTTGTTATAGCAGTATGAAAACATCTTGATGGCCCTCAACACTTTTGTCATAATATTTCATGGAGTCAAAAGTGGAACTTCCTGGAAAACATCTGGTGTAAAGCTATGACACCACATTCCACAATAAGTACATCATACCAACAGCCAATGACGAAGGTGGCAGTGTGATGGTCTAGGGATGCTTGACTGCCTCAGGACCTGGGCGACTTGCCATAAATGGTGTAACCATGAATTCTGCTCTTTCCAGACAATCCTGAAGAGAATATCCAGCCATCAGTTTGTGACCTTAAGCGCAAACAAGCACTGTTATGTTATTCAGGAGGAGAATGATTCAAAGCACACAAACCAATCCACCTCTGAATGACTCAAAAGAAACAGCATGAAGGTTTTGGTGTGGCCTTGTCAAAGTTCAGAATCTGAATGAGAGGTTATGGCATAAATTTGAACAGGCACAGCATAAAATATACATGTTTTTGCACGTCCCTTTAAAAATCACAGTTTTAAGTTCTTTAAAGCTGTAATTTCTGTTGAAAGCCTTCATTATTATTTTGGTGATTGCTCGGCAGACAGGGTCACCTCATCATTACTACTCTCATCCTAAAAAACTGAATCATTTCTTTGTGAAAAAAGCTGCAGCTGATTACATATTTTGATGTCCTCAATCACCAGTTTCCCTGGTGGTGAGTTGCTGGAAGCTTTTCGGCTTCGGCTCAGTTGCATTATGCAGAGCATAACAGGATAACATTATGGATGCAATGGCTTTGCAGTGCTCTGTGATGGGGGTGTCATGAAAAAGCTGTGAGGAGCCCCTACATTCCCATTGCGCAGCTGCTTCTGAGAGTGCATTTAAACTCACCAGGCTGGCAGTCCGTCAATCACAGTCTCTCCCCCGCACAATCTGTTCTTCGTTTACTGTCTCGCTTTCCTCCTCTTATCCCATCTGTCTGTTTACCTTCGTCTTTGGACCTGTGAGCATCCCTTATGTGTAGCCCTATCATTTACACATTATGGCTGTATCAATCTGCAGCAAAGCCAAGACCATATGAAAGCGAGAAATTGATAAAATAAATTACCATCCAAGCACCAAAAATTAGCTTATCTTGTGATTTTGAAAAGTGTAATCAAACTGTTACATACATACAAATTTTGATGCACATTTTATTTATCATTTTTAGCAGTTATCACAGAATATCTTTGTTTACTCATCACTGTGTAAACTACACAGCACTGTGATTTCTCTGATCTATGTTCATTGGCACTACAAGGGGTTGTTGATGTGAAAAAGTAATTTTAATTTATCATAGTTGTTCTTGATTATGAATGTTTATTTATGTGATCTTAATCATGACATCGTCATAAGCCTGGTGGGTCAATGGCCCATTTTATAGTCTGCAGCAATTAGAAAATATTTCTTATGCAAAATAAGGCCAGACTAGACTGGTATGTGAGCAGTGGCAGATTACAAGCAATGCACCACACAAAAAACATTCTGGATCACGTGGAGTGTGTGTTTTTGTCCGTATTTAAGTTCTGCGAGAATTGAGTGGCATGCGTCGCTGTGTATCGGTGGAGTCGTGTACTTTGAAAAGCTGAGTATCATGGGTGCCAGTTTGTGCTTGCATTCACACCTTTTTTGCTTTTTTGTTCTTTTTAAAATTAATTGGAATCTCCAATCCCACCAAAATCTGGAATGACTGATTAGAGAACTATGTACTAGCTTGCTCGTATGTGACCCCATATTGCCATCTCTGGACAGTTTGTCGCTCTCCGAAGAAGCATGTGCTTGTCAGCCACGGCTTCTCTTTAAATTCATAGCCCAAAACCTCACAAGCTCAGAACCAGGGTGGAGGGCACCCGAACATGTGCAAATTTTACTGACGAGCTGGCCAACAGGAGGCGCTTCAGCAACAAACAATTCTATAATTGTATAATCCCAAACCGGCAGTCCTTCCCCAAATTATTTCCCTGCAGTGCAAAGTCAATTGTGCGCTGCTCTGAAAAGGCAACTGACCACTGCAGGGACTGAAACGACCGGGCATCGAACCCAGGTGATGCTGGTCACTACTGCTCCGCAATGCGGTGCCTTAACCGGGTGAGCTAACCCTGTAGGCCACTTCTGCTTTTGAGACAATTTGCTACTCTTAGATAAGCCGATAAAGATTCACAGCTCCTTGGTCATGGAATACTTCATAATTAATTTGTGCCACATGCCACCCTGACACCTCAGGGACACATCTGCCGCTCATGGCCAAGCCTGAAGTCCTGAAGCAGTACCGTTAGACCACGCTCGCTTTCAGGGCTCTATATATTTTACATACTTGGCACACTTTTGCTTCTTGCAGTCTGATACATCTATATTTATTACACCCTCTTGTTCATGCACTTTCATTCCGCCTGAATTACTGTAGATGTGTAGAGGATCTGTGGCCTTCACCTCCAGTTTCTACCCAGGAAATATACCATAGTCTCCTGTGGATATCAGCTGCGTAGGAAGCAGTTGCATGTAGATCGGATTTTACTGAGAAAGCTACTTGTCTCTCGTCTTTCCTTAGCCAGCAACCTACGTAGGACGTTTAAGCCAGAAGGAAATTTTCTAACACTCAGGATTACTATCATGGACTCAGGACATTTTTGTTTCTCTAACGTTACCCCCAGGAATTCTGCTGTGTTTGGTATTCCAGCATGATTCCTACAGTGCCTTTCACTAATACTTGGGACAGACCTTTCTTTAACTTCGGCTTTTGCCAACAGACTAAATTAATCTCGTAAGTTGAGGATACTAAACTGCAAAAAAAAAAGATGCCACCTTGCCTTTCAGGGGTTCTGTACCTTACCAAATAATATGTCAAACAGATCTAATACTGGTGCATTTATTTTAAGTTATTTATGCTTAAGTAGCAACAAATATGGTATTTGTAAAAATGAATTCAATAAATAATCATAAAATATTTCATCATGATATAGCGCACCTTTCAGGGTTTCTACTATGAGGGGCGAGCTACCCTGTGTTCCTCTCTATCAGAATTATGTTTAGCTTTAAGTATTACGGCAGCAGTGGTTTTACCAAGGGAGCAAACTGTCATTCCTTTCCTATTATTTGAGCTTTTAATCATGAGTTAATTTCAGCAAAAACCCTTAAAAACAAATGTAAAATCCTCCTCCTCTTTCCAAGCAATTCCAAGCAACTTTCTACTTTGTTTAGAATCGACCACAAGCCAATCGAGCGCAGAGCAGAACAGAACAGAGCCTCACTTGTTATTTTGCTTCCACAACTTCTAAGCTTTAGTCAAATATACAAAGTGATGATCAATGAAAAGTTCCATCCATCCATCATCTTCCGCTTATCTGGGGCCGGGTCGTGGGGGTAACAGACTAAGCAGAGAGGCCCTGGCACCCCACTCCCCAGCCTCTTCCTCCAACTCTATGTGGGGAACCCCAAGGCCGGGCCAGCCGAGAGATATGGAAGCAGTTGAAGGCAGAATTATTGAACCCCCATGCAAATATTGCTAAATGGGTACAACTAGTAATAAAAATTCAATTCCAATCATTGCGTTAATGAAAGACAACTCATTTAAATAATGCTTTGTACTGAAACAAGGTATTTTATCAAATACACCTGCAGAGTTATTGAACCCCCCTCCCTCCCTGCAGTGACCTCCAAACGTAAAAATTGTTTTTACTCAATATTTTACCTTTTCTGAACATTGCCAAACTTAATTGATTGATTGTATGGCTCAGAATTAATCCTCGCCCTATTTAAGTGTTTGTCTTGCTTAAACTTATATTAGCACCATGACTATGTCAAGAGAGCTGTCATTAGAATTCAGAAAAGAGATAAGTAAATTTGACAAGAAAGGAAAGGGGTATAAGACCATTGCTAAGACCTTAAATATACCTAGAGATACAGTTGCAAACATCATTCACAAGTTCAAGGCTAAGGGTCCTGTGGCAAACCTACTAGGACATGGCAGAAAAAGGACGATTACCTCTCCTACTGCCAGATGGCTTCGAAGACAAGTGAATTAAAGCCCTAGACTTACTGCAAAGCACCAGCAGGAGGACATGGTGAGAGCGGGTACTGATGTTTCCCTTGATACAGTACAGCACAAACTGCACAGTTAAGGGTTACATGCCATGTACACAACTCCTGACCTCTAAGCATTACATTACATTACATTACAGGTACTTAGCAGACGCTCTTATCCAGAGCGATGTACAAAAGTGCATAAGAACAGCACAAGGCAAGTTGACTTAGGAATGCAAAACCCATCTGGATAAACCTCAGAAGTTCTGGGATTCTGTTTTATGGCTGGATGAGACAAAACTTGAACTCTTTAGCCCAATGTATCAGTATTATATCTGGAGGAAGAAAAATGAAGTCTATGCTGAGAAGAACACCCTACCCACAGTGAAGCATGGGGGAGGCTCAGTGATGCTGTGGGGATATTTTGCTTTCTCAGGCACAGGAAACCTTCAACGTGTAGAAGGGAAGATGGATTCTTGTGTGTACCAGGAAATTCTAAAGAAGAATGTTATGCCCTCAGTGAGAGAGCTTAGGATTGAGCGTAACTGGTGGCTACAGAACGATAACAACCCAAAGCACTGGTCAAAGTCCACCCAAGCCTAGTTCAAGAAAAAGTCCAGGAAGTTGTTGGAATGGCCCTCGCTATCACCTGACCTTAACTCCATTCAGAATCTTTGGTGGGACTTTAGGAAGGCAGTTGTGGGGTGCATGCCACGAAACTTGACAGAGCTTGAAGCCTTTGCAAAAGAAAAGTGGGCCAAGATCCCCAAGGAATGTTTCAAGAGGCTAATTTCTAACTATTAGACCCGTCTTAAGCAGGTCATTCAAGTCAAAGAATGAGCTATTAGACATTAGAGACACTTACTGTAAGGGGTTCAATATTTCTGCAGGTGAGATAATTAGTTATTGTTGCGTAGTTTGTTCTATTTTCCTAAAACTTGTTGTTTCATGAGCTGGAATAAAGTATGTGATCTGTTTCTGACTGTTTTGCGAGGGTATCTGTGCGAGGGTAAAAAGTTGGTCCTTTGTTCCACGGCCAGAACAGAAACCGCGTTGCTCCTCCTGAATCCGAGGTTCGACAATCGTGCAGAGCCTCCTTTCCAGAACCCTGGCATAGGCATTTCCTGGAAGGCTGAGCTGTGTGATCCCCCTATATTTGGAGCACACCCTCCGGTCCCCTTTTTTAAAAATGGGATCCGCCACCTCAGTCTGCCAGTCCATGGTTACTGTTCCTGATATCCACGCGATGTTGAACAGGCATGTCAACCATGACAGCCCACCAACATCCAGGGGCTTCAGCATCTCAGAACGAATCTCGTCTATCCCTGGTGACTTGTCACTGCAGAGATTTTCGACTACCTCAATAAAAACGGAATCTATTGATAAACACGGAATTTCCCGGAAATCGGCATAATTTGACTGAAATGCTGTTCGTAAAGCCATGTTTCCGCCGAACGCTAAACAAAATATTTGCGCGTCCAGATTACATTCAAAGTCATTCAAATTCACCTGCCCCGAGTGTTGGAGCAACACATCTCTTCGGGGCTACAGAAGATCTGTGAGAAGAAATTTTTCGTTGTTGTAGACGAGACCACTGATGCCAGGTATTGCAGGGTCCTAAACATCGTCATTTGTGATCTTATATTAGTGCTACAACTTATTGACCCATTTACAGCCGACGTCATCAAAAAGATGGGTGCGCATCTTGGCAACGGAAGTACCGGTCTCCCAAATTCAGTCTGACGATTAAACATTTAATTAGATACAGTATTTTACCAGCACCAAAATGCCTGGTTGTAGCGTGTACGGCTGTCAGAATTGATATTTCATTGGTGGACTCAAGTTTTACAGGATTCCGAGAGGATCACATGCGTATGACGCCCACTGGCCGCAAGCGAAGCATTAAGTGAAACTCCGAACGTTGCCTTGATGCTTTTAAACGCCCACTGAAAGCGTCAGCCGCATCAACATTGACAGCTGTCAACACGACCGAGAAGCCATGGGTGTCACTCTCAAAATATTCAACAAGATAACGTTTAATTTTGAAAACACCAAGCTACCGATTAAGCTTATTTTAAATGATGAAAAAGTGCAACGTTCAGGTTACTGCGCACTATATGTTATATAGGCTACAGTTATAATTTTCCTCCTAAATTTACCCGTCTAGTAAATTAACATTATGATTCACTTTACTTTACCCAGCAGCAAATTAGCTTGCTAGCTAACTCAGCAGTGTTAAATTCTTACCAGTGTGTCTTGAGTTAAGTTCTGTCTAACTGTAGATTGCTTGATAACTTAAATGCGCACAAAATAATGGATTTCCTCTCAAAACTGTGACTTGGTTAAAAAGTAGGTAGGCCTATAGGCTATCGGTTTTGACAACTGCATGTGAGGTTTCTGTGTGTGCCATCAACCATGACAAGGCGAAATAGCTAACCTTGAAGACAAATGCGTTTCTATAGAGTTGGCGCTCAAGAAATTGAGCAATGTCAAAAAGTAAAATCTGACGCGTGTCACACGCTGCAAGTAGGCTTTGCTCCATTGAAATTAATGCAACCAATTTTTTGACGCGCGTCTCAGGGTTTCCGACATTAAATGAAATATGCGAGAATAATGACAAACCGAAGCAGATAGGCCTATCATGTTTGCATGACAACTACTCAGTCAAACTCGCTAGTTAGCAAGCCAAAAATACAAAATAATACTTAGCATGCCATGCAGGTACAATTAGCTGTCAGGACGTAGTTCCGTTTATTTATCTATTTATTATTAAAACCCATGCGTCATACACAGAGATGCCAAGTCTCGCGCATTCGGCGTAGTCTTACACATTTTTTAGGCTTATTCACCGTAGTCCGTAATTATTCATTGAATGCTTAATGAGATTCTCATGCGGAATTAAAATCCTTGTGCATTGAAGTTTCCGTTTCACTTGCACCTCAAGTAAAATGGAATGCAGACTTCCCTTGCTTCTCTTTACTCAGGGATTGGAAACAATGCATGTGTTAAATGATCATTTAAATTGTTTTCATGAAATAAGACCATTTGGAACCCTCAGTAAAGACAGGCCTGAGAATCCCCGAGTCATAATCGATTTCATTTTGACATTAGTGGGGAAATCCACCGTAATGCACGTGAAACTGATTAACTTGATGCAAAAAGACTTAAATTCCGCGGGTGAATTTCTTCAGTACGCTATGAATAATTGCGGACTACGGCACAGAAACGTGAATGCCAATAAGAGGAGAAACTCACGCCTAAGACGTAATGGCATCTCTGCATTCATGGCTGTTTTATGCCCTTGTGTTAGATTTGGAAGGACCTCTGATTTCGAGACACAAAATTCCAAGTCTGTCGTGGTATTTAACATTCTGCTTATGACCGCAGATAACGCAGTCATAAGCATCCAGTGACTTGTATGCTTGTAGTTCCTCCCTGGTGTACACGGTAGGTTTCTCGATCAAATGGGTATAATGTATATATCAGGCCACGGAATACTGGGCCACCAACAAACGTCATCAACCTACTCACTGATACCATATGGATCTGAAAATTGGTTGCCATTTGTCAAAGTTAATTAGTTTAGGTACAATTCGCGATCTTTGATGGCTAATGCCCTCGCTTATCTTGACAAGCTATATGGTCGCCGTACTTCCGTTGCCAAGATGCGCGCGCAGCCTGTTTTGTTTGCAAACAGTAAATGGGTTTATATAACTGTTAAATAGCTTTTCACAGTCTGCTTAGTGAATTGTGTGCATGCAAATCATGACGTAACGTCGTATCCCAGTGGGAAATAATAGCTGATGCGTCAGTTTGTTCATGTTTAATCATTACTGTAGAATGGATGGAATACACAGTATTGGGATTACCGAACAAAAGTTTCTTAAAAATAAAAAAAGAAATTAAATATAGCTGATGCATTGGAATCAGATAACTATTGATTTGTGGGGGAAATTGAGTTTCATTACTGCTGCTCTCATACATTCATATTATATACACAACCTATATACAATAAGATTACAAATTATTAGAAGGGGGCTGTCAGAATAATACATGTCAGTACGGCCATTGTCTGCCTTTTTGACAGTTGCTTTCACTTTCTTTAGAGACAATTTTATTTCGTTGTATACCCAGTCCATATGAAAACCCACCACTCACGAAATCTGGAATAGCTCCACGGATTGATATGTGAAGTATATACGTAGGATGCATTTGAGATAATGAATGATTAAAGAAGACATGTAAACATCATTCAATTTCATTCACGATAATGTTAATGCGCGAGAGAGGTTTAACTGGTTTAGGGGTCAAACAGGAAAGTCAATGACGGATGTGACCGCCATTTGCATTGACACATGCGGTGCATCGTCGTTGCATGGAGTTGATCAGTCTCTGGATAGTGTTCTGAGGGATAGCGTTCCACTCCTGAACAAGGGCAACCTCAAGTTCTCGGATGTTGTCCATCTGGCGTCGACGTGAACGACGTCGTCCAATTTCATCCCATAAGTGCTCGATAGGGGAGAGGTTGGGTGACAGAGCTAGCCACTGAAGCACGGGGATGTTATGCTGTGCAAGGTACTGCATGGGCACCCTTGCAGTGTGTGCCCTAGCGTTGTCCTGTTGGAACGTGTGGACATCGTGGTGTTGGTTGAAGAATGGCACAACATGGTTCTGCAGCACCTGGTCCCGGTAGTAGACGCCATTCACCCTTCCTCTGCAGATATGGAGAGGGGTTCTGTGACGGTAGCTTATTCCACCCCACACCATAACGCTGCCACCACCCCAACGGTCTGTTTGAACGACACAATCAGCGTTATAACGTTCACCACATCTCCGCCAAACACGTATACGGCCATCTGCGTTCCTTAAGTGAAATCGTGACTCGTCAGAAAAGATGACACCGTGCCATTGTCGTAGTCGCCAATTCTGGTGCCCGTTTGCCCACTGTAGACGCTGGTTTCGGTGACGATCCGTCAATATGGGGCCGAAATAAGGACGTCGTGCACGCAGGCCTGCAGCTCGCAGACGGTTCCGTACGGTATTGGGGTGAATGAATCCACGAAGTCCTTGGACTTGAGCAGCCGTTCTTGTCGCTGGTAGTGTTCGGTCTCGGACATGATCCCGTACGATCTGACGGTCCTGACGTGCCGTTGTCACACGTTGCTGACCTGGTCGAGGACGGTCCCAAGTGCTCCCCGTTTGCAGAAACCTTTGATGGAGTCTTGCGATCGTTGTGTGTGCGCAGTGTAGTCGTCTGGCAATTTCCCTGGTGCTGGCGCCAATTTGAAGCATGCCTATGGCACGTTCCCGTTCAGGGGCTGTAAGTCGCGGCATAGTGTTGATGTTTCACAAGTGTCAGTGAAGAAGTGAAATTTTATTCGGATTCATATGCTTTTAAAGGCAATGTGTGCACAAATTCTGAGTGAAATTCATTTTTCCCGTGGTGCAAGATGCTGCGTTTTTGCAAAAAATTGCCTAGCGTTACAGTTAACTTGAAATTCTCGCATTTCTTGCACCTGGCATGTCAGGTGACGTCACTGTAGTGTTGTTGTATAAAAATTATATTGAAGTTCAACTTTTTTCAAATGGTGCGTTTTCATTTGTACTCAGTATATTATCTTAGGTTAAAAAAAAATTTTCATCTCAGTGCAATGTTATGTTGCGTCATGTACTGAGGAAAATGGAGGGTTGCAAAAACTAATTTAAGGTTATTTCTATTTAATTAGTGAACATTTTATTAATTAACATCAGTAGCACACTCTCTCTGATGGTAAAATTGGTGTAATTGATAAAAAATAGAATTCCAAAAAAATTAAAATGGAAAAAACGGAATTTGGGAAAAAAATAAAATGGAATTTTTTAAAAAATTAAATAGATTTCATAGGGCCCTATGTATTTAATGAAAAGTTATTGGCATAAGTTATTTAAAGTTTTTTTGTTTTTTTTTTTGAAGATTTCATTCTGATTGAAGTAAAGGTCAGTTTTTAGCCTATTTACTCAGGATTTTAATAGTCTTCTACTAGGCAGTGAGCACCCATTTGAGAACGATTAATTGAAGGGACATTTTCTGTCTCTGGTAGTGGTACGTCTATGACCTTTGAAGCCAGTCTGCAGGAGTCCGCATGCCCCTGCTTGGCAGTCACTTATTTTACTACACTGATTGTACAGTGAAGCCTCCGTGTTTTTTTCTGCAGTGTTATTGTGCCAATAAACAAACTGTGCACTTTAACTTGGTGAGTGAGAGTTTCTGGAGTATTGTCTCCCACCAGTCCTCCAGGGTTAGACGTTCGTTGTACATAAAGGCCACAGAAAGAACATCGTGTCTCGAGAAAAAAGTTAATCCTGCCATATATTTGCCTGTGGTACATTTGAAATGGTAGCAGAATGGTAGTAACTTGACTCCTTATGCTTGAAAATAACCATCCATTTCCTTCATGTATTTGAGCTTTTGATACTTGATGCACACAGTGCTTGTGCTTAGTCAATATTTGGGGCGAGGATATGAGAGAGATGAAAAAAGAGAAAAAGAGGCTGTTTGTGTTAACAATGAAATGGTCTTGTTCCCTCGCTGCTACAGAAGTCAGTCTTGCAGTATTTCCTTTTTAACTGATGCCACTCACCTTAAAAACCCAATCATGCTGCAGTGGGGGATCTCTGCCAGGCAGCATCCCTGTGCTTCTCTGAATATTGAATCAAACTTTACCACATGCACCATGTCCTTTGTGCCAGATGTTTATACTGTGATGATAATTTCATTGTAAGGACTTGTCTCAGTACTATAATATTTAATTGGACACTACTTGACAACTTTCAAAACAGAGGCCTTATTGTTCATTAATTCCCTTTGCCTGAAAAATTATTGTAGTATAGTATTGTTTCATTTTGCAACTATTTTTAGCTTTCAGGCTTCACTATCACTATGCCTAAAACACAAATTAAACTTTTCTTAAACCTACTAATCAAAATTGATACCAATATTCCTTGCGCCTCAGTTGAACAATTTTAACCTATTTTGTCTGACCGTCTTGTTTTATTATTGACTCAAATTAAGTTTGGGGAGCCATTCTCTCGCCAGGCACCATGATCACCTATGGCATCATTGTAATGGTTGCACTCATTACTATCACTCTCCATTATGGCATCTAACCTGTGCAGTCATTACGTGAACAAATTATCCCATTTGCAACACCTGCAGTGTCTCCACTTGCAGCTAGAAGCTCTCTGTCACTAATCTATTTCACAGAGACTCTTATTATGAGCCCGACACCACAGATGGCAAGGGCATCAGCAAATGAGCTCTGATTGCACGAGGTAACATGTATCTTCATCTTGAATTCTGCGGTGGCTTTGAGGCATAATAGGTAATGGGATTTTAGAGTATGAGGTCATGTCATAGTCGGAGAGGCGCCTGACGCACTTTCAATGGAAACATGCACTTGAGTTTTTGCACCAGTCCAGTCCAGTACACTCCTGCTGGCAACTTTGAGGCTTAAAACCTGAGCGTGATGACTAATTTCCCTTCTGGCTGTATTCTCTACTCCAAGTCAGAGCCCTTCCCATAGTTTGAGTGGTTTATGAGCAGAAAATGTATTTTACAAATATCGTGCATCTTTTTTATGTCTTGTAGAAATATTAATTATTCTGCGATCAACAACAGAGTTAAATCAAAGCACACCTGCAAGTCTTCGAGACTAAACTGAACATCAGTCAAAGATGACATTCTTGCATAAGTCTAGTGTTATGTCTAAAATCATTTCTGTCTGCCTTTTTTGTTTTAGGTGTTCGAAGATCTCCTGAAGTGGAGAAGTCCAACCACAGTGTCCACTACACACTCCTGATTGCCTGTGTACTGGTTGCCTTCACACTGGGTGCCTTTTTGTCTGGGTTTCTGGTTTCCTGTTATTGCAACCACAGTGTTCATAAGACTAGGCGTCTCAGTAAGGATCCGGAGGCCCCCATCCCCCACGCCCTTTCCCTGCGCAGCCTGGCTAAGCTGAATGGCCTTCTGGACAGCCAGAGCAAGGATGAGAAGTTGGAGGTGTCCTACAACTCTTTCATCCCAAACAAGAAGGACCACTCTGGCAGCAGAAATGGCCGATTAGGAGCTGCAGGGGAATTGCTCCACCCCCACCATCATCATCACCTCCATCATCACCTCCACCATCACCACAGTGCTGAGCTATCCGGCTTGCCAACCCCTGACTCTACCCCTGAACTTCCAATCAAGAGCATGAAGGCCTTCAAAAACCAATGGGAGAAGAACCAGAATTGCAACAATGCCAAGGATGGTAAACCACGAAGTATGAGTGGCTCTCGGCCCAGCTCAGCGATCCATCAACAGGCTTTCCCTTTCAGCCATGGGCTAGCCAGTGGGCAATCCTTAGGAAGTGTTCTCCATGGGGAGGAAAGGAAGATTCCCAATGCTGAACGGATGTTGATCCAGCCCTATTCCTTCTACTCACAAAAGGTAATGGACATCACTCCACTGGATGAGTTCTTCAAGCATGTTCATGACATCAATGCCATGGATGGAAAGAACATAACTGCACTGACCTCTGCTGTTCCAGCCTCCTCCAGCCACATGGCACTCACTAGCCGTGTTCAGCCTCAGATTCCCGAAACAGAGGCTGCATCTTACTACAGCTCATCTACACTGCCCAGGGACAGCCTAACACGCCGCATGGACGTGCCTCCAGAAGTACCCCCACCACAATCCACGCTTGAGAGGGTATCCCGTCACTCATCTCAGAGAAACTCTTTCATCTCTGCATCCAAGATGTCAAATGGAGGGATTGTGCCACGTCAACACAGCTTTAGTCACCAGACCGGGCACCAGCCACCACATTTACTGGCCCGGATGAACTCTACTGGCAGCACCTGTGAGATCCACCATCCCCTCATCCCCAGCAGTTACCTGATACGTCAGCACAGCTACGAACCACCTGAAATGCTCAGGAGTGCAATTTTTCGTCGGAGCTCCTCGCTCAAGCCAGATGGTCCCCCCAAGACGCTGTTCATCCCGGCCACCTCCCCTGTTAACCCGCAGGGAGAGTTCAACTACTGAGAGGAAGCATGAGAAGCCCTCTCTCCCCAAAAGCCTCCCATAAAATTGATAGTGGGTGACCTTGAAAAACTCAGAAGTTTGCTTTGCGGTTTGCATAATTACGGTCACACCAATTCTGAATTAGTTTTGTCCCTATGCTATGAATGTCTTTGTACCATATTGGTATCATTTAACAACTTGCTCATGGAAAGATGATGGAATGGGAAGACAAAAAAATAGACCCTGGAAACACGTATTTTGCTGCCAACAGCTCCATAATCCAGTTCATACCCCAGATGATACTTACAAAACTACAGTATCTCAGGCTGACAGGCTTGATACAAAACTTTGGGCTTGAGCTTGATAATTATCAACATGTAAATGTTCTTGAAGATGTGTATGGTTCTGAAGTAGATGAGCAGTGCCAAGCCCCCATATAATGTGTATATACATTATGCATGTGTGTGTATACATATAAATATATATGTATGTGTGTGTGTTGATATCTACACAGTACATGTATACATGCATACACACAGACTGTGTATCCCTTGGAACAGCCGGATGAAACTCCTTGGAGGCAGCTGTCTTTGCCTTATTTACTCCACAGACTTTGGAATCATCAAGCTAGTTGTCTTACAGACATTTCATTACCTCCATGAGAGTTTGCTTGAGCAATAACCTGCCTGTGTTATCACACAATATCAGATATGTTCAAGAGCGATGTGTCCAGTGATGAGTAGGGTGGATCCACTTTAATAAAGCTTATACAGTGCTGGTTCTTGTACCAAGCAGTTTCTTCTTAACCCCTCTGTGAGAGGCTGTGTCCGACTTACCAGGTCAAAGACAAGTGATCCCACCAAATTTTAACATTTATTTTTTGCTTCTGCAAAAAGGAGCTCTTTACTGTCCTGCTGTGACACTGAGTGTGCAAGTATTAAGTTATTGCTTTTCTGTGAAGTGAAAACGTACCATCACCAAAAATTTGAGCTGGAGGGAGAGGTTGGTGCTAATACTTTATGAAGGGGGCAGAAAGTGTGTCCCTCCTTCTGTAAAAATAAAAGTACGTTCCTCCACAAGCTTCCAGAACTGTATACGTTCAACAGAATCAGATTTTCGTGATTTGAACAACTTAAGATTCACTTGTTAAGAAGGACTCCCATATTGTTTCATGAAGTTGAAAAGCAGATTACGCCCATATAGACAGAAAACTCATTCAATTTAATTAAAAAAGAGATTGCTATAAATATAAGAAGTATTAACCTTGTGGCTATTGGTGTAAATAAATGAATAATAACTAGATAATTTTAAATTGTATGTGTAAATGTGTGCCTTATTTAATACAATATGTGCTCTGGGGTGTATTAATGGGGAAAATAAAGAGGCTATTGTGTTTTATTTTTACTTTTTTATTTTTCTTGTCAAGGTGTGATAGAGCCATGTGTATTTGAAATAATATCCTTACTCCTTTTGATATCCTGTAACCAGCAGGACAGTACAGTTGTGTGAGGCTGTTATAATTGGCATAGCAACTGCCAGCTTGAGGCTGCTGGTTTATTGCTGTTCCTCTTCATGTTGTAATTTGTTGGGATTCTTGTTTTCCACTTCTGCTGCTCATAAATATAACCAAGAGCATGTCTGGAGGTATAGTCCACAAGAGTGAACAGCCTTTCCCTGCTGGGCCCTATATTTACATTTTTCATCCTTAATATCTCGTTTTGGAAAACTGCTTTTATTTCACTCAAGACCTCACACTGTCATTGTTGGAAATGGCCAAATTTAATCTTTTCCAGATATAATTCTACGTCTATTGCAAGAATCTGTTAGACTCTGGAATTAAATTGTCCAGCTGCTGAGTAAAAACATGACAAACCAGTTTCATCAGTGCTGTAAGTGTTAGAGCATTCATTTCTCCTCAGTGATTTGGGGACTTCAGCATTTTTTGCTTTTTAACTCTCTGGCCAGCGAATTTAGACCTTACTGTGTTCATTTTTAATTAAGAGTGGAACAGTTGCTTCACAAGAAAAATGTTTTACTCGCCTGGTTCACACAAGAATTCCTATGAAGAGATGGACCATCTACACTTGAATTCACGTCTGATTAGCAGCCAAGTAAGCCAAGAAAGAAATCAGCAGCTCCTGTTTTGTGTTTTTGTGCGCAGACACAGCCCTAACATGAGAATGGGGAAAATTTTTTAAATTATATGGTGCCAGTATAGTTCAGTTTTATGTGTGCCTGCATGCGTGCGTGCATGCGTGTGTGTGCGTGCATATCTCAAAAAAAGCCAGTGAAACAATTAATTTGCCTCAACAGACCTATCACCAAAGGCAAAATAGGCTGCAAACATGATGTGATTACAAGTGTGGCTTTGTTACATTTCACATAAATTGTATGGGAAAGGGAATATAGTCTGTGTCTGCTGTAGCTGCTTAAGCTTTTGAATTCCATAGAATTGCACAGTGTAAATAAGGAAAATCTCCAGTCTCGGATTTATAATTTTTATAGTGGGCTATGCCTCTAGAGACATTTTAAATTGAGTCAAAGTCAATAATGTTTTGTCCTTGATGATTAAAAATGGAAATAAATTTACCATAAAAACATCTAATGGTGTGATTGTCTGTATAAATTCAGTTAGAATTCAAAAAACCTTCATAGATACATAAATTAACCTTTAGTGCCTTCCACTATTTGCTGCCACTTCAATGCGGTACAATACTGCTCATCAACTAGATGTCATTAGCATTAAAGAGGCTTTGTTAAGCTTTTTTTTATTTTATTTTCCCTTTCATCCAGTGGGTTATGAAGCTCCTCTGGTGCATGTAAAACATCTGCTAAGTTAAAGCCCAAAAGGGACCTGAAAGGGACTTATTTTCTCCGGTCGTAAACACTGCTTCTGTGCTGCCCCAAAATGCCGGTATATAGTCCATCCTTTTCTTCCATGACTTTCCTACATTGCTGTGAAACACATTAGCATAATGCCTCCTAGCATTTAGTGTGCCCTCGAACAAAGTTAAGTGGAATGGAGACCATGAAGAGTTTGGTTTGTGCATATTTACCCATATCAAGAAGCCACTGTTTTCTTTAGTGCAAAGGCAAGCTTTCTTTGAGGACAAAGTGAAGAATCAATGGTTAAAATTCTTTTTCACTGCTATATCTCCCCAATATTTTTGCGTTTCCTTCATTTAATTTCCTAAATTAGGCAGCTGACTGATCAGAGTGGACCTTTCAGGGAGTGGTGTAATGTCCGTGGACGTATATTGGGGAGTGTAGCCAGTTTGATTGGTGTCTGCTGTGTTTTGTATGTCTACTTTGCACCTCTCAGGAGATCCAGCAGATGAATAGCAAGTAATTGGTCCTGTGGAGAGGATGTCTTAAAGACTCGTGCAACGCCTCTTCAAGAGACTTCCTTTTGTCACCCCCAGAAAACATGGCATTTGGCATTCTGCGTGTAAAATGGATATTTGGTGAAACACACAGCATTCTCTCTGTGTGTATAATGCAAATTTAGTGAACCATATAGCATTGTCTTTGAGACGGAAGAGGTAATTTTTTCCACAGTTAGTGTGCAGCTCCATCCAAAACCAGGCTGTAAAAGGTGCCTTAGAGGGGATCAATTTTGCTGTTTTCTTTCCAAGTTATAATATTCTAGGATGTCTGAAAGGGAGGTTTATAAATGTCATAGAAAAAGAGAGAAAAGAAAACACAAAAGCTCCGTTTCCACCGAAGAAGTTCCTGATAGAATTTGGGGGGGAGGAACTACTACAGGAACGTCCTCTCACTCAGCCCTCTCAACTGCCGTGTCTCCACCGAGAGGGCGAAGTAGGTTTAAAATGTTTAAAAATGCGACCCCCCGTCATCTGCTGAGTTTTAAGAATAATGGCTATTTTGTCGCTATCTGTAGACGTTACGTCCCACCCTGAGTAAATCCAATCCGGGCCAAGTAAACCCCAAGCCCCACCCAGGAGTTTTTTGGGGCCGTTCAGAGTACCTACTCCAAGGCAGGGACTTTTTTTAGCCCCTGTAACAGTTCCGGTACTCTGTCCTTAGGGGTGGTTCCAGCGGTGGAGACACGCAATAACGGCCCTGGCCCCGTAAAATTACCCTGAAGTTCCTGCGCTGGAAACGGGCCTAAAAATCTGAGATTCCTAGGAAATATGATTCCTGTCTTTGCTAACCGTCTGAAAAATAGGCTGTTTTGAGTGGGCATTCCCTCCGTGAAATGAGCTTTGTTCTCATTGACCAGAAAACAGAACAATGGACAGTGTCAAAATCCCCCTGCTACAGGCAAATCTATAAATAAAGATGTCCAAAATAGTAGCTTAATAGCTAGCTATGAAAATACACAACAAGAATGGAAAGTTAACATCTGCAGTCTAAGCAGGTATAGTGGTTACAAGATAGAGTTCCAAGATAGAGTTGTGGCAGCTCTAGAATAGGAGCCATTTTTAAACCAAAAGAGAGCCATTGTCTACAAATGGGTCTGTCTCAGTTGCAAGGAGCCTTCCTCTTTCCATGGTACCTAGTTAGGACCTCTCCCTATTAGGAGCAACTTTTTAAATAGGTCACATGAAATAGAACACTTCAACTAGGAAGCATCATGGAACCAGAGCAGCTTTCTTTCTTCTTCAATGGCTCTGGTTTGCAGCGTGTTGTCAGCGGTTCACATGGGAAACGCGAACATTAGCTTTCTGTCGGCAATTCGTGGAGCTTCCGCGCTTCAAAAACATAGGTGTAAGTTTACGATTTAATGTTCTTTCCCACCAAAAAGCCGATATTCGACATCTGGGTAGTCAATTTCTCACGTAAAAAATGATCAGAAGAGAACTTTATGATGAAATAAGATGTGAAAATCATCAAATATCGACCATTGCTGGTGAAACTTTTACTAGCACTCAACACATGAGCAATAGGAACAGCCTAACTTGCTGGCTTCATAGTCAAGTTCAGCGGTTGAGGAAAACTTTCCTTTCAAAGGATAGCTTTGTTTGATGCCAAGGTAAAGTTATGAAAATACTTTAAATATAGCTTTAACTTAAACTGATATACACACACAAACACATATATATATATATATATTTTTTTTTAGGGGGGGGTTGTATTAATTTAGGCAGCAAAAAAAAAATTGCCCCCAGCCACAGCCTTACACTGCATAGCCTCTGTGCCGTTATCCCTGCCTGCCTTTCCAAACTGGGGGCTTTCAAATTGCTGATTGTAGGTAATATGATGACTGTGGTTTGTACTGTAAAGAGCATCAATGGCGAGCATCAAGCAAACATCCAAGGTGATTGCTGAAATCACTAGAATTGAGTTAAGAACCGTCTAATAATTAAAACCTAGACGATAGTGGTGGCTATCAACTTCACTGAAGTAATGGGTTGGAGAAAAGTCATGACTGATCCCTATCGGAGGTCTCTGGAATGCTCGGTGAAGTCTCATCAAAAAAAAAAAATCAACAGTAGAACGCATGGCTATGTTTAATTATGAGGACAGTGCTATGATCTGAAGGCAGTGCTATGATCTGGGGTTGCTTCAGTTAGTCAGGTGTGGGCTCAGGATTGTTCTCCAGTGATAAAATGAATTCAGCTGACAACTTGAATATATTGAATGACCAGTAATCTATCGATGGATTTTTAAATCCCTGATGGCACAGGCATATTCCAGGATGACAATAAGATTAATTGGGCTCAAATAGTGAAAGAGTGGTTCTATGAGCATGGGGAATAATTTTTACGCATTAATTTGCGGCCTCAATGTCTGGACCTAAACCAATCGAATGTCTTTGGGATGTGCTAGAGAAGGCTTAACAGAGTGGTTTGGCTCACCTACTGTCAATACGATATCTTTCAAAAATTGCTCCAAATCTGGTCAAAAATAAATCTTGTAAAATTGTATAATGACCCCATTCCACACAACTGTTCAAGCTACCGTTCTCAGCCGTTCTAAGCCGCCCTCAGGACGGCTGCCTCTACCCATCAGACGCTAGGAGAACGGCCGTTTTTGGCATTCTTGCGTTCCAGTAGCGATCTCTTAACGACCGTAACAATGCTGTAGTGTTCTAAAACAGTTCATGTACCGACCATGTAAGGTTCGAACAGCGTGTCCATAACGATCTTTACCGTTTTGGTACCAATCACTAGCGTTCCAGCAACGTTCCTTTCAGATCTCACACCATTGCTGTACTGAATGTACTGTCCTCTACCGTTCATTAACGATTTCACAGCGACCGTAGCATGCTGTTAGCAATACATTAATGATTGAGTAGTGTTATGTTACCATTGCCGTAACTATCTAAAGAGGTTATAAAAGCGAGACACAAACATGTATTCAGTTGCTAAAAAAATAAAATTCAATGTATTGGACAACATTTCACATGGCCTGACGAAATACTAGAACAAATAAAATAATGAACTTGGAAGGAAATCTAAAAAGGGAATAGGCCTACCATAGGCTGTATGACCATTTAGTAGCCCGGGAATTTATTTTGCAAAATCGACTTTGACCCCAGGCATTCATAAGAACCAGGCGGGTATTTGCCATTATTTATTTTTGCACCGACCTGCACCAAGCCAGTTTGGCTTTCCTACTCAGTTATAAACTGACTGAATTTAACCGTTAAATTAACATGTTGTCTCCCTGTCTTTTTAATTTTAAGTGGAGTCCTGCGCGCCTTTAACCGTGGTTTACACTGAACATGTTTAAGGAGAGGTCAGAGGAACACCAGTTGCAGGATTAGAAGTGTTTATCAAACCACACACTGAGGGAAAATTGGCAGACGCGCCAGAAACAAAACACCGTGCACAAGCACTGAACAAATGGGAGAACTGAAGTACACTGCCAAAGGCAGGGGGAAACAGAAATAATCACTCCAAGAGAGGTTAAACTAAGAAAACAAAAACTGAACCTAACTATACTGACGGACACACTGGGAGACTTAAACACGGGGCAGACAAGACAAGATTCGGGAATAATACACGGGAGAAACTCGGAAGGCACGAGGAGCTGAGATTTCACCATGTAGTCTGAATCAATATGGAAGGTCCGTCTGACATCCGCTCTTCCAACTCTGCCACATATAGTCACGAGAGGAGGCGGGACTCGAAATGCAATCTCGACTGAAACAGAAACACATGGGATTAACAAACAATTACTCGAGAACCGGGTTAACAATAATGACTCGAGAGAAGACGCTGAGACCATCACTCAAGCTTAGAAGTTTATATTAAGGCAATCTAAACGTGACAAGTAAAAAGCAACACAAGAGAAGCAAAGGAAAGCAAAGTTCTAAACTCAGTAATTAATCAGGGTCAGCTTAGGTAGAATTCACGAAGGCACTCGCTAATGAGTTAATAAGGTTAATACCACGTGACAAAATATTTACAATCACCCTCAAATAAGTGCTGGTTAGTACGGGTTTGTAGTATCCTATCAGAGAACGCATTCACTCAAAGTTTCGTAAGACCCAGAATTAAACACAGGTGGAAGCAATGAATGAAATACCAGAGCCGAAACCGAAAGAGGAAACGTGATTGGACGACGAGACGCAGGCATGCTGAAGACTGTCACGCGACATCACTGAAGGCAGAGTGGGAGTGGATCGTCAGATGGCCCAAATGAAAGCTGAAAAATAAAACGAAAGTAAAGCACAAGCACCAATAAGCTCGAGACAACACACAAAAGGCAGAATCATAACAGCATGCACTGAAATCTGTGGTAAACTAATTGTAAAATACAGTTAAAATAACTGGCTAAATCGTGCCAGTTAAATTTGGATACCTGGCAAAAAAGGCTTCAGTTTATTCGTTTATTATTAACAGTGTATTCGCGGAAACTGAAACTGGCGCGGCTTCATTTACAGTAATTACATATGCCTACTATAGTTTTGAGACTTCTACATTGATCCCAGTTGGGGCAACACGCAATATCATCCTGTTATCCACAGGATGACAGATTTAGCCTATAACAAAATAAAGAATAAAAATATATCATCAACAAACAGAACATACAAAAAAGATGGCCTGCAAATAAATAAATCGCAGTGTTCATTGGATGTTCTGTTTGTTGTTAAAATGTGTTTTTATTATTATTATTATTATTATTATTATTGCTACAATTATCATTATTTTGTTATCAATGTGTTCTAATCGTCCTCTTTTTTGTCTGTCGGACACGGAGTATTTTGCATTTAATGTCCGATAGGCATTGTACGGACTTCGTTGTATTTATGAAAATGCCCCAAGTAGATTGATTGCAGTGCACATTGGATGTTCTGATTATTGGTGATATATTTTTATTCTTTATTTCGCAATAAATCTGTTCTCATATCAATAGGCCTACTTTTACTTTCTGCTGGCTTCCGAACATGGAGTATTTTGCATTTCAGTCTTGATTGTGCATGCAATATTTAATTCACAATGTCAATGGTCATGGAATTTATTTGCTCACTGACTACAAGCACTATTTTATCTCTGGTGTGGAAATAAAGCGTGATTCTATTCGGTCCATCTAATAATTTTCAATTAGAATTCCTTCTTCGTGTCCTTTTTTAAGAACGAAAAGATAAAAAAGAACACAGAAAACAAGTCCCTCATCCAAAAAATGAAAATTGTCGACAACCAGGTAGAAATTGGTTCGGATCAGAACGTTACCAGATCAATATGAGAATGGTAGGGAACGGTAGCAACGGTATGAGAACGTTACGGGTGCGGGGTGAATATTGGCGACCGTTCACAGCCGATGCATTAGCGTTGCGTTACCGTTGCATACGTTCCATTAACGACTCATCAGTTCTCATAACGATGTGCTAAGGATCGATTACCGTTCATTCAGAACGGGAGGGGAACGGGCAAAATTTTGAACATGCAGCCCGAACTCAGCCATCCCAACCGTTCCTACCATTCAAAGGAGTTCTGTTAACATCCAGTGCCGTTCCAATAAGGTCCCATTAAGATTCCCTCCCGACCTCCCCGTTCCGGTGCCATTCCTTGATCGGTATGGGAATGGTAGCTTGAACGGTTGTGTGGAATGGGGGCATAAGATTGTCGAAACATTACCATTACTAATGTGCGCTGTGATCAAAGCTAATGGTGGTCTCACAAAATATTATAGCATGTGACATTATGGCAGTGCAGCAAACTAATTTTGGTGAGCAGCATTGTAGGCCACCGTATACTGTCAAGAACAGTAAATTCATTTCTTTAGTTTAGTTTAGTTAATGAATTCTGGACCACTCCCAGAGAGGAGGAGTGGAATTGGCCACTGGAATAACTGGATTTGTGCGCAAGAACACATCACATGAATTAAAGTACCCTCAACCTGATTGCATTTCCAGCATAGTGTTAAATCTAACAAACCCATTCTAAATAATCTGCTTGGTGTCCAGTAGAACCGGTGTAGTACAGGGTGGCCCAAAAAAAAAAAACCGAACCGAAGTAATTCTTTCAATGTCACTGCATTTTGGTGACAGAGAACAGGCACAACAATAGGGAAACCGTTCAGTGGTGATTATTTACCTATGGTCTGTTCCATTATGATATCATGCAATCTGTTTCCGTGGAAACAAATAATTACAGGTAAGTTTTATGAGTTAAAACTGTGGTTTGAACAGTTGAACTCAGTTTCTCCAAAATGCCTCAGCTCAGTTTGAGCGCGTATTTCTTGTCGAGCAGTAATACAAGAGTGTTCGTTTCAGTGATGGAAACAAGCCAAATTTCAAATAGAGCGTGGCGACTTTTGCTGAACATTTTCGCAAAGATCCGCCCAGCAAATCAGCATTATTTGAGCTGGTGAAGAAGTTCGATGAGAACGAAACTGTTTCTAACTTAAATAAAGGGAATTACAGTCGGCCTCGCACCGTGAGAACCAACGGCAACCACGGAGTAATCTTTGAAAAGATAGTCCATTCCCCCAAGATGAACCAACAACGGATTTTGGGAGAACTGGGCATCGCCAGGAGCAGCGTCCAGCGGATACTGATGGATCTTGGAGCGCGTTCCAACTGCATATGTAAATGCCCTGAAAAGGGGGATTGATTAATAAAAGATGCACAGACGCCAACTTTCTTCTCAATCCAAGAATGTTAATAATGATTCCAAAGACAATAGCAAATACATGAGTACATTACCACAAGGATGCATAAAATATATTTACCTTACAAAGATTACATTATACGGTTTTAAATCGCACAATTCCAACATCGCACTCGATCCGCACATACCGTATTTCAATCCATAAACAGTAGCCGAACTTTACACGCAACAGGAATTTCCCAAGGCGAGCAACTATACAGACATACAGTCTATGCAAACACACGAAAACACAGTGTAGATAGCATAGCAACAAGTTAGCTCATGTGGCGCGTTTACCTCGGTTAGGAATAAACCTTAATACTTTCGTAGTGCGTGAACGTAACACATTAAAAATAATCTCCCGTGTGTGTTTACACATTCAACTGACACAGTAGCGAACAATACCGATTATTGTGAAGAACTCATACCTGAAAAGGGGGATTGATTAATAAAAGATGCACAGACGCCAACTTTCTTCTCAATCCAAGAATGTTAATAATGATTGAGAGGAAGAATGAAGTGCACAATTAGTCAGCTCAATAGCTTTACGCCCCCCTGCTGGAGTCCTCCAGTACCTAAAATTACTTTGGTACTGCTACCGTGAAAATGAACGGAATACTGAACAGTACAGGAAAAATAAAATAAAAAATACCATGCAAAAGTTTCTCTGAGACAGTAAGAATATTGGACTATGATATAAAATGAACACATTCATCAGGGATTAAGCAAAAGTATTCCATATGAGATTGTCAAATTTGGTGTTAAACCTTGTTGCAAGAACATGCATTATTCACACATCACATTCTTCCCCTCAAAATTAGATGTTGTCCTCAACATCATTACCTTGAACCTTCAAGTGCCAAAATGCATTCAACCATATTCAAAGCACTTTTTACAGGAACTACAGCGGGAACTCTTTTGGTACATTTAGTTTTTTTTTTTTTTTTTCCTCTCTTTTCAGAACACATACTACAATGCCCAGTATCTGAGAAATGTCTCAACTGTTCACAATGTAATTTCAGTCCACCACAGTCAACTTTCAAGCAAAGTCCTCAACTGTGCACTATTCACCATACCCGTAACACTCTGCTCCACGAGTCCATGAAGTGTTCACAGGCAAATGATTATCAACACTGAGTCCATGAAGTGTTACACGTTTTGAACCGTTCAAAGTAGGAAAAAACGACAGTCTTATTTACATCCCATACAGGTAAAAGTGCTGGTTATAGTAAGGCTGCAATGGTTGCCTCCAAACTTGAGGCCTTACATAAGGGGGCAGAGCAGAAAGACCGTAGCAGGATGGGGTTCCAATTATGTCATACCTGAGAGTCTTTGGTGGCTTGCGGTCTCTCTGAGGTCGCTGAGGTCTCACCTCCATCTCAGGTTCTTGTGCGTTATTCACTGAGGGCGGTGATGCTTCCTCCTCTGCATCAGGTACATTGTCGTCCTCGGCACTCTGATTTTCCAGCGGGTTATCATCACTGTTCTCTATCTGGAGTGGTTCTGTTGCAGGCTCGTTTCGATCTGGTGCAATCACATCTTCCACTATGACCGGAGTCCCTCTCACTGGTTTGGATGGCTGAGCGATGATCTGAGGTGGCAAGAAATAGCTATCATCCTCATCATCTTCTTCCTCTGCCTCTTCTCCGAGTTCATCGGTCACTGCAATCTTCCTTTTCAGTCTCACAGGTGGGCGTGCTTCAGCTTCCAAAGGTAGGTTATCGCAGGGTAAAAGAAGGTTTCGATGCAAAATCCTGGACTTTCCTTTCCCATGTTCCGGTCTTAGTTCATAAATGGGGACATCCTCTCCTACCTGCTGGACTACAGTATGGATAATGTCCTCCCAGTGATTCCTCAATTTCCCAGGTCCACCACGAGGAGTCAAGTTGCGAATTAATACACGGTCGCCTGGGTGCAAAACTGAGCTCCTGACCTTGCTATCATATATCCTCTTATTTCTCTGTGCCGATTTCTGCGCATTCTCTCGTGCAATAGCATAGGCCTCTTGCATTCCTTGCCTCCACTTTTCAACATACTCACGGTGACTAAAGCTTCCCGCCTCAGAGGGCAAACTGAACATTACGTCAATAGGTAGTCTTGGAGAGCGCCCATACAGTAAGAAAAATGGGGAAAAGCCAGTTACTTCTGTACGTGTACAGTTATAAGCAAATATGAGCTTATTCAGAGAATCCTTCCAATTCATTTTGTCTTTTTCTGTGAGAGTTTTGAGCATCTGCATTAACGTGCGGTTAAAACGTTCCACCTGACCATTCCCCTGAGGATGGTAAGGGGTCGTCCTTGATTTGGCCACACTGCAAAATTTGCTCAGTTGTGAGAAAAGCTGATTTTCAAACTCACCTCCCTGATCGTGATGAATTCGGGTTGGAAATCCAAATTTCAGGGCATAATCATTGAATATTCTGTCGGCCACAACTTTTCCAGACTTGGACGTTGTAGGGTATGCCTGTGCGAAACGGGTGAAGTGATCTACTATAACCAATATATATTCATAGCCACCTTTGCACTTATCAAGATGGAGGAAGTCCACGGACACAAGTTCAAAGGGCTGGGTGGTAATGATGTTTGTAAGGGGGGACCTTGTCTCACGGCTAGGTTTTTTTTGTTTCAGGCAGGTACAGCTCATTACGTACTGCTCAATTTCTCTCAGCATTTGAGGCCAGAAAAAGCGTTCTCTAATCAGCGATACCGTCCTGTCAGTGCCCTGGTGCCCCATCTGGTTATGTAACTCCTTTAGTACTGTAATTTTGTGCTTTTCAGGCAATACCAGTTGTTTCCTGTGGGTTGTCTTTCTCCATAAGACTCCATTCTCATCTACCTCCAGTTTGCCCCACTCCCGGAAGAGACGACGACTCTGTGCACCTAGTTTTCTCAGTTCTTGGCCTAAAGGTCTCACTCCAGACACTTTACACTGTAAAACTGGACCAATTTGTGAATCGTCTTTTTGATCCTGCCGCATCTGCTCTCCTATTAAGGTGACAATTGATGCATCTTGAATATCGAGCAGACTGTTAACGGAGATTGCCATTGACCACGAGGCATTGGACTCTAACTGTGACTCAACAGCATGAGCAGTTGTCCCAAGTGCATCATAAGATATCTCCTCAGTGCACTCATCCATCAATTCTTCAACATCTACCGGCATCCTAGACAAACTATCAGCATCAACGTTCTGTTTACCTGGGCGGTATTTGATAGTAAAGTTAAAATCCGCTAGTTCTGCCACCCATCTACTCCCTGTGGCATTCAATTTAGCAGTAGACAACACATACGTCAAGGGATTGTTGTCACTAAAAACTGTGAAAAAGGGCGCATAATACAAATAATCGCGGAATCTTTCTGTTATCGCCCATTTCAGAGCAAGGAATTCTAATTTACCCGAATGGAGGTGATAGTTTCTTTCTGCGGCCGACAAAGTCCGGGACCCATATGCAATGACACGTAGCTTCCCGTCTTGTTTCTGATACAGCACGGCTCCTAACCCCAAGTTGGATGCATCCGTGTGAAGGACGAATGGCTGCGAAAAATCAGGAAAAGCCAAAACAGGTGGTCGAATAAGGCAGTCTATCAGCTGCTCTAGAATTTGTTGGTGTGAGTCTGTCCATTCTATTGGCATGTGAGATGGCACTACCCTTGCATTTCCTTTTCCATGAAGCCTCCTCCCTTTGGGCTGAGAGTCCACTGTGAGGACCGGTCCCTTAGTTAGTTCGTAAAGGGGGCTGGCAATACGAGAGAAGTCTTTTATGTATTGGCGATAGTAGCTCAACAGTCCCATAATTTGTCTCAATTCACCGACTGTTTTTGGTTTCCTGTCTTTCAGCACTCTGATGGCAGCAGTATCAGAGGGGTCGATTTTACTTCCCTCCGCTGATACTATTCTCCCAAGATAGCGAATCTCAGATTTGAACAACTCACATTTGCTTGGTTTTAGTTTGATCCCAAACTGCTTCAGTCTCTGCAATACTTGTCTAACATCGTTCACATGGTCTTCAAATGTTTTGCTATACACTAGGGTATCATCTAAATATGGGACGCATACCTTGTCTCGGATACCTTCTAAGCATTCCTCCATACAGCGTTGGAAAGCTGCTGGAGCGTTCATGAGTCCGAAAGGAATTCTAGCCCACTCATATAAGCCCCACGGTGTCACAAACGCCGTCAGGTGCTTGCTGTCTTTTGCCATAAACCCCTGATGGTAGGCCTTTCCCTGATCTAACAGCGAAAACATGGTGTTTCCTCCAAGGCCATCCATAATATCCTGGACTCTGGGGATTGGCTGTCTGTCAGAGTGAGTCTTACGGTTTAACTCCCGATAGTCTATGCACAGACGCAGAGAGCCACATTTCTTTCTCACACAAACAACGGGTGAAGCATAAGATGAATGGGATTTCTCTATCCACCCCTGTGCAATCAAATCCATTAGGTAGTCCTTCATTTCCTCATATAAGGGCTTAGGGACTGACATATAGGTTCGTGCTACAGGCTCAGAATCTTTCAAAGAAATTCGCAACTGGAGCTTCTCAATACAACCTATATCATTATCTGAGCGAGAGAAAGAGCCTGACTCCTCCCTCAACATCTCACAAACTACCCTCCTCTGATCCTCATCTAAGTGGGTGAGATCAATAGGGGGGTCCCAGGGTTCTGCAAACACCTCCTGATCTTTTGTGTGTTGGGCCTGGATGTTATTTACGTCAACCGTTAAGTGTTTTTCTTGAACAGCACTGACTGGATACAACGATACGACTGACTGTGCTGTACCAATAGCTACCCTTCCTGTTAACATGATGTCATGGTCAGTGAGGTTCTGCACACTGAGGATGATGTCTGATTGTGACCCTTTCTTTACCTGAATCAGTGTGTCACAAAATTCAAGTCCCTCTGGCCACTGGGGGTTTTCATCTGGCTCAAAGACCAACATGGTGTCTTCTTTGAAGGGTTTGGCATGGATTCTACATTTTACCTGAACAACACTGCGACTTGGTACATTTGTTTTCAGACAAGTTGTTTTCACTAGGTACTCACTTGTTCTCTCAACACTTACTGCTTTAATGAATGCCTTAACTGACCTTTTCTTTAAATTAGGGAAAGCCATCTGAACAGTTTTTATTAATTTCTCTCCCTCATCATCGGTATTCCGTTTTTCCTGGCTGTTGATAACAATACATTCAATGACATTGAAACCAATTATTGGGCAGGGCTGCTGGCTGCCTTTTAGGACTAACATGGGAACATGGAACTCTTCCGCATCCACCGCTAGCCTAAAAGTCATTTCTACCCACCCAACGTAGGGCATCTCTGTACCATTTGCCGCTTCAATCTGTAAGGGACTATTTGAATCAATTACCTCAGCCATGTCTCTCAGTTTGATGTCAGGGATATTGTCAGCTTTCCAGACCTCATCAATGGCAGAAACCTGTGAGCCAGTGTCCCAGAGAACTTGGGTCCACTTCCCTTGTAGATAGCAATTGAGAAGACATTTTTTTCCTACTAATTCAGTCACAGTTGAATGTTTCTCCGTCCGAATGTTTCCCCTTCTGTCACTCATATTCTTACATGACAGTTTCTGTTTTGGCCCAGAATGCATGAATGGCTTGCAGTCTCTTTTATGTTCTGGCCAATGACTAACCTGACAATCCTTGGAACAATAAAGTGATGTTTTACAAACCGAACACTGTTGGAATTTCCGATGCTTCTCTCTCTCCCCACAGTTGAAGCATTTTTGGGACATTTTGGTTGATCCGGTCACTCCCTGTCCCCCCGGGGTGACCGTTCCTCGTTTAAAGAGCTCTCCCTTACACCGCTGGACATTCCTCTGTAACCTCGGCAGCCAGCGAAAAAGTGCTCACTACTGCCACACCTGTAGCAGTGCTTGCAGTATTCTTTCCCTTGCTGCTGGCACACAAAACATCTTAGTCGGGGACGCGGCGTTGAATACCTCTGCTGAAACTGGCCTGCTCCTGTCATGAACCTTTGATCACCAACGGCACAGTACTCTGGCAGAGGTCCACTTTGCTGACAGAACTGAGGCTGAACACAAGTTGGGTGGTTGGCTGCCCCAAAGTCTGTCTCTCTGGTAGCATGAGGATACAATTTTGGTGCGGTCTCGGTCTTATGAATGGACTCTCTAATTTGTGATACCTCAGCTTTGAGATCTTTCAATAAAACTATGTCTGCTTTAATTGCTTTTAGATCTGACAGCACATCTGAAGGGAGTGTAGCAATGATTGGTTGAGCTGAGCATTTCTGTTCCTCACTTACAGCACTAGATTGGACAGCATGGACACCAGTGTGTCGCTGTGGAGCAGTCTGCTTCCTTTTATCCTGTCTCTCTTTCTCATGGGTGCATGCTATATTTAGCTTTTCCAAAAGTAACTCATCCGATGTAGTTGGTTGCAACAGGTAGGGCTGGAGGTCAGTTTTGATGCTGTCGTTCTGTAGGCCTGTAAGTACAGAGTGCATGAACATGCTCTGGACTAGTACAGGGTCATACTTGAGGCTAGACTCAGCTTCCTGTGATGCAAACAATATTTTCTGTCGTAAATCCATTGCTCTAATTAAAAAATTCTGTGGGGTCTCTTTAGTACTCTGTACCTCCGTGGTAAGTTGTTTATACAACTCGGTTGCACTTCGCTCTTGGTAGTGTGAGCGAAGGATCCTCCTAAGAGTAGGCAGAGATAGGTTATTCTTACCTTCCAGATAGCTCCGCAACTGCAGGCCAGGCACAATGGCTCTGATAACAGCGTCCACTATCTCGGATTCTGGGTAGCCTTTACTGAGACCGTTCTCAATTTGGCGAGCCAGGCTCGAGAAGGTAAGTCGGTCCTTTTGTCCAGGTTCGCCAATCTGACCTGAAATTTTAAAGTCCTTTCTCCAGGGTGAGTTGTTTGTATTAACAGGGGCTGTATAGATTTGGGCAGATTCATTGCTTGCTACACTTTTGCTGTTTTGGTAAGCCTTTTCCTGGAGTTCAGTTTCTTTCCGTTGTACCATAAGTTTTAATTGCTCCAGTTCTCTCCTTAATTTCTCCTGTTCCTCATTATCTTTAGTTTGCTCAGTTGTGTCATTTTTATTACCCTCTTGCACTACTTTTATTATGTCTAGAAGGCGCAACAGCTGTGACATGCCTTCATCCTCAAGTTCGCTTAATTCGTCGCGTTCAACATAGTTGATAACAAGGGAGACCAAAGCATTGCGAGTTTTGCCAATAACATTCTCTCGGTCTATTCCTGATATCTCAAGAAAATCACAAACTTGCATTAACTGTTCATCGGTGAATTGAAAAAGAGCAGCTTTAATCTCAAACTTCAGATTGTCTACCTCTTGATCCATTTTGGCAGGTGAGTGTCAAGCAGTGGGATGATGTTTTGCCGGTTACCGTGGATTTGCTGGTCCTTAGTGAACACTTTGCACCTCAGGATGCGCACTTTCCTTGGTTAAGCTCACACTCCAACTGCAGTGGCACTCTGCCTCCTGGGTAATTTTTTTTTTTTTTAAGGGATGATCGATGCGAGATGTCTTCCTCAGTTTTGGGACGCAAACCTCGCCTCTTTCATCCCAGCGGTGCCTCCAAATGTAAATGCCCTGAAAAGGGGGATTGATTAATAAAAGATGCACAGACGCCAACTTTCTTCTCAATCCAAGAATGTTAATAATGATTCCAAAGACAATAGCAAATACATGAGTACATTACCACAAGGATGCATAAAATATATTTACCTTACAAAGATTACATTATACGGTTTTAAATCGCACAATTCCAACATCGCACTCGATCCGCACATACCGTATTTCAATCCATAAACAGTAGCCGAACTTTACACGCAACAGGAATTTCCCAAGGCGAGCAACTATACAGACATACAGTCTATGCAAACACACGAAAACACAGTGTAGATAGCATAGCAACAAGTTAGCTCATGTGGCGCGTTTACCTCGGTTAGGAATAAACCTTAATACTTTCGTAGTGCGTGAACGTAACACATTAAAAATAATCTCCCGTGTGTGTTTACACATTCAACTGACACAGTAGCGAACAATACCGATTATTGTGAAGAACTCATACCTGAAAAGGGGGATTGATTAATAAAAGATGCACAGACGCCAACTTTCTTCTCAATCCAAGAATGTTAATAATGATTGAGAGGAAGAATGAAGTGCACAATTAGTCAGCTCAATAGCTTTACGCCCCCCTGCTGGAGTCCTCCAGTACCTAAAATTACTTTGGTACTGCTACCGTGAAAATGAACGGAATACTGAACAGTACAGGAAAAATAAAATAAAAAATACCATGCAAAAGTTTCTCTGAGACAGTAAGAATATTGGACTATGATATAAAATGAACACATTCATCAGGGATTAAGCAAAAGTATTCCATATGAGATTGTCAAATTTGGTGTTAAACCTTGTTGCAAGAACATGCATTATTCACACATCACACATACAGATGCTCCAAACATTCCAGCCCCAGGACCCAAGGCAGCGCACCTATTTCGCCACTTGAATGCTAGCGCTGGCTTACCAAGAAGAACAGTTTCTCAAGAACATTTGGTGGACAGACGAATGCCACGTTTTACTCAGTGGCCATGTGAACAAACAACATGCATTTCCTCGGTTGGCAGAAACCCAACGAGTGTGTCCAGAAACCCCTCCACTCCGAGAAGGTCATAGTGTGGTGCGCCATCACAGCATCATCGTTCCCTATTTTATGGAGGATTGTCGTGGTAATGCTGTCACAGTCTCTGCCGATGTCTACCGCGAACAAGTCATCGACAGGTTTGTTGGCGACCTGAACTTGTTCTGCGAGCTACCCCACATTCAAATGGAGGATCAGTGGTTTCAATAGGATGGGGCAACCAGCCACATCGGTCGAGGGAGGAGGGCCTATTTGGAGGAGCTGTTTCCTGGTCAACTGATCTCACGCGCTAGCGAATTCCCCTACCCACCATGCTCGCCGGACCTCACCCCTACTGACTTTTTCCTGTGGGGACATCTGAAGGAGTTTTGTTTCCGTGATCCACTGCGGAGGACAATTCAAGACCTGAAGAACAATGTCACCCGAGTAATCAGGTCCATTGGAAACGACACATTCACATCACTCATGCAGCATATCCAAAGACGGTTGGAAGCGTGCATTGCTGCAAACGGCGACACTTTGACCATATTCTGGGCTAAAGCAAATTGTTATTTTCAAAGGGATGTTACATATTGTGCTGAAATATTCAAATAAACATTATGCATTTTGAATAGAAATAAAAATTTGCATTATTACTCAGACTAATGGGGTGAAGAGTACTTTGAGCCGTAAACGTTTCTTCGGTTCGGTTTTTTATGGGCCACCCTGTATTTTGAACTGTATCAGTAGAAAAAGTAGGACCATTAACACATATTTTCTCCAGTCATGGTCGTCAAAAGAAACTCCAAAATGTTTTTCCCATACAGTTTTCTAAGAAGCCATACTTTCATTCTCCTGACACTGAAATGCAGTTTCTAATATTTAAAAGCCTCCTTTCCTCCTCCAAAAATCTTGAAAATCATATTGACTTTATCTGCTGTCTGTGGGGCCTGATAATATGAACCAAGGACAAAGCATGACAAATGTGCAAATATCTCCAGAGGTGATTTCTACCCAGCCCATATTGTTGTGATAGGTCTAGGAAAGTCTTAACTATATTCCCGCAATATAGGTCCCCTAAGGTATCAATGCCTTTATCTAGCCATTCCTTCCACAAGAAGGGAACTTTATCAATACAAACCTTCAGATTTAGCCAAATACTTAATATACAATTTAGATAAGGGTTAACGTCTAACATCCCAAAAACTTTCCTTCACATATCCTGAAGATGAGATACGACTGGATTAAATTTTTTACCCTTTCTAACCTTGGTTAATACACACTTCATTAAAGGTAAAGGGGCTGCTGCGGATTGCTCTATCCGCAGATAGAGGCAGATGGGGCAGACTGACGGAAGTGTGGCTGCCAGTATGCGCCTATAGCCCCTCCGACCACCACCAAACATTCACACACAGCCATACAGGAGTGTTCCTATATTGCATGTTTCGTGGGTGGGGGGAAACCGGAGTACCCGGAGAAAACGGGGAGAAAGCGCATACTCCACACTGAAAGGCCCCAGGCCAGATTTGAACCCACAACCTTCTTGCTGTGAGGCAGTATTAGAATTGGGAAAATAAGTCAATTATATTCAGCAATGAGAGAACAGACACCTGAAGGTCGGATGCAAATAGCAGAATGTCGTCCGCAGATAACATCAATTTATGGATAGAACCAGCATAATTAATTCTACAAAACTTCTCATCCTGTCGAATTGCTGCAGCCTGGGGTTCCAATGCTCAGCAAAACAATAAGGGGCTGAGTGGTGGGCCTTGGCAGGTTCCCCTGCCTAATCTAAAATAAGAAGAAATGACCCATTCACTGGAACAGCTGCCTCTGGCTGATTTTATAATAGTTGTACCCATTTAATAAATGTACTTCCAAATCAACAATTTCCAATATTTTAAACACATACCCCCACTCGACCCGATCAAAGGCTTTCTCAGCATCAAGTGAAATAGCTGCAATCGGAGTCTCCAGATCTGAAACTGTCCACATGATATTAATGAACCTCCTAATATTATCTGCTGAGTTCCGTTTATGAATAAACCCCACCTGGTCCTCATGTACTTAAGAAGTGAAAACTCTGTTCAGCTGGATTGCTAAGATCTTTGACAATATCTTAGCATCTAGAGAAATTAGGGAAATAGGGCAATAATTCTTGCACTCATATGGATCCTTGTCCTTGTTCAAGATTAACGTGATCAAGGCTTGAGATAAAGTAGGCGGTAATTCCCCTCTGTTAAGTGACTCCATGTACATATCATATAATAAAGGAGTCAATTCAGTGGCAAAGCATTTAAAAAATTCTGCTGTAAACCCATCAGGGCCTGGAGCTTTATCATTTGGAAAACCTTTAATAACCCTTGCAGTCTCCTCATGAGTTATTAGTGAATCAAGTTCCATCCTTTGGTCTTCTGTTAACTTTGGAAGGTCTAGATTTTCAAAAAATCCTTTCATATTCTCCTCATCATTGCTGCAGTCTGATGTATACAACACTTTGTAAAAATGTTTAAACGCATTATTAATATCAATGGATTTAGTTAGGAGGTCTCCCCCTGGGACCCAGATTGCCGGAATCAAAGAAGATAGTTCCCTCTGTCTTAAGCAATTAGCCAAAAATTTCCCCAATTTGTCCCCCGACTCAAAATATTTTTGTTGTATCCTAAACAGAGAGAGCTCTACTTTATTTTTTAAGATACAATTTTATGCTCATACTTTAGTTTAGTTAAATCTCTGAGCCCATTACCATTAGAGCACCTTTTCAACTCTTTTTCCAACTTCTACATTTTATTTTCAATTTTGTATAACAAAGCCTCTCACCACTGCCTTCAGAGCCTCTCAGGCCACGCCAGCAGAGGGTGCAGTAGCAACATTTAGAGCTATATAAGAATTAATTCGACTCCTCAGTGCCTCCTTGAACTTATTTTCTTGTAGAAAGGAAGAATTGAATCTTCATCCTGGCATTCGAGTCCTATCAATGCCAGGTCGAAACTTCAATACTACTAGAGCATGGTCTGACACAAAAATACTCCCAACTGAACCTGTGACAACAGATTGCAAAATGGAATTGGAAGTCAAAAAGAAATCTATACGAGTGTAGGTTTTATGAGGAGCAGTAAAGAAATCTCTGGAACATTAGCATTTTTGATGGTTTTACAATTTTGGAATAAACGTGGCAATCTTTCGACAGCACCATAAATGTATGAGATTTAATTTGCTCAGAGCGCGACGTGCGCATATAGCAAGAGTTGCTTGGACTAATTGATGGAACTGACGAAAGTCTGATTAATTTTGAAGGCTTGTTAAACATTGCACTACGGAATGATGACGTTTTCTTCCGCACATCGATGACTAAGAATTATCAATATGTCTTCATGATTATCATCTTTGCGGAGTCACGTCAAATATACGGACATACACAACAGGCAATTGCTTACCGTACGGCCAAACCATAAAGCAAGATCGAGAACAAGTGTAAAGAAATTGTCCAGTTCTTGCCTCTGATGGGAAAGGACTGGGAAATTCTGTTTCGTAAAGTGGGATGGTGAATGGCGAACTCGGTTCGTGTGACCTCCCTGGAACAAGTGGGGGTCGGGTGTTTGGGTTGTGCGGGGTCGATGATGGTTTGGATTTTTTTTTTTAGTTTACTAAACCTTACCTTTTTTACTAAAATGTGACTGCGGAAGTGGGGGCGACAAGTATGTTCATGGTAAAGTCCGTACCGTTGTAGCGCGCAGCAAGATGGCGAACGAGTGGAATGGTAAATGGCAAATTCGGTTCGCGTGAGCTTCTCGGAAACGAGCGGAGGTCTTGTGTTTGAGCTCTACGAGGTCGATGAAGGTTTGTTTTTGTTTTTTTTTTCTCATGACTAAAATATGGAAACAGGATGTTTGAATGAGCTGGGCCCGGTCAACGAGCATACCTGATAAAATCTATTGTCTAAGTGTGGGGGATAATGGCAAAGAGTTTGTAATGGGCTACGAGGGGCGTATAGAAGGTGGGGTGGTGGCTAGTGTAAGCTGAAACGGAAGTGAGGGGAAACTGCGAGTGGCTGAAGTGCACAGTTGATGGGAGGGGCGGACCTGTAGGAGGAAGCACAGAATTAGTGACTTGGGAAACGGGGAAGGGGAGGGGGCGGGGAAAGATAGTGCAGTGGGAAAGAAAGCAGATGATGCAACAGCGGGAGCTTCTCCAGGTGTAGGTGGGTTAACACCGGAACTGCTGGAGCCTTGGAGAATTTAGTTGTAGGCTGAAGGAGCGCAGAAGCCGGGTTTCGTCCCGTGGAAAGGATGGGGGGGGGCAGGACGCATGTCCACAGGGCCAAACTGCAGCCTGCGAACACAGGGACGGAAAAAAAGGGGACGAAAAGATACCGACGAAGCCGTAAACAGAGAGAGCAGGCACGGGTGGATGGGGGGGACTGGCTGGTTTGCGGAAGGAGTGACTTCCGCCGAATCTGGAGCTGGAGGCCGTCGCCAAGCATGATAACATGGCGCTGGGGTCATTGATGGCGGAACCCAGTTGTGCTGTGTGGTCTGCATACATCCGGTCTGCACGTGGGGAGGATCTGCTGCACTGGCGTGGGAGTTGGTAAATAATTTTTGAGGGCTGGCCTTGTTGTCGGAGCGGTCAAAGGGAATTTTCTTCTGCTTGAGCGCCCGATGGAGTCTGCCGACGATCAAACGTGGAGCCTGGGATGAGCTTGAAGTGCGAGCTGTGGTAAGCCTTGCTGGGGAGCCGCGGGCTCTCGCTTCTAAGTGCCAATGTTGACAAGGGGGTTAGCTTCTGCGAGGCAGCGGTCTGGAATCCCTACAGCGCGGAGCCCTCGCTCATATTCGAGGGGGGAGCGTGGTTCGGAATGTGAGCACCCTGGTTGGGGCAAGCGGGTGATGCTTCATGGTGCAGGTACGAAGATGGCAGAGCGTGGGCGGGTGCAAGGAGGAGAAGCGGGAGTTGTGGGAATGGATTGGGAAGCTTCCTTAGAATCTTGGGAGCCTTAGAGTCTTGGAATTATTCTGCGTCCAAGGGACTCTGGGAGATTTCACCTTGCTTCAGGTAAGCAAACTCTTGCTGTGCACTGAGCTGTCTGGTTTGCGAGTAAACAACATAGAAACGAGAAGAGCGGGGGTTGTGGGAATGCAGGAAGTATATATAGGCGTCAGAACGAATGGGAAGACGCATTGGGAGTGGCCCTGTTCATTAACCTATGTTATCGGGAATTCCCTATAAAATGTAGGGGAGACTGGGGAGAGCTGGGGCACAGGGCGAGTTGGGCGACCCTTAATTTCATGGAACTTGGAAACTATTGGGCAGGTGGTGCCATCTAATGGAAGTATTAGGCATTATCTTTCTATTGACATTAGGGAGTAGTTTTGGCTGTCTGCCCATGTTTTTGCAGAGAAGTGCATTTTTGACTCAAACGAGTAAAAACTGGACTTCAAAGTAAGCATTTTTATTTCTCTTCAATACTATGCAGTATACTGTCATTCTACAAGATAGCGGTGACATTCCTCCTCCATCAAGGTACTGGCCAAATCTGTGTGATATGTTTCTTTGCTTAAATTTTCACTGAAATAAATATTATGGACATTGGGAGAGCTGGGCCATATAAAGTTATTCCTGGAATGTATATTTTGCTGATAAAGGTTAACTGTTCCTGGAGGGGTTGTATCAGAATTTATTTTGATAGGCCCACGTAACCTCTGGTTACAAAAGTTTGTTATCAAGTAGTTCATAATTTGCATTGACATGAGGATGTGACAATTGGAAAATGTAGAATATGTTTCATAGCAATGCTGATATTAACTGGTGAAGTTCAATGTTCAAACCGTTATTTTATATAATATCTGGAATTTAATTGTTCACATTTTCTGCAAAATACTTAAACCGTTCCTGTTTTTTTTTTTCTGCAATAAGTTTCTGTTCAGTGTTGACTTTTGCTCGCAGATTTATACTAGAATATTGATTAATTTCATGTTTGTTGTTATTTCATGAATTTAAAATTAAACCATTCATATTTTCCTTGTCTGGATGGTTGTTGTGTTCTATCGTAACTCTCCTGTATGTGGCCCAACTCTCCTCAGCTGTGGCCCCAGTCTCCCTTGGCCCTGGCCCGACTCTCTTCAGTTGGAGCGAGAGTTGTGCCAAAAAATATTACTTTAAAACTTGTCTCCCCCTCCTACACATATGCTTGCATTCAGAAATGGCTGATACACACATCCCATAATACAATTCCTGTATCGTAAGTGCAATTAATGGTTATATGCTGTGAATAGAATTAGCTTGATATGCTAAAATATAAAAAGTGTCCCAACTCACCCAAGCCTCCCCTATCCCGGCTGCCAATCAAAATTAATGACCAGAGGTGAGACTTACCTCACAAATTAACGGTGAGCAGGTTTGTTTCCATCCTTCACGATGGATTTTACCTGTATTTTACTGCTTTCTGGATCAGCACGGAATGACCTTTCTCTGACCTATGGGCACAGAAACCCATCATATGAACACATTTTTAAGACCTGCTGTATCTTCAACAGTATGAACTCATTCACTTTGAGACAGCGCCCAATATTGTGATGGAATCTAAATGGTTCCATGACCAGATTTTCTGGAAACTTCATGCTGCAACTCTCTCTATCTTGGAACTCGAGAAGCAACCATAAGCTGACATACCAATTATTGGGACAAAGTTGACAGTCGATCACTCCCCTTCCGTTTTAATAATGTTCATGACCAAATTCTAGTGATTTCAGCAATCTCCGTAGCTGTTTTCTTTGCTTGATGCTGGTCAATAATTTGCCTTACTTGAAACACAGTAAAATCTTTTCAGTGACCATGAGAATCCTCTTCCGAAATGGTTTTTTCAGAAGTTACACGCTGAATCAGTCAGGATTAAAATAATTATTGCTACCTCAAAGATATTCATCACAGCAATAAAAGACTCATTAGTGGGTTCCAGAGGACTTGCTTATTTAAATCCAAACTACAAATTTTTTTTGTGATGGGCAATGCATTAACAAATGGAAGATCGAGATACATTCATTGCATTGTCATTATTATGTTTATGCATGTGCGTATGTAACATATTTTCTGTTAGTCTGGTGATATATTAAAACTGTAAGCATCATATGGTAGTGGGTAGTATGATGTTCAATGACGTCATGACTTCTAACCTCAAACAACTGACCATCTGCATCCATACACCAGTCGCACTGACCTTCAATCATAACCATAGTTATGGGGGATAAACACACATAAATTCCATTTACGTACCTTTGAAAATGCTTAATAGTATTTACTCACCTTTTTATGATGGTTTATGCACGTGTAATTGTGTAAATTTTAAAAGTTTGCATCAAATTTAAAGGTGGGGTATCTCCTCACTGTCTGCAGTTGTCTGTTCAGTGCACTGAGAGAAAAAAATCACATAGCCTTGGCTCTATATTTAGCAAACAAACAAAGTAGCTCCGACTGATCCACACAACATTATTGCAGCCAATCAGAAACAGGTGGCGTTTGTGCAGGACAAAGAGAGAGGGAGCAGTGCGAGCAGGAGGAGCCACCCATCTGGCATATGGTAATGCGTTTGGATTCTTCAGAAGGAGAAACAGCCTGAACGGAGATCAACTGAGGAGCAAAAGTGGGAATATAAGGGTTATGACCAGACAAGGGCAAAGAGTCGCATAAACATTAGTCTGAGATTTGAAAGGCCTCAGGAGTGACGCAGAGGTTCTTCTGTTTTTACTTGACAGGTGGACAACATTAGTGTTGCTATTTCACAGAACCAAGGGGTCCATATTCTGTTGTTGAGATGTTAGCTATAGTCGAAGGAGAGTTGTGAGTATCGGTGTCTGGAGCTAGTGTGCTGACTCTGGACGACGGCCTCATCCTCTCTATATGTTAGTTTGGCAAGTTACAACCTAGTTGATTTTATCTACATTAAGGGGGACATATTATGAAAAACTCACTTTTTTAGTTCTTATGCACATACATTGCAGTATCTGGAGTGCTAAATTCCCTTTCACACCGGGCTGCGTAGGGGGGCGGAGCAGCGTGGATGGCCTTACGCAACGAAAAAGACAGATCTGCAGAAAACTGAGAGTGGATGACCCCTTCCAGAATAGAAGCGAGTGTAGATTACATATGGGCGCGTTCGTACTACGTTCAGATCATGTGTGCAATACGCACAGGTGCGTTCTGACTGGGTTCGTAACACGTTTTATTGCATATGGGAGGCCTCCGCAGCGGTCCGCGCAAAAAAATTAAACATGTTTCATTTTTTTCATTTTATGTCCGCGCATCACTGCACATTACTGCGTACCCCTGCGCATCTCCGCAGATGTCTTTGCGTTCTCCATTCGCATTAACGCGTATTGCCATCCGCGCTGCTCTGCGCCCCTATGCAGCCTGGTGTTAAAGGGGCTTTACCAACCCAAAAGGGAGCTTGTCAATTTACTGAACACATTCAAATTTGAACAGGCGTTCAAAAATGAACAAGTCTCTGTTCGTGTTCAGCTAAAAAACGAATGGCAGTGTTCAAAAATGAATAAGCATGCATTCAGCACCTACCCTCTCTCGCGTTACAAAATGAATCTGCTCTCCACTTCGCAAAATTTACACCAACATGCTTAAATATTTCCTTCTGAAGAGAAAAAAAATTCACCTTCTCCCATCCTTCTGAATTTAGAAGTATATTGTAAGTTGGTACATGCCTATTAAACAAGTTTTCAGGTCGACTAAAAAATCCTACCAAATCTCCAGTTTCATGATTATATCTTATCGTCAATCTTCCGCTATGCGTTTACACTTTTCATCGAGTTCGATGAGATGCTGTAACACATTCCACACTCAAGACCAGAGATAAATTGTGATTCAGTGGTACCAGGGTTCATTCAGTTAGTGAGTGAGCCCAGGACAATCAGGTCAGCCTCGTCCACCTGAGAGATTGGCGCTCAAGATCAGGGTCTGAACACAAACATTTACCATACAAACAACATTAATCTATGCAGATTATGTAGTGCACAAGTTGAAAATGTTGCACACATTGTTAGTGGCTGTGCAGCTCCTGTGCAGACAGAATACAAGTGAAGACATGACAAAGTCTGTCTGAACTTACACTGGCTCTTGTGCAAACTCTATGGCTACCAGGTGGACAATACATGGTATCAGCACGTACCCGAAAAGTTGCTGGATGCAGACGAAAAACCAAAGATACTCTGATTTGGTAATATACAAGAAAAATAGTTCGGAATGTTTGCTGATAGATATTGCGATTCCAGGAGATCATAATATCAAAACAAAAGAAATTGAAAAGAAAAGAAAATACGCAGAACTGAATATTGAAGTTGCTAGACTGTGGGGAATTCAAGAGAGCAGAGTGAAACTTTCACATGTCAAGGCTGGACTGGTAATTTGGCGCACTGGGCAATGCCTGGTGGGCCGATGCACATTTTGCATGCACATACTTTATAAAATTGTAACAACATCGATCATTTTGAACGACCGAGCCAGCCTTCAAAACATGGAAAGCGGCCCATTGGTTCATTTTCTACACGAACACAGGGCTGGCCCAATTAAATCTCTGAGCCCTCCCTCCTCAGGGGGAAAAAAATGCAATTGGGTGCGGCCCGTTGGTAGCCAGTGGCCCACATCAAGTCGAGCAAACAGCAGGATGATTTTAGTTAAGTCGCAGTGGAATTTCATACAGAGAAAAGCAATATACATGTAATCCATTACTGCTCCCTTCACCATATTACTTAAAGAGTGCTCCTTGAGAATTTCAGTCTTTCAAATTTAAAGTGACACTTGCTTTATTTACCACTTTTTAATCTGCTACTTCGCGATTCCGGTCATCTTGCATCTTGGCCATCTTTCAGTATCTATTTATATAGGCTACGTGTTTTATGAGATAGGAATTACCGAAAAACTGTGTTCTTGCAGATTAAAAAAAAAACTATGCAAAGGCTTAAGCCATGTACAGCTTATTTAATGTTGTTTTCGTCCTAAAAGTTTAAGAAGGCAGGGTTGCTTGGAAATTAGTTTGACCCCAGTTGCTTGTCCCCAGTTTCGTTAACAGTCTAAAAATGTGTTTCACAAAATCAGACAAAAAATGTCAGAAAGCAGTGGAGAGGCGGAAAAGCTTTGAGAATAAAGTAAAGAGACATTGGAGCCTCGGGCTTTCAAACGCTAAAAAAAATTGACCAACTTTTTGGCCACAACGATCCTCATGTAGCAAGCAATTTTCATTTGGAGGGGGACACGGGAAGCAGTAAGACTGACGTTAAATTAATAGGCTATCACAAGTATGTATTCGGTTAAAATTTGCTTGAGCTTACAAAAGGCCCCCACTGATGGACCAGCAGTTAATAACTATTTGATGCATATTGATTTGTTGTTTTACGGTAGCAAATAAAATTTGCCCTAGAATACAGCAAGGAAGACTTTCAATTTTTCCAATTTAAAACCGTCTTGACGTTCAGAATCACCTGCCAGTAAACTTGCAACCAGCGAGTACTGCGGTTCTGAAGTTAGTGAACTATTCTATGCCCTGTTGAATCTGTAAGATATGTAATGTTATTTAAAAAGGTTGAATGAATAAATCCAGATAGTGGAATGGTCTGACTGAAAAATTATAAATGGCCCCAAAGTCACATTTCTTTTTCACATTCATTCATGTAAATATAATAATATTAATAATAATAATAATAATAATAATAATAATAATAATAATAATAATTTCTTCTTTGTCATGGTGGTGCAGTGATTAGCATTGCCACCACACAGCAAGAAGGTTGTGGGTTCGATTCCAGCCTGGGGCATTTCTGTGTGGAATTCCAGGGCATGTAGGCTACGCCTGAACTTAATCTTAACTTTTGGTAACAGCAAAGTGTGCATGTATGGCGGGCCGCCACGTTACAATCTGGTTGGGCCGCCATTGCCCAAAATACCAGGGCCATTTTTTGTCCCAGTCCAGCCCTGCCTGTGGTGATTGGGGCCTCAGCGTCAATCCCACATAATCTAACAACAAACCATGACCAGCTTGATGTCAGCTATAACTTGCAAGCCCTGCTAAAGTCAACACTACTTGGAACAGCCCACATATTGCCAAAGGTGCTGTCTGTCTAAGGTCCTTGTTGTGACTTGACAGGCAGCATAACTTACTGGTGCACCAGTGAACGTCTTACAAGCTTGTGTCCTGTGCAGCGTCTACAATAATTATGATAAGAATATATGATTTGTTTTCAGTTGTTCTAGTCTCATATCCAGTCTTGTATGTGGTGACTGAAATTTATGGTTTGTTATTATTGTGTGAGAAGGCTGCCGCAGGCATTTGTAGTTTGCTGACTTTGTTTACTACTACAGCCTGACCTTAACAACATATTCAGCCTATAACTGCAGGGATTGTTTTGATAAAGGTTCAATTTGTTGAGAATTTCTGGCTAATATTTATACTGTTATCTTTGATACTGTAAGATTTGTTATGGCCCCAATTTGTTATGACATAAGACAGCAAGGGATGACAGACAAAATTTCAAAACTCAAACAGATTTTTTATTAAACAAAGACTAACACTAACCTACAATCTACTCAACTGACCAAGATTGATATATACAAAAAAAAATATTTACAGTCCCTTGAGATGGGGTCGCTTGGTGATGTTGCGGGTGAAGAAAATGCTCCAACACAGGCAAAACTCCACTAAAAAAAACTTCACAGGTCTGGTAAAATGTATCCTTCTCCTTGCAATTTCTCCCACTACTTTACTCTCTCAATTTCTCTCCTTATATACTCTTTTGCAGCCCCCTGCCACATTTAGACTTTTTTTTTCTCTGGGGCTTTCCGTCTCCGACATGCCCAGGACATGCCCAAACCTCACTCCAGACTGGGCTTAACAAAAAAAGGCCATCTAGTGGCTTCTTTCCACATTACACCTCCATTCCAAAAGGGAAAAATTTTGACTCATAAAGGCAAAATTTTTCTTCTCAATACAAAAATGGTTAAGTAGACACTTGTGTATATATACATATAATACAATATTCAAATAAACACGTGATGTATATGCATACTCAAACACGGGATAAGCAATCAGGAATTACATTGTCAGTACCCTTTACATGCTTAAGTTAAGCGCCTGTAAAATCAAACTCCAATTCAACAATCTCCGATTCTTGTTTTTCATCTTACTCAAAAACATTAACGGATTGTGGTCAGTGTACACAATCATTGGCTTCTGCCTCGTACAAACATAAACCTCAAAGTGTTGTAAAGATTGAACCAGAGCCAATAGCTCCTTCTCTATTGTGGAATAGTTCCTTTGGTGGCGATTGAACTTCCTGGAGAAGTATGCCACGGGATGCTCAATGTCATCATAGTCACTTCTCTGTAGGAGCACAGATCCACAAGCTTGGTCACTAGCATCGACCGCAATGGAGAACGGTTTGTTGAAGTCAGGGGATTTGAGCACGGGGAAGTGACACAGCAGAGACTTCAGGCGATCGAAGGCTCTTTGGCATGCTTCATCCCAAGTGAACTTTATGCCTTTCCTCAGTTGGTTGGTGAGACTGAGAGCAATCTCAGCAAAGTTCTTGCAGAACTTACGGTAGTACCCGATCATTCCAAGGAAGCGGCGCAAAGCTTTTTTGTTGTCAGGAACTGGAAAGTCCACGATGGCTTAGACTTTAGCATTTATAGGTGCCACGTTACCCTGGCCTATGACGTAGCCAAGATACATGACAGTAGCACAACCAAAGTCACTCTTGTTCAGGTTAACAGTCAGGTTGGCCTGGGTCAGGCGCTGGAACAACATCTCTACATCTTTCAGATGTTCTTCCTAGGAGTCACTCCATGTGATCAGGTCGCCAATGTACTCACCCGTGTGTGGCAATCCGGTGATTGTAGACAGTATCATCCTTTGGGACGTGGCTGGGGTATTTTTCATGCCAAAGGGTAGGACATCATACTGGTACAACCCAGATGATGTGGCAAAAACAGAGATGCTCTTGGCCCTCTCAGTTAAAGGCACACACCAATAACCCTTCAATAAATCAATCTTGGTCAGAAACTTTGCTTGCCCTACTCTATCGATACAGTCATCAATCCAAGGTATTGGAAACATATCAGTTCTAGTTACAGCATTGACTTTGCGATAATGTGTACAGAATCTAGTACTTCCATCAGGTTTTGAAACTAGCACACAGGGTGAACTCCAATCTGAGTTGGAGGGTCTGATAATATCATGTTCTAACATGTACTCAACCTCTTTCTCAGCAATCTTTCTCTTTTCATGATTCATCCGGTACAGATGCTGTTTTATTGGTTTGGCATCACCAACATCTACATCATGAGAGGCTATAGAAACTCTCTTTGGAACATCAGGAAATGGATCTTTATATTTCTTGATCAACCTCTCAAACTGATCTTTCTGTGAGAGTTCTAAGTGCTGGACTTTTACATCAAGATTTTGCAACACTTCAGAATTTGACAATTTACATGAAAGAACTTCAGCTTTAATTCTAGGTTTGTCATTTTGAAACTCCCCCTCATCTTCACACGACCATAGGAGAATCTGAAGTGACAGCTGCGACCCAAGCATTTCTGTCATGATAAGGCTTCAGCATGTTAATGTGACAGAACTGTTTTGGCTTTCTCCTATCTGGCTTCTGGCTTGTCTTCGCAATGTAATTGAGATCATTGAGTTTTGTCAGAATTTCATACGGACCATGAAATCTAGCCTGCAATGGATTGGGCTGCAAGGGAAACAACACAAGAACCTTGTCTCCTGGTTAAAACTCACAGCTTCTAGCCTTATGATCATACCAAGTTTTCATTTTTCCCTGACTTGATTTCAAGTTCTCTTTGGCTAGGTCACAAGCTGCACCCAATCTTTCCTTGCTAACATAGTCTAACAGACTGATATGTGGTTCTTTCCCTTGCCATTATTCAATAGCAAAGGTCCTCTCATTTCATGGCCAAACACTAGCTCAAACGGACTGAATCCAGTAGACTCCTGCACTGCTTCTCTAGCTGCAAACAACAGCAAATTAACACCTTCCCCAGTCTTTCTCATGATCATAACAATAAGTCCTCATCATTGTCTTGAGAGTGGAATGAAACCGCTCTAAGGCACCCTGACTTTCTGGATGATAGGCACTAGAAAGAATCTGCTTCGCACCTAGTTCATACACAACCTGCTGAAAGAATCCAGAAGTGAAATTGCTACCTTGGTCTGACTGAATTTCTCTGGGAAGGCCAAACAACGTGTAGAACTTGATCAAAGCCTTCGAGATTGCAGTTGCCTTGATGTTGCGTAGAGGTATGGCTTCAGGGAATTTGGTAGATGCACACATGATTGTCATTAAGTACTGATTTCCAGCTCTAGTCTTGGGTAATGGACTAACACACTCAACAATGACCTTAGAGAAGGGCTCCCCAAATGCTGGGATAGGCTGCAATGGAGCTACCAGTGGGTCTAACTGGTTTTTTCCAACTACCTGACAAGTGTGACAGGTTTTGCAAAAGTTGGAAACATCTTTCTGAAGCCCAGGCCAGAAGAAGTGTTTCATGATCTTATCAACAGTCTTATCAACACCAAGATGACCTCCTAAAGGTAAACTAAGAGCCATGGTTAAGATCTCATTCCTTTAGACTTTTGGAACAATAATTTGCCTAACCACTGCCCAATCTGCATTGGCAGGGATATCAGGAGGGCGCCACTTCCGCATCAACACACCATCCTTGAGATAATACCCAACTGGAACTGCGTTTATTTCTTTATCAGAAAGGGCTCTCCTCTTTAGTACACAAATTTCAGGATCATTAGTTTGCTCCTCAATCAACCGCTTTCTGGGCAGAGCCAAGTCTCCAGACACATCAGAATCACCAAACCCATCTGGCTGGCTGAACAAAGAACTGATAAAAGTATCTGATAAGTCCTCAAACGGAGAAACCATAGTAGGTCGAACAGAGTCATGACTATTCAATGTGCTGGACGGCACCACATCATCTTCTTCTTGAGCCTACTTAGCCATAACACGAGTCACTGCACAGGAAGGATACAGAGATGGGTCTTCATCGCCAACTTCAGTGCTCGGCTGTGAAGTAAGATATACAGGGGGAACTACATTGCCCCCAGCCAGGTCATTGCCTAGCAACAGAGAAACACCCTTGATAGGTAGACTTGACATAAGTCCCACCTTTACCTGTCCTGTAACTAAATCTGACTCCAAGAATATAGAGCGCAGGGGTACAGATACAGTCCTCCCTTCAATACCTTGTACAAGTATGAAATCCCCAGGAGCGGTCTCATCACGTAACTCCAAGGAGTTTATCAACAAAAGTGACTGAGAAGTTCCGGTATCCCTTAGGATATATATGGGGACAGGAGTAGAATGCTCATTCAAAGCCACAAATCCCTCTGACACAAATGGAAGAAATTCCTATCTCTCAAAGTCAGCAGTATCAGGCTTCTTAGCCTCCCAAGGAACAGGCAATTTAGCAGATCGGTCATCTACTACAGGGGTTTCTAACCTTGTTTTCACAAAGGCACTGGGTTTGGTATCCTTTTCTTTTTCTTTCTTAGCTTTTAGGAACCAACAGTTAGTTGTAACATGACCAGATTTCTTGCAATAATTGCAAACTAGACCACTTTTGTCACTGTCAGCTTTCACACTTTCATCAGACCTGTGACTGGATTTCTGCGCACCATCACCAGATTTCCGTCTCCGACATGCCCAGGACATGCCCAAACCTGGCTCCAGACTGGGCTTAAAAAAAAAGGTCAATACTGCCATCTAGTGGTTTCTTTCCACATTACAGATATTACATGCATTCATAAAATGAGCAAAGTGCTGTGTTCTGCCATGTCTTGTTCATGTTTTCCCTTGTCATGTCTGTTTGCTTTATTTCAGTGTTCCCTGCCCAGTCTGCCAGCCTGACTCCACCTCTCCTAGTCCATGTTCCATTTCATGTTTTTGTCATCTCCTAGTCTCTAGCTTCATCACTGCATTCGGGAGTGGCGTTTGGTATTTCCTCACTCCCTTCACAGCCGTTTTAGATTCGGGCTTGCGAAAGCTTGAGTGTGTCATGGTTATGGTTTTGTGTTCATGTCTATGTTCATATTTCCTGTTCATGATTTTGTCTTTTATTTATTCTTTTTGATTATTGTAATATTCAGGTTTCAGTTCTTGCCATTTTCAGTTTCATTGCACTTGTCTCCCCTGTCTCATATCTAGTTGGTTGAGTCCGTTTCCCCAGTCTGTGTGCTCACCTGCTTCAGGTGATTTCAATGGTTTCTGGTGTTTCATATTATTCCTTCAATTCTCGTTTACTTCTTTCGCCTTGCTGTTCTGGATTACTAACAAGACTAACATTTGTATTTTGTATCATAGTCTACTGACCTAACTAATCCATGTATATATGACAAACTCACTAACAAGCACTCTAGGTAAATCTGTAAAGTTGCACCGCTACTAATTAGTACTAATTCACTCTCAGCAATCGCTTTGTTCTAGTCTCCGCCTCTTGCTTAGCTTTACCTATCTCCCCCTGCATCTCTCGGACATGCTTAATTGCTTTTCTGCACTCATTGTCTGTGCATTTAGAACTCCCTGACCGGAGCTGTTTTATTGTCATCGGCTGTGTGCGTGATTTCCGTCTGTCTTGGCTTTCGCCAATTTTCATGGTTAGGATTTCTCTCGTGTTCCTCCCATCGTAATTAGTTCTCATCCCAATCACCTGTTCCCTGCACAGCATGTGACTTCCCTTCTGTCTATTTGGAGTCCTCCCTGCTGTTCTGACTTCGTCAGAACGTTGATCAATATTTCATTGTGCAGAGCTTCTTGTACGCCATTGATTATTGGTTTTCTTCGACTAATTCGTCCGACCCAGATACTTGTCATTACCCTTTTTGTATTGATTTGTCTTTCTAGATTTCGACCTATTTTTGTATGACCGCGATTTCTGTGTTGGGATGCCCTGTGTATGACCCACTGCTTTGCTTATTGATTATGACTTTTGGCCTGCTGTCTATGTACTACTGCTCCTCTGTTTTACTGGTTCTGACCCCGGCCTGTCTCGTAGAATCTGTTTTTGGATTTCATTTTGTGGCTTGGAAATTCTTGTCTTTTGGTACTGACCCGAAACTCATTAAAGGCATACGTATTTTGGATTTCCCTCTCTTGCGTGTGGTTCCTGAATGCACCATCAGAGTGATTGATTATTTGTACTGGTGATTGATTTTTGTTAGTACTAATTACTAACCCCATTACTAACAATGCACGGGAAGATGTTTTATTAAATAGGCACCTACTAATCATTACTAAATTAGTTAGGGCATTGACTGGTTAAGTTCCCACATTCAATATTTTCAGATCTGTCCTATTCTGTTCAAAGTTTTACTTCTCTGCTTTCTCAATCTTGTATTGGCACTCCTATGCTGAACATGCTCATTACTCTTAATGAGCTTGTAATCATCTAATTGCTTGGTCATTGTCAGAGTCCATGTTTCCATTGTATTTCCCCATGTCTTGTTATCATGTGCTTTTCTACTAGTGTCCTGCCCAGCTGTTCCTCGTTCCCATTGTCCCACCCCCTTGCCTATATCTGGGAGAGGCTGGAGGAAGGCTGCAGATGGAACCTTGTGTCTTGTTTGTTCATGAGTTGTGTGTCTCCCACGAGCTTCGTCTTCCATAGTATTTTCATGAGCGTTTACTTACCTGTATCCAAGTATCTGGGATTGTTTGAGTTTTTGCCTAGTCGTGCATTCCTAGTTTTGTATTATCTTTTTGGTATTTTTGTTTCTCAGTTTATTAGCACTGAGCAGGGTACCTTTGTTTCCTTTTCAGCCCTTTGGGTGTAGTGTTTTTTTTTTTTTTTTGGCTCCTGTGCCTTGTCGTTTACCCTGCTATGTTAATAAACATTCATTGTTACTTTTCATCTCGCGCCTGGTGTCTTCCATTCCAAATCCTAACACAAAGACAATTTCAGTTTGAAATCACAGATTGTTGCCTTCAAATTTTCTGCTTTGTTTGGTTTTGAACATAATTCTGAATCAATAAGAATAGATTTTTTTGTAACCATTATCCCCTTTTGTTTCCAGCAAAGGTTGTGCTTTGACAGTGCCATGCTGAATTCAAACAAATTTTGAAAGTTGACAGAAGCCTTTCTAATGAGGCATTATTGAAGAGTTATGTTCATTATCTGCCGTCTTTATTGGCAGTCATGTCTGTTGGGTAGTTTTGAAAGACGAATAGTTGACTTAGATGAGGCCAAGGGCGTAATTTAAGGATTCTGATGGAGAATTAATTCAGTCCTTCACTTCTGAGAAAAGTGGGAGTTGTAATGTTTTCAGTAATGTTTTAACACTGGAAGCCTGCTTTCATGTGCATAGTAAGGATAACGAACTTAAATAGACTTTCACAGAATAGAACTTTGATTGGAATTTATATCTTAGACTTGCAAGACAACCTAGTGCACGTGGGTGATCTTATTCATGAATTAGGAGTGATTTTAAAAGGTAAAACCTTTCATCGTATGTGTGTCTGTGAGGTTGTGTGTGTGCACGCACGTGTGTGTGTTCTTTTACTTGCTACAAAGTGAAAAACAAAAAATATACAGTGTGTGTGTGTGTGTATATATATATATATATATATATATATATTTTTTTTTTTTTTTTTTTTCGCCCAAAGAGTGGAGGCATTATTAGGAAGTGAGGACATTTTCATGTGTCCTCACAAATAAAAAGGCAAATTTTGACTCATTGGTTAAGGTTAGGAGTCAGGTCAGAATTCAGGTTAGGGGAAAGGTGTAGGTTTGGCATGCATTGCTTATTGTGAAGATTAGGGAAAGGCTGTAAAGAAACACAAAAAATGAATGGAAGACAATGTCATGTCCGCACAAGGATAGAAGTACAGTGATGTGAGTGTGTGTGTGTGTGTGCTTGAGAGAGAGAGAGAGAGAGAGAGAGTGCACATGTGTGTGCACACATGCATGTGTAAACCTGCTGGTCCATGGATCTGCTAGATTTGCAGTCTCCAATGCCCTGGCCTGTCTATGTCAAGCAGTTTGAATGACAGCTTGCTGGTTCTGTTATCCTGGGAATGACAGGACAGAGGGAATGACAGAGTGCCCCAGCACATCTGCCCTTATGGCTTGGCAGAGGTCATTCACACCGCCTCCGCTTGATACGCAAAGTAGGTACTGATGTTATCAGCGTTAACAAGATCTGGGTTATAACATTTATAAGGTGATTATACAAAACCCAAAACCAGTGAAGTTGGCAAGTTATGTAAATCGTAGATAAAAACAATACAATGATTTGCAAATCCTTTTCAACTTGACAAGATGTTTAATGTTCAAACTGAGAAACCTTTTTTTTTTTTGCAAATAATCTTTAGCTTAGAATTTAAAGGCAGCAACACATTGCAAAAAAGTAGGCACAGGGGCCTTTTTACCACTGTGTTACATCGCCTTTCCTTTTAACGACACTCAGTAAACGTTTGGGAACTGAGGAAACCAATTTTTGAAGCTTTTCAGGTGGAACTCTCTCCCATTCTTGCTTGATGTACAGCTTAAGTTGTTCAACAGTCCGGGGTGTCCATTGTCGTATTTTACGCTTCATAATGCGCCACACATTTTCAATGGGAGACAGGTCTGGACTACAGGCTGGCCAGTCTAGTACCCGCACTCTTTTACTACGGAGCCATGCTGTTGTAACACGTGCAGAATGTGGCTTGGCATTGTCTTGCCGAAATAAGCAGGGGCGTCCATGAAAAAGACGTTTGCTTGGATGGCAACATATTTTGCTCCAAAACCTGTATGTACCTTTCAGCATTAATGATGCCTTCACATATGTGAAAGTTGCCCATGCCTTAGGCACTAATACACCCCCATACCATCACAGATGCTGGCCTTCGTACTTTGCGCCTATAACAGTCCGGATGGTTCTTTTCCTCTTTGGTCTGGAGGACACGACGTCCACAGTTTCCAAAAACAATTTGAAATGTGGACTCGTCAGACCACAGAACACTTTTCCACTTTGCATCAGTCCATCTTAGATGAGCTCGGGCGTTTCTGGGTAGTTTTGATAAACGGCTTTCGCTTTGCATTGTACAGTTTTAACTTATACTTGCAGATATAGCAACGAACTGTAGTTACTGACAGTGGTTTTCTGAAGTGTTCCTGAGCCCATGTGGTGATGTCCTTTACACACTGATGTCGGTTTTTGATGCAGTACTGCCTGAGGGATTGAAGGTCACGGGCATTCAATGTTGGTTTTCGGCCTGGTCGCTTACGTGCAGTGATTTCTGCAGATTCTCTGAACCTTTTGACGATATTACAGACCGTAGATTATGAAATCCCTAAATCTTTTTGCAATAGCTCATTGAGGAATGTTGTTTTTAAACTGTTCGACAATCAGCTCACGCATGTGTTCACTAAGTGGTGACCCTCGCCCCATCCTTGTTTGTGAATGACTGAGCATTTCAGGGAAGCTGCTTTTATACCCAATCATGGCACCCACGTGTTCCCAATTAGCCCGTTCACCTGTGGGATGTTCCAAATAAGTGTTTGATGAGCATTCCTCAACACTCTCAGTCTTTTTTGCCACTTGTGCCAGCTTTCTTGAAACATGTTGCAGGCATCAAATTCCAAATGAGCTAATATTTGCAAAAAATTACAAAGTTTACCTGTTTGAACATTAAGTAACTTGTCTTTGCAGTGTATTCAATTGAGTATAGGTTGAAAAGGATTTGCAAATCATTGTATTCTGTTTTTATTTACGATTTACACAACGCGCCAACCTCACTAGTTTTGGGTTTTGTAAGAGCTACAATCAGAGGTAAAGAGTTTGAATAGTTAATCTTAGGAATTGGACCATTTCTGCATTAACTAAAGCCCGACACTGTCAGCGTTCTATTAACTCATAAAAAAAAACACACATCTGGCTCTTGCAAAGCGTTGTGGTTTTTATATTGCAACAAAATCCATGTTACTATTATTACAAGCCACGGGAATAGCCAACAAACATATGATAATAGCCCAAAAACTAATCCTCAGAAACAGTGACACTAATAGTTTTTTACTTGCATTTTAAGCAAAACGTAACTGTACCCTTGCCGATAATGGATGGAGCAAATGTAAATGTGGTCACTGCCCTGCTCTGTTTCAAGTCTCAATGACAGTTCAGATAATCATTATTTCAGATGATGCTGCTGATGTTCCACTCGATTCAGAGCAAGATCCAGCCAACATAAACCATGGTGTGGAATCAGACAAGAACCATGGAATTGCTCATGAATCCGACAGAGATTCAGAGACGGAGATCCTAACTATGTATCCAGTGTTATGGCCCCAATTTTTTATGGCCCCAATTGTTTTGACATATCGGACAGCAAGGGATGACAGACAAAATTGTAAAACTTTTACAGATTTAATAAAACAAAGACTGACCAAGATAGATATAATAAAGTAAATGAGATATTTACAGTCCCTTGGTACTTGAGATGTGATTTCTATGTTGTGATGTCTTGGGAAAGGAAAATGCTCCAACACGGGCAAAAATCCACAAAACGAGCTTCACAGGTGTTGAAAAGAGTGACAGGTCTGGTCAAATGTATCCTTCCACTATTTCTCCTTATAATTTCTCCTAATACTCTCTCAATTTTTCTCCTTAGATACTCTTTTCCAGCACCCTACTACCTTCCAGACTTTTTTTCAATTCTCTGGGACTTTCCCCTCCGAGGCATGCCCAGTACATACCCAAAACCTAGCTCCAGACTCTGGCTTAACAAAAAAAAATGCCAATACTGCCATCTAGCGGCTTTTCCCCCCCCCACATTACACCAGCGATGAATCTGTGTCTGAAGATGATACGCCGCATGACCCTTCTGATCACGATCCTGACCCTTAAAGGGCGTATGAGTGAAAATAAAGGTGCACAATACTTACTCTCAGGCTGTGACTTCACCTACACTGACAAAATACGCCAATATACATGTATTTCTTGTTTATTTCATTGACAGAATCATTCTTTGACATGAATGGAATAGTTTTCATGGTGCTAAGAAGGTAGCAATATGAATAAAGCACCAAATAAAAGCAATGGTTTTGGGTCACATGAAAAGCAAATTTCAAGCAACTTTTGACCACTTAATCACTTTTGATCACACACATTCTGCTGTCTTTCAGAACCAGTAAAGAAACAGAAACATCAAAATGGCATTTTTTTGGTCTCATGTGGTGGTAACACTGCCTATTGTTCAAATAAACCATAAGTTCATGGTATCTGGTCACAGCTATCTTCCAAATGACCAGGATTTTGGTGTCATAGAAAAGAAAAAGATTCCATTATTGCACATCTATGTACCCAATGACTGGATGGAGCTGGTGGCGAAGGCAGGAAAGCACAATCCGTTCAATGTTGTGAAAATTGAACGGGGGGTTTTTTTGGATTCCAGTGCACTGACTGAGGTTTCAAACAACAGGGAAAAAATGCGCAGATGGAGGTGCAGTCAACTTATTAAAAATCCAGTGGATTTGTTTCAGAAAGGAGGCTCCTCTGCAGATGGAATTGAAATACACTGTTGATGAACCCCATTTCATGTATTGGATTTGGGGTGCGCAGGCAGAGGGACAAGAGGCTGACCCAAAGATGCAAATAACATTGTCCTCCCAAAGCTGTACAATCAACCAATCCCCATCAATCCTGCAAAACGTAAAGATTTGAAGGATGTGCTAGACCTAGTCCCTCTGTTCATCATCAGTTTTACGACAATCTGATGACGGCGAATGAAGACCAGCCACTGATGCACCCAGAAGATATCAGTGAATATGAAGGGTCTGATGACTGATGTAGAGGCAGTCCTTATGTATGTGAGAGTTTAGAATCAAAAATTCCAAAGTTTCTGTTCGTGTTTTTGTAAAGGAATCTTTTGAGGAATATTTTTCATCAAAATTTTTTACGAAACTCTTCGCTGAGATTAAAAAATTGAATAAAAGTTATCTTGTTCCTAAAACCTGTGACTCATTCTAACATTATTCAAGTTATAATAGCCTATTTATTTAGTGCAAGAGTGGTCGAACTTATTAAAAAGGGTCCTTTTCAGAAAATTTAGTGAAAAAAAAACCTCTGAAACATTACTTTTGTGGAAAAATGTTGTGCTATCTTAAAAAATGGTCATAAACTCTTAAGTTAACAGCAGATGGCATACCTTACATGTGTCCTGAATTTTATCCAGGGCTTGAAATTAGATTATCTCAAAACTATGAAAAAAGGAGTTTTAAAGTAAAGAACTCGAACAGTGTTTATTGCCATGAACCTTGTGTCTATGTATGGAATTAAGCTTCATTTTCAGCGATCGTAAACCCAAAATATGCTCACAATAAAAGATCAGGAAGCATTTCTCACTATATTTTTGATCGTCAAATATTTAGCCATTTTCTGCCATGTGTTAAGGGAATGAGTGAATGCATCGCTATGTTATGAGCCTGAACCATTGTCAAGCAAGTGAGTGTTGACCCCAGGAAAAGTGACGTTTCACTTTTTCAGCATATTACTGTTGGGAAACAGGATTTTTTGGGTGTTGGCAATATGAGGTGAGCCAGACGGTTTGATCAATGGGTAATGAATGTGTATTAGGAGATAAAGAGAAGCCGTCAGGTCCGGCAGGACATATCGCCTATTTGCGACTTCCAGCTGGGATCTCCGTTTGTCTTCAGTTCTGACAGGACAATGGGCACTAGCACCTCTTAGTTGGAGGTTCTGTGTGCCCACATAAGGAGCTCACTTCCGAGGGTTGGGAATCTATTGAACCAATTAAGTTGAGAGGCTCAGGAGAGGCCCAATTGTAGAATATTCCTTTTTATCAATGTGTAAACCATAGGACCAATCAGCGACAACTTTTGATGACATTAAAGAAATCATATGCAAATATCTGTACTTTTAACATGTATAAAGTTTCTTACAAAATGAAGGAATTTTAGAACTTTGCATCACGCTGTTGTTCCCACGGCCGGCTGTGTAATAAACTTTTTCCTGCTTTTGCTACGAACATCGGAGTCTGCTTCTTCATCGGGACAACGTTCTTGGTTTTTTATTCATTTACCAACACATTACCAACGTTAATTTAGGGCAGCCGTGGCATAAACCTTACATTGGGTGTTGGTGTAATACATTTCTTAAGCACTATATATATAATCCCTTTCTTATGCATTTCACGTTATCACAGATACAGATTCTACCTTTGTGGTCTAGTTCAGTGCAGTGAAAAAGTATTTACCCCATTTGCGATTTCCTCTATTTTTGCTTATTTGTGAGTTGCAGTTTGGATTTAAAGAAGCAAATACTCATGAGCCTATGATTGAATCATTGTTGCACAAATGCATATGAGTCAGCTGGCAATTATTCTTTATCCTGATTGGTTAGCATGTAACTTCTCATTTCTTAAAGAACGATGTCGGCGTGGCAGAGGTATGGGCTCTACCAAGCGCCCTGTTGTTTTTTTTCTCGTTTCTCTGCCATCCTGAACACAGCCAAACTATTCAGCCTACGGCGAAAGTAACCGGTTCCCATCGAGTCAGGAGAAAGATCCCATAACATGTGATTCCTCCTGCTCACGTGACAACTGTCCTTCGCTTCTTTAAACTATGAAGGCCGACTGCTAATCATACACTGCCTATGCCGTCGAAGATCATGTTGTCGGCATACAATTTAGCTCATACAGCCATATGGTGGTCACTGGAGAGCAATGAACTTTTGAACAATAATGAACAAATTTTTAACTAGCCTATCCCCTGATATCCCCAGTGAGTTTGTGCTAGTCATTGTCTCACTCATGTGGACCTCTGGCCATATCCAGTAATGACTTAGCAGGGATGTGAACAGGCTCCCAGACAAAAGTCTTAGCCATGAGTCTGCGGACTTTAAAAAGGAATTATGACATGCTGTGAGAGAAAATATTAATGGGAGGATACTTGATGAACCACAAGGAGCATAGTTGAAGAACGACTTAGAACAGGGTGAACCACCTGGAGTAAAAACCAGAAGCAACTCACTTGAAGGAAACACAATAAAGCCTGAATAACGGAGCAAGACATGGACAGGGTTGTCCAGCTCAGGAAGAATTAGCTTGAGCAGGCCAAAGCGTCAAGCCTCGGAGACAGGTAAGCATCTGTCCGTCTTTTGTTCCAAAACCAAATGGTTAGCTACGTTTTAGTGATCACAAGCGGTGTTTCCAAGTTTTACAGTGTGATATGGGAGGTGTTGAGAGGAAGCCTTTCTTTAACCCCAAGACTGTTACGCTCCTCTCACAGTTAATTTGATGTGCCTCTCGTCCGTGATCATTGAAGATCATAGCAGACATTTCTACTTTGCATCAGTGAATCCAAGATTTTCTTGAGTTCCCAATTTCCCTTGAATCATGCATGAAGAAAAGTTGTTTCAATTTGTTAACATATTGGCCTATAGGGGCGGCGTTAGACTTGAAAATTCCGAGGCTAATATCCCCCCCTTTATGGGCAACAATTAGTCCTGGCTAATTCTTGATGGTTTTCCTTTATAACACGTTTTCCAATTTAAGAATAATCAATTTTGGTGACTAGTAAGTGGTTTCGTCCATTTACATTTTCCAATCAGACAGCAGTCTATTTTTCACAGCAAGTTGCGTGACCGTGCTGCAAAAACAGGAGTACGTACTTGTCGCTGAAATTACCTTCATTAGCTGAAGAGTTCTGAAATGCCGTCACCGAGGGCCAGTGCATAGACCTAATTATGATTAAATTATTGGTAACACTTTCTATGAAGGCTATGTCTATAATGCATTATGAGCACATTCATAACACATTATAATACATTCATAATACATAATAAAACCCTTTATAAATTTTCATAATGATGCATGATGCCTTATAACAAGGTTTATAACATATTATAAGTGCTTGGCATAACGCATAAAGTTCAGCATTCATAATGATTTATAACCTTAAAGTCAGTCCTCAGTTGCACAACGCATTGTAACTCACAAAATTTAGCCGATTATAAAGACTCATAGAGAAGTGCTTTGAGGTTTTATAACAAATTATAAATGATCAGCCTCTGAACAGGAATAATGGGTCATAAATATCAGTGAGGGACTATAGCGTGACTTAGCAAGCTTTAAGTAAAGTGGCAGTACTGTATATGGTCATTAGCCATTATAGGATATTAAAACTCCGATATAAGAGCTTATAAGCAGTATTTCCTGGCTGTAAGTAAAGTGAAAGAAAAAAAATCTCTGATTTTTGAAGCCATGGTGTCTTTATTTTTTAACAACAAGCACACATTAAAACAGAAAATGACCTCACATTCTGAAACACAATGGCCAATGGCACAATATTGGGGTAGTACCGGGCAATCTCAGAAGCTGGGGGGGTGAATTTGCAGAAGTAACGATCAAGAAGGATGTTGTACAGTACATCTTACATGCTCAGCCTCCCTCCCCTAGGTAAAAAATTGGAAAATAAATAAATAATTGAGTTTTCCAAAAAACAAAGTGTAATTGCTTTTCATGGCACTTATCCACAAAACTGTCGCAAAATTAAACACCTCACTTTTCAACAATTATGAACAGCATATTTCCTAATGTCATGTAAAAGCCGACCAATTACATGAAATCTATGCTGCCTGCCCAGCCAGTACTCCCACTCAATCACCTTTAAATGTTCCTTCAAAAGTTTTGTGGTCCGGTTTCCACGGTGCCTCCAGACTTCTACCTTGAATGTCTGCCATGCACGTTCCAAATGCTGAGTGTGCGCTCCAGAGTATGGGTCAACAAAATGCCTTTTATGGCATACTGTGTGATGCTCAAACCCTACATCGGTCAGGGCGCGCTGGTAAGCTCGCCATTCATCAGTGACAATTTGTGAGCCTCTTCGCACATGGCGTATTATTGTTGGCAGGAGGTCTTCTCTAGAACGCCCTCTCACCACCTTCAGTATGGGTCTTCTTGACCTCTGGCCCACTTCAAGCAAGCCCAAAACCCACTTTTTTGTGCGCCGCCAGGCAGGTCCAAAGCGTCCCCTGTTATACTGCAAAACAAAATATTTTCAGTACTAGAGAAAAAAATGGCTATCAATAAACCTTTCATCCCAACCCAGCTGGTTACTTTTTTATCAAACTGTTAATGTAATATATTATTTTACCCTGGTGAAAACTAGATTAGAAAGATGATAGCATAATAATAAGAGAAGCATTATGCTATAGAATGTACAATATATAAACTGCAATCAAGGAACATTATCTATTTCCTAATACTATCATTCAAACATGCTAGATTAATATAAAACAAAGGATGAATTTACGAAAGAATTAATGAACAAAAGAACACTTACTTTCCTTCTGTGAGAGAATTTGCTTTCATCTAACATAACAAAGCAGTGGCGCCCACCAATCCTCATGTTGCCCTGGTGTCTGCGTTTATCTATTGCTGAAATGCACACCTTGAGTGATAGAATCCAGTTCCAATGTTAGTTATTCTAATTATCCTGTAATCTCACGAGTCAGATGCATGAAGTATTGTCATGCTCAAATTTGAGAGTTGCACAATTAAAATATTAAGTACTGACGCAACAAAATATATTCTTCTGCTCTCACAAGTTAATCAAGTATGTAGAAACTGATATTATGCACTGCTACTGCAGACCTGGTAATCACTGGGAGTTTCAGTCACACATTACACTGGACACCCCATCCATTACAACTTGGTTATATGTTCTGTTCCCCAATCATGAAATACTCCCAAATTAAGAAACACTGTAAACCTCAAGCTAAGAAATCGCTTAAGAAGTGGACCTTTAAACATGTGGCTGAAATAGTGGTATTTGTTTGGAAGTTCTTCCAATTCACCAAGTTAAATGGACAAAGTGCAGTGTTAAAGTATTTAATCTCAGTGATCCAACACCTTTCTCATAGTAGAGGCCATCTTGCTTAAAGTGCGACTGCTGCATGCAATGCCATCCTCCATCATATCAGTCTGCCTCAGCCTCAATCCTTGAGAAAACCTTGGATAGATACAGTTAATCTTGGTTAAACTCAAAACAAAACTTTTCACCAAATGATTGGTTTGTTGGTGTCTTTAACAATTATTGAGTTTGTGTAGAGGTTACATTATTTTCAGTTTTTTTTTTCATTCTAGACTTTTTTCTGCCTTTGGGAAAAATGGTGATTCATTCTTTTTTTATGTTTAACCTTACTGATTACGATGTTCATTTCCAAAATAGTTATCCCCCAGTTAATATAGGCCAGCAAAAATAAAACACCAACCGATAGACAAATTCCAAATGGCTTTGGAGTGGTCTCCGAGAGTTGAAAAAGATTGAATGACTTCTCACAGATCTTGTCTTCCCAATGTGACTTTTGGTGCAACAAAACCTAAGGTGAGTAAAAAAAAAATCATCAGCCCCTATTCCTCAGTGTTTCTTGCGACACTCACATACACAACTAGATTAGCACTACCACCAGCTACAAGCAAAGTGCACAAAAATTCCAATTTCTTATCAGTCTGGCTGACAAGTATGGAAGCATATAGAGGACTTTATTCAAATGAAAATGGAAATATGAAAATGAAAATGAAAATACATTTTCATAATTGTATTATCATTTTTCACATGTGCATATAGGGGACTTAAATTATACATAAAATTATTATACATTATAAATTATACATGCTGCTTACGTCAATGGAAAGAGACTTTTGCCCACAGTTGTGACGTTAGAGAAATCTGAATACATAAAAGTAATTCAGCTATTTATAAAACGGCACATGTTTATGTTTATGTCCGCGACATGCAGTTCAATTTCGCTCTTACCGCGCCCCTGAAATATAAATATTACGATATAATTTAAAGTTACCATTCACGGTCTTGCTTACCATTTGTAACCATCGCCCCGAGAGGTCGCCTTGAGACGCATGGATTTCTTGCAGAAGGTGCAAATCATGCGGCGTGCTAGGATACCTCTTCTTTGCATCCACAGAACTATTTTCCTTTTGTTGTTTAGGGTGTCCTCTAGTCGTATCAATCGACGAATTTCATCACGTAGACTAGCCATGTGCAGTGTGCATGCGTGCAATGCAACTGAATGTCCGATCACAACAGCATACTAGCAATATCACATGACCAAGCTTGCAGTTTACTTGCCTACGTAAATCAGCTTGGCTCAGTTTTATACTTGGCCAACACTGCAATTGATCTGGTCCATATAATGAACACAATTACGAAAAATATTATCCATGTTCTCAGAGATATCTCTGAGCTCGGAGTTGGTCCTCACATAATTGTTGTAACCACGTGGGAAAACGACGTCTCCCCGGAAGACAGTGAAGCCGCCGCGCAATTAGAAATATCACTGCCAGGGAAAAGAGGAGTGACTCTCGTTGAAGTAAAACACAAAAAAGAGTAAGCAAATTCCCAAATTACTGTTTTTTAATGTATATTAATGTTGATATCTCCTTAAATGAAGTGCAGCATGCAGTTTGCATTCCACCGTTTTTCGATAAAGTAGGTTAACGCTAGCCTGGCCTGTTTGGCTTGCTAACGTTAGCCCCCAATGTTATCCAATCTTGCCGGTGACTTTTCTTTTTCGTTTTCAAATCAGGTTGCCTTCCACGCCCAATTCACCACCTGGAGAAAGTGGGGCATATCTTAGAAAGTCAGGTAATCTGTTAACGAAATTATTTTGTTTAACGCAGGTTGTGAAAACTGTGATTATTGCTTGGAACACAAGTAACGTTATCCTAAAGTTATTGTTTTATGGTTTTTGCTTTCTGAATAGCCATGAATACGAGAAGGGGTGCTCTGAACCCTCGTCCACAGAAAGAAAATAATGCTGCTACATCTACTGAAGATGAAAGAAGAGAAGGTCTGTGTTGCAAAGGGCAGCTGAATTTATGTAAACACACTGTGCTCGAAAAAGTATTTGCCCCCTTCCTGATTTCTATCTTTTTTTTTTTTTTTGCATATTTGTCACAAATATTTCAGATCATCAAACAAAATTTAATACTAGACAAAAATAACCTGAGTGAATGGAAAATGCAGTTTTTAAATGATGATTTCATTTATTAAGGGAAAAAAGCTATCCAATCCTACCTGGCCCTATGTGGAAAAAGTAATGCCTTCCCCAATTAATTATGTTCAGTCTCACTAGCCACACCCAGGCCTGATTACAGCCAGACCTGTTGAATCAAGAAATCACTTAAATGGAACCTGTCTGACAAAGTGAAGTTGGCTGAAAGATCTCAGAAAGCAACACATCATGCTGCAAACAAAAGAAATTTAAGAACAAATGAGAAACAGTCATTGACGTCTGTCAGTCTGGAAGAGGTTACAAAGCCTTTTCTAAGGCTTTGTGACTCTAGCGAACCACAGTGAGAGCCATTATCCACAAATGCAGAAAACATGGAACAGTTATGAACCTACCCAGGAGAGGCTGGCCTACCAAAATTGCTCCAAGAGCGCATCGACGACTCATCCAGGGGGTCCCAAAAGAACCCAGAACAACTTTTAAAGAACTTCAGGCCCCATTTGCTTCAGTTAATGCCTGTGTTCATGATTTAACAATAAGAAAGAGACCTGGACAAAATTGCATCTATAGGAGAGGCTTGCCGTGGGGAATGAGTTAAGTGTGACAAATATGCAAAAGAATAAGAAACCAGGAAGGGGGAAATACTTTTTCACAGCACTGTATACGGTCACAAGATTTAATCACAAAAAATTAAACAAGGCCCGAATATTATTCATCTCAATGGAGAGTATTTTGATGCTGCACGTTTGTCATATAGGCCTACCACATATCCGCCCAGTAAAAATTCCTTCTCCCCACTGATCCAGTACAATCAATCTACACAAATGCGGGCCACCAAACTATCAGAAAAAGTGGCCATTGAAATTTCCTCCGTTTTGAAGTACAAAACCCAAAACCAGTGAAGTTGACACGTTATGTAAATCGTAGATAAAAACAGAATACAATGATTTGCAAATCCTTTTCAACTTATATTCAATTGAATACACTACAAAGACAAGATGTTTAATGTTAAAACTGAGAAACTTTTTTTTTTTTGCAAATAATCATTAACTTAGAATTTAAAGGCAGCAACACATTGCAAAAAAGTTGGCACAGGGGCCTTTTTACCACTGTGTTACATCGCCTTTCCGTTTAACGACACTCAGTAAACGTTTGGGAGCTGAGGAGACCCATTTTTGAAGCTTTTCAGGTGGAAGTCTTTCCCAGTCTTGCTTGATGTACAGCTTAAGTTGTTCAACAATCTGGGGTCTCCGTTGTCGTATTTTACGCTTCATAATGCGCCACACGTTTTCAATGGGAGACAGGTCTGGACTACAGGCGGGCCAGTCTAGTACCCGCTCTCTTTTACTACGGAGCCATCCTGTTGTAACACGTGCACAATGTGGCTTGGCATTGTCTTGCTGAAATAAGCAGGGGCGTCCATGAAAAAGACGTTGCTTGGATGGCAACATATGTTGCTCCAAAACCTGTATGTACCTTTCAGCATTAATGATGCCTTCGCATATGTGTAAGTTGCCCATGCCTTGGGCACTAATACACCCCCATACCATCACAGATGCTGGCTTTTGAAATTTGTGCCTATAACAGTCCAGATGGTTCTTTTCCTCTTTGGTCTGGAGGACACGACGTCCACAGTTTCCAAAAACAATTTGAAATGTGGACTAGACCACAGAACACTTTTCCACTTTCCATCAGTCCATCTTAGATGAGCTTGGGCCCAGCGAAGCCGGCGGCGTTTCTGGGTGCTGTTGATAAATGGCTTTCGCTTTGCATTGTAGAGTTTTAACTTGCACTTGCGGATGTAGCGAGGAACTGTAGTTACTGAGTGGTTTTCTGAAGTGTTCCTGAGCCCAAGTGGTGATGTTCTTTACACACTGATGTCGGTTTTTGATGCAGTACTGCCTGAGGGATGGAAGGTCACGGGCATTCAATGTTGGTTTTCGGCCTTGTCGCTTACGTGCAGTGAATTCTCCAGATTCTCTGAACCTTTTGACAATATTACGGACCGTGGATGATGAAATCCCTACATTTCTTGCAATAGCTCGTTGAGGAATGTTGTTTTTAAACTTTTCAACAATCAGCTCACGCATTTGTTCACTAAGTAGTGACCCTCGCCCCATCCTTGTTTGTGAATGACTGAGCATTTCAGGGAAGCTGCTTTTATACCCAATCTTGGCACCCACCTGTTCCCAATTAGCCCGTGCACCTGTGGGATGTTCCAAATTAGTGTTTGATGAGCATTCCTCAACTCTCTCAGTCTTTTTTGCCACTTGTGCCAGCTTTTTTGAAACATGTTGCAGGCATCAAATTCCAAATGAGCTATTATTTGCAAAAAATTATGAAGTTTACTTGTTCAAACATTAAGTAAGTTGTCTTTGCAGTGTATTCAATTGAATATAGGTTGAAAAGGATTTGCAAATCATTGTATTCTGTTTTTATTTACGATTTACACAACGTGCTAACTTCACTGGTTTTGGGTTTTGTACATTTGGTACACTGGCCATGTTTTTTGTTGTGGCAATTAATAAAAAAATTATGCTAGCCTTTTCTGTTAATAATTGTGGAACGTATGCTTGTCAATTAGTGGCATCTTCTTCCATTATATTAATAATTCAACCATTGAATATCTGCAAAACTATTCAGATTTTTGAATATCACATATCACTTTGATACCTAATATCAGTTGAAAACCTCCTCAAATAGCATGACCATTACCATCAGCTAAACCCTTGAACCCAGGAAACCATGAACCTAAACTCATTTCTATTGTTTTGTGATTTTTGCTGTTATTTCGTGTGCAGCACCTACAATCAAGCATGAACTGGCATTAACCAAACTTCTGCTGGAGGCCGAAAAAGAACGAGCAAGACTCAGAGAAGAAACTATCGCAATACTGAAATCAGACAAAGGCTACCTTCAGCAAGAACTGGCCAGAAAAGATGAATTAATTCAGGGATTATTAAAAACAGGGATCAGATCGATGGATCCTCCGTCAAGTTCAGGTAATCACTTTTGAACTATTTAGTGGAACTGGGACAGATTTGCATAGCAATATGCTTCTAAACTGTGTTTTCACCTATTCTTATGTTGTCTCAAATTTTCACCTTATAGGAATTACCCTACAATTTATGAACTGTGTTTAGCTTTGATGTTTCATAAGTCATATGCTCCTTCAGGACAAATATGGTTCTTCAACACAGCTTTGTCATTCCTATTGGTTTTGTGTGTCTTTTAATTTTGAATTGTTAATTGCTTTTATTGTGAAGTGTGTCTTTCCTTTATAAATTGTAGTTTTTGTTGTTTTAATGCCATTTTTATCAACTATGAAACTATGAAACTTTCCTATGGAGGGTCATTAAATAAATGAACTAGAGGGTATGTCTGGAGGCCACAAACCCTGCCCGACCCACAACCTCCAAATATGGCCAATATTTTGGAGGTTTTTCATCTGTCTGATCCGGATTTGAACTACTACTCAAACTACTCATGGTTGTTGCCCTCCGTGGAGGGCTATAGTGTGTTGATGTTCAAGTGATTCATGATGTTTTGGATGGCGTTATTAAAGCAAATGTGGAAGTTTGCCCTATCTCCCAATGTTAAAAAATTTTCAACGTGATCCAGAATCCACAGTTTGACACACAAACTCACTTCTCACTTGGACCATTACCAACCTCTCTGCGAAATATGAAAACGATCCGAAAAGTAAAATTATGTTAAGTTTGTGTGGCTTTGTTGTTTGTTTGATTTGTTGCAGGAGAGTCTTCCAAGAGTAGAAGTCCGCCAAAAAGAATCAACATCTCTGATGATGATTCTGAGGCTGCTTTGACTGTACCCGTTGATTCGTCATTATCAGACTCATCCCTGGAAGATGACTCCAAAAATAAAAAAAAATACAAGAAGAGAGCGATTCTACTCTCAAGTCAGTTGCCTCCAAAGTTTAGTGGAGGCCCCAGACCTGAAACCAGCTGCATTCGTGGTGAGTTTGCTCATTTTTTACAGTTTACTATTTTCCAGTCATTCTTGACTGCAGTGTGTTGAACTTTCTTCGGTCTCAGGATGAAAGCCAGTTGTGCATTTTATAAGAGTGGCAGACTGGCATTCTGCTCCATAGACTGACATGGAAGAAATAAAAATATGCATATCAACTTTACATGCTTCTTTTTCTTTCAGTGAAAAACTGCAGAGACATCATTCAGAGATACAAAGCAGCCCTGCAGGCATACAGGGAGGGGAAGTCAATGAAAGCTGCCTTTGAGGGTATTGGTGTTGACCGCAACACAATCTCTAGAACAGCAGTCATAGCAGAGCTCAGCCTTGCAGCCCCTGATGTTCTCAAAGCCATAGGCTCGTGGAATGAGAAAGTAGAGAAGCTCTCCACATTTGTTGACAGGTGTCGCGCTGCCATGACAACTGAGATTAAAGAGCGGATAAGTGAAATGAAGGAAAAGGGTCATCTACTGCCAATTTTGTATTGAAAGGGCATGATCAACATTAGGGCTAGATTGCTCTTGCCGTAGGGTCTAGTGCAGTACCTTAAAAAGATTTTCAGTGCAGTTGTGCAGTCTCATTTTTAGTAACTTGGTTTCAAATTGAAAGTGTACAGGTTGAAAATTAATTTTCCCAACTTATCGTCAAAAGGATATAAAAAGTCTTGATTAACTTTGAGCTATCAAAATACGCATTTTTCATTCAAATGTATACAAAGAACCATATCGTTTTTCTCTTTTTTTATATGGTAGGTGCTTAAAATGCAACAGCTCCAACTGTGTGGTGGATAATATCCATAAACAGTGATTGCACTGATTTTGTTTTCTGGAAAAATGCTATTAATTTATTTTCCTGGTTTTTTTTGTTTGTTTTTTTTTTTACCCAGGGAAGGTTGGCTGAGCATGTATGCTCATTTACTGTACAACATCCTTCTTGATGTTTGCTGTTGCATATTCACACCTGTTGTGTGAGATTGCCTGGTACTTCCCCAATACTGTGCCATTGGCCATTGTGTTTGAGGTGGTGGTGTCATTCCCTGTGTTAATGTGTGCTAGTTATTAAAAAAAAATAAAGAAAACATTGCTTCAACAATCACTGAGATTTTTTTTTTTCACTTTACTTACAGCCAGCAAATACCGCTCATGAGCTCTTATATTGGAGATTTAATATCCTATAATGGCTAATAACCTTATACAGTTCTGTCACTTTACCTAAAGCTCACTAAGTCATGCTATTGTCCCTTACTGATATTTATAACCCATTATTCCTGTTCAGAGGCTGATCATTTATAATTTGTTATGAAACCTTACAGTGCTTCTGTATGTGTCTTTATAATCGGCTAAATTTTTTGAGTTATAATGCGTTGTGCAACTGAGGACTGACAAGGTTATAAATCATTTTGAATGCTTAACTTTATGCGTTATGCCCAGCATTTATAATATGGTATAAACCTTGTTATAAGGTATCATGCATCATTATGAACATTTATAAAGGGGTTTATTATGTATTATGAATGTATTATAATGTGTTATGAATGTGCTCATAATGCATTATAGACATAGCCTTCATAGAAAGTGTTACCAAATTATTTTTTCTGTACTGAATGTAGCCCATTATTTTGTTGCTTTTAGATCGCATGGGGGAGAGAAGCCCTGCCTTCAATAGCGACTTGATTATTCTTGATCTGGAAAACGCGTTAATAAAGGAAAACCATCTAGAATTAGCCAGGACTAATTGTTGTCCATAAAGGGGGGGATGTTAGCCCTGGAATTTTCAAGTCCAACGCCGCCCATGTTGGCCTATGCAACTTTGCACCAATTGGTGAACCTTGATCAATCCCTGTTCAAAAACAAGTAAACCTTTCATGGATGCTTATTTATAGCTAATCAATAAACCGAAGGATCAAGAGACATTTATACAGAATGTTTGTTTAATCATGCCAACAGCCTAATTACTCGACAATGGTGCAAGCAGTTTAATCTTGGAACAAAATTTTATCGCTTTTGTTGTTTATAAGCTATAGCTTTGTTCCTTAGCAATAGAAATGCTGACAAATGTACCACCTTAGTTTCCTATGGATAAGTTGTCAATGAGTACATGGGCCCGGCTTGTCCGGTTTGTTCGAGAGGAGTTGCTTTGAGAACATCATTCAGGTTGAAATGAAGTGTTCCAACAGGAAATAAAACAACATTTTCTTCTTTATTTTTTCATTGAGTGTGATCATCCCCTCTGACTTCATTTGGCCTCTTAAACCCGAAAGTCCCCAGAATCGGCGGCGAGTTAAGCATATTAGACGAAACACTGTAAGAAACCGTGTTATCAAATTGCAACATACTCAGCCAGCATATCCACTCAACTGGATGAAATTCAGCTAAAAGCTCATGATGACCATTTTTACCACAAAAATCATTCAAGCACCTAGCAACTAAATGACCATGCAGCAAAACGTGAAATAAAATAGTTCCAGGGCACGGTCGCATATTCAGCACTAGCGATTCTGCTAAATGACACAGATGCAAAGTTAGACGCAATGTTGGATCTTTTTGTTTACTCTCATTATGACATCACATGTCCGGGTTCAGATTCGGCATGCTTTTCAAGAACAAGATTCCCAATAAAAACACTATTGGTGATCATTGGTACTTTTGTATTATTTATCTCAATTGATTATGATTTATAGCTAATTGGGGACATTTTTGACAAAAGCAGTTAATAACCTAGGTACCAGTGGAATGTTCCAAATTGTTTTCGACATTCCTCAATCTTCCTGGTGATACATTGTCCTTGTCCCAACTTTTTTCGCAATATTCTGCAGACATCAAAATTAGACTCAGCATTAATTTGCAAAGGTCAATAAAATTACAAAGGTAAAACCTAAAATCATTTGTTTGTACTGTTTTCAATTAAATGAAGGTGAAAGAAAATTTACATATTACTACTTTCTGTTTTTATTAGCATATTATACACTGTCCCAGCTTTTTTGGAGTTGGAGTCGTTAGGCATAATATTCTCTCTCATGGATCTTATTCATGGTTTCAAATACAACGGAATCAACAGCTCCATCATGCTTAAGATGTGTGACATTTGGTCGCAGTTTCTAGCACAATATTGAAAATAAAATATAACTGGCATCTGCTGCCACATCAGAGAAAGCTTTTTTTGTCACTCTACATTTTCTGAGTCAGCTGGCTAAAATATTGCTTTGACAGCAGAAATAATGGTTCCTTTTCTAAACCAGAGATAAATCTTTGTGTGGTTGGTTTTACTCTGCCCTAACAGTACTTATCAAAAACCACTTAATCCATCCTCATATAGTTCTTAGGTAATGGGCACAATACAGTCACATTAACCATGCAGTTCTTTCCACATTCATATACCAAGGGATTCGTAAACCGATAAGTAATAGATACCTATTATCTACAAAACCCAAAACCAGTGAAGTTGGCACATTGTGTAAATCGTAAATAAAAACAGAATACGCTTATTTGCAAATCCTTTTCAACCTATATTCAATTGAATACACTGCAAAGACAAGTTACTCAATGTTCGAACAGGTAAATTTTGTAATTTTTTGCAAATATTAGTTCATTTGGAATTTGATGCCTGCAACATGTTTCAAAAAAGCTGGCACAAGTGGCAAAAAAGACTGAGAGAGTTGAGGAATGCTCATCAAACACTTATTCGGAACATCCCACAGGTGATCGGGCTAATTGCGAACAGGTGGGTGCCATGATTGGGCATAAAAGCAGCTTCCCTGAAATGCTCTGTCACTCACAAACAAGGATGGGGCGAGGGTCACCACTTAGTGAACAAATGCGTGAGCTGATTGTCGAGCCAGTTTAAAAACAACATTCCTCAACGAGCTTTTGCAAGAAATTTAGGGATTTCATCATCTACGGTCCGTAATATCGTCAAAAGGTTCAGAGAATCTGGAGAAATCACTGCACGTAAGCGACAAGGCCAAAAATCAACATTGAATGCCCGTGACCTTCGATCCCTCAGGCGGTACTGCATCAAAAACCGACATCAGTGTGTAAAGGACATCACCACATGGGCTCAGGAACACTTCAGAAAACCACTGTCAGTAACTACAGTTCGTCGCTGCATCTGCAAGTGCAAGTTAAAACTCTAAAATGCAAAGCAAAAGCCATTTATCAACAACACCCAGAAACGCCACCGGCTTCGCTGGGCCCAAGCTCATCTAAGATGGACTGATGCAAAGTGGAAAAGTGTTCTGTGGTCTGACGAGTCCACATTTCAAATTGTTTTTGGAAACTGGGGACGTCGTGTCCTCCGGACCAAAGAGGAAAAGAACCATCCAGACTGTTATAGGCGCAAAATTCAAAAGCCAGCATCTGTGATGGTATGGGGGTGTATTAGTGCCCAAGGCATGGGCAACTTACACATATGTGAAGGCATCATTAATGCTGAAAGGCACATACAGGTTTTGGAGCAACATATGTTGCCATCCAAGCAACATCTTTTTCATGGACGCCCTTGCTTATTTCAGCAAGACAATGCCAAGCCACATTCTGCACATGTTACAACAGCATGGCTCCGTAATAAAAGAGTGCGGGTACTAGACTGGCTTGCCTGTAGTCCACACCTGTCTCCCATTGAAAATGTGTGGCACATTATGAAGCGTAAAATACGACAATGGACACCCCGGACTGTTGAACAACTTAAGCTGTACAACAAGCAAGAATGGGAAAGAGTTCCACCTGAAAAGCTTCAAAAATTGGTCTCCTCAGTTCCCAAACGTTTACTGAGTGTCGTTAAAAGGAAAGGCGATGTAACACAGTGGTAAAAAGGTCCCTATGCCAACTTTTTTGCAATGTGTTGCTGCCTTTAAATTCTAAGTTAATGATTATTTGCAAAAAAAAAAAAAATTAAGTTCCTCAGTTTGAGCATTAAACATCTTGGGCTCTAATTTCCTGGCGCAGCGCAGGTGGCGTAGCGAGGCGCAGCCCGCGCAGTGGTAATTTCGTACGGCGCAACCCGCGTAGTGGTAATTTCGTGAGGTGCGCAGCCTTCGGTGGACAAAGGTGCGCCGAGATGGGTGTGGCGGCGTAGTAGGGGGAGGTGTCACATATTCATCAAGACGCAGTGACAATTTCGTAGAAACAGTCTCCGCTGGAGTTGCGCAGAAAACTCGCCAGCTCCAACCTGGTTTAATTTCCGTGCAGTGGTAATTTGGCTGACCGGCGCAGAGTGCGCACACGTAACCGAAATCTCACAGGCAGGTTTACAGAATGTCAGGTACATTTCAATGCAAGAAATAATTACAGGAAGCAGTATTTAATGTAACTATCTGAATAAGGACATAAATTATTGTATCTATATCGATTGTCCTGATGTCAGATTAAAGGCGGTTGCCACGCGTAATGGAAACTTGACCTGGCTTAATCAACGCAGCTGAATCCGTGATCAAACTAACGACTTCACATCATTCTCAGCCAACCACAAACTGTATTATATATATATCGAATGCTTGCGTTCTATGCTCAGTAAAGCCGCTTGCACACTGGACGCAAAACGAATTTTTCGCACGACTGATTACAGACAAAGTCAATGCAAAGACGCGATAGTCGGACAGGGTTTTAATATAGCTCCTTGTCCGAAAGTCATAAAAGTTCTAATTTTTCCGAGTATTCCAGGAATTATTAGACGTGCAAACTTGGCTATGTTTGTGTTCGACCTTCACAAAATGCAAATTGATAGCTATCGACTTTTCTTGGTCTTTTTAGCCAATTCATCTGTTTTCGAACAGATTCACGCTTTATTTCCATAGCAGAGATAAAATAGTGCGTGAGCAAATCAATTCCATGACCATTGACAGAGTGAAGAAATCATCGCATGCACGATCAAGACTGTCCGACACAAAATGCAAATTACTCCATGTCCAGCAGCCAGCAAAAAGTAAAAGTATTGATATGAGAACAGATTTCTAACGAAATAAAGAATAAAAATATATCAGCTACAAACGGGATATCCAACAAAGATTACCCGCCAATAAATAAATCGCAGTGTTCATTGGATGCTCTGTTGTTAAAATGTTTCTTTTTATTCTTTATTTCGTTATCAATCTGTTCTAATCGTCCTTTTTTTGGCTGTCACACGGAGGCATTGTACATTGTCTCGCGCCAATGTCGACTCGCTTTACTGAGCAGAGCTTACACAGAAACATTGATTGAAATTCTCGGTACTCATCTTGAAGAACTGAGCCCTCTTTTCAAACACTCTCGTTTAATATCTAAAAGAGTCAGTAGATTTGAAGAAATTAAAAACAATAGTAGACTGTTGGACAAGGAGATTTATTAAAACCCTGTCAGACTTTTGGACGCAAGACGCAATCTGTCGAGCGAAAAATTCGTTTCGCGTCCAGTGTGCAAGCGGCTTAATACTAGGCTACTATTATTGTCACTTAGATTTTATCGTCTTTAGTGGGGGAAAGGAATACAGCCTGATTGCTATGATCTCGCACTGAGTTAAGATCTCATATTGAAAAAAAATGTGTAACGTATCTTGCATTGTTGTCCATTCATGTTAATCCCAAAATTTTAAGCGGCAACAGTTTGTAATAATAGGAACACGCTAGCCATCGTTTTCTTGCCAATGAGGAATATTTGACTCGGCTGTGTTATACCCAAATACGCCTTCTTTGCCAACTTGCGCTGGAAGGCGGGGCAGAGGCGGGACAGAGGAGTACTTGCGCCAGGCTACGCCGGGCACGAAATTGCCACATACGCCTGGACACACCCCGTCGGCGCGGCGCACCCTCCATTCGCCGCGCCTGCGCCTGGTCTACGAAATTAGAGCCCTAATTGTTACTTAAAAGGGATTTTTTGTGCCCCCTTGTCTTTGCAGTGTATTCAATTGAATATAAGTTGAAAAGGATTTGCAAATCATTGTATTCTGTTTTTATCCACGTTTTACATAACGTGCCAACTTCACTGGTTTTGGGTTTTGTACTACTGAAATTCCAGAGATGCCAGATTATAATATAAAATCAATTGGCCGTACTTGATTTGTCATGCCACCACCATGTAGTTACCATTCCTGTCTGCAGTCACAACAATACCCTGAATGTCAGGATTGATAATGTGTGATCACATTCTCTTACACATGTCAAAACAACATGTTTTTGTTGTTGGAAAAGTATGGAAATGTATGGAAATGAGAAGTTAATCTGTGCTCTACAAAAGACTTTATACCATTTAATCCCAGCCTCCCATTTTTTCAGTCCCTTTCATTCTGCATCCTGCCAAATACTGATCTAAAGAAAAGTCATGAATGTTTGGTTTTGATAGCGTTAATGACAGATTTATTATAGCAAGATGGGACTTTGCATAAAAACCTAGTTTGCATTCCTACTATTTATCCACATATTAACTATGATTATCAATTAATACTTAGCAATAGTTTGCTACGAATATATGAGGAAAAACATTTTTTGACATGAAACTGAGTGTCAACATGCTTTGTCCCCAAAAAAATAATTTCTCCCATCCGGCTTTATATTATATCATGCGTTGACTTATTATGCATTGAAGAACTGAGCTCATATTCTGAGTCATGTAATCGTCTTTTGTTACAAATCAAGCAGTTTGAACTAGTTTTCCAAATGTGGTATGGATGCAATTAATCACTCACAGCTTAGTAACTGTCTCGATTTTTCTCGATAATTCAGGTGGCTGCCTCTGAGGGTTAAAATGACAATGACCTGATATCTGTAATATGTTTTCTTTGAATTGTTTCCAGTAACAACGGATTGCAATGAAATGTCACTAAATAATAGAACCTTGAATCAACATCATTTTGCTAAATCAACCCTTACAAAGTTTACATGAGTACACTATGGTCATCTAAATATACTCGTGAACTCGTGAATTGTTGTTTCATTAATGCTGAAAATTTTACTTTGCAACTACCCTGATGCGTGTATTAAAACTGCAGGTTGCGAAAGAGGACAGTCCGTTTATTTAGAAAGGTTGTGTGGAAAATTTCTGTCTAGCAACATCCTGAGAGTAAATGGCATGTAAATATGCATATCCCTTTGTTTTGTTCAACATTGTAAGCTTATTGCTTTCTTACTCAGGCTACCTGCAGAGGGCCCAGGTCTAGGTCTGCCGTTTCATCTGTCTATCAGTGTATCTATTGTCTACGTCGAATATTGGAAATAACCCATAAGCCTTCAGGTATTTCATCATCAGGGCCTTTAATGCTCAAGAGTTACATGTCAATGGCCGATGGCAGGATGGGTTCGACTGGAGCCTCACCACCCTATACGGATTTAAGTAACGCTAATTCACATTACCAGAATGTATTTGTTTTTTACCTTTTTGAAAACAAATTGCTCTGCTTAATTTCAGTATATAGTCATTGTTTGAATCTAGTCAGATAGTTGACCTCAGCATTTCATAAGCGGTTTTGTCGCCATCAAACTCCACCTGTGAATTGGCAACTTAGTAAAAAGGGCTATGTTAGCTGTCCATAGTCGTTAATTTGTTAGCTATTTAACTAGCAATATGGAAATAGCAAAGTCAACTTAGTATATATATGATAGTATATGATATTCCCTTGTGCAGCAATGATCCAGCTAGCGAAAGAATACTGTTTGTCAACTCACTTTAACCACTTGGAGTAATTATCCTGCTAGCTAGCTTCTTTGCTGTACAGATTAAAGAAGTAGCAAGCTAATTAGATAATGTTGGTTAATATGGTTGCTAACACAGCCAAATGTCTGAATTATTTTACAGTTATGGGTTGTGCACTGGTTTGCTCAGTTGATACTGACTTTATTTCATCATGTAATAGCGACTGATGCTTGTAAATTAGTTGGGTAATGATATTGTGTAGCCTAATATCAAGTAAACTTTTCAAATGCTCAGTTGACCTGAGTTCTCATTTGATCAAATGGAATATCTTTTTGTTGTGAACAGTTGTTTTTTTAAAATGTTTTTTTTTTTTTTTTATACCAACATTGGGGACTAATGATGACAAAGGGCCCAAAATTGACTGTACAAGGCAGAAAATTGACTTTACGATGTGCTACAGTGATAAATGGTCCTGCCATCTGTTGGAAACGTGTTCTAAGCCATTCTCTGCCTCAGGTGCTGCTCAAGTGTCTTCTGTGTGAGGATGACCTTTGGGTGTGAATTGTTTTCTTATGATGCTGTCTGCCTTCAGAGTGGTCTAGTACATAGGCATACATCACGGAGGACAGCGCAGGCTGTGGCCACCGTAGTGGAAAACCTTCAGTGCACCTTCACCTGCTTTTCTTCAGACAAAAGGCTGACTTCATTATGGTTCCAGCTTTCAAATTTGACAGTTGGCAGCTAAGGTGCATCTAAGCCAGCCCCCGGAAAAGGTTTCCTGAAGGTGGTGGTGACCTGGATCAGATCTTTCAGACACTTCAGGCTCTGTCGCCCACTAGTATATTGCCACAGGGAGGCAACAGGTGCTGAACACTGATGGAACTGTTCTGCAAGACTCTAGAATCATTGAGAGACCCAGGTTAACCCACGAATGCATACAAGAAATTTACTGTAGGGGCCAGAGACTTAGTGCATTTTATTTGAGAGATAATTGTATTGATATGGTGCTGTCTTGTGGTCCTTCCACGTGATTTTTAAAAATTTTTTTAAATAAATAATGCTCATTTATGGCTCCCATGCCCATCCAGTGTGCATTGTCCTGCCAGCTGGCATAATTGTCCTTCAGTGGCTTTCAGATCCCCCTAGATAGAGAGGTGGATAACTCTTGAAAGCAAGCCCATCGTGTTGTGCTATGGCATAAAACAACCTATGCATTGTGCTGTGTCTGGGAGGGGGGTTGCTAGGAAATATTTCTGACACAACACTTTTTTTGGCGTGCTACAGACCAGGGAGTACACAAGCACAAACCCTGAGACTCAGTAGCCCCTGCCATGATGTATAATACCAGGTAGCATGCCAGTGAGAATGTTTATTGCCCTGCTGTCCGTCCCTTATATTGCACTGTTTCTTTCTCGAGATGCATTTACATTTGCAGTGATTTAACACTTTTCCTAAGTTCTTTCTTTCTTTGTTTTCCCCTGACAGCTTGCAGTTCGAATCGGAAACTGATTACGTCAATTTGAGATAATTATGTGGTGCGGAAAATAACTGAATGGTAATATGGTGTCAATGAGTTTAATGAATGAATAATATGTTCCGTAAAATGAGTTGATTTTTTATCGTCCAAAACCCCAACACCCCCCTTGCGGTAACGCCAGCATTATGGGATTTTCATTGGCATGCAGTGAGCCTCTAACCCCGAAAAGCATACTTGCTCTCAAGCTGTTCCTGTTTAAGATCACCTGTTTAAGATCAAATAATAATCACACAGTTTCTTTACTGAATAATCAAGACCAGTATATAAGCTTGTGATTATTAAGAAATTATGAAGTAAGGACAGAGATCACCGATGGGCCACATTGGCAACGTACTTGATAGTGATATTTTGGGGATGAAGGAAAAACAAATAATTAATAAATCCAATACCATCTCTTAATTCCATCTCTCGTTTTATCTTTTTTTTTCAGCAATGCAACCTAATTTAAGATTACAAATAATCGAAATGTTTTCAGTGTTCAAAAGAATAGGCTATATTTGCTGGGAAGCATAGGTGCACACTTCTTGCCGCGATGCAACAATAATTGATTTCTTAAATAACCAACGCTTTTCCAGTTGAAGTGTTGGTGATTGTTAATAGTTTAGTAAATTGTTTACTAGTGCATCCTGAAAGTTTAATAAATGGCATGCATTTAAAATCATTTAAAAAGGATGCCATGCTTTCAACTTTAATGGTAGCAAAATCATTCGGGTCTTTATCGTACAGCTTCTGGGAAAGTTGTTGAAAGGCTACAATATGATATAGTGTGAACGGCAGTTATCTGGTGAATTAATTAGTGTAAATGAAATCTAAACCTTATCTAAATACCATCTAAGCAAGATTTACTACATAACATTCTGCTTTAAAATTGAATTTCAAGAAATTTCAGTTAATTGCCATCTATGCAATCTCATATCGTAGCCTTCCTATTTTATGCAAAGCTATATGTCTTAATCCTTAATGGCAACATGGCTGGCTGGCAGCCTATTTGCTCAGTATGAGATCATTTAATTAATTTTCCAATTCTTAATCGGGAAATTTGAGTTCATTACATTTGTCAGGGTTTACAGTTCATGGGACACTGCCGTTGCAACACCTCTCCAGACGCCTTGCATTCATTGTACCCACTTGGAGTGGTTATTCACTGCACTCGGGAGCACAGCAGTGTACAGCACACAAGTGTTAGGGTTGACAAATGCCCTCTGCATATTAAGGACTCAGCTCCTCATGAAAACAAAGATTTGCACGAGGTAGGCCAAGTGTATGCCTACTTGGCATTTAGTTGTTTGAAGGCAGGAAGCATTGAAGCCTTGAGAAGACTGGTCTTGGCAAGTAATACTTATACATATCAATTCCATTGATCTATAACCTATTTTGGAAACTGTATTATTTCACTTAATGCCAGAATGGCAATTCTACCGGGTAAAGAGAGTATTTATTATCGGAGTTTCATAATGTAAATTGATAAATAACTGGCCACTTTCCATCCGAATAGCATTTTCCAAAAGGATCCACCGGCCCTTGCTTTACAGTTACTGACTTACCCAGCTGTTTGCAGTCAGGTGTCTTTTTCACATGTATTGAAAAGGTATTAGTTGTCACCAAATACCAGGTTTTTCCTTCACACTAACAGTGACATACATCCATGGAGGACTGTCTTTTGGAAAGAGAAATCTGTATAGTTTGACATTTTCAGAATGATATTTAATGCCACATGTTCTTAAATTGCTGCTTGTGAATTCTGAGGCGAAAAATGCTCAATGCTTAATGCTTAATGAAAAAGTTAAGATTTATGTGCGCTGGAAAAGCACAAAAAAACTTATTCCAAAGCCAAGATCTCAGGAGTACCAAAAACTGAGTGCACTGTCTACAGTAAGTATTTTTACAGTTGGGCAAGAAGGTCTATTTAAATTGTCTCTAAAAATAACTTAGATGGGCCAATGAGGCTACAGACGGCAAACAGTATTTTTATGAGAAGGGAGCAGACTAGTATTAAAAAATAACAGCAACTTAAAGTTAAAAATATCTTATGAGCACTTGAAAGTTTTATCATTTTATTCTGACTTTTGAGAGGTATGCAACTTTTTTCTGATATCTTCAATTGTTTATGAATGGGAAGGAAAATGTGTCCTGGTATCTTATCCAGGTTAAATACCTTGATCACAAGTTAAATGCCTGCCAGAAAATATCCTTCATGGCTTATCTCTCTCTCTCTCTCTCCCTCTCTCTCTCTCTCTCTCACACACACACACACAGAAACACAGACTCCTACCACAAGTCTTGTACACTTCAGAACAGTGACCAAAGAGAAGGTATTGCAAAGGCAGCATTTAAGTTATATTTCTCCATCAGAAAAAAGATGAAAGCAAATGCCTTTTATTCTCTCTGAGATGTTCCACTTGGCCCAGATATGTTGGTTTCTCAGCGAGATGAATGTGACCTTTATGCACACAGAAACATGAGCTTTTCACTGACACAATGAGGGCAAATGACAAATATCCCCGTACAAAACATATGATCCACAATATTTCTTAAATGTCACACGCAAATCATATCACATACTGTATCAATCTTTAACATGGTGCTTCGTTAAAATTGTACCTAAGCTCATAAGTTTATTGTTAATGTCAGTGTGATTAAATATTCCAAAAAATTGTTGCCCGTTTTAATGGTTTTATGGTCTGAAGACTAAAGCAATGTTTCAAATTGAACTGACAACTGAAGTTGTCAAAGTACCGTAGTATTATAATATTATAGTATTACAGTGTAACAAATGTTGACAGATGTGAGTGATAAATGAAATTTAGTCAGACAATGTAAACAGTCAAGTACAATATCAACTAAAAAGTTTGGCATCTACACTGCAAAATATAAAAAGTTCACTTAACTTTAAAAAGTAAGGCAACCAGCTCCTATGCATTTTTTAGTTTGCTCAATTTGAAGTCCCAGTAGTTGTGCAAAAGGATTTTTGACAGACCTTGGAGATAAGCAAAATCAAAAATGCATTGCAGTTGGTTGCCTTCTTCCTTAAGCGGTCAACTTTTTATTTCTTGCAGCGTAGGCTCTTATCCTGACACACCCTTTGGCCTACTGAACTCAAGGAGAGGAGAGCAGGGAGTGTTGGGAAATTCAGAGCCCACTGGGGCGGGGGTGAGATGGGATGTCAACAAGCAGCAGGCAAGAGTGATGCTACAGCAGGCAATTGTATTAGCATCAGCAGAGACGAAACAGTGGCAGGCACAGCCATGTTTTTTGGCAGCTGGGGTGGAACAGGGGAGCAACTTAAATAGCCTGTCTTTAAAATGGGCAGGGCCAGGACTAATGCAAGGGAGTCTCTATGAAAATGAGGACATCTATCGAGTTTTCTGCCTGAACTAGCTCTGGAAGCTGAGTGCCATTAACATAAACAGCAGATGACAAGAGAGTACCTTTTAGAATACAGCAGAGAAAGAGATTAAACATTTCAAATTCAAGAACAACCGGCTCTGATATTTTCTGTTCAAGAATCCTAGTGCATGGGGCCTGGGCAGAATTGACTTTAGAGTACACTTGTTTTGGGAACAAAGAGGAAACTCTTCCCTTATGATTTCAGGATCAGTGTTCTCGAGGATGGTGAAAGTAATTCAGATGGGCTTTTAATCAGTTATTTCCCAGTTTGGCATAATTTGATCCGACAGTACACAATTAATACCCCTTTGACTCCTTTGATGATGGCATATTTAAGACATCTTACCCTAGGTTACCAGATACAGTCGGGACTGTAAATATTTAGCCAGTGCACACAATTTACCCGTGCACTGGTAAGCCAATGCACACAATCTATCTATCTATCTATCTATCTATCTATCTATCTATCTATCTATCTATCTATCTATCTATCTATCTATCTGTACTCGCTTTAGTGGGTAGGTGTGCCTCAAGGTTTTGTACCCGAATGACCTTTGACTGTGGCTCAGTCACCTTCATCTCGAAACTTTGTCCGGGCCCTCAAACTGCTTGGGTTAGGAACTTAATTTTGCCAATCGGACTTGCCTTGGTGGGTAGGTCTGCCTTGTTGAGGTTTCATGCCCAAATGACCTTTGACCTTGCCTCGCTGACCTTCACCTTTAAAACTTTATCCAGGCCATTTCTCTTAAAACTCTTGAGTTAGAAACTTGATTCTGCATATTTGGACTTGCCATGGTGGGTGCCTCGTCCAGGTTTTGTACCATAATGACCTTTCACTCTGGCTCCAACACCTTCATCTTTGATTCAGTGTGTCAGGGTTTAGAGTTATTGCCTTCGTCCCCACAAAGCATTTTTATAGTTTTGGCTTTGTATGCTACCACAGTTTATTTGAAATGAAACAATCAAGACATGTTTGAAGTGTATGCTTTCAACTTTAATTTAATGGTTTTGTCTTAATAAAGTATTGTATTAAAATGGGATTGAGACTGAACACATAAATTTGAGATCCTGCAAGAATACAGCGTGACTAATGCACAAATCTAGTCCTCAAAGCTCAGAGAAACAGGAGTTTCCGAATGCGTGATCTTAGGAAAGATCCTTTTGAGCACCTCCTCGAACCAGCTCTCTAGTCCAACACTCCAAACGTTCCACTGTCAGGGTGAGGTTTCTTGGTGGGCTGGGTATTGGTTAGTTACAGTACTGGCTGGGGTCAGCCAGGAGCTATGCAGGACAGCTGACATGTAAGGCTCTCTCGGCCGTCAGCACACCCCCCATTGAGGGCTGGGTGGGAGACACTGGACACCAGTTCAATCTGGTCAGTTCCAGAGGAGGAAAGACTTAAGCTCAGCACATCAGTCATTTCAGCCCAGACACAAAGTGTCAGCTGTCACTGTGCTTCTGTTTTTGCTCTCTCGCTCTCTTTCTCTCCCTCCTCTTCTCCCTCTGTCACTCCCTGCCAGTTTTTCAACCTTTCATTTCCCGATGCAAATACTTCCCCAACTCCCTCTATCCCTCGTGGCCACAGTTTTTCAACCTTTCTTTTCCCTCAATGCAGATGCTTCTATCCTTGCCCACCACAACCTGCACATCATGCAGCTGTCCTGCAGTATCATCCAACCCCAGCTGCTACCTCCGCGCCTGTATTCCTGCCAATACATTGTCAGCAGCCCCGATGATTCTCAGAATCAAGCTGACTCAAATCACTTTAAACCAATGGAGTTCACCATCAAAACATCACCCATTCAACCATTCCAGTTATTTATGTTTTGTATTGAAATTATACAAAAAACTAAGAACCATCGTAACGTATATAAATTCAGGCTACAGAACACTTTTATTATCTTTCTGCAGTTGCTTTTGAAGCATTTCCACTTGCATTGTTGTTTTGTGTTTTCTTTCTTACAAAAGCCATTAAAGTTTAGGCACTGAGGAAGGAGTGCACACAGAGACTGATCTGAACAAATGTGAAATGAAAGTTTGAATGTTCCCATCATGGGTTATTACTGGCTGTCACTGAACAGTGTTCCTTACATAATTTCCAAAAAATATTCTAAACCACACTCACTAGCTTTTATGGTGTCATTGTTACTGCAGGGCTCAGGAATGTAATGTTGCTCTTGCAATAGATCTGCTATTGAGCTTTGCGACTGGGAGCCTAGTTGATGCAAATTCTGAATGATGAAAGGGTGCTTTGTAGAAAGACTGTGTAAAGTACAGTAATCCCCTGCATGGCCAACTCACAAACCCTTTCAGAATTTCAGCACAGCCAGAGGTCCAATGCCCTGATCTATTTCTGTGGGTATCTATCATTTCTAACTGAAACAGTCTTCGCTTCCTCCGCCTTGATTGTGCGCATCAATTCATTGGAGAAGCTTAATGGAACAAAACAGCTTCTGTTGTTATCAGAGCCCTCATGTCTCACCAGTTATCTCTTCCTCCTTTCCAGCAACTTGTGTTTATTTTAGAGGTGTCGTCACCATAATTTAATCGCACTGTCCCGATACCAAGGCTAGAATATGAGTGACCTCTTTTGAGAGAAGAGAGAAAGCTGAGGGGTGTCTGTCGACCGGACACTTTGCCCCAGCAAGCCGTGTTCCGAGGTTCAGACCTTGCAATTCAAGCTACATGCAATGCAAAGAAATGAATGGACAGCAGTTAAAACCTGCTGCTGGCACTAGGTACCCTTTAAGATGGCAGATCATACAAAGGGTCATGTGGGGAGTAGAACACCCTCACCTGCTGATTATATTTGTGAGAATCGTAAACATGATGAGCAGTCATTACAGGAGGTTAAGTTTTAATTCTATAGTTATATGTAGTGAACAGGAGTCAGAGAAGGACCAGTCTCATATTTCTGGTGGAATATTCGATTCTGGAGAACCAGGCCACTCAAACTGTGTTGGTAAACAACGGCCTCCTTTCCTACATCGTGTTCACGGTGCAAACAGGGACTATGGAGAATATCAAAAAGGTGGTGTTGGCCCACTTCACAGACACTGAGGTCAAAATGTTTGCTGTGGGACAGATGTGGTCAAAATGTAATTGGCAAGCTTTGTTTGAGACAGACCTCCTCAATTCGTGCGACTGAGGATGCTAACATTTCAGATATCATTACAGCGATTCTGAAATTGGACGAAAAGGATAGTCTTCCTAATCTCATGATTTCTGCTCTTAAGTTTGGTAATATCCTGAAATTCCACCCAGAGGAACTGAATCAAATTGTGATCATTGATAGATTGAATTGCATTGAGCCAAACATAAGACGGTTCCAGGAAAGTGTGGACTGTGCGACGGTAGACAAAGTTGCCCACAATGCCAAGCTCGCCAGTTTCATGGATAATGTTAGGAACCACAACATGAAGGTATCAGGACCTTCAACCCACGCAGTTCAGCATGACAAGGTGGAAAATGAAACCATTATGAGGATTGCGAATCAGGACAACTACTAATCTACACTGGTCCCATGAGCTATGCAGACGTAAGCAAGCGGGCCAGTACTTTCCCAGGTGACGCACCGCTAACACTTTTTTCAGGGGAACTTGTGGGCAGGGCCGTGGTGGTAGTTTGGTGCCACCAGTACACGGGGAAGTATTATGGCTTCGCAGTAGTCTGAGGTCTCCAGACAGACAGAGTTAACATCCAAGGAGAGTGATAGCAATGGTGGCTCTGCGTTTTCTAAATACGAGCAAAAGAAAAAATGTAGGGTTGACAAGAGACAGCAAAACGTAATTAAAAGTAGATCGAATGTCCTCAACATTAAAGTGAAGGGTGCCCCTGAGCCATGTCACTATTTATTTGTGTTCCATGTGGATAAGTCTACAGACGATGATGATCTAAAGAGTTTCATGAAGAATTGTGGTGTAAATGTGATGTCCTTCAATCGTGTGTCACACTCTGAATCAAAGTTCTGATTGTTTTGAATTATTCAAAGTCTGACTAGCTTAGAGTAAGTGTATAACGAGTCTATATGGCCTACCAGTATCATGGTTTGGCAGTATATCCTTCCTCACTGGGTTGCCGAGGATTCTGATTACAATTGCTAATGATGGACTACCTGTCTCATATGTTTCCATCTCCTACCGATAATGGTATGTGTGGACGAAAGTTCTGATGTTACTTTGTCATACTTCCGCAGTCAATTTGAACTCTCTTGGATTTAGTCCTGGTAGGACGAAATATGTTTTCGGTCTTTTACTGAGACATGACTTTATATTTTTTGCAGGAACATTTGTTTTCTGATAGCTAGCTTGAGAAGTTAGAACAAGATGTTGTTGACATAGACTGTATAAAATGATGGGCGCTGTATCTGGTCGAAACAGTGAAGCTAATGCGGAAATCTCCTAAAATTGCCTTCTATTTAATGGCCAGCTGATGGCGAAATCGGCGGGCACAGAAAGAAGTTCAATGCTATAGAAGTCTGTGAGAAAATGTCCCTACTTTCCCACCTGATTTATTATTTCAATAATGATTTTCCACATTATTCTATGGTATCTATTGCACGTTTGAAGTCTCCTTAGATATATCATGATGTTCATTTTTGTAAATTATGGCCCGAAAGGACGAGAATAAAGGATAAAGCCAGACATGCTTTTAGGGCGTAGCTAACCTCTGTTCCTCGTCAGATATGGTCAGATCCACCCCTGCTCCTCCCTGGATCTTCAATTCGCGCTCTCGTCCAATAGGTATCACATCAGGTTTCAAATTAAGAAAATGGCGCAGTTGAAATAGCTAAAATCGAGGCCTCCTAAATGGTACGGTGAAACCAATGGCTGACTTCACGGTTGCTTCGTCCATCTTTTTATTCAGTCTATGGTTGTTATGGTAAAGCTTATGTGTTATCTGGTATGATTGAATTGGAATATCTTGCAGGTAGGCCTTACGGGGATGTTGCAATATTATGGCGTAAAAAGTTAGTGCACGAGGTTATTCTGGTTGAAGTCAAGTCCAAGAGAGTATGTGATGTCCAGCTCATGATTGGTAATTTGAAAATCCTGTTCTGTAACGTGTATATGCCTGTGATGGCCAGTTTCAGGAATTTGGAGAAATACTGGAGATCATTTGTGCCCTCTGTCAATCAGAGGGTGCAGATCAAACTGTAAAAGGAGCTGATTTCTTTTCTTTTTTTTTTAATTCGGCATATCCAATCCCACCGGCATCTGGAATGCCCAATCGTATGCGACCCCTTGCTGCCAATTCAGGAGAGAGTAGACAGTTCGGGGCTCTCTTCCGAAGCACGCGCCTGTCAGCCACCGCTTCTTATACACTCATTGGTTGAATCTTCGCAAGTTCAGAACGAGGGCGGAAGATACCCGGACATGACCAGGCTTAGAATCTTCCTGACGAGCGTCTGTGCGGTTGGCTTGAATGATAAGCTGTTAATCGCCAATAAATTTGCTGATAAGTATGAAAAATTATGTGCAAGTGAATCGTATGATATGAGAGACATGTCTGATTTCATAAGATGGAGTCCAAAATATTGGCACAATGTCACTACAATAAATGCACTTGTAAGAAAGGTTATTAAGTATCTACTGATGAGGTTAAAGTCCCTATAATGTTACTTAATAAAGGCAAACATGAGGGTCAGTATAGCTTATTTTCAGAGCACATCATTAATGGTACTTACAGTTTACCTGAAGTCATCGCCATATTATTTACTTTAATGCTTACCCACGCATATGTTCCTGATGGATTTCAGAAGTCCCTATATTGCCAATCCAAAAAAATACACGGAAATTATCACATGATCTGCAAACTATAGAGGAATAGCGTCGAGCAGTCTTTTGGGTAAATTGCTTGATTATAGTCTAATCAATAAAAATAGGGACATTTTTAGATCCTGCAATTTGAAATTCAGTTTTAAAAAGAAGAATTCTACTGGGCAGTGTACATTGTGTTAAATGAAACTATACAATACTATAGAGACCAGCGTCAGGAGTTTCCTGCATGCTACTTGACGTGAGTAAAGCCTTTGACAGGGTCCAACATGTTAAACTGTTCAAGTTGCTTATAAAAAAGGGATGTCGCGATGGCCGACAGGGCCAAACTCGCTGCAACGGCCCAAAACATGTCTAAAACACGCTGCAAAAAAAGAAACAATGCAAAGTTAAAACAAGGAAACCACAAAAGCAAATGCAAGAGAAAAATGCAGCATTTAGCCATCGACACAGCGGAAGTGGTCTCAGCCACTAAGGGGAGTGCCAACGAATACAGCTTTTACTTTTGACCAGAGCAAGACTATCAAGCTCAGCAAAAAGCCTTTCTAGCTGAGAGGGGTCTTCTTCTAGCTAGCTAGCTAATGTTAGTTTGCTTGCTTAGCTACCTAGTTTGCTAGCCTGGCTCATCAACAGTTATATTTGGTGCATAGAAATCAAAAATGATCCATTATTTGAACCGTGAGCATTTATATTTTACCAAATATAACTGATAGCTAACTCGGCTAGCAAACTAGCTAGCTAAGCAAGGGAACTAACGTTAGCTAGCTAGAAAGTCTTTTTGCAGACTTAGCTAGTCATAGAGATGGCAGTTTCGACACTGAAGTTTGAACAGTTTCAAAACATTTTATCACTTCTCTTGTTCAAGAGATGTTACAAAACATCACGTGATTGCTATCAAACCAAAGGGAGAAGTTTTAAAAAAAGAGAATGAGAGCATTTAATGGCAGAATAAACAAACAGTGCCATACAATAAGAAATAGACATATTGCACAAAAACTAAATAATTGACTGTGCCTGTGTCAAAACTATTAATATTTTTGGATTTGCGAGAAGGAGGGCTTCAGCACATCAACACCAACAATAATTAATGGCTGCAATGACAACTTCTGTCAGGGGACGCCAATGTTGAGCGAGCAAGTTTTGAAATGTTTGTTTTCAAAATTTTCGAATCAATGGTTGAATGTTTTGAAATGTTCAAAATTCAAATTTGCCACCCCCAGCTAGTCATTCCTGATTCATGTAAATGCTAGCTTACTAGCTAAATGGCCAAGTTATAACTCTTCACTGCTATCCATTGATTTCGCTGCATCACATATAAGGCCGTAATCACGAGCGAACCCTTTACGCATGCTCACAAGGTCGTAAAGCTGAGAGAGCCCTTTGGGCATGCTCACAAGATCGTAATCCTGAGCAAACTCTTCACTATGGTGTAAAGCTATAAAACAAAATACACCAGCCAGTCTCACTCTGATCAAAAATAAAAACTGTTCTAGTTAGCATTCCCCGTAGCAGCTTGGAGTATTTCTGTTGTATTGATGTCTAAATGCTGCATTTTTCTCTTGCATTTGCTTTTGTGGTTTGTGTGTTTTTGACTTTGCATCGTTTCCGTTTTTGCTGTGCGTTTCTCTGATTGGGAATGTTGTAGGCCGTTGCAGTGTGTTGACATGAATATGCAGTGTTTTCCTCTCACATGTGCTTTTGCGGTTTGCCTGTTTTTGAATTTGCATCACTTCTGTTTTTGCAGTGCATTTCTCCAATTGGAGATGTTTAGGGCCGTTACAGGCACTTTTGCCCCTGTTGGCCACCGTAGGATGTCGCCCTCTATTAGCTAGATTGCAGTACTTTATACCAACCAGCAGGTGAAAGTAAGATGGAATGGATAAGAGTAAAATATTCTATGTCCAGAATGTAATCAAGCAGGGTCCTCTGTTATTCTGTGTGTATACTGATGACCTTCTATGTAGATTGAAAACTAGAGGTTTTTCATGCTATATTACTGTGTCTTTCTTTGAAGCACTCCCAGATGACATTGTTATTGTATTCACAACAAGATTTGGTTTTAGAAAGCTACAATCTATCTGTGACGCTTTCTCTAAAGAATATCATGTTAAATTTAATGTATAAAAAAGTGAACTTCTATTTTTTGGAGAGGATGTTATTAATGAACTCCCACTTCAGTGGTTAGGTAAATCTTTGCAAGTCACCCAATGTGCTCAGCACCTTGGTCATTTGATCAGTAATAATATTGAAAGTGAGGAAATTGACAAAGCGATTGGAGATTTTTACCCCCAAGTCAACATGATGCTATCACAGATTAGCAAGTGTAATGTAGATATTAGGTACTGTTTGTTCAAAACATTCACAAATTCATGGTACGCTTCTACTCTTTGGGATTTGACATCTCCGTATGTACCGAGGTTCCACAAGCCTTGGCGTAGACGTGTGAGAAAATTGCGTTGACTTCCAATTCTGATCAATTGTTGGTTGCTGCCCTACATCTGTAATGATATTTCTGTGGAAATTCAGGTGAAACGAAGATTTCTGAAGTTTTTTTTATCAACTCTATTAATAGTGACAAACAGGGCTGGCGCCAGAACTGAAAACTCAGAGGCAAAGATACATCCCTTTATGACTACAATAACAATTAGTCCTAACTAGTTCTCAATCGTTTTTTCCTTTATTACTTTAATTGGAAAACGAGTTAATAATCAAGTGGCAATTGAAGACACGGCTTCTCTCTCCCATGCGATCTAACCATGACACAATAATGAGCTGCATTCAGTACAGAAAAATAATTGAATTATAATTAGGTCTATGCACTGGCACTCAATGATAGTAATTTTTTATTTCCTGGGAGAGGGGCATTGCAGAACTCTTCACCAAATTATGGTAGTTTCAGTGACAAGCACATACACCTGTTTCTGCAGCACAGTCACCGCAACTTGCAGTAAAATAAAAAAATAGACAGGCCCCCCTGCCTTCTCTTGTCATTACCAACTTCGCTCAACTGCCCCCTCCTTTGTTATAAGCCACAACCTTTCCCTCCCCTACACACTGTATTCCAGTGAATAATTATCCCTTCGAGATTAAACCCTAAATCTGTGTTCGCTTCTTTGTCTGGATTGTGCCTGTTTGCTTTGGCATCTTTACAAGGTCTTTTGCTGTTGTTGTCCGTGGATTGATTTGCACTTTTCACACCAAAGTACATTCATCTCTACGAGACAGAGCAGGTAATGGGCGGTATGATGGCAGTCTGATCCCATGGTTTATATTCCTGTGTACTATTGTTTTCATAGATGAACATGGTACCTCAGGGAAACACCAGACTCACAAAGGTCGCTTCTTCTTTTTTGAGCACTTGACTGATTTCTTTTGATTTCGCCATGACGATCCACAAAAAGGCAGTGAGTATTGTTTGGAAGCCTTAAAATGCATTCACAGGAGCACTGTCAGCTGACATAAATGATGTCAATTAATCTGTGAACTTCTAAACTTCTAAAGCCATGACATTTTCTGGAATAGCCCAAGCTGTTTAAAGGCACAGTCAATTTAATAATGTAAAATTATGACCCACAGAAATTATGATGTAGTGAATCATCAGTGAAATAATCTGTCCATCAACAATAGCTGGAAAAATCATTATGTCCAACAGAAATGAAACTTTGGTCAACTTGCGGGTATATCCATATATATATATATATATATATATATACATATATTTAGAACACTATGGGTATAGCTTGTCAGATTCCATGGAAATTTCTGACTGCTAACACTGTATAAACAATTGGCGGGGACTGCCTTGATTGTAAAGTAAATATCCAAGCATTATTTTCAGTTCAGATACAACTGTAAATGGAATATCTGAGAATTACATTTGCAACTTGTGACTGTACGGCGTCAGATGGGCAGTGTCCGATTGTTTTACAGTGGCATCATTCTGTCACCTAGTGGCAGAGAAGCTGTATTACACTGGTGTGTGTCCAAACAACAACATGAATGTGCGGTGATTAAAGAGGGGAAAACATGTTTTAGGGCATGAATCTTGGCCAAAGATGTTAGTTAGCTTTTATGTTTGTTAAGATAACCATGACTTTTTTGGAAGGCATGTTATAACTGTGGAAACGTGTCTGAAAATATCATGGTACTGGGACACTGCACAGCCTTTAGATAGTATTGTATATTAAATATGTAGTCTGACAAACCTCATTTTCCATCATTAGTAATTGAAGAGGCAAATGTTTATAGTATAAAAAATTAAAAGCCATGTATTACTGGAAATGACTGATGCCTCTGAGTGGTATTACTGAAGCAGAACTAATTGCACTATTGGTAGTTATTCAGCCAGCATGTTATTTAAATCAGATATATTGATTTTCTGATGACCAAAGGCAACGCCGTTCAGAAGACTGGCCTGTGCACAATGCACACAAATGCATCCACATACAAGAATGGGAGATGAGTTTAAATCCAACTGAGTTGCAAAAATCCTGTTTTCTCAGTGACCGTAAAACACTGAACTGGTTTTACTGGAGTTGAAAAGGCATGCCTATTCCTGCTTAAGCCTTTGATTGCTACAATTAAAAATCTTTCAATGAAAAACACCTGCACCCTAAACATTCAGATAAAAGTCCCCAATACTCAGAGTATGATAATTTTGAACTGAAAACCAGTTGTCTGAGGCCAGGTTGATTTTGAGAGCAGAAGATAAACAACGTAAACAGCATGAAAGGGCTGCACTGGTCCCCGATTGTTGGAACACAAAAGGACCGTGAGTTGGTACTGTATGTCAATCTTTGACTAATTCAAAGGGCATATACACTGTTCATAGTTACTTACCGTCCTTCTGTAGTGGGCACATAGAAACAAGCTTACAGCATGTCAGGATAGAATTACATACAAAGCAAAGTTATTAGCCTGGTACTTTCAATTATTCGTGCTTTCTACTCAGTAAGAAGTCATTTCAGGAAACATTTCTTGGTTGACACTAAGACAGAATAACCACATTTACTCACTTTATGTTTCTCCTTGTTGTTTCATGAGATAACAGAAGGTGATCTCTTTTGAAATGTAAGCCAACCAAGCCAATGTAAGTCCATTACATGAGAATTTTGTGTATGTGGTAACTTTAAACCTAACCAGCATAATAACTTTCAGTATTACTAATCCTTACTGTTTTACCACAACACAGTTGAAAGTGCTTTGGTGTGCTACTGTGCCTCTCATAATCAGTGACAATTTCATTGTGAAATCCCGCCCTCAGGTTTTATTTCTATATGCATCATATGTGGATGATCCTATGGCACTACAGCAGGTGGCTCTGTCATTATCAAAATCCAGTGGTCCAATCATTATAAGGGCAAAAAAAGGGGGAATATATATATATATACAAAACCCAAAACCAGTGAAGTTGGCACGTTTTGTAAATCGTAAATAAAAACAGAGTACAATGATTTGCAAATCCTTTTCAACCTACATTCAATTGAATACACTGCAAAGACAAGTTACTTAATGTTCAAACGGGTAAACTTTGTAATTTTTTGCAAATATTAGCTCATTTGGAATTTGATGCCAGCAACATGTTTCAAAAAAGCTGGCACAAGTGGCAAAAAAGACTGAGAGAGTTGAGGAATGCTCATCAAACACTTATTTGGAACATCCCACAGGTGAACGGGCTAATTGGGAACAGGTGGGTGCCATGATTGGGGATAAAAGCAGCTTCCCTGAAATGCTCAGTCATTCACAAACAAGGATGGGGCGAGGGTCACCACTTAGTGAACTAATGCGTGAGCTGATTGTCAAACAGTTTAAAAACAACGTTCCTCAACGAGCTGTTGCAAGATATTTCGGGATTTCATCATCTACGGTCCGTAATATCGTCAAAAGGTTCAGAGAATCTGGAGAAATCACTGCACGTAAGCGACAAGGCCGAAAATCAACATTGAATGCCCGTGACCTTCGATCCCTCAGGCGGTACTGCATCAAAAACCGACATCAGTGTGTAAAGGACATCACCACATGGGCTCAGGAACACTTCAGAAAACCACTGTCAGTAACTACAGTTCGTCGCTACATCTGCATGTGCAAGTTTAAACTCTACAATGCAAAGCGAAAGCCATTTATTAACAGCACCCAGAAACGCCGCCGGCTTCGCTGGGCCTAAGCTCGTCTAGGATGGACTGATGCAAGGTGGAGAAGTGGTCTGTGGTCTGACGAGTCCACATTTCAAATTGTTTTTGGAAACTGTGGACGTCGTGTCCTCCGAACCAAAGAGGAAAAGAACCATCCGGACTGTTATAGGCGCAAAGTTCAAAAGCCAGTATCTGTGATGGTATGGGGGTGAATTAGTTGCCCAAGGCATGGGCAACTTACACATATGTGAGGGCACCATTAATGCTGAAAGGTACATACAGGTTTTGGATCTACTTATGTTGCCATCCAAGCAATGTCTTTTTCATGGACGCCCCTGCTTATTTCAGCAAGACAATGCCAAGCCACATTCTGCACCTCTTACAACAGCATGGCTCCATAGTAAAAGAGTGTTGGTACTAGACTGGCCTGCCTGTAGTCCAGACCTGTCTCCCATTGAAAATTTATGAAGCGTAAAATACGACAACGGAGACCCCGGACTGCTGAACAACTTAAGCTGTACATCCAGCAAAAATGGGAAAGAGTTCCACCTGAAAAGCTTCAAAAATTGGTCTCCTCAGTTCCCAAACATTTACTGAGTGTCCTTAAAAGGAAAGGCAATGTAACACAGTGGTAAAAAGCTTTTTTGCAATGTGTTGCTGCCTTTAAATTCTAAGTTAATGATTATTTGCAAAAAAAAAATTAAGTTTCTCAGTTTGAACATTAAACTTCTTGTCTTTGCAGTGTATTCAATTGAATATAAGTAGAAAAGGATTTGCAAATCATTGTATTCTGTTTTTATCTACAATTTACATAACGTGCCAACTTCACTGGTTTTGGGTTTTGTGTGTATATATATATATATATATATATATATATATATATATATATAATGCACAATATTGCATATACACTGCCTGGCTAAAACAAAGTCGCTATTTGGATATAAATGAAGAAATACTATGATTGGATCATTGTTGCAGCAATTTCTGTTTCAGAAAAATAATATTGGAAGACGTATCTCTCAGTGGCGCAAAAGATGTTTCAGAAGGGGCAAATCATCGGCCTTCACCGAGCAAAGAAAACAAGAAATGAAAAAAACATATATGAGGAATCATTTTCACACAGGAACTGGCCACTTTACCTTCACCGCATTGAAAGTTAAAGGGAGATAATTGAGAGCACGACAGTAGTTCAGCTATCCTGTCCTCAGACAGGATCCCAAGGCCAAATTCAATGCAACACTACTTGAAAGTAAATGGTCTGATTTTGCATATGGTTGTAAAAACAATGACACGATGAATTTGCACAACAATCAAAGCTACAGGGGTTCCAACAAAATATTTGAGTGGGTGACTTTTTTGTTTTTGGACGAGCATTGTGTGTGCGTGCGTGCATGTGTGTGTGCGTGCATACAGTAGGCTCCAAACTTTCTGGCACTGTTGACTGGCAATGCATGAACAATACAAAATAATACAAACACTATAATTATAGAGAAAAGGAATGCGCCATCGTGTGAAATACTTTAATGTTTCAATGGAAACAACCCAAATCATAACAATTATTTAATACAAAATAAATTTCAACAAAAGCACCCTATTAATAAGCCCCTTCCTAATTACACTCTGCGCACGTGCAATTTCCCTGTGTTGACCTTTCACGAAAGGTCATTTGTACATAAACGCGAATCGAAAAGCTTTTTTAGCTATCGATTGTAACAGTGAGCCCATGTTGAATAACAATATCGAGGTTGAAAATTACGCTGCACATGAGCTTAGCTCCTTCCTAGATTATCATTAGCGAGAATTTGTTTGGAATTTCAAACTGGTACAGTTTTCTATAATTAAAGGGACTATGTCAGCCGGGGCGCATACGCGCGACCAAGAAAAACTTCTTGAAAATGTTGGTACAACTATTTCAAGTTCATCAGAGATTTCATGTGCGCGTTATTCAATCGGTTTATATTGTGTTAATCCTCAAGAAGTCTGATGAAATTTTTTGGTAAAAATCATCATTTTGTCATAGTTCCGGTTTTTGTAGCGTTAATATTGCTTCTCAGTTAGCCTATATTGATTGTTATGTCGTCTCATAGCGGCCGTTGAACTAGAAGCGGTTGCAAAAGGATCTATTACAGCTGCATGTCAGACAAAACGTTGTTAGAAACAGGTTCTGCGAACATTAAAGACAGTTGCATGATAAAAATTTCCCCAAGCTTCTCAAGGATGCACGCAATGCAAACAGATTGAAATTCCACCAAAAATTCAACAGTTTACCTTACTTCGCACTTTCAATGTGCTTTCGCTCAAAGAAATATGGATGGATAGTATAATTTATTCTTCCTGGGTTTCGGCAAAGATTAATGTGGCACTCCAGCACTTTCGTGTCTGCAGGCCTTCTTCTGTATTTAAAACAGCGACGAGGGTAGGCCTTTGACTAAAATCCGGGCACCCGGGTCTAGCCCGAAAGGTTCATGTCCCGGGAAGAAAATTGCGACACCCCTTTCCCGAAAATCAGTACATTGATTGTGCACTCGATAAAATGATGGATAATCATTTGTGGAATCACCCAGACATTCGCTAATAACCAGTACATTATTTATTCCTGTAGCTCACGACTGTCGTGTGCCAACGATTAGTTTATCAACTTCACTTGAATGGGACAGATGGAGAATCAATCAGTGGCGATTCGGAGACTTTATATAAGGAGCTACCTCCTTGGTCTAGTCAGCTCGCACTCGCTGGCTGCCTTTCGATCTCATCGGCATCATGTTTTTCTTTTCTTTTTCTTTTCAACAGTTATGATGATGAATTTTGATGATATTGATATAAATTACATGATATGTTTATTGTCACTGTGATTGATAGTCCCGGTTGATGGTAATAGTGATGATGAATACGGCGATTCGGTATTTGGTAACGGTTGAAGTTGATGGAATAATTATCAAATGATGATGATAATGAGTAAATGGGAAATTCAGGGGTGCAAATATGATTTTGAGTTTTGACAATGGGATTTTTATGATGGTATAATGAAATACTTATTAATGATAATAATAACATCAGTCGGACATCCGTACACTTTGCTATAGTAAATGAATTTGGAAAGTACATTTGGAAAGTAAAATATCATATGCGTAAAATACCTGATCAGTCCATCAGGGACTAGACACGCTCTGTGTGTATGTAAGTACGTGTACGACTTTGAAGTGATATCGGACGGATGTTGACCTGCAAGAGCTGTGGAGTTTGTTTGCGAATTAATTCCTCTAGCCTAAACAGTCGATCAAGATGTGATTTACAAGATTCGGACATTATTCATACTTGACAGTTGACAATGAAATACTTAGCCTATCACCGTGTATGTAAACGTGTTGAGGTAAACAATGAACACGGACATGCATGCCTCGTAGACGCAAGACACCGGAATATATTCTTTACTTTCTATCTTTATCTCGTCTCAACAACTATCTCCAACTGCTTTTCTTTTCTGCCCATGGTTTATTTCAACTGTCAATCACGAAACAGGTGCCCTATGGAGACTGCTTTTCTTCTAGACTTTATTCTCGGGGCAGGGGCTAGTAGAGGTCTAGATAAAACATACCGGCTTTTTGTTCATTTAAGCAGGGCCGGCGTTTGCCTTGAAAATTTGGAGGCAAAGATCCATCCCATTGACAGCAAATAATCCTGGCTAGCTCTCAATGGTTTTCCCTTATTAACACTGTTGTGAATTAAGTATTTATGCTTTGTTTTTGTATGTTTTCAGTTTCATGATGTTTAGAATTATTTGTTTCTTTGTGTTAGATTTACTTCTAGTGTGATTGTTCATGTTCCATGAATGCTTGTCTTTTGTCACTCGCTCCCTTGTGTGTCTAAGTGTCGTGTCTTGTTTCAATTCACAGTCTTTTCCCCTGTCTTTTCTGGTTGGGTACTTCCTGCTTCCTTCTTCCTGTGCTTGTTAACTGTCTGCACCTGAGAATCCTCTTGTTAAGTCTGATGTAACGCATCACGTGATAATGCTAATTCCGGGTCCAAATACAGCAAAATCACATGCAGTACACTGTAGACATAGCCGAGCCAATTACCATGTTCACGCAGGCAAAGTAATTTTCTGAAGTTAAGGGATCAAAAGGTCAAAAAGGGATTAATATCTGATAATTAGAACTGCATGGGGTCAGTGCTTGTGAGAACAAGGGAAATGTGATGGTCTGTAAAGTGGGGCTGAGCCCAAGCGAAATGGATCTTGCACCCGGAGAGTGACGACCTGACAGTTCCACAAACACTAGCAATCAAACGTTGAACCTAAAATTACACTCTCATAGCTACCAAACCCGTTAGCTAAATTAAGCAACTCGCTAGAAAACATAAGTAATGTTACAGCCGTCTCGCAAGCGAACGTCAGATGATACATCATATTTAATGCCGTTGTATAAGCATAGACTGTATAAATCAGTCTATGGCTCCAAGCCCTGATTTCCTACATTGCACATGAACATACGGAAGATCGTAAGAATATGTCATTGGAGTAAGATTACGACTGGCGTAAAAAGAGTCCCTGCCTTTATTTATTTATTTTTTTCACTTTGGAATATGCCGCCTTCAGAGTTTTCCAGCGATGCTGAATTTAGTTGGCGCTTGTCAGTTAACACAAAACCAGCCTCTCTCCACTTTTCGCCCACCTTAAATATATCATTGTTACGGTGCTTTTGCCCATCGATATATTACAATATATTCATGTCTTTCATTATCTGAATGCATACAGTACTCTTCGCTCCGAAAATGTAAATTCCTTGTGAAGTGAACAGGTGCAGACGTGGTTGAATATTCAGTTCGAGGGCATATTCCGATTAAGGTGTATACTTGAGCCAATATTCCGATTAAAACAGGCATATGCCAGGGGTCTTATTCGGAATATTTTGAATCGGAAAATGACCTTAATCGGGTTATTGAACGCGTTTACATGACAAGTACGCAATCTAAATATTCTCATATTCCGATTAATACAGGAATATGGTGCGCATGTAAACGCAGTCAACGTCTGTGTAAAACACATTCTGTACATGCCCGCACATTAAATAATGATATGCGTCCAAAGACTTGTAGGCGCGAAGTTTTTCGTGGGTGTACACAGAAGTCTTGTCAATGAGGTATGAGTAGATATATATCTGCGCATTGTATCGCAGGGAACTTACTGACATCGTCTGTCCACTCTTTAATTAAATAAGGATCTGGTAGGCGATGTCCACTTTTCAGTGTTAATTTTTTAATGTAGCATTCTCGATCTTGTAATGACAACGATTTCGCATAATCTGACTGCTCATGCCGGTCTCGGGGCAGCGCCATTGTTTCTGAGTCCAAGCTGCGCGCGCATCCTAGCAATGGCCGGTTTGTTTACAAATATGCGAAGGGGTCTATTTACTCAGCGAACACCAATGTAAAGGGTATTTGCTAAAATGTTAATCTGTGTGAGGGGTATACTGGACTACTCACGCCGGGCCAATGTTTCACTGAACTCTATTTAACTTTCTTTATGAGCTGTATCCGTCTACCCTTCACCTTTTCATCAAGCGCCAAGGGATAAAATTACATCTCTGGACACGTCTGACTGATGAACACACATCGGAATACAACGCTGTGGCACACCGCCAGTACAGTGTCAAGCATGTTTGGACCCGGAAACAGTATTCTCACGTGATACGTTACGCCACGGCTTAACAAGCGGATAGTTTAGCTGAGGCACTGGTGATTAGAAACGGGTAGGACTACACATTAGAGCAGAGTAATTAGGCGCGGTGATTAGTTAGTTTGAAGAAGCAGGGCACACCTACTTGTTCAATCTGTCCTATCACTCTCCTTTGCTGTTCTAGATTCTGCCTCCTCTCAGCTGTCCTTCATTTCTTGGGCTAAACTCTCTAATTAGTTTGTTTATGAAGACCCCACTTTTCCGCTTGTCTTTGTCGATTCGTGACCGTTCCTTGCTCTGCCTGGTCGTTCCGTCTCTGCGCTTTTTCTCTGTGTGTTTTTGTGATTATTGAGAGTTTTTGTCCTTTGTGATTTTCTGTACTCTAGTTATTGATTGTATTTCGTCGAGTGAAAGTGGTGAGTTTGAGAGTCTCCCGTTTTCCCCAGTTCCCTTTATACTTTGACTGTTAAGTTAATTTCTGTGTCTCCCTCTTCCCTTCCAATTCCCTTTTCCCCATTCCCTTAGGTTAATTTCCCTTTGTTTCTGTATTCTGTGCTGACTGATTTCCTGGTTTTTTTGACATTTTGCCTGTCCCTGACTAAGATTGAGCGTTTCTGTGATATTCCTGATTTCTGGCTATTGACCTCTGTTTCTGTCTGATCATTAGCAACGGTAATGTTAATAAAAGATGCTCTTCCGAGCTTGAACCGCGATTGGAGTCTCCGTACGTTCATTACAAACACAGTTTCCAATCTAAGAATAATCAAGTGACAATTGAAAACACTGCTTCTATCCCCCAAGCGATCTAACAGCGACAAAATAATGGGCTATATTCAGCGTAGAAGAATTATAATTTAATTATAAATAGGTCTATGCACTGGCACTCAGCAACGTTAATTTTTTTCCAGTGAGACGGGCATTTTGGAACTCTTTTGCGAATGAAGGTAATTTCGGTGACTAGTACGTACACCCGTTTTTGCAGCACGGTCACACAACTTGCTGTAAAAAATAGACAGCTGTCCAATTGGAAAATGTAAACAGGCAAAACCACGTACTTATCACCAGAATTACCTTCATTTGCTGAAGAGTTCTGAAATGCCGCTCTTGCTGGAAAAACGTTACCGTCCCTGAGTGCCAGTGCATAGACCTAATTATAATTAAATTATTTTTCTGTACTGAATATAGCCCATAATTTTGTCACTGTTAGATTGCATGGGGGATTGAAGCTGTGTCTTCAATTGCCACTTGATTATTCTTAAATTGGAAAACGTGTTAATAAAAGAGAGCCATCTAGAACTAGGCAGGAGTCATTATTGTCAATAAAGAGATGGATATTTGATCCAGATTTTTCTGGTCTAGGTCCGCTCCTGCGTTTCAGTGATTTTCGGGTACCCAGGTACCCGCCAGAAAAATCGTCAGGTTCCCGTTTTGAAACAATTCCCGAAATTCCCAGGCCTAGACGAAGGAATGCTTTACACTCATACTAATAAGCATGGGGTTTGTATTTCTGCTCCCTTGATATCGCCCTGCATGTATGAAAGTGCTTATCGACTGGACTCTACTATGCATGTGCACCAGCTGACATAGTCTCTTTAAGTGGATTAGATGACAAAATTTTGATGCTTGCATCTTATCTGGTGGAGTTGCTGTAACTGTCCTTAATTAATGTGGGTAATTCAATTAATGAGGGCCATTTAATATTTTTTATTACACCTTTTGCTGTTCATTACTAGAAGCATGAAGGTGTAGTAATTTTAAGCGAAGAGACAATTAAGTTGGAAGCATTTTCATTAAGTCAGTTTGCTTTACGACGTATTCCTTAACACCAACAAGCATTGATTTGCTGGCGAGCATTGAGATCAATTTGTATTTGTCCGCTACTGGTAAAGCAAACTGATATTTTTAAGTTGGTTAATTCAAAACAGTATTAACAGGTGCATTTCCATTATATTGCGAGTAGTCCTACTGCAGCTTGCAGGTTTAATGCAAACTTTGCCCGTCAGTGTCTCTCAAAAAAGCAAGAACCATAGCTGATGCTCTTGCTACCGCAGCCAGCCTGACTAGCCTAATTCATAAGCAAAAAAAATGTGTATATATACAGCCAACAAACCGGATAAAATGTGTTATTTTTGCTCATCTTGTTTATTAGCGGAATGGGATTACACCATAGGCTATTAAACCTTGCATTGCAGGTCATTCACTTGGCATGTTTGGCATTTAGCACAATTTAATTGTTTAAGTACTGGCGCATTAAAACCGAAAGCTGAATGGCCAAGTCGAGTTAATGCCCTTAATGATCATGCAGCTTTGAAATTTGTAAATTGCGATTTGAGGCATCAAATGTGAACTCGCTTTATCCAATTTATTTCTTCAGTAATTTCTTTGATTAGTTATTTTGTTATTTAGAATAGGCTAATTACTTAACATTGTTGGAATCAAGTGAACTTCTGGTTTATTCTGTATTGCGGTACCCGTATGGTAGTCTGCTGGAATGGACTGTGACGTCAGCCGTTTTCTTTAAACATGAATTACAAGCCCAACAGACTAAATCAATTAATAGCAACAATGAAAACGAAAATAACTCTGGTTGCACCCAATTCTTTATTGAATGTTATTTCCACTTTGTGTCTATTAGAGAGAATAGAATCCAATCAGAATCCATCAGAATTTTGCAGCTCGGGTTGGCTCTATGTATAAATGACCTTTGACACGGTGATCTCATGCAGCTCCTGTGAGTAATTACGAAGAAGCAAACTGGCACCTGTGATTTAGTACTTAGTGCGACCACCTCTGGCAAAGAAAAAAGCATGGAGTCTTTCCCTATAACTTTTTGACAAGGTTAAGGCACACATTTTTCAATCATCAGTTTTTTTAAATAATTTCATTGAATTGAAGAAACTGAAATACAGTGGAATTCTAAATGCTACAAGTGTCTTGTTTCATTTAGGCCATTTTCCCCTCTCTGTGAAGCTCAAATCATGCATTTTGAAAAGTCAGGAATAAATAGCCACATTTGGCTTTTGCATAAAGGGGTTATTTTTTTCTGTGAGCATTTTTTGTCAAGCTCGGATGTCTCAGACCACTCATCTCACATCCAGTTTGGATGGCTGTCTGGAATCTGTCACATGCTTCCTGTAACCGGATTTGGCACTCTTGAGCCACAGTAGTCATTTGTGGTTGCCATGCGCAGGATCAGTCAGTAACAGGGCCTGTTTTCTATTCTTGAACAGACAATTCACTTATTGTTGACCAGTGACAGTTCAAACGACGTGCCACTTCTTGGTGGCTGAGACCTACCAGTAACATCCCTCTCTTTTTTTTTCTCTTGGGTTGTAAATAATGCCATTTTCTTTACGATGTAGCATTTTTTGTTTTTTGTTGTTGCCTTTACATAAGCTATTGAATACACCCAACAGAACAAGTTAAGCATCACTGTACACATCAAAAACAACTCAATGTTTGTTATTGCTGAAGTGCCCGGTGCGTTCATGTGGTGCACGTCGGGATCACAATATCATACGCTTTTCTTTGTTTGGACTTGTATCTCACTGGCAAAGCAAAAAATGACTGATTCTTCAATTTGCAGCCAATACAGTGCATACCTCAACCGTGCATTTTTAATGGCTCCAAGTACGTTGAAAATATTTCTTTTATTGAGTGAGAATTATATATATTTTTTTCTTATTTTCACATAGCACCCAATGGAGTATGTTTAATGGTATGATCATTCAAGGATCCAATATGGCCAATCGTGTCCAATTCCATGTGCAAGGGAAGGTCTCTTACTAAACAACTCATTTTATGAGTATTCTTGTTTCAAATGAACATTTGTTTGATAGAAAAAAGTCAGTCATATCACTGAAATGAAATTAGATTTGCTCTGAAATGAAGCAAGAAGTAATATGTAGGCCTCTGGTAACCACAGCAACTGCAAGAGCAGTGTGGAGAGCAATTTCAAATGAGATACCTGAGGTTAACCTGTGCAAATCCCAAATCCTCAAAATCCTCTTGTGCTATAAAAATACACTCTTAAACATAAAAAAGGGAGCCACATCTTCACTCTTGCATTTCATATAATTAGTGAAAAGAAACAATAAAATGCTATATCATTCCATTCATAATTCATTCCTGTTAGAAGTCACTCAAAAATCTGCCCCTTTTGGAATTAAATTTTACAGATTACATTTTTGTTGTTCATTGTGAATGTGAGAGGGTGTTATTTTACAAAAAATAAAGCTTTGCAATTTCATGCTAAAACTGTAGTCTATTGTCCAATATTTATGATTGCTTGATGGCATTAGGATAGGCTTTGGGTTTATCTTTCTGTTGTGCAATAATCTGAAAATTATCACAGCTATTTTGTCAGGTAGAACAGTTGCATGCGATTTACAGTCACCTTTGTTTCTTAGCTGTGAAGGATGAAAGTTGATTATTATCACGCTGAGGATTTGGGCAAAAAGTGATAACAACAAAAGCTCTATTTCAAGGTTTCCAGCAAAATAATTGTTTTATGTGCAATTTCCCTTCCTTGAAATGTTTTGGCCTTTTATGGAATTTCCAATTAACACTCAAGTGATGTGAAACCGTTGTTTTCCTCGGGGAGAACGCATACCGTATTCAAATTGGATTAGAGCTTCTCTATTTTCAAAACAAAAACTAAAACCCTTTGTCAACACATTCAGTGATGTTTGTTCAAGCAACTTTCTGAGGGAGGATGAAAGCAGCATCCGGTTTCTTATGAGCAGAGCTGCAGTATGAGGCCAAGTGGACCTGATAATCCCTTTATCTTTAGTTATAGCAATACCTCTGATTTTAACAAAAACGTATTTTGCATCCACACACATTCCCAATTATTGTTTTTTTTTCCTTGCTTACATTCTGGAATGGTCTGGTTTCTTTGATGTTTTTGTAAAATGCTCTCAAGGAAGAGAAACAACAGAGAAACAACATTGCATGGCTAAACTGTCTTAAAAAAATGTTCCATTACTGACAATCTCAGGTTTGCAGGAATTGGGACATTGTGTAAAATGCTAATAAAATCATTCAAAAGTGATTGGTAAATTCTCTTACACGCACAGCTAGCTGAATACAGCACAGTATTTAATGTCTAACCTTCTCAACTGTATTGACTTTGGAATATATTATCAAATGCAAAATTTGATGCCTGCAACATGTTCCAAATCTACTGGGATGAGATTGGAAAGTCTGGAAAGGTAGCGAACAGGTGAATAGGTAATAACTAATTCAACTACAACCCCAATTCTGAAATAATTGGGACGAAGTGTAAATTGTGAATAAAATGTAAATGCAATGAGTTAAAAATCACATGAGCCAATATGTTATTTACAATAGAAAATAGATAACATTTCAAATGTTGAAACTGAGACATTTTACATTTTTATCCACTAAATGAGCTTTTTTCAAATTTTCTGGCTGCAACAGGTCTCAAAAAAGTTGGGAAACAGGCAAAAAAGGGCTGAAAAAGCAATTAATATATAGGAAAATCAGCTGAAAGAACGTTTAGCAAGTAATGAAGTTAACTGACATGAGGTGTATAGCATGATTGGCTATAAAAGGGACGTCTTAGAGAGGCTGAGTCTCTCAGAAGTAAAGATAGCCAGAGGCTCTCCATCCTGTAAAGGCTTCCATAAAAAAAATAATGGAATACTTTAAAGACAGTGTTCCTCAACGTCATATTGCAAAGGCTTTGAAGGTCTCATCTTCGACAGTGCATAACATCATCAAAAAATTCGGAGAAACTGGAAAAATATCTGCATATAAGGGACAAGGCCAAAGACCTTTACGGGATGCCTGTGATCTTCAGGCCCTCAGACGCCGCTGCATCACTCACCAGCATGATTCTTTCATTGACATTACTAAATGGGCCCAGGAATACTTCAAGGAACCAGTGTCTGTAAAAACAGTCCACTGTGCCATCCACAGATGCCACCTAAAACAAGAAACTTGTCTCCTCAATGCCCAGACGCCTCCACTCTGTGTTAAAAAGAAGAGGGGATGCTACACTATGGTAAACAGGCCCCTGTCCCAACTTTTTTGAGACCTGTTGCAGCCATCAAATCGGAAATGAGCTCATTTTGTGGATAAAATTGTGAAATTTCTTGGTTTCAACATTTGCCATGTTATCTCTGTTCTATTCTGAATAAAATATTGGCTGGTGTGATTTGAAAGTCTTTGCGTTTTGATTTTATTCAGAATTTACACTTTGTCCCAACTATTTCGGAATTGGGGTTGTATTATTGGGTATTAAATGAGCAGTTACAAAAGGCACAGTTGTCTACCAGTGTGATGATTTGAGGTTTTCCATTTTGCTAAAAGCTGCATGAGCAAATAGTCGTTAAAGACAATGTTCCTCAATGTGCAATTGCATGGAATTTAGAGATCTGACAATCAACAGTCGATAATATAGTGAAACGATTTTTAAAAAACTTGAGAAACCAAGGCAATTTGCTTTCGTAAAAGAGGAGGCTGAATAATAATATTAGATGCATGTGACCTTCAAGCCCTCAGGCAGTACTATAATAAGAACCAACAGGCTTCTGTTATGGGCATTACCAAATGGGCTTGTAAATACTTCAAATGGCCTGTGTCAGTGAACATAGTTCAGATTGGCATCATCAATGATAAATTAAGATTACTGTACAACCCAATAAAGGAGCCATATAGCGACACCATCCAGAAGCTTGGCTGACCTCTCTGGGCTCAAGCTCATCTGGAATGGACTGATGGGGAAGTGGAAAGGAGTGCTGTGGTCTGATGAGTCCACATTTTAATGGTACTTGAAAATAATTTACATTGTGTTCTCAAGGCCAAAGGAGGTCCATCCCGACTTATCAGTGACATGTTCAAAAGCTAGTGCCTGTCATGGTTTGAGACTACAAAACCCAAAACCAGTGAAGTTGGCACGTTATGTAAATCGTGGATAAAAACAGAATACAATGATTTGCAAATTCTTTTCAACTTATATTCAATTGAATACACTGCAAAGACTAGATGTTTAATGTTCAAACTGAGAAACTTTATTTTTTTTGCAAATAATCATTAATTTAGAATTTAAAGGCAGCAACACATTGCAAAAAAGTTGGTACAGGGGCCTTGTGACCACTGTGTTACATTGCCTTTCCTTTTAACGACACTCAGTAAACGTTTGGGTACTGAGGAGACCGATTTTTGAAGCTTTTCAGGTGGAACTCTTTCCCATTCTTACTTGATGTACAGCTTAAGTTGTTCAACAGTCCGGGGTCTCAGTTGTCGTATTTTACGCTTCATAATGCGCCACACATTTTCAATGGGAGACAGGTCTGGACTACAGGCAGGCCAGTCTACTACCCGCACTCTTTTACTACGGAGCCATGCTGTCGTAACACGTGCAGAATGTGGCTTGGCATTGTCTTGCTGAAATAAGCAGGGGCGTCCATTAAAAAGACGCTGCTTGGATGGCAACATATGTTGCTCCAAAACCTGTATGTACCTTTCAGCATTAATGATGCCTTCACATATGTGTAAGTTGCCCATGCCTTAGGCACTAATATACCCCCATACCATCACAGATACTGGCTTTTGAACTTTGCGCCTATAACAGTCCGGATGGTTCCTTTTCTCTTTGGTCCGGAGGACACGACATCCACAGTTTCCAAAAACAATTTGAAATGTGGACTCGTCAGACCACAGAACACTTTTCTACTTTCCATCAGTCCATCTTAGATGAGCTTGGGCCCAGCGAAGCCGGCGGCGTTTCTGGGTGTTGTTGATAAATGGCTTTCGCTTTGCATTGTAGAGTTTCAACTTGCACTTGCAGATGTAGCGACGAACTGTAGTTACTGACAATGGTTTTCTGAAGCGTTCCTGAGCCCACGTGGTGATGTCCTTTACACACTGATGTCGGTTTTTGATGCAGTACCGCCTGAGGGATCGAAGGTCACAGGCATTCAATGTTGGTTTTCGGCCTTGTCGCTTACGTGCAGTAATTTCTCCAGATTCTCTGAACCTTTTGAAAATATTACGGACCGTAGATGATGAAATCCCTAAATTTCTTGCAATAGCTCGTTGAGGAATGTTGTTTTTAAACTGTTCGACAATCAGCTCACGCATTTGTTCACTAAGTAGTGACCCTCGCCCCATCCTTGTTTGTGAATGACTGAGCATTTCAGGGAAGCTGCTTTTATACCCAATCATGGCACCCACCTGTTCCCAATTAGCCCGTCCACCTGTGGGATGTTCCAAATAAGTGTCCTAAGTTTCTTTATTTTGCCAAAAGTTTGTGGATGCTTCACTGAAGCTTCATTGACATACAAAACTGGCATTTTTATGGTCTAAGAAGGGGCACTCCGAGAGTGCAAGCCTCTGCCAAGGCAGCACAGTCAAACTCCTGCTGAGTGAGCATGGCTCATAAGAAATATAAGGCATCTGCAACATTTGATTTTGAGATGGTCGCTGTGGTGGCCATACTGTTTGACCAATCACGGCCAAAATCAATAGGGTCTATCCCTGATGTAATAGCAACCTACCCACAAAATTTTGAATATCCGTTCATTACTTTTTGAGTAATCTTGTACACAAACAGACAGACAGATCAACCAATGCTGGCAAAAATATAATCTTCTTGGCAGAGGTAAATATCTGACATTTTAACTGAATTACAAATTAATTGGTCTGCATGGTCTGGTAGGGCAGGCATTCTATTTGATGGTACTGCAAATTAAATCCATTTTACCGTTAAGATTTTGCAGCTCTTTCTATATCCCTCTACCACCCACCCGAAATGAGGGCTCCGTTGAAACTAAGTGGAGTTGCGATTGGGGGAGGGGAGGACATTCATGAATGGTACTAATTTCAAAATTCTGGAGGCTAATTGTATGAAAATTACCCTCAAATGAAAGCTGAAAATCTGTCGTATCAGCCTATACTGACCAGTTAATTCCAAATTAAATTAAAATGTTAGATTTGAAAGTAAAAACGCTGTTTATGTATGCATGTCAATATGATTTCAGTAAAGTATCAACACACTTTTGGCTGTACAGTGTGTGTGTCTTCAGAAACACCCCTGCTTGTTCCAGTAGGATAACCCCCAGCCACACTCTGCATGTACTGTATTGCAAAATGGTCTGGTTTCTTTGATGAATTTGTAAAATGCTCTCAAGGAAGAGAAACAACAGAGAAACAACATTGCATGGCTAAACTGTATTAAAAAAATGTTCCATTACTTACAATCTCAGGTTTGCAGGAATTGGGACATTGTGTAAAATGCTAATAAAATCATTCAAAAGTGATTGGTAAATTCTCTTACACGCACAGCTAGCTGAATACAGCACAGTATTTAATGTCTAACCTTCTCAACTGTATTGACCTTGGAATATATTATCAAATGCAAAATTTGATGCCTGCAACATGTTCCAAATCTACTGGGATGAGATTGGAAAGTCTGGAAAGGTAGCGAACAGGTGAATAGGTAATAACTAATTCAACTACAACCCCAATTCTGAAATAATTGGGACGAAGTGTAAATTGTGAATAAAATGTAAATGCAATGAGTTAAAAATCACATGAGCCAATATGTTATTTACAATAGAAAATAGATAACATTTCAAATGTTGAAACTGAGACATTTTACATTTTTATCCACAAAATGAGCTTATTTCAAATTTTCTGGCTGCAACAGGTCTCAAAAAAGTTGGGAAACAGGCAAAAAAGGGCTGAAAAAGCAATTAATATATAGGAAAATCAGCTGAAAGAACGTTTAGCAAGTAATGAAGTTAACTGACATGAGGTGTATAGCATGATTGGCTATAAAAGGGACGTCTTAGAGAGGCTGAGTCTCTCAGAAGTAAAGATAGCCAGAGGCTCTCCATCCTGTAAAGGCTTCCATAAAAAAAATAATGGAATACTTTAAAGACAGTGTTCCTCAACGTCATATTGCAAAGGCTTTGAAGGTCTCATCTTCGACAGTGCATAACATCATCAAAAAATTCGGAGAAACTGGAAAAATATCTGCATATAAGGGACAAGGCCAAAGACCTTTACGGGATGCCTGTGATCTTCAGGCCCTCAGACGCCGCTGCATCACTCACCAGCATGATTCTTTCATTGACATTACTAAATGGGCCCAGGAATACTTCAAGGAACCAGTGTCTGTAAAAACAGTCCACTGTGCCATCCACAGATGCCACCTAAAACAAGAAACTTGTCTCCTCAATGCCCAGACGCCTCCACTCTGTGTTAAAAAGAAGAGGGGATGCTACACTATGGTAAACAGGCCCCTGTCCCAACTTTTTTGAGACCTGTTGCAGCCATCAAATTGGAAATGAGCTCATTTTGTGGATAAAATTGTGAAATTTCTTGGTTTCAACATTTGCCATGTTATCTCTGTTCTATTCTGAATAAAATATTGGCTGGTGTGATTTGAAAGTCTTTGCGTTTTGATTTTATTCAGAATTTACACTTTGTCCCAACTATTTCGGAATTGGGGTTGTATTATTGGGTATTAAATGAGCAGTTACAAAAGGCACAGTTGTCTACCAGTGTGATGATTTGAGGTTTTCCATTTTGCTAAAAGCTGCATGAGCAAATAGTCGTTAAAGACAATGTTCCTCAATGTGCAATTGCATGGAATTTAGAGATCTGACAATCAACAGTCGATAATATAGTGAAACGATTTTTAAAAAACTTGAGAAACCAAGGAAATTTGCTTTCGTAAAAGAGGAGGCTGAATAATAATATTAGATGCATGTGACCTTCAAGCCCTCAGGCAGTACTATAATAAGAACCAACAGGCTTCTGTTATGGGCATTACCAAATGGGCTTGTAAATACTTCAAATGGCCTGTGTCAGTGAACATAGTTCAGATTGGCATCATCAATGATAAATTAAGATTACTGTACAACCCAATAAAGGAGCCATATAGCGACACCATCCAGAAGCTTGGCTGACCTCTCTGGGCTCAAGCTCATCTGGAATGGACTGATGGGGAAGTGGAAAGGAGTGCTGTGGTCTGATGAGTCCACATTTTAATGGTACTTGAAAATAATTTACATTGTGTTCTCAAGGCCAAAGGAGGTCCATCCCGACTTATCAGTGACATGTTCAAAAGCTAGTGCCTGTCATGGTTTGAGACTACAAAACCCAAAACCAGTGAAGTTGGCACGTTATGTAAATCGTGGATAAAAACAGAATACAATGATTTGCAAATTCTTTTCAACTTATATTCAATTGAATACACTGCAAAGACTAGATGTTTAATGTTCAAACTGAGAAACTTTATTTTTTTTGCAAATAATCATTAATTTAGAATTTAAAGGCAGCAACACATTGCAAAAAAGTTGGTACAGGGGCCTTGTGACCACTGTGTTACATTGCCTTTCCTTTTAACGACACTCAGTAAACGTTTGGGTACTGAGGAGACCGATTTTTGAAGCTTTTCAGGTGGAACTCTTTCCCATTCTTACTTGATGTACAGCTTAAGTTGTTCAACAGTCCGGGGTCTCAGTTGTCGTATTTTACGCTTCATAATGCGCCACACATTTTCAATGGGAGACAGGTCTGGACTACAGGCAGGCCAGTCTACTACCCGCACTCTTTTACTACGGAGCCATGCTGTCGTAACACGTGCAGAATGTGGCTTGGCATTGTCTTGCTGAAATAAGCAGGGGCGTCCATTAAAAAGACGCAGCTTGGATGGCAACATATGTTGCTCCAAAACCTGTATGTACCTTTCAGCATTAATGATGCCTTCACATATGTGTAAGTTGCCCATGCCTTAGGCACTAATATACCCCCATACCATCACAGATACTGGCTTTTGAACTTTGCGCCTATAACAGTCCGGATGGTTCCTTTTCTCTTTGGTCCGGAGGACACGACATCCACAGTTTCCAAAAACAATTTGAAATGTGGACTCGTCAGACCACAGAACACTTTTCTACTTTCCATCAGTCCATCTTAGATGAGCTTGGGCCCAGCGAAGCCGGCGGCGTTTCTGGGTGTTGTTGATAAATGGCTTTCGCTTTGCATTGTAGAGTTTCAACTTGCACTTGCAGATGTAGCGACGAACTGTAGTTACTGACAATGGTTTTCTGAAGCGTTCCTGAGCCCACGTGGTGATGTCCTTTACACACTGATGTCGGTTTTTGATGCAGTACCGCCTGAGGGATCGAAGGTCACAGGCATTCAATGTTGGTATTCGGCCTTGTCGCTTACGTGCAGTAATTTCTCCAGATTCTCTGAACCTTTTGACAATATTACGGACCGTAGATGATGAAATCCCTAAATTTCTTGCAATAGCTCGTTGAGGAATGTAGTTTTTAAACTGTTCGACAATCAGCTCACGCATTTGTTCACTAAGAAGTGACCCTCGCCCCATCCTTGTTTGTGAATGACTGAGCATTTCAGGGAAGCTGCTTTTATACCCAATCATGGCACCCACCTGTTCCCAATTAGCCCGTCCACCTGTGGGATGTTCCAAATAAGTGTCCTAAGTTTCTTTATTTCGCCAAAAGTTTGTGGATGCTTCACTGAAGCTTCATTGACATACAAAACTGGCATTTTTATGGTCTAAGAAGGGGCACTCCGAGAGTACAAGCCTCTGCCAAGGCAGCATAGTCAAACTCTTGCTGAGTGAGCATGGCTCATAAGAAATATAAGGCATCTGCAACATTTGATTTTGAGATGGTCGCTGTGGTGGCCATACTGTTTGACCGATCACGGCCAAAATCAATAGGGTCTATCCCTGATGTAATAGCAACCTACCCACAAAATTTTGAATATCCGTTCATTACTTTTTGAGTAATCTTGTACACAAACAGACAGACAGATCAACCAATGCTGGCAAAAATATAATCTTCTTGGCAGAGGTAAATATCTGACATTTTAACTGAATTACAAATTAATTGGTCTGCATGGTCTGGTAGGGCAGGCATTCTATTTGATGGTACTGCAAATTAAATCCATTTTACCGTTAAGATTTTGCAGCTCTTTCTATATCCCTCTACCACCCACCCGAAATGAGGGCTCCGTTGAAACTAAGTGGAGTTGCGATTGGGGGAGGGGAGGACATTCATGAATGGTACTAATTTCAAAATTCTGGAGGCTAATTGTATGAAAATTACCCTCAAATGAAAGCTGAAAATCTGTCGTATCAGCCTATACTGACCAGTTAATTCCAAATTAAATTAAAATGTTAGATTTGAAAGTAAAAACGCTGTTTATGTATGCATGTCAATATGATTTCAGTAAAGTATCAACACACTTTTGGCTGTACAGGGTGTGTGTCTTCAGAAACACCCCTGCTTGTTCCAGTAGGATAACCCCCAGCCACACTCTGCATGTACTGTATTGCAACAGTGTGGCTTCCTAGTCACAGAGTGACGCCTTTGTTAGCAGACAGATCTGTCTCCCATTGAAAATGTGCATCCATCCATCATCAAAACCACTTCTACCTCACTAGGATCTCAAGGGAGCTTGGGCCAATCCCAGTCAACAATGAGCAAAGGGCAGGAAGAGACCCTAAACATCCTAAACCTATCTATTGCCGGTGTATACACCATACAGTCACTCATACAGGCCATTTTGATTCTCAAATTAACCTGCATTCATATTTTTAGACTGTGGGGAAAAACCCATGCAAATATGGGGAGAACATGCAAACTCTCCTCAGAAAGTGAATTTGGACCCATGACCTTATTACTAGGCATTAGCGCTACCCACTGCACCGTCATGCCTCCCTTTTAAAAATGCATGGCGGCAAGAATGGAAACAAACTCAGCTTTTGAGACACCAATTAGGATCTTAAGTTTCAAAACAAGTTCTCAGTTTTATTAAAAGGAGAGGTGATGTTCCAGGATGGTGAGCATGTACCTGATCCCAACTCAGTTGGGATATGTTGCAGACATTTTAAAATAGCTATTTATAACAAAGTTGATACACTGAAACAATTCTAATTTTGCATATGTGTTTTTTTCTTCAGTTGGATACAGATTAAATGGGATTTTCAAATGACTGCTTGCTGTTTTATGTATTTACATTTTTTGTATTTCTCCAAGTCTTCCAGAATTGAGGTTGTACTTTTTATTTTTGCTAATTTATGTTTTTGTGTCACGTTTAAATACAAAGTAATATTTCAATTACATACAGTGCTGAGGAAAAGTATTTGCGCCTCCCAATTTCCTATATTTGTAATTATTTGGTACACCTAAATGTTTCAGATCACCAAACTAATTTAATGGACAGTCCCGTTGACTGCATGGGTGCAGCTGTCAGGTCTCGCCTCCTGCGGTCCAGCACGCCGGATAATTGACCCATGGCTAAGCCCCGCCTCCTCCAGTGACACGGACAAACAATCAACATTTTAGAACATGCACTAATGGCTGGTATCACAGTTGGAGATATTTTTCAGGATGCTATCAATGATTTTTGGCAATAGAAGGCTCAAATATCATCAAAAAGTCAGCAAATAGGGTTACACTATGCATTGGGGGATACATTAATGAATTTAGAGTGGAGAAGGTCAATGAAAAGTAGAAGGTTATTAGATTAGAATACAATTACAATTACAATTCTAATTACAATTAGAAGGTTAAATTTTCAGGTCTTTGTGCAAATGCGATCAACCGCATCTCGCTTCCGTCACCCTCTCACAGAACAAGACAGAGGATCAGCATTGTTTGGGCACTGCAGGGTAATAAATTTAATTTACGTATTATTATTGCTAGCTACCGAATTTACAAACACTAACCTGGCGTGACTGAACACCAAAGTGAACAAGGTGACATTGTGGCAGGACGACTGACGGTGGAGCAGACGGACAGGAAAAACTCTCCAACAAAAATGATTTTTTTTCCCTTTTTTTAAAAATTTTCTTTAAAAGGTGCAAATATTCACAGTGCGCAAATGAAAAAATGTCTAAAGAATGGCAAAAAAGACAAAACACAAAATAAACAAGCAATTAAGTTGCCAGGCTATATCATTAGACCCTGCACAAACTTACAGTACCAGCAGTACCTTTACCCTCAGCAGTACCTGCTACAACTGAGACCATGGGGCCTGATACAGCCTAATCCTAGTTGTAGCCCCTCCCCCAGGCAAACACTATTTCTAATAAAAATTAAATCAATTTATACCAACACAGTTGAAACTAAAAAATGAATAAATTAACCTCAACAGTGAATAAACAAACATACAAAATAATTTTGACCCACCCCGAAACATATGAGCAGATAAAATCCCCATATGTACAAAAACCTGTGAAACACCCCTTCTAAAATGGTGTGTGCCCACGGCAGCCCGCAAAATCTTTCTATTTACAAAGTGTGGTACAGCCCACTTGGTTTTTCTGGTAATATACAGAGGAATGAATGGCTAGTTATTGCGGTGAGGTAATTACGAAATATTTAACCAATAAATGAATATAAAGTAAGCAGCCAGTGTGAACAATTGCATTTGCAGATATCAAAGATGATACAGATGATGGGGGAACGTGGCAATGGATACGGAACATTTCTGTGCAAGGAGTAATGAATACACATTCTGAGAATGCAGGTACGCATTTCCCTGCAAATTCAACAATGTAATTTGCTGACCGATTTATTGCAGAAAGTGAATCGTGGAAACAATGACTAATAAACCCGAAATATAAAATGTAGGAAACAGTGATAATGTTTTTTGAAAAAATGCCTACGTCAGTAGCATTGTACAAATGCCTGTACAAATGCCAGCAAAGCCGTCTTCGTAATAACTGTGCACAGACTACGTCATCGCTTACTGCGATGCCCCCAAGGCTCAGTTCTTGGTCCACTCCTCTTCTCTCTTTATCTCCAGTCTCTCGGTCCCGTAATTTCTGCTCATGGTTTATCATATCACTATTATGCTGATGACACTCAACTTTTTCTCTCTTTTCCCCCTGATGCCCAGGTCTCCGCCCGCATCTCCGCCTGCCTACAAGACATCCAGAGCTGGATGGACAACCATCACTTGAAGCTCAACCCAACCAAGACGGAGATGATCTACATTCCTGCTCCATCCTCCCCTCTCCTGGATCTGACCATCACCCTGGGGGATACCACCATCTCCCCCTTGCGGAGTGTGAAGAACCTTGGGGTCCTGTTTGACGACAGGCTCTCCTCTGCTGTGAACGTCACAGCAGTGACTCGGACTTGCAGATTCTTCCTCTACAACATCTGTAGAATCCGGCCCTTCCTCACCAGCTACTCAACGCAGCTCCTAGTTCAAGCGCTGATCCTCTCCCGCCTGGACTACTGCAACTCCCTCCTCGCCAGCCTCTCAGCATCTGCCATCAGACCCCTGCAGCTCATCCAGAACGCAGCAGCTCGCCTGGTCCACAACCTCCCGAGACACTCCCACGTCACCCCCCTGGTCACAAGGCTCCACTGGCTCCCTGTTGCTGCTCGCATCAAATTCAAGACTTTGGTGCTAGCCTACCAGGGAGTCAACAAAACAGCTCCAGCATACATCCAGAGACTGTTCTGACCTTACACCCCTGCCAGAGCACTCCGCTCTGCTACTTCTGCTACCTCCCCCTCTCCGATCCTCCCCTTCCCGCTCAAGGCTGTTGTCTGTCCTGGTACCTCGTTGGTGGAATGATCTACCTATCTATGTCAGGACAGCAGAATCCTTGAGCACCTTCAAACGCCGCCTGAAAACCCACCTCTTCAGGCTCCACCTTTCCCCTACTCCACTACCCTGAATCCTGTCCCTACTTCCCTTGATTTGTTGCCCTTTCACGATCTTGTTGCACTTGATTTTGTTTACTTTATTTCCTGATTTTGTTACCGCTTAATTTGGTTGCCCTTCATTTTGTTGCACCCCATTTTGTTGTTCGTTTACTTAATGTTCCTGCCCCTTTGTTACAGTTAACCTGTTACCCCTTTTGTTGCACTTATTAGGGCCCGAGCAACGAAGTTGCCCAGGGGCCAACGGCTCCTGGCAACGAAGTTGTGAGGAACCTATTGTTTTTGTAGAGATTATTATTATGATTTCTTGGCTTTACGTCCACTTTTGAGGCCTTTCTTGCGCTCTGAGCTGCGCCCACAATCCTGGTGTAACTCAATATTTTCTGGAGTGACTGGCCTCGGGCGTGGTCAGGGGGCTCCACAGCGCCCCCAAATGTAGGGCCGTTTTTGGGCATATTTCATCGGAGGTGCAAGAAATTTGGTGACATCATAGCTCACATGGTTACGATGTCATGAGATTTTAAAAAAAAATTTTGGCCCAACAAGAAGTCAGCTGTGGACCATTTCCTGCAGAAATTTTCAATTTACGATCGCAGTTTTGAGGCCTTTAGGATGTGGAAAAACTCACGAAACTTTGCACATATGTCTGAAATCTTAAGCAATTTGATATATATCACAGCTGGCCATGGGCGTGACAGACCAGGTCTGTAGCGCCCCCTAACGCGTTTTATGGTATTACAGATGGTAGGTAGCTTGTAGGCGCATGATACATGGCACGTATGTAGTAAGGTACTGGACTTGATTTTTGAAGGGGGTCACGGAAATGGGCGTGGCAAATTTGCAGAATGGCGCCCCCTAGGCATTGCCGATAGTGTTTCAATGACGCAGCCCCTGCGTACTATTTCACTTACACTTATGAAAATCGCCAGTCATCTGTAGGAGGCCAAGACGTACAAAAAAGCCTCTTGGAGCCATATCGTAAAACCAACAGGAAGTCAGCCATTTTGAATTTTATGGTCATGTTTGGGCAAAGTGCAAGTGTCGTACTTCAACGAACTCCTCCTACAGATTTAATGCGATCGACATCAAATTCAGTCTGTGCCTTCATAAGACCTGTGAGAGCAAAAGTTGGCGAAAACTTGCGCAGAAGTCTTAGGGCATGGCCTTGGGGGCGTGGAAAACTTCAATGATCACCATGAGAAATATGTTGTTATATCTCGGCCATGCGTGATCTGATCCACCTGAAACTTCACACATGTGATGACAGTCTTGCCCTGAAGACATCTGTTTGTCAACATTCGGTAGAAGTCACGCCACTTGCTGGCGACAGGAAATGTCATATTTCAGCCTTTTATGTGCACTTCCAACATATGAAGGAAGATTTCCCAGACAGTTCATCATATCCTCCTCAAACTTGGCTAGATTAGCCTTCAGGCTTTGCTGATGAACTGCTGCGAATATTGTGCGCTTTCGTCACATGGCGCGGCCGTGGCGGCCCAACAAAATTGAGGTGGTGCCGTGACCCAGGAAGTGGATGAAAAAGAAATTCCCAAAATTCACCAGAAAGTCCAAATGAGCTGAAAATTTGTCAAGACAACCATCAGACCAAGGCAAAACTTTGGTATACTGCAACCCATACTGTATTTTGAAGTCAGTCACTCTAAATTTTTCAATATATCTTGATAATCATAATGTAATAATATTTCCAAAAGTTTTGATTCAAATTTTCCCAACCTTGGTAATAATGTTCCCTGTGTTGTGTTGATGAAGTGTACCAAACCGTGTTTGATTCCGTCAAACAGTTCATGAGACATGGTGTAAAGATGACAGTGAGTGCTGCAGCAGCAGTCATTGTGTAATTTGAGCTGCTTGGTCTCAGGGCAGGTAGGGGAGGGGGAGGGTTGTTTGGCATGTCAAAATGGTATCATAGCGCCCTCCAGAAAATTTTTGCACTCCCCTCAGGAAACCACATTGTGCGCGGTCCCACAGTGTCCAATGGTTCTGAATGGACACCTGCACCAATCAAGATCTTGCCGCCACCCCAACGTGCACGAGGGGTGCGAGGTCCCTTTCAACGCTGCTTGCAGCTTTAATTTAATTTTAGTGCCCTTTTTGCACTTGACTTTGCATTTGACCTTGTTGCCATTTTGTTCACTTACCCTTTTCCTTTTGTTATTGGTTTAGATCTGTAACAATCCGTAACAATGGAACGAGTTCTGTCACTTACTGTAAGCACTTGAACTTGTCTCCTAGGAGCTCTGCACTTTTGTACTGCTCCTGTGCACTTTTGTACTTCGCTCTGGATAAGAGCATCTGCTAAGAACCTGTAATGTAATGTAATGTCATGTAATGACAGACATGGTGAACAACGCAGCCAAGAGCTCACGTTAACCCAACGTCCGTCAGCACTGAAGTTAGCCATAGAGTTTACTAACTTGAGCTCACATAGCGATGTAAAAGATAACTATACATTAATCTCCAGCGAAGTGACAAGATGTTGCCTTAAACACTATGTTGATTTAGCTTGGAACAAATGTAGACACCTTGTTGTCCTTTGTTAGCTACATTAAGCTGATAGTGGGGTCCTCCACAAAGCTTTAAGCTGCTTTCACACCAGACGCGAAATTAATTTTTCACACGACAGAATACATTCAAAGTCAATGCAAACGGGTGTATTCGCGCCTTTGTGATGACTTTGAATGTAATCTGTCGGGTGAAAAATTTGTTTCGTATCCGGTGTGAAAGCAGCTTTATCCAGAGGCGACACTTCTCTCTGATATGATGTGACTTTGGGAAGAGTATAAAATACACCCCATCTCCCAGCCTCTCGGGATACCTCGTATTGGAGTTGAGTTTACCCCAAGCACAGCATTTTATGACTTTTTTTTAACTTAGAAACGTTTTAAAAACCCATAAAAGCGAACAATTTTCAGTTTCCATGATGCATTTCAATGGAAGTTCAAGCTCAGAATGTCCGAGTATATGGGGAAAGAATTCGCGCTGTGATTGGCTCATTGCATTTGAGGGCGGGGCTTAGCCATAGGTCAATTAAGGCCTGGATCTCAACCCGCTCATCAATCAACTTGAATCATCTGTTTCTCATTGCTGCTGAGTGGTAGCAGCGTGTATAAATGTCATAGCTTTGCACTTTCTCTTTGCAATGTCGCGTAAGCCACAAGTCTGTGTTGTTGGGTAGCTATCAGCATATCTCGTATACCTTAAATCTAAAACTTTAATTGTAGTGCTGTGTATTTTCCAGCACTAACATAGTCTCTTTAAATAAAGGAACCTTGCTTCCTATTTTGTTTCCTATTTGTTATAGATTGTTGCTAGTGTACAGCAGTGACGTGTGGTGGAGGTTAGTTTGGTGAGGCAGAAACCACCCCTTTGCTTGATTAGCAATCATACGATTAACTAGTTTAGTAAGACTATTCGGTTAAATGACGGGCCAGTTTTTGCGGCATTATTGCTCAGAACATCGAACCTGAAATGCTCAACCACAGAATTGCGTGTACTTGCTTCCAGGAAGCCGAAGCAATGTCATCAAAAAATATTTACACAGTTCGACTTATGCAGAGTTCAATGCTTAATCAATAGCCTATATAATGTATTCTCCTTAAAATAAGCGCTTTTACACCCGAACAAAAAGCGGGCGTTTATTTTCAGTCTTCTTTCTTAATCCGATTAACAAAATGTTTAAACGATATACAGAATTACCGAGATAATTTTTCCTAATTTATTATTCCGATTTCCATCCTTGCAGTCTCGAATTGCAGCGAATACGTGAATGAAGTCATTATCTCCTTTATCAGTATCAGGCTTCCTACCGGCTTGGTCTTAATTTTTTTCATTGTCAATCAGGAATAGTGCGTGGGAACAGGTTCACAAAATCCTGTGATAAAAGTTCACTGCCTCACCTCACCGTACGTCTCTGGCTTCCTGTAAGCGAATACTCGCAAAACTGCAGTTTCGTTAGCATTTCAAGTTCCATGTAGCCTACTGAGAAATAACGCCGCGGAAACTTAAACTGCCCGTCATTCTGCCGAATAGTCTCACAAAACTAGTTAATTGTCTGATTGCTAATCAAGCAAAGGGAAGGTTTCTGCCTCACCAAACTAACCTCCGACTGCACATCACTGGTGTACAGCCATTGCTTGTATTACTCGTAGTTCTGTTTATGAAGGAACCTCACTTCCTATTTCTGTATCTTTTCATGCATGCTTTCTGCTTGTGAAGGCTTAATAAAACTACAACCAAGTCAACCCTTGCATCTGAGTCCAGACCACTATTTTCAGACCTTTGTGCTCGTCACGTTGGTACGTGACTCAAGACCTTACGGATGAATTGCCATCAAGATGGACTCAGCAGGGGTCTCACTGTCCTTAAAGTCTGGAGACTACGGTGCCCACTCACCCGATCTCGAGCAAACTTGAGGCAGAGAAGCAGAGGGAGATCGGCCATCTAGGTGCTATGATAGATGAAATTGTTCGCGGGTCCACAAACTACCCATCTCTCGTGCTCCACCACCATGCTCTCCTCCATCTCTCCTGAGGGACTGCAGCCTGCTCCCTCCTCCCTCAAGGGCGATTCTTCTGTGTGCCTCCCTAAACGCTACGACAGCAACCCCACTAAACTAGCTCTTACCCGGTACCCGAAGTGAAATTGCCATTTTTTTTTTGCATGCATGACTGTTTTTCAACAATCGGGAGACGTCAAGTCCTTTCTGGTGTCCAAGTGGATATTCACACCAAATTTGGTGCCAAACGGTTGAGAAATGTAGGAGAAAAACGTGTACATACACACAGACAGGCAGACATCGACCTCAAATATAATATAGATGTATGTAGACATACAGACAACATGACTCATAATTTCTATAACTCTCTAAGACAACCTCATTACTCGATGTCACGGACGTATTCAGGCCACAACCCCAATACCAAAAGAGTTGGGACGAAGTGTAAATTGTGAATAAAATCAAAATGCAATGACTTTCAGATCACATGAGCCAATATGTTATTTACAATAGAACATCGATAACATTTCAAATGTTGAAACTGAGACATTTTGCATTTATATCACAAAATGAGCTCATGTAAAATTTTCTGGCCGCATGAGATCTCAAAAAAATTGGTACAAAGGCAGAAAAGGGCTGAAAAAGCAATTAATATATAAGAGAATCAGCTGAAAGAACATTTGGCAAGTAATTACGTTAACTGGAATTAGGTGTGTAACATGATTGGCTATAAAAGGGATGCCTTAGAGAGGCTGAGTCTCTCAGAGGTAAAGATGGCCAGAGGCTCTCCAACCTGTGAAGGCTGACGTAAGAAAATTGTGGAATACTTTAAAAACAATATTCCTCAACATCAAATTGCAAAGGGTTTGAAGTTCTCCACGGTGCATAACATCATCGAAAGATTCAGAAAACTGGAAAAATCTCTGTGCGTAAGGGACAAGGCCGAAGACCTTTACTGGATGCCCGTGATCTTAGGGCCCTCAGACGCCACTGCACCACTCACTGGCTTGATTCTGTCATTGACATTATTAAATAGGCCCAGGAATACTTCAAGAAACCACTGTCTGTAAACACAGTCCGCCGTGCCATCCACAGATGCTGCCTAAAAGTCTATCGTGCAAAAAGGGAGCCATTGTTGATCATGATCCAGAAGCGCCGCCGTGTTCTGTGGGCCAATGCTCATTTAAAATGGACTGTAGCAAAGTGGCAATGTGTCCTGTGGTGAGTCCAAATTTGACATTCTTCAAAGAGATCTTTTTTCAACACAAATAGGGCGATTGAGCTTGGTTATGAATGTATTTGAGGAAAGAGTGATATAAAGGACCTAAAACTGCTAAAACCATGAAAAAGGTATATTTTTGTTTCTCTTCAAATAAATTTAATTGATAACTGGACTCAGTTTCACTAAAATACACCCAAGGAAGATTACTGTTGGCCTCACTGAATCCAAACATTACTTAAATAGAACCTGCCTGGCAATGTGAAGTAGGCAAAAAGCAGATGCTGTGATCTAACAGATTAAGTCATTGTCATCTATTAGTCTGGAAATGGTTACAAAGCTATTTTTGAGGCTCTAGGACTCCAGTGAACAGAGGTGAGGGCCATTATCTACAATTGGAGAAAATTTGGAACAGTGATGAACCTTCCCATGAGTGACTGGCCTCACAGAATTCCTCCAAGAGCGCATCGACAACTCATCCATGGGGTCACAAAAGAACACAGATTAACATCTAAAGAACTTCGGACTTGCCTCTGTCAGGATCCATGTTCATGTCTCCACAATAAGAATGAGAACTGGGTAAAGAAAGCATTCATGGGACAATTGCAGGGTAAAAAACACTGCTGACCAAAAAGAACATGACCGCTTGTTTCACATTTGCCAAAAAAAATATCTTGATGACCCCTAAGACTTGAGAGAATATTCTGTGGATGAATCAAAAGTGGTACCCTTTGTAGGACATGCTTCCTGACATAGAACTAACGCAGCATTTCAGAATAAGCCCATTGTACCAACAGTCAAGCACGATTGTGGTAGTGTGATGGTCAGGGGCCACTTTGCTGCTTCAGGACCTGGGTGACGTGTTATAATTGATGGAATCATCAATTCTGCTCTCCACCAGAGAATCCTGAAGGAGAATGCCCAGCCATTAGTTCAAGAACAAACTCCCTACTACATTTTGGTTGTGAGGCAGGACAATGATCCGAAGCACAGCAGCAAGTCCACTTCTGAATGGCTCAAATGAAACAAAATGAATGTGTTGGAGTGGTTTAGTCAAAGTCCTGACTTGAATCCGAATAAGATGCAGTGGCATGACCTTAAATAGACAGGTCATGCTTGAAAAAGCTCCAGAATGGCTGAATTAAAACAATACTCAAAAAAAAGGAGTGAGATAAAATTCCTCAATAGCGATGGATAAGACTCATTGCCAGTTATTACAGATGTTTGATTATGGTTGTTTCCACCAAGGACAGCACAACCAGTTGATAGGTTTAGGGGAGCTATTAATCCTTACCTTCAATAAAAGAAATGATCAATTAAAAGCTTTATTTTGTTTTTGTTCACATTTCGTTTGTCTAAAATTAAAAGGAGTTGGATGATCTGAATCTTTTGAATGTGACAAATAAGAAAAAAATGTGTAATTGAGAGGGGGGCAAATCATAAATGCAATGCTGCAAAGGATTTTGACCACCTTAAGACAATCTCCCTAAGGAATACAAAAGCCTAAGCTTTTTGTGAAATGTGAAATAATTAATTTGCGCAGTATTCACGACTAGCACCCACTATTGTGTACTCTGCCTATTTGTCTCCATTGGTATCTTTGTTATCTGCATCATAGTGTTTACAGTATCCGCAGTGTGCTTTAACAAATGCATTTCCTTGGTATCAAGTTTTGACAAGGCCTGCACCATCATAATAAGCTGAAAATTAAAATTTTCTGTCGGTAAAATATTGTGTTATGTACAGTTTTTTTGTTATCAGTGAGGCTTCTGCATACATTGTATACATGTTTTTATCTCATGTGAAAAATAGATAGTCTCATGGATATCCTTTAAAATGTAGTCTGGGGAATAGATTATCAAGACAAACAAAATAATGTAGTTATTAATAATAGCCTTTATCTCTCCACAAATTCATTACAGACCTCAAGTGCATATTTCGTAAATGTACACCATATATACTGTAGTACACAGCTCTATAACCAAGTGGTCCCTTTTTATACTCAGCAACAAAAGTTTCTGTGACACCATTTATGTGTATGTTATAAATGACACGCAAAGATCTCAATGCAATCAATATGTTTATTTAACAGGAGAAACACTGACTTTTCAGTGCCAACGTCACTCAAAACGAAAAATGTCATTTTCATGCGTCATGAAGCACTTGTCTGACGTCTAACCAATTGTGACCTTCACACTTCAATACCGGGTGTGACTTCCTCGTGCCATGATGCAAGCAACGCATCTCCGGTGCATGGACCGAATCAGATGTGCCAAAAATTGCTGTGGGATGTCATTCCAAATCTGACGTAGACGTTGTCGCAATTCCTGGAGTGTAGCTGGCGGGTTATCCAACCGCCACAAACGTCGATCCATCTCGTCCCAAAGATGCTCGATTGGGGACATGTCTGGGGATCTGGCTGGCCATGGCAGGACATTGACATGTTGTTGCATCAGATACTGCTGTACAATCCTTGCAACGTGTGGTCTGGCGTTATCATGTTGCAGCGTTATTCCGGGACCATGTTGCATCAAAAACGGTACCACCAATGGCCGTAGCACTTCATCGCGATATCTTTGACCTGTCAGATTTCCATCAATAACAAGCAAATCTGTTCTGTTTCTAGCCGTGATCCCTCCCCAAATCATGACTCTACCACCTCCAAAACGATCAAATTCCTGAACACAGTTGTTGGCATAACGTTCTCCACGTCGACGGTATACACGTAAACGACCATCACATCGGTTAAGCATGAATCTTGATTCATCAGTGAAGAGTACAAGATCCCACTGACGTTGGATCCACCGTCGATGTTGTTGTGCCTACTGTAGACGCAGTCGTCGGTGTTGTACTGTGAGTATTGGACGTCTTGCTGGCTGACGTTGGACAATGCCAAAATGACGGAGACTGCGACGGATTGTCTGTGCAGACAGTCGCCTCAAACCAGGTATCGTTCTTGCAGTTATGGTTGCAGGTTGGAATCGATTTCGGAGATGGGTTGTTCGAATCCAGTTGTCCTGTCTGGGAGTGGTTACTCGTGGACGGCCGCTGCGAGGACGGTCTCTGACATGTCTTGTCTGCTGATGACGCTGCCATAAGTTCCAAATGGTGTTTCGGTGGACATTCAGGCGATGAGCAACTTCCCTCTGCGAGGTTCCGGATTCAATCATCCCAATGGCCCTCCACCGATCATTTTCAGACAGTCTTGGCATTTAGAGGGTAGAGTTCCTGATCCGAAATGGCTGTGTTTTCGATAAGTGATGCTTCCGTCGTTCATCAGGCACAATGTGAACATTCCAAAAATTCTCCTCTTTTATTGCCATCCACAAGCATGATTTACGCACATTTTCACGTGCAAAGTCATTTTCTCGCATTTTCATGATTTCCATTTCAATGTTGTGTTTACGTGTACTGTTTCAGTCTGATATCACCATGTATGACAATTTCATAATTGCGTTATGAAAAATAATTAACAATATTGGTGTCACAGAAACTTTTGTTGCTGAGTATATAATACTAATGTCTTCATAACTTGAAAAAAGTCAATATTTAAGTTCAAATGAGCTTCAATGTCATTTTTATACAACAACAACACTACAGTGACGCCACCCGACATGCCAGGAGCAAGAAATGCGAGAATTTCAAGTTAACTGTAACGCTAGGCAATTTTTTGCCAAAACGCAACATCTTGCACGCACACCACGGGAAAAATGAATTTCACTCTGAATTTGTGCACACATAGCCTTTAAAAGCATGTGAATCCAAATAGAATTTCACTTCTTCACTGACACTTGTGAAACGTCGACACTATGCCGCGACTTACAGCCCCTGAACGGGAACGTGCCATAGGCATGCTTCAAATTGGCGCCAGCACCAGGGAAATTGCCAGACGACTACACTGCGCACACACAACGATCGCAAGACTCCATCAAAGGTTTCTGCAAACGGGGAGCACTCGGGACTGTCCTCGACCGGGTCAACAACGTGTGACAACGGCACGTCAGGACCGTCAGATCGTACGGGATATTGTCCGAGACCGAACACTACCAGCGACAAGAACGGCTGCTCAAGTCCAAGGACGGCGTGGATTCATTCACCCCAACACCGTACGGAACAGTCTGCGAGCTGCAGGCCTGCGTGCACGACGTCCTTATTTCGGCCCCACATTGACGGATCGTCACCGAAATCAGTGTCTACAGTGGGCAAACAGGCACCAGAATTGGCGACTACGACAATGGCACGGTGTAATCTTTTCTGACGAGTCACGATTTCACTTAAGGAACGCAGATGGCCGTATACGTGTTTGGCGGAGATGTGGTGAACGTTATAACGCCGATTGTGTCGTTCAAACGGACCGTTGAGGTGGTGGCAGCGTTACAGTATGGGGTGGAATAAGCTACCGTCACAGAACTCCTCTCCATATCTGCAGAGGAAGGGTGAACGGCGTCTACGACCGGGACCAGGTGCTGCAGAACCATGTTGTGCCGTTCTTCAACCAACACCAAGATGTCCACACGTCCCAACAGGACAACGCTAGGGCACACACTGCAAGGGTGTCTATGCAGTACCTTGCACAGCAGAACATCCCCGTGCTTCAGTGGCCAGCTCTGTCCCCCGACCTCTCCCCTATCGAGCACTTATGGGATGAAATTGGACGACGTCTTTCACGTCGAAGCCAGATGGACAATATCCGAGAACTTGAGGTTGCCCTTGTTCAGGAGTGGAATGCTATCCCTCAGAACACTATCCAGAGACTGATCAACTCCATGCGACGACGATGCACCGCATGTGTCAATGCAAATGGCGGTCACACCCGTTATTGACTTTCCTGTTTGACCCCTACACCAGTTAAACCTCTCTCGCGCATTAACATTATTGTGAATGAAATTGAATGATGTTTACATGTCTTCTTAAATCATTCATTATCTCAAATGCATCATACGTATATCCTTCACATATCAATCCGTGGAGCTATTCCAGATTTCGTGAGTGGTGCGTTTTCATTTGTACTCAGTATATATCACAGTTCTGTAAAATTTATCAAATAACTTGCATGGGATATGTCTTTGATCCGGTAGCTAATGAATAACTTGGACATGGACTTTGCTGGTAACTGAAATGTTCAAATCCTTGTATGTCCTGTCAAATCTGGCCACCTTTTCCATGTAAAATGGGTCCGAGGTGAAACCTAGACATGCATTCATAGCACATTAGTTAATTCGTACAAGCTGCCAATCTTAATCAGGGTCCAGGATTGGCACTGAGTTCAAGTTATCTTAATTTGATCCTGCTCTTCAACTCCAGTTTTCAAGAACAAGCTTCCAACCCTAGTCTGGAGCCAAGATTGGGACTGAGTTCCTCTCAAGCAACAACCCTCCTCTTCGTAAGCAGTCCAGCGCTGGCAAGCGTGTAAACATCTGACAGCACACTGGAAGCCACTGGCTGGCTACAGCAGCCAAGCATTGCCTATCATACCTGTGCTGAACTGTTCCTTATTCTCTCTGAGGTTCTGTCCCCACCTATCGTCTTCAGAGTTCAAATTCCATCATTACCGTACTGCTGCCAATAAATTGCTAGTTGTATTAAAAGTCTGTCTCTGCACTTGATTCCTGGTCTGGACCATAACAACTACCTGCTGTGAGAAAAAAAGGCCAGCACCCCCTCGCAGTACGAGTCCATTAATTTCACGATCAGCTTCCTTTTTCAAATCAATAAATACATTTGTAAATAATTGCAGTATGCTTTCAAAAGTTTGGTTAAGTTGGGTGTCTATGGATAAGACCGATACTAACTAGCATTCACATTATTCATATATTTAATAGTAAGGCACATTGATGTCAGCCTAACGCTAGTTTGAAAAGCACGTCATCATAATGTTATTTAGCTTCATTTTTGTTCTTAATTTATTTGCTTTACCAAATCATAATTTATCAGGTCTATAAAAATAAGTATTAATTAACTAGCTACAGCTGATAACTTTATGAGCTGCAAGCCAGAAAATATTTAACTAATGTTATCAACACAATTTCCACCTCTTCACGTCAGTGGTGAAAAGCTGTAGTTCTCAGGCTGGGTTGAGAGTTGCCACGTCTAAATGAATACAAAATAATCTGCTTTCTGAGGAAATATAAAATTAATTAAACATTGGTAGTAAACAATGCAACAAATTACTGATAATTCTGTCATCTGGAGTAAAAACTGGAGTTAAAATGAAAGGTCATAAATGAGGTGGTGATCCCATTCATTCCTGTATTAGTCGAGCTGAAAATTTTCATGCTTGACACCAGTGTGCATTCATGCCCTATACAGTGAGTTAATGACCCTTGCCTCTCTTATCTACCTTTATTCCAGGGGAGATACTTCTGAAATGCAGGGTGGCAGGGGAAGAATTTTTAATATTCATGAAAGAACGGCTATCTGATTGGCCAATTAAACATTCCATGTCTGACACAGCCATCAACTGTTTTCCTGAGATTTGCAAGACATTGAAAGACTTGTGCTGCAAGTAAGCCAATCAGGTAATGGTACTTTCATGAATATTAACGAGTCTTCCCCTGCCGCTCTACATGTCGAAAAATTGCTCCCAGGAGCGCAACTGTAGAAATGATTATGGGTGTAACTTCTAGCGAGATGGTGGAAATAGCTGTAGGCCAGTTTGTCAGTCCTTGCGTCCCAAAGATAGAGAGAGTGGTGACATCTCAAGAATAGGAGCTGTTTCCAATGCGCAAAACCGAGCTGTTGCGCGCAACAGAAATCCTTGGATTTTTTTGTCCTCTCTCAAAAGGGAAATTAATTAATTTGCTATTTCATTTTTAAAATAATATTAATTTTACATTTAATTTGGTAATAATTTCTGGGGAAAAACAATACACCAGCCAGCAATGAAGTTTAAGAGGTGAAAATGTTTGGACATGAGATAAGAGAGAACGGAAAAAAAAAACTCATTCACATAGAGATGGTGCCCAATAATGGAAACAAAATGGCTCCATGGCCAGATTTTGCGGATCCCTCCTGTCACAGCTGTCTCTATCTTTGAACTCTAATCAGTCCCAGAAGATAACTGCCAACGGCAGTTTTCTCAAAGTAATTTGCCTTCAATTTAGCTAATAGCCTACTGCTTTTTTTAAGCAGATATTTACTCAAATTGGCATCGTCCAAAATATCCTTGCAAAGCTCTGGTGCCTATTATGCAGCACTAACAACCAGACAATGCTAAATAAAACTGGAGACCATCTGGAATCACACTAGCTGCCGTATCAATGCTGGTATTGTTTTCATGAGGCTGTCCTCATTATAACGAATGTTTTGACTGTGTACTCAGACCACGCCCTGTTCGGCTAAAATTTTTGAATGAAGGCTGCTTGTATTAGCCTGGTTTGAAAATGATATTTTTTGACAGGCTAACAGACTTCAGCTAACAGCATATTAGGCAGTGAATTAATTCCAGAAGCATTTTTAGTTCAATACATTTTTGAACTGAGTCATTAAGTTCGTAGGGAGAAATGTTAGAGTTGTGACAGTTACCCTCTGTATCATACCAGTCCTACTTTGAAATAGTGGTAAATTCTCATTGATCGGGTAGGCTACAGTCGTGTGGACTGGGGTAAGATGCTCCCCTTTCCCCAAGGTAAGGAGCCCCTGTAATTCCCCTCCTGACCACTAAATGTAGCCAATTTTTATTTCTGCTTTTTTTGTGGATGGTTTTGGCCTTTGTAATCTTTGATTTACATCAAAATCATCTTACTGATTGAAGGAAATCAAAAGACGTGGTTTTGGTAAGTTGATATAATATACTATAAAAATATTATATTTTGACAGTACAAAATAAGCCTCGGTTATTTATTTATTTATTTATTTATATTTACCTCCGCCAACGAAGTTAGGGCGGAAGCTATATTATCGCCCCTGTTTGTTTGTCTGTTTGTCTGTTTCTGAACAACATAACTCAAAAAATAAATCCACGGATTTGTCTGAAATTTTGTGGGGCGATTGCTATCAAGGATGTACCTTATTGATCTTCACCGCGATCATTGGAACAGTATGGCCACCATGGCAGCCATGTTGAAATCCTATCACACATGATAACTCAAAAAGTAATTCATGGATTTGTCTGCAGTTTTGTGGGCGGATTGCTATTACATCAAGGATGGGCCCTATTGATTTTCTTCGCAATCACTGAAACAATAAGGCCACCCCATGGCAGCCATGTTAAAATTCTATCACGCGCGATAACTCAAAAAGGAATGCATGGATTTGTCTTAAATTTTGCGGGTGGATTGCTATTACATCAAGGATGGACCCAATTGATTTTGACCGCAATCAATTAAACAATATGGCCGCCACGGCAGCCATCTTGAAATCCTATCACATGCGATAAGTCAACTTTGCTCCTACTCGTGCACATTTGGATTGTGCTGCCTTGGCAGCGGTTTGCACTCTACGAGTGCCTCTAGTTTACAAGGTTATACTTCCACAAACCTTTTTTCGTGTTAGTGCGAGAATTGTGTGGAGAGTGATCCATTAGTTTGAACTTATGATCACAAATACTTTTTTGTAATGTTTTATAGCATCAGAAAAGGATTTTTGAGGGATGACCCTTGATATGGAGCAAGAACCACTCCCATGCACATAAATTATTTTCAATAGTTTAGCCTCACTTATGTAAGATTTCTGAAAAAGCATGCACAGCAGAACCTAACACAATAACTGTGACCCACTGACCACTTCATTACGTATACCTTGTTAGTACCAGTTGGATCAGTTTGCCTTCAGAATTTAATTCTTAATTAATTCTTAATTCTTGGTGCCATAGATTCAACAGGGTGCTGGAAACGTTCCTTAGAGATTTATAGTGACATGATAGCATCATGCAATTTCTGCAAATTTGTCAGCTGCCCATCCTTGATGTGAACCTCCCATTCCACCACATACCAGAGGTGTTCTACTGGATTGAGATCTTTTGACAATGCAGGCCATTTGAGCACCGTGAAATTGTTATGTTAAAGAAACCAGTTTGGGCGGATTTGAGCCTTGTGACATTGTATGTTATCCTACTGGCAGTAGCCATCATAAGATGGGTACTCTGTGGTTATAATGGGATGAACATGGTCAGCAACAATACTCAGGTAAGTTGTGGGGCTGTGACGTTTAAACGGTGTGCAAAGGGTATTAAAGATGCAGTTGGTACCTATGAGGAGAGAGAGGACTTAGCATGAAAATTTGAAAAAAAAGGCGAAACATTCAGATCCCTCACCCTCCCTCTCCACTGCACTCCTGCCCTAAGACTCTCCCCCAGAGGAGGCTGCCGTGCACACGAAGGCACGCGAGCCTTATATGCATGCGACTGTGGAGAGATTTTGCAAGTTCACATTATGAAAACGGCCAAGTTACCAAGGCTAGACATGACTGTTGTGAGCAGTCAACATTGCTGGCCAACAAACAAGCAGAAATAAATCATGTCGACATGAGAAGTAATCTACAGCAGTATGTATTCAGTAAAAACCCAGCACATGCTTATTTCAGTAAGTTACCGATTTTGTTTTGAGTACAGAAACTGTCGTGAATCCAGCTGAATGGCCAGTAAACTATGCATGACACAGCAATTTAGCTGTGAGAGCACAGAAACATTACACATGTTTATGAGGACAACACAACCGAAAAGACTGCCTGGTCACTTCATAAAGATATTTTCTGCTACTTTCTAATAAAACGACACCAGTAACGTTAGCCCCAGCATCGGAAACAAGCTAACGTTAGCTCGACTGCAACATCACAGTAACATCACATGCACTACGAAGTACTGTAACAATTACAAGACACTGGCTATTCGAACAGCGACTGTGCTTGTAAGCGACATTCACTCGATTATTTGCAGAGTAAAAATGAATTGATGCCAGTTAAGGCTGGGGTAAGTTGCAGCTGTGGATGTGAGCGACACCAGCTCGTTTATTTGCAGAGCATTGTGGAGCAAAAATGAACCAACAAATAAAGCAGGGGTTTACCTGTCAGACAGAAAAGTCGCCAACTCTGCATGGGTTTTTATTTCTTCCAGATCACGGAGTTCCCTCCACCTCTGTAAAGCCACTCCAATGTTCACTCTGTCTAATTCTTTCTTTTGTGCTTTTTTTCTTCTGGCTTCCTCTTCTTACTTGTCTTAGCCTTGTGTGCTGTTGTCGGTAACGGAGGTATCGGTATTTTTTTCCTCGCTGATGGCTGTTTTGCGCCATTAGTTTCTCTGAGCTCCTGAACCCTCTCTCGGAGATTTGAGCTTAACTGACCACTGGCATGAACTGAGGATGAAGGGGGAGGAGGCTGTCCACAGCGTGTACATGTGCACTGTTTAACGGCTGTCAGACACCATCCCGGCTCTGACTGGTTCTTTTTGGTCGGTCCGAACAATTCGGCTAAATTGCAGTAGGAGCAGTAGGTGGGTTTAAAGGAGCTTATTTAAATTACAGAGTACTAGTTTAATGTAATACTGTCTGTACACATTGACAGTTTTAGCAGAAATGACAAAGAGTTACTTTTATGAGACTTACCAACTGCAGCTTTAAGGGACCCAAAGTGTGCGACGAAAATATCCCCCACTCCATTACACCAACACCACCAACCTGAACTGTTGATACATGGCATGGTTTCAAGTTTTTTACACCAAATTCAGACCCTACCATCCGAATGTCACAGTAGACACGGAGACTCATCAGACAGTGCAATGTTCTTCCAATCTGCTGTTGTCTAATTTTGGTGAGCCTGTGTGAATCGTAGCCTGTTTCCTGTTCTTAGCTGACGGGAGTGGCACGCGGTGTGGTCTCCTGCTGATGTAGCCCATGTGCTTCAAGGTTTGACATGTTGTGCAGAGATGCTCTTCTGTATACCTCGGTGGTAAGGAGTGGTTATTTGAGTTACTGTTGCCTTTCTATCAGTTCGAACCAGTCTGGCCATTCTCCTCTGACCTCAGGCATCAACAAGGCATTTTTGCCCAGAGAACTGCAGCACACCGGATATTTTCTCTTTTTCAGACCATTCTCTGTAAACCCTGAAGATGGTTATGCGTCAAACTACTGGAGATCAGCAGTTGCTGAAATACTCAGACTTGCCAGTCTGTATACCAACAACCACCCCATGTTCAAAGTCACTTACATCATTCATTTCCCTTTCTGATGCTTAGTTTGAACTTCAGGAAATTGACTTGACCATGTCCAAATTCCAAAATACATTGAGTTTCTGCCATATGATTGGCTGACTACTAAACTAGCTCACTTTATGTCAAGATACTGTAATAAAGTTATAACTGGCAGTATTTGCTTGCTGCTGCACTAGATAGCCAGCTAACTTAAATTCTTTGGTAGTCTGGGCTAAGCATCTATGGTAATGTGGAAAACTGTAGCCCATTTTCACATGTGTATTTGTTAGTATGTTATTGATGAAGAAATATTGAAAATGATCCTATTAGGCAATGTAATTGAATTATTCAAACTTTCATGAAGCTATAAACAATTTCTCAAATTGTGATTTGTCCATGGCCCATCAATTGAAAATTAATTTGCAATAATCAAACCGTTCTAAAAACAATCAAAATAATTTCTGTGCGTTGTGTAACATTCATTTTGCAGTTAAAGCAATGGCAGTATCAAAAATGGAAAATAAAGTTAATCCTATGCATGAATACAAAGTTTATATTGGTCAAAATTTACTTTTGAGGCAAGGTGCTGGCGGGGCTTCTTTCCCCTTTTGAGGGCAGGTATTTTCCCAGGGTTTACCCCTTTACAAGTTTTTACAATTTGTTATATAATGACAGAGCTGTCACCTGTTATGATTTAATTGCCCTCTAAATGTGTTTACATTAGCTCACTTCTTGTGTACATATATTGAAGTTCAAATTATATATTTAAAAAAATAAATAAATAAACATTATTCTTAAGGGGGGTGTGTTACCCAAGTCTTTCATACTTATTGCCACTTTAGGTAACGATCAGTGGCCCATCAGAACGGTAGGCCTAAGTGGGCTGAGGTGATTCCGGGAACAGCTATGCTTTTTTGAGCTTGAGCGGCAACAAAGGAGATTGCTCATCATACTTGGTTAAGTTAAGTAAAAAGGACTTCGCTTTTATAAGAATTAGTCCTGATTCAATCACATTCTGCTCTGAGATTGTCGATGTCATGCACAAACTACTTCATATGCACAAGAACAATTTAAGAGCACAAACAACCGCATATGCGCAAGACCCATTGAAAGCACAGCTGCGCAAGAACAATTGAATAATCTTGTGGCAAAAAACAATACCCGTAACTTCCGATATTACGAAGTGTTATTAAGCGACTATGGGGGAAAAAAGCCCAGTCTTGTATTATTGTCGACTTAGCAACTATGATGATAAAGCGACTCACTCATGTTAAAACGCATCAAAAAGGCGCACAACTGCACCTTAAACGATTGCTATAGCAACTGGTTGCCATAGGTTACGAGACACCGCTAGGTCCTCTTGTAAAAAAGGACGTGGGGGAAGAGCAGGAGGGAGGGATGGTAAGAGAGGCAGGGAAGGGTATGGCATAAAGAGGATGAGGGGCTTGAAAACTAAGTTGGAGAAATTATTTTTCAACTGGATTTAATTCAAGCTGCGGCGTAAATAAATATCTTAATTACTATGTTCTAAAATTATTTTTTCTCAGACAACGAACAGCATCATGCTGGCGGATTCTAAAGAATTATTCACCGCGAGACAACAGGTAGGCAAACAGATCTGTGGTGAAATGCGCGCGTGAAGCTGGCAGGCTGCAACAGCATTATTCATCTCTAATGAGCGAAACTTATTTTATTTTAATGCGTGAGCAGATACGTTCAATTAGTGAGGAAAAACACTAATTTCACATTGTGTTGGCATGCTGGGAGCTCATTAAGGATCGCATGTCCTTCTCTCTGAAGATGCCGATAAACCGAGAGTTAAGTAATATGTATGGACACATGTTGAACCTGCTGGAAAATATTCTGAATTCATACATGTCCAGAACTTACTTCTTCGTCCTTGTTATCAATAGCGGGAGGCAGCTTGGTGTTTCGAGGGAGATTCGGGTATTTTTTTAAATATGTGATCTGAAAATTGATACACTGTGAAATAATAAAATCAATCCACGCCACATGAATAATAAATATGGTATACTGAATTAAGACAGAATATATTTCAAAATCCAGTGATTGGTGGCAGATATATAGACAATACTGATAGCAAAATATGCATCTAGGTTAGGCTGAACCTCAGCTGCGCCTGTTTATTTGTTTATATATTTATTTATTATCAAGATTTTCATAAGGAATTTTTTAGTGACCTCCTGATCTGAATTCTCCAAGTCAAATATCGAGGATATTTTTCCATCTGGCATGATGCCTGTCTGTGTCTACCGCTGTTCTTTTTGGAAACTGCCCATTCATCCATTTTTTAAAATTCACTGCTTTATTTTTGTCGTACACATATTGCCATGGACCACTATATTAGGTATTCGTGTTCCACCAGATAGGGCTTGTTTGTGTTTTACCTCCAGAAAATCCTAAATTCTTTATTGTATGGATTCAATGAAGTACAGAAAATGTCCCAGAGAGATTTTTTGGTCCCTGTGGGTTAGCACAGTATCTAGCTGTTTCTGCATATAATATCATAAGGCAGCCAGAAATTCATCCTGCCAACTTCCCATTCAGTGTCATACCATTTTATTGAGATGTGGGTGTGTGCAGGCGATTGGAGAGGAGAGAGGTCTCAGTCATGTTTGTGGACCTGCATACATGCTTTGTCATATGACAATATCCTGCTGAATGTACAGGGTGATTGTGCTCATTGCTGTGATGGTTTGTATAGAAAAAACGCTGATATATTCTGTGGCAATCAAGTTTTTCTCAATTAGTATTATGGTGCTGAATGTGTACATTGGGCAGGATGGATTCATAAATTACTCCAAATAACTGCATTTGTGATTTTTTAAAAATGTGTTCCCCTCTTTTTAACAAGGCATTTTCAGTTGCAAACTGTTTGTTTGGATGTTTTTTTAATTTACTGTCACAGGAATTTCTGTACAGTTTAGCATCTGTAGTTCTTGAAAATCTCAGGAATGTTGGTGTTTCTTACATTGACTAAGACTTGAAGCACCAATAATCATAGATCAGATAAAGTTGCATGGATCATGCCAAATGCAATACTTAGTCACGCCAAAATGAGACTTCTTCACCATGACTGTGTGGTTTTAAATTGATATACATGCTTAACTGCTTGCTAAGGGATACTTCATTTTTGCATTCATGCTCACATGACGAGCCAGTGTAGTACTTTATCGATTGTTTTTAGAACAACTATGACTTATTTAGCTTGTTAACACAGGGAAAAGCATTACACCTGGTGCACTGGGGACGAAGTGCTGAGGAACAGGCTATGTGCAAATTGTAGTCATACCATCTGTGTTGCCTGGCAAAAGAGAGTGACTTTTTGAGTGCGTAGGCAGCCTGGTCTATAAAACGTGAGTCTGAGTGAGGCAAATTCATCCCCTATAAGACTCCCCTGATAATCCCTCTCTCCAGTCATTTAATCCATACCCCCAAACGACAGTTTTCATAACCCAAGCACATAGGATACCATAAATTATTGAATGATTACATTTACCAGAACTGGGTTTGGTTCCGCTTTATTTTTGACTGGGCTAAAATAAATAATTCAATTTCATGTCACACTGAAAGGTCTATAAACCTGCAGTAAAAACAATATTTCTCTGAGAACTGTGTGTTTTTAATTTGAAGAAACTGTATTTATTCTAATTATGACAAGTTACTAATGACAACAAGATAAAATGTACTTCCTTACATTTTAATATTAATTAAATAATATTATGTACAGGAAAAAAAGCTGTAACATTCACTTTCTCTGCAAGCAAAGATCACACAGTGTTGAAAAGTGTACTGGTGCTTGTTTGCTGGGGATCAGGCATGGGGAAGGGGGCTTGGGGGTGGGTGCTAATGGAAGACAAGCTTTCAGACCTGAACAAAATACTGATATGGTGTTTTCAGTCCAATTATGTAAGGGCAAGGTCATGCCTTGAAGAGCATGTATAATACATATTAGAATGCTTGTGCTCCTCTATGTGCAATAAATATATTATGAATTTGGATGTTCTTCTTTCATAAAGACGCCAATGATGCACACTGGAGTATACTGAAAAAGCACAGTTTGTTTGTAGTATAAGTCAGTGTTCAAACTTTATGTGCATTTTTTCTTGTTGGTACTGTAAAGCTATAGAGTGTGCTAAATGTGTGCATTCCAGCTCAGAAATAGCATTGGCTGGTCCACGCAAATCACATGGACCATCTGAACATATCGGGAGCTATTCATAGCATGCCTAATGGCAAGCCAGGGAGTTTTGATAAGACAGATCCAATAAAATGGATAAGCATCGTTGGATCAGCAAAACCTCCCGTTTAACCATCAAGCTCAAGCTTATTTGTAACTATGCTGTAAATATGAAATATACCTGCAAGGCCTGTATCATCATCTACTGCATCAATGCTTAAGTACTGTGAAATTATTTTATTCTATTTTTGTGGCTATGAATGCACAAATGTATCGAAGGTAAAACAGCAATGGTAATAGTAATAATAACAAGTGGTGCCAGGCACAACAAACCCTGCCGCTTACACATACTTTTCCTAAATTCTGGGTGAGTGGCCATCCCTAAACCCAATTTTGGGTGAATCTGACCATTAGTTTTGCTGCTTAAGTGTTAACAAACAAACAAAGAGACAAACAAACCGAATCAAAAACAATCCCCATTGCCCTCCCCCTCCGGGCGGGGCGGGGTAATAATACAACTAATAATAACAGTAATAAGTAAAGCCCTGCATGGTGCAAAGCCCTCACTAGCACCAGGCTCTGTGAAACATTAGTGGCAGGGTTGTGAGTATCTGTCCATCTCTTGAAACACTGGACTCATTCCTCATTGACAATTTATCTTTCCTCCTTCCTTTATTCCATCCTTCATTTCCTTGCTCTTACCACCATCCATTTGAGACAAGGAATAAAGGCAGAAAAATACCAAATGGAGAAAATGAATAACCATCAATTCAGGCTCTGGAATGGCCGAGGTCCTTTTAAAATTTGTTCATAGCGAGGTCAGGTACAGGAGTGGCAGAAGGGGAGAGGAGCATCAATATTCATTTCACTTATAAAAAAAAAAATACTTCTGCAATGGCTGCTGTCTGTTGTCTTTGTTCAGGATATTGTGGAAAATAAGTGATTCCCATTTCCTTACTCATTTAATGGATTAGACTCTCCTTTGCGATGGGTACTGTGTTATGTTCCATCATATGCTAGCTCAGGCTGAGCAAAAGGAAGTGACTGGAATGAGTCACATTGACTTAATCACTCTCACCAGAACCCATTGTTGTATCTGCAGGAAATTAATTTTTCTCAAGAAGCATGAAGTAAAAGTTTTGAGTTCAGTGTCATTTTCAGTGACATGACGGGGATAATATATTAATCCAGTTGACATGACACCCTTATTCAGAACAACAGCAATATATATATATATTTATTTTTGCATAGCTCGACAAGGTCTTCCAGAGTGATTGCATCTTTAGGTGTAAAGAAAATGAATGCATAAATGAGTGGCATTTCTTCCGCAGAGGTGTTACTTAACCCTATAACCTATAATGCCCCCTGTATCACAAAAGATACACCAAATTTGAAGGACCATGCCCACCTGGTAAGATGCAACACAACCACTACTGCTCACTGTATCATATCTGATACACAGTGCTGCCACCTGGAAGGAAGAAGTGAGATTACAGGAGTCTCTCCCGTAGTCACTCACTTCAAGGTAGTAGCTCCCATGTGAATGGGAATTCGTGGATTTCCTGCATGGGACAGTGAAGTTTGGCATTCCAGGGTAAATATTACACAAAAACTTGTTCTTATACATGTTAAGGGATAGCTATAGATATTACAGACCATATAAATAATTTGAAATGGAGGCGTGCTGATTTTTGGCAGTATCAGATATGATACTCCTGGAATTAGAAGAAGTTCTGTTCACCTGTCGAGGTCACTTTACCAAAAATATAACAGTGGATCTGAATACTACCCTTCAACACTTCAAAAATATCACTGGGTCATATTTATCTCATAATGATGTTTCTCTGGGCGTTATAGGGTTAATTACAGTGGCAAAAGCTGTTTCAGTGTCACTCTTTTCAGCGTGCATCTATTTTTCTTGTACCTCTGCTGTTCTGTGTTTTTCTTGTGTCCTTCATCCAGTCCTCAATGCTTTACTGGCCATGGCTATTGAAGTCATTTCTATGTCTTTATTTTTCCATTTTTTTCTATCTTTCAGCGTATTTTCCCTCAGAGAACTTTTTGAAAGCTCCATACTGCAGCACAGATTCTGTTATAAACTCTATTATTTTTTATTTTTTATGTTTGTTCCCTTGAACAGAGGAGTGTTAAGATTAACCCTAGAACACTATTGCTAACACTATTAGTAACACCATCACTAACGCCGGGTGATTTTTCCCGATATAGTAAAATACCCAATAAAAAGTACTTGTCATCAAAATATGACAATACATGACAAATTAGAGAACACATAATGAAAATCACATACACGTTTGCTCGGGTGAAAATCACCCGGCGACAGTGTTCTAGGGTTAAGGAAATCGCATCTCTCACTGATAGAAGTTTTGTTCCTGGCATAGTAACATTTGCACGCATAATTTACAGGATAGAAAAGATAGAATCTATTTCTAATTTACTGTATGCTATGATGCTTTAGAGCTTAATTTATTAAAGTCAGTCAAAAGCCATACATATTCCTAAGTGTAGAGAACCCCTATTTAGCTTGATGGAATTTAAGTAATGTTAAACCATTCCTTGCAATTGTGTAATACAGGGCTTCCCAAACTCGGTCCTGGGGCCTCTCTCTGTATGTTGGTTTTCGTTCCAACCATAATTGCCATCTTAGGATTTTAATAATCAGTTACTTTATCCTAATTAGGTGCATTTTGTGTTTATTGAAGTTATTGCTGTCTTACGACACATTTTAATGGAAATATCCATGTTTATCATGAAGAATAAAGGACCCTTGAATAGAATGTTTTCTTTTTTATGTTGCAAGCAATTTCCAGTAATAACATTTTTTAACAGATCAAGCCAGGCACTGAAAGAATCAGTAACAACCAAATCAGGTTGTTGAACAGTGGTGATTAGAATTCTTTCAAATTAATTTGCTTGCACTCAATGACAAAAACATAACATAAAACAGGTTTGACTCTGCCATTTGCTTGTCTAGTAAATTGTTAGTTTTTGCAATCATGTGCCCACAGTTTCACCGGTTAAGAACCCATTGATTTTTTTTCCTTTGATTGGGTACATTTTTTTCTCTATTAATGCAGTTGTTACTCATATATCACAATGTGGATGTGGAATTTATTCCTCTTTGCATGAATGCATATCTGTCAAAATACTAGATGTCAAGAGGGGATAAATTGCTGCTCTCAACATAAATGCACCTAATTAAGACAAACAGCTTGTTAAAATCTTATGATTGCAATCAAGGGTGGAACAAAAACCAGTATACACAGGGAGGCCTCAGGACAGAGTTTGGGAACCACTAGTATAATTCATCATAAATTCAATCCGTAGTGATATTAGACAGTTTGCCTCTTTGAATCAATGAAATTAAGTCATAAAGCATTGAAAAATGAAAATGTTTTTGCTTTTGCATCATTCTTAACATTGTATCGAAACTACTCTTATCTTCATATAGGAGCCTTCAGAATTGATTCATCCCGACACGGCAAAGATGGCTGCCTGACCTAAACTTGAGTGCAAAAGCATCAGCAGATACGAACACACAGCCAACATGGCGGAGGCCTTCCTCAGCAGCACAGTTTCTGCTTCGGGGGGAGCTCTGTCTGTGCCCTCCTCCCTAAGCTTGGAGCAGAAGGCAGCTTTCGTCTTTGTTTTCCTGCTCTTCATCATCCTGGGCCTGCTCCTCGTGCGCTGCTTCCGCATCCTGCTGGACCCCTACCGCAGCATGCCCTCCTCCACCTGGACTGACTACAGGGAGAAAGACACCTTTGAGTACCTCATCCCCTGAGCACCCCCTTTTGCTATACAGGCTCTACCTGCCAGCACTACCTGCTCCACACAAAGGAGCGGATGGATCCATTATGACCTGTCATTTCCCCTGAACACCCTCTGCTCTTGTTGTCTCACTGGGGCTGAAGATTTCTGAAGTTTATGACGAATACATTTGCTGAGACCGATACCTCCTCTTGTAAACTTGAATGAACAAACCCCTATTTTAACCCACCTATTCTCATGAACAGAGCCATTGCTGTTTGCACCATTACCCAATTTTGATATTGGGAAAAAATGCTCCTCCAATACTTCCCAACAAAAGTATTTACTGTATCTGAAACAAATTTCTCCTTGGACTGACATGTCTTTGGTAACATCTGAGAGACATGGGGGGATTGTATTTCTACAGGAATAGGAGATGATGGAAATATATGTAGCTTTAAATTTAACAAACAAAATCTGAATGACTTCTTGGCCACTGATATCACATTATTTCTGCCCATTCAAAACTTAAGCAAAAAAGAAATTAGAAGTGATAATTTTGATCCCTTTAAGTGCATTGTCATCTGTTGATGACATTAGTTAATGTGACATAATTTGTTTTTCCGAACTCTGTGAGCCTTGAGGCAGTAAGGAAGCAGTCTGTGTATAGTCATAAGTCTATGCACCACACTTGCGAACTGTTTGAGTAGAGTACGGTGGAGTTCAAAAGTTTACATATTTTTATTATTTTACTGTAAATTACTGTTTATGCAGTATCTAAAAGTGGTGTTTTTGGAGGCTGAGTCATCCACTAAAGCTCTGAATACTGTGTTTCAGATGTAAATGAGGTGTTTGTGTAATTGTGGAGTTTTGTCAATCAAAGAGTGTTGTCTTGGTGAATGAAGTAAGTATACATTGATAAATGCAAGTAATATATAATTCCAATGAAATGGAAAGATGTGGTCTCGCCACCCATTTCACATGGCAGGTTATACTGAGGTAACTGGGTAACTGCAGCAGGGTAACTGCATTCGAGAATATTTATCTGGGATTTATTTTTATTCTGAGTGATCTACAATAAGTACAAGACATGGTCATTGGAATTGCAAAAAAGCACAGGTCAGATAAGATACAATTTCATGAAACAATGACCTTCAAGCACAGACTGCACAATAAATACTGGCCGGATTATAATGCATAACGAACCCTCCCAAATTTCGCATATACTGAAGTGATATGTGAAGTATACTGAAGATTTTTCATTGGTGCAGTCATATGGCTGTCTTAGAAATCCAGCGTTTTTCCGAAACAGACATGATTTATCGAGTTCTGTTTGTACCTAAGTGGATTTGAATGTCTTGTCTATCTTTTATTGGAGAACTGATATATCAATAATAAATCACCTGTCCATTTTCCCTGAGAAAGACAGTAATCAAACTTTAATAGCAGGGCTTTTCCTTCCTTTTATGATGTTGATGCACTGCAGCTGGTATCAAAAGTCAAAATGAGGTATAGTTGATATTTTTTGGGTATTGTATCCGTTTGTATAGACTTTACACAGCTTTACACGTATGGGTTGTCAAGTGTTCCTAGTCATGTCACAGTGCAGAGTATAAGAGTGTGGTGGTCTGTAGTTCGGATCTCCTGATCTAGATTGCATTGCACTGCCTTTGTCAAAACATTCCAAATAACTGTTTTAACGGCTGATATGCTCTTGGTTTCAGTTGTGAGCTGAAAAAATGAGCACATTTGGAGAGTGAATTTTTACGAACGTATCTCCCTTTATTGACAGTCAGTTGATATTTTTGTGAGCCACTCCCCTGTCCCTTTGCTCTATGCCTTATGAAGTTGCTTGTTTACAGTCATGAGCCTGCTGAAAAGCAACCAGGCTGAACCTCTGTGAGCTCTGTATATCCACTGTATTGGTGGTGCACTTTGACATATGCTTTCCTCTATGGTACACTGTGGTTTAATGTGAAAACCAGTCCATGCAAACCTTTTGTACACAGTGTGCTTGATGGTTGTCCTCGCACTGTTCTGTCAGCATTTCAGCTACTCCTGGGAACAAAAACTGTTCTCTGCAGTGAATTGGACTAAGAATTTATTTTGCTGTTTACTTATTTGATCCAGCCTACATTTCAGTCTGTAATATTGTGGTATTTTCTCAAGCTGTTTTGTTTTTGTTATAAAATGTTTTTGCATTCGCTGAAGTTGTCACCTGTGTGATTATATCCATCAGCCAGCAGTTGAGAAAATGCATAAATGCCAAGTGGTTGGGGGGGGGGGGGGGCTCAGATGGTGTAATGTGCCCTTTTCAGCTACAATCAAATGTGAACTTCAGAGAGAAAATAAACTGACCTTTGCAGCATCTGAGCAGCTGTGGCAGGTTCCAGCTCTCCAATCAAACCTGCCGACTGTCTCTGGAAAGCAATCATTGAGTGACAAATCTGGCAGAGGGAGAAGAATATACTTGAAAATTGTTTCAGTGTCCAGTACAATCTATCTACTTCTTCTCTGTTGTACACAAGCCTGTTCTTGAAGCCCCTCTGCATTACAACTGGGCTAATGAGTTTGCAATGAAACTGTACAGTGGATCACCATCATATCAAGGTTTCCAAAGAACTGCTGAGCATAATGACAATTGGCAATGAGGGATCAATTAAACCTTCTAAATGACCTTCTGCACCTTTTGTCTCCAGTTTGAGTTCAGTAGCAGCTCAAACAACATTAAGCCTGCAATGCAAGTCAAGTGACTTGTATGTAAGTTTTTCTCATGTGTTGCACTTCACTATTCTGATTGAATTTTATAACCTGGTCCCTTTTTCGTGATTCCGACTCAGTAGCATTCAGTGGTTCGTGCAATTACCCTAAAAGGCCCTTCATTAGCAGGGAGGGCATGTACCTACTTTGACATCATATTGCTTTCACCATCACCTGCAGAGGAAAAATGTGTCAACTGAGAGGTGTCTGAAACCCATAGATCATTAACTTGAGGTTTAATTCTATAATGGAGGGACTCTTTTGTGAAACACAATCACTTGTTACCAAACCCCACCAACACGAGTAGGGTGATTAACTGCGTCGTAATACTATTCTTAAAATAGTACACCACCCTGACATATAGGTCTCATGTTATTAAAAATTAATAGAAAATGTTGTGCAAAATAGAAAAGCCTTCCTATAACTATTTGGAATGGATACTAACATTTAAAACTGTAAGTTTGTAAAACCCAATGCTTGTGTCTCATGTTTGATATAAGTCACTAACGTGCATTTCCTGAGTAAGAATGATCTACAGGATAGAATGGTAGAAGTAAAGGGCATTAAAAGCCTGCTGAGGAATAAAGAATATGTAGAAATCAGTGTGGACTTGAAAGGTTGGGAACTAAAACCATGGAAAGTCGAGAGAAGCCCTGTTTCCATTAAGGGCTATCTTTAATTCTTTTACTTGCCCTTTTCAAGCCCTTGATAAATGCGATATGAGTTCATTACTGTGAATATGCTAAAAGGGAATTATTTCTGTGGTATTATCCATCTTGTCCTGCTACTTTTCTGGTACCTCCTCCTGCTGCTTCCAGCCTGATAGAGAGCAGTTCAGTACATTTCCTGGAATTTCAGTGTACTGAGGAACAACATGTTTGAGCACCTATACTGCCCAGATAGATAAGGCAAGAATGTGCCCAGGGTCTGCGATGGTTCAGCAATTTAACTCCTCTTATTGCAAAATACGTAGTTTGGAAGGCACATCAAAATTGTTTGACTTGCAAATATGATATAGAATGAATGCAGGACCTCTGTTGCATTCATTCTCCAGTTGCATTCCCAAAGTAAATTGTAAAGAAGCCAATTAAAATAGAAGGCAGATTTTCAAATCCTGTAGGCCACAAAGCCTTGAGTGAGGCGAGTGCATGTTCAGCCAGCATTGCTTTCAAATTACAGCAGGTCCATGTGTGGCTACAAGTAAAAGCTTCAGCCAAGGACAAAATGGCTTCTCCCTCAGGAGCAGAGGGTGAGTCTGCCTGTAAACGACAGTGGAATGTGATCAGCTCATCAAATATGGCAGGGCTGCCCAACCTTGTCCTTGAAGATCAACTGTACTGGAGGCTTTCATTTCAACCCTGATTTAGCATTCCTAACCCTATACTACTTTGCAGCTTAATGAAGATCTTCACTGATTGAAGTGTGCTTTGCCTGGGTTAGATTGAAAAGCTATATGATACATCCACAGAAACAGGGTTGGGCAACCCTGAAAGAGTATTTAAGGGCATGCAAGCCCTGTGGTAAACAGGAGTAACCCAGGAAGAGGGAAATAATCTAGGGGTGTTCGTCTGTGGCCAGTTAGTAAATAATCCTCAACTAAGATGGAAAAATCTCCCCTCCTACAAAACAGAATCACGAGTCCTATGTTTTTTATGGAAAAAATGCTGGAGAGATTATATTTTGCAAGGCTATGGATACACAATATCCTTCCCCATCACCGATGACCACAACAGATGCTCCGGATGTAAAGTTAGTAGGGATAGTTTGTATGCACAAAATCCTGCACGAATACACAGTTCAGAAGTGCTGTGATTTGGTTTTAGAACAGATTGCTGGTATTGGGTAATACCAAATACGGGCTCCGCCATTGATTTCTTCATTTATTCAGATTCCTGACATGTTAAACATTTTGTATTGCTTCCAAACTAAAACAATGAAAATAGATCAGTCTATTTCACGACCTTGCTGCTCGGCCACAACATGTAATGGCATTAAGCTGCTTGAAAGTGCGTTGTCTTGTTCCTGTGGTATAATTTTAATTACCACTTTTTACTGTGAACTGTTTCGCACTCTCTTGAGTTGGCAGGGTTACATCTCTGCTTGCTTCCTAGGTTTTACCCATTGTATTATGCCATTTGTTCATTTCCTTTTCTTATTTTGAAATACTTTCCTCTCCTCTCATTTCAGATATACTGCACATCCCCCCCCCCCATCTTTCTCGTTGGTATAAATGTCTGATCACCCCCAGCTTTCTTCTGTTATTTTTATATCCCCCCAGAGTATTTAGGTGAGTGTTTCCCTTTGTCAGTGCTAGCTGGTCTGTACAGCTCCAAGTCAAGTGTCCCAGCCGTGCTCATAGCGCATTGTTTATCATTCTTATAACCAGTAGCGGCTCTAGACCCGGGAATGGCGGGGCGCAGACACGTCCCTTTATGACAATTAGTCCTGGGTAGTTCGCAGTCATTTTCCTTTACTGGCGCGTTTTCCAATTATCGTACTTGGTAACTTAAGACACGGTCTCTCCATATGCGATGAAACAGCGATGAAATCATTGGCTTAATTCAGCTCAGTGGCGGAACCTGAACTGAGAATCGTGACAAAACATCCGTTTAAAACAGTCCTTAGTCCTGACCATAGATATATACATAGTCCTGACCTGTTCTCAGTCATTTTCATGAGTAACCGCAGGTTCGCTCCGAGAGCACTCCGCAGTAAACAGCTGCTGCTTGTTCTCCCCGACTACGTAAGAAGACAATCATTCCTCTGGACGCTTATTTGCTGTATTTAAATCAAAGTTAGTCAAACTTTCATACCTGTCGCCTCTCACGCAAACAGCTTGAGCAGCACGCTGCCTATTAAACTGCCAAGTGCCACTTTTTATCAACCCACACAATACCGAGAGTGAAAGGCGATATTTCACTGGAACGCGGACCTGATCAATCAACGTGAAGTAGGCCTACTGGCCTATTAATAAGTAAAATTTTTTCTGTACTGAATTTCGCCCATGATTTCATCGCTGTTCGATCATATAGGCTATGGAGAGACCATGTCTTAAGTTGCCAAGTACGATAATTGTATAACGCATCAGTAAAGGAAAATGATTTCGAACTACCGAGGACTAATTGTCATAAAGGGACATGTCTGCGCCCCGCCATTCCCGGGTCTAGAGCCGCTACTGCTTACAACCCTACAGGGTGTCTAGAGGGGTGCAGGTTTGCAAAAAAGGACCAGCGAAGAAACACTTAAAACTAGGGCACGGTGGAATAGAGTTTGTCAGGGATCAGCTGGGCAATATAAATATATAATGGAAGCAACCAATATGTCAGGGTCTCCACGGCCAACACAATAAACAAAAGCCACACTACGTGGAACAAAAGTCTCTAAACCTGAAATATGAAACAAATATTACTGAACTCCCTGACTAACCAAAAACAGGAAAAAAAGGGTGGAACAAAACAAATGGCAGAGAACCCCTACAAGACTTCCTTTAACTCTTGCACAATGAAAAAGTTAAACTGAGTGGGACCCGGATCGAGCTGAGTCAGGTGGCTACCCAAAGGAGTTTTGTAAACCAGAGACATATAGGCTAAGCACAAAAGGCACCAGCTTATTTAGCAAAGTTAAATAGTTACAGCAAGCCAAACACAATCATGGGGTTTAATCACAGAGTTCCAAAAACACGAAAATGAACTGCACAACCATCAAAACAAAACCCAAGAGCAGCCACCAGCAAACACCTCTGTGGCCCAATGACAGGGAGCACTAGATTGTGCAGGTTCTTATAGTTCTGCACGAATGATCTGTATGAGCTGCAGGGGAGGTGATCGGCTCGGGGGGCGTGGCTGATCTGAGACAACGAGGGAGAGGGAGAAAGAGAACTTAGTGGACAGAAGTCTTTGCACGTAAGAATCGTGGATTCTTTGTCCCCTGTTTAGCTCTCTCTGGACCGCACCTCTGATTACTCTTTGGGTGCATCTCAAAGCGTAGGCTGCATCCTTTGAAGGCTGCATTTTTAGGGGTTGTCACGTAACTCCACCTGCCAAACTGACATAACGTCATTTCATCTCCATTCAATGGCTTTGGTTTCAGTGAGTTGTCACTGGTTTCCCTATCCTTAACCTTAACTCTAACCCTTAACCCAAGACCTAACCCTAAATTTAACCTTGTCCCTTACCCTAAGTGTCAGTTTGGCAGATGGAAGTAAGTGATGACCCCTACAAATGCAGCCTTCAAAGGATGCAGCCAATGCTTTGAGATGCACCCCTTGTTAGATTTGTTTGCCTACTCTCAGACTGCATACTCACGTACTGGTTCTTGCTGGTAAAGACCTTTGTCTTTTGATCACGATTTCGGTCCGCAAGTCCTGCAAGTGAGTCCAATTTCCTGTTTCTACACTAGTCAACCAGGCATAACAGGCATTATGAGTTGTATACAACCATGTTTGAATTTGTGTGCATATGTATACGGTGCTTAACAAATTTAGTAGACCACCACCCAATGTAAGGTTCATGCCACTGTTACGACCCCTGATGGATCAGTCAGTCAAGGGCTGTTGCGGAGCTGTAACATAACTTGGTGCAATTGTGCATGACATGCGGAGGTAAACTAAATAGGCAGTTAGATTTGCTACAAGGAGTTTTATTTACCTTGTACTTGAAAAATGGCCACACACAAAAAAGACTCACAGAAATACGTTCAGGAGCAGGAAACGTAGTGGGCGGCTGTAATTTTTAAATGTGTGTTCTGTTCAGTCTTGTGATTTTTCATTTTCAACTTGGGCTCATGTTTAATGCATGTGTTTGTTATTGTCCAAATTGGCCCATTAACACATTTAATTCATCAAAGTCAACCCACCCAACATATTTGAATTGTTAAAATAAGAAAATTAATTTGAGTCACAAAATTATTTGAATCAAAACTGGTGTTGCGTTTTCATTGCCTCAGTATATATGCACAGACACAACACAGATTGTGCAAAATTATTTGCCCCTTCTCAATTTTTTCTATGCTTATTGTCATACTTAAATGTCAGGTCAACTTGGTTATTTTAATATTAAAGAATGCAACTTTTAAATTATCCTTTCATTTATCGAAGGTAAAAATTTATTCAAAACCCATATTACCCACATGAGCAAACAATTGCTCCTTTAAAACTAGTAACCGTTTCTGACTCCCTTGGAATGAAATGTTTGCGATGACTTGGGATGAGTCTTTTACATCCCCACAGAGGAATTTTGGCCCATTATGCTTTGCGGCATTGTTTTACATCAGCCACACTGGAAATTTTTTGAGCACAAACTGCCTGTTTAAAGTCATTCCAGTACATCTCAATTAGATTAAAGTCAGGATTTTGACTTGCCGCTCCAAGAACTTAATTTTTTTTTTTTCTGCCATTTAGAGGTGGACTGACTTGTGTGCTTCGAGTCACTGTCCTGCTACATAACCCAGCTAGCTGAAATCTATAACCCATCACTGACTCGGCTGACATCTTCCTCAGGATTTAGTGGATGAGCAGAATTTATTGTTCCATTAATTATAGCAAGTTGCCCAGGTCATGAAGCAGCCTCAGACCATCACACAACCATCACTGTGTTTGACCATTGATATAACTGTAATGCCCCTCCCCTCTGGCATTCCTTCTCCCTGGCTACCTGCCTTGCACCTAATTAATCAATTATCTGTTTCTCATCACCTCATTATCTTCAACTGGGTCTCTTTAGTTAATTAGACTTCCCTAAAGCACTTACAGCTTAGTTTCTCCCCATTCGTGCAGGTAGTCTGGTTTCCCCCTTTGTGTTAGGTGCACTCCCCTTTATGGTCTCCTTAAGTTTTGTATTGGTTTGCTTTTCCCTTCACCCATTGTTTAATAAACTCCACGTCCCTGTAACCGGGTCCTCCTCTCCACTCCTTGCCCTGGTGCCTCTACAACATCCTGGTGTGCCGGGGCCTGACAACACCATTCCTATGTCTTTGCATCAGGCCAGATGTGACAGAACCCATGTCTCCCTAAAAGTTCCACTTGACTCATCACGCCACAGAATATTTTCCAAAGAGGCTTGGGGGTCATCAAGATGTCTTTTGCCAGATGTGATCAAGCCTTGGTGTTCATTTTAGTTAGCAGTGGGTTTGCCCTCATGGGTCTCCTATGGATGCCATCTTTGCCCCGTCTGTTTCTTATTGAGGAATCATGAACACTGTCCTTAAATGAAGAAAATGAGGCCTGCTGGGGTCTTTAATGACCTCCTGGATAGAGTAATTGATGCGCTTTTGCAGAAATTCTGATGGGCTAGCCACTCATGGGAAGATTCCACATTTTCACCATTTGAAGATTTTGGCTCTGGTTTACTGGGGTCTTAGGGGCTCAGAAATGACATTGTAACTTTTCAGATTGATAACTGTCAACCACTTTGTTTCCCATCTGTCCTTGAGTCTCTTAATATTGCTGCACCAATGATACTTAGTATCAACAGGACTGGTAGAAACGGGTGGCACAGTGATTAGCACTGCTGCCTCACAGTAAGAAGGTAGTGGGTTCCAATCCAGCCTGGGGCCTTTCTGTGTGGAGTTTACATGTTCTCCCTGTGTCCCTGTGGGTTTCTTCTGGTTTCCCCTACCCACAAAAACATGCATCATAGGAACACTCCACCCCGTACCCCTGACCAAGGACCTGGCTTTAGAACTGGAGTTTGTCCCCGGGCGCCGCTCTGTGGCTGCCCACTTCTCCTAACCATAGGATGGGTCGAATGCAGAGGAAGAATTACCCCACGAGGTTCAATAAAGTATATCTAAAAAAAAAAAAAAATTGACTTTTATTAACAAAACAGAAGGTAAACTCAACAAGTCGACATGGTCTACAACATCCCCCGCCAATCGTGTGCTTCTTATTTTCGAACTCAATCAAGGCCTTTATGGTCTGAAGCAACACACCAAATTTGGTTACTGTATCTGTAGTAGTTTCTGAGTATAGCTGTCCCCTTTATCTCGGACGGACGGACGGACGGACGGACGGAGGTCAAACCTAAATCCCCCTCCCGCATCGTGTTTGCGGGGGATAATAATAGCTGTTGAACTGGAGAGATTTTTAGATGGTCCACGATCTGGTGGGAACAAAACAGGAACATAAAGAGTCAGGCAGGATGTAGTCAAAGGGACTGGTCCGAGGTCAGTAACTGGGATGGTAAACCGAATGAACCAGGGCAAACGAGGCAGGTGCTCACCTTCATCCTGGAGTGAAGGAAGTACTGGGAAAAGCCACTCGCCAGGACTTCAGACTCTGGGAGGCGTTTCCCTGATAAATAGATTTTTGGTGCCCTTTCATACAGTAATACACCGAGGACGGATGACAAAAAAACAGCAATGTCAGTGCTGTCATTCTGGCAGCTGTTTTGTGTCTTGTTAAGAGGCAGGAGTGCACCATGGACAGCTCTCTAAACCATCACAGAGCTCACATACCATTCACTCGCATTCTCAATCCTTTGGGAAATTTAGAGAGTTAAATTTACCTTACCGACATAAACACAGGGACATAAATACAGACTCCACACAGAAAGGCCCCAGAAAATAAAAAAGAAAGAAATCCCACAGGCTTGCTGTTGTGAGTTACTAGTGTTACCTACTGTGACACTGTGCCGTCCCATGACAATTAATGAGCCCCTCAAATATTTAACACTGACATTTGTTCTCATTTCATTTGTTGTTGTTTTTTTTGTTTGTCAGTTGATGTGTTAGTTTTTCATGTCAGCTTTTGAATAAGCAATTTTACACGACTTTGGCGACATACATTTTGTCATCGTACTTGTATTCGACGAGGTAGTTATTTCTTGCTATTCCCACTGGCTTGAAGTTCACGTTCCACTGAAACGGTCTCTTTCAAAAATGGTCCAGTGACAAAGCTATAGCACATCATAAACATTTGATGTAATGAGAACTTGAAGTACAATAAAAACTTGAGATATGGCCTTGAATTTTTCTTTACGGCTTATTGCAACAGGACAGGAATGACAAGGTTTACAAAGGAGAATTCCTCAGAATAATACAGCTCTGTCCATTCAATTTTTTCATCACCAATTGCCAGCATGTTTGAAACTCAACTCACGTTTACTAAGGGGAGTTGACAGCATGATTCCCATATTCATATCTATCCATTTACCCAAAAGTGCTATGGCGTACTCTGCATGAGGAAAACTTATCTTGTCAGTTGAAGTAGATCAGAACTCATCATCATTGTGAGTATATGATGAGACATTGGGGAGAATCCAAATTATTAATCTATTTCTCCTTCTTTCTCCCCTGACATTAGCGCTATGGTGACATCCTAATCTCATTTTCTAGAATAATAAATGAGCTTGCACTTCCTGAATGCAGCCTTCACATTTGATCTGATTTGAGTGAAAGCAGCTGAACATTTCACTTGATTTATTGCTCTACCTTGTGGTTAGCTGAGAAAAAAAGAAATAAACCTACAGTACAGCACTTTCCAATGGGTAGTCTACAAAGTTCCAGTTTGAGTTCAGCTCTTCTTAAGTGACTACATGGAATTTTGGGTCCTCATCAGGGGTACATACTGAACATTCCAGTGCATACTGTTGAAATCCATTTCAGTCTTGGAACTTAAACTGGAACTGATTGTTCCGGTCAGCAGAGACCAAAATGGACCTTTCTTAACACAGAAAAACAATGGGCCAGTCAGTGGCTTGCTGCAATAGGCTGTGCCTGGCAATAGGCGGACCTTCCTGAGAAAATGATCAGAGTAAGATTTTCACGTTGTGGAGAAATAATAAATTCAAAATTCAAAATGATCTTAGAAACAAGCACTGAAAAATATGCAAAAAAAAAATATATATATATATACAATATAATAATAATAATAATAATATTACTATATATTATTATAAATATTATAATCATAGGTAATACATAAAATATACAAAAATGCTAAATTTGGACTGATCGTTTTTCCTTTGTGGTCTTCATATGTATTTTTTTTTACTTTTGCCCTGTCCAAGAACCTGTTGTCTGAATTTCAATGGGTTCGCTGTAGCTGAAGTTGGATGCACAAGCATAAGGAAAGTCAACTACGTTGAAAGGTTCTGCTTGAGAAAAAATAGTTCAACATCCACACTAAATGAGTTTTTCAGCCTCACTAAACATAAAAGCCTATCTGGGAAAACTGTTGTAAGAAGCTACACCAAATATTAATGACAAGATCACCAATAATACCTTACCTCACATGGAGCAAATACAGTAAATCAGCATGGTATTCTTTCTTGTTCTTTCTCCAATATTCTGGACTGTGCTACACTGCATATACCTTCTTACTATAAACCCCAATTTTACCGAAGTTGGGAAAGTTGCATAAAATGTGAATAATAAAAATTCCTTCTCGACCTATATTCAGTTGAGTACACTACAAAGATAAGATATTTAATGTTCAAACTGATAAACTTTATTATTGTTATTTTTTTTTATTATTAACTTATTTTGAATTTGATGTTTGCAACACATTCCAAAAATCTGGGACAGGGGCAACAACAGACAGGAAAAGTTGAGCAATGCTCAAAAAACACCCGTTTGGAACATTCCACAGGTGACCAGGTTAATTGGAAACAGGTGAGTGTCAGGATTAGGTATAAAAGGAGTATCCCTGAAAGACTCAGTCAGTCACGAGCAAGGATGGGGCGAGGTTCACCACTTTGTGAACAACTGCATGAGCAAACAGTTCAACAGTTAAAAAACGCTTCTCAATGTGCAATTGCAAGGAATTTAGGAATTGCGTCACCTACAGTCCATAATATCATCAAAAGATTCAGAGATCCGGAGAAACCTCTACAGACATGTAAACGGCATGGCTGAAAACCGACACTGAATGCCCATGACTGTTGGTCCCTCAGGCGGCACTGCCTAAAAAATGGACATAATTCTGTAAAGGATATTACCCTGCGGGCTCAGGAACACTTAGAAAAACCATTGACCATTAACACAGTTTGTTGCTTCAAGTCCAAGTTCAAACTCTACCATGCAGAGCAAAAGCCATAAATCAACAACACCCAGAAATGCTGCCAGCTTCTCTGGGCTCGAGCCCATCAGAGATGGGCTGACGCAAAGTGGAAAAGTGTGCTGTGGTCTGAGGAGTCCACATTTCAAATTGTTTTTAGAGATCATGGACGTCGTGTCCTCCGGGCTAAAGAGGACCATCCAGATTGTTATCAATGTAAAGTACAAAAGCCAGCATCAGTGATGGTACGGGGATGTGTTAGTGCCCATGGCATGGGTAACATCCATGATGGCGCAATTAATGCTGCAGAGTACATACAGGTTTTGGAGCAACATATACTGCTATCCAAGCAATGTCTTTTTCAGGGACATCCCTGCATATTTCATTGGAAGAATGCCAAGCCACATTCTGCATGTGTTACAACAGCGTGGCTTTGTAGTAAAAGAATGTGTGGTAATAGACTGGCCTGCCTGCAGTTCAGACTTGTCTCCCATTAAAAATGTGTGGCACATTATGAAGCGCAAAATTCAACAAGTGTCTGCCACTAACATGGCAATATCGTCCGCCGCCTCAATTTTATGTGTCCGTACGGATGGAACCCAATACTTTATCCCTCGCTTTGCGCTAATCGCGCGGCGGGGGATAATAATCTAAAAATGTATCACTGTTCAGTAATTATCTTTGACATGACCACCGTATGTATTTGTAATGGCTGACTGCCACTCAATCACAGAGACATTTCATAAAAATAACAAACTCAGAAAGTCAACACATTAGGTCAACAAAATGTAATATGCTTTATTATGACTTATGCAGATCTTTTTCCTTGTTATTTCTGCAATTTTCCAATTGAAAAGTTGATGAAGTATCGACATGGCGATGTTTATTTTGATAAGCTGTCACTTCCATCACCTCTAGGATAACATCAGAATTTTGGGGTTTTCACAGGTATCCAACATGAAAAGAATCCAGTCAACAGTTCTTAAGATATTGGAATTTATGCTTTGTGACCTTGAAATAAAGGTGAAGGTCACCAAAACAGCATGGTACCTTACCCCCACTGAGATGAACCTAGGTACCAAATACGAGAAGAATCTAGTCAAGGATTCTTAAGATATTCAAGTTTGTGTTTGTGCGGACGGACAAAGATACTCAAATTTAAGCTTTGTGACCTTGAAATGAAGGTGAAGGTCACCAAAACTGCATGGTACCTTTACCCCACATAAACCTAGATATCAAATATGAAAAGAATCTAGTCAACGGTTCTTAAAATATCCACATTTATATGTTCGTACTGACGAACGGAGCTCAATACTATATCCATCGTACATCAAGAAAGAATGGGAAAGAATTCCACCTGCAAAGCTTGTACAATCAATGTCCTCAGTTCCCAAATGCTTATTGTTGTTAAAAAGAAAGGTGATGTAACACAGTGTGCCCTGTCCCAGCTTTTTTGGGATGCGTTGCTGGCATCAAATTCAAAAGGAGTGAATATTTCCAAAAAACAATACAGTTTATCAGTTTGAATATTGATTACCTTCTCTTTGTAGTGTACTCAATTGAACATAGATTGAAAAGGATTTGCAAATCACTGTCCTTATTCATGTTTTACACAACATACTAACTTCATTGGAGTTGGAGTTTATACAAGCTTATGCGTGTAGTGTAAATCATCATTTAACAACTGATTTTTGTACAAAACCCAAAACCAGTGAAGTCGGCACATTGTGTAAATCGTGAATAAAAACAGAATACAATGATTTGCAAATCCTTTTCAACCTATATTCAATTGAATACACTGCAAAGACAAGTTACTTAATGTTTGAACAGGTAAACTTTGTCATTTTTTGCAAATATTAGCTCATCTGGAATTTGATGCCAGCAACATGTTTCAAAAAAGCTGGCACAAGTGGCAAAAAAGACAGAGAGTTGAGGAATGCTCATCAAACACTTATTTGGAACATCCCACAGGTGAACGGGCTAATTGGGAACAGGTGGGTGCCATGATTGGGTATTAAAGCAGCTTCCCTGAAATGCTCCGTCATTCACAAACAAGGATGGGGCGAGGGTCACCACTTTGTGAACAAATGCGTGAGCAGATTGTCGAACAGTTTAAAAACAACATTCCTCAATGAGCTATTGCAAGAAATTTAGGGATTTCATCATCTACAGTCCGTAATATTGTCAAAAGGTTCAGAGAATCTGGAGAAATCACTGCACGTAAGCGACAAGGCCGAAAACCAACATTGAATGCCCGTGACCTTCGATCCCTCAGGCGGTACTGCATCAAAAACCGACATCAGTGTGGACATCACCACTTGGGCTCAGGAACACTTCAGAAAACCACTGTCAGAAAGCCATTTATCAGCAGCACCCAGAAACGCCGCCGGCTTTGCTGGGCCCAAGCTCATCTAAGATGGACTGATGCAAAGTGGAAAAGTGTTCTGTGGTCCGACGAGTCCACATTTCAAATTGTTTTTGGAAACTGTGGACGTTGTGTCCTCCGGACCAAAGAGGAAAAGAACCATCCGTACTGTTATAGGCGCAAAGTTCAAAAGCCATCATCTGTGATGGTATGGGGGTGTATTAGTGCCCAAGGCATGGGCAACTTACACATATGTGAAGGCACCATTAATGCTGGAGGGTGCATAGAGGTTTTGGAGCAACATATGTTGCCATCCAAGCAACATCTTTATCATGGACGCCCCTGCTTATTTCAGCAAGACAATGCCAAGCCACATTCTGCAAGTGCTACAACAGCATGGCTCCGTAGTAAAAGAGTGCGGGTACTAGACTGGCCTGCCTGTAGTCCAGACCTGTCTCCTATTGAAAATGTGTGGCGCATTATGAAGCGTAAAATACGACAGCTGAAACCCCGGACTGTTGAACAACTTAAGCTGTACATCAAGCAAGAATGAGAAAGAGTTCCACCTGAAAAACTTCAAAAATTAGTCTCCTCAGTTCCCAAATGTTTACTGAGTTTCGTTAAAAGGAAAGGCGATGAAACACAGTGGTAGAAAGGCCCCTGTGCCAACTTCTTTGCAATGTGTTGCTGCCTTTAAATTCTAAGTAAATGATTATTTGCAAAAAAAAAGAAAAATGTTTCTCAGTTTGAACATTAAACATCTTGTCTTTGCAGTGTATTCAATTGAATACAAGTTGAAAAGGATTTGCAAATCATTGTATTCTGTTTTTATCTACGATTTACATAACGTGCCAACTTCACTGGTTTTGGGTTTTGTATTTACGCAGGTTTTCTTTGTCTAATATTGAAATTTGTTTGATGATCTGAAACATTAAGTATGGCAAACATGCCAAAAAAGAGAGAAAGAAATCAGGAAGGGGGCCAATACTTTTTCAGCACTATAGGGCAGATGGAGGCATTAAGAACCAGGCAAGAGGCAACAGGCACCACTCTAATGGAAAATCTACTATATTTGTGGATACTTTCCTGGCTTGATGAGTTGCAATTGGGTGTAAAGTGCCATGGAAAATTGTAAAGCTGCATCTGATTGGCTTTGATATAATTTCCTGTACAAAAGAAAATCTATCCTCATTGGATTAGGAATGATTTGAAATCATGGCTTCATGAGAAATACAAATATAGTGGCTTTTCCCATAGAGTGGAGCTTATTGCCCCCTGGTGCTTAATACCATCACCTACTCCACCTTTCTTGAGAAAGCTTGTTTTACAAGTTCAGAGGTAAATGATATTAAGACATTTCTTAAGCTGAAAGGTTATTAGACTGAAAGGAAGAATAAAATTACTTTCTTAGTTCCACGTTCGTTGCTAGACTGTACTGTACCAGTCTTGTGCTTGTCCTCGCTCCTCAGCAGTTCTTTCCAGTGGCTGCTTCCTTTCCTCTGGTCTCACTCCAGCATCTCCTGTTTCCCGAGCCTCGTCTTGTCTTTTCCCTCCACCTTCTCCATCTGCGCCATCCACACCCCCCCCCCGCCCGGATCGATCACCTGGCTTTGACCTTAGAATCCGAAATGACTTATTCATTTAATTAAAAAGAAATTTCTTCCAAGGTTTCTCAATTAATGGTACTTCTAAAAATCAGCCTATCAAATTTAAAACTAAGGATGAAATTCCACATAAGTTCTTCAAACTTTTATTGATGTTATTACATCACTTTCAATTTCACTTGTGTTTAAAAATGAGGTAATGCATGAAAAATCACTTTGTGATCCAGCACCATGAAAAAAAAAAAAAAAAAAAGAACAGGCAATGTGAAAGAGACATGGGTATATACACCTCTGCAAATGTGGTAACAGCAGCAAAAAGATCCTCAAAAGATAAAATATACCACTGAGCACCATGAGGGCAGTTATTTAAAAAAAACTGACAGGTAGAAGACATAAACGTATTTTGCCCACCAGCATAGGTGAGAAAAGTAATAAAAGAAATCCCTAAGAATCACCATGAGAGAATTGCATTGCAGGCCTTGGCTTCTTGGGGTCACCGCATTTTAAAAAGCACCGACAGAACTTTTTGACAGTTAGCAAGAAAAAAAAAAAGCCTTTTCTGACCAGACACTGAGGTAAGGACTTAAAATTTCCACAAACATCATCTCAAAACAGAGATACTAATGAGGTGGAAACCCAGAGTGAAATATGGCAGTGGATCTGTGATGTTTTGGAGGCAGTTTTAATTCGAGGTCCACGGGTACTGTTCAAAATCAATGGCTTAATAAATTCCACCAAAAATAAAGCAATTTGTAGCAGACAATCTGGTTGTCTGCTTGTCAGAAAGCTGAGACTTGGCCATCGGTGAACTTCCCAGCAAGACAATGACCCAAGACACTCTTTAAAACCTGTACAAAAATGGTTCAGGCCAAAGAAAATCTATGCTCTGCAATGGCATTCGCAGAAACCAGACAATCTAATCAAAGAGGGCGGTTGATAAGCACTAACCCAAGAATGTGGCAGGTCTTGAAAGAATCTTTGCAGAGAAAGTCCCTGTGCCTGTGTGCCTTAACCTTTTCAAGGAAAAGCCTCAATGCCGTTATGCTTACAGAGACTGCAGAAAGCAATACACCAGAGGTGGGGAATTTGTGTATTTATTAAGTAAATGTATGACTTTTATTCGTTCCACTATCTTTCACATCTTGGCATTTTGTGTTCACCTCTATAAAAGGCGCAACTGTTTAAAAATTTTTTATTTTTGTGTATTTCCATTCAGGCTTGGCAATGATGGATCCTACAGAAGAAAGTGTCTTCACAGATGCTCAAAGCCATCATTTTGTTGGGAATGAGAGCATATTTATTTGATTCAAAAATACCTAATGTTTTTATCAATAAAGAGAGACAATTCATAAACTTTCTTTCTTTTTTGTTCTTCTCCAACAAGTGACTGGTTAATTTATAACAGCGTATTCATTGTTTCTAGTTTCATAACAATATATGGAGGCGTAACCCTGGCAGGATCCTTGCGCATAAATAAGGAAACAGAGCTCAGTCCCTTCCTTCACACAGTGTGTGAAGTGCAAAATACTGTAAAAATAACACCCCAATGTATTTACTGTGCAAAATAAAATCCCCGTGTATATTCCCGGAACACCTGAGAGGATCAGCGGTACAAAGAATATTTTGTCGACAATGATATTGCCAATGCATTTGAAAGACCTTTTAACCTGCAATTACGGAGTAGCATACCTCTCACAGAATGCGATTATCAGAAAAGCCATGATTACCGTCTGTTGACAACTGACTTCACATTAGCCATTCAGTAATAGGTTTTAGTATGCAAAAAATACAGGCTTTCACATCATATATTTTACTGCTGCCATTTTCACATGACGCAATACTGATACAGAATAGATCATCAAACCTGTCTTGATAGCAGTATGACAGAATAATAAAAATGGTGCAATGCCAATGAATACCTATAACGAGATAACAATCATTAGAAAAAATAAAGCTCCCCGAACTGATTGCTTGAATCTTACATGCACTTATTGACCTTCTACCAGACTACGTCTTTAAATACTGAATGCTGAGAGCTTTTTCATTTCAATGGAAAGAGACTGAATATATGGAATAAAATGCAGTAGATTTAGACTGTCAATTTTGATGCATCTCTTTAAATGAAGTGCCACCTGCTGGTTGAGTTTATAAAGAGTAACTGCAATGTATAGTATATAAAAACCAGCAGACATATGAGAAATTTTAAAATATATATTTTTCCTTCATACTTCGGCTCGCATTCAAAATTATGGCGTTTGCATATTTCCGCTACACCTTAATGAAAAGATGAGGCCGATGTAAAGCAAGTCTTTACATCTTGCATTTTAGGCCCCAGTCCCACCTTTGGAGTGAGTATAATTTCAAATACAGTGGGGTGCAAAAAATTTGGGCACCCCTGGTTTAAATGTCTGTTACAATCAATCTCCAGGTGATTGAAAGCAAACCTGAACACTAAATGCTACAAAGCCAAACCTGACACGTCATAACATTTTAAAGCGAGAATAATTTTTATTTCGAACTTTTTACAGTTTTAAAATAATAAAACAAGGAAAAAGGCCATGTGCAAAAGTTTGGGAACCCTGTCAGCTAGTACTTTGTAACTCCTTCTCGGGCAGCAATAACAGCTTGCAAACGCTTCCTGTAGCCAGTGAAGTGTCTTTCAATTCTTGTCTTTGGACTTCTTCCCCATTCTTCCTGACAGAACACCTCTAGCTTGGAAATATTCTTCAGTCTTCTTGCATGCACGGCATGTTTGAGGACCCCCAAAGATTTTCAAGTCTGGGGACTGTGATGGCTATTTCAAAACCTTCACCGGTCTTTCCTGGAGGTACTTCATGGTGGATTTTGAGGTATGCTTTGGGTCACCGTCTTCCAGGAGTACCCAACATCTCTTCAACTTCAATTTCTGGATTAAGCTTTGAACATTAGCCTCTAGAATGTCATTATATTTGGTGAAATCCATTCTTCTCTCTCCCCACACAATATTGCCGGTGCCCCCAGCTGCAACACAGCCCCAAAGCATAATGGATCCACCTCCATGCTTAACAGTTGACAACGTGTTCTTCTCCACAAAAGGCTTCACCCTGGTTTTTCCAAACATTCCTTCATTGGTTGTGGCCAAAAACTTCAATTTTGGTTGTGTCAGTCCAAAGAGCATTGTTTCAATAGGCTTGAGGTTTCTCTAGGTTTTCTCTTGCATACTTCAGAAGCTTAATTTTGTTTTGAGGTGGTAGAAAAGGCTTCTTTCTTGCAAGTCTGCCATGTGGATCTTTGTTGTTTAAGGTACGCTGTACTGTTGTCCTGTGAACAACTAGACCTGTGTCTGCTACTCTTTTTTGCAGTGATGTGAGAGTTCTTCTAAGAAATTCTCACCAGATCTCAGGCCATTCTATCTGAAATTTTTCTTGATCTTTCAGATCTTGCCTTGACTTCAATTGTTCCATTTTCCATTTCTTAGGATGTTTCTGACAGTAGAAATGGGTAGTTTGAAACGTTTTGAGAGGTTTTTGTAGCCCTCTCCTTGTTGGTGGAAGTGAATTATTTTTATTTTGACATCCTTGGATAAGTGTTTGGATGAAAACATGGTTTTTAACTACAAACAAGAGCCACCACAGTTGGATACTTTAGAAGGCATGGGGTTACTTCAGAATATACTGTTCAACCCTGGAATTATATTCACCTGACTCACTGAAGCCCTAAGGAGTTAATCGACTGGGTCTGGGCCTTAGTAATAATCTTCTGAAAAGGTGACAAAGAATAATCCAAAAGGGTTCCCAAACTTTTGCATAGGGCCCCTCTCCCTTTCTTATCATTTAAAAACTCAGAAAAATTAAAATAAAAAGAAACCTTGCTTTTAAATTTGCAGAAATGTGTCATGTTTAACTTTGTAGCATTTAGTGTTCAGGTTTCCATTCAATCACTTGGAGATTAATCAGAACAGACATTTAAACCAGGGGTGCCCGAATTTTTGCATCCCACTATGGGCCTGATTTATAAAGACCTTTAGCACATGCAAAATCTTTTTGCCCGTGCAAAACCAATAACATTACTCATGATTGGCCAGGGTACTTGCCTTGCACCAATTAGTAGCAAGGTTTCTGGTATTGCACCAGCAAAAAGATTTTGCATGTGCTAAAGGTCTTAGTAAATCAGGCCCTATATATACATGAGCACTTAGAGCAACATAAACATAAATTAGCCATTTTTTGGAAGCAGGTTATTTATAAATTAAAAAGCCATAAGTCCAGAGGCACTATAAAAAGCCCGATAGTACATGTATGAGAATAAAGGTCCGTGGTGAAAAAAATTCCTCACACTACAAGAACACTAGAACTTCATCAGAAACCAGCAACTTTGATTATTTTCTATGTAGGCTCATCAGTGCTAGTAAGCATTCAATGAATTACTAATAAAAAACAGGCCACTTTCCTGACACCCGAGCTTGGGGGTAATTCTACTGAAATCACTGGAGGCCTCCCGACTGTCAACCTCAGATTTGCTTATAGTTTACAAAACATAATGTTCTTGTTTCCAGTACATTATGTGCAAAATTTTACACGCACATCTTTTTTAGTTTTAATTGAGACTTCAGAAAGGGGGTACAGCCCACAAATTAGAGTAAAAATGAGTGTTTCTATGCAGTGTGCCAACTTAAAGAAGTCTATTTACTTTTGAACTATTAATGATAGATATATGAAATTTGCAGGATTGGTACTTTGGCATATGTCTCAGATTATCAAAGATCAGTGGCATAACACATACATTTGCTAATTGGTGCCCACCCCAAAATGACTCAAAAAAGGTTTGATTTTGCACATGACGCCAGGTTTGGCCCTCTATATCTCTGGAATGAAACAAACTAGATCTTTCTAGTCGCAGCAATTATTATGTCATGGACTTTCATAAAAACTTGGTATTTCTGCCAAGGAATTTGGACCTTCTAGTTTACAGGCCCATAAAAATACAAAAAAAAACCCCCCAAATCAGAACCATATTTCATTTTTATACTGCCAAATGATGACAGATTATACCATAAAACAAATTACATAATTGGAAAGAGCATGTATTAATTCACCAATAAGCAAATGTCAAGTTGATATCCTGTAAGAATTAGTATTTTTCACATTGTCAATGACATCGTTTCGCAACAGGCGAAAATGTTAGACACAGAGCCCTGCCTCATGCTGTATACAATTATAGAAATTTACCTGTACAAGTTGAGTAGGTATATTATCACTATGTAGCTGCACGGTCACCATGCCCTAGTCAGGCGTTTGTGAGGTGCGCTTCTGCCACCGGTACAGAGGCATTCAGGTTCAGGAGGTTAAAGTAATCTTATCGTTTAAGTTCCTTTACATAATCCAGTTTGTTACAATCATCATTACAATTGAGCTGTGCTCTCGAAAGAGCATGGTGCCAAAAATTAACAACCTGGAATCCATCCAGATCAAGGTTCGCTCGCTCCCAACGGTCACTGGCCAATAAACTCGGGCCTCAGTCGGTAAGACAGCATTTAGGCCCTTACGTCACTAATGAACTGGATCTATAAATATTCATGTTTTCTGCTCTGGGCTGATTGGGTGACCTTTTGGCGAGAAACACATGCGGTGCATTTGCAGAATGAATGCTGACCAGGTTATCCGTCGCATCTTGTTGTCAGAAGTGGAAGCTAAGTAGGGGTGCAATTAAACGTTGGGATATACAAGTATCTATCTTACATCTGCATGCTGCATGTATATTTCCTTTTACTTTGGAACATCAGGCATTTTACAACACAACTAACGGCTGCACTCAGCCTTACGAATATGAGTTTGCTGGCCAGGTACGGAAATCATGAATGTTATTTGACATGAGCTTAAAAATTAGATTGTGGCTTGCTTGCATTTACTCTTGGAGTGGTTGTTAGGTTTTGAACAGGATAATGTTCGGCAATATCTGCATTTTGTTTATTTCAGTGGGGTTCCCTGGTATAATAAAGGCTAAATTAAATAATACTCAAATTATATAACATATTTCACTGCATCTGGCATTAGCTATAGCTTGAAGGGCATCAGCTAGGTTAAGCCTATGAAGCTGGGATGTAACACAACAGTTGCCAATTTATTCCTTGCATGTCTACTTTCTTTGGAAAAGAGAAGATGGATAGCTTGTTCCTAATATTACAACCTATTGCTGCACACCGCTGTGGCATTTTTAACTTGGATGACCAACGCTTATTTTGCTGCTTTTCGCTGCTTGTTAAATATATCACGATATCAATCCAATACAAGATGATAGCGATTAAATATATTCTTTTTCCCTTTAAAAACAATTAAACATCGATGGTAATAGCAGTAACACTGAACATATAAACACAAGCATTATTTAAGTTTAAAAGGCCCAATTCCAATCCGACCCCTTACGTACTCACTGACTTAGAGGCGCGTTCACGGGAAGTCCGTGAGTGTATGAGGGCTGTTCCATTGTCAGACCATCAAGTCAGTGAGTCCGTGAATGAGCCCTTACTTCCCCCTTACCGTAAGTCAGCACCAATGCTGACTTTAGGTAAGGAAATTAGCAACAGTTCATAGCATTGTGAAGTGAAATACGGGGGATGCCGTCGGAATACCGGAAATGTAAAAATAAACCAAAAAAAAAAACAAAAAAAAAAACGGTAAATAAACCAAAGAGCGGTCCGATCGAGGTAATGGAAGGAGCAAGAAAGAAAAGTTTACTTGTAAGTATTAACGTTGATTGTCTCAACTGAGTGTAGTTAGGTTAAGTGAAAGGGGGGGGGGGTGTGAGAGGGTGACGGAAACGAGATGCGGTTGATCGCGTTTGCACTGAGACCCTAAAATTTTACTTTCGAATTTAAACTTTTCATTGACCTTCTCCACTCTAAATTCATTAATGCATCCCTCCAATCCATAGTGTAACCCTATTTGCTGATTTATTGATGATATTCTTCTATCTATGAGCCATCTATCGCCAAAAATCATCAATAGCATCCTGAAAAATATCTCCGACTGCGATACCAGTCATTAGCGCATGTTCCAAAATGTTGATCGTTTTCCCGAGTCAGTGGAGGGTGCGGGGCATAACCATAGGTCAATTTGTAGTTTGCCACAGTCCATACTGTATTTCTGCTTTGCCAGATGTTACGTGACCGTTGCTGAGAGAGAAACAGGTCTCGAACAAAGTTCATTTTCTCCTGATCTGTTGGTCTTAAAAATGCCATTGCAGCACCAGAATGTTTGGAAGATATGTGGCCTGAGAGAAATAAGTCTAATATTTAATTCCGTGATAATTGGGCAAAATAATCGGTGATAATCTGTGCTCATGTTCACTTCTCCCCATTGGAATCAATTCATTCAGAACCCGCTGCAAGTCTAAAGGGGCGGGGCACCCTTGTGAGAGTGAGCCAATCACAAATCTCGCATGGATTTTGTGCAAATATTTGAAAGTCAAACGCTAGCCTATCGACTGAGGCCAGTCATATCCGCAAGTTACCGTTGGGAGCAACCAAAGCTTGATACGGAAGGATTCCAGGCTAAAAGATTAAGCCATTTTCCATTTTCACTCAGGCATGTGCAAGAGTGATAAACTAAAGGTAATATGATCATAATATCTTGGCTGTGACTACTTATAAATATAAGACTCAAGTATTGCTGTCATCAGCCATCAGTCTGTCTTGTAAGTAGAGACGCAAACAGCAGAAAATGACATACCAATTTTGGCATGTAATTACAAATACAGCAACAGGTGAAACCAATTTAGTCTGGTAAATAGAAACGTAATTTCTGTACAATTATCAAAACTGAAATTATGTACAATGATAAGTTTTTATTAATCACTAGGAGACATTATATACATTATATGCTGATGTACCAGCATATTTGTTTTAATAAAACACTGCGATTTGACACAGTTTTCTTTAAGATATCAGCCTGATATTTGATATTTTGAGAATATCAACTAAAATATGCTTTTTCTAGCAATTTAATTGGTTTGAGAGTACATCCTGTCATACCTTGGCTATGTCGAATTGAAATATAGCTCTGACATGTTTTATTCCATTGTTAAGGGCAGAAACCAGCAATTGTTTTGCAACTTTGGCTTCTTGCAACTGCACTTAAGCTACGATGTCCAAGTCAGTTAGCTACTATCATCAAACAAAGATAGAGCCAGTCAATGGCTACTCAAGCGATCTTCGATCAGCTTGTTAATTCAAACCCTGTTCCCCACACTTCATTTTTTAATACAGATTTCTTTGAAAACTTTGGAGTAATAAAGTAACAGGAGAGCCAAGTAAACTCTTCAATCTCTGTTTGACTGTTTGTAGTGAGTCAGAAAAAATATTCTCAGCTATAATATGAATGGTTTTTAAAAAGTTTTACTACTCATTTATTAGTATGTACCTAACTTTCATTTATAGTAGCGAACAGATTTGGACATGTTAGCGAAAGTACAGTGTGCAGTAGTGAAAGTGCAGCAACACCATTTTTGAAATCTCAATATCTCAAAAACTAATAAAGACGTGTCTAAAATTTTGCATTTAGCCTACTGGATACAAGAGCATCATGTTCTGTAATTAGAGGCAAATCTCAGGTCGTCAATCAGGAACTGTTTTTGAAATCTGGTGATTTGAGATGGACTTACCCTCAGTTGGATATTAGATCACTCCGGGTGCCCAGTTATGCTGAATTTATTCAGTGAATGACTGTGGGATGAAGCAAATGAAGCTCATGAGATGGATGCGCTGTCTGTTAACTGAAGTTTACTTGCGTTCACAGTCAGAGATATGCCTGGTACAGGAGAACAGCAGTGACTGCGCTTGCTGTCTCTGCTCCCCAAACTATGACCAGACTAGAGGCAGTCAAGCGTGACTTCACAGTATCCATGACATCTGCCTCAGAAAACTGAAAATGTGAAAGGATGGGTCACAATCAGGGGCACTGGGTCATATACCGGGATATTTTTTGAAACGACAAAACCACCCAACTGACACAAAACTCTCTCGCAATGTCACTGGAACGTTCTTTCAAAGTCATAGAATCGGCACTGCATTTAAATAATGTTCTGTGTTTGCCGGACAAATTTTTATCAGAAAGAGAGAAACCAGTGACCACATAAGTGCCCACAATGACAAAAAGGTGATGTAACCATCTATGCTTGCACGTTCAAGAGAGAAACTGAGTCCTTATGAGTCTAAAGTCAGTGACATTATATGCTACATTCACACTGAATTTTGTTGGAGAGCTCTGCACACGGGGCATGCAGACAATCTGACACTGATGAGAACAAGCGCTGATCAGTGACTCACACACTTTCACAGTGACAATGAAGTTAGCTTTGGAAAATGGAAAGATGAATCTGCAATGCGGGGGTTGTGGCACTCAGGCAGAGGCAGGGCCACAGATCAGGGATGTTCTTCCCTTTAGCTGAAACCCCCAGAAAAACAAAGCACATTTAAGCAGGTCTGTCCCTGAAAGCATTGTTTATGACTAGACCAGACAGATATTTTACAATAATGGAATTCATGAAAAATCAGACAGTGATGACACTTCACTGCATATCCCCATTATAAAGCTTCTTGTGGGAGAAGTATTGATGGACAAAGCACCACGTCAAAGGGAAACGAAGTAAACACAATTTTTGTGGCACAAACCTTCATAAGGCAATGTAGGAGGGGGGGGACAACGAACAGAGGGCTGCACTAAAAGACCAGGATTGTTCTGCATGGCAATCAAGTCTCCAAGTAGTGTACTTAATCAGGCTTCTCCAGCTTGTACAGCAGGCATCCTGGCCCAGTTATTAATGCTAAATCCCTGGCTGCTCTCCCATGGCTTCTTCTTATGTCCATGAAAAAAGATACAAAAATAATTGTACAAAAACAAGGCAGGAAAGCCAAACGAAACTACACAGTATAGGCGGCCAGAACAGGCTACCCATCTTGTTGTCGTTCTGCGTCCGTCATTACAAAGTAACATCCGTGACAGTGGACTCCGTTTCCACCGTCTCCACCAGCGTCACCTCACCCTCCGCTGAGGGGTCCAGCTCTGCCGCCCGGATGATGATGGCCCCTTCGGACAGCACCACCTCCTCTCCTCCCAGCTCCTCCTCCTCCTGGACCACCTCCTCCTTCTGGCTCTCCTCTTCGGAGTGTGTGCCGTTCGTGTGGCCGTATGCCATAGCCTCCAGCCTGAGGCGGTACTGCTCGGCCTCCCGCTCCTTCTGCAGGAGCTGCCGCCGGTACTCCTGGGCTTCGCGGTTGGCCTCCTGCAGCTGCCTCTGCAGCAGCTCTGTGCCGTCATTATCCGCCGGCTCCTGGAAAAGCGCAGTATTCAGGCAAATCAGACAACACCTCCCCGCAGGCACACTGCAGCAGGACGCTCAATGCAATTTATCGGATTACCAAACCAGTCTGTCAAAAGTCACACATACAGATGGCAATGAAAATTAGTAATTAAATGAATAATTGCTAATGATACTGTTCGCAAGTAAGCAAAAGAACCTACATGTACGCCATAAACTTGCCAATATGTCATAAACTTCATGCCAAACAAACACAATAATCATCCTTTGGTGTATGAAGTTCCAATCAAATGTTGACAATGTATACATACTTCTTGATTAGGGGTGTCAATGTTTAAAATTTTTTCTACACGTGTACACGGGACTTCTAACCGACGTGTACCAGGTTACACGTTGGGGATTTATGAGCTTTTTCTATCGCAGTTGCGCTATATAACCACAGAAAGTAAATAAAATCCTCCATCATTTTGACAGATAAGAAAACGTACACGTGAAAGCTGAAAAAGGGTTAACCTTTTTTAAGCATTGTTTCAACTATTGCTAACATTTGTACTTTTTCTTTTCAACTTAAAGTGCAAACTGCATCCCTCTCTCGCAATGGGAGCTGCGTCTGAATTTTAATATACGTCTCATAGTAAAAGTAATGTGGAATTGGCGAGAGAAAGCAACTCAAAAAGAGGCCAAAGTAAGCTGAGGTGAGAGGAAAAAACTTCACCTTTATATCCACAAAGTTAAAAAAGGACTCACAATTATTCACTGAAATTGGCGAAAAAAAAAAGTTTTCTTCCTCCTCTTAAAACAGGATGTGTGATCAGGTTGTGAAAAGCGGACAGAACACCAACCAACAATATAATGTACAACAACACGCAAAAATATAGGCTAAAATAACAAGCCATTAACAGTTTTTGTTTTCAGCTGCACGACATTTGCACATGGAGAAGATGAGTGCCGCGCTCTTCAAGTCCTCTACAAACTATTCTTGACGTGGCGCGACACTGGCTGTGGTGACGGGGTTTTTTTTTTTTTTTTTTAATATCAAGGCAACATTGCGCCCCATGCATCTGTATGCGCGAGTGGGAACATTTAAGTGTTATTATCTGAAGCTTTCAGGCAACATTATCACCCCTAAAAACAGGCGACAATATGTATTGGTGAGAAATGAACGAGGAGGAGGATGAGGAGGAAAAAATGACGTGTACACGGTTATTGATTTTTCTAAACGGTTATGATTTGTTATTCGTGTAACCGTTTACACAAGTAGATGTTGACACCCCAATTCTTGATATTGCCTTAATTTACCCGATGCGGTCGCCAAAATGTTTAGGACAACCTCAACTAAAGATGTGGACCAAAACTCCATAAATAAATTAAAAGAGTTGGCTTTCATTGGTCTGATACCTGCTTGACTTTAGGTTCAGAGTGGTTCGCTGCAGGTTCCAGTTTCCTCTTCCGACTGGGGGGAGGCTGGAGCTCCGCCTGCACCACTTCTTCTGTAATCTGATTGGCAGGTACAGCGACCACTGCACTCAGATCAGAAAGCAAGACATCACTACCCTGTCCACCTCTGAAGCAAAATTCAACAGACGGGCAGAAATAAGCATGCATTTTACCATATGACTTCAGTCCTGTGCTTTAATATTCTGTAGCAAAAGCAACCAGAGCTGATGCACGAGCTTGCTGCAGATGATGTATCAGGAATATGCGAAATATCAGAAAGACCTTGCTGAATGAAGTAAATTAACCAATCTAAGAAATTTCTATTGAGCTCTGTATTTGCAACAGAAAATTAAATGCTCAGTTCTTATAATGTGCATGCTGGCTGTCTGGCAGTAGAGCAAATAAAACCGCATACTGGTGCATTTCTGACTGAATGTATCATTAGAAGTCACACCCTGACAATAAATTAACATTATGACATTGCAAGTATGAACACCCATTTCATATCATAATCACAAACAGGTCAAAGCAAAGAGCATCATGGCCAGAGCCCAGCCCATGTGCAGTACTCAGTGAATGTGAGAGGAGTTCAGAAACAGGGAGGGGATAGCAGCACTAACGCTCAGTGAATGTGAGAGGACTTCAGAAACGGGGAGGGGATGACAGCACTAACGCTCAGTGAATGTCAGAGGACTTCAGAAACAGGGAGGGGATGGCAAAACTAACGCTCAGTGAATGTGAGAGGACTTCAGAAACAGGGAGGGGATGGCAGCACTAACGCTCAGTGAATGTGAGAGGACTTCAGAAACGGGGAGGGGATGACAGCACTAACGCTCAGTGAATGTCAGAGGACTTCAGAAACAGGGAGGGGATGGCAACACTAACGCTCAGTGAATGTGAGAGGACTTCAGAAACAGGGAGGGGATGGCAGCACTCGCGCTCAGTGAATGTGAGAAGACTTCAGAAACGGGGAGGGGATGACAGCACTAACGCTAAGTGAATGTAAGAGGACTTCAGAAACAGGGAGGGGATGGCAAAACTAACGCTCAGTGAATGTGAGAGGACTTCAGAAACAGGGAGGGGATGGCAGCACAAACGCTCAGTGAATGTGAGAGGACTTCAGAAACAGGGAGGGGATGGCAGCACTAACGCTCAGTGAATGTGAGAGGACTTCAGAAACAGGGAGGGGATGGCAGCACTAACGCTCAGTGAATGTGAGAGGACTTCAGAAACGGGGAGGGGATGACAGCACTAACGCTCAGTGAATGTAAGAGGACTTCAGAAACAGGGAGGGGATGGCAGCACTCACGCTCAGTGAATGTGAGAGGACTTCAGAAACGGGGAGGGGATGGCAGCACTAACGCTCAGTGAATGTAAGAGGACTTCACAGCACTAACGCTCAGTGAATGTAAGAGGACTTCAGAAACAGGGAGGGGATGGCAACACTAACACTCAGTGAATATGAGAGGACTTCAGAAACAGGGAGGGGATAACAGCAATAACGCTCAGTGAATGTGAGAGAACTTCAGAAACATAGAGGGGATGGCAGCACTAACGCTCAGTGAATGTCTGAGGACTTCAGAAACGGGGAGGGGATGGCAGCACTAATGCTCAGTGAATGTAAGAGGACTTCAGAAACAGGGAGGGGATGGCAGCACTAACGCTCAGTGAATGTAAGAGGACTTCAGAAACGGGGAGGGGATGGCAGCACTAATGCTCAGTGAATGTAAGAGGACTTCAGAAACAGGGAGGGGATGGCAGCACTAACGCTCAGTGAATGTGAGAGGACTTCAGAAACGGGGAGGGGATGGCAGCACTAATGCTCAGTGAATATGAGAGGACTTCAGAAACGGGGAGGGGATGGCAGCACTAATGCTCAGTGAATATGAGAGGACTTCAGAAACGGGGAGGGGATGGCAGCACTAACGCTCAGTGAATGTAAGAGGACTTCAGAAACAGGGAGGGGATGGCAGCACTAACGCTCAGTGAATGTAAGAGGACTTCAGAAACAGGGAGGGGATGGCAGCACTAACGCTCAGTGAATATGAGAGGACTTCAGAAACAGGGAGGGGATAACAGCAATAACGCTAAGTGAATGCGAGAGGACTTCAGAAACATGGAAGGGATGCAGCATTAACGCTCAGTGAATGTCTGAGGACTTCAGAAACGGGGAGGGGATGGCAGCACTAACGCTCAGTAAATGTGAGAGGACTTCAGAAACAGGGAGGGGATGGCAGCACTAACGCTCAGTGAATGTGAGAGGACTTCAGAAACATAGAGGGGATGGCAGCACTAACGCTCAGTGAATGTCTGAGGACTTCAGAAACAGGGAGGGGATGGCAGCACTAACGCTAAGTGAATGCGAGAGGACTTCAGAAACATGGAAGGGATGCAGCATTAACGCTCAGTGAATGTCTGAGGACTTCAGAAACGGGGAGGGGATGGCAGCACTAACGCTCAGTAAATGTGAGAGGACTTCAGAAACAGGGAGGGGATGGCAGCACTAACGCTCAGTGAATGTCTGAGGACTTCAGAAACAGGGAGGGGATGGCAGCACTAACGCTCAGTGAATATGAGAGGACTTCAGAAACAGGGAGGGGATGGCAGCACTAACGCTCAGTGAATACGAGAGGACTTCAGAAACAGGGAGGGGATGGCAGCACTAACGCTTACTTTGCTGCCCATTCTGCATGGTGACGAAGAACTGCTGTCCAAGGCTGCCTGGCTGTAGATTGCCATGCTGGTCTGTCACTATGGTGATGACCCTCTGACCTCCTTCACCCACCATGTGCTGGATGGCTGAGTCCACTGAATCGGCAGCCGTGATCTCCGCCAAGTCCCCTGCAGGAAAGACAGCACTGTCACTCAAAGGCAGGCAGGGTGCTCCGCTCGCCCGCTGGGGCAGAGAGAGAGAGAGAGAGAGCATTTTACCACAGTGGGCTGCACACAGACGTGAACAGAAACCGCAAAAGGTTGGGCTGAATCTCAAAACTCAAAAATATTCCAATTAAGGGCCCGCATTTGTGCATTGTCAGAAAAGACAAACATGGTTATTCACTCTTGGTTTACTGAACTGTAGTTTTACATAGGTCCACACAGTAATTGTCTGAGCTACAGTTCTGTGAATGACACATTGGTGCCAATCACAGGAACCTCCATTGATACAACACAACTCAGGTAAGAGAACATACTAAGCTCTGTACATAACAATAATTAATTTATACAAAGTACAACAGTGCCACTTCTGCATTCATTTGAAGACAACAATCACACTTCACGGTAATATTTGAACTGTAGCAGCAGAGCTCATCATTGATGAAAGGCATTACACAGAATAACATCCTTCATAGCTAGTCCCCTGCAATTGTATAAATATAACTTATCCATAAAGTTTGGTACCATCAGTCCTACCACAGGAGAGTTTCACCAGATGCCTTTAACATCAAGCAGTGAACAGCAGGTGAGAAAAACACGGTCATGTGTTCTCAGTCCCGCTCCAGCTCATCAATACAAGCAGTGGATGCAGCTTCAGGTGGATGTGAATTCAACAAGAATTTGAAGGAACACAGACATTTCTCGCAAGCATACAGGCATAACAGGACATAAGGCAGCTGAGGGAGTCAGACAAGTTCTGGAAACTATTCCTGACAAAAAGTAGAGCGAAATCCAAAGAATTATGACACAGAGTACAGACCAACTACGTTTCATGACGCAGCATTTTAGTTCTGCTGCTATACTTCTCATTTGAGTTTTGGAAAAAAATAGTTTTTTCTTAAAATTAATAAATAAATGAATAATACAATCATCACTGCAAATTGTAAACAATTCTAAGAGTTCACAAACAGGAAAAAAGAAAGAAAAAAAAGAAAGAAAAATGACCCATATCTGACCATGTGCGTTACCTTCTGCACTTGAACTGACCATGGGACCTGACGCTTCTGCTAGTGCTGCTAGTGTTGCCAGAACAGATGTGGTAGATGCAGACTCCCCTAAGAACACATGAAAGACAGAACTGATGACCATTTACAGGGCTTAAAGCTCGAAAAATTGCCATGCCAAAAAATGAAATTACTGGGGGGGGGGTCCTAATTTGAGTTCTGTCCTAACATACTTTGTGATAGTAGCCTGTCCATCATAATACAGAAATATGTAAAATCAGAATACAAGAGCTTCAAACACATTGACACTGCCTGACATTTGTCTAATGAAAAACATTCACTAAGGCATGAGCTTCGGCCGATGAGAAGAGTGACCTGATTAACTGTTACATATGCTACTGTGGGGATTACACATGTGCAGAGGAAACAGTAATGTACTGCCCACACTTGAGAAAGTGAGTGTGAATCACTAGAAGCAGCAACTAACGTTTAGAGACACTTACACGGACAACACAGCTGACGTTGTCGCTGGTCCCAACTCAAGATTTATCCAGAGCGTTGAGTTAGCTTTACGCTATCCAGCATTAATGTAACACAGCGTTCTCTGACACAGACCATTTAAGTCATACAATATTACCCCGGATAACGTAACTCATTAAATAGAGCCTTCTTGAGTTTGCAACAGCTGAACTGAAAATAATAAATAAATAACTGTTAATGCTGTATCACTGCTTAGAGTCCAGAATAATTTTGGAAAAGTTAAAGGGACATTGTGTAGGAATTACTCCCATCCTGCATTGAAATTGTGCATTACATTCAAACGAATAGTGCACTCTCGCGCCTCACTTTTTCAAACACATATTGCAACTACGGTAGCCACCGTGTATCAAAAAGCCTTGACAACACTGATGAAATCATGGTTGCATTTTAGGTCCATGGTTGTGTGGGGCTCATGAACGCGCTGACGCCTGAGGTATCAATGACAACCGTCCGCGCCCGAAGCACTCCCACACAAGACCAATGTTCTCCGGAAATGTAGCTACCGTATGTCCACTGGAAAAACCCATGCAATCGCTACGCACCGAACGGGTAAACAATAGCACTCGGCTTAAATATATACTCAACACTTATATATTATATATTTTTGCTCCCATTTGTCATGAGATGGACTCAAAGATCTAAAATTCATTCCAGATACACAATATTACCTTTTCTCTCAAACATTGTTCACAAATCTGTCTAAATGTGTGATAGTGAGCACTTTTGCTTTGCTGAGACAATCCATCCCACCTCACAGGTGTGCCACATCAAGATGCTCATCAGACACCATGATTAGTGCACAGGTGTACCTTGTACTGCCCACAATAAAAGGCCACTCTGAAATGTGCAGTTTTGTCTCACAGCAAAATGCCACAGATGGCGCAAGCATTGAGGGAGCGTGCAACTGGCATGCTGACAGCAGGAATGTCAACCAGATCTGTTGCTCGGGCATTGAATGTTCATTTCTCCACCATAAGCAGTCTCCAAAGGCGTTTCAGAAGAATATGGCAGTACATCCAACCAGCCTCACAACCGCAGACCACGTGTAACCACACCAGCCCAGGACCTCCACATCCAGCGGGTTCACCTCCAAGATCCTCTGAGACCTGCTACTCAGACAGCTGCTGAAACAATTGGTTTGCATAATCAAAGAATTTCTGCACAAACTGTTAGAAACCGTCTCAGGGAAGCTCAACTGCATGCTCGTCGTCCTCATCGGGGTCTTAACCTGACTCCAGATCGTCGCCGTAAAAGACTTGAGTGGGCAAATGCTCACATTCGATGGCGTCTGGCACGTTGGAGAGGTGTTCTCTTCACGGATGAATCTCAATTTACATTGTTCAGGGCAGATGGCAGACAGCGTGTGTGGCGTCGTGTGGGTGAGCGCTTTGTTGATGTCAATGTTGTGGATCGAGTGGCCCATGGTGGTGGTGGGGTTATGGTATGGGTAGGCATCTGTTATGGACGAAGAACACAGGTGCATTTTATTGATGGCATTTTGAATGCACAGAGATACAGTGATGAGATCCTGAGGCCCATTGTTGTGCCATACATCCATGAACATCACCTCATGTTTCAGCAAGATAATGCACGGCCCCATGTTGCAAGGATCTGTACACAACTCCTGGAAGCTGAAAATGTCCCAGTTCTTGCATGGCCAGCATACTCACCGGACAAGTCACCCATTGAGCATGTTTGGGATGTGCTTGACTGGCGTATACGACCAGTTCCCACTAATATCCAGCAACTTCGCACAGCCATTGAAGAGGAGTGGACCAACATTCCACGGACCACAATTGACAATCTGATAAACTCTATGCGAAGAAGATGTGTTGCACTGCATGAGGCAAATGGTGGTCACACCAGATACTGACTGGTTCTGAGTCCCCAGACCCCCAATAAAGCAAAAACTGCACATTTCAGGGTGGCCTTTTATTGTGGACAGTATAAGGTACACCTGTGCACTAATCATGGTGTCTGATGAGCATCTTGATGTGGCACACCTGTGAGCTGGGATGGATTGTCTCAGCAAAGCAAAAGTGCTCACTATCACACATTTAGACAGATTTGTGAACAATGTTTGAGAGAAATGGTAATATTGTATATCTGGAATGAATTTCAGATCTTTGAGTCCACCTCATGACAAATGGGAGCAAAAACAAGTGTTGCGTTTATATTTTTGTTGAGTGTAGTTTGGAAGAACAATTCATATCCCTATTAGGTATATAAAATGTTCATGAACTAGTTTTATTTAACAGAGATATAAATTCTGACATGCAAAATTACTTTTAGTGTACGAATGCTCAAAGCTCATCAATTCTATCCTTCATCTTTACTTAGAACTGGATCCGATCCCAGCTGACTCACAGAAAGCACACAATATTCATTAGAATTTAATTTTAAAGGAGGACTATACTGACCTACACCGTTTTGACTTAATCTTATAGTAATTAACTTCAATATAATATCCATGGTCGATTTTTTTTGTCCATACATACCCCCTGTTCTTCTAAATGACCATTAATTAGCTGGAATTGCAGTTTCCAGGAGTCTGCCATAAACAACACAAGAGGCATGAGAACTTGCGAGATCATAACGTCACTGTAGCTGCCACATGCATTCATGTGCATGATGCATGGGATGTCAAAATGTCTGAATGCATGGATAAATGCATGGATAAATGCAAATAAATTAGACTACAACCAATTTAAAATTATTCATTGAGCGAATCAACTGTTTGATTGCAAATAGGAACAAGTAAATGGGAGGGGAGTGAAAGCAATTGTCGAGTAGAGGAGGATGATTTTGAAGACCTTAACTTTGCTTAGTTCAGCACGCAGTTTGCCTGAATGTGTTTGCTTGATTATTACATTTGGCCGTTGTGTGCGAATCTTGTTCAATTATTAAATAAAAAATGTTTAAAATTTGCGGCACAGATTTGCCGGAACGTGCTTGCCAAGTCTTCGGTGCATTTGTCCATTGCTTGCAATGCAAAAATAATCTCTCTCTGACATTCACGTTTGATGCACTTCACAAAATGTTTTCTACTTCGCGAATATTTTTAGCCGCTTAAAAAAAAAAAGAAGCTTTTCTTTAAGCTAAAAAGTTTTCTTTTAGCTAAAAGTTTTCCGACGAGAGGTGGAATTCAGAGGTCTGCAATTTATTCAGATTACTGACATTATTTCAATCTAGCACAGTAGCCTGGTTTGGTTTGTCTGCCTCTCATCATCTCTTCTTAAATCATTATTGGCTTGATTTTGATTGGTCAGTTGGCTGAATAAATGGCTTGATTACAAGTTAGGCAAAGTACAAGGGAATTGATTTAAGGTGAGCCAATTATGCCAAGGTGACGGCAGCTGTCCAGCCTCGTTGGCAATAAGCAGACTTCAAATCGCACTTTTCTTTCCGGAAGCATTTCAAATGGTCTCTGATGTAAGTTCACCTCTAAATAAAGTTGTGTCGGATAGAAAAAGGGTAATAATCAAGCTCGTCTGTCTGCCCCATAGAAGAAGCGGGAATATCTCGGTCATTCAGCAATCACAATGCAGGACCACAGGACAATGGACATTCATGGCGCTGACAAGCGCATTGACGTCACGATTAGGGGCACCCCAAGCGGGTCGAAGGTGAATTTTCGTCTGCTATGGTGAAAATGGTGCGGTCCACTAGTTTTGTAAAATTGCTCATAAAAATTAAAAGAAATCGCAAAATAAAGAAAGCAAAGTTGTAAGAGCTTTTTTCATGATATATTGAAATAATAACACCCAACTTTCCCAGCCATGACAGTCCTCCTTTAATGCTTCGAATGCACATGTTGTTGAATGCACGTTTTTACTACCCGCATGTTTCTCTGGGTACCCAAACATCAAGGTAATCCGGAAAAGTGCTGATTTCATTCGATACGTTTCAATTCTGAATCCCCTTATACAGGATTAGCAAATTCTTAAGTCTGCATATGATCAGCAGCCCAGTTATAAAAATATAGGCTACATAAAGTCGATCTTAGTTTCATTCTCATCGGTTTCTTTCTTCTGGAGCCCTCGTGTTTTCTCTGCGCAGTGTTCAGCCACATTAGCAAATCTCCGCAGCATCACTCCCATACTCTGATACCCCTCACGAACAGTGTGTCATTCACATCTCATCCTATCCAGCGTTTCCAACCAACTCAACTCTTCTAGCTAATAAAGGCTGAACAACAAATACTGTCTCTGTGCAGTGCTGTCATGCAAGTTCGGCACATGCATAAAATAAGATACAAAATATGAAGTTTCTGTTATCTTAAAGGTGACCTAATATGCAATTTTTCCAAGTTTTTGGTCTTTGACTCCCCTAGAATACTCCTGATCGTTCAAAGTAAAAAAAGGGTACTTATTTCGCTCATACTGCCATTCTCAAAAAACCCCATTTGTAGTCCATAGTAGTCTCTGCCTAAAATGCCTCATTGGAGTGGCTCTTCCGCTATGGCCCCCACTCCCTTTACGCTCACTTTCTTCTGACTGGCCAACTCTGTGGAGGGCGGCTCTAGGCGAGGCAGCAGAACGCAGTTTTCCTAGTCCACCTCGAGAGTGAAAGCCAGTCCTACTGTACGGGGCTGAGTGCTGGCGAGTCATTAGAAGTGATATGAATAAGATCAACACTTTCCACAATGGGTGCCTGCAACGGATCTGGCGCATCTTCTGGCGAAACAAGATCTCAAATGAAGAACTCTTCAAGAGGACAAAGACAAAGAGCCTGGTGATTGAGATCCAGCGCCGCCGGCTTAGATGGCTTGGCCACGTCCTCAGAATGAACCAAGACCGCGTCCCAAAGACTACCTTACGATAGACTCCAATTGGGAAGAGGAGGCAGGGTTGGCCAAAAACCATCTGGCGCCGCACTGTGATGGCTGAGCTGAAGGAGATGGGCCTGACCAGGGGCGAGGCACAACATGCAGCCAAGGATAGAGCAAGGTGGAAGCAACTCGTCATCGCCTTATGTCCCACCGGGGATGAAGAGGATTAAGATAGATAAGACCTCCAGAGTGAAACTGACACGTCTCCTGAAGGACTCGACGGGCATATTCTGCAATCTAACGCAGTACACGTGTATAGATCTAATGAAATTAAGTTGTTCTAATAAACGCAAAGTCTGGCAGCTCAAGCACAAATTTGCTATCGGCTACAGTTTGCTACGGCAACAGTTGGTGAGTACAGCGGTTTTTCTACTCCGTAGCTAGGATGCAGGCAAAGCTAGAATCCACCCCATATAGACACATTTGTAGAACCGGTCGACATGCCCAAGTGTAGACCAGAGACCGTAGAAATCTGGTGGGTCTGAGTTTAGAGGGAAACATGGACAGTGAGGAGCCGCTAAAAGTGGACCAACAGCTTATGGACTACTTCGGTGTGTATTAGGACCTGCTGGTTCATGTGCATAGCTGTGGTGTGTTGTTAGCGTGGAGAAAAGAACAGCTTCCGCAGTGGTATATGATGGAGGGGCGAAAGCTCCAAGCTAAATGGCCTTGCTCGTGGTTATGGTTTACTTATTGCTTCGGAATGACCAGCTTGCGGAAAATGGGCGCATTATGGATAGCGTGCGAGAGCTAGACTGAGCTGCAATGCATGACAGTTATGTCATGAACATAATACAGGTTTTGCAGACCGTAAGTTCCGTCTGCGTGACCCGTTGCTTATGTGGAGCAAGTGAATCGATCACTTTTACAGGAAAGAATTTAATATTCAATCGATGGCAATGCAGAGAAGTTGTTTGTTACACCGGACACGTTATAGCCTGTGATCTTGCCTATTGCTTTCACCAGTAGTATCAGAGAGCTTGCCCAGACATTGGAGATGTATCAGGCTGACCCCGGTCATGGATAAGTAAAGCGATCGTTTCATAAGCACCCAAACACGCACCCCAAGCTCTGCAAAATCTACGTCTGGTCTAACTGCAGCCCAACTCGGCAGACACATACAGCAGCTCTCCGCTAAGCTTCAACTGTAGTGGCGACAATCAGGCAAGGTTATGATGAAATCATCACATTGATGCTTACCGAAATAACACAAGCATACCGATCATAATTGCTGCATAAGTTAACCAGGAGCATTTTTAATTGGCAGAGCACTCAAACTAACATGCAGAAGCTGATAAGCGGTCATGACTTTGAATGTAATCTGTCGCGTGAAAAATTTGTTTTGCGTCCGGTGTGAAAGCTGCTTAACGCGCCCATAACGCCATATTCGGGTCTTTGCATTGACTTTGAATATAGCTAATCTGTCGTGGGAAAATTTTTTTTCATGTCCGGTGTGAAAGCGGCTTGACGTGCCCATAACGTGTATTCGCATCTTTGCATTGACTTTGAATGTAGGCGAAAAATTTGTTTCGTGTCTGATGTGAAAGCGGCTTTATAGGTAGTGCACGACAGCTAGAGAGAGCTTGGTTATGTTATGAACATTATACAGGTTTTGCAGACCGTAAGTCCCATTAGTGCGGACAAGTTGCTTATGTGGAGATAGTGAATTGATCACTTCTACAGGAAAGAATTACCTATTTAATCTCCGCCCTTTTCAGCTTTTTATTAGCCACAACAATTTCTTAAGGGGGATGAAATTATGTCAAGGTAATGCAGAGAAAAAATTTGTTAACCGGTAGAGCTTCTGCGTTTTGCATTGCTTTCATGGTAGCACCAGAGAGCTTGCTCAGACATTTGTGAAGTATCCGACTGATCCCAGTCATGGATAAGTGAAGCGATCACTAACTGTAGTGGCTACAATCGGTCAACGTTACGATGAATCTGCCACATTGATGCTTACCGAAGTAACACAAGCATACCGATCAGAATTACTGCATATAAGTTAACCAGGAGCATTTTTAATTTGCACGACACGCAAACTAAAATGCAGTAGTTGGTAACCGAGCGGTCATAACCGCAGAGACAAACCCTTGCAATACAGGTTTTGCAGACAGCAAGTTCTGCTATTGTGAACAGTTGTACCAAGCATCCAAATTACAAACAAGTATTAAAAGTTAGCTTCAAATGAGGTTTTCTGTAAAATTTCCCCTGATATCACTCATATTTAAGACACAAACATTAGCAACAGTAATTTGGCTACGTTAGCCGCTGTGCTACAGCCACAATCAACTGGCTATCACGTCAGGTTGGCTTATGCAGTAAAGGCAACTTACAGCTTCTGTGCCTGTGAGTCGCGGACAGTCGTGACCGATACAGGCTTCAGATATTTTACAACGCCTGCACTTGAGGCCAGTTGTTTGTGCTAACTATCGCTTGCGGTCCTGGTAGCCTCCCGTAACATGTTAGCTTCACTTAAATTATTTGCCGTGATATGGTTACATACAGCTTGTGGCTCCTAGCACTTGATCGATGCAACTGCTTCAGGTTTGAGAAGCAGCTGAAACACTTCCTGTGTCGAATTATCCTTTATTGACAAAAATGCCTTTGCTGAAATGCTGAGCACAAGCAGCTAACGTTCCCTTTGGTCATGGCTGTTTGCCAGCAAACAAAAAAAGCTACCCACTGATTTCTGGTGGCATCGTCTTTTGGAAGAGAAATATTTGTTTTTTTTCATCTCCAGAAGTAAATGGACTAGTAGCTTTGGGAGAGATACTGACAAAATTGCACCTTAAATGATCTGCAGTTCTTCTTTTGTATTTGTTAGTGCCTGCTAGAATAGTTTCCGGTGTGAGCAGGTCCAGCGCCGTGGTTGGCTCTGGCTAGGTCTGTACTAATTGGACGGCACAGGATGACGTCAGGTTTTGCCCAGATCTTGTGAAGATCTCGAGAGGAGCAGTTCAGAGTGGAAATCACGCTCACGAAATCACATTCTTGGATTACGGCAAAATCCCTGTATCTTATGTTTAGAAACTTTTCAGAGGTTGAGCATGGATAACCAACATTATAGTATTACAAATATGTATTAAAAGAAGGATCAGCATGTTAGGTCCCCTTTAAAGGTTGGATTTTCCTCTTTTTTTCATTGTGGTCCGATATTATTTAGAAAAAAACTGAATTTATTAGAAGCTAAAGAACGCATCTTAACCAGGGGTGCAAATAATTATGGAAGGCGCTGTATATAATTTATATACAGTCCATGTATGATCGCACATGCGTGACAAGTGTCAGCTCGATAGACGTAATTAGCCCTATGCTCGTCTGGGAAAAAAAATACATGCCCCGCACTGCCTCACTTGCCTAGTAACACACAATACTCATATCCTATTGGTTTAGAATTACATCACTTATCAACCTCTAAACAACTTTTAATGGGATTGGATAAACGGCTACATATCAAAAAAACATACTCAGGTCCCATCAAAAAAAAAAAAAAAGAAAAGAAAAGCTCAATGGGCTTGTGCTGAAAAATCTCCTCACGCCGGAAATCCAGCAAGGCGCCTGAGAATTTTAAGCCCTGCATTTACAAAAGATATAACTTTGGCATCCTAATTCCTTTTCATTATTTGAAATTATTCCTGTACACTGCAGCAGAGAAGTTTTCCATCAGCCCTAACACTCAGTATGCCATGATCTGCAATGAATTCTGCAAAATAACCAACAGAAAGACAAGACTGAGCACTGGAAATGAACTCACCATCAGTGAGCAAGATGGACTCATTCAAACGGAAATGGACAATTCAAAACAGACTTCAATAACAGATAGCAGTATTCTAGCCAGGAATGGTACCATTAAAAGATGGCATGCTAAGGGTCTGGGGGAATGCTCCCCTGGGGAAAAATTTGGAGAAATGAAGATATTTGGTAGATTTTGGTGACAAATTGCAAATATTTTGTCAGAAATCTTTAACATAAAAATTGCATCATAAAATTGCTAACACACAATTCTGGGTCTTCACATTTTTGAACAATAGTTTTCCTACACAGCAGAATACATAACTTTATACAAAGGCTCAGTTGATTGTTCTGTTGTGATTGGTTAAAGGATGCAAGAAGGTAAGCATTGTTCCCAATATCTTCTAAATATATAAATCTAAATCTAATCTAAATATCTTCAGCAAGCATGATAAATTGGAAAAGGAACAAAGCGACAACGACTCTCCGAGAGGAGTTCTGATGCAGTGGTAGGAGTAACCACAGCTTTTGTACACACAACTTAGTGGTAGAGGTAAATAGTCTGCATATAAATACAGCTTTTGGTCAAAAACACCAAAAGTTATGTCTTTAGTTAAGTATATGCGTGTGTTAACCAGGGCGTACATTCAAGAAAGAAATCTATGCCAGTCATTATTCTAACATGATTGCACACCTTAATTTATGCTTGTGGATAATAACAATTTCCTGGCAGCGCTCAGGCAAGTGCACAATACAGGTTTAATACTCTAAAAAATTACCTTTATATGCACTTACATTTTTAGTTTACATAGCCGGCATCGATACCAGATCTAATGAGATCATTATGTACAAATTACTTCAAAGTTTCATCAATGTTACCGTGGGATTTACAGTAGCTGGCTAGTTTATCTTGGTGGGAATCACCAATCTATGGGCGAGTTTTTCTTTTGACGACAATGGAATGATCTGCCCTACTTTGCCTCTGATTGGTTTACTCATAATCCTACCCCTCACCAATTTCATACCTCATGCCTAAACCTAACCAACCCAACAAGGAAGTAGCCTACAAGCCAATCGGATGCAGACTAGGGCAGGTCATTCCATCACCAGGAGGAGGAGATAAAATTTGCCACATGAAACAGTAAAGATTGTAAAATGAATATTGGAGACTCTACTTTTTATTTTTGTCAGCACGGCGAGACGAAATCTCAGCGCAGTGCCACAGCTGGCTAAGACACTGGACACATTGAACATTAACTCAAATTGCCTCTGTGTTCATGAGGCAAAAACCTATCTTTATTTTATTTTTATTTTCCAATATGCAAACAGGACATTAGTAGCCCTGAGAAAGGGCCAGTATGGTTTATCTTATTTACCACAGCAAGCAATACCTGAGGTAGATTTGGCAGTAGTGCAGACAAGGTCTGAGAGGTTGACCACCCCAGCACTGGAGAAAATAAACTGGGGAGAGGCAATGGCGGCCATGGTACTGCTTGACAGGCTGTTTTCAGGATTCACATTCACCTGGTTCCGCATCCCTTCCTACAAACAGACAAGCCCATGCACGACAAAGAGAAACAAGAAGTTTTTAACATGCAATGTAGACCCTAACTGGAATTTACACCTATATTGGATTTCATCTCACCTGAAGTAAGAGCATAAGCTCAGCATCATGCCTGTCTGTGGCAATGTCAAAGGCGGTTTTGTCGAATTTGCTGACCGCATGGACATCAGCGCCATATTTGATAAGCAGCTCCACAACTCTGCAGTGGCCGTGTTCTGCTGCCCAGTGCAGAGCTGTCATCTTCAGCATGTCTTTGGCATTGATGTCTGCTCCACTCTGCTGGGGGCAGGTCCAGAGAGCAGAGGAGTGCAGAGGTGAGCAAGAGGCATCTACACAAGCTCACAGAGATTCACTTTAGTGAATTAAACATAAATTAATTAGGTCATTGAATATTAAAATTTGTTTGCATTCAATTTGTCTTATTCTGTCTAAGCAAGGATCCCTGCGGTAGTCTAAAACTATTTAAATACACATGAAAGTATTGAGCCAGAGGACATGAACACATAACAAACAGAAGACTAGGCTTAAAAAATAAAGGAGTGACATTTCCTTCAAGCAGACTAGAGGTTCAAGGGAAGCTCAAGCTGAACTTGGTCTGCCACCCTACCAAACCCATTTCAGGAGTACAAGACTGAAATGAATACCAAACTAATTTATGTCCCGAAGATGTTGTATGTAAAATTCCATCGAATTAGATCACCATTTCTGTGCAGCAGGGGTTAGGCGTCATTCCAATACGCGTCTATGGGTGAAGCAATGTCAATGCTCAGAAATTGTCAAAACCAGTCATCTATGTTGAGACATGCCATTCACTGCGTATATACTAGAGATGCACCGAATTTTCGGCCACCGAAAATTTTCGGCCGAAAAAGGCAAAAAAATGCATTTTCGGTTTTCAGCCGAAAGCCTTTTAACACCGAAAAAATACGGCCGAAACAGAATGTGGTTCTGAGGCAAGCAAAAACTGCGGCCAGCACGCGCCTGTCTGTATGCTTTAAATTAGGGGACGCGCACTACCGTCACCACGTTATGGCACTAAAGTCCGCGAGTGCTGAATTGCAATTTCTGTTTGACACTGTCCTGATGCATCGGATAGCAGCTGGTGTTGTGTCCGATTCGGTTGCACATTAAATACGTACCACATAAAAACACAAAGCAATGATATCCGTAAAAGGCATAGAGTATTCAGAGACAATGGCAATATATTCTCAAGGCATTTGTATACCATCAGTATTCCATAATGTAACTACAACCCCTGGAAAAATATGGAATCACCACACACCGAGGATGTTAACTTACCTTTTTTCCTTCATAACAAAGAAGCAAATAAAACATATGATATAATAATTATTGTTTATTAGCTTGACATGCAGGCGTCATTTAACATTTCACTTTGAAAGTGAAGGCAAAACACATGGCAAAGGCTCGAATCGCGGGAGATCGCAGAGTATTAGAATGTATCGATTTACGATGCGTCATCTCATCTGTGATACCTTTCCCTTTCCGGAGAACAAAATGCTTCATCGGCAACCGTAAAGTTATTCTCTGCGCAATTTTCGTAGAAAAGGGGCAACATGATAACTTTCTTAAGGGGAATTGGGGAAACAGAATTCGACACAACCCCGCTGTTTCTAATTTTGCTACAAACAGGATCACGGACAAAGAAACACATTTCATAAATGCAGCAGCTTCGGTGAATAAACGCAACCTTGTTTGAAAGGAAAGGCAACGCACACTATATTTATCAAGCTGCTTAAGGCAACACAAATTTCAAAAACACAATTTGAAGACCTGTTTCAGTGATGGAAAGTGAAGCCTGTTTCCTAGCGATAATGCGGAAGCGAGTTGTCTATCGCAGCCAATTCACTCTGACCAATCAATGGGCTGCTGTTGTCGTCACGTAACAAATTGTAAAATATTTCAGCAGCCAGTAATAGGCCAGTCAGTTATAGGCCTGCAGGTTATTCATGAGTGGGGCCAAGTTAAACATTTTATTTATAATTTTATTTTATTTTATTTTATATTGTGCTTTGTTGGAATGTCAGTGCTATATAAATATTTTCTAAATTTTGTAATAGATTTATTTTTTGAAGCGTGAATGTTAATTTATGCCATTGCAATGCCTTGACTTTAGCTAGGTAAGTACACAGTCATAGCCATAAATGCAATGGTACTAAAAATTGGCATAATTTCTTTCGGTGTTTCGGTTTTCGGCCAAGTGTTTCTCATTTTCGGTTTCGGCCAAAAATTTTCTTTTCGGTGCATGCCTAGTATATACCAACTTTCTGCTCAAGATCTTTTTTAGAAAGTTTTAAAATGGACAACTTCAGTTTTTCAATAAGACCACACAGCCACACACACTATTAGGGGCGCGGGGCTGAAATGCATTCCCAAAGTAGTTTATATGCTGAAGATGTTGCATCGTGAGTTTTGTCAAATTTCATCAATATTTGACACAGCGAGAAGTTACAGGTCAAATTTTTATACAGACAACAGACGACAGACAATGGGGTTTGCGCCATCTTAAAAACTCAGCTGGTTGACAGCCAGCTGAGTTTAAAAAAATCTTTTATAAATTTGACCTATAGGTGATACATCCTGTCGCCCCAGTTAAGACGTCAAACTGTTGATTCCTCACATGCATTATTGAAGGGAAAACATGACTATCCCAGAAAGTCCATAAATATCAGCAAAGAATGAGCTGTCACTGAAACTGAAGAATGCACCAATGAGCCTGAGTACCCAGTGAGACCAGAGAACATGTTTGATTAGGGTTACACAGTTTCACAATCTTCAGAAATGAAAAACAGGTGAGTGCATGGAAAGACGGTAAGGCTAAAATTACAGCAATTGATTTGGTACCAATTTATGCAGGAGATTTTTACTAGAAAAAAACAAACTAATAGAGCAACTGGAAGATTTGAAGGGAAAAAATGTTTCACGCAAAAAGCTAACACAGACTCTCACTCTTACACGTTCCCATGCTGGAACTGATGAAAATCAATTCTACCAGTTGTCCACTCCCTTTTTGCTGTTGTTGAGGTGCATTTGATTTAATAGTAAACTATAAGCTATGAATCAGAGAAATGCCATAGGAAGTATGTTAGGGTTGGCACGATCCTCACCTTTAAATGCAAGCTTAAATTCAACCTGTCCCCATTCATTTTGCTTGATTATCAATCAACCAACTAATTTGCTCAAAAACTAAAAGTGATCAGTAGGACAACAGGGCAATTTATACTTGAATAGCAGTACTGCACTGTGCATTCAGAAAATGCAGAGAAATAGACCAGATATGTCTGCAAAGCTTACTGTCCGAAAAACAGAATATGTTGTATTCAACACCAATTCAACTGGCTTAATAGCCAAGGATAATTTCCACCTTAAATAAATCCTTTTCAAGCCCAAAACGAAATCAAATAAAAAACACCTCATTTTAATTATTCTCTCATAGTCTCTGATGAACAACGTTATTATGGGAGATGGAATTCAGAGTTAAAATTTTGTTTCTAAAAAATTATTCTAATAATAGCCTTCCTTACAATCTCATATTGGTGCACAATTACTGCATTGTAGTTGGTATTTATTATTACATTAACTTGTTAGTAATTATCATTCACACAATGAACTGAACTACTCTAAATTGGGAAAGGTAATTTAGAACAGGTTAATAGTGATCCTGCATTAAAAGGTGAAGTTTCTGCCAACCTGGCACTCACTTTAAAAATAAATTAATGGCTGTTAAATAGGCCTTTAAAAACCACAGTATTATAGGCTAGAAAATTTTATTTATTCAATATGAAATGACAAAATTTTCAGAGCAGTAATTATTGTACTGTCCCATTCTCTGGCAGTGCAGATTTATTGTCCAATTTATTTATTTATTTCTAAAAAAATAACATAAACAAGTGCGTTGCTTGGAATTTTGGCAGTTTTCCAGATTTACAGACTGTCGTCGGATGAAAAAACACTAGTTTTTTTAAGGTTTATGTCAGGTTCATCTATGCAGAATTAATCCAGCTCAGCCTTCCCTTATTATTCAAACATCTGTATGCTTTACACCAATAATGTAGCCACAGGTAAAAAAAAAAAAAAAGTTGAAAGAGAACTTCGACTTAAAGCCATCATTAGTCCTGACCTGTTCTCAGTTATTTTTCTTTTTTATCGTTAACCATATATTCACTCTGAGAACACTCCATATTATAAGGCGTTGCCAGTTTTACTTGTTAAAACAAGACGAGACATAAAATTCCACATCTGGATGCAATATTTTGAAGCATTTCAATCAGTATTATTCAAAATTATGTGAAGGTGCATCAAATATTTGGAAATATTTCTTCACCCAAAGAGTAATTTCAATGTGGAATAGCTTGCCTGACCATATTGTTGAGGCAGAGATCTTAGGGGTTTTCAAGAGCAGGCTTGACTTAAAGCTAGATACCATTGAGTCTCTGAGTATCTGAAGGGATATATTCACAATAGTATAAAGAAACTGGCGAGCGTAGTTGGGCTGAACAGCCTGTTCTCGCCATTCAGGTTATGTTACGTTAATCTTTGATTTCTGCGATTAAACTTTGACTATCACAGAGCACAGGTAACTCCTTAACATAACCATTTTTCTTAACACTGAATTTAAGATGGCACAAATGAGCAACAATAAAATCAGCAGAGACCATCAATTGTATAGTTTACAGCACTTCCTGATCATCATGTATTAAATATGAAGGTTACCAGGAAAGGAAAGTATTTACACCAATCAGCAGCTCCACGATGGAAGAGTGTCCCTCAGCTGCTGCCATGTGCAAGGGTGTTCTGTCCACCTTAGTCCGAGCATCCCGGCTAACTCCAGCTCTGAGCAACACCTCAGCAGTGGAGTAACGTCCATACTGAGCTGCAAGATGCAACGGTGATGTCCCCAGCTAGAATAGAGAACCATAGTTTGTAAGAGAGCAGAAAAAAAATTTAATAAACCCATATAAGAAATGTGCTTGTAAGATAAAAGGAGCTGTAATATCTTTGTAATACAAGCCCTCACAATATTTACTCAGCGCCATTTGTTGCTGAGTACCTGCTGTTTAAAGAGCTTAGGACATGCACTGACCAAGTTTATGAATATAAACAGGTACAATTAAAAGAATTCCCATCGTCTGCCTTAAAAAAAAATTAAAAAAAATGTTGACAATGATTTTTCACATAAATCGCAATTTTGGTTACTTGCCCTGCCCCCCTCATTAACAAACATTCTCAGCAACACAGGAAAGACATTCTGGCACTCCCCTGTGTTAGGTCACGTCATAAGTAGCACACGGTGGGCGACTGTGCGTTGGCATCTGAGTCAGATTCCAAAAGTTACTCTGAATTTTCAATTTAATTTGTCCATTTTGATGAAGAAGATCTGGAAAATGAGGGGAAAAATACACCTCTGCTTTTTGTATGTAATATAGGGCACATATGGGGCTACAATTTTGAGTGGGTTTTGTGTCAAGGTTGCGAGGTCAACAAGGTCATGGTCAAAGTAAAGGTCAAAAGGTCATCGTATTTTAGTTTTACCCTACATCAAATCTAAGGCCAGATTTGGATTTCTTGGTGAATTTCTAGTCCAGAGACACCAATTCTATAGTGATAGCCCCACCGGTTGCTGAGATATGGGTGGTCAAACATCGGCCGGTACCCCCATTTTGGCCGATTTTTGCCAAATTGGGTGGGCCATAACTCAGGAACCGCTGGTCGGATTGAGCTGATATTTGGAATTTCAGCTTTGCTAAAACCACCCAAGAAACGAAATTTGAGCAAAATCTGAGAGGGTGGAGTGACATCCATTGGGTGATCTGACATGGAATGACCCTAAGTAGTGGTTGAACTCACGCCTGATCTAGCCAGTAGCGAAATGATAATGTTCGCGGCTCTACAAATTTCTGTGCACTGTTTCATGAGCTCTCAAAACAATGCGTGTAAGCCGTACCGCGCCGCTTGCTATTATTAGCTAGTTAGCGAGTGAACACGCAGTGCACAGAAATATAGAACCGTGAATGATATCACAACATGGGTAAACCATATCTTGCAGCTTGCTATTATTAGGTAGTAAGCTAGCAAGCACACAGTGCACAGAAATAAATAGAGCACCGTAAATAGTATCATTTCACTACTTAGCTGGCTAGATCAGGCTGAACAGCGAGTTGGCTGGCTATTGAACAGGCAGTGCAGAGAAACGATTTGGGTTCCGCAAATAATAATAATAACAATATGTAAAAACATGAATATGTTGGGCACATATTGTTGGTTTCAGTGACCCGGTCTTGCCTGGGCCAGCAAAGTCGGCACTAGTCTGTTGCACTAGTTTTGTCCATATTCTCGATATCTCTGCATCTTTCGGCCACAGAAACATTCGATGACCATATGAATGCATTCCACTGCATCCCAATATAACACACAATTTTCCGTTCACTCTTGATGATTTTTGTTGGTCCATTCTTTAAGATATTCTCCGTCCAGACCAGAGTCGTAAACTACGGCTAACCACCTAGACACAATCCGTGTAGAACTTATGATGTCACGTGGCTGAGCTGGCCCAGTGCAAATTTTCTCGTCTGGGGCAAAGGGGGCGTTCCCTGAAGTGGATAATTTTGCAGATAAAATGCGTTTTTTTTAAACATTGCATAAAGTACGAGTTATTAACACCATCACTAATTGTTCAAGACAGGTACTTTGTAGCATTTTATCACATAAAAAACAGAGCTGAATTTCATGTCCTAAGCTCTTTAATCAACAGGATAGCAGTCAACTAGCTGTGATCTCAGTGCTTCACACAAATGAATGAATTCATTTTAAAAAACATAACCTTCTCATTCGAGGTCAGTTAATTTCTCCATCAAATAAATAAATAAATAAAAATAGGTAACGCTCGCCAACATCATAGTGACATCAGTGAGAAGCTGGTTTACCCAGTCTGTGGTGAAGGGGGCTCCATTGGCCATTAGTGACCTGACGTCGTCATCCTGTCCTTTTCGAGCGGCTTCCAACAACCTCTTCCCCAGATCCACCAATGACATCTACGTTGAGAGTCATTAAAGATACAAATAAAAAGTGGTTGAAATCAATTAACCATGCAATCATAGAATTTTTAAATACTGTCACTTCTACGTATTCGTATGACTATTGACAATGAGTACAATGAGACAGCACAATGTCTACATGAACATTTGAGCCAGGCCAAGCGGTAACGTACCTCCAAAATTGGTGTATTTTGTACCATAGCTCCAAAATGTGTAACTCCGTTACCGACCAGTTTTTTTTTTTTTTTGCCTATTTCACCTGAGATAAATCACATGAACAAAATTAACTATTCTGTTGTTTGAAGTACTAGTGAAGACCTACACAAAGCCATTTAAATTGAAACTCCATCTTACTTAGTTTTGGAGCTATGACACAAAATATACCAATTTTTTAATACTCTGTTACCACGTGACCTGGCCAAAATGTTCATGTTTTGATCCGCTGAACTGTCTCATTTTTGAATACTTAGCAACTTTCCCCGTACACAGGCAGTAAATATCACAGTTAAATAAATAAATAAATAAGCCTAATTCTATTCTAATCCAAATGAGGATGTTTATCGTAATCCAGTTATTCTTTATTTAAATTTAAAATGACTGTATAAACGAAGTACTTTAAAAATTCAAAACACACTCTTAAAAAGTATTGGAAAAAAAAAATCTGAGCTAGTACAAAAGATAGAACCTTTGATTAAATAATGAGTAATATTATACAGCATATGTATTTGTTGATTTATTTTTATAAATGTACACTCATAAGGCACAGAAATACTTGCGGTACCTAAGTACAAGAAGTTTTCATTCCAACAGTAACCAAAGCACACCTCATTCAATAGCAAGTGAGCGGGAAATTAGGTTTGAAATTCAAACCAACAGGACGCGAGTAGGAACGAGAACAGGATACGGAGGCATTGCTGTATAGACAAATGACTTCGGAAATATAACCGAGGGTGCAGTCCTATGAATCATTCCACTGACAACAAGCTCACCACGTGGCTGTGGCATCATTATGCTCTGTTGCCTAGCACATACAGTTTTACTGGCGATATCAAAGTCTACCGTTACATTTTAATAACGGTCCAAATAAAACAAATGCCATTTTGACGCCAGCTGGACGATGGCCAGCCAACGAGCAAATGAAGAGTGATTCAGACACGTACATCTTGACGGACTAGTTCACTTGCTCTGACGTCTAAATGAGCACCAGGTTCCCAACATTTTTCAAAGCTGGGTGCGACCCAATGTCATCTAGCTATCTGACTTAGTTTTGCAAATACCCAAACTCAATATCACTGGCTAGAAATACAGAACAGGCCATTAAAGGCTTTATTTGGGTAACTTATGTGGCCAAATGGCACGCAGCATAACAAGCAATGATGGTGTGACCAGAAAGCTGCTAGCTACAGCACGTAATTAACCGTGTAACGTTACGTTTCCATTTGTTCGAGCTAGTAAAACTGAGCAAAGTTAACATAGTTAGTTAACATAGTTAGCTAACAGCAGTTATTCAGTTTTGACAGCTGGCCAGCAAGTATACCGTTAGCCAGTATTCTGGTCTGCAAACCGGCCGCTAGCCAACTGTGATACCAAAGTAAAGCGACTTGTAAACAGGCAAACATTAAAACTAACGTAAATCAGTTAACAAGGAAGTTAATGTTAGCTGATTATAGCAGAATTCGTCAAGACTAACGTCACAATTGTGGCAACCTAACTAGCTAGTTCAAAAGCTAGCTTAATTGCCTTTCGCACAGGTAAACAACGTCAGCCATGAAGGTAAGGTTATGTTAGCAGTGACAAGCGCCAGTAAACTTTCCGAAAGGTGTTTAGCTAACGTTAGCTAGCTGGACTTGACTGGGAAACTGTTAGCTAGCTTCAGAACTTAGCCAGCTACCAAGCAAGCCAGCTAATTTCAGAGTTTGATTGAAGAGGTGGTGGCGCGTATTGCTTACCTTAGTTTAAGTGGTGGATATTTTTACTTTTTCAGCATGTATCAAAAACTTAGTTTGTTTCGATGAAATTATTTTACACACAAGTTTTGAAAAAAAAGTTTAATTTGCAGTGGCCGCACCAACATGGCGGTAGAGCAACACCGGAAGTTTAAACGGCTCTGTTCCTCCCAGGCGCATTGATACTCAATAATTGTATCATTATGAAAGTCACAATTCCTGAAAAACAATCTCAAAATTATATTTTTGGCAAATATGTTATACATCCACTCTCGCTACTCATTGTTTGGTTTATCTGTTACACAAAGCATATTATCAACCCAGCTCACTATAATGTATTTTTGGCTGTTTTATGAAGTACTAGTTAACATAATATGGGGTACAGAAAAATTTGGAGGTGTGCCTCGGCACTATCAGAACTGCCCGCGTAAATTGTTTAGTTCTTCTGGTGTCTGGAGAGGGTGGCGTAATGAGCCGTAAATAAATGTAAATCAAAGTGACACTATCGTTAACTCCTGGATAAGCTGTTTGTGAATTAGGGCCATCCATGCCAAAATCATATTTAGCTTATGGCAAATTGATTGACTGATTGATCGATTGTTCGACTCTCATCACAAGACTCCTTCCTACGCTTCTTATATCTAGAAATAACGTTAAATAAAAGAGGAATAATATTCTCCGTGACTCCTTAAACTGCGACAGACCATTCATTGCTTTCCCCTATTAGCGTGGTAAGATAATGGAAAGTAGGGAGACTGGAGAATTAAGTTATTTTATAGAAAGAGGAGATCGAGCTTCATTACATCAGAGATTTTTTTTTTTTTTTTTTACACAAGCGGGACATTGTGGACAGCCTGTGGAACACTTTGCCTTGATTCACAAATCCGAATAGAATGCGTAAATAAATAGTAATAGCTGTTATTTCTGAAAAAGCCAATGACTTGTTTTGGAAAGATCGCCTCAGAACATTAAAGATATTTGGGACTGGAGGGAAAATCCAAAGTTGGACTCGTGACTTTTAGGTCAAGTCAGATTGATCAAGTATGTAACGAGCAGAGAATTGAATACCACAAGGCAGCATCTTCAGCCCATTATTATTATTTATTATAATGATTCACAATATCTTTGCAAAGGTAGAATATGGTATTGATAAGTCATTGTATGCAGATAATGGGGCCCTCTGGATAAGGTCAAAAAAAAAGTTACTGAATGCAGAGAGGAAAATGCAGGTTGCAATAAATTCAGTAGAAATGTGGACAAATAAATGGGATGTTAAGACGTCAGAAGCTAAGACACAAGTTATCCATTTTTCTAAAAGACACAAGCCTGCTAATCTAAAATGTATGAACAAGCACTCGAACTCGTGGGATTTCATTTAGTATGGTACAATGAGAAGCTCGCATGGAAGTGGCCCATTTGGAGAAATTTTTACCAACTCAAAAAAGTAAATAACATACTTAGTTGCTGGTCGGGATGAGACGAGAGCTAACAGAACCTCTCTTTTGAATATCTACTGGGCAGCAACTGCATTAGATTAAGACTGCATTGCATATGTATCTGAAGCAGAGACACATTTGGAAAAATTATGAACTGCCTGGCCAAAAAAAGTCACACTCTATATTTTGTTAGATCACCTTTAGCTCTGATCATGGTACGCATTCTTTGTGGTAGGGCCTATTGTTCCAACAATCTCATACAACAATACAACATTCATTTCCAACCAGAGTCACATTAGTTGTTTGCTGAGGTCTTGTACTGTAGACAGCAGGGCCGGCGCCAGACGGCTAAATTTGGGGTAAAATATCCTACCCTTTATTGACTACAATTAGTCCTGGCTAATTCTAGATGGTTTTCCTTATAAACACGTTTTCCAATTCAAGATTAACTAAGTGGCAATTGAAGACACGGCTTCTCTCCCCCATGCGATCTAACAGCGACAAAATAATGGGCTACAGTCAGTACAGAAAAATAATTTAATTATAAATAAGTCTATGCACTGGCACAGAGCAATGGTAATTTTTTCCCAGCGAGAGCAGCATTTCAGAACTCCCTTGCGAAAGAAGGTAATTTCGGCGACAAGTGCGCACACCTGTTTTTGCTGCACGGTCACGCAACTTGCTGTCAAAAATAGACAGCTGTCCGATTGGAAAATGTAAACGGACGAAACCGCGGACTTGTCACCAGAATTACCTGAAGATTTCTGAAATGCCGCTCTCGCAGGAAAAAAAAGTTACGTCGCTGAGTGCCAGTAGGCCTATATAGACCAAATTATAATTATTTTTCTGAGCTGAATGTAGCCCATTTGTCGCTCTTAGATCGCATAGGGGGAGAGAAGCCGTGTCTTCAATTGCCACTTGATTATTCTTAAATTGGAAAGCGTGTTAATAAAAGAGAACTATTAAGAACAAGCCAGGACTAATTGTTGCCAATAAAGGGATGGATTTTTGCCTAGGCAATCGTATAGGCAAGGGCCGGCCCTGGTAGACAGGGGAGTTAAACCTCTCTGTGAAGCTCTCTCCAGCAAATCTCAAAGACCTTCTGTCATGTTAATGCTTTTTGGTCATGCTTATGTTGTTCTGTGTTCATTATTATTGTCTTTTATTTATTCTTTTTGGTTATTGTAACACTCAAGTTTTTGGCTCATTCCATGTCTCAGTTCCATGGCACTTGTCCCCCCTGTCTCGTTATCTAGTTGGTTCAGTCCGTCTTCCCTGTCTGCATGCCCACTGACTTCGGGTGATTTAAATGAATTCCGGTGTATAAAATATTCCTTCGAGTTTCGTTTTCTTCCTTTGCCTTCCTGTTCTGATTACTGACTAACATTTGTATTTTGTATCATTGTCTACTAATGCAACTAATCCATGTATATAAGATTACTAACTTACTAATGAGCACTCTAGTTTAATTTGTAAAGCTGCACCGCTACTAATTTAGACTAATTCCCTCTCCAAAATCGCCCTGTTCTATACTTCTCCCCTCAGCCTCTCTCTGTCCTCTCCTCAGCTTCAGTGAGATCTCTCGCACGTGCTTAATCACTCTCCTGCGCTCGTTATCTGTACACATAGAACTCCTGGACCGGAGCTGTTGATATGTCATAGGCTGTTTGTGTGATTCCCGTTCATATTTTGTCTTTCGCCAATTTTCGTGGTTAGGGCTTTGCTCGTGAGTCTCCTGATGAAATTAGCCTGATTCCCTACACCTTATTCCTGTATAGCATGTGACCTTCCCTTTGTGTATATTAGCAGTCTTTACACTCACAGCTCTTGTCAGAATGTTGATCAATACCTCTTTGTGCAGAGTGCTTCGTATGTCATTGAATAGTGTCCCTTTTCTACTGGTCTGACTTTGATTGTTGCCATTGCCATTTTTGTATGACCACGATTTCTGTGTTTGGATGCCCCGTGTATGACCCTTGGCTTTGTTTGACTACGACTTTTTGCTTATTGTTTTTGTACCTCTGCTCCTCTCTTATTGGTTCTGACCCCTGCCTGTCTAGTCGCTACTGTTTTTGGATTTCGTATTGTGGCTTGGCAATCCCTGTTTCTTTTTTGGCTTTGACTCCGACCCCGTTAAAGGCATTTTTTGGGTTCCTGAATTGTACCGCACACCTTCAATTGGTTATGGTAAGGACTCTGGCCAATTCATGCATGAACATGGTGCTTGCTGAACCACATTTTGTCACAAACTTCAGAGAAGGAACTAGGTGCAGACTCACTGAAGAAGCCCTTTGGTGCTTTAATTATAGTATTCTCTGCAATTGGGGCAAACAGAAACTTAAGAACAGAAGAGGGCTTAGGCAGACTGATGGTCTGAGGCAGTCTGAGTCAAGAGATCGGTAAATGGGATTTAAAGACTAGTGGAAAGCAGGGGCTCTAGGTTGATCCTAGGTCTCAACAGCGCCAGGGCACATACCAGGGCGGTGTCCTATCTGGAATCGTGTGCTTGGAGGGACTGGCTGACTAGCAAAACCAAAGCTGGGAGGATAAAGGGAGATTTTCTAAATAGCGGTTACTAAAATCTCAAAGGGGAGAACAGAGGAGCTCTTTAAAGCTGACTATCTCTTCTCATAGTCTTCCTAGCCAATCTAGCAGGGAGGGACTAGGAACTTAAACATATTCCATGAACAAAGTTCAAAAAAGGCAGATTGCCCTGCACAGCTCAGAACTTCACATTGGTGCCAGTGGTATCAGGAAAGAAGTCCATAACTAAAAAGTTCCCGCTGCACACAAAATGGAAGCTTACAATGTAATTTATTGGTAAAAGGTTTGCGACACACTTTGCCACACAGGCTTCATCAGGCTCATAGGTCAGTCCGTATCAGGCTGGTTTTAAAGGTTGCTTCTGCAATTAATGAAATCAGCAGCAGCTGATCAAGGACTAATAGGAGCCAGTTGACATCAATTAAAACAATCACCTACACATTAGTAGTTGAATAGCATGATTTACAAAGTCAAAATATAGGAAAGTTCAATCATATCAAGCTGGACAATATTTTTAAAAAATGCAAAAATCACATTCAATATCCTGCCTCTGATCCCTACATAAGGGGAGGGAGGGGAGTAAAGAAGGAGAGAGTGTGGAAGGGGGTGTAACTAGAGAAAGCGTATAAACGAGCCAAAGAGAAGGACAGAGAAAGTCTGTTGACACCGAGACAACGTGAGCAAAAAGAAAATACTGTCACTTCTGTATCTGAATACAGCCAAGTATCGAACGCAATGAAGGGTATCATTAAAAAACACTGGGGCATGTAACACAGTGACCCAAGCTTAAGAGCTCTAGCCCAATGCAATCCTAGATTTACTTTAGGAGAGGCAGGAACATTAGAGATATTGTCTCTTCTATGTATAAGGAACCCAAGCCTGCTAGCAATAATTGGATAACCCAAGAAGTGTATGGAAATTACAAATGTGGAAGGTGTATGCATTGTTCCCATACAAATAACACCAAAGTGTTCAGTCACCCTCAGACGGGTGAAAAGTATAAAATCAAGGAGTTTATAAATTGTATGTCTACACATGTGGTATATATGTTAAAATGTCCATGTGGGATGATATACACAGAACAAACCAAGCGGAACCTGTAATTGAGGATAGCTGAACACAAAGCTGCCATTAGAAATGGCAACATGGATTATGCCATCGCCAGACATTATAGAGACAGAAATGATGGCTCTGCTGCTTTCTGCTGTTTATTGGAATAGAGAGCGTTCTTCCGAATCTAAGGGGAGGAAATGTAGTTCAAAAGCTTCTTAAACGGTTAGCATATTGGATTTATACGTTGAATTCTATGGAACCCCATGGCCTTAATGAGTCATCAGGCCTTAGCACATATTTATCATAATCTATTTTCTCATATTTTCCTTTAACATTTATTCCTCTTACATGCAGGTAGTAGGTGCAGGAGAAGATAACTCATTTCCCTGACCCAAGTTCCAGCCTGCCCCCTCCCTCTTGACACAGGGGTAGAGTTGAGTAATTTTAAGGTACTGAACCATATGTTATGTGGTGTTCTAGATTTGTGGATTGTTATGCATTTGGTATATAATGTATCTGCATATTATATTTGGAAGGTTATGTAATGTTATTTGTATCTGGTGGTTTATTATATTCAGGTTTTCCTTTTGTTTTCAGATGCGCCACCTAGTGAGGAGAGTCAGGATTACACACCCTTCCACACTCTTTCCTTCTTTACTTCCCTCCCTCCCCTTATGTAGGGATCAGAGGCAGGATTTTGAATGTGATTTTTGCATTTATTTTTTTTTTTAATATTGCCCAGCTTGATATGATTGAATTTTCCTATATTTTGACTTTGTAAATCATGCTTTTCAACTACTAATGTGTAGGTGATTTTAATTGTTTTAATTGATGTCAATGGGCTCCTATTAGCCCTTGGTCAGCTGCTGCTGATTTCATTAATTGCAGAAGCAACCTTTAAAACCAGCCTGATACGGACTGACCTATGAGCCTGATGAAGCCTGTGTGGCGAAATGCGTTGCAAACCTTTTACCAATGAATTACATTTTAAGCTTCCATTTTGTGTGCAGTGGGAACTTTTCTTATGATATTCCATGACCAATCAACAATAGGAAATAGGTTGGGGCATAGAAGGGAAGGAGAGTACTAGACAGCAATTGAATAATAAAACTAAAAAGGGGAAGAGAAGGAAAAACCAGACATGGACTGCTGGATTGTGGCAGGGGGGAAACAATTAAAAAGAGACTCAGGATGTGACACTTATTCACAAATTGAGCTCATTGAATCTTGGTATTGTCACCCTGGAATATGCCTTTACTGTCAGGGATTAAGCAATCTATTGATGTGATAAGATGGTCATTCAGTACATTCAAGTAGTCTCTTAATTTTAATTCTGTAAAATTTAAACAACCCCCAGATCAGCCTCCATAGGCTTGTATGGGGGGGCTGTATGCATGACTGGTGATGCATTGGCTTCCTTTCTTACTCTAAATGAGCATGCTTTGCTCTTGACTAGGGAAAATCTGGACTCATCACACCAGATGACCTTTTTCCATTGCTCTCCATTCCATTGTTTTTGCTCCCTAGCAAACTGAAGTTATTTTTTTCCTGATTAGCATAACAAGTGGCTTTTATGCAGCTGTTTAGTCCCATTCCTGAAAGTTAATTTAGCATTGCATGTGTTGAAATTCTTTCACAATAAAACAAAGCCTTTCCTGCTGTCTATTTTACAATGAGACTTTGGCCCGTATTCAGAAACGACACTCACACTCACCCTCCACTCACCATATAGTGAGTACGACTGAAATGTAACTGGAGTGTGAGAGAGACCTACCACTAACTGAGAGAGCGGTCCCACTCCTCGCCAGTTGCTATTCACAAACGCCTCTCGAGCATAACTGACAGTAGTGGGCACTGGGTACCAGAGACGGTGCATCGACTGCTGCAAAGGGACGCTCAGTCCTCAACCTTCAGTGCTGAATAACCTAAACCTGTCGCGGTTTACTTTTCCTGTTTAGAAATTTTCTCGGACTAATTGGTAAAACGACAATCAAATTTATTTTTATAGCATCGTCATACATTGCTTCACAAAATTGAGACGTTTCTTTCGCTCATAAATGACGACATAAAATGTAAGCATGTCTTCATAAATTCCGTGGTTGAGTGGCTCGTGAAAGGCGCAGGACAGCCCGCTAGGCTCACTAAGCAACAAGCTGTGACACGCGCCGGACAAATCCTTCTACATTCAGCAATTAAGAATGTAGAAATGAATGATTCTCGTGACTTAGAGCTACAGGAGCCTCGCAGACCCATCCATACGCGCCCCACCAGCCGCTGAGCGCAGAATTTTCCAACCCATCAGTAAAGAAAAGCGCGAGAAAGTTAATAGATATGCGTCATTCGTGAAAACTGGCCACATCTGATAATGTTGAGAGTTTTCGGAGTTTCTGCAACGGTAATTTAAATGAATTGAAAACAGGGCGATAGCCTAATTATCAATACTCATTCTAACTTAACAAGTAAAACTGGCAATATATGATAATCCTTTGGATTTTTGTAGTTCAAGTAAATAAAATTTTATTAAATGATTGGATATGACCTTTGTTCAATCATTATCTTTAAGGGATGGTTTTGAGCTTCCCCTATTGCCAGTGTACTGGTGGGTACACAAATGCTAACCTCGAGTTCACCACAGTGCAGTTTTTAAAGACTGAAACCAGGTGGTCAGTTAATAAGTTACTGGCATCGTTATCATCATTAGACTTAAAATTTGCATAGTTGCGATTGCGTTGCGCACGTGGCTGTAAATGGACCAGAGTTTCTAGTGTTTGTAATCACCTGAAAGCCATGATAATGAAATTCCGGCGCAAGTTAGTGCGGCTCAAGGGAGGTGTTCCCTGCACTCAACCTTCACTCAGAAAGTGACGCTATTTTCAGTGTGAGTGAGGTCTCTGAAAGCAAATGAGTGTTAAGGTAACCTCTGACTCATTTAATATAACCTGACACTAAGTTTTAGTACTCACTCGTACTCAATTAGTGTGAGAGTCGTTTCTGAATACGGGCCTTTGTCAAATGTTTGAGTGATCTCTGGTCAATCATTCATGATTTTTTTTCCAGCCCGTTTCTTTTGCGAATCACAAACGTTCATGATTTTTTTCCCCCTGCCCATTTACTCTGCAAGGTTGCCAGTTCACCACTCTCCCGCCAGGTTTTAATAACGTATTGGACAGTTCTTAACCCAATTTCAGTGATTTCAGCAATCTTTTCAGTTTTTTTTTTTCTTTGCTTGATGCAGGCAATTAATTTGCCCCACCAGGAACACAGCATCATACTTTACACAACCATGGGATACATTTTCTAGCATGGTTTAAGGTATGAGAACATATGCATTGCTTTAGTCAGGGTTAAAATAATTGCTGCAAGCTGAAACATATTAATCACTGCAATAATGGTTCAGTCATAGGCTTTGTAGTATTTGCTTACACAAATCCAAACAGCAACTTTTATTGGCCAGGCAGTGCATGTTGAGCAAGCTCTGACATTAAGGATATGTTGTGCTGCATTCAAATAATCACCAGTAACAGCAATGCAAGAATCAGTTGGTTGCTGTTAATGCTGATGTACTGGGCCAATCTGCAAGGACATCACGATTCCCATCCTGTAAAGAGCGCTTGAAAAGATTGCTGGGAACACAATAAATGTAACATAATGAGCTGTAGATGGATTGGAGATGCGAAAGCTCAACATTTAGGTCTAAATAGTTAACCCAATAGCACTTAGTCTCATTATATATAGAGTTCTTCTGTTCCCGGGAAAATCCAGATAATATCCGTATTTTTGGCATTGGATTTTGGAGTCTGTTTTTGGCCGATATAAATTGAAAATTGAGTATGACAAGTTTTATTTATTTTAAAGCGTATTACCTTACTAAAAATACAATTACTTTACCACAAATCCCCAAAAATGTTGACCTTCTTCACCCCCCAAAACCCAAGGTCATTATACGGACTCAAAATTGTCAATTTCTGAATATATTTCTGAAGGAAACAAGCAAGCAAATTAATAACAAACACTCTGAATACAATATCGTTGGCCTGCTGATAAAACCTTGTATCTTCAAAATGATAAACTTCACAGGAAAATAAAAAATATAAAATGTAAAAAAATAAAATAATATGAATATATGAATATAATTAAAAATAAAATAAAATTTAATTTTGCATGTAAGAATAGTGGACATACAAGTTTTTGTTTCTTATCAATTTGGAGATACGAGGTTTTAGCAGCAGGCCTACGATATGATGATAAAATATATCAATCTACTATAAAGCAAGAAGCGTCTGTCAGTGGCTCGCATATCTCTCTGTCAGATCGGCCTAAGCTTTCGGATGTTGCTTGCGCATGGCACGATGGTGTGCATCCTTCATTTTGAAGCTTTTCCGAGTACATTTCAAAAAGTTACAATCCCATACGCCTATGTAACCTGACTAGCCTGTTGCGCTCTCGCTCTCAGCTATAGCCTCAGCAAAAAAAAAAAAAAAACAGTTAAAAGAATCCCTATTGCTATACCGCTTTTGTTCACTGGAAAGTTTACAAAGGCTTATGTCATTCTCATCTGTAAGTAGGCTATTTCTTAAGTTTCACCACGCTGTTCTCATCTGCTCATCGTGCTGGTTGACATGGTTAGAACATGGTCTGACTAAAACATTGCCTAAAGTTCCCATACCAAAGCATGTTTTCTATATTTTATTTACATTTCCACATCTTCTTTACGATTCAAAGTACTGCGTATGTGCGGTCTTGATTTATACATATATTTGAGTTTTTATAGCATGCGCTTATGGATATGCTATTCGTTGCTTTATCACATTAATTTTCAGACCACTGTCCATTATCTTCCTTGTCATTTCACTTGCTACCGTTTCTAACCTATTGCTAAATACCGTTTGAAATGCTGCGTTTGCAGTTTATTTTGTCCGCATCTTCCACTGACAAGTAAACGCGGGTCTCAGAAGCTAACACAGCCTCATTTGGCCATCCATGAAAAACCTACTTAAACTCCCACTTTTCTATAGGAATACATACACTGCTCAAAAAAATAAAGTGAACACTAAAATAACACATCCTAGATCTGAATGAATGAAATATACTTATGAAATACTTTGTTCTTTGCATAGTTGAATGTGCTGACAACAAAATCACACAAAAATTATTGATGGAAATCAAATTTATTAACCCATGGAGGTCTGGATTTGGAGTCACACTCAAAATTAAAGTGGAAAAACACACTACAGGCTGATCCAACTTTGAAGTAATGTCCTTAAAACAAGTCAAAATGAGGCTCAGTAGTGTGTGTGGCCTCTTCGTACCTGTATGACCTCCCTACAATGCCTGGGCATGCTCCTGATGAGGTGGCGGATGGTCTCCTGAGGGATCTCCTCCCAGACCTGGACTAAATCATCCGCCAACTCCTGGACAGTCTGTGGTGCAACGTGGCGTTGGTGGATGGAGCGAGACATGATGTCCCAGATGTGCTCAATTGGATTCAGGTCTGGGGAACGGGCGGGCCAGTCCATGGCATCAATGCCTTCGTCTTGCAGGAACTGCTGACACACTCCAGCCAAATGAGGTCTAGCATTGTCCTGCGTTAGGAGGAAGCCAGGGCCAACCGCACCAGCATATAAGGGGTCTGAGGATCTCATCTCAGTACCTAATGGCAGTCAGGCTACCTCTGGCGAGCACATGGAGGGCTGTGCGGCCCCCCAAAGAAATGCCACCCCACACCATTACTGACCCACTGCCAAACCGGTCATGCTGGAGGATGTTGCAGGCAGCAGAACGCTGTAAGCACCCTCACCTGTGGACGTCGGGCCCTCATACCATCCTCATTGAGCAGACACATGCACGTTTGTGGTCTGCTGAAGGTAATTTTGCAGGGCTCTGGCAGTGCTCCTCCTGTTCCTCCTTACACAAAGGCGGAGGAAGCGGTCCTGCTCCTGGGTTGTTGCCCTCCTACGGCCTCCTCCACGTCTCCTGATGTACTGGCCTGTCTCCTGGTAGTGCTTCCATGCTCTGGACACTACGCTGACACACACAGCAAACCTTCTTGCCGCAGCTCGCATTGATATGCCATCCTGGATGAGCTGCATTACCTGAGCCACTTGTGTGGGTTGTAGAGTCTGTCTCATGCTACCACTAGAGTGAAAGCACTGCCAGCATTCAAAAGTGACCAAAACATCAGCCAGAAAACATAGGAACTGAGAAGTGGTCTGTGGTCACCACCTGCAGAACCACTGCTTTATTGGGGGTGTCTTGCTAATTGCCTATAATTTCCACCTGTTGTCTATTCCATTTGCCCAACAGCATGTGAAATTGATTGTCAATCAGTGTTGCTTCCTAAATGGACAGTTTGATTTTACAGATGTGTGATTGACTTGGAGTTACATTGTGTTGATTAAGTGTTCCCTTTATTTTTTTGAGCAGAGTACTTCCGACGGGCCCAGCACTAGTTCTAAAAATATCAGAAATTGAGCACTTTGTGCATGGATAATACAAAAATACTGAATTTAGTATTGATAACACACGTCTGATACATGACTCAGAAGCATATGCCCGAATTTATAGAGTGATGATCAACCTGATTATTTTAGTCATGTACAACTACTGTACGGTGGCTAAAACAGAGAAGTACGCGTGTGGATAACCTCCTGTGGCTAGCGCAATTCAGGTAGAACATAATTGGATGTTTAAGCGGAAGTCCCCGCTTAGCCGATGTGTAGTGGTGTCATGTGACACTCTGCATTGCATGAAGTGGTTTTTCTTGGCACATATTGCCTCGGTAACACGACAAACTACTCGATAGCATGTAGCCTGTGATACACCACACGTGCCACCAACAACCATTTGGATTGCACCACATGCATAAAAGCGCAGGGCAATACATAGTTGGTGTACTGGAAGAAGGTAATCGTTTGTCTTGTGGGATGGTCAGTGTCTGCTTCGATTTGGTCTAGAATATAACGGTATGATTCTTAGGAAATTCTGCATCACTTCACAATTTTCATGTCACTATACTCCTCTAAAGGATTCGTCCTGTCTTTGAAAACCTTCAATTCGGCACCTTGCCTTTGGTCAACCATCTCTTCCTGTGCTATTTCAATTATGCGCAAGAGATCCATGGACATACGTCTAGCCACACAAGCAAGCCAACAGAGAATTGGTAGCTTGTGCAAGAGATAAACAAGCCCCTTGGGACGATTAGAATTTCTTTTGTTACTTCAACCGGTGTGACTAGCCACGTATGTTGGATAAACAGCAGCTGATCTGATCTCTCTTTATGAATTTGGGACTAAATTTGTCCGCTTGATCATCACCTGTTTATACACTGTTTTTCCAAGTTAACCGTGATCAAGGGAAAAACACTCTTTATGAATTCGGGGGATAGTTTTTGGCACAATGTAATATGGAAACTGTCTGGAGAAAAATGAATGGACTTCATTAAGATTAGGCATTCTACCACTGATTGAACAATAAATAAAGAACAAGAGGCTCCTCAGCGCCAATCCATAGATATATGTATTTAGAACACTAGCCCCCAAATTCATAAAGGGTGTTTTTCCCTTGGGCAGAAAACATCCGTTGAAACAGATGAGATTAATGACCCGATTTCAATCATTGTTCTTGGTCAGCATGTTGGTTTCCCTTATTATGAAATGTTTAGGCGAATGAATAATAAATTCTATAAAATGTTTAATTCACATGCCTTAATAGGCAACTCCACAAAAAAACCACTGCGGATTTTCCGCGTCAAATTTTGTCACATCCTAAGCAAGTCGTCATACCTGTGTGTTATGATTGTTTAATTGAAAAAGATTGAAATGCGCTTTTTTTTGTGTTCAACTGGTGCATTTGGTTTCTCTGTTACCAGGTTAGGTAGTAAAGCAATACTATCAGTTATAAACAAAAACAATGCAGTTGCTACGGGTACGGCAGTTTTTCAATACATTTCAATGTGGAGAGGTACTGCAGTCCCCATTTCAAGCCCTGCCCTAACCTAACCATAACCCTAACCCTAACCCTAACCCCTCCCCTAACCCTTCCCCTTACCATAATCCCAAATCCTTATCCTAATCCCTTGAAATCGACTGCCGTACCAATAAAAACTGCCGTGTCTCTAGACACTTCCTAAAAACAACTCACTCTGTACTGTTTCTTAACTTCTAGTTGGTTTGGCAGCTGTGTGGTGATGTCGGTCTCCAGATTGTTTACTGCCAAGACTTGACAAGAGTTACCAAACACGCACCAATAAAACGATGTTAAAACCGTTTGCACGGGACAATCGCCTGCTGAGAAGGCTGGAAATAGACGAAATTCGGACAGTTTGAACTCCTCCAGGCACATTTTACATGCGATGCGAACAAATTTTATTACCGGTATGGCAAGATACAATGTTTCTTGGTACATTAGGTGAATATTAGGTCACAGATCCTGTCTGCTCACTCACAATTTACATATTAGTGGAGCTTGTTTTTTGATCATTTTCGTGAAACCATCTCAGGTCTTTCAAAAAAGTCTGAATTTAAAAAAAGATTATTTTTGAACACCAAAATTTGAACTTTGCCAGGAAGGGGAGTTGTGCTGCTTCATGCTTAAGTAGAAAAAACTTTTTTTAACTGCAATTTTATGACAATTTTTCTGCCCTCATAAATGCCAAATTTGATCATAATTATTGCTGGCTGACAGGCATATTTGAGCTAAAAAATACAAAAATAGATTCCATGGCAACCGCTCAATGCTATGCTGAAATATTTTGCGAAAGTTGTTGACTAGCCAAGTACTGTTCATATACCAAATTTTATCAAAATCGGTGTGATGTCACTTTCCATGTTTTGGGGCCCATGGCTGATTTTCTCAGTCAGCTACTCTTAACTTCCCGGTGTACATGCACCTGGAACAGATGCTTCACTTGAGCATGCCCTATCAGCAATGTAGTGTTCTATATATATATATATATATATATATATATATCCATGGGCCAATCGCGCAGGTCCTGAAGCAGTAAAGCAGGCCCAGACCATCACACTACCACCACCATGTTTGACTGTTGGTATGAAATTCTTTTCATGAAATTCTGTGTTAGTTTTACGCCAGATGTATTGGGACGCATACCTTCCAAAAAGTTCAACTTTTGTCACATCAGTCCACTGAATATTTTCCCAGAAGTCTTGGGGATCATCAAGATGTTTTTTGGCAAATATGAGACGAGCCTTTGCGTTCTTTTTGCTCAGCGGTGGTTTTCGCCTTGGAACTCCCCCATGGATGCCATTTTTGCCCAGTCTCTTTATTATTATTGAATCATGGACCCTGACTTTAACTAAGATAAGTGAGGCCTGCAGTTCTTTAGATGTTGTTCTGGGTTTTTTGTGACCTCCTGGATGAGTCATCGATGCGCTCTTGGAGTAATTCTGGTAGGCCGACCACTCCTGGGAAGGTTCACCACTGTTCTAAGTTTTCTTCATTTGTGAATAATGGCTCTCACCATGGTTCACTGGAGTCCCAAAGCCTTAGAAATGGCTTTTTAACCCTTTCCAGAGTGATAGGTGTCAATGACTTTGTTTCTCATCTGTTCTTGAATTTCTTTAGATTGCGGCATTATATATTGCTTTTTGAGATCCATTAGCCTATTATACTTTGTCAGACAGGTGCTGTTTTGGTGATTTATTGATTCAACAGGTCTGGCAGTAATCAGGCCTGATTGTGGTCAGTGAAACTGAACAAAAAAATCTGGTTGACTTTTTCACAGGGGCCCAGGTAGGTTTGGATAGGTTTTGGCTTTTTTCCCTCAATAAATGAAATCCTAATATAAGAAACTGCATTTTATATTTACTTGGGTTATCTTTCTCTAATATTAAGATTTGTTTAATGATCTGAAACATTTAAATGTGAAAAATAAGCAAAAAAAGTAAGAAGTCAGATAGGGGACAAGTACTTTTCACGGCACTGCAGTAGAATTTTTTATGACCATTTCTGTGTTGGTTTTTGTGAAAATGACAGATCAGTTGGCAATCGGATGCCATTGTTGACATGTTATTAATTATAAATGCTGTTCAGAAGGTTATAGGGCAGAGGTATTTACAGTGGGGCAGTGGATGTGTTTGGCGTACTGGACAATAACTTCAATAAACCACCATACAACTGGCAAAAGCAGTGGTTGTTAACATCAGTCCTGGGGACCCCCAGTATGGGTTGTGTTGGCAGATTTGACGGATTTATGTGTACTTTCCCACAATGCACAGTGCAACACCATTTTTTCTTTTTTGCCCCCTACCAATGCAATACCAAACAATTTACAGTTACTGCAACAGCACATGTACATTATTTGCTGTGGCATTTATCCTCGGCTCTTGACTTCATTTTAGCTCAGTGCAATTTTGAATGCAGACTAGCTTTCTCCGATTTTTGTGATACAATGCGAAAAATGAACCCACAATATGCAGCAAATAGCTAGCTAGCTAGAGACCTACCTAGCTGGCCACCACCTCATGCAATTTCTTGCTTCATCTCTCTCTGGAACCAGAATCCCCACTCTTGGCCGAGAGAAACATCATGCAGTTTTTTTTATTATTGTGACACCATGAAAAAATGGTCCCACAATATGAAACAGAAAGCTTGTTAGCTAGCTAGCTAGTTCCTTCATGGGACTACTGCCCAAACTCACTTGGATTCTTGCTTTATCTCTCTCTGGAACCAAGGTCCCGTATCCCGACTGAATAAGGTAGGTTATGGTGTTTGTGGTATAGATAAACATTCTCTTTGCAAACTATCACTGTAGGTAGCTAATCTTTTGCGCTTAAAGACAATGTGATAATTTTACCCATGTCGTTTAAGGAACAGGCTAATATACAAAAGTGTGATTCTACTTCAGAGAAAATGTCCCCTATCATGATTTACACAACCATTTTTTCTTTGCATTGCTGGGAAGTTTACTGGGTTCAATAATAAAGACAGCCTTTGATGAAGTCTGCAAAAAATATATATTTATACCATGAAAGAACCACAGGCTAGGGAAGAAAAATGGCGAAAGGCTTTCTGTGGTTTGGCTGATGACATCACAAAAATCCAACCCATATGCTTGTTTTTGTTCCAGCCGCAACTGCAATCACTATTTTAACAGGGGTTCATTTTTATGCCCCCGACCTCGAAAGAGTCGGTCGGGGGTATTATATTTTCACCCCTTCCGTCCGGGCATCCGTTTGGGCGTCCTGTCGTAAACTTTTCATTTGTCACGCTCTAACGTGAACGCTGCTTGACAAATGTTTATGATTTTTGGTGGGATGAATGGTCATACATAGGGGATGATGCCTAATGATTTTCAGCTCGCTCTGCCAACCAATATGTCCGCCGCAGGAGCCATCTTGAAGTCCTGTGTCGCGATCTAACGTGAATACCCCTCCACGGAGGTTTATGATTTTTGGTGGGATGAACGGTCATACATAGAGGATGATGCCTATCGATTTCCAGCTCGCTCCGCCAACCAATGTGGCTGCACACTAGCCGGTGGTTATTGCTTTCTGGTGACCTGAATGATCATACATAGCAGATGACACCTAACACTTGCTTTCTGTACATGTTCTTCAACTGTTTCAGGGGAATATGCCACGCCTTGCCTTGCTCTTGTTCATCATATGTCCTTTTCATGTTTCATTGTTTGTCATCTATGTCCAAAATAGCTATAGCCAGGGTCCAAAGGTGGAGACGCTTTAAGGGCGTTTTCTGGCCCAAACCACTAAAATCAAAATAATTTCCAGCATTGATAAACCACCTCATAGGGTTCACGAATCCACAAGAGAAACCTGCGATATCAATTTATGACAAAAAATGTTCTTTTTAACATTTTTTTAATTTGTTTTTGGGAGGGGCCTCTCATTCTGGGGGTCCACAAAGTGTCACCAATGATTATAATCATGTGCTTATCAATGCACATTGTACCTGATATATTTTCCTTATGACTGAAAAAAGCATTTGTTGAAATTGATGTCATGCTGCCAAGATAGGAAGATTTGTTCAAAAAATATGTTCTGAAATATGTTCTTGAGGCCCAAGGTCAAATGCGACTGACTCACAATGTTTGGCATACCTGATTCCCTATTGGTTCCTCATACATACCTAAGCTGGAGTTATAGCATATTTTTGCCATTTGACCTGGGCCTTTTGGCTCAAGGTCAAATTCAGCCAACCGACTACGCTCAGTAAGCACGATATGCTGGACATGCTCAATTCATGCCTATACTATAAATGCAATAATAAGCAAGTTACGACACATTTTGTGGCAAAACAACCTGAAAAAAGAAGCCCAGACACGTTGCCTAGGTGGCCCTATGAAGGAGCGATTCAATAAAAATGCCATTTACACCGTTGAAGAAGGTCATTATACTGATTCCATTGCTGCAATAAATAAAATTCATCTGACAGTTTTGCACCGAAGTGCCAAAGATAGCCATTTTCGACATAAAAATGGCCAAGTTTAAACGAACGATTCAATCAAAAAATTTTTTGCTGGGGCATTAACTTGATGACCCTTTTGATCACATGCCCAAAATTCATCAGACCATTTTTGAGATACGGTCTTAAACGGACCACGCCGTCGGACGCAAAGTGACGAAAATAGGTTTCTGGTCTATGGCCAGCAACCTAAAAAAGACTTGAGTTTGCCAGGAAATTCAAGGATTGGACACCAGTGGACTGGGAACAAGTCCTTTGGACTGATGAATCAAAATTTTACATTTTCCCACCCATACGCAGTCCTTATATTTTTATTTTGAAATTACGAGTGGTTCTATTGGCCACTTCACACTTTAGTTCAGAGGTTCTCAAACGAGGTCCTGGTGGACCACTGTGCATGCTGGTTTTCAGTGAAACCACAATTGCAATCCCAGAATTGTTTCAAGTTGTTGACTTGAAAAGTGTAGCAAGAGAAGTCATTTCTAACCGTTTACTCACAGACTTTAGTCCTGCCGCAGCTAGCAAAGTATCAACTGGGACATGGTCTTGAAGTGTTTTTCCTGTGATTAGCCTTGCAGCTCTGTTTAACAGTCTGTCCAGCTGATTTGTGTTTTGTTGCCCTGTATTAGACTTGGTAGCCACGCTGTGGTGCAATAGTCCAGATGAGACAACAACAGTGTCTGCCACATGGTTTGCAGAATTTCCTTTATCTCAAAATCTCTGGCATGTCTCATGGCATCAAGACCACCAGGGAATTTTTTCGTGACTTTCTCAACATATGCTATCCACTTGAGTGATGGATCGAGAGTGATGCCCAAGTATGTGAACGAGTTGACTTGTTCATAAACATTCATGTTATATGTTATGTTTTCTGATCTCCCAGCATGCCTCAGTTTCTGTGGGAGTCTGAATAACATTGATTTGGTCTTCTCTCGATGAAGTAGCAGCTTGTTTTCATTTAACTAATCTGCCACTCTCTACATATCCCTAGAGACTGTCTCTTCACACTCTTTCACGGAACCAGCCGAGTAGTACAGAGTGGTTTCGTAAGCATACAAACGAATGCTGCACTTTTCGATAACCTTGGGTAAGTCATTCACATACAAGCAGAATAGCAAAGGGCCCAGCACACTTCCCTGAGGTACCCCGCAGTTGATCCAAGCTTTTTTGGAATATTGACCTTGTAGATGTGTATACTGATAGCGGTCTGTGAGGTAGGATGTGAACCATTTCGTTGTATCACTGTCACACCCACCAGGATGTCATGGTTCACAGTATTAAAGGCCTTTCTTAAGTCAAGGAAAAAGAGCAACCATGACCTTACTACAGTTATACTCAGACTTGATGTCCTCAACAATGTTCTGGACGGCAGTCGCTGTGCTACAGTGCCCTCCATAATTATTGGCACCCATGATTAAGATGTGTCAAAACCCTTAAAATAAATTCCATTTTTATCGCAGAAGCATACTCTCACACTGAAAATTGTATAAAAATGTAACCTTCAACTCAAGTGAATTTCAAGGGGAAAAAACATCCCTGACTAAGAAATAATCATTTTTCATAAAATCACCTGTTCCTCAATTATTGGCACCCCTAACAATTCCTAGGAATTAAATGTAATTGAAGTATTTCTGTCATTTCTACAGTAGTTTACAAAGTTGATAAGAGTATTTAGGAACATTTATTTTGTAAATCATCACTTCCTGTTTCCCTGGGGTATAAATATGACGTGACACAGAGGCCATTTCTCTTATCCACTCTTCAACAGGGGAAAGACAAAGGAACACAGCATTCAAGTAAGGCAGATGTCTGTCGACCTTCAGAAGTCTGGCAATGGCTACAAGAAAATAGCCACTCGCCAACACCTGCCCATATCTACTGTCAGAGGAATCATTAAGAAGTTTAAAACAACTGGAACAGTGGCAAACAAGCCTGGAGGAGGACGCAAGGTTATTTTGCCACCACGCACAGTGAGGAGGATGGTAAGAGAAATAAAAAGTTCTCCAAAGCTCACTGTTAAAGAATTGCAACAAATGGTAGCATATTGGGGTCAGAAAGTCTCCAAAACAACCATCAGGCACTATTCACATGCCAACAAGCTGTTTTGGAGGCATGCATGGATAAAACCGTTTCTCATTCACAATCATTAACGCAAACGTCTGGAGTTCGCTAAGCGGTACTGGGACTTCAACCGGGACCATGTACTTTGGTCGGATGAGACCAGATAGAGCTTTTTGGCAACAAAGACTCGTAGTGGGTCTGGCGGAACACAAAAGATGAGTATGCAGAAAAGCACCTCATGCCCACTGTGAAGTATGGGGGAGGATCGGTGATGCTGTGGGCCTGTTTCTCTTCCAGAGGCCCTGGGAACCTTGTTAGGGTGCATGGCATCATGAATGCTTTGAAATACCAGGACATTTCAAATCAAAATCTGGTGGCCTCTGCCCGAAAGCTGAAGATGGGTTGTCACTGGGTCTTTCAGCAAGATAATGACCCTAAACATGTGGCCAAATCTACAGAGAAATGGTTCACCAGACACAGAATCAAGCTCCTCCCATGGCCATTTCAGTCCCCAGACCTCAAGCCCATTGAAAACCTGTTGAGTGAGCTGAAGAGGAGAGTGCAGAGGAGAGGACCCAGGTCGCTGGATGATTTAGAGAGATTGTGCAAAGAGGAATGGTTGAAGATCCCTCTTTTTGTATTCTCCCATCTTGTGAAGCATTATAGGAGAAGATTAGGTGCTGTTCAGTTGGCAAAAGGGGGTTGTACAAAGTATCAACATCAGGGGTGCTAATAATTGTGGCACACATGATTTAATGGAAAAGAATTATTTCTTAATGTGGGATTTTTTTTCCCACTGAATAAATGCACTTGAATTAAAGGTTGGATTTTCCTCTTTTTTTCATTGTGGTTCTATATTATTTATAGAAAAACTCAATATGTTAGAAGCTAAAGGACACTTGTTATCCATGGGTGCCAATAATTATGGAGGGTGCCGTATGATGTCTCCTAAACCCGCTTTGGTAAGCCATGAGAAGTTCATATATGGCCAAAAAGCAGGATACTTGATTACCTACCAGTTTTTTTAAATCACTTTGGACATAACACTTAGCACAGAGACAGGAAGAAAATTAGCAACATTACCTCAGTTTCCAGACGTGTATTGGTGAGATCTTCCATAACATTACCTCAGTTTCCAGACGTGTATTGGTGAAATCTTCCATTCAGTTGGGACCTCTCCAGTGGAGAGTGATAAGTTAAAAATGCGTGTTAGTGCAATCACAGGGTTGGGTTTTAAGAAGTTTGGAGGGGATTTCATCCAGCCCTGTGGCTTTCCTTGTTTTCAGTCTCTGAAGTTCATTTTGCACAGTCAACTCATCAACACACTCAAAGCTGAACATCGTCGTCGGCTCAGGGATGTGGTGAAAAGGGTTTTCCTGAGAAGCTGGCATCCCATTTTTGAGGATAATATTTCAGTATTATATTTAATAATACTAATTACATTCCAGCATTATTCATTATACAAAAGTATTTACTAATATTGATTCATGATATTCACTAATACTGATTATTTATTTTTATCATTATTCATTTTATTACTCATACTAATAATCAGTAAACTAACAATTAGATTTAGATTATATTTAGCCATCAATAATCATAATCAATAACCATATTATGTAGGCAGCAGAAACACATTCACACAGAGGAGCAGTGCAAATACACACACACATAAAACACACACACATACAAATAGTTCACGCACAGACACACACATACAAGCAATTCAATTCACACATGCATGAGCAGCTCACTCACACATAAGCAGCGCGCTTCTGTAGTTTTGATTAGTAAGCAGGCTTCTGTTTCGTTGATTCAAAAACATAATCAGAGGATGTATTTGATTTCTGTAGCTTTGATCAATATTTCTTCAGTAAAATCATTAGTTGTTACTGAAAACATAGTCAATTGAATCATTTGTAACTATTCCTTCGTACTTTCATGTCTTGCCTGGAAGTTTCCACTCTTTTTTAGTGAAGTTCATGTCTGTACATGTTCATCCCTTAGCTCGGTAATTTTCCAGTCCTTTGAAGTGATGCACATGCGCATCTTTGCTGTGAATTCCTGAAGGATTAGCTAACAGAGATTTTGGTTGCCTGTCCAATTGCAGCGCAAGAATGAGAATATGGAAAGACCATATTTGGAAGATATTTCTTGTGATAAGGGTATAAGACCTGGGTGTGAAAGTTCGGAAATCAGTTCTTCTTGTACAAAAAGAACTCGGCTTTACATTTATCAACATGCAACATTAAAGCCTAATTTTCTTTTCAGGATCTGTCTCTCTCCAATTGCTTTAGGATGGGGGAACCTCATGATTCAAAATGATGTTTGAATGAAAACCACAACATATTTGGCGAGCCAGTCGCAGGAGTCAGCAAAGGTCAGTCACACTCGTAAGGGTGGACAGTCTTCTGGTGCTCAGAGATGGTGCAGGGAGCACAAACACACCCTAAGATGCCAGCAAACTATGGATAAGGTGAGCAATTTAATTAATCTGCTTTAATTATCTTGCTCAGATAGATAAGTGAGGGTGTTGTTTTGTGTTGTCCCGGCCCTGATCTGGAGCACTGGAGACAAGTGACCTTTCGACTCAAAGAATCTAGACACTAAATTCGGAAAATTAAAAGGAGAGGGACAGAATCTGCAGAATTGATATGTAACTACTAACAACTAACAATCAATTCGCAAGAAGTTGCTGTGAGTGAGTGTTTGGAATCGGAGCGCGTTCTGTAACTGGTTTGGTGTCTGACTTTGTTATATGTGAGGCCCATGCTGGGACCCTAAAGGGAGGGAATAAACCTGCTGGCCTCCCTGCTTGAGATTGGGATACGGCCTGGATGACCTTGAGAGGTACTGGGATCCTTTTTTGTCGAGAGTTATTGGGATTCATTTTTGCAGTGTTGCCTGTCTTTTTGTTTATTATTTTTATAAAAGGGTGCGCAGCACATTTGGCATATGGAGCTAGCCGATTAATGGGTTTGAGAGGACATTGACTGTAAGTAAGGGTTGTTGGGTCCTAAGGCTAGACTGACTGGTAGTAAGGATTGCAAGGTCCCGTACAGACGCTTTTTGACGGGAAGTTTGTTGGGTGGGTGCGGCTCCTTTTTTGCATGAGTGTAGAGTAAGTATGGATATGAACAGTAGTCTTGTTGCGTATGCATTAGTTGGGAGTGTTAATAGTGCAATAAATATAAATAAATAACCCCTAGTTTACATGCAGTAAGTTAAAAATTATTATTAATGGTCATTACTATTTGGCAGATTAAAAGAAGTAGTAAATTGCATGAATTAAAAGATGATTATTTTTGCATTATTTTGATTGGTGTACTATCATCATTGAATAGGTGAGGGGGAAAATAACAATTTGGCTGAGAAATGAAATTTGGATTAAAAAATAAACAATGATAATTACTGCAAAGCTGGTAGATAGAGGAAAAGAGGAAAAAAGAAGGGAAAAAAAGCAAAAGCAACTTCCTATGTATGATGAAAAAACGCATAATTGACAAATGGAACTAAGCAAGAAATACCATTGACTAGACAACTAGATGGTTATACACTAAACATAACACTGGTTTAGGAATGCATAGCAAAATACAATCTAAGGGAAAAGGGAGAGGAGAAACCGCATAAGTTTGTTTATATTATAGACTACTTATTGAGTAACTAGTAAAATAGACATATTGCAATTTAATACTTGGGGAAAAATAATTTGGCTTAAGTAATAAATAACAATGGCAGCCCCTGTGGAGGAATTAAGAGAGCAATTTCCTACCTTTGAGAATGATATTAAAAAAATGTTAAATTAATGGGCAAAAAAGAAATTTAAAAAAAATTTTGTCAGATAACTGGGAAAAGAACTTTTAATCTTCCAAAATGTGAAAAAATAATGGGTAAAATGACAAATTATGCATTGGCAGCAAAAAAGGGTTAAAAAAAGAATAAAATGAGCTGGCAGTTCTGGAATTGTTTGGAGAGAGGAGAATGTTAAACATTCAGGAGTAGGATAAATATTTTATAAAGCAAAGTAAAGCTGCATCTCAGTCCAAGCCATCTGAAAATGTTACTTATAATGAATTGTTTAACCCAGCGCCGTATGCCCCCCAGTTTCAGGAACAGAGAGAGAGACAGCAGCTGAAAAAAACCTGCAGCATATCAGGAGAAAAAGAAAAAAAAGAAAAAAGTGAATTAGCAAATGTTTATTGGTTGGGGGATATAGTAGACCAAATTAAAGAGCAAGTTTGGAATATCCTGGAGAAAATACTGTATGTAGAGGCCCAAATAACCCAGGCTACATGGCCAGAAACTGAATTGCATTGTACAATGATATTCAACCCCATTCAGGTCCCAGAATTAGAGAGAGATACAATAAAAAAGCCCTTAATGTTGATTTGAAACAGGACAGGAAACAATGATTAAGATTATTATTAACTGTCAATTAATAGGGAAAATAAAGCAATTGAAAATTCCTATTGAGGAATCAGAGCTTGAGCTTAGAGAGTAAATTTAAAAAAGAATAAAAAATCAAGGGAACTATTGTGGGATTGGAAACTGGAGACTGGATGGATGTTTAGTGCACAGAATCAAATTAAGACAGTGAGTGGAGGAATTTGGGACCAGAGCAGATAAGGGAGGAGGAGATAGGTGAAAGGTCGACATACCGAAGTCAGAAAACGGATGGGGAGAAAGGGGGGTCCAAGCGATACGATTTCATGTGGAATTTTCTTGATTTGTTTAACAAGAATAAGTTCGGTCCAGCAAAGGAGTCATTTAAAGGATCAATGCTATCACAAATGAGGTGAACAAATGTGACTGAAAGCTTTCCTGACCGAAAAAATTTTATTCATAAATTTGTGATCTTTTCTCTGTTTTTGAACAGGAGTGGACCAACAATTCAAGAAGACTAAATGAGTAATAAACTTTCCCTGATTTTTTAACTTTTACAGGAAAAGATCCAAGCCCAGAGGAAAAGCAACAAAATTATGATGACTGAGTTTTGTTCATTGTTGTATGCATCTAACTCATTCTATTGAAACTTTTCCACAGAGTGCGCACTCCAGAAGAGAAGAGATTAAAATGACCTTGAGTGAAAAGATAAGCTGGCCAGCTAACGATCTACTGCGGGGTTGCAACTTAAAAGTTTACCCTCTAAAATAAATTTGGGGAAATCCAATTTGGAGTATTAACAGAAGACTAAATTCAAAAGGTGGACCACCATATAATTGAAAAAGTTGGCTAATAACGTGATCACATTCTAAATTTATGTTGATTAGCCTGACAAAATCTTTTCCTCTGACTATTAGTGAGAAGGACGGGGACTTTCAAATAAAAGGTATTGACTGACTGACTGAACAGACCAAATCTGGAATGATTGTTTTCCTTTATGTGCTAGGATCCAAAAAAAAAAAAAAACTATATTACAGTTGAATATTCAATATGTGACCATTTTGGTGAATTATCTGAGGGGGGGGGACCACAACACCATCTGTAAGTCTTGTTGCACAAGGTGAGAAGTCGTTGAACTCCTGTGCCATTTCGCTGGGGTTAGATGTGATTGTATTATCAGGTCGCTCTAAATTCTGGATTGGCTTTTTGATTTGGACTTCCCTGTGAAAGTGTTTATGATCTTGCACATGAGAGATTGTTTCCCTTAGCTTCTGTCACAGCATTTGCAAAATGACTTTTCTTTGCTTTCGTGATCATAGAAGTTGTCTGGTTCCTTAGAGACCAATAGATTTCCCAGTCTTTTACAGCCTTGGTTTTAATGGCTTTGCATCTGGGTGCGTCCCGACGACCCATCATGTTTTTCACCCAGTCCGTCAGCTATGGAGCAATGAGGTTGTTCTCCCTCTATATTCTCCTACACAGTGGGGCGTGTTCCTCAGGAACATTCAAGAAAATCTCTTTAAAGGCATTCCAGGCATCAGTGACATCAATGCAGTCTAGTACTGTATCCCATCTAACTGACTTCAGACTATCAATGAAGGATTGTTGTGTATACTGCTAATAAGATCTAAATTCACACCAGCGTGCACCACCGGCCTCTCTCCCAGCTTTAGCACGTCAGAATAAGGTTGTGATCAGACGGCCCCCAGGCCACACTTGCACTTGACTTGTATCGGTCCAGGGTTGAGACAAATATGTTGTCGATACATGTTTCTGTATTGTCTGTGATGTTGATAGGTTGGCATATGACAGGGACTAGCTGGTATAAACCCATTAAGAATTCCACCGAAGACATTGATTGAGTTGATTTAAGCAGGTCAGAATTGAAGTCCCCCATGATTGTGAAGTCTGCATTTTCTTTTTCTCCAGTATGACTGAGTGTGTGTACAAGTGATTCAGCAGAGTCTTTCCAGTCAGATCCAGAAGTTCCTCTAACTTCTCATTATGAGAGAAATGCAATGCCTACCATGGAAAATGAAAGCCTCACGTCCCTATTGTGTTTATAATGCTGCAATACAAGTAATTGCACAAGGCCTAATATATTTACTGATCCAAGTCATACAAAAGTTAATTATTCCATACGTTGCTGCACACAACCTTACCCGAAGGTTCTTAACCCCCCCCCCCCCCCCACACACACACACACACACACACACACACACACACAATATAAACACAAAACAGGTGTGAGTCATTGTCAGTTGCTTTGCCCTCTAACTCCTCATTATAAAATAAATAGTTCAATAGTGGCCATGCATTAATTATTATACTAATCGAGAGCCTACTGATATTTTGAAAGTTAATGGTACATCTGTTTAAATTTCTCTTTTATTATTTTGCTCTTTCCCATGCAGCATAATGTGAATATGAAACTTGAATCGTTCATAGCATGAATACCTATTTTTGACAATATTACTTAAAAGGCTAATGAAGAAAAATGAACGACTAATTAAATTCTAGGGTTGCATACGTGGTTGAAATGAGAACCTGCATACACGGTGCCTCAGGACCGAGCCACTGCTTAAGTTGACATCGCCTCATGAACGTTGTTTTTAGTTCATCATTCCGTTTTGATCCATTAGAGGCGCTACGCGGTTATGCCTGAGAAACTGAGTTCATTCAATGAGACCAGTGAAAAGAATTTCCTGGTTGAGGACTATAAACCACACCTCAGCTGACTTACAACTTTGATTACAACTTTAGAAGTTGGGTAACGTCGCAGCTGGAGACACGTGTGGATATCATTTTTCGTCGTGAAGCTGGCGGCCTGACTTATAACTTTACCGAGGTGAGTATTACAAAATGTGTTGAGAAAGTCTTCCAGATTTCGCGTACCAATTGCAAATGGAAAAATGATAGGAAACGATTTTCTTACCAACGTCCTTGGGCATTGAATTGCCCGTGCGCACAATTCAATGTAGTGTATATTGCGAGTGGAAAGAATATGTCCATTGGCCACAAAATGGTCTAAAACGGGGTGCTTACAATGAAATCTCTGGACGATTCAGCTTTGACACGCTGAAAACGGTCAGTGTTGGTGGTATGTTGGGATAAAGTCTGCTGGTTGATCGCAAATTTGCATCTCGATCTGTATTTAGTGTAACTATATTTGGCTTGCCACATTTATTCGTTTTGCGATGGAAAAATAAGATAATTAGATCTGCACTTTCTCTAAGAAGATGGTCACAATTGTTGATTGGCTAACATTAATGTCCGTTAGCTCGCCAGTTTTTATCATCTGAAGAAACCTTAAATTACGTTAATCTTCGTCTGACGTGTGGCCGTTGCAGTTTTGCAGCTGTGGAAACATAGTTGAAGCACAGTTTCTTTGGCCTACATGTGTTGTATTTGCTCATTGCTCAGGCAGACCTGAGGCTTCCGAATGGATTGAAGTTTTCAGCCTTGAAGTGTATAGCTGGAGTATTTCTATTGTAGTCAACTTTAGCTTACCGTAATTTCAACTGCCTGCAGACACCGGCTTGTTGCATTCTTTTTTGTGGCAGTTAGGTATGTCTGCTATGTGTGATGAACACACTTGCATAACTGTTTAGTTTTGCGAACAGTTTAGTATTCAGTGGCAATTTCAAAGTCAGTAACGAGCCTGACTTCAATGCAGACATGCTGCTCAATGCATCATGTGCATGAAAGGTAGCCGAAGTCACGTGCCTCTCGAAAGTTCATAACTTCGCTAGCTAGAATGGTGAGACAATTTTCCCCAACAAGTGGCGGCAAATTTTATTTTGGATTAGACCCCCCTGGTTTGTAGATCCGGATTAAACAAAAAGGGGCTCTGAAGATGCCCAATCGATATAAATTATGGTGGTACGCCAAACTTAACCGGAGTTGGAAACTTGAAGTCACTCAGTGAAGGGTGTAGCCCGCCTCCTGACACCACAACTGCTTATTTCTAATTAGATAAAATATATAGGCGAAGAAATAAAGGCTTGTAAAAATTTGCCAACATTTGATGAGGAAGAGTGATATTCCATTCTAGGGAGTATGTATCGGTAAAGGGATGTGCATATATCAAAGCTCTTCCAAGTCCCCTTAATGGCAACTAATAGATATTAAGTTTGTATATGATTGAATAGTGAAGCATTAATCTTGAGCAATGCTCTTGACTTTGGAATTATTTCTACTTTTATGCTAATTGTTAATGCTAATTTGCAGAAACTGCCTCTGTGCAGATCCCTCAATTTTCTTGATTGTTACTTTTGAGTATTTATTACGTATTAAATTCTTAACATCTTATTATTCCTCTTGCACAATGGATATTAATAGTTCTGAGAGGGCTTGTTGGTTGGCTAAGGTTTTCACCCACTGTTTTTCTGTGATGAAGCATGGAACCTGCTCTTTGTATCTCTCCCTTTTCTTTTGGCCATGTTGACAGGCCTGGTGGCTTGTTGGGGGCTGGGGTTGGCATAGTTGAGGAAATCTGCTTCCCTACTACTATGCACCTTCCCTCTCTACTGTCCGTCTTGATGAATTTTCAAGCCGCTGTTGTCCCTTACTTAAAGCTGTCAGCATAGTATGTCCTAAATATTCAGATATACTGACAACTACAGCAGGTGTACTTTTTTTTTCTTCCTTCCCCTTCACTTCCAGTCCCTCAGGTTTGAGCTGTACTTTTTGATATGTTTGGAATGTTATGAGGGTTGTCAGTGCTGATATATGGCTGTTATGTTTGCCTAATGCAGTGTTTAATGTGCAAGGCAGAAAGAGTTTTGCCATGTATTGCATGAGGAAAACAGCTGTGTGGCAACTTTAGATATATTTTTAACATGCTGGATCAGGGGTTACTCTCAATCATTCAAGTGTGAAAAAAAAAATATATATATAAAGGTTTTTTTTTTTTTTTTTTTTTTTTTTTTAAATTACAGTGGTGATCATTCTGCAGTGAGTGGAGTGTTCCATTTGAATTTTTTGAATTATTTTTGTTGATGACTGTATGCAAAACAGTATGCAAGCCTGTGGTCCATGGAATGAAGGAGCACATCCTAGACTTTAAACACAGTAGAAGAAAGGAGTTATGAAACCAAGGCAAACGGAGCAACTCAAAGCCTGAGATGGTTGAACTGTTCAGTTTTACTTGATGGCACTTAGCACTGGGCAAATATTTTTAGCAAAGTAGCTAGCCTGATAAGATACAGGCTACTTAAGGGGGCTGCCCAAGCTGTCTCGGAATTACAGTCCCATTACATTTTGGGTTGTAACTCTACAACTAAATAAGATGCCTTCAATATGACATATCATACTTGATACTATTAACTCGTTCTTTAATAATATGAAGTGAAAATATATTTTTTGATAAATTTTCATAGAAGAAACAAGCAAAAACTACTCCGTCACGGAATTACACAAAATTGACATGGTTTTTTTAATGTTGTGTTTAACTATACAGAAAGTGATGTTCCTGTCATAGTTAAGTTATGAAACTTCAATATGTTCATATTTAAGGTTCATACTTTTTTTTTTTTCTTTTTCCAAAAAATGTCTGCAGTGTCATATTAGAATGACTACTCTGTGGTGAAAAAATGTTGTGTGTGTTTTTTTTTTTTTTTTTTTGTCCCCCCCCTTCACTAGAGCGATCAGCTTTTGGAATCTGTGTTTTGACAGGCCCAGCTGAGGCAGTGGTACTCCTGAAATATAGACCAGAGGAGAGAAGAGAACAGGACCACCTGAAGGTTCGAGGAGGATCAGGGACTGGTTTTGGGGGGAAGAATATTTTCTAGGCAATTTGTGGATCTAGCCAGACTTCAGCAATTGAGGAAAAGACGGCACCGTTGCCCTCCGACACGGCTTCTGCTGCCTGCAGGGTGGCGAAAGAGGGCCTAGGGCTGAACCGGAGGACACCAGTGATGAGCGAGTTCTGGCACAAGATGAGTTGCTGTGTGGTGGCCAAGCCTCCATCGGTGAGCTGTTTTTTGTTTCAATTTTGTGCTTGGTTTCATTCTACATGAACATGCATTTAATTAGTTGCATCTCTGTAATCGCCCCCAACCCCCTCCCAGGCTTGCTTGTTTTGAGGTACTTGTATGTTGGTCTTGGTACTTGCTTCAGTAACTGTACTAATGTTGCGTGTGGGTGCCAGAATGTTGGTGAGATGCAATCACAATGACTGAAGTAATGTAATCCTTTTTTTTTTTTATGATTTTCTAATGTGAAATCAGGGGAGACTGTGGCAGCACTGTTGATGTTCATGTTTGAGTGCTTTTTAATATGAAATTATGCAAAGGGACAAGGATGTCTCTGTCTGGACTCGAGCGCCTCCTTTTCATCCTACTGAGGTATCCATTGGATAGAAATTTTGTTCCTGGAACATTAAGAGGTGGTTTCACAGACATTGATTAAGTGTAGTCCTGGACTAAACTGAGTTTTGCACTGAGATTTTCCATTGAAAATTGAATTTAGTCTAGGATTAAGCTTAATCTGTGTCTGGGAAACTGGCCCTTAGCGTTGAGATGGTTTTTTGCCGGGAGATGAAACCATTTATGGTGTAGGACTATGCTTTTTTTTTTTTTAATCCCCCTCGGCACATAATGCGGGGGTATATAGTGATCAGTGTGTCCGTCAGTCTGTCTGTCCATCCGTCTGTAATAAAATCGTTTCCGGACCAGAACTCGAGAACTATACCACTTACAAACACCAAATTTGGTATGGAGCTTCTTCTTATGGTCTAGTTGTGCCTTTTGAGGATTTCGGTCCATCCGTCTGTCCACACAACCTGTAGGTTACACAACCGACAGCCAGGGGGATCCGCCATTGCCAGATGGCTCTTGTTTCGCTTATTGGGGAGTGTACTTGAGTTTTTTGAATGAGGACATATGCAGTTCATCACTGAATTTTGGACTCGGAGTAAATGTTGATGCGTGAAAAGTACCAGCTAGGAGCAAGTTTTGTCGGCTTTTATGTCTTGAAAGTGCTTTCCCACTTTTGCCTTTGTTTGCTCTTAAGTAGCAAATGGTGTGCTCCGTTGGGCTGAATGGCCTATTCTCACCACTCATGTTCATTTGGAATTATTTTACTGATATTATTGTTAGGTCTTGGCCCATATCGCATTTGCTTGGGAGCGAGGTTGTGTTTCTATGGCATCAAGTTTTTATAACCGCAGCTTTCCGAGAACAATGCTGTCTTGCCTAGATTGGATCGGATCTGCTGTGTGCAGTCTATGGGTGTTTGTCCAGCACCATACTGAGTCTTCCTCTACCGCCTCATGCCAGGGAGTTATGTGGATAACGGGGAAGGAACCGCCCTCCCCTGACCTCCACACTCCCATACTGGCAGGCAGACTAGCTATTAATTGACAGGTGACCTTTGACCCTTGTCTGTTTGTAGTGAGGGTTCTGTAATGTTGCCAGTTCATACCCTTCACCCCCTTTAGCGGAGCAGCGTTCAACAATAAACAAGGGCTCAGGAGAGAGGAAGTCTGCTGGTTGAGTGTTGGGAGCGAGCAGCCTTCCCATCTCGCCCTCCCCTTCCTCTTTTCTCTTTTTTGTTTTGTATTCTTAGGCCAGTGTTTGTTCTATTGTTGGCAAGTTAGTGAGTTGATGCAATGGTTTTTATTAAGCGTACACACACGTCATTTCCCAGAAGACCGAGACATGTTATGGGTTGCTTTGGAGGGTGGTGATGGGATTCCTCTTGAGTTCCTGCATCAAAGTTTCCAGCTTTGAATGGCAACAGTTGCTCGCCTCGGTCTATTCAGCCAGCATGTGAACTCCTAGCTCTCCCAGTGCAGACTTTTTTCTTATTTTACGATCTGCATTTCCCTGGAGGTTGTCCATACAGTCTACTTGGTACATGTAGTTGTTTTATTTTGAATTGATGGTCGAAAAGATGCAGCAGGGTACTCGTGCAGTCACTGGAGTGCAATGTTTTTGGGAATCTAGTAAGGAGCTGTAGACCTTGGAAAATGTGATACTGAGAATAAGTCATTCAGGTCTTCGGCACTTGTGCGACTGAAAGCCAGTGAAAGGGAGGAAACTTGAGTTTAGGCTTTTGTAGTGTTGCAGGTTGGTGTAGCATGTAGCTGCAGGTTGAGACAGTGGTGATTCTGTGCTGGTTGACATGTGATGACAAGTCTTCAACAAAATCCTGGGAAAAAATACTGGGGTAAAGTACTCTGAGGAAAGGATGGCCTGACTAACTTGGGTTCTTCACCTTGAACCACTCCGATAAGGAAGTTAACAGAAATATAGCACAAGAGGGAGCTAATCCTAAACCTATACATTTAGAAACTAAATTACAATGTATTTAATTGATTAACCTTCCTGTCGTGTTCCGGTCAAATCTGACTGATTTAGGCCTACAACTTCAAACACTCATACACTCATAAATATTGTTTTACATCTGATTGTCTCAAGGCCTTATGCTATCCTCCACACTGGGCACTTGAACATATAAAAGTGATCACCACTTTCATTGAATTTTGAGTGGTTTAGTCAACCTTGTTAAACCTGTGGTGTTCCCGGTCAAAAGTGACCGCCATAGGAAATGAATGGTTATCCAAATTATATTCATCCATCAGATGAGAACATCCCCATACACCACCACCACCACGGCAGGCAGGCAGATGGGCAAGTTTGGTGTCTGAATTTCCATTTCTTTTTTTACATTGCATGTTCATTTTGGAATACATTTTCAGTACCTATGTGTACAACTGCAATTTCAAAATAGTTGGGACAAAGTGTACATTGTGAATAAAACCAAAATGCAATGACTTTAAAATTACACTGGCCAGTATTATATTCACAATAGAACAGAGATGACATAGAAAATGTTGAAACTGAGATTTTATCCACAAAATGAGCTCGTTTCAAATTTGATGGCTGCTACAGGTCTCAAAGTTGGGACAGGGGCCTGTTTACCATGGTGTGGCATCCCCTCTTCTTTTAAACAGAGTGGAGGCAAGGCCCATGATTTCCAACAAGAATGTCAAATTTGGACTCGTCTGACCACAGGACACATTGCTACAGTCCATTTCAAATGAGCCTCGGCCCACAGAACATGGCGGCGCTTCTGGATCATGCTCAACAGTGGCTTCCTTTTTTATATGCTAAAGTTTTTTTTAGGTGGTATCTGTGGATGGCATGGCGGAATGCGTTTACTGACAGTGGTTTCTTGAAATATTCCGAGGCCCATTTGGTAATATCAATGACAGAATCATGCCGGTGAGTGATGCAGTGGCATCTGAGGGCCCGAAGATCATGGGCATCCAGTAAAGGTCTTCAGCCTTGTCTCTTACTCAGAGATTTTTCCAGTTTCTCTGAATCTTTTGATGATGTTATGCTCTGTGTATGAGGAGACCTTCAAAGCCTTTGCAATTTGAGGTGGAGGAACATTGTTTTTAAAGTATTCCTCAATTTTTTTCAATTTTTTTTTTTTTTTAAATTTTGTTTATTTATTTTTAATTTTTTTTTTTTTTTTTTTTTTTTTAACACACAAGCCTTCACAGGTTGGAGAGCCTCTGGCCATCTTTCACTCTGAGAGACTCAGCCTCTCTATGACATCCCTTTTATAGCCAATCATGTTACACACCTGGTGCTAGTTAACTTAATTATTTGCTAAATGTTCTTTCAGCTCATTCTCTTCATAGCTTTTTCAGCCCTTTTTTGCCTGTGAACTGTTTTGAGACTGGTTGCAGCCAGAAAATTTGAAATGAGCTCATTTTGTGGATAAAAATGTAAAATGTTGCATTTTGATTTTATTCACAATTTACACTTTGTCCCAACTATTTCGGAATTGGGGTTGTATTCTATAATGATAAAATAAAAGTAAAGAGATTTGTTTTCAGATTGCCCTGGATTTCAAGCGTCTATTAAACGCACAAGGTGGAAAACCTTCTGAAAAGTGGATGAAACGTGAATGTGAGCTATAAATTATCACAATCGCACGAAATGGCCAAATAAGCGTTCTTGCCAATCAAAATCTATCACAACCTGATTTCAGTCATTTATTTAAATTACCATTACAGAAACTTCGAAAACTCTCAACCTTTTCAGGTGTGGCCAGTTTTCATTTATAACGCATACCTGTCAACTCTCATGCATTAGGTGTGAGTTTAAGTGGCATATTTATGTTCTTCTGCTGTGGTCACAAAGTATTCATTCAATGCGTATGTGAGAGATTCTCGTGTGGAAGTGAAGTCCTTGTGCATGGAGGGGTTGGAGGCAGTGCAATTGCATCAAGACGTTTCAAATGATCTCATTTCATTTGAATGATCACGAAACGCATGCATTGCGTCCAAGCCCTGAGTAAAGCATAGCGTGAGAAGTCCGGAGTCGTTATCGGTATGTGTTATAAATGAAAACTGGCCACACCTGATGATGTTGATAGTTTTTGGAGTTTCTCTAATGGCAATTTAAATTTGATTTAAAATGGGTGGTGACCAATCATTAATTATAAGGGATTGTTTCAGCTTCCCCTGTTGCCAGTTCATCAGCCGCCACTGATTTGTACATATGTACAAGGCAAATAAGAAATTATGTATTATAACATTCATTTGCTCATGTTGGTGCATATATTTATTATAACTGTATAGTTGTCCCCCGCCGTGCGGAACATAGTATTCATGTCCGTCCGTCTGTACGTCCCGTATCCTTGTCAGCGAGATATCTCAAGAACGAATTGACGGATTCTCTTCAAATTTGATGTCAACATGCATCAGGGTGATGCCCCGGCGCCAGTTGATTTTAGTGACCTTTGCGTCACTCAAGGTCACACCGAGAGATTGCTCATTTTGACGCGATTTCACATTTTGTGGCGGGGGACAAAGACACGTTCGTGGGAAATACTTGTTATATATGTTTGCACATATACTTAATTATTTGTACATTTATGTTATATGTATATTTGTGCGTTATTTATTTTATTATTTGTTCCAATCGGCTCCACTACCTCTGGCTGTCTACTTATTTGATATGATTTCATATAAGAATGACTAATAACGTTAGACTGATCATATAACCAATAAGGTCGTTAAAATATTGGAGTAGCCGCCAACATTAACTACATAGTTTAGCCAATTTTAAAATTTTCCCTCATTCTCATCCCAGTGTTTTTTCTTCTTTTGAATATACCTTGACAAACTCATGAAAATGCAACCAGGAATATTTCAACTCATAGCTTATACCTACAAATATTGGCGACTATGTTACAGCCATTTATTGAAGTAACGTCCGTATAATTAACTGCGCTCTTTAATTTGGATTACGTTAGCTCGCTAGCTGATAACTGTTGGCCTTGAACATCAATGGAAAAATGCATAGCAAATGCTCATTTACTGTAATATCAGCTTCAGTCCAATCTATCTTAATGCTAGCTTGTTATAATGCACCTTTTTCCTGCTCTCCAGCAGTAACGTTGGGTTGTCTAACCTTACTCAGAAATTGTAGAAAATGCTAAGCGTTGTTTTCATGGCATCAGGACTATTTGATATCCTGGCAGTATTCATTCGCACGTACTCGTGGATAGAGAGCGGGCAACCATTCCTTTTGGCGGAGCCCACCACTGTGGCTTGCTGGCATGCAAAGTAAAAAAAATCCTCCATTCAGCGGGCATAATCTAGCTGTGGCAGGGCACTGCTACTAAATGCATGTAGCGGAAACTATGGTATATCCTGAATGCTGTGGATTTGGTTTAAAATGGATATGTATCGATTTGAAACTTTATAAAAAATCTTTGTATTTGGTATCATCCGAAAGGTCAAGCAATATTCTCAAATTATCAACACTTTTCACCAGGAAATGATGGTAGAATAGAGAAATCATGGATGTAAAAGGGCTTATAGTAGCCCCCAATATTCCCCTGAACAGCATATGAATTGGGCCAAGTGCTGTGACGTCACTCCTGGGATCAATTATGACATACAGGCTGTCATCTGTGTATTTTACATTGCAAGCAAGAAGTCAAAATCCACTAAAAAAAGTCAGTATTTTTTGCGTGACTTGGACATTTGAAGTTGTAGAGTGATTCAAGTGCTGGGTCAACAACTACCGACTGTGAATATGATTATGGAGAGATGGAAAATGAGGAAGAAATCTGCAACGATGGGGATGCGGCAAATGCCATCAGCACCAACATCCATAGGCGTCAGTTTAGTGGGGGATGGGGGGATGTGTCCCCACCACTTTTTCAGAAGTCATTTTGTCTCCCCCACTTTCTCGCAGTGGGTTTTTTTCACCCCCCCAATCGTCCTACATATTTTATAGGAAAGACTGCAAACGGCCACTAAATGTTCCTGCTTAGAAACAGGACTGGCTGTGTGCATATCACAACATCGTCACAACTTCAGCCAGAATAACACAGTTGCATAGACTCGGACAGACTAAAGAGTTCAGACTAAAATTTCAGCAACAAAGTAACTGCGAGGATGAGGACAAGAAAAAGCTGAGTCGCCAACAGACATGCTCTCATCAGACTGAAGTTTTAAACTAGCGCGCCATTTTGCAGTTTTGAAATTGGCCCGATGTCAAATTAGCCAGCAATTGCTGTTTGAAGACACGAAAAGCGCGCTATTTGATCGGGAAAATTTCCCCCAAAATCTTGGTCTGGCTCCCGAAATGGCCTGTTTAGTTGGGAAATTGCCAATGGGCCAGCTAGCCCATTTGTGTGCTATCTGCATAAGAATGCAGGGATCTCAATACCATTTATCTATTTTGTGCATTAATCATACACCCACATCCTCCAAAATTTCACGGGTTATCAAATCAATTTTGCACGCAAATGCATTCTACCATCTGACCTGAATTGCTTTAACCATCACTCAGGACAGCAAAATGGTGAAATTGTGCGTCTATATAAACCCTCATGAAGCCAAGCTTCTCTTGATCATGGGTTTCTTTTACTAACAATAATTCAGAGCTTTTTGTGACAGTTACTTGCTTAATCTACATACATGTAAAATCAAATTGTAAATTTAATATTTTTTTTATTTTTCTTAACTGATTTGCAAATTTGTCAAGGTGATTGCTGGGTAATGTGTTGTCCAATGTCAAGTCCAACAGCTGATAGTTCGAGCGCAAAATGTGAAGATCAGACTTTGTAGCAAATTTTTAAACTTCCATTCAAACATAAAGCAGTAGTCGATAAAGAACAGGAGGGGAGGGAGGCAAAGCTGCCAAAACGAAGTTCATTCGGCTTTCTTACTAGCAGTTGCCGCACCGCGGACAACCCTCTGTAAAGCAACGATGCAGTAAGCTGGTAACAGATCAAGCATTCGACCAAAATAATTAACATAAAATAGCCATGAAAAAATTTCAAGACGAGGAATTTGCTCTACGCAAAGCTTGCTAAATGCCATTTGAATAGGTAAGTAGGCCTACAAGTGACTTCTGTTTTAGTCCAGAATCAAATTTTTTATTTATTTATGCCTCCCCCTTCCTGGGAGGGAGAGGCATTGTTTTTGCCTGAATTCCCATTGGCGTTTGCGTCGGCGTTCCCATTTTGTGTGTGTGTGTGTGTGTGTGTGTGTGTGTGTGTGTGTGTGTGTGAGATGCATGCATGCTCAAAAAAATAGTTTGAGCATGCAAATTGAGCAGTATATATAATAAATGTAATTATTGTCAACTATTGCAGCTTTCGTCCATCTCGTGCTTTTTCAACTCACTGACATAGCCTGCCTTTTATGTCAAGTAATTCACTAGTGAGGTAGCTGCACAAAAATGCAAGTTTTTGGATGTTTAAGTGATTCGATTATCGCGGTAGAGGAGAAAGTTGCGCATGCCCTAGCAACCTGATATGTCATCATTAGCATGGCTGCTGCTATTAAATGCTATTACTGCGTACAGCAGCATTACAAATTAAACTCTAAATTTTCTTGACTGGATGTAGTCAACCCAACCGAATGCTTCTCTGGGTACCCAAACATCAAGGTGAGCCGGAAAAGTACTGATTTCATTTTACATTGGTTGAATATGGAATTCCTTCCTTGCTAATGACCAATTTCGTTCTTGTTTTCTTCCCAGAAATTTGACGTTTGCTTGTGCCTCTATGAAATATTGCCTAAGGTATTAACTGCTAACGGTATTCGTACAAAATACAATATTTTTCACAGTAACCCAGTTAATGACCGCGCTGCCACACTCTTGTATTTACGCACGTGCATGTGACCTGTTTTAGTAGTAATAGCCCACCAGAAAATGGGGCTCCCCCGAAAGCCAATGTGTAATTCGAACCCTGATAGTAACTTACCCCTTTCCTACCACAAACTACGTAACCCAAGGATCTGCCGCCTCGCGTTAAGCTTTTCCTACCCTGGGGCTCGTTAACTCCGATATGTGTTCCCATTACTACTCATTACTCCAGCGTTTCAGTGTTCGGTTTGCGCCTTGCCATTTCCCACTTCTGTAACGTTCATTGATAAATGCCACCTTCTGCAAATTACTTCATCAGTTTTGCTGGTAACCTTTCACCATCGCTGGCTTTGGCTTTTTCGACAGTTTATTCAAACAATGGAATGAAATTTCATTGAATTTCCAGGCATCACACCTGCGATCAAATTCCCTGTGGTTGGTGGGGGTGGGAGAGGGGAGAGAAACTAGGTTTATCTTCTAATTCAGAACAAGACACTAGTTGGGTTTCCATCGCACTATTTTTGTGCTTTTTTTTTTTTAATTTTTTTTAATTTTTTGTTTGGATCAAATTGCGACCTCCTCGTCTTCTACTGTGGTACATGGGTTACAAATGATTTATTGCTGTCTTGCGGCAGTCTCCCAATTTATTTCCCCGCAGCACGAAGCCAGTAGGAGCGATCTGATATAGCGCAAAACTGCCAAGCCAATGGATGCATGACGAAATGCGATGAGCATTGCGCAGCTCTGCAGTCGAATACCATCGTGGATACACAGATATGAACATGAAAATACCGCAAAATTCAAATAAACGCTGCAAACGAGTTGAAGCCAGAGTTCACGTTTTGGAACGAAACTCTATAAATCGCCATTATATTAGCAAGCGTTCGATTCTGCACGTGCTAGCGTTCGACCGTGCACTCGTCAACATTTTGTGACGTATTGTATATCAGATCGCTCCTATTGTGCGCTGCCTTGAAAAGGCCACTGTTGTGGTGCTCAGTACTACTCCACAAAGCGGTGCCTTAACCAGATGAGCTAACCCAGTAGCCAAACAATAACATGCTTATTGACAATCATAAATCTAATCCACTAAAAATGCAAAACAAAACGAGACCAAGAAAGGAACAAATAATGACAGGAAGACGATGGTCAATGCACTTGACTTCCTTACCACGTGTTCCTGTGTCCCACGATTTACGCCATCAGAAAGGGGCTATTTTTGTGCGTTTTTTTTTTTTTTTTTTTTTTTTTGCGGGGGGGATGTGCGGGAGTTGTTCAAAAGGCCTCTTTTACACTCTTCCTGAGTGAGTGTCCATAAAATGTTTAATCATCTCCATGACATTAGCTTCCTGTAGAGTTATAACTTGGCAATTTTTTTTTTTGGATTTCCCAATACATGTTTACTTTAAGATTTGCTTGTATTTCCTAAGTAAAAATATGTGAATAACATCACTAATTTTTATCCTTTTCATTTCAGAAGAAGAGGAGGAAGATTGATCGTAGCATGATAGGGGAGCCCATGAACTTTGTACACTTGACACACATTGGTTCTGGGGAGATGGCAGAAGGATTTTCACCAGTAAGTTAGTGCCAGTGCAATGAGAGATTGTGCTAATATGGTGTTGGCATTGTGGCTGAGAATTTATCCTGCAGTCTGAAACTGTTATGGAAAACCCTGCTACAAAATGGCATTTCATACATGTTGGCATTTAGTGAATGTACCATGTAATTTTTCATTTCATTCCTGTGGACTTTTTTTTTGATAAATCTTTTTCATGAGTATTTGGTTTGTACTGCACCACTCTTGGGCACAGTCTCCTCAGTGGTGTGACAGAACTCATTGGGTTTCCTAAAGCAGCAGGGTGAGAAAATGGAAACGCGCACTTCTAAGTGGCGCTGCTGAACAAAAGGAGCGCAAGGCAATGGAACTCCTATCCAAAATAGTTGCTCTCAGATGGTCAGTAACTTATTTAAAAATGTGCTGCAAATCAATCAGTATCCAAGTATGAGTTTTTGGCTGTTTGAAAACTGCTGATGCCGTTTGTGGTCTTTCCTCATGTAAAAGTCCACATCATCTAATGCCAGCCTGTTTTCTTGAGCAAGGCTAAAGCTTTAGAATTAGAACTAGCTGCTGTCCAGATGGAAGCAATCTGCTACATAAGGGTGAACGGAGTTTCTTCCCACTGCCAGTGAAAAATGCCCCTTTAGCCTCAACAAGCCAGTTGTCCCATGGTACAGGTTAATTTAATTTATTTACTGCGGATAGATGCCCATTGGCCATTTCCATCCCCGCCTGATGCAATGAATGTGATTGGATAATGTTCAACTTGCCTTGCCTGAGTACAGGCAGCAACTGGGGGAAAGCCTGGAGAACATCTGCTTCAGGCGACAACACTGCCAGCAAAGCATCAGATGGAATGAGAGTCTGCACACTACGGTCTGAGGGAGTCATGTCAGTCACAGATGTCATTCTCTTTGCTACAACTGTGGTTGGTGCTGTCTGCTGTAGTTTCCAAGGGCATTATTTAGTCCTTGGTCAGACGATACTTATCATAATTTGGCTTCACTGCTTACTGAAGGGACACCATTTAACCATGCCTCCATTTAATTCACCATCGGGTGTGTGACTTGTCTGGCATGCTCTTAATTTCTACCCTCAGGCCTTGCCCCTTTCTCGTCTTCATCTCATCTAAGTCTTGTCTGTAGTTGATGTCTGTGTGTCAGATGAACAGTAAGCCACACTTCTAAATCCTTGAAATAAGTTTTCTGCATTCATTGGATTGTTTGAATGAACAGGTGTTTGACATCAGATAGTGGACATGCTCCTCTGTGTTGAGTAAGATCTTTAGAGAAGTCGGGAGTGATGGGGGTCGGATTGGGACTGGCAACACCTGTTCCCCAAGATTCTTGGCAATGACCCTGTGTTGTCATGGCAAGCTCATTTATCCCCTAAACTCGCCCATTTGGGCAGAACTTTCTCACTGGAAAATGTGCTGGAGAAAAATGACCATGCCTCATGTAAGCAATAACTCTGTAGTATGTTACTGTTTTGATAAAACGGCCCTGCGTGTAATTTTTGTACATGTACCTTTTTATTCTTTTTTTCTATTATGCATTATTGAATCTCTTGGCCATCCTTTGTGTGATCCTCTAGGATTGATGGCTTCATGATGTGTGGCTAGGTTTGGGCCAGAGATCTCTTGAGACCTGGTGCTGTTAACATGCACTTCAAGGGGTCAAGATATAAATATAAATTTTCCATTTTCTCTTTCAAAACATTCATAAAAGGTGATTTTAAGACCAAAAAACTCTTTAAGTGGTTTTTATCATGTGAACGCCTCCAGTGCATTTGTTTCGCAACAAAAACGCAATTTTCTCGTATCGCAAAATTTCATAGTTTATCAGGATTGTAATGGGCATAGAATCCACATTTTTCAAGGTATTGCTCTGAAATTTTCACCATGGCATCAGTTTAAGTTCTATACAGTGACGTAGCCATTTTTGGGTGGGTAGATACAGGGTGTGTTTATGATCCATCTGCCAGGCAGCTTCTGCCACCCATTACTAAAGTTCTATGACCAAATCATTTTTCAAAATATTTTCCCTATGAAAATACCCAGAATGAATATGTCATTGTATTTTTCGCCAATGTACGGTTTTCATGGTAACAAACTTATTAAATTTGATTAAAATCTAATTCCATTCTGAGCTTTTTTTCAGTTGACACCATTTTTGTGTTTAGTGTTTAGAAGTACTTAAATTTTGTGAACCCAGGCTTGTCCCCTTAATCGGTCGTTCAGATTTCAATGCATGAAAGGCACTCGTAACCCATTTCACAGTGGGAGTGGGGTATCTTTCCCTGTTCTGTCCCCGAACACATTCTGCCATTCGTGCCCAGCCTGTATCCTGCTTTAAGTGTCTTGCTATGCATTGAAAGAACCCCGGTTAGTCAGCCTTAAAATAGACCTCCTTCCTGAGAGCAGGATGTGGGGAGAGTGGAAGAGTGATGGTGCTGCAGCTGGATGGTGGGAGGCCCTGTGAAATGAAAGGCCCCTCTGTGGTGTGGTGTATGGGAGTGAGCCAGGACTACTCCTCTGGTCCTTCATGCACTGTGCCTACCAGCACTTTACCATAGGGAGAAGTGGAGTTTAATGTAAATCTCGCAGATGTAAACGGTCATGACGTCCCTTTATCTCTGGTTGCGGTACAAAGTGCGTAAGATTCATCTTACCTTTTTAAGAGGGACTCAAAGGTCAAGTCAATGCAGTCGCCAGTCGTTGCTGCTCGTGCCCAAACGAAACATATTGTCTAGGTTTAAGCGATACAATGGTGCCAGTGAAGGTTTATTTCACTGAGGACATGGGTAAATGCAAAATGCCTAATATTGCATAGTCCTAGGCCCTTTGCCTAAACTGGAATGTTGTTTTTCTCCACCTCTGTATCCATGATGAGATCCACCTATGGAAAACAGTATTTTTTGTTCCTTCATCAGCTTTTCATTGCTTTACCTCCTTGCTACAGTTGGGTGAAGATGGGTGCGTGTCACTTCTGGTAGTAAAAACAGCTGAGCGTGTGCATTTCCTACCGTTAGCATGCCATAGTCGGGCTGGTAAAAGGCAGACTTGGGAGATCCCTGATGAGTACAGCTGGCCTCTGCTTGTATGTTTCTTCCTTCAGGATAGAATTTCAAAAAACAAGCAGTACGGTTTTGGATTTAAAACTTATTCTCTCACGATCAGTTTCATTTTTCTTCTTGTGAGATTATAGACTGGTGTTCTGGGGAATGCACTTGAGACAGAAAGTGAGGAAATGAAATCCTCAAAATGCACTTGACTTTTTGAGTTGGGGAATCCCTCCATATATGTCTGTGTTCATGATTTTACCAGAAATTCCCCTTTTACTTACTGCATTGGGAAGGGGTTTCACTTAAAGCAATCAATGTTCCCATGATTTAATTTCATTCGCATTGCCTTTCTGAAACCAAAATATAGCCTCTTGGTTTTGTGCCCTGTGTCTTGAATTATGTTTTAAATGATTTCAACTTGCAGTTTTGTTGGTATTTTTTTATTTTGTGTATTCTCCATTGCAATACTTGAGATACAGTTTCTTCTGACTAGGGCATAGTCTCCTGAATGTTGTAATTCTACTTTCTCGTTACTTGACACAATGATTTGATTGGATCTGCTCATTTTCCCAACAACTCATTTTTATGTGGAAAATCTGAAGATTATGTAAGGATTCATTTTGTCTTTAACACAACACAACCTAATTTTACTAACCATAAATTCTTGAGGTTGTCTGACACGTTCCTTGTGTGTGGAGTAGTTGTGATGTAATGGCAGATGTCAGATAAGGGTGCGTTGTTGGGCTGTGTGCGCCCAAGGCAGGTCTGTGCACGATTTGTCGGCACATTCTTCAGCAGGAATATTCAGCGGGTTGTGTTCTTGAGAGCCATTGCATTTTTGGCATCTGTAGAGTACTTTCATGCACCTTGGTTATTTGCACTCCTCGAAGTCAGTGGCTTGATTATGCAGTTGATGCAGAAAGATTAAGCAAATTAGTACCTGCCTGGCAGCTGATGTGTAATTGCCACCTGAATGGGCCAAGGGACAAAAGTAGCTATGATGTTAAATTCAAGCAGCCATTGAAATGCACCAGAAATCGCTTAGGAATCATCAGCAGGGCTCGAATTTCACGACTGCATTGACAACGACCTACCTGTTTGCCATGCACAAATTTGCGAAACGCAGGATGGTGGGGGAAGGTACCGCCTTTCTTGCCTCTGATTGGCTAGAAAGGCTGTTCTCCGATTGGCTACTTGATCTGGCTGTTAACTAACGTGCAGGGCAGGCTGTCAGCTGCCACTCAAGCTGTCAGGCGCCAGTTAATGCATTACTCGTCGTTGTCGATCGTACTCAACGTTTGAGCGGCTGGTTGGTCGTATTGAGTAATGACGACGAATGGCTGATGGAAGCACTCATTCACGGATTGCATTGCGCCAGCACCAATGTGGATGGGTGAACAGAAAACTTGTCTCTTCTGTGCTCTAGCTTGCTGGCATTGGTTAATATGTTTGGTTGTGGGTATTTTGCAGAAAAATATCAATTCCATTAAAGTAATTTGGTTTAAGGAGACCTTGACCTTGGACTCCCCTAGAGTACTCCTGATCGTTCAAAGTCCAAAACGGGGTCCTTATTTAGCTCATACTGCCATCCTCAAAGAAACCCATTTGTAGTTTATTGTAGCCTCTGCCTGAAACGCCTCATTGGGGTTGCTGTTCCGCTATGGCTCCCACTCCCCGTGTGCCCACTGTCTTCTGACTGGCCAGCTCTGTGGAGGGCGGATCTAGGCGGGACAAGGCAGCAGAACAGATTTTTCCTGAAGAAGAAATGAAAACCCGACAGTGACAACAACCTGTTGGAATGAAACGAATCGAGTGAGAAGCTTGTGGGATGGAATGCCTGCCAGCTTTTAGAAGGGGTACGGGCAAGCTCCAGGGAGCTCGACTAAAGGTTGGAATTCAGTTTGGTGCGCTACATTACTGGAATATCTCGTTAACGTCCAAGTTAAATTCACAACCAGTTTGAAGTGTGACATGACCACAGTAACGCACTCGTATTGTGATCCTCATTCCAACCAATTGGAAAAATATACAAAGGTTTTCCCTGTTAATCTAACTTGGGCAGGCCAAGCTTACGTAGATGAAATTAGTACGATGACCATGGGCAAAATTGCGCCTCTTATTTATTTATTTATTTATTTATTTATTATTTTAAAGTTTAAGTCATTAAGCTTTGAAGGGCGAGGTTTTGGCTTCCCTTTGTTAGGGCCGATGAACCGCCACTGGTTTTTACAGCTGTCTCTTTCGCCCTTTTCTTGCGATTGTGGGCGCAGAAATATTCTGAATTTATATGTATCCTCTATTTTTAAGTCCGATCACAGGAAAAAAAAAAAAAAAATGCCGAATTGCAGTCGGCAGCCACAAAGTGTGGCAAACTGACCAAGTTATGGAGGTCCTGAAATTCCTAGGTTGCGTGTTGTGTGTTGAAAAAGCTTGGGAAGTGGTCTTAACAGCGCTAGATACTGGCTATAATCGGTGTGAGTGCAGGAATGACAGGAGAAAGTCAGAATTTCGCGGGTGGCAGAAGATGGACAAAATGGCTAAATATGATTTTTTTTTTTTTCAATGACCCGGTGTTTGATTGGAATGTCCTTTGTTTGTATTTGCATTATAGCAATGCCCAAATGATGTCCCAGTGCAATACTGAGCCAATTACCAAGATGGCAAGGGGGGGGGAAAATACTGGAAACCTTTTCTTTCAAGAATGGTTTTGATTTGCATAGCGCATGCTGATTTGGTCATTTTGTGAGAAACATCTGAGACTACAGACCTTGAATTAATTTTCGCTTAAGTGACCACCTAAAGCTCCATGGTGGATTTGCTGCTGTGCCCCCAAGGTAGCGGCAGACTTTGCTGTGGTGCCCCTTTTATGTGGAGGCACATTTGCCGTAGTGCCCTTATATTTTCAACTTATATTTTCAACAACTTTTGCCTTGCCCCTTATCACCTGTAGTTTGAGGCCTGCATCAGCTTGTACTTTTAAACTTTATATGCTCTCCTTTTGGGAAAGTTTTAGAAATGCTAAATAGAAAAATGGAAATAGAAATGCTAACTGTTTAAATATTTTAGGGATACACTGCTAAGAATGCTGAAAACTGGACATATGATTTTGTAGACGCAATTTCCCGGCTTTTCCTCATCGCTGCCATGTTCGGAATTTTTCTGATTTTTATTTTTTATTTATTTATTTATTTTTTAAACAACTTTCTGTCTGGTTCATTTCTCAATCTGTAGCTGAATTTTCTTGTTAAATTTCTCTAAAACCCCAAGTAGTTTTAGAGATGTTTGCCTGTTCGGAGATTAAAAGTACTAGAGCACATGGCTCAGCACAGCAGCAAACTTCAGGCTGTGAAAGATGCAAGCAATGCCGTGTCCTCCTCAATTGCCCACAAATGCTTCTCCCTGCCTCTCCAAATTTGCAAAATGGGGCTGTCCCACCTATTTATATATCCAAAAATGCTGTCATTTTACATCATGGTAAATTCTGGAGAATTTTGGCGTGACCCATGAGAAATGTTTTAGGCAAGTTTGGAGTTTGGGGCCTGTTTTGTGCTTTGCAACCCCAAACTGACAAAGGCAGACATACAGATGGTTAGACAGTGGTGTTACCAATTGGTAGGATTATGGAATTTGATCTATGAATTGCTATCGCGTTAATAACATGGACATCGGCTTGCTTTGATCTGTGGGCCTTTCCACAATCAAGGTTGATGTGTTATGCCCATTCCCAAGTTCCATTTTCTTTACAGTATTTCACTGGAGTGGCCAATATTGATAATCATCATGACAGAATGATTAGCATTTAATATAAACAATATTGGAATAGTACCATTATCCATTTTTTCTTTTCATTTCTCTCAAGAACACTGCCTCAGATCACCATGCTGGCACTACAGATTTTGTGACACGACTTGACTACTTCAAAACACAGCTGCTGTAGGCCAGATTGGTGCAAGTGAACCATTTCATTTTTGCGCAGGAACAAAGCCAGTAATGTGCGGACTTTCAATTTTTTTTTCTCCTGGCTGAATGGCCTTCGCTTGCACTCAAAATAATGCTTCTTTAAAATGTACACAACCAGTGCTATCACCTCCGTCAAAATTTCGACAGTCGTTCCAGACCTGAAATCACAGCTCGTCACCCTACCGTTGCAAAATGCCGTCAGAGGTCTACCTATATACTCCTCTATAAATCCCAACGCTTCACTGAAACAGTCATTAATCAATCCATAACTATCACTGATGCAAAACACTTCTGATTTCCTTCACCGAACTGTTGTCCGTTCCACCTTGTTTATAATTAATTCGCTGCCTGCATTTATTACAGCGTACATTGCAATTTTGTGATGAATCAATAGAGGTAAAAGTTCTTCGCTAATGTGAACAAGCTGGCCTCATCTGCAACTTTTGGACTCAAATGAGTATTCCATCCCGAAATTCAGCATTTCTGATGTCTGTTATTAGAAACCTGTAAGCAGATAATATTCTGTAAAGCACATATCGTCTGTTGATTCTCTCTGTCAATGACTAACTTACGTTACATAGAAATTCATTATCTCCATCATATTGATGGGGGTACATAGTCTGATTTATTAATGAAAATGTTCACTTCAGGCGACATTACTTGTGCCTGTTACCAAGGCACATGCTAGGTCTATCAGCTGGGCAAAGACTGCCGGTGGCTGCATAAATGCGAAGTTTAATGAAGAAACGAAACGACAACACATTCTGACCTTTGAGTAGTCCCCTGCTGGCTGAACTGCTATTTGTCTATCCTGCGCAATTTTATTTCCTGAGGTACTGGGAGATGTAGTCAACGATATGCCAACAGGTATATGTCGCTTCATAGCCTTTCACCGCTTGCAGAGTAGAATCAAAGTATAAGGGGTATGATGACGTATGGGATTGGTGACAGACAAGCTTGTGTTGTTGCATGAATATAAACTCATTAATTAATGTCATTAATTTTATACCAAACTTGACATACCATAGAGCATTTTTCATATGATTTAATTTTTGCGTGGCCGAGTCACGAGTTAAAGGTTGATTGTGGAATGGCCCCTGTACAAAGCTATACTATCAAGACTATGGGACAGCATCATCTTGCTGACTGTTTTGCCAATTTGGATTATAAAATGACTTGCACGGTTAGAATGTCGAGTCGATATACTTTCAAGCAGTATTTTTTTTTTTTTTATGAATGTAAATATGTTGCAAAATTGGAGGGAGAACTTCTACATTGTCTTGTGAGAGCTTGTACAATGTCAGGTGAGAACTTGAAGAGAAAAAGGTGAGCTTGTATGTAAAAATGTTTACTTGTATAAAAAAATCCACACGCGTGAAATTAATTTGTCACAAATGGAGGGAAACTTGTGAACCTGTAGAATTTAAATTTGAGCCCAAAGAAAATATTCACACGCGTGATCTGAATGTGAAGTCACAGAAAAAAATTCACAAATGCGTAGACTGATATTTACACAAATAAAATGAAAGCGCCATTGTTATCCAACATTTACTCAGATGGTGTGTGTTTTTTTTTTTTTTTTTTTTTTTTAAATTACTAATGCCGATTATCCTTTACAACCACAACTCTGCGGTTACGTCTCGAATCCGCCGCTACAGCTGCACTAACTACTTTTCTCGCACGATTCTGCGCTGCTTGAGTTTTTCAACATACTTCGCGCGATATCCGTAAAAATCTGAGTGAATTTTGGATTACAATTTTGCTGCTTAAATTTTAATTGAGTAAATATCAGTCTACACATTTGTAAATATTTTTCCTGTCCACATTCAGATCACGCATGTGTGAGTGAATATATCCTTGGGTTCAAATTTTTATTCTACAGGTTTACATTTTTCCCTCCATTTCTGACATCAAATTTCACACGTGTATGGATTCTTTTTTTTTTTTTTTTTATACAAGTAAGCATTTTTACATACAAGCTCACTTTTTCTCACCTGACATTGTACAAGCTCTCATGACAATGTACAAGTTCTCGCACGGCATTCTACAAGCTCTCCAATTTTGCAACATATCTACCTTAGTTTTTCTACAGAGCACAATATTTGACTGTATAAAAATGCTATTGTGCCAAGCCATTCATCTGGCCCAAAGCTGTTAAACAAAAAATAAAACTGAAACAATGCTACATCGGGCTGTCAGTTGGCCTTGGATTCTAACTGTTCGTCCTGGCCATTTTCAGAGATTTGTGTTTTTATCTTGTTATTGGCAAATAAATTCACCCAAAATTTCATACCAGTCGTAAATGATGCGAAGTGAAAAATAAATAAACGAGTGACAGAGTGGGGAAGTGACTCAACCGATATCTAACAGGGATGAAGACATGGAGACAGCCCAGAACCGTTTGCTTCACAGCCACGCACTATTTATAGTGGTCTTTATACTCCTGTACCATTGTTTAAACTTTGTTTAGGGCCCTTGTTTTCCCATCAGGCCATCTATTTAGAAGGTGGGTTTAATTTGAAGTACTCAAGTCCTTTCATTTTAAGACTAAGAAATCTAATACTTAAGTGTGCCCACATGCTCAAAAGAGGGCGCCAAGTGGACGTGTCCGGCGAAATTGTCTGGAAAGGGGATAATACTGGGCCACTCCCAATGAAGATATAGAGCAACTCTGCGCTTCCCTAGGAAGCCCTTTGTAGGTGCTATCACATTGCCAAATTTCATTTGGCAAATGATGAGGCATGTTGGTTAAAATTCAGCATGAATTAGGCTTATTTTAGGAACGGTTTGGCACATTTCTGGTTTTTGGTCAATCATTGCATGGCCACCAGGGGTTAATCTCCTCAATTATACATTTTTCATAAACTTAAAGACAGAATAAACAAGTTCTGAAAAAATGAAGGAAGTATCCATCCTAGTTTTTGATTGCTAGCCATCTAAAAATGGCTACAAATGGCACGCAGAGGGTTAACGCGGACACACCCCCTTTTTCAAACCTCTCTGAAATCAAAACAGATTAAGATCTTGACCTGAAACCAACTGCATTTTATTTCTATCACCACAGGCTACAAAATGCATCACAATCAAGCAAATGTGACACCATCACCAGGGGAGCTATGGTGATTTTTGGATGTTTTCATATGGATATACCCCGAGTTATCTAGTTTCCAAATGTTTAGAATGGGTATGGCAGAGTTTGAGCCGATTTGAGTTTTCTTTTACTGTGAATGTGGAGATTCAAACTTCAGTTGGTTCAATTCAGTTTTGCCTTTTGGCACAAGGTCAAGGATTCTTCAGGACTGAAATGTACTGCCTTTGGCCCCATGATAATGCATTTCACTTGCGTCTTTGTCTTTGTCCATCAGTCAGGGGAGATCCAGGAACAGATGAGGTCAAAAGGACCAAGTGCCAATGGCCGCAACAGCTTGTTATAGCTGCCATGGGGATCAATATTTATACAGAACCAGGTACTGATTCAGATTATGATCTACTGTTTGAGTGCTTGTCAGCATTCCAAAAGCTGTGTTGTGTGACTTCCAGGCTTGTTTCAGATAATGTGTTAATGTTGTTTTTCTGCAGAAAAGGCAAGTAGCTTTGCAACTAGGGTACTTCATGAGCCTTACCTTAATGTTTTAATGAGGCTGGAAATTCTAGCCAATAAACGTATGAACATCACTCCATGTCCTTGGCAGCATTCAATATTCAATGCATTCTTGATATGGAGGGCAGATTCCAAAAAATAGCATCTGCTCCTAGTAAGACCTACTTTGCATTCATTAATAAATCATTGAAATCTGAAGCTTGTAATAGGATATAATAAAAAAAAAAAAAAAAAATGCTTGTTCAAATACTTTTTGTATAGTGCTGTGGGTCTGCTTTATAAAGCTACACCACTGAATATGGGCTGTTGAATTGGTTGGAAAATTAGCTGAAAATCCGTAATGTGAACAAGTGCTGTGTTTTGGCTGTCTTTTGCTGTTTTATTTTGGCTCTCTTGTCTTGGTATTTATTTTGTATTCAGTATATAATTGCCAAATTATTTTTTTCACCCCAAATTCTAATCCTTTTTTTTTCTTTCGGAAATAAAGGACCTGCTGGGCATATTTGGACTCCTCTGCCATCCTCCTCCTACAGCAGACCACACATGGTGTCTGGTCCCACACATGTAGCACTTCAGCTGCCTGGGAAAAGAACCCTCTATCCCCAGACTAGCATCTTAATCTACTTCTGGATCTCAGATGACCGCTGTGATCCATTTTCTGAACATCTACATAAGGAATAGGTCCTCTATATAAATCTCCTTAGAGTGTTCAACTTCCAACGGAGAAAGACTTGTGGATTTGTTTGTATTGCGATATTTTTTTAAAGGGAAGTATTTAGTGGTTCGTCAAACCTTGGCCTTTTTTTTTTTTTTTTTTTTTTTTTTTTTGCAACTTCATTTTAATATTGCCTGGACTATGTCAGATTTTTTTTACGTGGAGTTGGGACAAGTGATTGGTCCACGCACTGGCCATATTCGCCGGAAAGAAAAGGGTTATGGACAGTTCTGGAACCCTCCTGATCTTTCATCCCTGGAATGCCGCTCCCTCAAGACATAATAAGTTTGTTCTGAGCTCTCCCCACTCCGCCAGCTGGTCAGGAGTCCGCACTCCACAACCCACCAAACCAATGAGGAGGTTCTCTTGCTGTGCCATTCTTGGAGATGTATGGGGTTTTTTTTTTTGGTTTTTTTTTTGTATTGTTTTAGATTTTAACACCCAGTGGTGCTGGAGAAGTGCTGTGTGAGTGTTTATTTTCTTTGAAAGTACTTTTTTTTTTTTTTTTTTTAAAGACTACAGAAAATGCCTCCTTAAATGCGTTCAAAATTTATATTTGCCTGTTTGCTCAGTGCTAGTACTTGTATATTTGCGGAGTACCGTCTCGAGGAGAATCAATCTAATATGCTCTGAATTAAGTTCAGCAAACTGTGGTTTAGTTGATGCCAAAGATTTTTCCTTACTCTTGTCAATTTGAAGTCATCAACATGGGATCATTTAAGCAAGGGCAGTCATTGTCAGCTTAAAGATTATGAGATAGTTGGGGGAAATTAATGGTGAATTCTGTATTGTAGCCATATTTTTGCTTGCTTAGATGTGTGGCATGTTATATTCATGAATGATCTCCAGCATATAAGTTAGGGGTTCTTTCTTGCCATTTATTGGAATTATTTTGTGATTCACCTTAGTTTTTAATCCATTCACTGGTTTGCACGGCTTCAGCAGAGCCATTTTCAAATTCCATTTTGGAACAAAGGTTAATTTGTAACTTTCATTTGGTCATTACACAGAAGTCCTCATGCCTCTAGAGTGCCAGATAGAATTTCTTTGAATTCCTTATTTTCTACTTGTCAAAATCACAGGGTTTGAACCATATTTTTCAGACTTGTGTTTCAGTCCCACTCCTTCCTAAAATGTTTAAGTTCTGCACAGGGCTGCACCGACTTCCTTCATGTTGGGGCCTATAAATGGCGCAGTATTTCTTCAGGTCTCACAAGGATATAATGGCTTCCCTTTTTTTCCAGTTTAGTTGGTCGTCCAAAAGTATCACATGGAAACTGAGACGGGGCTTTGCAAGTGGAAACTCTGCTAATGTCAAAATTCTCATTGACTCCAGGAGTCATTTGAATAAGAATGAACATGGAGTGATCCAGAATTCTACTGGAATATATATATATATATATATATATATATATATATATATAATTTTTATTTTATTTATTTATTTTTTTTTAGATGGTATCCATTTTGTAAGCACTTTGGGAATTCTGTGTTTTAATCAGGAACTGATCGGCTTGTTATGCTCATCAAGGCCTTTAAAACTGGAGTAAAAGTCATGTCTGGTGTTCTAAAAACAAATATAGTAAATGGCTTGAAAATGGGTTTGGAAGAAATGCTAAATGCATGGTTCCATCAGTGCCCGTGGTTAAGTAACTACTTGCACAGATATGTATGAGGAAGTGTACTATTATTGATCTCTTCTGTAGAACCCATTTGTATTGGGAGGTCATGCATATCAGTTATCAAAGCATCCTTGCACCATCCCTGTAGTTCTCCTCAAAATGGACCCTGATAGAAATGGGCACTGCTGACCCAAAGGATTTGTGGGGCAAGGATTTCTATTGCGAGAAATGGTTCTTTACACTGGAGTGCTCTAGTATTGCAAGAAACTTTAGTTTCTTGTGGTGATCAAGGAGTCTGTCATTCCCTCTGTGTTTATAACCTTGGCAGTTGTGGTAGGGATGTGTAAATCACTCTTCGGATCTCTCCAAAAGACGGTATGGCTTAAAGCCCCTCTGGCTGATGAACAAATTAAAAAAGAAAAAAATAAATTTTCCTTCAGTGGTGGCATTACGGTGGAATGATCTTAATGGAAATTCCAGAGAGTGGAATTAATTGATAACCTCATCCGGGTAGATATTTTTCACAGAACATGAATTTGCATGCAATAGGAACTAGTTCTTTTTCCCCATGTTGCCTGTTTATTAGCAGGTCTCCGTGGTCACCTTAAGCCATTATGGGTCTTTAAATTTCTGTTTGCTGTGTCATTCAATACGTTTGTCATTACTTGATATCACCATGGATGTAACGATGATAAAACAATGGCGAATCCACTGGTCATTTGAAGGCAAGTCGCTGTATACCATTTTAAAATGATTTTTGTTTTTTTTTTTGCTTTTATGTAAGCCTACAGATCATAATTATCTTTGAAATGTGGCTTTGCTGGGGAACGGAGGGGAGTGGGTCAGTGGGTCATGCAATCATATTTTGTTTATCCATTTGTAACATGACTGAATTACTGACAATCCCTTCAAAGAACAAGAGCCCGTAATTGTACAACTGCTTCACTGCCATATATTGTGCACCAGTGTGGCTGAGTTCTTTTAAAGCTTTCCAGCATTCTCTGGAGTCCTCCACTGTACATTGTCTGGTAAAGCCAACTTTTAAGTGTCTACAGATGGGATTTGCATACCCAAATCAACTGTTAAACTGCCAGTAGTTTCAGAAAGATCACTATGTTGTGTATAGTAGCCTTGCAGTTACTTGGAATGATTGTGAGATATGTCCTGGCATTCAGCACATGCATTTTGAGACCTGTTTGAATGTGTATGCAAAATGCAACGTTCCCCCCCGTGTTGCCTACTGGGTGTTTTTTTGAAAAATACAGTTGATTTCTTAAGTACTAGTGATTTGTGTGTTTGTGTTCAAGCAACAAAGATGCTAATTTGCTTATGGATATTCTGTGGTTATTGAGCATTTTTACATCTGGTTGCTTTGACTTGGGAAGCAAGTTAAATATAATTTCTTAGTTTGCTCCTATATAAGGGTCTGAAGTGTCTATGGCTGGGTGAATAATGCACGTTATAATTTAGAGAAAATTTACAGCGTGTGTGCAGCACTGAAAAGTATTCGGCCCTTTCTGAATTTCTTCATTCGCTTTTTGGCCATATTTCAATGTTTCGGGTCATCAGACTAATTTTAATTTACAACCCACGACGTGTGACAACTCAAAGTACTGCTTTTAAATTATTTAATTTCTTGAAGGTATTCAAAATTTCTTTTTTTTCCAGATCAGGATTTTGACTAGACACTCGAAAGGCCTTATTCTGTTTCTTTTGAGCCATTCAGAGGTAAACCTGCTTGTATGCTTTGAATCATTGTCCTGCTGCATAATCCAACCACGCTTGAGCTTCAGGTCACAAACCAATGGCCGGACATTCTCCTTCAGGATTTTCTGGTAGTGCGCAGAATTCATGGTCCCATCAGTTAAGGCAAGTCATCCACGTCCCTAAAAGTAGCCTCAGACCATCACACTACCACCACTGTGATTGACCATCGCCACAATATTCTAATTGTGGAATGCTGTCAGTTTTACGCCAGTTGTAAGTGGACCTGCATCGTCCAAAATTTTCCACTTTAGACTCAGCCCACAGAATAGTTTCCAAAAAATCTTGGAGGGTCATCAAGATGGATTTTTTTTTTTTTTATTTATTTATTTTAGCTATTGTAAAACAAACCTTTTTGTTTGCTTTGGTGAGTAGTGGTTTTTGCCTAGCAGCTCTCCCAAGGATATTTTTCCCCAGTGGAATAGTGAACACCGAGTGAAGCCTGCATTTTGGGTTTTTTATGACCTCATGGATGAGTCATTGGCGCTTTCATGGAGGACTTTTGGCTGGCTGGCCATTCCTGGCAAGGTTCCTGATTCATGTCTCGACCATGTATGGCAGAGGGCAGATGGGGTTACCCTCGTCTGTCCATACGTACATGTATCCGCACCTGATTGATCATGTTGATAGGGGGTATAGTTTCCTCACTTCTCAAAAACCTTTCAGCTGAATTAATTGAACTTACAGATGTGCTTTATAGGGACTCTAAAGGTCTGCATCGCTTATTTGGTGTCTTCACACACTCTAAACGTTGAAAAAAGCAATGGTAAGAAACTTCAGATTTTTTTTACGTAGGAACTTGGGGAAATTTTTGAATGATAACGCCTGCTACCCCCCCACAATCTGCAGCACCTCAGTCCCATCCACAAAGGGGTCTATTCTCCCATGCGCTTAAGTCGAAAAAAGCGCGTAGCTACGCGCTTTTCAGCCTACGCGTATTCTCCCCTCGACTTAAGTCTTATTACGCGCCTTGAAGGCACTTACGCGCTTGGGGCGGAGCAAGGCCAAAATCGGGGCGTTTCTCATGCAAATAACACTTACGCGTATTCTCCCCCTGACTTATGCGCTTTTTCTGTTAAGCGCTTTTGAGGGCTGTATTAAGGTCAAGCGCCAACATTTGGTGAAATTGAATATTGCGTTTGATGTAGGTTATAGGCCGAATTTTAACATTATTTTTATTTTATTTAACATGGTAAAGGTTGAGACATTTAATATTCGATTGTTCTTCCTTATTTCTAAACTACATTTCTCAAAGCCATGATAATTTATCAAACGAAATCATCACATGATATTACGCATCAGCCTCTTCTCCAATCAGTTAAATTACAAACGCAAAACAATTAATTAATACAAGTACTATACATAATAAGACCATCATTCTACCATGCCCTCAAAATCTAAAGCCAAAATGCCAGCCTTGCATTTGCTTGCACTCTTGCGTGATTGGGAAAGAGTAAGAGGAGCGCGCCGAGCTTCGGCTTCGTTTGGACATCCTGTGCATCTGGCGCTTTCGCCTGGACCATGCATGAGCAATTATCCACAAAACATACCCGTGGTCATCAACGTCAGAACTGCACTGTCGCTCCTGGCATTTGGGTCGTTCCAGAGAGTGGTTGGTGATGTCATTCACATCACAGGCGTCTGTGTCAAGGTGTCTGACACAGTTCGTTGGCGCTTCAAGTTCTTCTCCATGCTCTTCTACTGCAGAAAGAGTGGATGCCATCCCCTCCTCCTGTGCAGTGAAATGCACAGGGGATGATGGTTGCCCACCACCTGTTGCGTGTACACTTCTCCGGTGTGCAGAGAACCTGGCTTTCACAGCGCCCCGCAGGTCTCTCCATTTATGCTTTAAATCAGGGATACTGCGCTTACATCTCCCCACCGAAGCCACATCCAGAACGATTTGCAGCTTAATTCCTCGGATCAGCCTTCATTGTTTGCTTGCCATACAACACCAACATCTGTGAAATTTGGTTTTCGGCTTTGGCTCGACGTCGCCATCATTGTCTTCCATGTTCTATTAACAAATGCGACTGCCCTGTATGTTCGTGATAATCTAAAAAGTTGTGATATTCTCACGAGTGAGGGGATTGATTTTCTAATTGAGGATATCTGTATTGACTAACTCGAGTCCTAGTAATTTTTTAACATTGGTAATAATGTGTAATTTAATGTGTGAATAAAGATATTATTTAATAGGCTACTCTAGATTGAGCCCTACCCTGGCAAATACCAAAGCACTATCCATTTGTTAATCAATTTTAGCCTTTAAAGAATTGCCGACATGGGAAAAATCATTATCAGTAAATGGGATAATTGATTATAATAAAGTATTAGGCACAAGTTCGAGTGAATGTGTCGCTCAAATCAAATAGGATGATAGGCTATGGATATGGAATTCCGTCATTACTGAGGCGGTTTCGGGGCGGGAAGATGACCGCGTGCGGGGTAAGAATCCTTGTTAAAGCGTTTACATGTCCTTTAGTTGCAAACCTGACATCGGAGTAGTTTTTCAAGTGCGCAATTTCTAAATGAGATCATATAAACTGTCTTTGATTGTCTTTGTGTGACTAGAATGTTCCCTTTGTCTTCTTCCCTGTCTTCCACGGAACAAACAGGCTGGTGTGGGAGGGGCACATTTTCAATGATCTGATTTCGCTGATTGAGAAGCGCTAAATTCTTTATTTATTATTTCATTATCGCGGCAATTTGTTTGTATGCATAGCTTTAATGCCATGGTGGCTAGAGTAAGAAATAACAAGTTTTTGTCACGAACATATCCCCCGCCGCCGCAATTTTATGTGTCCGTACGGACGGAGCCCAACGCTATAACCCCCGCTTCGCGTTAATCGCGTGGCGGGGGATAAATGAAGAGATGTCTGAATTAGGCTACGTCTTGTAGTTGGTACGGCCTACTATTACAGCGGCATATAAAACCTCGTATCTTCACAATGACAAACCTCACAGGAAAATAAAAAATAAATCTAAAATAAAATAATAATAATAATTATAATAATATAAATGGATAAATATAGTTTAGAATAAAAATGTTTAATTTTGCATGTAAGAATAGTGGACATTCGAGTTTTCGTTTCTTATCAGTTTGGAGATCCATCCATCCATCCAGCAGTCTAAGTAGGGATGCCCAGACTTCCCTCTCCCCGGACACTTCCTCCAGTTCTTCCGGGGGTATCCCGAGGCGTTCCCAGGCCAGCCGAGAGACATAGTCCCTCCACCGTGTCCTGGGTCTTCCCCGAGGCCTCCTCCCGGTGGGGCATGCCCGGAACACCTTCCCAGGAAGGCGTCCAGGGGGCATCCGATAAAGATGCCCGAGCCACCTCAGCTGGCCCCTCTCGACGTGGAGGAGCAGCGGCTCTACTCTGAGCTCCTCCCGGGTGACAGAGCTCCTCACCCTATCTCTAAGGGAGCGGCCCGCCACCCTGCGGAGGAAACCCATTTCAGCCGCTTGTACCCGAGATCTCGTTCTTTCGGTCATGACCCAGAGTTCATGGCCATAGGTGAGGGTAGGAACGTAGATTGACTGGTAAATCGAGAGCTTTGCCTTTCGGCTCAGCTCCTTCTTCACCACGACAGATCGGTACAACGACCGCATGACTGCTGCCGCTGCACCGATCCGTCTGTCAATCTCACGCTCCATCCTTCCCTCACTCGTGAACAAGACCCCAAGATACTTGCACTCCTCCACTTGAGGCAAGAACTCTCCTCCAACCCAGAGGGAACATATCACCTTTTTCCGGTCGAGAACCATAGCCTCGGACTTGGAGGTGCTGATTCTCATCCCAGCCGCTTCACACTCGGCTGCAAACCGCCCCAGTGCATGCTGAAGGTCCTGATTCGAAGGAGCCAACAGGACATCATCATCCGCAAAAAGCAGAGATGAGATCCTGTGGTCCCCAAACCGGACTCCCTCCGCCCCCTGGCTGCGCCTAGAAATTCTGTCCATAAAAATAATGAACAGAACCGGTGACAAAGGGCAGCCCTGCCGGAGTCCAACATGCACCGGGAACAGGTCTGACTTACTGCCGGCAATGCGAACCAAGCTCCTGCTCCGGTCATCCAGAGACCGCACGGCCCTTAGTAGAGGGCCCCGGACTCCATACTCCCGAAGCACCTCCCACAGAATGCCACGAGGGACACGGTCGAATGCCTTCTCCAAGTCCACAAAACACATGTGAACAGGTTGGGCAAACTCCCATGCACCCTCAAGCACCCTGCGGAGGGTATAGAGCTGGTCCAGTGTTCCACGACCAGGACGAAAACCGCATTGTTCCTCCTGAATCCGAGGTTCGACTATCGGCCGGATTCTCCTCTCCAGCACCCTGGAATAGACTTTACCCGGGAGGCTGAGAAGTGTGATCCCCCTATAGTTGGAGCACACCCTCCGGTCCCCCTTTTTAAATAGAGGAACCACCACCCCGGTCTGCCAATCCAGAGGCACTGTCCCCGACTGCCACGCGATGCAGCAGAGGCGTGTCAAACAAGACAGCCCTACTACATCCAGAGACTTGAGGTACTCAGGGCGGATCTCATCCACCCCCGGTGCCTTGCCACCGAGGAGCTGCCGAACTACCTCAGTGACTTCAGCCCGAGTGATGGATGAGTCAGCCTCTGAGTCCCCAGCCTCTGCTTCCTCTACGGAAGGCGTAACAGCGGGATTGAGGAGGTCCTCGAAGTATTCCTTCCACCGGCCGACAATATCCCCAGTCGAAGTCAACAGTTCCCCACCTCCACTGTAAACAGTGTTGGCAGGGTACTGCTTTCCCCTCCTGAGGCGCCGAACGGTTTGCCAGAATTTCTTCGGGGCCGACCGATAGTCCTCCTCCATGGCCTCCCCGAACTTTTCCCATACCCAAGTTTTTGCTTCCGCCACCGCCCGGGCCGCAGCACGCTTAGCCTGCCGGTACCGGTCAGCTGCCTCAGGCGTCCCGCGAGCTAGCCAAGCTCGGTAAGACTCCTTCTTCAGCTTTACGGCATCCCTTACTTCCGGTGTCCACCACCGGGTTCGGGGATTGCCGCCACGACAGGCACCGGAAACCTTACGGCCACAGCTCCGAACAGCCGCGTCAACAATGGAGGTGGAGAACATGGTCTATTCAGACTCAATGTCTCCAGCCTCCCTTGGGATCTGGTCAAAGCTCTCCCGGAGGTGAGAGTTGAAAACCCCTCTGACAGAGGGTTCCGCTAGACGTTCCCAACAAACCCTCACAAACCCTTGGGCCTGCCAAGTCTGTCCAGCTTCCTCCTCCGCCAGCGGATCCAACTCACCACCAGGTGGTGATCAGTGGACAGCTCAGCCCCTCTCTTCACCCGAGTGTCCAAGACATACGGCCGGAGGTCAGATGACACGACTACAAAGTCGATCATTGACCTCCGACCTCGGGTGTCCTCGTGCCACGTGCACTGATGAACACCCTTATGCTTGAACATGGTGTTTGTTATGGACATACCGTGACTAGCACAGAAGTCCAATAACAGAGCACCACTCCGGTTCAGATCGGGGAGGCCGTTCCTCCCAATCACGCCCCTCCAGGTAACACTGTCGCTACCCACGTGGGCGTTGAAGTCCCCCAGTAGAACGATGGAGTCCCCAGTCGGAGCACTTTCCAGTACCCTTCCTACGGACTCCAAGAAGGTCTGGTACTCTGCACTGCCATTCGGCCCATAAGCCGAAATGACAGTGAGGCACCTGTCCCCGACCCGAAGGCGCAGGACAGCGACCCTCTCGTTCACCGGGGAAAACTCCAACACCTGACGGCTAAGCTGGGGGGCTATAAGCAAACCCACACCAGCCCGCCGCCTCTCACCGCGGGCAACTCCAGAGTAGAAGAGAGTCCAGCCTCTCTCAAGGAGTTGGGTTCCAGAGCCCAGACAGTCGGGCTCACCTCCACGCACAATCTCTAGCCGGTATCGCTCGGCCTCCCGCACAAGCTCAGGCTCCTTCCCCCCCAGTGAGGTGACATTCCATGTCCCCAGAACCAGATTCAGAGTCCGAGGATTGGGTCGCCGGGGCCCCCGCCCACGACTGCCACCCAAAACACAACGCATCAGCCCCTTCTGAACCCTGCCGCGGGGGATGGGCCTACGGGAAAAGTTTGGAGATACGAGGTTTTATCAGCAGGCCGACGATATTCAAATTTAAAGTCTGGTTTGCGTTTTCCATGGACCACATATGCATTTTCATGGTTAATCAGAAAATCCTTTTTCCATGTTTTCCTGATGGCCATAATCAATGAGCTTTGTACAGAGTCTGCCTCTCTTTTGGATCAGTCACACCTCTTTCATAAGGTCGCCTACATTCTGAAGTTAAGCGCTGTGGGCGTGATCGAAGCGAGTAGGGAAGAATACGCGTAACTCAAAAGCGCTTAACTCGAAGCGCGTAAAAAAGGACTTACGCGCTAATGGGAGAATAGACCCCAAAGTGCATCCCACCAGTGAATACACTGCAGGTGCTTCATGGTAATTTGTTTACTTGTTTAGAGGAATAGTTGTGTGCACATCTCATCCAAATTGGGCTCGGTGCTGGATTCACATGTAATTCAAGCAAAAAAAGTAAAAATCTGGAAACTGGAATAAAGCTCCCAAACCTTTTAAGGGTTTTTTTTTTATTTATTTTTTTTTTACCTTTTTTAAAATTTGTTTGCTTGTCTAATTTGTTAAATTGTCACAGAAATAATGCTAACTCAGGATTAGTCTTAAAGCTCTTCATATTCTGTTGCTCTTGCCATCTCAAAAAAAGAAATCTCTCCATTGTTTATAATTTTAGCCCATGCTTGATCCATTTGGATTTCATTGACTTTTTTCCCCCTCAATTTTATTCAAATGCATGTTGTATTATAATACAGCTTATCAGCCCTTGATGCTTTGTGTAGTACTATATAATTGGAATATATTGCAGGGGTAAACTATGGGGGCACTCAGAGCGCCCATCTCCGCCACCATATGTCAGTATTATTACCCCACCCCACCCGAAGGGTGAAGGAAGGGGTATTGTTTTCGGTTCGGTTTGTTTCTGTGTGTGTGTGCGTGTTTTGTTTGTTCAAATACTGGTGGCAAAACAAATGGCCAGATTCACCCCAAATTTGGCATAGGGATGGCCATTGACCCAGAATAGATCCCAATTGAATTACGTACGAGTAGGTGAAAGTGTGAGGGGCAAGGTTTGTTATGCCTGGCACCACTTGTTGGTTCTGGATCCACAAGAATACTAGAGCTGCTCTGACAACGCAAGTACCTCTGCCAATGTACTCAATGTTTTTTTTGTCAGTATTAGCTAGCAACCCCTGTGCTATTAGGTCCTTGACCACCAAAATCAAATGACCTCTTCCTTGAACAGCGCTTAATCATTCCTCCAAATTTGAGGAAAAACCATCCATAACTTTTTGCGAAATCCTGCTTACATACAAACCAACCAACAGACAAATGGTAATGATCACATAACCAACAGCTATAATCAATTCTACATTAGAGTAGATTTTATTTAATGCTTAAATCTCATAGTCCATTACGTAGTATATAGATGTATCATTCTATTCAGGAATATGTTTACTTTCTCCAGATCTAGAATCCAGATAATGTTCCAGATAACTTCCAAAATGAAATCAACTCATCCTTGGACTACCACCCATTATTCTTCCAAATTTTGTGCCAATCTGCTCATAACTTTTGAGTTACCCTCTTAACAAACACGGATGAAAATGGCACCTCCTTGGCAGAGGTAAAAATAACCTGGGAGGAGACGCTTGAAAATACAAGGTTGATCTATTCTGAATCATGGGGGGATAAATAAGTATATAACTAAACAAATAAAAGGACAGTATGTATGTATGACTCACTGTGGTCACTAAAGATCCTATGACACTTATCGACAAGTGTAGGGGGTTCCCTGGTGTCTTGGCTAAAGTCCCAACCTGGCTTTTTCTACCTGCTACCTAATCATCCCCTGATCTAAATGGCTGTGCAAATTGCCCCCTCCCGCCCCACCTCAACCCCCAGGGCTCCCTTGAAAAAGAGATTTCAGGGGACTTCCCTGGTTAAATAAGGGTAAAATAAAAATAAATGAAATGTACAGTAAGTATTAAGCTTTGAATAACAAAATTACGCGAGTGTATCAAGACCAGCCAACTAATGCAAACGTAACATTGTGCTTTGGCTTATCCCTCTTCCCTGCACATCATCTTTCTTTTTTACGCCCTTTTCTTTTTTAAAAAAAATCTGTCTTTTTAGTATTTGCAGGAGAGATGTGTTGCACCACATGCACATTAGCAGTATTGACACTGGTAGAGACTCCTCCTGGTTCTGATTGATTGTTTTCATTCAGCACAGTGGATTCTTACAGATTTTTTTAGGAGCGTTAGGAGAAACCTAATTTTCCCAGATTATCTGTCTCTGGTCCTTCCATCCAGACGAAGTGACAGTTTCAGCAAATGACAGATTTTACCTCTTCCCAGGAGGTTATATTTTACCTTTGGTTTGTGGATATGTTTGTTTGTTAGCAACATTATGGAAGAATTTGTGGACAGATTTTTAATTTTAATTAAAATTTAATTTGTTTCCAGAGGCGTGTCTTGGCCAATCCTTGCAGTGATTTCATTTTAGTAGTGATCAAGATCAAATTCCAGATCAAGGAATTTTAAAAGAATTATTCACCATTGCGGGATTGGAAGATAGGATCTTATTCCCATACATGTTAAAATCTATTAAATCTACTAATGTTCCAAATGCCTAGGCGTATTCATTCTCAGTGTAGTAAAGGCAATGCTGTTGTTTTTAGCTGTAAATTAACTGTATTGTTTAGCAAGCTGTATTTCTGTAAGCAACAATGAATTCTAGGAGGAAAATGGTGTTTTTCTGCATATTTGCTTTCATTACCTCCACCATAGAGGTTATGCTTTACCTTTGGTCCAAGGGTGAGCATGTATGTTTGTTTGCTTGTTAGCAACATTACGGAAAAAGTTACGGACAGATTTATACAAAACTGTTTCCAGAAATGTCTCATGGCCCAGCTTAGAAGTGATTTCATTTTGGGAGTGATCAGGATAAAATCCTGCATCCAAGTATTTTTTTTAAAGGATTTTTCACCACTGAGAAAGAGAGGGTCATTCTCAACATTTTTGCCTCTAGCTTGAGAACTTGATCCGTATCTGACATCTCCTCTGGATCTGATGGGCAGAAACAGGATTTTTGATAGGGTCATATTAAGAGTTACTGCAAGGCTGTAAAATTGAAGTAGAAATAAGCAACTAAAGGTAGCTGAGATAATGGCAAATCTATTTTTATATAGTCCTCATTGTACTAACAAAAAATATTCAGTTGTTCATGTGATTAATATGGTTTGTGTGGCGGCACAAAAAAACACTAGTTGTATGTCAAGGGCTGACTGCAATAAACAGTTATGGCCAATATATAACATCTGGACATAACGGTTTATTGCAGTCAGCCCTCGATGTGTCCCAGACATGTGGGGGACTGTTGAGCCTTGGCAGAGGCACGTGATTTGTTATTTTTTATTAATTTCAACACAATTACAGTAACCGACTGAACTCTTTAAGTGCTGTGAGAAAGAATAGCAACATTACAGTCTCAAATTTCTTTTTGAAATATATTGCAAGAATGTTAATTTTGTAAAAATCAATAGAATTCATGAAGTGAGACATCAAATAATGTGCAGCTGTATTGTTTTCTGAGTAATACAGGTGAGCGATAATTTGCAAATCTGTGCTTTCAGTTTAATTTTAACACTGTCACAACATTTCCTGATTTGGGGTTGTTTATTAGAAATGGAGCACCAACAAAACTCATTTTACTTTGCTCAGCAATGTACCATATCAGGGTGCTGCCCAGACTGCCCCTCACAAGGGCAACAAATGAAATGTACAGTGAATGAAATCTATGGCCTGTTGCTCATTGATTACAATAACAGGTGCAAAGATTTCCATCTATGAGGTGGCTAATGAGCCCCGTAGATTATTTCAGCAGAGTAATTTTTATACTTCACCTCCCTGCAAGCTTTCTAAGCAATGAGACGAGTTTGGAATTTATTAAGCTTCAGTCTTTGTCAAAAATAGGATGAATGTTAACATATCTGATAATTAAGACATTTCAAAAGGAGTTGGCTGCATGTTTGGAAAAAAAGGTTCAGCTCCTGCAGTCATGCTGGTCTTTCTGCAGAACCCCAGGTTAGTTCAAAGAGAAGGTGTTGTGGCACACTCAAAACTTAATATGCACAAAGTTTTTTTTTCATAATTTCACCAATGTTTCGGCAATAAAGCCTTTGTCAGGGTTCATTCATAAAAAGAACCATAGGTTAGTAAAAGAGGATTATAAAGTTCTGAGAACCAAATTTTCTTGTTAAATCTGTAATAATTGTGAGGGGTTTATGGGAACTTGTTCACCATTGAAATGCTACCACCCTTCCAGGAAGTTTTCACGGCTTCTCAGAAACGATGAACCAAAGTAAACATGGGGGAATTCCTGAATTTAATGGAACCAGGCTGAGTGTGGCACTCGTGCAGGTGTTACAGACAGGACTCTGATGAAAGGGGTTTTAATCAACGTCATTCTAATGCTCTAAACCAGGGGTCTCCAGCTCTGTTCTTGGAGAGCTACCATCCTGTAGGTTTCTAGTCCAACCCTAATTCAACACACCTGATTCAGCTCATTAGCAGCTCGTCAAGATCTCTAACTGAGAAAGCAGGTGTGGTTTGCTTTGGTTGGAGTGATAACTTTCAGGATGGTAGCTCTCCAGGAACATGTTGGAGACCCCTGCTCTAATTGCTGATACATGCAGTATAATACAAAACCCAAAACCAGTGAAGTTGGCACGTTGTGTAAATCGTAAATAAAAACAGAATACAATGATTTGAAAATCCTTTTCAACCTATATTCAATTGAATACACTGCAAAGACAAGTTACTTAATGTTTGAACAGGTAAACTTTGTAATTTTTTGCAAATATTAGCTCATTTGGAATTTGATGCCTGCAAGATGTTTCAAAAACGCTGGCACAAGTGGCAAAAAAGACTGAGAGAGTTGGGGAATGCTCATCAAACACTTATTTGGAAAATCCCACAGGTGAACGTGCTAATTGGGAACAGGTGGGTGCCATGATTGGGTATAAAAGCAGCTTCCCTGAAATGCTCAGTCATTCACAAACAAGGATGGGGCGAGGGTCACCATTTAATGAACAAATGCGTGAGCTGATTGTCGAACAGTTTAGAAACAACATTCCTCAACGAGCTATTGCAAGAAATTTAGGGATTTCATCATCTACAGTACGTAATATCGTCAAAAGGATTCAGTGAATCTGGAGAAATCACTGCGCGTAAGTGACAAGGCCGAAAACCACCATGGAATGCCCGTGACCTTCGATCCCTCAGGCAGTACTGCATCAAAAGCCGACATCAGTGTGTAAAGGACATCACCACATGGGCTCAGGAACACTTCAGAAAACCACTGTCAGTAACTACAGTTCGTCGTTACATCTGCAAGTGCAAGTTAAAGCTCTACAATGCAAAGCGAAAGCCATATATCAATAGCACCCAGAAACGCCGCCGGCTTCGCTGGGCCCAAGCTCATCTAAGATGGACTGATGCGAAGTGGGAAAGTGTTCAAATTGTTTTTGGAAATTGTGGACGTCGTATCCTCCGGACCAAAGAGGAAAAGAACCATCCGGACTGTTATAGGCGCAAAGTTCAAAAGCCAGCATCTGTGATGGTATGGGGGTGTATTAGTGCCCAAGGCATGGGCAACTTACACATATGTGAAGGCACCATTAAAGCTGAAAGGTACATACAGGTTTTGGAGCAACATATGTTGCCATCCAAGCAACGTCTCTTTCATGGACGCCCCTGCTTATTTCAGCAAGACAATGTCAAGCCACATTCTGCACGAGTTACAACAGCATGGCTCTGTAGTAAAAGAGTGCGGGTACTAGACTGGCCTGCCTGTAGTCCAGACCTGTCTCCCATTGAAAATGTGTGGAGCATTATGAAGCGTAAAATACGACAGCTGAGACCCCGGACTGTTGAACAACTTAAGCTGTACATCAAGCAAGAATGGGAAAGAGTTCCACCTGAAAAGCTTCAAAAATTGGTCTCCTCAGTTCCCAAACGTTTACTGAGTGTCGTTAAAAGGAAAGGCGATGTAACACAGTGGTTAAAAGGCCCCTGTGCCAACTTTTTTGCAATGTGTTGCTGCCTTTAAATTCTAAGTTGATGATTATTTGCAAAAAAAAAAAAAAGTTTCTCAGTTTGAACATTAAACATCTTGTCTTTGCAGTGTATTCAATTGAATATGAGTTGAAAAGGATTTGCAAATCATTGTATTGTTTTTATCTACGATTTACATAACGTGCCAACTTCACTGGTTTTGGGTTTTGTACGTTGTCAGGGACTGCAGGTGAGGACGGTTGACCAATATGTTTATTATATCATTTTCAGTGAAGTTCTTCTCTGAGATGTCTAACCCCTTCAGACTTGATTTTTTTTTTCTGCTGCTGAGCAAAAATTTTTTTCCTGTTGCTTTTTACTCCTCTCCAATGTAGAAATGCGTGGAAAAAAAAAATTTTTGCCAAGTCAATTTTTTATTAGTATTTTATACATGTTCATTACAATGGACACCACAACTGAATGGGCGTGAAATGTCATTAAAACTTAAGAAAAATGGGATAGGTTTTTAACATCTGGAAGTGGATGTCTGAATGTGTGTGTATGTCTGTGTGCAGGTCTGAACATGAACAACTTCATATATGTATGATTCTGGGAAACATGAAATTAAGACATCAGTTTTGATTTCTTTGTCAGTAAAATATCATGAATGCATTTATTAAAATAGTAGGCTACATGTAGCAACTGATCACACAAACAATTGGAAATTGCAGATATTTTTATCTTTTCACTCATTTTTAATGAGTGGCCTTGAAGCTGTTTTTTGTGGTACAAGCGCAAGTTGCATTTATCACAAAAGATGTGTGTTTTTCCAGTGCAGTAGGGCCTCTTGTATCTGGTGGCCTCTCTCTTATCATAATTTGGTTCAAGGAAGTTTTCCACTCTATACTAAAAAGGAACATTACATGAATAAAAAAACATATATATAGCCTGTATATAAAATTAAACTGTCAAAGTTTAGCTATGAAATGCTCAGATATTCCATAACTTTGCATAGTGGCACTAAATAATGAAGTGTCGACTAATATCACCCAGAACCTGATGTCCATTGGAATAGACACTAAACTTTAAAAGAATCCTGTAATTTACAGTTATGAAATATATTCTGAATAACTTCAAATATCATCACTTTGAATTGTCAGAATTATACTGAGTGCAAATTGATTAGGCTTCAATCAACATAAATTAATATTTATGAGGAAAAAAAGGTCCTTACTTCTCCTGTTAAGTGTCAGCGCCATGTTTGTCTTGTCTGATGTCGGCAGCTCTTTCAGATCAAGCTACCAGTCATACCTCATTGTGATTGGATAATCAGGAACCAGTCAATAACAAAGCATTGGTCAAATAATAAAATCACAGATTTTTATTGGTCTAGATCCAAAACTATGTCATGTCCTTTCCAGTGGACGCAGGATCTTAAGTGGGCTAAGCACTGAACAGAACAAGTCCAACTTGAAGAGGGAAGCCATCAATGTGGTAACAGTCAGTAAGATGTATCTATTATACAAGTCATGAACTTCAAAGAGATGGCAGATTTTGCATAAGGATTATGTGGCAGATAAAAAGATGTAAGGTTTCTGAAGCAGGAAAGCTGTGTTTCAATGTAGAATGGAATGGTTGATTCACTTTAGCATTTAAAATTTTTGACAAGAGCTGATATAAATAATGCCAAGGAGAACTCTCTGCCCAATCAGAGCTCTGTGGGTTTTTGAGTGTTACTTGTTAATCAGTGCCATACAGGCCAATGCTGTTTGGTTGACATGGTACTTTACGTTAGAATACAGAAGACTGGACTACTATCTACATTTTCATGAATTTGGGGGTTGGTTCAGTTTTGCAGCAAGGTGTCCACTTAGCTCTCAGCTTTTGGAGCCTGAAACACTTTTTGCGGCCTTGGCCCAGAACATAGGGTTAAGAGGACAATGAAATATTATGATAAAGACTTTCACTTTATTTTCTGAGCATCCGCAGGAATTTCAGCCCTTATTGACAGAATTGTATTTAATCATTCATAGCCTACAAATGCTCAAGGTTCCTGGAAAAAATATACTGGAGGACGGCACACAGCATTGATTCATTAACAGCTACTCACTTTATCCCAGTAAACAGTGCCATAGAAATCAACTCTTCTTTGAAAAATGCATTCATTTCTTCCATCTTGAACTCACTTAAAGAACAGTCACACCAAAAGACCTCCCTTCTTTCTGGCAATTAAACTTCATATCCTACTTCCTCACATTAAACAGACTTAAATGAATCCTGCACATAAATAGCCCACTTTGGGAGAAATTGTGGGATTACTGGTTCTTTATAGGATTTCAGTTTTCTTTTAATCATATTCAAATTTTACTCTGAAGGTGGATTTCGCCTGGAGCAGCTCATAGTCTGAGCCTTGAAATCAATGAGTAGAAATTAATGCAAAGCTGGATTGATAGATATTCATGAAATTAAAATAAACCGTTTTATGAATGCATAATTTGAGGTAATTCAATAACCTGACCAGCAGTAACAGCGTTTGCTCACATGGAAATCAAAGGACATCAGCATAGCACTTGGCTACCTTTACAAACCATATGCATTTTTGAACAAAACAATGAAAGGTTTTGGGTGAAGTTACATTACCACTCACAAAACCACAATAATTGTTCTCATGTAATGACATATAATGTAGGATTCAGCTCGAGAGATGATTGTAGTAAAGTTTGGAAATACAGTAACACTTCATTCACTGCAGCTCATACAATAATGCCCTTTTTGTCTTTGATTAGCTCCTGGTAAAGAATAAGCTTGTTGAATATATTAATGATACAGGAAATTGTATCATCTTGATAAACATATCACTTCAGTTCCTGTTTACAGGTCAATGCCAAACAGTAAAAACTCAACCCTATTTCTCCAACAATGCTTCTTTGTTTCCCTTATGCATCAATGTCCATTTACAAAAAGTTCCTGGAATGAGGTTTAGAGGCCCTCTCTCAAATCAAACTCACCTATCTGCAACCCAGAACAAAAGGCACAGTTTCCTTACAACTGAAACTGGTAAGTGCTGCACCCAGTTTATCAAGCATACTCTCAAAAAAAAAGAAAAAAAAATGCCACACATAACTTAGAACAGCAACCTCAAGGGCTTTTTTTTTTGTTGGTCCATATAAACTTTCAATGAACAGGTTGTCCATCTTGTCTTCTATAAATATAACCACTGACAAGAGCAATAAAAAGGTATAAAAGGGTTGTGATTGTAGCAGAGGACAACAGAGTTCTTTCTGTATTTCTTCCTATGGAACAATTGCTGTTTTCTTGACCACTTCCAAGAGATACACAATAAATGTAATGTTACATTTTTATATTATAAAACATTTAAAGTCAAATTATGATACTGTACATTTTATTAAGAAAAAAAAAAAAAATCTAAATCCTGCATATTTTCGATGGGAAGGCGCTTGCGCAGATTGAGCCAGAATAAATAGTGTTTTTGTTATATACCAGAGACAGTCTGCATGATAATAAATAGTGCTTCTTCCCCCAATAATACCTTGCACAGTTTTCTCCTCCAGTAATTAGGCATGCCCATTGATTTTAACAGCAATATCACACCCATCAATCTCACTGAAGTTATGCAACAATGCTGATGTCATGCAGTTCCTCCACACAGGACAGGAGGGGGCCTCTCTGTTCTGGAGGTGTCTGATGGGGAGTATTGCGTGGTGTACAGTGAGAGTGAGTTCAGTCCGATATCAGCAGCGACAGACTGCAGAGATAGAGCCTGTTCTGACAAAACCTCTCTTTTCCCAACATTTATATCTCTCCCCTTCAAATAAATTCTCTCGCCATTCCTCTTTGATGGGATCTCAGTACATTGAAAAAAATTTTTGCAGCTGCTATATATTGGGATTGAAAAGATTTGTGCAACCAAAAAAAGATACCCTGTGCCACTTCCCAACAATGTTTCACATGCCCTTGATGAACACTCTCTAACAGCTTGACAACTATGGCTATTGTCAGTGAACACCGCTAAGGATTTGCCTTTGTTACCCAGTGGCACTGTGTGACATCATTTAAGTACATCAATAGGCCACCCTATATATCAATGGTGATTTATTCCAAGTAATCACACACTGTCCCTTAAGCCACCATTTAACCCCCCTGAACTGTACAAGGTAGCCCTTGGTGCAGGGATACAGAGACCCCACACTGTCGGCGTGGATGCCTGCTCTCAGTCTCCCAGCCTTGCCCAGACTTCTTTCCCGTCTCCAGTCCTTATGTACATTATATTACAGGGAGATACTGACGACGATTCACCTATTCATGGTCTTGTCAAACCTGTAAAACAAAGTGCACACAGTGGCTTTGCTTTAGAGTACTCGCTTGACAGGTAAATACATGCAAAAAACATTCTTGAGAATATCAAAGGGATTCAACTCGGGGAAAAGGCGCCTCACGCAGAGGGGCGGGGAGAGGATGACTGTGGAAAGACAGGGCTTTGCTGCCAGAGGAGTATTCCTGTCTTTGGAAATGTGCCTTTGATTAGCCGTCACTAAGGATTTCCCCTTTCTAGAGAGCACATTTTCCCACATCCTCAGTTTAAGACTTTTCTCCTGATTTTAAAAGCATGCCTCATGGAGGTTCATCTTTTTCCATTTTAATGACACTGCATCCATATCCCACTTTGGCAAACAATTTAATTACACATTTATTGTATAGATAGAAACATTTGGTCTAACCTCCAGTAAAAGTCATGAGGTTAAGTGACCTGTTGTTTGTCAAGTAAAGGAGTAATTAAGGTGCTATCCTAGCCTTTTCCAAGTTCTGGAGTCACATCAAACATTGCTTTATTTATACAGAGCATCTCAAAATGGTTCAGTGAGATGAATATCCCAGGCAGCCCAGTTAACTCACTGTCGGACACAATCAGGGATTTCCACATGGTCCATTGGGATGAACTGCTGAAGCTCCAACAGGCTGTTAATGAAGCGCATCTTCCTGCTGAACTTCAAACTGTGCAATACAAGAAGACCCGCTAATTACCAACCACAGAAAAAAAAAATCATGATTATTAATATTTCATGAAAATTATCATAATAGAAAATTAAATTAAAAAGCACTACCCTTCAGTGAGTAACAAACAGTGCAATTATATAATATTTGAAGATACTGTCACAGTGTCAACAATATTCTGGCATTTTACACAAGCATGCACCTGATAACTAAAAATCTGTACCATTCCCACATGAACGAAGCCTGTTGTCAAGTCAGTTGAGGCACTAGTGTAACACAGAAGCCTAACAGCCCAGATAGTCATCTAAAGTACATGTTCCAGAAAATAATTTATCATCAACAAGAGATGGCTGGTGGCGTTTCAAACTTAGTTCAGTTAGCATGCTACGAAGAAGCTCGGTCATTTGTTCGAAAGCAGAATTTACACCTCCCCAGCCTACCCCATTGTTAAGAGGCTCATTTGGAGTAATTAGGAGATGGGGTACACACCTGAGAAAAGGCTTGACGATGGTGATGAGTGCTTTGATATACCAAGTAGGGTGAACCACAAACAGGCCTTTTAGGTCTTTTCTCAACCTGGAGAGAAGAAGGGGCATGAGAGAGCAGCACAGAGACCCTTAAAGCATTTACAAGCTGCTTTAGTTTTCCAGTAACACAGCTGAGTGAACATGTTCCAGACTTGTGAATCACTTTCAATAAAACAGGATGATTTGTACTAATAAAAGCACTCTGGATCATAGCAACATTAATCTTCAGCATCATTACTAGATTATAAGAGCGCCTTGGGGCCCTGGTGTAGACTGAGATCAATGGAACAGTACTAATAAAGGATCATTATTAAAAAGGCAGCAATGGGCTGATGTCCTGTGCACTAGAAGTGCAACAGGGGGCTGGTAACAAGAATAATGGGGATGGTTTAAACAGCCTGCAGGTCTTGGTTCACTAGAGCTGACACACTGAACAAACCTGACTCCAGCAGGCAGCATGAGCCCTGACTCACTGTGCTTAATGATGAATCAGAAGCTCTAATGTCTATCCTGCCCAGGACATCCATGCCCTGATTTCACCACAGAAATCACACGATTGCGTTTCCCTGTCGGATTGTCATGATTAGTCAGAGCAGAGCAGAGCAGAGAAGGCATTACCTGGAGCCAGGGCTGCCAGAAGCTTCATATCGAAAGCAGATGTCTTATAGGGGCTGTAATAGGACAGAATGAACCCCACCTGATATCAAATCCATATTGGAGGAATTAAACCTACTTCACCTGAAGTGACCAAACTTGCAACATGGTCCACAGTATGACTACGAGCAGATTCACCCCAAGTCTCTGATAAACATCAGTGGTTATTTCCACGACAAAATAACCATGATTGTTTCATAGCCAGTTTCATTTCCCAAACCTGTCCTTCCATAAGACGGTGACTAGTATGCTGACCAACTCTGAAAGTCCATAATGACTCATATTAAAGGAATTAGGACCTAAGATTTCTCAGCAGTGGATTACCAAACAATTAACTTTGTTTAAAGTTCCAGTGGTCTTTGCAAGCTTTAACACTCTCAAAAATGACAGGAGCCTATTTGTAAGTATTCATTTGAGAGTGAACTTATGCATCACTCCACTGAAGAGGCCTTGTTCTTGTTGCCAATAGTGAGTCCCACAGGCCAAAAATAAGTTTGGATCATCTGTAGGCAGAAATACTACAAATGGACATGGATGCTCAATTTGAAATCAGTCATGAAAGGGTTATGCGATGGAATGGTCTGCCACGAATAGCAAGTTGAACATGCTGGTATTGAGAAGCCCTTATAGGGAATATGCAAACATGAGGACGAGCGCCAACACATCCGAATGGCAGTGCAATTCTATGAACTGAAATGTTCTGTTCCCTAAAACATCACTTATAATGAATACACTTTCAGCTTTTTACAACCTCAGCCAACAATGAGAAATCCACCAGTTGTACTGCACAACAGACCTGCGTTTAGCCTGGTTGATTCAAAGAATGAGTCACTGGTATTTGCACGTTTCTCGCAAAGAATCAGGGCTCTCCCTAAGCCTAAACATGTATAGGGTGAACACACACACCCTGACAAGCCAGGAACACTGGAGTCTAAAGAGTGGACGCTGTGGGTTATCTATGGAATGCTACAATATCACAGCTCCCGTCAGATAGCAGCCCCAACAGGCAGTGAATTATCACAGCATTCCTATCATAGTTGATACTGGGGGCCGAGCGCGAGAAACTGCCGAGCATTGGGCTCTTGCAACTCACTGGAACTCGAATTCAAACCACGCACCCGTACTAGAGGAGCCGGGAAATGTCTGGGTCCATGACTTGTGCGCCTTCGTGTGGCCTTTTATGGAACTACACCTTTCTGAGGTAATTTTTAACAGATGCTCTTGTTGCAAATACTGCATGATTCATAGGCATACATGTTACTCTGCACGATATCATCTTCTCAACTGAAAAATATGAATTTCCTGCCAAAAGGCTGTCACACTGAGATGTCAGAATGTGAAAATTCCCCTTATCCGGCAGTAATCAAGAATGGGCTCTTGAGGTTGCAAAATATTTTCATGCTGCTACTTTTTACTCATGATGATTGACACTCAAGTCTAAATTCCTTGCACTCGGTTTATGTCCACAGAATATACTGTGGAGTTGGTTGTGTGCCCTCTGCTACTATTGATTTAACATGGATGTATTTCATAGGCATTAACACAGAAGCACCTTAGGATGTACAGATGCGTCTAACTGATAAAGCGTTCTTTTATGCAAAAAACGTACAAAACAATGTAATTTTCTAGAGAGAAATTAGGAGATGCATTTTGGCTTTTACATGAGAGTCCATTGATGGATGAAATGTATAGCCTGGTCATTAACAACAAAGACTTTTTAAAAATAAACTATACCACAGTTAATATAAAAAATCTGAAGTAGCATTGCCTGCAATAATTCATCGTATACAAGACACAGCAGAAACAATATAACTTTGAACACTAGGTAACTGAATCCAGTACAGTTGATTTGTAAATATACTGAGTACAAATGAAAACGCACCACTCACGAAATCTGGAATAGGTCCACGGATTGATATGTGAAGTATATACGTATGATGCATTTGAGATAATGAATGATTTAAGAAGACATGTAAACATCATTCAATTTCATTCACGATAATGTTAATGCGCGAGAGAGGTTTAACTGGTGTAGGGGTCAAACAGGAAAGTCAATAACGGGTGTGACCGCCATGAGCATTGACACATGCGGTGCATCGTCGTCGCATGGAGTTGATCAGTTTCTGGATTTCTGAGGGATAGCATTCCACTCCTGAACAAGGGCAACCTCAAGTTCTCGGATGTTGTCCATCTGGCGTCGACGTGAAAGACGTTGTCCAATTTCATCCCATAAGTGCTCGATAGGGCAGAGGTCGGGTGACAGAGCTGGCCACTGAAGCACGGGGATGTTCTGCTGTGCAAGGTACTGCATGGACACCCTTGCAGTGTGTGCCCTAGCGTTGTCCTGTTGGAACGTGTAGACATCGTGGTGTGGGTTGAAGAACGGCACAAAATGGTTCTGCAGCACCTGGTCCCGGTAGTAGACGCCGTTCACCCTTCCTCTGCAGATATGGAGAGGGGTTCTGTGACGGTAGCTTATTCCACCCCACACCATAACGCTGCCACCACCCCAACAGTCCGTTTGAACGTCACAATCGGCGTTATAACGTTCACCACGTCTCCGCCAAACACGTATACGGCCATCTGCGTCAGAAAAGATGACACCGTGCCATTGTCGTAGTCGCCAATTCTGGTGCCCGTTTGCCCACTGTAGACGCTGGTTTCGGTGACAATCCGTCAATATGGGGCCGAAATAAGGACGTCATGCACGCAGGCCTGCAGCTCGCAGACGGTTCCGTACCGTGTTGGGGTGAATGAATCCACGTCGTCCTTGGACTTCAGCAGCCGTTCTTGTCGCTGGTAGTGTTCGGTCCCGGACATGATCCCGTACGATCTGACGGTCCTGACGTGCCGTTGTCACACTTTGTTGACCTGGTCGAGGACGGTCCCGAGTGCTCCCCGTTTGCAGAAACCTTTGATGGAGTCTTGCGATCGTTGTGTGTGCGCAGTGTAGTCGTCCGGCAATTTCCCTGGTGCTGGCGCCAATTTGAAGCATGCCTATGGCACGTTCCCGTTCAGGGGCTGTAAGTCGCAGCATAGTGTCGACGTTTCACAAGTGTCAGTGAAGAAGTGAGATTTTATTCAGATTCACATGCTTTTAAAGGCAATGTGTGCACAAATTCAGAGTGAAATTCATTTCTCCCGTGGTGTGCGTGCAAGATGTTGCGTTTTTGCAAAAAATTGCCTAGCGTTACAGTTAACTTGAAATTCTCGCATTTCTTGCACCTGGCATGTCGGGTGGCGTCACTGTAGTGTTGTTGTTGTATAAAAATTATATTTAAGTTCATTTGAACTTAAATATTGACTTTTTCAAGTGGTGCGTTTTCATTTGCACTCAGTATACAAAGCCTTGGTATTCTTAGAAATGTACTAAAGTAGGTAGAGGATATCATATCAATTAAGAATTGTGTTGTGCAGGGAAAAGCTCCATCAATAACCCAACATAACATAGTTCTAAGCTTCCAAGAACAAGGAGATTCAGGAGGACAACACTATTCAATGATGGTTTTATTTTTGTAGCCAAAATGCGCTCTCTTTCAAAACAAAACCCACAGAAAATAAAAAAATGGTAAAAAAAAAAAAAACAGCCAATCTGAAGCCAATTATCAAGCTATGGGTGTGGTCATAGTGCAGAACATTGTCTTTCTTTTGGCGCCTCTGAGTGCTCAATCCTCAGAGAAGTATGAGAAATAAAATTCCCATGTAGTGCTTGGAGCGGCACAGGCATTCAGAATCTTGGCTCACCTCCGGTCCACGGTCAGGTAGCATTCGCGCAGCCATTTTATAGGAGGCATTTTGCTTCGAGGGGCCATTCCACAAAGGCATACCATGATATAATTCTCAGACACCATCAGATCCAGAGTCCCAATAATATACCTGCGCACCCCATCAACACAAAGAGATCACATTATGTCAGTACTGTTAATGATTGCACTGCGTGTATTAGATACTGTAGAAAATACAACTGTAAACCCACTGAATATGACAGCGCAGCAATTAGTCTTCCAGTAATCAAAAACACATAACTGCTCGTGTTGGCTGCTGTTGTTCAAGACTATTTCATTTGCCATAGTTACGATAATTGACAAGAAGTGCTTCTACATTAACCCCTTTGCGCAGAAGCCAAATCTGGCTTTTTAGGCGTTACCTGATTTAAGGCTTTATAATTCAAGGTTGCAGCTTCACAGACAGAAAAACTTTGGCTCAGTTGAGTCTAGACACGAAGCATTTAGACTCCCATCGTATTTTAGTTAATTTTTATGATTTTGGTGGAGAAAAGGGGCTGCAAACATAAAAAATCTTCATGAGAATTCACCATTGCAATAGCAAAAAAAATAATACTGACAAATGAAAAACTGCTGGGGCTTAAGTCTATACATTTTTGGGATCATAAACTTCTTGACCACAAGTACAATTCATCTTGAACATTACATTCTAGATTACCCGCTTGCTATGAGCCAAATTCGACAGCTATCCAGGTGTCTCCCCAAAGTCTTATATCCATCAAAAACGGTTCACTGTCAAATTATACATTAATCATATATTTAACACAAATTAACACTTGGGGCATGAATTCAGCATGAACTAATGATTTTCTGGTTGAGTTTAGCATGAATTTATCAATATCAGTGCAGTTGAACATCATTGGTCACCAGTGACCTCTCCAAACACAAAATATGCCTTTTCTCCATAATAAAGTTAACAATATTGTCCATTTTTCTTCGAAGTCCCCCAAGCATGAAATAAAGTGCTGATTAAACAGCTATGACATTCGCGCTGCAATGAAAAGCTAACCGCTCTCACATCCGAGCTCATAACCTTACACCTCATAAAGGAAAAAAATCTCACTAACTCAGTAATATCTGAATTTTGAAATACACCTTACTTTAACAGAACAGAAATTTCACTTTCAGGAAAAATCAAACGACATATACCTCCATATTCAACAGAATGGTGTAATGAACGTACCGAGGGATCTACCGACGTGCGTGAGCTGCATACATTTGGATAAACGAAAACCTCGGCATTCGATGTCTTTAAACACGGCATAAATTCTTCAGCAAAAAGCTATTATGAGCAAAATGCGAACAGTATAACGCGTTTTCTTCACTGATGCCCTCCTCCAGAGACAGATGTATCGGGTAGAAGGAACACTCCAGTGCTGTTCCATTCGGAAATATTCCCATTGACCATACAACATTTATCTCGTAAATGAAACTAGACACTTCCGGCCGGTTTCGAGTGTCTTTGTTTCTTTCGATATCGCTTCATTTTCAGCTGCGCAACCGTGGCCAACATTCGAAGAACACAACCGACCTTACTTTTACGCTTAGCTTTGTATCCTATTCTTATTGTCTGATCAATGTATTTCAGTTATTGAGGAAAGTTTAAACACTCGGGAATTGGATGAGAAACGAGTCTATCAATACATCGTTACCGGGGAAGATTCACGAGGGCGTGAACTAAAACTTTAGAGTTACGCAGATGAATCTGAGTATATAATTGAGTGACTGGCTATCGACACCAGTACTTGGGTGGACAGAAGGGAGCGGTGAATTTGTCAATGCAGGAATCTACGCGTTAACCCATGGGAGGGAACTACGCATATTCTGTATGTGATGACTGTAATTGACAGTAGAATGTGAGAGAATCAATACTATGTCGGATTTTTTGCTTCACCAAACATATTTTTTTACCACTAATTGGAATACTGTTGTAGCTTAAAATGGTTGCCACAGAGTTCAAAGTTTTTTTCTGTCGCAAGCGATCATTTTTTAAAACTACTGGATCGATACTATGGGCAAGGATATTGACCAGTTAGCACATCAGGCTTAGCTGAGAAGTTTAATTCATGCAACTCCTGAAAAACAGGGATTGGTGGGAACTTCTCCATACTCTAAATCGCGTTTCAGCTCTGCCTGCTTGTGAATATTCAATAGCTCATCCGGGAGTGCCATCTCATGGTCGAGTTCTGTGACTAAGTGCTTAAATTTGCATATCTATAGACGCGAGCGTCTACATCTGCAGAAAGGGGTTAAGGGCATGGTTCAGTATGACAGTTTCTGGTGTAGAATGTCCTCTTGCAGAAACAGTACCTGAAGAGATTGTCCATGACATATGCATAATTCTCAATGGAGTTATCAGGCAGATAACAGGAGGAAAACACAATAATGGCATTCATTCCGTCCCCATAGTAACCTGCAACAAATTATATAATATGTTAGGAATCTTCACGACAAAAAAGCTCAGTAATTTTGTGTAAAGCATGTATGGATGAAAGGAAATGACGACGTAATGATTCGAAGCTCAGCTCCCAAATAATAAAAACTGCACTTCAGAAGCATTGAGTAGAAAACCACATATTTGCATTGTCAATTTCGGGACAATTGTTCATACTAGCAAAAAATAAGATGATAATGGAAGTAATAAAATAAACAATGTAGTTTACAATTAAATTATAGAAATGTTTCTAAATAGTATACATATCCTTTATCCAGGATAATTTTCCAGAGCGCTTGCATAGGAGGGAAAAAGTTTGATTGTCACCCCAACCATTCTTGTCTGTTAGATGCCTCACACTAAACTCACCCCCATGGGACAGCACCCGTAGGTAGGGCTCCAGAACGCTCATGTTGACATGATACTCCTGCCCGGCGATTTGGAACCGGCGCCACTTCCGGCCCTCACCGTCCACCTGGTCCAGGTCCATCTCTACCTGCTCTGTAACAGGGGTGCTGACTTTCCCTTCCTCTTCCCTTCCCACTCGGGGCAGGTCATCTGCCAATCAGATGAGCCAACAGTCAGAAACGTCACATTTATAACCCATCTCAACACCTACAGACTTATGACAAACATATATAGATATATACGGCTGTATATACAACTCAAATTCTGAAATAGTTGGGACGAAGTGTAAATTGTGAATAAAATCAAGATGCAATGACTTTCATATCACGAGCCAGTATGTCATTTACAATAGAACATAGATAACATTTCAAATGTTGAAACTGAGACATTTCACATTTTTATCCACAATATGAGCTTATTTCAAATTTTCTGGCTGCAACAGGTCTCAAAAAAGTTGGGACACAGCCAAAAAAGGGCTGAAAAAGCAATTAATATATAAGAGAATCAGCTGAAAGAACATTGAGCAAGTAAATAAGTAAACTGGCACCAGTTGTGTAACATGATTGGCTATAAAAGGGATGTCTTAGAGAGGCTGAGTCTCTCAGAAGTAAAGATGGCCAAAGGCTCTCCAACCTGTGAAGGCTAGCATAAAAAAGAATGGTGGAATCCTTTAAAAACAATGTTTCTCAATGTCAAATTGCAAAGGCTTGGAAGGTCTCATCAGACAACGCATAACATCATCAAAAGATTCAGAGAAAGTGGAAAAATCTCTGCGCTTAAGGGACAAGGCCAAAGGCCTTTACTGGATGTGTGTGATCTTTGAGCCCTCAGACGCCACTGCATCACTCACCGGCATGATTCTGTCATTGACATTGCTAAATGGGTCCAGGAATACTTCAAGAAACCTCTGTCTGTAAACACAGTCCGTCGTGCCATCCACAGATGCCACCTAAAACTATCATGCAAAAAGGAAGCAATTGTTGAGCATGATCCAGAAGCGCCGCTGTGTTCTGTGGGCCAAGGCTCATTTAAAATGGGTTGGAGCAAATTGGCAAAGTGTCCTGTGGTCAGACGAATCCAAATTTGACATTCTTGTTGGAAATCATGGGCGTCTTGTCCTCAGGGCTAAAGAGGAGAAAGACCACCCCTCCTGTTATCAGCGTTCAGTTCAAAAGCCAGCATCTCTGATGGTATGGGGATGCATTAGGGCATATGGTGTGACACTTGCATGATTTAAAAATCACCATGAATGCTGAAAGGTATATAAAAGGTTTTAGAGAAACATATGCTCCCCTCCAGATGACATCTATTCCAGGGAAGGCCTTGTGTATTTCAGCAAGACAATGGAAAACCACGTACTGCAGCTATTACAACAGCATGGCTTCGAAGTAGAAGAGTCCATGTGCTGAACTGGCCTACCTACAATCCTGATCTTTCACCAATTGGGAACATTTGGCGCATAATTAAACAAAAAGTCCGTCAAAGGAGACCAAAAACTCTCCAGCAGCTGGAAGCCTGTATTAAACAAGAGTGGGATCAAATTCCAGTGGCTAAACTCAAAAAACTTGTTTCCTCAATGCCCAGATGGCTCCACTCTGTGTTAAAAAGAAGAGGGGATGCTACATCATGGTAAACGGGCCCCTGTCCCAACTTTTTTGAGACCTGTAACAGCCATCAAATTTGAAATGAGCTCATTTTGTGGATAACATTGTAAAATTTCTCAGTTTCAACATTTGCTATGTTATCTCTGTTCTACTGTGAATAAAATACTGGCTGGTGTGATTTGAAAGTCATTGCGTTTTGATTTTATTCACAATTTACACTTAGTCCCAACTATTTTGGAATTTTATATATAAATAATATATACACAATAAAACGGGGGCTTCCCATCCTTAAATGTGATTGGCTGAGCTGCGTTCCACGCTGGTACAAAATTACTGTAACCCACTGTGGCAGGCCGCAGCGCAAAATATCCCTGCTCAAAACGAACTACTCTGCGCACAACTGACTCGTTAGGTTACATTTGTTTCAAGACTTTTAGCTCGCTATTTCAGTGTTAGCGAAGTTTAGCCTTTTAACCCGCTAACCAGTTGGCCATCTGCCTAGCTAGCCATTGGATTACAGAGTTCGATATCACTTTTGCGTTGCTAGCTACTTTGCTAACTAGCTTGCTATTTCCGTAGCCTATTAGCGATAAATTGTTGACTTTTTTTCTTGTGTGTTTATTTTACGGGCTGCGTTTAGGGTAACCACATCCATTGGAGTGAACACTTGCTAGTTGACAAGCTGGCTAGGAAACTAATGCACAATTCAAAATATTTTCCTGGACAACGGCAAGTGTGGAGGACAAAAGTCTATCGTTCCCTACTCTCGCTGCTGGTTGTAATGATATGGCCGATCGGCGCAAGTTGAGAACAAGGAAACTCGAAAACCGAAACAAACGTAAAATTATTTAACAGGGTCTTCGGGAGACCGAAGGAGACATTCAAAATAGCCTGCTTTCATAGTATATCTACATTAGCGAGCCCTAATAGCCTGATGTGACATGATTGCGCTAGATGAAAAAGCAACCTTTGCATCTGTGTTGCTTGCCAACCAATCTGTCCAGTCTATCTTGCTTGATGGAAGAACAAATAGTTCTCAATTTTATTGTTGCATTATTAACCTCCGCCGAGGAATCACTAAAATCACTGTAATCACTGCTTCTCGGGGCTTATTCCTTCAATACATATGTATGTGTGCGTGTGTGTGTGTGTGCGTGTGTGTGTATATATATATATATATTTTAGTGATTATATTCATTGGCCTCATAGGAAACCATTCGTTTTAATGAAGAGGTTAGGTGTATCAATATGGTGGACAGGTGCTACACTTTGTGTATTGTAAATATGATGTCATCAGCAATCTAGTATTCTAAATGTATATATCTATGATCACACACAAGATGACCATAAGTGACAGTCCACAGGAAAAGGGTGTATAAGGGATTTTGTACATTTTAGAGAAAAACAGTTTTTCTGTGTTTAGTACATGGTAAGGGATCATCAGATGCACTTCACTCAATTTGACCAAAATATCTCTTATACGCCCTTTTCCTGTGGACTGTCACATACATTACAATCACAATAATACTCTGGCCTACTGATAAAAAGGCATCAGAGATGATCTTTTCAGCAAAAAAAATAGTTTCCAATAAGCATTCATTACCTTCCCACTCCAGGTCATGCATACTGCCAGGCAAGTTGCAGGATTCGCTTTCAGAGGGTGTATCCAGGGCATCCAGGTTTATGTCCAACTCTGTGTCGTCATCAGGAGTGGTCGAGAGAGCGGCAGCTGCAAACTCGTCTGAGACCACAGAGTCGTTCTTCTCCAGACCCACGCTCAGAGTTGGGGCTACCAGGCGCTTCTTCCTCGGCTGACCTCCGGACAACGCCAGGCTGCTGGGAGGGACTGCCAACATCCAAAAAAAAATAGCACTCAGCCCCCTCTGCCAAACCAGTTTGCGACTGCAGAATTACACTTTTATCTTAGTCTGGTAAAGAACTGCCCTAGCGGTCACTGCTGGTCAGTGCATGATGTGCTTTGCAGAGGTCACAAACTCAAATTGAGGAGGGCTGCCATGTTAGCTGGTTTTTGGTTTGTTCCTGCACAAGTGCTTAATTTAATTAATTGATTGGCTAAGACATCAGCACATCTTGTTAATTAGGCATGATTTAGCAGCTGATTGGATGGTAAAACCAAACACCCGCAAACACTGCAACCCTCAAGTACTCGAGTTTGAAACCACTTTAGAGGTACAAGTTGCTGGGTAGCACAAGAAATGCACTGAAATGCATTTACTGCAAACTTTTTGGAAATTTCTCCCTCTTCCCCCCACCCTGTTTTGCAGCCAAACTGTTTTGTTCCCATGACTCTGGAGGAGGTGGCCATGACATGCAATTTCCCACACTTCAACACAGTGCAGATGCACCGTTTATACACTTGCACAGAGGCAAGCCCTTAAGTGCAACTTTTACCAATCTCATCTTTGCCTTTGGATAAGTGCAACATTGTAATTGCTTCTTTTTAACTTATTAGGTTACACAAAATATTTTTGAATAAATTAATTTTGGCGGATGCACCCTGATGAAGAACTGCAAGGTCGAAACCGGTCAGTTTTTAAACAAAAAATATATTAACTATAGCCAAGTGCGAATAAAGGCCTTTTATAACAAAGTATCTTGGTCTGATGCAAAAGTTCCTGAAGTTCACAGCTTTTGTTGGGATGATCTTAGCCTTTTGCTCCTCAAGAGCACCTGTGCCCTTTTTCATATGCCAGAGTCAGTTCTTGAGCATATAACTACCTCTTTTTACACAAATACCTCTTTTTCTCACCACTCATTAAGCCATAAAGTAATAAAATGGAGTCAAGCCAGTGAAAACATTCATTGTAAGGGAGTGTCACCTTGATGACAATTATTTTTCAACAGAAAATATAGGAAAAGAGTTACCAGGTCTGCTTCCATCTGCAGAGGGGCTCTCCGGCTCATCCTCTGGGCCATGAGCATCTTCTGGAAGTGGCCTAAAAAGTCAGGGATGACAGGAACGAGAAAATACTCACTTCTGTCACATATTATTTCTTATAGCTGAACGGTTTTATATTCACAGCATGAAGGCCTGACAAATAAACATTATAAAGGATAAGTCCAGAGGTGTTGAGTAGTGCTCAATTCCAAATAAAAACAAAAAAGTAGAAAAAAACTTGAGAGAAAAGGTTCAAGAAAACATGACCCTGTTGGTTTATGGAGAAAATATTCTACATGATTCGCTTCATAAAACGACTTTCACAGAAGGACTGATGTGATAATGCTCATGGCTCCTGCAACAGCTGGTTGGCGATTGGACAGTTCTGACCAAAGCTGTTCTGGTAAGACTCTGACCTGGGAAACTCCTCATCCTGCCACTCCTCTCTCAACTCCATGTCCTGAAAGTTCGACCGAGTTTTTGTGCCTTCCGGACTCCTAGCAGAAACACAGGAAAGTTAGAACTCGGGGGGAGGGATTAATTCCACAGCCATTTAAATAAAAAAGTAATAAATACTGTTGAGGTTAGACCTTACCATTGCATAAAATTCAGCATCCTCGCCTCAACAATACAATGCTGCATTTCAAACCACAAAGCAAACAATAATTTTAAAAGCCGGGCTTCATTATGACATGCTGCAATAGGTCACCCCATCCCACTTATTGGTCACTGCAATCCCAAAACCATAAGTGATAGAATTAACCACATATTGTAGGGGAAAACATTCACATAAGAATTACATTTGACAGAGTACATCACACTTTTTACAAAGTGCTGTAAAAACAGCAGAGATGCATTTGTAGGTGTGAGGTGTTTATAGAAGTGACATGTTCATAAACTTCAAAATTTAAATATCTTACATTGTCTTTCGGAGTTCAACATTAACATCCTTCTTAACATCCTTCTCTTTCAAAGTCCTCCAGCCCTCACTCATGTCTATTGCATATTGTCCCGACAAGCACAAATGCTTATTACAAAGTAGAAGCAGCAAGTCTGCTGGAGGTAATTTAGCGGTTCAGTGTGTCCTCCAGTGTATCCTTTCGCCACCGCTACTTGAAAGTCAAACCTGGCTAAAGTCTCAGGATAATCAGCAGAGGCAAACATTAAAACAGTCAGCACAGGCAAACAACAAAAAAAAAGTCGAGTTACAAGCTGAATGCCTTAATGTAACGTAGCAGTGGTGTTGCTCTGTGAAAATGCATTTGATTTGGGATCAACTTTGTGTAATCATCTCCGCACTAGAAACTCCAGAGGCTTATAATGCTTAAGACTTAAGTTAAATCATCCCGGCCTACTCCTGCATCAAGGTGTCCTTCGGCAGGAGGACGAAGTAATCAATAATTGAGAGTATTCAAAAGCCCTCCTTCATCCAGTTTCTTCGTGAACTATTCTTCGGTAACAGTCCTCCTTCTGAATACCTTACATTTTGGTGCTGTATCATCTTTTGTTCCAACTATAAAACCGCCAGTGAAGGCATGTCAAGGGTTTCAAATTACATCTGAAACGAGTAAATGGCGCACTGAATAATTCCACATTATGGCAACCGCTCGAACCAATTCGTGTCTCTAGATGATGCAGGACAATTGTCTGTGCAATGATACGAGAAGAAAGGGCAGAACATTATAACAGCACTGTCTCCGTTCCATGACCAGTTTGCCAACATTTCAATGGTCATTTAAGCCAAGATATACTCACTAGCCTATATGCTGAACGATCATGAACGGATGCGGTATAACATACCCCCTACAGGCCTATGTTGTGAGCCAAGGAGTGCGCTTCAGCCTGCCGTTATCAAGTTTCTTCTTATTTCTTACATTCCTAATGCAATTCTACCAAAGTAAGTACATTGCATTTGGATCGGCTACCAAACACAGCGACGAAGGAACTAGTTTCATTCACAGAAGCAATAAAGAAGCGCACTTAGCGATTAAAATAATATTTTCGTTACCTTACCTTTATCAATTGATTGAATGCTTCAACGATGTGTCAGACATATTTTCTGTTATTTTGTTTTAGCTCGGAAGCGCGCCGGTGTCGGCACTCGGGGAGACCCAGAAACACAGCGGCAACGTAGCCAATGAGAAGGCGTCATCGACAGTGACAACAATATTCGCAACACCTGAAAGGTGAAGTAGCCTCTCAACGACGCCTAAATATATGTGTGCAGGACAAGGGAAAGGGGTCATTTGGGAATTTTTTCCGTTCTGAGATTTACGGGGTATCTCAGTGATATCCCAGTGATAGTGATATCCCAGTACTACAGTACTGTCAATTTACAACACTTTGCTGAGCACAAATTCACCCAATTTTTTTCTCAAAATGAAAAACTTGGATCACTTTTTGATTTCGTTGGAAAATCTCAATTTTCATAAAACGACCCAAGTGACCCCTTTTCCTAGTCCTGCACACATATGAAGTCTAGGCTAGTTTAAGAATCAAGCGCGGTGGCGGGGGTGGTGACACTGACCGTCTGTATGCAAGCCGCTTTTCCGCATACAAGCATGCGTATTTGTGAGTAAATTCTTGCGTGATGTAAAATTGCGAACAAACAAACAAAGTTAATGCTTGCATATCTGTTCAGTTATGCATCTTTCTACGTTTTACTGAAACTGTTTAAAAATAATGGAATTTTACAAAGGTTGTTAAAGACGAACAATTGAGCATTACATAAAGAATTAAATAAAGGCCCCATTAAAAAGCATAAAAAAGCATAACAAGAACAGACGTACGTGAGAGTAAAACAATCACGTCTGACGTGATTCATAGAGTGAGTGACCCCGCCCCTTCTACAGCTCGGACCCCGCTCACAGCCTAGAGGCAGGGTTTATACCAGCTCATGCGTCAGCCGCAAAATGAAGAAACAACTGGACGCCTGAGCCCAGATAGGACAGATTGCGCAAAACAGTGAGACAAAATTGCTAAATAATGTTTGCCCAAGCCGCACCATTTGGAAGTTGTAAGAAAATGAAATGCAGTAACATCAGTATAATTATGGTGACATGAAAAAGTCGTGCCCAACAAACGGACCCATTTTAGCCAACGGTGACGCTGTATGGTAAAAGTCTAATTCGGCTGTTGAGTGATTTGCGCCATATCGCGCGGAAATAGAACAGTTACATTCTTTTTGGTTTCGTGAGCGCAGCGGATTTTCATTTGTTTTCTTTTTAATGCAGGTTTCTGAAAATAAATGTATGTCCTTCTTAATGTGACATTAGGCTACCCAATGAATAAAGTCAATTTGGGGAGTGCTCTTAAATCAAAGCAGTTATATGGGTAACAGCTACAATACATCGTATTAACAAATAAATGTCGCCTTTGAAATGAGTCGTGCTCAGTATACGTGATAATGGGTGACAAATTGGGAAACGCGACGCAGATAATAGTGGCTACACCTCGAGGATAGTCTGAGGGGCAGTGTTCCATAACTAAGAATGTGTATAGCAGTGTTAAAAGAGGAGGAGGAAGTTCTATCATATTTGGGATAGAGAGAGGCCGCTTTTTTCACTGTCTTTATTTTTCCTACCTTACGAATTCCCCTTTGTGACAGTACGTCCATAATTTTGGCTGTTGGCATTTCGATATTTCTACGTCCTGTAAGAAATCATCATTCCGACTGGATCAGTTACATGTCTGTTTTTCATTCGCCAAGAAAATATTTCACCCTTTAAATGATGACTGCTGAAGTCATCAGTACATTCCAATGCGTAAACTTCAATCTGAACGCAGCACCTGAAAATCTAGTTTGGTTTTCATTTCCATCCTTTCCCTGGCACTCCCACATTTTTGATGCTGATAAATTGTTCTTTTCAATATAACGCCGACAAACAGGTTGAAAATCAGGTCGTGAAAGTACACCGTTGCCCATAAAGTTGGAATAATTTTGTATTCGCCTTATCTATCAAGAATAAATCACATTGTCACAATCATTTCATGAAAAGAGGTTAAAAAAAAAATCTAACTTCATGAGCAACAGTATAATTACAAATATGTCATTAGACCATGAAGCAGGTGAATTTTAGTTTTGCTCCCTCCTGTCAAGAGTTTTGCCAGCTCCTCTTGTGTTCTTCAAATTATTGTCCTCTCTTTATTCTTCTGGATGTGTTTGATTATTAAAAGCCATTATCTTGCTACCTGCCCTCTAGTGCCCTCAAAAGCCAGGCTAAACAAAGACTGGCCGAGGATGGAAGGACATTTTATGGAATTTTGAACGCACAAGGCCCTGTTTCTTTATAAAGGCCTATCATAATAGAGAAAACATATTGCTTGTTTCATTTTTAGATACTTTATTGAATCCCATGGGGTATCTATTTGCCTTTTGTTGTATTGCCTGTAGCATCTATGCAGACATTTACACATAAGCATGCCAGGGAAATGTACATGAGTTGGGGGTAATATATCATTTGGGGCTTCATCCAGATGCTTGTCTGTAAGGGTGAATTTGAACAAAAAAGGACAAAGGGACATTACTTTTATTGTTGAGGAAATAATTTTGACCAATCAAGGGATGTAGTGTACAGTATTTTGCCCCACATCCAGCAATAAGAAGATCTAGAGATGACAGTTCTCGACTAAAATCTATCTTGTTGCTCCCACCTAATGCCTGGCCCACACCAACCGATTTTTTAAATCTTGACAGATGTTTAGATATGAGAGACCCGTATGTAAAGACATACAATTATACCTTTCCTAGTTTTTGGTCCTCAGGTGTGTAGAGCGCACATTCAATAAATGATTTGGAGCCCACAACACCTAATATCGGATTGTAAGTACTGGACATATAATATTGCCAACATGAAATCATTGCAGCTCCGACATACTTCCGCGCTGATCTGGCGTAAAATACACTTTTAACACACCTCAAACTGCAGGAGAATCGAGCAAGATAATCCAGCCATAAGCCATTAAAAAAACTGGGCACTGCTTAAGATTGTCAGAAGAATCAGCTGAACAAGAACCCAAAATCGGCCGAACAATTCTTTGATTCCTGCCCAGCATTGCTCGCATGACTGGGGAGCTGTGATGTTTCGGACCAAATTAATTAGTGACAAATCAGACAGTCACACTCAACACAGCTGACACACAGCTGGTCAAGATGCCTCTGGAAAGTAATATGGAAATCCCATCTTCTTGAGAAAAGATCTAGATTGGAGACACTGTCACACTGACTAAGATAACAGCATGGGAAAGAAGGCACAGAGCCACAGTGCCACACTGGCAGGGAGAGGGTTGATGGGATAGTAGTCACAGAAGTCTCTCAGCTAAATGGATGTGATTTTGAAGCTGCAGGAGGGGAGCCGCTATTATTGTTCCGCTTGATCCAGGGTAGAGATGAGTTGATTTAAGGTATACAGCAGACAGAGCAAAGTGCTTGATGCTTTGAGAAAAAACTTGCTGCCAGCATTGTAATTGAAGACATTGTGCCATTGCCAAGTTGTTGTCAAAAGCTCTTTAGTGTAAGAATCTAAAAAATGCTGATGCGCATAGTTTTAGTCTCATAGAAGTTCACAACTTCATTATTGATTCTCATACATTAGAGAAATAAATCAACGACAAAAGGCAATCTTGCTGTCTCAGTGTTGATCAATCAACCTCTATATTGTCTGCCTGAGTTATTACTGTATTGGCTGATTTAAGATGAATGATTTACTTTTGAATTTGAATTAGTTTTATTTTTGATTGATGTACAAATTAGACAACATTAATGAAGTCTGCATTCAGCAGTGACTTTCAATTTCAGGCCAGGAAGTCAGTTGAGCCGACACTTCCTTTAAAGATCACGTTGCCCCGCCGTACTGATCCAATTACACAATAACAAGCTGTGATTTCTCACTTCTCCATTCAGTGGCTTTTAAAGAAAAGGACTAAGTGACTTAGTCAAAAGATGTTAACTGGTGTAAGCAGATTTGATAACTAACAATAATGTAGTTATCAATGCTTATTTTCCATCATTCGCAGCTGTATCCAATAAATAGCCTCCACATGCTGAAAACAAGCTGATTGAGCAGTCGATAATCTTGTTTTTTAATCTTTCTAACATGCGTACACAAAACACACAAGCTGTAATAAAACGTTGCCGTATAACTTCAAAGGTAAAACTCCACGCAAATTCGCACAATGGCTCTTTTACTTACCTGCTGAGCACGTACTGGTCCCTCTCATCTGAGTAAGAACCCATGGACTTCACTACAACAGCGAGATTGAAGCACGTCCCAGAATAAGGAAACACAAGGTAATTTTTCCAGCTTTCTCTCGCAGCAAGTGAATGGGTCTATTACAATGGCTCTCGACGTCAGTGATTCCGTGCGTGTGTTTCTATATCTGTCAGTGAACTCACCCTCTGTCCCTACAGGTTTTACCGCATTTCACCAAGGCCTGCTATGGCTGCTCCCCATTGGCTGGGCTCACCTGGACAGCCCTGTTCTCCCACAGCCACAACAACACACTCAGCAGAGAGGAAAGAGGAAGATGCCAGGCTAGAAGATGCCCTCAGGGTCCTAAACTGCAACCCTCAAAGCGCATGCTTGGGCTCAGAAAGAAGCTATTCAAAACCACTTGAATTATTTCAGTGTTCATGCTTGCCAATCAATCAAATGTACATATGGTTGTACAGTGTTAAGCAATGCTGAACTTTGAAAAGCTCTGAGCTTTGAAACATATAGAGCTCATATCTTTGAACTAGAGATGCTATTCAGCTGGTTGTTACGGTCAGGTTTAACAAATAAAGAGTTGAAATGAAAAACAACTACAGTATCCAGAGATTTTGGTGACCAGGAGGGAAGAAGTGCCATAGATCAACAGTTCCCATTCTGCTGTAGTATCATTGGATAATGGCGAAGATGGATTCACCAGGAGCAGCACGACACTGAAAAGAGGGCAGTCATGTTCAGGGAAAATCTGCACACCAGCTTTATTTTTCAGATGAAATTAAGAACAGAAAATAACTGAAGAATCTTGATGACATATTTATTTAAATCACAGCAAACAAGTTTTGCTCTCAAATTTATAGACAGCTTAAAGTCTCCTCAATGCACAAGTTGTACTAATAGGAGCCGTTAAAAGGTATTGAAATGAGTTTCACCTCCGAAAACAGTTGCATAAAAAGTATTAAAGTCGCCAGCTTTAAAATGACTTCAGTGGTTTCTAAGCTTTTTCTGACCATTTCCTCTTGTCGAACCAATCAGGCTGAACTAGGCTTCCCCCCAGTGGGTGTACAAAACACATGCATATGACATTTTACATTAAAAGAAAATAAGCTGCCACCTTCCAGTTATTCAATTCTTCCTTCTCAGGCACCCAATTCTTCTGAAAGCCTCTTTCACTTCCCCCTTAGAACAGCCCAAAATCATATTTCCTACTTCAAAATATCACATCTTTCCACCATGCAAATATTGTTGTTGTGTTCAATTCAAATACACCAAACACCTTTCAAAACTGCTGTGCAGATGAAACATTAAAAATAGTTGTTTCTTATCTAGGAATGAAGAAGCACTTGAATATGCGTCAAATTGCACTTACACAAGTAAGACACAAACAGGAAGTTAATCAGTGTTTGCTTTCATTTCATGAAAGTGGCATCAATACAAAACACAATTTGGCAGCAAATTGTGGAGGCTGATCATTAAACATCAATGCGATTTTACTGAAAACCCATTCCTTCCGTCTTCACTCAGAATCCATTTCATGTTGAGTAACATTAACAAAAAATTTGTATTTACTCAGTAGTGAAACCAGAAAATACTTGCAATTATATAATTACATTTCATCAGGTAGTTTTAGAAAAACATACGTAGTTTTAACAAATTTCATGTATAAAAATCTATCCTGTTCGGCAGGTGCCTGAGACACTATTACTAGGTATAAAGCTGCAAACCATGAGTTTAAAAAAAAAAATCACACATGCAAATAAAACCACGTGGACAAATGTTAACCCTGAGAGCGCTGTAGGCAGCTGTAGTTGCCCAGTGATGTAAGATATCAAAACCAGATGCTCTTGAAATCCTATCATGTGGCAACATGTAAACAAGTTGCCACATGATAGATTTTCAACAGCTCAGGATAATTACATTTTTAATTCCTTGAAAATTTATTCAGTGCTCTATGGGTTAAACATATTTGTATATCTTTTCCAGCCCTGGCCTTTATCTCATATTCACCTGCATTAAGTCTAGCCCATCAGTGGCTCTGTATACAATTATTTACACAGGTCCTCAGTCTAACTCTACAGCCTGAGGGAACAAAACTCTGGCAAACAGTAGCTAACATGCTGCATATCCCATGAAAGCATGTTGTACTTCCTCAGTAGTCTACATGATGTGACTAAATGAGATACACACTCTCACGGAAGTCATAATGCATCAATGAATAATGAAAAATATGAACTCTAATAACATCCCGGTAATTTGATGTTGACTTAAGTACATGCCATGTACTAAGAATTCAAAATCTCGGAAGGACCAACACTGAGATAGGTGGTATGACAGGCTGTCGGTCTTATTAGCTCACTCTTCACCAAGGCATCTTATTTGCTGTCCACTTTTAATATTCTCTCGCTGCCTTTGAAATTTGAGTGAGATAACACAAGTCTAAATGGGGGCACAATGGCCTGTGAATTTGAGGTATTTCTCTCCCTTTTGGTGCATAATCTATTAATATAATTTCTCTCCCAGTCTGAGAATTTCCCCAGAAGCCCAAGAACCCACAATACCATTCAATTTACCAAGTGCTCATTTTCTGAATGATGAAGCAGCATTAAGAACTAGCTAATTCAGTCACCACGTGCCGAGGAGCCTTCTCAGAAATCATGCTCATAACTGAACTTGTGTTTGAAATACGGTCTTTGTGCTACAGTTATATAATCACTTTGAAACCATTACATTTTGTGCGCAGTTCAAGACATACACTTCTAATTTAATTTACAATTTTTCTTAAATTACAGTAACTTCCCTTTGAACATCCTTCCTTTGAGAACTACTTGAGCAAAGATTCAAGTTAAAACGAGTTAACCATTCGATCTTGTTTAGAGTCGAGGGTTTTAGGAGGAAAAGCTGTGAGGCAGCAGGTCAGTCGATGAGACTAGCTCTTCCCCGATCACTGTCCGCATGATAGCCTGTCCTCTGTGCATGCTTCATCAGACACTTCCCTGAACCTCTCCAACACGGCCTCAGCGCTCACCCTGGGGAGTCCTCTGTCCAGTGGGCAGCCCTCCACAAGGCTGTTCATGGGGGGAGGAGGCACAAGGGAGTCTTCCTCCATCCCATAATACTCAGTGGGAAGCCTATAATACAAGGAGGAAGTGTTGTGCCAGGGCTGAGGCTTATCATCCATGACAGGGTCGCAAGAAGGACCCAACATGTCCTCCAACTCTTCCAGGTCCTCCTCATGGTCACCACGCTGCACTGCTCTCCTCTCCCAGCATTTCAGACAGTCCTCGATAACAGGCATCACTTTTTTGCGGGAGACCAAGCTGTTGCCCTGAAGATAGGCTCTGACTTCAGCAATAGGGCTCCACATCAGGGAAAGGTTCAAGTAGGGGCTGTGGGTCTTCTCCAAAGCTCTGCTCATCTACAGTCCAAGAGAAAAGGTCATAACTGTTTATAACCGTATGGAAGATTCACAAACCTCTCCTCAATTGTACTTGCCAGGATGCAGGTATTTGCTGTGTTCCATCCCAAGTGTAAACCCCAATTCCAATGAAGTTGGCACGTTGTGTAAAACGCAAATAAAAACAGAATACAATGATTTGCAAACCCTTTTTGACCTATATTCACCTGAGTACACTACAAAGACAAGATATTTAATGTTCAAACTGATAAACTTTATTGTTTTTTTTGGAAATATTCACTCTTTTTGAATTTAATGCCTGTAACACATTCCAAAAAAGCTGGGACAGGGCATGTTTACCACTGTGTTACATCACCTTTCCTTTTAACAACACTAAAGTGTTTGGGAACTGAGGAGACTACTTGTAGAAGCTTTACAGGTGGAATTCTTTCCCATTCTTGCTTGACGTATGACTTCAGTTGCTCAAAAGTTTGTGATCTCCGTCATCATATTTTGTGCTTCATAATGTGCCACACATTTTCAATGGGAGACAGGCCAGGACTGCAGGCAGGCCAATCTATTACCCGCACTCTTTTACTACAAAGCCATGCTGTTGTAACGTGCAGAATGTGGCTTAGCATCGTCTTGCTGAAATAAGCAGGAACATCCCTGAAAAAGATGTTGTTTGGATGGCAGCATATGTTGCTCCAAAACCTGTATGTACCTTTCACCATTAATGGAGCCTTCACAGATGTGCAAGTTACCCATGCCATGAGCACTAACAAATCCCTATACCATCACAGATGCTGGTACTTTTGAACTTTGCACCAATAAAAATCTGGATGGTCCTTTTCCTCTTTAGGCCGGAGGACACAATGTCCACGATTTCCAAAAACAATTTGTAATGTGGACTCGTCAGACCACAGCACACTTTTTCACTTAGCATCAGTCCATCTCAGATGAGCTCGGGGCCCAGAGAAGGCGGCAGCGTTTCTGGGTTTTGCTGATAAATATGGCTGTTGCTTTGCATGGTAGAGTTTTAACTTGCACTTGTAGATGTAGCGACGGACTGTGTTAGCCGACAATGGTTTTCTGAGGTGTTCCTGAGCCCACATGGTAATATGCTTTACAGAATGATATCTTGATGTTTTTAATGCGGTGCCACCTGAGGGACCGACGGTCACGGGCAGTGTTGGTTTTTGGCCTTGCGGCTTACGTGTTGAGATTTATCTGGATTCTAAGAATCTTTGGATGATATAATGGACTGAAGATGATGAAATCCCGAAATTCCTTGCAATTTCACGTTGAGAAACATTGTTCTTCAACTGTTGGACTATTTGTTCAAGCAGTTATTAACAAAGTGGTGAACCTCACCCCATTCTTGCTTCTGAATGACTGAGCCTTTCGGGGATGCTCTTTTTATACCCAATCATCACACTCACTTGTTTCCAATTAACCTCTTCACCTGTGGAATGTTCCAGACAGGTGTATTTTGAGCATTCCTCAACTTTCCCAGTCTTTTGTTGCCTCTGTCCCAACCTGTCGCAGGCATCAATTTCAAAATGAGTGAGTATTTCCAAAAAACAATAAAGTTTATCTGTTTGAACATTAATTATCTTGTCTTTGTAGTGTACTCAAATGAATATAGGTCGAAAAGGATTTGTAAATCATTGTATTCTTTATTCACGTATAACATAACGTCCCAACTTCATTGGAATTTTGGTTTGCACAACTGATGAAGTAGAGGCACAATTAGCATTAGATTAGTATCATCAGGTCCACTGAACGTGGAACACAGAAAATAACAGAATCCAGCCAAGGGTACTGAAGGAGAGGCTTGGTACCACTGTTCAAGTATGTCTCTTAAAATCACACAGATTTTAAAGAAACAGCAGTCATTTTTATTGCCACAGTAATGGAATTCTTACATTTATTATAAAAATTATAGAAGGGGAAGGCTCTATAAATATTCCTAGAACAGCCCAAATGAGCATCACAAACAAGAACTGATCCTTATTAAGAAACAAAATCAAAGAAATGAATTTTAAATTAACCACAGTACAAATACTGGCTCCTGATGAACAGCTTGTCTTTCATACTGAGCCAGTTTTTAAGGTGATGTCACCAAACATTTGTGCTGCAGCCAGCAGCACGATAGTCTCCATATTTTGAGGTATTATCCCATCAATCACCTTGCAGAGATTAAAACACGTGAGTATAATTGTATGCACCACATCCGGTAAGCCTTCAGTCAGTACCTCCTCTCTGTAGAGGGCGCTGGAGCTGTAGACTGCCAGCTGTCGGAGTGGTTGCTTTTCCTCAGTGAGAACAATGGTCATGATGACGACCGAACTGTAGCTGTGTTTGTGGCAGAACTCACAAAGCTCCTGCTGCAAGCCTCTACGTCGGAGAAAAGCCTGCCACACAAAGAATGAGTTATACATGTACACACATGTACATGTACATCTGCTGATCTGAACTGCACACAGCACAGGGAAATTTGCTTGTTCATAACTGCACAATTGGTTTTGAACTACCTTATATCATTCTTAACATGTAATAATAATGAGGTAATCTGGCATTTCTACATCCAGAAACTCAAGTTTGGCTGGACTGCGTTCGAACACACCCTTTACGGTCTAGTGAGAAGTACATGGGTGTGGCCAGCATATCTTTTTGATCACCACAAGAGGAGCAATACAAGCTGTGTTAAGGTACACATAACAAACTCCTGACGTAAGAATTTATTCACAAGCTCACAAAAATAACGAGAACTCACCTCAAGTTTCATGTATACAATACAAATTGCCACTGTAAAACTGCCTCCTGACGCTACTTTCAAATCCTTCATCAGCACCTGTTCTGTAGTAAGACCTGCGGCATATGGTTAAAGCATAAACCACAGTCTTATTAGAAGATTCATATCAGAAGTCAGTTCAAAAGAGCTATGTGAAACAAATAGCGGCAATGTTACCTGTTATATCAAACTTAGCACTCTGCAGAGACTGAAAGAGTGCACCCCTCTGTGGCAGATCTGGGAAGCGCAATTCAAGCAGGGCAGCGTACTTGCTGTCCTTGGGTGTGACCCTTCCTGCCTCAGGTGCCATGTTCACACAGTCCATGATTATAGTGCCTGCAGTTATACCACAAATGTGAAACAGCAGCATTGAACAACTGTGACCAAATCATTCAAATTATTCCAGCATATAACAGCAGTCATTAATTGTCATTAATGTCTTTTGCATGCAGATTCAATACAATAGCAATCATTCCAGTGTCATTAGATGTAAAATAAGATGGTCTGTCAAAATGGCAGAATCAACAGAACATTAATTCAAAAACAGAAAGAAAAAATAAAAAAGAAAGCTATTAAGCACACTATTGTAATGTAAATGTCAGGGAAGAAATCTAACCTATTCCATGGAGCACCAGACTGATTGAGCAAACATTGCAAAAAATCAGTGTGTACACTGCTGCCATGGTGATTACCATATAAGAGCTGAGCCACCTGTTGATCCAGGACTTCAGGGGCCTTCTGAAAGATTCGCTCAGTCACTAAAGTGGCACAAGACCCCACAGTCTCCATGGTAACAAGGCAGGAAGAGGGAGGCATGCTTTCCAAATGGTGATGGTCAATTACCTCCACCACTGCCCCCTGCAGGTAAAAATCAGTACTGCACAGGAAAAGCACCCTGATGAGAGCATGTTAAATGCAGCAGCAGTGCTGAAGATTTCTGACTGTTCATGAACCAAAGCTACACACTCTAATATGAGCAGCATCGAACAGAAACAATACTATATAAAACAGAAGGGCTGAAGTGAAAGCCTAAATCTAAATTGGCCTCCAAGTGCTCAAAAGCTGTTGCTTTGCAAACAGGGCTTGGGAATGCAGATGTTACCAATATCTCGTCTGACCTGAGGACCCCTTTGAATGCAGGGTTTTGCTCAAACCACATCTGCAATCATGATATCAAATCACTGCAAACTTTTCATAATTATGCCCTTTTCACATTTAAATGATTATTTACCGTTTTTAACCACTTTGTCCAGAATAAATAAAGCAGTATGACATAAGAGAGAAAAAACTGTGCTCTTCTCCAAACATTTGCTTGTTATCATCTCCCTTGTCTTTTAATGTCATTAACTGCCAAATGGCTATTTTTTAGAGACCATGTATCCACATACACAACAATTAACAGCTAATTGATTCTTCAATTTCATTTGTTTCATTTTGCCCCTCTTTTAATGCAATAAAACATTTTCAAGAAAGGGAAATATGAACATGGAACCCTTCGGAGCATGCATAGGGATTTCATACATAATGTGGCTTAAAATGGGAAATTATCCTTATAAACATGAACAGTACAAATAAGAAAATTTAAAAAAGATGTGTATTGAGAATTCAAAAAATGGCAAATTATACCTCTAAGGAAAGCTAATGTCATGGAGATGATGAATAAAACACTGTAAAACACTCTAAGGAAGAGAGTAAGAGACACATTTTGTCCACCCTTTCAACTAGTGTACATCTCAAAAAAATACCGAAGTAAAATGGCCTTTTTCTGATGATGTAATTCGTGGGAGACAGGGACACACAGTAAGGAAGTCGACCTGTTGTAATTTTTTCATTTCTTGGCCTCGTTTCATTTTATATGTCTAGCGGATTAGATTTATGCCCCTCCAAATGTATGTTTTGTACGTACACATCCCTGTAATATCCTTTTTCTCCTGCGGCAAGCACAGACAAAGCACTTTCCTTGACGATGTTCTTGGTCAGTCTGTCTTACTTTACCTCATGGAAACCAAAAAGTCCTTAAAACCTATAATAAAGTAGTAGTTAATATAATTATCAGCATATATCCTAAGTTTGATGAACATCTATCACTGAAGACTAATAATAAATGAAAATAACTACATTTTTTTGCATAAAATTGATATCTCAGGCTCACTCATTAGAGATCCTCTATGTATATTCGATGTCCAAGTCAAGCAGAGGTTGAAAAAATTCTGACATTTCTAGAGGATTTCAACATCTTGCCTGCACATAAAATAACCTTAAGGTTTGGAGGGTAGAATTTGTAGTGCCATGTGTACAGATAGTGTATAATTCGAATTGGCTTATTGCTTGGACCCCATAATTGCTAATTGTAACCGTATTTCACATTGGGTTTACTTACAGTCCTTGGGAAGTTAAATAATCAACTCTCTTTCATCAATTTTTTTAGACCTTGGGGGAATACAATATAAATGTACAAAGTATGAGAAGATGACAACTTTTCCCGAAATCATTGAATAAATCTAAAGATTTTCCTTTCTCAGTGGATGAAAAGGATTTAAATATAGAGTGAACCTTTTCATCCCAAGGTGACATCACAATGCACTCAAGTAATCCAGCTAATTTCATTGGTTACGATCTCAAATAATGATAAAGTTATTATGAACTGCCCCTTCACCCTGAAGCATGCATTTCTGTCATGCGCAAGCTCTGATGAGTCCATTTACCAGTTTTTTATGCATTTCATGATATCCATGTTATTATCATATATTCATACTGTGGTGGCTGCTTCAGAACCAAATCAATTGAAGAACATGACATCAGTTTTACAAATGTGTTTTTAGGGACTTTAATTCAGCATTTTGGAGGCGGCTTCAGAACCAAATCTGAAGAATATGACATAGAATATGACATCAATTTTACAAATGTGTTTTCAGGGACTTTAATTCAGCATAAATGAAACTCCTAAAGCAAATCTGAAGAAGACTGAGGTATACTATGGGACAAATGATTTATTATGGCACAGTGAAGCAGTCGGGTACTAAAGATTTCTACTGACATTTCGCCATAGAGGGAGTATTTAGACAAGACAGAACAATATAGGGGTGCACTTAAAGAAGGTCTTTTCCATGACCTCTGACCTGGGCAGCTTATTGTGATCCACCAGAGTGAGGGCCAGCTTTCCAACCCGGTGAAGACCTAGCAGGTCAACCTCATCTCGGAACACCAGGGCATCCTGGGTTAGGCCACACTCTCGCAACAGTAAGCAATTATCGGTGCGCAGGGGAAACGCAGCCCGAGGGATGTTCAAAACTGGGACAGGAGTCCTTTCAGAGGCAGACACCTAGAGTTTTTGGGAGACAGTCAGGATTACCTTCTCAGACACATAAATTGGAGCATCTAGATGCATTTCTGTTCATTCTGTACACAGTCACATTCATCTGCCATGCTTATATTGACAAAATAATACAATAAATATATGTAGTATGCAATACAATGTTGCCAGTATGATCAATACCTGTAAATATTGTTCCAAGACTTAAATTTCAAAAGCTAGGGTCTGCTTACATTTGCAATGACGGAAGCTTATAAAAGGCAGTTGCTCAAATCTCTATTTCAAGAGTTAAGAGTGAATGATTGAAGTCACCTTTGAGAGTAAGTATGCAAAAGCGAGGGAGGACACCATAGAGTCCAAATCACAGGCCTCATTTCCCATGACTATGTGAAGTCCAAGACTACTTTCTTGAGTGTCCTGAAAAAGATTACAGGTGTGTAATGCAGAAACTCACAGGGTGGCAGTGATCAGATTAGGCGGATTTGCATCGCAAAATGCAAATCATATTTCAGCAGTTTTGACAAAATGCTAATCAACTTTACAATCCCTTCGCAAAAAAATGCGATTCAAAAATTCTTCATGATATTTCATGAATCCCGACTCACTGGCCTGTGAACTTCTGAGTTCCCGAGCCATACAGCAATAGGAGAAGTTTTAATTACTTTGATTGGCTGGAAAATGATGTTCCTTATTTGCATACCAACCAATCAGCTTCTGGGGAGCGCATGCATGCACTTGAGACTCGGGAGGATTTCGTATGCTCATACACTCTATCATCTTTGATTATGACGACCGGACTCTGCTATGTGAGCCATCACGTATTAAATTACCTTGCTCTTTGGATATATCCACCTAGTTGGCTAGTAAACCCCTTAAAACTCCGGGAAAATTTGCCTAAAATGCCTATGAAAAGCATACCCAAAGTAAATTGAACGCTGTTCATGAACCGTTTGGACTATATGGATGGTTATGGTCTCATTTGAAAGGAAACACTCTGAAGTTTTTCCCCCAGCTAAAAGAAATACTCTAAGTGCTACTGTCATTGAGTAATCCAAGCTGGAACACACTGAAGTAGAAGGTTTTTACTCTCGCCAAAATTTTTTTTTGCAAACAGATGCCTGTAGATGAGAGCAGCTGGGACTTATTAGCTGAAAAACACAATGGGACCACAGCATGAAGTCTTACTTAGTTCCAGTTCAAATTTGATAACAATCCTACAGAAAATGAGCATTTTACACATGTTTTTCTAAGGCCATGTCTAGGCGTTTCCAAAAATGGCCATTTGGAGACCCCAAAAGGACCCTTGGATAACCATGGTCACATACCTAGGATAAAAGGGCATAACTCTTGAACGCTTCAACCTACAGTCATAATGTTGGGCTCTAATGAAAGGTGACACTTAGAGGAATCCAATCCCATATCCAGATTCACTATCAATATTGCTGAAAAAAAGTTACTGATGCATAAGCTCAAATTTGTGCACATAAGAGTCAAAACGAGTGCCTTTATGTTAAAAAAAATGCTTTTTTATATGAAAGGTAAACAAACAAATGACCTTTACGCAGCAAACTCACAGTAAAATATTTACAATATATGATCAATAAAAAAAGTAAAAGTTACTTGAAGCATAAACTCAAATTTGTGCATATAAAAGTCAAAACAAGTGCTGTCATGTAAAAAAATGTTTTTTACATGAAAGGTAAACAAACAATTAACCTTTCCATAGCAAACTATTTACAATATATGATAAATAAAAAAATTAAAAGGTTACTGAGGCATAAACTCAAATTTGTGCATATAAACCCCAAGGGGAGGAGATTCTGACTTTGTGCTTTTACATATATCCAAAGCAAAGGAGAGATTCCTTTGTCTTCGTTCTTGCCTGTAACGAAGACCCTATGTGGCACATAGCAAAATGTTTACTATTTACTTACTTTGTCTCACTCTGATTTCTTACAGGGATGAAAATTTAAATTCCCACAACAACCAACGCCGGCGAACAGGGATGAAAATTTAAATTCCCACAACAACCAACGCCGGCGAAAAAATAACTTCCTTCCACCTTCGGTAACGGAGGTAATAATGCGTAATATGGTAATAATATAATCATCATAATATCAGCATCATATTATAATATCCTTCTCCCGTAATTATTTACACAGAATTACTCCGGTGAAAACATGACGGTGAACTCCAGTGAAAACATGACGTCCTTCCACCTTCCGTGACAGATGCAAATAATACGTAATGTAATTTTATAATAATAATAATAATAATAATAATAATAAATATAAATGTAATGTTATAATATAATGAAATACAAGTTATAATATGATGCGTACTTGTCAAGAGTAATGTCATCTCCCCCGAGAAACATTTCCTCTGCTACGGAGCCATCAGGGTTTTGGTCGGATATTTCTTCCCCTGAGCTATCACTTGCACGCCGAGTGCACAGCTCTGCAGCTTCTGAACTGAAAATGATTTTTTTCGCAACCTTTTGGCTATTTTTTCTTTCAAACTCTGTAAACAACCATCAAACATTCGCTGGAAATCTCTCTCTGCCTCGCTCTGTTTTGCGGAACGCACAGCACGCATTACGCACAGCTGAGCCATATTCTGTCCATTCTCTTACGCGAGCGATAGGCAGCGCCAGCCTTTTCGCCACCCCAACAACCTATATATCGGCGTTTCCAGAATTTCGTTGGTGTCATAATGCAACAATCGTCGTCTTGATTGGTTGCTGGTTGCTCGGGCTACACGCAAAAAAAGGAGGCATGAGCTTCGTCTCAACACAGGCACTCGTTGGCTATAGCAGGCTGTAGACAGGGCAGGGAAGCTCGTAACTGGTCGACTGAAGTGTCAATCGAAAGGATAGAGTGCAGACTCCATTTTGGCGCAAATGGCTGTGTACCGTCTAAATCTGTTCCGAAGCAACGACCACTAATGCAGCGAACTTTGTGGATAACCACCGATTCATTTCAAACGATGCAGCGGCTGTTCATGGATATTTACCGGTATAATAGTGTGTTTTGGACTAAAAACTTTACTTGGTTGGATTTACTGGAACTTCGTGGATGTAACAAGACCATTTTTGAGGGGATATGTCGGACTGGAAGAGTACTAGGGGGCTTCATCGGTGAGTCACATCAGTTTTGTAACTGTACGTTTGTTTGTTTGTGGTCTGACATGGGCGTTGATTAAAGCTGCTGGGATGATTATACTTTGAAATGGTTGGCATCATTCGAATCTCAAGAATCTTAGCTTTCTGACGATATGTGGCATGAGTATCTCAGTTGCATACAAGCTGTGTAAATGACGTAGTATGTTTTCAACTTCCCTGACGGCCCGATTGCGGGCCGTCGGAGTGGTAACGGGTTAATATAATGTGACATAGTGCTGGGAGGGACTGAGGATACCAAGGTGCTTCATTGTCTACTATCTTCTGTCACAGTGTATTCAGTTTACCAGTAGCCTGTGGGTCTTGAATAGATCTCCCTTCACAAAAAGAATGCCATCTCTGTTGCATATTTTTGAATAAAAGCGTAACTGAGCTTTGTGACAAGCTTCGTAATTATGACTTGTCCGGACCCCCCCACCCAGTGATCAGATTAGGGAAAAAACTTGATTAGCATTTTTTGCAAATGATTATATCAATTGATAAGCAATTGTTGAGCACATCTGAAAAATGATTAGCAAAAATTACAAAACAGTATATCAGATTTTAAATGACAAAAGGACTTTTTTTAAGCTTTCCTTATGACAAATTACTATCACAATGGAAATACAACTCGACTCCGAAAGCAAAGCAAATCATTTCCAAAAGGCACCAATTTTACCTTGAACAATCATAACTTAATACAGCACACTTCCGTTTCCCGATGAAATTTCTGTAAAATACTTGTAACCTTCTGTACACCAGTCTTATCTATACCTTACTGTAGCACAGGGCTATTCAACCGTGTCCAGAAAGGGCCGGTATGGGTGCAGGCTTTCATTCCAACCAAGCACTTACACACCTGATACTACAAATCAAGCACATTAGTAAAGACTCTTGGGGTTGATTAGTAGTATCAGGTGTGTAAGTTCTCGGTTGGAATGAAAGCCTGCACCCTCACCGGCCCTTGCAGGGTAATGTTGAATAGCCCTGCTGTAGCATAATGTTGTTTCACACCTGATCAGAGATGTGAAAAGATCCCTTCCCACTAAAATCCTGTCACACAAGGCACTCTCCAACTCAGTCACATTTAGACGTCACAAAAATCATGCATTTGAATGATCAGAGATCATTCAGCAGGTTTCAGGAAGCCGGCGAACTCACGATTCCCTAAACCACACAGCAATGGGACAAGTTTTTATGACTTTGATCAGCTTACCGTGATGTTTGGGTGGCTGGAGGAACATTCGGGTGAGTAAAAACCTAAAGCGTACATCCAGTCAAGGCGAGTCAGAGTTAAAGCCAAAAGTGGAGGTCTGATCCGGAACTCTTTCCATTCGAGCAAAAACCAATTTGCATCGCTTTAGTATAACAAAGATTACAAAGATTCCCTATAACTAGCGTCAGCTAGATAGGAAGATGGCTAGCTTTATCTAAAAAGTAACGTGATACGCAATAGCATGCATAACAAAATAATGCGGCTAAAACTAGCCATGAAATAACACGTCTCAGTCCCGAACAGTCTATTTGCTCTTTCGGTAAAATAAAATGGTAATCAATGTTGAAAGAGATCGTCTACGTGCGATGGCCTTGAAAGTGACAAATCAGAGCAATAAAAACTCCTCCAATAGGCATCATAACTACCAAAGGTTCGCTTGCCAGCTAGCTGTACCTCAGCGATTGTTTTTGAACTAGCTAGCAAATGTCCCATAAATGTGAAAGTTCAGTAGGGCAGGACGAAACTTCTGCGAAACCTCAGATGCGTTCATGCCAACGACAGCTGGCAAAGTTAGTAAAGTTGGGACAAAGACAGATCATATCGCTTAAATATCATGATCATTTACAAAGATTTTACTGAGTTAAGAGCAGGGCCTGACACACCAGTATGTTTCAGGGCAGCTGGCGTTGTGTTTTTATTGGCAAAATGACACATCCCTGGTAATCGAATACGTTTTTTTGTACACTCAATCCTATTTTCTTCATTAACATCAAATGTATTTTGCATACCAAATTGTCAGCTATGGAATTATCCATTCTACAGCTAGTTGTCAGTCCAAGTACACTTGGCCTACTTTTTCTGGGTGAAGTCTCAGGAGGCTGAAAATCCAGAATCAGACAGAAAATGGACTCCCCATTTTGTCTGAATCCCCTGGATTATGCCAATTAGTACAATTCACCAGCAAGGTGGTTACTGTGATTAGTAAAACAAGTTGGACTGAACCCTGGACTTTGCCTACTTTAACTAAGGTATGGGAGCATAAATACACAATTCAAGCCATATATAATCCAATTCACCCAAGCAATAAAAGAACACAACAATGTGAATAATAATCCTATAAATGCTGTTTAAGATTTTTAAATCCTAAAGGATAAGATTTTTAAGATTTTTTTTTTTTTTTTTTTTTTTCAAATGCCGAAATTCTGCTCAGATTTTTTTTAAAAATGAACCAGGCAGGTCACGATGTGTGTTCCCTAAGGTTTCAGGGGATAGAAACGGTACTGCCTTTAAAGAGAGGGGGGGGACCGGGATAGAACCCTTCTTCAAAGGGAAGCCTACTGCATACACACACTGCAAATTGAATGGCCTAAAGGCCTTAATGAAGAATTGCTTTTGGGGTGCTTTTTGTGATTATACGTGTATATACATTTTTTGGGTTTTTAGTTTGTTTATTATTTATCTATCATTTATTTTTTATAATTATTTGTTTGTATTATATGTTTTTTGGATTTCTGAATTAGTATTTGCTCCTTTGTAATAGTAAATGACCTAAGTTGGTGGTTCAAGGGTCATACTCTGCACACCTTTACAAAAGAACACCTCCTGCCCTGCCTGTGTAACAAGCTGAAGAAAGCCAGTAGGCTGAAACATTCGTGTATTGCTGCCCGTACTGATAAAAAATTTCTTTACTTCGATCCGTGAGTGCTGGATTATATATTTTTTTTTGCCATCTGTCTGGCCTGACCGCGCACCCGGTAAGAGACATTGCTACTTTTTCATAGAGTGCTCACATTTTCAATTTATTATGCTCCGATTTACAAGGCATACATCTTACTCTTCTACCCGGTCTCATATCATAACCTTGACTCGTAAGTCAATTGCTTTATGAGCTTTGCAGCAGAAAGGATGATCTTCACAGCATCACTCAGTAAATCACGAACCATATCTATGTGCATTTCTCATAATAATTAATTCAATCCATTCTTGCTCTTGTCAGCAATACGTGTGTCACAGATATAGCTACTCTTCAATTCATCATGGAGATGCCAGTACATTTATGAACAGACCAGCCCAAACAAAGATTAATACTCTATGCGCAACGAGAGGAAATCTGTTATATTTCAGACGTGTCTTAAACAAAAGCTTTAATCCTCTTCACAAGCCGGGCATTTTCCTCCTGGATGTGTGTTCATTATATCTAATATTCATTATATACTGAGTACAAATAAAAACGCACCACTTGAAAAAAGTCAATATTTAAGTTCAAATGAACTTCAATATAATTTTTATACAACAATGACACTACAGTGATGTCACCTGTCATGCCAGGTGCAAGAAATGCGAGAATTTCAAGTTAACTGTAACGCTAGGCAATTTTTTGCAAAAACGCAACATCTTGCACGCACACCACGGGAGAAATGAATTTCACTCTGAATTTGTCCACACATTGCCTTTAAAAGCATGTGAATCCAAATAAAATTTCACTTCTTCACTGACACTTGTGAAACGTCGACACTATGCCGCGACTTACAGCCCCTGAACGGGAACGTGCCATAGGCATAGTTCAAATTGGCGCCAGCACCAGGGAAATTGCCATACGACTACACTGCGCACATACAACGATCGCAAGACTCCATCAAAGGTTTCTGCAAACGAGGAGCACTCAAGACCGTCCTCGACCAGCTCAACAACGTGTGACAACGGCACGTCAGGACCGTCAGATCGTACGGGATCATGTCCGAGACCGAACACTACCAGCGACAAGAACGGCTGCTGAAGTCCAAGGACGACGTGGATTCATTCTCCCCAACACCATACGGAACCGTCTGCGAGCTGCAGACCTGCGTGCACAAAGTCCTTATTTCGGCCCCATATTGACGGATCGTCACCGAAACCAGCGTCTACAGTGGGCAAACAGGCACCAGAATTGGCGACTACGACAACCCGCCCTCTCCCCTATCGAGCACTTATAGGATGAAATTGGACGACGTCTTTCACGTCGACGCCAGAGAACTTGAGGTTGCCCTTGTTCAGGAGTGGAATGCTATCCCTCAGAACACTATCCAGAGACTGATCTACTCCATGCGACGACGATGCACCGTATGTGTCAATACAAATGGCAGTCACACCCGTTATTCACTTTTCTGTTTGACCCCTACACCAGTTAAACCTCTCTCGCGCATTAACATTATCGTGAATGAAATTGAATGATGTTTACATGTCTTCTTAAATCATTCATTATCTCAAATGCATCATACGTATATACTTCACATATCAATCCGTAGAGCTATTCCAGATTTCGTGAGTGGTGCGTTTTCATTTGTACTCAGTATATTATGAATATAATTATTCATTATATATAATGAATTATATATTCATTATATATAAGATATAATATATTATGTTTTTGGTCCGACCACCGCCGCTGCCCTACGTGTTAAAGCGATAACTTCAGTAATATTTCAATTAGAAACTTCATGTTTTGCATATAGGTGAGTATCATAAAGAGGAAGAACTGATTCGATTTTGGACAATTTACAATTTCTAGATTGGCCACCAGGGGCCAAAAACTGAAAAAGCACTGTTTTTATCATATCTCTGGAAATATTTGTCCGATTGACCTCAAATCAAGTGCAAATGAAAGGTCATGACCTGAGGACGTGTCCCACAATGACATTATACCTGGCTGTTTGGTTCAAAATTTTGACACAAGGTGGAGCTTTGTCACATAAAATTCACCATTTTTGCCATATCTTTGGAACCATTTGTCCAATTGACATGAAACTAAGTGCAACTGCAAGGTCATGACCTCACAACGTGTCACATGATGACATCATACCTGTATGGTTCAATACTTTGCCACCAGGTAACGCTTTGTGATGGAAAATTACAATTTTGGCCATATCTTCAGAACCATTTGTCCGACTGACCGGAAATTAAGTTCAAATGAAAGTCTATTCAAGGTCAATTCAAAGATTGGGGAATTGGAGGATTGGGTGCGTTCAGGGATATACCCCAAGCCGTCGCCTCCGACGACATAAGCCTAGCTATAAAATGCTGCCTATCCTTTCTCTTCCTATTTATGTGACATCATGCGTTTCACATTTTACAATAGAATCAACCATGCCTCACAACCTGCCTCAGGATTCATACTTTTATGGTTATGTTTTGGCACAATAAAAGCAGGGATGAATAGAATAACAGCAAGTCTACATACTACTAGAATTTATCATTGTCATATTCAATTAACCTTCTTATGGGAAAATAACATTTTCAGAAAAGGATGCAGTAAGTCTATGCATTTCTTACCAAGATGTTGAATAGACAGTCATTCAATGAGCATCACAGAGGATTTCATTCTGAGGCCAAAAGGGCCTTCTGATGTCATCTTTTATGGTCATTAATTGAGTCATTAAAACCAAAAGCATAATTACATTTTTTGTATGAATACGGTGAGTGCACGCTGCCCTGTTTAATTTTAACTCTGCTGCTCTGCTTGCTCCATTGTTTCAGACATAGGCGACAAGTTAGTGATCCCAGAGTGAGTCACTGCTGAGAATCTGATCTCATTTTTCAGCATGAGAAGCCCAGCAATTTTTCATGAATCTAACACGAGTTCAGTCACTACGCTGGTGGTGTAAGTGATGTAACCGTCAGATGCCATCAGTTGGCTATATGACATTGCTTACTAGTAGGCTACATGTGAAGACATAAAAGAAATGATAAATTTATGCTTGCTAGAATATGCAGGTGGGATTTTTTCGTAAGTGCTAAATAAACTCTAACGCAGACATGGGCAGGGGTCAGAATAACTCATCCTCTCTGACTGACTACAGAAGTTCCCTCTTGTGAGCATTAATACCACATTAAACCTGTTGACAGAGGCACTTCATCTGCCCTTAATGCGCCAATTCAACCACAGTCACTCTGAAGTCGGCTACACTTGGCCCAGAGTAAGCAAAAGCAAGTGGGCACACAGAGAGAGATGTTAAGCCTTATGTGAAGGGGCACCATGACAGCAGCAGCACGCAGACAGCTCTCTGAGAGCGTGGAGTCCTTAGCTGCCTTAAAATGTGTTTGGGCTCCCTGCACAAAAGACTGAGTCTTTCCCATGGCGGCCCTGGTTCGATTCTGGCTCGGGCCATTCGCCACATGCCATCCCCACTCTTCTCCAATCTTTCCTGTCTCTCTTTACTGACCCCAATCCAGTAAAGGGAAAATTAAAAACAATCTTAAAAAATGTGTTTGGACTAAGTGTAATGGTGAAAGCTCTCAGGTTTTCCAAACTGCTGATTGCCTGCCCTCGCTCACGCCACTAGCTGTGCGACGTGACTGTCCTGTTCAGTAAGCCTACCAACTGGCAAGGTAAAAGTACTACGAACTTGCTCTGTCTCTACTGGAAGGAGGACATGAGGCCAGTCTACAAATGTATCTCTACCAGCCCCAGGTTCTGCTCAAACAAATACACTCTTATCCCTTATAGGCCACAGAGATGGGAAAAAGAACCAGGTAGCACTTGGTATAGCTAGACCCTGATGTGGGTTAGCCGAAGCCATTCGTAGGAAACGTGCAAATTGTATGCTGTAAGAATTGCATCATTCATAGGTGAATTTGTCTGTCTTCATTCGAACGGAGACTCACAGATGACCTTCTCGATCAGTAACGTGGAGTCAAAAGTCAGTCAGGGTCACATTCAACTCTTGATCACAGAGACAAGCTGTCAGGGAAGGCAAACTTCACCTTTTATTGCAGGATTTTTTCAACCTGTTGCCACATACTTTGCCCGATCAATCAATCAATCAATCAATCTTTTTTTTTTTTTAGGTATGAGCTGAATAAGGGACTCTGACATTACAGATGAAAGTCTTCTCTTAGAACACACATCCACTATCTCATTTCAGCCCCAATATGCAGTGGTCGACATTTTTTGACCTCCACATATTTGACCTCACTGTAATGCAGTGATGCATTTGCCTTAATGCACTCTGCGAGTGTTCAGCACATTAAATAAATACAAACTGTATATACATTGGCAAGTTAATGTTTCCAATTCAGTTTGTTTAAATAGATATAATTATTTACATTATGATGTCAGTCAAGATCAGGGTGCCCGTTTGCATTGCCTTGTTATGCCTTGTTATGCTTCTGTTGGGTGACATTACAGACTGTCAAGTATTGAAAACGCCTTTGAGTTTTGATATCTTGGTAATGCTAAAATTTCATCACTGACAATATTTATAAAAAATATGCCCGTTTATGGTTATGGAAACACTACATATAATTGTGTTATGCATTCACAATTTGTCTCTTCTGCTTTTTTTGCAATTCTGTAATATTTCAATTGCATATATGGCTATGTTTTACTATGATGTGGTTAACAGGATTATGTATAGTTTGTCTGGCAGGGTATCAATGGAAGATAACATTTAACATTTATGAAATAAAGCATTTCATTGAGTTTGAGCAACCTATCATTAACTATGTGCATTTTATAAAATAATGTTTGAATATGCCTTCGATGCCATTAAATGCGGTGCATCCACAAAAATACCATATTTTCAACATTTTATTTTGAGAAAAGAAAGCAGAACACCATCACAGATTTTAGATATGTTAATAACAGGCATCTAATCTTTCGAAAACAGTCAAATTGATGTTGGAGGATGGTGTCATTTTTTTTGGTATAAAATGTTAAAAATAGCACAAATTTTTATTTATTTTTTTCATTTTCAATATTTTAATATTTTCTAGATTATACATGAGAGAAAGGCATAATTTGAATGCAAATACATAACATATATGGGAAGCTGTTTGTGCAATACCAAATCCCCGTCTTTGAAATTAGGCTTTTCACAGTCCTTCAAATATGCTACAACAGAGAGCAGAGTAAACTTTTCAAGCATCTTTAAGCACCCAGAAATATATGATAAACTGAAAGGACACCTTCATAAGTCCATATTCCTCAAGTTATAGCAGCAGTTTTTCACCCCTGAAAATTTGAAGGACTTATCTGAAACACTTTTCTAGATATAGCCTTGTGAAAGTGGCTCCTCAGAAATCACTGTTCAAAAAGGGCTGGAATGTTGACAAGAAAATATTGTTTGATGACAAAACTATTAGGAGTTGAGAGCTAAAATTTTGAATTTCTCCTATTAGGAGGTGAATACACCCCCTGGAATTTTTTCAGCCAAATCTGAGATGGTCAAGTGGGAGCCATTCCGTCATTTGACAGGAATGACCCAAAAATGGTGTCCAAACTGAGATTTCAGTGAGATTTTAGGCATCAGGAGACTATAAAAATGTATGTTATTTGAAAATATCACCATTACTACAATTTTTATTTATTTTTTAAAATTAGTGTCAACTCATTCATAACAGACTATTGTAAAAACTGTTGTTTAGAATTGTATTCGGTACTCAAGGTATTAAACATATTAATTTCAATTTTACGAAGTTTCAAACAACTTAAAAAAATCAGTTTTATTAGGTCGCAAAGTAAACAACCTTAGAACATTTGTATAGCAGATATTGACAAAAAATGATCTTACATGTTAATAACAGTGCCATATGTGCAATTTGTAGTGTTCGAAATGGCATACAAATAGTTCATTCAGTGGCCCCATCCTACACATCATATCTTGAAAACTATAACAACTCGACATTTGGAATATCTTATCTCTGAATATTTCTTAACATATTGGCATTGAATTTTGCCTCAATGATGAAACTCCATTGTAGGTGTTTTTGCGAGCAATTGAACATCCTGATCGTGACTGATATGCATACTAGTTGAGCCAGAAGCTAGGCAGCACTCCATGAACTTCATTACGACACAGTATGTTGTTATTGTTTTTTTTTTTTTTTTTATCTTGTGTGCAGATCAAAGGTTCCTCAGAACCCTGTAAGGCAATACAACAATGAGAAAACAAAAAAAAAACAGCCACGCAATTCGAGTTACCTACTCTGTACACTCGGAACATTTTACAAGGCAGGCCACAAAACGAACTAGGTTGATAAAAAAAAAAAAAGTCTTATTTTCAACTTGCTTGCATAGCCTTTACGAATGGATAATAAAGAAATAATAAATGTAACGTAAACAAACTACAGGCTCAGTTAAATGAAGCAACTGAAGATACACTTAGTCCCATTAAAAATTACCGACCTTTTCATGAAAAAACCAACTAAATCATTTAAATCTAATATCAGCAACTAAATATGTAAGCGCCGAGGACAAATAGCCAACGTAAAAATAGACGTCGTTATTTCAGTACGCAGTTAGTCCCGCCAACGTCAGATGTCTGACAACCGAACTGCATTCATGTTTTCAACTCCTCTACGTTCCATGAGAATATTGAGCAACCGACAACATGGAAGTCAAAGTTAATTCCCAATCGTAAACAGGTAATGGTTATTCATGGAATGTTACCTTAATTATACGCTGACAGCTTCGCAAAAAACTCTCCATACTCAGCTCAGTGATTCTTGGGAACAGCACTGAATATTAAGAGCTTCTTTTCAAAGCCCAGCCCATGAAGCAACAAATTAAACATTAGAAAGGTAACAGAGTTCGACGACCTTGTTTACTGCTGCGACAGAAAAAGACTATTTACCACGTGTCGCCACAGCCTGATGCTCAGTGACACGGGGTTGCGTGTACGGGTGCTGTAGTGTCCAGTTCCGTCTCGCATCTGATCGTATTCGTGCTGCGGTGAGGCAGTGTTGCGATGACTGGGGGTAGGTAGCACGGTGTCGTTTCAACTGTGGCTCATGCATTTTCTGGTCCGGTTTCCCCCATGACAGAAACACTCATCAAAGTAGCCCGATTTAAAACATCAACATAACTGAAAGGGTTGAAGAGTACCTCAAACTTTCGGGTTGAATGCGAGGTTGCTGGAGTGAGAAGGCTGCTTTTCACTTTTGCTTTCTTCTGTGCTGGGGTTTACAAATCTATGCACTTGCTTCACTAAGAAGTTCATATCATCAGTCTTTGAATGAATGGGAGTGCTTTCATTGTGACAGAATGATTTTTATTCTGAATCCAAACCTTTGTCACCCCTGGTGTCAGGTGAGTCAGCCAGTATGGGCCACAGCAATCTGGCCAAGGGATGCATCAAGATAAAGATTTTTGCGTAGCAATGGGAGTGCTGATGCAAAGCTGTCAGCTGAGTGCGCTTGCTGAGCTAAAGTTTTTCCAGTACAACTTCTTTACAATAAGTCAGTTTGAAATAAAGGAAATGCTTTGTGCTTTCAGGGGTCAAAAAGTAGCCCTGCCACAAATTTCTTCCATTCAAACTCAGCCTATTGCTTTTACACATTTTTGCCTCATGCCGGACGAATTCTTTTAATAAGCTAACCAAGAAGCAAAATCAAAATACAGGTATTGTGTGACTTTCTCTATCTGGACCCAGATATTCAACCAGTGTGTATTATACAGTTCACATAAAGTGTATGAGAACATCTGGTCCTCTTTTCTTTTACATACAGTGAATGTGAGTGTACATGACGACATTTACCCAGGGAAAAGTGGATAGCTGTGTACGCATGAGCAGCATTTACCTAGGGAAGAGTGGATAGATGTGTGTGCGCCATTTACCTTGGGAAATGTGGATAGCTGTGTATGTGTGCACCATTTACCTGGGGAAGACGTGGCACCAGGATGCTCAGTGAGAAATGTGTGCATGTGCGCCATTTACCTAGGGGAAGATGGATAGATGTGTATGTGTGCACCATTTACCTGGGGTGGAATTGGATAGATGTGTCTGTGTGCAGCATTTACTTGGGGAAAATTGGATAGATGCGTACGTGTGCGCCATTTACCTAGGGAAAGTTGGATGGATGTGTATGTGTACGCCATTTACCTGGGGGAAAATTGGGTAGATGCGTCTGTGTGCGCCATTTACCTGGGGAAAATTGGGTAGATGCGTCTGTGTGCGCCATTTACCTGAGGAGAAATGGATAGATGCGTACGTGTGCGCCATTTACCTAGGGAAAGTTGGATAGATGTGTATGTGTGCGCCATTTACCTGGGGGAAAATTGGATAGATGTATCTGTGTGCGCCATTTACCTGGGGAGTAGTGGATAGATGTGTACGTGTGCCATTTACCTGGGGAGAAGTGGATAGATGTGCATGTGTGTGCCATTTACCTAGGGAAAGTTGGATAGATGTGTACATGTTTGCAGCAAATCCAAATCTGCCTCCAGAGACAGGATAAGGATTGATGAAGCTGCCCAATGTAATGTGACCAAAAGTGAAAATGTTAGCAAAATTAAAACAAGTCAGGATATAAACGGTTTTGTAAAATGTGTTTTTTTTTTCCATTAAGATTCAGGACATATGCTTTAAACTGTATTGGACATTTTAACAATCAATGAGTTGCAATAGTTGGGTTAAAAAAGTAAGACGATCTCAATTCATACCATGCCCAACAAGTGACCCAACATCTGAAAGTAAACAATGCAGCATGTTTTTGTTTATTTGATACAGATAAGATTATAAAATGTTGGAACATGAAATGTACATTTAAAATAACTAAAAAACTATAAAACATTTTGGAAGAAGTAATGATGCTGAAATAACTGATTAATTTTCTACATAAAATTCCAGTGTTCGGATTTGCACCTTCTCTCCATGAAAGTTCCCATATAAAATCAGCTTCACTACTTGCCTGGAGCAGTAGTAGTTTAAACATTGATCTTTGCCATGGCAAAATCACTAATATGCCAAAATTATTTTGGAGACAACTTCAGGGGAAGATTTTCTGTCTCGCTTTAAGACGGCAGCCTGATTTCAGACTTCAGTCATCTGGCATCCCCTTCTATTTTAAAACACTGGCATTCCCTTCTGGGGTCTATATCTTTTCCACGTAGTTCCCAGGAAACATGCCTTCTCTTCCTCTAAGACGTCCATACCACCAGCCTGATGCATCTGGGAAGGAGAAAAGTGGGAAAGCAGTGTAACCGTTGGTGTAGTGTGACTTATGTCTTCAAGATTTACATGATATGCTTGCGCAATAATACAGCATAGCATTGTAAGATGGGGCTTCATCCTAGTATCCAAAGCAGTGCTGATTCAATGTAGATTACCTCTCAATAACAAAATCTATACATTTTGTAACTTAGAGTCCACTAGATAATAGAAGCATGTAGTTGACAATATTAAAATGAAAATGCAATCTAAGAAATGTGTTTTCATTTTCTTAATGCAAACGCATTATTTGTGTCAAAATGAAAATGTAATCCTTCAACTTTGCATTTTCGTTTTCAAGACCATGTATGCAATTTTTATAATAAATTCAAGATTAAAGTACATTCCCCACAATATTGCCAACAAAATAGAAACAAAAAAGGCAAATCTTATGATGCAAATACATTCTTGGAAATCCTTTTTTTTTTTTTTTTTAGAAGCAAAGGCATTATTTGTATCATCATGTAAATTATAACACTGTCCAGTTTAAGTTTTCATTTTCAAGTCCATGTAAGCACTTTTTAATAATGAATTGAAAATGAAATTGAATCCTTGAATTCAATAAGGGCCTAACTCCACACATTTCCAACACCAATTCAATGACATTCCCCTTTTGCATGTTCATTTTCAAGAAGTGCGCCGCCATATTGCCAACAAAATGAAAATGAAAACGATAATCTAAATGCTTTTTATTTTTCAAAAAGCAACAATCATATGTAGCTATGAGGGTAAAAGAAAAGTATGGGCACTGGTGCATAAATATATAGACTTCCTTTTATTCTGAAGTTGTGGAGAAATCAATGGAAGTAATAATGTGGCTCAGGAGGGTAGGAGTGCACAATCAGGCTTAATAATTGAGTAAACTGTAAAACAGATTGTGCACAGGAAATATATCCAAGCAGTGACAGATCTGAGTGCAAGCTAACAGTTTAAGCGTTAATCCAAACGCAAGCAGGGGCGATCTGAGTGTGAGAGCATAATTTTGTGGAAGAACTTTTCAAAATCTCTGCACGAAATAGATATGTTTGCTTTCAAGTTGAAATACAGGTAGGAATGAAACCCCAAAATATCCAGAATGCCTTTCCTTGCCATGTATAACAGGGATTTCCCTTTGATTGATAACCAGTGAGATTGCTTGTCTTTGCTAATATTCAATCTGTATCAAATTGTGTGGTAAGTCCTGCCCTCTCACAGAATGACTGACAGATTACAAACAATAAGGAAATGTATTTTAATTTTAAGAATATTGGACCATGTTAATGACAGCGTAAAGCAAGGTGTGGCATTTTCACATGAAGATGAAAAAAAAGTGGGGAACTGCAATATCGTCTCAATTATGAAAGGGAAATTGCGTTTACTTCTTCTACTGAAACCCCAATTCCAAAATAATGGAGACACATGGAGATCACACGAGCCAATATGTTATTTACAATAGAACATATTTACAATTTGAACATTTCAAATGTTCAAAGTGAGACATTTTACATTTTTATCCACAAAAAGAGCTTATTTTAAATTTTCTGGCTGCAACAGGTCTCATAAAAGTTGGGAAACAGGCAAAAAAAAGGGCTGAAAAAGCAATTAGTATATAAGAGAATCAGCTGAAAAAATATTTAGCAAGTAATTAAGTTAACTGGCATCAAGTGTGGAACATGATTAGCTATAAAAGGGATGTCTTAGAGAGACTGAGTCTCCCAGAAGTAAAGATGGCCAGAGGCTCTCCAACCTGTGAAGCCTTGTGTAAAAAAAATTGTGGAATACTTTAAAAACAATGTTCCTCAACGTCAAATTGCAAAGGCTTTAAAGGTCTCATCATCGCCAGTGCATTACATCATCAAAAGATTCAAAGAAACTGGAAAAATCTGCGTGTTAGGGACAAGGCCAAAGACCTTTACTGGATACCCGTGACCTTCGGGCCCTCAGACGCCACTGCATCACTCACCGGCATGATTCTGTCATTGACATTACTAAATGGGTCCAGAAATACTTCAAGAAACCTCTGTCTGTAAACACAGTCTGTCGTGCCATCCACAGATGCCACCTTAAACTCTTATCATGCAAAAAGGAAGCCATTGTTGAGCATGATCCAGAAGCGCCGCCATGTTCTGTGGGCCAAAGCTCATTTAAAATGGACTATAGCAAAGTGGAAAAGTGTCCTATGGTCAGACGAGTCCAAATCTGACATTCTTGTTGGAAATCATGGGCGTCGTGTCCTCCGGGCTAAAGAGGAGGAAGACCATCCCTCCTGTTATCAGCGATCAGTTCAAAAGCCAGCATCTCTGATGGTATGGGGATGCATTAGGGCATATGGTGTGGGACACGTGCATGTTTTCAAAAGCATCATGAATGCTGAAAGGTATATAAAAGGTTTTAGAGCAACATATGCTCCCCTCCAGATGACTTCTATTGCAGGGAAGGCCTTGTGTATTTGAGCAGGACAATGCAAAACCACATACTGCAGCTATTACAACAGCATGGCTTCGTAATAGAAGAGTCTGTGTGCTGAACTGGCCCACCGGCAGTCCTGATCTTTCACTAATCGACAACATTTGATGCATAATTAAAAGAAAAGTCTGTCAAAGGAGACCCAAAACTCTCCAGCAGCTAGAAGCCTGTATTAAACAAGAGTGGGATCAAATTCCAATGGCTAAACTCAAGAAACTTGTTTCCTCAATGCCCAGATGCCTCCACTCTGTATTAAAATGCAGAGGGGATGCTGCACCATGGTAAACAGGCCCCTGTCCCAACTTTTTTGAGAACTGTAGCAGCCATCAAATTTGAAATGAGCACATTTTGTGGATAAAATTGTAAAATTTCTCAGTTTCAACATTTGCTATGTTATCTCTGTACAATTGTGAATAAAGTACTGGTTGGTGTGATTTGAAAGACATTGCATTTTGATTTTATTCATAATTTACAATTTGTTCCAACTATTTCAGAACTGGGTGTATAATAGAAACATATGATTGTCACTTTTTGAAATAGAAAAAGCATTTCTAAGAATGTTTTTACATTATAAGATTAGCGTTTTTATTTTCATTTTGTAAGTAATATGGCAGAGTACTTCTTGAAAATGACAACACAAATGGGGAATGCAATTTTATTTTCAATTTATTACAAGAAAGCTGCGGCGAACCCCCCGTCACATCTTTCTGAACTTTAAAGTCACATGCTCCTGCATACTCCACTGATTCAGTAGAATTACAATTTAATACTTCATGCATGCCCCCTATCAGCCAGTTTGACAACAATGGCCATAAATGTGATTTTTGCACTTATTAACCCAATGACCTAATTATGATGCAAATTAGGTCAAGGTCACCATGGTCACCCTTCCCCCAAGTATTATGGTACCAAGTTTGGTTGGATTCGGCCCAGGAGCTTCCAAGGTATAGTGCAAAATGTTCGGACGGATGGACGTATATATGTACGTACATACATACGCCGATCTCCACTAGACCCCCCTTTCGGGGCCAGTCGGCCCATGACGGGGGGTAAAAAGTACATGCATGGGCTTGAAAATGAAAATGCAAAGTGGAGGATTACGTTTTCATTTTCATTATGATACAAATAATGTGTTTGCATCTAGAAAACGAAAATGCTTTTCTAAGAATGCATTTTCATTGAAATACCGTTAGCTATATGCTTCCATGTTACATTAACTGATTACTCGCAAACACTACTCCATGGCAAGCCAGCATCAGGTTTTTATATCATTGATTTTTTTTACCTTCGGTCAGTATTTCAATTATGTCTTCTGCATTGAAGCTGAGCTCATCGGTGTCCTGAGCATCATAAGCATACAGGGCACGGCACTGTGGGGAGCGAGGTTTCGGTTTTGGAGCCGGCTTTGGCCGTCCGGCTCCAGGGACAGGCTTGATTTCCTTGGAGCGTCTGCGATGGAGCCTATGAAGTAGGAAAAAAGTTTAAGGAAAAGAGAAATGAGAAAATTGAAGTCAGAAAAAGGTAACAAGATTCATGGCAACTTCTGATCAAAACCTTATAAACAGATTTTGTGTCAATCAGCTAAACTAGTCCATACCCAGGGCTGCGTATGTTACAATGACATGCTAACTTCGGGAATGCACATGCTACAAATCCACACAGACTTGCTCATGGACTTGTCATATTTGCTTGTGAACAGGGAAATTTTGGAAAAATGGGGAAAAAATGGCTTTGCCATTCCCTGCCCATGGCAATTCTCAATGCCCATATGCAGTTTCTGATTTGTTGGCCTACCGGCTGAGGAGGAAAATGAGTCCTGACAGACAGAGACAGACAGACAGACTGACAGATGGACAGTGTTTTCTCTCATATTATGGAAGGATGGCAAATTCTTGAGGGTTTATATTTTCAGCGATGTTCCAATAAAACCTGGAATGCACTTCTTACAAGTTAAGATTCCAAGTTTGCAGTAAACTTTGGCATGAACTAACATAGCTACTGGGTTTGCTCTGAATTTACACTTCCAATGTACCATTAGGTGAAAAAAGTTATTTCTTATTCACAAATATTTAAATTTGACCGAAAGAAGAAGCAGTTATGAAGAGATAACTGTTCAGCATGATAAAATATCTGAGGAAGAGAAAAACACTAAGTCGTCCTGTCAGAAATGAAAAGCCAATATGAAATCACAGAAAAATGCAGTCCTGTCTTAATCTCCACTAAGTACGCAGAGCTGTCAGATGCACCGCTGCTTAGAACAAGTTGAGCCTACAGATTACACGTCAAGACTTAACGCGCATTACTCAGAGAAAACTACTTGTGAAATATCCTCATTTCAACAGTTTCTTGAAGTTACTTTTAAGTTGTACCCCCAATTACCAGGGAAAGATGTAATCCTGTTGTCATGTTAATGACTACCCAAAAAAGAACCAACAGCAATCATTGCAGAGTATTTCAAGCCAGTTTAGGAGGGAAGGGTTATTAGGAGTCAGCGAAATAACCTCTGCTCTCCATTTGTAATTCATTTGCCTTTACTCTCCCAATTCCCCTTTCCCATCACCCTGTAGTCCCTTTCTTTGCACCAACTGCACTCCCCAACACAACTTTTTTTCTTCAACATAATACATTTCCCCTCCAGTCACATACATTCATCTAGGCAGCCTCTCAATCCCTCAACCTTCCCATTCAGTTTTCAGGTCAGTATCTCAGCCACAACTCCATCCCAGTTTTTCATCCTTGTCAAAAATCTGACAAGCATTAGTTGGTTACCATGGTAACCAGGCCCCTTTCCCAACTTTTTTGAGACATGTAGCAGCCATCAAATTTGAAATGAGCTCATTTTTTGGATAAAATCTTAAAATTTCTCAGTTTCAACATTTGCCATGTTATCTCTGTTCTATTGTGAATAAAATACAAAAATACTAGATGGAGTGATTTCAAAGTAATTACATTTTGATTTTATTCACCAAGTACACTTTATCCTGACTATTTCAGAATTGGGATTGTATTAATTGACCCTACAGTCATATTATGTTATGCGGAAGCCATTACATTAACCTAAATCCAACATCCAACGCTTTCCTCCGGGTCTCTGTCTGGTAGTTAGGCCTTCAGCAAATGTCTGTCCAATACCCATTCACCCTGTTCATTACTCACTCACAGGACCAATCTCATAGACTCACCCTGCCACACCCTGGTCAGGCACTTTCATGAAACCCATATCCATTTTGCCCTGGTTCTGATTCTGAGCTGGCCGATGCCCCTGATGTCGGGGTAGGGTAGGCTGCTCCATACTGCTGTGCTGGCGCGTCAGGGTCGCTCTGCCCGTGGTCTGCTTTCCCCGGTGATGATCACCCCCTCCTCGGTCATAGCCACCCCTCGGGGGACCTTTAAAAGAGTGTTTTGGATGGGAGGAGACTTGTTGACCATGAATACAAAAACAGCATATTGTTCATTCAGGTAATCGAAAAGGAGTACTCTCAGTTCAATAATCTAAATCAATGAATTAGTTGTGTGCACATCCAACCTGTATTTAGGTCAGGTGCAGGACAAAAGATACTATGTAAAGCAAAAAACAAACGTCCGCACACTGGGTTGGTGTTCCCAATAATTTATTGACTGGCAAGGAAACGTTTCAGTCCAACAGGGTTTTCATCTGGCAAATGACTTTCATGACCAGTAGACAGGTTGGTAAAGGCAGTAAGATGACATCATACTAACAGTCAGCTAAATAAGGCTAAAACACAAATCACTCAATGATATATAGCCAAGATAAATCATAGAAAAATTGACGCAAGACAAATAGACATAACATAGCATAAAAAACCTTTGAACCTTTAGGGAACATACAAACCCCAATTCCACAGGTGAACAGTTTAATTGGAAACAGGTGAGTGTCATGATAAGGTATAAAAGTAGCATCCCTGAAAGGCTCAGTCGTTCACAAGCAAGGATGGAGCAAGGTTCACCACTTTGAACAACTGTGTGAGCAAATAGTCCAACAGTTTAAGAACAACGATTCTCTCCGTGCAATTGCAAGGAATTCAGGGATTTCATCATCTACAGTCCATAATATCATCAAAACATTTAGAGAATCTGGAAAAATCTCTACACGCAAACAGCAAGGCCGAAAACCAACACTGAATGCCTGTGACCGTCGTTCCCTTAGGCGACTCTGCATTAAAATCCAAAATCATTCTCTAAAGGATATCACCATGTGGGCTCAGGAACAATCCGGAAACCCAATGTGCAAGTTAAAACTCTACCAAGCGAAAGCCATATATCCACAACACCCAGAAACACCGCCGGCTTCTCTGGCCTCGTGCTCATCTGAGATGGACTGGCACAAAGTGTGCTGTGGTCTGACGAGTCCACATTTCAAATTGTTTTTGGAAATCGTGGACATTGTGTCCTCCAGGCTAAGGAGGAAAAGGACCATCCAGATAATCAGTGCTAAGTTCAAAAGCTAGCATCTGTGATGGTATAAGGATGTGTCAATGTCCATGGCATGGGTTACTTGCACATCTGTGAAGGCACCATTAATGGTGAAAGGTACATACAGGTTTTGGAGCAACACATGCTGCCATCCAAGCGATGTCTGCACGTGTCCACATTCTGCACGTGTTACAACAGCATGGCTTCATAGTAAGAGAGAGCGGGTAATAGACTGGCCTGCCTGCAGTCCAGACCTGTCTCTCATTGAAAATGTGTGGCACATAATGAAGCGCAAAATATGACGACTGAGATCACGGACTGTTGAACAACTGAAGTAGACCATCAAACAAGAATGGGAAAGAATTCCACCTACAAAGCTTCTACAATTAGAAGCTCAGTCCTCAGTTCCCAAACGCTTATTGAGTGTTCTTCAAAGGAAAGGTAATGTAACACAATGGTAAACATGCCCCTGTCCCAGCTTTTTTGGAACGTGTTACAGGCATCAAATTGAAAATGAGTGAATATTTCCAAAAAAACAAAAGCGTTTATCAGCTTGAACATGAAATATCTTGTCTTTGTAGTGTACTCAATTGAATATAGGTCAAAAAGGATTAGCAAATCATTGCATCCTGTTTTTATTCATGTTTTACACAATGTCCCAACTTCATTGGAATTGGGGTTTGTAGTATTGAGGAAAGATCCAATAAGTTTCACATTGGAGGAGCCTCCGTTCAAGATCACCCCCATGGGATGTTTCTCAACTGACATTATGACCGACTTGTTTAAAATGAGCAGCCGCAGGATTGCGTTCATATTACTTCTTCTGTGTTCACTAATTCTGGTACGAAGCACTCAAGAGGTTTTTCCCCACGTAAGCCAGACCAAAAGGACAACGTATAAGATGTACAACATGCATGGTGTTGCATGTAATGGCACCCTTTGTGGATATACTTTGACTGCTGTGCAGATGTCTGAATCTCTTACACTCATATGTACAAGTACATTGCGCGCAGTTGCCACACCTGTAATTGCCATCTGGTGCAACTGGGAAAGCAGTCATGTTCTGCAGGTACATACCTGACTAAACCAAAGAGTCTCGCAAGTTAGTGGGACATTTTCAAATCTGACTCTGGGGCAAGCAGTTACTATTTCGTGCCGCAAATAGGAAAATTTCTTTTGAACTTTTTTGTTTGGTAATCCAATCAAATTGTTCCTTTGCTGCATGCACCCACTAGCTTTTGTATCCTCTAACAAGAAATCTATTTAACAGCTCTGTGGCATACGTATTGTAAGATGCGTGTTCCCTGCAAATTATCCAGACCAGATGAAACTGACTGGCAATCTTTTAATTAGCGACCGTAGGTGATAACTGTCTCCTTAAAGTGTCACAATCTGCAGGCTAACGAAAGAGATCAGTTTGAATCGTGCTGCCATATTTATAAACCAGTACATCTAAAAACGTGATGCGCTCCATATTATATTCCAAAGTAAACCGAAAAAGGTCACTACAAGAATTCAGATATTGATGAAATCAAATCAAGTCATCCGAGGAAGAATCCAGAATCACAAAGATGTCATCAATGAATCGTCTATATAATAAAATCTTTGACAATAAAAGTATTCACTAGATTCAAAACTGTTGACCCCCCCAAAATAACTCATTTATAGGCATGCATAATTCGGCACCATCTTGCTACCCTTTTCAGTGCCTTTAGATTGTATGTAGAAGTCATTTTGAAAACAGAAATAGCCATTACCAAAATCATGTTAGCCAGTATAATCCAGCCAGTTAATCCAGTATACATTCCAGGTTTGGATATGGCCAGACGTTGATTTAAAAAATGCCGAATTGCCTCTATCCCACCCTCTTGAAGGACATTGGTACATAGACTTCACACATCATAGGAGAGAAATAATAACATGTCAGTGATACGTCCAAAAGATTTCAATGAATTAATTAAATCAATAGAGTACCATCTCCATGTATAGGAGGGGAGGGTGACAACCTCTGGCTTAATAAAATAGTCCATATAGGCCGAAATGTTTTCTGTGAGGCTATCTATGCCACTCATAATAAGTCTGGTCTTAAGTGGAATATCTAAACCCATGTGTATTTTTGGAAGGGTGTAGATTACTGGAGTCACCGGATGCTCAATTTGAGGAATTCAAAAACACTCATCAAAGTGAGAATTGTTAAAATGAAATGCGAGTCTTGAGTGCACAAAAGTTTTTAATCTCAGAGTATCATCTGAAGTTAGCTTCTCATAAAAGGTTGACTCAAGTTGTCTTTTTATTTCAGATTTGAATCTTGGGCTTTTTGTAAAACACTTTTTAGCAGGCCGTACCACTACCTTATTGTCCCTACTTAAAATACAGCAATGCATCTCTTTCCACTTTGGATGAATAATTATATATTTTGTATCCCTTTTTCTTTTTTAGTAGCACATTCACGTCATTTTCTACCAAACAACAGTAAGTATCAAGACAAGCATTTTGATTATTAGGTGGAATAAGTTGACCTCTTTTTGAAGGGTATATGAGTAGTGGAATCAGTGGGGATATGGGTGGCTGTTGTGGGTGCAGATTCAGAAGAGTGATTATGCACACTAGAGGAACAGTCCCCTACGTTTGAGTGCAAAAACTCTTTCACCCTTAAAGTTTTTAAAAAAGATTTTGAAAACCTACAATAGTCTCCACCCCATTGGTTAGTGGGGTGGGCACAAAACTCAGCCCCTTACTCAGTGCTGCAGAGCAGGTAGCAGACAATGTTATATCTATTTGTCTTGTCTCAATTTTTTTATGATATGTCTTGGCTATGTATTATTGAGCAATTACTGCATTTTGGCCTTGATTGACTGACAGAGATGTCAGTATGATGTCATTGCCCTACCTGCCATTATATACCCGTCTACTGGTTAAGAAAATCGTATGCTTGATGAAGGCCCTGTTGTGTTGAAATGTTGCCTCACCAGTCAATAAACTATTGGGAGCATCAACCCAGTGTGCAGACATTTATTGTTTTTAGCTTTCTATGATCTAAGCGAAACATACACTTATCTATAATGTATATCCTCTTGTAGGACAGGAACATGCATAAATTAGCTTGGCAAGCAAGTCATCATGGCCTTTGTTCCATCATATTGTTTGTGCCTGTCTTGAGTGGAGATGCGCTTTTTCTCACCCTGAGAACGGTGTCTGGAGTTCGGAGCCTGATTCCCAAGGTATTTGCTCTTCCGATTGTCCCGGCGGGTAGGTCCTGCAAATTGCAATACAAGATGGCTGACTGGGAATGTGCCGTCTTTGGGTAAATTCTCTATTTCACAAAATCATAAACACCCATTTAACTGTAGATAGTGACTGCGTCAGTATCTAACAACACTGTTGTGTGGGGAATTCTGGCTGTATATAAGAGTACAACCTAAAAGTAGGGAGTTGATGTATGAGAACATGAAACTCACTGGAGTTCTTCGGGAGCCCTGGCCCGATGGCAACCATCAGAACCTTGCCACTGGGCTTTAGAATAACCTCATCTCCCACGCCGGCCTGGAACTGGATCTGCCTGGAACCAGCTGCCCCAAATGGACCCCAGCCTCCCTTCTTCACCTTGAACTCTAGTCTGAGGATCAGAAAGAGGATGCAACAACTCAGATGGCATTCTCACTACAATCAAGTTGAAATTTAGCCTGCAATAACATGAGGGAATAGAAGAACCTCATTTTCAGACCAAAAATTATTCCATGGGAAATGACATGATTGGGGGGGGTGGGACTAAAGACAAGGATATGCTGACTTTTTTTTCTTTAAGTCTGAAAGCAATATCTCCAAATGTGATATTTTGAAGTTAATGTTATAATATCCTCAGGTAAATCAGAAAAGCAAGCCAATTTATCATGTAATCGTTCTCAGATTCCAAAATATTAATAGGTCAGGTATTGCAGGAAGACTCTCACAGCACGACTAAACAGATTTCCTTGATCATGTTTCCTGTATGTTGGTTCCAACACTGTACAGAAAAAAAAAAAAAAATTTCATATCACTGCTGCTCCCTCATGTTAGTCTATACAGTAAGATCTATAAATATTCAGACATTGACAACATTATCATTTTAACCATTGACCATAGAATAGTGGAGTTGAAATGATAGAATACATATGATATGAGTTCAATGCGAGGACACTCTGCTTCAATTTGAGGATTAACACATCAGAAATGATGGCATTTTTTGAGAGAACCTCCTTTTTTTGGGAAGTATTTAGATAATAGGATACTCAGCTGTTCCACGGCCAGGTATGTTTTATACCCTAATAATTTAATTTAAAAGTGAACAGAAATGGTTTAAAGTTGATTTCACAAGTTACATTTTCATTTGGAATCTGTTGCTGTTAACCCTCAATATGAAATCCCAAGAGCTGTCAGTGCCAGTAGAGTGAGCCTTTATTAAGCAGAAAAATCTAAACAAACAAATCTGAGACAAAAACAAACCATTAGGTGTGGCCAACTGATCTTTTTGGTGTATTCTAAAAAAACAAAGCACTGGTGAGTTCAGGATTGAACCGATTCTCTCCTGTAACTGGTGACGAGACTGTGTAGAAAAGCTGGAGGATGAATTTTGTATTGTATTGGGCAATATTGTATTCTTTCTTTGTATTCAGCCAAATGCATCAGAAATTTTACAGTGCAGATGGATGGTGACCTGGGAGCACTGCAAAAACAACCCAAGATTTTTTAGCCAAGGAAGTAAAATGTTCTGCCATAGAAAAGTCAATCGCATGGCCCAAATCCAACTGAGTTTCAGTTGCGGTCAGCCAAACACCCCAACAACAAGGTAGGAGCTGAAGGAGCTGCAATGAAGGCTGAGCAGAGAATCAACAGGAAAGACACCCTTTGCCTGGTGATGTCTGATACCCCTTTTCCTGCGAGCTGGTTCCAGTGCTAGTTTGGAGCCAGAGCCTGACTTTGCACTGGTTCTTTGCTTTTCCACAGCCAAAGCACCAGCTCCTGGCTCTCAGAACTGGTGTCAGAACAGGCAACAACTCCTTGCTAGACTAGAGTCAAGGTCTGATTTCATCAGGGGCGGCACGGTAATATTATGATGACCTCTCTCGTTCTCTGAGGCCGGGTTTATTTTCTCTAGCAGCGCGATCTACGACAGGGCACCTGTGAACTCCTTGGATAATTTATCATTGCAAATGCTGGGAACCTTGATAACAAGTGTCTTATTATGATCTGGTCCTATACCCGAAGAGCAACAGAAAATAATTTCAGCCGCTCGCACTTTCGTTGCTAAACAATTCAGGCCATAGCAAGCCTGGAGAGCCCATTAGTATAGTGATGTACGGACGTAATCGGGTGGCTCTGAGTTAACTCCTTGGCGATGGAAAAGCAAACAGGTTCTTAGGAGGTGCGTAGGTTCAACCAACTAAGCACCAGCAGCAGAACCTGCACAGCACCAGGTTCTTTTTTGTGGAAAAAGGGTGTGTGTTCCAGACTTCAGACGGTCATTGACTGCAAAGCGTTTGCCATTAAGTATTAAAAAACTGACAATTTAATCATCGTAAGATGAATTAAAATGCAACAGAGTAAAGTTTCCATTACAACGTGTGTAGATAAATAAAAAGCAACAAAATATGTATGTAACAACATTTTTTACATCTTTATTTACACATTTCCAAGAGATTCAACTTCAGAGTTAATTTTGGATCATAATGAATAACATTAATAATGCGTGTGTCCACCATTAGCTGCCAATAACTTTGTGGCATCGTGGTCACAAAATTGTCAATCCATCTCTGTGGAATTCAGTCTCACTAGGCCAACAGAGCAGCTTGAAGCTCTCTGTGAGTAGTGGGAGGGTGATCCCAATGGCAGACTTGCTGGTACAGTATGTCTCAAAGATGCTGAATGGGGCACAGGTCTGGCAAGTAAGGGGGCCAGTCCAACACCCTGACGTTGTTAGTGTCCAAACAGTTCCTGTCAATCCTTGCCATGTGAGGACGAGCATTGCCATGCCTGAAGATGATGTGACGGTTTTGGCGGATGTGGGGCACGACATGTGGTTGAAAGATCTCATCCACATATTGTTGTGCTGTCAGTGTTCCATCAACAAATACCAACGAATACCTCCAACTACATCCTATAGCTGCTCACATCGTCGCACTTCCACTGCCAAATTGATCCACTTGCATGGCATACCGTTTGCCTCCTCTGTGGTACACAGGTCGCCTTCCATCATTGCAATACAGCAGGTAGTGCAATACATCACTAAAAATGACAGCACCATTTACAGTTTGGCCATTTCCTGTTGGATTACACCTGTCCCCACTGATGAGTGGCATGTCTCCGACCTGTCAAGACCATCCCAGCATGTGCTCTGAATGAAAGGATTCCTTGGTCCTAGAGCCTTCTACTCAGAGGCGTTACCAGGATACCAAGCTTGGGTGGGCATTTGTCCTCTTTAGTGGGGCAAAAAAAGAACCTCTAAATTATATATATATATATATATCTATATCTATCTATCTATCTATCAGTGGCAGCTGGTGAACTAGCGATACTCATGACCTGTTTTCAACCATTCATTTAAATTACCATTACAAAAGCTCAGAAGACTCTCAACATTAACAGGTGTGGTCAGTTTTCATCAATTATGCACAATAGGGTTGTGCCGATCGTGAACCGCGATTTTTAAGGCGTAGTACGCCCACCTGCTGCCATGGGGCGAACATCCGAGCTTTCCCTTTTCCTTCATTAAACCCAACGCCGGTTGAGCGAAAGTGCGAAACATCAAAGGGCATGGGAAATGCTTCCAGAAAAAAAACTTGACTGTCGGCAGTATTTTTCGGGTACATGCTGCACAGAGCCAAGTAAAGGACTACAGAATTGCCTCTTATTAATCAATTAGGCAACTCTCCGAAAAGTAAACCTGTTCCCATTTACTTTGCTTGATTGGCAATCAAATGGTGGATTCGTTTACTCTCTAAGTTGAATGAGTAGAGCTGTTTAGACAGCATGTCTGATTGATGCATTTCGAAATTTAAATGGCCATAGAACAGCAGATTTGCATGAGCAGGATTGTCATTGCCATGCGATTTCGTGCGACTGATCATTTATATCTAACATTCACGTTTCATGCCTTTGGGGAAGATATTTTCAAATTATTATATCCCCGAACGCCGCATGGCGTTCCAGGGGTATTATGTTTTTGGTCGGACCGCCGCCGCCGCTGCACTACATTTTAACGCGATAAATTCAGTAATATTTTAATTAGAAATTTCAAGTTTTGCATATAGGTAAGTATCATTAAGAGGAAGAACTGATTCGGTTTTGGACAATTTATGATTTCTAGATTGGCCACCAGGGGCCAAAAACTGAAAAAATCACTGTTTTTATCAAATCTCTGGAAATATTTGTCCGATTGACCTCAAATCAAGTGCAAATGAAAGGTCATGACCTGAGGATGTGTCCCACGATGACATTATACCTGTTTGGTTCAAAATTTTGACACAAGCTTTGTCACATAAAATTCACCATTTTTGCCATATCTTTGGAACTATTAGTCCACTTGACATAAAACTATGTGCACCTGCAAGGTCATGACCTCACAACGTGTCACATGATGACATCATACCTGTATGGTTCAATATTTTGCCACCAGGTGGCGCTTTGTGATGGAAAATTACCATTTTGGCCATATCTTCAAAACCGATTGTTCGATTGTCCTGAAATTAAGTTCAAATGAAAGTCTATTCAAGGTCTATTCAAGGATTGGGGGCGTTTGGGGATATACCCCCAGCCGTCGCCTCCGACGGCATAAGCCTAGTTCAAACTGGCATTCTTTCAATCTAACACCATAGCCCAGTTAGATTTGTCTGCTTTTCACCATCTCATCTTAATCATGATAGCCTACTGAAATTGCTCGATTGTTATTTAGACCAAGAAGGCCTACACGGGAGCATATTTAGGGAAGGGCGGAGCACCTGCAATTAGCGAAATCTAAACTCAGGCTTCTTCCCGGCAGCATTTTAAATCGTTTAAGCCGCTTCAGGTGTGTAGGCTATGTTTCAAGAAATTACACGCGACTGCCTACACACCACATGACTGCAAGTGGTCTCATCACACTTTACAAAAATCCTTGTTCAACATCGCCACATCCCAACTCAGCATGTCATCTCTCGTAGTATTTTTAAGAGATCTATTATGATAAAATAAAAATATTTGTTATAAGACCGCCCAGGATTCTAAGCATCTAGAAAATACGCAAGGTGGAAAACATTCTGAAAAGCGGATGAAACACGAATGTGAGATAGATGATCAGTCGCTCGAAATGGCGTGGCAATGAAATCTTGTTCATGAAAATCTGCTGTTCTATGGCCATTTAAATTTCGAAATGCATCAATCAAATATGGTGTCTTAAAAAACAGCTCTACTCATTAAACTTAGACAATAAACGAATCCACCATATGATTGCCAATGAAGCAAAGTAAATGGGAACATGTTTACTTTTCTTAGAGTTGCCTTCTGTAGTCCTTTACTTGGCTCCGTGCAACATGTCGCCGAAAAATACTTATGTCAGTCAAGTTTTTTTTTTTTTTTTTCTTCCCCCCGGAAGTGCTTGTGATACAGAATTATTGTTGCAACAACCCCAGTGAGTGACTAGCAACTCCAGGCTAGGTGCCTGGGCTCACTCGGTCGCCGACTCAGGTTATAACCACACGAGTCAACACAGATGACAAACTAGTACACAAATTACCTTAATGTCAAACTACAAGACTGACAAAATAAGCGGTGGCAGAAGTAGCAACAAAAGAGATATGGGCGAAGTTTTCATTCCCCGAGAGAAGCGCAGAGCCGTAGACGTGACCTCAGACCGATGAGTGAAGACGTCAGTCTAAGAGAGTGGGAGGGTCCCAACTAATTCAAGACTGCCCTTTGGTTTCACAGCAGAATAGACTGGCAAAGGAATCCATCAATCACACATAGTGATAGATGGATGAAGCTTTCGTAAAGCTCACTCTAAATGGCTGTCTACCTCCGGTAGTGAATCAGTTGGATATCGCGTGTTTGCTGTCAAATAGTAGTAAATCTATTTTTCATCTTGAGTTTTCATTGGGTGGGCAGAGCTTTTCTCAGGGTGGGCACTGCACACCCCCTGCCCCCCCTTGGTAACGCCCCTGCTTCTACTGTGCCGAAGCTGATGTAGTGGCGTCTACCAGATACCTCAGCAGCTGTCAACATCGCTGTATGAAAGCGGTCATGGCTGTACATCACACAAATACGATGGTCCGGCACACGTGGTTGCGGCACACGTTTGGTCACACATGGCTGTCCAGGTCGCGGTCATTCTCAGGTACTGCCTGTATTGCGTCTGTAGACATGCACCAGTCACATAACACACTCCAAAGTGAGCTGCCACTCCTGCAGCTCTCATTCTAGCTATCAGCATTCAGATTGCCTGTTTTCAGTTTGCTTGTCACAATTGTGGCTTCATGACTCTTTCAAATTTTAAGTTTTTATCCCCAGCTTATAGCTAGAGCCAATATTGAGTAGTACATACAACATTTCTGTGCTCACACTCTTCTTTGGGGACTTTTGGGGATTGGTTTCGGTATTAGACTATTGTTTTCGACACGTGGAGTAAGTCAGCATGCCTACGATATTGCTCACATATTGAGAATTATTCACCTTCTTTTAAGTTATTTATATTTCAGAAAACAATTTCATTATTTCTACAAAATACTGTGGATTTTTGCTTGTTGCATTTTTAATTCCTTTTAATATATTAATCATGTCAGTTAGCCAGTTAGCCACTGTTTAGCCCCTAAAACTGAGGAGGCTGTGCACAAAATGGGTGTAATTCAGACATGGTTCAGACAAACCTCTGAGTCCTGAATTAAGTTGTAAGTCTGCACTTCAAGCATCTCTTGATTGTTTCTTTCAAATCCAATGTGGTAGTTTACAAAACTAAAACAATGAAAACTGTCTGCCCCAACTGTATATGCAGGGATCAAAGGATGTGCAATAGGTGTAAGATGATGCACCAAAAACACACTACTTTTTCTCCAAAATCCATATGGAGTTCAGTTTTTCTATTCACCGTTGTTACCGTTAGGGGTACCCAATTAAAAAAAGAAAACAATCAGCAGCATACATTAAGGACTAATGGTCATCTGCAAAGTGTAATTGGAAATTAATTGTAATGCAGTTTACCCCCATGTAACATCAGTTATCAGCTGTTGTAACAGATAAATAATAGGTGGCACCGTCCTAATTATTCTACAATACAACTGCGTGTCCTCCAGTATTACTTATGCCTTCAGAGGGGGAAGTTTGACTGAGCCGAAGAAGTTATTGATAATCTATGAATCTTTGATCTGTAAGCTGAGGTTAAGTAGACAAATGATATGATAAAACATTGGACCCATATTTCTTATATTTTAACAACTATTCCTGCTCTGATTGGCATTTCAGCGTGATTAAAGGGATAGATCCAGCACAGGGTTACCCTGGGTTATGAAAAGGCTTATGTGTTGGAAAGTTTTGAGTCAAATGCGTGTAATGCAGTGGTGTGTCATCAACAGTATGAAAGGCGACTGATCACCTTGCCTTCTAAATGCATAATTACTCTCATCCAGTTCCAATTTTAATTCCCCAGACTAACAATCAAAAAAATACCATTTTATAATGATCAAGAAATTGTGATGACCTTGGCTTTCCTCTATGATACTTGAGTGTGGACATACACACATTTTTGTTAAGACTGGTCCAAGTGAACACTATGACCTTGGGTCTGGCTGTCTCGGGTTAGGCTAGCTTTTATTAAGCCAAGATTACAAATAACTCCAAACAGTACAACATTATGAAATAAACTTTAAAAACCCAAGTTAACTGCATTTGCTTGCAGAATGCTGGTCTGAACAAGTCTGAAACAAGTTCAAATTGTAAACTCATTGTTCATTTGTAAATAAAAACAGAATCAGAAGTAAAACAAAGATTATTCTTGACAAGACAACCTCTTTGTCATTATAATTTTTTAATCATTAAAGAAATCATACTGATTCACTGGTAATGGACAAACCTGAAGTTGTAAATAGATACAGTCACTAAATTCTCAATGCCATTCTGTCATGTCATGGTACCTTTTCATCATGGATGGTCATTCATGGACTCTCACTGGTGTCCACTGAGCTTTAAATGTAGCAGTTCTTTCATTTTTTCCCATGTTGTATCAAACGGTAATAGATTATTACCGATTGCCACGCTCATTCAAAGAAAAACACAATGAAATTTATGTGGTTTGTGCCATGTCCTTTTGATGTTGCGAGTTACTGAGATTTCAACACTGATCAACATCCCATCATAGACAATGTTCTTTTTGTCTGTCATGAAAAAGTGGTTTGACTCTGCTTGTCTTTGATTGAAAGTTCATGACGATACAGCAGCAGTGCTATCAGAGGAGGTAGACCTGAGCAGAACGGGCTTAACCCCTTCTGTACGGTTTTGTATTCGTCTGAATGCTCAAGTGACCACCGTATATGCAATACATACAAGCCAGTCAGGCGGGACCCGCATGTGTGCGTGCAAGCGATCTGTTCCCGTGGCTGGGAACCACATATTCGCGGATGGGTATGCTAGATGGTGTGTGGTATCAATATACAACTGCTGTGAGGCGATTGCCGAGAATGATTTTGTACCAATATTGAGTCAGACTAATGAAGTACCTGATTGCTCATTGGGTGTGTATCCTGAGGTGAAGATGTGAGTTTAGCGAAGAGAAAGGGCAGAGTTGACAGATTCGATCAGCTTGCCTCCAGCCACACCTGCATCCACAAGTTTGTGAAATGGTACAAGAAATTATTTCTGTACTTTTCTGACATGTGTCTCGTAAACGCTTTTTGTGAGTACAAGGAACTGAATTAGCTGTGCCACACAACCATCATCGACTTAAAAATGAAATGGGTTGCAGAAACATTTGGCAAACACTTGGAACATATCGCCGGACGCACACTAGGTTGCCAGGAAAAGTCGCCTGCTCCAAACAGACGCCTAGGACAATACACTTCTTGAAGAGCCATCCAACCATGGTAAAGATACAAAAACGGCAGAAACATTGCGTCATCTGTTCCAAGAACAAAGTTCGTTGTGAGTTCCAGTTCAGATGTGACACTTGCAAAGTTAGTTAGTGTGTTGAACCGTGAAACAAACTGTACCACACGAAATGAGAGTACTGGAATGTGACTGAGTGATTTTGTATATTTTTTGATTTTTCTGTATTCATTTACACAGCGAAAAACAAACCATAGAAGTTCTATTGCCGTGTTGTGCCATCATAAAAAATAGTGGATAAAATACTTTTTCTTGCAATCATCACAGAAAACAGCAAAGAATTTGCATGAAATATTTCCTTGACCATCGCTACAAGAGCTAGTCAACAATCCCGGCTACGGCATTACGCCCGCATACTCAATTCAAGCCACGGTGGTCAACAGAGCACTCCCCATACGCGGGTCTGCGAGCCAGCCCGCGTATGTGCGTTTCTCGTACACAAGGGGTTAAAATGTTATGTGAGGTACGGCGGAATCACCCGGAAAGGCTTGCAGAAATCTCTGGTAACACTGTGACGACACAGGACACAGGAAACAGACAGACTGGGGGCGTGCTCACAGGTTATTGAACTTGAGTGGCAGTTTCCTCTGGGTTTTCTCCTCGTAGTGCTTGAAAAGAAGACTAAGGAACTCCGTCTTGAAAACACACTGCAGCACACTGTCATATTGCTCCTCATGCACAATGAAGAAATCATCCTGTAGTGTGCTGAGGAGAGAGGAGGGAAAGATGAAGGCCATCAGTACACTTGAGAATCCATTTTCCTCAAAGGCTGAAGTTCAGGTAACTGAATTAAAAAAAATACTAATAGTTTCCAAAGAATGCACATTTCAATGGAAAAATGTCAAAATTAATATCAAATCATGTCACATCAGTCCAATTATCAACTGGCTAAATTAGGCACCTCAAAGAAACAGACTGGATCTTCTCCACCGGGATCTGCCTTTTCAAGACCTCTTGGATCTGCCCCTTGTCTGGGCCTTGTTTGACCTTTTCACGGCCAATCAGGTACAGGAATTTGGAAGTCAAGATCAGGTCACGTTTCACCGACTGCAGAGGTGAAGAAAGTGTGGTGGACTTTTAAACATTTTCATCACAGAAACACAATTACTTGGGAAAACGTCTGGATTTCTACAGTTCTTTTTTTGCATATTTGTGAAACTTAATTGGTTGTAAACCTAAAGTGAAATGAAAATTTAATTAAATACTGGAAGAGATGAGTAACTTCATGAAATAATGAGGCCCAAAAATATTTGGATAAAGATAAAATAAATTTTTTTTTTTTTAAATCTGTCTACCTCAGCATACTGAGTAAAAATTCAATAATGATATGAGCTCCAAGTGCAGACTCCCAGCTTCAAATAGAGGGTACTGAAAATAAATCAAGTGAGTAATGTAGGAATTACAGCTCTTTTATATCTGATCCCTCCTTTCTTAAGGGATGAAAGTAACTGAAAGCCAAGTGTGTGCTAATCCTTAATTATTTCATTTATAAGAAACAAACTAGTGGACTTCAAATGACTTTTGCAATTGGAATCTGTTGCAACAAACTCTCTAAATAAAATCCCATGGCACTATAACTCTTTCCCGCTCCACGCACGCACGCACACACACACACACACACACACACACACACACACACACACACACACATCCTATACGAGGCCCACTGACCACTAGGGACTACTGCCCTGTGTCCTATACAAGGCCCTTTGACTACTAAGGCCCCCGGACTCACAGCCGAAACAGGACCCTCTGATTGCAAGGGTCCGCTGACTGGAGACTCCACATGTGTACCCAGGTGCACAGAGGACCAAGATTCAACCTTGGTAAATATTCACCCTGAATCGTCGATCGTATTTGACCACCACGTCAGCAAATTCAATCCTTTCTCGCCGGCCAACAAACTGCCGAATTTCAGGGTGGTTGTCGACGCCGATGTAGTCGCCCACAAAGTTGCGGTTCAAGCTGTTTCGTCTCCTCTCTTTCTTATTTAGCAGGATGTCTGAGGCTGCAATGAAAGAGACCGTGACAGTAAAGACCACAGTCGAGTGCATTTTCCGTCAGCTGAAACCTGTTGGGTCACTCCAAACCCTGCAGGGAGGTGACTGTCACTCACAATGCAATGCAAACTGAGCTAATCTGAGCTCAGAGATGTCAGGGAATCCCGGATCGAAATTTGTGTACTCGATAGCACACAACTCTTCACCAAGTTACTCCATGAAAAGCCTCAGACTGCGTTTGCATGGGTATTTCCAGCCTCGATTTGAAGTTGCATAACTTGGTCTTAGTAATAGAATATATTGTATTTATTTCATTTTTATAAAACAACTATGAAACCACTTGGTAAAGTTTCACTGTAAAGTTTTATATTTACATTGTGATGAAAAACCTACCATATCTGTAGCTAAGAGGCAACGGTTTGAAAGCTTTAATGACACACGCATTTAACACGACTATCTTACCTTCCTCCCTCATGCGAACATATTTACGGACAGCTATATGCTTGCGCCAAGCTTTCTGAATGACACGGGCATAACCATTGAACTTCCTCTCTCTCATCTCCTCCAGAAGAAACAGCTACAGAGACAGGACAGAGGTTTCAGCCAGGCTGTAACTATAGTAATTTTTAGCTTGAGAATTTTGAGCTCAAGACTGAACAAATCAATTCATCAGCATGAATGTAGCAACAACATGCAAACTGTACAAGAGCAGATGCCAAAGTAATATCTTTCTCTACCCAGGAAAATGTTTATGAGAGAATAGTGACTACAATCACCATCCGGCAAGACTATTATGGAGGACCAACATTAACAGCTGTGAATCGCAGCTCATTAAGTGCAAGATACAAGTGAAAATTGCAAGAGCAATTTTATTTTATCATTCACATGATTTTCAGGGATTTTCATGCTGGAGAATGCCTCAATAGTGCTTTCATTTTAGTGATGATTTGGTGCAGAAAAGCAACAGCACTCACTGACTCAGGGGCTTTGACAAAGATCTTGGTCTTGCCCAGCTGGTACTGGTCGTCGTCCATATTGACAGACCGTAGTAGGTGCAAAACCCCCTGCTTCTCATCTCCACGCCACTGTGGCCACGTCTCCCTCGTTAGGATAGCATACCTGCATAAAAACATGCATGAAATTCTCCCACATCAATTTCAGCCACCCATGGCTGGGAGAAGGTTTCTCTCATTTGTTTGCTGAAATAAGCCAAGTCAACACTGTAAAATAAAACCTTAAAATACTTAACCAGTTCTGTGAGTGGAAAATCAAAAGGACACAGGGAAACTTTGGCAAAACAAACTTTTCATTAAATAGAATATGGAGAGATTACACTAAAGGCAGATTTTCATTATTCTTGATATTTCTTTCAGAGCAACACAATAACACAGTCCCTGCCATTTGTTTTAGAAATATGACGGAAAAAAACAACAGAGGTGTGCCCTTCCAAAATTACAGCCAGCACTTTATAAACAAGAGCCATCAGGAGACGGCATATCCCCCAGCCCCACATATTGAAAGAATGAAAATGTCACCTGTTCCGGAAAAAAACCATACCCCCTAAAATTCTAAGTTCAAAATGTTTCCATGGAAACCAGAAAAAAATACAAAATTAATCAATGTCGGATTACCAAAAGGCACCATTTCAGGTCATCATTAAAGTGCACACCAAGTTTTGTTAAGAAATATAGAATGGATATCAAGTTATGCTCCAGAAATGTTCACAGACAGACGGACAAACAGACGACGGACAACTGCACCCATGATTATGGTGGGGGATAATAATCTGTTGTAGCAGTAAATGCACTATTAACTTGGTGTTAAGTCACCACAATATGAGAAAATATGGGCTAGCGAATTAATCTTGAAAGGTCCATACTAAATTGATTTCTAATCCATGCTCTGAAAAATATCAACATTTCAACTTCAACTGGACTAAGACTTCAACCACTCAAGCAAGTTTGATCCAAATCTACCCACTTTAACTTCAGAAGTCATTGAAAATGTGTCAACCCATATACCAGGACATACTGGATTCTAAATCGACCCAATATACAGCAGCACTTGGTCAGGACTAACAGGCGAACACTGCAGCATGTTTAATCTAAATACACCAAGTGGCTAGAAGTCAAAAAAGTGAAAGCCAATCAGAAGCAAGGGTCGCCATATTGGATCCCGCACTGACCAAAAAAAAAAAACACTTAATCAGGACCAGGAGACTAATATTTGGCCCAAGTTTGATCAAAATCGGACCAGTGGAAATGCACAAGAAGTTGAACATGTGCCACACAATCATTGGATTTTGAATGGAGCCCAAAAACACTTGGTCAGGTCCATGAAATGAACAGTTGTACTGACTCTGAATCATATCTGCCTTGTAGAACTTGAGAAGAAGTTGACAATGTGTCAGCTAATCAGAGGCCACGGCAGCCACACCAAGTTATGAATCAACCCAAAAAATGTCTCAGGGTCAGGGCCAAGAGACAAACATGCGCACCAAGGCTAATCCAAATGTGTCCAGTGGGAGTGAAGAAGAAATTAAAAATGTATCAGCCAATCACAGACCAAGGCAGCCATTCTTGATTTTGAATTAATCCAAAAAATTGCAACACTTGGTCAAGGCCATAAGGGGGACATTTTCACCAAGTCTGATCCAAATATGCCCTATCCAACTTGAGAAGTTGTTTAAAGTGCCAGTAAATACCTTGCATGTCTTCAATGATATCTCAATTGTGACAACATATAAAAATGGTATCAGTAGGTAGGGAAATCATTCATCTTCACGTCGATATGTTATACAAATTTTTACGACATCGAAAAATATGGATTTTGATGTTAAAAACTCACTCAACCCTCAAACTGTCCCGCGAGCGAAAATGTGATGTCATTAGAGTAAGTTCCCTTTCTTGTGTACCACGTGACGTGTCACAACAGCAATGGCGAAAAGAATCAAGTTGACAGCCTCGGAGAGAAAACGCCAGAAAATTGCCCTTGATGCCAAAATAAGACGATCCCTAGTATATATTGGGAGTGCTATTGATCGGTGGAAGAGTCTGAGAGAGCGACTGGGCATTGACAATGATGAGTTGGCCCTAACTTTGATGGATTAGTAAGTTGAAATACCGTGTTGGTTTTTCTTAGCAACATTTCTCGCGCTACTCGAGTTCATAAAAGTATACAACGTAAATGGTAGTGTGCCTCGAATGGGGGAATTACGTTTTGCTTATCGTGTTTGCCTCCACATTCTCCAAAAACGTTCCTGTCTGTCCTCTTTTTCGTCCGCGCGATGCCGTCTTTGTTTACAGGGCGCGATTTTGACCCACAATGCTTTGCGCAGTACATAATCTAACCGATCTATTTTTAGACCGGGAAACCCTTTTTTGAAAAATTGCATTTCCTAAGGTTATTTTTGGTCAAATATTTTTTATAATTTTTTTTGGGCCATATTACAGATAGCTTGACTTTTGGAATTTAAAAAAAAAAAACACATGCAAGGTATTTACTGGTACTTTAAAGAAAACTCTGACGGACTGACCGGCAGATGGACGACTGACACTGCACCGAGGCGAGAGCTAACTTGGTCTTTTGTACCAGGTGAGCTAAAAAAATTAAGTTTTTTAAATTAAATTTCTTCAGCACCAGACAAAACTAAGACATAGCAACACATAATATCTGCGCTTGGATGTTTTTTTTTACTACCCACCAATTACCTGTTGCCTCCTGATAAGGAAAACCATTATGAATAATTGATGCCACGGCTGAACTGCAATGAAGGGAAAACTGCCACTACGTACATTGAAAATCATTCTAATGTGATCTTGGCCTCACAAGGTTTCAACATATGACCAAATAACCACCACTAAACAAATGACTAACTAGAGTACTCGGCAACCGAGTACATGTATCCCCCAAACGCCCCCCAGTTGGGCCCAGATGGTCCCAGAGTACCCAAAATCAATAGGTGTCGTGAACTTACCATAATACATGTCCCTGCAAAATTTGAAAAGAATCGGTGCACTTATGTGAGCTGTAGAGTGTTCACAAGAAAATCTCTGCGGACGCTTGACGAGGCCAAATCCATAGTATCTTCCGAACTCGTTCAGGGATACAATAATATGAAGTACGGCAATGGCAGCATTAAACTCTATATAGTTTATGCCAGGGGTATTCAAAAAGGGCCCATGCAGGTGCAGGCTTTCAGTAACTCAAGTTAGAAGTCACAAACCAAAATCTAATCATCAATGTCTATAAAAAAGACATCAAGTGGGATTGATTACTAGAATCAGCAGTGTGACTACATGGCTTTCCCATTCTGGCCCTTTGTGTATAAGGCCAAATACCCCTGGTGTAAGTCTTTCAAAGTTAACAATGTACAGCAAGAGTCATCAAATCAGTGTCCTGGAGGCTCGTGCTGGTTTTAAACACTCCCTTTACCTGAGAATCAGGGGTGAAAAAAAAGCCAAGCCGATCAAAGCCACTAATTGTTCTGGACAAAAAAAAACCAAGGGGTGCAGTGGTTTCCTGACTAGATGTTTACATATTTTTGAGGTCCCCTTGTTCGTGAAAAATGGGAGAGAGACAGAATCTTCAGAAGCCATCTTTATTCCCAGCCTTGAGTCGTGCAATAATCCAAACCCCGTGAGCAGTCCCTGGCCAGGAAGTGCTGGCTCGGCATTCTTTACAGAGCAATATTTCCGGGAAAAACTCAACCAACTTTGCTCCAAGCAAAATACATGGGTTGTAACCATCTGATCTTTAACGTTTTTTCATTCTCTAGCTTTGTTTATTAAACCATGTTGGAGCACAAAAATGCTGTTTAAAAAAAAAGAGAATATATACTAAAAATGGTGAGGAAAATTACAGTATAAGGGTGGAAAGACACAGTCAGATGAATAGGATACAAGTATATAGATTGGCTAAATGATTTAATAGATTATGTTTTCAGTAACAACTTGATTTTACTGAACAAATATTGATCAAAGCTACAGAAATCAAATGCATCACCTAATTATGTTTTTAAATCAACTAAACTGAAGCCTGCTTACCACTCAAAGCTACAGAAGCCGACTGCTTATGTGTGTGAGCTGCTTATGCATGTGTGACTATGTGTGAACTACTTGTATGTATGTGTGTGTATGTGTGTGTGTGTGTGGGCTGCCTGAGCCCGTGCATGTTTCTGTGTGCACTACTCGTGTGTGTTACTGCTACTTACATAATATGGTTATTGATTATGATTATTGATTAAGGTTATTCAACACGGAAATTGATCTACTGATGAATATGATGAGAAATATTGAAATATAATCTTCAACAGGGGATTGGGATTTCAGAGCCAGATTTTGGTAAACCTTATTCACAGTTTTAGCTGGATAGAGACTTTCCTGTCATCATTCCTTCCCAGGACAGAACTCGCCCACAATCCTTTGCACACATGCCAAGGCGTATACCTGTGCAGGACAAAACCAACCCACAACCCTTTGACCCCATGCTGAGCGGTATACCTGTGCAGGAACTTGCTGAAGACTCGGCGGAAGGCGTAGCCAGCTCGGCGCACGCGGATATTCTCACGCAGACCCAGATACTCCACCTGATGCTTCACCCGACTCTCCTCCCAGTCTCGCGGCTTCTTGGTCTCGTTGGGCTTGATACAGCGGATGTAGTGAGGAGTGCACTTCATGAGCGTCTGGACCAGGTTATTGGCCTGTTTCTGTAGGGTAAAATGAGCATGATAATGGTTATTTAATTAGTAATCATCAGTCTTTTTTAATGCAAGTAATTTTTTATAAAAAATTCAACACCTCCAATTCTGACCAGAATCTGGAATGTCCAATCAACAAACTGTGAACAAACATTCTCAGGCATAACTCATGCTGCCATCTCAGGAGAGCGCAGAGTTTGCAGTTCATCTCTCATGCACACACCAGTTGTTTATTCCGACTGGCGGCCACAGACCAAGCATGCAGAGAACAAGAGCTGAGGAAATTTGAACATGTGCTTGCTCAGAAAGATGCTCCGTAATAGGCGCTTGAGCAACAAAGTATGCTGTCCATAAACCAACTGTGCCCCTTCCATATCACTGAGCAGCACAATCACACGCTGCTCTTGCAAGGCTTCTCCCACCGTCAGAACTGGCAAGTCCGAATTTGCTCTGAGACCGTGGTGGTCACCCAAGCACCACAAACGGTGCCTTTACCAAGTGAGCCAGCCTAGCAGGAAGTAATCACCACATGTGCCTCTCATTCGAACGTAAATTTCACCACTGAATTCACTCAAATGTCAGTGAATATTTCACACCATGGAGGCTACACTTGTGAGCAAACATTAATCCCTCATCAATGATGATGACAGCTGAGGCTCAACCATTTTTCCCCCCCGCAATCACCACTCTGACCTTGATCTTGCTGCTTGCAGTGCTGGGCCGACCTCTTTTCTCAGCATCCAGGTTCTCTGGGAACAGGTCTTTGATGAAGGAACTAAGGGTAGGCAAGAAGAGACTCATAAAAAACCAAGACTCAGGGTGAAAGATATGACTCATGGAAACTGTTGACTGCTCACACTCACAATTCACTGCTTTGCATCAGCTCAATGATGTCATTGAAGAGAACATCCCTGTTCCTCTCACAGAAGCCACTCACATCATATGACACCTACGGGAAGGAGGGCAGGATGGATGAGTCAGTAGGGATGAAGACAGACAGACAGACACAGAGCATGTTCTTTACTTTCCATTTGCAAGGACTTAGGTTTATAAGACTCCCAATTCATTTAAGAAGTAAAAAGTAAAACATTAAGAACCTTAAAAAATTGTGGATTCATACAGTTGATAGTATATGTACTTTGTTAGTGCTCCATTGCTAAAATGGTTCCCGCACCGCAGCACTAACTAGACCTTGGTAAACCACAGGGAGGACACTGATAATCCTGCCTAATGCCAAATACAAAGAGGCAAAATGTGAAAGAACAAATTCACACTTCTGGATGATACTGTCCCTATTCAAGAGCAATTAGATGCATTTTTTTAGAGCACAGAAAGTCTGAACATACATCATCAAGACAAAGTTGCACAGAAGCGATGCATTTGGTTGAAAAAAAAAAATCCCATGATAAATTAGATTTTTAAGTCATTAACCAAGAGGACACTAAAGATTTTATTAAAAGACAAGAATGTCCCTGGCATGTTTGAGAAACAGGCACTGGTAATCCCTTGTGCAGAGGTATGACAGGACAATTCCTTGCCTTTCCAGCATAGTGGTGCACCACAAAGCCCTGGTTCCAGCTGTTGAAGTGCTCATGAGTGCCGATCTGCATCTGAAGCTTCTGGATCAGAGTCTGGTCCGCACCCTCGCCCTTAGCATGCATCGTGGCACACACGTCATCCAGGATGCTCATGATCCCAAGTGGATTCTAGGTAAGAAAAAAACAAAAGGATTGGTGAGCCCCTGTATGATCTTTGTAGCTGTGCCATAACTTACGCTTGTTCAAATGGACAAGACTGTCATTGACAGAAACTGATCAATTTTATGGAAATATTGTGAAATGGAGAACTAGTGAATCACTGCTGGATTAATGTGCCTTTTCTTTCATTTGTATTCGCAAATAAAATGCAGAACCCAGACCAAAAGTATAATCTTTGGGTTCCAGGGTTTTTACTCACCACTTTTGACTCAATGAGGTCACACACTATTTTGTTGTTGAAATACTCAATAGGTCTCCATTTGATCCCTTCTTGGACATATTCCTCCTGGAAAGCAGAGGCACATATATCAGCATGACCCAAGTCCACTGGGAATGAGGACGTTCAGCAGTGTATACACAGTAATAATAAGGGTTATAGAGAGCTGTCACAAATATGGCCAAAAATCACCAGATCTGAATAGATCGGGACTACAGCAGTCAGTTTTCCGTTTAACGTTTATCAGGGATGGAATTTAAATATATTTATTTAGATAGTGACAGTGCACACACTGTTCTCTGCACACACTCGCCTGCTCTGCCTTCAACGTGAGCTCAATGAAAATCTGCTGCAGCTTCTCATTCACAAAGTTGATGCAAAACTGCTCAAAGCCATTTTTCTGTCAAATGGAAAGAGAAACAAAGCATTATGAGGGCACCTACAATACTTTGCATTTCCAGAAGAAATCACAGAAGAAAACACCCAATCAATAAAAATGGAACTAAACACTGACAAACTCTTCAATTAACCGTCTGTAAACAATGGTTATGTGACAGCTTGCTGATTAGATAGAAAGTATGGTCAGCACAGAATGAAAAAAACCTGTTCAGTTGAAACAAACATTTTCATATTTGTCATATAGTACAGAAATACCCACCTGGAAAATCTCAAAGCCGTAGATGTCCAGCACCCCAATATTAAACTCCTCATGGTCTTTCTGCATGGCTTTGTTAATAGCCTAAAGGGGGGAAACCATAGACAGAGACAAGTTTTCCAATTTGGTCAAATGAATCCAAATCTGATCGTTGCACACGGGCAATTGCCTGTATGATTAATTGTAGTCCCTGTAAGTAACATGTCAATGTTCACTTCCTTCCAAACTCTGTTCCCTCATAGTATCTATAGACATGCAAAGCAGCCACAACATTTCACATTTGCACATGGCAGCCATACCACAATTCAATCTGCTCCAGCTGTGTGGCTGAAGCTAAGCAGGTGTGGGCTTGGTTAGTACTTGGATGGGAGACCACCTGCGAAAACCACCTGCTGCTGGAAGAGGTGTTGGGGGCCAGTAGGTTGCGATCGTCCCACTAATCCTTAATGCCCCCAAAGCAGTGGTACTGAAGGAGACGCCGTCTTTTGGATGAGATGTTAAACCAAGATTCTGACTCACAGTGGTAATTAAAGATCCACTGACACTCAACTATAAGAGTAGGGAATTCCCCTGTGTCATGGCTAAATTCCCAACCTGGTTCTTTCGACCTGTCGCCTAATCATCCCCTGATCTAATTGGCTGTACAACTTGTCCTCCCCACCTCTACCCCCAGGGCTCCCTTGAAAAACATATCTCAATCTCAACGGGACCTCCCTGGTTAAATAAGGGTTAAATAAAAATAAAAAATGTTATCCATGCAAACAGGACCCGACACGCAGAAATCAAGTTCCTCCAAAGTTCAGAATCTGATTGTGAAACAAGCCTCAACATGACGTCCTCACAAATGTAGCTTTGAATGACTTCCTCACTGTGGTACAATCAGAGAATGTGACATCTGGTACAGCACATAAAGCCTTGCCATAAATGCGTAAAATAGATACACAATACTGGTCTCTAAATATGGGCCAGTTGCTTGAATTGTGGACAGAGGTTAATGAATTCACAGCCGCTTCCTCAAAAGCACAAATACCAGGGTCAAAGAGTCTCTCTCAAAGAGTGCCTTGCAATGCATATATGCATGTCTCATATGTGCCTGTGCAGTTGAGATAGGAATAACACTCTTCTGATTAGTGTGGGGATCCTCATCCAGAAATGGTCATTGAGGGTGCAGGCCAACCAATCAGTTACACACCTGATTCTACTCATCAAGGACTTTAGCACAGACTCCAGAGGTTGATTATTAGAATCAGGTGTGTAACCGATTGGTTGGAATGAAAGCCTGTGCCCACACTGGCCTTTTCTGGATACTCTTCTCCACCCCTGTTTTGCAAGATGCAAGATGGTGAGCAAAACGATATTTTCTGAGATTGACTTATGATGCTTACAGCAACAAATGTGAATTCCAACAAAACAGCTGATATGACAAAGCCTCGATGTGTCTTAGATTAGAAAATTTCAACTATACAGCAGACAGGTTGTAGTGAAAAATCTCTATAGGTGGGGTTGGACTCACATCTACAAGGTAGTCAAAAAGGCGGGAGTAGAGGGCTTTGGAGAGTGCGTCCCGGGTGAATGTGGCCTGCTCCGTGTTCAGGGTGACAGCGATGGTTTCTGATTTGCCCCCCCATTTGCTGTCCATAATTCGACTGGTTAGCTTCTCCCTCAGACCGTCCTGGGAGATGCCGAGCAGGTAAGCAGGGAAGGCCAGGACTGGGGCAGAGAGGCGGGGCCAAAGAATCATGAGGAAAGAGCAAGAAAAACAGAGAAAGATGCAAGAGTACAGAGAGCTTTAATACGCAGTCCTGACACAGACACAGTACTACAAAGTCGAGTTGAAGTTAGCTACACCGTGGTTAGCACTGCAAACACTAAATTAAGAGTGTTCCACGCAAAACCAAATATTTTGTATTTAAAACTCCCTTAGAATGCAAACATTTTAATTCCCTTAAGTTTAATATTCATCGGCCAGTATCATAATGACATGAGTCATCCACCTCTGTTACACACATCTCAGACAAGGAATTTCCTTTTTATACTACATTAAAGCACTGAAAGAGAATTAAAGGGTGATACAATCTTCCTCAAATGCACTATATGTTCACACAGCTGACAACTGAAGCAACTTTTTCAAAGTTGAATGGAAAAACCCTTATGGAAATGAGCGAGGAACCTTGGCATTACATGTCCACCAATTAAATCAGCGGTAACATCCGAGGTATGAAGGTCACATGCATTCTGGCCTCTTCAAATATACATGGATGACAAATTATGCTCCCAGTCAGCTAATGTTGACATAAATCTAATTATGCAGTCACCTGTCCTGAACTGTGTGCATGTCCGCGTATGGTCGTGTGTGAGTGTGTGTGTGTGCGTGCGTGCGTGCGTGCGTGTGTTTTCTGTATTTAGAGCCAGCATGACTCACAGTCTTCGCTCTCCACCACAGCGTAGTTTCCCTCCTCCCTGAAGGCGATATTGCCCAAGTGGAGAATACCTGCAACTATCTGCAGCACTGTGGCTTTCTCATCTGGAGAGAGTCCCACTACAGACATTGCATCCTATACAACAAACACATGCAGTAACAATTCAAAACATGCCACTGCAAGGTCACACACTCTGAAATGCACTCTCTCTCTCTTCTACATGCAATCATAGCAAAGGCACATCATAACATTCCGCCAGGCAGTGAAGCAAAAAAATAAATAAATAAAACTCACCATGCTACAAAATATGCTACGTACAACATTATCACAAAGTAGTTTGTTTGGACATTCCATTCCAAGGACCACAGTAACTTGAAATCCACTCAGCTATTCATAGACTCCATGAAACACAAACCATCACATATTGAACAAGCAGGAATTGTCACTAATGTGACTGCAACATAAGGAAGAATTCTGATGAAAATGTGGCAATAGATTAACTTATCTGCAGGTTAGCCTAAAAGAGCACCAAAATAACACGGCTACCCGTTGAAAATAAAGAGTAATTCAACATTCTATTATGAAAACAAATGATCCAAAAAAAAAAAAAGGTGGAGGTCAGTATGTACAGTAGTAGCAGTACATCGCACATCACAAATGACACCCCTGCTGTAATGAGGTCAGTAGTGAAACAGTCTGCCAGGGACTCACTGTCCCCCAGCTCACCATGGTATCAGAGAACTCCTGCTTGTCATTGACATCATCCACAGTATAGGTCCCTGACTGGTTGAGGTAGTAGTAGTAGTCAGGTGTAGTAACGCCAAGGTTCTCCCTTTGTTCTTTTGTAGCGCCCTCTAGGAGCTGCAGAATGTCAGTCAGATATGAGTGTTAAAGACAGATGTCTTCAATAGGTCAAGCATGACAGGAAATTATTCCAGTGAATCAGCAAGAGTCCTAAAGACACTGTCAGATATTTGCCACCAGTAGATACTGCTGTTGCTTTGCCACCAAATTAATATCTGCTCACAAACAATTGTGCATCTCTGAGTGAAACAATCAAAACTCTTTCTTAAAATATCACTGAGTTTGCAGGATGTCCCACCTGGTAGTAGATGTGAAAGTTCCTTTCTCCTTGATTCTGGGATACAACTCTTGATTTTTCAAGGAGGAAGTTGGATATCTTTCCTCCATCAGGCTCACCTCCTCGGCTAAACTGGATTTCAAAGTACTTCCCCTGTGGCAGCAATCAGAAACATTTGAACTGGACTCCGTGCATCAGTAGCCCTCATCAAAAACTCTCCTAACTAGCAAAGTTCAGCAGAAACTCACACCACTGGCATGTAATGGCTACGATTAATCAACTGGCGAAGCAGGCTTCACATTATCAATGCACTGCTCAGTCACTCACAAAGCGACTGGAGTTGTTGTTGCGAACAGTCTTGGCATTCCCAAAGGCCTCCAGCAGGGGGTTGGACTGCAGGATGATGTCCTTCACATGCTGTGAGGAGAATGGGGAAATGTAGAAGAGGATAGAAGTGATGGTAGGAGGGAAAAAGGAAAGAGTTCTATAGTTATATTGTCACCGGGAGACAGGAGAGGCTGTTGTTCAGATGCACTTGTCTGTATATGTAACTACATACGTAGCTTTGTCGAAGGAGGGGAAAAAACTATGTCAAGCAGGAAGATGAGACATCTTAAATTAATTAACTTGCACACTTGACTTGAATGAAAGGAACTTATTGTGGGGACACATTGTGGAAAAAAAATGATTTTACTGTATTTATAACACTATGAAAGCGAATCCTTAAGCACAACTTGCAAGAGGAGACAGACTGCTGATCTTACAGTTAAAGAGAGGATATGCCAGGGTCTTAGAGGGAAAAAAAGACCATAATTTTCCAGATAGACTTTGGAGCATTGAATAGTCCCTGGCTTGTGGGGTACAGGCTTTGACATATCAAAAATTTGTTTTATGTTGACCTATCCAGTGCAGTCCAGCAATCATAACCATAGGTTTATGAATATTGAATAAATATTTAACGGTATCAATAAAGCAAACCAAATTAAAAAGGGCCAAAAATGGTTGACAAAAAGAGACTGAGGATGGCAGGGGGTCTCACCTGAACTTTAGGCCCCCCACCTGACACTTTGGAGATATAACTCATTATAAACTTAGCTGCCACAGTCTTCCCAGCTCCACTCTCCCCACTGCAATGGCAGAAGCACACAGTAACCGCACAAGACCATGAGAGGATGTCAGAGATACTGCAAGTATCCATTTGTATGGCACTCGAAAAGCAAGCCATGAAAATTCTGACCTGATGATGACACACTGGTTCTCGGCATCGATCATCATGTTACGGTACATGTTGTCAGCCAGGGCGTATATGTGAGGAGGATTCTCATATTGGGCCTGCAAGATAATCGTCAACAAAATCATCTATTCAGAGTCAAATCATCAGACTTCGGTTATCATGAGGAGGTGTGATTTTGTGACAATTACTCAATCATTTCTAAAACTGAAAAGCTTCTTTCCTATAACATGGAAAGTGACAGGCTAAAGGCCCATGACAACCAACTATTTCTCCACACTGTAAGGATTATTTTGCCTTTTCTCAAAAGAATAAAATGCAGGATGAAGAACAGCAGACAGATGACTCCTCTTAAGAAAATTATAACTTTTTATAAAATGGCCAGGGGAGAAAATCACAAGCAACTTGCAGGCATTGTTGCTAGTGATCCTCTGATATATTGTTGCAGGAAGTGTCTCTCTATAGTTTGTGGATATGCAGATGAATGGTATGGGGAGAGGTTTGGGTGGGGAGGGGGTTTGTCTGACTTCTCTGTGAAGAACGTGGAGAAGCCCTTGGGATTCATTAGTCAGATCCCCTGGCTGATAAAGCAAAACAAATCAGGAATAGAACCCAAATAATTCATTATCACAATTTTTAATTTGGTTCTGTGCTCTAGTACTTTGAGCTTAGAAGGATAAAACAATTAAATGGGACCTATTTTGCTATATTTCCAAGGTTATATTTTGATCTTGGACTCCCCTAGAGTACTCCTGATCACTCAAAGTCCAAAACAGGGCCCTTATTTAGCTCATACTGCCATCCTCAAAAAACCCCATTTGTAGTCCATTGTAGTCTCTGCCTGAAACACCTCATTGAGATGGCTCTTCTGCTATGGCCCCCACTTCCTGTTGGGCGGGACGAGGCTGCAGAAACGCAGTTTTCCGGGCCGCCTCCCCAGAGTGAAACATGAGACACGTCTGCCATCTGATAAGGAATCTGTGGGGAAATTCCGAAATCTAACGCGATACTTGAATATAGATCTATTGAAATGAACTGGTTCTAATAAACGCAGCGGCGAAAATGGAGGACGCAGTGCGAAAGTCTGGCAGCTCAAGCATGAATTTGGTATTGGCTCCAGTTTGCTAGGGCAACAGTGGTGAGTACAGCTGTTTTTCTACTCTACAGCTAGGATGCATGGAAAGCTAGAATCAACCACATAGACACATTCGTAGAACTGGTCGACATGCCCAAGTGTAGACTGGAGACCGTAGACATCCGGTGGGTCTGAGTTTAGAGGGAAACGTGGACAGTGAGGAGCAGCTAAGAGTGGACCAACAGCTTCTGGACTGCTTCAGTGTGTATTAGGACCTGCTGGTATGTGTGCGTAACTGTGGTGTGTCGTTTGCGTGGAGTAACGAACAGTTTCTGTGCTGGTATATGACAGAGCAGCGAAATCTCCAGGCTAATCTTGTCGGAATGACCAGCGTTTCCTCGCAGAAAATGGGCGCGTTATGGATAGTGCGCGAGAACTAGATAGAGCTCCGGTTATGTTATGAGCATAATACAGGTTTTACCGACCGCAAGTTCCATTTGCGTGAACCGTTGCTTATGTGGAGCTAGCGAATCGATAACTTTTACAGGAAAGAATTTAATATTTAATCGCCGATTTAATATTTAATCAACAGCAATGCAGAGAAATCGTTTGTTATACCGGACATGTTATAGCCTGTGCGCTTCCCTATTGCTTTCACCTGTAGCATCAGAGAGCTTGCCCAGGTATTGGAGAAGTATCAGGCTGACCCCGGTCATGGATAAGTAAAGCGATCGTTTCACAAGCACCTGAAAACGCGCCCCAAGCTGTGCAAAACCTATGTCTGGTCTAACTGCAGCCTTCGCAGCCCAACTCTGTAGACACATATAGCACCTCTCCAGTTAGCTTCAACTGTAGTGGCTTCAATCAGGCAACCTTATGATGGAACTGCCACATTGATGCTTGCTGAAGTAACACAAGCATTCCGATCATAATTACTGCCTATAAGTTACCAGGAGCATTTTTAATTAGTACAACGCGCAAACTAACATGCAGTAGCTGATAACTGAGTGGTCATAACAGCTACAGAGACAAACGTGTCCCAGCAATACAGGTTTTACAGATAGGAAATACCATTACCGGGGGGGCAGTTGTACTAAGCATCCAAATTACAAACAAGTATAAAAAGTTTGCTTCAAATGAGGTTTATGTTCACACACATATTCTGTTGAATTTCCCCTGATATTATACTTGCATATTTAGGACACAAACATTAGCAACAGTAACTTGGCTATGTTAGCCGCAGTGCTACAGCCACATTCAACAGGGTATCGGTTGGGTAGGCTTATGCTGCGAAGCAACTACTGAATTTTCTCTTGATTGGTAAAAGGCTTATGCGATAAATGCTGATGGAAACGTTATTCGCCGAATAAATCTGCGACTGCATCTTGACGGTGTTTTGATTTTGATGCAGTCGTTTCTTTCTGATAATGGTCTGCTATGCTGCTGCTAGCTGGCACCTAAGCACTAATACAACTTGTGCAATTATCGTCATTTGTTGGTAAATGCGATCTATTTTGGCTAACCGGCTAAATTAGTTGGCTAACAAACTACTTTTGTTCACTTGAAGTTTGTGCAATTCTGTGTGAAAATGAATGGAAACATCTTAAAATGTCAGAAATGTACTTGATACACCAATTTGATCACATAACGGCATGTGGCATCAGTATGCACTACTTTTTACTCGCTTTAATGCCATTTGATAGAAATGTATTTTCACCAGCTTTATTCGCATGAATATTTTTGGCAAACTTCAGATAATTTGATTGACAAGTGGACGGTGTTATGGCCCCAATTTGTTATTACATTTACTGTCTCAATTCTTTTCCTTATATACTCTTTTGCAGACCCCACCCACATTTAGACCTCTTTTTTTTAATTTTCTGAGACTTGCCCCAGACATGTCCAGGACATGTCTAAACATGACTCCAGTCTGAGCTTAACAAAAAAAGGTAAATACTGCCATTTAGTGGCCTATATTCACATTACACCTCCATTCCAAAAGGGAAAGATTTTGACTCATAAAGGCAAAATTTTTCTTTTCAATACAAAATGGTTAAGTGAACACTTGTCTATATATACATATCATACAATATTCAAACACATGATATACACGTTCAAACACGGGATAAGCAATCAGCAATTACATTGTCTGTACCCTTCACATGCTTAATTTCCAAGTCAAACTCCTGTAAAATCAAACTCCAATTCAACAATCTCCGATTCTTGTTTTTCATCTTACTCAAAAACATTAACGGATTGTGGTCAGTGTACACAATCATTGGCTTTTGTCCTGTACAAACATAAACCTCAAAGTGTAGTAAAGAAAGGACCAGAGCCAACAGTTCCTTCTCTATTGTGGAATAGTTCCTTTGGTGGCGATTGAACTTCCTGGAGAAGTATGCCACGGGATGCTCAATGTCATCAGAGTCACTTCTCTGTAGGAGCACAGATCCACAAGCTTGGTCGCTAGCATCGACCGCGATGGAGAACGGTTTGTTGAAGTCAGGAGATTTGAGCACGGGGAAGTGACACAGCAGAGACTTCAGGCGATCGAAGGCTCTCTGGCATGCATCATCCCAGGTGAACTTTACGCCTTTCTTCAGTTGGTTAGTTAGACTGAGAGCAATCTCAGCAAAGTTCTTGCAGAACTTGCGGTAGTACCCGATCATTCCAAGGAAGCGGCGCAAAGCTTTTTTGTTGTCAGGAACTGGAAAGTCCATGATGGCTTGGACTTTAGCATTTATGGGTGCCACCTTACCCTGGCCTATGACGTAGCCAAGATAGGTGACAGTAGCACAACCAAAGTCACTCTTGTTCAGGTTAACAGTCAGGTTAGCCTGGGTCAGGCGCTGGAACAACGTCTCTACATCTTTTAGATGTTCTTCCCAGGAGTCACTCCATGTGATCAGGTCATCGATGTATGCACCCGTGTGTGGCAATCCGGCGATTGTAGACTGTATCATCCTTTGGAATGTGGCTGGGGCATTTTTCATCCCAAAGGGTAGGACTTCATAATGGTACAACCCAGATGGTGTGGCAAAAGCAGAGATGCTCTTGGCCCTCTCAGTTAAAGGCACACACCAATAACCCTTCAATAAATCAATCTTGGTCAGAAACTTTGCTTGCCCTACTCTATCAATACAATCATCAATCCTAGGTATTGGAAACACATCAGTTCTAGTTACAGCATTGACTTTGCGATAATCTGTACAGAATCTAGTACTTCCATCAGGTTTTGGAACTAGCACACAGGGTGAACTCCAATCGGAGTTGGAGGGTCTGATAATATCATGTTTTAACATGTACTCAACCTCTTTCTCAGCAATCTTTCTCTTTTCAGGATTCATCCGGTATGGATGCTGTTTTATTGGTTTGGCATCACCAACATCTACATCATGAGAGGCTATAGTAACTCTCTTTGGAACATCAGGAAACAAATCCTCATATTTCTTGATCAACCTTTCAAACTGATCTCTCTGTGAGGGTTCTAAGTGCTGGAGTTTTACATCAAGATTTTGCAACACTTCAGTGTTTGACAATTTACATGAAAGAACTTCAGATTTAATTCTTGGTTCATCATCTTGAAACTCCCCCTCATCTTCACACGTTTCGACCATAGGAGAATCTGAAGTGACAGCTGCAACCCTAGCATTTCTGTCATGATAAGGCTTTAGCATGTTAATATGACACAATTGTTTTGGTTTTCTCCTATCTGGAGTCTTCACAATGTAATTGAGATCATTGAGTTTTGTCAGAATTTCATAAGGACCATGAAATCTAGCCTGCAATGGATTGGACTGCAAGGGAAACAACACAAGGACCTTTTCTCCTGGTTTAAACTCACGGCTTCAAGCCTTATGGTCATACCAAGTTTTCATTTTTCCCTGACTTGATTTCAAGTTCTCTTTAGCTAGGTCACAAGCTGCACGCAATCTTTCCTTGAACTTGCTAACATAGTCTAACAGACTGATATGCGGCTCTTTCTCTTGCCATTGTTCACTCAATAATAGCAAAGGTCCTCTCACTTCATGACCAAACACTAGCTCAAATGGACTGAATCCAGTAGACTCCTGCACTGCTTCTCTAGCTGCAAACAACAGCAAATGAACCCCTTCATCCCAGTCTTTCTCATGGTCATAACAATAAGTCCTCATCATTGTCTTGAGAGTGGAATGAAACCGCTCTAAGGCACCCTGACTTTCTGGATGATAGGCACTAGAAAGAATCTGTTTTGCACCTAGTTCATACACAACCTGCTGAAACAATCCTGAAGTGAAATTGCTACCTTGGTCTGACTGAATTTCCCTGGGAAGACCAAACAACGTGAAGAACTTTATCAAAGCCTTCGAGATTGCAGTTGCCTTGATGTTACGTAGAGGTATGGCTTCGGGGAATCTGGTAGATGCACACATGATTGTCAACAAGTACTGATTTCCAGATCTAGTCTTGGGTAATGGACCAACGCAATCAACAATGACCCTAGAGAATGGCTCCCCAAATGCTGCAATGGAGCTACAGGTGGGTCTAACTGGTGTTTTCCAACTACCTGACAAGTGTGACAGGTTTTGCAAAAGTTGGAAACGTCTTTCCGAAGCCCAGGCCAAAAGAAGTGTTTCATGATCTTATCAACAGTCTTGTTAACACCAAGATGACCTCCTAAAGGTAAACTATGAGCCATTGTTAAGATCTCATTCCTATAGACCTTCGGAACAACAATTTGCCTGACCACTGCCCAATCTGCATTGGCAGGGATATCAGGAGGGCGCCACTTCCGCATCAACACACCATCCTTGAGATAATACCCAACTGGAACTGCGTCTATTTCTTTATCAGGAAGGGCTCTCCTCTTTAGTACACAAATTTCAGGATCATTAGTTTGCTCCTCAATCAACCGCTTTCTGGACAGAGACAAGTCTCCAGACACATCAAAATCACCAGACCCATCCGGCTGGCTGAATAGAGAACTGATAAAAGTATCTGATAAGTCCTCAAACGGAGAAACCATAGTAGACCAATCAGAGTCATGAGGCGAACCACCTGAGTCCTGACTATTCAATGTGCTGGATGGCACCACAACATCCTCTTTAGCCTTCTTGGCCATAGCACGAGTCACTGCGCAAGAAGGATACAGAGATGGGTCCTCATCCCCATTTTCAGTGCTCGGCTGTGAAGTAAGATGTACAGGGGGAACTACTTTGCCCCCAGCCAGGTCATTGCCTAGCAACAGAGAAACACCCTTTATAGGTAGACTTGACATAAGTCCCACCTTTACCTGTCCTGTAACTAAATCTGACTTCAAGAATATAGAGCGCAGGGGTACAGATACAGTCCTCCCTTCAATACCTTGTACAAGTATGAAATCCCCTGAAGCGGTCTCATCACGTAACTCCAAGGAGTCCATCAACAAAAGTGACTGAGAAGCTCCGGTATCCCTTAGGATATATATGGGGACAGGAGTAGTATGCTCATTCAGAGCCACAAATCCCTCTGACACAAATGGAAGAAATTCCTCCCTCACAAAGTCAGCTGTATTAGGCTTTTTAGCCCCACAAGAAGCAGGCAATTTAGCAGATTGGTTATCCACTACAGGGGTTTCTAACCTTGTTTTCACAAAGGCATTTGGTTTGGTATCCTTTTCTTTTTCTTTCTTAGCTTTAAGGAACCAACAGTTAGTTGTAACATGACCAGATTTCTTGCAATAACTGCAAACTAGACCACTTTTGTCACTGTCAGCTTTCACACTTTGATCAGACCTGTTACTGGATTTCTGAGCACCATCACCAGATTTGTCTTTGTCTTTGGGTGAGGAATCTTGGGTATCACCGTAACCCTTTTTCTGAAATTGGGACCATTTATTGTTACTGCTAGACTGAAATTTGGACTTATGAGTGAGAACATATCCATCTGCAAATTTGGCAGCTGATTGCAAGTTCAGTGCTTGCTTCTCATTAAGGTAGGTCTTAACATCATCCTTAACACAGTTCTTGAATTCTTCAACTAACACCATCTCTTTTAGTGAGTTGAAATCATCCTTGACCTCCATAGAAGTACACCAGCGCTCAAAGCAAACCTGCTTCTCATTAGCAAATTCAACATAAGTCTGATTTTCAGATTTCTTCAGACCTCTGAATTTCTGTCGGTAAGCCTCTGGAACCAACTCATAAGCTCTCAAAATAACCTTTTTGACAACCTCATAATCAGAGGAATCATCTGCAGACAAAGCCGAATAGGCTTGTTGAGCTTTACCCTTGAGGACAGTTTGCAACATCAGAGGCCAGTGTTCCTTTGGCCACTGGCAACTCTTTGCTACCTTTTCAAAACACTGGAAATAGTTGTCAACATCCTTTTCTGAAAATGGAGGCACCAGTTTTACCTCCTGACTGGCACAAAATTTATTTTTAGTTTCAATTTTAATTTTTAGTTGCTCCATTTGGAGTCTTTCTTCTCTATCGAATTTCTCTAATTCAAAATCTCTCTGTCTCTGTCTCTCTCTTTCTGCTCTTTCCTCTTTCTCTCTCTCAAATTCTTTGTTTTTCTTCTCTTGCTAATTTTTCTAACTCAAACTGCCTTTGTTTTTCTTTTTCTTCCCTCTCAAATTCTCTTTGTTTTTCTTTTTCCTCCCTTTCTTTTTCTCTTTCCTCCCTTTCAATCTCTAGCATTTTTAATTTAAGTTCCATTTCTATATTTGGATTTTCCACTGGAAACTGTTCCAGATCTCCTGGTGCAAACACATTTTCATCAATGTAATATTCAACTATCTCTCTAGCCAGTCTTGCTTTTCGCATGGCTGGTTTTACCTCTGTCAGCTCCAACTGTCTGCAAATTTCTAGCAGTTCTGTCTTTTTAAAAGACTTCAAAACCCCTACGGTTGGTGATGCCAAGAAATCATCCATTGCTGTTGTCAATATATATCTAGGAAAATTCACAAAAACAATTTCACAATTTGGAATGTTAGATTTTCAATAAATTACTCACACAATGGTCTATCCCGGACCTTGAGCCCCCAATTTGTTATGGCCCCAATTTGTTATTACATTTACTGTCTCAATTCTTTTCCTTATATACTCTTTTGCAGACCCCACCCACATTTAGACCTCTTTTTTTTAATTTTCTGAGACTTGCCCCAGACATGTCCAGGACATGTCTAAACATGACTCCAGTCTGAGCTTAACAAAAAAAGGTAAATACTGCCATCTAGTGGCCTATATTCACATTACAACGGAAACATAGCTTGTGAATCGCGGCAAGTCGCGACCGATACAGGCTTTATTTTCAGATATTTTACAAAGCCTGCGTTTCAGGCCAGTTGTTCGTGCTATCTATCATTAGCGGTCCTGCTAGCCTCCCATAACTCATTAGCTTCACTTACATTATTTGCTGTTATATCATTACTTACAGCTTGTGGCTCCGAGCGCTTGATCATTGCAACTGCTTCAGGTTTGAGAAGCAGCTGAAATGCTTATCCCGTGTCAAATTATCCTATATTGACAAAGCTGTCTTTGGTGAAATGCTGAGCACAAACAGCTAACGTTCCATTTAGCCGTGACTGTTCGCCACCAGAAAACAAAAAATAGCTACCCACTGATTTCTGGGTGCAGAAATCTTTGCGTCCAAAAGTAAATGGACGAGCAGCTTTGGGAGAGATACTGACAAAACTGCACCTGAAATGATCTGCGGTTCTTCTTTTGTATTTCTGGAAGTGTAGATGCTACTAAGGCATAGTATGATCTGCGGTTGTTCATGTCTGCTTGAATAGTTTCTGGTGTGGGCAGGTCCAGGGCAGTGATTGGCTTTGGCTAGGTCTCTACTAATTTGACGGCACAAACTGATGTCAGGTTTTGCCCAGATCTTGTGAAGATCTCGAGAGGAGCTGTTCAGAGAGGAAATCATGTTCATGAAATCACGTTCGTGGATTACGGCAAAACCCCTGTATCTTATGTAAATAAACTTTTCAGAGGTTGAGTATGGACACATCCAACATTATAACATTACCTATGTGGATTAAAAGAAGGAAGCAGCAGAAAAAAAGGTGCCCTTTAAAATTGAATGGCAGACCGTCACCATTAATTTGAGGCATTTTTATCAATATTGCGTGAACAGTTTTAAAATGACAGCACTTTTTGTGCACTGTCCCAATATATATGAGTGCATCAAGAAAATAATGGACAGCTCAACATAACATAGAATAATGAAATTTTTTTTTGACTTGGTTGGCTGCATATCTTTAGCATAAAATGACTGTTTGAAATCTGAGAATAACCAGGCACTGGGCATCTACCAAAATGATGCTCTCCCAGGCCTGCACAGTAGCAATCTTCAGTTCCTGATTTTCTTAGGGACTTTTTGCTTTCAGTCTTCTCTTCTGCATGTAAAAAAATGCATATTAATTGACTTTGCCATAAGAACAATTTTAGGTCATTCTTAGAATGATGACTTGCCGAAATCGAAATTTAAAAAGGTGAAAAGATCATCAAAAAAATTCATTTTGGCAAAAATGGAAAAAAATAACGTCCCGTTGTGACATCATTTTCACGTAAATACGTCAGGGTGATGTCATTGCGACCCCTGCTAGAACCGCGTTGCCTTGACGAAAAGAATGGCGTTAGTTTCACGTCTCTAGTTTAATTAGAAACAAAGTTTTGGATCAAAATGTGTTTTTAACCTTTTGTGTGACTTCAACCTTTAACACTGAAACTTTAAAAGGTATAAGCCTGGGTCGAGTAACCTATGCTAACATGCCTCCAAAGTTTGTTAAGATTGGTGCAGGATAAATGGCATAACTAACAAACTGACAGACAAACTGATGTCTAACGCAACAGACTGAATAACAAAAAACTGTCATGGTCCAAAGAATTCTGGAGCACACTGTACCAATCTTTCAGAAGATATTGATGAAATGGCTTTATTAAAACCTGGAAACCTCACAATCCCCTTTTCACCTTAATGAATGAAATGAAATGGGCAATACTAAAAAATATAAGTCAAGTAGAAAGAGCACACAAGTCATAAGAATATGAAGAATTAGAGAATGAAGCTATACAATTTACAGACAACCTCATATGACCTGAGCAGCCTGAATGGCCAAAGCTGCCAAGTACACCGTTTGATCTCAAAAAACTGCATATGCTGAGATAAGTTAACAGGCCAGAAAATAAGCAAGCAGATTTCCAAAAGCAAATGAGAACATACAAGCGCGCGCGCACACACACACACACTTCAGAGTGTGAAGCGCTGGCATGCCTACACCCACTGAAGCCAAGCCCAGTTCATATCAGCTCTCCCGAGGGTTCTAAGGTTTAACAGTGACTCATTAAGCACACCAGTTCTCTTAAGAACCTGCTGAGTGAGGAGAGCACAGTGCTCTGCACAGACTGTGTAAATGGGAGGGAATAGAAGGCAACGTGTGTGGATCTGAAATGCACTCCAGTGGCATTAAAAACTTTTCACATTTCTAGCTTGCTGCATACAGTTCAGTACATAAAGGTAGAACCCAATGAAAAACGTAATGGTATAAAGGCTCAAAGAACCTTATCAAATATGTAAGCCCAGACCTTTGGTGATATCTTCTACATGTTCATGACCTTCTCCATTTAAAATGAATGAAGTACCTCTGTACGTAAAATCGCTGTGACATCATTACTCCTCCCTATATCGAAGACGATGCCTGAGGAGCCAGTTACATAGCACTGCTCTTCATGCTTTGATATGGCACACTGAATTAAATGCATTGCCTGGGCAAAAACAAAACTAGCCATTTTGATTTAAATCAGCAAATATTTAAGAGCCTATTGAATGTTTATGGCAGTGGTTATTAGGTTTCTGGGGGAGAAAATAATTTAACCTTGCCTGATGCAGTGCATAGCTTTTCATTTTTAAAATAACCACGTTTGAAGGCATATCCCATGGTTGTGGAAACAATTTTGCTGTGTTTCAAGAGGGGAAAATAAGTGTTCTGCATCAAGCAAAGAAATGACCAAGGAGTACTCTGAAATGACTGGAAGAGGGTTAAGAACTGTCCAATGCATTATTAAAACCTGGCAGGATAGTGGTGAACTGTCATCCACTGAAGAAATGGGTTAGAAAAAAAAAATTAGAAATGATCAAGATTGTTGACCACTAAAATGCTTGGTGAAGTCTCATTAAAAAAAGAAATTAACAGAAGAACTCATGACTATGTTGAATTGTAAAAGTAACAGCATTTCCACACACGCAGTCCAACAAGAACATACAAAATTGGGACTGAACAGCTCTGCGTCCACAACCCACTTGTTAGTGAGGCGAATAGGGAAAAAATGACTTCAATTTGCAAGGGAGCATAAAGATTTGACTGTTGATTAGTGGAAAAGGTAATGATGACTTCAGATTTACTCAATGCCAGAGTGATGGGTGCATCAGGGTAAGAAAGGAAACCTGTGAAGCAATGCACTTGCAACGCATAGTGCCCACGGTACAAGCCTCAGAGGGCAGTGTTATGATCTGAGGTTGCTTCGATTGGTCAGGTCTAGGCTCAACAACATTTAGCAGCAATAAATTATCAAAATGTACTGAACGAACAAGTTATCCCATCAATGGATATTTTTAAAAATCTCTGATGGCATAGGCACGATTCTTCTGGCTCAAATTGCCAAGGAGCGATTCAGCAATCATGGTGTATCATTTTTACACATGAACTGGCCACCATAGAGTCCTGACCTTTACCAACTGAAAGTCATTGGAATGTGCTGGAAATGGCTTTGCAGGGTGGATTGACTCTCTAGTCGTCAATACAAGATCTCAACTGAAAAATATGCAACTCTATGCAAAGAATATCGGCAAAACAATGCCATGACAAATGCATGCGATGACCATAGATAAAGGCAGTTAAACAAAATACTCCAATGTGCAACTTTTTTTTGGCCAGGCAATGTGTACCAGCATACAGACCCAGTTATGCATGTAGGTACTTAGGCCTACTCACAATGAAGAAATGGAGTTTCATAGCAGAATGCACGGGAGTCATGTCCCCTTCACATAAAATTTCATAGAGCAGAACACAAAGATTAACTCACCGCCCCCTGGTACAGCTCGACTTCTCGGTCAGTGAAGTATGGCAGCTGCTTGAAGGGATTTACAGAGATCAGAACAGGACCAATGTAGGTCTAGGAGGACGGGGTTAAAGAAGCCCAAGCCACACGTCATCCATAGCAGAATCACACACCATTACCCACCAATATGTCACCAGTGAAGCCATTATATCCACATCCCCCTGATGTACGAAATTGAATATTAATACTTATATAATTGATCTATAATTGATGCACATGACATGGTCAGCTGGATATTGAACTTCAACTGGTATGTGTAATCTAACTAGCTATTGCCCAAAAAAAAAAGAGCTGAAAGGAAAAAAATGACCCGTAGAAATGACCCGTAGACACAGAAATCATTTCAGAACTTTTCATGATCATAATATTCAATTATCACTCATCTTTGGAAAATTAGCAGATTGATAATCCCTTCAACGACCACAGGACTAGGCAATATTAAAAATGGGCCATAGTTTTCTCAAGGATCATTAAATGCTTGTGCTACAGAGAGGATACGAAGATGTAGTCATCATTGTATCTCTTCTTGAGGTTGTCTGTGATGGCATCTTCATTGATCTTCGACAGCAGGACCATGTCATCCACTCCGCTGACCTTCACATTCTGGGTTTGCCAGTGATATTTTTCCTTACTCCCCTGGTAGCAATAGAATGAGATAGAAAAATCAGGAGACAGAGGATGACATTATGGGTAACAGGCAGGGCAATGACGGTACACCAAGAGTTACGACTTGAAGGAGCAAATTTGGGCAAATATTGGAAAAAAGTGATGTTCTAACCGTTATACCAGAGGGTCAAAAAACCCCTTTTCTGAAAACGTTGGACAATATACAAACTGAAAATAAAAAAGAAAGCAGCTGTCTGTAAATCGTCCTGACCTATATAACAGCAAAAAGAGTGTAAAATCAAGATATTCAATGTTTTGACTTCTCCATGTTTCTTCTCTCCCTTTTAGAAATTTTATGCTGGCAAAATGGACCAAAAAAGTTGAGAATGAGGTGTTTATAAGTGTGTTACATCACCTTTTTTTCCAACAACCGTCCATTTATTGTCTGCTCAGTTGTCTAGGGATTTTTCTGAAGTACCTTGTACTTCTTAAAAGCATTCCATATTTTCAACAGGAGACAGGTCAGGACTGTAGGTAAGCCAGTCTAGCCACCACACTCCAAGCTTAGGAAGACACACTGTTGTAACTTGCAACATACGGCTAGTCATTGTCTTATTATAAAAAAGCAGGGGTTCAGTTGAAAAGATTTTTCCAGAGAAATATTTCTAATTTCTTCTAATTTTATATATTTGTCACATTTAAATGTTTTACATCAAATACATTTTCAATATTCGGCAAAGATAACCCAAATAATCAAAGAAACACACAAACAAAAAACAAACAAACAAGTTTTAAGTTATGATTTCATATTGAAAAAACTATTCCAACTCTACCTGGCCAAATTTCATAAAGTACTTGACCCCTTAGTTACTAAATCAACAATTTAATTAGTAATTGGGTTCTAGTTCATGAGAAACACCCAGGCAAAATTACTGCCAGCCCTGTTGAATCTAAGCATCACTGAAATAGAACCTGCCTGGAAATGTGAAGTAGGCAAAAATAAGACCAAGGGTCCTGTAGCTCACCGGTAAGCAGTCTTACAGTGATGATACTAGTTATGAAAATTTCATTGAAAGTTTGACATTTGAATCAATGAAAATCCATGTCATGGTCACTAAATAAAAGTTTACATACATTTATAAGCCCTTCTGTAATACGATCCTAAGCTCTGAAGCAGTTATGGTGAAACAAGCCATTATAATATGTCAAAATGTATCCAATATGTCAATTGTGAACTTTAAAGGTCACAGAATGTCAAACTGTGGTCAGCAAATGGACTTCATATATGACTTTCCAAGTGTCTCTACACAGACCTTGGCTCAATACATGTCATTGTAATTTCACTGTGGAGTTTGACCCTCAAAGGTCACTGACAGTCAAGTTGAATGTCACCAAATGAAAGTTCATATGTGACTTCCTAGACGTCAGTAACACAAACCTAGGCTCCATCTGTGACCGTTTTAGTGATAAAAATCATTGAATTTTCAGTAGGTCACATTTGACCTTTGAAGGTCAATATAAGAGTCACCAAATGAAAATTCATATATGACTTCCTATATGTCTCTAATACAAACCTAGACTCCATCTGTGACTGTTTTGGCAATACAAGTCATTGTAATTGTATTATGTCAAATCTGACCTTCAAACGTCATCAACAGTAAAGCTGAATGTCACCAAATGAAAATTCATATGTGGCTTCCTATGTCAGTAACACAAAAGTAGGCTCCATCTGTGACCATTTCAGTGACAGAATTCATAGAATTTGACCTTTGAAGGTCAATATGAAAGTCACCAAATGAAAGTTCATATGTGACTTCCTATACGTCTCCAATACAAACCTACTCTCAATCTGTAACGATTTTTCTGATATAAATAATTGAAATTTCACTGTATAGTTTGGCCATTGAAGGTCACTGAAGGTCAAGTTCAAGGTCACCCAATGAAACTTCATACATGACTTCCTACACGGCCACAATACAAACCTCTCTATCTGTAATAGTTTTGGTGATGGAAATTGAAATTTCACTATGTGAAGTCTGACCTTCGAAGGTCGCCGAAGGTCAAGTTCAAGGCTACCAAATGAAAGTTCATACATGACTTTCTATAAGTGCTTAGTGCACATACGTTCCCAATCTTCAATATTTTCAAGTCTAGAAACCTTTGAAAATTGTACATTTTGCTTGACCTCAAGTTTAACCTTTCAAGGTAATCTGAGGTCAACTTTAACACAGCCAAAATATAGGTCATATATTACTTCCTATATGTCAGTAATACAAGCTTAATCTCTATCTGCAACCATTTAGCTTCCACAGGCGATTTGGCCCATTCTCCATAAGACCCAATGTTAAAGTACAACGCCCCCACTAGACCCACCTCCGTCAATTCAATCAAAATGGCACTCACACTGTAGATAAAGTCGATCAAGGTGAGTTGATTTAGAGAAAAAAGTTATCAGACAGTTTTTGAGAAATAATTTTTTGAATTTTCAAGTCATATCTTTTAACATGGTTAATATACTCTTCCAAAAAAGAAACTATACATTGTTGTTAGCATCAATTTATTATACATGAAATGTTTTGACAAATGTGGAAAACATATATAAAGAAAGTGTAATCAATAATTCAATATTTGTATGGTTTCTTTTTTGGAAGAGTATATATTCCCTGACCTCGAGTTTGACCTGTCAAAGTCATCTGTGGACAAATTTAATATTGCCAAAATATAGGTGATATATGACTTCCTAAATGTCGATAATACAAAATTAATCTCCATCTGCAACCATTTGGCCTCCACAGGCCATCTAGCATATTCATAAAGTACAGCACCCCAACAGACCCACTTCCGTTAGTTCAATCAAAATAGCGCTCGCACTCCACGTTGACGATACCAAGGTAAGTTGATTGCCTGATTTAGAAAAAAAATTTATCACACGGTTTTTGAGAAATTATTTTTTAAAATTTCTCAGTCCCATCTTTAACATTGGAGCCAAAATTTCAAGGGCCCATAAAATGGACAAAAATTATTCATTCAAAATTCTGAGAAAAATGTCTGGAGATATGGTCTAGTAGTATGTTACTGCAAATTTACATGAAAATTCATCAGGCTAAAAAAAAAGATAAAAAAATGTTACAGACAACAGATGATGGACGCCACACCACGACAATTGGTAAGCTAAAAAGTAGCACATGATGCTGCAATCCATAAAAATGCAATAGGGTCATTCCTTGTCAAATGTCTGAATTTCAGATAAACTTCCCACTTTACCATCTGAGATTTGGCTGAAAAAATTCTAGCAGGTACATTCACCTCCTAATAGGATAAATCCAAAATTTTAGCGCTCAACTCCTAATAGTTTTGCCGTAAAAAAAAAATAGTTTTGCAACTAAGTTCTGGCTCTTTTTGCGTATTTCAGCTAGGTTCTTTAAATTTTCAGAGATGAAAATCTACTACTCTAACTCGAGGACTATGGACCTAGGAATGTGTCCCTTTAGTTCATCATATTTTTCTGGGTGCTTAAATTTGCTTGAAAATTTTACTCTGCACTCTGCAGTAGCATATTTGAAGGACTGTAAAAAACCTAATGTCAAAGACAGGGATTTGGTATTGCACATACAGCTTCCCATATATGCGATGTATTTTGTTTTCTAACTCTGCCCCTTTCTTATGAATAATCTAGAAAATACAATGCCGTGACAAAGTATTTGCCCCATTCCTGATTTCTGATTTATTTGTATATTTGTCACACTCAAATGTTTCAGATCATCAAACAAATTTTAATATTAGACAAAGATAACCCGAGTAAATATAAAATGCAGATGATTGCATTTTGAAATGCAAAATGATAATTTATTTTATTAAGAGGAAGAAGCTTTTTAAACCTACATGGCCCTATGTGAAAAAGTAATAGCCCCCCCCCCCCTCCTCCCTCCCTTTGTTAAATCATGAATTAACTGTGATTTACCACATTTTTTTGAGTGCTATTTCACTAGCTACACCCAGGCTTGATTACTGCCAGACCTGTTGAATCAAGAAATCACTTAAATAGAACCTGTCTGACAAAGTGAAGTAGGCTTAAGGCCTCAAAAAGCAACACTTCATGCCGCAATCTAAAGAAATTCAAGAACAGATGAGAAACAAAAGTCATTGACATCTATCAGTCTGGAAAGGGTTACAATACCATTTCTAAGGTTCTGGGACTCCAGCAAAACAGGGTGAGAGCCATTATCCACAAAAAAAGAAAACTTGGAACACTGGTGAACCTTCCCAGGGGTGGCCTGCCTATAAAAATTACTCCAAGAGCACATCGACGACTCATCCAGAAGGTCACAAAAGAACCCAGAACAACATCTGCAGAACTGCAGGCCTCGCTTGCCTCAGTTGAAGTCAGCGTTCATGATTCAACGATAAGAAAGAGACTGGGCAAAAATGGCATCCATGGGAGACTTCCAAGATGAAAACCACTGCTGACCAAAAATAACACAAAGGCTCGTCTCATGTTTGCTAAAAAACATCTTGATGATTCTCAAGACTTTTGGAAAAATATTCTGTGGACTGACGACACAGAAGTTGAACTTTTTGGAAGGTCTGCGTCCCATTACATCTGGTATAAAACTAAAACAGCATTTCATAAAAAGAAGATCATACGAGCAGTCAAACGTGGTGGTGGTAGTGTAATGGTCTGGGACTGCTTTGCTGCTTCAGGACCTGGACGACTCGCTGTAATTGATGGAACCTGAATTCTGCTCTGACCAGAAAATCCTGAAGGAGAATGTCCGACCATCAGTTTGTGACCTCAAGCTCAAGTGTACTTATGGGTACACTTAGGGTTGTGGTAGGGTAATGATCCAAAACACACCAGCAAGTCCACCTCTGAATGGCTTAAAAAAAAAAAAAAAATGAAGGTTTTGGAGTGGCCTAGTCAATGTTCGGACTTAAATCCAATTGAGATGCTGTGGCATGTCCTTGAACAGGCCGTTCATGCTTAAAAACCCTCCAATGTGGCTAAATTAAAACAATTCTGAAAAAAGAATGGGCCAAAATTCCTCTACAGCGATGTGAAATACTTTTTCACATAGGGCCAGGTAGGTTTGTATAGCTTTTTCCCTCAATAAATGAAATCATCATTTAAAAACTTCATCTTGTAATTACTCGGGTTATCTTTTTCTGATATTAAAATTTGTTTGATGATCTGAAACATTTGAGGGTGAAAAATATGCAAAAAAATAAGAAATAAGGAAGGGGGCTAATACTTTTTTACAGCACTGTATTAAGGCTTGAAAATGAAAATAAAATTTGTGCTATTTTTAACATTTTATACTAAAAAAAAACAAGTCGACATGGTCTACAACATCCCCCGCCAATCGTGCGCTTCTCATTTTCGAACTCAATCAAGGCCTTTATGGTCTGAAGCTACACACCAAATTTGGTTACTGTATCTGTAGTAGTTTCTGAGTAAAGCTGTCCCCTTTATCTCAGACGGACGGACGGACCCACACACGGACGGACGGACGCACGGACGGACGGACGGACGGAGGTCAAACCTATATCCCCCTCCCACTTCGTGTTGGCGGGGGATAAAAAAGACACCATCCACCAACATCAAATTGACTGTTTTAGAAAGATTAGATGCCGGTTCTTAACATATCCAAAATTTATGATGGGGGTCAGCTCTATTTTCTCAAAATAAATTTTTGAAAATATGGTATTTTTGTGGATACACAGCATTTAATTGCATCAAAGGCATATTCAAACATTATTTTATAAAATGCACATAGTTGAGTTTAAGCTTTCTATCATTATCATTAAGTGCTGTATTTCATAAATGTTAACTTACCCTTGGAGAATAACCTGTATGCAGTGTTTTGATCTTGAAATATTACAACCTTAACAGGGCCAAAAATTAAAGTTTGTTTTGAATTCGGAAGTGTTACAATAATTAATTATCAAATATAATATAGCCATCTCAGAAAGGATGTGTTAAGAATGCCATTTAATTTGATCAGAGATTAAATGATTTATCATATATAGACTTTGTATTAATTTATTTATTAATAAAACAACCTATCAAATAAAATAATAAAATTTTACAATAAATTTTACGCTGTAAGCAGAAGCTATAACTTCATGTATCCACAGTTCATGTATCCGCACGGCCCAGCAAAAAGTTTTTTTCTGGCCCAGGAGAAGACCTATGCTGGGTACCTGTGCAACATATCATTGCGAAGACTGAAGTCCCAAGCTCTACAACTGGATCTAGATATAGATTCAAGGAGCAGGACACCAAGGTAGCTGAAAACTTCAGGAAAGATGACTGACAAAAACTCTTTTCAACTCTAGTTATTACTAATTGAAGCATATAAGTTAATTTTTTCTACCTGAATGTAAATGTTCATTGATACAATAATTTTTAGTAATGATTTGTAACAAGTTTGATCTTCCACTGATGTTTGGACTACTGTATTTCAATATATATCGGAAATCTCTAAATGGTTATAATTCAAGTGTAAGTTAACATGAAATAAAGCACTTCATTGAGTTTAAGCTTTCTATCATTAACTATGTGCATTTTATAAAATGTTTGAATATGCCTTTGATGCAATTAAATACTGTGTGTCCACAAAAATACCATATTTTCAAAAATTTATTTTGAGAAAATAAAGCAGAACCCCATCACAAAATTTGGAAATGTTAACAACAGGCATCTAATCTTTCTAAAACTGTCAATTGGTAGTGGCTGGCGTCATTTTTTTTGGTAGAAAATGTTAAAAATAGCACAAATTTAAAGTTTAAAGTTGAACTTTCTTTGAATACATTGGTCCCTAAATATCTGGCATCCAGCTAACTCAGCATTTGACAATAAGAGCATCATACTAACAGTAATGCATTTTGCTTGTAATGTCATGGTCCAAGGCTGCTTTGCCACTTCAGGACCTGGGCGACTAGTCATTAGTTAATGGAAGTGAGAATTATGCCCTCCACCAGAAAATCTACAACGAGATTGTTCGGTCTAATGTTCGTGACCTAAAGCTCAAAAGCAGTTGGTTTATGCAGCAGGACAGCGATCCAAAGCACACAAGCAAGTTCACTCCTGAATAGCTCAAAAGAAACAATATAAAAGTTTTGGAGAGCCTGAGTCAAAGACCTGACTTGAATCCAGTAGACATGCTGTGCTCTGCAATGGCCATGTCAGTTACCAGACCTCAATCCAATTGAAAAACTGAGGGGTGAGTTGAAGAGGGCAGTTGATAAATGTAAACCCAGGAATGTGAAGGATCTTAAAAGGATCTGCTCAGAGGAATGGTCCGAATCCCCCCAGATGTGTACCTTAACCTTGCCAAAAATTGCAGAAAAAAAGAATCAATGCTGTTATCCTTGCCAGAGGTGATGAAGGGTGCCAATAATTATGGTGCATTGACTTTGTTGAAACTTCTTTTGAATTAAATAATTATGATTTTGGTCGTTTCCATCGAAAAATCAATAAAGTATTTCACACAAGTTGGTATACTCCCTTTCTCTGTAATGATATTGTTTATATTTTTTACGTGTTGTTGGTGCATTGTCAGTCAGGGATGCCAGTAATTTTGAACCCACTGTATGATCATTTTGTCAGTCCAACGACCAAGCTGTAGATGTCCATGCACTAGAGATGCTAAGCTCCTTCCACTGTTATGAGAAATCATAAACTTTTGCAGATGTTACAAAATTAACAGCCCGGTGTGTAGTCCTTAATTTATGGACATAAAGTTGGGCTTGACAATATGGACAAAATTTAAATCACCATAGAACAAGAATTTTCAAAGATAATGACAGATATCACCGTATTTGATTTTTCACAAAATTTCAACAGATTATTTTTTAAGGCATGTAAGTATCCAAAAAGAATTGGGGCACTAGCTTTACTGGGCATTCAGCCAATCAAGTCAGATGGCCTGAATCAATTTCACTGCAGTAGGTGTGGCTCTCCTTCATGTCAAACCATGTTTTCTGTGCATTTTCTGTGCAATTTTTTAGTACTGATCCTGTAGAGTATTTGGTGTCTTTGTGACAAACATATCAGATAATCACACAAATTTAATGGTAAATTTGTTTATTCATTAGTAAACAGTGCTGATTAAAGTACCAGTCTGAACTGAAGTGATTTGCAGACCATCCATTGCACATGAGGCAGACCACATAGTGAAATACACATTGTCGCATGTTACATGCGACAATGTTTATACCAATATATTAATCATGAACTCCAAAATCATATATACACACACACACACACACACACACACACACACACACACACACGCACACGCACACGCACACACAGAGCACATTAAAACTACAGTTGCTATGGGAGCCCAAATCCAGCGAGGACAGTCTCTATCTGCAATGTTCTTCAGTTAACCTGGCAGAAATCTACTTGCAAGTCTGGCTTTTGTTCAGACAATGAATAAAAGTAACAAACTGTGATTCCATCAAAATGGCATGGGGCAACTCTACCAGTATTTATTAATCTCCCAATACCATTCAATTTGCTATTTCACATTGGTCTGACCATTGTCCAAATTTAAACAGATGTCTTCTGAAACATAACTGGTAATGTGATGTTGGATAGCTGGAAGAGAAAGTATGATTGCCATCATGCCAGGTATTTCACATACTTTCTAATGATGCAACTGTGTTAAGAGAGGTGAGCTACACAGAAACTCTTTGCAAGACATTACTGCAAGCAAATGAAACCGCTCTGCCATCATTTCTATCAACTGTCTGGATCATGGGTTCTTATAAAATCCCCAACCAGTTGGATGGCCAGACATTGCTCAACACTTCCTGAGCCATCATCTGCAAAACAGCAGCTCAAGCAATGCCCAGCATGTGAGTTATAGGGTTGAGTGGTAGCTTTGTGAAGAGTACTTTTAGCAATGAAATCTTCTAAAATGCTAGCATGATTTTGCAATGTTTTCTCTAAAGCGATTCAGAAAGTGAGGGCATTCAATCATTTGTTATACAGAGCAGTCCAACCCTAACCCTAAATCAGCAGATCTGATTCAACAAATTTGCAAAGTGATCTCTCGCAGTGCTCCAGCTTAGAGTTGGTGTGAAAGCCAACAAGAGAGCAGACCTCTGGGAATAATGTGTGGCACCTCTTAGGTCCTTAACTTCCTGTTTGAGCCAATCTCCCATATCCAGAAGAGTTACATCACACAGGATATGGCGCAATAACCACTGCTTTGTCTGCAGATAAGGAAGTTAATGAGGAAAGGAGGTTGTGTCGAGCCATCAATGTTGAAACCAGAAAAGGGGATATTTTTAAGTGAGTGAAGTAAATCTCAATGAACTCCCCTGTTCTGAAACTAAACAGACCTCTTCAGCATCATCCCAGCTCAAGTTATAGGAGCTGGAAATGCTGAGGGCCAAATAAGTCTCCATCATTAACAATTCTAATTGGATCTCAAGTATCAGTTCTGTAACACCAAAAAATATATTCCGTGTATGTTTCATAAGTAATGTGGGATAAGAGGCCATGAGTGCAGTAACCATTATTATACTTGCACTTTCCAAATTTGAATGGAAGTCAACTGACAATCGTAGGTAGACAACGAACACTGAAAAACCCGTAGACTGTCAATTGAAACACCAGGCAGGTATGACCAGTCACAACTTTTATGCAGATGTTACTTGAGCCTTGTTAAAGCTACAAACTAATGGGCCGAACACGACACAGAACATTTTGTCAATTTATTTACTTCAAGAATTGCCAAGAGGGATGGCAACTCGGTCATGAGCTTACCCTCCATAAAAGACAATTGAAAAACTATGTGATTTGCATAATTCGCTACAAATGGACTGAAAATTTAAAATGTCATGATGTGACATGTTCCTCCAAGGGAAAATTTTAGATGATATTACTATTCCAAAACAGGAACCACTTCCACACCAAAGAGGTGTACGCACCTGCTGACAAACTCATAGGGGAACATGGGGATGGAAATACATTTTACCATCTTCTCACTGATGCATAGGTGCAAAAACAGATCTGAACAGAACTTCTTCGTGGTGGACTTTTAGCTTCACATGCTCAGCAAAATGGTGTTTTCTTGAGACTTTTTGAATATGTTTTAGTCAGCAACCTCAGCAATCAACTGGTTAATATGGAAATGGAAATGGTACTGTATGCTTCCAATAAACTGCCAAATAACATCGGCTTTGTGCATCTAATTACAGCCTAGTGGAGCAGGAGCTGTCAAGTGTGAACAGACCTGATAACAATCTCCGAATCTCTTCCTACTATCCCTCAATTAAGCTAGTTTTGTTTTACATACTAATTTATTTAGAGATTATGATGTGTCAGTCAGCTGATCTGAAACCAAGTGTTTGGAATGGCAGTGCAAACTTCTTCATTACTTCAAACTTCTTGTGCATTACTACATGCAATATAAAATGAAGATACAAAATTCAACCCTTCTGATGTATTTAAAGGAATAGATTGAGAAGCCGCAGTGAGGTCAGGCATACTGCTCTGAAGCAGGTCAATTTCAGCTCTTAATGGCTTTCAAAATGCAGGCTGGACAGTCTCTATTCCACAAGGACGCTGACTACTTTCGGGTTTGTTCATCGACAGGCAGGATTATTTTGGACTGCAACTGCATCAGTCAACAGATGCAAGAGCAGAGGAGTTTAAATCGTCTTACATCTGTAGCTAGATAATAAAAACTGAGGGCCACTATTAGCCAAATTTAGCCCTATTCTACTGCTTTTGAGAGCAAATGAAGAGCTTCATCGCAATACACAATAACCGCTACTTTTGACATTTATGAAGCACCACTACAAGAAGATCCTCATGGGCGGGCCAGCAGTCATGCCAAGTTAAGGCCGCATTAACACGCTTTATTCCAGTGTTTAGCATACTTTAACATCAGCTTTCACTCCAATGTGCAAGCCAGTTTTCCGCTTACTGCGATACATCCACGCAGTCAATCAGCGATGGAGAATCTCGCACTGCCCACCGGCTCCGATTGTTTAGCGACTCTTGTTTTAAGCAAAAGAAACATTTGAGTGCCATTTCTTTGCTGCAAGCTCAGCGGAAAAGATTTCCCTGCCTTATCTGTAGAGAAAGCGTTTCTCATCAGTGGACAGTTTTCTCCCTACTGACCGAGTTTGTGGCTGCTCTTAGCAGATTAGTGGGACAGTATACTACACGGGACAAAGAGGAATAAGACAAACTATTAGAGAAACATGGAAATGTTTGCATTTGAATTGACAAGCAAGAATTTGACTACAAATCGCACTTCAACCGACATGTTGCGTTTAAAAAAGTAATCAAAACTAAGTTAACTTTTTCACAAGAGTCATAATTCTTAGATTTAACGCTAACGGCACCATGGTATAGTACTTTAACTTGTTTAGCGAGGTATATAAACAAGTAAGAAAGCCCTTTTATATTTACTTTTCCCATGGGAATAATGAAACGGATATATAGCGTTTTGCGATGAAACTCTTCAAATATAAAACATGCGTGAGTTCATTAGGTGTCATCCTCTAATTGCACAAACTTCCATCTCTCATTTCCCTATTCCCTTCATCAATGAGAGAAATGAGAATTCCAAGCATTCCTTTCCTTCTATCCAGAAGTCGTGTAAAATGTCCGGCCCTGCCCAGACTTGTTGGCCCTGGTAGGTGCAAACCAAATTACATAAGATAAAATCCATATATTGAGAAGTTAAGTTACCTTTCATAAACTCTACTTTCGCAAGACATACAACTGAACTCTGCATAAGACATCTTTCCTTGCCAGGTTAAATTCAGCCAGAAACACTCGCCGTCATGCAAGATACCAGGATTACATGAAAACAAGAGAACGCTTAATTTTGTTATACAAATATAAAAAGGTGATTTTGCATACAATGGAATGCCAGTTTCGAGGTTGCTGCATAATTTGTTGCAGCATAACCAACTCAATAACTTCAATGACAGTGATTTTTGACAAAAAAGCGCGTCTACATCCGTGAAACTGCTCACGAGGAAGAAAAAAAACAGAATATCTCTTTTTTTTCCAATATGGGAATGGGGATGGTGGGTTTTCCGCTCCATCTTTAGTTGTCAAACGGACTTGAACTGAGTGCAACTTTACTTCCGCGAATTGCAGGGCCACGACCCACAGGTGTGCCTCAACTCCACCCCGACGCATTCAACACTAATCGACTACATATATTCATGCTTAAAAACTTTTAATGAATCCAGTGAAGTTACTTTGCCACTAAAGAACCACATTTTGCAAAATCTCGTTTGAATGTGAAAAATGCCCAATCGTTTATGCTCTAGGAGAGAGTCAACACCCCTAAATAGGATTCTTACAACGAAAACAAAAAACAAATATGCCTGCATATCCATGAACTTGCCGAATAACAGGAAAAACTTGGAAAATCAGTGGAAATGCATCATGCATAGCCAATATCATATTAACTCACCATTATGGTTTTACAAATTACTTCCTGTTACGGTCCAAAAAACGGGTAAGGCGTTCACCTTCCACCGGCCACGAGAAGTGTACAGTCCACCCACACCTGATCCGAAACTCGGCAGTCATAGCATTTCCCTGCAGTTACAAAAAAAAAGTTTAAACTCCCAGCCGTATCGTCCTTATCATGTTGTACAGTTTTTCATGGAACCCGACCGTTCTCTGCTTCTGTGTGCGTGATTGCGGGGAGAGGTTGTTAGGTAGCACAAAACAAGCAACTTAGAGAAGGCAACCGGAGCAAGTGCAGACAGGTAGAGAATAATTTCATAAGATTGCTGAATTGTGGGTATTAGGAAATCGCCGATGCGTAAAACTGAGACAGTAGTGCCCCCCAGCGTTACTGCGATCTAGAAACGGTTGAAAGCCACTGTGATTTGCAATGTAGTTGGCTATATGCCACGTTGCCCTTATGGCGGGTTCATGAGATTTTTCAAAGTGGCATCATTTTCATAATTTTGGCTCTAAACATAACCACAATGCATTTCAAATAATAATAATAAAAACAAATCGAGATGTTCATCTGTTGCATACGTTCACCTTGATTGTTTTAAAAATTGTATGAACTGTGTGAGAATTAAAACCATTGTTATTCATAGTCACCCTCAAAATTGAGGGCTCGAGAAATTGTACAAATGAACATAATCATAAGTCCAAGTAGCGTTTTTGGAACACTTGGAAGCAAATTTCTTGCCCTCATTGATTGCCTCATTGAAATATTGAACACGTAAACATCACCACTGATGCCTGGTGATGTTCAGCCAGGCCTTCATTGCAGCAGTCCTCAGCTCCTCAGATATTTTGACTTCTGTTTTTCCTCCAGCAAGTGAAAAGTATGCTCAATGGCATGCAGATCAGCTTCTTGCCTTAAAATGTCTTGCATTGCTTCAGCAGTATGCTTCAAGTCACTGTGTGCCTGCAAAATAATGCAGCCTTATACAACCCTATTCTGAAATAGTTGGAACGAAGTGTAAATTGTGAATAAAATCAAAATGCTGACTTTCAAATCACATTATTCACAATGGAACATAGATAACATTTCAAAAGTTCAAAACCGAGACATTTCACATTTTTTATCCACAAAATGAGCTTATTTCAAATTTTCTGGCTGCAACAGGTCTCAAAAAAGTTGGGACACAGGCTAAAAAAAGGGCTGAAAAAGCAATTAATATATAAGAGAATCAGCTGAAATAAAATTTAGCAAGTAATTACGTTAACTCGCCTCAGGTGTGTAACATGATTGGCTATAAAAGGGATGTCTGAGAGAGGCTGAATCTCTCAGAAGCTGGTCAGGGGCTCTCCAACCAGTGAAGGCCTGCGTTAAAAAAAAAATCGTGGAATACTTTAAAAACAATTTTCCTCAATGTGAAATAGCAAAGGCTTTGAAGGTCTCATCATCAACAGTGCAAAACATCATCAAAAGTTCTAGAAAAATCTCTGTGAGAAAGGGACAAGGCCAAAGACCTTTACTGGATGCCCGTGATCTTCGGGCCCTAAGACGCCACTGCATCACTCACCGGCATGGTTATGTCATTGACATTACTAAATGGGCCCAGGAATACTTCAAGAAACCAGTGTCAGTAAACAAAGTCCGACGTGCCATCCACAGATGCCACCTAAAACTCTATCAAGCAAGAAGGAAGCCATTGTTGAGCATGATCCAGAAGTGCCACTGTGTTCTGTGGGCCAAAGCTTATTTAAAATGGACTGTAGCAAAGTGTCCTTGGTCAGACAAGTCCAAATTTGACATTCTTGTTGGAAATCATGGGCGTTGTGTCCTCTGGGCTAAAGAGGAGAGAGACCATTCCTCCGGTTATCAGCGTTCAAAAAAAAAAAACACAAAAAAAAACACAAAAAAAACAATTTTCCTCAATGTGAAATAGCAAAGGCTTTGAAGGTCTCATCATCAACAGTGCAAAACATCATCAAAAGTTCTAGAAAAATCTCTGTGAGAAAGGGACAAGGCCAAAGACCTTTACTGGATGCCCGTGATCTTCGGGCCCTAAGACGCCACTGCATCACTCACCGGCATGGTTATGTCATTGACATTACTAAATGGGCCCAGGAATACTTCAAGAAACCAGTGTCAGTAAACAAAGTCCGACGTGCCATCCACAGATGCCACCTAAAACTCTATCAAGCAAGAAGGAAGCCATTGTTGAGCATGATCCAGAAGTGTCACTGTGTTCTGTGGGCCAAAGCTTATTTAAAATGGACTGTAGCAAAGTGTCCTTGGTCAGACAAGTCCAAATTTGACATTCTTGTTGGAAATCATGGGCGTTGTGTCCTCTGGGCTAAAGAGGAGAGAGACCATTCCTCCGGTTATCAGCGTTCAGTTCAAAAGCCAGCATCTCTGATGGTATGGGGATGCATTAGTGCATATGGTGTGGGACACTTGCATATTTTAAAAAGCACCGTGAATGCTGAAATGTATATAAAGGTTTTAGAGCAAGATATGCTCCCCTCCAGAAGACATCTATTCCAAGGAATATGATATCCCAAGGAGAATGCAAAACCACACACTGTAGCCATTACAACAGCATAGCTTCGTAGTAGAAGAGTCCGTGAGCTGATCTGGCCTGCCTGCAGTCCTGATCTTTCACCGATTGAGAACATTTGGCGCATAATTAAAACAAAGTCTCCTCCTTGTCTCCTCAATGCCCAGACACCTCCACTCAGTGTTAAAAAGAAGGGATGCTACACCAAGGTAAACAGGCCCCGGTCCCAAATTTGAGACCTGTAGCAACTATCAAATTTGAAATAAGCTCTTGGTGGATAAAATTGTAAAATTTCTGTTTCAACATTTGCTGTCATCTCTGTTCTATTGTGAATAACATACTTGCTGGTGTGATTCGAAAGTCATTGCGTTATGATATTATTCACAATTTACACTTTGTCCCAAATATTTCGGAATTAGGGTTGTACAATTCAGTACACACTCATGTTTTAATGAGCAGTCATGTCATCGATAAACACAAGGAAACCAGATCCATATGCAGTCCTACATGCCTACACCATAACCCTACCTCCACTGTGCTTCACATGAGGTGGTATGCATCAGATCATGAGCAAGTCCTTCCCCTCTCCATATTCTTCTCTTCCCATCATGAGCTGATCTTCGTACCATCTGTCCATGGGATGCTGCTCAAGATCTGTAGGCCTATCTTCAATGTTTTCAAATTTTTATTACTTACCAAAGGTTTACATCAATGGTAGTACACCTACCTCCTGGAGGGTGATCTTGATCAGGATACCTGCGGTCAAGCTTTTTTCTTCACCAGTTTCATCCACTAGAGTCCTTAGCCATGGTGATCTGGGCTTTTTGGTGCTCCTGAGCTCATTTTTCTTTTATGAAAGCACTTTTCCCTTTCGTTTTCAGAATGTACCAAATAGTCCATCAGGCCAGAGCTCACAATTGAGCAATTTCTCAGTTTTTTCCTCTTGATTTTTCAGCTCCAATCCTCACTTCACCAGCAGTGGTAGCTCATGAGAGACTTTACACTGAGAGGGAACAGTTAGATTCCAAATGCAAATGCCACACTTAAACCAACACTGGATCATTTACCTGCTTACTTGTACAGGAAAGCGGGCAAAGCACACACATGGTCGAAGAGCCAAACAGCAAATTGTCCAATTACATTAGTCTGTTATGAGTCTGTGATAAATGTTTAATCGAATCTCCTATATGCTGTGTTAGACAGGTAAAATAAGGTGTCAATGTCCGATATTTATGGACCGGTCAAATTATCCTTTAAATGTATAATGGAGGCTATTATTTAGTCCATTCCAAACCAAATTTTAATTGCCCTCAAATAACTTGTAGCATGAAATGCACAAGCATTTAAGGTAAATTTTTTTACAGTGTGTGGAGTTAGCAAAGCTAAACTAATACAAGTAGATTTATTATACAAAAATTAAGTAAAATTAAAAATGGTTTTTCACATGTTGAAATGATTGTCCCACTGGCAGAGAAACTGGCGGTTTCTTTTTTAATAAAAAGGAAAGCTCTGTTGGCGACTTGTGCTTTTCTTACCTGTTCCTCCATTTTAGATGAAAGATGTTAAAGATACAATGAGTTCCAGTGGAGTGTGGGATGTGGATATAAAAACCAATCGATGCAACTCACCAGTAGTGAGTGAACAACCAGCAATAAATGAGCCAACATCAGTCAATAATCCAAGTCTGCATCACAAATAACTGAGTGGTACTTAAGACAAAATATTTTAATCCTGACAGGATGAATGTAAAAAAAAAAAAAAAAAAGGAAAGGAACACAAAAATGAGAAGAAAAGTGGACATTTACAGTTTGAGGTTGACTGATTTTTGCTCTTTTTTTCCTTCCCCGGCTGACTGGCATCTGCATAACAATACCAAAGCAAATGCTCCGTACACTCCATGATACAACGGCAGCTTAAATTGCACCGAGGGCACAAATCCAAGCAAGGAACAGCTGCTTCATTTCCTATCAAATGTCTTCACTGACTGTTGTTCTCGGTTAGTGGTATAATTGCCTTTATAAGGATAGCATCGACTAAATTTACCATTTGTATTTTTTTTCAGTATTTGTATTTTCTCTCAGTTGACATCCTTAAGAAAGAGGCCTGATAGACTGAAGGGCAGGAGAATTCTGCCCTCATGTCAGCATTTCAGCAAAGCTCTTCAGCCATAACAACTGATCACACGGTGAGCTCTCCAATGTAGTAGTTGAAGCGACCATAACATTTCTTTACTTCATTTCACCTCTGTTTACTTTTACAGATGATGTGCCTCTTCCACAGTTAGATACACAAGAGAATAGGGAGCAGATCTTATTACCATTTCTGAGAACCAGTCGATCTGCTTGTTACGCAGCTCAGTGAGAAGCGGCCAAGACCATCCAACCTTGCTACCATGGTCATGAGATCCAAAGGCTCAGCTCTAAAGCATGTGCTTTTTAACATCGCCGATTCTGTAAACCTAAACACTGTGGTAATTGCTCAGAGATCTGGAATCCAGACCCAGCAGTGGGAATAGGTGCAATATGTACAGTCCAAAAACTTCCAATCAAGTACAGCACTCATACTTAGTGGAAACCAATAAATTAGAAGAGATTTTAGCTCTCACAGTTCTTCATTTCGGGAAGAGAGGATTACCATCAATGCAAGCATACAGGCTTTTCCAGTATGAGCATGTGTTGTATTAAAAAAAAAACAAAAACCCAACAACCAGGGTCATTTGAAAATGACCAGGTTAGACCACTAACATCTTTGCAAAAGGGGTTACAGAAATTATTCTAGGGATTACTCGTGTGTTTCAAATACATTAAAAACGCTTCTTCATTTAAAAACTCTACAACAAACTAGACATTAAACTAGTTATTGGTGCCAACAGCACAATAGGATGCCTGTAAGTGTTTAAATTATTTCATGGAGCTTTGTCAAAAGACTCGCCAAAACGTAACAGAAAGTTGTGTCACAAGTTATGCAAAAGGGTGCCTGCATATGATCTCATTCATTTGTAAAGCTTTGAAAGGGGGAAATAAATGGTGCCTACTTTCTCATTTCTCACACCGAATCCCAAAAGCAACACTCCACTGTGTTACCAATGCAGAAAGTATGGCATGAGACCTTGCAGCTCCCAGTAATTAAAGACTTACAAACGCTGGTGCCTGAACAGACTCAAGAATACTGTGAAAATAAGTGCAGAAGATCACTTGCACAGAATTTGACTGGAATTGTCAAGGCGGAGTCACATACAAGCGCCCTTGTGATCTCACTCATGAATAGTGGACCCTGTACAAGGGGAGGCGAGGCAAATGCCATCTCTCATTTGGTTTTGACACCAACTTACCATTCTTTTAATATCACATTTGTCTTACCTTGGATCTACAGCATTAAAGTGACACTTTGTTGAACACCTTTACACTTCCCAAACATTGACTGGCCCACTCTTTCACACCAACACAGTTAATGCATAGTCTGCAAAATAAATAGAATGGGAAAGACTGACAAAGGCAGGGGACCGTACAGGGAGAACGTGAACACGGACAATGGTATGAGTGGAGTACACTTAAAACCTCAGAGGAAAATGCTTCTCAAAGGCTAACAGAAGAATGAAAAGGGGTTCGTTAGCCGTGAGCTTAAAAGATGAGGACTCAAAAACACGGGAGGGCTGATTCTGAGGAGGCGGGCCGAAGATCAAAAGGATAAGATGAAAATGCAGGAGAACTGCCTTGTCTGTGAGTGCCTGAATCCAAGAGCTACAGTGCAGTTTTCCCATTCCACAGGCGAGTCCACGAGACGCTCCAGGCAGCAGCGGGATAAGCACAGTCTCAGTAAAATTCATGCTGCTTCAGTCTCCCTTAAGTCTTACTGTACAAAAGTTCTGCCCGTGCGTGTGTGCGTGTGTGTTTGTGTGTGTGTGTGCCCGTATGTGTTGGCTTTTCACATGATGCCGTTGGTGAGGTATTGGAAGCCATCATACAGCTTGGTAGTGATGGAGCGCATGGACCCATCCACCATCTGCTCCACCAGGCCCTGCAGCTGCTCCTCGGTCAGGTTCATGTGGAAGCGCTCCTTCAGGTTCCTGATGGTGCTGGAGCCGTGGAAACAAGGCAGCTGTGAGCCTGTGGATGAGCCGGGCGGGGAGCCAGTTTAGCGCAAGACAGGCACAACGACGCAGTGGCCAAATACCCAATGCCACGAAAACCAAAACACAACCTGCAATTCTACATCTCAAAGTCTCAAGGACTGGCGCACACCGTGAGGGTCAACATCACACATTTCATTATGAGTAACTGTAAATGTAGCAGACCGGCACACATTTTGCAATGGTCTGGCACAAGGCGTGGGACAGTGTATAGGAATAATTTGCTTACATCGCTACTGGTATGTAGCATGCAATCACTGGAGAGAGAAAACAAACCCAAGTAGCCAGGAGTTGAAAAGTAGGAAACATGGATAAACAGTCTAGCGGCAAAAAATGAAAGAGGCAGGTCGGATGGTAATAAATTAGATGAATGACAAGGATGCAGTAACTGAATGCTTTAGACTCTTTGTGGATATTTAGCACAAATCCTAAAAATCAGTACAACACTAGCTTGCCATCAGCAACTCAAGTCGCTTCTCCTGACCTTGGCACTTCAGGCCAAAACATCCCTATTCACGCTCATGCAAATTAGCAACATCAGCTACCAGTGCTGTGGCAGTGCTCGGAGCTTAGAGAGATGTCTGACACCTAGTGATGCCCAGACCCCACAGGCATGGCTACCTTGCTGCATTATCTCCACAATCTGGACGACCTTCTCATGGTGCTTCCGTGCCGCAATTAGACCCTGCAGCATTAGCATCTTGTAGTAATTGAACATGTCTCCATCCTGGCCACCCATTACCTGAGACATATAAACAAACACAAACATTGGTAAGAACTATTATCATAATAAACAAAACCACAAATAAGAATAATACCGACAATATGCATAAACCTGGGTGTTCAGGGTAATAACTCCAAAAATGGATTTCTCTCTTCCAACTACTGAAGTATTTTGAAATGTACAAAGTACATCACCAGAGAGGTCTTAAGCCATACCATTTAATATGTTACATTTTTTTTATTAAGTCTTCACTCATGAAATACTTATAAAGAGATGGGCCAAATTAATATATTTTCCATAATTTTGTGATGTGAGTGGGCATCCATTTGGAGACCCTCAATAGCAAAGCAGAACAAATAGCATTCATGAATGATGTGCAGTAGCACCAAATCCCACTATTCATCCTCAAAATTTGACTTCAGAACCAATTCTTTGTGGTGTGGGTGGAACTGGCAGTCTCTGCCTTGACTCACATCCACAAACTCGCTGGTGAGTTTGAAAGCTGAGGTCTCGAAGCCCAGGTTGCGCGGAGAACTGGACAGGATGAAGCCAAAGTCGATGTGGATGATGTGGCCTTCCGCATCCAGCAAGATGTTCCCATTGTGCCTGGACAGACAGAGCAAACAGAGAATAAGAGAGGGGAAGGGATGCATGCAGTCTCTACATAGCAGAGTCACAGGGTCAGGAAAGCATAGGGACCTACACTGCAGAGAGGAATGGATTCCGGATATCAAAATCAAACTGAAGAGAGGAGGAGGACAAAAAAAATGAGGAAGTAATGTGAAGCCTAAATAGGAAGACGCATCACAGACTTACAGAAAAGGATGTTGGTTTAAAAAAAAACATTCTATCCAGCTTCTACTGACTCAAACAAGCAGTAGACAATATGTGATTCCAGCATGAATGTGGTTGATTTCAGTTCTCACTGTAATCCAGACGGGGTGTCTTTAAAATAATTTCACTTGCGTTTAACCAGTGGAGTCATGTGAAGATTGAAATCTCTTTGACAAGAGAGCCCTGAAGTGAACATACCGTGAGGTAAAAAAACTATTTTCACCGAACATAAAAATGGAGAAAAAAGATGCACAAAATGAACAAAACCGTTAATAATCTATTACGTGGGTTGAAACATATGGGACTAGAGGTACAAGTGAACCTGAAACCTCGCTGGACTGCCATTCTGCCCTGCCCTGTGAGTGGAGTACAAGGCTGAAATAAAATACCAAAGTAGTGCATGTCCAAAACATACAGCATGCAAACTTTCATCAAATCTGATCAGTAATTCTAACTGCTAAAAGGTAGTAGGGCTTTCAAATAGATGTGTATGGGCAAAGGAATGTCAAAGGTCACAAAACAGCCATTTTTAAGTAATCATCAAAACCCATCATTTATGAATTCAGACATTCTAAACTACATACAGATGGCGTTTCAGCTCTTAATCTATACAAGAAAGGTCTAAAATGAACAGCTTCAGTTTAGATCAATATTTGATCAACATTTCTGATCGCAACAGGTTATGTCGAATTGCTTATGAACCAGAGATGACAATGCAAGGCTGGTGATAAGTGGTATTGCATCGCAGAATGCGATCAGTTTTTTTGAAATGTGCCAATCTGCCATGGGCTGTTGAAATCCCCATTGCATATTTTGCAATAGGCTTTGGATAATGTGAATCAAAGTTTTTGTCCAGTTTTGAACAAAAACGGGCTCCTACAGTCTCTTAATATCGTCCTGATTGGCCTCCACCACCGCATTATGGATAATCTAACTGCGCGACTCTGAAACCATGGTAGCAAGCGGAATGACCCCATTATTTTCCTACCTCCATGTCTGTCCCTACCACAGAGCTATAGAAAACACTAGTGGACAACGTCATTGGCTGAACCAACCGCAAAATGTGAGACACGTCTACCATCTTGTGTAAGGAATCAGCAGGGGCATTGCGCAATCAAACGCTGTACGTGTGTGCATGCGACTAGATAAAACTAGATTTAATCAGTAAGCATGGCTTACAGGATACCCCCCGCAACAACAAGTAGTCGGGCAGTACCACAGTCAATAGACCTTCCAGCAAGAAAAAAATTTTTCAAAATGGGATGAGTAGGTTATGAGATCTAGGTCCGGACGCACAGACGCGCGCGCGCACACACACACACACACACACACACACACACACACACACACACACACACACACACGCACAGACGCACGCACGGACAAAGCAAATCCAGTATACCCCCCTAAACTTCGTTGCGGGGGGTATAATGAAATTAAAAACACTAGACTGGAGTCACACATCAGTCTACAAGTAAGACCATTATTTAAATTATTAATTTGTTTACAGGTGTTTGTTGTCAGGAAATTCTTAATAGTTAAAATTCAAAAAATTAAATTTGAATTAACTGTAAATATATGTGAAAGAGTTGTATATTTATGCCCAAGGAATGCTGTTTTCATATTTTGAACACATGTACGTTTGTATTTGTACCTTGAATTCCTGTAGTTTTCTTTATTCTAGATTATGACAATATTTATTGGAATAATTAAAAGGAGCCGTGTGCAAGTTTGTGGCCAAAACTGGTAGTGCAGTCACTTTCAAAATAGTGCAGAGCGCAGAATCCCCTCCTCCTCTACCCCAGACGAGAGGTTGCTGGATCCAGCAAGAACGTCTACTACACGGAGCTACCATGGCTACGTTTCAATATCATCAATTATTTGCTCTGACTGGGTTGTGTTCAGTTCAGTTCAGAAAAGATGGAGACTAATGACTGACTAACTTTAGCAATGGTCATATTGGTCAATTTGCTCATCACTCTTCTGTGTAGATAGCCCACTCAAGTCCATACTGTAAAATAAGTAAAGAATGAATGAGGACTCATTTGACCGATGTACTGTCTCAATTACATTTCATATTGCCATAATGGCTGTGCTAATGTTGAATCGGTTTCCACAGCCTCTCAGCATAATGCCAGAGAAACGGACTCCAATAATGCATTGCTAATGTTAGCAATGACGAGTCACGGTTTTTATTTCTCAATTTGTTACCTAGTCAATTCTATGACCCACCTGCATATGCACGAACGTACCATGACCGAACATACATAACGTTATTCGACTGTAGAGAATATTTGAAATGTCCGTGCCTACATTAAACTGAATTAAATTAGCCAAACTGGGCTGATTCTTAACTGTCCAGGAAAAAATTGGCAACTTCGGCGTTGGTCTTCAAATTCTTCTCCGCTTTCAGCTGTCTCCATCTTTCAAAGGCATGTCCTATACAGATCCTTGTTTTGTTTCTGACTTTGTCACAACGTATTTTGGAATCATAACAAGGCCTTTTAGGTTTAGTAACGTCAGACATTTGAGCTCCGAAACACTACTAGCTGCAGTTCAGTGGTAACTGGAAATCTGGATGCCGAAATGCTACTGACTTTGTGATTGGGAGATAGGTGGAGGGTGGCGCAACAGGCCAAAACACTAAATGAAAACATCAACATTAGTTGTGGGCTGCAACTTCGCTTTTGGTATGAGAATATTCTGGCTGGACTACTGTTGTCAGTGATATTAAGTATTTGAAATTAACATCATTCCTTAATGTCTGGTGGTATATCAGGTCCATTTTATGATTAATCTACATACATTTCTTACATACTGCTTCTTCAAATGTTCTTCTTGGTTCAGAATGATAACCAATATTAATTTCTTTCACAGTAAAAATATCACAGTAAAAATATTATGAATGATAAAAGTCAGTCCTGAATATTGACTCATTCAAAGCCTGAGACAGGTGAGTGGCTTAGGTAGAACAGACTAAAACTTTCCAATTTCCATTCAGTTACCGAGTTACTACGTGTTAGCTGTAAGTGGGACCCAGTTCTACTGTAACTCAACTGCCTTGGTCTTCATTAGGCTATGTTGATTAATGTTAGTACGGTTAGCCGAGTGTTCCAAAGGCCTTTTCTCACTTGGTTTTCTTTAGCCCTGTATTATCCTTAACACCGGACTATCCTCAGCCCCTTTTCTAGTACTGTACTATCGACGAAATGACGGCTAAGAAAAATCGCTCCTGTTCTCACTTGCTATTGTTAACCCCGGACCATCGAGGCTTCGTGAATCCAATCTCACAGTCTTCCCAATTGCTCCTTTTGGCGGCCATTGTCAAAGTATATACAAATGAGTTGATGACAGTCCAAACGAAGTACAGGTCGCTAGCTACGTATTGCGTGTTCTGTGTGGTGTGTTTGATACAAATAACCCGCTAGTGTCTTTTTGTCACGCATACAAAACACGTTGTGTCCACGCAAGCCGTCAATCAGCACCGTTTCAACATCGACAAAAAACGTCATGCATTCTGACCTTATTTTTTCAATGCGTATCCATTTTATCACTCTTTCAAACTCAATCATGGACGAAAAATAAATATTACAAAGATCTTTTCAGCCATCTACCAATAATTTAAGGCTTAATATCACAGAGATGCCAAGTCTCAATTATTCACTAATGAGATTAACGCTTAATGAGATTCTCAGGCGGTATTAAAATCCTTGTGCATAGAAGTCTGTTTCACTTGCGTAAAGGTTGACCTCACCACAAGTAACATGGAAAGTGATTATGACTCCGGACTTCCCTGTGTCTCTTTACTCAGGGATTGGAAACAATGCATGTGTTTCATGATCGTTTAAATTGTTTTAATGAAATAAGACCATTTGAAACATCTTTATGCAATTCCATTGCTTTCAATCCCTCAGTAAAGCCAAGCCTGAGAATTTCCGAGTCATAATTGATTTCCGTGTCACTAGTGGGGAAATCCACCGTAATGCACGTGAAATTGATTCACTTAATGCACAGTGACTTAAATTCCGCGAGTGAATTTCTTCAGTGCGTGTTGATTGAATAATTGCTGACAACGGCACAGGAACATGAATGGCACTAAGAGGAGAGACTCACGCCTAATGCGTGAGCCTTGGCATCTCTGATATCAATTCAATAAATATTTATTTCCATCGAAGAAGTCTGCTCTTTCCGCTTGCAACGACCATACACCAGAGCAGGTTTGTTTACAAGATACTGCTTGACGTCATCGTCATCACATTGTGTAATTGAATATTCATGACAGTCTTGCCTCGAATTAGTTGCAGCGCAACCCGTTTTCGTCGGCTTCCTGTTCTTCCATTTCTGTTCCTGTTCTCACTGGCCTTCTTTGCACCTCAATTTGGTGCTTAGCACCGCAATTGCGGTGCTAATCCTACCGATTTGCGGTGCTAGATAGTCCCGTAACATTGGTGGGGCTAGCCCACTTTCCAAAAACCCAGTGAGAACAGAAGCAGTACTAAGCTTAACCCCGGGAAATTGGTGGGGCTAAAGGGGGGCCATGGCCCCACCAATTGCCGGGGGCTAAGCAAAATTTTTGCCAGTGAGAAAAGGCCTTAAGAGTTGAAAACACAAGATGTGTTAGTGAAACACTGATGCCCCCGAACATAACATGCACATGCTAACCATTAAAGGCCAATCATGAGTCAATCAAAGGTTAAAGGTCAAGGTCACTAGGTCAACATTCATTACGTCATCAGAAAGGCCTTATCCTAAGGAATACATATGCCAGGTATCAAATGCCTATTACTAGCTAATGAAAAGTTATGGTCCATGTTAAAGTGTTTGTCACCAAACGTCACGCTCCAAGGTCAAGGTCAGAAGGTCAAAAGTCATGACCCCATCTGAAATGCCTTCTCAGAAGCAATGCATATGCCAAGTATCAAAGTCCTATCATGAGCCGATCAAAAGTTATAGCCATGGCAAAGTGCAGGCAGACAGACAGACAGAGGGACAGATGGACAGGTTAAAAACTATATGCCCCCGAAACTTTGTTTACGGGGGCATAAAAAAAGTTAAAATGCATAGACATTTTTGTTAAGTTTTATTTTGGTACACAGTTCTGAAAAATACTACAAATTGCTACAGACTTCTCGACTGCGTAGCCTTTTTGCAATGCAGTTTTTTGCATAATGGCAGCCCAGCAACAGAGGACAGTTTTCACCATTACAAAGCCATTACAATGCATTTATTTGTACGTTTCATTGTTTTCAGCAAGCGATCTCATTTTGTTATGAAAATTGTTCATTTGTTATAAAGGCAATAATTTGTGATAAGGTTTAAGAACATGTTCTGATGAATTTTTGACCATTCCCGCTATGTATAGATTTTCAAGATGACAAATTTAGCACTAATGGACAGCCGTGTTCAGTTAAGACCAAATAATTTACACACAAAAAAAAATTAAAATAAAGTAAAACTCAACTCAAAGCACAGATTGCTATGGCATCACATGTCATAGCTTCATAAACCCTATAAGTTTATGCTGAAACCTTATGTGACCTTGACTGCTGATCTGATGACCTCCAATACCTACAAAGTTCAGTGACACTGTGTGGGGAGTTACCTTGTCCGATTTGGAGAAAATTACACCACTCTTTCAGTAGATACAGCGCAGATAAGATATTTGTGACAGTGAGATGGACACAGGCACAGAAGGACAACCTGAAAACGGCATGTCTTCCATCCACTGTGTGTGGCTGAGGTATAATATATGCAATCTGTAACTGATATTGTTTTTTGATGCGTATAAATTACCAAGGGTATCAATCAATCTGAACCTGAATGAATCTCTGCACAGCAGAAGGGATTCAGAGAGCCACAAACGAACGTGAAGAGAGCGTATAAGCGGTTGTGGTCTCACCTGTCCTTGACCTGTAGCAGGTAGCAGACGAGGCAGTATCCGGCACAGCTCTGGACAAAGTTACGCTGTGCGGTCAGGAAGGCCTCGGTGGTGTAGTTGCCGTGGTCCTGCAGGAAGTAATCCAGCAGGGAGAGCTGGCTCTGCTTCTTCACCTGGTGGATGGACACGGCGTTCACCACCGGTTCAATCATGCCGCTGTCCGAGGAGATCACCAGGATCTTATACGGCTTGATCCACAGGGGGACCCGTTCCTGCTCCCAGATCGACTGCGCAGGAAGAAAGACCAGAAAAAAGACTGCAATCAGATAAGCAGATTAGTTTCATTTAAGTATGACCTACTGTGTCATGAAGAAGTATTCGCCCCCCTTCGGATTTCTTCCATTTTTTTTAAAATATTTGTCACGCTGAAATGTTTCAAATCCTCTGACTAATTTCAATATTAGTCAATGATAACTCGAGTGAGCACAAAGTGCACTTTTTATATGAAGACAAGAAAGCTACCCAACCACACCTGGCCCTTCGTGAAAAAAGTAATTGCCCCCTAAGCTAATAAATCAAACAAATAAACAAATTGATCATTGGATTCAATTAAACAAGACACTCCCAGGCACGATTACTACCAGCCCCCATGAATCTGAACATCATTTAAACAGAATCCGTCTGGCAATGTGATGGTGGCAAAAAGGAGGACATGAAACAGAAATTCAAGAACAGATGAGAAACAAAAGTTGTTAACATCTAGCAATCTGGAGAGGGTTACCAAGCCATTTTTTAGGCTCTGGGACCCCAGCAAACCCCACAGTGAGAGCCATTATCTACACATGAACAAAACTTGAAACAGTTGCGAACCTTCCCAAGAGTGGCCAGCCTGCCATAATTTCTCCAGGAGGGTATCGACAACTCATCCAGGAGGTCACAGAAGAACCCAAAATAACATCTAAAGAACAGCAAGCCTCAAATGTTTCAGTTAAGGACAGTGTTCTTGATTCCGCAATATCAAATGCCGCGTTTCCATCAAGCGGAACGGTTAGGTTCGGTACGGCTCGTGTCACATTTCAGAGAGTTTCCATTACAAAAGCTGTGGATGGTCACATTGGAACCATTCCCAACTGTTCCCATTTTTCGTCACCCCTCCGGTTGGGGTATCACGGGTTACCATCCAATACTAATAAGGCGGAGCTAAAACACGCCTTCTGCATTGGTCAGGAATCGTCATCACTGCCGGCTGTTGATTGGCCAACAGAAACGTCACTATAGCGCAACTTCCATCAGGAAACAGCAGGAAAACACCCGTCTCGCCTACCGTTTTGAGAAAAAATTTTTTGGAAATGTCTATTCACGACAACGTGCCATGGAGCAATGAGGAGATGTAGATATATATTTCATGCATTTAAATTTAGTCAATTTAAAATGCGAACAGCCATTATTATGCAAACTAACTAACTAACTAACTAACACAGAATTCTACAATAAGAACATACCAACAGTCAAACATGGTGGTGGAAGAGTGATGGTCTGGGGCTACTTTGTTGCTTCATATCTGATCGACTTGCTACAATTGACAGAACCATGAATTCTGTTCTCTACCAGAAAATTCTGAAGGAGAATGTTAAGTGATCAATTCATGATCACTTCATTCATTCATCAATTCAGTCAGTTAGGTCATGTAGCGCGACAAAGTTAAAGTCCTGACTTGATTCCGATTGAGATGCTGTGGCATGACCTCAAAAGCAAAATCTCTCCAGGGGGGAGGAATTGAAACAATTCAGCAAAAATCAGTGAGCTAAAACTAGTCCACAACACAAAAAGAAAGACTCCTTGCCAGTAATTGCAAACGCTTGATGGCAGCTGTTGCCACATAGGGTGCCGCAACCAGTTTTTAGGTTAGTGTGGAGCAATTAATTAATCCCCCCCCAATGGGTGAAATATGTTCGGAATAACTCTCTACCTTCAATAACCAAATGGACAACTAGACAGTCTGATCGGACACAACCATAAGGGTGTACCCCCGAAAGCCCACTTCTCCCCTTTGTAGAGCATTATTCGGCCAATAAGGTCACCATGGCAACCAAAATCGATAGGTGTCATAAGTAAAGTGTAACACATGTCCATACCAAATATGAAAGAAATTGAAAAATTACAGCCTGTACTGTGTCCACAAGGAAACCTCCATGTTTTACCACAAATTTGCATATTATTTGGCCAATCCTGTTGCCTTGGCAACCAAAATCGATATGTTGCACTTCACTTATGACACCTATGTCCATACTAAATATGAAAGAAATTGGTAAAAAATTGCAGCCTGTAGAATGTCCATAAGAAAGTGCCCACGGACACTGGCGGAGACGACACACAGGAATCCATAATAGCCAATAGACTTTGTCCGGGGGCTACAATTGACTCTTTTCCCCATAGACTCTCCCCTCCCTTTCCCCAAAATGACTTCAAATGATCACCCTAGGGGGGGCTGGAGAAAAGGTCCATTCAAGGAGATGTCATATTTAGTCCTTATGGGGAAAAGAGCCAAAAGCTGCATATTAAAATCAGTTGCCCGATCTGAAACTTAAATTCGAAAAATAAGCAAAAATTGAAGAAATGCGGTGAGGGGGCAAATACTTTTTCAAAGCACTGTGTCAGTCAATTCAGACTACTGAAATTTAAATTTTGTGATAAAGGGGTTGCCAACCTTGGCAAAAATGCTCAATGATTTAAAGAGGTCTTTTCATAAAATTTCAGCCACCTTTCTGTGACCCAACAGTAGTGAAAGTATATTCTGTCACGGTTAGCAGAGAGAACTGAGTTACATGGAGCAGCCTGTAACAGCAGCAGGGAGGCCAGTGGCCACAGGGACATTACCTGAAGCTGTCTGAGCACCTGAAAGGCCAGCAGCTCCTGCCGAAGGTCGTCCCCACACTTTACAATGACTGAGAGGAGACGCCAGTTGGGTAGATGGCCATAGGGAGAGCCTTCCCGTATCCGTCTGAGACAGAGAAAAGCGAAAGTCCATATGAACATTTCAGTGCAGTAAGCACAGGACTATGTCCTACGAATTAGGTTCTGTGAGGTCACTCACCTGACTTTCTCCTGCCAGGGCTCTTTCAGGGCCACGGCCGAGGGGTCCTCCGGGTCCCGCTTAAATGTGGTGGGGGTGTGAGCCAGCTGCTCCGACAGACGCCGCCTGGAGACCCACACAGTAAATTAGACAGTGCAGTGGGAAAGTACTTGGACAGCAACAGTTATTTTTTTTATTTTTTTTTTTTTGCTGGCCAGTACTCTAGCAGAATAGATAAGAAATCAACGAATATGCGGTTCACAAAGAGTGTTAGTCAGATTTGTGGCCATTTACTTCCATATTGTGTGGCAATGCAGCAAGTACAGGCCATTTTATGCAACCCCAATTCCGAAATAGTTGGGACGAGGTGTAAATTTTGAATAAAATCGAAATGCAATGACTTTCAGATCTCATGAGCCAATATGTTATTCAAAAATGTTGAAACAGGCATTTTACATTTTTATCCACAAAATGAGCTTATTTCAAATTTTCTGGCTGCAACAGGTCTCAAAAAAGTCGGGACACAGGCAAAACAGGGCTGAAAAAGCAATTAATATAGAAGAGAATCAACTGAAAGAACATTTAGCAAATAATTAAGGTAACTGGCATCAGGTGTGTCACATGATTGGCTATAAAAGGGATGTCTTAGAGAGGCTGAGTCTCTCTGAAGTAAAGATGGCCAGAGGCTCTCCAACCTGTGAAGGCTTGCGTTAAAAAATTGTGGAATACTTTAAAAACAATGTTCCTCAACGTCAAATTGCAAAGGCTTTGAAGGTCTCATTATCAACAGTGCATAAAATCATCAAAAGATTCAGAGAAACTGGAAAAATCTCTGTGCGTAAGGGACAAAGCCGAAGAACTTCACTGGATGCCTGTGATCATCAGGCCCTCAGACGCCACAGCAACACTCACCGGCATGATTCTATCATTGACATAACTAAATGGGCCAAGAAATACTTCAAGAAACCACTGCCTGTAGACACCGTTTGCAATGCCATCCACAGATGCCACCTAAACCTCTATCATGCAAAAAGGAAGCCATTGTTGAGCATGATCCAGAAGCGCCACCATGTTCTGTGGGCCAAGGCTGATTTAAAATGGACTGTAGCAAAGTGTCCTGTGGTCAGACCAACTTTGACATTCTTGTTGGAAATCATGGGTGTCGTGTCCTCCGGGCTAAAGAGGAGAAAGATCATCCCTCCTGTTATCAGCGTTCAGTTCATAAGCCAGCATCTCTGATGGTATGGGGATGCATTAGTGCATATGGTGTGGGACACTTGCAGGTTTTAAAAAGCAGCATGAACACTGAAAGGTATATAAAGGTTTTAGAGCAAGATATGCTTCCCTCAAGATGACATCTATTCCAGGGAAGGGCTTGTGTATTTCAGCAGGACAATGCAAAACCACATACTGCAGCTATTACAACAGCATGGCTTCGAAGTAGAAGAGTCTGTGTGCTGAACTGGCCTGCCTGCAGTCCTGATCTTTCACCAATTGAGAGCATTTGGCGCATAATTAAACAAAAAGTCTGTCAAAGGAGACCCAAAACTCTCCAGCAGCTGGAAGCCTGTATTACACAAGAATGGGATCAAATTCCAGTGGCTAAACTCAAGACACCCGTCTCCTCAATGCCCAGACGCCTCCACTGTGTGTTAAAATTCTTAAAAAGAAGAGGAGAAGCTACACCATGGTAAACAGGCCCCTGTCCCAACTTTTTTGAGATCTGCAAGGCAAATTTGAAATGAGCCAATTTTATGGATAAAATTGTTACATTTCTCAGTTTCAACATTTGCCATATTATTATTGTGAATAAAATACCAGCTGGTGTGATTTGAAAGTTTTGATTTTATTCACAATTTACACTTTGTCCCAACTATTTTGGAATCGGGGTTGTACATGGCACAGTGGAAATATGCACTGTATGCGATTATGAGAAAGAAAATTTGAGTAAGCAGTAATTTATCACCACTTCAAAGCTTAACCAAACATTTAAAACATTATCTAGGTATTAAAGTAGCTTTTATTTTAAATTTTCCATGGCTAGATTGAACCGGATCCAGTGTGCTACATATTAATGTGAAAATGAACCACCGTTGTGATTCACCATTCTTATGCTGACACTGTCCCCACACTGAGGCGTAATGATGCACCGCTGCTGAAGCGCTGGAGTACCTGATGTCTCCTGCAGCGATGAACACGGGCTCCTTGCTCTCCTGGCTGGTGATGCTGTCCACAGAAAACTGGGAGATGTTGTCACAGCTGTTGGTGTGCATCTCCGGGAGCTGCAGGCACAGCGAGAGCGAGCCGGTGATAAGGGCACAACCACCACAGGGGGCCTCATCACGGTACAATCAATTAAATGGCTCTGCGCACCACGGGGGGATTGGAGCCCCAGAAGACGCATGGCATTATGGGGATGGAGAGATGAGTGACAGAACACCATGGCTCTAACGTACTGCCAAACACCAAAACCAGAGAAAATCCGTTGACAGAAGGAGTTTCCTGCTCCGTCTACAGTGTGGTGCAGTGAGGAATGAATCATGCGACAGTTCAGTAAAGGAAAGAGGTTATGTGCGGAGAGTTTTGAAGAATCCCACTTGCAGTCCAATGGTTGTTCAGTGAGTCGCTGTGACTCTTTCGATACTATAAATCACAGCAAGAATTTCCATTTTTAGCATTGTGCAAATAGACTGTTCAAAGAAATTCTGAAGCTCAATGGACCCATAGTTTGGAGGACTCTTAAAAATTATTAGATCATTTCCCTAATTGCAACAGGTAAAGTCAGGTAAAAGGTACATATACAATGAACTGAGGTAATCATAATCTTGACAAAGTCGTAATGTCCACAAGGCTGTAGTTCCTTTCTAACAGAAGGTAACTTGCATATAGCGAGACAATTGTGATTTAAAAATAAATAAATAAATAAAAAATAGGCGTTACGCCTAAACCCGATGTCGAAGTTTTTGGAGACACCCGCCTGCCCCCCCAACCGCACGAAGGATAGCAATACTTCGTCAGCCTTGAGGGCTGAGGGGTAAAAATTAAACAATCGACATGACAATATCAAACGGATCATACTGTGCTTTTTGGGTTTTTCCCCAGAATTGCTTCAGCATATTAATCTATGGCTTTCTGCACATATAAAAACATCTGCAATGTACCAAAGTCCATGCCAAAAAGAGTAATTCACTCAGATAGAAAAAATGGCTCCTAAACTGCCTGAAACCCTTGTTTGTAGTCAAGCCTGTTCGGCCATAACACGTCAACATTTTGATGAAAAACATCTGGATAATCCTGGTCTAGCTGCCAGTGTGGCACACTCTCCAACTAAGCTAGTTATATCAAAGCCGGGAAGAGTTTGGTTAGCACCCATTGCCACGTTGAGACGATGCCCTTTTCTTCAGTGCAAAAGTAGATTCGCTTTTTACGAATGTCTTAATGAAGACAAAGTAAAGAATCAATGATTAAATTGAAACTTTACCACTTTTCTTCAGAAGGGCAATCCCAACCTGTTGATGTGCTAGCTTCATTTAACCGAGGCTACTTCCTGAACCGCGGTTGGACAATCATAAGAGTACATTTCAAGAGAGGGGGCCTTAAAGAGACAGGAGCAAAAACAGCCTGTTTCAGGCTGGATGAGCCTGAGGTGTTGCACACATGGCTAATAAAGCCGTAACTAGGTGTTTAATGACCATAAAAACATGCAAATATTTGTAAATAGGCCAAACAAAATCAAATATTAGACTGGGAAATGGGCACAAGATGACCCCTTAAAATTGAACATGATAATGGGAAGTTTTTTCTCTCTCAACAACAGCACAAAGAAGCACACCTCCACCTGCAGCTCGCCGATGTCGTCGACAGACCAAGCCTCGTCATCGTTGTCGTAGTTGGGCACAGTCGAAAAGCTGCTGGCCCGCTGCTCGGCCGTGATGCCACAATCTGGAAGGTTCTCCACTGAGCGCGTACTGCGGATACGAGTCTCCGGGATTCGCACCGGCACATTGGATGTCTCAAAGTTCTCACACTCCAGCACCTCCACATATATCAGGTATGGTGCCTGCAAGAGAACACCGATGCCAACAAAGAGGGGCCTTGAAAACCACTAACACAAAATATCCTGAAACTGACCAATGAACACACAAAAAAGCAGGCTACTCTCATAAAAAAATACATTAACGTTGGAAAACGCTAAGTCTTAATGTTTCAACTGTACGTGACACAAGAAGTCTCTCCATTTAATTTAATAGAAGTTCTCAAATTGCTCAATAAATAATCAACCAAATGATTTAATGAGCTGCGAGAAAATGAGGGTTACAGCGGTGTGATGTGCAATTTTAATCCCAAAGTAATCACATTTACAATTCAAATAATACACTTGCCACAGAGCAAATAACACCACATTATGGGACGAATACAAATGCATAATCAAAGTCACTGCTCATTTCTCTGGGTCATTTTGTCCCGAGAAGACTTTTGTCCCCCCCAATCTTACGTCGGGCCTAATCAGATTAATCATACACAGTCCTACTATCCACACCCTCTCCCACACCTTGTCTTTGGAGTTCAGCACCACGGCCTGCGTGTGCGGCACGCGCACCACGTGGTGGTCAAAGGCGGCCGTGGGCAGCCATACACGGGCGGGCAGCTTGTGGTTGAGCAGGGAGAGCTCCGAAATCAGCCGCTGAGTCTTCTGCTCCTTGGTGGGCAGTGTGGCCAGCCGCTTCCCGATGCCCATCAGGGACTTAATGAACTCCCGCTGGGGCGTCAGGCGTACGGGCTGGACCAGTACACCATGGGAGGGGGGAAGAGGGGTCAGAGAGGAGAAAAAGAAGGAGGCCATTTACTTACACAATGACAATGACATAAGAAAACCAGTGTTTCTCTCAAAGAAAGAGCTTCTGTGTCATTCACTGCGTTCAGTCTTCCTCTTCACTCCTCAGAGGTCCGCTTTGTTGTAGAAAGAAAACGCGCTGCTAACACCAGAGGACCACACGGAAATGACATTACCGCAGCCGGAGGAAAACTGGTCCATTTGTGACTTATGCTCAACCTTCCAATGACAACACCGAGTCTTAAATCTTCTCTTGGAATAAAGGCTTGCACTGAAATCACTGTTATACACTGGCTGACACAGTTAAAACAAGTCAAACCAAAAAAAAACCTTTTGAAACACAGCTGTGCCAATGGAGGGCCACAAAGCATGGATAAGGCACACTGCACAGTAAATCTGGATGGAAAGAAACAAGTCTCGTGGAAAAAGTTCGCCTACTTGTCCGTGGTACTGGCAATACCACAGAATAAACACCAGGGGGCAATAAGGTTGCGTGCAAGCCTTTTTTTGAGTTGAAAAGAGTGATGCAAATACAAACTTCATTAACAATTCTGCATTAATGCCATTTCATTCAAAAGGAAAAATAATAAGAAATCATCTGAATTTTTCAGGATATGAGAAAAAATTACGACCAATTTTCAAGAGAAAATATTCAGATACACGTACAGTGCATTCCGCAACAGTTTTAAAATACAAAATTCCAAGACATCATAATAAATGGTCTATATCAGCATAATTAATAAAACTAAAATTGTCTTATGGGTTACAGTTAACCCCAGAACACGAAATCCTTCGTTTGTCTGAACTGGCCACACTAAAGGCAAATAAACTCGCCATATGAACAAATTCCAAGTAATCAGCCCAACATGTCCTTTGACTCATTTCATATCACGGGGCTCAGAACCAGTCATCACATCCTAATCTGCGGGCCCCTTGCGACACAATCTCAAATTAATCTCGACCAATCCTCCCCATTGCCATAGAAACGGTGACTTCAGCAACAGTCCTTGAGGTGAACTTTTCCCCATAATCTACAAAGCCATGTCTTTCCAGCAGTAACTACAGTTAAGGACTGACCCCATGACCAGTCTCCCTCCCAAGCACACTGCTGACATTACAAACATGCCCACTTTCACAATTTGTGGCCCACATTCAGCAAAAAACCATTGATCAGCTTTCTGTACTTCCCTGTAGAAATCAATGATCAATGCAAGGAGCCCACAAATGGATAAAAAAGGGGGGAAAACCAGCATCACCACTGAAGACTTTAACCTCCCATACTGGAAAGACAATGAGAAAAACCCCATAGTCAAATGTTCAAGAAAACACAATTCATTTCCTATAAATCTTACACTCCAGCTGCAGTTACAATGAGCCACTGAAAAAAAAAAACATGCTCTAGTCATTATACCTCAGGATGAACCAGTAGGACACCATCAAATCACCTATTAGTCCAAAATCTAACAAAAGAAGTCCTCCATGTGCATTTAGTTTTTTCATCCACTTTTCTATGAGATTATGGCATATGAATCAGCAGTCACTATGACAACCAATGCATTTAACACCTTTCCTTAAAATGATGGGCAGGTGCAGCACAGGCGCATAACGTCCCAACACTGTATCCTGAAATCACAGAGGTATTCATAAAAATGCACCAAAAAAAATAAGAATAACAAGAGTTGTCAGAAAGACAACAAAGCTCGCTGGGGGGCAAGGTTAAAGTTTTTCTGCACGCGGACGGACGCGGACACCGGGGGTACGACAATAGCTCTCCCCGGACATTCGTCCCGGCGAGCTAAAAATAACAGTCCATCAGTCAAATTAATTCCTTTCATAAATTGTGAAGTCATGGAAAATGTCAAATCTATTTTACTTAGTGCAATAGTGATGGCAACATAGGGACAACATAGTTCAGTACATTAAAACAGAGCTGAACATTACCCTACCAACCAAGGTCATCGATCCAATCCAATCAGCAGGACTCGGCTCTGTGGGGCATCCCATTGCTCCAAGTGGAACCAAAGAACTCTCCACTGCACGTCATCATTTTCACATCAGCCAATAGAATGTCCACAGGCCTGCGATGGCCACGCCCCATCACCACTTTCCCAATTACAGAGCTCAGCTCTCCCACTGACCTCAAGTTTGAAGCAGAGAACCATACTATCCAATATATAAGATCTCAAATTAGGTGTTAAGTATACTGCACAAACTAGCTTTTGCTATAAACTTGAGGTGAATGTTGCACAATATTCAGAAAAATTATCAATTAGCCCCTGACTCAGTCAAAACATTGACTCATTTTTAGGTCATCAGTTATGCCCAACAGAGCTGAATTTAATATGTTTTTCTTTTAAAAAAATTGGTGTTTAGTTTGCAAATAATGAACCAGGTTTAACTTTACACCATTTATGCAGAAATGTTTCACTGAGACAGATTCATAGAATTAAATGACATCCATGGCAAAAACAATAGACCAAAGAATGAAAAGCTATTTGGATCTCAAAATGGATAAATGTAGATGCCCTTTAAATACAAAGTATGAAAATAAGAAATAGAACTTTCACCTTAAGGAGCACTGAAGTGTAGTTAACAACTATGAATTCAGTGCAAATGTCTGCATGGCTTGCCCGCGATCAAATTAGAAGACCCAGAAAAGCCTTGCAATTGATACTTTAATGGACAACCCACCTATTGTGCGTACAGGTCAGTTGAGAGGTAAATCTGCAGGTGCCGTGATCATGTCATAAGATTTCACGTACCATATACAATTTGATATACATTTACCCATTTTCACCCCCATGGTCATATGATTTTGCCAACAAATGAACTCCAGACAAATCTAGGAAGAACACCCAGAGAGTACGCCATTGAAGTAAGCCAGCATCCCACAATCCACAGCACCAGGGCAATGAGGAGGCAGTGACTTACTGTACCACTAGGCTCTGAGTCAAGGCTCTCAGCACTGGAGCTCAAGGCCTGGGAAAGGAGAGGGTTAGAGCATGGGGAGAAGGGAGAGACAGAGACAAGACAATGGTGAATACCGCGTCCTGAGCGGGGTCACTGCGCCCGCAGGCGGGGCTGCGGCCTCAACGCATTAGCCCACATTCTGTGGGAACCTTTCCAGCCGTCTGTTAGCCACTGACTCTTACACCAGCTAAGACATTGGAGATGGAGGTTTCCGCTAATCAGTTTTTCGTGAGACATTTGAGCGTGCAGTACACCATTCCAGAGAACAGGCTTTGACAGCAGCACCCGCGTGTCATTCTGTCAGAAATGCAGAGAATGACACTCCTGACAAACCTTTCCAGCGTTCCAGAGCGTAGGCCTGTTTATACTGCATGTCGGACACAATTGTCAGTTCTATTACGGAAAATTCCACCACTGGTCAGCTGAAATTTACATTAAACAAAGTCTCATTGTATTGTTTTTGGCTCACTGCTACCCAACACACTGAAGGACATCTTCATCGACAGCTACATGTTCTTAAACGAATGCCAGGCACCCCCTGGTGCATACTCCTCAACCACACCCAGGTCAATGATATCACCGTTATTTGTGTTCTAGACTTCAGGAAGGGACAGTTAATCAATCAACCACTGGTGCCAGGCTTCCTGTGGAAATGTAAACAATTACATGCCATGAATGACAAGTGGGGATGGCTATTAATAGACTGCAGTAGCAGTACCCCCAAAGAGCACTGGTCGAAAATACTGCCAGTTATCCAGAGCGCAAGGCATGTTTGGTTTAGCACTATACAGTTGTACTGGTCAGAAGATACTGCCAGGAGCAAACAGGGTGGCTATTACCACATAATAAACATGGAAATTTGATACGATGCATGTTACGTTGCACCAATATACTAAATAAATACATTATTGAAGTGTTTGTGCAGCTGGCTGTGAGAGCTGGGGACATCGGCTCTGCAGGGTCACTGCACTACGTGAAGGCGAGAACACAGACGTCACGTGGACAGATGGACAACGGCGATTGCTGCGTCACTCATCCCCGCTAGATCCTCTGCATAATACCAGAGACAGCAGCCGGGCCCACTGTTACCTCACCGCGGGGATTAAGTGACCAGCCGGGGTGAGGGCACGGCTCAGACTGCTAGGGCGACGGTGCTGGGATAGTTTTGTCCCTGTAAATGGGGCCAGGAAACATCTAACGCACCAGTACACCATTTAAAATCGTATCTTCGTCTCCTGAACCCCTGCGCTCCAAAAAAATGGGCCATGCTGTAAGCTGATTCATTATCCTCTGAGCAACACACATTAAGCAAGGAGACTGTTTTGGATGGTTGTATTGAGGACACAGCTTTCACCAACAGACCAATTTAAATGCGACTTCACATTAGGCTACATCATAGCACAGCACAGGTATTAAGCAAACACTACTATACAGTGAAACCTAAAACTTTTAGAGAAGCGATCCACACACAGTCATGCCCAAAAGTTATGGCAATTACAACAATATGGTTTCTAGCAAACTCTTAAGGCTTCAGTTTGTGTGGTGACAATTCACATTTTTTTCAATACAATTGTGTAGAGAGATCAGAAGCGTTTTAATGGAAAAACAAAGAGCGTCATCGGCATAAATATAAACTTCATCACAAAAACCCAATTATCACTGCTTTCAGGCCCAGGCACAGTGGGATCAGCTAACCACATCTCACCATCACCTGAAATGAAAGTGAGAGTGAATTCAAGACAGCTGAAGTCACAGTACCATTTATACTAAGTTTTAAGGGCACATTGATCGCTAAAAGCAGGAGAAGTGCATGAAATCATTGTCTTTTTATGTGGGAAAGCCCAAAGAAACTCAGCAAGTGCAGCATGTCATAGAGATACATCAGAATAGCCTCATATGCAAGGAAACTGCTGTTAAGAATATTGTTTCGGAAAGAAGCATTTACTGAATCATCAAGAACTTCAAGGAGAGAGGTTCAGCTGGAGTGAAGAAGGCTTCCAAATGTCCACGAGTCTCCAGCAGAGCCAGGAGCATCTCCTCCTGAGTCGGCAGCCACAGAACCGCATCCTCACCAGTGCAGAGCTGGCTCAAGGCAGAGACTTTTGGACAACGGACAACAGCCAAAAGACGGCAGCAAAGGAACCATCTCAATCTGAGAAAAGCATCAAGGACTGACTGAAATTCTGCAAAAAGTACAATTGGAAGGCAGAAAAGTGATGCAAAGTTATTTTGTCTGATAGATCCCCCATCCTACTATTTGGGATGTCTGGAAAATCGACTGTCTGGAGAAGAGAAGGTGAATGCCATCAAAAGGCTTGTGTCGTGCCAACAGAGAAGCACCTGGAGACCTTCCATTTGAGGGGTTGCTTCTCATCCAGCAGAGTAGGAATATTCACAATTCAGCCTGAAAACACTGCCATGAATTAAGGATGGTATCAAAATGTACTCTGAGAGCAACTTCTCCCAACGACCAATTTGGAGATGATCTTGTACATTTTCAGCATGATGGAGCACCAAGTTGTCACATGGTAAAAGTGATTAAGCGGCTCAGAGATTATCACACAGAAATTCTGGATCCGAAGCCAGGAAATATCAACCCATTCAAGAACCCATAGTCGATCCTCAAAAAGTGGGTGGACAAGCAGGATCCCAGATATTGTGTATCAACTTTGAGCGCTGATAAGGCGAGAACAGACCATCATCAGTCAGGATTTGGCTCAGAAGCGGATATCCTGCATGCCAGAGCAAATTGCAGAAGTTTTGAAGAAGTGTCAATCTAAATATCGACTCTGCACAAAAATCAGATTTATTTGCTAATAAAAGTCTTGGAAACTATAAAATGCTTTTAATTCTGTTTCAGCCCACAGATGAAAAAAACTCATCACAAAAAAATTGAAGCAGCAAAGCTTGCAAAACATAAAATTTGGTTCACTGCCAAGACTTTCGGCCAGCACAGTCCTGAAGAAACGCAGGTTAAGTACCATGCTCAAGGGTACAATGCATCCTTCCTGGAAATGGCTGTAAATAGCAGGCAGCTGGACATATTATGCTGGCAATGGCAATACTATAACCGCACTCAGATAGACAGAGGTCTCTCCCCATGGCAACAAAATCAAAGACGAGGGAACGTGAGGTCACTGACCAATGGGAAGGAAGTACAATCTAGTGACAACATAGACAGGGTAGCCAAAGTCACTGTGGAGGAGCCCAGCAGTGTTGATCCCTGTAAGTGTTTCAATGCAGCTATGCTCATGTGAAACAGTTACATCGATTAAACAGCCCTTTCAGCCATTTAGCAGACCACAAAGTCATTAAACACTCTGCCCAAAGGTCTTTTAACTCAAACTTTCCACTCATTTTATCTCACTCTAGGAGAAAGTCACAGACATATCGTCTCTGCTGGTTGCAGCACTTCATTGAAGCCCCGAGACACTTTCAGAGAAATATTGAGACCCAGGACCCTGGTTTATGGCCACAGCATGAAAGCAAATGGAAAATATCCAAGCCCAGATCATTGTATCATTTTAAACACATTTTCCTGCAATTCAGTGGGATGCATTTAGGATTGTCGGAAACCTTGGGATCTCCATTAGAAATTAAGACACCACAAAACCCACTGTTCTGAATACAGAAGCTGCATTTGAGGGATTCAAATATGGGTCCATAGGTTTTATGGGGTTAATCAGCAATCAAATCAAAATTACTGACCTTTCCATTCTATAAAGGTTATTAAGGGCCAAAATTAGAGGGGAAAATATCCCTTTTTCAACAGCAGTGTGTGAAACACAAGGCCATAACAGGCATTTATAAACGGTTGCTTTATGGTCCCTCACAATGTGAGGACTTTGACCCGGATGACTCGTATTTAAGCCCTCGTAAACAAACCTCGTGTTATTAATTAGTCAATAATCCTTGTGAGTGCAGAAGCTGATTCAACCAGTCATGCGCAGCATTTTTAGTCTGTGACCGTATCTTCGGCCTGTGGGGTGACTGGGCTCTGATATCTGAAATCCTCTGTCCTGCTGTCGTGTTCCAGATGATGCTAAACATCTGAGTACAAGTTCAGAGAGCCAAAGAGCTGTGTAGGAAAATGCTACTCATTTAAACCTTACCATTTATTACCACATTGAGAGAACTGTCATCATTCACAAATCTATCAAAGGTCACAAAATGAAGGTGACCATGCAAAATACCTGCCGGCCCTTATCCTAGCAGATACCTCCACTATAGTCCGTTTTCCGCCTCAGTCAACAGTCTTTTTTAATTGATGCATCTGAATTTGATGCCACAAAAATCAACAATCAATGATAAAGAAAGAAATGAAAAAGAAAAGACTAACTAGAGAACTCAGTCGCCACAGGGAGTCTCTGTGGGCGCGGCGGCAGCCCCAGAACTAAATCATAGTATCTGCTGACTATCATCGTCTGGGAGATACAATGACGGGTCTCTGAGGATTTAAGGGGAGAGCAGGAAGTGGGCAGAGATTCAGAAGAGCATGTGACAGCAGAGGACCAGGCTCCTGATGCAGGGAGAGGGGCTAACGGCTGCGCCCACATGACCCAGGTCACACGCCATCCCAGTAGCTACACACTGATCAGGAGACAGAGAGAAAGATCAGAGTAAAGGGTCAGCATTAACCAGGGCACAGCCAGGGAGATTGAGACGGGAGAGGAGCACGGAAAAGAGAATGTGACGGGAGAAAGTGAAACATGGAGAGATAACACTGCCAGGTCAAAAACAGATGGAGGTGAAGAACAGATACAGGAGTTCCAGGAGCAAGAAATGGATAGAGGAGATGGGAGAGAAATGGATAAGCAAGACGAGAATTACAGAAAGACAGATAAATGTTAATCAGGCCAAAGGCCAAAAATAATTACACAATTTTACAAAGACGATGGCATGGAAAGGCTGATACAGTGTGTACTATCATGCTAATGAACACAATTAGCACCGTGTGCCTCTCACCCAGCACCAACAGTCTCCTAGTGACCTAGCTTTTCATTGTGGGTGGCATGTTGTGTAGCATGTGGCTTTGTATGTGGCTTCGTATGCATCTGGTAATGGGTCATTTCCCTTTGCAGGGACTGGGCCAGTAGTACTACACTGCTGAAGAGATCTCAATAAAGACGTTACAGTGTTACATCGTAAATAATATCTACATAAGGGAATGCAAATACCAGTGTGTGGCTCAACAACAGACTGAGAGGGGCACCCCGGTAGCTCATCGGTCTAAGTGCAAGTACCGTAAAGGCTGTGTCCTTCCCGACGTGGGTTCGAATCTGGCTCGGGTCATTAGCTGCATGTCTTCCCCCATTCTTCTACCCAAACTTTCCTCTCTCTCTACACTGTATAACTATCAAATAAAGGAAAAATTCCCCAAAAAGTAATCTTTTAAAAAAAGAAAATAAAAATACAGACTTTGAGAGGTTAACTATCAAGCTTCATTTCATTATGGATACATTTTAACAAACTAACCTGAAGTTTTTTTATTATTAGCCTGAAACAATTCTTTAAACTTCAGACTTGGATGTTTATAATAGTAACTTGGCAAATACGCTGGCCAGACTAAAAAAAAAAAACAAAAACATGAAATTAATCTTCTTCTATGTCCATTTCACAATGTCGACAGAGATGCTGAGCAAATTCTAATCTATGCTGGGACTTCCATTCTCAGATGTCAAAGTATGAGAGCTTAACCTGAATCTAGTAAGAGCCATCCTATATTTATTAACAAAACAAAGCCTAAATAACTTTCCCACAGTAGACAATCTTTTATAACCAAATACAACCTAGTATCACTTCAACTATTTAGATTATTTGTCCACAGTTGATTGTTTATATCATGTAATCTTTGCTTAAATACAAGTAAAAAAAGCACATTACATGTAACGGATTGGTTTATCCACGCAAAACCACTACAGGGATAGAGATGATGAGAAAGAAATAAATAGACAAGATGAGTAAGAAAAGTATAAAGAAAAGAAAAAAAATTGACACAGGAGATGAGAAAACTGGACAGAGGGCTAACAAATGGAGAAGAAAAAGAGATGGGTGGGGGAGAGGACCGCGCTGAAGAAAGCAGAAGTCGGATGTGTGGGCGTGAGTGTGCAGATGCTCCACCAGCTTATTTAAGAACTCATTTACATCACTCGAGGGCTTGCAAGAGCAGGTGTCACTGTCGCTTCACAGGGAAATTAACCAACAATCCAATTCAATATATTGAATTTTTTTCTTTATTGCCACCACTGCGGTTGGGGCAATTACTTATTTCATTTATGAAATCACTGAATCAGTCCTAAAGTTTAATTTCAAGTGGACTTCTCTTCTGAGATTATATTCTTTCAAGTCTGGATCCACATCCATAGCAATCTTTAGCGATCTACCCAAAAAATGATAACCCTGAACATGGTTTTCCTTGAATTTGGCACTTATTTACATATATTAGAAAAAAAAAAAAAAAAAAACACAAAAATGTGTGTTTATGTGACCACTGAATAAACAAGCATATAGTAATGTGCAATGGTGATTATACACCACCACTTTAGTCAATAAACGATCCAAATATATTACTTCTCTCATTTTTTGGTGAAAACGTATCGAAAAATACTATGGTAGGCAATGGGGGTGGGGGTGGGGGGGGAGAGTACATTCCTGCAAGTATACGGGGATAAAAATATGGGGAATAAACAAAAACACTGGGTACATCATTTTTACGACAATTGGAAGGTTTTGCAAATCTTATTTTTTTGACTCTTGAATAGAATGAATGCATGTTTGAAGGCTCATTCCATGATTATTGATGCTAAAAACATTAAACTGGTTTGAGACATTCTGCAAAACGACCTCTGATGGTCAGTTGTTCCAGTATATAAGGTCACATGACCTTTGACCAGTGTCAGAGTTAAACATAAACGCATGACGGAAGGAGATCACGGAGATTGATTTTCGCCGCATTGTGGCCTTACAAGATGCAGGTTAGTCACCAAGAAATATTTCTGAAGACGTTAAACGCTGCCATGGCACTGTAAGAGACACCATCAAGAGTTTCAAAGAGACTTTCTCTGACAACTAGTGGCAAGAGGTGCAAAACGAAAGTTAGGTGCCTCTGATGTTCGTTATCTATGCATGACAAATGGAGGGGGAAATCAACGGTTGACAGCACTAAACTCCGTGCTGATATTAATAACGCCAGAAGTGAAGACATGGAAGTATCAAGATCTACCATTTCAAGATGCCTGTGTGAAAATGATCTGATTGGTTGAGTAGGTGCCAAAAAATCCACTTCTTCAAAAAAAACACTTGAGTTTGCCAAAAAATTCAAGGATTGGACACCAATGGCAAGAGAACTGGACCATTTAAAGCCACTGCAAGTGATTTATTTATATATTGATTCTTTTTTCTTAAACCAGTGTTGAAGAGCTCCACATTCCAATAGAGATCTTTGATTTAGAGAATCTGGCCCATAACACAGGTCTCTCAGTCACGATCCTCTGCAGTAAAGCAAAATTCTGGAGTCACCCACTGTCTCGATCTGATTAGGTGAGAGAACGCCATGAAGAGGCAGTTCTCTCTGCTTGTGAACGCGCGCCGTTTCACCGAAATCAGTCACCCATCGGATTTTATGACCTCAGGGTGCCATGGTCTACAGTATCTGAGCGCAATCGACAGCAGTCGAGAAGAAAAGCACTTTAAAAAGAAAGTGAATGTGACTATTGGACAGTGAGTGGGGAGGGCGTCTGACAGTCAAAGACATGTGTGGCAAGCAAAGAAAGGAATTCTCCTCCCTTGGCAATAATAGCAGATCGCTACTTTACTGTAGAGATATACACCAAAAATGACAGAAACCACATACTCATAGTAGTTGCAGTAGTGGTCATAAACAACAACTCCCTCCTTTAAAGAACACCAGGGCACAGCATGTGGCTCAAGTCAATCTAGGGAAAGAGTTTATGAGGCCAAAATAATGGTGACATCACTTGGAGATGGGGAGGGGCCTGGCATGTGAATTTCCACACAGAAATGAACAGATGGTGTAAGATATTACCAGAGAGTAGGATGAGTAGGGGATTACTGATCACACAGAGCTTTCATGCAATGGACCCAGCCCCACACAGGAAGCATCTCTAATCACCAAACGCTTTGTCGCACATCAACACTGCAAATCACTGACGGTGTCAGGATTTCACAGCTCTCCTTATGTAATGCAGCAGAATCTGTGGAACACTTGGCAGAGAGTAGAATGAGGCTACACTGTCCTACTCTAATGCACATGAGAACCTGAGAATAGGCCGTCTCAGTATTGCACCTCAGTGGCTGATCGAAGGTATGTGATGAACCCGTGCATGCTGCAGACTGCAGCATACCAGGTAATTCTCCAGAATTCTTTAGGTACCATTTAATCCCTCTAAAAGCAACAAAATATTGGACTACATTCAGTACCGAAAAATAATTTGATTATAATTAGGTCTATGCACCGTCGCCGAGTGACGGCAATTCATAACTCTTCATTGAATGAAGGCAATTTCGGCGGCAAGTACGTACACCTCTTTTTGCAGCAGGTCACTCAGCTCGCTGTAAAAAATAGACAGCTGTCCGATTGGAAAATGTAAACAGACGAAACCACGTACAAGTCACCAAAATTACCTTCAATCGCTGAAGAGTTCTGAAATGTCGTTGCTGAGTGACTGAGCAAATAAAATTTGATTATAATTGGGTTTTTTTGTACTGAATACAGCCCATTATTTTGTCGCTTTTAGATCTCATGGGGGAGAGAAGCCATGTCTTCAATTGCCACTTGATTATTCTTGAATTGGAAAATGTGTTAATGAAGGAAACCCATCACAAATTATCCAGCTCCAATTATTTTCAATAAAGGGAAGGATATTAGCCCTGGAATTTTCAGGTCAAACGACGCACCTGCTTATGACCAACTTTCGTTTTGTAAACAATTTATTGTTTTAGAAAACATCAATAAATTATAACAAATCCTCCTACTCGCGCGAGTGGTAGCATCTAAAAATAGCATATCAGACTAGTCGATAAATTAGCGTGTTCATTGCATACTTTTTCTGATTGCTATAAGAAATCCATTATCACAAACATGGTATTGTAAATAATTTGAAAATCAACTCTAGATATCCTATTAACGCGTGAATTAAAGAAGGCCTAGACTTTAACTAAAAAAGGAAACATTTTGAAAGCGATGTCGCTATGACATTTCATCAGCCATGTTGGCCGAGCGCTGATCTTCTTTCACGGTCGTGTCGACTATCCAGATAGCGATCGTTTTTAGGTGCTTACATCATCGCAATATTCTAACACATAATTATTGTTATTGGCAAATGATTAAACACTATGCGTGTAAGATAACAAAATATTCACAAATAATTCTGTGAAAAGATCTTTAAGGCTTGCAAAAAATAACAGCCAATTTCATTAGACAAAAGAAATGTGTCCACCAATTAAAAATGAGTCATGGAATATTTCATCTCTGCAATTGTTCATTTAGAATTTTAATAGTAACCCTTTAAACTGTTATTCTAAACATTAACAATAACTGCAGCAGTATATAATTGTGCAACTAAAAGTAAAATAATTTAAGAGTTGTTTGACATTTTCAAGTCAAGATTTAATGTTGGAAATTGTTCATCAAGGTATAAAATGAAATACAACTGCGCAATGCAGTATACAATATTATGTAACATGAAGCATTAAAAGTTGTTCGAATCTTTAATGTCAATCATCATCTGAAAATAAAGTCTGAATGCATACAACCGCAAACTGTTTTTTATTCGAAGGATTACAAGCAAACTATTGACTCACTCTGATAAAATTTGACTCAGTGTTTCAACCTGTCATGAGTCAATTTGACTCAAGGTCATGGAAAGCAAAATGAATCACTGTTGTTCTCCTTTAAATCAACAAGGAACAAAAACCTAATTCAAGATGGCTGCTGTGAAGGCCATACTGAAAATGGCATTTTTGAAAGGATCCTTCTAGTACAAACCCACAAGACACACAGAAATTTTGAATTTGACTGGATCAGCTATCATTCTTTCAATCACCAGAAACTAAACTCAAGATGACTGTTGTGACAGCCGATGTTGAAAATCGCAGCGCGCCCATTCTTAAAAGGAAGCTTCCTCTACCCACCCCCAATACACTCAGGAGATTCAAATTCGATCGGATCATCAAATACCAAAATCGAAGAAAACCAAATTCAGGATGGCCACCATGGCAGCCATTTTGAAAAGGAAGACCCGCCCATTTTTGAAGGAACCTTTCACTACACCACAAATGCACACAGCAAATCTAAACTCGATTGGACTATCCACTCGACACAAAATCTACAAAAACCAAATTCAAAATGGCTACAGTGGCAGCCATATTGAAAATCCCATTGTGTCCATTTTCAAAAGGAACATTCTACCCATCACAAAACCTAAAAGCAAATTTGAATTTGATAGAATAATCATTTCCCCTCGAAATCGATGGAAACAAATTCAGCATGGCAGCTGTGATGGTCATACTGAAAATGGAGCGCCCCTTTTTCCAAAGGCACCTTCCTCTACCCACCATCACTGCATACAAGCAAAATTTAAATTGTTCGGATCATCGAAAAATCCACAAAGTAGTCTAGGAAGTCTAAGACTAGTAGAGTTTACAAGGTTGATATTGGAAAGGGGAATAAATCTAGCCAAAAACATCTCAGAGTTTTAAAAAAATGCCCATGCTTGCACACCTTCTCACATATAACATTAAAATATTTTAATATGGAAACAATCCACAAAAAACTCTAGGACGAATCCTGTTTATAAGAAACTTCAGTGTCAGACAAACGGATGGACGGACGGGGACAGGCTATAATATGTCCTTCATTACCGAATATAAAATCAAAAGTGTCAAAAATAGTCTGATACAGAATGAGAACTTACTAGGCGTTTTTGTGGACCAAACTGATGAACAAAGAGGTCAACATGGAGGATGTAAAAACAAAAGCAGCAAAATTCTGATAAAAGTAATGAAGACCAATCAGGGATGGGGCAGCCATTTCTGTTCTCTACCAACTTCAGGCCCAATAAATCAGGGCGATGCAAGTTAAGTGTGTAATCAAATGCTTTAATTGATCAATTAAATTCAGAGCCACACCAAGACTCAGCACATCCTGGGACCCTCCAGGGTTGGCCCCCCAGGGATCAGAGGGAGACAGAGAGGGGAGGAGGGCAGAGACAGCAGTGCAGACAGGAAGCAGGCAGCAAGCAACCAGATAAGAAAGGAATGAACAACAGGCAGATGGGGGAGAGAAGGAAACAGACCAGGCCCTGAGGTGAAGGAGCTGAGATCGCACTCATCTTTTGGATTTCAAATCAGCCTCCAGAGGTGGAAATGAGGCTGGGTCTCATAGGGAGGCACCACACTGAAGCAGCTTTGCTCCATGGAGGGGAGCGGCCACACAGTGACACACAAACACACCGAGGAGGAGGTCACATAACACAAATGACACAGTGGTGCACCCGCTTGCCGAGGCCTTTCGGCCCCCGAGAGAGAGAGAGCTCATCCTGGGGCCTCTAACACCAGCACAGCCCCCAGCACGGAGCGAGCGTTCTGCACTAGACCCACAAAATCACTTCAGTCATCAGGCCTCACCAGCTACTGAAAAAAATTACTCCGTCAATATCTCTGGAGAATTGATAAATGTCAGCGGAGAGTTCAGAAATGATTCGAGCTCTGCAATAATAAGACACCACAGGAGTGAGGTGCCCGAGTTCCCTGACACCCATGGAGAAAAGGGCACAGTGCATGCCTGATCAAGAAGTGCACTGCACCTCCAAGCAGCACAACCCTCTCTCCCCGTGACCCGCACAGCAGAATGCTCATTATGCAGCGCGGTATAGCATCGACCCTGCAGAACCCAAAGACTTGGCTCACACTCTGGTAGGGCGATCTCTTGTGTCCATCAGTCAGCTTTCATCAGGACTTGACAGTGGCTGTTGGAGGACTCTACCATGGCCTCCTCAGCCACTTACCCATGTGGTCCCTCTCACACAAAGACAGACCCCCCACCCCCCCCCTCACAACCCCCAAAGCCATCTTCACCTTCCATCTTCATTATTATGCTGAATGTACTCACCTGTATAGTCATCATCTGTATTCTTGGTTTCCAATGCACTTGTTTGACCAAGACCCCTTAACACTTACTTACCCAGCCAGCAGAGGATGGGCTCCCCACTATATCCCAGTTCCTTCCAAGATTTCTTCCAAACCAGGGAGGTTTTTTCCCCCCGCCACTAATAGTGAATTTCTCTCACTATTGGGCGTTTTTGACTCCCTAAGCCATTTTGGGTACTTGGGCAGGGTATCTGCCCCACTGTAATTCTGTAAGGAGTCTTTGTGATGGCTCTCTTGTAAAAAGTGCTATACAAATAAGATCAAATGGAATAGAGACACACCCTCAAGCTTGAAGGAATCTATATTCTACTCACCCCTGACCCAGGGGGTTGAATGATTCAAGCAAAGATATACTCTGATAAACCGGAGGTAATAAAAGCTACAGAGGACAGGAGGAGACTGGCCACATCGCCCCCCCACCACCACATCCCCACCTTCTGGCTAGAATGAGCTTCTCGCAACACGGTATGAGCTGTGTAATGCCACGCCTGTAGTCGATGTTCATGCCACACTGTGCTCTGGTATGCTGGTATTCATTGCCCATCCCTACAACCCACACCCTCCCCCTCCCTATGCGTTACATCTCTGCCACCTGCGAGAGACCCATTTAGATTCACGTTCAGAGGACCCTACAAGCACTAAACACAAAAGGCGGTATAGACCCTCACAATACAGGGGCGTCTCTCGCTTGTGATTTCATTAATGCACTCAGAGGAGTGATATTAAATACACGCATTTAGCAAGCTGAATACCTTCAGCTTGCTAAAGAGCTCCGAGTTAGCGTAATTTACACTTGCAATGCGCTGCCGAAGTCGTGATGTCTCTCCGAGGTCAACCTGCTGCAGCCACAGCAGCTGGCTCAGGCCGAACGAACCAAACAACTTGAACGGCATGTTGTACGGTGTTTATCGCCATGGCCATCATTCTACGTTGGAATTTAGCCGCATTTTCAACCATGTTAAACCCAAAATATGCTCATTAGAAAAGAACAGAAAGCATCTCTCAGTATACTTCTGAGCGTAAAATAATAGGCATTTTGTGCAGTCTGTTAAGTGCATGAATAAATGTGTTGCTATGCAGTGACAGTGAGCCATTGCCAAAGAAGTGAGCGTTGACCCCAGCAAAAGTGATACTGCACTTTTTCAGTGTATAAGGGTGAACTAAAATTCAGCAACAAGACAAGCTAGGTTGAGATGATGTCATCGAAAAGAGTGCCGTGCAAACTAGATATTTTAACAAAGTAACAAACCAGCTCGAAAAATAAGCTGCATAAGACAAACAAAAGGGAAACCATATAAATGAACAAAATAAAAGTCAGCTTTAGAAAACCACGAGCAGATGATATCCTGCACGACCCACAGCCTGGGAGCTCGTGGTATGCAGATGTCACCCGTAAAGCTAAGCACAGAACTATGAAAGATCAGGAAGCTGATCAGCCGAGCAGATAAAGCTGAGGTTGCGGTTCACCCTACAGGCCCACCTAGTGGAGGTGCTGTCGTTTTTTGGGCATGGCGGGACGGGAACGAGGCCAGGGGCCTGAGGGGGGCGCAGCTCACCTCATCCTGGCTGCTCTCCACCTTGGGGTTGCTGGCCGTCCTCTTCAGATTGCTGCTGAGGCTGATGCTGACGGTGGCGTCTGATTTGGAGCGCTGGTGCGTGCGTTTGGAGGGCGAGAGGCCGTGCTCGGGGAGGGGGTGGCTGAGCACCGGGGGCGGGCAGGGGGGCAGCTCCCTCCGCAGCCGCTGGCTGGCCGGCTTCAGCTCGTCGGAGAGGATGAGCTTGCGCAGCTTGGTGCCTCGCGAGTGACGCTGGGTGGAGATGTGCATGTCGGACGAGTACGCCCCCAGCAGCCAGGCACACTGCAGCGAGAAGCAGATGCTCTGCCGGCAGCGGTGCACCACGTAGGGCTTGATGGCGTCGCCCACGTCCTCATCCATGTGGATGTACATGTTGAGGAGCTGCGGCAGGTAGAAGTCCACGTCCTCATTGCGGAAGCTGAAGAGCCGATTGCCGATGTAGGCCTGGACGCCTGGCTCCTTGGAGTTGTACAGGTAGGAGATGGCCATGGAGACGTCGAAGAGCTTGGACTCGAAGAGCCGCAGGAGCCATGACTGCTTGGACGAGTTGTTCTTCTGCCGGCGGCGGGCGCTCTTCACCGTGCCGGGCAAAGGCTCCTTCTCCTCATCCCGGATCTGAGGGGGCTTGGTGACCCGGCCCTCCTCTGGCTCCGGATGGGCGTCTCCGTTGACCAGCCTCGGCTCAGCTCTGCCCTCCACGGTCTCGCTCTCGACCTTGAGGAACTTGACCTTCTGCAGAACCTCCTGGCAGGCCTTCTTGGCCACCTCGGGGTCAATGACAACGCCCACCTCTCCCACGCCCTCTGAAATCATGCCCAGCGGCGGGCTGGGGCCTCGGGGGCTGTCGCTGCCTGCGCTGGCCCGCTGCAGGAGGTGGCTCGGGGAGGGAGAGGAGGAGGAACAGGGGCTCTCCTGAACTCTCTCCGCCTGAGGAGCTGGGAGCGCCTCATCCGCGTCGCCCATGACCACTGTGGGAGGAGTAAGGGGAGTCAGTGAATAGACTGGACGCATCTCTCACTCCTACAAACTACACTCAAGAAAATCAGTAAAAGTAGTGCGTTAAGACCTAAATCCAAAACCTTTTACACCACACTACAAAAATCCACAGCTTTATCTCCAACACAGCTACAAAAGGTACAGACTGAAGACTTATAGAAAATTGAAAAGAAGCATGTCCAGATGTAGTTACCAGTTCCACTGAAAGGCCTAAAAACATTAGATAAGTGATGAATGAACTTTGTTATGCGTGGACATAGTTCACACACAGGGGAATGTGCTTTGTCAAGACTCTTGCATGCCAAACACAGAACAGCCATTGTCGCTCTCAAAACCTAATTTTGTTTAAATTTTGCCAATGACAAATCAGCGATCCAAACATTTTACAATCATTCCATACATGCTGCTCTTGGTTTCTGTAACAGTTTGAATGCTCATTTGACTCAGAGACGTCACAAGAGAAAGCAGGAGGACTTGAGCCATACAGTGAGTGGCTTGAGAAACACCGCTGCTGTCCTCCAGCAAAGCTAAGGATAATACCTCTCAAATGTTAGAAAACAGAGACTTGGTTTGTCATCTTCACCCCGGATTCCAGAAGCCCATCATTTATGGTTAAAATGATTCTTTTGCATGAAAAACAATGTGTACCACAACCAATTCAAGATTAAAAAATATGAAGACGTTTCAAATGAACAATTCAGTCTCCTGATCTTGACTTTTCAAGCATTGTTTATGCCAACAACAAAATATGCCATTTGTTAAATTGTATTTTGGAGAGTATGGATAATGTTACAGCAAGGATAAAGGGACCATGTCTAAGGAGGCCACTGCAAGCTTTTTCTGCCCCACAAAAGAGCAGAGTCCCAAGAGAGACCATGTCCTGCAGAGGATCACTGACATGCAACTGAGCATGGCATCTGGAGCACGGCTACGAGCGATACATGAGAGAAAAGTGTGTGTGTGTGTTTGTCAGTCAGTCAATCATTCTGTCTCTCTGTCTGACTGTGTGCATCTGTCTGTGTGGGCGCACACTTGGCTACTGGGTCTCTATACCCAACAAATCCCCTGCTGCGGAATGCAGTGCTAATCCTCCTGAGTAGATAATCATGCTACTGCACACTGCAGCTGGCTCCCATGTTCAGTGTGCAGAGCACAGCCAACACGGAGGGGTGCTTGTGATGTTTTGAATCAAATGGATCAAATAAGAACTAAAACAATTCAACCAAATGCAAAATGACAGCGATCAGACACATTGAGATATCTGCAAATGGAGATGAAAGACTCCTTAATAGTGCTATTCTTAAATGTGAGCCACATGTCTGCAGAACTGGGTTAAAGGTACGCCATGGAACACATTGTGAGGGATCTAGCTTCATTTGATTCAGTTTGCCACTTCTCATCACTCATGGCATCATGCAAGTCCATGCATGCAGGCGACACCCTCCGACTTTCAATCATTTTTACACATTAATGCCCATGCAGCTGCCAGCTCCACGGCATGACGAGACAACATCAAGAAGAGGACCACAGATCATTATATAAAGTCAACACATGAAAAATGTGAATATTTTGAAGGTGTTACTGAAGCACTGTGGTGAGGCAAAATGACACCAGCATGTAAATGAAAAACTGTGGCCAGGTAACAAACGGAACTTCAGTAAATAAGAGTGTAAGAGAAAATGCATCGTGCCATTAAACTGAAAACTTTGAAGATATGAACTGATGATCTAAATTACAGAAATATTTTTTTAATAAAAATAGTACATGAAATAAAAGTTTAAAAATAAAATTATTTTTTATTTAAGTAGCATTGTTCAGATTTTCGTAAGCTATATTTTATATATGCTTAATTTTTTAACCATTTTGTTTTCAATAAAACTTACACCAAAGAGAACATTAAGTAGTCTTTCTTTACAAATTATCACAAAAAAACTGAACTAATCTGAGAAGAAAATGCTATTTGAATTGCAATAAGAGAATAAGGCGGCTAGCTTACACTGTTATTCCCATAGTGGAAGTAGCTAAAAATCATTTCAAATCACTTTTCAGATATTAATTACTTTAGGGGGCCGCCAAGCTGTCTTGGAATTACACTCCCACTACATTTTGGGTTGTAACTCTACAACTAAATCAGATAAAATCAAGTATGATATGTCATATTGAAGGTATTAACTTGTTCTTTAATATTATTAAGTGAAAATACATTTTTTGAGAAATTTTCATAGAAGAAACGAGCAAAAACTACTCCGTCACGGAATTACACAAAATTGACCTGGTTTTTTTTTATGTTGTGTTTAACTATCCAGAAAGTGATGTTCCTATCATAGTTAAGTTATGAAACTTCAATATTTTCATATTTAAGGTGTTTTTTGTTAATACTGTAAGTTATAGAAACAAATATTGACTTAAACCCTGCTTTATGGGCAAGAAATTTCAAAAAGTCAATGTCACGGAATTACAAGAGGCAAATTGTCACGGAATGACAACAATAGTATTAATTAGTTTCAATGTATTTATTTCAATATATTATACATATATACATAATTATTTGCATTTTTACAGTTTAGCAATATATTACAATGAGTTTTCCACTAATAATGACCAATCATAATACATACTTTAAAAAAAATGTTTCAATCTCCATGTCAACACTGGCTTGGCGGCCCCCTTTAACCTTTCAGTATAAATCATCAAACTGCTCTCTGCAAAACTACAAGCCCATGACTTTGTATCCAAATTTTACAATCAAATAAAAACAGAGGGCTGGAAATGAACCACTTATCATGGAAATGAATTAATAATTATGAGCATAAGTCAATTTCCATGTGACAGACAAAAGCTGTCTCCTAAGGATAATGACTGAAATGCAGCACTGATTTTGGTCTGAATTTCACAGAAAAATGAGGCCACTCTCTCAACCGAAAGTGAATTAGGACATCGGTCACTTCTTCAAAAACACTTGCAACTGCTCCTACTTCAACACTGGAAAAAAATCCAATCACAAGCCATACCTGAACATTAAACCCTGACCTATAAACCCTGACCTCCCTGAGTGCTTATCTGATTAATAACATAATTTCCGCCTTATATAATTTCACACAGAATGTTCCAACTCTCACAGTTAGCTGGGGCTGTAAAATGACGCAGAGACCTACAAATGATACCAGAAATAGTACTCAATAGCATCAGGACTCATGCTCAACAATAGTCCCCATGAAGGTGCGAAGCAGTGCGACAGGCTCTCCAATAGACACATGCGCATACAGAGAGCGCCACAGCAGGATCGAGAGCTTGTTGCTGTGCAAAGAAAATGCTCCAGCATGGCAAGCCACAGTAAAGCATCACGCTCTTAATCAGAGGAAATGACTGCTTCAAGACTAATGAAAAGGATTCCTATCAGGGACCATTACATGCATGATAGTTTCTAGCAGATAATGTATCCAGATGCAATGCAAAAAGAGCTCCATGGCAGGTCCTCAAAACCAGGCCCCCCTGTTTAATCGGAAGACTTCAACACAGATTGAACACAGCACAGCTTGATGGATGTACACAATATTTTCAATATTGTGTACAATCTAAAACAGGACAAGTTCCTCTGCTGCATCAAAAAATACAGAGTTCATCATAAGGATACCCTAGGTTCAGATGAGAACTGAGAACCTGTAACAGACTCAGTACTAAGATGCTGCAAGGTAACCAATTCTAACCTCTCGTCCTTCCCCATCATTAAGAGCAAAGCCACAGTAGTATGTGGTTTCATTCCTGGACCCATTTTAAATACCGGAATACTATCACTCAGAACAAGTATGAGGTCACATGTCCAGCTTCATGCAGCAGTTTAGCATCTGCAATTGTTCCACAGTTGAGGCACACCTTCACACTGCAGCAGTGCACTGCATTTATTGATGAAATATTTCAGGCCATCTTCATCATCTAGAGCTTTAGACATTTGTAGATATTTAATATAGTCTGAAAGGAATCACACAACGTAACAATATTTTGCAAAAATATACGGAACACAGACTAACAAATCCATAGCCTCCAACTAAGAAAAGTAAGCTGCTGCAACTGCAGGTGTATCCCTACACTGATAGAGGCGATGACAACCGAAATCTCCAAGTTTGACTATGTCCTGGCAGCTGGCACACAACACACACGTGCGCGCACACAACACACAGACACGCGCGCACACAACACACACAGTTTAAAAAAAGTCATTCATTTGTGATCCCTCAGGCAATTGCAAGAATGCTGCCTCCATGAATATTGTTAAAAATCAAGCATTTTCCCCACAGGTTTTGTACCGGCATGACAGACACTGTCCACACTAAATTTGAAACCGAAAGAGAGATCTGTCAGGTCTACAGCCATTACGAGGAACTTTGTGGCACCTGCACAACAACTGCTGCCCATAGTACCACAATGCTTTCATACTGGGGACACAATTAAAATGTAGGCATGTCAGAAAAGAAGGCATCCATTCCCACAGTGTATGGAGAACACAGACACCAGAAATGAGCCCTAAAGAAAAGCGGTTTCCTTCGACCCATCAAGCCAAGAAGGTGGCCATTCTCTCACTACCACGTCCTTCCTTGCCTTCCAAAGTTCAGGCAAGGGGGGACTGATATAGACTGATAAGTGACAGAAGCAAACCATTAATATTGAAGCAACACTGCGTTTTTCAAAAAGTACTGAAAACCATCTCGTGCAACTAGCCAATGAGCCATATTAAATGATCTTCTGTCATAAAATAATGGACTGAGACAATCACACTATCCAAAACAATGACAGCGCATACCTCTGTGCGAAGGGTGACGTTTCGTCATTCTCGGGCAACGTTACGTCATTATCACGCGACCGTTAAAGCAGGCAACAACTAATTAGGGGGAATAAAACCTCATTCATCTCGTCTTTGAAAACAAAAATTCCAAAATTTTGCATTTTACAATATTTATTTACTATAATATTTGCATAAAACGGCATTATGATTTATACCCGAGTTCCCCTTTAACATCTGGTCCAGTGGAGAGGAGAGAGGGGCCTTGAAGTGTACCTTGAACAGGCTGATGCACGTCAGCATTTTGACTTTGCAACTGAAAGTAAGGCTTGAGTATTTATACTTCTTTGGCAGTGGCTGCCACAATCACTTCAGTGGCCACCAGAATGCAACTCTCTATTCTCCAGGGAAACACAGTCAATAAACTGGCATGTTCAAGCAAAGGTCTTCAATAACTTGTTCTCTTATTAGGTACAGCTACCTCCTCTAAATAGATTAAAGATTGACGGCATCCAAATGGATCAAGAAAATAATCCCCCTCTTAGCACCTATTGGTATCAAGTCACTCAGGGTCATGTCATGCGTTACACATCTTCAAAACAACAGGAACAAATAAAACGTTTTATGCAAAGAATCTGAAAATGAACGAACCCACCTCTCTTTCACAAAACTAGGTCTCATTCGCCACTCTGACCTGCTGATGATGCTTCGCTTGAGAGGGCACACCCCAGGGGCCACTCAAGCTGACACTGAAAGATGACCGTGGACCAAGACTGTGACCCCGTCAATCCCCAGTGAAACAATGCACTGGTGCAGTGTTACGCAGGACAGGATCAAGTTTGTTTCCATCCCCGTTTCCTTCCCTTCACGATGAAATTAACACCACAACCACAATGTTCATAGAACGGTCTAGGACTCCAGAGTCACTGTAGGCAACCATGGTACACGCACTTGCTGGAAATTCATTTCTCAATAACCGTTCTTTTTTTTCAAAACCAGATATCATAATGGCTCTCAATAATAACCGGAAATGAGCACTTATTCAGTAGTATGACCATAACCATGACTACCAATGTGCTGAGCGCGCATATTAGGCAGAGTTCCTCATTTCGTCAAATAAGCAGTTCAATTCTCTCGGCACAACTAGGATTAGCTAGCAAGACAGACAGACAATTTCCTATGTTAAGTATGCGCATCCAGCACCAATAATCTTTAAACAAAAGCAGTAAGTTAAGAGTTTAACGACACATCCCATTCTTGGCCAAATGTAATGCCACTTGGGGTCAGTAGCTAGCTAACGAGAATATGTATTTGGCAAAGGATTCCCCTCTCGCAATTTCAGGCAAGAGCTAACGCACTCGCAGGCGATCCATGCAATCCAGCCAAATGGGCCAAAATACTGAATACACAACTTCAGCCATCAATCTATCAGTCCGGCTGTTGTGTTTTTTGCCAGGTAGGTAACAGTTAGCCAACTAAAATACAAACCGTCGTAATTAAACTGGCTCAGTTGGTAATTTGGCGCATGCGGCAGGTGCTTGTCTAACATCCCTAGCCAGCTAGCAATACCCAAAAGTAATAATTAGCCAACAGTCCTACTTATTTAGCCAACGTTAGCTTGCAAGCTATAACGTTATCCAAAGCCAGCTAGAAAACTTAGCTAGTTAGCTAGCAAGCGAAAAGCCAGGTATTGAAACAGTTTGGTGATCACAGGGGTAATCAAGTGCTTAATCAATGTGATATGTAGCAAGTTAATGTTATCCTAGCGCAGCTAAGGTTAACAGAGTAAGCTTGCCAGATAACATTAGTTGGTTGAACTACTGGTTGACAGGTCATTACTCGCTAGCTCGCAAGCTTGAAGACAAGCTCATTTAAAACTATACCATAAAACTTCACCAACTTTAGCTGGCAACCTAAGCATTACTCTAGACCTCCCGGCATTCAGCTAGTGCAGGGTGTGCAAATGAAGATCTTTCTTTATCCGTTGGGATGCAAAACAAAACGAAATCCTGCCGCTATTCCAATCTGTCAAACTTACTTTAACTAGCTAATGCTAGCGAGCTGTGTGCTGTTTAACTTTGTACTGTTTAACATCAGTCTAAGAGCCAGTGTTATCGTTGACTCTTCATCTTGTCTTTTGGTTTGACGGACTGCCACACAATTCTATCCAGCTCCCGGGCTGACGTTAATTGACATCGTAACAAATCCCATCTCAACAAATGACTAATAAAATCAGAATGGTTCTTACCAAATAAAAATCGGGTTGATGCTGAAATTGTTCTATCTCCAGTCTCCCATTGCCGTCAGGAGAAATGCACAATCCCCCGACTCGAGAGTTTATTCGTTTTGTGGCTAACTTGGACAATTGACAACGTGGGACGTCCGTAGCAACTGCCTGCTGGTCCTAAAAACTGGTACAGTTCACCGAAATGACTCGGACGCCATTTTGGTTCTGCATTCAAGGTGTAGATCCTAAATGGCATGCGTTTTTCAGTATCATGCCCAGACTTTCAGTTACCACGTACAATACTCAAGCGTCTCAGCGAGTGCTAGTCTGGTGAAAATTAAATTCCAGTTTAAGTGGTTTATCGCCGCTAGCCATAATACACTATATCTCAACTAGTTTAATCGCATTAGACGATCGAGAGTAACCCAACAATGCAGCAAGAGTTGATAAGCGCAGGCCGTGGGTTGCACTGTAAGGACCCTTGTAACATTACATCATGGGAACCACTGCCATAGCTGTCCAGCAGTGCCTGCATACCTCCTCAGCACTAATCTTAGCGATGTGCATTGCCATTCCCGAGAAAGTCGCTGTTTAGCTTACATACGCAAGTACTGTACTTTGGAGCACATGATTTTATTATTATTACAGTGATTAATAAGTTTCCTCAGGTAACAATTGTTTAACTGTAACTGATACACTGAGTGGCATCTATTGTGGAGAGTTGTTCATGAAAACAGAGATAAGCCATTAAAAATAAAAAGATACAATGGGTCAAAAGTTGTCCGTTTTTATAATGACGTGCAAAATTCTTGTAAAGAGGGTTGTTTGTGGGGTTCAACTGTCAGCGAGTGCAGACTGTTTCCTCGAGGTGGAGAGTGAATATGGGGCAATGCTACTTTAAAGCCATCAAACCGCAGAAGGGGGAGAAAGCAAAACAATGCTACTCTATAATTTAATGGGAAACTGCTACACAAGGTGGTCATAGATTATGCCTCATAGAAGGTGAGGGCATATCAAAGAGTTCCGCTCTGGTAATACTGCTGTCAGGATTATGGACGTGCATCCGAAGGCAATGAGGGAGAAATGGGAGCAATGAAATAGAATTTCAACTAACTTAAGCACAAGCTAAATATTTTCACTGTGGGTAAAATCACTAAATGGGAGTAATTCAGTGTGAGAGAAGAAAAATTGAGTGGGAGGTAGAAGAAACACGAGCATGAGGTACAATGTTACGCGCAGAAGAAACCAAAAGGATGAGGTTAGAAATGAGAACAGTAAGGACAAGACTTGATAAAACAGAGAGAGTGTGAAAAGAACAAGAGAGTGGCAATAAGGAAGCAGCAAAGATGGATAAAAGGACATTCTACGTATCCATTGCTATGGTTAGTAAGTGTGCTGGGGAAAGATGTGCAAAATCGGGAGATCAGGATGCGAAATGGGAAATTTTGGATTTTTCAGACGAGAGGGGGGTAAAATCCAGAAAAATATATATATATTTTTTTATAAAGGGTGGCACAGTGGCAGAGTGGGTGATACTACTACCTCACAGCAAGAAGGTTTTGGGTTTGAATCTGGCCACACTTTCAGTGTGGAGTTTGCATGTTCTCCCTGTGTTCATGTGGGTTTCATCCCACAGCCCAAAGACATGCTGGTCAGGCTAATGGGGTACACTAAATTGCTTATAGGCATGAATGTGAGAGTGAATGGTGTGTGTGCCCTGCGATGGACTGGTGAGCTGTCCAGGGTGGGTCCCTGCCTTTTGCCTTTGGTCAGCTGGGATAGGCTCCAGCTCCCCCCACGACCTTAGTGAAGAAGAAGTGGGTATGGAGAGTGAATGGATTTTTTTTACAAAGCCAAATAAGTCCATAGTTATTAAAGGTATACTGAGTAGTTTCCTTAAAAAGTATAGACTCATACAGAAATAATTCCTGTCAATGATCGCTTATGACCCACAAGAAGTGTTGGGGTGTCTGCATCTCCAGAGACCCTGTCGTCTACCCACATTTTGTTATTTTACATTTCGCAGGAAGTTTCAAGGCCCAGGGGCAGGTGTCCCCAGCCAATGACAGTGCATACGATATGAGGGCTGGACTCTGTAATACTGGCGACCCAAGTTCACTGTGCAGAAAAGGGAAATATAGTGAGGTGAAAAATAAAGCTAAAAAGCCCATATTTTGAGAGAAAATTTTGGGTTACATTTCACACGTTGGCAAACACAAAAGGAGATTATGGGGATTAAGAGAGGCATGGAATTAGCCTGCTTTCTGTTACAAAGGTAAGTGCTGGCGGTTATCTTAGTTCGCTTGCAAAAGTATTTGTTTTTCCTTCATAACAAATGTAACATTCCAAAAATAGTAGCTGGCTAGCTGTGTAACTTTACTTACAAGCAGCACACTAAGTCCTACTATCAACCATTGCAAATCTCATGACATGTTGAGAAAATAACCATTGAGATATTCAGTGCTAAATTTGATCATAGAATAATTTTCTATCCAACGCTCGTCAATCTTGGCAATGACTAACGTAGCCTTTTAATGATGATAATGAGCCGGTAACTTCCATATGCAAGCTAACAAGAGCTAGCTTGCATTACTGTTGGCAGGGTATTTTTTCACAACGTTGCAGAACTGGTATTGCAATGTAATATACAGCTTTTGTCTAGCACCACAACACAGAGTAATTTTGAGATAACTAGACAAAATTCCATTTGCTCTGGCAAACCGAGGGCATGGGATGATATTGTGTATCTCAGTACACAGCGCAAATTGCAGTTATGGGGAATGCACTTCTTATGCAGTTGAGCCATAGAGGAGGGGCAAGCTTTGAATGTTGTGTTTACACATGGCAACGGACAAATCTTACACATTGTACAGGTTGTTCTCAGAATACCTGGTCACAAGTGTGACATTGGCCTCAAAAAATTTTTTTTGTCTTTTCTTTCAAATTTTTTTTATCAAGGTAAAATTACAGTCATTGACAAAACACAAAAAACCAAAAACAAAGATAATGCACTTATTCTGTCAAAAGTAGTAAGCGATTAGATCACGTCTGGTGCACCTAGGCATGGTTGCAACACAGAAACATTACAGTGTACAAAGATAGCTTTTTTAGACAAAAAAATCACAACACCATTTCTGTTTTCATAAATTTGTGTACTTTCATTGCATTGCAATCATAATTTCCCCAAAATAACATAAGAATTGATTTGGCTGTGGGTTGAAACATTTCATGTAGTTGTTTCCATTTTCTGCAATACATTTTCAATATATTTATCCTTTACTGGAGGCAAAATTAACTTTCATAGACTTACTCTGCATTTTTTCCCATTCTTGATATGCTCCTGACAAAAACTGGTGGTTATTATTTTAAACAAACGTTAAATTTGAAAATAAGATATATTGTGCGCATTGGATGACTTACCCTTTAAAGAAGACGTTTACAAACTGAGCGGTGTGGTTTGACACCATATCATAGAATTTTAGTGGGGGCAAAGTAAACATGTCTTGACTGGAAGCACAGACAAGAAACGTCAACTTCAAGCATCCCGTTGCAGCTGGGTCATCAATACATTTTTTTAACCTGAGATTCTGTGTCTTTGGCTCATTCTCTTTGAAGAACATATAAATGAAAAAAAAATTAATTGAGTTTACATGCTACGATGCCCCCACACATTAATTTCCTTCATATGATGTTCGGGTCAGATTGAACCGGACACACACAGAGACACAGACACAGAGAGAGCACACACACACACCTTCCTCCCCCACCCCCCTCTCTCTCTCTCTCTCTCTCTCTCTCTAACACACACACACACACACACACACACACACACACATACATACAGGGGCTCCAAAAATCTAGCAGGTCTTCATGCCCAGTCATCAAATCTGATGACCATCGACAATATGTAAAAGCTTCTTATGTTAGCAGCTGAGCGGGGAGGCTCTCTCATTGGGGACGAGAGATAGTCAAGTATGACCTCTGGCTTACACTCATCCCAGCCACTGATCCCTCCATCCCTTTGTACACATATGTCGAGAGAGAGACCTACACACTCACACACCTGCAAATTGTGACAATCCCAACACCGTGAGGCTGTCTGCACCGATTTTCCTGCACAATTTACCCTCTGTACTGTGGGAACCTACACAATATGACAACATTTACAATTTTCTCACACTGTACCCCTCATGCCTGCACATTGTGGGAGGGGCAAAATAGATAAATAATGCATAATAATTTATACAAGGAAGCCAGAGGGAGGAGCCCCTGAAAAAGCCAGGAGACGTGTGGCGCTGGATATGAGGCAGGGCCTCAGTGACCACAACATCACCTTTGATAATTTCTTTACTTCTGACAACCTGGGACAGGAACTTCTCCAAAGAACAGTGACAATGATTGGAACAATTAGAAAAAACAAGACAGAGCTCCCACCTCAGCTTCTAACAGTAAAGAACAGGCCAGCCCATTCCTCCAACTTTCTGTTTATGGCCAACACTGCCCTGGTATCCTACATGCCCAAAAAGGGCAAAAATGTGGTTTTTCTTGACATCGGGATGGAAGGATCAGTAACCAGGAGGACTGTAAGCCAGAGGTAATACTTGATTATAACGCCATAAAAGGAGGGGTAGACAACTGTTGGCCTGGCACAGCTGTCAAGAACTTAAGGGTGGCCACATGTGGTCTTTTACAATATTCTGAGTATGTCAGCCTGTAATGTGTTTGTAATCTGAATGACAATCAACCCGGACTGGAACCAAAGGAAGCTCCAAAGACGACGGCTTTTTCTAGAGGAGCTCAGCAAGGCACTGGTGACACCGCACACACAGAGGACACAATATCAGTTCAAATAAAATAATAATAATAATTAATTGAAACAATGTTTCATTTCATTTTTTCACAGATAAGCATTATTTATGCCACCTTCAGTTATGCCAGTCTTTATTATAGTGGATTTTTTTAGATAAATAATAAATTCACTATCACAAAAATGCCTGATACTTCCATTGTTAAATGCATTAAATCAGAGATTAATAACAAATATTCGTTATGTACATATTTCATATTTTTTGGAATTGAGATAAAGACAATCCATGTTATGTATTTTTATAAACGTTTTTATTTCTGTATTGGTTTTAAAATCCCCAAAAATGTCCCGGGTCAGATTGACCCAAACAGTACATGAGGTACATAAAAGTGAACCTAACACAGTGGTTCTCAAGTTCAGTCCTGGCGCCCCCCTGTGTATGCTGGTTTTTGTTACAACTACATTGGCAATCTTTAGATTTTAACAAGCTGATGTTTTGTTTTAATTAGGTGCATTTATGCAAATATCCACATTGAGATATATTGTAAATATTGGCAGAGGGAAACAATTTAACCAAACATTTAATCAACATAAATAATCAAAAGGTTCCTCATTGGTGAAACTCTTGACACATGGTGGCAAAACCCAACAATTTACTTGGCAAACAATGGAGTCACACCTGTTGTGTTTCCTGTTGATTTTATTTGGTTCAGGCAGGCTATTTGGGAAAAACTCAAAACACCTGTAGTCAGAAACCTAATTTGGAGCTTATTGATTTTCTCAGAGTCTAATTTGATCTGTGTAAAAATGTTTTCACCTGAAAATCCTAGCAATATTGAAAATTAAGCACAATATGTTCAAGGGTTTTTATTTTTCATAGCAGAATGGATATATCCATCCAAATGTGACTTAAGATGGTAAATAACTGCTCAAAACATGGAATGCGGCAAATTTAGACAAAGTAACAGCTTTTTAAAATCCTAGAATTGCAATTATCGTTGGAACAAAAACCAGCATACACAGGGGGGCGCCAGGACCGAACTTGAGAACCACTGACTAACACAAGGGTAAAAAAAAGAGCTGAGCTATGCTATCTGTGAACTACAAACCCCAATTCGAATGAAGTTTGGACATTGTGTAAAACATGAATAAAAACAGAATACAAGGATTTGCAAATCCTTTTTGACCTATACTCACTTGAGTACACTACAAAGATAAGATATTTAATGTTCAAACTGATGAACTTAATTTTCTTTTTTTTGGAAATATTCTCTCATTTTGAAATCCAAGGGTTCACCAGTTAGGAACTTGATGATTGTTTACTTTGATTTGTTCATTTTTTCCACCTTTCATGCAGTCGCTTCCAATAAAAGGCAGTGTGTATATGGAAGTTTAATTCTTCATGATGCACACAGATGCTGTTCTAAATGTACATGTCTCATGTTTGTTAAAATCCTACGATTGCAATTGTGGTTGGAACAAAAAGCAGCACACAGGGCTGACTTATAGTTGTATAGTTGCACTGTGTTAGTTGCAGGGTGAGAGTATGCCAAAGGATTTGACTGTGGTGTTGCTGGTGCCAGGATTGTGGGCACGTGGCAGCAGTTAGTAGAAAGAAGAGAGATAGGTGAAGGAGGGGTGGGGAAGATGGATGTGATGCAGATAATTGTGAGATAATGAACAAGCAAGCTAGATGTCTTCAGTGTGGGGAAATCATGCAGTTGAGGCAATTCAGTGTGTGAGAAGAAAGACAGAGGGTGAGGTAGAACACGCACGAGTAGGGAGTAAAATTTCTTATGCAAGGCAACAAAAAGGCTGAAGGCTGTAGAAACTGTAGGGACAGAATGTCAATGAGATAGAAGCGAGGGAAAAGAACAAGTAAGAGGTGATAAAGAAATCACAGATATGGAAAGAAAGTAAAAGAGGATTAGGATGTTTATGGATGCAGCAAGGGCAATTTCAGGTTTTTCTGATGTGAGAAGAGATGGAATTCAGGGAGTACTGGCAATGGGGTTTGGAGGGAATCAAATGCCAGGGAAGTGAGTAAAGTTAGCAAAGGGTAGGAATCCAAACGGTTAACAAGGAAGAGTGTCTATAAGCGTTAATTTTTATTTTCATAAACGTGTAAATGAACTAGACCGTGCATTGGTCATCATGCGATGCCAATGAGGCTCAACTTCCGGTAGAGGCATAAAGGGTGCATTGGATACTGCATTCCTTTCAACAGGGTGAACGTTAATTTCTTGGAGGAAATCAAGGCTTTTTAAACACGATAAAATCTTGCCTGGCTGTTGGCTGAGCCAATTGATATTCCAGGAGAAGTAATTTGTCTTTTCATCGATATGTTGGTTTCATATGTAATTACCAGTAATTTGTAATCATTTTCTTCATTTCAGCATCGTCTGGTAAAGTTGAAGACAAGGCCAATTGAATTACTTGGTTGATCACTTGTTTACAACGATTGCAGATTGGATTTTTTTTCCACGAAAACCGCTATAACAGGGATGGGCAACTCCAGTCCTGGAGGGCCGGTGTGTATGCAGGTTTTTATTTCTATCAATTACCCTGACTGATTGAGTAAATTGGCTGCATACACAAATGTAAATTTTTGCAAAGGTTTGATCAAAGAAAAATGTTTTATGTAGGGTGACAAGAACAGTCTTCGGTGGTAATTTAGGTTAAGCAATGATCATGTCTGTGTGTGTGTGTTTCTGTCACTCTGTCTGTCAGCCCGTGGCTGGGGGCAGGTCTGCTATCTCTGATTGCCTTGTTCATGATAATTTAAAGAAATGTCAGATTTCATGAATAGTTTGTCTAATTTAGATCATTAACTAATTAAAGGCCAGAGGTTGGTGTGAAAACCAGGGACAGATACGGCCCTCGTTGCCCATCCCTGCGCTAGAATATAGTTTATTACCATAGATAGATGGTAGATAGATACCACCTATATATATTTAGAACACTCAATTGCTGATTTCGTCATATTTACATTATTCCAAAGTGAAGCACCCGGCCGCCATATTGATATATCCAACTTCTTCATAAAAATGAATGGTTTCCTATGAGGCCAATTTCAAATAAGTGGATACAAGCGAGAAAATGCCCAGATGTGCGGCTGCCTTTTGCAGTAATATTTATTTGAAGAGGTGTAATAAAACGTTTCATGCCTAACTTAACGTATAAACGCAAAGTTGTCACTTTAATAGAAAAAAATCGCATTTCGTGCTAGCTAGCTAATTAGCTGTCCCATTGACTTGAACAGACCGCTGACTGAAAGCAAATGCTAGTGATTGATAATGGTCACCAGCAAGCTACCTTGGCTCCCTAACCATCGCGGGGACTGCATTGACTTAGTAGTAAATAAAATTAACAAGGTGGCTAACAAGCTAGCTAGCTACTTGTAATTGACATTCAACGACAATACTTCTTACCTGCATAATATTTAAAACAGTGGACAAGTCGCTTTGTCGGTTTTATACAGAGCTCCAAAAGACATAGAGGGGAGAAAGGCTTCACTAGCGCTTCCTTTTATTAACGTTGGCATTAGCCATATGATTCAATATAAACAATTTGGTTGATGTGAAATAGTCAACCAGGGTACAATGAAGTGAGAAAACTAGAGTGTAATTTGATAACGTATACGGACATTCATCGACGTTTCTTATAACGGCGCCCTGCTGAAAATTACAGCTTTGACTAGCCTAGGTTAATCAGGCTGGTTTAAGCTGTGTTTTGGAAAGTTTTAGCTGGTCAACCAGCCTTTTACCAGCTGAAAATTCCAACTTAACCAGCTTTGACGACCTTCATCAAGCTATAGAGACCAGCTATGGCCAGCTAATAACACAACTCAGACCATCTTGAACCAGCTTAGAATTCTAGCTCCTAGAACACGCTGGAGGGACTATGTCTCTCGGCTGGCCTGGGAACGCCTCGGGATACCCCCGGAAGAACTGGAGGAAGTGCCCGGGGAGAGGGAAGTCTGGGCATCCCTGCTTAGACTGCTGCCCCCGCGATCCGGCCCCGGATAAGCAGTAGAAAATGGATGGATGGATGGAAAAGAAGGGATTTTTTTAATGAAGAGGTGACATTGAAAAGAAATTTATATTGAATATTTCTATTTTATTTGGAAATAATTTTATTATAAGTAATTGTGCAAAAAGGCAAGGATACAAGAATTTAAAATAGAAACAGATTTTTAAAAATTTTATTTCAAACACTCCATGGACGGAAAAATATCTTTAAAAAAGTGAAGACAACGAACACTTGTTTGTGATATTTTTGCGACTCTTTATTTATCTCTAGTTAAATATTTAGTTTTCCCAATGTTTGAATACGATTATGTATTTTTTTTTATGTACTTATTAATTTCCCCAAAAAAATGACAATAAAGATGGAGTAGCTTTTCTTGTTGTAATTAGAATACGACTCATGGTTGTAAAAATATGCTACTCTGTTTTAGAAGTCGCAGATAATAGCCATTCATCACCTGGGGAGGTGGTGAGGGAAAGGGAAATTGTTGAAGTCGATTCAATCAAAAGACGAGCAATTAGAGATTTCTGACGTCCGCCAAATCGTGATCCGGATTCGGATCAACACCAAAATTTCATGGGGTCTTCCGAGTTTTAAGATCTTCATATATGTGAATTTTCATGGAAATCGGTCAATCAGTTTTTACGTTATCCAGTTCACAGACAGACACACAGACAAAAAAACCGAGGCGATTTTATTACGTCTTTGGCGGACGTAATAATTAGATTTCAGGTTGAAGAGCCAGACTGGGTATTTATCCTGGACACCAGCCAGCAGACTGCTATTTACAATGAGCGTTATGGCTTTTTTAATGGCCAAATTGAGTGAGGACTTCAGCTTACCCTTTTGAGTGAAAGGTGGCAAATCCTTCACAAGTGTCCCCATCATTGCACTGGGGCATTAGGGCTTATCTGAACAGAAGGAAGACCACTCCCAACTAGCCCTGCAAAACCACTTCCTACCGCGACATACTTTCCCCAGGTAATCTTCCATTCAAGAATTAACCAAAGCCAGACATACATAGCTTCAGCCATTAGGCCAATGCAGAATGAAATGGTGGCATTGTATCTGACCAGGCTACATGTGTGCTTCCTGCCTGGGTACTAAAACAACGTGCACGCTTTCCAGGCTGGTCAATCAGCAGCAACATTACGAAGCCTTGTAAATCAATACCAGTTCAAAACCAGTTATCCCAACCTGGATTTCAGGCTTGAATTAACCCCATAAAACCTACAACCAAAATATGGGTCAATCAAATGCAGATGCTGTTCTCAAAGCTGTGGACCTTCACGCCTATTTTAAATTCAAGTGACCATCCCAAGGTTTCCAACGATCCCCAGTATGTCCAACTGAATAACAAGGAAATGTGTATAAAATGATGAACAAGATGTAAATATTTTCCATTCGCTGTAATGCTGTGGCCATAAAAACATGTCCTAGGTTTGAATATTTCTCTCGATGTAAGTGAGCTATAGCATCAGTGAAATGCTTCAACCAGCAAATACAGAATATGTATATGACATCATATAATATGAAAAAAGTTTTTTTCTGACCTACTTATGGGAAAAACGTAAGTGAAAGGTCAGAGTTTAAGGGGTTAACTTGCTCAAGTACAGACAGGGAAGCATTTTCAGTTGGATGATTTTTGTATTTTATTTCAGCATTGAAGAGTTTCATAACAAACAAGATGATTCCATCAAAGGATGTACTCTGACAGAGAACATTTATGGTTACTGCTGAGTGACTTTTAACTGAGAAAACAAGAATACAATTATGGAAGAACACCAGCTGAAATTACATCATCGCTGCAAGTCATTAGACAATTATACCTGGCAGTGCAGACTGGAAAAGTTTTTATAAAATTATACACAACCTAGATGACTCTTACAACCGAAAAACAGATTCAGCAATAATCTGGGAAAGTATAAAGACAGTGTCTCTCACTAAACCAACAATTATGTTGAGATTTTTTGTAAATATATATTCACATTAGTTTTATTTTTTTTACTTAATTGGAAGAGGTTACATAAGTGCACAGTATGAAATTTTAAACATATAAGGTGCTGTAGTAAATTATTTTTGCGGACCAATTAAAAAAAACATTTGGCAGAAGTGCAAGCCATATTTCATTTAAAGAATTATAAATAAAACATTATCAAAATATATTGTTGATATATTTGCTAAATACTGATGATGACCTTCCTTATCTGCATACTTCAGTAGCAGATTCTACTATATATAGCGGCCTAGATACAGTTATTAATGTCATCACGCTATGTATTTTCAGTGCAGAAACATTCAGATTTCCATTAGCCTCGTCATAGCAAAATACTCGAAGGAATTTGCATACATTTGCCTCTCAATGCAGTTTGAAGGCTGGTTGTACATTTGAGATTTTTAGCATCGTTAAGGGAGACAGCCATCTTAAGTTATTGAAGTACATCTCATGGGGAAAGCACTTTTCTTGGAGGAGTTACAGTTCAATTAACACTGATGGCTCATCAAGATCAGAACAGAATGGCAACAGAGTCAAGTTCTCTTCTCCATCTGGTCTTGTTTGCCACCCTTTCTTAAGCTTTGCACAACCTACATTAGAAAATTACATTTTTTTTCCAAGTGACAATTTTTCCCAATATTTACATCCTTTTTAAACAAATTTAAACTTTCTCCAAGCCAGCTTGGTGCTAGCAGGCAAAATCAGGTCCATCGTGCTTGGGGAATTTAAGTGCAAACCTAAGCTTTAGGAATACAAGGATTTAATATAATTTAATAATACAGAGTTGGAATACTTTAAAGTAACAGCAATAAAACATAAATGGCTTGCAGTGAGTGACAGCCACTTTCTCGTGCTGTGAAGTTATTAATGTAAAATAAATATAATAATTCAAGGAAATTCACTGAAAATCTGTTAAAAATGCAATTCAAAAAATGGCAGACAAATTCTTTCCCCAGCAAGCCTCTCAATGTCACCAAAATAATGGCGCATAGACCATAAAATGAGTACAAATAACACGCAAGAGATTTAGTATGCACAACACATTCCAAAGTACTGTGCGTGCTTTGACCAAAAGACGAAGCACTGTCTACAATCACAAATCTGTCCTTAATTGTCATGTACTTTTTTGACAATGCAGTAGGCCACATTTACAAATCCAAGTTATTATTTGTCCAGCCATAAGTGAATGAGGAGATGGCAAATCGCATAAATATCACACAAATTGGCATATCCCATAGAAAAGACCACTGTTGGTCTCTCACAGAGTACAGCATTCCATTATAAAAAGCAGTACTACATTCATTAACAGTAAATGTACTTGATACATCTGTTGAGAATATCCCAAAATGACTAAGTAAATAAAACCACAGAAGAATCAAAACCCTGAAGGGGGTGGCACTGATACTCATACTTATGAGCCTCAACCCGTAAAGATCATTTAATTTGCACTTAAGGGAACCCTCAGTGGGATAGCCACCTTCTATCCCTGCCCTTTAATATATGCAGCACCAGAAACGCCTCAAACCTGACTTTTGATTTACAAACACAAACTTAAGTACCTCTCATATATCTGCAAAACATCCTTAAAATGGGAACACGATTGCGTGAGATGTACAATTCTTATTAATTCGTAGATGTTCATAACAAGTAGTTGTAGACAATGGTAAGGTGTGTTACTATTTGCTAGGTTTTGTAGGATGTTGTAATATTTTCGAACATGTTGAAAATTTTCAGCAGTCGTACATGTTCGTAACTATATGGCAACTCATTCACAGACATCGTAAGTGGTTTCATAGATGTCATAACTCAATCGTATCCTGAAAAAATAGGATCAAGGGTCCTTTACCTTACCGGCAAGCGATCTTATAGTGATGATACAAGTTATGAAAATTTCATGACGTTTTCCCTAAGTATCATTGAAGGTCAATGTCAAGGTCTCGAAATAAAAGTTCACATCCATTTGTAATGCCTCCTGTAATACAATCCTAAACTCTGAAGCAGTTTTAGTGATACAAGTCATTGAATATTCACTAGGTCACATTTGACCTTCAAAGATCTGTATGAAGGTCACCAAAAAAAAGTTCATATATGACTTCCTATAAGTCATCTCTAATACAAATTTAGGCTCCATCTGTGACCGTTGTGGCAATAGAAGTCATTGTAATTGTATTATGTCAAGGTTTACCTTCAAAGGTCACCAGCAGTCAAGTTGAATGAAAGTTCATTAGACTGTGATACAAACCTAGGCTCCATCTGAGACCTTTTAAGTGATACAAGTCATTGAATTTTCACTAAGTCAAGTTTGACCTTTCAAGGTCAGTATGCAGGTCACCAAATGAAAGTTCATACTTGACTTCCAATAAGTCTCCAATACAAACTACGCTCTATCTGTAACAATTTTGTAAATATGAGTCATTGAAATTTCACTGTTAAGTTTGGCTGTTGAAGGTTACTGAAGGTCAAGTTCAAGGTCACCAAATGAAACTTGACTTCCTATATACCCACAATGCAAACCTAAGCTCTATCTATAATAGTTTTGGTGACAGAAGTCCATGAAATTTCACTTTGTGATGTTTGACCCTTAAAGGTCACCGAAGGTTCAAGGCCACCAAATGGAAGTTCATATATGGCTTCGTGTTCAATGAACATGTTCCCAATCTTCAATATTTTCAAGACAAGAAGCTTTGAAATTGTTATATTTTGCTTGACCTGAAGTTTGACCTTTCAAGGTCATCTGACGTCAACTTTAACATATCCAAAATATAGGTCATATATGACTTCCTATATGTTGATAATACAAACTCTATCTGCAACAATTTGGCCTCCACAGGCCATCCAGCAAATTCATAAAGTACAGCGCCCCCCCTAGACCCACTTCCGTCGATTCAATAAAAATGGTGCTCGCACTGTACATTGATGGTACCAAGGCAAGTTGATTGTCTGATTTAGAAAAAAAATTTATTACACAGTTTTTGAGAAATGATTCTTTTTTTTATATTCTCAGTGCTATCCTGAACATTGGGGCCAAAATTTCAAGGGCCCATAAAACGGACAAAAATGATTCAATCAAAAATCAAAAAAAAATTGTCTGAGATATGGTCTAGTAGTATGTCATGGCAAATTTACAAAATTTCATCAAGCCAAAAAAAAAGATAAAAAATGTTCCGGACGACGGACGCAATGCAAAAAATTGCACGACAAGCTGCGAATATTACAACAATGTCAAGGGAAAGACACAAATAAGTTAGGATAGTTGTTCGTAATTCATTCCTAGGCAGTCGTAAAATTCTTAAAAAATTGCACACATTTGCGTGATTTTTGCATTCGCACACTATCTTAAGGATGTTTAGTTCATATATGAAAGTAGCTTTAGAGCTGACTGAGGGCCCTACTGTCAGCAATGCATTTTGTAGTGGTATGAGTCCAATAGCCACTTTAAGAGCATGTCACTTATTTCCAGCTACACTGCAACAAATAAACATAAAACCTTTTTACCAAGTATTTTAATCTTGTATTTAGGCTTAAAACACTTATTTCTATTAATTTCTTTCTCAGGAAGACAAATATTCTGCCAACAAAGTGAGATACTTTTTGACTCATTTCTACATTTGCTAATGTAATGAGAAAATTTCACTTGTCAGAAACATACTAACTTAAAACCAGTTAATATTTTGTGCTAGTGAGAAAAACATTTTAAGTGAAGACGCATAATAAGATTAAATCACTTGTTAAGACAGACAATTTTTGCAGTGAATTGACTGGGTACCAATTTACTCATTCGCTTCTGAGAGACATAAGATAGAGCCTGGTAGCAAAGTGCCACTTGTTGCCTCCTGAGGTGGGCAAGGTTTAAGTCTGGGAGCTATCACTGGGCTGGGGACAGTGTGAGGATGCAGAGGCCAGCAGTGGCACTGTGAGGCAGTGTGCAGGAGGGAGGCTAGTGCCCATCCCCTGCTTCTCCATTGGCTGGGAGCCCGAGGCCAAAACCGGAGCAACAAGGGTGGGCACTGCCTCCTTGGAGACCGGTGCCCTCCTGATAACCTCCACCATGGCCCTGCCCATGTCCCAGGCCTGAGCTTCCAATGTGACAGGTTGGCCCACAGCGTGGACCATCACAGCATTCTGGGACACTCCCTGCACTGGCTGGCTGCCACTATGGGCTTCATTCCCCAGTGCAGTGTTAGTGCCGAGGCCTACACTGTCGGCGATGGGTGGGGCCTCCAAAGTGGATGGGAGAGCCCCTATCAACTGGCTTTGCTGATTCTGCATTACAATCTTCACCACTTCAGGCTGGGTCTGTGCCTGGGGCTGCGGGGAGGTGAAGGTGGACGGCAGGGCTTTCTGGATGACACCCCCAGAGAGAGGGGCGAAGGCTTGAGCCGCAGGGGGTGGGGGCTGCCCTGTCTCTTCTGGCTTTGGCTTCCTGGGTCGGCCTCTCTTCCTTTTGGGAGGAGCTCCTGCTGAATCACCGGTCGCCGGTTCCGGAGTCCGCTTTGGCGCAGCACGACCCCTCTGCGACACCCCTGGTGTCGGGGCCGTGGCTGTCACAGTAAGAGGCGCAGCCTTCTCTTTTTCAGGGTACGAGACGTACGAGATCATATTTATGACGGGAAGAGTAGTCCCTTGCTGCTGAGGCAGCGCTGTCATTGTGATTGGCAGCGTGACCTTTACCCCTGCAGAGTCCTTTGGCATGAGTGCGGTAGGAGAGGAGCAGAGGGAGCCGCGGGGCAGCAGCTGGGGGTAGCGCTTCATCACTGCCTCGTACTGCACATCACGGTCTCCTGGACGACTGGACTCCGCACCCTTCGCTGGTTTCTCACCCTGAGCTGCTTTGCTGAGTGAAACTTGCTCTCCTCCCTCTTTGTCCTTCTGAGACACAAGAAAGAAAAAGCTTTTCACTCTCTAATGTTCATGGGTTTAAATAAAGGCAGGCGCGGTACACTGTTTGTAGAATTGGGAGTTGCTCGAGACACAGGTGCAGAACCTAGTTTGTTCAAAAGAGAGCTGCTGAAGTGGCAGGCATGGAACTTTGATTGGTTAAAGCATTGGTTAGGCATGGTTTGATTGGTTTGATTGGTTTGATGAGAGTTTTTCCAAGTGGCAGGTGCAGCACCTTGTTTGGTTATATGAGACTTTCCCCAAGTGGCATGCGCAGCACTGTGTTCAGTTAAATGAGAGTTGCCAAAGCGGCAGACGTGATACCTTGTTTGGATAAATGAAAGATACAGTAGTGGCAGGCGTGATACCTTGTTTGGATAAATGAGAGATACAGTAGTGGCAGGCGTGATACCTTGTTTGGATAAATGAGAGTTGCCAAAGCGGCAGACGTGATTCGTTGTTTGGATTAATGAGAGATGCTGTAGTGGCAGGCGTGATACCTTGTTTAGATAAATGAGAGATGCAGTAGTGGCAGGCGGGATACCTTGTTTGGATAAATGAGATATGCAGTAGTGGCAGGCGTGATACCTTGTTTGGATAAATGAGAGATATAGTAGTGGCAGGCGTGATACCTTGTTTGGACAAATGAGAGATGCAATAGTGGCAGGCGGGATACCTTGGATAAGTAAGAGGTGCTGAAGTGGCAGGCATGGTACTTTGATTGGTTAAATGAGAGTTTATCAAGTGGCAGGCACAGTGGCTGAGATTTTCCCAAGTGGCATGGACAGCATGTTCAGTATGTTCAGTTAACAGTTAAATGAGAGTTGCCAAAGCGGCAGACGTGATACCTTGTTTGGATAAATGAGAGATGCAGTAGCGGCAGGCAGGATACCTTGGATAAGAAAGAGGTGCTGAAGTGGCAGGCATGCTAGCTTGTTTAGGTAAATGAAAGGTGCTGAAGTGGCAGGCATTCTAGCTTGTTTAGGTAAATGAAAGGTGCTTAAGTGGCAGGCATGCTAGCTTGTTTAGGTAAATGAAAGGTGCTGAAGTGGCAGGAATGCTAGCTTGTTTCAGTAAATGAAAGTTCCTGAGGTGGCAGGAATGCTAGCTTGTTGAGGTAAATGAAAGGTGCTGAAGTGGCAGGAATGCTAGCTTGTTTAGGTAAATGAAAGGTGCTGAAGTGGCAGGCATTCTAGCTTGTTTAGGTAAATGAAAGGTGCTTAAGTGGCAGGCATGCTAGCTTGTTTAGGTAAATGAAAGGTCCTGAAGTGGCAGGAATGCTAGCTTGTTTAGGTAAATGAAAGGTGCTGAAGTGGCAGGCAAGCTAATTTCTTTGCTGAAATGACAAGTGTTGGGGTGGCAGGCACGGTTGGCTTGTTTGGTCAGATGAGAGGTGCTGAAGAGGCAAGAGCAGTATTTTGTTTTCAGAGCCTCTTACCTCACCCTCTGCCCCGCCCTCTTTTTGCTCAACCTGATTCTTCTTTGGCACCTTTGCTGGTCTCGCAGGGCCTTCTGTAGTGTTCAAAAGAGATAAAGGCACTGGACACCATCCCACCACAGGGCTCATCGGAGGGCTCACAATAAAACCTCAGAAAGCGACAGTGGCGGACTGTTGTCACTCACCAGTGAGCGAAGCAGAGCTGATGAGCTCCGCTTGGCTGCAGCGTGGGTTGACAATGTGCTCCTTCACCAGGAAGCGCGCTATCTCCACTACTGTGTCAAAGGAGCGCTTCAGGATCTTCTGTGCCCAATCACAGATCAGCTCGCATGCTGCCTCCATCACCTCCTGGTTATGGGTCTGGACCAGTTCTGTCAACTCTGACTGCAAAGAGAGCAGAGCAGCACTTTTTAAAAAAATATATTCTCAATTTATCAGCATGGCAATAAGATTCCTACAGTTCTAAGAAGAAAAGGCTTGCTAGGAGTCAACATATTCTCAGCATACAATCAAAGTAAATTGCACTGTCAGCAAAACGAACATCTCAGTAATGCAGATACATTGAATAATAAATCTTTTAAATAATTGATAAACTGAAGAAAATTACACAACAGGTCCTCAAAGCTAGAGAAGTCTTGCATTCAGAAGATGTAATTTTTATGTGAAAAAGTAGAGAATATGAAAGTGGAGGGAAGAGTTACTGGGTCATTCCTGAGGTCCAGATTTGGTAGGAAAGGCATGTTCAAAACTGTTCTTCTGCGGATTCCACTGTAACAGTACGTACACACAGCAGCTAAGGAAATACACAGATGTGCTTGGAAGGTGACCAATACAGCAGAAGTGTCAATGTGAGCAAGCGTTCGAAGAAACATTTTGTCTGAAGCATTAACATTTGAGATACGAGACATTTGGAAACAGTATTGTGGCCGCACGATTTCTCTGAATCGTACCAACAAATCAGTGATGCAGTAGTATTATCTGACATTTATTAATCATGTCTTGGGGATTTCCCAGACCATTTCATCATAATACGAAAAATGCAATAACCAAGAATTATCCAAAAATAAATTCATTATCTAACCTGCTTATACCTCAGCAAAGTGGCAGGAGCCGACCTCAGCATTAAATGTGTATCAGGCAGGAACCCATCCTGGTCTGGACAGCGTGCCATTCCCTAAAACACCTTAGGGCAGTTTAGAGTCCCCAATAATGATGGCATGCATTTCTTTTGAGAGAAGCTAGAGTGCCTCGAGGAAAACCATGCAAACTTGGGGAGAACATGCAGACTCCACACAGAAGGGCCCCAGGTTGGATTCTAACCGACAACCTTCTGGCTGTAATGCAACAGTGCGACTCACTGCACTGCCATGTTGCACTGACCAAAACAGGATCACATAGACGGATAGATAAGCCATAAAAAGATTTTGTCCACTGATATTTTTCAGGTGCTAGTACAGTGTAATTCTCAGTACTTGAGTGCTTGCATGTGTACTGGAGTTAAAGGATATTTTGATTGCCCTCTTATGCCAAGTCTTCGTGCTTTAATGTTTGGGAAGATGTCACGGATGATCTTGCCAAAGTTGGCTGCACTCAGTGGCTTGTACTGCAAGTTATCGCAGAATCTCCTGTAGCAACACAACAGAGAACGAACTGAAATGTCAAGGAACACTTTGTCAGCAAAAAAAATCCTGGCGTGGGCTAGAGGTCTGTGTGAGAAAGATTTTTCAGTCCAGCGGCCACCCATTCACACAAGGATCTACCCTGTGCCCACCCGCTCCTGAAAAAATATGTAATGTTTTATCCCACATCTCACAAAGACAACAAATCACAATTCCTTTTGTTATGATTCTGATCTGTCTCGCCATGTTCATGCTTTGATTTGCCATGTCTTGTTCCATTTGCCATGTTTTGATATTATGTTTTATTGGTATTTGAATCATTGCTATGTCTATTTTTTGGTATGTGTACAGTGATTTGGTACTTCGATTTGTTCTTACACTGTCTTAGTTTTACTTTTCCATATTTTGCATTTAACCATAGTTTCTATCCGGTCCATGTTTTGCTTTCCACCTTGCTTTGCACTTTGTCTCCCCCTGTCTGGTCTCGTCTTGTCATTGCTCACAGCCCCAGTACTGCGTGCCACTCTTTTGGGTGATTTAATGGTTTCTGGATTTCAACCTTCCTTCCCATCTCGTTTACTACTTTCACTCTACTTTTCTATTTTTACTAACCAATACTAACAGTTTGTTGTTTTCGCTAAGATTACTAATCCAACTAACATTGTATATAATACTAATTTACTAACAAGCACTCAGGATTGTATAACTGCACTTACTAATTGATTAACAAGCTCTCAGCACTCGCCCTGTTCAAGTCTCCGCCTCTTGTCTTCCCCTAATCTTCTCAGCTGCATTTCTGTGGAATCTCCACACCTGCGCGTGCTGTCCTTTCTCTCATTATCTATGCACCTTAGAACTCCTTGTCCGGAGCCGTATGTCGGTCAAAAGGATTGTCTCGTGATCCCTTTACGCGTTTTGGCTTTTGCCAAAACTTTGGCTTTTTGGGATTAGGTTCTCCCTCTTGTTCCACCCTTTGTAATCGGTCTCATTTCCTGCACCTGTGTTCTATGTACCATGTGATCTCCCTGGAGTGTATATTAGGTGTCTCTTCACAGAACTTCCTTGTCAGAATGTCTCTCGTGTTTACCTGTGCTGCTCATCATCTGCCTTGTACTCATAGCGTTTCTCTTCTGATAGAACTGCCCGACTTTTGATTTATTGGCTTGCCCTTCTTGTATTACCGTTGCATCTGTGTTTTTACGAACCCTTTTTGCCCGACTATGATTTTTGTGATTGCTGCTCTGGTAACGATTCGGATACGCCCTTTGGTTTTTGATTTTTGCTTCTTCGACAAACCTGTCCCTGCGTACCGAATCTGTTTTGCCTGACTACAAATTCTGTGTTTGCTGCCCTGGTTATGACTCTGATTCTGCCCCACTGGATTTTGAGTTTTGGATTGTGGACTCTGTACTTTTACCTTCTGCCCTGCAGGGGTTATAGCCCTTGCTCAATAAAATCTCCTCATCTGCAATCCTGTGTTCTCGCCTCCTGTGTTGGTTCCTGAACGATACTTCACACCTTTAGGCTGTTTACCTGTTGCCTATTTGACAATGTATACAGCAGATTCTATTACAAATATTGGCCAATAATAAACTGAAAATAACCCAATGCTATAAGCAAAGAAAATAATTATACATGCGGCTTTGACCGACAAAGCAAAGGATCCTAATTTAGGCTAAACGTCAGCAAATTGAGCCTATTAGCAAGCAAGCAAACAACCAAAATTTATTTATATAACATCTATCACAGATATAAAATCACAAAATGCTTCACAGCAAAAGGGCAAAAACAGCGTGTAAAAAACAATCAATAAGTAAATACAAATAAAATAGAATTTTTTGAAATGACATGAGGGGAGGAAGCAATAGAAATGAAGGCATAAAAAATTGCAACAGAGTGCCAAAGCTACCTGCAGCTAATTAGAGCCCATCTAATCCAAAAGCCAGTCTAAAAAGGAACACTTTGAGCTTCTAGTTAATGACATTGCAGACATTGGAGTCTAATGATCTTAGATGCGAGGAGAGAGCATTCCATAGCTTAGGCGTGACAGCCTGAAAAGCACGATCGAAGAAGTTTATTGACATGGTCTTCCAGAGATAGCGACTGGTCAAGGGTTACACCTAGGTTACGAAGGCTAGACTGTGCAGAGACTCTTAAGAACCCTAAGTTGTAAGTGTTGTACCAAGGACAAACTGCCGAGCTCAGCAGCTTTGAAGGAAAAGTAAAGCTGGATGTCATCAGCGTAAAGATAATACGAGATGCTGTGGTAGATTTTTAAGTCTGTGGTTGCAAGACCCCTTGAGGTATTAAATAACTTTTCTTTTTCCTCTAGTAGTGTATCTGATTTTTTTAAGATTGCTCATGTTATACCTGTATATAAAGCTGGATCCCTTTCATCGGTTGTGAACTATTAACCAATATCTCTTTTCTATCTTTAATCAAATTCTTGAAAAATTCATCTACAATAGATTGTTTATCTAGAGAAGTACAATATAATATACAGCAGTCAATTTGGTTTCCATGCAGAGCATGCCCTGTTATTGATAACTGATAAAATTCAAAGAGCAATCGAAGGTTGTCAATTTTCCTGTGGAATCTTTCTGGATTCAAATTAAGCATTTGATACCATGGACTATAACATCCTCTTAGCAAAGCTTTACTCATGTGGCATCTGTGGGATCACCTATGAGTGGTTTGTTTCATAAAGTATTTCCCCAATAGACAGTAATTTGTATCAATTGGTAATACCCCGTGTAGATTTTTAACAATCTCATGTGGCATACCACAAGGCTCAGTGCTTGGCCCCCTTCTGTTTCTTCTTTACATAAACGATTTCAGTAACTGCTCTAACATGTTTGATTTTCATCTTTTTGCCGACGACTCAAATTTCTTTTTAGATGACTCAAGTCTAGAATCTCTTGAATCTATAATAATAATAATAATAATAATAATGCATCAGTTTTATATACTGCTTTTTCTGGGCACTCAAAGATGCTTCACAAATGATACATTATTCATTCACTCAGACATTCACGCTCTGATGGTGGTAAACTACGTTTTGTAGCCACAGCTGCCCTGGGGTGAGTTTTGAGCCAAAAAATATACATACATGGCTTTGTGCAAATAAATTGCCTTTGAATGTAGACAAAACAAATTTTGTCATTTTTTATCCACCAAAAAAGAAATATAATGCCATGATTTCTATTAGAGTTATCCAACAAACCAATCAGGCAGAAGGACCATGTCAAGTATCTTGGATTGGTTATTGATTATCATCTAAACTGGAAAGAACATGTCCACCAGCTTAGCAAGACAACTACATGGGGCAATACATATGACACTACCTTTCAACCTATAGTTGGACTGCAGAAGAAAGCTGTAAGATTAATTACCTTTTCACATTTTATTGCCCATTCTTCTCCTATTTTTAAGCAACTGAATATAAAGAAATTTCTTGATGTCATATATTATTTAAATTGTATATTTATGTTTAAGTTCTATTCAAATGCAGTACCTGTCAAAAGTTTGGACACGCTTTGCTAATGTCATAGCACTCTGTTTTTAGAGAAATTTAAACGACTTAACTTCTCCATATAATCTCAAATGCAATCTTGTAAAAGGTAAACAGTCAGAAGTGAAAAGAGAATAATTTACTTGTTTGAATAGTGTCCAAAATTTTGGAATTCTCAAAGAAGCCATATTTTGCAAAGTTAACAGACAAATAAACTCCTCCTATTTTCCAACAGCCAAATTAAAATCAAGCGGTTTTGGGACTTAGGTGAAAAGGTTGATGAACTGCATACTTCAAGTGCAGCACTTCTTTGAGAAGTTGGACAGCCGTGCCTCTGCAAGTTCATTATAGTCATAAGACTGCCCTTGTTAAAAAAAAAAAAAAAAGGTGAGAATGCTTAGCAAATATGACAACAAATTCTGGTTAGTTTGATGGATTGAAGAATTAGATCTTCTTTGCAAAGTAAAGGCTGCTTGTTTTATTTCAGATATTGTAAGAAAAATGCGGATGTTTCCAAACTTGTGACAGGTACTGTATGTTGCAATTTGCCTTTAATAATTTTTTTGTGAGTGTATCAAGTAGGCACAATTATAACACCAGGTTGGCCTCAAGATCGTCTTTTTGAATTCCATCTGCTAGAACCAACTATGGTAAATGTACACAGCTCAAAAAAATAGAGGGAACACTTAAACGACACAATGTAACTCCAAGTCAATCACACTTCTGGGAAAACAACTGTCCACTTAGGAAGCAACACTGACAATCATTTTCACATGCTATTGTGCAAATGGAATAGACAACAGGTGGAAATTACAGGCAAGTAGCAAGACACCCCCAATAAAGGAGTGGTTCCGCAGGTGGTGACCACAGACCACTTCTCAGTTCCTATGCTTTCTGGCTCACGTTTTGGTCACTTTTGAATGCTGGCGGTGCTTTCACTCTAGTGGTAGCATGAGAAGGACTCTACAACCCACACAAGTGGCTCAGGTAGTGCAGCTCATCCAGGATGGCACATCAATGAGAGCTGTGACAAGAAGGTTTGCTGTGTGTGTCAGCGTAGTGTCCAGAGCATGGAGGCGCGACCAGAAGACAGGCCAGTATATCAGGAAACGTAGAGGAGGCCGTAGGAGGGCAAAAACCCAGCAGCAGGACCGTTACCTCCGCCTTTGTGCAAGAAGGAACAGGAGGAGCACTGTCAGAACCCTGCAAAATGACCTCCAGCAGGCCACAAATGTGCATGTGTCAGCTCAAAAGCTCAGGAACCAACTCCATGAGGATCATATGAGGGCCCGACGTCCATAGGTGGGGGTTGTGCTTACAGCTCAACACCGTGCAGGACGTTTGGCATTTGCCAGAGAACACCAAGATTGGCAAATTCGCCACTGGCGCCCTGTGCTCTTCACAGATGAAAGCAGGTTCACACTGAGCACATGTGACAGAGTCTGGAGACGCCGTGGAGAACGTTCTGCTGCCTGCAACATCCTCCAGCATGACCGGTTTGGCAGTGGGTCAGTAATGGTGTGGGGTGGCATTTCTTTGGGGGGCCGCACAGCCCTCCATGTGCTCGCCAGAGGTAGCCTGACTGCCATTAGGTACCGAGATGAGATCCTCAGACCCCTTGTGAGACCATATGCTGGTGCGGTTGGCCCTGGGTTCCTCCTAATGCAAGACAATGCTAGACCTCATGTGGCTGGAGTGTGTCAGCAGTTCCTGCAAGACGAAGGCATTGATGCTATGGACTGGCCCGCCCGTTCCCCAGACCTGAATCCAATTGAGCACATCTGGGACATCATGTCTCGCTCCATCCACCAACGCCATGATGCACCACAGCCTGTCCAGGAGTTGGTAGATGCTTTAGTCCAGGTCTGGGAGGAGATCCCTCAGGAGAACATCCGCCACCTCATCAGGAGCATGCCCAGGCGTTGTAGAGAGGTCATAGAGGCACGTGGAGGCCAGGCACACTACTGAGCCTCATTTTGGCTTGTTTTAAGGATAATAGATCAAAGTTGGATCAGCCTGTAGTGTGTTTTTCCACTTTAATTTTGAGTGGGACTCCAAATCCAGACCTCCATGGGTTAATACATTTGATTTCCATCGATAATTTTTGTGTGGTTTTGTTTTCAGCACATTTAACTATGTAAAGAACAAAGTATTTAATAAGAATATTTCATTCATTCAGATCTAGGATGTGTTATTTTAGTGTTCCCTTTATTTTTTGGGCAGTGCATTAATCACTTTAAGGGAGCTGTCATTTGGAACAGTGTTAATGAATTTTTTTTTATTTTATGCAAATGTGAACAACAGCCAGCTGCAACTACCTGATATAAGAAAGCATCAGGGGTTCCAGAGGTCAATCAATGGTTCACTGCTGCTCAAACGAAAAATAACATGAAATTAAAAATAATATTAACCCAAAAAGCACTTATGAAGACGACATTTAAATGCCTGAGGGCCAGATACAGAGATCCTCCCAACCACTCGATCAGGGAGGCTGCTCCATATTTTCACAGCATGGTGGAGGAAACTTCTATCTAAAGTTTGGGTTTTTGTGCTGCCGGATAGCTCACTCGGTCAAGGCACTGCGTTGAACGCACAGTGGTTGCAACAACTCCAGTGATCCTTAAAGCCTTCTTCTGGATGCTGTCCAGTTGGCTGAGGGTAGATGATGATGCATTAATCCAGCTTAAAGATGAATACTCCATTACAAGTATACTCCATTTTAAGAGTCTTACTCCAACCAATTTCAAACAATCACTAAAAAAATTCTTGATTTCACTGTATTAAGCACTATTTTTCTGTGAAATTCTTAGCCCAAATTTTCTTTTTTTCACATCTGGGTCATTCTCTGAAATATGAGCCCGGAAGGGGAAATTTTCAAATAAGGTCCATCAAATAACTAGTGCATGTGTATCTAACTACAACAATTCTAGTTTAGGATGGCAAATGCCAATTAGAGAAAAATTGTATTTAGGGGCAAAATTTCCCAACTTTTAAGTCCTTTAGTTTTTCACCATTTTTGAGACATGAGTCATTATTGAAATTAAAGTCAGCTTTTTGTGATTTGAGTGTCAAACTCAGCAGCAGAGATAATCTATTGTTAAGGTTGTTATTTTTCAACTTTTGCAGCAAAAGTCCCTGCAGACTTAAAAGTTGCCTTCTTTAAGGGGGTCAAAATATATAGTGGTGAATGACGTCACATATGTAACACATAGCAACAGAAGTTTTTATAAATAAATTATAAATAGAACCATACCTCTCATGCTTGGAGGGCATAACTTCCTCAGTCCCACAAATAGAATCTGTTTCTTAGCCAAAAATGTACCTGTCACACACGTAATGCGGCGTTACGTGTGTGACATTTGACATTACCTGCGACCAAAGTACAAATGACAGGACATTCACGACCTGTTCCTTTATCTCAAGACTTAAGGTTTAGTTCGCACTTCTGTCAAAAGCTAGTCCAGGTTATCTCTATCCAGAACAACAACAATGACGACTAAAGCCTTCAACATGAGAGTCAGCTGCCCCATCACTTGACCTTAATATTTTGCCAGATTTATGCAACTATGATGTGTATACCCATGGACAAAGCAGGAAAGAATTTAGATGTAAAATCATGGAATGCGTGATGTTCAGAAAGTAATGTGAAAATGCTGTTAGTTGGATTAATCCCCTTTGCGCAGAAGCCAAGTATGGCTATTTATGCGTTACCCTATTTAATGCTTTATGATTCAAGAGTTAAGGTTCATAGAGAGGGGGAATATGGCATAATTGAGATAATACACTTGCAGCATTTAGTATTCCATTGTATTTTGGTTTATTTTCATGATATTGGTAGAGCGGTGTTTCCAAAACCTCTGCCTGGTTTACCCCTTGTCCTGCACGCATTAGATCTCTCCCTGCCCCACCCCAGGTGATTCAAATGATTCGTTTATGAAGTAGGGGTGTAACGATTCTGAATCAATGTTTTTTTAAGCTACCATGGGACGAACGTCCGAGCTTTCCCTTTTCCTTTATTAATCTCTGTGACGTCCTGAACGAAAGTGCATAACATCAAAGGGCATGAGAAATGCTTCCGGAAAAAACTTGACTGACATCAGTATTTTTCGGCTACGTGCTGAGAGGAGCCAAGCAAATGAAAACAAAATCGTCAATCTATTTACCAATTAGGCAACTCTACGAAATGTATACCTGTTCCCGTTTACTTTGCCTGATTAGCAATCAAATGGTGGATTCGTTTACTTTTTAAGTTGAATGATTAGAGCTGTTTATTAAGGCAACATGTTTGATTGCTGCATTTTGAAATTTAATTGGGCAGAGAACAGCACTGCTTGAACACGATTGCCATTGCCACGGCATTTCGTGCGATTGTGATAATTTATATCTCACATTCACGTTTCATCCCCTTTTCAGAATGCTTTTCACCTTGTGTATTTTTAGACGCTTAAACTTCAGTTCGATCTGATAACAATTCTGTTTAAATCTTGGATAATGCTCTAAAATGCTACAATGAGAGATGTAATTCACAGGAAGATTTTTTTCTAATTATTCAAATTGGCATTCTTTCAATCTAACACCGCAGCCCAGTTAGTCTGCTTTTCATCATCACATCTTAATCGTAATAGGCTACTATTTCTTGATTGTTATTTTGTCCAAGTACATGGGAGCAGGTTTAAGGAAGGGCGGAGCAGCTGCAATTAGCGAAATCTTAACTCAGGCTTCTTACCAATGGCATTTTAAATCATTTAAAGCCGCTTCAGGTGTGTATGTTTCATGAAATTACACGCGACTGCCTACACACCCCATGAAGGCAAGTTGTCTCATCACACTTTAAAAAAATCCTAGTTCAACATCGCCACATCCCAACTCAGCATTTCATATCTCATTGTGGTATTTTTAGGAGATCTATAATGATAAAATAAAAGTAAAGAGATTTATTTGCAAATCGCCCTGGATTTCAAGCATCTAAAATATACAAAAGGTGGGAAACATTAAAGCGGATGAAACGTGAATGTGAACTATAAATGATCACAATCACAAGAAATGGCCAAATACTAGTTCTTGCAAATCTATGGCCATTTAACTTTCAGAATGCGGCAATCAACCGTGCTATCTTAATAAACAGCTCCACACATTCAGCAAAGTAAAAAAGCGAATCACCAGTTTGATTGCCAATTGAGCAAAGTAAACAAGGACAAGATTAGAGTAACCTAATTGCTTGAAAGGAGACAATTTTGTACTCCTTTACTTGGTTCCGTGCAGCATGTCACCGAAACGGTCAAGTTTTTTTTTTTTTTTTGCGGAAGAATTTCTCATGCCATTTGATGTTTGGCACTTTCCCTCAAGACTGCGTCAATTTTAATAAAGGAAAAGTGAAAACTCGGATGTTCGCCCCATGGCGGTCCTATGCCGTAAAAAACGTCGATGCAGAATCGATTCAGAATCTTTACACCCCTATTATCAAGCAGCTTCTGAGGTTAATTATGATCTGATCATTTGAATTACCAGTGCTAGAGCAGGGAAAGATCTAAAGCATGCAGAACAAGGGGTACGCTAGGAGAGGTTTGGGAAACACCGTAGTAGAGAAAAGGGGCTGCAAACATAAAAAAAACCTTCATGAAAATTCTGCATTCAAATGATTAAAAAAATACTGAGGATTGTAAAATGGCTAGGGGTTAAAACTACACATTTTTGGGATCACAAATATTCTTCATCTGAGCATTAAAGGGCACCTAACATGCTATTTTTCCAAGTTTATATTTTGGTCGTTGACTCCCCTAGAGTACTCCCAATCGCGCAAAGTAAAAAAAAGGGTACTTATTTCGCTCGTACTGCCATCCTCAAAAAACCCAATTTGTAGTCCATAGTAGTCTCTGCCTGAAATGCCTTATTGGGGTGGCTCTTCCGCTATTGCCCCCACTCCTCGTGTGCCCACTTCCTCCTGACTGGCCAGCTCTGTGGAGGGTGGATCTAGGTGGGACGATGCAGTATCAGAGTGAAACGTGAGACGCGTCTGTCATCTGAGCTAAGAATCAGCCGGGAAATTCTGCTATAAACCCAGTACATGTGTATTCATCTAATGAAATTAACTTGTTCTAATAAATGCAACGGCGAAAGTGGAGGACGCAGTGCGAAAGTCAGGCAGCTCAAGTACGAATTTTCTATTGGGTACAGTTTGCTACGGCAACAGTTGGTGAGTACAGCGCTTTTACTACTCCTAGCTAGGATGCAGGGGAAACTAGAATCCACCCCATATAGACAAATTTGTAGAATGGGTCGACATTCCCACATATAGACCGGAGACCGTAGAAATCCGGTGGGTCTGAGTTTAGCGGGAAACATGGACAGTGAGGAGCAGCTAAAAGTGGACCGACAGCTTATGGACTGCTTCGGTGTGTATGAGGCCCTTCTGGTTCGTGTGCATAGCTGTGGTGTGTTGTTAGCGTGGAGAAACAAACAGCTTCCGCGCCGGTATATGACGGAGGGGCGAAAGCTCCAAGCTAAATGGCCTTTTCGAAAATTGCCCGTGGTAATGGTTTACATTTTGCTTCGGAATGACCAGCCTTTCCTCGCGGAAAATGGGCGCATTATGGATAGCGTGCCAGAGCTAGACAGAGCTCCGGTTATGTCATGAACATAATACAGGTTTTACAGACCGTAAGTTCCGTCAGCGTGAACCGTTGCTTATGTAGAGCTCGCAAATCGATCACTTTTACAGGAAAGAATGTAATATTCCATCGATGGCAATGCAACGTTTGTTATACCGAACACGTTAACCTGTGCGCTTCCCTATTGCATTCACCGGTAGTATCAGAGAGCTTGCCCAGCCACTGGAGATGTATCAGGCTTACCCCGGTCATGGATAAGTGAAGCGATCATTTCATAAGCACTTAAAAATGCACGCCAAGCTCTGCAAAATCTACATCTGGTCTAACTGCAGCCCAACTCTGCTAGTGGTAGTGGTAACTATCGCTAGCGGTCCCGCTAGCCACCCGTAACACGTTAGCGTCACTGACATTATTTGCTGTTATATGGTTACTTACAGCTTGTGGCTCCGAGCGCTTGATCGATGCAACTGCTTCATGTTTGAGAAGCAGCTGAAACGCTTATCCTGTGAAGAATTATCCTTTATTGACAAAGCTGTCTTAGGTGAAACACTGAGCACAAACAGCTAACGTTTCCTTTGGCCGTGGCTGTTTGCTGCCAGCAAACAAAAAAGCTACCCACTGATTTCTGGTGGCATTGTCTGTTGGAAGAGAAATTTTTTTTTTTTTCACCTCCAAAAGTAAACAGACAAGTAGCTTTGGGAGAGATACCGACAAAATTGCACCTCAAATGATCTGTGGTTCTTGTTTTGTATTTCCAAAAGTGTAGACGCTACTAAGGCATAGTATGATCTGCCGTTGTTAGTGCCTGCTAGAATAGTTTCCGGTGTGGGCAGGTCCAGCATAGTGGTTGGCTCTGGATAGGTCTGTACTAATTGGACGGCACAACTTGACGTCAGGCTTTACCCAGATCTCATGAGGAGCTGTTCAAAGAGGAAATCACACTCACGGCAAAATCCCTGTATCTTATGTTTAGAAACTTTTCAGAGGTTGAGCATGGACAACCAACATTATAAAATTACTGATATGTATTAAAAGAAGGATCAGCATGTTAGATCCCCTTTAAATCTTATTTGGCTTCGAAAGAGGAAGCCAGATGAGACTGCTCTCCAGGTGCCTCCTTAAACACACACAGCCCTCAAAATGGTACACACTCAAATCATGAAATAATCATATTTTTAACACAAATCAACTTTTGATGAATGAAATTCAATGTCAATGACTGATTTTGTGGTTTAATTCAGCAAAAGTTTATCAATATAGGCTCAGCTGGACATAAATGGTCACCAGTACCCTCTCCAAACCAAAAACATGCCTTTTCTCCATGATAAAGTTCAGTTTTGTCCATTTTTCTACAAAGCCACAACAGCAAGCACACTTACTCATTAAAGGAACTGCTTAGTTTATGGTCAGAACGTTCACTCAGACGCAAAGCTTGCTGTTTACAATTCCAATTTGAAGGTGACTAAAACTAACCTGTGACATGTTTCTGTTGTTCACTTCTGTCCACCATATTAATACTGCCAAACTCAATATTCTTCTCATGAACACTGGCTAATTCAAAGGATGTTCAACACCTCCATGCTTACTTACAAGGACCTACAATAGCCACAGATATGATTTCATTGAAATGAAATGGACTTATGCATTGCAGGATTTGCAGGCGGTCACACGCGTAACAAAGGTGTCACACACGCACGCAAATGAGGTTGTAGTATGCAAATGAGCAAGGTATTTTTAATATATTTTTAATTAATGCAAACAGGAATAACTATTGCTAAAGTTGTTGAAGCCAAAGTGTCATAATCTTCGTTCAAATCACAGAACTCTTGGAATGTAAATAAAATGTAGTGATTGACCCATTTTCGGTGTCATACATGTAACTTTCTGGTCCTGTACTTCCAATGTTTTAGGCGAATATCAAGTTAATGCCCCACCTTAAAAGGGAAGCCCAGGTATCTTAAGGTTGTCCTATATTGATCCCCATCTGCAGCCCAATAAAAGTATAGTGCATTGAAAAATGTCAAGAATACCTTCCAAATGCCACACATGTGACGCGAGAATCACCCTTCTGTTTATATGTTTGTCTGTTTCCTTTCTGCCAGCTAGTTATGTGTTTGTGCCTTCGACCACCTAATACATATTCCCATATTTTTGCTGCCGAGCTAGATTAGCTTTTTAGTTATTTCTAGGTGGCTTATGTCCTTCGCATGTAACTGTCCTTGGATTTCAATCCAGCTTTTAAGATGCCATTATACCTGCTGATAATTTGTCCAAGGGGCAACATATTTAAAGAAAACAAAAAAGGACTCAGCACAGAGCCCTGTGGAACTCCATAGGACAATGGGGCTGAGTCTGATATTAATGCTGCGTTCCATTTACCTCGGAAGTCAGAGGTCAGATCTGGGAATGACGCCACAGCTGAGTTATCAGCGTTCCAGTTATAAAGTCGGAAAAAAGATGCCAACCGCCATAAACTAGGAAGAAGAGTAGTAAAACAGGACGGTCACATCTACAAAAGCTATGCGCGTATGCCTTGTCCGAATATAAGCAACTTCTGGACAAATATGCGGTCCTACAACCTTCAAACAAGGTGGATTTCCATATATATACGTCGAACAATGTATATGGCTGATTTAGTGTGACAAACACGAGTCAGAAGTAATAAACGGAATATTACAGGTGCTTCCAATAACTGTTTACACCTGGGACAGCCATCTTTAAATGTTAACTCGGGGTAGTGAAGATTCACCGACTTTCCGAGTCGGAAATCCGACCTTGGGGGGCGTTCCAGTTGAAACTTCAGACTCGGAACTCGAAAATTCTGACTTCCGAGTACAAATGGAAAGCAGCATAACTCCCCATAGCGACTGAGAAGCTCTCATCAGCAAGGTAAGAGGAGAACCAATCTAAATTCGTGCCAGAAATGCTCCCCAAATGATTTTGTCTAGATTAAAGAACACCATGGCCAATAGTGTCAAATGCTGAGGTGAGGTCAAGTAACACCAATACTGTGCAATATTCGTCATCTGCAGCCATCATAATATCCTAAGTGACTTTACGAAGAATTGTTTCAGTTCTTTTAACTTCCGAAAGCCTGATTGAAAAGGGTCATGTAATTGTAGTAGCAACAACTTTCTCAAGCATCTTAGAAACAAAGGGCAGTTTGGAGATTGGCCTACAATTTAATGGGAGAGAGGAATCCAGATTAGGTTTCTTCAGCAAAGGCTGAAAAAAGGGCTGAGATAGAGCGAAACCATGAAACCTAGTAGCAGTGATAACATCTATAGCTTAATTTAACTTGTTGATCTGACACCAACATGCATTTTGCTCATTGACAAAAAGAACAAAAACAACTTAAGTAGCAAAAAATTACAAAACCCAAAACCAGTGAAGTTGGCACGTTGTGTAAATCATAAATAAAAACAGAATACAATGATTTGCAAATCCTTTTCAACCTATACTCAATTGAATACACTGCAAAGACAAGTTACTTAATGTTCGAACAGGTAAACTTCGTGATTTTTTGCAAATATTAGCTCATTTGGAATTTCATGCCTGCAACATGTTTCAAAAAAGCGGGCACAAGTGGCAAAAAAGACTGAGAGAGTTGAGGAATGCTCATCAAACACTTATTTGGAACATCCCACAAGTGAACGGGCTAATTGGGAACAGGTGGGTGCCATGATTGGGTAAAAAAGCAGCTTCCCTGAAATGCTCAGTCATTCACAAACAAGGGTGGGGCGAGGGTCACCACTTAGCGAACAAATGCGTGAGCTGATTGTCGAACAGTTTAAAAACAACGTTCCTCAACGAGCTATTGCAAGAAATTTAGGGATTTCATCATCTACGGTTCGTAATATCGTCAAAAGGTTCAGAGAATCTGGAGAAATCACTGCACGTAAGCGACAAGGCCGAAAACCAACATTGAATGCCTGTGACCTTCAATCCCTCAGGCGGTACTGCATCAAAAACCGACATCAGTGTGTAAAGGAAATCACCACATGGGCTCAGGAACACTTCAGAAAACCACTGTCAGTAACTACAGTTTGTCGCTACATCTGCAAGTGCAAGTTAAAACTCTACAATGCAAAGCGAAAGCCATTTATCAACAGCACCCAGAAATGCCGCCGGCTTCGCTGGGCCCAAGCTCATCTAAGATTGACTGATGCAAAGTGGAAAAGTGTTCTGTGGTCTGACGAGTCCACATTTCAAATTGTTTTTGGAAACTGTGGACGTCGTGTCCTCCGGACCAAAGAGGAAAAGAACCATCCGGACTGTTATAGGCGCAAAGTTCAAAAGCCAGCATCTGTGATGGTATAGGGGTGTATTAGTGCCTAAGGCATGGGCAACTTACACATGTGAAGGCACCATTAATGCTGAAAGGTACATACAGGTTTTGGAGCAACATATGTTGCCATCCAAGCAACGTCTTTTTCATGGACGCCCCTGCTTATTTCAGCAAGACAATGCAAAGCCGCATTCTGCACGAGTTACAACAGCATGGCTCTGTAGTAAAAGAGTGCGGGTACTAGACTGGCCTGCCTGTAGTCCAGACCTGTCTCCCATTGAAAATGTGTGGCGCATTATGAAGCGTAAAATATGACAACGGAGACCCCAAAATGTTGAACAACTTAAGCTGCACATCAAGCAAGAATGGGAAAGAGTTCCACCTGAAAAGCTTCAAAAATTGGTCTCCTCAGTTCCCAAACGTTTACTGAGTGTCATTAAAAGGAAAGGCGATGTAACACAGTGGTAAAAAGGCCCCTGTGCCAACTTTTTTGCAATGTGTTGCTGCCTTTAAATTCTAAGTTAATGATTATTTGCAAAAAAAAAAAAGAAAGTTTCTCAGTATGAACATTGAACATCTTGTCTTTCCAGTGTATTCAATTGAATATAAGTTGAAAAGGATTTGCAAATCATTGTATTCTGTTTTTATCTACGATTTACATAACGTGCCAACTTCACTGGTTTTGGCTTTTGTATAATAAAGACAGGCTATATAATTTTTGTGAGATTCCTGCGAGTTGTCCTTTCCTGCTACTCCCTCCAACACATCTGTGCAGTCCTGCACTCCTGCATTCCACAATGAAAACTTGTCCCACACCACGCACTAGTGCGTTGGGCCCCGTTTGACTCCCCAAGGAATTCATATATCCAGTACAGGCAATACTGCAACCTTCAATTTTACAGGATTTTCCCCAGTGCAATATAAAACCAGTGCTTCAAAAAGCCAATAACAATCTTTTAAGGAGAAAAGTGAGATTTCAAAACCACTGTTCAATGTCATAGATTTCAAATTTCATGTTTAAATGCCTTCACTGGAATAGTAAAATATTTAAGTGACTGAGAAGCTGCAGCCATGCGTACTTGTAGGTATCGTAGACATCCTGCTTGGGCAGGCAGGTGTCGGCATGCTCTTCCAGGCGAGTGCGGATCCAGTTGCAGGTGTGCATCTGATCAGCGGAGTTCCAGGAGCTGGAGTCACTGTTGCTGCTGTACAATAGGGAAAAGTGCCACACACTGCCAATGCAGCTCCACTGGCATTACGCTGATGCAGTTACCAACATACACAGAGCATCACACATTTACTGGGGCAAGACACACACATAATTCAACACTTGAGCAGGAAAATAGAGAGTATGTAGACAATTTACCATTCTGCCATGATATGAAGCAATTTTTGGGTTTTTTTTTTTCACCGAGAAATAAAATTTAAAATGAATTGTCAATTCAGCAACGGCTCTGGTGTTGAATACATGTACTTAACATTACGTACATTAAACAAATAGATTCGAGTATGAAAATAAGAGCAGCTGTGTGGGAAGTGTTTTACCTCTTCTCCCCAGAGCCAGGGCCAGAGGGCAGTTGGAGGTACAGGTAAAGTTTGGCATTGTCAGAAAATCGCTGCACGTCTTGCTGTGGAAACAAGTGAAAAGACCGGGAGAGCTCTCACTGATACATGGCCTATGCTTCTACACTGTGAAGTCATTCATTCTGACCAAATGACATTATATACTCACCAGAATTGTGTCCACTTTGGCCTGTACATTCTTCCTGCAAAAACAAAAATAACATTTATAATGAGCAATGAATAAGCACTGCTCAAGCACTCATTAGAAAATGCTGATCACTTAAACTACTGACCAAAATGCTAACACTCAGTAAGCACCTTATCTTGTTCAATTCCTTGTTAGAAATTGAACTGGGAGAATAACTTGCCAAATGATACAAACAGCAGAATTCGTCATCATTCTAATTTCTTATCACTAAATCAAACATATTGCATTGCTGACTGGAATGTTGGCCACATTTGCATAGGTAATACTGCAGGCTCTCTTCATGCAATACAGTTATTTGTCCAAGGAGGGCACTATTGGTTCAAACAAGAACAGAACTGTTCAGATATAGGCCGCGAGATGCATGTGTCCCACCCAGCATACCCACCAAACGTCAATGGGTGAGCGAGTGAGTGATTAACTGACCACAAATTCTAATGCATAGCCTACAGCAGCAGTTGCTGTGAGGCATTGGAAAAAAAAGACTGGTGCTACAACTTTACTACACAGAATCAAGTGACATGACTTGAGAATATCTGAGATTGCTCCAGCTGTGACAGCGATGCTGTCATTATCCTCTTGATAAGTCTGACGTAACACATCATGTGATAATTTTGTTTCCGGATCCAAACGTAAAATCACCTGCAGTACACTGTAGACATAGCCGAGCCAGTTACTATGTTCACGCAGGCAAAATTATTTTCTGAATACCCTGAAAGGGTCAAAAAGGGATTAATATCATATAATTCGAGCCATGTGGGATCCGTGCTCATGAGAACAGGGAAAATGTTGGCCAATAAAGTGGGGCTGAGCCCAAGCCAAATCCTGCGCCCGGAAAGTGAAAGTATTCCCTTGACGAACACCGATGTAAACGGGGCTTACTAAAAGGCACACTTGCAAATGTTAATCTGAGTGAGGGGCACACTGGACTACTCACACTGGGCCAACGTTTCACTGAATTCTGTTTAACTTTCCTTATGAGCTGTATCCATCTACCCTTCCCTTTTTCATCAACAGGCGAGCGATAAAATGACAACTCCGGACATGTCTGACTGATTAATACACATCGGAATACAACGCTGCAGCATACTGCCAGTCCAGTGTCAAGCACATTTGGACCCCGAAACAGTATTATGTCGTGATGCTCAACAAGAGGATAATGTGTTCAGTGAATGCATGCTCAGAGCACACCCTGTTCTCTGAAAGTGTACTCAGATCACACCCATCTTCAAAACTAGCCTACCTTTTTATACCAACTACTCGTGTGATGTTTGGCGACTGAATCTTAAAAGGCTGCAAAGCCATTGTGTTCACAATTATTGCCCACAAACAGAAACACAGACAGACACACAAATGCCTGCAACAATATTGAAAAAAAAAAACATCCATGGCAGGGATACAGGGGGGTTCCTGACGAGCCTCGCTGAAGTTTTCCCTCATGTATCACACACACAAACCAACTGAAAACAAGAACAGCATCGCCAGAAAAAAGCTTGCAGGCCTTACGATAGGTTGCTCTTCAGTTTCTGAAGAAGCATGCTGGGCTCAGAATCTCCCTCTGCCGTTCCCAAGCCACCCCGTTTCGAGGCCACAGACTGAACGCTGTCTTCCGTCATGACTTCCACCCTCAGCCAGAAAAACTTCAACTAAAGATACCATTAGAATATATACATGCACAAAAATAAAAATGTTGCTTCATCATCTAAAATTCAACCACAATAACAAAAAGCAAGGTAAAAAAAACAAAAGCGGACACAGTAGTTCAAATGTATGTTCACTCACATACTAAGAAAATACTAAAAAAATATGCTTTTTGTTCAATCCTAATCCTTTTAGGGAGAGGCATCAATTGCTGCCTGTAATCTAACATTTCAGCAAAGGCTTTAGAAATCTAATAATGTCAGAACTGGTAAAAATGCCAATTAAAAGCAGCAGTGGAGAAAAAACCCACAGAGCTTGTTACTCTTGGACTAGCATGGAGTACACCATCAGTAGCAGACTAATGTAATGAATGCCCTCCTCTCATTTATACTGAGTCATAGAATGGTTTTGTTTTTAATGTGCACAAGCCATTTCAATGCGAAACCTACTTATCAGTTTAACATTCGTTTCTCCTAATGGTTTTAGTGTCATTTGTCATTTCTAGGAAACAAACTAAAATTATGTAGCATACAACTGAGATAACTCAGGTTATCGTTACAAAATACACAACTCCTGGTATTTGTACCACTAAGGCTTGCCAGCTGCCTAGATCTCCAAATGTCTCATACGATACAGGAAGCTATAAACGGCAAGCATCTACGACGAGGCGCCAGTGTTAATGAATGTGAGTAGCGTTAGCTGCATTGTGCTGGTTAGTAATATTATGTGGAGACCTATACTCATTGTTATTATTCGGTTCGCAACAGTGTGGGTCAAGCTCCTTCCAAAATAGTCGATTTCGCACCTACTGCACAGTACTGACGGGAGAAAACGCAGACATCACTGAACAGCACAGTTCGCACCACAGTCCAGAATAGATGAAAGACAAAATTTACATCAATCGACTTCAAACTTTACAGAACTCGGGACCAATCAACAAGCGCGGAACAGAACATTCCGGCGAACACGCGTAAAACGGTGACTGTCCGGTTTGCATCCAGCCGCTGTGCAGCTACAAAACCAAACGCTAAATTCAAGCGAAATGAACCGCGAGACAAGCTGGCAAATGGCAGACGAATTGAACCAAACTGCCAAATTAGCTAATTTAATTATTTCATAGCCAGATTTATCAATCTCACGCGCAGCACATGCCCCAGCTTACAGTAGCAACCCTAATCTAGTCAACATTACTGTCGGTCACAAAAGCGAACAGTTTTAGTTTCACTTTTTGTGACGTTAGTTGAAAGCAAACGTAAAATGCCGATCAGCTGGCTGCCAGCCAGCTAATCAGATCAATAAGCAGTCAGAAACGTCCACAAACTGGGTAGCTAGCCAGCCAAAACTCCCCTAGAGTGAATCGGTATCCAGTTAGCTAACGTAACTAGCAAAAAACCAAACTACAATTTGTCATGCGCACAGTTCTCAGATCATGCCCCCGCGTTGGCGCTTTCGATTTATTCGACCGATTCAGATAACGTCAGTCAACGTTACCTAGCATTAGTAAAACCTTAATTAGATACGTATAACATTGGCATAGTGCAGCGTTACATGTAAGACAAACTCCCATTTTGTCAACGAATAAATAATTATAATTACACTTAATGTCAGCCGCCTTGACAGCTAAGCAGCGAGTAGCTAGCTAGCAAGGAAGCGAACGTTAGGTAGCTAACGTTACACAGCTCAGAGCTGGAACACCAAATGTTGGCGGTGCCGACGGAACTTCACAAATCACAGAAAGTTTTCATATTATTACGCAACTATAAAAGCATTTTTACGGTTACAACTGTCTAGTCTTCTCACAATTCACAGCAGCAAACTTATTTTACTTTGAAAGGAAAAACAAAGTACCTGACAGAGCTACTGTAAAATTCCCCTTATGTTTTTTTGTGATTGGTCAACAGTGTTGACGTCTGCCTGACTACCGAGTAAACGCTATTCTGATTGCTGGACTATTTTTGTTCTTCATGGAAACAAACTTTATGTTCGATGCGATTGGCTAACATTTTGAATTTTCTTCAGAAAATCTACATTGATAGGATGTTCGCTGAAAATCTGCCCAGTTACTCAGATTGTGAAACCCGGATAGTCTGCCGAGCATATGAAAGGCTATTGGATGATTGGTTAGTGTATCCGAAAAAGCGTCTCGATGAAAGTGCGTTCCAACGGTTTCGTATCGCTCCTGACATCAGTGTATGGGAACAAAGGGCGCTTTTATAATATTGAGGAAGTTTCGCCGCAGGACTATATGAAATTATTCCGTTTTACATCGTTTCACGTTGTATTTCACACTAGAATAGAACTATTCTAAGGTACTTCTGTTTGATGAACTTTATTTGGTTTTACATATGTATGATTTCAGCCTCCCAAAGACAAAGATATAAAATTACCAGTAAAAATTCAAAAATCACAGGAGTGAATACATAGTTCCGTGTACATGCTGGGTTGTGAGCATGAAAAATAAACAGTGATGACAAGCCACTTAAATCAGGCTTTAATGCACTCTCAAAATGAGCTTGATTGCTGATGATGGGGGGTAGTCTGAACATGTGTCATATTTAAGATAGCCAAGTATAAATTTTGCAGCAGGGTTTAGTTGAACATACATGATATAACTGATATATTTCATACAAAAAGGAAGACGTGATTTACTATTGTTGAGGATCATATGTAAGCAGTAGTAACACACACACGCACATACATTCAAGCAGTTCACACACGCATAAGCAGTTGGTTACTGTAGCTTTGATTGACATCTTTTCAGTTGATTCAAGCAATTATCTTTTCAGTCATCAGTATTATTCATCAGTAATCATATAATGTAATGTGAATATAGGCCACTGGATGGCAGTATTTACCTTTTTTTTATTCAGCTCAGACTGGAGCTATGTTTAGACATGTCCTGGACATGTCTGGGGCAAGTCCCCGAAAATAAAAAAAAGAGGTCTAAATGTGGGTGGGGTCTGCAAAAGAGTATATAAGGCAAAGAATTGAGACAGTAAAGTAGTAGGAGAAATTGCAAGAAGAAGGATACATGTGACCAGACCTGTCATTCTGTTCAAGACCTGTGAAGTTTTCTTTTGTGGATTTTTGCCTGTGCCCCAGAGCATTTATCCTTTCCCAGGACATCACCAGCAAACCCACAAGGACTGTAAATATTTCTGTTTTTTTGTATTTATTCAATCTTGGTCTTTAGTTGTAGGTTAGTGTTAGTCTTTGTCTGTTAATTAAATTTGTTTAAGTTTTAAATTGTGTCTGTCATCCCTTGCTGTTGCTGTTGTGTAGTAAATTGTAATAACAAATTGGGGCCATAACAATAGTTATGCATGCTTGCTTTATGTTGGTAGTTTTGAATACAGTTGCACAGCTATATGTGTTAAATGAATTAGAAATATGTATAACCAATATTACACTGGAAGAGGGTTGTTATCTTTTGCTTGCAGTTCAGTGTTTTGGGTTGCCTGTCTCTGGGATGACCTATACCCATTTTAAAGTCCTGTTAGACAATGAAGTAGTTATTTTGCAAAGAATGCCATATAATGAGAAAAGAGAAAAATAAGTAAGATGCAGACATGTTATTGAACCATTCTGGCAGAAGAAAAAAATGCCTCAATAAAGCCTAATTTTGTGAAGAATCTGTCTCTCTCCAATTGTTTGAGGATGGGGGAACCTCAAAAATATGAATGGAAATCTCGACACTGCATATTAGGCAAGTGAATGAATTGGCAGTGAAGTACTGTGGGAGGTATGAAAGGCCTGTGGTAACCTCACCTTTAAATGCTTTATTACACTTGTTCAACTCCCGTTCAGTGTACTTACAGTGCAATCAAAACCAATATGCAGCCTATAATGATTAATGAATGATTGTTATGCTCTCGGAGGGAAAACACTAGGAACTCGGAAACAAGGAGACAAAAGGGGATGAGACGCCATAAGCGGGGGATCCAAAAAATTTTTATTAAATAAAATCAGAAAACTCGAAAGGGGAAAACGGGCACTCCGGCCAACAGAAACACCGTGCAACTGCACTGAAGGAAGGAGAACTCAGGAATCCAAAACTATTAGAAGGGAACACCAGGGGGGCAGACTCGGGAACTCAGAAAAGGGGCAACTCGGAAAAGGGGCAACTCGGGACAGAGGAAGTAGACAAAAGGCAGAGGGCAGGCACAGGACGAGAAGATGGGCACAGCTGGCAGGTGGCTGACTCGGAAGGCACAGCTGGCCAGGAGAAGGGTCGGGGAAAACATCAGGAGGGGGCAGACGAGGACGACAGGAACAGCTTGGGGCGGCGACAGGAACAGCTTGGAGCGGCGACAGGAACAGCTTGGAGCGGCGACAGGAACAGCTTGGGGCTCAGGAGACGACTTGAACACTTAGGGCTCGTGAGACATCAGGGGGCACCAGGGGACTCAGAGACGACTGGCTGGGCGGACAGGACTGGATGGCACAACTGGCAGACTGGCACAGCTGGCAGGAAGAAGGCTCTGGAAACAACAGGCGGGGGGCAGACTCAGACGGAACTGGAGCGGGAACGGCAGGCAGGGCAGGCTGGGCTGGGGCATGATGGCTGGAGAACACAGAGAAGATAATAGGGACCAGAGGGAAAGTGAACAGGGGCAAGGAGTGGTGGCGCGAAGCGAGCGAGCGAAGTCAGATCTGAAACTGGCTGCTTGCAGGGAACAGATATAGGGCAGGGGCACGGGCAGACACAGGTGCAGAAACTTAATATAATTAACAAGGGGTGGAACATGAGGGAAACCGAATTACATGAAACAGATAAACATTAACATCCAGACGCGGATCACAAGACAATGCCATAGACAGGATAAATAAACTAAATAAATATTTCACAGTGGATAGAAAGAGACAGGACAGATAAGATAAATGCAGAAGGTTCTGCAGGAAAACACAGCTAAGCCAGTGAAAGAAAAGCACGAGGCGGAGACTAGGACAGGGCGAATGCTGAGAGAAAATTAGTCAATTAGTAAGTGCAGCTATACAATCCCGGGTGCTCTTTAGTAGGTTAGTCTAATATACAATGTTAGTTTGGTAAGTAAATTCTAGAAAATAACAAACTGTTAGTAGGGGTTAGTAATATAGACGAGAGTGTTCAGGTGAACACATGTGTCGCCTGCGTGTGACTACCAACTGAAAGTGTAACTACCGGACAGACAGACGGGCAGACAGACGCCGGATAAAGCGATCCCTATGTCCCACTATGCTTCGCAGGCGACACAAAAAACAAGGGGAAATTAGTAAACGAGAAAGAAAGGAAGGCTGAAACCCAGAATCCATTAAATCACCCGAAATAGTGTCACAATCAATTAAGACAGAAAACTGCTACAAACAATGAAGCGACCGAGGAGAAAGCAAAGACAGTACATGGGTAAGACATGGACTGGAATAACACGGGGGAGGAATGAAATGTGAACACTTAGACATGGACTGAAAACCAACATCACAAAAATAATAAAAACCTAAAATTGACTAACCAAACACAGACCCAGGGAACACAACAATGATAATGACAAAGTGATTACCTATTGGAGACATTTATGTAGTGGATGTGATATTGTAATGTTGGCAATAATCCGACAATGCAAAAAACTTTCTCAGACTTCCATGACACATTGCAGCATTTTTTCAGCAGTTTTATTGATCAAAAGATGGCCCTTGATTTCTACAAAATGTGATTTAAGCATTCAATGGAATACCTCTGAAGAGGAAAAAATCTTGAGCATATCGAACCATACCATACTTTTGGGCAAAGGGCTTTAATTAAAATAAGTTCTGCAAACAAATTCGCATAAATCTGCGCGGTTTTATGCACCCCATGAGTTCATAATCTTCAAAAGACATATCAGTGTTTTAAATCATCATTTTTGTGCAACAGAAAATGCCTTGTAACTTTGTGATGCAAAGTACAACAATGGTATCAAATATTAATTGGCTGTTCATTCTACCAACTAATCTCAGCAACCAAGCCATGAAAATTTTGGTTGCCAATCAGGCAAAATAGACAGTGACCGGTTTAGCATAATTAAGCGTTTAAAGGTAAGATTACCGCAGTCTTTACATATTGTCAGCAGCACGCCATTGCAAATTGGATGAACTTCATGGGTCTCAAACTGAGAACTGGCAGTCATGATGATGATTATAATACACCAAGGTATGATGAAGAACAATGGGAGTGCAATTAAGGAAGCGTATTCCTCCGTTCACAACCAGATGTCAGAAGTACAGTCGCCTCCAGGATAGCGCAGCTCATGGGCAAGAGCTGGTCCATCAGGCTCCTTTCCAAAATCAATAAGGAAATCTTCATTGAGTTTCAGGCCTCCATTATCTGTGTCCACGTCAATCTGCATCATCACTGAGCCCTCCCTGTGGATAGGAGTGGGAGGTATGAAATGATCCAATCACAGCATCAAAGCCTTTTACTCAAAGAAATAAAAATACAGCTTGTATACTGAAACTCTTGATAAGCATAAAAGTATGTGTGTGTGTGTGTGTGTGTGTGTGCATGTGTGCGTGTTTGTTTGTCTATGTATTTTCCTCCTCATGTTCCTATCTTGATGGATACTTTTTTCTCATTTTGACATTAAACTGCCTGATCATTTAAAAAAGCAGACTGTTCAGCAACAACTGATTGCTTTTTTCTTGTCATGCTTAAAAAAAATTAATACATTTGAGGGGCAGCACAATGGCACAGTAACACTACTATCTCACAGCAAGAAGTTTGTGGGTTTGAATCTGGCCAGGGGCCTTTCTGTGTGGAGTTTGCATATTGTCCCTGTGTTTGCGTGGGTCTCCTACAAATACTCCAGTGTCCATCCACAGGCAAGCATGTCAGGCTAAATTGATATTCTAATTGCCCATAGGTATGAGTGTGTTTTGTGCACGTTATGATTGGATCAGCAAGCTGTCTGGGGAGTGTTCCTGCCTTTTACCCCTGGTCAGCTGGAATAGGCTCAAGCTCTTCCCCACAGCCCTAGTGAGGAGTAGGCGGTATGGATAATGGATGGATAGATACATGTGGGGAGCTTGGAAATATAGTATGGAATATAATAAAGAGTGAATTGAACTAACTTTATGTGTGGTTTGTCTTTTTCATGTATTTGCAGAATTGTTAGTATTTTATCTCATTTAGAATTACATTTGCTTAGTATTCATAAATGTCTGACTCCCCTAGCTAGAACCATTTGGCATACCAATGCAGTGGTTTAATCCCATGAAATAAAACTCACAATTTCAGTTATTTTAATGTTCACAATGTCTTATCATTCAATCATCACCTGCACCCGATTCTGATCACCAGCTGTACTGCAGTTCCCTGTAAAGACCCATCTGCACATTCTTTCAGCAGGTTGCAAGAAATTTCCCTTTCTGTGTTTTCCTCATCTTACACTGAACATGATTCTTCATGTTGTAAATATTTTTCCTCCAGCAAGCCAGATGTGAACCACCGCTGGCCCTCATTAAAAGCAATATGATTGGTCTGTTAAGCTAAATACTGGTCGTTCCTGTGCTATGGCATGTCCTACTGTCATCGATCATTTTGTGCAAACTCGTGTCTTTGAATACCCTCCATTCTCTCCCTCTACAGCTCTACTGCAGCAACAGTTGACTGGTAATAGGCATCAGGAACTTTGAGTTGGTGGCATTACACAGTGACAGGAGCACAACAAGAGATATGTTACAGACTAGCTAAAGATTAGTGATCTCCTGCTAGTATAACTAATTATGGTCACATTGATTCTCCAGAGGAGAACAGTCTGATGTTCTATAGCAGACAACATATTAAATTATTCTAAATATTAACTTAAGCTTCTGAACTCTGCAGTATACAATTGTAAAATTGCGTATATGGATGTAAAATTATCAGAATTTTTAATGCCAGAGAACGCCATTTCACAAAGGGTATTTTTAGCGGCACCTTAGCTATTGAAACTGAAAAAGTCCAAGAATCTTATTACTATAGGTGTGTCTTCATTAGCATAAAGTTTCAAATTAGCTTGCTATTTGCGGTTTTGAAATTGGCCCGATGTCAAATTAGCTAGCTGTTTTGTAGTGAAGACGCAAATAGCCCGCGAACTTGATCAGGACATTTTCCCGATAAATCTTGGTCTAGTTTGCGAATGAGCCCGCTTTTTGTGTTGCGTCTTCATTACTCGAGCGGAGCGCTTTCGGGCTAATGGAATGCAAATTCGTACTATCGGGCTAATTTCCCAAACCGCAAAATAGCTGGCTAGTTGTCCCCCGTCGCCCCGCGGAACGGGGGACATAGAAATGCTGTTCGTCCGTCCGTCCGTCCGGGAACAGTGTACTCTCAATAACTTGTGACAGCTTTGATGGAGGATCACCAAATTCACACCACATATGCCTCTCATGAAGGCCTTGCTCAAGTTCAATGATGATTGACCTTGACCTAGTTTTCAAGGTCACTGAGCAATAACATGTAAAGAACACTGTACTCGCAATAACTTTTGACAGCTTTGACGGAGGACCACCAAATTCACACCACAACTTGCTCAAGTTCAATGATGATTGACCTTGACCTAGTTTTCAAGGTCACTGAGCAAATACATGCGAAGAACACTGTACTCGCAATAACTTTTGACTGCTTTGATGGAGGATCACCAAATTCACACCTCATATGCCTCTCATGAAGGCCTTGCTCTAGTTCAATGATGAGTGACCTTGACCTAGTTTTCAAGGTTACTGAGCAAAAAGATGTGAGGAACACTGTACTCGCAATAACTTTTGACAGCTTTGATGGAGGATCACCAAATTCACACCACATATGCCTCTCATGAAGGCCTTGCTCTAGTGCAATGATGAGTGACCTTCACATAGTTTTCAAGGTCACTGAGCAAAAAGATGTGAGGAACACTGTACTCGCAATAACTTTTGACAGCTTTGATGGAGGCTCACCAAATTCATATGACATTCTTATTGGCTTGTTAGGTTGATCTCAGCCATGGGCACAAAACTATGCCTTGGCGATGCGTCCATCATCCACAAGTCATGAAAATTGTAATCTCTCTCATAACCCATGGTTATATTTAGCTCATATCACAATGATCCATCCCTCATCCATCTCTCTGTTCAACCAATGACCAATGAGCTACAGTGTCATTGTACTTCACATTGTTAGTGGCATAGTCCACCACATTATTTTCAGCCATCAAAACAGTTTTTGCCACATGTTTCTGGTCACTTCTGCGACGGGGGACACAAGGCCTTCAGGCCAGCAGGCCATTTTTTAACTTTTTTCTGATGAAGACACACCTCCTTTCTATTTTTTTAAAGCATGCTACCTGTAATCCTCACCTCATTCGCTGTAACATTAATGTAATAACATAAATTTTATTAGATCTGAAACAATAGAACATAAGTGCCTCACTTTATGAGATTCGGGTAGAATTGTTTGTCCCAGCCACTATACAGTGAGGTTGTGACGTACAACCTTTTCCCATCCAGGCTCAGCTGCAACATCTGAGGGCTCCCGGGCACACGCTTTCCCTAATCATTCAGAGCATAGATAGTGTTCTAAGCACAAATATTCAGACCAAATCTTAAAATCTGTACCATAGCCTTTCAGCGCATTCATTGACCTTTTTCACTTTCATATCTAACAAAAACTGATGCTTTCTTAAAATAACTCTTGCAATATCCCATCAGAAATCAATCACTTATTGACCTCACCCCTAAAGTTAAGAACACATAACCCAGATGATTGTCAGAATGTGGTCCAATAAATTTATTCATTTTCCGTAAAGAGATCAAGTTTAAAAAAAAGCACAACAACATTTTATGAGAAAATACAACCCCAATTTCGAAATAGTTGGGGCAAAGTGTAAATTGTGAATAAAATCAAAATGCAATGACTCAGATCTCATGAGCCAATATATTATTTACAAAAGAACAAAGACACAATTTCAAATGTTGAAACTGAGACATTTTACATTTTTATTCATAAAATGAGCTAATCTCAAATATTCTGGCTGCAACAGGTCTCAAAAAAGTTGGGACACAGGCAAAAAAGGGCTGAAAAAGCAAATAATATATAAGAAAATCAGCTGAAAGAACATTTAGCAAGTAATTACGTTAACTGGCATCAGGTGTGTCACATGATTGGCTATAAAAGGGATGTCTTAGAGAGGCTGAGTCTCTCAGAAGTAAAGATAGAGGCTCTCCAACCTGTGAAGGCTTGCGTAAAAAAATTGTGGAATACTTTAAAAACAATGTTCCTCAATGTCAAATTGCAAAGGCTTTGAAGGTCTCATCATCGACAGTGCATAATATCATCAAAAGATTCAGAGAAACTGGAAAAATCTCTGCGTAAGGGACAAGGCCGAAGACCTTTACTGGATGCCCGTGATCTTCGGGCCCTCAGACGCCACTGCGTCACTCACCAACATGATTCTGTCATGGACATCACTAAATGGGCCCAGGAATACTTCAAGAAACCACTTTCTGTAAGCGCAGTCCGCCGTGTCATCCACAGATGCCACCCAAACCTCTATCATGCAGAAAGGAAGCCATTGTTGAGCATGCTCTAGAAGCGCCACCATGTTCTGTGGGCCAAGGCTCATTTAAAATGGACAGTAGCAAAGTGGCAAAGTGTTCTGTGGTCAGACAAGCCCAAATTTGACATTCTTGTTGGAAATCATGGGCGTTGTGTCCTCCAGGCTAAAGAGGAGAAGGACCACCCCTCCTGTTATCAGCGTTCAGTTAAAAAGCCAGCATCTCTGATGGTTTGGGGATGCATTAGAGCATATGGTTGTGGGACGCTTGCATGTTTTAAAAAAACGCCATGAATGCTGAAAGGTATATAAAAAGGTTTTAGAGCAACATATGCTCCCCTCCAGACGACATCTATTCCATGGAAGGCCTTGTGCATTTCAGCAGGAAAATGCAAAACCACATACTGCAGCTATTACAATGGCGTGGCTTCATAGTAGAAGAGTCTGTGTGCTGAACTGGCCTGCCTGCAGTCCTGATCTTTCACCGATTGAGAACAGTTGCCGCATAATTAAATGAAAAGTCCGTCAAAGGAGACCCATATCTCTCCAGCAGCTGGAAGCCTGTATTAAACAAGAGTGGGATCAAATTCCAAAGGCTGAACTCAAGAAACTTGTCTCCTCAATGCCCAGACACCTCCACTCTGTATTAAAAAGAAAAGGGGATGCTGCACCATCGTAAACAGGCCCCTGTCCCAACTTTTTTGAGACTTGTAGCAGCCATCAAATTTGAAATGAGCTCATTTTGTGGATACAAATGTACAGTTTCTCAGTTTCAAAATTTGCTATGTTATCTCTGTTCTATTGTGAATAAAATACTGGCTGGTGTGATTTGAAAGTCATTGCGTTTTAATTTTATTCACAATTTACACTTTGTCCCAACTATTTCAGCATTGAGGTTGTAAATCAAATAATAAAAATACATGCAGAACAATTCAGGAGGCGGAGGCCTTCAAAGTTGCTTTACACTGGAACCTCCATTCAAACCAAAAATTCATATATCTTGCAAGCTAATTGCCATATGGTTATAATTCTTTGTTATGAAAATGTGTTTCCTCATCGAGAAACCCAATATTGTTCAACTTTGAGCGCCTCTTTCTCCGGAATGGTTATGCTTGTTAATCAAACTACTTCCTAGCACTCTTGTAGAGGCTAGCAGGCATGAAAATATTACTTAAATCTGAAATGGTGAGATCAAAAAGTGGTTGATTTTAAGAAAAAATTCCCCAATGGACACAACAGAAAAAAAAAAAAAAAAAAAACAAATTGTTATGATTGCTGCCATTCCTATCTGCACCACGTAAACTAAAATCGTGTTAGACAATTTAATCCCAACTGTTTATAACTAGATAAAGCAGAGCAGTTATGTGCTTCATATAATACCTAAATATTTGGTGCATAATTCTGATGTGACTCACATTTACCTTTATTATACAGGGCTGAGGCTGACTGTCCAGCTCCTCATCCTCTACCACTGTGACATGACCGTCATTCTGAATGCTGCCACCCAAAAACACCTTAAACGCAAACAGTTGAGGTGTCATCACAACACACATCTTCAGAAATCAAATCATTCTGTGCATCCCACCTGACCCCCAGAATCAGCTGATTTTTTAGTACAGCAACTTTATTATACTTAATGCAGCCATGCAAAATTTCACATTCAAACTATTGATATTTTCTCAGTTAAAGACCCTCAAAATGCATAGGAGTGGCTCAACATTTCATGCTTTTAAATTATTTTTCAGCATTTTTGAGTCCTCTGAACTTCAAAAGTACTGAAGATACTCTAAAGAAATGTTCAGGAATGAACAACACATTTGAGCTCTTTCTAAAACTGCAACCAAATCAATTTTTTTTTCATCCACTCCAGGTGTCACCATCTAAAGTCAAAATCAAAATTTTGTTCAGTATGATTTTTTTCCATAAACAACTCAAATCAAAGTAATGGGATATATGACAGTTTCAAAAGCAGAACTACAACCAATTTACAAACCCCAATTCCAATGAAGGTGGGAAGTTGTGTAAAACGTGAATAAAAAAACAGAATACAAAAAATCCTTTGCAAATCTTTTTTGACCTATATTCAATTGAGAGCACTTCAAAGACCATATATTTAATGTTTAAACTGATAAGCTTCATTTTTTTGGAAATATTCATTAATTTTGAATTTGATGCTTGCAACGCATTCCAAAAAAGCTGGGACAGGGGCAACAAAAGACTGGGAAAGTTGAGGAATGCCCAAAAAACACCTGTTTGGAACATTCTACAGGTGAACAGGCTAATTGGAAACAAGTGAGTGTCATGATTAGGTATATAAGGAGCATCCTTCAAAGGCTCAGTTGGTCACAAGCAAGGATGGGGAGAGGTTCACTACTTTGTGAACAACTGCGTATGGAAATAGTCCAACAGTTTTAGAATGACGTGTCATGGTTATGGTTTTTATGTTCATGTTTAATGTTCATTATTTTGTCTTTTCTTTATTATTTTTGGTTATTGTATCTTCAGGTTTTCAGTTCATGCCATTTTCAGTTTCATTGCAGTTGTCTCCCCTGTCTCGTAATTTAGTTGGTTCAGTCCGTTTCCCCAGTCTGTGTGCTCACCTGCTTCGGGTGATTTCAATGGTTTCTGGTATTTCGAATTCCTTCAATTCTCGTTTACTTCCTTCACCTTGCTGTTCTAGATTACTAACAAGACTAACATTTGTATTTTGTATCATAGTCTACTAACCCAACTAATCCATGTAAATATCACAAACTCACTAACGAGCACGCTAGGTAAATCTGTAAAGTTGCACCGCTACGAATTAGTACTAATTCACTCTCAGCAATCGCCCTGTTCTAGTCTCCGCCTCTTGCTTGGCTTTACCTGTCTCCCTCTGCGTTTCTGCGAGATCTCTCGCACGTGCTTAATTGTTTTCCAGCACTCATTGCCAGCGTCTGTGATGGTATGGGGATGGTTTAGTGCCCATGGCATGGGCAACTTGCACATCTGTGAAGGCACCATTAATGCTAAAATTAATAATTTTAATGGTATTAAAATTAAAATACCATACAGGTTTTGGAGCAACATATGCTGCCATCCAAGCGACGTCTTTTTTAGGGACCGCCCTGCTTATATCAGCAAGACAATGCCAAGCCACGGTACAACAGTGTGGCTTCGGAGTAAAAGAGTACGGGTAATAGACTGGCCCGCCAGCAGTCCAGACCTGTCTCCCATTTCAAATATGTGGCGCATTATGAAGCGCAAAATACAACAACAAAGACCCCGGACTGTTAAGGAACTGAAGTTGTACATCGAGCAAGAATGGGAAAGAATTCTACCAACAAAGCTTCAACAATTAAAGTCATCAGTTATCAAATGCTAATTGAGTGTAGTTTAAAGGAAAGTTGATGTAACAATGGTAAACATGCCCCAATCCCAGCTTTTTTGGAATGTGTTGCAGGCATCAAATTCAAACTGAGTGTTTATCGGTTTGAACATTAAATATCTTGTCTTGGTATTGTACTCAATGAATGTAGGTTGAAAGGGATTTGCAACGTCCCAACTTCATTGGAATTGGGGTTTGTAATATCCATGGCATAGCGTAATAGACGCATATTGTCTGAATGCATTATCTGTTTTCTGATAATTTACCAAAGAAAACTTTAAAAAGTGCATTTTTGAGTAAACTTTCAAACTTTCAAGGGTCATATCACCATGTGGGAGAGGTGGTTGGTTCAAACAAGTAAGAGCATATGAAAGGACTCATTTTTAATCTAGATTTAGATACCAGGCTTATCTTCTTGCCATTTTAAACTAGGCATATTTTGACTCTTGCTAATTATAAAATTTGAAATTCTATTCACCTCAGGAATTAAAGCCATGATAACGCTGAGTGAATAAGTTCTATACATGTATACAACACATACAAAGGTGTGGTTCGCAAATTTCACTTCCACCTTATGGTGCTGTCATGAGTGGTATGCTTAGTCTTGATAATCATGATCTCATGAAATTAGAATTTTCCCAACAGGTCCTCATGAGCATGTGAATCTTTGCTAGTGCCATAAAGTCTGTCTGGAGATCTAAATTGACGAGTCAACACTCAACGAATATCATGACAAAACATAATGGATCTGGATACCTGTACGATTGATGCTCTCACAAAGCATTTGTGCCTCAAGAAAACTTATTGCAGAGATCAGGAACTCTTAAAATTAGTCAGATTTAGTATGATAAAAATAGTCAGTTTCTCTCTATGTTGAGCTAGATTTGTCAGTGGATGACAGGGTTGTGACAATTTGTTTGCATCATAAGAAGTTATATTTGGACAAATAGCAATTTTTACATGATCCATTTTCCATTCTTCTCAAACCAGTGAAAAGTGGTATGAGCAATATGGATATAACAAAAACTTGTTTGATCAATGTGATTTGTCCAAACTATTATACAAAACATGTGAGCACTAATGTGCCTTCTCCATTACACATCCATAAGCTACACAAACAAGTGTTCAAATATGACTTTTAGACAATTGAAGGGGTTATTTCTATAAGTGCTCAAGTCCATATTCATTAAAAATCAGATAACACTACAAATCCAGTCTTTCATTGATGAGGAATAAACCACATAACGATGACCAAAGTGCAAAACCTCCTATTTGCAGAATTTTTCTGACTAGCAGATTTCACTTTAGATGATGAGAACAAGGAAGGCTGCTCATCCAAAGTGAAATCTGCGATAATCGGAAAAATTCTGCACATAGGAAGTTTTGCGCTTTGGTCATCCTTATGTGGCTTATTCCTCATCAATGAAAGACTGGATTTGTAGTGTTATCTGGTTTTGCGCTTTGGTCATCGATAAGCTAATTTTGGCCAAGAAGCACTCAAGCACAATATAAAATGAGCAGTGACTTGGAAATTCCCCTAGAGGCTACTTCTAGCAGTGACCAAGTCCAGTCTAAAACTTCAGCAAGTACACAAGTCTAGGCAGCCAATGAAAGCATCGCTTAGAAAATTGGTTGGCTGATAGCAGCCACTGTAGCTTACTTGCCTAACCAAAATGGCTGACTCTTCAGGTCAGGATGTGTGTGTGTGTGTGTGTGTGTGTGTGTGGACTCAACCCTAAAGAGCAATAAAAAACGATCCAGGCAGCCAGAAACATGGGCTAAAAACAAACAAACAAGAAGTCTGGCAAAAGGTAATCTTTTTTATTACCTTTTATTACCTGCTTATTCTTTGGTTGAACTTTCTAATTACCACGCCACATCCCTATCGATGTCAAATTAAGTCTTTAAACTTGATTGTATGGTGGTACTGTCCATTCATGATTTATGGAAATTGATTTTTATTGTGACCTTTGTTCAGCTGCATTTACCTTCCATTTCAATATATATTTTCCATTCATTTTGTTCAAGAAGCTTTTTGACATCCATGACTATAGTATACTGGTATGACTATATTTGCTCTTCATTTTCATTAGAAAGTGGTGTGTTTTGTTTTCAAAAAGATGTTCTGTTTTAGTCCTCTGAAATAATAGACGCTGTATAATTTAACGCTGTCCATTTTTAAAAATCAAGTAAAATTTTTTGACTTTGGGCATTTGCTCCAAAAAGTACTGAAGTCCGCAGACTGGTGTTTGAAATATCCAGGCCAAGAATCAAGACAGAGGCTAGAACTCCTAAGACATCTTTTCTGATTTCACGATGTTTACATCAGCTTAACGTATGTTACATGATCCCCAAATGTTGTCAAATTCTTAAAATCTCATTTCTCGTTGAGTCACCTTTTTTTAATGCTTGGTGTAATCTTTCACAATCATTTCACTCAAGCACACATCTAGGTGCTAATAAGTTCTTACGTCATCATCTTACGTCATTAGTACATTGCGAAAGATTAATGTGACATGGTTGTAAATAGCAATTTTAAGTTATTACAAAATACGTTTTTCTATCCTTCCATTTCATCAAAGTGATCTGAACAAAAGGTCAAACAAAATGTACTATGATTAGGCAGGAATAACTGAATGCTTCTGCTGGATTCAGATATTTGCGAGGTTCGGTCAACATGAGTTTGAGCTCACCTGGCATGCAACATGTGCATTCCTGGAATCAATAATATCATACGGCTTATCTGACCCACAAGATGCAAATTCCTGTCTGGTGTCAATCATACAGCTTACCTGGCCTACAAGGCGTGGATTCCTGGTGTCTTTAATATCATACTGCCGAATGTCACCATGCAGCCAGTTGCTAAAGTACAGGAATCGGTCATCGAGGGAGATCAGTATATCCGTGATTAAACCTTTTAGACAGAAACCAAGCAAAAGGAAACATGGCGTGGAGCAATCACACATCAGTAACACTCAGAATTATCCACAAAAACATATCATACATCAGTCACAGATAAAAAAAAAACTAAAATTCTGTGGCAGGTGGGCTGCAGTGAACCTTAAAAAAGATCAGTCCTCGCAATTCCTAATCGATTATAGTAAATTTCACCCCACATCTAGGGCAGGTTAAAAATGAGGCCCATTTTTAAAGACGATTTAGTGAATATACTTCTGTTTGACAGATATGCCTGAAAAACCATTCAGAGCAGGAAGCGGAAATGAAGTTGAGGTCACTGTAAGCCCTTTTTTGATCTGAAGCCGTCTTCTCCATATACCATTTATGTGAAGATGCAAATGCTCGGAGTTTGAATTCTTACTGAATTTGTTAGTTATGCAAATTATATAACTTACAACTTCACAGACAATCCTTCAAATCTGACTCAAAGTGCATGCAGGGGAATTAACATCATTTAGCCCCTATGTGGTACTTTCATTTCCATTCTACCCAACCCAAACAGTTGTTTTCTTTCAGTCATACTTGGCATCTGTGGCAGAATCCATCCTTCCACTTTCTTACTGGGAACACTGATGACCTTCTCAGCATCCCAGGTCCCCTTCTGTATATAGACAGACACCGTATCAACTGATTGAGCCAACAAAGTATCTTAGAGATGGAGACGGCAGAAACAGAGCATTCACAGATTGTTCTAAGTCTTCTGTTGAGGTAAAATAAGAAATAAAATCTGAAAGGAATGGAAATGTACTGCAAGTGAGAGCCAAACAACCACTGCAGTGCTGCAAGAAATTTCAGATGTCTCCTGCCCTGGCCATGGAGTCCAATCTGACATATTCACTTTTATATTCACCGTCGGTCTGAGAAATATTGGCATCTTTGATATAACAGGTAATAATCCATGTTAAGTTCAAACATATGGAAAAAAAAATATTGACACATCACATTTCAAATTTTTCCATCATCAAAAAGTCAATGAGCGTCAAAATGATTGTCACTCCTGGTTTACAATTTTTTCCCCCAACCCCCCATGCCCTGCAGAGGATAATCTTTTCCTATATTTTCTTTAAAAGGTTAGCAAACACGTGTGGTGGTATTACACCTTGCATAGATTTTGAAGATCATTGACATCGTTGGGTTTTTGTCTCTTGTGGACAGTCCTCTTCAGTTGCAACTGCAGGACTTTAAAAGGATTTAAGTCAAACAGGATCAATGGGATTTAAGTGGATGTTAATTTCACTTAACAGTTTCCTAGAGGATTTTGATGAATCTTTGTGGTCAAAGTTTAGCGAGATTTCCGGCCAAAATGCCCTGTTCTATGCATTATTTATGAAGTATGAAGGACTCCATATTTAACTGTAGGTATGAGATGTATCTCATTGTATGCATGTCTTTTATGCAGAAAAATATGCGGATCATCTGTATGGACATAAATGTTATTTTGGTCTCATCTAATTGCAGTAATCCATTTCAATCATTGTGATGGGCGTTGACGGGACACCAGGTGCTGTGACCAGTGAGAGAAAACAAAGAGCAGCTCAGCTAAGAGACAAACACAGAAGAGGGATACACCTCCGGAAAAAGCTCGCGCTTCCAAGGACAAATAAATGTCCGCAAACACAGAAGCAGTGCGAGAGAAAAAAACAACAGGAGAGAACAGAGAAAATTTCTAAAAGAAGCAATTCCTAACAATACATAGAATATAACAGATCACTAGGAAATCAGACGAGAGATTTTCTCCGGCCGAAGAGCTAGAAACAATCAGACACTCTTGCAATAGGCGTGGCGAACCCCTGGCCATGAAGAGTCCGGAAAACTCCACCCCGGCTCAATCAGCCAGCTGGGCTAGGAATTCGATGGAAAAGAAACTCAATATTGTCCCGGACGATAAAACAAAGGAAGATCCAACAATTGCATGCCGAAACCATGACAATCTTAGCTCAAATGGTGTTTGGCACTTTCAAAATGGTTTTGCTTGTCGATCTAAGTAAGGGCTTTCTCCATGGAGTGGTTCAAAGAAAATTTGCAAAGGGGGAGTAGTAATGGTTGCTTTTAACTTCATAACTGTAAAATGCAGCCAATCACCAAAATGAAGGCATACGTATAGTATTTTGCCCATGACCCCATGTTTTTCAACTGAATATCTTGATGATTTTTTCCCTTCTTTTTATTTCATGTATATATATTTTTTTATCTTGAACACCTGTAATTCCTGGCCCACCTGTAAATTGCCTGCATTGTTTTTCCATTCATTTTTGTTTTTCACAATTTTTGCCAAGAAGTGGAGTATTTCAAAGCAATGCTTTTTTTCTGATAATGTTTTGGGAGCTTTATATAAAAGAAATGGAAAACAAACTGTGACTTGTACTGTTTAATTCTCAGTAATTCATTGTGATGCAGACCGCGTCACTGTTTGCAGGCAGTATTTGGTAACACATTACACAAACACATATACATTTTTCCCCCACTGTTATTGTGGTGAGGGCACGCACCATGATTATTAGTTCATTTACTATCCCTAGTTTTCATATGTCCCATAGTATTTTGTGTTAGATCTTGAGTGTGTTGGTGAGTAACTTGCTGTTCTCTCCTTCCAGTCAAACAGAGGCGGTCTGTGACCTGCCTTATAGAGGCTGTGGAGGATCAGCACACCTCTGCTGATCACCTGGGTTACCTAAAGTCATAAAGTTTGTTTGTGACCAAATGTGGTGACTTCTGAAAATGTGCATATAGGAAATGGTGATTCTTGTTGTTGTTTGCATGAGGCATTATAATGTAATGTTTCCTCTGCTAGTTTATCTGGGAAAACAAGGCTAATTGATTGATTGGTCTGTTTAATTAGTGGAAGGTGGAGTAGTGGAGTATAAAAGGCCTTCTCAAACAGACCTAGGGGGGGGGGGAGTCTTTTTAAAGTTGATTAGTCTGGGGTGGCAGTGGAAGTGGTAGGAACTGTTTGGAGGGCTCCTGGTCACTGGTGATTGCACAATTTTTGTCATAATCTGTATTTTTTCGTGTTTCATTATGCTCATGTCTTGTTTTAGTTCTGTGCCTGGCTTTGCCATGATTATGGATTTCTGTGTTTAGTGATCATTGCTCTGACTGACCATTCTTAGGATTAAGTATTGTATTTTGGTAGTTTGGATTTCCTTGTTTTATTATTTTTCAAGTTTAGATCATTAGTTATCTTGCCATGTCTTCCTTTCCATGCATAGCACCTCGTCTGCTCCAGTCATGTCATGTACGTCTTCTATGTATTTAAGCAATGCATTTCCCTGTCCGCGTTATAGCATCTATTCGGTGATTTCCGTGGGTTTTCGTGGTTTCCGAAAATCTTCCTTCACGTCTCGTTTCCTGTAATTCCCGCTATTCTCAGATTAACATATTAATTAAGACTAATACTTCATGTTACGTAATGTCATTACTAACATAGACTAATATACTCATTCTGAGTACTTCTGTGTATTAATATTCACCTGTCATGTAGTGGTGTGTAAATATCACGTTGTTCGTTTTTACTAATGCTCTTTGCATTCGCTCTAGTCTGTAAACTCCGCCCTCCCGTTTCCTATCCCTGACTCTGCTGATTACTGCGATCTCTCGCACCTGTTTTACCTCGAGCTGCCTCTCGTTCTATTATTCACTTAGGCAACTCCCTAATCGGAGTCCGTTTTCATGTTTAGGATTGGTCTGTCAATTGTGATGCGTGATCATGGTTTGTCTTTCCCTCATGTGCTCATTATATTTAATTGTTTAGCAACTCCCACCTATCCTATTCCCCGCCTAGTTTAGTCATTTCTTTGAGTATATAAATGTCTCATTTCACTGCAGAGCTTTGTCAGATCTTCATTCCTTTTCTCCTTGCCAGTGCTTTATATTCTCGTCTAGATTCCCGTGTACAACTATAGCCTGTATCTGACTGATTACTCTTTTGCTTAGCCCTTTTGTTTTGGTTGCTGTATTTATTGATTTTTCGTGTACGAACCTTGCCTGCCTGACTACGTCTCTGTGCTACCCCTGGCTTCCCGACCTATTGTCTGAATAAACGACTACGGCTTTGGATTTCCTGACTCGCGTTTGGTTCTTCTGTCAGTCATGACAGAAAGATCTGACCAGAGGATGGAACCAGCGAGTGACCCACTGCAGGCGGCAGTGAGTCAGCAGGGAGCTATGCTCGAATCCCAGCAACAACAACTGCTGGCGATTATGCAGCATCTGCAGTCTCTGACTCATTCCGTCAGCAACCTGACTATCCAAGCAAGAGCTACACCATCTGATGGCACGCCGCAACCCTCAGCTCCACCTATACCGGCACCACAAGCTCTTCCCACTCCGGAGCCCCGTCTACCACCCCCTGAGAGGTACGCAGGTGAACCAGGTACCTGCCGCGCCTTCCTGACGCAATGTAAGCTCATCTTCCAACTCCAGCCAGCAACCTTCCCGTCAGAACAATCCAAGGTGGCTTACATTATCACCCAGCTTACCGGGAGAGCTAAGCAGTGGGCAACGGCGGCGTGGGAGGCTGAGTTACCATGCACACGGACTGCGGAGTCACTAGCCGAGGAGATGACGAGGGTTTTTGATCGGTCCAAACATGGTCATGAGGCAGGACGGGAGATCCTCCGCATCCGCCAGGGCGCCAGAACTGTCTCAGATTACGCAATCGATTTCCAGACCTTGGCTACCAATAGCGGCTGGGGCAGGGCCTCCCTGTACGATGCTTTTCTAAATGGACTATCTGATCCAGTAAAGGACGAACTACTGACTCGCGACCTGCCCGAAGATCTCAATCGGCTCATGGAGATGGCCATCAGAGTGGACGCTCGTTTGGAGGAGAGGCGCAGAGCACGCCAATTCCGTGGAAGGGCGCTCAACCAAACATCCCCGCCTCAGAACAAGTCTCCACCCCCCCCCTGTGGTGCCAGAAGCAATCAACCCTTTTCGGTGGAGGAGCCTATGCAGGTGGATCGGACTCGGATTTCCAGTGCGGAGAGGCAGAGACGGAGAAGGGAGAACGCCTGCTTTTACTGTGGCGGCGCCGGACATCAAATTAGGCATTGTCCAGTAAAAGCCAACGCCCACCAGTGATGAGAGGAGCATTGGTGGGCGTACTCCCTGTCGAATCCTCCTCTAAAAACCGCACCTGCCTGCCTGTAACCATCGAATGGGATGGAGGGTCAAGAGGGACCACTGCCCTCATCGACACTGGGGCAGAGGAAAGCTTCCTGGATGCTAGCGTGGCGAGTCGATGGGGGATTCCTACACAACGGGTTGAACGTCCACGTATAGCTAACTCACTCAACGACCAGAAGATCGGCACTATCACCCACCTCACCATCCCGCTCAGACTGCTAGTTTCCGGCAATCACCAGGAGAGGATCCAGCTCTACATCATCGACTCGCCACATGCACCGGTGATTCTGGGCCACCCCTGGATGAGAACCCACAACCCGGAGATTGACTGGGAGAGACACGTGATCCAGGCCTGGAGCCCATCATGCCTATACAGATGCCTCGGTCAAGCCCATGTCCCTGTCCTGAAGCAAGCATCTGAGGAGAGCCCGGACTTAAGCAAAGTCCCAACAGAATACCATGATTTCAAGGAGGTCTTCAGCAAGTCTCGCGCCATCGGCCTTCCCCCGCACCGGCCTTATGACTGTGCCATTGACCTTAAACCAGGGACTACACCACCCAGGGGGCGACTGTTTTCATTGTCCCGCCCCGAGACGGTGGCGATGGAGAAGTACCTGAGGGAAGCCGTATCTGCCGGCATCATTCGACCCTCCTCCTCACCGGCTGGCGCTGGATTCTTCTTCGTCAAGAAGAAAGACGGGTCACTCCGGCCATGTATTGATTATCGGGCACTCAACAACATCACAGTTAAGAACCGTTACCCCTTGCCTCTCATGACTACGGCATTCGATCAACTCAGTGGAGCCAAGCTATTCACCAAATTGGATTTACGCAATGCTTATCACTTAGTGCGTATCCGTGAGGGCGATGAGTGGAAGACGGCCTTCAACACCCCTACTGGTCACTGGGAGTACTTAGTCATGCCATTCGGACTCACCAATGCCCCCGCTGTGTTCCAAGGCCTGGTCAATGACGTGTTACGGGACTTTATCAACAGATTCGTCTTTGTCTACCTTGACGATATATTAATTTTTTCCCGCAACCAAGAGGAACACAGACGTCATGTCAGATTGGTCCTGCAGAGGCTTCTGGAGAACCGCCTATTCATCAAGGCTGAGAAGTGCGAGTTCTCATGCACCACAACCACCTTCCTGGGCTATGTCATCTCCACGGGGTCTCTCAATATGGATCCAGCTAAAGTTGAGGCAGTTACCAGTTGGCCTCAACCTGAAGATCGCAAGGCACTTCAACGGTTCCTTGGCTTCGCCAACTTCTATAGGAGGTTCATCAGGAACTATAGTTCGGTCGCCGCTCCTCTAACAGCACTCACCTCCTCCAAGTCCCGGTTTGTATGGGGATAGAAGGCGGCTACTGCATTCAGACGGCTCAAATGCCTGTTTACCACGGCACCTATCCTGATCCATCCTGACCCCAATGCTCAGTTCATAGTGGAGGTGGATGCCTCTAACATCGGAGTAGGAGCTGTGCTCTCTCAAAGATCGAGCCTGGACAACAAAGTACACCCATGTGCGTTCTTTTCAAGACGTCTTAGTCCTGCTGAGGAGAATTATGACATCGGAAACCGAGAGTTACTTGCTGTCAAACTTGCTTTGGAGGAGTGGCGTCAGTGGCTGGAAGGAACTGAGATACCGTTTCAAGTCTGGACAGATCATAAGAACCTAGAGTTTCTCTCATCAGCCAAGAGACTTAACCCTAGACAGGCCAGATGGGCCTTATTCTTCTCCCGCTTCAACTTCACCCTCACCTTTCGACCTGGATCCAAGAATATCAAGCCTGACGCCCTCTCAAGAAAGTTCGAGGTCTCTACTAATGACGAACTCCCAGACACCATCCTGCCCTCACAAGTTGTGGTCAATGCGGTTGAGATGGACATTGAGCGAGAGGTTCAAGAAGCCCAAGGGGACTCTGGCAATCCCAGTGACTGCCCTGACCACAAACTGTTTGTACCAGAGTCCATGCGCCCTCAAGTTCTCCGTTGGGGACATTCTTCTCAACTCTCCTGTCACCCGGGTAGAGGGCGCACTCTCCACTTCATTCGCCGCAAATTCTGGTGGCCACGCATGAACAAAGATATCCTGGACTTTGTATCCACCTGTTCTACCTGTGCCTAGGCTAAAACCACCAATCAACCACCTCAAGGACTTCTCCAGCAACTTCCCATCCCACACCGCCCTTGGTCACATATTTCCGTCGACTTCATCACTGGCCTACCCCCCTCCAACCATAATACCACCATCCTCACCATTGTGGACCGTTTCTCTAAAGCTGTGCACTTCATACCGCTCACCAAGCTCCCCTCTGCCTCTGAAACTGCATCTCTGTTAGTCCAGCATGTCATCAGACTCCATGGCATTCCCTCAGATATTGTGTCAGACAGAGGTCCTCAGTTCTCTGCCCGCTTCTGGAAGGCTTTTTGCAAGTTGCTCGGAACATCTGCCAGCCTCAGTTCAGGCTTCCATCCCCAAACCAATGGCCAAACTGAACGTGCAAACCAAAGCATCGAGACAGTCCTCAGGTGCCTGTGTTCACACTGTCCGTCCAGTTGGAGCCAACAACTACCATGGGCGGAGTTCGCCATCAACAGTCATACCTCCTCCTCTTCACAACTATCACCCTTCGAATGCTGTATGGGGTATCAACCTCCCATCTTCCCCAGCCAGGAGGAGGAGGTGGGAGTTCCGTCAGCCGTCGCCTTCATCCGTCGATGCAAGCGCACCTGGAGGATTGTACGTACTAACCTGCTCAGGGCGGCAGCCCGAACCAAGTTACTGGCAGATCGTAGGCGTACTCCGGCCCCGGTTTACAGGATTGGGCAAAAAGTCTGGCTCTCCACTAAGGACATCCCTATTCGCGGGGGTACTCGTAAGTTGGCACCCCGCTACATTGGACCCTTTTCCATAGTGAAGATCATCAGCCCCACGGCTGTACGCCTTCGACTCCCATCCACCATGAGACGCCTTCACCCTACCTTCCACGTTTCTCGAATCAAGCCTGCTGTCAACAATCCCCTACACGAGGATCCGGCCCCTCCCCCTCCACCCCGCATCATTGATGGCGGTGAAACCTTTACCGTCCGACGCATCTTGGACTGCCGTCGTCGGGGCCGTGGGCTCCAATATCTCATTGACTGGGAGGGCTACGGCCCCGAGGAAAGATCCTGGATTCCAGCCCGCTTCATCATGGACAAATCTTTAATACGTGAGTTCCATAAAGACCATCTTGTGCCGTCAGCTAAGAACGCCCAGAGGCGTTCATAGGAGGGGGGGTACTGTCATAATCTGTATTTTTTCGTGTTTCATTATGCTCATGTCTTGTTTTAGTTCTGTGCCTGGCTTTGCCATGATTATGGATTTCTGTGTTTAGTGATCATTGCTCTGACTGACCATTCTTAGGATTAAGTATTGTATTTTGGTAGTTTGGATTTCCTTGTTTTATTATTTTTCAAGTTTAGATCATTAGTTATCTTGCCATGTCTTCCTTTCCATGCATAGCACCTCGTCTGCTCCAGTCATGTCATGTACGTCTTCTATGTATTTAAGCAATGCATTTCCCTGTCCGCGTTATAGCATCTATTCGGTGATTTCCGTGGGTTTTCGTGGTTTCCGAAAATCTTCCTTCACGTCTCGTTTCCTGTAATTCCCGCTATTCTCAGATTAACATATTAATTAAGACTAATACTTCATGTTACGTAATGTCATTACTAACATAGACTAATATACTCATTCTGAGTACTTCTGTGTATTAATATTCACCTGTCATGTAGTGGTGTGTAAATATCACGTTGTTCGTTTTTACTAATGCTCTTTGCATTCGCTCTAGTCTGTAAACTCCGCCCTCCCGTTTCCTATCCCTGACTCTGCTGATTACTGCGATCTCTCGCACCTGTTTTACCTCGAGCTGCCTCTCGTTCTATTATTCACTTAGGCAACTCCCTAATCGGAGTCCGTTTTCATGTTTAGGATTGGTCTGTCAATTGTGATGCGTGATCATGGTTTGTCTTTCCCTCATGTGCTCATTATATTTAATTGTTTAGCAACTCCCACCTATCCTATTCCCCGCCTAGTTTAGTCATTTCTTTGAGTATATAAATGTCTCATTTCACTGCAGAGCTTTGTCAGATCTTCATTCCTTTTCTCCTTGCCAGTGCTTTATATTCTCGTCTAGATTCCCGTGTACAACTATAGCCTGTATCTGACTGATTACTCTTTTGCTTAGCCCTTTTGTTTTGGTTGCTGTATTTATTGATTTTTCGTGTACGAACCTTGCCTGCCTGACTACGTCTCTGTGCTACCCCTGGCTTCCCGACCTATTGTCTGAATAAACGACTACGGCTTTGGATTTCCTGACTCGCGTTTGGTTCTTCTGTCAGTCATGACAATTTTGGTAAATAAAAGCACCAATGTTTTTGCAAGTTCAGCCATCGTCTATTTTTATTCCATCTTGACCCGCCCTCCTTAACATTCATGAATCCAGTTACTTTGGAGCATAGACACACCTGAGTCTTGAAGAAGCGGAAGACTGTTCCGTTAAGTGCACAACCCACGAAACCCTCTGCGGCTGCTGGGTCATGCAGGAATCGAATCTCCAGAGGAATAGCGCCTTCCTCTCCCAGGTCAATGGACTGGAGATGCTTGTGAGTGGTCCAGTCCCAAACGTGGATGCTTTTCCCATAGTGGCCTGTGGAGAAAAGGTTATTCAACTATGTTGAAGGACCATAAATTAACAGAAGTTGCCGCATTCACCTTGGTTTGTCCATTTTTTTAAGTCCTCTGTTCAGTTGTTTAGCAGAATGAAAACAATGAAGAAGTTAAAAAACACAATGAGAACCCAAGACATGATGTAATTAAGCAGTGCTACTTCTCACATTGTCAAGCTCAGTTCAGTGCGTTAAAATATCAATCCTGAAACATGGCATCATGTGTCATTTTGAGACGTCATGCTAGAACAGAAGTGGGCAGCGAGGGCCGTATCTGTCCCTGGTTTTCACACCAACGTCTGGTCTTTAATTAGTTGATTGTCTCAATTAGCCAAACCAATTATGAAATCTGACGTTTCATGCGCATTTCTTTAAATTATCATGAAACTACAGTCTTGTCTCCCTTCATAAAACATTTTCCTTTTATCGAATCATTGAGAAAATCTATATTTGTGCATGCAATCAATTAACTCAATTAGTCAGGGTAATTGATAGGAATAAAAACCTGCATACTCACCGGCCCTCCAGGACCGTGATTGCCCACCCCTGTGCTAGAGCCTTGTGCACTGGATTGTGGCATCTGTGACCACCAGGTGGTGCTTTACGTCTTTTTAGGTAGTTCACTCAATAAAAGCATATGATTGAGTGCTGCGGTATTAGATAAATTCCAAACCAGTGATTGGCTTGTAGCCCCACCTCATAATTTACTTTGTTATGGTTCAAGAATATGGGCAGGGTGTAGAGCAAAATGAAGGTTTCTTTAATTGCTTGAGCAAGTCCTTCTGGAAATTCAAGTTCCTAGGGCCTGTTCTTCGCAAACGAGTATGAATAAATCCTCCTCACCCCTTCCATGCGCATGCACTGTTTGTGTCAGTGGTATACAATGAAGCAGGTGCCTGACTTGCTTGTGTTTCTAAGGAGAACCGTGTTTGTGCTCCTGAGCCAGCAGCAGGGGCTATACGTACATGAGTGAGCTAAGACATCTGAAATTCATGCTGGATAGGAGATACCAAATGTGGGCAAAAAGTATTGAGGATAATTATTTCATTCTACCTCTAATGAATATGCAAATGACAATTTAACATGTTCCCCTCATAGCTTTCAATGGGCGTTGCCAAGAATACAAGAATGAAACATCTCTGTCGCCCTGGTTAGTCTGTATAAGTAATTAAGATATGCCTATTGCCCCAGCCATTATAGCTCTTCCCTTAATTTGCCATAACTGTCATCATCTGCTTCCATTCTTGCCTCCACAATGCCAATTTAAATGTGTAGTACATCAAAATAAGAAAAAAGATCCTATATGGTTGTGTAACCCAGCTAAAAAATATGGGTTGAGATAGAAAATAAACGGAAATAATTAAACTATTCTATTATGAATTCATTCATTAATTTAATTGTTAGACATGGCAGTTGTGAAAACTAAAATGATTTGTTTATTCCTTTTCTTTTACGTTAAAAGTCATGGGAATATTTCACTGTGAATAGACCAGAACCTTTCAGTGCAGTTTTGTATGAGTTTTTGTAAAGCTCACCCACAGGAAGCTGCAGATGGTAGAGAGAAGTACCACGTTTTTAGACTATGCAGCGAGCGTGCCTGATAAGCGGTAGCGTATTTCTTAATTGTTCGGAGAAATCGAACGTCAAAGTTTCTTTTTGATCATTTACGAGAGAAACATGAGATGAGAGCACTGTAGAAACTGCAGATATGGCTGAAAGTGCCATTGTCCCTGTAACTACGTATGCTTCTCGAATCTCGGTCAGGTTTTTTATCCAGTGTGAAGATTGGTGAAGGAAATCGGCTGATCCATTAGATGGCGAGCCTCCCACCATGATCTACAGAACCCAGACCTACTGTACCAAGTAAACCACAGATGACCTACAGTATCTGCTTGTGGTAGGATCATGCCAGTCACCCCGGCTGACTACAACTTGAACAGACATACAACTAAGTGACTTTTGACATTTTTCTCTGACTCGTGATGCTTCTCCCGACATAGACATTGGACTTATTCTTACCGTAACGACAGCGGGAAATCCCGGGATAAAGAGACTAAAAGGAACAATTCAAAGGAGGATAATTTTTGCTATTCTATTTAAAAAAAAGGGCCCAGTTTTAGTTTCCAGTTTCGGTAACTGGTAAATGTTCACATGCAAACTAAAGTGGCAGTTTACTCAAACTCCTGTTGTATGATCATTTGCACTCACACTCCTTCCGAACCAAGAGCGTGGTGTATTTACCCACGAGTGGGTCACAGTCGCACACACCTGCTTTGACATCCGGAGGGTTGAAGCCATTGGCAAGGGCTTTTGGGGAACCCCATTCTGTACTCATCATGACGTTGTGTCTTGGCTGGTACCAGAAGTCATAGCCAAACGGAGCAGCTTCACCGGGTAACTCCCAGTTACCAACCACTTCAAATGTTTCTCCATCTAATAGGATGAAGCCACCTAAGGAGAGGCACATCAGTAATGAATATTGAATAAAGATACACACAGGGACAGCACAATGGTGCAGTGGGAAGCACTGTAAGAAGGCCCTATGTTACTTGAATTGAGCCTGAGGCCTTTCTGTGTGTAGTTTGCCTGCTCTCCACATGTTTGTGTGGGTTTCCTTCAGATACTCCAGTTTCCTCTTCCAGCCTAAAAAAATGCATGCAAGATTAGTTGGAGATTCTAAATTCCCCATAGGTATGAGCTGTGAGTGAACAGTGTTTGAGCCCTGCAGTGGATTGGCAAGTTGCCCGGGCATGTTCCTGCCTCTCACCCATAGTCAGCAGGGATAGGCTCCAGCCATTTGCGATCCTGATGAGGAGGAGGCAATGTAGATAATGGATGGATGGATATATAAACATTCAATCAAGATATAAAAATATATAGCCAGCAAAATAGCCCTGTTAATTATATGATAATTACTTAATTAATAATAATTAATTGCTCCAATCTTATCACCCTGGCTCAGTACAATGTTCCGTGGATGATGAGCTCTATCTTCTCAGAACCAAAAATACCAGGTGGAATTAAAGCCAAAATTTTCAGACTTCAACTCATTAGACTTAGACACATTTTCCTGCACAGTATAAGGTGAATAACTGTATTTTTTGGCATAAATCAGACTGGGTTGGAAGTTCTTTTTTGTGAGTTAAGGTTTCTCCCTGGGATTGTCTTGTCCTTTTTCATCACTTATGAAACACCATGCTGATTGTGAAGCATGGTGCCTCATCTTCAGTAGAGACAGGGGCTCTTGTCAACATATTTGGCTTGGTGAATAACATGAAATATCAAGGTATTTTGGTCAAAACCAGCTGGCCTCTGTAAGAAAGTTGATTAAAGAGTATTTTTACCCTCTGACATTACATTGATCCAAAGTATGCATCCAAGTCAACCAAGGCATGGCTTCAGAAAAGGAAAATTAAGTCCTTCAAGGGCCCCCGAATCAGAGCCCACACCTCAATCTCACTAAAAACCTTTGGAATTAGCAAAAGAATTCCAGGAGATCACAGGGATCTGCAGGAGTTAAGGAACACATACTTTGTTCGATGGGAGATGGGATAAAATTCCACAGTTCCGATGCTAAAAGTTAATGGTGATTTATTCAAAATGACTTGTTTCCGTGGTAGGGTGCATCTAGAGAAGCATTCAGACTCATGCAATCAGGTTTTTAATTTCAAATTTTTATCAAAATTAACTATTCTATTAAGGCTATTTGGGAGGTCATATTAAAGATCTAAAACACCTGATATGTTGCTGTTATTTTTGGCGCTGCATTTAAAAAACCCACCATTTCATTTGACTTTTGTTTCCTTAGTAAAACCATGGAAGAATAAATAAAACGGTAAACTTGTGAAATTTCCATTGATTATTTTGAATTTTCACAGAAATGTTCAACTAGCCAAAACAAACCTATGCGATATTGCCTTCTTCCGTTCCATACAAACTGTTAGGTCACGCCTCCAGCCTTCAGGCTCATCGGTCTATTAAAGGCTAGACCGCATTCTTCAGCTCCGCAATCATCTCATGCACCTGTTATTCATTTCCACTCTGCGGTAGTGTTGTGCTATTTAAGACCAAGCCTTTATCCAAATCTTTGCGAAGTCTCGTAAACCACATGCCTCTGTTGTGTTTCTAGTCTTGAATAGACTTATTCTCTGCATATCGTGTATATATATTCTCTCTTTATCTTAGTGCTGTTTATTATTGATATCAGCACTTTATATTTAAGGAACCGTGTTTCCTAATTCCTTTTCCTATTTTAGTAATACATTGTTACTGTTGCTAAAGTCCAGTTTTGTATTACTAATAGTATTATTAAGCAAACTCATTTCCTTTTTGTTATGTATTGCTTCCTGTGTGCCTCCCTGCTGTGCAGGAGGCATAATAAATACTACCAAATCCATCCTTGCACCTGAGTCCAGTCCTCAACTTCCTGTCCTCTGTGCACATCATCATAATGCAAAGCACAACCCTTAAACTAACCTTCATTTCTTGACACATTAACAGCTGTGCTCTAAATGGGGTCCCACTGGCTCTAGGCCTCTTTAAGTGCCAATAAAGCCACTTGCAATGGAACGGTAGTGAAGCAGTCTTATCCAGGCCAACTTATCCATTCACATACATGTACTCATGAACATTTAGTGGGCCAATACAGTATTCCTCAAGTGTACAACATCAGTGCATCAAAACATTTTGTTGTTCAGGCAATTGCAATGTAGTTTAAATTTCTGCTTTATTTGCAAAATCCATAATTTTGTTGACCCCAAACTATAATATATAGTAAATTTTATGAAATAATGAACATGATCTGGATCTGTAGCTATAGTATGTAGGCCAGGTTTTGTCTTAGTTTGTTGCAGGGCTGGAATTTCACGATGGTATTGACGGCAATTGCTGTCGATGCCCTACGTGTTTGCCGTGCTGCCCACCTATAAAAGCCCCAGGTCACGGTAGTAGAATGTCATGCCCTATCCCCGCATTGCCGTAAGTGTCCCTCGTCCAAAACACCTACCTAAAATTAATAAGTCACACAGCGTTTCCCGTTTTTACCAGTGGTGGTTCGTCGGCTGTAACAAAAGGAAGCCAAAACCTCGCCCTTCAATATTATATCACAACTTGTGACAGTACATTTGCGAAGGTCCTTAGGGTAATGGCTGTTGATGGTTAGCATTAATTTTATTTACTTGTGCCAAATTATCATTTTATGGGTGTTTATTGATCCGGCGGTTGAGGTAATATGCTCCCGGCAGCGTTCACTTGTTGTCATAGCAAAAGTGCTCTACAAGAGATGCTCTGTTTAAATTATTGTGCTTTCTTACATTAGTGACGTAACGTTTTGAACTGTTAAGGACGACGTTATAGGGGAAACAGCCGTCAATTAAGCTGGCATAACTCCGCAAGGATCTACGCATTTATTTTGTTAGATATCATATCACAACTTGTGACAATACATTGGTTAAGGTCCTTAGGGTAATGGCTGTTGATGGTTAGCATTGATTTTATTTACTTGTGCCCAATTGTCATTTTATGGGGTTAATTGATCCAGCGGTTGAGCTAATATGCTACCGGCAGCGTTCACTTGTCATAGAAAAAGTGCACTGCAAGAGATGTTAATCAAACTCAATACTGCATCATAATAATGCATAATGCATCAATTCCTGCAATTTGCATGAAATTGAAGAGATCAACAAAGTCTTGCTCTCATATCTCTCATGTTCTGGGCCTTCCTTGCATTTAGAGCTTTCACTGCTGCTCCTGTCTTCTGGGGGGCGTTTGCTGGGCCCTCTGAGCCTTAGTACGTGTTCTGGGCATTACCTCACTAAAAAATATATGTATATTCACTACATGCATAGGGTTAATATTCAGGTATGAATGTGACCTTCATTAGACATTCTAGCTATGGTTTGGGATGATACATAAGCCCCAGAACTGCAAGCCTAAATCTGTAACATTCGCATTTCAATTACTGTCCAGCACCATTCGTGTTTTATAGGCCCTGAGGCCCTACATAATACACTCCAGGCACCCAAAAACACTATAGGCATGCAGCTATACTGTCCCTGCAGTGGTTGAACCAGCAGGTTCCACTTATAGTCACATGCTGCTCAATTGAGACATCTTTAACATCTTTAACATCAATGAATCTTTAATCTTTAACATCAATTCATGCAGAAATCTGACTATAAACATGGGAAACACTTACCTGTTGATCAAAATTTGGTGCCATTTGTATTCATAAAGACCCGAAGTAGCAGCCCACTAGAATCAATCCTCTGTCTGTAGACTCTAGGTGGCAGGGCTGAGCTATAACTTCTTGTAATGTCTGTGCATTCAGATGGTAACATGCCTCTGGATGGTAACACTTTTTAAAAGGACTATAGTAGAGATATGGCTAACAATACAGAAGTGAAAGCTTACCCGTTTCATACCTTTGGCATTGAGTAACACGGCCCTTGAAGCTTATTCCTTTTATTTTCTTCTCATCTTGCTGTGATTTTTTTTTTATTGCATTCGGATGGTAACAAGGAAACTACCCCCAGCAGCTCTTTTTGCAGTTGGCAAGCTGAGGCATGCCCTGGTTGAAATGGAAGCGTGATTTTGGTATTTAATCTGATAGTAAACATGTAAAGGGAGACATGGTTGCAAAGAGAAACACTTTGACACGTGAACTTGACACGTGAACTTGAGGTAATGTAGTCCCAGAAAATCATTTGGATGGTCACAAAATTTTACACAATCACCTCAGTGGTAATAATTATTGGTCTATGGGGAATGAATGATAAATTCCAATATGTAGGTAATTATGCCAAATACAATAAAAGAGTGTGTTGCTCCATATGGATTTGCAATTGATCACAGTTGAACAGGAGTACTGAAGCTTGAAAAAAATGCCAGGATATGGGAGGATTTCAGTTTGTAGTAGTCTAGGTTTTCATTGTGGACCCAGAAATCTAATTATCCTCCGAAAGGTCTCATGTAGCTCTGTTGATTATGGTTATTCAACATGGCAATTGATCTACTGATGAATATGACTAGAAATATTGAACTATAATCCTCAACACATGCCAACTCTACCGCTTTTGGCGGTAAACTACCTCTTTTGGGGTGTTTTTTTCAGAATGAAACGCTCCAAAAGCGGTAGTCTATCACCAAAAGTGGTAGAGTTGCCATGTATATTGTTGTAAGAGAGAGGTTGCATCGCAGTGATATACAGGATAAATAAATATACCATGGCTGACTTTTCACCACAATTAAAATGGTAATCACTGAATAAATTAAAACATGTTTTCTGCGCTTAATCAGTATGTCATTGTCAAAACTGCTGTTTGTGGCTGGACTGTTTATGCGTCCATAGATTATGAGGTTGCCCTTGTTTGCTAGCATGAGGGGGCAAATTAGGCTAGCTGTTCAGTAATGCCCTAAAAGTGGATTTGCAACTTCTTTTCCAAACTTCCCTCTGAGCCAGCAAAGCACCAGAGAGAGAGAGATGCAGAAACTTCACTTTGACAACAACACAAGCAGTACCCCTAAGATCTGTGCCAGTAGGCCGAAAGCAATAGGGGCCACAGCAGAGAGCCCCATTTTGTAGTAGGCCTACTACACTCCTCTCCTTCCTTCCTGAGGCTACTCAAAAGGCAGTTGCAATGTCCTTCAGACCACCAGATAATTACACGTTCCCTGCCCAGAAATTTACCAGGGAGAGCTTCACTCGCTCCTGCAGAGCCACCTGATGCAAAGAGTGCCAGTGGTTTTAATACAGTTCAGACTGTGACAGCATTGTGCACAGTGTGTACAGGTCAGCCATCAAGAGCAAGCCAGAGTGGCAGAGCCTCGAGTTGGCTATGGTGGGAGATATGTGCAAAGGCTGAGAGGTCACCGCCATCAAGGATGTGATGTCCATCCTCCAGGACCTGCAGCCACAAACCCAAAGCATGCTGTCGGAGGTGCAGAGGCTCATAAAGCTATACCTGTCACTCCCAATCTCTGTCGCAACGACACCATGACAGAGGAGACTCACCCACTTGGCAATAATGAGTGTTCTTGTGACATTTTGGATGTCATCAATATTCCCACCCTGATAAAGGA